>OY757309.1:77403988-80125988 GCA_963583905.1 Stenurella melanura | reverse complement strand
CGGTTCTATAAGATATTGGCGTAAAATCAACCGTTACCGAGTAAAATGGGTGAATAGTGAATTTTCATGTCAGCCCGTAATAAGTCGAAAACTGAACTTCGACTATTCAGAAAATGTTATTTACCAATTTTACAGGTCTCGACGAGTTGGTTTGAAATGATTCTGTATGAATTTTTCATAAAATCAATTGTTATCCAGCAAAATCGACTAACATGTAAATTTTCATAGGAGAGCTCGTAGTGAATCAAAACCTAAACTTCGGCTGATCGGAAAAAGTTATATAGAAAAATTATCCGCCGTGATGAGGCGGTTCGAAATGGTTCTATAAGATATTGGCGTAAAACCAACCGTTATGGAGTAAAATGGGTGAATAGTGTATTTTCATGTCAGCCCGTAATAAGACGAAAACTGAACTTCGTCTATTCAGAAAATGTTATTTACCAATTTTATAGGTCTCGACGAGTTGGTTTGAAATCTCTTTGTATGAAATGGACTAACATGTAAATTTTCATAGGAGAGCTCGTAGTCAATCAAAACCTAAACTTCGTCTGATCGGAAAAAGTTATATAGAAAAACTATCCGCCGTGATGAGGCGGTTCGAAATGGTTCTATAAGATATTGGCGTAAAATCAACCGTTACCGAGTAAAATGGGTGAATAGTGAATTTTCATGTCAGCCCGTAATAAGACGAAAACTGAACTTCGTCTATTCAGAAAATGTTATTTACCAATTTTATAGGTCTCGACGAGTTGGTTTGAAATGATTCTGTATGAATTTTTCATAAAATCAATTGTTATCCAGCAAAATGGACTAACATGTAAATTTTCATAGGAGAGCTCGTAGTGAATCAAAACCTAAACTTCGTCTGATCGGAAAAAGTTATATAGAAAAATTATCCGCCGTGATGAGGCGGTTCGAAATGGTTCTATAAGATATTGGCGTAAAATCAACCGTTACCGAGTAAAATGGGTGAATAGTGAATTTTCATGTCAGCCCGTAATAAGACGAAAACTGAACTTCGACTATTCAGAAAATGTTATTTACCAATTTTACAGGTCTCGACGAGTTGGTTTGAAATGATTCTGTATGAATTTTTCATAAAATCAATTGTTATCCAGCAAAATCGACTAACATGTAAATTTTCATAGGAGAGCTCGTAGTGAATCAAAACCTAAACTTCGGCTGATCGGAAAAAGTTATATAGAAAAATTATCCGCCGTGATGAGGCGGTTCGAAATGGTTCTATAAGATATTGGCGTAAAACCAACCGTTTTGGAGTAAAATGGGTGAATAGTGTATTTTCATGTCAGCCCGTAATAAGACGAAAACTGAACTTCGTCTATTCAGAAAATGTTATTTACCAATTTTATAGGTCTCGACGAGTTGGTTTGAAAACTCTTTGTATGAAATGGACTAACATGTAAATTTTCATAGGAGAGCTCGTAGTCAATCAAAACCTAAACTTCGTCTGATCGGAAAAAGTTATATAGAAAAACTATCCGCCGTGATGAGGCGGTTCGAAATGGTTCTATAAGATATTGGCGTAAAATCAACCGTTACCGAGTAAAATGGGTGAATAGTGAATTTTCATGTCAGCCCGTAATAAGACGAAAACTGAACTTCGTCTATTCAGAAAATGTTATTTACCAATTTTATAGGTCTCGACGAGTTGGTTTGAAATGACTCTGTATGAATTTTTCATAAAATCAATTGTTATCCAGCAAAATGGACTAACATGTAAATTTTCATAGGAGAGCTCGTAGTGAATCAAAACCTAAACTTCGTCTGATCGGAAAAAGTTATATAGAAAAATTTTCCGCCGTGATGAGGCGGTTCGAAATGGTTCTATAAGATATTGGCGTAAAATCAACCGTTAGCGAGTAAAATGGGTGAATAATGAATTTTCATGTCAGCCCGTAATAAGACGTAAACTGAACTTCGTCTATTCAGAAAATGTTATATACCAATTTTATAGGTCTCGACGAGTTGGTTTGAAATGACTCTGTATGAATTTTTCATAAAATCAATTGTTATCCAGCAAAATGGACTAACATGTAAATTTTCATAGGAGAGCTCGTAGAGAATCAAAACCTAAACTTCGTCTGATCGGAAAAAGTTATATAGAAAAATT
The DNA here is from genome assembly GCA_963583905.1 of Stenurella melanura. Lineage (NCBI taxonomy): Eukaryota > Metazoa > Arthropoda > Insecta > Coleoptera > Cerambycidae > Stenurella > Stenurella melanura. Next base: position 80,123,857 of record OY757309.1, on the reverse strand, counting down.
ATCCGCCGTGATGAGGCGGTTCGAAATGGTTCTATAAGATATTGGCGTAAAATCAACCGTTGCCGTGTGCGCATGCCACCGCAGGCCACAAGCTGTCAAATGTCGATTTCAATTTGTTTGTGTTTTGTTTTCCCGTGATTATTAATTATTAGTCCAAGTGTAGGTACATTAATTGTATTGCAGTAAGTATTTTACAATTGTACACAATACAACTACCTACCACATAGTTTTAAGGATGGCCCCCCTTGTTGTCATTTTCAGATATTTTATATTCAGATACTAAAGTTTAATGTATCCCTTTGTACTTACCTACATTATAATTGTAGCATACTTTATTAGTTGTTATAATAATGATGGCGTTTTTAGGCACCAATTTCTTGAAAAGAAACGGAGGTAGTCTAATTCGGAATGGTAACACTCTTCGAAAAGGAAGTTTGGTGGTTACCATTCAAACGGAACCAATTTGACAAATCATTGAAAACCAGGAGAAATCCCAGAAGAAACTTGGACACTTTACGGGGTGTTTAAATCTTATTTTTAAGAAGGTAGGTTCGATCTATTTCAATATTAAGGTGTTTTTGTTTATTTAAATCACAACCATTGGTTCTAATTACAACATACGAGTTGTTAAATTTATTCGTATTAATTTGCTTTATATCCATTTCAGAGGATTATAAAAAGCTGCAATTAGGTAAATGGAAAAGATCAGAAATCACATCTGATGTACAGAGTGAACAGAAACAAATCAAGGGACTATATATGTACAAAAAGCATATTAGTCCTCCGAAAAGATTATTATTGTCAGATGAACATAGTGATATCGAAGAACGTATTGGAAGCCGGCGACTTCCCAAAGTGAAAGAAATGTTGTCCTTACTAGAAGCTGAAAGAGAATATGTTGTTCTTCTAATACCGCTGGTAGGCATTTAAAATCACAAACACAAACATTTCCGAATTCCAAAAAAATATCTACACCTATGTTTTGTTTTATGATAATATCAATTTGTTTAATTTATTTTTGATTATTTTTATTTTTTTCTGTAAGATGTGTTTATATTTATTAATTTCATCACAGTTTTTAAAGTGAAATACCTATTCAAATATAATTAATTGTTTTTTCATTTATAGTTGGAACTAGCTCGTGTATCCCCACCTCCTCTACTCAGGAAAAAAATACCTTCTCACAAAAATTGGAAAGCCAAAAGAAAGTATTCAGCCAATAGGAGCAATCACAGGTGATGTGTTAAGAATGCCAAGTGGAGTTTCGCAATTACAAGTAGCACCATCGGCAACACCTCGACACTGGTTTTGAAAATGTAAGCCCTCCAGTTTTTACTATTTTTTACTTACTGGCAAAATATTTCTTATAGTAAAATATGAAAGTTTATAAGTTGCAAACAACATTTTTTTGTTAAAAAAATATTGATCAGTTCATAAGTTGCAAAGCACATTTTTTTGTTTAAAAAATGTCGATTTAAATTCTTGGCACAATTGTAATTTATTATTGCAATTCATATTGTAACAAAAAATAAAAATATATTTAAAGTAACACAACTGTTTTAATTATAACTCTTCCTATTTTATAATTTAAGATACATAATTGCTACGACGATGTAAAGTAGTTAATAGAATGAAGTCATCTTTTGCTCTGAACAATTTAAAACATGATTTGAATTAGATAAAACTTTAAGGTAACGTAATATGATTATCAGACTTTCGTAAATAACGTGTTAAATATAACTATTAAAGCTGAAGTTCTCAGAGTGATAAATGTGTGATGCATTTTAAAATGGTTTCTAACAGATCTTATTATTAACGTAAAAGTATTTTTTTTGCATATGATATTCTTGGGCCTTTGTAAAATATTGTTGTGGAAAATGCAGTTTTATTGGTAGGTTTATTTAGCATTTGTGTGCTCCATTCAACAAAATTTGATCAATAAAACATGTTTGAGTTTAACTGAAAAGTAATGATAAAAACAAATTTTCCATGCAGTGTACATTGTCAGAAGCAATAAATATATATTTCGAAATATCTTTATAATATTTTTTCAGCATACATGCAGATCTACAAGACATATGTGTACGATATGCTGTGGGATGAGAACAACCATTACTATATAGGGTGTCCCAGTAAAAAGTCTCAGGCCGGATATCTTCTACAAATAGAGACGTTTTAATTCTGTAAAAGCCAGTTTGTAGCACATAAATAGTGCTTCAGTTTTGAATATAAATGGTTTTGAATATATCAATATGTAGATGGCGCAGGGCTCTAAATAAATCTTATTTCTTTGGGAGAAACTTTAAAATCTGGTTTCTGTGGAAGGGAAATACATTTCTAAGTAGATTTTGTTCTTAAGAAAAAAGGTAAATCTAGCCGTTTTTGAGATGTGTCCAAATATTGCCATTTGTTCCTATTGAATAGTTGTAATCTCTGAAAGATTTATTTAGTCTTTAAGGGGGACAATCTGTATATCATAAACTTTGAAATTTTGATTTATATGAAAATGCCTTAAATGTGATTTTCTTTTAAAATCACTTAAATAGTGAAATGTTTCGGAAATAATTATTTAACAGGAGCAAATGGCAACGTTTGGATGCAAATACCTCAAAAACAGTTGGATTTGCAATTTTTTTTAACAATATTTACTTAGAAATGCATTTCCCTTTACACAAACCACATTTCAAAGTTCCTCCCGTCGAAATATTTCTTGCTCAATGTCATATATGTATTAAAAAATGATTTATATTTAATACTGAAGCACTCTTTATGTACTACAAACTGACTTTTACAGAATTAAAATATCTCTATTCATCTAGAAGATATCCAGCATGGGAGTTTTTATTGGGACACCCTGTATAAGCTATTTTGAATAAGTATTAAACATTTATTCAATATACTAATGTTGCTTTGCAATATTGAAAGTATACATGGATAATATTACCTATATGTAGGGAACACATTTGTGTATATTATAACTATATTGTAAAATAAATGTTTATTTCAGAATATGTTTACAATGTGTCACCAACATGTATGTGTATATTGCAGAAATATGTATGTGAAAACCTGTGACAAAACAACCAGTATACAACTTATTTTAAATCAGTATTAAATATTTATTCAATATACCATTGTTGTTTTGCAATATACATTGTATATTGAAATTATACATGGATAATGTTGCATGTATGTATGGAAAAGGTTTGTGTATATTGTAACTATATTGTAGAATGAATGTACATTTAAGAATATGTTTACAAAGTGTCAGCAACATACATATGAATATTGCAAGAGTATGTATAAAATGTGAAAACCTGTGACAAAACAACCATCAGTATACAACTTATTTTGAATTAGTTTCAAATATTAATGCAATATACTAATTTTATTTTGGAATATGTATAGTATATCGTAGGAATATGAAAATGCTAATTGGGTAATTAAGCTTCAGTAATATTTAACATTTTTTCGAAAGTTTGGTTTCCTTTTTAAATCAAGCTCACATTGACAAATTACATTGAGAAGAGATGAAAAATACTTTGGTACCTACTTACCTAGCTAACGGTTCACACTTATTGAAAATGTAAAAATGTGTTTTATGTATATTTGAAATTAATGAACTAATGTTTTAAATCAATATTTTAGGAAGCAATTAATCTGGATCAAGCAACTCTTACTTGATCTTGGCAATTAAAGCTACAATGCAGCGGATCTTAGAAGCAGTAAATGAAAGTGGTGAAACTACTAAAAAGGACTTGTTGAAAGACGACAAAATTCGATGAATTTCTGCTAGTAAAAGAACTAAAAACAGATAATAACATGGAAAATCGGTAAGTGAAACTAGGATATTTAATGTTTAAAAATAAATTTTGATTTTATATATATATACATGGAACAATCATTTTAAGTTTTTATATTGGAAAATTGTCGGTCAAAATAATTTTTTCTAGATTTTCTGCTTTCCCATTAGTTCTACCCTGAAATTAGTTATTACCAATATTGTAGGAAATAAAGGTTGCAACTTTTATACAAGCATTTTTTCTCTATTAATAATTTGAAATTTACGACTACATAAAGGTGAAAATATGTGCTTCACTGTAGTTTTTTTTTGCTTCATTGCTCCTGCGTATAGTAATTAGTTCGGACCAACTGACAAATTGACTATTAATATTTACTAAAACAAATTAAATAAAAGTTTTTTGATTGCAAGAATGGTATTCCACATTTTTTTAATATACCTACCTACTCCATTAGTTCAGTATTATTATTGCATGGTTTAATTTTAAATATTCAATTTGTTAATAAGTATATATAACTCATAGGTTGTGTTGTGATAAATTTGACATTTAAGAGACTATCCAAACAAAAACATGTTTGGAAAAAGCAACCCCTGCCCCCTTCTCCCTTGTAACATTTATGGACCCTCCCCCCCCTAAACGAGCGTTCGTTTCTAAACTTCCTTCTTCCCATGACACCGAATTTAGAATGTTCCATCTACTATCAATAATTTTAACAATTTGCTCTGTTTTAATTTCAGATGCGGTTTAGAGTTGCTTCCCGAATACCACCAAAGAATGTTTCGAAATTTCGAGTGTCTACGATTTTCAAAGCAAAGAATGTCTACACAAAATATTTTATGCTATTTTCACACAATTTATAAATCAATGCTTATTTTTTGTATATTAAATAATGCACATTACTCAAAATACACAATAAAAACCAAATTGATTATGATAAAGTCCATCAGAAAAAATTTTGTGTGGTGAATATCATCCGTACTAATAATTTAACCGAGTTTGAATAATAAAGAACATTTATAAATTTCTGCTGGTTTTATTTATAAGCTGGTTCAGAACGGGTAATACCCTATGTATAAACGCACAATTACACATAATTGCGCATTTTCAAATTTTTATTTTATTTTCAATACAAAAACCTCTAGATAATTCTGTTCAGTTGTCGCACAAGTGATCTCTAAGATGTTTCTAATACATGCACTTTAGTTGATTTTAAAATTCGAAATATAACTAAATATATTAAGTAATTTTGGATTTCAAGTAATTAACTATTTTTTTAAATTCACCTATTCTAAACAACATTGAAAGGCACAAAAGTTATATTTGGTGCTTTGTTATTAATAATTAGTGAACAATTTATAAAATGAGAGTAGTTTTGAAATGCTAAGTGTATTATGTCATACATGCACATATAATTGTGATTATGTTTTATAAATTCTCAAATTAATTTTTATGATTCTATGATACAATTTTATATTTTATAATTATTTACAGGGTGGTCTTTAAATGATAGGTACAAGGTTCTTTCACATAACACGTTTCTTCTGCTTTTTCACTTTTGTTTGGAAATGATTGAATGACATTTACACAATTCTAAAATGAAGGGATGAAAAGTGAAAATATAAGTCACATTTAAAAATCTAACAGCACAAAATGCAAGGAACATAATGGTGACTATACCATACAGTAGCATATTATATTCCTTACATTTTGAGCTATTAGATTTTTAAATATGAGTCTACATTTCCACTTTTTATCCATTCAATTTTAGAGTTGTGTAAATGTCATTCAGTCATCTCCAAACCAAAAGTAAGAACATAGAGGCGAAGCATCATTAAAGAATCTTGTAGCTATCATTTAGAGATCACCCTGTAAATATTTATAAAATATAAAATTGTATAAATGTTAACAAACAGTACATCAAAAGAACATTATTTAAATATAATTTTCATAATTAAATTATGTTTCTTTTAATATTACTGAAATATTATTGTAGTAATCAAATTAAAACGTTTATTTTGTTACATTTAAAAAATGTAGTCATAATGTAGTATTTAAAATATAACATTAAAACATTAATGTAGATATGTTGAGAGGATATTGCTTTAATGTTGTGTTTTTAATAATATAACTTTGTAACATTGCTGACTGGGACATAATCTATAACATACTTGTTATATAAACGTTAAAATTATCTATTGAATAATGTTACAAAGTAACGATGATACATTACTGTTTTATTTCGGTAATGTTTTCATGTTTAGTGGGTATTATGTCTGAACGTCTGAAGACCTTAAAGAGACATCTTAAAGACATCTTTTTATGATTTTCTAAAGACATCTAAAATGGATGTCTTTAAGACGTCTCTTTAAGGTCTTCGGACCTGCATTTCAAAATTAAACTTAACTAAGTACATAAAATTGTGGAATGTATTAAATATCTATATTTAAGTATATTTAACGAGTTTTGTCGCGTACGAGTGAAAGATAGTACACACGTATCGAAGCGCTGTAAAAAACTAACAAATAAGTAGTTTCTAACTAAATATTTATTGTGTAAATATTCTTAATAGATTAAATCAAGTGTTTACTGCACAGTAATTATGAGTTCTGAATCCCCAGGCGACGAATTTGTTCGTAATCCTAATTTAAAAGAATTATATCATAATAATATATCACAGAGCACTCTGGTAAATTGATAGATCCGGCACAGGTAGCGGATAACGCTATGGATGATGAAAATTTCTCAAATGTTAATTCAGGCCTCACGGGTAACCGCTCTCTAGAGAATGTGATAAGCGATAATAATGTCCAACAAAAAACTCAGAAGTATTTTAACCTCAACAATATCCACCTGTATGGTAAGTCTTTTTATGTTTACATCGAAAGCATGGACAAAAACCTAGGACGACTGCATCCAATGTTTATCGGTCATATTTTACTGAAAAAATTAAAGATTAATAACATTATCTCAATAAATAGTATAGGGAAAAACAGAATCCGAGTTATTATGAAGAGTGCATTTGATGCTAATAGTCTTGTTAAGAATAAAGAATTAGAGTCAGAAAACTTGATTGCATTTATTCCTAATCATTTAGTTGAACGAAAGGGTTTAATAAGATCAGTTGATACTCGATTTGATGAAAAGTATATACAGGAAAACATTAATATTAAAAGGATTAACAGAAAAATTTCAATTGAGAACTCGGAAAAATGGGTACCGAGACAATTAGTAATCGTCTCGTTTGAAGGAAGTGTTCTCCCAACACATGTTGTTATAAATAGTGTACAATTCCCAGTTGAACCTTACATTAGTAGGGTGATACAGTGTTTTAAATGCCTAAAATACGGACACGTGTTAAGCCAGTGCAGAAGTACTAAAGCTCTGTGCATTAAATGCGGTAAAGAAAAATTAGATGATCATACTTGTGAACCCGAAGACAATTACTGTATTTTTTGTAAAAACAATTCTCACCTATCAACATCCAAAAAATGTCCTAATTACGAAAATCAAAGAAAAATAAAAGAACAAATGTCAATTAAAAATATTCCCTACCTTGATGCAAAGAAAATGTCAGAAAATTCATTTGCTTCCATTCTATCTAATAACAGATTTAGTACTTTGGAAAGTGAGGTAGAATTTCCGCCTCTTCCTGAAACAAATACCCATGCTAGGAGACCTAATGTTTCTTTGTCTCAACCGACAACAAGTGCACGCAGTTATCAACATAGTACTTATTCCCAGTCTAATAAAAAACGCAAAATACAATCCCCATCTCCTCCACAGCAAAATGTCGAAACTATGTTTCCATTTAGATTTGGGCCGAGTAATGCCCTTCCGCCTCTCTCCGCCTCTCTTTGCCTTACACAAAATCATTCTGGATTTTCAAGGAGTTACCTCGGTGACTTGAGAAGCGGTTAATAGTCCAATAATCTGTCAGTCCTAACAACATCAGACCTAATTTTAAAACAACTAGTGGTACAAATTTGAGTTCTAGTATTACAAACAATGTAACAGAGTGTCTTACCCATTGTATATTGGCTATTTTTAATAATATTAATAATGTTGATGAATTCAAACACTTGGATGTTAGTGTAATAAAAAATAAGTTCGATAGGATATTGGAGGATGACCTTTATAAAAAATCCTAATGGCGAATACAAATACTTTAAATGTTATGCAGTGGAATGCTCGTTCTGCAATTGCAAACAAATCTAGTCTAATAAAATTCTTAAACGACGAAAATATTCATATCGCTTTAATAAGCGAGACATGGTTTAAACCAACACAACATGTTAACTTTCCTGGGTTTAACATGGTCCGCAAAGACAGAATGGATGGCAGAGCCGGAGTAGCTATCCTAGTTAAAAAACAAATTATTTTCAAAGAAATAAGATTTGATGATAATGCTTACAATGATGACATTCTAGTATGTGGTATATCAGTGAACATCAATCAATCATCCCTGTGTTTTATATCATTATATAGACCTCCCAATATCAATACGCATACCAATGATTGGATTAATATTTTTAATCAATGTTCTCATCCTTTACTAATTGGTGGCGATTTTAATGCCCATAGCAACCTCTGGGGTTCTTCAAAAAATGATCAAGTCGGAAGACAAATTATTAAGTGCATAGAAGATAAGGATTTGATAATTTTAAATAATGGTGATAAAACTAGACTTGCCTCCCCAAATTCAAATAAATCTGTTGTAGATATATCAATGGCTTCGGCAGCTTTAGCCCCTCAAATAAGTTGGAATGTTTTCTCAGACAACCCACTGGGCAAAGTAATATTTCAGCAATGTTCTAGAAATCTTATCTTGGAAGTTGTAACATACGAGCAATGAATATTTAGGTTCTCGTAACTTTGATGCAACAGCCATGCAGCAATATTGCAGTGCAATGTTACATATTGCAAAGTACCGGCAAGGTTTATGACTTTTGATTGTAAAGTTGTAGAAACTTTACAAAACAGAAAATTAAAATATCAATATGATTACATCAATAATTTCCATGTACATTTCAATTATTTTTTTACTGAAATGTTCTAATGAAACTAACATTTGTCTTGAAAATGTAACTTTACATCAACGTTTTCTATGCTTATGCAGAGAATTGTGGAAACTGGACCTAGAAAGTGGAGAAAAACAACTATACACCCTGCCTGTATTTTGTTTATTTTGCATAATCTTTTTCAGGGCTTAATAAGCAAAAAGTGAATGTGATGGGACAAATTCTATTTATACAATTTATATTTTTAACCAGTATTTTTGTAATACAAGACTACGTTGTGGAAAAACAACATCCACTTTTTCGCTATTAAGCCCTGAAGATGATGCAAAATAAACAAAATACTTTACGCGTGGTAGTTGTTTTTATATCCTTTTTAGGTCCAATTTCCACAATTTTCTGCATAAGCATAGGAGACGTTGATATAGTTACATTTTCAAGACAAATGTTAGTTTTTGGCTATCCAACCCTGAATAAGTTTATATCAAATAAACAAAATATGGACAAGTTAAATGTTTTTCTTTTCTTAGTCCATACATTTGTCCATTACATTTGAAATTAATCACTTGCAGAAAAAAAATTCTAGTGGCCAAACGTAGAAAATTACGATGAGAAGTAAGTCTCTAGACCAAGCACTCAGTTTTGAAAATTAGTAAGCACTTGTTTAATTAAGACAACGAGATTAAGTATAGCTTAAAAGCAGGCCTTTAACTTAGATTTAATGACATTCATTGATGCACATATTTAGTAGCATTAAACTATTAGAGAATGACGATTTCATTGAGACGTAATTTTATTAACCTCAAACTTACCTTTTATGTTTTTTTTTTAATTCCAACCCAATTCAACGACGCTTTCACTTTCACAAAAATGCCGAGACAAGCCTCCAAAACTCCCAAAACTGAAGTGAACTGACATTCGACAGTTAGAAAATGGCGTGCGTTTGGAACTACTAAATTGTAAAAATGGAAACAAGTTGAAAAACAATAAGGACTGGATTTTGCAATTTTCATGTTACTTGTAATCTTTACTTTAACTCAATGTTCCACAAAGTTGTGCTTGCAATGTTACTCTTGTTAATTAAAATCAAATATATAGTGATTTACAGACCTAACTTACAATATATTTGCAAAATTAACATTGAGACAAAGTTTCATTTGTATTTTACATTTGAACTTGTAATGTATTTTGACAGAAACTTACAAATTTTAACTTATTTCTTTTAAATTTGCTGAAGCTTTCCAGCAACTGAACAATTAAAAAATACTAAAATTAACTAAACGCAACATTGCAGGAAACTTTTGCAACTTTCAATGCCCAGTGGGAACCTTGGTTCTGACCATTTCCCGATAGTAATGGAGTACTCAACGGATTTTAATATTCCAAATATCATCTACCCCAAAAGTAAATGGAATGTGAATAAAGCTAACTGGGAACTATATGAGTCCATACTAGATAATAATTTTCAAAACCCCCCCTGGGAATTGAATACAGTTGATAAGTATAATTTCTTTATCGACAACATTAACTATGTAGCTGAAAGAACAATAGCTACCATTAAACCTTTTATAGCAAAAAAACGTCCTCCTCCCCCGTGGTGGGATAATGAATGCGAACTAATTTTACAAAATAGAAAACAGGCGTTGAATAATTACAATAAGTTTAGTTCCATGGAAAACTTCATTACCAGTAAAAAAGTGATAGCCCAATCCAAAAAATTATTTAAATCTAAAGCCCGAAACAATTGGAAACAATACTGTGAAAATTTAAATGGGTCAACTCCATCAAAAGTACTTTGGTCTCATGCTAAAAGATTAAAAAGGATACCGATCAAGGATTCTACTTTTTCTCATTCCGATGTTTGGATCGATGAATTTTTCAATCGAGTTGCCCCACCTAGTGTATCAAATAAGGAATCAACGAAAAATACTGACCCTGTACAGGGCCATTTTTTTTCCCAACCTTTTACAATTGCAGAACTTAACCTCGCTATTAAAAGCGCTTCAAATACAGCTCCAGGATATGATGAAATCAAGTATCCAATGTTGCTCCATCTACCCAATACTTGTAAAATTTTCCTTTTAGACATTTTGAATGACATCTGGCTTAAAGGCGCAGAATTAGAAGTTTTAAAAAAGGTGGTTATTGTCCCTATTCTTAAACCCGGTAAAAATCCTGAATTGGCCAATTCGTACAGGCCAATATCCTTGTTGTCTTGCGTGTTAAAGACTCTCGAACGAATGATAAAATACAGATTAGAATGGTGGTTAAACAATAACATCCCATTACCGCAATGTCAATTTGGTTTTAAGAAAGGCCTGGGTACTACTCTCGATGCCGTTACATATTTAGTTACAGATATTCAAAATAATTTGTCTAGTAATAAGTACTTAGGTGCTCTATTTTTAGACCTTAAGGGAGCGTATGAATGTGTAGATTTGGATATTCTCTTTGCCGAAATTATGAAAATGTCTATCCCCAGGTATACGGCTCAAGTAATTGTAACTTATATAAAAATAGGATGATTTATTTAAGAGGATCTGACAATAATAAAATTGGTTATAGATTTAATTCAGTAGGATTGCCCCAGGGATCGGTGCTGAGCCCTATTCTGTACAATATTTATACCGCCGGTATTCACAGTCATATACAATCTCTCTGTAGTATTATCCAATATGCGGATGACTTTTGCTTTTACGTAACCCATAACAAATATGACTCCTGTATCAATCAACTGAGTGGCGCCACTGAACAGGTAGAGAGGTGGTTCCACAAATATGGTTTTGACATCTCAGTAGAGAAATCAGTTACAAATATTTTCACAAGACACAATACGCCTAATATCACTGAACTACACTTGGGAAACCACATCTATCCTTACAAAAACCAAATCACCTATCTGGGTATGACTCTCGACAAAAAACTTAATTGGGGTACGTATGTTGATCATATTGTGGCTAAATGTGAAAAAGGCATAAATTTCTTAAAAATGATTTGTAAAACATGGTGGGGCGCTAATCCAACCACTCTTATTATATTTTATAAAGCTTACATTCGTTCTATAATCGATTATGGCTCCACATTATATGGATCTGCTAGCAATTCTGTTTTAAAACGCCTGGATACAGTGCAGAACAAAGCACTACGTATCTGCCTGGGAGCCATGAATTCCTCGCCTCTAATTCCATTACACGCTGAAGCTTCAGAGCCACCTTTGTTTTTCCGAAGAGAGTTTCTCAGTGAAAAATATATTTTAAAAGCAGAATACAAAAATCTCTCTATCACCTCTAAGATCTCCCAACTAAGCATACAGGATTTAACTAATAAATATTGGTCGAAGAAAAACTCCCCACCGCTCTGCTCTGGTTTCCGCGAAATAAGTGGACAATTAAATACCCTCCTGAAATACTCAGACATATCTCATTTTAATTTGGAATACCTCGACCTTTTTTACCAACCTCGTATAATAATACCATCTTATTCAGAAATTACCACTGTGAATAACTTGATGTTTAACAACTTAATAGCGGAATATTCCAATCATCTGCATATATTCACTGATGGATCGAAAATTGAGGATAACACGGGGTGTGCCATTTATATTCCGTCAAAAAATTTTGAAAAGAAAATTAAATTGGACAGCATTACAACTGTATTTACCAGTGAGGCCATAGCAATCTTGAAAGCCTTAGAGTATGTTAAGTCCCACTGGACATTGAAAGTTGCAAAAGTTTCCTGCAATGTTGCATTTAGTTAATTTTAGTATTTTTTAATTCTTCAGTTGCTGGAAAGCATCAGCAAATTTAAAAGAAATAAGTTAAATTTGTAAGTTCATGCCAAAATACATTACAAGTTCAAATGTAAAATACAAATGAAACTTTGTCTCAATGTTAATTTTGCAAATATATTGTAAGTTAGGTCTGTAAATCACTATATATTTGATTTTAATTAACAAGAGTAACATTGCAAACACAACTTTGTGGAACATTGAGTTAAACTAAAGATTACAGCTAACATGAAAATTGACTGTGCAAAATCCAGTCCTTATTGTTTTTCAACTGTTCCAAACGCACGCCATTTTCTAACTGTCGAATGTCAGTTCACTTCAGTTTTGGGAGTTTTGGAGGCTTGTCTCGGCATTTTTGTGAAAGTGAAAGCGTCGTTGAGTTGGGTTGGAATTAAAAAAAAAAACATAAAAGCGGTACCTATACGTTCATTTTATAATTTTTTTAATGGAGTTTTCAATATGGAGAAGAAAAAAGTGAGTGATAGAACGGTATAAGTTTGAGGTTAATAAAATTACGTCGCAATGAAATCGTCATTCTCTAATAGTTTAATGCTACTAAATATGTGCATCAATGAATGTCATTAAATGTAAGTTAAAGGCCTGCTTTTAAGCTATACTTAATTCGTTGTCTTAATTAAACAAGTGCTTGCTAATTTTCAAAACTGAGTGCTTGGTCTAGAGACTTACTTCTCATCGTAATTTTTTACGTTTGGTCACTAGAATTTTTTTTCTGCAAGTGATTAATTTCAGTATGCTCTGAGATTGGATGTATGTGGCACATCCCAAAATATGCAAACCTATGTCATACAAGGGGGTAAAGGATTGTATACCTATTTGCTGTAATATTTAAGGTGTCCAATTACTTTTTAAAAAGTCATATATTGTTTCGTACTGTAATAGTACTTTGATTATAAAGTTTTAAAATATTCACTGCAGTAGTTGGTAGCATAATAACCAGGTAGTTAATATTGTTATATTTTGCAGCTGCAGTAGGTACGGATATAATTCCCGAATTTAAGTGACGACCAGTTTGAAAGGTTTTCCATGGCGTGGCTCCAACATCCGAAAACAAGATATCTACGAAGTAGTCATCAATAGATAAAGATAGACTCCACAGATATGTTTTCTTGGCTTCTGTTATTGGTAACATTTTTTTTCTATAAAATTTGTGTTAAATAATACAAAAACTACAAACTAATTTGTAATAAAATTGGAAATGTAAGTTATTCATCACGTGACAATAAATAAATATATGTAAGTATAACATTTTGCATTTTATTTTTTATTTACAAAACAATTTGAGTTTATACTAAGACTAATTTTGATATCTACAGAAGCACAAAATACATTTTTCCTTTAGATTCGGCATATGATTTGTTACCTCGGCCAGTTTAAGTGCTTGGGAATATTATGAACTAATGTATTCTGTAAAAAAAAACAATCTCGTAGATCAAAAGTGGGAGTGCATGCCATACTATTTGAAAAAGAAAATTGTACTTCGTCAGTTACTTATGCAGACAAATGTATGGACTAAGAAAAGAAAAACATTTAAATTGTCCATATTTTTGTTTATTTGATATAAACTTATTCAGAGTTGGATAGCCAAAAACTAACATTTGTCTTGAAAATGTAACTATATATCAACGTCTTCTATGCTTATGCAGAAAATTGTGGAAATTGGACCTAAAAAGGAGATAAAAACAACTACCACGCGTACAGTATTTTGTTTATTTTGCATAGTCTTCAGGGCTTAATAGCGAAAAAGTGGATGTTATTTTTCCACAACGTAGTCTTGTATTACAAAAAAACTGGTTAAAAATATAAATTGTATAAATAGAATTTGTCCCATGACATTCACTTTTTGCTTATTAAGCCCTGAAAAAGATTATGCAAAATAAACAAAAATATAGGCAGGGTATAGTTGTTTTTCTCCACTTTCTAGGTCCAGTTTCCACAATTCTCTGCATAAGCATAGAAAACGTTGATATAAAGTTACATTTTCAAGACAAATGTTAGTTTCATTAGAACATTTCAGTAAAAAAATAATTGAAATGTACATGGAAATTATTGATGTAATCATATTAATATTTTAATTTTCTGCTTTGTAAAGTTTCTACAACTTTACAATCAAAAGTCATAAACCTTGCCGGTACTTTGCAATATGTAACATTGCACTGCAATATTGCTGCATGGCCGTTAGGGCTGTTGCATCAAAGTTGCGGGAACCTAAATATTTATTGCTCATATGTTACAACTTCCAAAATAAGATTTCTAGAACATTGCTGAAATATTACTTTGCCCAGTGGGGTGTTACGGAGTTAAGCAAGCCGTTATTTTCTCGGACTCTCTAAGCGTTTTACAAAATTTAAAAACTGCTAATATAAATAATTATCTTGACATAAACAGTTATGCTCTTCGAATATTACTCCTTCTTTGTAGCCTATATAAAGAACATGTTATAGTTGATTTTGTTTGGGTAAAAGCTCATGTAGGCATACACTATAATGAACATGTGGATAAACTTGCCAAGGAAGGAGCTGAATCTGGCGAAAATATTCATCTAAAAATGAGTTTGTTGGATTGCATGAATTTTTCTAAAAAGCGTATTTCTATTAAGTGGAGGGAATATTACAATAAGTTCAAAAATGACAACCAAAATAATAGATATACCCTGATTGAAAACGATTTAAATAGAAACCCGTGGTTCCATCACTTCGAAGAAAGTAGAAAACTAATCACTACTGTTACCAGATTGAGATTTGGTCATGCTTGCTTTCCACAACACCTGAAGAGGATTGGAGTTATTGACACAGACATATGTACGTCATGTGGAGTCATTAGCGATTTAGATCAAATCTTTTTTGCCTGTTCAAATCATAGTAGAGCCACAAATGATTTTATTGATAGTCTTCTAAAACTGAAAATATGTCTTCCAATTAATCTCCTCCATCTATTATCCCTGAAGAATATACATATATATAAAGAAATAGTACGTTTCCTGAGTAAGGTAAACCAGCTTTTATAGGGCACTATAGGTTTAGATTTGTTCATTTATGTGTTTAACCCTGTGTTTATTTTACCTACTATCCGTGGTCTTAATCCTGTGTGTCTTTATAAATGCCCTGATGGACCCCTGGGCGAGAAGAGGGTGTCCCTGTTTACGTCCTTGTTGTTAGTCTTCAATTAATCCACTACGTTGTTTAGGTTAGCTTTCAATATATGCAACTGGCTAATGGATTAGGTCCAATGCCATAAAAAAAAAAAGTATATTTATTTTACAAAATTTTTGGGAATGCAAATTTTAAATTAAAGATAAAGAATAATCATCATTAAATATTACAGTTTAGACAAAAACAATTTTAGTTAAATTATTAAATTTGATTTAAACGCCGTGCATCTTTCTTTCTTGTGTTTGTCGTTTATCTTTGTTTAGCGAAAGATAAACAAGGACAACGGATTATCGTGTGCGTGCCATACATAGCCGTTAGAGGTGTTTTAAAACCTCATGAGCCGTGACCTTCATATGCGCAGTGACATAATCCGTCCTGTTGACTCAGTTACTTCTTAAAAATATTATATTTATTGTTTACAATTTATCCCGAGCTCTTGTTTATGTATACAGCAAGGCAGCCTCCAGTGTCTTCAAAAACATACTTATAACATAAAAATAATATATAAAAATTTTTTTTAAGACAAGGTAGATAAATAAATTCATTTTAGGTCTTTGTTCTCATTTTTAACTGAATCTTCATAATCGTAGGGGGTTATGTGGATACTAGTTTAATCTGCATGGCCGTAGGGGACTGTGTGGATGCTAGTGTTAGAATGAGAATTGTCAAATAAGAAATTAGACAAATTCATTTTAGGATTTTAATTTGCTAGCATAGCCAGAATTCAGGTTATCGAAAGAATGCAAAGATTTCATTAATATTTCTACACAAAGTTTTTCTTTTATAGATAGTTAATTTTTCTGCTGTTTGCAAAATCCTATAAAGAATGTTTCAATATACTTATAACACACATTAAACTTTGCCTTCTGCGCATTTCGCGGCTCATGAGATTCTGAAACACCTCTACGTGTACTCATATACATATAGTTAATAAGTATATGCGTGTACTCTAGTCGAGACCTGACGTCGCTCTGTCCTTGTCTATATCTTTACCTTTTGCTGTTAAAAAGAGGCGTATTTAGTGCAATACGATTCAGTCATCAGTCCTTAAATAAAAAGCTGAAGTTAATTAGCATGCTTTAAAATATGTCTATCAAATGTAAGGGTAAAAAGGGGTAAAACTAACTAAAACCCCGACGTTCACAAATATAAAATATATAATTAATTAGGAAGAGATTACTACAATGCAATATGACATGCGAACATTTCGCCGACTCAAATAAGAATCCTCTAAAGCGAATATCAATAGAACATTCATTCTAATGTTTATAATATAATGTTTTGACTTAGCAATATTTTCTGGTGCCCGGCTCATATCCCGGTGACGGCCACCATAGGCGTCGTGTGTTTCTAACATTCGGCCATCCTGCATTTGGTCCTGTCCTCAGGTCCATCAAATCCTTGTTCTGCATCTATGGACATAACAACTAAATTAGAGTTCTGCATTTATTCAAGATTGCTTATGAAACATTTCTTGATTTATGCCTAAAATGCATTCAACGTCTTAAAGAATTAACAAGTTTATAGCATTTATCAAGAAATACTTCATTCACATAACCAGCATTTTGCTAGTTAATCATAGGTACTACTAAACCATCGTCAATAGATACTTCTAGATATATCCTTGGCTAACCTTCGTTAATCTGTTACTGACCTTTGTTAATAACTAGTTGTGACCTAACCTTCGTCAATCCACTGAACATTTACCAGTGTTTGTTATGACCAAACCCTCGTCGGTCCACCGACCTTTTGCCAGTGATTCTTGTGACCGAACCTTCGTCAGTCCACCGACCTTTTGCCAGTGATTCTTGTGACCGAACCTTCGTCAGTCCACCGACCCTTTGCCAGTGATTGTTGTGACCGAACCTTCGTCAGTCCACCGACCTTTTATCAGTGATTCTTGTGACCGAACCTTCGTCAGTCCACCGACCTTTTGTCAGTGATTCTTGATACATACTTTCTTAGTTATAGCCTTATGCCATTGGTAGGTACATTTACCTAACTCACACTTCAGAGTTACCCATGGTTTCATCCTGTCGACGGCAACTACTGTCTCGTACTTCTTCATGTTTTTTTTCTGAGGACTTGTACCTCATAACAATTATTAAGCGTTACCTTTTTAACTTTAAAAGTTCCTTTAAATCTAGGTAGAAATTTCTTAATAACCCCCTGTAACAGAAAAGTCAGTTTTTAACACCATTACAATAGCTTCTTTGTATTGTTTACTCTTAGCACGGACTTTTTCATCTGAGTTCCTTGATCTTTTCTAATTCGCTTGCTTGCCTCAGATCTGATCTTATACAAACCTATCATTTCAAGACTGTCTTAAACCACACTTGAAACTTTATGCTCGACTTATATAGCCAGATAATAGTTCAAGTTAGGCACTCCTTTTGTTTCGTTTTCCGTATAATTCATTACACCCTGCATCTACTTTACAGAAGTGTCCTACTTATTGTCGGAATTACCAGCTGACATCACAGCCAGTGTGTTCAAAATTCTACGATTAATTCTTTCTAACCCTTGGTCCTAGCATACACTTAATATATTTCAATAAAAGTTTTACAAATACTTAAACATAAGGATCACCAACAATGCTGCATTTTGGAAATCATTTACTTTTCTGGCCTTTAACTGCTACAATAACCTACGTATCTGTATCTAATCCTTTCGTGCATGTGTATTTGACATTTTGGACAATAAACTATTATTATTATCATCATTACATTATAATTCCATAAGATTTACAGAAACTTTCAAATATGTGTGAGCTGACCCTTGTCAGTTATCAAACGTGCTGGTGCACAAAATAAATACATTACTTGCGTCCAAACTTATGAAATCACAATTACTAATAAACTGACAACTACTAATAAATATTGTTCTCTTTCTCTTTCGTTTCAAAACGACCCATGTGGTCAGTGTGTAATGCTTGAATTGATACACAGGAGACTTATCTCTTTTTTCTGTTATAATTGCAGTACAAATAGGCTTGAACATATATTTTTTTCTTGTTCTTTAAATTCAATAACTCTGAAATTTGCTTTACCATCATTTCGAACCCAAATTTTCCAGTACTATCATAGCATAAATTACATATGTGCCACTCACAACCTTTTGATACTAACCATGCTAGTTTACTGGTACTTAATTTCATATAAACCTTCCCTTGCTTTAACGTATAAACTTAAAAATTACGTTTTCTATCACGATTGTTTGGCTTTGCCCCCAAAATCATTTTGATTCTGGTTCCTTTGTCAATCTATACATATGCAGCTATAATCCATTTGATTAAACCTGCGCTCACTTTTTCAACCTAATTAGTCTGACCTTAAGACCAATACTAATTCATGTCTTTCTCTAACAATCCAGTAACAGAATCTGGCGTCACATAGCCTATTTTTGTCATAGATTCTATAGCCAATAGCTCCTTCATAATAGTAGCTAGAAAGTAAATTCTAAAAATATAAAAAAATCTATCTCACCCTCAATAAAAAGCAATATGTTTTGCTTCTAAAATTTACCACATTGGCATTCGTATAAAGCTACCTTATTAGCTAATAAAAGGTTTGCACCACTGAATGTAAATTACTTCGTTCAGATAAAGACATACGATTGGGACGATCACGATACGCCACTGACTTGAAAGTTAACCTTTTAAGCATTACAATTGTACTTGTTTTACACAAGTCTTTGTAGAAAAGAACATAAAATCTACATGACTCTTCAATAATTCAAAAATTAATGACTTTCATTAATTAATAATCCTAAAATTGAATTTGTCATATTCTAATTTATCACTTGCTACAAAATCATGTTTTACTTCGTTCATTGATAAATCCGACAGTGTACATAATTTAAAACTTCCTTTGAAAGCTTATTAATGCGTGATCTTACGCTAAATACTCAATCCCTATTATGAGGTCATGATTTAAATAAATATCGTTGAGAGTAAAACAGCTAACTCCTTAGATTATAATATTGAGTTGTACTGTTCTGTTTTTGTTATACTAACATATAATAACATTTCTCATAAAATATTTCAAAACCTTTTCAGGGCCTCTTCCAGTTTGTAGGTTTAATTTCATGAGCACAGATTGTTTAATTAAAGAGCACGTACTTCCAATATCCATTAGACACTTTATTTTACTTCATTAATACGAGCATTTTTATAAACATATTGTCTTTGTCCATTATCTCACTGACCTAGCTTACAGAAAACTATCCCGATTGTTTATTCTTTTACCGGGAAGCCCTTACACATTGTTCTTGCGTATGACCTAATCTGTTGCAAAGTTTACATTTAATTATGGGTTTATCGCACTCAGCAGCGCGGTGATTTCCACTACAATTAAAACATACCATTCGCTTTTTATTTTTAACTTGAAGTTTTTGTTCATTTTGCACCACTTGTTTTTTTACATAATCTTTAGTGAGCTTTGAGTCATACTCTCTTGAAGTACCACCTCGATCAGGTACAGTGACACTGATATGACTCAAATAATTAGCCAATTCTCCCACTGTTTTGCAATTTGCTGCTCTAGCTGACAAACAAAGAGTTTCATTACCTAACCCTTCTATAACACTATCAATTATAGATTCATCCGGTATTGGTAGGTTGAGTTTATTTAATTTCGCCACCTTTTCAAAACAATAATCTCCCAAATTTTGATTTATTTTTGGTACATAATTTGCAGCGTCTACAAGCAACTGACCAAACTTCACATTATGCGGGAAACTTTCGATTAATAAAGTTTTAATTTCGTGCCACGTACGACACGTCAGGCGTAACGAATCATACCATTTTCTCGCGTTTCCACGCAACCTACTTGTTGCCAACTTAAATGCTGTCAAATCGTCCCATTTATGATACACTATTAGTTCATCAACTTTATATGTCCATTCCAAGGCACTTAGAGAAGCTGTACTAGGATCAAAAATCGGAATGATCGTTTCATTTACTGCGACATTTAAAGTTGGAACATAAACATTACATGCATTAGTTTTTGTAAGTTTACTTATCTTTTTTTCCAAGCGTCGAATTTTCCTACTTTGTACTCTGGTATCAACTGAGGACGAAGATGAACTCGATGAAGTCGACCTCGAACGCCTTGAACGTTTTCCAGAAGCCTTGGACTTCTCTTTGTTCTTTTTGTTCTTCCCCATGGAAGGGCTGGTCACTTTTCACTTTTTGACCACAAAATTACTTGCACAGACAAATTTTAGCCACTTAGGGCACTAAGTTCTTGCCACTTCTGATATGTAAGGGTAAAAAGGGGTAAAACTAATTAAAACCCCGACGTTCACAAATATAAAATATATAATTAATTAGGAAGAGATTACTACAATGCAATATGACATGCGAACATTTCGCCGACTCAAATAAGAATCCTCTAAAGCGAATATCAATAGAACATTCATTCTAATGTTTATAATATAATGTTTTGACTTAGCAATATTTTCTGGTGCCCGGCTCATATCCCGGTGACGGCCACCATAGGCGTCGTGTGTTTCTAACATAAAGAATTAAACTTTTAATATAATTCTACGAAATATAGCGCATTCTATTATAGTGTAAATCTATTATTAGGCAATCCAACGAAATAGATAGCAGTAAGTGGAAGTGAGGCACGGTAGTTATAAATTGATTATAGCAGGTCCGGCAACACTGCATCTCTGAATGATATAATATGTTTTGGTGTTGGTAATGGCCACAAGGATAAAGAACAAAACGTTGTTTTTCTATGTAATTTACTATTTTTTTTTGCTGTTTGGAGCTTTCGTAAGATGAATAAAAAAAATACGGAGCCGGCTGTGTATGTGGGTGTTCATTTTTCAAATGAAAACAAAGTAGCACTGGTAAATAAAGTATGGCTGGCGCCTCTTAAGAGTGAAACATTTTGGCCACCATATAAAAGTGACGCACAATATTCCAGGGCCAGAGACAACCAGGGCTTTAAAAGAGTCAGAACTTCCCAAAGAAGGAATTTGGAAAATCTATCCAATTACAAAATGCTATTTTGAATGCAGTAAGTTCTTTATTTACCCTATTAAACATAATAATTGAAGGTTATGTCTAGATATTAAATTTAATATTAGCACTAGCGTGTCTATAAAACAAAATACATACTTTTATAGTAGAAATGCAAACTGCCAAATGGTTCATATTTGTAAATATTTTTTTAGATAATTTGGAAAAAGCTGAAAAAAAAATAATTGACCTACAATATACGTCAGACATTCAGAGTCAGAGTGACAATGAAGATTCAGCAAATCCTCCGAGAAAACGCCTAAGGAGACCTCCTTTAAGGTTAGCTGAGTCACCATCATCAGACGAGTCTTCAGGACAAAATCGTAATGAAATAAGACAGACCCAAACTTTTCGGCCGCGACCACCAAAAATATCCCCAGTTTTAGCTCAGTCTCAAGGTATAAAACATATTTAAAAAAAAACAATCCAATAAATCATCCCTTTATATGTATTAAGTGATTTAATTGTGCTATTATTATATACAGTGGTCTGTGGAAAATCCATTTAACAGATTTTTATAACCTTAAAATTTCTTGGATACTTATATATTTTTGGTCATCACTTAAAGTTAATGGCAGGAATTTTTGGACCCTGTATAACTAAAAATTCTAAGTAATGAAATGTTATTATTTTTCTAGGTCAAGATTCCTCGATTTCGGTTTCTCAACAAAACAATTTGTCTCACTCATTTCTTTCAACCGATACTACAAACCAACCTAGCTGCAGCTCCATTAACGATAACGACAACAGTTGCCAAAGAAATGAAACTCCAACTCAAAGAAATATACAAAATGAAGAGTCTGGCATTGGTAATTATTATATTATCTATATATCTTTTATTATTTTGTTTATTACTGTCATTAACTCCTCATCAAGATAACTTTATATTTCTAATAGATTTAATTTAAGTTTACTCATGTAACACTTTTTTTAATTTCAGGATTAGATAAGAAGATTTTGTCAACATTAATCTACATTCGGGAACAGAATAACCAAATTTTGTCTTGGATTAAGAAGCAATCAAAAACGGAACGTTTTGGAGTTGCACTTCCGGATGATATGCCAATTAATTTCCCGTTACAAAACATAGATGATGTTACGGTGATTGAAAACTATATGGAAAATAAGGATCATCTTAATTCTTTGGTAATATATACATAATAATTATTGCAATCTAGAGGTTTAAACAGAAAGTAACAAAGAGACAAAAAGACAAATACCACAATTTTAAATAATTTACCCACCTACTTTGAAATATACTATATAATATAATCAAGTCAAAATATTTTCTCGCTCATTTTAAAGTTATTGGTTTTTGCAGTGCTCCTATTTTTGTAATGTGGGAGGGCGAGATCTAACCAGTCAAATTAATAACATATTAAAATCTATGCTAACTGATAATGTAGCCAGTAAATATAGCTTTTATGGGAAACGAGCCGAAAAACGAGCATTTGCTGACCTCCGTCTGAAAACTGTTGTATCAGGTATGTACTCATAATAATTATCATTCTTCATAATTTTACAGATTTTCAAATATTTTAGGTGCTATCAACAAAACTAGTGTACAGGGTACTGAAAAAGAAATTGAGGCTGTAATAAAAGTGTGGTTAAAACATGCCCCTGATAGGCTGAAAACTAAGGAAAAACGGGGACAAATGCGTTGATTTTATATGTTTATAAGTAGTTAAATTAACAGATTTTTTAAATTGCTGATTTTCTGTTTTTATGTTATTTTTATATATTTAGTTATTATTAGTGTATGATTTGTAGGAAGCATGTCTGGGTAAAACATACATTTATAGCTAGGTTAATTCATTTATTTTGGATACAATTTGGCCTGTTTTTCATAAGAATATTTTGTTCATTATGTCTACAAGATTCTGTGAGTAGAAGACAAATATATAGAAGGGTAGCTGAAGCTTTACAAGTAGAGTGTATAAACAGCAGTAATTCAGGGGAAAATTATGGTGAGTTACCATTATTTAATTCAGATATTAAAATCGATATAACCAAGAAAACTTTAAATAAAAACAAAGCTGTAAACTCCGTGACTAACGATGATGTGCCCGAAGCTTTATCTGATAACAGTAATGCCAGTTCTGTTTTTGAAAATGATTACAATTGTTTTAATGCTGATACAGATTGTGATCTTGAGTCGGAAAATGTAACTGAATATTATTCAAAATTTAAGTAAAGAATTAGAACTTTGGCCAATAAACAAAATTACCAAATGCTTTTCACTGCCCATTGATGAAACGAGGCAAGTAGCTTTTCCATTATTACACTTATTATAATATGCGTTTGTTCTTTTAATTTTAAAGTTATATATATATAAGTCCATGCACACATGCTTTCTACAAATTCTGTTAATAGTTATGTTTTTATTATTCTGATGAAGAATCCTGATTTATTTTTATATTTTGCATTTTTTTGTATTTTATAAATAAATATATATACATATTTCGCAGTTGACGTGTGTTACTAAACACATTTTTCCCAGCCTATATTTTGTGGCAAATTATTTTTCAAATACAGTATATATATGCAGTATCCACAAGACTTATTTTTAAAGGTAGCTTTAAAATGAGAATCTTGACCTAGGTCAATTCCCTAGTTGAAAGTGGACGTCAATATTGACGTCATTCCACACAGCCATATGACGAAAATAAAGGACGTCATTTTGACGGAAAAAAATGACGTCTATAGGATGTGACATTAGTACGTCACTGAGACGTCATTTTGACGACATACCATGACGTCCATAATGCCTAAATTGACTGAAAAATGACGTCAAAATGCCGGCAGTCTTCCAGCTGGGAAATCATAGAGGAAAATTAAAAAACGAAAGAGGTGCGTTATTTTACTTTTTGGGTTGTAATTCAAAAAGCATATATACAAAACAGTATATTGCATAAATTATACGAAGCCCTAGACGGGCTTCCTAAAAACAAGTGCGTATAAAGTAGTTATAATAGAAGTATAAAATAAACCAAATAGTGTGGAGTAAACACTTTTTCCTTATTAATTTATGAAGAAAATGAGCCTAAATAGAACTGTATACGATATGTACGTAGAAATATATTGCGACTTGAAAGCATTGTAATAAATTGCGGATCTTGCTCAAAACACCTATTTTTTACATTTTGTTTCTGCAATAAATCAAATATCAAAAATTAGAATAGCACTCGTAAAACTACAACATATCAGAAAAAGAATGGGCCCAAACAGAATCGCTACGATTAGTAAAACCTAGATATGAAGTAGTGATGTTGGGCATAAATCGCTATTTTTCAGAAATAAGCAATTTTTTTGCGGTCGCAGCGTGAAAAACGTATCTGTATTAAAAATTAACATGACATTAACAGCACAAAATGGTTAAAAAAGTGTTTTTAGAATAAAACATATTGATATCATTTTTATTATAGAAGTATACAAAATAAACCAAACAATGTAGAGTAATCAGTTTTTCCTTATTAATTTATGAAGAAAATGAACCTAAATAGAACTGTATACCTTATATATACACTAAGTACTTAAAATATAAAAGTTTTATTTGTGAGAAAATTGAATTTATTTTGTTAAAAAAATACGTTTTTACCTATATCGTATCATGGAAAGGTTTCACTATTAATGCCTCCCATTTTTTATGTTGCAGCTGAGAAAAAAATGCTTATCAATGAAAAATCGCCATTTGTAGCTTCACTTCATATCTTCGGTTCTACTGATCGTAGCGACTTCTATTTGGGCGCATTTTTTTCGTTATATGATGTAATTTTGTGAGTGATATTCTAATATTTGACATCTGACGCATGCAAACTTTCCAGAAACAAAATGTAAAAATTAGGTGTTTTTGAGCGATTCTCGCTATCCTTACGTTACCTTGTCGCAATATATAAGTACTTACAATACAATACAATAAGTACTTATCGTAGATAGTTATATTAAAGCTTATTTTCTTTGTGAATTAATAAGGAAAAAAAAGAGTACTTTTTGGATATTTTGTATACTTTTTGCAGCCTAAAAAGTAAAATAACACACCTCTTTTGTTTATTTTTTTACTTTCCCTTATGATTTCGATTCTGCAAAATTAGGTACACTTTATTGGCGTAAAAATACATCCAAAACTATAAAAAAAATCGTCGCTGGAAAGTATTTCTTTATCAAGTCTATTTTTTCTCGCAAGAAGCATTATAAAAAAAGTAATTTAAGTTAATCTAAAAGAATTGTAAACTAGGGTTTTTATCTTCACCCAGTGAACAAGTTTATCTTTCCCTTTAGAAGGCAGCACATACGAATTACTTCTTAAATAGGTTTCTTTTACTTGACCGATTTGGGAATGTAAAACTTTAGCATTTGAGGAATTCTCTATTTCCATGTCATCATCAGTCTCATAGTCTGAAGATAATTCAGATGAACTATCATGTGGAATGTATTCAGATCCTGAACTTTGATAATCTTGAAGGTCATCGAAATGTGAATCCTCCTCGTTTCTTTCTAAATAGATTCTGTCCCAAGAACAAAAACTATTCTCCTTGTTATCACTATCACTTGTACTATCTGGAATTATGGATAATGACGCTATTGATTTATCTGACTTCGAAGTAGAAGTAAAGCCGTATTTTCCAGATCAGTATAATTTGTATCCATTGGATTAAGTACGGTCAAAATAGAGGGCATATATTCGTCATTAGCTGAATATTTATATTCAGAAAACGGTTCCACAGATGAAGCTGTTTTCAAAATAGATGGTTGGAATTTACAAGAAACATTTTCTTGTAAATTCATGTTACTTTTAGATTTTGGATTAGTTTCAGGCAAAGTGGACGTGTCAGATGTGCTAAAATTATTATTTTGGGAGCAATACTCTTGGAATATATTAGGTTTAGAAATGTTAGAAAGATCATTAATATCTATAACTTCATAGAAACATCGCCATTTTCAATTGATTCCGGAATAGGTGGATGTATCAAAGGACTTTCTTGTAACTCCATTGGATCGGACTCAATGAAAGTATGTGTGTCAGACACACTACTATTAATATCTTGATATTGAGAATTGGACCTTACATTTTCTTGGGACATAGTAGGTATTAAGAAGTATGAAATAATATTAATTCTTTTCTGCTCAGAAGGGATACAAAATGCAGTTGTTTCCGAAATAGGTGGCCGTGTTGGTGGCGTTTTATTCCCTTCATGAGGATGAGCAACAGGTAACAAGCACTGTCTAAATAAGGTAGTATCAGAAATCACCACTTGCTTATTCTCAATAGCCAATTTTAGCAAAAACTCACTCCGCTTCATTTTACACCACTGCACGTAAACATTATTTAGTGGATTGTGTGAGTCTGCCGAAAATACAAGTTCACCACTAATTGGGATAAAATAATTTTATACCAAGCAATAGTTGAATTCTGCACTGGAGAATCAACACAAATTGTTACAAACAAGACGTTTTACTGTGGCAACACCGCCGGGCTTCATAAAATCGTCGAACAATATAATTATATACACTCGGGCTTCTTAATAACTGCACCACTTAGGGGGACTCTCAAGAACTGAAAAGACTAGCGAGAATTGTATTGTACGTAACCTTACCCCTCCCACTGTGCCCACTATTCTATTTAAATATGATGCGCATAAGCGCCGAATATACAGTCTTATTTGTAATATTAAGCCCGGGCTACGGGTGACCTGTAGTATGTACCGGGCTTCGCATCATCCGTGGGGCACGTATATATATATATATATATATATATATATATATATATATATATATATATATATATATATATATATATATATATTTGCACAGCTATCATACTCACCTCCTGAACGGACTACAGACGCCCAAACCTCCGCCCCAAGGAAACGACTTATGCCTGTAAATTTTTTTGCAAAACACTATTTAATGCGAATACAAGAATGGCATCAAAAGAGGGGTAAATTATTTTAGTATTTAAGATAAGTTGTATATGTGTAGAAAAACGGAATATACAACATATATACCGAACTCCTGGTGCGGAGCAGTATATGTGCCTCCCATGTGTTAATGCGTGATGTCCAATATGCGCCCTCTCCTCCACCACTGTTGCCGCGTCTAAGTGGACGTATCACCAGTTAGTTTAACTGTTGTTACGGATTTATCAGCGTTCGGTAGCATCGGTCAAATGGTTCACATTCGCATGCCGTGGTATGCGCTGAACTCAATATTGCACAAAACCTAAGAATGCAGGAATGCAATAAATTAATTATAAAGTACGAACTTTCCAAATCAGATTTTTTGTAGGGCGATTAGCTAGTCGTAGAAGTGAATATTTAAATACAAAATGTTTATTTTGTAAACCATAGTGAAAAGCAAGACGATCGATTACCGAGATGTTTACGTTTTGCAACTGATAAAAATTAGTCACCGAATCTCGACGTAGCAATAAGATTAATCATATTATCACAATATTGTGGTTATGGCCAAATATTTGTCGTAAATGTTACCACAGTGCTATGTAAAATTGTTGGTGAAACGACGAGCTCGCCCCGCAAGTTATTTCATATAATAATAGTACAGGAACAGTAATTTTCAATCACTTAAAAATACATAGCTGCCTAAAAGTTTGCAATCATATACTTAGGTAATAATGTACGCTTTAGGAAAATAAATTGTATAATAACTGAATCAGCTACCTGACAAGCGTAGGAGGTGGGTATTCTTTTTAATCGCCGTTCTGGTGGAACTTAGCAATAGCAGCTATTCCATCATTTAGCTTTTTGTATGCTTTTTAAAAATATTTTTACTTAAAAAATGTAAATAGTGTTTTTGTGCATTTAATAAAATTGTTTTAAATGTTTGTAAGGTTTTTTGCCTGTTTCTCTACAATAAAAATTCAGCAAGATACAGTTATTTGGATAAACCCTTGTTCTTAAGTTTATTAATATAGGTAAAAATAAATTGTCATTTAAGAATTACCCCAAGAATGCCTTCATTATAAAAAAATATTACTTTACAGATTACCAAAATATTTTTCCTTTTTTGTGTTTTATACGACAAATACTGAATGATTTATGATTAAAAACATTTTATTATTATTACGTATGTTACGTAATAATATAAAGGAGTGGAAAATTTTCACAGAATATGAAATCTAAAAATCTATGAAGGGTTATTTAAAAACGAGTTTACTTATACGCGTAAATATTTTTATTAGTGAATAATTTGAATTAAAAAAACTGTCCTTTTCTATGACAAGCTAATTACTTCCACATCCAGGTAGTGGATTGGAAGAATAGTAATCGAAAAAAAATGTTAAAACTTATTTCTTGTTGAAATAGGTTTAGAATGTCATGAAACGTAGAGATTTTAAATTTGAGCGAAGAAAAACTTCTTGCCGGTCTGTCTGTAACTTTTTTTGTGCGCACGTTTTCTCTGGTTTAAGATATTGACTTGAAATTTTATACATGTATGTATTATAACGAGATATGGAATTGCTTTGTTTTTTGAACTTATCCGATGAAGGGTTGGGAATAAATAGGGGTAAACAAGGAAAAATAAGTAAATCAAGCTGGTAAAAGTACAAGAATTTGGTATATATACTAGAAGCCAAGGCCTCAGTTTTTTTAAATAATATTTTCCGTCCGTCCCCACCACCCCCACTTCATTATTAAAGGGGTGGAAAGATTAAATTGAGACATTCACTTGAAATTTGGTACACGAATATGTTATAACGACACCTGGTAAGGTCAGTTGGGGTATCTGGGCCCAGGGGGTAACTGGACCATGGTTTTTTTCCGTAGAATTTGTGGGGGTAATTTCACTTCAAGCAGTTGGCAGCACTGAAGGACAATGTCATCTCACTACAACAATTAGTCTCATGTTTCTGAGTGTTGTTGCTTTCATGTGGCAATTTTTTAAATTTTGTAGTGAAAAATTTTCATAGCAACATGATGTATCTTGATTTTTATGAAATATCTACAAGTTTACTGTATATATTATCAACGTCACAGTTAATTTAGGATAAATTAGAAGCATGATTAGAAGCATGCATATCCCTAAAATGTAATTGCAAGCATGTATTCTGCGTTAGGTCATAAGCTTGAGTGGGTGGCCCAGTTACCCCCACAATTTTTCAAAAATGGGGTAAGTGGGCCAGTTAATTGGGGCATCTGGGCACGGCTGGGACCAAGGTACCCCAAGCACATTAAGTATGTTGTTTTTGTTTTTATTTATTAGGTAGATGTAGATCACTGCGCACAGCCACACAAAAAATAGCGATCTGAACCCGGGATCCGACATATTAATCCCTATGTATTTTGAAGTGTTGAACACGAATCTGATGTCCGTTTAGCTCCATCACCCACTATTTTTTTGGTAAATCGCGAAAATAGCCTAAGTAACCTCATTTCTTTAGATTATTTTCGCGATTTACAAAAAGTTGGTGGGTAACGGAGCTAAACGGACATTCGATTCGTGTTCAGCACGTCGAAATACATTGGATTACTATGTCAGGTCCCTGGTGCAGATCACTTTTTTTGTGGGCCTGTGTTATTTATGCTTACTTGAAATTGGATGTTTTTTACATTTAATTTTGCCCTTTTTCCTTTAACAGAAGTTGTGTTATTCCTAAATTTGAATAAATTTTACACCTAATTGTTATGTAGTAGTTCTCTTACATCGTCGACTACGGTGTGGTTTAAATGACTTGTGGTAATTTTTGTACGTTTACATGTTTACTAGCACGCCTACTTACCCCAGTTCAAATAACAATCGTTTGTATGAAACCAAGACCCGTATGGTCCAGTTGCCACAATTTCTAGGGGTAACTGAGCCCATCAGACTATTTATTATTTAATTATAATTATAAAGAAAATTAAATTTGACTCGGGATTTGAATATTATGTATTTAAAGACTGTATATTGTATTACATATAAAAAAATATTTTAGATATTAATATAACTTATTAGTGGTTCTCAGGCAAGTTCAAAGTATAATCTTCTCGCTCAGGTTGTAAAATCATGGCCCAAATACCCCAAGTGACCTTACTAGATTACATTTTGAGATGATTCCGTTGAATGGTTGGGTTAAATAGGGGAAATAAGTAAAGTAAGCTCAGTGTCGGACTGGACCGCCGAGCAATCGGGTAAATGCCCGGTAGCCCCACCTCAAAAGTCCAAAATGTGGCCACTCTACAGATCCAAAATGTGACCCACGTTAAGTAGTAATTTCGACCTGCTTGAACAAGCGACGGGGCGGTGATGGCGCGGATTTTGATCGATATTTTCTATATTTACCCCGAGCCCTGGCTCGCGAAATTTTATACAAGTTTGTATTATAACGAGATCTGGAACTGGATTGTTTTTTTATCATATCCGGTGAAGGGTTGGGGGTAAATACGGGAAAATAACTAAAGCAAGCTGATAAGAGTACAAAAATTTTTCATTTGGTGTATACCGGGTGAGTCACGAATTGCGCTCGCTCCGATATTTCCTAAAATATTTGGAATAGAAAATTGAAATTTGGAGGCCTTATTACACGACTAAAATGCCATATTTTCAATAAAAAATCAAGTTTGGTGCACGATATTGTTTTATTACATTCAATAGCTACTATGATTTTTCCGATGTTATTAGGTTATCAGATTTGCACAGAAATGTGTCATTTTAGTTTCCAAAGCCCACTAATCTATTATCTATTAGCCGCATGTTTGTAAAAGCTTGGTTGCATTGTATTTTGGCTGAAATCTCAAATATTTCTGAGCGGATTTTCAAAATTTTGGTATCATTAGATTCGTATGAAAATGAGGTATTTAAAAATGTTGGTGAACGATTAAATTCCCATTTAAAAAAACCGAGTTAGTGGGTAAAAATCACATTTAAAAATTTTTAACGCCTCTAGAGAATTAAGTAATGTTGCTCTTTTTATTTTTATAGTAACGTAGCACACAAACTAAAATATATTTTGGGCACCACAGCACTCTCGATTCAGAAATAGACTTTTTAATAAAATGTTTAATGTTTATCAAAAAGTGACGAAAATTGATGTATTGTATTCAAAATTTCCTCTGGATTCCAAAAACGTAAAAATATAAAGGGTGTTCCATTTAAAAATCGAAAGTTGTAGGCATTTCCGGTCAAACCGGATGTGCACCAAACTTGATTTTTTATTGAAAAGATGGCATTTTAGTCGTGTAATAAGGCCTCCAAATTTCAATTTTCTATTCCAAATATTTTAGGAAATATCGGGGCGAGCGCAATTCGTGACTCACCCGGTATACAAGAAGCCAAGGTCTCAAATATTTTTATAATATTTTCCATCCCCCTACCACCTCCACTCTATTATTAAAGGGGAGATATGCACATGGAATTTGGTACACATATATATTATAACGACACCTGGAACTAGATTACATTTTGAGTCGATTCCGTTGAAGGGTTGGGGATTAAATAGGGGTAAATATGGGAAAATAAATAAAGCCAGCTGGTGAGAGTACAGAAACTTGGAATTTGGTGTATATACCAGAAGTCAAGTCCTCAAATTTTATTATTAAATTTTTCAACCCCTTCACCTCCTGCACTCCATTATTAAAAGGGTTGATAAAATAAAATTGAGATTTTCACTTTAAATTTGTCACATATATGTACTATAACGACATCTGTAATTAGATTATATTTTGAGATGATTCCGTTGAAGGCTTGGGGGTTAAATAGGGGTAAATATGAGAAAATATATATATAGTAAAAGCAAAGGCCTCAATTTTTTCATAATATTTTCAACCCCTCCACCCACTCCACTATTAAAAAGGGATGATAAAATTAAATTGAGATATTTTTTTGAAATTTAGTACAAGTATGTATTATAGTGACATCTGGAACTGGATTATATGCTGAAATGATTCCGCTGAAAGGATTGGAGGGGGGGGAGTAAGTAGAGGTAAGCGGATGAAAATGGGTAAAGCAAGCTGGCAAGAGTACAGAAACTTGAGATTTGGAGTATATACTAGAAGCCAAGGCCTCAGATTTTTTTATAATATTTTTCAACCCTCCCCAACATACTCCATTAATAAACTGGTTGATAAAATTAAATTGAGATATTCACTTGAAATTTGGCACATGTATATATTGTAACGACGCCTGATTGAGATAATTTCGTTGAAGAGGTGGAGGGGGGCGTAATTGGTGAAAATAAGTGGAGCAAGCTAATAAGGATTCAGAAACTTCATTTTTGATGTATATGCTAAAAACCACCGCCTCAATTCTTTTATGACATCTGCCCCAAATATTATGGAAATTCTATGACAAATTATTTCCGCATATTAGAGTGCAAATATAGTCAAGATATTTTCCGTTAATGAGATTTAGATGGAAAATTTGGATGTTTTATTATTAAAATTTTATGACCAATTATTTCCTACTAGAGTGAAAATATAGTCAAAATGTTTTCCTTTAAAGAGACTTGGATGGAAAATCTGGATGAGGAAGTAGTGGTTCCTTAGGTAGCGGTTTTTCTTATTAAAATTCTATGATCAATTATTTCCAGATATTAGAGTGCAAATATAGTTTATATATTTTATATACAGACTGTCTATTTTACGAGGGCCACACCAAATATCTCGCTTAATATCTATTGTAGAAGAATAAAGTTTTAGAAACAGTTATCCCATTTTTTGTGAGCTATATTTCAGTAAAAAGAAATTTGAAATCCATAGCCTACTTTATGAGATATATTACAAAAACCTGAAAAATAGGAAAACCACAAACGGTTATAGCTTCCTTATTTGAGGAGATACGAAAAAAGTTAAAGGAATGAAAGCTGACGGCAAAGACAATAAGAATAATAACGTGTAACAAAAAAATCGAAAAATGCAGTTGGCTTTGACATACGCTATTGTGCAAAAATGAAAAATACATATCTCAAAGTAGGCCATGACGCCATTAATTCCGTTATTTTTTTCTCATTCCAACGATATAAAACATGTCACAGAAATTTTAACCGATAGTGTCAATATTTAATATTTTACGAATACCACATTTCATATAATTGAATCGTAACAATCAGCTGTGCCATAATAGCAAAAATTCACTTTATAATAATTATAATTCCGTAATTATTTGTTACAAAAACGAAAAACTATGTATAACAGTACTACCTACTACTATATTGAAAAGAAATTGTGTGTATTTATTTTTCTAACTACAAATGCTCAAATTGTGCACCATGCATTCTGACACATAAACGTGCTCTACGAGATACGTCACGCATTACATTTTGGAGCATTTCAGGAGTAATTGCCTCACATGCGTTTCGAATTCTGGTTTTGATGTCCTCAATATTTTCAGGGGCAGTTTGAAATACCTTGTCTTTAATGTAACCCCAGACGAAAAAATCCAAGGGGGTAATATCTGGTGATCGAGCTGGCCATAGAATGGGTCCATAGGTGCCTATCCAGCTATCTGGCATAACTTGATTTAAATAATTTGTACATATTACAGCAGTGTGAGGTGGAGCCCCATCTTGTTGAAAATATGAATAATTTAATCTTTCTGCCACTGTTAATTCATAAAGAAAATCTTGAAATTCGTTTTGCAGGAAATTAAGGTATCTACGAGCGGTTAATTTGCCATCATAAAAATAAGGTCCAATTACTTTAGTCCCTAAAAGACCCAACCAAACATTCGTAGAAAATCTTTCTTGGAAAGCAGTCTCTCTGCACCAATGTGTATTTTCTCGTGTCCACTTATAATGCATTTCTATTGAAAAATCCATTATTAGAAAAATTTGATTCGTCCGACCAAAGAATTTTGCTACATATCAGCCCGTCATTCCTTTTCTTATTTAATAACCATCTACAAAATCTTACTCTCCTTGGTTTATTTCCCTCATTTAAATGTTGAACTTTCCTCATTTTGTAGCATCGAAATCAGTTTTTTTTCAATATTTTTCTTGCACTGTCTTTTTTTATGCGACAGTTTCTCTGAATTTGTCTCAAAGAGGTTTCCTCATTTTGGTTAACATAATTCATTACTCTATTCACTTTTTTTACATTATCCGCAACATGCGCTCGCCTTACTACTTTTTTTGAAAATGAACCGTGCGTTTTTAGATTTTGAACTAACTTCCTAAACATAGTTCGATTTGGCTGCGGAGCATCTGGAAATCTATCTCCGTAAACCGTGACTGCCATCTCAGCGTCAAAATTGCACTGACAATAAATGCTAATCATATCGAATTTGTTATTATTGGTGTACACCATAATTACTGATATAAAATTTGTCTTAGAACTCGACAACGCAACATACAACATACAACAGTGACAATCTGTCAAATTTATTAATAACTGTATACATTGTTTTTCACTAATTATGGCACAGCTGATTGTTACGATTCAATTATATGAATTGTGGTATTCGTAAAATATTAAATATTGACACTATCGGTTAAAATTTCTGTGACATATTTTATATCGTTGGAATGAGAAAAAAATAACGGAATTAATGGCGTCATGGCCTACTTTGAGATATGTATTTTTCATTTTTGCACAATAGCGTATGTCAAAGCCAACTGCATTTTTCGATTTTTTTGTTACACGTTATTATTCTTATCGTCTTTGCCGTCAACTTTCATTCCTTTAACTTTTTTCGTATCTCCTCAAATAAGGAAGCTATAACCGTTTGTGGTTTTCCTATTTTTCAGGTTTTTGTAATATATCATAAAGTAGGCTATGGATTTCAAATTTCTTTTTACTGAAATATAGCTCACAAAAAATGGGACAACTGTTTCTAAAACTTTATTCTTCTACAATAGATATTAAGCGAGCTATTTGGTGTGGCCCTCGTAAAATAGACAGTCTGTAGATGTTTTCTTTAAAAGATATTTGAATGGAAAATCTTGTGGAAATAGTGATATCTATGGCATCGGTTTATTACAATAATCTATTATTCTATCTATTAAGAAATTACTGTTTAAACAAACTAACGTTTAAATAATTTTATTCAATTTTAAAATGTCAATCTTAGCTTAAAATTTAGGGGAGATAGACCATATTGACTGTATTGGATGTTTCTAATATAAAGAAAAGGGAACGTCAACTTAGCCATATTTCAATGACTCTTCAAAAAACTGATTTCTGGATGACTTTTCAATAAAATGGATACCTGAGAAAATATACATTTTGTGAGAAAAGTTTGCTAAAGTTAAATTAAAGCTAAGAAATTTACCTAAATTCTTGTATTTCAATTTTTCTTTATATTAAGAAACGTAATTTAAAAGGTATGTGTCTATGCCTTGGTATTAAGACACGATAACATAATAGTGGCATTTTAAAAATAAGTTACTGCATTATGGTAAAAACACTGGGCCACAGACTCGGCCACAGACTTCTAATAAAATGGTTTTATTTATTTTTATCTTCTTAAGAAATTGAATTTGCATTATAGTAATACATCGCAGATCATTAAAAGTACCATCGAATAAAAAAAAATGCACAAAAAATCACATAAAAAGCAAAAGTTGTAGTCAATATAATCCAGTTATCAAAGCTTTTAATCTGAAAATTTGGGGTATGACATTTTCAAAATTTTACTGTTTGAAAAATAAATATGTTTACATCTACATATGGGGCGGGCGCTTCATTGGAACAATTGAATTTGAATTTTAAAAATTCCGTTTATTTTTAATATCTCGGGAAATTTTTATCGGTCAGAAAGGAAGTTAAATTCTTTTTTAAAGAAGAGGACTATTAAAAAAATAGTCATATGATTTTCTTCGAGGGATTAATAGTTTTCATGTAAAATGAGTAAATTTTACTAATTTCCTATTGCATGGAAGGAAAACTAAAAAATCCAATAGGCCCAACATCACAAAAAGCGTCACATGTCCGTAAAAAATGACTCTGAAATAATGAGAAAAATCATCTTAAAGAAGAAGGTGTACTGATTTATTTCTAGAGGGCATTGCTTCTGAAGAATGTATATTCATTTTAAAAAATTACTTCACGGAAAAAAACTTTTCTATTTATAATGTTGTTTTATCTTCAAATATTGATCAAAATGTACAATTCCTGTCGGGTTGCATTCTTAATAATATAATTGATACTTTAATAATACCGAAGAGCGTTTTACGTTTATCTTTAAAACAGAGCACTTTGAAATTTGCGAATTTCGACAGTTACCAAAAAGTAAAAATTGAAAGATGAAGCTAAACCTGTGTTCTATGTAATGTGTAACACAGTTTTTAATTTCAAAATTTACTTTCTTTTCAATTCACTTTTATGTGGGTATATTTGAAATGTGGATTTATTTAATTTACGAACAGTATTCGGTATTTTAGAACTTGTATTTTGACGCTTTCAATTTATAATAATTCCTTTTGATACGACCGTCAGAAAAAAGTAAGTGGTTTAAATCACGTAAAATTCTTTAAGAAAAGGTGTCGTGAATAATACATGCGCATGCCTACTGTGACACGTGTTGCCGTTTTTTGTTTTTAAATTTTTTTTTTTAAATGTCTTCCCCCTTTTCAAAATCTAATTTAACTTTTTATTGACCCGATCAATATTTCCTAAAATATTTAAGAAAAATGGAATTTCCATAGTTTAATCTCAATTTTTTACCGAAGCGCTCCACATAGATATGTAAAAATTTGCGTTTTTTAAATAAAAAACTTTGAATATACCCGTGTGCCAAATTTCAGCCATTCTTGTTTACTTTCCGAAGTTCGAGACATTTTTTGTCTTTGGTAACAGAACTAATTAATATCTCAAAAATAAAAAATATTTTCTCTTCTAACCCTTACTAACTTATCTTTGATCATAAAACGTTATACAAATTTAAATTATGGAAATATGATAGACTTTCAAAAATGCACTATTGTGATTTTTCTCAATTATTTCATAACCTAAAAATTTAAAGCAAATCTAGAAGCTCCATTGACATGTCCAAGAAAGTATTTAAAACTTTCTCCATTTAATCGACTTTCTACCTAATATAATAACGGAGTTAGCAATACATACAGCCTCAGTTTGGGTATATTTCTTGTACTTAATAATTATTTTGACAGTTTTTATGAATAATAGTTGTAAACTCCAAAACTATCAATTCGGTATAGACAACTTTAATCCAATATAGTATAAGAAAAATATTTTCTTTAACATTATAAAAAAGTAGATTTTCTGGTTTAATATACATTTTATTTTCTCGGAGTCGTGAGAGAGATTAGATGGGTGCCGAGTCACTTCACTTTAAATTAGACCTCGGATTCGTAATCAGCCCCTAAAACCCCCGAGTACAGATCTTCAAGGCCTAAATATCCACTCATATTTTCTGGAAAATGGCCCGATTTCCGGTCCGTCATTTGAATTTCCCAAAAACCTCCGAGTAAACATTTTCGTTCTAATTTTATGGCATATTGTGTATGATAACACATTTTTCAATTAATTTAATTAAATTGGCCATTAAAATTGCCTAATTATTGGAAAAAAAATGAACTCTGAACTTTCTTTCTGAACTCTGTACAACAAAAATGAAGTCAGTTGACTATATACCTTTTTTTTAGAAGTTTTTAGATTTTTCATGCTAAAATGAGGCGACTACATAATATAATCTTTGCAAACGTATGCAAGGTCACTCCAAATAGCTGATAGTAGACGAAGCACTTTAAAAAAATGAATCTGCTATAGTATAGTCAGCGTGCAATTACCTGACAAATTTGTATCAGCTAGAACAATTTAAAACAAAATTGATGATATATGATGTAATTCTTGTAAAATTCGTTCGAATCTGAGATACAGTACTAATATTGTAATTATTTAGATATTTTGTACATCACTTTATTTTATCTTGACTGACCGTGCTCATTTCCATTTCAATAAAAGTGTATAGATTTGCCTCCTTCGCAATATTCTAAATATTATTTTCCTCCATCATTTTAGCGTAGCAGATTTCTTTATTGATCAATCTGCTAGCTACATGCCAAATATTGTCATTAATTATTTTTTTAGTTCGCCCTTCCTGTATATACCGGGTATTCATGAGATCACGTATATACGCACGTTTTTCTTTCTTTTTTGCGATGGAAATTTGAAATTATGGTACAGGATATTTGGTATAGGAATACATTTTTAGACATAAGTAGACCCACGAAAACAATTTCAGTTTAACCGGCAGTACTACTACCTATTTTTATTTTAACGCTACATTTTTTAATCTTATATCTTTAAATTATTCTTACATTTTTTTCAAAATCAAAATCGAATCAGAAATTGAATTTTGTATAATTATTTAGTAATCATGAAAATAATACCTAGTAAATACCAACAGAATTAAATAGAAAGACTTATTTATCCATTTTTCACCTAATACAAACGACTGTGTAGGATTAATTCGTGGAAATTTTTTGGAATAAATATTTTATAAAAAATAAACTGCCCAAAACTGAATTTTTAAAATAACACCCTGTGCTTTTCTGACATTGTGCCGGTGGAGTTTTAAATTAACTCTCCAACACAATTTTAAAATTTAAAATCGATTCATAAACAAATGTGAAACTACAGTTTGAAATTGAAGATGACACTATGAGGACTTAGCTTTCTGCAACAAGCGTAGTATTTTAGAAGATAATTTCTGATTCGAGTTTAACAAAAAAAAAAACATTGTAAAAGTAATTGAAACTTCTATCAGATAAGATAAAAAAATATATGCCGCTTGAATTTATGAAGTTGGTAGTATTTCCGGTTAAACCGGAAGTTAATTATTGGGTCCGGTTATTTCAATGTATTTTTGTGTGAAATATTCTGTATTCTAATTTCAAGTGTTTATCTTGAAAAATAAAGACAAAAGCGAGGTGTACCTAATCTTGTGGACCCCCGGTATATAACTAAAATTATACATCTGTTCCTCGTTAGCAATAGGGTCACCCACATGTGAAATATGATTTACCTATTTTTACTTATTTGATTGAATAAAACATTTATAATAAAACTACGTATTTATACTCTTTTATCTTATACAAATTAAATTTGTTACACGCTAGCATTAAAAGCGAAATCGTAACTATATTTAACTCATAAAAGTGTTTATTGTTGCTGTCACGTACATGCACAAATAAGCCTACCGCGCGTTTGCCAAACTTTGGAGGATCCTACGCACATGCACCGTTGCGGAAGCATGTACGCACAGCATTTATTGCGATACAGTATATATGTATTAGTTGGTGGCGCCTACATGTAGTAATTCCTTGAACTTATTTGTATAACTGTATTTGTATAACCGTCAAAATGACCTCAACCTCAAAATTTGCTGAACGCTTGGTAATGTTATTATTAACGATGTGAAGTACTTATACACAGGGATACGTAGTCTCCTCCGATTTTACCTACTTAGCTCCGAATTCAGAGGAGAGTAGGATGATACAATGTGTACATACAGAGGTGGATATACCGTTATGCAAATATATATATATATATATATATATATATATATATATATATATATATATATATATATATATATATATATATATATATATATATATATATATATATTATCTTTAGGGTACAAGCGGGCGTCCGCCCATGTAAAATTTGCGGTTCACTGGGACTCCGTGGTCACTGGGCGTCCGGTATACGGACGCCCAGTGACAATCCATTATAAAGTGTCAAATAGGGTTATAAATATAGCTAGGAACACTTTCCCGCTAAAATTGGAGGGAGCTCAATTTGCCTCATTTTTGGAAGCCGTATAAAATTTAGTGCAAGCCGCTCGCCGCCAAGGTGCGCTAAAAGCGCCTGCTGTATTATCTTATGCCGTTTAAAATCCTCTACTTGTAGGGGTTCACTCGGCATCCGCAACTTTGGCAACGCTGAAAAGCGTTTGAAGATTACTAATTCTATATGTTTGAGACATTTGTAGTTCAGTTATGTGGTGACGAAACTGGCACTATAAAAACTTGAAATATTTAGGTATTTATTGCGCGCTGCATTATCTTGAGTTCTCCAAAATTCTTTTACAATCTTTGGACATCTATTAACAAAATCCTGAGGTGTAAGTGCAGATTTTTTCATTCTAAAGCTTAAATCTTTAATTGTTAGATGTATTTAGCCGAGCGCGCGCTTTTTCAATTGTTTATAAGTTGGAAACGGTCAACTTTACGAAAAAATGACAAGAGACCTTTTTTGGTTTAAAATGGCCAAGAAAACCTAAGAGTGATTTTTGTAATTTGTTTAAAATAATTATTTGTAATCAATTTAAAAAATCGCTAATTTTGACTCGAATGATTTTTTTAAAGTTTTCTTGGTCATTTAAACAAAGAAGGTCTCCTGTCATTTTTTCGTAAACTTGACCGTTTCCGACTTATAATACAAATGAAGAGCGCGCGCCCGGCTAAGAACGTATATTTAACAATTAAAAATTTAAGCTTTAGAATGAAAATATCTGCACTTACTCTTCAGGATTTTGTTAATAAATGTTCAAAGATTGTAAAAGAATTTTGGTGAACTCATCTAATTCATTTTATAATATTGTATTTCAATCTTGAGAATGGTCGTTTTTGAGTTTTTTCAAAAATTAATATATTTATAAGTCGGAAACGGTCAACTTTACGAAGAAATGACAGGAGACCTTTTTTGTTTGAAGTGACCAAGAAAAAACGGAAAAAGTTCATTTGGGTAAAAAAAAAGATTTTTGCAATTTGTTTTAAAAAAAATTAGTTTAATCAAATTGGGACCAGATTTTTGTCCGGAAATCTCTTGATCCTTATTCAGGGGCAGTCCCGAACGTGAATATGCAAAAAAATCATATGGGACATTTTTCTCTTACGAAGGCGAGGTTTTCGCCTTGCCTATAGGGGTTTGATTAAACCCTCTCGAGGGGTGGAAAATATTTTATTTTTTCAAATGTTTAATAATAATAATAATAATAATAATAATAATAAAAGGTCTTTATTTCCAATACAAGGTTTCGGTTCAAACGCGCATCCCCCGTTTCCGGGGTCGCTGATAACGGAAAAAATATTCATTTTTAGCTCCAAGCCCTCCTCATTCAAAATATTTTTATGGCAAAATAAATTATTACCTTACAATTAATTAAATAATAATAATAATCTTTTCTTCTTCATCTGCAGCATAGTGTGGCAGAATAGACAAAATTCGCTCTAAGAATCAATTTTTGAGATATCGTCTAGAAGTGCATTGGAAAATTCCGAAAAAAATTGAAAGTACTTCTGGGATGTTTCCAAACTCTTTTTACAATTTTTGTCCAAACTTCTTTTTCGAGTTAAAAAATCACAAAATTCAACCTCCTTTATTTCAGAAGCGGCACCCTTACAATTTTCTTTTAAAATAAAACTACATATGAAATTAAATAAACATTTTTAACAAACATTAAGTAAACTTCTAAGCTTTTCAAAACGAACAGTTCCTAATGCTTTTGTTAATATATCAGCAAGCTGATCTTCCGAAGAAATTTTTGAAACTTTAATTATTTGTTTTTTAACATAATCATGTACATAATGATAACCTACATCAATATGTTTGCTATTTTTCGAAAAATTACCATTTATAGCTAAATGCTTTGCAGAAGAATTGTCTTCAAAAATTTCAATCGGTTCATTTATTTTAACTGACAAATCTTTAACTATTCCAATCAAAAATAAAATTTCATCCATTGCTTCGGCCATTGCAATATATTCTGCATGACAAGATGATCTGGTTACAACTTTTTGTTTTCTTGAAATCCATAATACTGGATTTCCTAATACTCTAATAAAAAATCCACTACGTGACTTACGATCTGTAATGTCACTAGCCCAGTCAGCATCTACGTAAGTATCAATAGGAATCTGACAAACAGAGTTAAAATGCAATTTCAAATTTTTTGTAAAGAACTGTCATGTTGGCAACATTAGTGTACCGCACATGCGGATAGGATAGTCTACGTTTAGCCATCGTATAGTACAGTCACACGATATAGAATTCTGGTATAACCTGTAACGATATATATATAATAAAGACACCATTAATATAACTATTGTGTTATTATTATGAAGTACACAACACTGGCGACGAGTCTGTAAATTTATGGTACGCGAGCAACAGGTGTTTTAAAAATAAAAATTGTTAGAAAGAAGTTCGTCCACGTGTTAACTGTTTTCCCGGTAGTCAAGATGGCCACGCGAACGAGTCAAGTATTTTCCGAGTTCCATCAAGAGATAGAAGACTGGCAAATCTATGAGGAAAGGCTAGAACAACATTTCTTTGCCCATGAAGTAACTGAAAATAAAATGAAAGTTGCAATCTTACTAAATTCCGTGGGTCCAATGACGTACAAGTTGCTACGGGACCTCTGTTTCCCTCAAAAACCGAAAGAAAAAACTTTTGAACAACTGTGTAACCTTTTGTCCAGCCAATTTAAATCTCAAGTAAGCGCCTGGCGCGAGAGAAGAAAGTTTTATGCCATGAGCCAAGCAGAGGGTGAACAGGTGAGCGAG
Source organism: Stenurella melanura (assembly GCA_963583905.1). NCBI lineage: Eukaryota > Metazoa > Arthropoda > Insecta > Coleoptera > Cerambycidae > Stenurella > Stenurella melanura. The sequence continues at coordinate 80,080,585 of OY757309.1, read as the reverse complement.
TGGTATGCACGTGTTCGAAGTGCAGCCGTAACGTGCAATTTTGGGGCAGAGCTTACGAAAATATTAGGATACCGTTTTGTCTGTGGTCTCTCCAATGGAAAAATCGTTGATAGAATATGCGAAGAGAAAGAAGATGCGAAGTTGGAAGATCTAGTGGCTTTGGCAACGAAAGTTGAAAATGTAGCCAAGACAGCAAACGTGAACCTCATTTCAAATTTCCCGCAGAATAGGAGAGTACGAGTGCAGAAAAATGGTAACACTGGCGGAAACATACAGCGCCGACATTCAAAAGCGATGGAGCGTCGAACCTCAGAAGGTATCCGTGACTTCTCATCGGGCGCAACAGAGGGCGTGCGACATCAACGCCACGAGTCAAATGTTAGAGGGAGAAGAAATGGTAATACAGGAAACTTTGCCAAGAATGTCAAATGTAAACATTGTAATAAATCTCACAATAATGTTTGTTTTTACAAGAATTCTAGGTGTAATACGTGTAACAGAATTGGGCATATAGCACGAGCGTGTGGTAATAATAAAAATGTTCATTTCATTCAAGAAGACGATGATGATTTATTTTATTTTAACAATGTAGACTCAAAAACTATATTAGACATGTATCAGATTGGGGAGAATTCCGAGAATCCATTCGAAATTGCTGTAGAAATAAACGATATTAAGCTCAAAATGATCATTGATAGCGGGGCAGGACTAAGTGCCTTAAGCAAAAACACATATCTAAAATATTTTTCTGATTTTAGGTTGAAAAACGATGGTATGCTACTAAGGGGTTACGATGGTAATACATTTAAGCCAGAAGGTTACTTCTTGGCCAATGTAAAGTACAAAAATGTGTCCAGACAAGTCAAACTATATGTAGTAAATAGTGGTTCTGCCGACGTGCTAGGACGTGACTGGATCGGTACATTTAATGTTAAAATTGAGATGGTAAATCAGATATCAGTGAACCAAGAGGTTGAAAAGTTGGTAAAAAAATTCCCAACAGTCTTCACTGACAAACTGGGTGAGTACACGGGGTCAAAAATTTGTTTAAGGTTAAAAGAAAATACTGTCCCGATGTTCATGAAACATCGGAATGTCCCACTTGCGTATAAAGAAAAGGTAAACGAAGAGTTAAACAAGTTGGAGAGAGAAGGTGTTATCGAGCCGATAGACAACAGTGAATGGGCAACACCTCTGGTACCAGTGTTAAAAAGCAATGGACAACTAAGGTTATGTGGAGATTACAAAGTAACTGTGAATAAACATCTAGAGGATGTGAAGTACCCCCTTCCCAAAGTAGAAGAAGTCTTTAATAAATTAAGTAAAGGTAAAAAGTTCTCAAAGTTAGATTTACAACTAGCATACATGCAGTTTAGTATGGATCCTGAATCAAGTAAAATCCTCACATGGAACTCTGAACGAGGCCTGTATAGAGTACGTCGAATGCCATTTGGTATCGTATGTGCGACGAGTATTTTTCAAAGAGAAATGGAGAAGCTATTTAAAGGTATGGATTTTGTTGCAGTTTTCGTAGATGACCTGGTAATCTCTGGTGATACGGATGAAAATCATATGGAGAATCTGGAAAAGGTATTAACCAAACTGGAGGAAGCTGGTTTAACTGTAAAAAAAGAAAAATGTGCCTTCTTCCAGGATGAAATTGAATATTTGGGATTCGTTATAACGAAAGATGGACTTAAGAAAACAAAAGAAAAAGTCAGAGCAATATTGGATGCACCCCAGCCAAAAGATCAGTCCCAAGTGAGGTCATTCACAGGTTTGGTAAATTATTATCATAAATTTATACCTAATGCAGCAGACCTTTTGTCACCTATGTATGAATTACTAAAAAGTAATAAAAAATTTGTTTGGTCACAAGAATGTCAGGAATGTTTTACCAAAGTAAAAGAAATTATAGCTTCAGATAGTTGTCTAGTGCACTTTGATCCAAAATTACCAATAGTAGTTACGACCGATGCATCACAAAATGGCGTTAGTGGCGTTCTATCGCATATTATTAATGGAGAGGAGCGCACAGTCACCTGTGTGTCTCGTACGTTAATGCCCAGCGAAAAAAAGTTAAGTACTATCATGAGGGAGGCCCTTGCGATCTACTTTACTGTAAATAAATTGTATCATTATCTCTGTGGAAATTTCTTCATACTGCGGACAGACCACAAGCCATTAACAGCTCTTTTCGGTGAACATCGCAGTATTCCACAGATGTCTGCAAATAAACTCCAAAGATGGGCAATTTTTCTCTCGTCATTTAACTACAAAATTGAATATATTAAAGGGTCAGAGAACTCTGTCGCTGACTATATGTCTAGAGCACCACTGGACACCATTGTAACATCCGAAGAAGCTGCAGGTAGAGCGTCATATATATACTTCACCGAATCAGTGGAATCTTGGCCAATAGACAATGAAATGGTGAGAAAAATGACCAAATTAGATGCAGAGCTAACAGAAGTTATCAGATACGTAAGTAGAGACAGGTGGCCAAACCACGTAAGTAAAAACATCTTGCCTTACTTTCACAGGCGTATGGAACTTCACATAGACCATGAAATCTTGATGTGGGGTCACAGGATAGTAATGCCCAAACAGCTGCGACAGCAAACGTTGGAGCTACTGCATGCCAGCCATCCTGGCATAGTTCGCTGTAAGTCTTTGACTAGATCTGCGGTATACTGGCCTAAAATAGATATAGAAATTGAAGAGCTAATAAAAGGCTGTATTCCTTGCTTGAAAACCCGACAAGATCCGCCAAAAATGAACGAAACCCCCTGGCCAAAAACGAGTAAAATGTTTGAACGCATTCATATTGATTTTTGCAAAATAAAGAACAAACAGTGTTTGGTGTTAGTCGATTCCTACTCGAAATGGGTTGAAGTATTCACCATGAAAACTACAAACGCTTTAGAAACTGAGGAAAAACTTCGGTCAGTCTTTGCAAGTTTTGGCTTACCCGTGACAGTGGTTAGTGATAATGGACCTCCATTTACTTCAAACCACCTTCAACGTTTCTTTAACAAACATGGTATTAAACACGTAACCAGTCCTCCTTTCCATCCGATGAGCAATGGCGCAGCCGAGAATAGTGTGAAGACATTTAAAAACAAAATCAAAGCTGCTATAGACGATCCCAGGAATGATGGTGTACCACTATCAACCCTGATTTCACGATTCTTGATAACCTACCGTAACACTCCACATGCAAGTACCCAAAAATCACCGTCGGAACTAGTTTTCAATAGAAAAATCAGAACAAGACTCTCGCTTCTGAAGGAAAACCCAGAATGTCAAGAAAACCTTTCGCAACGAGTTTACAAGAGTAAGAGCAAAAGGTATCGAGAGTTTCAAGTAGAAGACAGCGTCATGGTACGGGATTATCGCACAATCAACCGAAAACTATGGACTGAGGCGACGATCACAAAAAGAATTGGAAAAAGTACGTACCTTTGTACGTTAGACTCGGGACTTGTGTGGAAACGCCATGCAAATCAAATAATTCATCGTTCTACTAAAGCGGGACATTCCGGTGCAAACAATGACATCGATTATGACTTTATCAAAACCCCAGTTAAAATCATAGTAGAGCAAACCAATGTCGAAGCAGGCACGAGTAGTACGTCTGCAGGAAATTTAATAATTTCTCCCACAAGACGACCTAGTAGCAATACCACCAATAATGACGAGTATCATTCAGAAATAAGATCACCTAAGTCCCCAACTGCTAATCCGATAAATGTGTCTCATAATGATAGTATTATTTCAGCAAATTCCAGCACCTCGGACTCTTTCAAATCACCTAGGGAAAATGTAAGCGACGAAATTTTTAGTAAAAATGATTTAAAACGTAATTCTGTTTTGTCTAATCGAACCGTTAGACATAGGAAAATGCCCTCCAGATTTAAGGACTATTTAGTAGGGGGAGAGGTAGAAGAACTTGACGACGCATTTTAATATGTATTGGTTAATTAATTTTATTGTGACAATTACTGTATTAATGTTTGTGTTATTCTGTTTGTTAGGTTAAGCATGTTTATTTACAAATAATTGTTTTTTGTTGTTCTCATATTCGTGTTACACATACATCAGACAGGATTTGAAATCAGATGTAATTATTGATATTTCTTAGAAATGAAATATATGACAAAATAAAAGTACAAACTTCAGGCTAAATTTTTGTGTCAAATTAATACACAGGATGTTAGTAAAAATCACTGCCATATGTCACACTTCCTAATATTAAGCGTATTTGTTCGGTCATATAAATTACAAAAATGAAATGGTGGATAATTTTATACTCTTAATTTTCCTTTAATGAGATAACTCAAAAATTTAAGATGTTTAGACGAAGCATTACAAAATAACATGCTATATCCCATACAGCACAAGGCTGTCCGAGGGACGTACTATGGCAAAGACCATTTAGGATTTGGGCTTGCCTATGGACGTCCCAATATCCCAATATGTATGCTTTTCGGCACTCTTTTGGTCATCCCGATGTCACAACTTGGTATCAGGTAAAGGCAATACGACGGACGTCCTGAAGGATGTCTGAAGCTCATAAACTAGGGACATACTAGGATATCCCGGGATATTTCGGGACGTCGTAAGTACTACGAATGGGCATCCACAGGGACATTAGAGGATGTACAAAGTACACACTGAAACGTCCCAGAACATCCTAATATTATATTTTCTTATATTTCAATATATTAACCACCGCCAAAGAAACCACATTTTTACAAAAAAAAAAACTAAAAATATTTTCAATGTATGGACCGAAGTGCTACCTACTTATAATTATATATAAGTAGGTAGCGCATAAATCCACATATACATTTTTTGTTTTTTGTAAAATTGTAATTTCTCTGATGATGGTTAATACACTGAAACAATAGAAAATATTATATTTCACATTTGAACTGACCGAAAAACCCAAGGAATTACTCATCTAGTTATTTGATATAAACGGTCAAGAAAATAAAATCAGATATAAGACAGACTTTAAAAACAAACTCACACTTGTAATGTCAAACTACTTAAAAAAAAAACTACTTCGAAAAAACATAGAATAACAAAATAAGTATGTTGCACATAACTCCATAAATATTTTGTTTTTTGTAAAATTTTATTTCTGTCGAAGGTTAATAAAAAAATTAGACATGACGCTATTTGAATTATCAGTCAAGAAAATAAAAACACCTAGGGGTTATAAGAAGCTAAATATATTCAATATTTAAAGACAAAACTCATTTATGGTAACACCAAAAAGCAAACTTCTTAAAAGAACATAAAATAACAATTTTCAAACTGAATTATATGAAAACATATTTTTTTATCAAGTAATGCGTTCCTACTTCTCTACTCTCTTCACTGCCTCGCTCTTCTTTTTGCCCTGCTCGGATTCTTTTAAACACTTCTCTGCTTTGTACCTATTTCATAATATTATAGGTACCCATTCATGGTTGCATCTAAAATAAACATTTACTTATTATTTGAATCAGCATTATCAACAAAAATTTAGTCTATATGAAAACTGGGTAAGATAAAGATAATATAGAGAACATCGAGGGATAAAGGTTTAAATTGAAGCACTAATAAGAATAATTTGTCGCATTATAAAATGCAATTCTGTATTACGACTTCATTTTAATGCATTATATCTGTCTTCCATACAAGTCACAAATGGCCGTGGCTGCGAAGCCATTTACAAAACACTATTCATAAACCAATAACCGTTTTGTGCAATTTACTCAAAAGGAAACAATATATCAGGATCAGGACAGATTTGCAAATGAACTGAAATTTATCCACGCATGTCCTGTCTGATACATATTTCCCTTTAAGAGTGTAATGAAAGTTTCAAACAATTATCTTGAAGCAAAATTATTTTTACTTACCTATTTTCATACACTGTTCATCGTCAAACTTCACAACACTCTAAGTACGACCTGGTTCACAATCTCTTTCCAACCTGGCTTCGTAACATTCAATTCTTGGGCCAAATAAGCTTCATTTTGTAGGTTTGTTGGTCATTGAAAATAAGGGAGCCAGAATTTTTGTTTAATACTGTAAGTTTTCTATAAAGTTTCTTCTTTTTAGTTTCCCTTGGCATCCTGAAAGTTTACAAAATTGTATTAAATTTGGGAAGTTTTATAGGTTATGTTATTTTTACATGGCTTGTACTTACTTTCTATAGTGTCGAACAAAAAAGTCTCAAATAAAACTGAATTAAACAGATAAAAAAACAATCAAAAGTGTTAAATTATTTCCTACAACCACTAACAATTTATATTATTTGACGTAGAGAAATTAACTGATATTCCAAGCTTGTTTTGAGTTTACACTAAAGAAATAATAAAGAATACAAGATACAATAGAAAGTGATAGAAAGTACAGGTTTGTGAAATTAGATATGGCCGCCGGAAATCGTAATGGCGCCTTATTTGAACATATTAAAGATGAATATTGGGTTACAGTTTAAGGAGATTCAGGGCCCTTCACTGGACGTCCTTTTTTAATCCCGATGTCAATTCACAGTTAATGCCAAAATGAAACCAGTTCAGGATATCCTCTTGGCCTCCTTTTGAAGGATATCCTGGGATATCCTAAATGGGACGTCCATTTCACTATCTACTTTACGTACTGGGATATCCAGGTACTTCAATTTGACATCCCATATCCCGAATGTGCTGTGTGGGATGCTTTATTGTATAAATCATTTGCTGTGACAAGTAACATTACTGATTGATATATTCCATATGTGACAATTATAAGCTTAAGTATGGGGGAGTGTCATGTTGGCAACATTAGTGTACCGCACATGCGGATAGGATAGTCTACGTTTAGCCATCGTATAGTACAGTCACACGATATAGAATTCTGGTATAACCTGTAACGATATATATATAATAAAGACACCATTAATATAACTATTGTGTTATTATTATGAAGTACACAACAAGAACAAATATTTCAACACTCTTCTGCAGGACTTAACTTTAAATTCATTTCTATTGGGGTTCTATAATTTTTACTTTCGATGATATTATACTGATTTCCTACTTGTTCTATATACTTTTCTTGACTCAAAGTCATTGTTTTGTTTATTTTATCATAATCTATCTCTATCCCTAAATAACTCTTAACTTTACCAAAATCTTTCATTTGAAATTTCTGGCTTAAACATTCTTTTAAATCATTCAAGCTTTCATAATCAGAACTGCAAATTAGTAGATCATCTACATATAAGATGACGTAAACAACTTTATCGCCTTCATTTTTTAAATATAGACAATTGTCATATTTTGAACTAACAAAATTTAAGGATGACATATAAACGTGAAAACAATCGTACCAAGTACGAGGACTTTCTCTTAAACCGTACAAAGCTTTATTTAATCTACATACTTTATTTTTTTCTCTAATAAAACCTTCTGGTTGATAAGTATATACTTCTGAATTTATATTACCGTTTAAAAAAGCTGTTTGTACATCCATTTGCTCGATGTACCATCCCTGGTTACAAGCTACTGATAATAATGCCTTCAGCGTTGGCATTTTTGCAACAGGTGAGTATATTTCTTCCTCTAATGATTTAGGTTGTTGATACCCTAACGCTACTAACCTAGCTTTAAAAATATGATGCGGTTTAACCTTGTATACCCACTTTACTTGAATAATTTTCTTATCATCCGGTACTAAATTTATATCTACTAATTCCCATGTATTGTTTTTTTCTAAACTATTAATCTCACTTTCCATAGCCTCCTGCCAAAAAATGTTTTCGTTCGATTGGACTGCTTCCTGATACGACTCAGGCATTTCAATACTTGAAAAATGCGCGTTTATAACATGATCATCCTTTTCTATAACATAATCGTCATGCCACACTGGCTTCTTTATTTCTCTTTTTGGTCTTTCATTTTGCATCTCATTTGACACCTCCTGAACTCTAACCCGAGTTTGAACGTCTTTATCATTTTCATGATTGCTACCCTTGTCGCTACCCTTATTCTGATTCTCACTTGTTTCACCACTTCTATAATCATAGCCCCTCTCTCTATTTTCATCTATACCAATTTTGTCTTGACCGTTATTCTCTACTAAATCAACTGAGTCATCATCTGAAATCTTTATAAATTTTTCTCCGTGTTCTATAAATTTAACATGTCTACTTTCTATTATTTTATTATTTATTAAAACACGATAAGCCATATCACTATAACCAACTAAAATACCCTTCTCTGATTTCGGTTCTGAATTTTTGAATTTCTACGCGCTTCGGGGGTTCTAACAAAAACTGTACTTCCATAGAGTTTTAAGTTTGATACGTTCGGTTTCTTATTCATAAAAATTTCGTAAGGTGTTTTTTCAAAATTATTAGCGCCTATTGTTCGATTTCTTAAATATGCGGCCGTTTTTACACATTCTGGCCAATATTTTTTATCTATTCTAGCCTCTGACAATAAACATCTAGCACTTTCCATTAAAGTTCGATTATATCTCTCCGCGACGCCATTTAACTCATGTGTGTAACTGGGACTTGGACGTATCCAAATACCATTTGTTTTTGCGAAAGCATAAAACTTTTTATTCAAATACTCTGTACCCCTGTCACACCTTATTTGTTTAATTCTTTTTCCTGTTTGATTTTGAATTAAATTTGTATACTTCTCAAAGCAATCAAAAACTTCATCTTTCGTTTTAATACAATAGACCATTGTTAATTTACTAAAGTCATCAATAAAAGTTACGAAATATCTTTCTCCGCCATACCCTGTAGGGTTTATTGGACCATTGACATCAGTATGAATGATTTCACATACATCACTAGCTCTTTTTCTGTTATTTGAAAATTTGACATTACTCATTTTGGATGACAGACAAGTTTCGCATTTTAGATATACCCGTTCAATATTTTTAGGTAGACCTTCACACATTTGACTTTCACACATTTTCTCTAAATTTTTAAAGTTTACATGACCCAACCTCCTATGCCATGATTCCTTACCGGTACCCACTTCAGCTGTATTGGACTCAGTACATTTTTTATGCACTATTGCACCTTTTAACTCATACAGATTATCTTTCTTATTTGCTATTGCTATTACTTCATCTTTTCTATTAAAAATTTCTAAATTATTATCTTGCGCCCAAATTTTATTTTTATTATCTGTAATCTTGGACATACTCAAAAGGTTTTTTGACATTTCGGGGGCAAAATAACAATTTTTAATCTTAGTCTCTATTTCTTTTTCTCCTACATTAAATCTTACTACTATTGTTCCTATCGCTAGAGCTTTAATTAAATATCCATCGCCTACTTTTATATTAACAGCATTTTCTAATTTACGAATTTCGGAGAAATACCTGTCATTGTTCACAATATGATCGGAGCAGCCGCTGTCTAGCAGCCAGGTGATGCCGGTCTCCTTCTCTTGGTCAGCCTTTTCCTTCTGCGATGACATCACAGTGACATGGAAGGTGTTGTTCTCTTGACTGTCTTTGTTGCTTTCTCTCACCTCGACTGAATGTCCTGATGCACGATTTCTGCTTACACCTCTGTAGCTCTGCCACCTTGATTGTTGAAAATTTCCTTGACTTGTTCCTTGAACATTAGTTTGAAATCTCGATCCCTGCGTGTTATTTCCTCTCTCACTACTTCCGCCTCTATTTTCATTTCTTTTTCTACAAAATCTCTGTATGTGACCTATTCGTCCACATCCGTAACACTTTTTCTGGTTTTGGTTTCTCAGATACCCACTGGACGAGCCAGAGTTGAATGCATAACTTTCATGGGTTTTCTCACTGTCTGTGTTCTTCTTGAAATCTATGAGCAGCTTCGATTTCACATATTCCACATTTCTCTGCGCGGCGGGCAGTACATCTACTATGTCAACAATATGGCTAAAATCTTCGGGTAAACACAACAACAAGTGGTTTAATTTATCGTCTTCCGTTAATTTTTCTCCTGTACTTATTACTTCATTGATATGCTGTTCAAATTTGGGTATAAACTCTTTAGGGTCATCACTAGGCTTCATTTTCAAATCAAGCAATCTCCTTTTTGACAACAACTTGAGCGCTGTCGATGTTGGTTCATAAATAGAATTTAATTTATTTACCATTTTCACTGCCGTAGTCTCATTTATGATTAGTTCTAACTGTGCATTTGATACTCCCTGTACAATAATTGACCTTGCCTTTACATCATTCTTTTGCCAGTTCACTTTATCATTTCCTTCTGCCTCTGGCATTATTGTATCGATAACATCTTTCACACCTTTGCTTTCTAAAACTAACATTAATCTGAATTTCCATTTTGCCCAGTCTTTTCCATCGAATATTGGTAATAAAAAAGTGTCTTCCTTCTTATCGGCCATTTTCTTTTTCGTTGCAGCGTTCCCTTTTAATTATTCGAACCACGGACCTCTGCTACCATGTTAAAATAAATTATGCTGCAACTCGTTTGTAATAACAATAAGCTTTAATGTGATTATACATATTACATATAACATAACTTAAGGGAGTTTACAAAAAGCAATTATGATACTAGAACTCTATAACCGCCACTTGCGTAAACCTCTTCATAGTTCTATCTGTGTCTTACTGACATCTACGCAGACTCCGCACATGTAGTTCCACTGGCACCCACAGACACGGAACTGCAATTAGATCGCTCACTTTTTCACTCTCACAGATACATATAAACAGGCATAGAATGTCGCTTTTGAAATCAATATCTCAACAATTCACTTAGATTCATTTTCAGTAACCACCGCTTATCAGAGAATGTATTTTTTGAATGGGCTCTTATCAAATGGTAAGCCATAAAAAATCTTCCCTTTTGATGAATGGGATGTATAATACTCAAAGACAAAGGAAGCAAACACTTATACAGAGGTGTAATGAAGAGGGTACATTCCATTTTTCTATCAAGTGGTAAATTTGCGAAAAAATCCTTAAATACATCAGAGTGTTGACCGTGTGATCTAAATTGCCAAATCATCAAGAAGATCAAAAACAAAGCATGAAAAACATGCACTAAAGGACCTCGCAATAATTTTGTGGAAATTACTGGGTTTCGGTGAGTCGCCAATTTTTTTATGTTATAGTCTAAAGCCTCCCGAATAAAGGCCTCTTCGGACATTGCTCGTCTATTAGAATTTGAAAGGATTCGTATGTAAATGTAGCTTTAATTCAATACAATAGTGGAGTCATGCAATAAGTCGGACGAGTAGGCAACTGACGTCTAAAGGTACGAAACATACTTTCCCCCCTGTTTTGGAGGGTGCTGAACAAGAGTATGACAGTTATCTTGCATTTTGACCTTTCTAACCCCCTCAAACTGTCAAAAACCACTCCTTTATTTTCATGGTTTTCATATATAGCAAAGGCTCCGAATATTGGTTTAACCGGGAAAGTGGTTTTGTTTCCATCAGAAGTGATTGAAGAGAGACGGGCAATGACAGCAAGAGCATATCACATGGGGGCTGATTTTACCCTATCAGGGCAGATATTGTTAGGGCTATTTAACCCTTCTTACCCTCTTAAACTGACAATAACCACCTCTTATCACGGTTTCTTAACATTAATGATTGGCAAAGCGTACTTAGAGGAAAATGACTCGGAATTCTATGCATTTAGATAGTAGAGAAAAGTACGATGATGTGGAAGGACTCTCACAACCCTCGGGGTTCTTTCTATACTCTCCAAGGAGGTGGAAAATTGATGTCAACTACATTTTAAACGTTTACACCCTCCGTTTTCGAGGAAACATTCCTTGTTGTCTACGTCTTTTATTGACCCCTGGATCTAGGCTATCACGAAATTCATGATCACGAACCTCGCCTCATAAAGTAAAGTTTATGAAATTAGAGGTTATTTTCTACCACGTAAATTCTGTAAACAAGTTCTCTTATTTTAAAAGTATGACTCTTATTTTAAAAGTATGAGGGATCCGCGGGAAACTACTGCGCATGCTTAGATCGATCTGTGGATTGGTCAATGACAATAGGTTTGTTCATTTGTGTTGATTTATAGCAGCCTCAAGCAGTTAAATAAAGATAGTGCTATCACAAGTAACGTGAGTGTGAGAGAGATAACATGCTTCAAAGTTGCTATAAATCAACACAAATGAACAAACTGAATGAATATTGGTCATTGGTCGTTTGAAATTTGTTGACTTCTCTTCCGCTTTAAGTGTTCTGTGGTTAAAAATTCGTTGTTGCCCAACATAAATACATCAAATTACCAAAACCGAAGTATAGCAGACTGTGTATTAGAAATAGTTTAAACATCATAAATTTATCTAAACAATTAAAACGGAATGGCTGCAGCGAACTTAGAATCTGTCACAGCAGCTTTACGAAATACTCGTGTTAGTCCAAATGGGGTTAGCTTTGCTGGCAGGTCTCTTAAACTGGACAGTGAAGAAGATGGTATGTTTTAATATGCTCCTACATAGGATACCTACTTAAATTATGTGTAATTCTTCCCTCAGAATGTTATCACTATAAGAGGTTATCTGAGATAGCTCCCATTGCTCCCAAGCAGCAACACTGTTTCGATATAGCTATTTAAATATTAAATAACTATTTTATAATTTTTTCAGCCAAGCCAGTCACTGACGAAATTGATAAGTGCTCAGAACTCCAATACCTTAATCTTGAAGGAAACACTTTGGGTGTTGAGGCATCAAAAGCAATCGCAAAGTCCATTGAAAAACATCCAGAATTTAAGCGTGCATTATGGAAAGATATGTTTACTGGCAGAATGAAAACAGAAATTCCAAAGGCATTGGTAATATATCAATTCAGTTACTTGAAAAACGGAAATTGAAGTAGTGTTTTTAAGTGTGCCATCTTCCAGATTTGATCGGGAATTTAGGTTAAGTAGCTTAACCCTGCAAAAATAGATTTAAACGTGTCATTAAATAGGTGCATTTTAAATCTAGTTTAGGTCCTATCATAAATGTCTGTTGTAGTGAGACTAGTCAAATGTCTTAAATTGCTAAACTTAGGGCTGTTACTTTTATTCCCGATGGAGGGCACACAAACCTCGTCCAATCACAAAGGAGTACAAATGTAAACAATTGGAGATGAGTCGCTAGCAAAAGCAGTTTAAGCTTATTATTAAAAAATAGAAGCTTTTACCCATCTCTAAAAAACAAAACAATGAGTTGTGTGCTCTCCATGCCACCAGCGTGACGTCAACCAAAAATGGTCTATTGATCGAGATTAAACATAACCATATTTTTTTTGTGAAGTAAGATTAGTAGTGACGTTTTAACTGTAATTCGTAAATTTTATTTTGATAAATGGATTTACGTGAATTGGCTGATGTGTTTCATGATAATGAGGAAGATTTGGAGTACATATCATGTCAAAGAACGACCTAATCACTTCATGCACTTAGGGGAGTCAAATTAGAAAAAAAGATCCCGAACTTCGGAAAAAATATCCGATCGATGATTTTTCTTGGAAAGTGTTCAGAAAAGTGTGGAGAACAAAATATCAAAATGCCCCCACGAGAAATTGGTTGAAAAATTTTTTATTAAACAATTTATGTGTAAAAATACGATATTTCATGAATAATTTTTTAAATTCAATTTGCATGAAAAAATTAACAGCACCATTGGAAAGAACAGAAGATTTTACGAAAGAAACAAATTGAGCGAGCAGTAATTCGTTAACTAACGCTCCAAGTCTGCCATCCGTTCACGCTGGAATAGGCTTGTGGTAGGGCATAGGTGGCTATAACTTTTGATTGGTAAAAGCAAATGATATAAAACATTAAAAAGCAACATTTTCTCGAAGTATTACATGTGTTGCAATAATACTAGTCAATTTAGATTGAAACGTTTTGTTACTGTCATCATAATACCGAAAACCATTATTCGTAAATTTTATTTTGATAAATGGATTTATGGAAATTGGCTGAAGTGTGTCACGACAATGTTCAGAAAGGTTGGAGAACAAAATATCAAAATGCCACCACGAGAAATTCTGTGAAAAATTTTTTATTAAACAATTTATGTGTAAAAATATATTTCATGAATAATTTTTTACATTCAATTTGCATGAAAAAACTGACCACCATTGGATAGAACAGAAGATTTTACAAAAGAGACATATGACATGTGTTTTTCGAATTAAAGTTGAGCAAGCAGTAATTTGTTACTTAACTAACGCTCCAAGTCGGCCATCCGTTCACGCTGGAATAGGCTTGTGGTAGCGCATAACTGGCTATAACTTTTGATTGGTAAAAGCAAATGATATAAAACATTAAAAAGCAACATTTTCTCGAAGTATTACATGTGTTGCAATAATACTGATCAATTTAGATTGAAATGTTTTGTTACTGTCGTCATAATACTGAAAATCACGTAATTTTCAACGTTGTAATGTTTATTTCATTAAAAACAATCAAATAAAAATAAAACCCAAAGTGCAATGTTTATGATTAATACCTAAGCTTCCATAAAATAATTGCCACACAATTTCTCACGGTGGCAAGTCATCATTAGTAATATCTATAGTAATTAATGACCATAACCATCACCTCAACCAACATAAATTTGATACAACATGCTTTTATTTTTCATCTCTTCAATATATGAACTAGAAATATAAGATGTATAGAGCATATGTCTACCCTAGACTATTTGAATCTAAAGTAGTACAACAGAAGAAGAAGAACCGATAAATGAATAATGCCAACTAAAGAAAAACTGGATCAACTAACTGAGCTGCTAAATATGTCGCAAAATACGCAACCAACTTTAAACCTTGGCTATTTATTTCAATTAAATTAGTAGGCAGATTAGATAACCATGTGTTTAATCAAGACCGAAAGTAACGGCCCTTAAAGTTTAGTAGGTATAAAACCTGGTTAATTTTCAATAAATTGTTAAAGTCTTATTTTTTTATGTTGTTCTACATCTGATATTACCAGGAGACCTCTTTTGTATGGGTTGCAGGGAAATTAAGACTGAAAGATATTATTCTTAATAATGTTAATACATTTCCAGCTGCTATCAGGAGTTGACAAAATTTGTACACCTACTCTATGAATCATGTCAAAAATTAGAATATTAATAGTCCAGGAGCTAGGTGGCGTCTTTGGAAACTCATAAGTTTTGTGAGAGCTAAGTAATTCTATCGAACATCATCATGACAAAATAGATTTCTGGCCATCAGCCCATCAGTTTCGTCATAGTTCAAGATATATATTATTTTCACATAAAAGCGTAAATTTTCTCACGATGAGAATTTAGCCTTGAGATTCATGATTTTTTATTCAGGAAACTCACAACAAATTATTAAAAATAAAAATAACTTTAATAATGATACAATACATCTGAGATGTGGTAGAAACTTAACTTACCGGAAAATGTTAAATTTCTCTATAGTTAAGGGTATGTAGTACTTTTGTTTGCCACCATGACTTTCTGGGGAGGTTATTTTCTTAAAGGAGCATATACTTACGTTTTAAAAACAAAGTTCGAAGTTAGAACTTGTAGGTAATATTTAATAGGATTAGAGTTCTGAACTAAGTATACAATATAAGAGTCTGAATTTTTTTTAAAGGGCATAGCCAGGTTTCCATGTTGAAACTGCCCCCAAAGGAAATTAAATTTCATATCAACTATTCTAAAGCGTTTGACCTACATGCGTTTTTGCCAAATTTTCAACCCGATATCCTCCATATCGGATAAGTAATGGCGGATTATGTAATTTTCGTTTTTCGTTAATTTTAACTAAACTGGCGATGCAAAAATTCCGAAAAAATCCATGAAAGTGCTATACATGATAAAGCACTTTTTGAAAATTTTCTATCGCAAAGTTCACAAAAAAAAAATCCATTTTTTGCAATTAATTTTACCATTGTTAACAATCTCGTTCAACTTCAAATTTTTTGCTACCGATACTTCTTTTAAAGATACGTATGCTATAATTTTTTCAGATTTTTTGAAAAAGTCCACGATACTTGAATAAATTAATAACTTCAAAGAAAGAAAACTTATCAAACTATGATTGCACCCACGAATCACTTAAGGATTTTATTATTAAATATTTTAAAATAAAAAATGCAACTTTTGTCTCTTGGCCATGTGCTCCAAAGTGCTTCTCCTGAAAAAAAAAAATACAAAAAAAATAAGTCATAGACCTTTATTAATTAGTTTAGTGTGAAGGAAGCGTTTCAGAGAAAAACTCCAGGAGCCAAAAGTTGCTGATTTTTGCCCAAAGATCATATTTTAGCTGAAAATAATTTCAGACAAGATTTTCCCTAGAATTATTTTCTTCAAAAAAATTCCAAAATTTCAGGTGTATTCTTTACACAAAAATAAACAACTTTTGCCTTTTTTGCTAAAACGCCTTCTCAAAAAAAAAAAAAAATCTTTTCCCTGTTAAATCAGTGT
The DNA here is from genome assembly GCA_963583905.1 of Stenurella melanura. Lineage (NCBI taxonomy): Eukaryota > Metazoa > Arthropoda > Insecta > Coleoptera > Cerambycidae > Stenurella > Stenurella melanura. The sequence goes on along the minus strand of OY757309.1, from coordinate 80,064,144 downwards.
GGTGGTAGATAAACTACCAACTAAGGTAAATGTTGTTTATTTCTGTCTAAAGAATGTGTATGAATTTTTCGGAAATTTTCTGAAGAAAAAAATAATTTTAGTGAAATACTTGATCGAAATTATTTCTTGGCTAAAAAATCTTGAAAAACGTCAGGTGTGTTCTTTGTACAAAAATAAGCAAGTTTTGGCTCTTGGATTTTTCTCTAAAACGCTTAGTTTTCCCTAAACGGATTAATGAAGGTCTACAAATTCATTTTTTTTTATTTTTTTTTTACGGGAGAAGGAAGTAATTTGAAGAAAAAGTTTAAGGGACAAAAGTTGTTTATTTCTATCTAAAGAATATGCCTGAATTTTTTGGGAATTTTCTGAAAAAAAAAGAATCTAGGGAAAAAAATAAAAACCTAGGGAAATTCTTGACCGAAATTATTTTCGGCTTAAAAATTCTGAAAAAATTCAGGTACATTTTTTGGGCAAAAATGGCTCTTGAAGTTTCTTTCTAACACGCTTCCTTCACCCTAAACTAATCAATAAAGGTCTATGACTTATTTATTTGTAATTTTTTTTCTGGGAGAAGGAAGTACTTTGGAGAAAATGTCCGAGACAAAAGTTGCTTGTTTTTGCCCAAAAAATGTACCTTTTTTCAGAATTTTTTGGCAACATTTAAGTGGCCCTATGTTATTTGCCTCCCTCTCAAAGAGGTAGAGGTCACGTGACCTGCCTTGGGGGGAAATGGTACCTACAGATGCCTACAACATCTCCATCAAGTGGCAGTAACTGCGGTGCCCGATCCACTTTTGTCGATGGGCTCCCGTACTATAAAACAATAGATAGAACATAAAACGATGATGTACCAAAAAACTATCTCCAGCTCTTGTACTGTAAGATATATAGGCTAGGAATTATAGTATTAACAGTAAAAAAAGGAAATGTCACATTTTCATGTTATTAAAACAACAATTTCTCTTTAAGCAATATCTTGGCGAGGGCCTAGTTACTGCAGGGGCCCGTTTAACAGAGTTAGATCTAAGCGACAATGCTTTTGGTCCGATCGGTGTCGAAGGTTTGGCTACCCTCCTTCGAAGTTCGTCGTGTTACGCACTTGAAGAATTACGTTTGAACAATAATGGTCTTGGCATAACAGGTGGAAAGCTTTTAGCAACGGCATTAACAGACTGTTACAACTGCAGCAAAAAAGAAGGAAAACCATTGGCTCTTAAAGTGTTCATTGCTGGCAGAAATCGGTTAGAAAATGATGGAGCTAAAGCGTTGGCTAATGTATTTAAAGTAAGCATTCTTATCAAATGATAGTAACCCAGTCAGTAGGGACAAAAAAGGCCGTTGCCTTACAATAGGTGGGACAGAAACTATTTTGATATGTTGTTTAGATTGGGACCTTCGCTAAAAATCTAAGTTTTTGGCTTTGGAGAGGGCGAGGTGCGAGCCGCCATCTTGGATTTAACGTGCTAAAAATTGATTTTTCCAAAATAATTCCTCTTAATATGTAGCGAATTACAGCGGCAGAAAGATGAACGTTTTTTCAAAAAATCGACAAAGTTCATTTTTGTTGAGAAATTTTACATATTATTTCAGTAACAATGGCAGATAAATCAGCACCCAAGATCTTATTGAAATCAATTTTATGCAATTACAAAGAAAAATGTGGCGAAGCATGTGAGTGCCGGAAAACTGGATTGGGTTAGCACCTTAAACCCAATATGGCGACTCGTGTTTCTCCTCCCCAAGGTCGTAAACTTGGATTTTCATCACAATCCCGATCTAAACAACATATGTCAAAATCGTTTCTGCCCCACGTTTTGTAGGGCAATAACCCCTACTTCAGATGTGTATTGAATTCACTGTCCCATTTTAGATGATCGGCACATTAGAAGAAATAGCAATGCCGCAAAATGGTATTTACCATGCAGGTATTTCTGCTCTATCTGAGGCGTTTACGTACAACAGAAACTTGCAAATTTTAAACCTTAACGATAACACAATCGGTCCTAAGGGAGCTGAAGCTCTTGCAAAAGCTCTGCCCAATTTGCAAAGTCTCAAGGAAATTAACTTTGGTGATTGCCTTTTAAAGACAAAAGGGTCCATTTTCTTGGCCAGGGGTCTCACGGACACTCATTTTCAACTGACAGAGCTTATTCTTGGTTTCAATGAAATCAGGAAAGAAGGCGCACTCAAGTTAGCTAGTGCCATGGCAAATAAAGGCAGCCTGAAAATTGTGATGCTCGATGGTAACCAGTTGGGACACGAAGGAAGAGAGGAACTGAAGGCCAAATTCAGGGAAATAGGCAAGTTGTTTCTGCAGCACAAGTTGAAAAATAATATATTTCTTAAATTTTGTAGGAAAATTCAATACGCTGAGTAGTTTAGATGAAGATGAGTCTGAGGATAGTGAAGAAGAAGAAGAAGAAGAGGAAGATGAAGGGGACGACGAAAGTTATGACGGAGTTGAAATTACAGAGGTTGTCAGTGATGCTGAAGAGACAGTGACTGTTGAGGAATTTATCACAACGCCGAATGCACACAATTTTATGGCACTGGGAGAAAACAAAGCAGATTTATTAATAAATGAGATAAGGGTAACTTGAAATAAATACATTTTTCTTTATGTTGCAAGTAATATTTAAAATATTTTATTGCAGAAGAACGACATTATTTCTGTAAACGAATTCGTCTCAGTTTTATTAAAAGTAGCATCATTAAGTAGCAATACGAAACCTGAGATTGCTGATTCATCACTGAAATGCACAGAATTATTATTTAAAGATTTATTCATATGGTCCCAAGAAACAAACAAGACATCCATAGTAAATAATACAATTTTAGTCAACCTGGGATTAATAAAGGTAAGAAAATTAAATAATCTGAACTCTTTTTTGCCATCTACCCATGCTGTCTCCGAATCACTGCAGCCATTTACGGATATGGTGCCGCTATTTGGTTATTTATACTCTCCGATCATTCACTATAGCTGATACAGTTTTACGACTGGTTGGTATGCGGGTATGCGATTTACTTCCCATATTCTGACAATGGCTTCGACATGCAGTGTTCCTGGTTATTAGTTCACCCATTCAAGTACTAACCATGCTCAGCATTGCTTAAGTTCGGTGACCTAATCTAGGTCTGGTTTAATACTTATTTCTTGCCTGTTTTATCCTTTTACTGCACCAGCATTGAATGATATAAAGGGCTGATTTGATGCATTTTTTGTTTTGATGCCATAAATACTTTTATCTTAACTTAATTTTAGAGAAACGGCAATTTTTTTTTAAAACAACTTTTTTGTGTTTGCTGGAACCCCAAAACGTGAATGTCTGGCCTTCTCTCAATTTTCGATTTTAGACAGTTCCTGTCTCCCGAAATAAACAGAATGTCCATAATCGAGTTGTCCACAGATTCGCTCCATCTCACGACCAGATACATGCAGTGGAGACGATGTCAGCCCCATCTCCTTTAAAGTTTGACACACATTTGAACGAATGGAATAGTAGGGCAAACCGTGTGGCCGGTTTGTGGTGAACTAAATGAACGAACTAGTTCCATTATGACAAGTGAACTAGAAGGAGCGTTCCCTATCAGGAACTACTATGGAACAAGCCTAGTTAAAATGCGTGATCTTAACGTGATCACTTCCTTTCGAGGAATTCGCCGTCTGCATCTGCATAAATCGATCATATGGTGTGGGGGTCTCCGATATGGCATAAAGCAAACTTCAGCCTTGAGTGTTGGATCCTCGATTTTATAATTACACTTCCGACTGTATATTAATAATAATATAAGTTTTTTATGGATGTACTTACACATTTATTATTATTCATTATAATATATCATTTGTAAAGCCGTGGGAATAAATATTAAATAAAATCACTGATTTTCAGATTATGCCGTGAGTATCTCTTGCAATGTTTTCTCAGGTTACATGAATTCGAAGCATTGATGTCTTGGTCAGAAGATGAATAAATGTTGCATAATTTCCATGTTATGATGGTAATTGGGGAACTTGGATAACTTCTTCATTGCTTCGAGAATGAATTGAATATTCGTTTTGTTATAAGGAGTTCGTTGGAAGGATTGCGCAGTGGGTTTGTGAGGCGACGAATTTTCGTGATATCTCTTAAGGCTGTTATTTCTGCTGTTTTAATATTTTTGAGGGTTGGAAGTCGGCAATTGGGATACAATACAAGTCCGTATTCAAGTATCGGACAATATATGGATGCATAAATTTTTGAAGGTGTTCTGGTACTTATACTTTTGTTTGTTGAGCCTCTGTAGTGATTGGCTGTTGTTGTGTCATTTTATTATTTTGGTGTTGTGTTTTAAATTCAGTTTATGTTCTAGTAGAACTCCAAGTTATTTAGCGCTTATGGAAGGCAATAACGCCTGATTGGTGACTGTTGTAATGGGGGAAATACTTAATGGGTTGTGATTAAATATTAGGAACTGTGTTTTCGAGAGATTGCGACGTATTCTCCATTTGTTGAACCGTGTTTCTGTTAAATTCGTCAGTGTTTGAAGATTTTGTACTGTTTTGATCAAATATTTTCCATGTGCAATCAATGCTGTGTCATCCACGTATTGTAGAACATAGAAATTAGTGTTGTGACACGCAAGGATATCGCAACTGAATATGCTATAAACAAGTAGTGAAAGGGGTGCACCTTGTAGAACTTCTTGTTCAGGTGTGAGTTTTTCAGAAACAGCGTTGTTAATTTTACTTCCACATCCACGTAGTGGATTGGAAGTATAGTTATCGTAAAAAAGTTTAAAAAAATTTTGTTTCTTGAAATAGGTTTAGAATGTCATGAAACGTCGAGATTTTAAATTTTGTACGTGTAAATATTATAACGAGATCTGGAACTGGATTTTTTGAAGATATCCGGTGAAGGGAGGGTTGGGGGTAAATAGGGAGAAATATGTAAAGCAAGCTGGTAAGAGTTCAATAACTTGAAATTTGATGTATGTACTACAAGCCAAGTCCTCAAAATTTTTTATAATATTTTTCAACCCCACCACCTCCGCTCCATTATTAATGGTATTGATAACATAAAATTGAGATATTCACTTGAAAGTTAGTACACGTATGTATTGTAATGACATCTGATTGAGATGATTCCATTGAAGGGGTGGGAAGTGGTAGGTTGCGAATAGGGGAAAATAAGTAGGGTAAACTAGAAACTTAATTTTTAACGTATATGGTAGAAACCAACGTCTCAAACTCTCTATGACATCTGCCCGAAATATTATTAAAATTCTATGACCAGTAATTTCCACATACTAGAGTAAAATCCTGTCAAGATGTTTTCTTTAAAGTGACTTGGATGAAAAATCTGGATGTAGAAGTAGTGATTCCTCAGGCAGCAGTTTTTATGTAAAGTTCTTGGTTTTCAAGAAAATTATTTACTGTATATATTAGGTAATCTGGTAAATTTATATGAGAGACCATTGTGCTTATACTATCCTATTTTTATTTTTAGTATTTTGTCCCGCGCTAACTCCTGAATTTAAGTTCTTCTTCCTAAGCACTGGCAAAAGTGGCATATATAGGTTGGCAATTCCTTTATTGTTGTCTGAATTTTGTTTGGAAATTGTTATTTGTCTCTTTTCCGAGCCACCAAGAAATAGCAGTAGTTTATACAATATTGATATATATCTATGCATTTCATATAGGACAGCAATCAATGTGCAATCACCTGACACATTTGTAAAAGCTAGAGACATTATCAATCCTGTTTCTTAGAGCTTAACAGACAATAAAAGTGATATGAGAAATTTTTTTGGTGGTCGAAACTTTACTAGATGACTCTTGAAAGTTGACATGTTTTTCATGGTTGGTGGAAGTATTGTATAAAGCTGATATTTTTTTTATCGATTACTTATCACACAGTATAAAAATATGATTGGCATACATATCAGTTGGAGAGTTTCCAGATGCAGAAACTGTTAACCTGCGAGTGGATGACAGATTTGTAACAAGCTGATTTTTTCTTTATCGATTAATTACCACTTGGTAATTACGAAAATACAATTGGCATACATATCGGTTAGTGCCTTTCCAGAGGCAGAAACTGTTAATCTGCAAGATATTACACTGGGCATGACAAATTTATAACAATAACCTGACTTTTTTAAATTCATTTATATTCAGCTAGTAGAAAAATAATGTTGGCATACATTTTTAATGGTTCTGAATAGTGATGTAGGCCTCTGAAGTCGTGAACAAATTCATTAACTTAGACTTTGATTATTTCTACTTTTTTATTTTAGAATAAGAAATATCAGCCAAAAAGTTCGAAACAAATTAAAAAAAGTACACCCATACAGAAATCGAGCCGAGAAATCCGTTGTGAAAGTCGTCACTCAACGCGATGAGCTATGGTCAGAGTGGACTTGAAACTTCAATTAGAAAAAGCAAAACATGAAATTTTTAAATGTTCATAACTAAATAAAGCCATCAGCAGGAAGGCTTGCTAATGTTGATATCGAAATATCAAAATTGGCATTTTCACGGCATCGTCAATTGCATGGGCGAAATAAAAAAATTCGAACCGACAAAAGTGAACGAAATCAATTTATGTTTTGTATCTGTAACTTCACTAGTACACTAATAATAATGAGAGAGAGAGAGAATAATATTTATTGGATAAAATATTCCAAAAGGCCAGCGACCGAAGTCTTTCAGCCTCAATAATAATGATAGTCAAGTTTCTTCACTATTGTCCAGGACACGTTATCGTATTCTGGCGAAGTATTCTTTTGTATAGCTAAAATTTGAAAATAATATTCTTCTTCATTTATTTATGCTTGATTGGTACCAAATTATAATTGAAATATTGTGTAGTTAAAGCCGGGTACAGACTACAGCTGCAACATACAATGCAACAAGTGTGTACGGGTGTTGCAAGTTACAGTTAATGTAGCACGCTGGTGATCCATTGGTTGATTTTTAGCGTGCAATGAAAGAGCTGTTCAGTTGCAGTGTGGACGAATAACGAAGTGCACTTCCAGTGTGTACCAGAAGATGCACGTTTGTGGAAAATATATTGAATAGAAATGGAAGAGTGGGACGAAGAAAGAACTCTTATTAATACAAATGTATTGGGATTTGGGAAAAAGGAAAATATATGGAATTCAAAAAATATAAGTTATAAAAAACTAACTTAAAATTAGACAGCTGGAATGAAATTGGCGAAGTTCTGGGCATAACAAGAGAAATTTTAAAAAGAAATGGCGTGAAAAATCCATAAAGACAAAAAGTCAAGGAAGTGGAAAAGGTACACATGCTAATAAGATTATATGATGACTGCACTCGCGCATTCATGTTCGATAAAGATTTTAAAACAACTAAACGGAAACAACTTGAATAGAAATGCATGTCGATTTGTTGCATGGTGTTTTGAACACCATCAGGCCCGTCGAGAGGGGGCGGATTTTAGGAGATCGAGATGCATATGCATATTTCGATTGTATTTATATTAGTGAACGCAAGAGAAGGCATACTTCTTTATAAATTGTAAGAGGAAATATATAAATTTTTGATGCGGAAAATCGTAGTTGGAAGTAGTATTGAGTCGTAAGAAGCACTACCTCCCGTTCTTCAAAATCCACATAAAATTTGTATTGTAAGAAATACCACCTCCCACTTTTCGAAATTGCAATGATTGAGATAAATATTCGACTGCAAGGAATGCCACTCTCGCTCTTTAAAATTATATCGAAGAGCTGGGAGTGGGGGGCCCGCATGTCACTACCCCCGGGCCCAGATTTGTTCTCGCCAGTCCTGAACACCGTCCACGTTGCATTGCATGTTGCATTACATGCTGAATTACATGTTGCAGCTGTAATCTGTACCCGGCTTAATAGGTTGGCTTTATATGTATTGGAATAATGTTGCTTGCCATTTTCTTCTAAAGGTGGAATTTGTTTGAATTTGTATTTCTCCCCTAAAGTTCATTCCCATTTATGTGTTCTGTATTTATTTATGGCTTTGTGAATATTTGTGTTAAATTGATTTATTTTTCTTTTCGGTTCTGTATTGTTGTTTTCTTTGTACTTTCGATACAACTTGCATTTTACTTTAATCAATCTTATAGTAAATGATGGTAATTCATGTGTGTAATATTCATTCATTTCAGGAGTATTTGATAGAATAGAAGTTTGAAGTTGAAGTTTTATATTGAAACTTGAAATTTCTTCAACAAATATTGGTTTGTTTTTATTACTATCTATTTATATTTTCATTTTTCTATTCACTTTTCGAATATTGCAATTTGATCATTTGTATGACGGCATATTACTATTATATTTGATGATCAGAGTTACTACATTGTATTTGTTACAGAGTGAAGATAAAAAGTATAAACCTACATGGAATTTGGATGCTTGTTTGCATGCCCTGAAAAACGTCATAACAAAGAATTACGTGCCAGAAAGTACAAAAAATACACTGAAGGTGTTCATGCAAAGGCAAGTAAAGGAAAGAAGTAGTGCTTCTCACACTTAACTGAAATCATTTATATCTATTTTTAATATACACTTCTTTTATATATTAGTTGTTTTATTTTCTCTAATTTTCAACTTTTCTTTCAGGGAAATTGATAGAGCTGGGGAATTTATGGAAATAAAAAAGCAGATATTGTCAAGTTTAAGTTAGCTTTGTAAGAGATACAGCAAACTATTATTAGATTCATTTCTTTTGCAACCTTCAATTTTAATGTGCGAGAAATACTTCGTTCAAACTTACAGACATAAGGCTCATGCGGCAGGGTAAACTAAGTATGTGTTCAATTATATTATTTAGAAGACTAACGAAGGAGTAAACTTCCGTTCATCTCAGTGAAAGAGTACAGCATTTGAATCTGGTGATTTTGTAAGTCAATATGGAAAGTTTCATAGATCAATTTTATAACCATTTAAATATACTCATATTCTTATTTTCATTATATAATTATTTTAAATTATCAATTTATTGGAACTAGCAGTCTGCACTGTGACTTTCTGACATATCCAAAGTTGCATTTGTTGATGTACTTTATTTAAATATGTTTATTGTAATTTCTATAATAAACTTTTTACCAGTGTGCTTTTGTTTAATGGAAAAGTGCTAATAGCGCTGAAAATTAAGAAATAAAAGTTAAAGTGTTTTGTTTTCGATTTTGAGTAATAATTTAATTTTCCAATTTTATACTAAGTGTAGTAGTTTTGATGTTGACGGTTGACTAGTCTCGTGTATAGTTGTGCTGTAGGACGCTCCCGAAAAAAAGCGCTAAAAAACGGTAAATACCCCGTTAGACTCGATAAAATTTAAGCCACCGGTACATCAAGAAATTCTGCGCGAAGTGAAACTCCATAATAGAAAAACCAAGTTTGTATGGAATTAATAATTACACATACAGCGTTTTTTAATAGTGTTAAATAAAGCAAGTGTAAGTGCCCAAGATGACCGAGCACCCTATTATTTGGTCGTCCGTTGGGCGGTCATATGGAGTCGCCTAGTCATGGCATCAATATATCAGCGAGTGAAGATTGCAATAATAGATGACTGAGCGACTGCATTTGGTCGTTCGGCGGGTGATCGAGCTGCGTGTTGGAACGAACCTCCAGATTGGATATCCAAAATCGGCAGCAATGCTCACCTTACGCTGGCAAATCAATCGATCAATCAAGTGTGGCAGTTTTTATTTTGGCACAGAAGTATAATTTTTTGAGATGCACATGCCACATTCTTTAGATATTCAGACATATATTTTTTATAGATACCGCCATTCTCCATCCTTCCCATATTTATTGATTACTTTTGTTCGCAATGGACTTGGCAAAATATACGCACATTGTCGAATTAAAAAGAACAGGGATTAGTGGGCATTTTTCTCCTAATAGGCCAGGCAGATGAAGGGAAAGCAGACAGAATTTTTAGACAAATTAATAGCCGCAATGTTTTTGCAGAATGGTAATATCTCATTTCTTGAGTCAAAAAATTTCATTTTCATCATCGTTTTTTTCCAAACTAAATCTCTAGCAGTAAAAAAGTTATTGCAAGGAAACCTGCGATATAGTCATTTTTTAATTATTAACATAAATTTTTAATGTGTGGTTAAAATGTTGTAAGACTTTCTTAAATAAGTGTTTTATAGTGCTTTATAAGTGTATTCTACCATAACTATTATCTATCACACACTTCTTTCCTTTGCACCTTTATATATATCTATCAATTCTTCTTTCTGTTTGTTTGTCATCTGTTTGTTATTTTGTCCTAAATTCATTTTAGACTGAAAACCCTGTTAAAAATTTCAACTATTAAAAACCTTAACGTTTCGCTGCGCGTCGTGGTTGTCTGGTTGGCTCCAAGGAGGCCATGTATGTATTTTTAACTCTGAATAAAATTTGTTATGATGATGTTGATAAGTTTGCAAAAGATGGGTGCTGTCAGTGCAATAGTTCTTGCACAATCCTATTTGTTTATCCCACGGAGAGGAAAACTGAACAACTTTGTCCTTCCAGAAACCTCGCAATTTTCAACTATAATTGATTCACAATACATTTTTTATTAATATTCAAGATCTAACTAACCTTTTTGGCACAGCATTTTTATTTTTTAAGCTGCGTTCTTGCAAATTAAACTATTTAAAACTTGGTTAAAATATGCACATTTTAAAAATAAGTAATGAAGTAGACAGTATGACTACTATTTAATTTTGAGACCTCATAAAATTTAATTTATACACAATGTAGTTTTTTTACAATAACCTTTGTGTTGAGTTAAAACATTAATACTTTGTACTGCTGGAACGATTTTAATTTGGAAAGTTTCATAATGTAGGGATTTTAATTGCGCACAAATCACCTTTTCTTCATTTTCCTCTACAATTGATAGTTTTTCCAGTATTTTAAGAAAACAGATTTTCTGCTCTAATTGTTAATAAAAAACGAATATGTAAATGACATTTTTTGACTCACGAAATGAGAAATCTCTCCTAAAGCCATTCTACAAAAACATTGCGGCAACTAATTTACATACCTACGTCAAAACCATTATTTGCTTGGACTATATCAAATCTGAACAGGAATCCAAATCTTGAAAAGCACCTATAGTCCAGTTGGTAAAGTAAAAAATACACCAGAAGCTCGCAAAAAATGTTATCTGAGATTTTCCTCACAAAACCACAAAAATCAGTTCTGGGGGTGCCGCGCAACCCCCCTTCATTGAAAATGTCTTATTTTACTGATAACTCGTTAACCGTTGAAGATATAAAAAAATTGCTCACCATAAAAAAAGAAAGCTTGATTAATTGGTTAAAAAAAAGTCCTCTTGTAATTTTTTTGTATATGCCATGGCTTTCGAGAAAATCGATATTGACAAAAATTGTAAAATTTGAATTTTTAATGCGCGCGAATTTTCGTTTATTTGAAATTTTTTGCACAACAAATTGAATTTGTCGAAAACCAAACAAGCTAGGAAGAAAAATCAAAATGGGTTTTAAAGGGGGTATAAAATACTTTCTTGTGTTGCCATCTTTGAGGCCTATTGATATTTATTAGTATATGAAAATAATATAATATAGTTATCTCTTGATTTTTTGTGCATCTAATTATTCACAGGACCATAAAAAATAACAGACTATAATATAAGTTATAAATCATTATCTGTTAGTTCAAGATAGTATTTCAATGCAGAAAAAGTTACGAAAAAAAAATAGTCACATTTACAGCATGTTAAAATTAACCAAAAAAAATCAAAAAAGGCTGCATATTCAATTTTTTGATGATATTTTTTTAATACAATTTTCTAACTATTAACACGTTGAGCCCCGCTGTATAAAAATTTTTTTGGTTCGTTCAGACCGGTTCTTGATTTTCTTATTAAATGTTAATATTTGTAATGGTCCTTATTTCTGTTTTTAAATTTCGAAAAAATCTTTTTTGCTATTTCTGAGGAAAAGAAATGAGGCATCACATTGATGCCTCGCGGACTGAAAGAAGAAATTGTTTCTTGTGGACAGCGTGGTATCAATGTATTACCTCATAACAATCGGGTCTATTCCTGTTGCAACTGGATAATCATGATCCCGAACCTCATATTTTGACAGAAACAAAGAAAAATAGGTGTGTGGTGTGTTACGCGAAAATGAAGGAAGAGTATGGTAGAAAGGAAGCCCAAAACAAATCGTGAACAACATAAGGCTATCCCTATAAACTGAAATGTATGAAAACTGTTTATTGTTTGACAAATTTAATCATTTTTTTTACAATTGTGTCATATTTTTAAGTTTCACAAATTTACAATGTAATATATTCCATATAAATGTAGCTATACCTAACCCGCAACTAGCAGTGTTCTTGTTGGACCGCACTCTTTCTATTTTCATTTAGATTTCATTGCTAAGAGGCATCACATTAATCTCACGCGGTCCCAACAACATCTATGCTGTGTGACATTACTTTGGTACCTCGCGGTCCCTGAAGTGTGGTAGCGAGGCATCGCTTAGATGCCACCCGGTGCTCAACGTATTAAATGATTAGAAACAATAGTTACATGATATATAAACCGAACAAAAAATTTTTGAGCTAAATTTTTAAGATGTTTGGGTCTTTTTTTTATTTTTAGGTTGACCGGTACCACCAGAACAGATTTTTGTGGTTTTGTGATGTATAATCCCTCCACTAACTAAGGTTACTGAAGGAAAATCTCAGATAACATTTTTTGTTATGGAAGTTTTTCTAATTATTGGACTACTATTACTTATATTTACTTCAATGTTTCTAGAATACCTGATTGAATGTTTTCTTTGTTTGTTGTTTGTTTTGCTTTTGCATTTGTAACCAACCCCTTTAACAAAGAATAAAATTTGTTTTTAAAAACCTATTACAAAAATAAAATGTATTTTCACTGAAATTTTAAACAAATATAAAAATAATCTAGCGAACAATGAAATTTAAAAAATATGTGTATCAACTTAAGGTTCTTATTCTTAAAAATATTACGTATATATCCGATATTCAAGGATACTAAAATATTTCTGACATGCAGGCACCGATTACCCCTGGGATGGGGGGGTCCTGCCAACACTATAACAACTTCTGGAAAACAAAGATACAATACAAGGAAGAAATTTATTAAACCTGAAAATATGTATATACAATGTATTCCATTAAAAATGAATATAAATCAGAAATTTTACTATAGCACATGTTATTATCAATAATACATTAATGAAAACAATGTGAAAATTTGTAACTTAAGTGAATATTTGTTAAAAAAAAATACGTTATTCAATACCCTGTATTTGTAATGATGGGTCATATTTTGGAAAATAGATGTAAATGTTTATAAAATATATCTAGGTACCTAGGTATGTATATTTTATATGCCTGCTCTGTTTCTTACCACTAATAAATAATAATCAATATAACTTCCAAAACACAATTAACATATATGTTACCCAGAAGGAAACAAAGTCATACAAATTGTTGACTAACAAATATATATTGTTCATAAATAAACATATTTATATATACTAGATAGTCTGAACAACAAGTTCATGAACACTTGGGTTACATTTCTAAGGAACGTTTATTGCTAGAGCAATTTAAAATAGTAGACAAATGAACTAATGGAATTCAGTCCACAAAACTAATAGGTTGTTTCATTTAGGCGTTCAGTGCCATACAATTTCATCAGTGGAACACAGAATAAGGCAAAAAGTGAACTGAAAAAGTCACAAGACGATATACAAAACAATAAATAAAAAAATGGTGAGACGTACAACCTTTTAACAAAAAGCTGCAGGAACCATGAGATCTATTTTAAAAAATGGATATAAAAAAATTGCATAGAATTAGATGTTACAAAATGTCAGGGTAAGAGCATATTTGCAGCTCAAACTCTATCATGAATAATTGAGTCAAAGATGCAACATACAGAAACTGTGAGTTTTCATACACACAAGATACACATTGCTTGAATGAAAACCTTCACAAATATCTAGATCAGTTCGTTTTCCATTATATTACATTGAATTTGATGCCTGTGAAAACGTTCTTACTATGATGAAATCACCATTTTGAAATATTTCAAATCAATAGTTTAGCACAGTTCAAAGAATCCTTGGCCAAACTAGATGATACAGAGAACTTTTTCTAAATAAAAATATTATTTTTTCATATTGACAAGGCAATAATTATTAATATTTCATGTAGCATAAACCGCAGATTTTTAAGGTAAATTGTAAATTTATTATTAAATTTTCTGTAGCGAATTCACAGACAATTTTTCTTTAAATGTGTGAATATGTTGTTTTTTACTAATCTTTAAAATCGCCTATGATATTATCCGAAAAATGTGTATTATACATGCTGTGAAAATAAATTGTAATATGTACTGTAATATTTAAAAATTTCATTCATTTGAACTTTAATATTATATTTAACCCTTTCATTTCGGCATTGATTTTTACATGTCGAGCCCCCTGTACGGCAGCTGGAAGCGCTTGTGGATTCGTACGGTATGTGAAAACTTATGCACCTATACATGATTCATTTAGCCACATAAATTCAAATCAATTAAATAAACATGTATTCTTTTCAAAAATATAAGAAAACATAGAATTTCACAAAGAAAATGCAAAATAAACAGTGTCAATTTGGTCTTGCGTTGCAGTTCAGTTCCTGTACTGGGAGCACGAAAAATGTTTGCGGATTTATCAGGTTCCAGGAATTAAAGGCTTAAATGCAGTTTTCAGATGCAGTCACTAGCTTTAGCAATATCGGTACATTGATTTACCACCAAATGAAATAAAAATTTCTAACAGGAATTACTGGTAACATTAATTCATTATTTTACAAACATTCGAAGTATGAAAACAAGGAAGTCATTAACCACGTCTTACAATCGTCTTACTATTGTAAGACGTGGTTAATGTCTAATCTAAAATCTTATTAGATTTTATGTACTTTAGCGCAGAAAATGTACGAGAGAAACATTTAGAAACCTGTGTCACATTTTTGTCGAAACATCTACCAGTGTAGATTTCAAGATGGAATTTTCAGCTATTGATTTTGCACAAAATTATAATCCAAGATGAACAAATTAACCCTTTTAAGGAGATACTTACAAAATAATTTAGATTCCTGTGTGTCCCGTCTCAAGTGGACACACCTTGATATTTCGGCTATTATTCGAAATATTGATTTCAAATTCTTCTCAGCTATGAAACTCTTCACGGTGGTCTTTTTATGATTTTCAATTGTCACACTAACACACTGCGTCCACTTAAAAATGAGATTTTTCTATTACTTAGCATGAGAGATATAGCAAAAATTTATAAAGAAAACTTGTTCAGAATCAAAAAATATATCTAGATACCGAATTTCATCAAAATATGAGAATTTCGATTATTTTCAAAACTTTTGCAATAGTTCAGAAATTTGCTTGTGAAATTGTACATAGACTTTAACAAAGATTGTCTTGGGAACAAGAAATTATGACAATTATCATTAAAAACGTCAAACGTATACCAGTCCAGTCAACAGAGCGCTAAAATGAGTTAAATCTCTAACTTGAGTGCTAGTCCGGCCCGTTGAGAGGGGTGGTGGGGGGTTGGAGGTGTTTTCCCCCGGGCCAGGTGGTCTTTGAGGGGGCCCGGGTTCCACCTGAAGTGTGCATATGCATTAGGTAAAACGAGAGATCTATACTTTGAAATGATTAGTGTGATGTAAATGACGAGTTCTGAATGATTTGTATTGCTTCTAATGCGATAAATATAAAATTGTTATGTAAAGGAATATCTCCCTCGTTTTTTAAAATTTGTATCGCTGCAAATTCCGCTCTTGGAAATTTATATTGAAGATTGGTGGGAGTCGTATGCTACCACAATTTTCTCTCGACGGCCCTGGTACTAGTGAATGAATTTTGATGAAATCTTGTGCAATGTATTTGTCATGACGTTAATAAAAAAGTTGAAAAAAAAAGGTTAGAGTAGGAAATGATCGGAAGGGGTAGAAAACACCCTTTTCATCACGGGTTCTGTGATTTGTAGAATTAAGTCAAAAATGAAAAAAATTATATGTTTACTTTTTTGGCCCAAAAAGATGTTACTGTGAATTTTTTCGAGAAATGCTTATTTTGCGAGATATGGCCATTCGATAATTCCTAAAAGTGGGGAAAGGGAAATGTAAAAGTTGAAAAAAAAAATCAGGTGAATTTTTTTTATTTGCAACTTTTCTGTAAAGTACGTTTTCACTCAGTTTTTTAGAAAAAACAAAAAACTATCCCTTTCTTTGAAATTGTAGCACTTTAAAAACATGTAATTTAAAATATTTTAAAAATTCAGACGTATGCATTGAGGCCTATTGAACATTTTTTGTCCCTTGGGTTTTTTTTATAAATTGCTAATTTTCCGAGTTATAGGCAGTTTTTCATGATAAATAATGTACTACATATTTTGCACATTTTCAATTTAAAAATTATATTGAACCTTTAAAAATGGTATAACTATATTAGGTTTCATATTAACAATATATATAAATCACGCTCATTTTTTGAATTTTCATGTATTTTTTTAATTGAAAATTTGCAAAAAATGTAGTGCACTATTCATCATGAAAAACTCAAAAACCGCCTGTAACTAAAATTAGCAAGTTACAAAAAAATTCCAAGAGACAAAAAATGTTTAAAAGGTCCTAATGCATATGTCTGATTTTTTTCAAATTTTTAAATCACATTTTGTTTTTCATGTTTTTCCGAAAAACTCGGTGAAAACTCACTTTATAGAAAAGTTGCAAATAAAAAAAGTCTTGTACTTCGATGATACATTCACCTAATTTTTTTCTGATTTCAATATAAATTGAAACTATTCAAAACCAAAAATTTTACACCTTGGAGGAAGGTAATGATATCAGAAGGTTGGAGTACTGTTTCTGGGCTCGAGGTAATTTTCTTAATGACCATTTTTTGAAAGAAATTATGTTCACTGATGAAGCTACATTCACCACCAATGGTGTAGTATCTTCAAAAAATTGTAGGTATTGGGCAATAAACCCCGCACTGGATTATCAATTGTAAGTGTCAGTACTCGGAAAAACGTGTGGTGAGGAATTTTAAGTGAAAGCATAATAGGCCCTATCTTTTCTTTTTCTTTAATCGAGTGGCCTCTCAGATCTCCGGATGTTAACCCGCTTGATTTTTATTTTTCCACCGATAAAAACAAAGTCTACAAAACGAAGCCCCGATGTGGGCAAGAGTTTTGTGATAGAATTAATGAAGACTGCCAAGAAATTACCATTCAAGGACTATGACGGGTAACAAGGGATAATTGAGAAATGTATTGTTATTGATGGTAGTTTAGTTAAAAGAAGCTACATTTAATTACTTAAATACTGTGTTAAAATTCGTAATAAACTAATTTTTGAGTACTTTTTGCTTCTACGGCAATCTTTATTAAAGTCTGTACAATTTAAAAAGTTTTTTCATATATTCATAAAACTCTGTCTCTAGCTATTTTTTCTGATTCTGAACAAGTTCTCTTAATAAATTTTATGTTGGTGTGACAACTGAAAGTATACTGATAATCCTGAAAAGATGCGCCCTGAAGAGTTTCATAATTAAGAAAAATATGAAATCAATCTATTGAATAGTAGCCAACATATCAAGATGTGTCCACTTGAGACCAAACACACTGTATATCTCAACTTTTTTTTATTTTTGTAGCACTTATTTTCGTCGTTTCTATTTTTTACCAAATTGTCCTTTCTTTTTGTTGGTTTTATAATATATAAGCTTTATGCAAATAAATACGATTTTTAAGTAATTTTTTCAAGCAATTTGGGCTTCCTTCATTCTGTTGTGCGATTGTTAAAAACAACGAAATATTATTTCTTGAAAAAATGAAATTTACATACAAGGAAATGTAAAATATTGGTAAAATTTTTTATAATACATTCTAAACTCAATTACTAATTATTCAACAAAACAGTTTAAAATGATTTTCCCTATTTCCCTTGGATACTGAGTAGCACCCTACCAAAAAACTATTATACTATTGCTCTACAGGTGAAAACAAGGAATCAGATTTGTACGATAATAAAGGCTACGCAAATACGGCTCATCACTATGAAACTAATATTATGTCGACTATTGGATTGCAAATTCCTGAGGATACCGCCACTCCCTCAGACGAATCAGAATAGGACGATCCTCATAAATTTCCAAAATCAGATCGATAGGAAGGAGTGTGATAAGAGAAATAAAACAGCCCTTTTCGACTGTTAAAACACAATACTTGAGCAAAATCATAAAAATAAAAAAATCTAGGCAATGTTGACACTTATTGAGTGAAAAAACAGGCAAGGTTGATTTTAACACCTAATTTATACAGATTTTAAAATCAAAACATTTTCAAGGCAGTGCTGAAAAATGTATGCCATCCTTTATAGTTACGTTAGTGTAAAAGTAGCCTTCGATTAAACTTCACTGAGCACGTCCAACATCTATATTATAAATACAATTGTTTTGCATTTCAGTTTCAGAAATGATTTATTATTACTACTATTATAGTGAACATAGACAGAGTTTAACAGAATCGATAAAAACGAATTTATAAAATTTTTGAAATCATCGAAACGATTTTGGGTGGCCTAAGTGCCTTGATATACACATAGTTCAAAAGTCCTTTATATTTTTCAGATCATTGGTCATTGTAGGTAACTATTCAGTTTTCTTATGCGACGATGAGGCTCTCTCTCAGATAACATATATCTAAATATGAAACATGCCCTTCAAAAAATCGTTTCATCTATTTATAATGTATATCTGTTTAAAATGCAGTGCTTCAAAAGATAGGGAACGTGTCCTGGTCTCCCATTGCTACATTTGCAAGCCAAGTTTAAGCACAGGAAATTAATAAATCGGAACAGATTTAGTGTATTTTATTCTTATTGCAATAAAATAAGAACATTTATGCTGTAGCTACATTAAATGAATTCAATGTATTTATAAGATCGCCAAATGCCAAATGAAAGTGGATTTAAACCTTTGATTTTTATTTTGTGTACTAATGGTTTTGAGAATCTTGAGATGGACTCGATGGGGAATCCACTTACTTGGGAATTCCCATGTGCCTGTGTAAACTGTGATCTGCTCATAACGTAAACAACTGCATTCTAATCAGAGATATACTATAAATAAACAATCATTTGGTCAGATTCCTATTAAATAACCTCTATTTTTACTCATAGCTGCAAATGATAAGAACAAGAACATCTAAGTTTTAAAACATAATACAATTTTACTGATCTATTGTTTTATCTGAATTTTTTCTAAAATTCACTTCTTTTACCATACGTGTTTTCGTTCAAAGCACCTATTAAACTGCCCTCTTAATTGTAGTGAAACATATTCATATAATGTTTTTACTACAGGCAATAGTCCTATGAAGATTTCTGAGATAGACTAGGTCAACATCCAAGGAATTTATATACCTATTTGTGGTCAATTCTACTTTTTATGAATTTTTCATAGCTGCTAAAGTTAGCCGTGTCAAATGTGGGGCAATTGATGTATATGTTAGACAATTACGATAAATGTCATAAATGATAAATAGCAATAATAAATGAAATATCTGTAGTAAATGATAAATATGGTCTACACAATAAGAGGGAGTGGTCGGTCCCTTGCATTTTACTTTGTGGATTTGCGGTTTATAATTAATGAAATACGCTTCGACTATTCATTGAAAAATTTAAATGAAACTAAGAACTGCTATGAGATTTTCTATTTATCTGTTAATAAAAAACTAAACAAATATTTTCATTCTACTTTCTATATCTTTGCGACAAATGGGGCAAGTGTTATTATACAACCGCAGCCTTGTACTACATACAGAGCACATGCAAACATGCCGACAGGGTAGCACCAAAATGCACTTCATTTCTTCTTGGCAAATAACGCAATATTTGTCGTCTATCACACTTTCATCTTTTCGACTCCTTGGGGAATTTGCGGCCCTTGCAATTTGCGGCCTGCTTCTTGGTAATGTTTGTGATCTAACTGTTGGTCTTCGAACCACTAATGTATTACGTATATGTCGCCTAAACAGTCTACTATATCTATGATGAATACCTCTAAGTGCATTTTGGAATTGCAGATAGATATATGAATATATAACAATATAAAATTGTGTGAAAATGTACAGTAAACAAGTCGCAGCTAGAATACCAGCTGCAGATTCAACCGGTACATCCGTTAGAAATTCATAAATGTTTTTCAATAAAACTCTTGTAGTCGATATACTTGTCGATATTGAATCAATGGTTTCTTCAAACAACCTTCCAATATAATATAGTATTAATGTTCCTATGTACACGATAAGCAATGGAATAAATGTTAATGCAAACCAAACTCCTGAGCCAAAAAGCACCAATAAACGTTTTAAGAAAACAAAACATTGCGAAATTCCTGTCACTATACCTAATACAATGTTCACCATAAAATTATACACAGCCACTACCGTAAGTATTAAAATGTCAATCCCATTTATTATCTCGTACGAAATTGTGGAACAGCCTCTTTGAATTACTTCTGCTGTGTATAAAACTATATGAAGTATATGTCGCAGGCCCAGTACTACATCTTGACAAAATATCATAAATGAATCTAGTATTATTATAAGCACTTCAAGCAGGGTGGTGATAAACGTCTGGAGTACTTTTAGCAACAAGTTGATGGATGTAACTAAAAACTGTCCAGTTTTATAACTAAAATAGAAACAGTAACAAATAACTGTGCCTGCAAACTGAACACCAGTTATCATCGTTTCAATCATTTTCATTACACTGGTTAAACATTTCTGATTTTCATTTCTCGTCAAAACACAATTTTATAGGTTATTTATATCGTGTTCGGCATTTAAATTAGTGAAGAGTAAAACATAAAACCGTTGAGATATTTTGAGTTGTGCTGACAAGTGACAAATGACTTTTAACCAACGTTGCCAAGTATCGTAAGTATGTATGGTGCTGTTAGATTTAGATTCTAGTAAGTTTATGCGATTTCATTTGTTAATCGTGTATATTTTGAATGTGTAACAGCCGTATGCACCGATTTTGTGTTTAAACGCGTTTAAATAATCGCGATTAGAAAGTTAGGTTTTATTTCTTATGCACCGTTGCTACAAATTTGTGGATTAGTTAATCCGGTCAGCGATCTGACAACGTCGATAAATCTAGGGAGATTTGTAGTTTTAGCAGAAAAGTTATGTGGTGTTAGTAACAAAAACAATAAAAACATCAATGTTTTATTTAATTTTTGATAGGTTACGTTTTTAGCGTGGTTGTTAGCATAATCTTTGCTTTTTAATATTAATTAATAATTAATTATGTTTCAAATATGGAACAAAAAAAAGATCGCCAAATTTTACTGGGGAAGAAAAATATAATGTATTACATTTGGTAGCAAACAAATATGCCTCAGTTTTAGAGGATAAAAAGACGAATCGGGCTGCCGTTGTAGACAGAAAGAAGTCGTGAACATGAAAAACACGAATTCAATGCTTCATACTTCATCTATAGCAGTGATGTTTTTCGTTATATTGGGAAACCTTAAAAAGGTTTTATGAATACAAAAAAAGTACGTAAGCTAAAAGCAAAAGATACCTAAAAAAGATAAATCATCATATGGAAGTAATCAACTCTTTCATAGCGACGTCTAGGAAAACCGTAATTAATTATATTTAATATGTCTAGATCGTCATCTATAAAAATTTCATTTTCTATTTCCATCTCTGGATTTTCGTAATTTTAAGTAAACAACATAGAATAAACAAAACTAAATAGTAATAAGCCGGAATTGTGAGGTTATATTTGCAATACGCATGCACGAAAATCAGGATTAAATAATTAAACGCCCAAAATTGTAGGTTTAACTTTACACTGGATTAAGCATGTTATAAGTGACGGTGCATAAGAAAATTTCGAGTTAAACCGAGTTAACCTGTTAATCTCGTTTAAGTATGTACGGTGCATACGGCTGTTAAACATTTTTCAACTCTAAGCTATTTATATAGTCACCAATAAGTATTTTATTTGAGATAAAATATACCTATTGTTTTAACAATGGGCAACTTTTAAGGGAGCATTATGTTGTAGCATTGATTAAACTATTTAATCAATGGTTGTAGGTAGGTACATAACATTCGAAAATAAATCTGTAAAGAGAAAATGCGATGTAGATGACAAAGGGAACTTCTTAAAATGCGCGGTCTTTTAGTTATAGTTATTACTTTTTAGCATTAAGAGTTAGTTGCTAAGTGTATAAATGTCTATATTAATGTTGTACACATCCAAGATGTGCATCAAGTTAAAGAATCTCTCCGCGGCAAGATTTGGTCATCCGAATTTTCGGGGAAAAACAAGGTGTCTGCCACTATAATATGCTTGCCGTTCTTGTTATGCTCTACTCCTTCGGAGTAGTCAAATGGACTGTAGATGAGCTGCGCCAATTGGACAGAGGTACCTGAAAGATGATGATATCCACAGGAGCATTCATTCCTAGATCGTCCCTCCCTCGTGTGTACCTCCCACGAAATCGGAGGGGGGCTTTTGGTGGTCACCCAAAGTCAGTCCTGAATTGCAGCCACCTCGCCCGAAGGCCCAGATAAAAGCTGCCGAACAGAAACGTCTGTTTAGACAGCATATCGATAAACCCATGCACGGGGTGTTCTACAAGAGCTTAGACACACTGGGTTTATCGACAAGGCTGACATTCGCCGTTTTGAAGGTTAGCTGGGCTAAATTCGGAGACCGCCGCGATGGATTCATTATAGGAATTTACCGTCACTAACCCCACAGGTTGCCGGCGCGGCTACCGTGTGGTATATCGGTCGGAATGCACGGCAGCCCCGTCCGGCAACGCGCGGGTGAACCGGGAAAAAACAGAGTCTTCCTGAACAGCAATATTGCAGAGCAAAGGTTGAGGATTGATAGAGCTAATATTTTGAGATTTTTTTGCCTAGGTTTCCGAGGAATACATTGAGATACATTTTTATTATATTCTTCCATTATTTTCAGCACACAACTTATAAAACAACTGCTTACATGTGTTCAGTGTAAATGCATATCACAATGTAATGAAAACAATATTACTTATAGCTCGAGAATTCATCTGCAATGTCATTGGTCGAAATGGATCTGGCTGATTTTGGTTCTAAGGAATGATGGGATTTAGCGGAGTTTGGAAATAAGTGCGATTTCTGTATATGCGTTTTTAAGAGGATGTAACGGGATTTGAAATAAATGGATTTTATACATATGGGTTCCTAAGACAATTTGCTATTCATCCAAGAGCTGCCAAACTCATTTTTCATTATTCATTGTTTTTTTTTTTTGTAGAACGAACTTTGACTCTTTAGTCAACCGCGAAGTCATGATATATATACTGTGGCTGAGGAAGAAAAAATGCATTTGCCAAAAATAATAGTGTTACATTATAATTGAGATTTCTTAGGTACAGGTTAAAGGAGTCGGTGTCAGCTTGATATATAGAGCGTCCCAAATGTTTGCAGATTTTACTTTTTATTTTGCTTTACTTTGACGGATCGGTATACAGGGGTCTCGAGTGTTCTCTCGGGGTTCTTCCTTGCACTTCCACTATAAATGGCTATGTACCTGTGGAACGGATAAAAAAAATAAAAGCTTCTTGCGGCGAGCTAATGTATATCTTGGCAGACAAACGAAGTAGAAGCACTGATGCAGGACGTTGAATCGAAAACACAGATTTCTGGGAAACAAGGAGGTGCACACTGCAGGTTCAGGAACAAAAGTCACAAAAGACTCAGAAGAAAAAAAATAAGGAGATGATGGTAGATGGAAACTTAAAAGAAGCATCTCACAAACACCTATACTTCCCATCCTATATGCCCACCCCATGCATCATGTGGCTGTCGCTGCTGGCAACAAGCATGTCCAATATCCAATTCGGCGTTTGGCCGGTCCAGCGGGATATGAAAACATCCAGACTGGATATCCAGAAGTGGCAGCAATGCCTACCATACGCTGGCGAATCAATCAATCAATCAATGAGTACATTGCTAAATCATATTGAGTGTGTTTTTAACATTACTATTTTTCTTTTACTTCTTTAATAAATTAACCTTATATCGATAAAAAGGATTTTTTATTGTTAAAAAAAACCAAATTGTGTATTAATAACTAAAAGATAAAATGTAATGTCAAAAACGCATTCACTATGACTTAGAAATGTACACATTATATATAAAAAAAACCCAAATTATAATGCAATTATTTTTTTTTTAAATGTAAGTTTTTTGCCTTAGCCACAAAGTTAAACGCGACTTTGCGCTTAAGCAAAAAAAATCAGTGATCGTTCTAAAAACAATTTATGAATACCTCTCTCGTCAAGAATTTAATGATATAAGATACATATCACAAAAATTATCTTAGATAGTATAAGACCTGAAAACCGCAAACTATGACAATATAAAAAATAGTATAGTAATTTGTTTTATTTATATTGCAAGAATATAAACAAAAAAAATCGGTAAAGGTAGGTACTTCGCTTACTCAACTTTGAAATGATCCTCATAGCAGAAAAATACTGGTGCTGTTGTAGGTGGATCACGTCTAGCGGTTTTAAGTCACTTTATTTCGCGTTGTATTTGTTTTGGTACTGTCACGAAAACCTTTTCAGGTGGGTTCTTGGATGTATTTTTGCATCCTGGCACAAAACACCACTTATTTTCCATTATAAAACGTTAAGGTTTTGCAAAATAACGTATATTATTTATAATACACAACCCATGTTTGTTTACCAACAATGTAACCTCCGACGTCATCAGTGCGGGATACGGTGACGTACGGTTTTTCGCGGTAAAATTTAAATTCAAATTTAAAAGGGCTTATTTTAAGGAATAAATCGATTGCTTGGGAAACTTCAATTTCTTTTAACCATAATTATCTTCACAGTCAACGAGATTTTAAAATTTATGAAAACACCGAAACATATTCTTTCTTGAAAAATCCTTTTTTGCGAAATATTTAATTTCAAGTTTTTATACTTATTTGTGTTGTTTATTTAAAAAAACCAGCCTCTAACTGATCCTTTGACGTAAACGTCACAGGCGTAGAGGTTATTTACCAGTATCATACTGGTTAATTGTGATATATTTTGTAGATTCCCCTAGCACCGCTTAAAAAGAAAACATACATGTGGCAGGAAGTCCCAAAGAATTGAAGAAGGAAAAGGAATTTGAATATTCCAATATTGAACCAATGCTCATATCTGACATAAATGATGACGATACGGAACTTGATATATACAGTCTGGCTGACAGCTGCAAGAACTTTCATATACAACATTGCTGAAAATTTTATATTCATAAAGTATTGTTTTTATCTGTATTTAATATTTAATAAATAAGGTAATGTTTATTTTTTTCTCATACTTTTTTTGTAAGAAATGATTCGTCACCAAACTAACGAAAACATTTTCAAACTTAGCATATTTAACAAGCACCTCTCTTGAAACGTTGAGAACTTCTGTTTTTAAATTGCTATATAGTGTCCATAACAACTACTGAACTGTGGTTGCGTGGTTGACTGTGGTAGGTTCTTTCGATCGCAGTGACACGCGCAAGGTTTTTGACGTTTAAAACTGTTATTATTTAAAATAAAGGCAAAAGTGAGGACATATTTAAAATCAGCATTAAATTCTTTACAACTTATATTTGAAGAGTTTTTCATGTAATATAATGAATTTTCCGCTAAAAGTAATAACTTAATAAATTAATTCCGATATTTTAATTTATCTAAGAAATCTACAAAATATCGTGACTTTATATGACAGTACTATTTTTTTCATAAAAGCTGTACTTAAAATGAGTACTTCCTTGTTTTGTTTTTTAAAATCCGTTAAGAAATAAGGCAGATAGAATTTATTCAAAAAAGTCGTGCGCCGCCATCTTTGATCCGCCATATTTTTTTTGTAACAATTTTCCAGAATGCCAACCTCGAAAAAATTGTTATATTAGTACTTTCGTGCTCTGGAGGTTTTTTAAAATTGGCAAAGCATCCAAGCGAATATCAATATGAGAATGGACCATATATGCAAACATGCCGACAGGGTAACACAAAAATACACTTTATTTGTTCATGCATCTCAAATAATACAATAGGTATCTGTCATCTATCACACTTATTTCATCTTGTTAAGTCCATGAGGAATTGACCTCCGTCGCGGCCTGCTTCTTGATAGTGTTCGTGGTCTAACTTCTGGTCTTCGATTCACTAATACATTACGAATTTGTCGCCTTCTATATCTATGATGATGATTACCTCTAAGTGCATTCTCGAATTGCAGATAGACACATGAATACATAACAATATAACATTTTATGATCACATACAGTAAACAAGTCACACTTAGAATAGTAACTGCAGATTCAATAACCGGTACTTTCATCACGAATTCATACATATTATTCAATAAAACTTTTGTAGGTAGTCAATATTGAATCAATCACTTCTTCAAACAATATGATTACTGTTCCTATATACACGATAAGCAATGGAATATAAATCTTTTAGCAAACCAAACTCCAGAGTCAAAAAGCACCAGTAAACGTTTTAAGAAAACAAAACTGCGAAGTTCCTGTCAGTATACTTAGCACAATGTTCACCTTAAAATACTACTACAAGTACTAAAATGTCAATCCCATTTGTTATCTTGTGCAAAGTTGTAGAAAAGCCTCCTTGACTTACTTCAGTGTTCAAAACTATCTGAAGCATAATGTCGCAGGTCCATGACTACATCTTGACAAAATGAAAATATGGTAAATGAATTATTATACGCGCTTCAAGTAAGTACCTAGGTTGATGATATTGATAAACATTTGGAGACCTTTTAGCAACAAGTTGATAGCACTGAACTCTACATATTTATATGTGGAGTTCAGTAGTAGATAGATGTAATTAAAAACTTTTCATTGAACAGAACAGTTTTCAGATTACTTTGTAGTTTGTGGTAATTGTGGCATGGTTATGTATTATGTGATTGTTGGTTGTTTACATTCAAGAAGCATAGATAATTAAAAAATTCAAGAAGGCTGAAGGATAAATATTCTACTCTAAAGTATATCTCAGATTAAAATGCAGTTGTTGTCTACCATAGATAAAATACAAAGTTATTTACATTATGAGCGGAGAACAGTTTACACAAGCATATGGGTTTCCCAAGCAAGTGGAATCCACATCGAGGCTGATGCCGACTCGGCCGCCGAGTCGACACATGTTCCTGTGCTTTGATATTATGTAAACCACACAAAGCGGTGGCCCCGCCCCGCTGTTTTGAAACCGACTCGACACATCATCTGATGCACGCGTCGCTAGCTGTTATTAGGTTTGTTTTGGTTTTGAAAAGGTTTGTTTTGGTTTTGAAAAATACCAGTCCTCGGATGTCAGGAACATGCGCAGTTAGTAAGTTCAGGACCCGTTTTACTAACTGCGCATGTGCCTGACGTCCGAGGGCGTCCTCGGACAGGCTATTTCTCATAAGTAGAACAAACCTAAAAATACCAGTCCTCGGATGTCAGGAACATGCGCAGTTAGTAAGTTCAGGACCCGTTTTACTAACTGCGCATGTGCCTGACGTCCGAGGATGTCCTCGGACAGGCTATGTCTCAAAAGCAGAACAAACCTAAAAATACCAGTCCTCGGATGTCAGGAACATGCGCAGTTAGTAAGTTCAGGATGCGTTTTACTAACTGCGCATGTGCCTGACGTCCGAGGACGTGTTCGGACAGGCTATTTCTCAAAACCAGAACAAACCTATCGCTTTAGGTTAGGCGGTTTTATTTTACATTAGGTTTGTTCTGGTTTTAAGAAATACCCTGTCTGCGGACGTCCTCGGATGTCAGGCACACGCGCAGTTAGTAAAACGCGCTCCGAACTTACTAACTGCACATGTTCCTGACATCCGAGGACTGGCATTTCTCAAAACCAGAACAAACCTATTGTGTTATATGGGACAGGTCACACACGGCGGTATTCGCAGCGCTTTTAACGCCGAGAAAGCCTGAGATCGCCTCAGTGGCGGTAAATAGTACACAATCAAAGGGTTTGTGGGCGTGCTCCACAAAAAATATGTATTTTTTTAACTTACGAAAAATATATATTTTGTTAATTGAAAAAAGATTTTTTTAAAAAATAGGTAAAAATTAATGTCATAAAACGTGGAAATTTAAAATTTGAGCAAAAAAATGCTTTTCCCACCATCCATAGTACTAAACAAATTTTCGATTTTTTTTTTTTGTAATTGATTTAGAATGTCATGAAATGTGGAAATTTTAAATGAGAGCAAAACATTTTTTCCATTATCTACTCTATAGTAGTGGTATAATTTTTTTTTCAATTTTCAGCAATTTTTACTTTCCTCGCATAAGTACCGAAGGGAAGTATTGTATTCGAGTAAAATATCACCATCCGAGATTTTTCCGGATTTTCACGTTTCAGATCATGTACATTACGAAAATATAGGTTTTTCCATTCCGTCAGTCTGTCTGTCTGTTGGCGCATTAATTAAAAAAACTACCAGACGTTCACGAAAAAATATACAGGGTGGACCGTGTAAAGAGAATAGATAATGGAAAAAAAATTTTCGCTAAAATTTAAAATTTCCACATTGTGACATTCTAATATTTAAAAAAAAATTTTTTTAAGAGAATTTAAGAAATCGTTTTAACACTATAGACTGATTGAAAATAACATTATTTTTGCTCAAATTTAAAATTTCCAAATTTTATGACAATCTAAACCTACTTTAAAAAATATCTTGAAAATAGATGAAAAAATGTTTGTGCCCAAATTTAAAATTTCCACGCCTCATCGCATTCTAAACCTATTTCAAAATAAAAAAATGTAATCGCTGCTATACTTCCACTCCACTAGGTGAGTGTGGAACTAAATATATGACAGATGGCAATAATATTTGTCATATAGTTAACACACTTAGCAAGGAAGACACCTATTATAGTTTTATTAAAAAATATACAGGGTGATCATCCTAAGAAATAATTCAACCATGGGTATTTACGCAAGCCTTCCATATTTGGCACCTTCTATTTAATATTGAATTTTTGCTGTCGGATGACCACTCCGTATATTTTTCTGACCAAAGGTTATCGGGTTTTCTTTGGAAAAATAGTGATAACTACATTCCGATTATTATTCTCATATGTCGTTTCGTAATTAATGATTTGTTACAGTGACCTCCCTGTATAAAAAAGGGGGAAGTTCTGTGTAAATACCTTTACCGTTTTTTTATTTTCAAAATTTTCTTTTTATTTTCAGAAATATTCAAAAAAATGTGTTTAGAATGTCATGAAACATGGAAATTTTATATTTGAGCAAAGTCCATTTTTTTCCATTTATTCGTGGTTAAAAGTTTTTCCAATTTTTTTTTTTCTGAAATAGGTTTAGAATGTCATAAAACGTGTAAATTATGAGCTAGAACATTTTTTTTCATTATCTATTCCCTTTAGGCGGTCAAGCCTGTTTATTTTCCAGTGAAAGTCTAGAACAATTTCTTTGGTGGCAGTAGCGTCAGCTACCTACTAAATTTGACTGTTCTCTGTCAAGTCGTTTTTTAGTTAATGCACCAACAGATCAAACCGACATACAGACAGGCAGACTGAAGGAAGTGAAAAACCTATATTTTCGTAATCTACATGATCTGAAACGTGAAAATCTGAAAGAATCTCGGAGGGTAATTTTTTCTCGAATACAATAGTTCCCTTCGGTATATGCGAGGGAAGTAAAAATCGTAGAATAAGCTGCGAGACATTAAAAAAACTACTCTGTTCTATTTTTATGTACCGTTGTCATCCACCATCTTCTTTTCCGTCGAGGTTTTTTGTTAGTTGTAATATTCTCTTGTAATAAGTAATTAAATGCACTTAAGGCAGCCATTGCCGTCGCAGCAGCAATTTCCACGTCTATCATCTTCTAGGCTCTAGCAAGCACTGCTGTATTGGCCAGTGTTGCCACAGCCTTTCCGGCGATTTCGGTAGAATAGATCTAAATTTTTTGGTACATTTCGTATCGATGCGCGATACAGGGAATTTCAAAAAACAAATTTCACTCACTTATAATAACCTCCTTTCTTTTTATTTTAGTGACACCAACTTAAGAAAAATGTAGTGTTCGACACAATTTCATAACAAATCAGTCATCCAAATTCGGTAGCTCTGGCATCGCTGGTATCGGCCAATATCTGGATGGTATATTTGTTGACAAATGTTTTGGCAATTGTTTCGGCCACAATGTGGCCGAACGTGTGGAGTGTCCACGGATGTAAGCCTTTTCTGGTGCGTGCGGCTGTGATGCACTCCGTGCAGTAATGGGTGGCCGGCAGTTTTGTTGCTGCTGGGTAATGGAGGCTAAATTCGAAGTGGTCAGAGCCAGGAGTTGTGCTAATTGTTCGTAAGAGGGTAGTCCCAAGCTCGGTTGGGGTTGGTCCGTCATGGCGGCAGAGGGGACTCGGATCGTCCCGGGCGTTTGCCCTTGAAGCACTAATTGTCTTGTTGGTGTCGCACTAGGTATTTCCGTCTGGTACGGTGGGGTGACGTGGTAGGCGCCGGCCGACGAGGTAGGCG
Source organism: Stenurella melanura (assembly GCA_963583905.1). Lineage (NCBI taxonomy): Eukaryota > Metazoa > Arthropoda > Insecta > Coleoptera > Cerambycidae > Stenurella > Stenurella melanura. The sequence goes on along the minus strand of OY757309.1, from coordinate 80,033,476 downwards.
TGACGAAGTACTGTGCGTTTGGTGGCGTGCTTGGGCTTGGGCTGGTTGCTGCTGGTGGTACCATGCAGTGAGGGGTGGCCAGCTGGCGGCGAGGTGTCAGCGAGGCGTCGCTGAAGAGTTGAGGCCAGTCGGGTGTGGCAGCAATGGTGTACTGACCGCTGGGTAGACCTGAGCCAGAGATGGAGGCTTCCCCATGTGCGGAAGCGAATCCGGCGAAGCGGTGACCTCCCAGCGTCGAGGAATCGTCACTGGCCCGGGATGCTGTTGGGTCCACCATACAGCGAGGGGGCATCACCATATCATCATCACCATCCAATCTCCGTTCCATCGCCGAGGTTTCGTGCCACGATGCTGCGTTGCTCACCATGCACTAAGGGGGCATCGCCTGGGAATCGTTGCTACTCCATCCCACATTTGTTGCCTGGGTTTCGTGCCAGGTTGCTGCGCTGCGTGCCATGCAGCGAGGGGGCACCGTCGTGATGACGTCGTGCGTGACCCCAGTGTCGTGTCCTATACTTGTGGCGAGTCCTGCCTCGCTATGCCTAGGTGCTGAGCCCGGCGACGCACAGTATTGGGGCGTCGTCGTCGCGACGCCATTCGGAGCACTTGTGCCTGTGGAGAAATCAGAGGACATGCTTACCTCGCCGTGCCGGGTTGCTGTGTTGAGTTCCATACAGTGTGGGGCCACCGTCGTAGAGACGTCGGGCGTGACCCCCGTACCCCCTGTCAGGGCGTCGTGTTGTCGGAGCACTTCGTGACCGGATGCTGTTAGTGACGTCGTGCAGTGAGGGGGGGCCGACGTGGAGACGTCGCTCGCGACCCCAGTGCCTACTGCCTTGCCACTACGGGTGTGCATCGTCACTTGTCACTCAACACAATAAAACTCAAATAAAACACTATGTCACTTAACAACACAAGAGGAAGGGAAGTAGAGGACTTTAGCCGAAGTTGGGTCTCCCCCCACCACTTTTTGTGACCTTGACCTTGACCGTGAACGTGTATGCCGCTATGGCGTGACCTTGAGCCGTAGCCGGTGCGTACCCTTGAAGCCGGGTTGCATTTGACCTTGAAAAGTCGTCATGACCTTGGCCGTGAACGTGGAGGCCGCTCCGTGGCCTTGAGCTGTAGCCGGTGCGTGTCCTTGAAGTCGGGTTGCATTTGACCTTGAAAAGTACATTCGTTCTTTAAATAAACGGTAAAGTGGGGTGACTCTTTCCGTTTTGTGACGTAACAACTCTTCTCTATAAAAGAGAATAGGCTATCAGGGCAAGTATCATACTTAGTCTGATTCGGCTACAGTTAATAAGTGAGTAGTGCTGTGATCTTGAGTATTCCAAGTGAGTTAAATTCTGTAATATAATTATTTGTCATTCTTTCACTATACATAACCGTTCAAATATGAATACCAATATCAATTTATCAGCCCTTAATGAACGTATAATTGAAGACGTAGAGGTTCTAGAACAAAAACCCATTTCATCATTAACTTTAAATAAGATTTACGTCATAAAGAAAATGATGGTGGTTAATACACGGTTTGGTAAATCGATTTTAGTACATTTGTTTGATGAAGGTTCAAATAATACCTTCAAATCATTTTTACCTAAACGTATTGTAGAACTTTTAAGTGTACCTATTATAGATGAAATAAATTCATTTGATGGTAGTAGAGGACATAACCCGGTCTTGATGCGGCGGAGCTGAGCTCCCCCCACTACTTTCGGGGCGGGGCCTAGGGGGCGTGGCCTAATGGGCGGGGCTTAATGGGCGTGGTCTAAGGGGAGGGGCTTAATGGGCGGGGCCTAGGGGGGGCGGGGACTTAGGGGCGTGGTCTGGAAGGGGGAAATTAGTATGGTGGGGTGGTAATAAATGTACTGACGGTAACTACGTAGGTGAAGGGGCAATTGACGTGGTGGTGGGAGGTAATGCTGTGACGTAACATTCACAGGTGGTGGGAGCATCCCTATTATTATAAAAGTGAATGAGCTGTTGGTATATGACCATTGTATAGGCTAGACTGCTACAGTAAAGGAATACTATGCATTATTTCCATACTTAGTGATACGATGGATAATTGTCATATGCAGTTCTCACATTTAAAATTTTATATCTATCGGTGCTAGATGAACGTACGTTTTAATCGCAATTACTTGTATGCAAGAAATGTCGTAGGTCTCAGCCAACTTTACATAACAATTCAAGTTTTACATTCATCGCTACATTTTTTTTACTTTATGGGCACACATGTCATTACTGCAATAAAAAAAACTCTTTTTCTATGTTTGAATACATGCAAATAACACGCATTCAAAGAATTTTTTTACAAATGGACAATTATTATGTAAAATAGTTAAATTTTTACATTCATCGCTACACACATGGGCACACATTTTATTACTCTAGATTTATGTCATTTTTCTTCACACGTAAATAACACAAGTCTTCAAAGTATTTAGTTACAAATGGACAATTATTATGCAAAGAAGTTCAATTTTTACATTAATCGCTGCATTTCTGACTGTATGGGCACACATTTTATTACTATAGATTTATGTGATTTCTTTTCACACGTAAATAACACATGTTTTCAAAATATTTTGTTACAATTATTATGTAAACCACATAAAAAAAAAGAATTACGTATCTAATCGCAGTAATGATATTTTAAAACTGTGCAGATTTATCAGATTACTTTTTTTTCAAATTGTATGCATGCAATGCAGACACAAAATGCAACACATGTATGCAATGTTATCTTTATAAAACGAGGGTAATTACGGATAAAAACGAGGGTAATTAAGGATAAAACGAGGGTAATTAAGGATAAAACGAGGGTAATTACGGATAAAACGAGGATAATTAAGGATAAAACGAGGATAATTACGGATAAAACGATGGTAATTAAGGATAAAAATGAGGGTAATTACGGATAAAACGAGGATAATTAAGGATAAAACGAGGATAATTAAGGATAAAACGAGGATAATTACGGATAAAACGATGGTAATTAAGGATAAAACGAGGGTAATTACGGATAAAACGAGGATAATTAAGGATAAAACGAGGATAATTAAGGATAAAACGAGGGTAATTACGGATAAAACGAGGGTAATTAAGGATAAAACGAGGGTAATTACGGATAAAACGAGGGTAATTAAGGGTAAAACGAGGGTAATTACGGATAAAACGAGGGTAATTACGGATAAAATGTAACAAAATGCTACATACAATGCAACAAAATGCAGCGAAATGTAACAAAATGCAACATACAATGCAACAAAATGCAGCGAAATGCAACATACAATGCAACAAAATGTAACAAAAGGCAACATACAATGCAACGAAATGTAACCGATTTCAACATACAATATAACAAAATGCAACGTACAATGCAACATACAATGCAATGTATGCAATGTGTGCAATGTGTGCAATGTGTGCAATGTGTGCAATGTGTGCAATGTATGCAATGTGTGCAATGTAACACACAATGCAACAAGATGCAACATACAATGCAGCAAAATGCGACGAAATGTAACAAAATGCAACGAAATGTAACAAAATGCAACAAAATGTATCACATTGCAACATGGTGCAACACAACGCAACACCATATAACATACAATGCAATAAGGATATATCACATAGACCCAGTAATAGAAGTTAGATAATACATGGTAAATTAGGAAATAATTTTTATTTGTACACACAAATTAAATTTCGAACTGATGTGCACACATTAAATATTAGATTTAAGGATCTTCTAACTCCACCTCAGCACCGTACTGAATTGTTTAAGAGATCATTTAGTTACCAAATTTGTAAAACATATAATGGTTTGAATAATCAGCTAAAAAGGAATAGCATTACTAGATTCAAAAAGATATATAAATCATATTTGCTCGAACGTCAATGCACAGGATTATTGTGGCCCTTTGTATAGAAAATTAATAATAAAAAAGAAAGAAAAAATTTTTCTTTAAATCTCATTCTTGCAGCCTTGCCTTTTTTTTTTGTATTCATGTTGAAATTATTATAGATTATTTTCGATTCTCTTCGAAGTGTGCAGATTTCGCCTCCCTTGTGTACCTCCAAGATACAGGAGGGACCGAGTCTGTACGCTTCAAACAGAATATATGGTTAAGTGTAAGAAAAGCGTTCATGATTTCTTATGAATTGTGACTGCTTAACTTCGCCGTTTATTTTTCATTGTTTATTTTATAAAATCAATAATAGATTGTATTTTTTCTAACGATGGAAAATAATAAAGACGTGTTATTATTATTATTATTATTACAAATAAATTGAAAAACAATATATACAAAATAGTTCTTATACTACGTAACATTAATACAATTAAGTTTAAAAAATTACTACGCTACTTCATATATACATAATTACAATTACAAATAAGTTTAAAAATTACTACGCTACTTCATATATACATAATTACAAATAAGTTTAAAAAATTACTATGCTACTTCATATATACATAATTACAAATCTATGTATTGCAAACGTTGCAAACTTCTACCCGAGTAACTAGGTAGAGCGGCAGCCCACAACATTTGCAATACTTTCTCACATTTTCATCCAATAGCGACGTGGTTGTGTGGACATTTTTGTGTAAGTGCTCTCCCACCACCCTATTAGAATATGGGATGTAGCACACTTCACACAACATGTGTTCTTCACCACTATAAACATTGAAGACACTAACATACCCGGAGCTAAAACAGTATGTGGCATCCCTCGGGTTAGACCGCCTACTGTTTATATATTGTGCCCTTATCTGCTGCACTCCAGGTATGTGGCATTCCACCCCTTCGTCCACATCGTCTTCTGCGAGACCCTCAGGTTCCACGGCTGCTGGCTCCACGGCTGCTGGGCCCATGACTGCTGGCTCGATGGCTGCTGGCTCCACGGCTGCTGGACCCATGACCGCTGGCTCGATGGCTGCTGGCCCCACAACACCCTCGGCGAATCTTCCGCCTTCAATTGCCACCCACTCATCACCGTCAGCATCAACAGTGGCTAGCCAGTTTAAAAAAGCTCTACCTTCCATATTTTAACAATTTTTTTTTTTTTGTAATTTTCAAATTGTATTGAAACTATGATTTGGTTTCGAATCGCATTTTCTATTTATAATATGTAAGCCCCACTACAAGGGCAGACCTAGGTGGGGCTTCTCTAGCAGTATTGGTTCGAAGCAAAATCTGAAAAGTAGTAGGGTAGAATACTAATTATGATTGGTGTGTAGCTCCCCCTCTACTCACTATGCTTTTGATTTTTGTGTCAATATTACATGGGAAGGGTGGTCTTAAAATTAATTCAATTATCACCGAGAATTCTTACAAAAATAAAAAACACAGCTGAATTAAATAAGATGAAATAAAATACATTTTGCTACAGGGTAGAAATATTAACAAGTGTAGCTATATCCATCATACAATAATGTTACAGCTCATATATAATGTCAAAATTTAAGTTACACAGTTACTTATATATGGGCAACACAATATTTTTATGTGCAGTTACCTGCACTAGAGTATTATTAATATGTTACCAAGTAGTAAGATATAAGTTACTGTTTAAAAGTGAATCATTATTTGTTTGCTTAATTGTATTAAAACATATTCTTTATAGGATTTTGCAAACTGCAGAAAAAATAACTATCTTAGGCAACACAATATTTTCATCTTTTATGTACAGTTACCTGCACTAGAGTATTATTAATATGTTACCAAGTAGTAAGATATAAGTTACTGTTTAAAAGTAAATCACTATTTGTTTGCTTAATTGTATTAAAACATATTCTTTATAGGATTTTGCAAACTGCAGAAAAAATAACTATCTTAGGCAACACAATATTTTCATCTTTTATGTACAGTTACCTGCACTAGAGTATTATTAGTATGTTACCAAGGAGTAGGGCATAGCTTACAAGTATATATGCAACACAATGTTTTTAACTTTGTATGTATAGTTTACCTGCACCAAAGTCTTATTAACACGTATAAAAAAATTTTATTTGCTTGTTATAGTTCAGATAATATATAGACAACTTTGTTTTCTATCTCATTAGTATACAATGATATCATTGGGGAATGAAATGAATAAAACATTGATATATATAAAAAAAAATATATATTATATTTATATACATAATGGAAAAAAAAAACAAATTAAAGTAAAAAAAATATATATATTTATGTACAAAATTCATATAGTTAAAAAAAAATTAAATTAAAAAAAATATATATATACAAAAAAAAATAAATAAAAATAAATCAGTCGTATTCTGAATTGTCTTCCCCATCTGACGAGTCTTCATCTGTCGTATCTTCCACATCTGAAGTATTGGGCGCCGTCTCCATTGACCAAGTAGACTCGGACCGTTGCAGCGGGCGAACCTCTTGATCGATGTTGTTCGACCCGCTCCCCTGACGAAGTTCAGCGCCCGTACTATCAGCCGGACCGCTATTTTCCTCTAGCAGTCTCTGCCATGGTGAATCGGGAAACATTGCAGCTAAATCTGCAACTCCAACCCACTCTGACAGCTCCAAATCGCTGGTGGAAGATACGGTGTTATCTTGTAAGCAAGCCATTTTTTTTTGTGTGTTATGTACTCTTTTGCGTGCAGAAAGGGAAGTAAAAAGCTTGAGAGACTAGTTTAGTTTTATACTCATCGATTTCCCACCATCCTTTTTTTTATATCTAACTCAGCGATAATTAAATAACCCCGGCTACATATGAAGGCACAGATAATGGGACTGAAAGAAAAAAATTTACGATCTATTTATAATTGGTTCTAAACTTTATTCTTAAATAAATATTCTCTGATGTTCACTGACTAGGTAATTAAATAGAATCCCTTTTTTTTTCTGTTTCAACCCTTAATTTGGCCATTGAAAATATTTACTGTTAAACGGCTGGGTTGGTATCGAAACTCACCTGAATTTCGTCAAGTCGTTAAAAATTATTACCTGTCTGGCTATTGAAAAGATTGTTTTAATTAAAGCGGCTGTTTCATATATATTATGTAATTAAATCGAATGTGTCTTGTACGGTCCAAACGTCTGTCTTATATTCAGCGATAATTAAATAACCCCGGCTACATATGAAAGCACAGATAATGGGACTGAAAGAAAAAAAATTTACGATCTATTTATAATTGGTTCTAAACTTTATTCTTAAATAAATATTCTCTGATGTTCACTGACTAGGTAATTAAATAGAATCCCTTATTTTTTCTGTTTCAATCCTTAATTGGCCATTGAAAATATTTACTGTTAAACGGCTGGGTTGGTATCGAAACTCACCTGAATTTCGTCAAGTCGTTAAAAATTATTACCTGTCTGGCTATTGAAAAGATTGTTTTAATTAAAGCGGCTGTTTCATATATATTATGTAATTAAATCGAATGCGCCTTGTACGGTCCAAACGTCTGTCTTATATTTTTTTTTTCTAATAAAATGGTTTCAACTGTTCGTTGAATAGGTAATTAAATAAGATCGCATTTTTTAACCCCTAATTGGATATTGAACGAATTTACTGTTAATAGAAAGACTGCAGCTTTACCTGCCGCTTTCTCGTTTTCTCACATATTGGTATTTATTAAAAGATACCCTACACAATCTACTTGAATTAATTATCTTTTGTAACAAGGTGTGCGACTTAACGAAGTTTCTTCTTTATATTGAGTGAAAAAAATAGTCTAAAATGCTAAATAGACCCCCATTTCGTCTTCAAAATAAGTAAGTAAACTAGTTATTGTTCTTAATAAAAATTATAGTAGAAAGCTCTCTATAATATCTCAGGGTAGTTTTTAAACTGCAGATATACCTACAATCACACTTTCCGCTAAGCATTGTACAAATTATAGCCACATCTTTTGTATTTATTGCAAATAGGATGTTATTATGGACAGTCCGCGGATAGCAATCTTTTGTTACTCGTAAATACCCGAAGTGTCGGTGATTACCTGAATCTTGTTACTTTGTCACATATGATTTCTTGCCCACTTTATCACACACTGTCGTTGACTATTGTATAACTATATGTAATATTTCGAGCAGAATTTCGAGTCACTCGCTAGTTACCTTTATATGTGCTCTATCGCTTTGGTACACTGGTGGTTATACAACGAGTAACATGATATCAGTGGCGGCGCAAGGAGTCTTGGGGCATTGTTTAAGAAATTGATTTGGGGCCCACATAAAAAATATCTGTTTAATCAGATAATGTAATTCACGAAGCATTTCCAATTTTAATTTTTACATAATTTTATGAAATTAAGAGATTTCACTTCATAAACACACCATTGGATAGCACAAGCGAAAAACTTTTTTTGTCTTTCAAAATAGAATCAGATACCAAGTACATTAGAAATAAATAAATGAATTAAAAACAGTAGTTTTCTTTTAAAACAGAATTGCACTAAAAAGTAGAAAATAATTTTTTATTCAGTGTAAAAAAAATAACAGGTGATTCGCCAATTTTGTGCCGGCTGCCATATTGGATTTAGAATGACGTCACGAAACTTATTGTATTCTACTTTATATACCGCTCATTTGATACCCATGTGGGGGCGATTGTCATGGAAAACGTAATCCGCCATATTGTGGTTGCCACCATAATAATAATTATATACTGCTTTCCATGTCTCATAGTCACATATTGAAAAGATTGACTGTTAATTAAAAAAAAAAACAACTGTTTCATAAATATTATGTTATTAAATTGAATGCGTCTTTTACGATCCAAACGTCGGTTATATATCTAATTAAATATTCTGTATTGTCCATTGACTAGGTAATTACATAAAATTGCAACATTCTATGTTTCACCCTTAATTGCTTATTGACAAGATTCAGTTAAATAAAACGACTGTTTCATAAATATTACTCTTTCTGTTTTTTTTTTTTTTTGGACTCGTTAAATTTTTGACCAGCCCAATGACTTGGTAATTAAATGAAATTGTTTTCGTTCAAGATTCAATCAGCTTAAATGCCCATTGAAAAGATTTACTGTTATTTACGGTTGTGTCGGTATCAAAACCTTACTGAATTTCTTTAATTATTATCTACTGCTTTCCAAGCCTCATAATCACCCATTGAAAAGATTGACTTAATTAAAAAAAAACAACTGTTTCATAAATATTATGTAATTAAATTGAATGCCTCTTTTACGATCCAAACCTCGTTTCTTTTTTCTATGTTTCAACCCTTAGGTGCCTATTAAAAATAATCAGTTAATTATTGGTTACAGGACACTACTGCCTTCCCGTTTTCTCAACCATAAACGATACCCATCTCAAGTGACCATATTATACCTAAATTATTGCTATTAACATAGCAGGTGGGTTAACGAGTTTCCTATTGTTTGGGTGTAAAATAATGTAAAATTCTAAATAGACCCCCAATTCAAGTCTTCAAAATAAGTAAACTAGTTAATGTTCTTAATTTATGTGTCTATTCTAAGTCATTAACTGAAATTTGAATAATGTACATTGGACAGTTTCGAAGTTCTGCTAAGTTATATTGAAAAATGTCCTACTTTTTTAAAGAAATTTTGACTATACCAGTTTTAAATCCATTATATCTTGGAAAATATACATACTATGTAAATAATAATTTAGATGCCGATTATGCAGGGCATTTTTTATTCGAGGAAATAATATTTTATTCTCAAACAAGTGACCTCATGTTTATTCGGTTATTTATCCAGGTATCTAAAATTTTCTTTGATATAATTGTTGATTACGTAAATTATAAACATTTTCAGAAAAAAGAATTCGGATATATCAAATATTAATTGAGTTATTAAGCCCGATAGATAATATTAATAGGAGAGAGAAATGCGGATAAGATAGCGGAGACGACAGAGTCAAAGCAGTAATCAGACAAGCACCTCACCTCTTGGGATCGAATATTTTCTTTCTCTATTTACATACTTCAAATGTTATAATTAACAATTGCTATTTTTTAATATTTTTTTTTTCAGAATAACTGTTTGTTCAGTTATACGTGAACATCCGAATTTTCGTCTGGTCTCCTAAGATAACTGAACAAACATGGCGGCATATTTTTGTAAATAGTAACGAGAAGCTTGGACAAAAAAAAAAATGTTTTAAAAAATTGTCAAATATAAGAAAGTATTCATTCATGTCCTACCAAAATTTTACACAAAAATAATAAGTCGTTTTCGAAACATGTCCACTTAAAGTTTAATGTGACAATAATCTCGTTAAAATGGGTACATTTTGAGGTGCAAATTAAAAAATTATTATAGTGTTTTAACCTAAATTATTAAAATTTCAGTGAGTGATGTACAATTCACATAACACATAATTTTAAAATCTTTTTCCGCTCCTTTGTTTTTAAGATATTCGCGGTTAAAGTGAGGGCTCAATACATTTGAATCGTATATTAGTAATAATTACTAAAGAGTACCATGAATTTTACAGAACTGTATGTAATATTTCTGTTAGGATGCAATTGAGTAGGTGAAAAAATCTAAGGCACTCGCTACTTACCTTTATAGAAGTTCAAGCGTTTTAGTACATCCAGTGGCGGATCAATGAGTCTTAGGGCCTTGCGTTTTTCGTTTGTTGTGCTATCCAATGGTGTGTTTATGAAATGAAATCTCTTAATTTCATAAAATTGCAAATGCCTCGTGAAATATATATACATATACCAAGTACAGCGGGGCAAAAAAAATAAAGATAGAAGAGGGTGGTAGCTTTGTTTTTTCTAGGTTCAAATTAAATTACCTATTGAATACAGTATTTTCTCTTCTTTTACAGCATGGAATCAGAAATATATATATTTTTTGTTATTGTTTTAAGTAGTGAAAACTCTTGTGTATCAAATGTATTTTTTTTAAATTTTATTTCAAATAGGTTTTTTATCGTCTGTACAACACAAATTGTTAAATGCATTTTTTCCATGTACTGAAAATAAAGTTATCACTTATTAACTCGGAATATACTTTCTTTTTTTTTAAAGCATATTTTATATGTGATTTTTTTTTGGAAATAGAATCAACTTAAAACTTGAAGGTATTATTATTTTTATTAAATCGGAATGTTTCTAGGGCTATTAGAATTACAATAAAAATATAGGATTTGTTTATTATATACTATTTTTATTAAATCGGGCTATTAGAATAAAAAAAAACAAAATAAATGTTGGATTTATTTATTATCGTATAAAAAAAAACTTTTTTTTTTACATACTCTTTTAAAACAATTCAATTATTCATTAAAAAATATAATACTTGTACAAGTATATGTATAAACTTAACTAACTTAAAAAAAAATAACTAACCTAAAAAATACAATTTTACATTTATTTTCTATATATTAAAAAAAAAAAAAATCTTGATTACCACAAATAAGTCAAGACAGGGAAACTAAACATTTTTACATAATAAATATTGAAAAATCACACCTACAAATAAAACAAAATGTCACGACTAACTACAAATAAAAAAAAATGTCATGACTAACTACAAATAAATCAAGATAGACATTAGACATACAATCAATAAAGCTAAACTTTTTTTAAATATAATAAATTTAAAAGAATCATAACTACAAATAAAAAAAATATATACAGAAATAATAAAAAAAATATTGTCTACTACCTAAAAAAATAAAAGAAAGAATTATATGAATATATGGTACCTCTTTGCCTTTCAGATATTCTGACCAAGAACTTTAAGTTTTTTATCAAGTCCTTCCAACTCTCGACGGGACTTAGCTACGGCATTGCGGCGATTATTGATGCCCTCCATTATTTGTTGGACCTCAATCTTCTCCGCATTTGCTCTAACAATCATTTGCCCAATCTCACTAATAATGCGATCTACTTCAGCTCGCATTTCAGCAGCCAGTTGCAGGCGGCCATCTGCGTTGAAATCTTGTGCCTCAGCCTGCAGCTGTAGCAAATCATCATTAGAGCAGGCCGCTACATTTTCGTCATGCATTTGTTTTTTTTGGTTCCTTAAAGTTTTCAAGTGCCTAAAGGCATTTTTAAACATATGCCGGTCAGCTTCCTGTGATAGAAAATCACAATCCGAATCAGAATCTGCAGGATTCTGAATCGATGGAACTGGGGAATGAAAAACTAGTAAATCAGAAATATCTATGTTGTCCAGTTCCGTGATTTCATCCACAGGTTCTAGCTGTGGTGCCGCACCCAACACCATATCAAAATGTGTAGAATTTTGATGTGGTGTTCGGAGCGGTGATGACGCCGCCGCGTTAGAAGTACCAGCTCCTTCTAGCGCGTCGTTGCCACCTGAGGATGGTCGTGGCGGCACCGCATAAGAACAGCTTGGTTGTTCTAATGCGGTGTCGTCAAATCTACCACCTAAAACCGGACTACGGTTCGCATCTGAAAAGTCCGGTGTTAGTTGAGTAGCCACCCTTGGACCACGCCGTGATTCCGCCGACAACGACTTTGTGTTAGGGTTTGTGCCACGTCTACCTCTACCCCTACTACCCCTCGATACCGCCGATGATGACTTTATTTTACGACTACTACTTTTTTTTTCTACTTTAACACTATTTATATTTTTTTTCGGGTTTACAACAAAGTCATCAACGGAGACATCACTATGAATAGCAGCCCCTTTAACCCTTTTCACTACTGGGGGTTTTACAAAGTCGTCCTCAGAGTCATCACTACTGACCAACGATACAGATGCACACGAGGGTTGGAAGGTAACGCGGCGCCCAACCTGACTCCTCGATGCAGAAGCTGTCCTTTTAGATGCTTTAACTTTTGCATCTAAACGAATAAGCTCCTCAGCATCGAGGAAATCATTTTCACAATCATCCTTTAATTCACCTACGACTTCGGTGCTATCGGAATGAATTCCCATAGCATCATCGTCGGAGATATGAATTACCGGATAGTTGTCAGTATCAGGTTGGTCTACAGCGTGCCTCTGTTGATCGTCATAAACTGACCCATGAATCGTGCTAGTAGATGCATTAGAGGTGGCGTTGGATGTACTTGAGACCGGGATTCTAATATTCGAAATTATATTTATCCCTAATCCCGGTCTACCTGCTACAGTGTATGTCGGGCCCATATTTTTTACAACACCAGGTCCTAGGGATGTCGGACCTGCTGGACTACCACTCGATGTTAACATGTTGCTATTTGCGGAGCCAGCCACAACGTATTGAGCCGCGGGGGCCATAGCGTATATTACACTTTGTGTAGCTATTACAGATGCACATACTGTGGTAGCAGGGCCCGATACAAAATTCGTTAATAATGCCACCCCCTGTAGAAGCCTCTGAGCATTACCAGTTTCCAATTCATTTGTCGTTTTACGACTACCACCAGACGCAGTATGTCTCACCATTATGAGAATATCGGTTTTGAATAATTTAAAATAAATAACTTACAATTTTTTAAAACACGTAAAACTTGGCACAGAATACAGAGCACAGAAAACACAACAAAATTCTACAAATGTCGAAGGCAAAGAGAACTTTTTGAAACGCGTAGAAAGTATAAATACACCACGCTCACCCCTCCATTTCCACCACTCCTCAAGTTGTGGGTTGACCGATGCTTCTTATTGGTTGAAACGTGTCACACCTCACCAGCCCACATCGAATATACGTGGGCACCATTGGTACATCACGTAACCGAAGTTATCGTACAGTATTTACCAAAAAAAAAATTATTTCATTTATTTTAAAATAGGAATTCTGGGATAACACTTAATAGCACAAGAAAAAAACACTATTTTCACTTTGTATATATATTTTACAAAAATTACAAATCAGTTATCATATATAATTTTTTCATTACATATTTTAAGTATAACATGTAAACATAATACATATGCTTAATTTACGGTTTATTGCAGAATAATACTTAATTTACAGTTTATTACAGAATAGTACATAAACTTAGCTTTATATATAAGTTATTAATTATATACTTTTCTCGTTACATATTTTAAGTTTAATATTCACGTATAAGCGTGATACATTAGTACATAAGCTTAATTTACAATTTATTACAGAATAATACACAAACTTAACTTAATTTATAATTTTTTTTGGACCTTTACGTTAATAAACAAGACATTTTATAAAGATGATTACTGGTTTAACTCTGCTATTGCCGCAAGTAAATAATCCATTTTATTAATTTCTGCAGTGCTATTCTGGGTTATAGGCATATTTTGCTCTACCTCGGTTTGATAAAATTGTATGTCAGAGTGGCCCCATGGCAAAGTTTTTGTTGTGTTGGGAATAATGAAGCGTTTATCGTCATTATGAGACAAAGCTACTTTGTTCTTTAATTCAGTAAAAACATTATGCAATTGGCTACGAAATGTACTCATCTTTCTGAATATTAGGCCACCCTGTTCAACGATTTGCCTATAGTCACCTATTAATAGCTCCTTTTGAATTACAGATCTCTTTACACCTTTTGCCTTTTTTAGCTCATTACCCACCGATTTTACGCAATAAGCTTTTGCTCCAGTGCCATAAAAACTAATTATTGGATCCGCAGGGAACTCATCTTTAAAATTGCCTAAAATCGGTGGACCTTTAGGTACATTAAATGTATTACCGTGCTGATAATTCGAAGTATCAAATTTGTCTTGGTTATCTATCATAAAATCATAAAAATTTTCTGTTAAAATTTTAATAATCAGACTATCAGTATCAGTATACAATAATGAAGCCTTATTTCCAAACTCTCTTTTAATTACATTATAAAAAAAGTTATACAGCACCGTCTTTGACAATTCTAAGATGCAGAAGCCAACAAAAATTGGTTTAGTGTATTCTATCTTTTGTTTGCCCATATGGATCGCCACAAAGTCTTCAGTGAATACCGAGCAGGTTTTAAAATTTGGACGACATATTAATGCATTTGCGCCCATAGTGCGTCTAATACTCTTCCAATGAGTAACCAATTTTATATCTGATCTATTTTCCACATTTTCCATCGTCTTACCAAACGCTGCGTTATTCATTAATTTGTATTGATCTTTTTCAAATTTATTTGTCGCTTTATTTCTCATCTCGGTGTTTAAGTCAATATATTTCTTTAACCACATCGATTGATTAAATCTAAGAATTCTATGTGTTTTCGTAACCACCAACCCGTTATTAATAGCCTGCTTTAAATTTACGTAGTGTACTACATAGTTTTTTTTATCATTCAGATTTGGTATTAACTTGGTTAATTTTGACTTTGATCTGGGGGGCACAATACTTTCAACTAAAAATGGAAGATCTGAGTGCAAATCGTGTAAGTGCTCCGGATAATGTATATCTACTTCAAAGACATACCCGTGGGGGCTGTTATCGGAGATATCCATAATATCTAAGTCACTGATTTCTCTCTCAGACAACCACGTAAAGCCCCCCGTGGGCAACATCTGGGACATACTGTATCCATATAAATTCGTGGCGTCTAGATATGTGACAAATGATGACGGCTCATTAGGATCGTAATCAGGTAGAAAC
The DNA here is from genome assembly GCA_963583905.1 of Stenurella melanura. Lineage (NCBI taxonomy): Eukaryota > Metazoa > Arthropoda > Insecta > Coleoptera > Cerambycidae > Stenurella > Stenurella melanura. The sequence continues at coordinate 80,017,959 of OY757309.1, read as the reverse complement.
TTATTATTTGCAATATGCATTCTTTCTGAACACTGACTTATTCCACCCCTTATACCCCCTTTAAAAAAGTGGATCATATCGATATCCGTTAGTAATTCTAACTCTACTCCGGTTAATTTTAACATAGCATCCCACGATAGCCCCGGAGCTGTATAATACTGGGCTGGATCCAGTTTATATTTATCCAAAGAAATTCTCCGAAAGTTTTCAAATACATCACATAGAAGAAGCACGTCTGATCTCAAATAAATATCTGAATAATCGCCAAGACTACGACATTCAAACAATCTCCAAACATCCTTAGCCCTCAAGTAATCTGCATCTGATATGTGCTCTTTATTTAAATTATCATAAAATTCCTCTTTAGATGGTAATTCAGGTCTGTTTAATTTCTCTAAACTATCCATAAAACTATATGGAAATACCCCCTTTTGTCTCATTAAATTAAATTTTTCATTATCACTGTAAAAGCTCCGTGTTGTCCTCAACTCATCGTCGTCTAAATTCGCGCCTAAATTTTGTAATGAAGTCGATAAAAATTTGAAACTATCGATAAATCGTAACTGTAAATATTTCTTCTTTGTAACCCCTTTCTTATCAACATAATCGTGCATATAAAGATATTTCGTAAAGGATATATATTTCTCTTTATTTTGTGCTATTACATCAACTCTATCCTTGTATTTGCACAACTCTTTGATGAACAAGTGACTGTCGTATCCGCTCATATTGTGGAATATAATAGGTATAAAATTGGGTAACTTGTAATTTAGATTGCAGACAGAATGTGCAGCACCAAATCTTACTTTACCCGTTAAATGACAATGATCTCGAACTTTAACATCCTCTCCCTTGAAAGACTCCCCACATATACCACACACGGTTGCATTCTGGAAGTCTAGGTTTTCTTGTGCTGTGAGTTCAGCCATTGGAACTAGATCTTTCATATGTCTATTATATATATTCCTCAAATCGGCCTCAATATGCTCTACAAAAACCGGACCTGCATCACATCCCCGATACAAATTAAATTTAGATAGAGAATTGTCAAAGGAGCACTTGATGTAATATGCGAAGGAGTATGGTTCATGTTTAAAGGTGTTATTCGTAAAAGAGCGTTCTGGGTTTGGTTCACACGTATCGATAGGTTTTAAAATGGATTCAAAATCTGCATATACCACGAATGGTACTTGCATTTGTTTCTCGATGTTCTCAAATTTTAATATGTTTTTAGCCATTTCTTTCCCGAATTTATTAATTCGTAATTCTCTCGTGGGTAATTTGGTGTAAATGTGGTTACAGTCATTTTTCTGGTGTTGAAATAAGTGACATTCATTATTAAAGTAAAGTAAACAACCGTCGCAAAAATGTTTTTTATGATCGCTAGCGGAAACTTGGGTGGAAACTAACTTAGAGAAATTCCTTATCCAACAATAGTGACTGTTAGCACAATCGCTGTTACAGTGGTGATTCTCATCATCATCAGCACATTCACCAGAAATTAGCAATAAATTTACGTGGGTATGCAGTTTTCTGCCCGAGTAACGTAAAGGTCCAACAACTTCATATGTAATACTATTATTTTCAATTTTCTCTTCGAGACCGTATACATTGATTGAAATATTATTCATTTCCTCAAATTTTGATATATCTCGTAACTTTACTGGAAAATTCATACCTGTTAGATTTAATACTCCTGAATAATGTGGATATGATGAAGTGTACGATACATTTCCATTTGGAGGGTATAACGCTGACGTCACAGCCCAGGCAAAACAACACTGATCCTGATTTTTTACATTCACCACCGCCTTCTTATTTTCGATGAATTTCGGTAACTTCATATACGATGAACCACGCAGAGGACTATACTTGTTAACGTTAATTTCAACAAAAGCAATTCGCTCGAGGGCCCACCCTAAAAAAAAATAATAATCAATTACCTGCTAGCTTTAAATTTTAATAAATATTAACATACCTGAATCACGTTCTTGAAACTCCATACTTTGTGTAATTGTGGCATCCACAAAACTATCCAAAACGTCATTTAGATTCATAGATTCAGTTAAAATTGTATTAGAGGTATTAAATGATTTCATATCAGTCTGATCTTGAGTCGGTAATATGTATCTGGCGAAGGTTTCCATGTTTACTTTCACCGTTCTATGGATCCTCAATACTTCCTCGAATAGGTTTAAAATCTTTTGTCTGATTTCGTTAAAGAACAATGGGTAATCAAGATAATTATTGTCACAATGCACACGATATGTAACAATCCTGTTTTTAAAAGCTGTTTGGACAATAGCTACGCCATCTATCATAGGGGTACATGAATTTGTCCTATGCTGCAGCGTTCTTCTATGCGATTTCATCAGACCTTCTGTAACAGTCACATTACAGCAACCACATGTTTGCATATTAGTAGATGTTGAAATAGTTGAATCACTCCGGGGCCGCTTTGCGAGAGGTTCATCATTTCCACACGACTGCTTTTGATGACGACGTAAATTGTCGCCACGTGCAAAGTTTTTACCACAGAATATACATGGGTACATAACTTTTGGTAAACTCGTGTTACAGCAATCACTTATTTGCAAATTAGTAGATGTTGAAGGCGTTGAATCAACCTGCTTTGCTATAGATCCCTTATTCACACACGATTGTCTTTCATGACGACGTAAATTGCCGCTACGTGTAAAACTTTTACCACAAGACGCACACGAATACATGATTCTTTACTATAGACGTCTAGCCTATACAATGGTCATATACCAACTGCTCGTTCACTTTTATAATAATAGGCACGCTCCCACCACCGGTGAATGTTACGTCACGGCATTACCTCCCACCACCGCGTCAATTGCCCCTTCACCTGTGTAATTACCGTCAGTGCATTTATTACCACCCCACCATATTAATTTCCCCCTTCCAGACCACGCCCCCTAGACCCCCCCCCCCCCAGCCACGCCCACTAAGCCCCGCCCCTAGGCCCCGCCCATTAAGCCCCGCCCATTAGGCCACGCCCCCGAAAGTAGTGGGGGGAGCTCAGCTCCGCCGCATCAAGACCGGGTTATGTCCTCTACTGATGGTAAATACGCGTTGATTTATTTAGGTCAGAGTTCTCCCATATATATCGGTGCCAAATCGAGAACACTACTAAAATTCGAACTTATTTTTTAAATATGTTATCGAAGTTTCAAAACATTATCTAGTTAGTAAATAGAATATAGTAAAAGAATGGCTGTGGTAGAAATATTACAAAATATATTTTTTTTTAGATTACTCATTATCTCACATCAAATCAGGCTTAGTTCTAGTAGGGTCTTGTCATCAAAGACTTGTACCACAAGTACTTCGATTCAATTTATTTACTTTCCATCAATAGCATCCATGTAAGTAATTTTATAATTAAAAAATATATATATTTCTAAATTTATTTATGTAATTTCCAGCTTTACTACAACCAACAAATATGTGGATGCAATATTCGGCACAAAGGTGGACAAAGGAGGAAGATATTAATTCGGCCATTGATAGACTGTCTTGTAAACTGAGTGACCTAAGTTTGCATTCTCTACATTCTATGAACTATGATCTAAGTGTCAACTTCGATCCTGAACTAGTTGAACGTCTTAAGGAAGATTCTGAAAGGTATAATGCCGGTGTTAACCTGTGTGGCAAATTTTCATGTGGTCTCTTAAATTTAGAAGAATTTTGCGAACAAATGGTACAAATAGATTTAAAATGTTTTTTATATGATATAGAAAAATATCTACCTAAAAAAGTAATTTTAAAATGCCAACTCGAGCAATTTGATGAAGAAACTGTAGACAACTCAATTAGTAGTTAACCACTTATTGTTTTTTCATTTTGTATCGAAATATTTATAATAATAAATATGTATATTAAAATGTATTAATGAACTATATCTATTTTATTGTAAGGATAAAATGAAATAAATGAAACACATTACTTGATCATACTTTTATTTTCCTATTCCTCTGATACATGTATAAAAAAAAAATGTTATTAATACTAAAAGATATTTATTGAAATTTTATATCTAAATCTACAATACATTTATTAAGATAATGAACGTTTGCAAGAGCACAATGACTATAATTGGGTTGAATATGTTCCATACATCTTGGTACAGTCAATGATTTTAGACTAGGTATGCAGGGGGAGCTGTCATCTAGGTCTATGATTCGATTCCATCTTAGATGTTCCAATAGAATGTTTTTCTTTAGTCTGCCTTTGCATAAAATTATAACATCCTGTGGTGATATATGACGTTCATAATTATTAGCTATATTTTGACAAAGCCGTAGAAGTATCGTCGGGAATTCTGACAGTTGAATATATCCATCACTCCATTTTACGCCACCGTGATAGTTGTTCTGTAGCCATCGATACTGATTCTGTTCCCCTCGGGTTAGCGATGAAAAAGGATATGGAGGCTTGAAAAGGTAATGTGCTTGCTGATTAGTGTTACAGCACAGCACAGCCAACTCTTTCACTGTAAACATATTTTCTTTATATTGAAACCCTTGTAAGTCAACAATCAAAGTAGGGAATTCGTTACTTGATGACGCCATTATAATAGTAGATTTTTATTTAGCGCCGGCAATTCCAGACTGAACTGAACCATCCAATGCACTATAGCTTAAATATGTATCGTGAAGTATAAGTGCATATACACGAGTTTGTTCGGGGAACTTCGTCTTTCGGGTTTCAAATTCTATCTTTATATCGACAGTAGACGATTTCGTTGCATCTGGTTGGTGAGAACAATCTATGACAAACAGTGGAGATTTTCTGAATTCTGCAAGATCCATCATAGGTTCACCCATATCTTTATCATAGTAACTACGCTGCTGGAAGTTTTCATATGCGTAGTAAGCTGCAGAGTCAAGTTTCTTATCGAAATTTAAGTTCCAACGCTCATAAGGAAATACTTCCGCATTTAGATATAGTCGAATATTATTAATATCCGCATGTATAAATTTTGTCACATCTTTACTTCTATCATCAGAATGACTATTGTTTTGAAATCCAATAATTATGTATCGAGGTCTCTCAAGACTGTTAGTGGTTTTAACGGCCCAGACATCTGAAGCAGTATCGCGCAGAGTAGGTAGCTCATAGAGATCCCACATACGGTAAGCCATCTTAACTCTAGCATTATTACTACTTTTATTAATTCTGTTTAATAGTTTAAGCTTTTGTCTATCCTCAGGCACAATATGCCTAATCTTCCATTCAATTTTGTTAATTTCTAAATCTGCATCAACTTCCCCAATGTAGGAATCTTTGAAGGAACGAGCTATTATTAAAATTAATTCCTGCTTCACATTTAAAATACCTTTGGTGTAGTCTTCTGCAAAACCCATAAGGTATTTAAGGGGTAGTCTACCACTAAACACATGGCTAGTACTATCTAAAATATCTTGTTTCTGTTCGCTGAGGCCCCAACCAGTAGTTAATAGTGATCGCAGATGTGTTTGCCCATATGATACCATAGTCTTCATTGTGGTAGTGATGCCAGGCTTCCTAACGACGGCCACTTGCTCACCGCCCATTTCATATCTAATCTCTTCAAAGAGGAAAGCTAAAGCATTATTGGATAAATAACACCGCTTGGTAACATCGTTAGGTGTAAATTTCCCTTCTATATAGATGTAACTTTCTGCAATATCGAGTATAAGGTCTTGAAAATTGATAGGGATACGTATTTCATCGGAGTTTCTATAATATGGTGACCCGTACGGCTTGTATGTATGCTCGTGTAAACTGAGAAGTGACTGATCAAACACAGGTTCGTCGAACACTTCGAGTTTTTCACTAGATGTAGTAACTGTCATTATTAGTTAATTTTCTCTCAGTTTTAATCCAATAGATTGAAGAAATGCACGGTCCTTTGCCGACAATCTATGTCTTAACTGTTTAAGGGGTATACGCTGAATGAATCGGTTTCTACAATCACCCTTCTTTTTATCGTTAAACACTTTATATCGGTAATGTGCTAATCTTTCCTGATTATATCGAAAACCCATTTCTTTTGCTCGAAATATTAAAATTGTTTTAATTCTAGCTTCACAAAAATCTTTTCACCTCGAAAATTAATTAAATCTCCGTTGTCATCCAATATGCGTACAGTAATGTTGTCGATAAACTGGCGTCCTTCAGGTTTAACAGGCAAATATATGATGTTAGCTGGCTCCCTGGTAAGTTTGAATCCAGGTTCAACATCAATATCAAACTCGAAGAGTGTGTGGGATTTAAGAGCATTCAGATACGCTCCGGAAATGATGTTGCAATCTACACGTATCATTCTTACTTTCATTATATCAATGGGGAGTGTCGATTCGTGAGTCTTGTTTGGTGCTAAATATGTCGGTTCAAATCCCAACAGACTACCAATAGAGTTTGCTTGTGTAAAGTCAATTCCGTATTTTGACCGAATCTCACATTTCATTGTATTGTTGTTTGCTCGCAGTTGAAATAATTTTTCTTTTTCTTCATTTTTGTTAGTTGGCATAACTTTCAGTATTGCATTATATATTTCATCAATTTCATAGACTCCGTACGGTATGTGGATAAATGTGGGAGCTACTTTCGGTGAAGTCCTATAGCAAAAACCATTGTTTGTCTCATCTATATTAAATATAGAATTGTATGAATAAAATCCGGTTAATCCCAGACCATATCGACAGCTCATATCTAGTTCAATCGGGGGATAAAACTCTGCACTGAGCACGCTTGAGCGGCTTGATAAAGTGAAAGTGCGTGACATGACTGATGTTTTTGGAGATTGTGTGTGCCTTTATTGCGATTTGCAGCAGTAGTTGTGTATTAATCTTCTTTTTTTGGGCGGTGATGGAGATAGATTCATATCATTATTTGACGCCACGTTCACCCCGTCCACTTTACAGTAGCAGCAAAATATTTTTCGAGGGGACGGACCATCGTTAACATCAACATTATTTTCGCCTTCAGGAGAATAATGTTCTTGACAGTACTGGTATTTTAAAATATCAATGTCATCCTGAAGATGTTTGGGTAGTTTATCCCACACTAATGCAATTTCATAAGGGGCGCATGCAATCATTACTTCTTTAGGCATATCTGAAAGTTGCTGTTTACTCATCTTCAACAAGCTGCGTAGTCTAGAGAAAGCAATCAATGAGTGGCCCATCCGTTTAATTGCCTCTCGATCCATCGATGGGGTCACAGATGCCATTTGGATAGTTTTATTTAACTTTCGAAGAAAGAAACTTTAAGCACAAATGGCCACACCACACTGTGTTGAAATTTTGTTGACGCTCATAATTGTAGTAGATTTTATCCGTAAACGTTAAATCATTGCGCAAGTACAGAATTAATTCTCTTGGTGGGGGTAAATCGCCAAAACTATCGAAATATGTGACCAAACTACCACGTTTTTTATATGCCACCCAATGTGTTCCCGGGCCATCTATAGTATCCAAATTTATGATGGCGGATTCATTACGATTTGGCCCGGAATTTGGTAAAGTATCGCGCATAAATATACCCCGAAAATATGGCACCTTCATCTTCTCAGCATAATATTTAAGATCGATGTTGGTGAGAGGTTTTCGAGGCAGTGTGTCTAGTAGTTTTTTGAACTTTGTGATTTTAGATAGAGGCCCAATCCCTTACGATATGGTTTCAAATATAGTCCCTTGCCACTTTTCCCAACAGCAATTGCCTCCATATGTCTATTATGGCGGTTTGTTTCTGCCAATTCCTCTCTGCCCTTTTTCACGTCATTTATAGCCTTGGCTAAGCCTACTGCAGAGCCTGCTAAACTACCTAACGCCGATAAACCAGCAAAAATAGGTATTAAGGGTAGAATTCCACCAACTTTCGGAATCGGTATTATGCGAGGTGTACGGATATTGCGTTTTCCTCCAGCTGATCTCATGTGTCGTCGTGCAGCTTGAAGCGCTACTTGCATAACTTTTCTAGTATCCTTAGCTACAGATCGCTTACCACCGGCTTTACGCAGATCATCACGTACCTTGCGTACTATTCCAGCCCCGAATGCTACCTTTCTAACATTATTCTTCCTGCTTTTATTCTTCTTTTTATTTCTTTTTGTAGCACGAGATGTGGTTGATTTACATCCCATACCAAGACGTTGTTTTCCCTTCATTATAGTCGTAACCAACCACGCGGCAGCCTTTTCTTTTAAACTTGCCTCTTTGGATTTAACTCGATTCCACGCAGCTTGTTCGAGTTGATAGTCTGCTCTATGTCGGGCTGATAAATCGTTCGAGTTTTGATCGTATGCAATATCGTGCTGCTTGCATGCAGCGTCGAGTTTATTTATACCTGGATCGCCTCGTGCTAATCTTTTTTTTAATTTAGTACCTGGACCACAGTACTGGTAACCGCCGGGTAAATGTAGTTCAAATGGAAACTTATTTATTAGAGAATTAACTACCCCCTTACCGACCTTTAAAAATCGGCTGTTCTTACTTGTGCGCTGCTTGACTAACAACATTTAAATAACAATTGTAATGCATACATCTATTTATATAGTCTTCAACCGTGCTACGATGCGCATTGTGAAGCAGAGCCAGAATTTTTCTATAGAAAATTTAGATGAAAAAGTTGGATGTGGATTGCAAATTGAATCGCGTCATGGGCCATTACTTCCATCAACTGTTCGTGGACTACTTATCGGCCCGAGTAACTGTGGCAAGACGAACTTGATGATATCTTTGCTTACTCACCCCCTTGGATTACGTTTTGAAAATGTATACCTATATTCAAAGTCCTTATATCAACCCAAGTATGAGTTCTTACGCACCATACTATCACCGATTAAGGGATTAGGGTTTTATACATTCAGTAATAATGCGGAAATAGTACAACCGTCTGATGCCAAGCTCAATTCTATTTTTATATTCGATGACGTTATATGTGAAAAGCAAGACGTAATTCGTGCATTTTTCTCAATGGGCCGTCATAGAAATGTAGACTGTTTTTATCTCGCACAGACATATTCTCGTGTAAATAAACAAATCGTAAGAGACAATACTAACTTTTTAGCTGTATTCAAACAGGACGAAATGAATTTGCATCACGTTTTCTCTGATCATGTCTCACCAGATGTATCTTTTAAGCAATTTCAAGAAATGTGTGCCCAGTGTTGGAAAGACAAGTATGGTTTTCTTGTAATTGACAAAGATAGAGATGTGAATGAGGGGAGATATAGGAAAGGACTTGATAGTTTCATATATCCATAAAGTATAACAATTAAAGTTTCAATCGACCTGTGGACGGCGTCGGGACTACTTCGTTGAGGCTAGACATTGGAAAAGAAAATGAAAGACCATAGCAATATCGATGGAGACATGGCAAGGGAAGTAAACCTCAAACGGCAACTAGTTGAAGCTACTGATTCTGTACGTAAAAAATTTAATTCACTGAAGAGTAGAAATGTTGAGAGTCAGTTAGCACTTGAGAAGATCTATGAGCCCATAACAAAACCTTTAAAAGTTATGTCATCTGCCTCACAGATAAAATCACATAACCCGGCACCACCAACACCGACACAATCTCGAGATAGTAATAAAGCTACGACCAGTATGTTTAAAGCGACACCTGAAACCAGTAGCGACGATGGCGAGAATAATGCAGCATATTATATGGAAACACCACCAAGATCGTCGTTAATGAGTACCCCAGGCTCAGAAAGATCCATTGGCAGTGTAGAAGAGAAATGTGCTGTAATCAAACAACATCTAGAAAATGTAAAGTCCGGCAACTATAAATATGACACTGTATATGGTGTTCGTCTAGACCCCCATACAGGCAAACTACATATGGGTAATGTCGAGGTGCGGTTTTTTAGTGGGGATATTACGTTGTGGAATGGTAATAAGTCTCTAGGAACGTATTCTGGCAGTACTAAGTTGTACGATGTAATATTTTTGAAGTACCCATTAGTTCTACGCAGCGATGAAGTATCTCTTTTTGACGAGGAGTATCAAATATATGGCGAAATATTAAAAAAGACGAGAGCAGCATATAAACACTATGATATCAAAAAGGGTTTGAATAAAACTAAATGGAAAAAATTCAGTGACATTATAGAACCACTAACATCTTCTACAGTAATGACGAGATCCAGAACTGGTTTGGGCTTTCCGCAAATGCCACTTCAGAAAATATACAATAGTAAAGGTGTCGACTATGTTTATTGGAATAAGCCAAAAGAGTTGGTAGATCGTCTACGTCTGCTGTATAGCTCAAAAATGGCAGGTAACAGTGGCGTTAATAATGAAATAATTAGTTTGTTGGAGGAAATGAGAGAAGAAAAAATAATCTATTAACATAATTATAATGGGGAAGTATAATATACTGTGAAATGCTTAAATCAGATCAGATGTAATTAGAAATGCTACCTGGTCACAACACAATTGATAAATTTGGACGCAGAAGAGGCGGCGCTAATAAATCATTAGTCGTGCGTGGTCCACCAGGTCTTGGCTTTAAGCTAACTACAGATAATCACTTCGACATTCAGAATAAACGTTTAAAGAACATTGGAGAACCGGTAGATAGTCAGGATGGGGTAACACGCAACTATGTTGAAGAGCGACTTACTACCTTCTTTGCAGACATCCGCAAGGCTATGGATGAGGCCACTAACTTAATTATCACAGCAATGGAAAAGTATGTTAATGGTCAAATGGAAAAGTATGTTAATGGTCAAGTTTTGTTAGCTGTTGCTACTGCAAAAACTTATGTAAATGAGGAAATTCCGAAAAAAATTGATAAAGGAAATGTACGGGTTGTTGCAGAGATGAAAAAGTATATTAATGAACAAATACGAGCGAATATTGATAAGGAACATAAAACAGTGGAAAATTCAATTTCTCAGCAAGCTAGAGAGCTTCAGAAAATAATTGACAAAATTAATAAATTAGAAGAATTAACTTATTAGAAATTAGTCTATCGGCAAACATGTAACAGCTTAGTGTATTCTCTGCACACCCATTCGATCCAATAAGTTAACATGGAAATCAGTGCTACAAAGAAGGCCATTGTGCAGGAACTGCACAGGTTACCCCGAAAAAATTTTCGTAGAAGAAGAACAATCATCAAAGGGTATGCGGATTTATGGCAAATGGATTTGGCTGAAATGCAGCCATATGCGAACCTTAATAAGGGCTATAGATATATCCTCGTAGTGATCGACTGCTATTCAAAATATGTGTGGACAAGACCCCTAAGAAATAAAACGGGTATAGAAATTACGAAGGGTATGAGGAGCATTTTGCAAAAATCAAACTACTCACCTAAGAATCTTAAAAAATTGGTTATATAAAGAATTCTCAGCCAGAGGTAAATACAAATGGTTCGATATTCTATCCAACGTCACAAAAAAGTACAACAATAAAGTACATCGAACTATTGGCATGAAACCTGCTGACGTTAAACCAACCACATGTTTAAATGTGTATAATCACATTAGGATTGCTTTAAAACCCAAGTTTAAGGTTGGTGACATAGTTCGAATAAGTGCATACAAAGGTGTATTTGAAAAAGGTTATACAATTAATTTTTCAACTGAACTTTTTAAAATTGTGAAAATAAACATAACGAACCCAACAACTTACCAGCTCGAGGACATGCATGGACAACCAATCAAAGGATGTTTTTATGAAATGGAGTTACAAAAAACTAAGTATCCCGACATATATCTAGTGGAGAAGGTTTTAAGAAAGAAAGGGAACAAAATATTTGTCAAATGGCTTGGACTTTCCAATGAACACAACTCTTGGATTGACAAAATGGATGTCGTGTAATTTAATAAATGTAAAAATATGCATAATTAATTTATATATTTACTTATGTATCAGTAATATGGAAATAAAATATGTATACGATATTAATGTGTTTTATTTAAACGTATAAAATTCATTATTGAATTGCTTTATTTCACTGTATAACAGTATTTAGATTTTATATTTCGTTAAGTTAAAGAGAAGAAAAAAAACAAATTAATATAAATATATTTTATTTTAAGCAAAATATGTAAAAAATACAAATTAATTAAAAAAAAAAAAAAAATCTTCATGAAATCCCACGCCTTAACATTCGAATTTCTCGATTCCAGGACACCAGCATTTTCTATTGTGATGCAACATATCCACATAATAGTGACCGACATTTTCGCACAATAGTTTATTATGTCTACACTGGCTGCATATATTATTCCAGCAATTGCTCTCGAATTTATCACATGCCATACACCGCTGCCTTAATGGATGGTCCACCATGCAAACACCACAAACATCTCTCATTATTCCAAAGTTGCTGCGAGCCAACATTTGAAGACATTTACGACACTGACGTTCCCCAGCTTTTCTTCCTTGGAACCTCTGAATTGACACAGGATTCTCCCTTACACAAATTCCACACAAGCCCGTACATGGATTGAAATATTCCTTCGGCCAGGAACGGTAGCAGTTATGACACACCATTTGGTCATTTATTCTAAAAGGATATGCTGCAATGGTTGGTTTTGACTGCCACTCTTTTGGAAAAGGCATTTTTAATACTTCTTAATACTTTACAATATGTACAGTATGAAAGCAGAATAATAACTGTGCTCCTCATTGTGTTCATTCTCATTTAAGTAGATGCTGAGGGCGCTGACGTCAGAGATGACATGACGTCATCAACTGTATATATAAACGAGGAGGTGACTCGATACAAGTCAGTTGATTTTCAACAATCATCAGTTCCAGTAACTATAATTCTGTTCTGTTTGCGATGGCTGCTCAACAAAATTTTATGGCAAGTGCACCAATTGGTTGCATAAATAATGAATTTCTGGATTGGCTAGCAGAAGTCGACCTAATAAATAATCAATGGGGTGACGACTTAGATGCTGATGATGCCCTTGGAGATGTCGTGGCAGAGCCTGAAGGAGATGTCGTGGCAGAGCCTGAAGGAGATGTCGTGGCAGAGCCTGAAGGAGATGTCGTGGCAGAGCCTGAAGGAGACGTAAGTGAAAGTGACGAAGAGGATCTAGGCAGCGAGAATGAAGGTGATGCGGAGAAAATAAATGTTCCCATTGGAGATGGTGTGGGTGAAGAACAGGAAGTCGTCGACCAGGATATCGATATGGACGACAATGGTATCGTGGCCGACGTGTCAGACGATGAGGACGAGATAGAGCAGACCCACAGATATCTCCAAAGAGGGAACGCTACAGAAGAATTATTTTGCACCACCATGGCGTACGTAGCTGTGGATGTACGAGGTGGTGCAGAATACCTCCTTTGTTACCCGTGCTACATCACATACCAGAGACGTGTCGATCGGTCACTCCATCGACACTTCGATATGCACAGGACAACGCGATTAGCAGACGGTGTAACGGAGGAGTGCAAATGTTGCAGAAATCCTCTGCATCAAATACGACCTCTCGAAGTATGCAATATATGCAATTGCAATTATAAAAAGACCTGAGTTGTAAATATGTAAATAGTTAAGTTAGTTTAGTTAAGTTAGTTTAGTTATGTTTTATTTTATTGTAAATATATATATATTTTTACTTCCTTTTATACTTCTTTTTTTTTCTAAATATACTTCTTTTTATTTTGTAAATATAATTCTTTTTTTTTTTTTTTGTAAATAAATATTTCTGTAATATGAAAATGTCGTGTTTTTTTTACATCTTGTAAAGTCTAAAAAAAATAAGATATAATTTAAAATATCTGTCTAAGTGGTGGAAATGCTGCTATGATAAAAATAATCTGTGTATAAGAAACAGTCTACCACCTCACTCTTAATGTACGTTGTGGTGGTTGAATGGCACTAGTATAAAATGAATATGGGGTTGGTATAGGCTAGACTGCTATAGTAAAGCGATATTATGCTACTCAAGTGAAGACAAATGTACTAATTTCTTATTATGTAAGTCAATTTACCCCACTTTATTTTGCACTTAAAATAGAGAATAATAAACAAATAATTTCTTAGAATCGATATATTTATTTACATAAAAAAAAACATTTGTATATATTATTAATTACAAAAATTAAATATCTTCATCAGCCATATATTCTTCATCGGATACCTCGTTATTATCATAGTCGTCCTCATTTGGAATGGTCTCTAGACTCCAGAGTGACGGTGACCGATCCATCGACCCCATGGGCTCCACTCTACTGTCTCCACAGTCCTCGGTCGTACTATCAGGCACCTGTGGGGTGTCCTCAATATTTTCCAATGATGGTAGCGGTGGTGGTTCGTATCGTAGAAAGTACTCTGCCCAATAATCTGGTCCAAGTATCGGATCACTGCTGGACGACACGGTATGATCTTGAATCTGAGTATTCATAGTGAGAGCTCTCTAATACAGAACTGATAAAGAATAGAGGATTCTCTCAGTTTTAAGTATGTCAGTTTACCCCCACTTTCTCTCCCACGTTTACGATAGTGGTGGCGACGGCAATGTTACCATGAGAAAAATCCGTATATGATGAACCTAGTACCCACAATTCTTGCAAATGTTAGTTATAATATAGAGTGGGGGTCCATTTATATAAGAAACTCCCCTCATCATGTTTCTCAGTTAAACTGCAAAGTTGCAAGAAATGGCTGCTCAAGACAATACAATAAGTTCCAGCGACTGCGCAGAGTCGACAATGCCATTCTGGGAATACGAATACAGAATGGCCATGGAGTACAGAGATAATGGTAACATGCCAGACAGTAGTACTTGGTCTGTGCCGTTAGTACGCTACTTGGATGATCTAAACCAGGATGGTCCTGATGGTTCAGAATGGTGGAGACCATTGGGAGTTGAGCCACCCAGTAGTCCTAGCTCATCTATAGAGGTAGAGCCGCCTAGCAGATCTAGTTCACCAAGTGAATGGTCACTGAACAGTGGGTCAGAAGACCAAGAAGAAGAAGAAGAAATAGATGTATAACTTTTTATGTTATGTAATAAAAATAAATAAATTTGTAATCTTTCTATTTTTTTTTATGAGTTATATAATAAAATATCAGCACAGAAAAAGTATTTTTTATTAACAAATATTTGCTTAAATTACCAAATTATACCATTATAATTTTGAGTTGAGAATAATGTAATCAAAAATAAATACAGTAATTAAATATAAAAATATGTAGCATACAGTGCGCCACTGATCGATTGGCAGCTCGATACAGAAATACAATTATTCTACCGACCTCTAAATGTCACCCAACAAAGAATTTATATAAATAGAAGCCGAGATAAAGTGTAAAAGTTATACGATACTGTTGCCATCATGTCCAACATACCTTTTTCTCACCATTTCGTTCTAAGATACAATATTGCCTATAACGCTATCTCTATTGCAGGTACTCCAAGACCGTGGTATGAGTGTAGCAAAGACATATGTGGAATTTAGTCATTTAAGAACTGTGTCTGTTTTAACTACTCTAACCTCAAAATTATTTTCGTGTTTTGTAAATTTAAACAATTATTCTCGTTGAATCGTAAAAATAGTGAAAAAATGTGTTGTTTGTGGTGTAGTTGAGGATAAGAATAGCCTGTTGTCTTACATTTATTTGCCATGTTAAAAACAGTAGTACTGCAACAAAGATGGGGCTATAGTAATTTTCATCATAAAGAAAGAGATAATTATAAAATGTAATGTCTGAACTTGAGTACGAGATGTTGACAACACACTTGTAAATGTGTATCTGCTTCTATTTATATAAATTCTTTGTCACCCAACGAAGTAAGTTATTTTTGTAGACGTACCATAGGCAACTCTATACAGGAATACAGTTATTATTCTAGCGACCGCTAGATGTCTCACATCTAAAGTAAGTAAGGCGTATGAAAATAAAATAACGTTTACAAACCAATACAATACATTCATAAAAATAAATAATGATATAAAGGTATGTATAATTAATAATAATTGTTAGAACGCGCGCATGTAAATGAAATGGTAAAATAGGTAGTGTAATATTAATTTCATACACTCTGTTTAGAAAAGAATAATATGATGGTATGTATATATATTTTTTTAAATGCACACCTAAATAAAGTTAGAAACCATTTTTTGTAAAAAATATATAGAGGTATGTATCATTTTTTTCTCAAGGGAGTATAGAAAAAAAAAAACAGTATAATATTAATTTCATACACTCTGTAGAAAAAAAAACAGTACAGAGAACGAATTATAACTATTTCTAACATTTTTTTAACACAACTTTCACATTACCAATATTTTTTCAATGACCTTACATTGTTTTTTCACGACCTTCAACTTTTTTTCAGACTTTGCTTCAGCGACCTCTCGTTCGTCTGCACCTGTTAATAGATCGGTGTAATGCGAAATAGTTTGTTCTTCGGCTTTGATTTTTTCATTTTCTTCCTGTATTTTCTTTTGTGAGGCTTCGATGTTTTGTTTTGCTAAGAGAATGGCTCGCCTGGCGGTATCTCGTAATTTGTCATCACCAGCGCGGGCGGACGTTTTCTCTGCTCTTTCACGCTTCACTTTTTCCAGTAATTTGCCGAAGTTGCTGAAGATGTCCCTATCACCGATCTGAGAAAAAATCTCTTGTTCTTCATCGGAAGAGTCGCTTAAATTAACAGGCGATAAACGATGAATGCTGTGCTGTGGTCTCGATTTCACGACAGGCTCCTTACCTTTTTTGGATTTTTTCTGCACACTAGGAGTAAGAGGAGCTGGTTCTTCCAAAATGTTTCTAAGGATGCTACGATGATCACCCTTCTTGGATTTCGCCGCCTTACCCTTTTTTGAAGAACGATTATTCCTAGGAGCCGGTCTAGAAATCCTAGAAGGACCTGGTGAATTCTTAGACTTCTTGGGTGGTTGAAATTCATCCCCGGAATCTTCGACAACGTCAGCATTATTCTTTCTGGCGAATGCAGGAAGGGGCAAATCAATCGGCTCTTTGAACTTGCCTTGGTCTTTGACGCCACTGACATTGGGACCCGCGTCCTGAAGTGGCACAGCAGCTTCTTCTACCACATTACGTTCCACCTCATCCAGGATACGATACAACTCCGGATTGTATTCTTCAATCTCATCCTGGGACAGGTGGTAATCCACGTCGATGTCGTCAAAAGTAGCACCCACATCGATGTCGTTGAAGTTATTGCTACCGCCACCACCACCACTGTTTGTACGCACGGCGTCCTCCTGTGATGGCGTAAAATTCGACACAAAGGCCATCGCCGTCAAAACATCCAATAAGGGCGAACCAGCTCTCTTCCTGCTACCACCAGCCATCTGCGAACAGCTACTTCCTTCCATTTTTTATTAAGTCACTAACAACAACTAACACAAAGCAAAAAGCGTTTAAGTCTTTTAATGACCCGTCAGCACTTAAGGATAGCTGAAGACGAAATGAATCTTGTTAGCATTGCTGGCGCTTATGTAGAGGAGTTCACCCCCACTACTCCTCCCCACCCATTTTTCTGATTGGTTTAAATTCACCCCCATCGTTAATGTATCTGCACATTTCAAGTCCCCACATCGATATAGTTCTCTTCATATATTTAAAGCAAATAACAAAATGTCAGGGTATTTGATCTTTACCCTAAAGTCAAAGGCGCCTACACTTTTTATGTGCCTTAAGTATATGAAGAGAACTATACCAAACTTCGACTATGCACACTCTCAGTAAGAAAGTGGTGTAATAGCTGAAAGCGTTAATAGTATACACTTTACATTATTTGATTACAATTTATTTTGAGAGAAAAGAAACACAACAATTCATGTATAAATTTTATTAACAACCAATAAGAGAACACATGTCATACATTTGCTACAACTGACTAAATACTGTTTTAAATTGATTAAGTGAAATATTAGGGATGAATTTTCCAGTTTAGTAGGACGTTCGCCGATCTTTGCGTTAGTATTAAAAGCATTATATGTTACACATATTCATTGTTTAACTCGGCTATTGCGGCAAGTAAAGCATCTAAATTATCATTATTTTTTTCAACACCTCGTTCGAGACTATTTACGGCTGATATTAGCATCTCGACGTTTTGCTTTGGTTCACTTTGAAAGAATCTTATATCAGAGTGTCCCCAAGGCAAAGTTTTTGTGGTATTTGGAATAACAAAACGCTTATCGTCGTGATGAGAAAGTGCTACTTTATTACGCATCTCCGTATATATATCATGTAAATGACTTCTAAACGTGTTCATTTTTCTAAATATTAAACCCCCTTGTTCCACAACTTTCCTGTAGTCGTCTAATGTCAATTCTTTTTTAATAACCGACTTCTTGACACCTTTTGCTTTTTTTAATTCGTTATTGACGGATTGCACGTAATAGGCTTTGGCTCCCGTACCATAAAAGCTAATTATAGGATCCCCAGGAAACTCATCTTTCATATTTCCGAGCACCGATGGATTTTTTGGAATATTAAATTTGTTTCCTACAGTGTAATTGGACGTATCAAATTTTTCGGGATTTTGTATGATAAAGTCGTAAAAATTGTCAGTAAAAATTTTGATTATTAATGAATCAGTGTCAGTGTACAGCAAGGAAGCATCATTGCCAAATTTACTTTTAATAACTTCGTAAAAGAACTCATACAATACAGTCTTTGACAATTCAAGCACGCAAAAGCCAACAAAAATCGCCTTGTTATATAAGACCCTCAATTTACCCATTTCAATGGCCACAAAATCCTCTGAGAAAATTGTGCATGACTTAAAATTTGGCCGAGCTATTAGTGCATTTGCACCTACAGTTTTTTTGATACTTTCCCAGTGAGTCACTAACTTTATATCTTTTCTATTATCTACATTTTCCATTGTTTTTCCAAAAATTGAGTTGTTCATCAACTTATACTGGTCTCTTTCAAACTTATTGGTTGCATTGTTTCGCATTTCTGTATTCAAATCGATGTATTTTTTTAACCACGCCGACTGATTGAATTTAAGCACTCTATGTGTTTTTAACACCATTAAACCATGTTTAATGGCTTGTTTCAGGTTTCTGTAATGTACAACATATCTCTTTTTGTCATTCAAATTTGGAATTAATTTCGAGGATTTTGATTTTGACTCCGGTGGTATAATGCTTTCTACCAAAAAAGGGAGATCTGAGTGCAAATCATGTAATTCTTCCGGGTAATGTATGTCTACTTCAAAAACATACCCGATGGCGCTTTGATCTGAAATGTTGGTAATATCTAAATCGAGAATTTCTCTTTCAGACATCCACTGAAATCCGCTAGATGGCAGCATCTGACACATACTATGGCCATATAAATTCGTGCTGTCGAGATATGTAATAAATGAGGAAGGTTCTGTACAATCATAATTAGGTAGGAATTTATTGTTTGCAATATGCTTCCTTTCTGAGCACTGACTTATCCCGCCACGTATACCCCTTTTAAAAAAGTGAATCATGTCAATGTCTGTTAATAGCTCAAGTTCTACTTGTGTTAATTTTAACATAGCATCCCATGATAAACCAGGACTAGTGAAGTAATGTGCCGCGTCCAATTTATACTTGTTCAGGCAAATTTCACGAAAATTTTCAAATACGTCACATAAAAGTAGCACGTCTGTGGTTAAATAAATATCTGAATAAGATCCCAAACTGTTACACTCAAACAACCTCCACACATTTTGAGCTCTTTCGTAATCTTCGTCTGATATGTGTGTTTCATTTAGGTTATCATAAAATTCTTCTTTCGAAGGCAAATTTTGATTATTTAGCTTCTCTAAACTATCTACAAAGCTATATGGAAATACACCTTTCCGACGCATTAAATTAAATTTTACGTCATCACCACAAAAGTTTCTAGTCATAGCCATTTGATCGTCTGATAAATTTTCTCCTAAATGCTGTAGTGATGCTGACATAAATTTGAAACTATCAATGAATCGTAATTTTAAAAATTTATTTTTATTTTCTCCCTTGCTGTTAACATAATCATGCATATAAAGGTGTTTTGTGAAAGATATATATTTCTCCTTGTTTTGTGGTATTACTTCAATTTTATCTTTATGTGCACACAACTCTTTGACAAATAGATGTATGTCATATCCACTCATATTGTGAAATATAACAGGGATAAAATTTGGAATTTTATAATTTAAATTACAGATAGAATGAGCAGCACCGAATCTTATTTTACCAGTTATGTGGCAATGATCTTTCACTTTTACGTCACCTTCTTTAAAGGGTTTCTCACATATACCGCAAACGGTTGCATTGTTAAAATTTTCTATCTCCGATGGTGTTAGAGGAGCCATCGGTGTTACATCTTTCAAATATGTATTATAAATTTCTCTTACATCACATTCTATACGTGATACAAAAACCTTAGCAGCATCAGATCCTCTATATAGCTCAAACTTGGAAAGGGAATTATCAAAAGAACATTTTATGAAATATGCGAAAGAATACGGCTCATGAATGAAGGTTTTGTTAGTGTAAGAGCACTGAGGATTTGGCTCACACGTATTTATTGGTTTAAGAATTGATTCAAAATCAGCATATACTACGAATGGTACTTGCATTTGCTTTTCAAAATTTTCAAATTTTAATATATTTTCCGGTACCTGTTTTCCATATTTATCAAGCCGAAATTGTGTCGATGGTGTTGTTGTATAAATATGATTACAATCATTTTTCTGATGAAGCATTAACTGGCGCTCATTGCTAAAATACAGCAAACATCCGTCACAGAAATATTTTTTATGTCCGTGAGCAGAAATTTGATGTGAAACTAACCCAGATAAATTCTTTATCCAACAATAGTGAGTTTTGGCACAGTCTATTGAACAATGGTGATCTTCATCACATTCCGAGGAAATTAATAACAAATTAACATGCATACGTAATTTTTTCTCAGAGTAACGCAAAGGTCCGACGACATCATACTTTATTCTATTATTCTCAAATTTCTTTTCTAAACCATATACGTTAATCGATATATTATTCAATTCTTCAAATTTAGAAATATCGCGCAATTTAACTGGAAAATCCATACCTGTCAAGTTTAAAACTCTTGAATAATGCGGATAAGATGACATGTCAGATGTTTGACCATTTGCAGGATACAGTGCTGAAGTTACAGCCCAAGCAAAGCAGCATTGATCCTGGTTTTCTATATTCACTACGGCCTTTTTGTTTTCTATGTACTTTGGTAGTTTAATATATGATGAACCACGTAGTGGACTGTACTTATTCACATTTATTTCCACAAATTTTATTTCCTCAAGGGCCCATCCTAAAAATAATATGCAGTTATTAATCATTATTCTACACTTCGATAAATATTTACGTACCGGAATCGCGTTCTTGGAACTCTGTAGTTTGGGCAACCATCATATCCACAAAAGTATCGAGAAAGCTGCCTAAATCCATACCTTGATCCAAAATTTTATTGCAGGTGTTAAATGATTTCATTTCAGACACTTCTTGAGTTTGCAATATGTATCTGGCAAATGTCTCCATGTTTATCTTCACTATTTTGTGAAGCATCAGGACTTCATGCAATAAATCCAATACTTTATTTCTAATTTCGTTGAAAAACATTATATAGTCCAATTTTTCATTTTCACTATGCACTCGGTAACTTATTATTCTATATTGGAAAGCACTTCGGACAATTTCTACACCATTCATCAAAGGTACACACGAATTTGTTCTATGCTGCAATGTCCTCTTATGAGATTTCATCTGTCTAGCTGTTAGAGTCACATTACAGCTGTAACACGTTTGCTGATTTGTAGATGTCGAAGGAGTTGAATCTAATTTTGGTTGTTTTGCCCCAGGCCCATTATCATTTATATTTTTACATGACTGTCTCTGATGACGTCGCATATTATCACCTCGAGTAAAACTAGCACCGCAAGTACACGTATACATCTTGGATACTTTACTGAAGGAATCTAACTTTAAGAATGATAATACAGAGACTCCTCTTGCTCTTTTATAGCGTTCTGCTACGCCACAAAGCCTTCCCCCTCTTCAATTACAAACATACTTTTCGAGGTCAAATGGAGTGGTGCAAGTCGAACTCAACAACTGCCAACGACCTTTCAAGGTCAAGCTTTACAACAGTACTTTTCAAGGTAAAATGCAACCCGACTTCAAGGACACGCACCGGCTACAGCTCAAGGCCACGGAGCGGCCTCCACGTTCACGGCCAAGGTCATGACGACTTTTCAAGGTCAAATGCAACCCGGCTTCAAGGGTACGCACCGGCTACGGCTCAAGGTCACGCCATAGCGGCATACACGTTCACGGTCAAGGTCAAGGTCACAAAAAGTGGTGGGGGGAGACCCAACTTCGGCTAAAGTCCTCTACTAAGGGATAACCTCATCAGCTTTGGCGTTGGCTTCTGTGCTCAGTGACTTCAGTTTCGGCAGAAGACTGTTGGCTGCCTTAAGTTAGAACATTACTACTTGAAGGATCGATCACTACTTGCTCGCTGAGAATTTGTCTTTTCTTATATAGACTTTTTTGAAAATCTCCGGCTTTTGATTGGCCAAAATATTTTACTATATAAGAGAAATTTTGGGCTGAGTTTATAAATATGAGCACAGCGCGCCAGACAAGTCATAACTTGTTCGACGCCGACGCCGATGACACCACCCCCCTTTTTTGTGACTTTATTGAACATTAATAAAGGCATACAGGTTATGTTTCAGTTTCAATAATTTCAATTATATAATGTAAGAGTAAGTAGGTAAGAATATTTCAAAACTATAAACTAAGAACTAGTGTGTTAAGATATTTCAACATATAGACTAAGATTAAGTGCGGTAAGATATTTTAACTAAGTAACTAATAATAGGTCCACTAAGATATTTTAGGTAAAACAGGATATTTAAAACTAAAGTACTTCATGTAACATTTCATAAAACTTAAGATAATTTGAACAAAATTCTGCCCTGTGGCGATAATTTATTTACATATGTACATTATTCGACAGTTTCGTTTTTCTGGACGTCGTCTCCGCGACGCCCGGGGCTGCCTGATCCTGTTGCGAATTGGGGGCTGCTAAGTCCTGCTGTGCTGCGTGCTACGGCAGCGGGATTCTGGAGCGAACCTTTGAGGCTGCAACGTCCTGCTGTGTTGCTTGCTAAGGCAACGGGAGACTGGAGCGATTTATTGAGGCTGCAACGTCCTGCTGTACTGCGGGCTAAGGCAGTGAGATACTGGAGCGCCTCGTGGGGGCTGCTAGGCCCTGCTGTGCTACGTGCTAAGGTAGCGGGATTCTGGAGCGATGCGCCGGAGCCGGCTGAGCTCGGGCTGGCGTTTGAGTTGACGAACACTCGTGTCCAGACTGGGACAGGCATCTGGCTGGCGGATGGCTGCTGTCGGTCGTGGCCAGGCGTGGTCACGGCCTTCGCCCAGAATGGCATCGGAAACTGTATTGGCGTCGTGTCGAGCGGCTGCTCTTGTCTCGACGTCGAAGGCCCAGGGTCTGCTGGCGGCGGCGGTGCGGCTGACAGCGCCGGGGACTTCTTATCTCTTTGTGCTTGTCTCCTCGTGGCAGAGGTTGATGGGCCAGGCACGACTGGGGGCAGTCGGCGGGCTGGTAATTTTGGTTCAGCGGCGGCTGTGGTGCCATGTCCACGGAGATAGTCGCCATGTCCATGGAAATAGGCCTGTGCATCGGCATCTGGCTTTGGGGCAGCGGGCACTACTAGTCCTGTGATAGTAGGCGTGACTGGCTTCGGGGCACAGCAATCATTTACCCACAAAGGGTTGGCCCACCCACCTTTCGGCATAAGGCCTGTTTTCTCCCGTCCCGCAATCTAACGGAACCCCTTACCAGGGGAACCCTCCCTACTCCTCTCGCCTGTTTTTTTTTTCCAAAAATTAGCGGGGGGGCGGGGCATCTAGGCCTCGCCCTCCATGGGGGAATTGGTCTGTTCATCCCAGTTCATCATCAGATATTATTTCATTTGCCCATCTGTTGCATTCCTCAATTTTGGTCCTTTCCCTGCTTCTGTTCTGTAATACTGGGGGGTATCTTTCTCCTATGCTTTCGAGGTAAGCTGTCAATCTCTCTCGTGCATTTATTCTGTGTAACTCGTTGCATAATAGTATTATATGGGTTTTATCCTCATCCCCTTCTTCACATTTGCATCTGCCGTCGATCTGTCTAAGGTTAAATCTTTTGTAATACGCGGCCATATGTCCATGCCCGGTGATTACTTGTGTCAGTTTCCACTCCATGTCTATGAGATCGTTACCTACCGTTGGTATGGTTTCGTTCGTGTTACGCCCCTTGGTATCTTCGTTCCATTTTCTTTGCCATTCTATTAGCTTCTGTTGTATCTTCATATTCTTCAGTTGCTGTTTTGTCTTACCGGCATCTTCTCTGGTATTTGTGAGTGCTGCTCCTTCTATTGCTATCCTGCCCGCTCTTCTATTTCCTTCCGTGCTGTTCCTTTTTTCCCATAATATCATTGTTTTTAATCCTACTTTGGTCCTCAGCTGTATGTATCTTTTAATATTATGTATTATCGGGTCTGTTGTGCCATTATTGGTAATGTCGTTGTAGGATTTTTTGGAATCCGTATGAATTATTAAATCTGTCAATGGATGGAGCGTTGAGTATATCTTTAGTGCAATTCTAATTGCCCAGGCCTCTGCCCTGTTAATATCCGTGTTGTTTTTTAGCCTTCCCTTGTTTTCTATCCAGGTGTCTGTGTTTACCCTTGCTGCTATGCCATATCCTGTTTCTCCTTCTTGTGACTGTGTTGCGTCTGTATAAATATGTATTTGTTCATTGTCTTGTGCTTCGTATTCTAGTTTTACGATGTCTTCCGCCGGGTGGGCTTTTGTCCGGTACCTGATTTTATTTTTGTTGGTCTCTCCTTTCGTTTCTTTGTGATGTATATGGTTGCATTTTGCCTCCACCTCTAGTGGTGTGCATCCTGAAATAACACATAGCGCTGCTGTCGGTGTGGTTCTATAGGCTTTCGTGATGGCCAGGAGGTATGGCCTCTCCATTTTTCTTAGTTTTTTGGATATTCTGGTGTCGCTCGCTTTCTTCCCCCATATTTCAGAGCCGTATAATATCATTGGTTTTATAGCCTGTTCATAGATCAATTTTAATGAGTTCTTGCTGGTTCCCCATTTTCTTCCCGCTATATGGAATAGCTTGTTCGCTTTTTCCATGGTTTTCGCACTTATGTTATTCACCTGTTCTAACCAGCTCAGTGTTCTGTCTATTATTATCCCTAGGTACTTTATTGTTGGCGTTATTTTTATTTTTATGTCTTTCCATCTGAGTCTTGGTTGTCTTGTGTTGCGCTTGCCGTCTATAAACATAACTTCTGCTTTGTTGGTATTGTATTTTAATTTGTTTCTCATTGCCCATTCGTCGCACTTCCTAATCAGGTGTTCCCATTTATTTTCTATTGTTTTGAGCGAGTATCCGGTGATTATCAGGATTTGATCGTCCGCGAATGCTTGTATTAGATCTTCCTTTTCCGTGTTTTCTTTAATGGTATTAAACCAGTCCTCCATTATCAGTAGCCACAGTGTTGGTCCTAAGCTTGAGCCCTGTGGGCAGCCTCTCTCCGTGTTGTACTGCTTATCCTTGGAGGTAACCTTTCTACCCTGTAGGAAGTCCTTTGCTAGTTTAGCGATGTTACTAGGTACTTTTTGGTCTATTAGTTGTTTAGTTATTGTAGGTATCCATGCCATGTTAAACGCGTTTGCCATATCCAGGGTTACTACTAGTGAATGTTTTTTGTCTCTTTTGTTATATTCTATTTTGTCTACTACGTTCTCCAGTGCTCGTATAGTGCTTCTGTTTTTCCTGAATCCGAACTGGTTTTCGTTTAGCTTCGTGTTGTACTCCATATAATAGGTTATTCTAAATGCCAATAACTTGTCCAATAATCTTGCCATTACCGTGGTTATGCATATTGGTCTCCAGTCTCCTTGACCCTTTGGTAGCCATGTTATGTGTGCCTTCTTCCATATCCGCGGGAATGTACTTTTCGTGAGACATTTATTAAACAAGTCTGTTATGTATTTTATCACGCTTCTGCTAAACGCTTTCTTTACTACTTCGTTGGGAATACCGTCCTCTCCTGCCGCTTTTTTCTCCTCTAATCCCTCGATAGTCCTTATTACTTCTTCCTCCGTAAAGGGTGGGTCATCCGC
Source organism: Stenurella melanura (assembly GCA_963583905.1). Classification (NCBI taxonomy): domain Eukaryota; kingdom Metazoa; phylum Arthropoda; class Insecta; order Coleoptera; family Cerambycidae; genus Stenurella; species Stenurella melanura. The sequence continues at coordinate 79,991,767 of OY757309.1, read as the reverse complement.
TATTTGTCCTATCTGAGTGGATCTTAGTCTCCTGTGGGGTTCGTCGTCTTCGTCTGGATTGTCTGGAGGAAAATATTTCTCTATCAGTTCTTTTTCGGTTTCTTCTTCATTAGTTGTCCATGTTCCGTCCCTTTTTTTTATAGTGCCCATATCTTGTTGCTTCCTTGCCCTTGCGTTGATCATTTTGTTTGCCATTTTCCATGGGTCTTGCCCATTTACCGTTAGTGTTCTTCTTATATGTTCTTCTTTCTTTTTTATTATAAGTTTCTTGTACGCTCTACGTTCCTCGTGGTATTGGTTCTCTTTTATTCTTCTGTTTTCGTCGTCATTCTCATTCTGATATTCCTTCCTTTTTTTGTTACACTCTTTTCTTCTATTCTCTAGTTCTCTATCCCACCATTCTTGGTCTTTTTTGTTATTGTTCTTTTTCTTTGTCGTATGTTTCCCTATAGTTGTTTCTAAGTGGCTCTGGAATCTCTGTGCTTCTTCTTCTATATCTATGTTGTTCCAGTCTACTCGCATGTTGAAATTATTTAGTTCCGTTTTTATTTTGTCCCAGTCTGCTCTCTTGACGTCTAGATATGTCTTCTTGTTTGTATTGGTTTCTTTGTCTGTTGGGGGTTTTTCATCCCATTCTAGATTGTACGTAATCAAGCGATGGTCACTCATTGTTTCCGTGTCTACGTGCACCCTTCTTTCCGTTATGATTATATCTCTAGTGAGCGTGATGTCTATCCAGCCTTCCCCCCTGTTTGAGAAGTAGCTAGGCGGGTCGTCGCTGTTATTTTCAATCAGGAAATTGTTTGTAGTTGTCCAGTCGATTATTTTTTCGCCTCTTCTGTCGTCTGTTCTACTTCCCCATAGTCTATTTTTCGCGTTTAGATCTCCCGCTATCAGTACTTTTGATGTCGTATTTTTGTTTGGTCTTTTTTTATAGCATTCTATGAAGGTGTTATCGTTGTTCCCAGGTTCATCATAGCAGTTCATTATTAGGATGCTGTCTTTTCTTCCCTTTATTTCTATCGATGTTATGTTTATGCTGCACATTTGTGATATTTTTATGCGCCTGATTGTTTTCTTTATTAGTGTTAGGGTTTTCCCTTTGTTGTCTCCTATCTTCTTATAGTTTGTTGGTTCGTCCATATTTGTAGGTGGTTCTTGTATGAGTATGATGTCTAGTTTCATATCATTGGCGAGTTTTATCGCGTTTTCCCCTGCCGCCTTTCCTCTTCCTAAGTTAATCTGTCCAATTTTTATTGTTTTCCCTTTACCTGCCATTTTGATTGCTATTCCTATTTATGATCTCTTCCTTGTATATTCTTTCTTTTATCATCATATTTACTTTCTTTTTCCATATTGGGCATTCTGGGTCTCTTGCTGTGTGAGTCCTTTCACTTAGTCCCGCTCTTTTGCAGTTAGCACATTCTAGAGGTTTTCTTTCTGGGCATTTACGGGTGTCATGTGCTCCACTACATTTGTTGCAGACTGGATCGCTTTCGCAGTATTTCGCCACGTGCCCGTACAAGCAGCACCTGTAGCATATGGTTGGTTCCAGGTATTCCCTCACCATTAGTTTCATGAAGTCCATGATAACATTTCCCTTATGCATCATATAGTTAAATATGTTAGGTGCCGTCCTTAGTATCCAGTTCTCTTTGCTTGGGTTCCTGCATTGTCGTTTTGTGACGATTCTGATTTTGTTTTCTGTTTCGTCCCCGTAAATATTTATTAGGTCTGGGTTTTGTGTCAGTAGTTCCTTTGCAAATTCTTCCTTTTCATACCCCTTCTGCACTCCTGTAATCATTATCAATGGGTCTAGACCGTCCATGTCTTTGATATCTATGTCTTGTCTTTTTTCCAGTATTCTCTTTATTTTCTTTTTTTGTTCTTTGTCTTGATGCTGTATGATAACTGCTCCGCTTCTCAACTGTCTCATGCTCTTAATATTACCCTCTATCTCGTTCCCTCTTAGAGCACCTCTGATCTCCTTAATCGTGGCCTTAGGGTCCCTTCCTTGCGGTAGTTTCACCATTATTTCATGTCTATCCGGTTCCTTTTCTGGGGTTTTCCATCCTTCTTCGTCCATTTCTCTTATGTTTTCCCTTGCTTCTGTTCTTCCAATTCTATTTAGTGCGTCCGCATATGTCCTAGTTTGAGTTCTTATTCTTCTTTGTCTTGTTTTCCTCGCTTCTTGTGTCTTCCATTCTATATCCGTTTCCGTGTCAGTGTTTCTTTCGCTCATGGTGTCCTCTTGCCTGCTGCTCTCTGTATCTCTTATTCTCTCTTTCCTATGTTCTTGTGTTTTGCGTCTTGCGCCTCCCACGTTGTTGCTACGTTGCTGTTCGTTTTTCTTTCCTTCTCGGCTTTCTTGCTGTCCCTTGTCTGTTTCTACATTCCTCTGTGTTTGTCTTTGCTGTGCGGTGTTTATTGCACTCGTTTCTCGCTTCTGTTGTTGTTCTTTTCTTACTGCCTCCATTTGCTGTCTCTCTCTCTTTTCATTTATTAGCTGTTGTACTACCTGTTTTAGTTCACTTAGTTCTTTAAAGATCTTGTGTGTCTGTGCTCCCTCTCTTTTTATTTCTTCGATTTCTCTCCTAAGTTTCCTTATTTCTTCTAGCAGCATATTACTTTCTCCCTCTGTTTCCAGTGTAGTCCTTTTCCTCATTATCTTTTCCTTATCTTCTCGCCTCATCATTTCTATTTCTTTCTCTTGGCTCGCACATCTTTCTGCTAGGACTGCCAAGTCCCTATAGATTATCTCCACTGCTAATCTCACTTGCTGTTGTTCCGCTCTATTGAATGACAGCTTTCCTTTTTCTTCTCGTGCAGTATTAGCAGTTATGTTGCTTAAAGCCTCTGAGACTTTGCGAGTGAGTACTTTGCCTCCTTGTTCCTGTCTATTCTTTTCTTGTCTGTCCAGTTTCTTCTTTCTCAAGTCTTCTCTTCCCTCTGGGGTAGTGTTTATTTCGGATTCTGCCGTTATGTCTATTTGGTCTATTGGTTCTTCTTGATGTTTTGTCTTCTTTCTTGCTCCTTCATCTGTTCTCTTATCTGCCTTCTCTGGGGGTGTCCTCGTTATAGTGGGAGTTTTTACTATGCTCCCTTGACTTGCGTATTGTTCTTCTAGTATTCTATACGTCTCTTCGTCCCATCTGAATCCTGTTTTCTCCGGTGACTTCTCCGCCATCTTTAGTGGTTTGATATTTTCCCTATTTTATCCCTAATCCTATCCCTATTTCTATCCTTATCGTGTATCTTTAGCTCTAACTTACTACTCTTAACTACTAGTTTGTGTTTTAATTGTCTATGGTTTGTTTAATTCACTTATTCCCTATATTTTAGTCTTTTTCGCACTTTTAAGTCTTTGTATTATTTTTGTCGTTCACGCAGTCCTTGTATCACTTTTGTCCTGTATGCTCCCATCTATTACCTGTCTTTTGGTACCACTTACACCTTCCTAGCTATTCAAATTAATTGTCTATGAATTTTTATTCGTTGTACGTCGCCGTATCTAAATTCCTACCAATTACTATAACTACGATTTATGTACTAACCATACTTACATAGGAAATCATATCCTGTGGTTTATTGGAACTGAGCTAGGCTCACCTGACATTAGCACTCTTGATTCTGAAAGCTCCCACCTCGTAGTCTCCTGCACAAACCATTCACTTCTTGTCCTTGTCTCTCTGGTCTCTGTCCACGTCACTCGTTCCACGTCACTCGTTCCACGTCATTCACTCACCAATTGCCTATGTATGTCTGGTTTCGGTGTCCCCACACTGTCTGGTTCACTTAACCGCACCTTGGCCGCTCGATGCCCCACTATTGTGTGTAGCGCTTCACAACTATGACCCTGTCTATCCTTCCCCTACACTGTATGTCCCGTCTAACCGCGCTAGGTCCCTCTCCCTTCACTGTAGTGTGCGTCTGTCAGTATCACGTGCCCGAAATACTTCGCCGTTCCTGTTCATCAAAAGTTCCACTTTCGGGTGCGTGATGCGATACACGCCTTTTGCCGAATTCTGTCTATATCTCTGGAGTCCTTTAACTCCCCGTGTTAATTCTACGTGTGTACACTTTACACATCCCCACCTTCATGTCCAAGTTGGTTCCATTTGCGTCTGTCTGCCCCTCTCCATAATCTAGGCTATTTACGTCTACTGGTCCCGCGTGGCTCCGCGGGGCCCTCTCTGGTGGTTCAGCCTCTCCTCTAGGCCTTTGCCCCCAGCGTGATTCCCCTTTACGCGTTCGGCTTCTGTGCTCTACTATAGTTGTTAATACACTTCACTGCACACACACAACCGCTCACTTCAACGTATAACTACCAAGTTTCGCTTCGGGGCAGCGGGCACTACTGATCCTGTGATAGCAGGCGTGACTGGCTTCGGGGCAACGGGCGCTACTGGTCCTGTGACAGTAGGCGTGGTTGGCTGTAGGGCAGCGGGCACTACTGATCCTGTGATAGTCGGCGTGACTGGCTTCTGGGCAACGGGCGCTACTGGTCCTGTGACAGTAGGCGTGGTTGGCTGTTGGGCAGCGGGCACTACTGATCCTGTGATAGTAGGCGTGACTGGCTTCTGGGCAACGGGCGCTACTGGTCCTGTGACAGTAGGCGTGGTTGGCTGTTGGGCAGCGGATGCTGCTGGCTCTGGGGCAGCGGGCGCTACTGGTCCTGTGACAGTAGGAGCTGCGAGCCTTGGTGGGGCTGGATGACCTGGATCCTCGGGATCGTCATCCTCGTTGTTGCTGTCGTCATCGTCAGTATCAGCTGCGATGGCTCGTACGGCTGGAGGCACTGGAGGTCGCTTGTCGGGTTTCTGGCCTGGCATGGGCCTGATGTCATCAATGTGAATGGGCACTGGGATCTCGTTCCTGAGAATTTCGTACGTGTTATCACCCAGGGCTCGAATGATAACAAAAGGTCCCTCCCATGTGGGTCCAAAGCTGGTCCGGTGCTCCTTGAAGCCTCGGCACATCACTTGTTGCTGGGGTCGATACTCGATCGGGGCTGTCCTCGGTTCTGGGAAAAGATTCCTCTGGTAGACTTGTTGTCGCTGCGCCGCTTTCTCCTGTCTGCTCCTAGCTGCTCGTCGTGGTTCTGGTAGCGGGCGGCGTTGCTCTGGGTGTTGCCAGTCTCCTGGGCGAGGTAACTCGGTCCCAAGCAGCAGCTCGCTGGGTGAGTAGCCGGTGGCAGCATTTTTTCTGTTGTGCAAAGAAAAGATGATCTGCGGCAGCACGACGTCCCATCGGTTTTGTCGTTTTCCCATTAGCTTTTCTCGTAGGGCCTTCTTTATTTCCTGGTTACGCCTCTCTACGGGATTGGCTCTCTGGTGATAGATCGGCGATGTAAAATGGCGGATCTTGTTTCGCTTACAGAAGTTGAGGATCTTCTTAGCGGTAAAGGTGGGTGCATTGTCGGTGATGAGTTCATCGGGATATCCCCATCGGAGGCAGACTCGTTCCAAGGCCCCTAAGATGTGGTTGGCATCAGCTTGGGGTGCAGCTTCGGCCTCGATCCACTTGGAACAGAGATCTGTTATCACGATGATAACTCGGTTATGGGTTGGTGTCTCTTCGTAGGGTCCCATGACGTCTAACGAGAGTACTTGCCAGGGTTTGGTGGGTGGTCTCGGGCGGAGTGGAGCGGCAGCTTGAAGGGGTCCTCGCTTGGTCGCAGCACATACCATGCATAGTCTCACATGCGTCGTGACGTTCTTGCGGAGTTGGGGCCAGTAATAACGGTTGTTTACTGCCCGGTACGTCTCGTCGCGGCCTGGATGACCTGCATGTGGGGCGTCGTGGTAGTGGTGCAGAATGCGGGGCCTCAAGGCTTCGGGCACAACGAGGGCGGTCCTCTCTTCGGTGACATGCCATAGGCGTCCATCTTCCACCCTGAATTGTTCTTTCAGGCGCTTCTCCCAGGGGTCTAGGCCTCGTTCCTGATCCTGGATGTCCCCCCAATGTCCGATGGAACCAGAAATAGCGTAGTCCGCGAGTTGGGCGGCCTTGATTTCATCGAACAGAGTGGTTAGCTCCTCAGGTTCGGCTTCCATCATCAGAATTTCCTCCGTGGTCGGGGTATCGATGATGGCCCTTGGCGTGGTTGGTTGTTTGGTTGTGGGTTCCTCGTCAGGAGGTAGTAAGCGGGAGTCATCGCCGGTATCAGCTGGCATGGCTTCTTGGGGATGACGCGACAGGAAGTCGGGCAGCTGGTTCAATCGTCCTGGACAGTGTTCTACGGTGAAGGTGTACTCTTGCAGCTGCAAGGCCCACCGGGTGAGCTTGGCCCTCTCGTCCTTGAACTGATGCAACCAGTGCAATGCTCGGCTGTCCGTGACAAGTGTGAAATGCTGGTCCTCCAGCCAGTGGCGGTACCGACGACAGGCCCATACTACTGCGAGTGTCTCCTGTTCATTGATATGATAGCGGCGTTCTGATCCTGTGAACTTCGCACTGGAGCAGGAAATGATCCGTTTCTCCCCCTCTGGCGTCTTTTGATACAAAGCCGCACCCATGCCGTGGTTGCTTGCATCGGTTTGGAGGTAGAAAGGCAGTCCTGGCTCCGGTCTGCAAAGGGCTAGAGGCTGTGATAGCTTCTCTTTGATCAGTGTGAACGCCGTCTCCGCTTCTATGTTCCACTGGAACCTCTCCTTTCCTGTTAGGTTTGTTAGCGGGGCTGTCAGCTCGGCAAACTCGGGTACAAACTCTCGTAGCCAGTTGGCAGTGCCTAGGAATCCCTGGAGTTCCTTCTTGGTGCGAGGAGTGGGAAAGTCTCTTATTTGGATGACGTGTTTCTCCTGGGGTTGATTTTGAGTAGTAGTTATCCTGTAGCCCAGGTAGTCCAGCTCGGAGGCTCCAAATCGGCACTTCGGGAGTCCACAGTGCAATCCATGTATCCTCAGACGTTCTAATACCAGAGCCAAGTGACGAAGGTGGTCTTGATGATCTTCAGAGTATACTATTATGTCGTCTAGATATACCTTCACGAAGACGTCTATGAAGTCGGCCAGCACTTCTGTCATTAACTTCTGGAACGTTGAGGGGGCGTTGCGTAGCCCGAATGGCATTACAAGGAACTCGAATGTCGCTCCGTCTGGGGTACTGAAAGCTGTCAGGGGTACACTATTCTCGTGCATCGGGACCTGCCAGTATCCACTCTTTAAGTCCAAACTTGTGAAAACCTTCGCCGCACCTAGCTCTCGGATCGTCTCCCTTATCGGCGGCAACTGAGACACTTCTTCCAACGTCTGGGTGTTCAGCTGGCGGTAATCGACACAAAAGCGGGAAGTCCCATCCTTTTTGTTCACAATAACGATCGGTGAGCAGTAACGGCTGTTACTGCGTCGAATTACCCCAGCTGCCAGCATCTTCTTCACTTCCTCAGTGATTATTGCCTTTTTATTCGCCGAGTACTGGTAACGTCGAATCTTAAACGGTTTATCGTCTTTCAGACGGATTTCATGGGTAGTCAGTTGGGTAGTGGGCTGTTTGAGCGTCTCTTGAAATACATCGGAAAACTTAGTGATGACTTCCTCGTACGCACGGCTGTGCGTCTCAGGTAGCTGCTCTGGGTTGGCTGCTACGGTGCGGGCCGAGTCCTCGGTCCTAGCCTCCATGTCCCAGAACAGGGTGTGCCGTTCTGACACCCCTGCGTGTATGCAGTGCCGCGGAAAATCGATCACCACTTCCTGTTTCGCTAGGAAGTCTCTTCCCAGGATGATGTCCTTTGTCATGTCCTCCAAGATATGCATTTCGACCGAAACTGTCCAGTTTCCGATCTGCAGGGGCACTTCCACGCTGCCTTGGGTGTGCTTGATCTCCTTGGCGGCAGCCAAGAGCACGGGCATCGTCGGATGGTTAGTCCTCGGAAGGTCCTCCACGTAGTTGCTATGAATGAAGGAATGAGTCGCCCCGCTGTCCAGCAGGGCCAGTAAACGGCATCCATTGGCCTCGACCCACAAGTGGGATGATGGGCCGGGACCGGCCGTCAGTCCTATTGACGCACTTAATTCTGGAGCCGGGCACCCTGGCTTGGGCCGGCTCGCTGGTCGTTTCCCGCCTGGGGCTGACTGTTAGCTTGCTGCCGGGGGGCTGCCTGACTTCTTGTCTGTGGTGGTGCCGTGGATGTCTGTCCTGGGCCTGGGTTACTGTTTGGACCTGCTTGTTGGCTAGGGTTGTTTGAGTTGGTGCCATGCCCTCGGAAGTTACTACCCCCTGTCTGGACATTTTGTTGGCGGAAGTTAGGGTTTCCCTGCTGGTTGGAGTCGTGTCCACGGAAATTGGGGTTGGCTCGCTGGTTGGAGTCATGTCCGCGGAAATTGGAATTGCCTTGCTGGGGCTCTGACTGAGTTTGGTTGGTGGGGCAGTCTCGGTGATAGTGGAATCCCGGGCACTTGCGGCACTTTGGTAGACTGTTGGTATTATTACTCGCAGGCGGGATGGTGGCTGGCCTCGGCAGCGGTCGGAGTTGCCTCTGAAATTCCCTGTAGTCACCCTCGGCGTTTTCAGCCACTCGGCTCAAGCTTTCCATCGTGGTCACTGGGACATTTCTAGTTGCAAATCTTAATTCCGGTCGCAGGAGCTCGCGCACCTCCATGACCATCTCTTCTTCCGGCGTATACCGTTCTACTCTCAGCCAGAGTCCAATTTTTCGTTGTATAAAAACGGCGGCGGGTTCGTCGTCTTTTTGCCTCTCCCCGTGTAACCTGGAGCGTAACTTCCCCAGGGTGGCAGTGTCGTTGAACTGCCGCAGGAGCTTTTCCTTCAAGAATTCGTACGTAATGTTGTGGGACTTCCACATCTCCAGGGTGCGTCTGGCCTGACCCTCGAGCTGTTCAATGGCCACTCTCACTTTATCTCTGCCGTGGATGTCTTCATGGAGCATCGCCTCCTCGAGCTCGTCCAGAAAGTTGACTGGATCTTCCCACTCCAGGCCTGAGTAAGTGGGCAGCGCTCTCATTCTTCTTGTGGGCATCCTGTGATGACCTTGCATTGCGTGTATTGCGGCTTGAACGCTTCCCTCCATTAATCTTGTCATGCTTTCTGTTAAATTCTGTGTTGGGCGCCACTGGGGGTCCATTTCCCCAGAATCTGTATAGTCGGGTCGTCGTGGATCCTCTTCCCTCCGGAAAGATCTGGCCTCACGCTGTTGGTCGCCATTTTTTCTGGTGCGTGCGGCTGTGATGCACTCCGTGCAGTAATGGGTGGCCGGCAGTTTTGTTGCTGCTGGGTAATGGAGGCTAAATTCGAAGTGGTCAGAGCCAGGAGTTGTGCTAATTGTTCGTAAGAGGGTAGTCCCAAGCTCGGTTGGGGTTGGTCCGTCATGGCGGCAGAGGGGACTGGGATCGTCCCGGGCGTTTGCCCTTGAAGCACTAATTGTCTTGTTGGTGTCGCACTAGGTATTTCCGTCTGGTACGGTGGGGTGACGTGGTAGGCGCAGGCCGACGAGGTAGGCGTGACGAAGTACTGTGCGTTTGGTGGCGTGCTTGGGCTTGGGCTGGTTGCTGCTGGTGGTACCATGCAGTGAGGGGTGGCCAGCTGGCGGCGAGGTGTCAGCGAGGCGTCGCTGAAGAGTTGAGGCCAGTCGGGTGTGGCAGCAATGGTGTACTGACCGCTGGGTAGACCTGAGCCAGAGATGGAGGCTTCCCCATGTGCGGAAGCGAATCCGGCGAAGCGGTGACCTCCCAGCGTCGAGGAATCGTCACTGGCCCGGGATGCTGTTGGGTCCACCATACAGCGAGGGGGCATCACCATATCATCATCACCATCCAATCTCCGTTCCATCGCCGAGGTTTCGTGCCACGATGCTGCGTTGCTCACCATGCAGTAAGGGGGCATCGCCTGGGAATCGTTGCTACTCCATCCCACATTTGTTGCCTGGGTTTCGTGCCAGGTTGCTGCGCTGCGTGCCATGCAGCGAGGGGGCACCGTCGTGATGACGTCGTGCGTGACCCCAGTGTCGTGTCCTATACTTGTGGCGAGTCCTGCCTCGCTATGCCTAGGTGCTGAGCCCGGCGACGCACAGTATTGGGGCGTCGTCGTCGCGACGCCATTCGGAGCACTTGTGCCTGTGGAGAAATCAGAGGACATGCTTACCTCGCCGTGCCGGGTTGCTGTGTTGAGTTCCATACAGTGTGGGGCCACCGTCGTAGAGACGTCGGGCGTGACCCCCGTACCCCCTGTCAGGGCGTCGTGTTGTCGGAGCACTTCGTGACCGGATGCTGTTAGTGACGTCGTGCAGTGAGGGGGGGCCGACGTGGAGACGTCGCTCGCGACCCCAGTGCCTACTGCCTTGCCACTACGGGTGTGCATCGTCACTTGTCACTCAACACAATAAAACTCAAATAAAACACTATGTCACTTAACAACACAAGAGGAAGGGATAACCTCATCAGCTTTGGCGTTGGCTTCTGTGCTCAGTGACTTCAGTTTCGGCAGAAGACTGTTGGCTGCCTTAAGTTAGAACATTACTACTTGAAGGATCGATCACTACTTGCTCGCTGAGAATTTGTCTTTTCTTATATAGACTTTTTTGAAAATCTCCGGCTTTTGATTGGCCAAAATATTTTACTATATAAGAGAAATTTTGGGCTGAGTTTATAAATATGAGCACAGCGCGCCAGACAAGTCATAACTTGTTCGACGCCGACGCCGATGACAGGAGCTAGCATACCTAACAGATTGTATTATTATTATTCATGATGGCAGTATAGACGGGACGAATAGAGGAAATTCACATCAGACAATGAGAATCTATTTTCGCTCTATAGAATCTAAAAATAAATATTTTTTAGCAATTAATCAAAACTGACAGCTTGCATATAATATGCATAATAAATAAGTACAATTTAAAGTTTAATTAAAAATATATTTTAACAATAATTCTTTATGTACATATATACGTTATCCACAAGGCATTGAAACAAGATAATACATACCCATTGAAAAAATAACTAGGTTATTTTATTTTAAATATAATTGAAAATTGAGGTATCTATGTTAAAATCTCTAATTTTTGTATAAACTTAAAAAAGGTCTTTCGCCTGGTTGGAGCCAATTGTCTTTGGAGTATTTGGTATTCTTTTGTTCTGTAATATGGAACGTATAGGCATGTCTCGAATGTTTCGACTTGTTCGCTTCACTGGAGTGAACTACTTGGCCGTGGATCAAAATGCAACTGCCTAAAATAACACAAAACAATAATAAAATAAATACTTACTGAAAATTTAAAAAACGTACCTTTGGGTACTGGGACTGCCGTAAAGTTATTATTCTGATAGTATGGAGGTGGTGAGGTATAGATGAAAAGTAAATCAGAATCCTTGTCAGGATTTCTAATGTATCTCCTGTGAACTCCACTTTTGTGTGAGCCCCTTGAAAACCTCAGACAACCATTTTCTATTGTCGCGTCATCTACTGCGATCCAAAATCCGGCCACCTTCATTGGATCAGTAATAAAATATGTACCATCCTGGTGAGCTGTAACTAAAAACAGTATATTATTATAGAAAAAGTATGAGAGACTATATATATATATATATATATATATATATATATATACATGCATTTAGTACTTATACGCCTCCGAATTTTATACTGTTAGGAAGTGTTTGCCTCCAATTTTACTAGTTCGACTCCGATTTCGGAGTCGGAGACGTTTTGTGTTGTTTTCATCGCGAATGTCTTGATAATCAGTAAATTCATGACTCATTATTATCAATAATGATCAGCTTTACTTGTGCGCATGGCAGATTATGACAAAAAAGGAAGAGATAGAGAGATAAAAGCATTTAACGACACTTTTTTCGGAGGCAGGAAATACCTATAAACATATATAAACATACACCATAGTCCACTACATTTTTTACCAGGTGGCGCTGCTGTTTTATACATTTGATATATATAGGTATTAAAAGCTTCCTTACAGTAAAGTAGCGATTTCACCTCATAAACTTGGCAACCGAGTAAAGAGGCATACTATTCCTATATATATCTGTAGACATCCTAACTAAAATTATCTTACTAAGACTATAAATGACTTTTATACAGTGTGTCGCCGGATGGACCTAACTCTACTTAGAATTTTCCTTATTTCGCATTTTAAGAGAAAAAGTCATTCTTCATAAAAAGGTTTGCTTATTGTGAAAAGTCATTAGTCATACTCACACTTTCAAGATAACATACAGGGTGGTTAGCAAATAAGGAAACGTAAATTTGTGCCATCTTGTATCTCAAAGTTGATATTTTTGTGCAAAAATATCAACTTTGAGGTACGACATATCTGGACTACTATTAACATTAGAAACAACTTCTTTCAGTAACATTTTTATATTCCTTTCAAAAAACTAATACTTTACTCTTGGCACAAATCCACATTTCCTAATTTGCTAACCACCCTGTATGATATTTTGAAAGTCTGAGTATGGTTAATGACTTAATACGGCAAAGCAAAACTTTTTATGAAGAATGACTTTTTCTCTTATAATGTGAAATAAGGAAAATTACAAGTAGGTTCACTCAGGGACACACTGTATACAGAAATAATACTTTCTAGAGATGAATGTTTTTTTATATTTTTTAAATTTGGGAAATAAAAAACGTTTATTTTGCAGAAAAAATTACTGAGAACTGTTTAAACTCAACTTCTGTTATTTTAAACAAATTTCCTACATGTCAGATGTTTTGTCAGATATAACATTGATCATCTTTAAAAATGTGATAAATACATATAGCACTTGTTCAGAAATAAATATTTTTGTACCCCTTTATAGCTTGGAGCAAATTAAAAATAGTTATTTTAATTACGAGCTTCGGAAGTTTAGTTTTAGGTGTGAGGTGATTTTTTCATAGCCGAGGTGAAGCCAAGGCCTTTCAAAAAATACCTAATATCTAAAAGGGCTTTCGCATCGCGTAATGTATTAAATTTTTTCTACTACCGAAAGGTATTATGGAATTCGATAATTTAAAACTAATTATTTCATGATATTATTTGATATTTTTAATAAATATTATAGCGTAGGAGGCTTTGACAATTGTATACATGCCAACGAGACAATAACTATCTGTCACCGAGGTTTATAGTCCGTGCAGGAGCTTCGCCCGTATTGGCGAAAATATTCCGGTAAGATTTTTTTGTGGATTCTTATGTAAAAAGGGTCCCTTTTGCGATATTATTATTCTCGTTTAATTTATGCGATATGTATTTGAAATTCGAATAGAGTATAGATTATAAGTTAAAATACAAGTAACGTGTTGTGTATGTAGTAATAACACAAATAAATTGTCTAACGTAGGTTTTTTTCTGAGGAATTTATTAAATATCAAATACAAAAAACACATACTTGAAAAACTGGTCTAACCTAACATAATACAAGTATTTCCGTTTCCCGCGTCCGCCAGCTGTCATTTTTCCAATAATATCAGGGCCGGCTTTAGGACACAACACCCCTTTCCCTAAATCTCATAATCCCGTAGGTAATGAGGTTTCTTCCTGACTCTTTCTGGTCTTGGTGTCACGGCATCCATCTTCGGGCTAGTGGGTGTGGTATCCACCATAGGAGTCATCTCACTAGTCAAAGGTGTCTCCTCATTCTCACCTGGTTCGGTTCTCACCTCTACATGCTTGGATACACCTGTTTCTACTCGGTTACGTAATTGATCCGAGTGTCTCCTCACTGTTTCGCCCTGGGATGTCCTCACTGTGTATGATAATGGACCTGTTTTCTCTTCTACCTGTCCAGGTATCCATACTGGTCCTGTTGAATAATTTCTTGCGAACACCGGATCTTCTTCCGAGAAACTTCTCGACTTTCTAAAATCTGGTACCTTATCTTGCTTCTCTGTCATATCTCTAATTAAGTCCGGTTGTAGAAAATCTAAAGCTGTTCGGAGCTTTCTCTTCATTAAGAGTTCGGCTGGAGACGATCCTGTTGTCATGTGCGGTGTTACATGTTGTGCTAGCAGCAATCTTGCTAACTTAACCTCCCAATCACCCTTGTCTAACTTCTTAAGGTTCTCTTTAGTTGTCTGCACCATTCTCTCTGCTTGTCCGTTCGAAGATGGATGGTATGGAGCAATGCGTGCATGCCTAATATTATTCCTTTGTAGGAAAGTTAGCATTTCTGTAGAAGTGAATGATGTTGCATTGTCTGACACTATTACTTCTGGAAGGCCATGCGTTGCAAATAGTTCTCTAAGCACCTTAATTGTAGCTTCCGAAGAGGTGGATGGTACTCTCCTCACTTCTAACCATTTAGAAAATGCGTCGACCACAATAAAAAAATATTGACCTTGAAATGGTCCAGCATGATCGATATGTAATCTTGTCCATGGCGCTCTAGCCCATTCCCATGGATGTGTTGGGTTCGATGGTGGTGCATGGCGATTCATTTGACATGTTGTACAACTCGCAACTAAATTCTCTATTTGCTGATCCAAATTTGGTCACCACACGTACGATCTGGCTAGTGCTTTCATCTTTACCACTCCCGGATGTACTGCATGTAGTATCTTCAGGACTTGATCTTTCTCCCCAGGTGGTATAATTACTCCGTTACCCCATAATAAACAATTCTTGTATGCTGAAAGTTGAGTGCGTCGGGTCCAATATGGTTTAAACTCCTCTGCTGGGTGGTTTTTTGGCCAACCGACCCATGTCCATCTCAGCACCTTCGCTAATATTGGATCTTTGTTAGTGTCAGTGGCAATATCTTTAGCCGTGAGCACTTGTTCTGGTACATTTTCTAACATTAATACTTCTCCTACCGGTGGTAGCTCTTCTTCTCCTACTGGTATTGAGAGGCGACTTAATGCATCTGCATTGGTAATAGTCTTACCCGGTTTATATATCAGATCATATTGATAAGCTGATATTGTTAACGTCCAACGAGTCATTCTGGGTGACATTATTTGAGGTGTTGCTTTGTTCTTTCCCCAAATACCTAGTAATGGAAGATGGTCAGTTCTGATTTCCACTTTCCTTCCATAAATGTAATTGTGCCACTTTTTTAGTCCGACTATGATAGCTAGTGCTTCCTTGTCGAGTTGAGAAAAGTTTCTTTCGCTACTGGTCATTGTTCGACTATGGAAAGCTATCGGAACTTCCCTGCCTTCTTTATCCAATTGATCCAGTACACAACCAATTCCATATTGGCTAGCATCACAAGTCAAAATCAATGGCAAGTCTCTATCATAGTGAGCTAATAATACATCTGAGGTTAATAGCTTCTTCACTCCTGTGAATGCTTTTTCTTCTCGATTAGTCCACTGCCAGGGAACATCATTGTGTAGTAATTGATGCAGTGGTTCAGCTATAGTAGCTTTGTCCCTGAGAAAAATATGGTAGAAGTTGAGTAAGCCCAAAAATGCCTGAAGCTCTGTTTTATTTTTTGGAGCTGGTGCCTTGTGGGTTGAATTCTCTTACCTGTGAGTCTATACCCCAAAAAATCTAGCTTATCAGTGTACCAAATACATTTCTCTTTGCGTAACTTTAGCCCATCTTCTCTAAAACGCTTCAATACTTCCCCTAGTCGCATAGCAAGTTCTGCCTTATTTGCTCCAATGATGAGAATGTCATCGTAATAGGGTAGTACGCCTTCTATTCCTGATAATCTGGTGTCCACGGTCCGTTGAAAAATCTGAGGTGCGACGCTGACCCCAAACTGTAATCTTTTAACCTTGAAAGCACCCTTATGCGTAATGATAGTCTGTGCTTCAGCAGCGGCATCATCTACTGGTAGCTGTAAGTACGCTTGCCTCAAATCCAACTTTGTGAACACTTTTCCTCCGGCTAAAGTGGCTAGAATGTCTGCCACGGATGGTACTGGATAGCAATCAGTTTTCAATGCTCGATTTAGTGTTCCACGAAAATCACCACAAATTCGGACAGACGTTTGACCTGGTTTCACAACTGCGACAATTGGCGTGACCCATTTAGGGTGCGCCACTGGTTCCAGCACACCTTCCTTGACTAATTTGTCAATCTCCGCTTCTACCAATGTTTTCATGGCAAATGGTAACCGTCTGGCTTTACCTATTATAGGTTTCACTGTAGGGTCTAATTCAAAGGAAACTGGCGGTCCTTTATATGTCCCCAACTCTTCAGTAAAAACGTCTTTGAAATTTTCAACAATTTTATCGATCTCTGAGTCTGACGAGACTAGATTGATTCCTTGTAAACTTATACCAAGTGGTTCAAACCAATTACGGCCCAGTAAATTACTGCCACCTTGTTCTGTAATCACTAGCGGTAACTCAACGCAATTATTCTTGAACTGTACTCTTACATGGACCATTCCTTTCGTCTCGATTCTGTTTTTCTGGTAATCTCTCAATGCGACAGCAATTGGTTCTAAAATAGGTCTGTTGTTCCCATCTGGCCATAAATTTTCAAATGTCTGCGAACCCATCACTGAATAGGCCGCCCCTGAATCTACTTCCATTTGACACTGACGATTATTTAACTGTAGTCGTCTTACATGTTCACTGTCTTTGGTCTCATTTATATTTAAAATATGGGCTTCCTTGATTTCCCATGTGTTGTTCCCTTGATCGGGTGTGCCTTCGGTTTGTAAGCACGTGTTAGATTTAGCTTGCTTCTTTCTGGCAGAGTGTTTTTTCGTTATACAGGCTCTTTCTATGTGCCCTATCTTCTGACAAAAGTTGCATGTCACTGATTTAAATTTACAACTGTCTGGTGTATGCGGGCCTTCGCAACGAAAACATTTTTTCTTGTTCTTTGCATCATACTTTTTAGTACAGGATTGACTGCCATTATTCACTTTATGCACTTGCGCTGCAATAGACTGGTTACTTGTTGACTCTCTAAGTACACTGGTATGTTTCACAGCAGTTTCGTAAGCGATTGCCTGCTTCTGGGCTTTATCAAAAGTTAAATCTGATTCTGCTAGTAGTCGACGTTGTAGTGCCTCTTCTCGAACTCCACGAACCAATCGATCTCTCAGCATGTCTTCTAACACAGCTCTAAAGTTGCATGTTTCCGCTAAGTGTCTAAGCTCAGCTATGTACGTTCATATGCTTTCATCGGGAAGCTGATTTCTTCTATAAAACTTAAAACGGGATACTATCTCTGAAGTCTTTGGTGCAAAATGATTTGCTAGTATTTTGGTTATGTCCTTGTAGGTTTTCGTGTCTATCGTCTCTGGGGCAAACAGGGATCTTACAAGTTTATATATAGCAGGTCCTACAAGGCTGAGTAAAACGGCTTTCTTTTTCTTTTCATCTGTTATGTCGTTTGCTTCCAAGAAAAAATCAAACCTCTGGTTATACGTTTCCCAATTTCCTGCTTCCTTAGGGTTGAACATTTCCATATGACCCAACGCCGTCATATTTCTGGACTGGTTTATTTTCTCTATTTAATATTTTCCCTCTCACTGAACTGGTTCCTGGACTGCGCCAATGTTGTGTATGTAGTAATAACACAAATAAATTGTCTAACGTAGGTTTTTTCTGAGGAATTTATTAAATACCAAATACAAAAAACACATACTTGAAAAACTGGTCTAACCTAACATAATACAAGTATTTCCGTTTCCCGCGTCCGCCAGCTGTCATTTTTCCAATAATATCAGGGCCGGCTTTAGGACACAACATAACGGAATCTGTTGATATTAATAAGTTGTTCTTTTAAAAATAACATTAGCGAATATGAAAAGTAATATTTAAATATACTTAAGGTGGATAAAAATCATGAATGTTAATATTTATCGATTGTGTTACAAAATTGAACGGATTCAGTGTTATGTCTTTTAAAAATTGTATTAAATAGTAATAATAATTCCCTTAAGTTCTTAAGAATTTTGAATTACATACATTATTCTACAATAGATACTTACCGTGAACGGCTCATGTTAAAACAGATAATCACTTAATACCGGGTAAAACACGAACGTGCCTGGTAAAGTACAATTTAGACAATATTAAATAATCATAATATCAAATGCACATGAGCGCAAAGTTCTACTGCGCAAGCGCTAGAGCATTTGTTTACTTTAGAAATCTGGCAACCTGTAAGGAGGCAAACTCTACCGTTATGTATAACAGTTTTATATACATTGAGTCAGAGAGGTACTATTTATGTAACGAGGTGTAAACATACCAATCGTATGAACAAAAAAGTGTATGTAAAAAATGATAGAAATCCTTTCCCCTCTCGACGTGCCCTTGTTAAGTGAAATATGGCGGTTATATATATATAAACAGAACTATTCTATCACTATTAGTTCTAGTGGAGGTGCGGGCGCCCGAAATATATAAGGAGGCGGACAAGATACAAATGCACATATATATATATATATATATATATATATATACATTTGTTTAACCGTTTATACAGACCAATTTTGGATATTTCACTTACGTACACAGACCAAAAGTGACGAAGTCAGACCAGTTTCTTGGCTTGAAATCGTTTGACCATATTTTTCATAAATAGGTGACTGGAGGGTGCAGAGGACGAAATTTGAAGTGGGTCTGGTTAGACAGTAAAATATATAATTATATATGAATTTAGTTCAGGATTTCTAAGCTTTGGCGCTCGCGTCTCATTTCTGTATATTGTATAATCGTTCATATGACCATTATGTTTTACTGATCTTCCCAGACCATAGATGTGGCAACCTCCAAATATTATGTTTGTAAATAGATATTTAAAACTTAGAAGTGAAATCAAATGCGGTGTAGAATCTTAGAGTTTATTTATACATTTTTATTTTTTTGAAAGTAGAGGTATTAACAAAAATAATATATAGCATACATGTAAAGCTTCTCACTAGTTTTCACTAAAATAAAAAAGAGGTTCCTGTATTTATTATGAATCTTAAAAGTAAATCTAATACATATGTACATCGTTTGACTGTGAAAACCATAAAAGCTATAAAAAATCTAATAATATATCCCCTTACAAAATTGATAAATAAATGTCTCTTGGAGGGCACATTCCCAAACATATTAAAAGTGGCAATAGTTACACCCATTTTTAAGAATGGCGATATGGATGGCCTTAACAATAACTATCGGCCAATATCAATTCTTCCGGTATTCTCAAAAAAATTGAAAAAATGCTTGTACACTCGATTAATTACATATTTTTAATCAAATAATCTCTTTCTTGAATGTCCACATGGCTACCGAAAGAACCGCAACACTACTAGCGCAATATTGGCCTTAATAATGTCCTCGACGCATATGAAAATCATGAATTCAATGATACAATTTTCTTAGACCTTGGTAAGGGTTTTGACTGTGTTTCACATGACATTTTAATTGAAAAATGACAAAAATATAACATTTACGTTAATAGTATAAAAATATTGGAATCTTATTTATATTATAGTAGTCAGAGCGTTAAATTTAACAACATAACATCAAGTAAAGAAATATTAAAGACCGGTGCACCTCAGGACTCCATATTAGGACCCTTACTGTTTTTGATTTACATTAATGATGTCCTTGGCAAAAAAATGTCTCACGTATATTCTGTACGCAGATGACACTACAATCTCCATTAAATCAGATAATTTAAATAATGTTGAAGTGAATAAAGCGAAATTCAGTCAAAAGTTGAACAATGGTTTGCATCTAATAATCTAATTTGTAATAAAACAATATCACAAGATATGATGTTCACGTTACGCAATTTCGACATTTCTACTGATGTAATATCTACTGTACAAATTTTAGGTGTTTATTTGGATCTACATTTGAGGTGGAATATACACATTGACAACATTTGTCGAAAATTGAGTAGTAGAGTTTTCGTTATTCGTAATCTTTCGGGTACCGTGTCTACAGATAAGTTGAGATCAGCTTATTTTGCATCGTCATTCAATAATGTGTTATGCTATAATAGTGTGGGGAGATGCTGCAGATTTTAATCAAGTGTTTGCTATACAGAGAAAATTAATTAGAATTATAGCATGCTTAGGATATACTGAAGATTGCAAACATGCTTTTATTAAATTTGGTATAGTAACATTACCTTCTCTGTATGGTTTGGAATGTTTAACATATATTAAATCAAATTCAAATGGCTACCCTACCTATGTGAACCAACACGGTTATAATACCAGAACTAAAAATAATATCATTACTCCATATTATAGATTAAAGAAGTCACAGAATGGACCAAATTATTTAGCAATTCAAATGTTTAATAAACTACCATCCAACATAAAAACATTGATAACCTAAAAAAAATTCGAATGATAATTAAAAATTTCTCAAGGCATTCTATCACTACATGTTTTTTTTACTACGATTTTTTAGATATTGAATGTACTTAGTATCAGTATTCGTTTGTAAAAATCTGTTATAGGTATACTGTGTTTTTACGTTCGTTTACATATGTTTAATTTTTTGTTCATATTTTTTTATAATTTGTACAATGTAAGTTTACCTGACCTGTTGACTTGCGTAAGTACTCCTATACATCAACACTAATAATTTATTTATTTTTTTATTTTTTTTTTTTTTGTTAAAAACCAGTCACCCTTCTCTGTGGCTCCGATCCTCACCGAGGGGAGCTGGTAGTACCGGTAGCCACTCCCCACACCGTGGAGTAAGTGACTACTGGGTCCGGGAATCGTGTGCCTTGAGTAGACGTAGCGAACCGAGGATGACGGCCTTCTGCATCCTACCGGCTAAGATCTCTGCCGAGTTTCGGCATGCCGGTATGATCTTCAGTTCCGTAAGCAGTGTGTGCCTTGTTCCACCTAGGGCTCCTATTATAAGTACCACCAACTTAACAGTATGGTCTGGGTAAAGTCTGCGGAGTTCGAAGAGCAAATCTCGATATTTTGTCCGTTTTTCCTCCTCCTTCAAGACAATGTTGTTTTCCGCGGGAGCCGAGAACTCCACGACAAACATTGTCTTGAGTTGGTGATCGAGGAGAACTACGTCAGGCTTGTTGGCTTGTATTTGCCTAACGGTGGGAAACGAGTAGTTCCAATAGATTAGACACTTCTCATTGCCCACAACGGACTCAATATCCCCCGGAGCATAAGGCAGCACTGGTGTCTCGTCTATCCCATACGAGTGCCTTAAATGGTAATAAAGCACTCGTAATGCTCCGTTGTGCCTTTGGATATAGGCCGAGACTGCATATGTCGGGCAAGCCGACAGCAAGTGCATTACAGTCTCTGGCGCCCTGCGGCAGGCCCTGCATCTGACATCCGGGACCTCTATACCCATAACACGGCTACGATAGACCAGAGTGTTGAATACACCATCCTGGCAAGCCATTATGAATCCCTCGGTCTCAGACTTCAGCCCGGCTGACCTTAAAAAGGCAAAGGTCAGCCTTTCGGATAAGCCAAGGTTTTCTATATTTTTATAGAAAACTCCATGCATTGGCTTATCCATGTGCAGCTGCAGAAAGATGCTGTGTTCTGCAGCTTTAATTTGGGCTTTTCGCCGAGCAGGTTCCAACTCGGTGACGGAGTCGCGATTTACCCGCTCGACGTCGAAGGAGAGACCAAGTTCATCAGCTGCTCTTTGTGCTGCCTTAAGCAGAAATGCTCCTATCCCTGCATTTTTATGGTTCCGGACCATGCAGAGGAGGGGATCCGAACTCCTGATGACCTTACAGGCTCCATCCAGAACCATCCTGTTGTGGAGACTCTCCAAACTCAAGAGTCCACGCCCTCCCCGATGTCGCGGGAGGTATAGCCGTGGAACGGACGATTTGGGATGTAAACTCCTATTGAGGTACATCTTCTTGCGGGTTCCTACATCGAGTTGACGCAACTCCTCTCGAGTCCACTTCACAACTTCAAAGGAGTAGAGAAGGATCGGAACGGCAAGCATGTTGGTTGCAGACACCTTGTTCTTCCCCGACAGTTCTGAAGACCAGATCTGTCGGAGCCGGTGCTGATACTTGCCGCGGAGAGCGTTTTTCACTACACTCACTTCTTGGGTGGAGTGTTGCTCAACACCTAAGTAAGTGTACGACTCTCCGACATCTAGATGATGTAAGATGCTTCCGTCTACGAGCTGCGCGTCCTCTCCGTAGTCCCCGCATCGTCCTCTCTTAAGATGGACCAGTGCACACTTGTCTAACCCGAACTCCATACCGACAGCCTGCGTGTACTCCTGTACCACCCTGAGGGACTGGTGCAGGTCCCTCTCCCCGGAGGTATAAAGTTTAAGGTCATCCATATAAAACAGATGGGTGACCTTATGCCTCCTGTCTCCTGGGGTACCGCAGTTGTACCCACGGGTTTTTCGGAGCGAAACGGATAATGGCAGCAGTGAGATGCAAAATAGGAGGGGGCTGAGGGAGTCTCCCTGAAATACTCCCCTTCTGAACGTTACCGGCTCTGTCTGGACTCGATCGTTACCCGATGTAACGGTAAAGCGAGTCCTCCAGAGTGGCATCAGTTCTTCAATACACCTCACTACTGGACCGGGGACCGCAAGACATTGGAGCAAGTGTATAATTAGCTCATGCGATGACATGTCAAATGCCTTGCGGTAATCGATCCAGGTCATCGAAAGATTCCGCTTATACTGCATGGAGTCCTGCGTGACACACCTGTCAATGAGCAGATTCTCCTTGCAGCCAGCGGTACCCTTCTTCGACCCTCGTTGCTCATATATCCGTTCGTATACCGGTTCAACTGCGTGGAGCACCCGCATGTACAAAATGCGTGTGAACACCTTGTAGCATGCGTTTAAGCAGGTTATCGGCCGGTAATTCTTTGGGTCAGACAAATCTCCGTTCTTTGGGATCAGCACTGTCCGCCCCTCAACAACCCAAGAAGGAATTTGCTGCTCCCCACTTAGCCAGGCATTAAAATTTCTGGCCAAATGGTGGTGGGTACTTGGTAGTTTTTTCCACCAAAAGTTATTAATCCCGTCGGGACCTGGAGCAGCAAAGTTCTTAGAGCCTTCAAGAGCTCTTCGAACCTCTTCTGGGGTTATTGGTTGGCACACCTCTTGCGGTTGTCGAAACCTTTGGCAAAAGGTTTCAAAGTGTGCCAGGGCTGGAGAATCTCTGATGAGTGGAAGCTTCTCCTCGTACAACGCTTTCCAGAAGTTCTCCACCTGGTCTGCTGTCGGTGGATTCTCAGCAACACGCTGAGGCGGTTCGAAAAGGCGCGAGGGCTTTTTGCGGAAAAGTTGATTTTCCGCCAACCCCCTCGCCCGCCTCACTAGTGACTTCTTGCAGGTCACTAGCATCCGTATCCTGTCGAGACAGTGCTGTTTGGTGGTTTGGAGCACTGTCCCATTGAGTGTGTGATGAACGCGTCTTAAGTTGGCAGCTACTCGCCGTACTTTAGGCGTAAAAGGCCTATTGGCTGCCATATAGTCCATCACACATTGGATACGGGATGCGTGTTGCCTCGCCGACCGGATCTTGGCTTCCATTTTCTGTATGCGCCGTCCCGCTCTTTCCTGTGGAGAGACAGTGTTCCGCCTCTCCACCTGAGACAAGCGTTGAGCGGCGGCATACACGGCACAATTAATGTGCCAGATGTCAGCCTCTTCTGGTAGCGCTGCACGTAGTTCCGCATCCACTCTGGCCAGATCTTGCGGTCCAGGAGGTTCTTTATTGTGCAACCCCCTTCTGGTACTGAGACCTTCTGGTGTTGGCGGAACAGGCGGGACCGCTTCCTCAACCGGTTCATTCGGTCGCCCTTCGGCCCCCTCATTCATCGGCTGAGGAGCAGTTCTTACATAGCCCCTGCGACGAAGGTGGGATACATAATCACGCAGGTTTTGTGGCGTGAAGGCGTTGTGCTCTGGGTGCATTGCACACCACAGCACATGCATTCGCCCCATGTATCCCCTTCGTGCGGGCTCACTGCTTTCGTGGCACTGCATCAGGTCGTCTCTCAGTTCATCTGTCCACTCAAAGCGTCCTTGATCGTCGCGGTCGTCAACAATGGGCTGTCGATCTTGTTGGGCCCCACCACCTTGCCCTTGACCCCTATCCGAGCGGGGTCGATTGTGGGGGCCCTGTCCTCGGCCAGTAGGAACCGGGTATTGGGCTTGTGGATGGTTAGCCCAGCAAGCCCACGACCGACACCAGAGGGGAAGAGCTTTCCCCTCCCGGGTGCGCTAGGGCTGCCGGTTCGATTTTTGCACCCCCAGCTGGAGTAAGTGGTGGCGCTACTCACCAAAGGCTGGGTGGATGACGGTTAGTATTATTATTATTATTATTATTTCTAAGGGGGTCTAGGGAGATTTAATTTGAAAATGAGATATTACCTAAAATAGCCAAATGAAATATTATCAATTTAGTATACAGTATGTCTCATTTTTCGTTACCCCCCATATCACAGCTCCTTTACCCACACAGCACGACATCCCTAGGATATCCTCATTTGGTCCCGTATATCCCAATCGAGGACAACATTCCTCAGGATATCCTTAGGATATCCCAATAAAATATATACAACCTGAGAATATCCCAGATGGGGATATCCTAGACAAATCCTGGCAGGATGTCCTAGTAATATCCTGCAAAGATATTAAAAGCCTAACAAAATATTCCTTGTGGGAATATCCTGGGCAAGTCCTGGAGTCGTCCTATTATAGGTATTATTATTTAGAATTAATCATGTCATATGTTGAACACACTGTGATTTAATTATCTATGTAAATTTTATTATATATTGAAATCGTTCATGAAGAAATTGAGACAGTTCGGGCTTTGCTGATGACGTCCTCAGGACATCAGTACGGGTGTGTACAGGACATCATCAGCTCTTATATGGGTTATGCCTGGGCTTTACTATGAACAACCTGAGGACATTGATTGCACTTTATATAGGACATCCCCTGTTCTTTTAGGGTTTATTGGATATTTCTAAAGACAACAAAAAAACTGTTATTTTATAAGATCATTACTTTTAAACTGAGCCAATAAGCTAAGACAAAGGAATACAAGTTTATATAATGGCAGAGGTAAAATGACTAATAAAAATGTGATACATAGGTATATGTTCAACTCCATACACATATTTGTATCTATCAATTGGCTCATATCGCTTTAAAAGTAAATCTACCAAACTAATAGAGGTTATATTATATAGTCCAATGAAACAGGTCGACAAATTAAAATTTTAAAGTAAATACTTGAATTTTTGATATGTTACTTTGAAGTATTTGAACACGATTAATGAAAGAATATTTTTTAAACTCTGAGAAGGGGTGAAAAAAAATATAACGAAGCGTTTTTTCAAAATTACTCAAAATGTGTAAAAGATAGTAAAAAAGTTTCAAATAAAAATTGTAAAAGCATGAAATATTACATAAAAATGATCTCTTGCCCTTTTTTGGTATTATTAAAATCAACTGAGTTTAGTGTGGTTAGAAGTTATAAGGGATGATATGTACAACTTTAAAAAATCATAACGTGCTGAAAAGTTATAATGAATTAAAAAAAATCTATTCACTAAGAAAAATATAAAGGTACGTATCTGACAATAACATCTATGGACAATAACCAATCACATTTTCCCATTTTAGATATTATAATAAATGCAAAGATATAACATAGCAGCATTATATTTATGAAAAAATTAACGTAATCTTATTTGTCGAAAGAACTTTAAAATGAACGTGGAAAAGACATCGACGCCAGGCGGATTTCTTAGAACTCTCGACTTGTCACAAAAAGGCAGCTAATTCAAAACACAGTAAATGTATTAAAACCAAATTATAAATAACTGCTATTTAAATAAGATATACATTTTTAATATATTTTTAACGAATTATTTGTACTGGAGGGGACTATCAAACAGAACAAACAAATAAGTTTTTAGAAGCTAATTTTACAAACAAATACGAGACACTATAAATAAATAGCCTCAAAATAATATATATACTTTTCATTATTTTTGTTGTTAAAATCTCCTAAATAATAATACCTATACGACTCTAGAGCTTGCTCAGGATATTCCCACAGTGGATATTTTCTTAGGCTTTTAATATCTCTGCAGGATATTACTAGGACATCCTGCCAGGATTTGTCTAGGATAACCCCGTTTGGGATATTCTAAGGTTATATATATTTTATTGGGATATCCTAAGGATATCCTGAGGAATGTTGTCCTCGATTGGGATATACGGGACCAAATGAGGATATCCTAGGGATGTCATGTGCTGTGTGGGGATAGTTGTTGAACACTAAAGTTTCAATCCGAACCCAATCGCTTTCTTTAAAAAGATCCGAATATTTTTGTATGAAGTTTAAACATTTATTTTTCTTTGATGTAAGGCCGTTTTCAATATTATTTAAAAAAAATGTAGTTGCAGGTTTATTCTGCTTTGGTAACCACCTCATACGACCTGTCTTCTTAGCCGAGTTCCCTTTGTCCTATATGAACCATTAGATACATTTTTTATTTTTTTTACTAAAGCCAGCTTCTGCAGTATTGGCAGAAGAATCCGCAGGTCTAGCTTCAAAATTATAAAATTTTTGACTTCTCTACAGATTCTTCACAATTTTTCACTCTTGTAAAATTTTCGAGTATTATTCGAGATATAGCTTTTGAGTTCTTCTAAAAAGGGGTGGAGGGGTAACAAAAAGTAAATATAAATAATCCAAAAAAATTATGGTGAATGTATAATTAAAATAGAAGACTTTTTTTTCCTTTATGACTTTTTCCAAAAGTGTACTTTGTCCAAGTTTTTCCGGAAAAGCACGCATAAAAGACGCTCATCGGAAAATGGAAAATCTCGTAAACTATGAAATTTAAAAATTTGGAAAAATTCACACGTATCGGTTAATATATTCTTTAAAATGGGTGTTACTTGTAATTTTTTAGTAACGTGCGTATTTTCCGAGTTTTCAACAGTTTTTCACATTCAAAAACGTGTTTTTGATCGTTCCTCTAACTACATTATTTTTTTACTCCTAGTTAGCATTCATTACTTTGTTTTTTCTAGTAGATTCAATATTTTTTACCTCGAGTTGACATGTTCTCAATGCTACACATACGAACTACTTTTGAAAAATGGTAAATATTCGTTGTTGCTTTATTGGCTGAACGAGGGTACTGTCTGCTTGTAGCAGTACGAAAATACTTTCCATAATTAATAAATTCGGCAACATTGTAAGGAATGTGTACGTCAGTAAAATAGCTAAAATATATACACCTGGCACAAATAGGCGGTTCTTTATAAGGGGCTCGATAACAACAGTGAAATATATAAAAATATAATTTTTCATATTCTTCTACCCCTCTAGTTCTTTTACAGTTTATTTTGTTAACAGAAACAAGAAATGGCTATATATACACTAGAAAAATAAGGATATCATGAAGGTCTGTGGTGGCCTGTAAGATATAGTTGGTTTGGTAACGTCGGCCGAACGTGTATATATATATATATATATATAAATATATATATATATATATATATATATATATATATATATATATAAATATATATATATATATATATATATATATATATATATATATATATATATATATATATACACGTTCAACCGACGTTACCAAGCCACCTATATCTTACAGGCCACCACAGACCATCGTGATATCTTTATTTTTCCAGTGTATATATAGCCATTTATTGTTTATATTAACAAAATAAACTGCAACAGTACTAGAGGGGTAGAAGAATATGAAAAATTATATTTTTATATATTTCACTGTTGTTATCGAGCCACTTATAAAGAACCGCCTATTTGTGCCAGGTGTATATATTTTTGATATTTTACTAACGTACACATTCCTTACGATGTTGCCGAATTTATTAATTATGGAAAGTATTTTCGTACTGCTACAAGCAGACAGTACCCTCGTTCAGCCAATAAAGCAACAACGAATATTTACCATTTTTCAAAAGTAGTTCGTATGTGTAGCATTGAGAACATGTCAACTCGAGGTAAAAAAATATTGAATCTACTAGAAAAAACAAAGGAATGAATGTTAACTAGGAGTAAAAAAATAGTGTAGTTAGAGGAACGATCAAAAACACGTTTTTGAATGTGAAAAACTGTTGAAAACTCGGAAAATATGCACGTTACTAAAAAATTACAAGTAACACCCATTTTAAAGAATATATTAACCGATACGTCTGAATTTTTCCAAATTTTTAAATTTCATAGTTTACGAGATTTTCCATTTTCCGATGAGGGTCTTTTATGCGTGCTTTTCCGGAAAAACTTGGACAAAGTACACTTTTGGAAAAAGTCATAAAGGAAAAAAAAGTCTTCTATTTTAATTATACATTCACCATAATTTTTTTGGATTATTTATATTTACTTTTTGTTACCCCTCCACCCCTTTTTAGAAGAACTCGAACAGCTATATCTCGAATAATACTCGAAAATTTTACAAGAGTGAAAAATTGTGAAGAATCTGTAGAGAAGTCAAAAACTCAACGACCAGACTGATTTTATAATTTATAATAGCTAGACCTGCGGATTCTTCTGCCAATACTGCAGAAGCTGGCTTTAGTAAAAAAAATAAAAAATGTATCTAATGGTTCATAGGACAAAGGGAACTCGGCTAAGAAGACAGGTCGTATGAGGTGGTTACCAAAGCAGAAGAAACTTGCAACTACATTTTTTTAAAATAATATTGAAAATAGCCTTGCATCAAAGAAAAATAAATGTTTAAACTTCATACAAAAATATTCGGATCTTTTTAAAGAAAGCGATTGGTTCGGATTGAAACTTTAGTGTTCATCAACTATCCCCACACCGCACATGACATCCCTAGGATATCCTCATTTGGTCCCGTATATCCCAATCGAGGACAACATTCCTCAGGATATCCTTAGGATATCCCAATAAAGTATATATAACCTGAGAATATCCCAAATGGGGATATCCTAGACAAATCCTGGCAGGATGTCCTAGTAATATCCTGCAGAGATATTAAAAGCCTAAGAAAATATCCACTGTGGGAATATCCTGAGCAAGCCCTAGAGTCGTATAGGTATTATTTATTAGGAGATTTTAACAACAAAAATAATGAAAAGTATATATATTATTTTGAGGCTATTTATTTATAGTGTCTCTTATTTGTTTGTAAAATTAGCTTCTAAAAACTTATTTGCTTGTTCTGCTTGATAGTCCCCTCCAGTGCAAATAATTCGTTAAAAATATATTAAAAATGTATATCTTATTTAAATAGCAGTTATTTATACTTTGGTTTTAATACATTTACTGTGTTTTGAATTAGCCGCCTTTTTGTGACAAGTCGAGAGTTCTAAGAAATCCGCCTGGCGTCGATGTCTTTTCCACGTTCATTTTAAAGTTCTTTCGACAAATAAGATTACGTTAATTTTTTCATAAATATAATGCTGCTATGTTATATCTTTGTATTTATTATAATATCTAAAATGGGAAAATGTGATTGGTTATTGTCCATAGATGTTATTGTCAAATACGTACCTTTATATTTTTCTGACTGAATAGATTTTTTTTATTCATTATAACTTTTCAGCACGTTATGATTTTTTAAAGTTGTACATATAATCCCTTATAATTTCTAACCACACTAAACTCAGTTGATTTTAATAATACCAAAAAAGGGCAAGAGATCATTTTTATGTAATATTTCATGCTTTTACAATTTTTATTTGAAACTTTTTTACTATCTTTTACACATTTTGAGTAATTTTGAAAAAACGCTTCGTTATATTTTTTTTCACCCCTTCTCAGAGTTTAAAAAAATTTCATTAATCGTGTTCAAATACTTCAAAGTAACATATCAAAAATTCAAGTATTTAATTTGTCGACCTATTTCATTGGACTATATCATATAACCTCTATTAGTTTGGTAGATTTACTTTTAAAACGATATGAGCCAATTGATAGATACAAATACGTGTATGGAGTTGAACATATACCTATGTATCACATTTTTATTAGTCATTTTACCTCTGCCATTATATAAACTTGTATTCCTTTGTCTTAGCTTATTGGCTCAGTTTAAAAGTAATGATCTTATAAAATAAGTTATTTTTTGTTGTCTTTAGAAATATCCAATAAACCCTAAAGAAACTGGGGATGTCCTATATAAAGTGCAATCAATGTCCTCAGGTTGTTCATAGTAAAGCCCAGGCATAACCCATATAAGAGCTGATGATGTCCTGTACACACCCGTACTGATGTCCTGAGGACGTCATCAGCAAAGCCCGAACTGTCTCATTTGGATATCCTATGGACATCCTAAGGTGATAATGGGATCTTCCCAGGATATCCCATATGTCCTGAAAAGTTGTCCCCAGTATGTTCTGAGGATGTCCTTGTGCTGTATGGGTCGCAATAAGTGAAATATTGTTTCTTCTTTTACTTTTGTTTTAATAATGCAAATTTATTTTTAAACAAAGTCTTCACTAACTAAAATAAATAAGTTCCTACAAAAAAAAAAAAAAAAAAGTTCTTTCTGTGCTATACAGTGTATCTCACTATTCATGACTGCCATATCACAGCATTCTTATTAATAATGCGATTTTTTTAAAATTTGGGTGGAAGGTGCTTACCCATCAGGAGATTGTGTCACGGTAATATATTTAAAAATTCACCAGTGGCGTCCGTCCTTATGAAGAAAAATATAACTAATTTTCCAAAAAAAGATATTAGGCAAAATTTTATCTGTAAGCAACCTCATAATTTTATTCATTGTTATCGAGAACTCACTATAACCGTATTTCAATAAGATAGTGTACTTGGTGATCACGTAATAGAAAAATTTCTGTTTTTAGGGTACCAACTATTACAGTCATGACTTTATTTTCGGACTTAGGAGTTAATTAAGCTGGAGGAAAACAGATTTTCCATTTAGAATTAATCACGTGACGTCAGTCAGTTTACTTAACAGTCAAAGTCAAAGAATCATTAACTTGGAAATTTAAAAAAATCAATTTTAGACAAATTTCATTCATGAACGATTTCAATATATAATAAAATTTACATAGATAATTAAATCAGTGTGTTCAACATATGACATGATTAATTCTAAATGGAACGACTCTCTTCTGCTTAATTACGTCCGAAGATAAAGTTACGCCTAATAATTGATACTTTAAAGAAGAACATTTTATTTTTTTATTGAAATTCGTTAATGTTAATGATTTTTTAATAACAACGAATAAGGTTTTGAGATTGTTTTACAGTTAAAACATTGCCATCTTTCTTTGAAATATTAGGTACATTTTTCTTCATAACGACGGACGCCGCTGGTGATTTTTTAAATATTTTACCGTTACACAATCTCCTGATGGGTAAGTATCTTCCACCCAAATTTAAAAAAAATCACATTGCTAATACCCATACAGCACAAGGACATCCTCAGAACATACTGGGGACAACTTTTCAGGATTATGGGATATCCTGGGAAAATCCCATTATCACCTTAGGATGTCCGTGTAGGATATCCAAATGGGACAGTTAGGGCTTTGCTGATGACGTCCTCAGGACATCAGTACCGGTGTGTACAGGACATCATCAGCTCTTATATGGGTTATGCCTGGGTTTTACTATGAACAACCTGAGGACATTGATAGGACTTTATATAGGACATCTATAGTTCTTTTAGGGTTTATTGAATGACAGCAAAAAATACATATTATTTTATAAGATCATTACTTTTAAACTGCGCCAATAAGCGAAGACAAAGGAATACAAGTTTATATAATGGCAAAGGTAAAATGACTAATAAAAATGTGATACATATATGTACAACTCCATATACATATTTGTATCTATCAATTGGCTTATATCCCTTTAAAAGTAAATCTACCAAACTAGTAGAGGTTATATATAGTCTAATGAAATAGGTCGACATATCAAAATTTTGATATGTTACTTTGAAGTATTTGAACACGATTAATGAAAGAATTTTTTTTTTTTCAACCCCGAGAAGGGGTGAAAAAGAATATAACAAAGTGTTTTTTCAAAATTACTCAAAATGTGTAAAAGATAGTAAAAAAGTTTCAAATAAAAATTGTAAAAGCATGAAATATTACACAAAAATGATCTCTTGCCGTTTTTTGGTATTATTAAAAATCAACAGAGTTTAGGGCGGTTAGAAGTTATAAGGGATGATATATACAACTTTAAAAAATCATAGCGTGCTGAAAAGTTTGTAATGAATTTAAAAAAAAATTATTCAGAAAAATATAAAGGATTGTCCGCAGATGTTATTGTTAGATACGTAATCTAACAATAACATCTGCGGACAATAACCAATCACATTTTCCCCTTTTAGATAATATAATAAATACAAAGATATAACATAGCAGCATTATATTTATGAAATATTTAACGTAATCTTATTTGTCGAAAGAACTTTAAAATGAACGAGGAAAAGACATCGACGCCATTCGACGCCCGGCGGATTTCTTAGAACTTTCGTCTTGCCAGAAAATGGCGGCCAATTCAAAACACAGTAAATGTATTAAAACCAAATTATAAATAACTACTATTTAAATAAGATATACATTTTTAATGAATTATTTGTACTGGAGGGGATTATCAAATAGAACAAACAAATAAGTTTTTGAAGCAAATTTTACAAACCAATAAAAGACAGTATAAACAAATAGCCTTAAAATAATATATATACTTTTCATT
Organism: Stenurella melanura; assembly: GCA_963583905.1. Lineage (NCBI taxonomy): Eukaryota > Metazoa > Arthropoda > Insecta > Coleoptera > Cerambycidae > Stenurella > Stenurella melanura. Next base: position 79,959,186 of record OY757309.1, on the reverse strand, counting down.
ATTTTTGTTGTTGAAATCTCCAAAATAATAATACCTATAATAGGACGACTCCAGGACTTGCCCAGGATATTCCCACAAGGAATATTTTGTTAGGCTTTTAATATCTTTCCAGGATATTACTAGGACATCCTGCCAGGATTTGTCTAGGATATCCCCATCTGGGATATTCTCAGGTTGTATATATTTTATTGGGATATCCTAAGAATATCCTGAGGAATGTTGTCCTCGATTGGGATATATGGGACCAAATGAGGATATCCTAGGTATGTCGTGCTGTGTGGGTAAAGGAGCTGTGATATGGGGGGTCACGAAAAATGAGACATACTGTATACTAAACTGATAATATTTCATTTGGCTATTTTAGGTAATATCTCATTTTCAAATTAAGTCTCTCTAGACCCCTTAGAGATAATAATAATAATAATACTAATAATAATAATAGTAATAATAATAATAATAATAATAATAATATATGAAATATGCTCTCATAGAGGATAGAACTCCGTTCTATAAATATGAACCCCCTCCTGTCCTAGATAACGAGCAGGTTAAGCTGTATTGGAATAGGGAAATTAGTACTGACAGAACAATAACGCACAACAAACCAGACATAACACTGAGACTCAAACATATGAAAGCCACGTACCTTATTGAAATATCCATTCCTAATAGCAACAACTTGAAGAAAAAGCATCATGAAAAAATCGAAAAATATAAACCACTGGCAGAAGAAATCCGAAAACTGTGGAACCAGAGCTCCGTTCACATTGTACCTATTATAATATCAGCAACTGGCCTAATTCCTAAAACACTCCATGAGAGCTTAGCACGTCTCCAAATAGATCCACATGTATACATTGAAGCACAGAGGAACATCATTATAGATACAACAAGCATAGTTAGGAAGTTCATGCAAACCACATAAAGATAATAGTAGTTACTAACCAACATACAGATAAGATAATGGTTACTATGTTAGTGTTTGGCTAAAGGAAAGCCCGCATTAACATAACAGAAACCGACGGCAAAGTCGAGAGAATTAAAAAAAAAATAATAATAATAATAAATTATTAGTGTTGATGTATAGGAGTACTTACGCAAGTCAACAGGTCAGGTAAACTTACATTGTACAAATTATAAAAAAATATGAACAAAAAATTAAACATATGTAAACGAACGTAAAAACACAGTATACCTATAACAGATTTTTACAAACGAATACTGATACTAAGTACATTCAATATCTAAAAAATCGTAGTAAAAAAAACATGTAGTGATAGAATGCCTTGAGAAATTTTTAATTATCATTCGAATTTTTTTTAGGTTATCAATCTTTTTTATGTTGGATGGTAGTTTATTAAACATTTGAATTGCTAAATAATTTGGTCCATTCTGTGACTTCTTTAATCTATAATATGGAGTAATGATATTATTTTTAGTTCTGGTATTATAACCGTATTGGTTCACATAGGTAGGGTAGCCATTTGAATTTAATTTAATATATGTTAAACATTCCAAAACATACAGAGAAGGTAATGTTACTATACCAAATTTAATAAAAGCATGTTTGCAATCTTCAGTATATCCTAAGCATGCTATAATTCTAATTAATTTTCTCTGTATAGCAAACACTTGATTAAAATCTGCAGCATCTCCCCACACTATTATAGCATAACACATTATTGAATGACGATGCAAAATAAGCTGATCTCAACGTATCTGTAGACACGGTACCCGAAAGGTTACGAATAACGAAAACTCTACTACTCAATTTTCGACAAATGTTGTCAATGTGTATATTCCACCTCAAATGTAGATCCAAATAAACACCTAAAATTTGTACAGTAGATATTACATCAGTAGAAATGTCGAAATTGCGTAACGTGAACATCATATCTTGTGATATTGTTTTATTACAAATTAGATTATTAGATGCAAACCATTGTTCAACTTTTGACTGAATTTCGCTTTATTCACTTCAACATTATTTAAATTATCTGATTTAATGGAGATTGTAGTGTCATCTGCGTACAGAATATACGTGAGACATTTTTTTGCCAAGGACATCATTAATGTAAATCAAAAACAGTAAGGGTCCTAATATGGAGTCCTGAGGTGCACCGGTCTTTAATATTTCTTTACTTGATGTTATGTTGTTAAATTTAACGCTCTGACTACTATAATATAAATAAGATTCCAATATTTTTATACTATTAACGTAAATTTTATATTTTTGTCATTTTTCAATTAAAATGTCGTGTGAAACACAGTCAAAACCCTTACCAAGGTTTAAGAAAATTGCATCATTGAATTCATGATTTTCATATGCGTCGAGGACATTATTAAGGCCAATATTGCGCTAGTAGTGTTGCGGTTCTTTCGGTAGCCATGTGGACATTCAAGAAAGAGATTATTTGATTAAAAATATGTAATTAATCGAGTGTACGAGCATTTTTTCAATATTTTTGAGAATACCGGAAGAATTGATATTGGCCGATAGTTATTGGTAAGGCCATCCATATCGCCATTCTTAAAAATGGGTGTAACTATTGCCACTTTTAATATGTTTGGGAATGTGCCCTCCAAGAGACATTTATTTATCAATTTTGTAAGGGGATATATTATTAGATTTTTTATAGCTTTTATGGTTTTCACAGTCAAACGATATACATCTGTATTAGATTTACTTTTAAGATTCATAATAAATACAGGAACCTCTTTTTTATTTTAGTGAAAACTAGTGAGAAGCTTTACATGTATGCTATATATTATTTTTGTTAATACCTACTTTCAAAAAAATAAAAATTTATAAATAAACTCTAAGATTCTACACCGCATTTGATTTCACTTCTAAGTTTTAAATATCTATTTACAAACATTATATTTGGAGGTTGCCACATCTATGGTCTGGGAAGATCAGTAAAACATAATGGTCATATGAACGATTATACAATATACAGAAATGAGACGCGAGCGCCAAAGCTTAGAAATCCTGAACTAAATTCATATATAATTATATATTTTACTGTCTAACCAGACCCACTTCAAATTTCGTCCTCTGCACCCTCCAGTCACCTATTTATGAAAAATATGGTCAAACGATTTCAAGCCAAGAAACTGGTCTGACTTCGTCACTTTTGGTCTGTGTACGTAAGTGAAATATCCAAAATTGGTCTGTATAAACGGTTAAACAAATGTATATATATATATATATATATATATATATATATATATATATATATGTACCTATATACAGGGTGTAATTAGTTTCATGTCATTAAAAAAAACTGGTGGTAGGGAACAAGACAAACAAAAAAACCTTATATAACATGTGGTCTAAAGCTCATAGTTTTGGAGAAAAAAAAATAAACAAAAATTTCCAAAATACTTAATAACCTAGTTTGAGAACTGCTGACATATTGCGGTAGGTTTTATTGCCTCGCGTCTTGTCGCACGAGATACTCTGACATTCCTGCAAATAAGTATACCGACAAAGCAGTTAAAAGCGACCGACAGAGGACATCGTCATGTTTTTTGCTTCTTCGCGGCCAATTATCCTATTAGGCGTGCTATACTCTCCCTTGTAATATGCTCAAGTAATAATTTCAGTTTTGTCCTAACTTGGTAAAGAACGTACGTATGACGTGACGTACCCGTTCCTTGGTTTTGTCTGTTGCCTTTCTTTTTGAACTTTGTGCCACTTATGTTAAGATTTATTTTATTGACTTAGCGTTCAAGTCGTTAGTAGTAAGTTTTTCTTTTTGTTTTCTTTATTGATAACGTCAATTCACAGTTTAGTGCTGTGTTTTAAAACGCAGATTTTGGACATTATGGGAGATTACACTTATCCAGAGCTCGCGGATATGAACTTGGTACATACATGGAGAAAGCGGTGAAAATGCAGCTGGTGCGGAAGAGCTTTAGAACAATTGCAAAGCGGTATTTTAATATGCATATAGAAACCATAAAAAATGATCCTAATTTACCAAATGTGTTGAACGGAGTAAGTATGTTATTTGTTCGACGCACCGAAATGTGTATACCTGGAGATGGAGGTTATTTCGAACAATTTTTGTAAAAAATTCAAAAGAATTGTTCAGTTATTGGGTGTTACCTATTGGGCATTAAAGGTATGATTATTATTATTAGTATTCGTTGTCTTGTTTTTATCTGTTTATTATTGTTTACATTGATTTTCACACAGACCAAAGACTTGATTTGTAGTTTTCGATACCTGATTGGGAAAAATTATGCGCTCAATTCGTTAAAAAAATCAGATTTTTTCCTAACTTAAAATACACAACTATTTTCTGTTATCGTATCTCGGACGTCTAACTGTTCGTTTTCCAATTTCATAAAACAATTACTAAATTTTTAAGCTTTTAACACAATGTTACAAATGTTAATAAACCACTTTTAAATTTTATAAATTCTTATAAACGACAATAAAAGCTACAATAGCTCTGATCCAAATTAAAAAACACATGTAAACAAATCCTATTTAAACCTCTGCGGCCATGCTATGCTTGCGTTGTGCCGAAAGAGAAGAAATTATTTACATTTTCATAATTAGTGGTGTAAAAAGTTCGATACAAATAATCTCATCAAAGCGCCTCACTTCTACCGACGGGAACACAAGTCGGGTATTACAGTTTTTTATTATTTCTAATATTCGGAACTATAACATCCATTGACCCTGAAAACCAGTGGTTCTCAAATCTTTCCTACCTTAACATTAAAAATGTAAACCCAGGTCAGTTTTTTTCAAAGTGCCCCTAGAGAAAAAGGTCATATAGGTTTTCTGTTTGTCTAGTCGGTCCCTATTACCAGTTTTTTTTAATGACATGAAACTAATTACACCCTGTATATATAGTTGAGTCAATGAATATTTTTATTTTGGAACCCGCAGATAACAGTATATCGGTTTTGATGATTTTTTTAATGTTTGCTAAACATTCCGGCTGTCGGACTCAAATATTTATATTGTTTAAACAATTACAAAAAATATGTATGAACAAAATTATCGATCATTTAATCAAAAGTTATTTTTTTATTGAGAATTTAGTATAATAATTAATATTTGAGTAAAATAATAACAAAATTCTTCTTGAAAAATGTCCAATTTCAGTTAATTATGGACGAGGTAACTATATGTGTTTTCACAAATTTTAAATTCTCTTTGAAGACACTTTAATTGACAAATCAGACCGATATCAGACCTTAAAATAAGCTATTTTAATTTTGAATTAAAATTTTACTGCCAAAAACACTACATCATTTCATTGCACACTCATGGCGTCATAGTTGCATTGTCAGTAAACAAACGTCATTGTACGTTATAAAACATGTTATTTTGCAAAGTCTTACCATTTTATAATGAAAACTAAGTGGGGTTCTATGCCAAGATGCAAAAATACATCCAAAAACGTCCCTAGAAGAGTTTTAATGACAGTACCATAACACTTTTACAGCACGTAATTTTCAAATCATTATAACTCGAAATGAATGGCATACTATCTTTTTTCTTATATTTACTTCTCTATCAGATCCATTAGCTAGTTTTAAATTGTTTTCAATCCCCCCAACAAGTTTTCATTTGACACTCCACACAGTGACATTGATTTTTTTTCTTTACTTCCTATTTTCCCTCCTGAAAATAACCCCCAAAGTCAAAATTCAACACTTTGTACTTCACGATTGCATTTAAACCAGAACTTCACACAACTATGCCAAATTTCAACTTTCTATGCCAAACAGGTTCTGTCAGAATTGCCTGTGACGGACGGACGGACATAAACCGAGGTGATTCCGTAAGTGTTCCACTTTGTCAATTTTGGTACAGAACACTAGGAATTGTCACGGAGATTACAATTTACGTGGTGGACGTACGTAAAAGCCGAATAAAGCAACATATTATTATGTAAATAAATTAGATTTATGGGAGGAACTCTCATATAATAAACAATATAATTGACATTATTTACAATGTCTAGACAGATGTTTTGTGACTCATGCATTACTCTAGTTGGCCTCTCTTTACTGTATGGAACGTATGACAGCATCACGCCATTTGTCGTGGTTGCTTGTTGCTATATGATGCTGTTGGGAAAATTCGTAGCAAATGTCACTAGATCTGGATCTCGAAAGCATCAGTACGTCGCATGTCTGCTCTCCTGCCATTCCATATCTCAGAAACGTAAAGAAAGATGGAGAATGCTAAGGCGTTAGTAGGTCTGATCTGCATGTGTGAATTAGGGGCTTAATTTTATATTAAATATCTGATCTGATCTGATCTTTTACTGAAATTGCATCTTACCTTCACTTCCAACTCCGGGATTTTTGAAAATGTACATGCTCTGGGGTATAACAGGATCCTCGAAACCTAATTGGAAGGCAGCTTCTTTCACCCTTTCGTCAAGGGTGAATTTTCGGAAAACTGGATTTAATTCATGAAGGGCGTGGCCAATTTTATTCAGTGATATTTGTGGATCAACCAACAATTCCCCTTTAGGACCTACAGCACCAGCTTCGTAAAAATAACTTATTTTGTCTCCACTCTCCGCGAAGTATTTATCTTTATTCTGAAATCAAAATAGAGCATAATACAGTGTGCGATTTAGGACATCGCGTAGTTTTATTTAGGACCCCGTTGGCCAATTTATTATTATTATTATTATTTGTTTATGACATACTGGACATAGGACTTAAAAATTCTATTTGACTCTACACCATGTAGAAATATTTAGAATTTTCATCTTTTTATTGCTTATTAAGTTCTGATAAAGGGGCCAAAATTTCGAGATCTTAAATATCGATTTATTTCACAGGGGTGTAATGGAGTTGAAACACGGTTCCGGCACTGCTTTCTTTTTTTCTACTGGAAATAAATAAAGACTCTGTGAGTTCTGTAGTTTTATATTATAACACCCGTCACACCTCTCCTCAACAAAAGTTTCATCAAAATGGTGACTCAAAATATTCGTGGCATCTTTTCAAGTCCATCAAAAATAGTCAAATGCAACTTTGCAGAAAATCCCAGCTGCTCCTTTTTTCAAGATATCGACAAAAACGTTATTTTTCAATGGAAGAACTCCGAATTATATGCATATATTCATATATTTATCGATAATATTCAACGGCGTAACTAAGTGGCCAAGGGCCCCGGTGCAAAATATTTTTGGGCCCCCAATAAAATAAAAATCTCATCAAATTTTGAATTGCTTTATTAACAAATAGCACAATGTTCTTTTTTCATTAAAGATCAAAGGTGTGAATAGTGAATTTACAATATATTATTATATGTTATGTAGCCATTAACAAACAATAACAAGAATAATAAGATCTTTATGAAATGTATATAAAAAACAAGCTAACCATTATACTGTTCGCCGATATACTACACTTTTTATGTAATTTTAGCACATTCTATAGGATACTCTTCGCAGTTTTTTTTGTAAATGATGTTAGTTTCAAACATTCTTTAATTACAAAACAATTTTTTTTTTTCATTTAAAAAATTAATGACGTTTTTATTTATTGATCTATTTTGTACAATAGGGTTCTTCCTCTAGCTAACACTAACTTACTGTCCAAATTTCAGTACAATCGGACTTTTCGTTCTTAAGTTATCGTGCTTAGAAGAAACGTGACGGACGGTCGGACGGATGGACAGACAGACAGACAGACGGATGGCCCTTTTGAAAGTTGTTCAGAATTCGATCACCAACATAGTAATATGAAATTTGTTTCCCTACGAGCAATATTACCGGTTTTAGAAATGTGCCGATCGAATGCATTATACTCTTCGTTTTGTATTTGCGAAGAGTATAACAATGTACACGTCGGCCGTCGCCGTGGCCGTGCGCCACCAAGCCTCGGTTAGAGGCGTAGGAGGTCAGGGTTTAATGCGTTCTATTTTATAAAGGTAGGTGCTCTCCCGGACTATATGCTACGAAAGCGTAGAAGGGCCACAATAAATTTTAAATATTCTTTTCTTAAATTCCGACTTCAAACTCGGAATTATGTTATATTCCGACTTCAAACTCGGAATTTTGTAAAATTCCGACTTCAAACTCGGAATTTTGTAAAATTCCGACTTTAAATTCGGAATTTTGTTAAATTCCGACTTCAAACTCGGAATTATGTTATATTCCGACTTCAAACTCGGAATTTTGTAAAATTCCGACTTCAAACTCGGAATTTTGTTAAATTCCGACTTCAAACTCAGAATTATGTTAAATTCCGACTTCAAACTCAGAATTATGTTAAATTCCGACTTCAAACTCGGAATTTTGTAAAATTCCGACTTTAAACTCGGAATTTTGTAAAATTCCGACTTCAAACTCGGAATTTTGTAAAATTCCGACTTCAAACTCGGAATTTTGTTAAATTCCTACTTTAAACTCGGAATATAACATAATTCCGAGTTCCAAGTCAGAATTTAAGAAATACCCATCTTTAACTATACATATGAGGCAATTTATGTTAGTAGCAGCGGGGATGAGATCAGAGCTTGAGGACAATTACTTTCACATCCACGCAGTGGAGTGGAAATATCGCTAAATTTTCAAAAAATTTTTTGTTACGACAGGTTTGCAGCGGGGAAATCAGAGCTAGAGGACAATTACTTTCACATCCACGCAGTGGAGTGGAAATATTGCAAAATTTTCAAATTTTTTTTTGTTGAGATAGGTTTAGAATGCCATGTACCGTCGAGATTTTGAGTTTGAGCGAAAACAAATGTTCTGTCAGTCTGTCTGGCGGTCGGTCTGTCTGTCTGTTTGTAACTGTTTTTGTTCGCACGTTTTCTGCAGAGCGGTATAAGATATTGACTTAAAATTTTATACACATGTATATTATAACGATATCTGGACTGTTTTTTGAAAATATCCGAGGAAGGGTTGGGGGGTAAATAAGGGGAAATGAGTAAGGCAAGCTGGTATAAGAGTACAGAAACTTGAGATTTGCTGAATATAATAGGAGCCAGGGTCTTAGGTTTCTTTAGCATATTTCCAAATCCTCCATCACCTCCATTCTATTATTAAAGCGGTTGATAAAATAAAATTGAGATATTTACTTGAAACTTGGTAAGTATGTCTTATATAGACATCTGACTGAGAGAAGATTCCGCTGAAGGGATGGGTGTAAACTGGGAAAAATGAGTAGGCAAGCTAATAAGATTTCAGAGACTTTAATTTTGGCGTATATAGTAAGGAACCAACGCCTCAATTTTTTTTATGACATCTGCCCAAGTATTGTTAAAATTCTATGACCAATTATTTCCGCATACTAGAGTGCAATTATAGTCAAGATGTTTTACTTTAAAGAGACTTGGATTTTAGTAGTGATTCCTTAGGCGGCGGTTTTTTGTGTTGTCTTCCGAACTTATTTCAATGTTTTTTTTTTATTTACTCTAAGAATGTACATTGCTCATTAATTTTTTCTTTTACTTTGTATTATTGTTTAGGTATAGTGTGTTTTACTTTTAAAAGGAGTTTTGATTTTCATGATTCATACTACACAGTAAATATAGTATTCATATCCGTGTGTACAAAAATATTGTCTATGATTATTAAATATTTTTGTTCGGTCATATTTATGCCTACTTATACCTACTTGGTTAAATCAAATAATTAATTAGATTTACTTGGTCGATGAGCTAAGTGAAAATCAACCACTACTGTTTAAATTTATTGATAAAATAAACTCTTACAACAGTTTGTAAATCTCAAGTTTCTGTACTCTTATACCAGCTTGCTTTACTCATTTCCCCTTATTTACCCCCCAACCCTTCATCGGATATTTTCAAAAAACAATCCAGTTCCACATATCGTTATAATATACATGTGTATAAAATTTTAAGTCAATATCTTATACCGCTCTGCAGAAAACGTGCGAACAAAAACAGTTACAGACAGACAGACCGACCGCCAGACAGACTGACAGAACATTTGTTTTAGCTCAAACTTAAAATCTCGACGTTACATGGCATTCTAAACCTATCTCAATAAAAAAAATTTTGAAAATTTTGCAATATTTCCACTCCACTGCGTGGATGTGAAAGTAATTGTCCTCTAGCTCTGATTTCCCCGCTGCTACTAACATAAATTGTCTCATGTGTATAGTTAAAGATGGGTATTTCTTAAATTCTGACTTGGAACTCGGAATTATGTTATATTCCGAGTTTAAAGTAGGAAATTAACAAAATTCCGAGTTTAAAGTCGGAATTTTACAAAATTCCGAGTTTGAAGTCGGAATTTTACAAAATTCCGTGTTTGAAGTCGGAATATAACATAATTCCGAGTTTGAAGTCGGAATTTAACAAAATTCCGAGTTTGAAGTCGGAATTTAACAAAATTCCGAGTTTAAAGTCGGAATTTTACAAAATTCCTAGTTTGAAGTCGGAATTTAACAAAATTCCGAGTTTGAAGTCGGAATATAACATAATTCCGAGTTTGAACTCGGAATTTAAGAAAAAAAAATATTTAAAATTTATTGTGGCCCTTCTACGCTTTCGTAATATGCAATATAGCCAAATAAAATCTTTTCCTTCCGTTCCGTGCAGTGTGAATAGTATGAGCCTACCTTAATACTTCAACTTTCTGAATTTTGCGACAAACAAGAAAGCCGGATAGCGCGTGTATTGTCTATTTTATATTTTACTTTTTTTTTAATGCGTTTCGTGTTTCGTGTGATGATGGAAGGAATTAGAGGCCCCCAGGCACTGGGGGCCCTGCATTGCACTGCCTAGCCCTATAGGAGCTACGCCGCTGATAATATTTATGTTTAAATATGTACCTGCACTTCGTATACGTATGTCTTCGTATACGTATGTCTAAATATATATATATAAAATATATGTATAAATATATACATACATGTCGGGATATATGTATATGGATATTTCCATAAGACTTTCCCTTCCAGGACGTGATTCGTAATTTTGCTTCCAATTATGTCAATAAAATATTTGATTTTCAGGCTGAAATTGGGGTAATTTGCATATGCTGATAACGAAAATCGATGTAAAATTTTTCGTAGATTTCGATTCTGTCTTGATGAATTCGATTTAATACTTCTGGTCAGAAAAAATAAAAAACAACAACAAGTGCGTGTTCCAAAACATGGCGCCTCCACCAAATGTCATATACATATGGTAGGCTTTTTATAAAATTTAAAAAATATAATAGTGAAATTTATGATAGCTAATAGTGGTGGTTATGAAGAACCAACCCTTCGAAACGAAAACTCGGCGTCTCCACCAAATGTCACGAACACAATGATAGAACTGGTTAACTTAGAGGAAGAAAAGAAAAACCAGAAACTAAAGAAATAGGACTAAGTGAAGCCATGATTAGCCGTTCCAAGTGAAATAATGCTCTCTGTGGCATATTTGGGAAAACGCTAATAAACCAAGGCTCGCCTATAAAAAAAACGCATGATAAGAGACCAAAGATCTGACTACAAAAATACATAAGTGTATAATCTATAAAACGCACAGCCGTCCGTCTGCCTAGCTAACATTCGCAACTGGCCATCCAAATGAGCAATAAATCAATTAATTTCTGGAAAATAATGATATAATCTCGTTATCCTATCAGATTAATTTCATCACTAAAACAGGCCTGTAGCTAGAAACTGTTTTAAGGGGGAGCAAACAAATTTTCATAGGGGGCCCCCGTGAGCCTAAATATTTTATTGTTATCTTCAATTACAAACAACCCCCGTAAAAAAATAGATATTTAAATTTCTTAACAGAAACAGTTTTTAATATAAAAAAAACAGTCCAGGATGAGATGAAATTCTTCCCAGGAATGGACAAAACGCCAGCAAAAGGCCGTGATTTTAGAATAAGGATAATAATAATAATAATAATACTAGATGTATCGCCCAACAAAATAATCCTATTACAGAATGATGCAAATGACAATAAATGGCAAAATAGTTATAGAAAATAGAAATACAAAAATGAAAAATAAGTTATAAATGAGTACTCTGCCTATGCAGTAGCTGTTATCTAAAGAAAATAAGAAATATTAGGTAGGACAAATTTCAACCAATTACTCTCAGTGGGATCGGCCCACGTTCTTAACTAGTTAGGAAACATGTATGAGAATTTCCAGATTTTTATCTTAAGAATTGTAGAAATTGTAGAGCTTTTGCCGATGTCATCGGAAATCTCTTTGTGGCAAAATACCCAATAAAAAGTAAGAAAATCTCTTTATGTTCCGTCTTCATATATGTACTATTCCTACATACAATCATTTTATATTTGAAAATATGATAATCCAATAGCCACATGTTTCTCGTTTCATTCAAGCTGTGTTGAGCTCAATTTCATTAATTAGTTCAATAGTTACAACAAATTTAGTGTAGCGCGTCCGAGACCGCGCATGCTTGGTGAACCGTACTTATGTGTCGCCACGTTCGATTCTCGTGCGTTAAACAGAAAAATCTGGACCCTACATTTTTGATCGTACAAAAAAACTTCATATACGTTTTTGATGTGAAATTTCCCCCTCTATCGCCTGTTGCTATTAGTTTTTTTGATACATATTTTTTATTTTTCGAGTTATTGGCCAAAAGCCGAATTACGGTCAATATTTTCTATTTTTTTAGGGGTCACCGACACCTTACAGCTGTAAACTGTTTTTTATCGTATTCTATACAAAAAAAAAAAATTAAACTGAAAAATTCAGCAATATAACATTTAGTGACGTTTTAAAATCCCTGATGACTGGGCTATTTAGACTTTTTTGCGAGCTGACGGACCAATTCCTATGCATAAAAAAGATCTCAAACTATAAGTAAAAAAAGAGAGGTGTTATGAAATTTTTTTTATTAATTATTTATTTTTTTATTAAAATCATTAATTAATAAAACAAAATATTACAGGAATTAATTAACAGGGCAGACAAGTTGTAATAGATAGAAGAGATCTTAAACTTTATTTTAAAACAAAAATTAAGGAGGTGTTATGAAGTGCGCTTTCATGAAAAAAATTATGTATAACAAATTAAGTCTGACAAATTTATTAACAAAAATTGTCAGTCAGACAAATTTTTTCAAAAATGGTTTACTATTTACCACAAATTGTGTAAATTTCAAGCAGATGTCTTAAAAACTAAAATCTTTTTTTTTATCTAAATTGATTAATTCATAAAAAATAATAACAATTAACAAATTTTTACTTGTCTGCCGGGCATAACATGATTTTTACATGTTTTGCAACCACTTTCATATTTTCAATTTTAGATGTTCGATGGGGTACCATTTTTGCAGTGGCAGATACGTCCTCTCAACAATTATTTCCATTCGCCAACTGTAGTTTGGGTGCACTGTGATTTTAATTATTTTCTACAGTCGCCGCAGGAAGGGCAAAAATTATTCCAGGACGGGCGTAGCCCGTCCTGGCCCACCCCTAGCTACAGGCCTGCACTAAAATGTCCAAAAATGTCGCTGTTAAAATTAACACATTTTATCAGTATCACAAATTAGGTATCTACTTCTTATGTTATTTATTACATTTCAATCATAATTATTCATTGACATTTTGACTATACAAAAAATAAAAAATGTACCTACTATGCAAAAAATGCCAAATTATATTAAAACAAGCTAACCGTTATGCTCTTCGCCGATTTACTGCACTTTTTATATAATTGTTGCACATTCTATAGGATACTCTCGCTTTTTTGTAAATAATGTTAATTATAGACATTTTTAGTTTAATTACAAAACATAAAAAAAATTATGAAATTTTTTTTTATTTAAAAAAATTTATAACTTATTTATCGATCGATTTTGCTCAAAAGCAATAGGGTTCTTCCTCTAGCTACCTAACTAACTTACTGTCCAAACGATACAATCGAATTTTTCGTTCTTAAGTTATCGTGCTTACAAGAAACGTGACGGACGGGCGGACAGACGGACATACACACGGACAGACAGGCAGATATACGGACGGACGGACATTTTGAAAGTTGTTCAGAATTCGAACACAGTGATATGAAATGTTTTTCTCTACGAGCAATATTACCGGTTTCAGAAATGTGCCGATCGAATGCAATATACTCTTCGTTCGTTTGTATTTGCGAAGAGTATAAAAATAATAATTAGTCATATAAAAAAATCACAAATTTCGTAATCCTTGCAACCATCGGGACATTGGAAATGGTAACACCATACAAAAAACATAAACTTATGGACTCGGCTTTGCCTCGTCCGGAAACAGCTACGATCCGTCCCAAAAAACATGATTTTAGGTACTTGTTACAAAAATAACTATTCGCTATTTGTCAAACTTTGTGAATCCATGGCAACTACGATTGGCGCTGACCACAACCCCATTATAACTTCATGTTCTCCGCGCATATTCATATTGTGCACACTTGCTCAGTATTACGTTATCTGATCTCGACTCTTTCCTGTCAGCGGCCTTCGATAAAACTCGTAACTTTGTCCACATATACGAACATTAACATTTCCAATATTAAAAAGCTTTGGGACACCCCCCGCACCCCCTTTCTTTGTCTGCGACGCTAATACTGCCTGCGACGCTGATAGTTATTAACAATTAGATAGCAAAATAAAAATCAACCTAACTAACCTAATCACCTAACCATCACATGAAAGACTGAAATCATTATAGGAAAAAGAAGAAAAGCATTATTTCTGCCGTCAAATCAAACCTGAACTTGTGAAAAAATTCATTAATCGTTACAAAATAAAAATAAAAATTTGGCGTGCCCAGAAGTTCACAAACAGCGCTATAGCACGGAAGAAATAGTTGAACAGGCGGTACAATTCGATTGGCGCTGACCGACTACACCGCATCGCATTCCACATAGCACCAGGCTCTCGCTCAGTATTACATCATCTTACCTTGAAGCTTTCATGTCGACGACCTTGGAAAAAACTCGTAACTTTTGTCCTATAGGCGAACATTAACATTTCCAATGTTAAAATTAATAGTTCCTTAAGACCTTGTACCTTAGATATAATCGAATTATAACTAACTTTTCTTTATTAGTATTCTCCACTGAACATAAAAATTCACTCAATACCTATAAAAATCGTTAAAGAAGCTGAAATTTAATAATATTTTGGTCCCTCGTTTGGGCTTTAAAAAAATAAATATTCTTTTGCCCAAATACCTCTAACAAATCTTAATATATGGCGCTGCGTGTATTTTCTAATATGTAAGTACTTTATTTAGGAGTATTAAAATTAACTCATAGAACCTAACTTAACGAATAACAAAACTCAGAAAACATGTTAGGTACCTACATTATTACCAACTTAAACGCGAAATAAGGAAAAACTGAAACGAATTAAACTTTCATTATTTTTCCACAATTCCTTATAGTTTTGTTTTCTCTCCTAGAGAAATATTCTTAGGGGTAAAAGAGACAAAAATATTATTCTTTATATGTAGGTTAACTTTTACGTAAAAAAACTTCATTAAAAATATAAATAAAAAAATTATCTGTCTCATATAAAAAAATTCACACATTGAAGATGTTATTTGAAATGTGGGAGGACAACAAAATCTTAAAAAAATCAAGGTTACTTTTTATGGACGGAAGTCGTTTTACAAAATGCTCGAAAACCCTACGTGACAATATATGTATATAATACGCAAATTAGGAATTTTTTCATTGAAACCATTTTGATGACAAATTGTTGAGGAGAGATGTGCCGTGGTTAATGGTTATATCACTATCTCATTTATATACCACCTGAAAATATATGTTGTAATGTAAGTCAGAAGCATTTTATAGAAACATCGCCAACCTCATTTTAAAAGAGGAAGGTGGGGGAAAATACACTTTTTAAAAGATTTTTTTTTTGAGGTTTTCGGAACTGCACACTATTCCGTAAAATATGTTGAGATTTCTAAACGACACATTTCTTGAGGCATATAGGAGAAGTATAGACTGACTGTATTTAAAAAAAAAAAACCCATATACCGGGTGTTAATGATATTACTTTCCAGCAGCCGCGCCGCGCCGTTTATTTATTTTATAACTGATCGAGATGAAAGTTGGCATGTTACCAAAATGATCTATCTGTGAACGTCTACGACTTCCGGATTTACCAGAAGTGACCATAATTTTTGTTTTTTAAATGTATATTTTACATTACAGCCAAAACTAACTAAGTATACAGTGTCCGCCAAAAAGTCTGCACCATATATCGAAAACTTTTTTATTCAATTGCTTCTTTTAACGGGTTTCAGCATTAGTTTCAGCATGATTAATAACCACAAAATTGTCAAAAATATTTGTCATGCCACAACTATGACACCTCCATGAGAAATTTTAAAATGGCCTAAAATGCCCTTATTTGTCATATCCTAAACGTGAAGTTCGGTTTGAAAACTAAACTAAACTAAAATGCCCTTATTTGTCATAACCTAAACGTGAAGATCGGTTTGAAAATTTCAATGTTTTAGTTTCAGTTTCATTTTTTTTCCAAAAATATGTAACATAATTTTTTTTGTTTTTTTGGGGGGACAGTTGAGATAATTTGAAATATTTCAATGCAAAAAATACATAAATATTGCATTTCTTTTTTAGATGCAATTAATATTAGCAAAAACACATTTTTACAAAAAAAAACGACAGTAATGCAGTAATTCTGAACCCTTACTGTGGAATTTTGCATGATACTGGGCTTAAATATTAAAGAAGCGTTTGTTCATTTAAATCAAATTTAGATCACATAATTGCTATTAAAACTTATTTTAAAAACCTTAAAAGTGAATAGTACAGATTTATTTAATAGTTCACGATTGTCCTGTTGTTTTTTGTCAAAATGTTTTTTGTGGTTATTAATTGTTTAAAAAAGAAGTGCAACATTTATGTATGTACTGAAATATTTCAAATTAACTCAACCGTAACTAAAAAAAAATGAAATGTTACATATTTTTGGAAAGAAAATAAGAAACGAAAACAATGAAATTTTCAAACCAAATTTCACAATTAGATACTCAATGTAATTACCAACAACTTTTCTTTATGGTATTTTTCCATATTTTGATAAATAAAAGCATTTCAGGCCATTTTAAAATTTCTAATGACATTTTGGAGGTGTCATAGTTGTGACATAATAAATATTCTTGTCAATTTTGTGGTTATTAATCATGCTGAAACTAATGCTGAAATCTGTTTAAAAGACAATTGAATAAAAAAGTTTTCTATATGGTGCATACTTCTTGGCGGACACTGTACAATATTTAAAATTATTATGTTTTGCTTACCTCTTGAAAACATAACCCTTATCGATTAGAGACTTCAAAATTAAATTAACTTGAATAAATCAATAACAAAACTTGTGTTAACGATAATTGCCAAACTCACGAGGCACATATATATTATTATTCATTTATTTTAATTTATTCTGCCAAATCATATTTGATACATTTTTGCAATATTTTGAATGTAACGGCAATGCCAAGGAAACCGTGTTGTGATACATTGTTAAGTTCGTATTAAAAAACATTTAGCTGTGATGTAAAAGTGATATGTTCTAATTTGGAAATTTTGAGTAATTTCGAAAAAAGTGATTTTATCAACTCTGAACCTTTCTGTAACATAAATCAACAACCAGAAATTCAATACGTATTATTCTTTCATTCTTTATGTACCTATATTAGAACAATTTCAGGTGGGCTACAACACACTAGATTAAAAATTAAAATTGGCCGTAATTTTTTTAATGGAGTAAACTGTCATGAAACTAGTACACTCTTATGTAGAATGACCATTAGAGTCCAAACAAGCAAAAATATACACGGTGTCTCATTTAAAAATAAAAAGCTGGAGCTGGAAGACGCAGAAACTTGATAGATAGATCAAATAGAGTCGTTTTGGTAGTATGTGACACATGCCAAGTTTCACTGATCCTTAAAAATGATGTTGATCCCTAGTATAAGTCAACGATATGTCTGAAAATGCTACATTTTTTTGCACTTTTCTTCAAAGGTGCTCTATTCGATATAGTTTTAAAAACTGTAGATCTAGAGTATTTTCAACTAGCTGAGACATGCTGACCATTTTTAGGGAACACTTCAACACAACAGTTGATACGTTTCGTCAACCACGTTGGCATCATCAGGAAGTGATTAAACTCTTTCAAAACTGATTAAAAATGCTTCAGTATTAATCATTTCCCGATGGTGCCCACGTGGTTGGAGAAACGCTCTTCGAGTATTAATATTAGTGTGTTGTGTTCAGGAGTTTTGGTGTTTATGAAAATTACTTCAGAAGCAGTATCATACCGAAGGTTGAAACATTCGGTATGAAGGGCGTTAGGGGAACAACCATCGGGTGTGATATCAATGTGCTTATTTATTAGCGACCGAAACGCATAGCATAAATTATTTAAATTTTATATGACGTAATGGTCAGCTTTAATCTAAAACTTCTCAATGCACTTGTCACAGAGAAAACAAATTGAATATTTTACTATTATTCTAATGAAATATTACCTGCTGTGATTCCGAATCCGTTGTACTGAAAACTGTTCTATGCGATTCATCCGGCATATTTTCTATCAACTTGTGGGCTTCTTTTTTCATTTCCTCAACTTCCTCAGCAGAGAAAAACCCTTCAATGACTGCATAACCATCAGTTTCGAACTGAAACAATCATAACATTGTAATGGTTTAATTCATTGTTTGTATAGTTCACTTCATATTTATACTTGTTCTGGTATGATTAAGATAATATAAATGGAGACACGCCTCTTCTAATTCAGATTTCTAACTTCTGTGCTACAGTTACGCGAATCACCCCTAATTGGAACGTCATACCCAGGGAACAGATAAACAGAGCCGTTCTTTGAATTTGTCTGTCAGTGTCGCGAAGGACGGGCAATGCGTCCACCATTGCATAAGATATTCCTATCTTGACGCAAAACGAAGTAAGATTTTTCAATTTACCTGAAACGTTATTAAGTTTCTGCCGAAAAAATGTTGTTTAAATCTGTACTATTATTTTATTCATTCTAATACAAAAAAATTGAAGTAAGGCTCTGTAGTACTCTGCCAGCAGGTAATGGCGTTGAGTTTGATATTTTGATGGCCGGTTTTTATGGCCTTCTTTATGTGCAGTAAACTAATAAGAACCGGCCATCAAAATATTAAAGTCGGCCCCATTGCCTGCTGGCAGAGTATTACAGAGCCCTACTTCAAATTTTTGCATATTAGAATGAAAAAAAGATTTAAAAATCATGTTATCGATAGAAACTTTCTGTGAAAATTGCTGTCACGTGTTTCCACCTCTAGGAAACCACCCTTTAAAATCCGTGGGTTCAAAAATTATAACAAGAGATAAAAACTAACACACTTTATTGAATAACTTATTGAGAACTTCACAATACTTTTATTAACTAAAATACACTTTTACTAACTATAATAACCTTTAACAATGTTTATTACTTGATACTTACACTCTATTGTTCACATTTTATCCTACAAAAGAAATCTTTCTTCAACCTCCTTACATTTCTAGTACAGTATTGAATCATCGCGTGCGGTAATCCAGAACAATGTAGAAATCTCGATCCTCTTCTATAAGTTTCTAGCTTCTGGAAAACGTACTATTAGTGCCTCAGATGGCGCGCGCATTACAGGCTTTGATGAAATCAGTTACCGTTGCCTGTTACCATTACTACCTAAGTTCGGCTACTGCTCATGAGCTGCCAGCCCCTAGAGGACGTAAGCGCCTAATATTACGTTTCTGGTGAATTCAAAAATCTTACTCTGTTTTGCGTCAATATGGAAATATTTTATGCCTTGGTGGACGCATTGCCCGTCCTTCGCGACATTGCAGATGCATTTAAAGTACGGCTCTGTTAAGAAATCTCAATTTAAAGAGGCGTGTTTCTGTTTATTTCTTATCTTAATCATACTGGAACATACATTACATAAGAGTCATGATGTTTTATCTATTAAGTAATACATTATATATTTTGTTTATCTATTTTGCAGTCATCTACGGCTTACAAAAAATATAGGGCTCGTCAATTAAAACGTCCTAGGCCCGTAAACATTTTTTTAGCAACGACCCTGCCCGCACATCAAATTGTAGATGTAGAGCGATTCAAAAAAATGTTTTTGAAAAAGTTGTTACGATATAAACTGAATATTTTTTCCTCACACTGTACATGACATTTGATAAAGCTATTTAATTCTCTTTAGGTTATTACATCTTATGGGATTTTTTATAGGTTTTCCAGCAAAAAGCAAAAAACCCTTATTTCGTTAAAAAAAACCCATTTTTTTTAAAGAAATGTAAAATGTGTTGTTAGTAGTGATAAATGTGATGTCAGTAACCGATTTCCTATTTGTATCTTTAGGGACATCCTATGATCTTGCACAGTTGAATTATTGGCGTTTATTCTGTACTTAATAGTTGACAATTTTTTGAGATTTGATAAGTAATGTATTATCAAATCCAGTAATTTGCTGTGTATAATTTTACAAGGCGTTCAAAATTGGCCCTCGGGTTCAGTTAAAGTTGTATGATTTATTTGAAAGTGACAGGTTACAATGTTACAAAGACGATTTTGTGGGGGATGATGGAGTTATTCTTATTGAAGATAGCCACTTTAACAAATCTTAAAAAAATAATTACCATGATAACTAAAAATAAAACTATGTTCATTCGGAGACGCTTTGTTTAAACAATTTCTATAATACTTATTAACCACAATTTCGTATTAAAGCTTTTCACTGTTTTAAAATTCAATTGAAATATTAAGATATTGTCTATAATTGTTTATTTGTGTCATATTCAGATTTTTTTACTTTTTGTTGGGTATTTTGTCATTGAAAAATATTTAAAAATTTTCAATGAAAAAACCTCTGCGCCAAACGGATCAGACAGATGTTAGTTATTGAATACTTGATTGTTTCAAAAAGTCTCACACTTAAAAATATATAAACTAGAACAATGTAAACTAAAAAATGAAAAGGAAAGCTATAAACAGTTAACGTTTCGGAAGGTAATCTACTTCCGTTCTCAAAATTTTTGGCCGTCAACCATGACAGTTCTTTGTTTATGAATTTCCATAGTCACATGAGACATTAAATTATATTTATCTTATTTTTACTTACTTCGTCTCTAAGGATGGGCAACCAACTAGTACAAAAATCTATTGAATAATTTGAAACGCATCTATCCTCGTTTAATAAAATGATCGCGGATTCTTTAAGTTTTCTTTTAGTTCCGTTGCTCCCTTTTTCTAAAATCTTCGCCCAGTCCCACTGAATCCTGTGATTATTATCCCACACGTGTTCACAAATTTTGGATTTTTCAATTTCTCCCATTCTAGCGTAATTTCTATGTTCAGGAAGCCTTACGTTGAAAGGTCTAGATGATTCACCTACGTAATGTTTTCCGCACTCACACGGAACACTATAAATACAATTTTTTGTATTTTGAACAATATTTAGAGGTTTGATTTTTGATAAAATCGATCTTAGCGTGGAGCCCGTTTGAAAAACCGTTCGTACGGAAAACCTATTTCCAATATTCAATTTTAGTCCGGGAGCTAGGTGGATTTCTTAGAAACTCATATCGAGTTAATTAATTTATCGAGCATAAATCAGGACAAAACATATTTCTGACATATGTCAACACGTCAGTTTGGCCACAGTTCAAGATATTTGCGCGTAAAATCGTATAATTTCTAGTTTTTAGGTACGTGAAAAAAATTATTCTAACAGGAATTTAGTCATATATGCATCATTTTTTAATCAGGAAACTGATTACAAATTATTTAAAGTAAGAATGATCATTTAATAATGATACAATACATATTTTTTCGACTTTGACGACTTACTCATGACGTACATGACGGAATGTGCCTCACCAGAAGTAGATATTGTGAATCGTTAACATTTGCAAAAATATATGATAAAGCATAAAACGATGACGTGCCGAAAAGCCGCCCAGCTCCTGTACTAATAGAACAAGATACATTTTTAATTGCAATTGTTTATGCAGTGAATGCATTTATTTAAAAATAAAGAGAATTTGCGTGTATGTAGACAATTGGCAGACAATTCTAAGGAAAGGAAATGAATCATCTTTTAGACTTTCTACATGTATCATTCTGCTTAAATTAAAAGTTGAATTGCTACACTTAATATCCGTGGGCGTTTTGTGTGGGTATGCTGATCAATAAATTTTCAATGAGATTTTTACTTACTTAAATTTACTTGACCAGTAATTTGATTGGCCGCAATTTCTTTAATTTTAACCTCAGGTAATTGACAACTATTTGTCAATATTCAAATAAAATTATAACTACATTATCTATGTTGAAATGGTGAAGCAAAAAAAAGTCTTTGGGGGCCATTCCACAAGTACGTTCGCAAAAATGGGGTATTTTTAACCTACTCCCCACAGTTTGTACACCATATAACGTTTTTGAAACTTCCTTGGTTTGCTAACTTCCCCCCTTCCAGATTTAAAGTAAAAAATTGTTTTTTAAACAAATATGTTGTTGGTTACAAGGGCGGACTAACCGACTGCGGGGCCCTGGGCTATTAATGCTTTGGGGCCTTTCCCATCTCCTAAGAGACATTTTTTTGAGATCGTCACAAAGAGATAAATAAAAGATGTATGTAATTATATATATACAGTATTACCCATTTAAGATTGTACCACCCCTGTATACCCGTTAATTAATGCTTGATTAACTTCAAACTTTGGTGATAAAAAAAGATCGAAATGATTCTTTGAACTTAGTAATAGATAGATAGATAGATAGATAGATAATCGTTTATTAGTTTCCGTAACAACAGTTACAATAAAAAAAAACCTCATCGGGTTTGGAACATGTCACAATAAGAAAATAAATATCATTACAATTACATTACAATTATCATTTTTGTCTGTACATATAAAAATTAATGTCATTACTTATATCTAACAAAGAAAAGGACACTTAAAAGACAAATCATGACTATTAAAACTTATGAAATAATACATTTTTACATTAAATCAATTTAACATTATTTTACCTATTTCCCTGTCATCATAAAATTCTGTAATGTATAGTAAGGTTTATTGAAAAGACGGTTTTTTAATAAAATTTTAAGCTTGCTTTTCTTGAAACCTAAAATTTATCGGAAATTTAATGTATACTTTTATCATACTAAAATGTACATTTCTTTGAATATATGCATATATTTACATCTATCATAATTTTTCAGTCATGTATTGTACTCATGTTTTCTGTCACAATCCTCAAAAAGATCTTTATTTTCACTAACAAATATGTGATATATGTCAGTAGCGTGAAATTTTAAGGGGGTTTGAAATGTCTATTTTTCAAAAAAAAGTATTAGCGATTATTTTAGAAAAAAACTGGTAAGGTTTTCTTAATCAGCATATTTAGAAACCCATTTGTACAAGATGATATCGTAATAGGTTCAAAGGTGTTTGAGATAGTCACCGTCAAAAAACAATTTTTTGAACTAAAATTATTTTGTATCTATCTGTAAAACGGATTCTCAAATCAAAAAAATGTATTCTTTATTTTTCGTTCAGAGTACTGTATTTTACTAGTTTGAATTGATTCTACAACAAAATAATTATTTATTTAATAAGGCAAAAATATTAATTATTCACACATACCTACCATTTTTCTAACAAATAATCTTCAATAAAGTAAGCTATGTAAACAAAAATTATTGCAAGTGTCAATTTATTTATTATTTTTATTTTTTCTTTGACTTCTTTCTATTATTATGTTTATTTATTTTATTATAAAATCAATTTAATCTAGCAATTACATCATTGCGACTGGTTGAATTACTGGATTACGATGCGGAAGCAGACAAGAGCTGTTATATATACTTTTACATTTATTATATATACCGTCAATGAGATCACCATTACAGATCATGGTCAGAGTCATATCGTATTTGGTTTTTAAGCCCGTGTTCAGCGTTCGGGGGCCCCTTCAGCATCCGGGGCCCTGGGCTTAAGCCCCTATAGCCCCCCCTTTAGTCCGCCCCTGGTTGGTTAGTATGTGCCAGGGAAACAAATTTAAATTGTTGAATATACAGGGTGTTTCTGGTATGCGGTCATTAATTTCTAGGGGTGATTCTACATAAAAACATAGAATAGAATAGAATAGAATAGAATAAATTTATTCGCCATAAATCTTGTTACATAAACAATATTGGTTTTGTCAAGTTAAAAAGAAGAGAAAATTATAAAGCAAAAAGTTGATTTAAAGATATGGAATACAACGGAGTACAATAAGATTAAAAGTGTATAAAACATATGAAAGAAAGTTCATATAAACATGGGTCCAGAAATCCCTCCTAACGGCGCTGCGGCCCTCTGAAGGGGAACCTAAAATTAACATTCTATTTAATATCTCAGGAACCATTTGAGCTACAGTGACTAGTTTTTGCAAGTTGCAGTGATTCGATATCAATAAAGGTTATTATCTGATGTTATCCAGCAAGGGTAAATTCAATCAGGGGTGTACAAAATTGGAAAGGGGGACTTCTCTCTCCAAATTTTGTAATGTGAATTTTCTGCGATGGTATCGGAATATGATTCGATGGCTATAAATACACCAAAAAGGTTATCTTGTTGTAACGCCGTAGGACCAGTGACCAATAAGTGCTGTGTACCGAAACAGAATTATTGTGTTAATAATTAAAACCTGTTGAGTCCTTTAATTTAGTAATATTTTGTTAGTTTTCCTTAGTTTATTCAAGAGGAATGCAATATCGCTAATTTTGGGTGAACCCTTCAGAGGCCCGTAGCGCACTTAGGAAGAATTTCCGGACCCACGTTTCTTTATATGATTTTTTTTCATATTTTTACTTCCCTCGCATGCCGAAGGGAAGTATTCCGAAAAAATCACCCTCCGAGATTTTTTCGGATTCTGACGTTTCAGATCACGTAGATTACGAAAATATAGGTTTTTCAATGCCGTCAGTCTGTCTGTCTATCTGTCTGTTGGGGCATTAACTAAAAAACTACTTGACGGAGAGCAGTCAAATTTGGTAAGTAGTTGACCCTACTGTCAGCGAAGAAATGGTAAAACTTTCACAGGAAAATGTACAGGGTGGACCGTCTAAACGGAATAAATAGTGAGAAAAATTTTTTTTGCTCAAATTTAAAATTTCCACGTTCATGGCACGCTAAACCTATTTCAGAAAAAAAACATAGAAAATTTTTTCACCACTAAAATAGACAAAATTTTTTTTTCTTTTTTCAAATTTATAATTTCCACGTTTCCTGACTTTCTAAACCTATTTAAAAAAAAAAAAATTGAAAATTTCTTTTACCAACATTTTTGAAAAAATTTTTACCACTAAAATAGATAGAATATTTTTTTCTTTCTTCAGATTTAAAATTTCCACGTTTCATGGCGTTCTACTCTATTAAAAAAAAATTGAAATTTGTTTTACCATTTTTGAAAAAAATTTACCACTAAAATCGACGAAAATGTTTCTTTCTTTGTTCAGATTTAAAATTTCCACGTTTCCATGGCATTCTAAAACTATTCAAACAAATTTTAAAATGTTTTTGAAAAATTAAAAAAAAATTTTGAAAATTTAATTTATTTATCACTACTATAGAATAGACGAAAATTTTTTTTTGCTCAAATTTAAAATTTCCACATTTCATGACATTCCAAACCTATTTCGGAAAAAAAAATTGCAAAATTTTTTTTACCATTTTGGAAAAAAATTTAATACTAGAATAGATGGAAAAATTTTTTTTGCTCAAATTTAAAATTTTCACGTGTCATGGCATTCTAAACCTATTTCAGAAAAAAACATTTTGAAAATTTTTTACCACTAAAATAGTTGGAAAAATTATTTTTATTTGCTCAAATTTAAAACTTTCGCGTTTCATGGCAGTCTAAACCTATTTAAAAAATATATAATTTTTAAATTTTTCTTTACCACTACTATAGAATAGAAGGAAACTCTGCTTTTTGCTCGAATTTAAAATTTCTACGTTTTGAAAATTTTTTACAAACATTTTTGAAAAATTAAAAAAAAATGAAATTTTTTAACCACCACTATACTTCCACTCCATTACGTGAATGTGGGATTGAAAATGTGACAGATAGCAATATTATTTGGCATATACACCTATTACACATTATTGAAAAATGTACAAGATGGTCATCCCAAGAAATAATTTAGTCATGGTGGACATATGTAAAGGTATTTGCGCAAGCCTTCCATATTTGGCACCTGTTATTTAGTATTGAACTTTTGCTGTTGGATAAGCACTGTATATTTTTTTGACCAAAAGTTATCAGGTTTTCTTTGTAATAATAGCAATAACTATATTTCGATTATTATTCTCAATGTCATTTCGTAATTGATAATTTTTTAGAGTGACCGCCATGCACAAATAACGAGGGAAGTTCTGTGTAAATACCTTTACCGATTTTTTTATGTACAATCATCCCTAGAAATTAATGACCGCATACCTGAAACACCCTCTATAGTTATTTTTCAAGCGATATTTTTTTGTCAGGGCGTTCACGCTTTATGAATGTATTTGTTTAATGGGCCCTAAATGAAAAGTTTCAAAAATATATTTCTGTTTCGAGTATTTTTTTTTTAATTGAATTGCGTTTAAAAAACGATCGCTAAAAATTATGATAAAAAGTGTTAGGTACTTTTCTAGACAAGTTAATTAAAATATATCTCACAATTTTATTAAAATATGCGAATCAGACACATCATAGTCAATAAAAAATATTAACGTCATCATAGATGTAAATACAGATAATAAAGTAAATATTCAATGTGACCTTTCACTTTTCTTATTATACAATAATGAGAGCTATACAGGGTGTTGCATCATGAGAGGGACATAGCTCAATAGGAGGTAGAGAACATCAGTGGTAACCGGAACCTCCCATAGAAATGTCTCATTGGGCCTTCACTACGAAATTACAGGGTGTTAAATAATTTTTGGCCAAACCTGTTTTTTGTCATAACTTTGACAGGAAATGAAATAACGGATTCATATTTGGTACGGCTAATATACAAACGAGCCCCAAGAGGTACATGTATAAAAAAAATATATCCAGGTCCGGACTCACTATAATTTATGTTTCTTCTTTGCATCAATAAAACATGACCCTGTATATATTTTTTTGAAATTTCGATACGATATTCGAAAAGAGCAAGAAAAAACAAACAAAATGGCCTATTTCATTTTTTTGTTACACCTTCGTGGTTATTTAAATACGTTGTTAAATGTGCAAGAAAATGGATTACAGAACCCTATTAAATGAGAGGCACGTGAAATAAATAGTTTTATAACTAAAATTTGCAAAAATTCTATTGAGCCTAGGTGGTCTGGGTGAATCCTAATTCCGGCACGTTTTAAAGGTCCATTTTGGTAAAAAACTGTGGTCCTAATAAGTAATCGGGTATGAAATAACAAAATTTTTAATCAATCACAGTAGGCTTGTTCAAAGAATAAAAGTGACAGATAATTTAAACCATTTAGGCCTAAGCAACCAGTTACTTTGATCAAGAAAATCATCAACATTTTATACTTAATAAAAATTGGAAGAGAACAAACTAAAATCTAAATAAATAAAATATTTTCCATTCAATTAACAATAAATAACAAAACAATAACTAAATGTGTTTAAAAATAAAACGTAATTGACACTAAAGTAAATTTTCAAAATGTCCTCCCCCAAATTCTGTGCATTTTCTTGCGCGTTTAGAAAGGTCACCAATTGCTCGACGTATCATTTCTGGATTATTCCGTATTTCGTCGCAGGTTGTAACGATGCGCTGGATTAAATGTTGTCTACTTTCAGTTTCAATGCTATAAACCTCGTTTTTTAAGTGGCCCCATAAAAAGTAATCACAAGGGTTACAATCAGGAGATCTTGGTGGCCATTCATGTGGACCCCCGCGTCCATCTATTAGGATACACATTGTTTAAGTGTTCTCTTACTTGAAGGTTAAAATGTGGTGGGGCCCCATCATGCTGAAACAACATGCCTCTTATACCGATATTTTCTAACATATTCGGTAAAATGTTTTGAAGAAAATCAAAGTAAATTTCACCATTCAATCTTTCTTCAAAAAAATGTGGCCCTATCAAATGTCTATTCACAAGTCCGACCCAAACATTTACAGAAAACCTGTGTTGCGAACGGCGTTGGCGTACCGCATGTGGGTTTTCCTGTGCCCATTTATGATTATTTCGTGAATTGTTTACTCCATCCCTTGTAAATTGTGCCTCATCCGTAAATAAGGTTCTGTAAATGACTGGGCGATGATTAGACAACCAACGACAAAATGCCAGGCGGGGGATATCGTCGCCTTGTTGAAGACGCTGTACCTGCTGGATATGATATGGATGGTAACGTTCTCTTTTTAGGGTTCTCCATACTCGCCAATGAGGAATACCAGTTGCCAAACTGATTCGTCTAGTGCTCATATTTGGGTTTTCTTGAACTACGTTTATAATATTGTTTTGTTCCTGCACACCTTGTTGTAAAACACGCTCCACAACTGCAGAAGTAGGAAACTTTCCGTGTTGTCTTGCATACTGGAACACCGTACTAAAGGTTTTATGATTAGGGCATCGACGACCAGGAAAACGCAGCCGATATTCTCTTTCCGCCGACCTACCATTTCCATTACAGAAACCATAGATGAATATTATGTCAGCATATTCCCCGTTTGTAAATTTTACTGGCATAGTTAAAATATTTTCACAAGTTTTCACTAACTAAATGCGGATTATTGACACATTAAATTACTAACAAACAATTATTCAACTGTTTAGGAGATTTCTTTTTATTATCTGTCACTTTGAACAAGCCTACTGTGATTGATTAAAAATTTTGTTATTTCATACCCGATTACTTATTAGGACCACAGTTTTTTACCAAAATGGACCTTTAAAACGTGCCGGAATTAGGATTCACCCAGACCACCTAGGCTCAATAGAATTTTTGCAAATTTTAGTTATAAAACTATTTATTTCACGTGCCTCTCATTTAATAGGGTTCTGTAATCCATTTTCTTGCACATTTAACAACGTATTTAAATAACCACGAAGGTGTAACAAAAAAATGAAATAGGCCATTTTGTTTGTTTTTTCTTGCTCTTTTCGAATATCGTATCGAAATTTCAAAAAAATATATACAGGGTGATGTTTTATTGATGCAAAGAAGAAACATAAATTATAGTGAGTCCGGACCTGGATATATTTTTTTTTATACATGTACCTCTTGGGGCTCGTTTGTACATTAGCCGTACCAAATATGAATCCGTTATTTCATTTCCTGTCAAAGTTATGACAAAAAACAGGTTTGGCCAAAAATTATTTAACACCCTGTAATTTCGTAGTGAAGGCCCAATGAGACATTTCTATGGGAGGTTCCGGTTACCACTGATGTTCTCTACCTCCTATTAAGCTATGTCCCTCTCATGATGCAACACCATGTATAATAGTACTCATCTGCTGCAAGGAACCAAATTTTAAATTAATTTGAATAAGATTGAACCGATTACTGGCGATTGCTAAAAGTAATGAAATAAAATTTCACTGTCCTTCGGTTAATTAAACCTAATTACCTAATACTGATATCAAAATCAGGGTTGATAAAAACCATGATATAGAAAAATATTTAAAAATCACGAATATTTTTTTAAATCGCGGTTTTATGAATGTTATTGATTTATTTACATAAACATCCGAATCACTGACATTAACAATGTATTTAGTTCTTATATTAACAAATATACTTTTTGTTTAAACTTACAAAATATGAAATAAATTGTGTCTCTTTTACCTATATATAACTGTAAAATAAGCTAGAGCATACAGAACATTTCAAACATTTATTTAAAAAGAATAGCTGAAGATTACTTATCATTTCTGAAACGTATATCTGCTGCACTTGAAAGGCTTCAAAGAAACGATGCAATTTTATCAGACGTAGACCAATTTAAAATACTTGGGTCGCATTTTGACGAAACTGAATTTACTTTAAAGCAAATGCAAAACTTTAGATACGGGTACGATCAGTGTATGACCTCATACCATTTGCTAGCCTTTACTCTAGACAATACAAAAACAAAGCATCTTAAAAAAATCAGGTTTCTTAGGCTATTTTCGCGATTTACAAAAAGTTGATGGGTGATGGAGCTAAACGGAGATCGGATTCGTGTTCAGCACGTCGAAATACATAGGGGTTACAGATCGGGTACAGATCACTTTTTTTTGTTTGTGGGCCTGTGTAATTTTTAGCAAGATTTTTTTTAAGCGGTTAAATTTTTTTAAAATTTTTCACTGGTAAGTTACGACTGTGACTAAAAAGAAACACCTACTTTTTGCAACTTAATGCAATTAGTTTGAAACCTCAAATGCTTATAAATGTACCTTACTATATAAATACCAAGAAATGTTATTAACTAGCTTTTATTCTAAATAAAAATAACCTATAAAATTTTTACATTCAAATATTTTCGCCATTTTCTCGCCAGCTGCAAACTTTTTTACTATCAGGCCTATAGTCAGGTGGATGTCAGGGGTGTCCGGCATCGACATTTGAGCGTCCCCTAAAGAAATTCCAACATTGCCTGGGCGGAACTATTTTGCATATTGTTATGAATTACACCCCCTTGAAACTAGAGATTGATACGCCTATGCCTAATAGTGAGTGACTGGAAACTTGTAGAAAGAAATAGAGTTTTCTAGAGTGTGGTGAGAGAAGATTCTTGATTGTTTCTGGATGGATCTAGAGGTAATTTCGGAGTACATAAGGCGCGATTACCGGCGCAGAGGAGAAGTTTATTAAAGTGAAATTAATAGCGAAAAAGTGTGGTTAATATCAAGTAAACAAAGGGTAAAGGTTGTATTGAAGTATTGTATAGTCAGTAAATTATTAAATAAAGTGTTAATGGCTTACCCCTTGTTAAAATTATTTAGAACCCACAGATTCATACAGGGTGTTTCCTAAGAGGTGGAAATACGTAACACTGGTGTCAGACGCGGAATTTTAACAAGAGGAGTTTTCGGAAGTGTTGAGAAGACTGGGACAGTATTCTCGGAGTTAGTGCTAACACAAGAAGGACTAATTTACTTGACATTGTTCGAGGATTATTTTCGAACAGAAAAATAGTGTTAAGTGCATTTTCGTGAACTTTTTTTAGAACTTCTCTATTTGGACATTAGTGGTTAAGTGACAAAGACTCTAGATAAGACTTTTTTCGTGCTGTTTCGAGATTTTTGGACAGTTACATTACTGATATTGATGTGATTGTTAGATTTTGTTGATTTTATCGTAATTATATGCCGGTAACGACCAGAAGCATGGCATCCGAAAAACAAATACAGGACTTATTTACCCAAATGCAAAAGATGATGATGGACCAAGAAAAAAAACGCCACGAAGAGAAAGAAGAACAGGAAAGAAAGCGCCAGGAAGAGAAAGAAGAACGAAAAAAAATTACAAGAAAAAGAACAAACGTCAACAGAAAAAAGAAAAACAAGAACTAAAACGTCAAGAGGAATTAAGAAAAATTCTTGAGGACCAAGAACAAAGACGTCAAGAAGAAAAACAAGAAGAAGGGAAACGACGTCATGAGGAAAAACAAGAGCAAGAGAAACGACATCAAGAAGAAGAGAAACGACGTCAGGAAGAATTGAGAAAAATCGTGCAAGACTTGGACATTAAACAACAAGAAGAAAGAGACGAACTAAGGAAAATTATAGAAGGCCAGAGTGCCATATTTGCTGTCACTGAAGAACTCAAAAATAAGGTAGCGGAAGAAGTTAGTGGAGTCAAACAAGTGGTAAGCGAAGTCAAAGGAGAAGTAAATGAAGTCAAAGAGAAAATGCACCAGGTAGAGGGAGAAGTAGACCAACTTAAACAACAGTTGAGGGAAAGAGGAAACCAGCAAGTGGTATCATCAGGTCAGCGATTAAAACTTCCCTCCTTTTATGGTCAAAGTTCATGGACCATTTACAAGAGGCAGTTTAAGGCAGCAGCGAGTGCAAACAACTGGAATGACGAAGAGAAGGCTATGGCGTTAGTCCTGGCTTTAAGAGGCCAAGCAGTGGAGTTGCTTCAGACAATTCCAGCAGAGCAACAACAGGATTTTAGAGTTTTAGAAGCTGCCTTAGATCTACGATATGGCGACCAACACCTTGCCCGAGTGTACCAGACCCAGCTGACATCACGTGTTCAAGGGGCTGGGGAAAGCTTGCAAGAGTTTGAAACTGCCGTATGGAGACTGGCTCACCTGGCTTACCCGGATGTACCGAAGGAATTCCAGGACCAACTGGCAGTAGAGGCTTTCCTGGATGGTATACAGGATGTAAGATCAGACGAGTCCTCAGGTTATCTCGATACCAGAACAGCAGCGAAGCGTTGGTGCGTGCACTCGAGGTGGAAGCTGTCTTTCAGGATACCCCGAGTCCAAGAGTACAAGCTATGAGTATCGAAGAATCGCAACCAGAAAAGAAGAACCACGACCCCAGGTTAATCAAGATGTATAAAATGTGCAAGCAGTTACTGGCTCGATTGGATACTGCAGAAAGACTAGGAAAGCCAAGCATGGGTATTAAATGTTACAACTGTGGCAGAGCAGGGCATATCAAACGAGACTGTCAACAGCGGAACCCGAGGAAAGAGAATGCTGGAAACATGGAAGAGACACAAAATAAACAAAGTAGTGGGCCAAGGCCAAGTGGACGACGTATGAAACGTTACAGGTGCGGAGAACTAGGACATATCCAGCTAGAATGTCCACAGAAGTTAAAGAAATTAAAAGCCGGAGATACTGTGAAGCCCAGGGGAAAATCAGAGGAAGCCGGTACCAGAGAGGCTGAGCCAGATAATGAACGTGGTGCCCCTAGAGAAGTGAAGATTTCCCAGCTTCGGAGCATTACGAGAAGGCCACCACTACAATGATATGGCGATAAAATCGAAACCCCAGAAAGATGCTTATATTTCATCTGGAAGAAGGTGCAAGGAAGATTGCAAGGTACCGGATAACAGGACAGATGAAGCGCTCAGACAAGATCAACTGAACGATGCGGAAATTGGACCTATATTTAGAGCCAAAGAAAGGGGAACTCATCGTCCAAAATGGAAGGATGTTTCAGGCAAAAGAGTGGGACTGAAGGCACTATGGGCACAGTGGGACTCACTGAAAGTCATGAACGGGCTGTTGCGGAGAGTATGGGAAAGCCCGGATGGAAAACAGGTGGTTATGCGTCTAGTGATTCCCAGGTATCGAGTAGCGAAGGTGCTTCAGGAAGTGCACAATGGAACATCCGATGAACACTTCGGTGTCAACAAGACCCTGAAGAAAATACGAGAACGAGAAGTCGTCAGGATGTGGAGGCTTGCTGTCGCAAATGCAAGATTTGTGCACCCAGTAAGGGACCACAGACTGAAAGTAAGGGTGAAGGGTTCAACGCCGGAGCTCCTTTCAAGAGGTTGACTAACAATACAGTGGAGCCATCACCAGCCAGTGACCGAATGAAGGCTCGATATGACCGTAAGGGTAATCCAAAAGGGTTAATCAAGGTGGGAGAGCTGGTTTGGCTGTACAACCCGCAGCGAAGGAAAGAAAAGTTACCGAAATCACCTTGGGATGGACCGTAAACTGGAGATTGATGCCTGATAGTGAGTGACTGGAAACTTGTAGAAAGAAATAGAGTTTTCTAGAGTGTGGTGAGAGAAGATTCTTGATTGTTTCTGGATGGATCTAGAGGTAATTTCGGAGTATATAAGGCGCGATTACCGGCGCAGAGGAGAAGTTTATTAAAGTGAAATTAATAGCGAAAGAGTGAGGTTAAATGTCAAGTAAATAAAGGGTAAAGGTTATTTTGGAGTATTGTATAGTCAGTAAATTATTAAATAAAGTGTTAGTGGCTTACCCCTTGTTAAAATTATTTAGAACCCACAGATTCATACAGGGTGTTTCCTAAGAGGTGGAAATACGTAACAATATTTTCGTAAATTATAAGCGTCTTAATTGGCCATCACTGATATATAATGAGCACACCCTATAATATATTTCTGTGGTTACAGGCCTACTGCCATCGTAGGCCCAGCCCTCTTAAACCTAGAGACCGATCTCAAGTTCCACTATACTCCATTTATTATCTAAATGTTATTTGTGGCATTATCTTAATATTTTCTAATTCTTTGGGACTTCCTGCCACATGTATTTTTTCTTTTTCACCGGTGCTCGGGGAATCCACAAATATCACAATTAATCAGTATGGTACTGGGAAATAACCTCTATGCCTGTGACTTTTCGTCACGTCAAAGGATCAGTTAGAGGTTGCTTTTTTTAACAAATATCACAAATAAATATAAAAACTTTCGCCGACGTTTCGGAAATTCAATCTGTTTCTTTTTTCAAGGCTTTTTTTGAAAAATCTTTTTTGCTGTGTATGATAAATACACAGCTCTAAGAATGTTTGTTATGTTCAATATCCATAGATACTTACTATTTACATAGAACTGTTGATATAGTTAACAGTTTTTTTAAAATTTTATACAATACTTATTAAGTTTGTGAAGTTTTTCTTTTAACATTGGCAACCAGGTTGTACAGATATCTACGGAACAATTCCACACGCATCTACCCTCATTCAATAATATTATCGCTGATTCTTTAATTTTTCTCTTTTTGCTATCCGCCTCTTTTGTCAATTTTTTTTGTCGCTCAATACAAATCCGAAGTTGATCTCAAAATGTCGTATTCTATAATATGGTATGGCATTGGCATTTGATTTCCTCATGTCAAGAAAATCTGAATACAAATTTGGTATGATATGAAAACATATTTGGTCACGTCAAAAAGTTTTAGATCAATAACAGTAGAATTTCTTAATTAGAATAGAAAGGACATTTTGCTACTACTAAAAAGATATCTGCTGTAGGAACGGGCCATGTGCGTCCCCACATGTAGTTTACAGGAGAAATGTTTATTCCTAAAATACAACTTTACAAAATGCGCAATCTTATCTAATTAAAAAAAATCTGCTATTGGTGACCTTAAACTCTTAGACGCGACAAACTTCTGTGACAAACCAATGTTTTATATACACGTATACGAATTTTTCATTAGTAATTTAATATTCGCTTGATAAGCATTGAAATTAAATGTTACATAATGACATAGATATATAGATACATCACTTTGCGGCTATATGAAAAACATTATTTTTTAAGATTTTTTTTTTAAATAAGAGGAAACGAATAATAAATATTAAATTACCTAAACATGAAACTACAAGCAAAAAATTGGTATACCTTGGACTAACAAATGGTTAAGGATTTGGCCCAAAGAGACTAAAATCAATTAAAAACAAATAAACATTTATTTTCATAGATGATAAATTAACAGATTTTCTTTATAAGTAAAAAACATAAAACATATAAAACATTAAATTGTATTATTTGCTTAAAACAAAAACAAAATTAAAAAAAAATAAATAGACATTTATTTTGATACGTAATAAATTAACAATCTTTCCCTAGGAGTAAAAAAACACATTTATTTTGACATGCTTAAAAGTAAAATACATAAAATGTAAAGAAAACACTAAATTGGTGAATGTCATTCTGGTAATTCTACTGCCATCGGTCGTGGGTCAAAACAACGCATCTATTATTTTAGTACTTACTGTCAAAGTTCTTTAGAAACACTTCCATTCTCCCATTCAACAACCATTTCTTTATACGTTTCTGTCATGGTGACATATCACTAGGTATATCTGAATTTAAATCAAGTTAATTTGAAATTCCACAGACAGAGCTGCTCCACGCACATGTGATGGGGAAAGCAGGTGATGTTTTTTATGATAAACAAGAATAGCCTAGTTGCTTTGCACTCGCTTGCTCCTATTGCCATACCTAAACAAACATTTTCCGAATCCGTATACACACCGATAGAATCGATCCTGCGATTTAGGAAACCAAACACAAAAAACGACTTGCCCAAAAGTCTCCTGTGATTTTTGTTATAATGAAACACACCACACATAAAAATATAGTACATAATATTCAACCCGCACAAAGGCACAAGTAAACGCGACATTATTTACTTATTTACCAAGAGTATCATTGAGGTCACAGCGTAGAATGACGTCGGGCCGTCGGAGCAGAGCCAATGAGAGGCAACTTGTGTGTTTTCCCCTGAATCCGAAGTTGACCGATTCAGTCCGATTGGTGTTGTGGTGACGTAATTCAACACAAAACTTTGTAATTCCAACAAAGTTTTTATTTACCACAGTTAAATCTTTCTTTATATTGTCTTCTTTTTAATGGTAGCTAAATGCTCTAGTGCTCTAGTAAAGCAACTAATAAAAACTCTAAAGTACTTTTTAAGGGCTAATACAAACACTCAGTAAAGTTATTTATTTTAGTATAGTGAACAGATATTTCTAACCTAATTAAAATTATTGCTACTCTAGTTAAAAAACTCGTAGCAAATAATTTTTTGCTGCGGCTTTTCTCAGTGAATATTGCGATATTAGCAGCTGGAGTCAAACTCAAAAATTTGGCGAAGGCGCTGGGGTACACTATTAATTAAAGTTACATAATTATTCAGTAGGTATGATATAATAACTATATCTAAAACCTAACTGGGAGAAGAGATTCATAAAAAACGCTTG
Source organism: Stenurella melanura (assembly GCA_963583905.1). Classification (NCBI taxonomy): domain Eukaryota; kingdom Metazoa; phylum Arthropoda; class Insecta; order Coleoptera; family Cerambycidae; genus Stenurella; species Stenurella melanura. The sequence continues at coordinate 79,922,494 of OY757309.1, read as the reverse complement.
AGCAGCTACTATCGGAGTTACAGCCGATCATGCAAATACGTCTTATACTTTTTTGAAATCCGTTGAAAATCGCTGAAAATTTTGCGGTCACAATAATAGATACCTATAAGTACTTAAATTTCCAAATGGAAAAAAAGGGTAAATCTGTTATAAAGAAGGATTACTTTACAGGGTACTTAATAAAGCGTGTGAGCATCTCAGAAAAATATTTGTATCTCAAATAATCCGTTAATTAACTCACTCTATTACTGACTTTTACGAAACGTAAGTTGTAAAATACAACAAATGTGGATCAAGTTTGTATTAATATATGTATAATATTGTACCAAATACCATAAAAATCAGAAAGTAAAAATTTCTATTTAAATTTAATGATAGTAGCACGAAACATATCAGATTAGATCATTATAATCTATAAATAAAGAACTCATTAGTATTATTTATACACTTTAAATGTCAGTTAATCACATAACAATTATCTTTTCAATTTATTTTTAAAAGAACACATAATCATCAGACCTTTGACACACGAAAAAATAATAACACGCTCTTCTGGGTAGAGTACTTACTTAAAATTGCTAAAGTTAAGCCAACGGAAAATTGTTAGAAATTCAAACATACGAATGACATAAGAAGGAATGCGTTTTTAAGCAGGAATATTTGTTTACGCCTCCCACGGAGAAGTGAATCAAATAGGTTATTTTTAATCAAAAACGCTCAACATTTTATTTTTAATTATTACTTGTGATAAGTAGATAATATATCTATATAAACATTCCTGCAAATAAATAATAATCCTACCTGTATATATTAATAAAACAATAACAATGTGTGAATAATACTTACATGTGTTTTCATATTTTCTGTAAATTATTTTACACCAAGAAATCGTTTATTAAATATAACGGTATGCCTAGGGCATACTTGATTAGGATTGTTATTATTAATGACCGGGAAATACTCATTTTCGTTTCATATTTAAAAAATGTTTATATTTTCACAAGTAGGTGTAGATACTGACCTTTCTGCGAAGATCGTCAAACATGTTGTCTTCTAAGCAAGTGGGTTTATCTAAATGGAAATGTTAGACAATACTGTTAAGTTAAATATCTAGATAATTAAAAGTTGATCACAGTTAAGTTCGTTAAAATGTCTGGAGCGCTCACCATTCAAACCCAACCGCACTGACTGACTTAACTAATACATGCGTTACTTTGGCCCGGTTACATACTTGCGCAGCCAAAAGATAAACAAGGGGGTGACGATGCAGGGTATTTTGACTATTAGACCAAGCGCCCGAGACCAAAAGAGAGAAAATGCGTCAAATTGAGGTACTGTCGTGGACAATACATAATATAGGACACCTTTTTTTCCCTAGTGTAAATATATCTTTATTTGAATATGTAATAATGTTCGAAATAAAACAGATATTATCACTATTTTATTTTTTATTTTAAGACGGATATGGTAAGGTTGGAGTTATATTGCTATAGCAGAAGAGGGATGGTCAATGAGACAAATTACACTGCGTTATAATAACATTAACAAAAATTTGGTATTAAACATTAAAAAAAGTGAAGAAAAAACAGTTTAATCAATTCATAAGAAATATTATTTTAAAAAATGAAAAACTTACTACTTATTACACTATTACTTAATATTTGTTTATTGTACCATTTCTATTAGTCTGTTTGGGCATAGAATTCAATAAATATCCGTAATATTTTCCCTTGCATTATTTATTGATTCAAGTAATTTTTGGGCTTTCCGTGGTCTCACATTTCAGTTTTGGATATTTCTTACGAGTAGTTCCCGTACCTTTTCCACGGGCATATAATAGTCCGGGAGCTCGCGTACAAAAGTGCTGATTATCCGGCTGCGAACTGTAACAATGTGTGAAATCGATTGTTCACACATAAGTGAACAATGAATAAATCGGCAGCTGACTGGGGGTGGATGTGAAAACAAAATTGAAAAAAAAAAAAAATTCCGCGAAAGCTGAAACTTATACGAGTGGAAAATTATGTTGTATAATGAAAGCAGAACATGGTCAGCTGGACGAGGGGTGGTGGATTGTGCGCCAGCTGATCGATCGGAAGGGTCCAAAAACATGAAAAATTAAAAACTATTCGGCGGCGGGCTTTGAGATTTGGGAACATGACAATTCGCGATAAACGCAGTTAGCTGGATGTATGTGGGTGGAAAAGTCGTAAGCTGGTACAGTAATGGTGCTGAGTCTTGACTTACCTGAGAAACAGCGCAGCACACCACGTTTATAGCGTCAGCTGACGACTTTTCCACCCTCATACTTGCAGCTGACTATGTTTATCGTTAATATTAGTACGAATATTATCATATACCCAAATTTCAAAGTTCGCCGAAAAATTGTAATTAGAAATATCGATATCGATAAGTTGAAGTGACAAAGTGTGCGTGCGGCATTCTCAACTTTTTGTTTAAATTCAATTAAATATTCAACATATTGTAAAAATACATTTCTTATGAATATACACATTTAAAACATTTGAAAAAAATACAAATCCCCAGACAATTTATTTCGTAAATACTGAAAATAAGATAATATAACAAGATTTATTATCTTAGAATCTACTATTTACAATACTACTTAATACTACGGCTACTATTACCAAATAGACAATCACAAGTTTACGCTAATGTTAGGCTATGGGTAAACGGAAGCAAAGCAAATGTGATAACGGTGATGATACGATGAAAAAAACGGTTAGGCGGCTGATGAGACGGTGATACAGGAAATGGTGGGTGAGTGGTTCTGACGGTCAAAAGCGATAAAAACAGGGGGTTAGTTCAGGCAGTGCACGGATAACGGGAGTCAGTAGTTACTTACCAAGTTGGTACTTACATACTTGACTCACTTCCTCCTGTTGCTGGTGGACATGCGTGTAGGTCAACAAACTGGAGTGAACTTCTCTCCACGGACGGTCGGCACCAGTTTTGCCGAAAATTCGGTAGCTATGGAATCACTGGTCGGCATTTACTCCCATCTGGCTTATAGACGATGCCTTCAAGCGGAGCAAACGGTAGAGGGAGGGACGGCGTAGTCGGATTGCGCACGAGATTCGGACTTATGGAAAAATATAAGTCTTACATACAAGTTCCTCTACTTACTATTCCTTACACACGTCTATCCTCACGTCGGCCGGACACCAACTAAATTCTCCAACAAACGGTGCACTGCTTGACAGGAGGCAGACTGATGTTCTACGCAGGTGCATGTCTGCAGGCGGAGAATGAACTGCTCGCGATGAGTCTCTGGCACAGACTAAATGACTAATTGAAATAAATGCAAGTATATGGTACATGGTAAACTACATTGCGCACGCCTACATTTCAAATATTTTCACGGATTACCTAGCCTCTACAATTATACAATATAATATATAAATAAATAACCTGCTTAATATTAAAACAGACGGTGGTTTGGGGTGCAATTTCCATAACGAGAAATGCTTCCGTTACAGCATTGCGTGTATTTACTTCAATATTTCTAGAATATCTGATTGAATGTGTTCTTTGTTATTTGTTTTGCTGTTGCCTTTGTGCGGCCCCTTATTTATCAAATAATATTTTGAACTTTGAAAACTCTGTTGTTTTATTACTTTTAAAATGTATTTTCACTCCAATTTTTAAACAACTATAAAAACAAGCTAACCATTATACTCTTCGCCGATTTACTACACTTTTTATATAATTGTTGCACATTCTATAGGATACCCTTTGCAGTTTTTCTTGTAAATGATATTGGTTTCAAACATTTTTTGTTTAATTACAAATCAAAGACTTTTTTTAATTTCAAAAATTAATAACTTTTTTATTTACTGATCGATTTTGTTAAAAAACTATAGAGTTCTTTCTCTAGCTAACACTTATACTGTCCAAATTTCAATACAATCGGACTTTTCGTTCTTAAGTTATCGTGCTTACAAGAAACGTGACGTACGGACAGACAGACGGACGGACCGACAGACATACAGACAGACGGACGGACATTTTGAAAGTCGTTCAGAATTCGATCACCAATACAGTGATATGAAAATTTTTTCTCTACGAGCAATAATACCGGTTTTAGAAATGTGCCGATCGAATGCAGTATACTCTTCTTTTGTATTTGCGAAGATTATAATAATACAGCGAACAATGAAATTTAAAAATTACATGCAACAACTTAAGGTTATTATTCTTCTTCTGTAGAATATACTATTAAATAGCACTATATATAAACTATAGTAGGGAGAATTGGAAGGAGAAAAATTGACAACCAAACACACGTTCCTTATATTTTTAAAAAACTTTGTATAGGAAAAGCTCCAAGGAATGAAATGTCTTTTGCTATTCTTAAATCGTGTTTTCGCACTGTATTATATTTTTACCCATGTCACAAGTACTTAATTAAACGTATAGGTACAGTGAGTGAATAACAAAGTTGCGAAAATAAATTCCATTCAAGCTTTTATCTTATGACTCATTCATTCAAACTGTAGGTAGTTTAAATGTTACAATCATGAAAATCGGCCAAATAATTGCGTCCTACGAATCTAAAACTGGCCAAAACTCAAAATGGTATTTTCTTGAAATGAAAATAAGTGCCGGTTTTTATCGAGGAAATAATTTCCCTCGATAGACTTGTAGATACCAATAAATTAATAATGGCCCTCCATGGAATTTATCGCTTGTCATATAAACAGATAAAACAGTTTGTCAGTTTTGTGCCCAAATCTCTATTGGTGTTGAATATTATACCTAATCATGAAAATTGACTTCAATAATTATTGTGTTCAATTAAGGCATTTGAATTTGGAACTATAAAAAAAAACGTCCTGGGGTATTCCACAAACATCAAAACTTTTGAACACAACTCTCGAGTACGTTGAAATTCACGCATCGAGTGTTGCTCGACGCATATTTCGTTAACCACGTTAGTATCGTCAGGTGATCATTAAAGCCTGGACAATAAAAATTATGAAATACAATTTCATATTACACATTATTACAGGTTCACACTTCCTAGTAAACGTTCTCCAAACCGTGGGTTCGGAAATTATAAGACAGATAACACTAACATGTATATATTAGTGTACTTTACTGCTACAATACCTGTTATATACCCCACTAATGTACAGGGTGGATCATTAATAATAGGCCAAGTGCTGGGGTAGATTCTTTGGGCCAAAATATGAGAATATAACCAAATATGCTTTAGTAAATTAAATATTGCTGTGGAAAAAGATACAATTGTATCTTTTGGATTTTGACACCTTAAGGTGTCAAAATCCAAATTATTTTTTCGTTTTTTTGCAATAACCCAACATGCCTCTTGACTGAAATTCGCCAACGGACCTTGCAATTTTTTGTAGTAAAAATGGGTTTCAGTCGATTGTTCTGAAAATCGGTAAACTTATTTACACAGAACTTCCCTCTTTATTTGTGCATGGCGGTCATGCACTCTAAAAAATTAATAATTACGAAATGACATTGAAAATAATCAGAATATAGTTATCTCCAGAGAATAATAATCGGAATAAAGTTATTGTTAGAAAATTTGCTAACTTTTGGTCAAAATAATATACAGAGTGCTCATCCACAGCAAAACTTCAATACTAAATAACAGGAGCCATATATGGAAGGCTTGCGCAAATACCTTTACAAATGTCCACTATGGCTGAATTATTTCTTGGGATGACCACCCTGTACATTTTTCAATAAAAATATAATAGGTGCATATGCCAAATATTATTGCCATCTGTCACATTTTCAATCCCACATTCACGTAATGGAGTGGAAGTACAGTGGTGGTTAAAAAATTTCATTTATTTTTGAAATTTTTCAAAAATGTTGGTAAAAAAATTTCCAAAATTTCTTTCTTCTAAAATAGGTTTAGAATGTCATGAAAGGTAAAAAAATTTAAATTTGAGCAAAAAAAAATGTTTTCGTCTATTTTATAGTAGTGACAAATAGATTAAAAATGTTTTCAAACATTTTTTTAAATTTTTCAAAAATATTTTTAAATTTGTTTGAATAGTTTTAGAATGCCATGGAAAGGTGGGAATTTTAATTCTGAACAAAGAAAAAAAAATCCATCTATTTTAGGGGTAACATTTTTTCAAAAATGGTAAAAAAATGTTCTAATTTTTTTTTAAATAGATTTAGAACGCTATGAAACTTAGAAATTTTAAATTTGAAGAAAGAAAAAACATTTTTCTATCTGTTTTAGTGGAAAATTTTGTTTCAAAAATGTTGGTAAAAAAAATGTTAACAACATTTTTTTTAATATGTTTGGAGTGCCACGAAACGTGGAAATTTTAAATTTGAACAAAGGAAAAATAATTTTCATCTATTTTAGTGGCAAAATTTTTATCAAAAATGGTAAAAATATTTTTCAAATTTTTTTTTTCCGAAATAAGTTTAGAATGCCATGAAACGTGGAAATTTTAAATTTGAACAAAGAAAAGAGAAAAAAAAATTCATCTATTTTAGTGGTAAAAAAATTTCAATTTTTTTTTTCTGAAATAGGTTTAACGTGTCATGAAACGTAGAAGTTTTAAATTTGAGGAAAAAAAAATTCTATCACTATTTATTCCATTCAGACGGTCCACCCTGTATATTTTCCAGTGAAAGTTTAACCATTTCTTCGCTGACAGTAGGGTCAACTACCTACCAAATTTGACTGCTCTCCGTCAAGTAGTTTTTTTAGTTAATGCACCAACAGACAGACAGACAGACAGACTGACGGAATTGAAAAACCTATATTTTCGTAATCTACCTGATCTGAAACGTCAGAATCCGAAAAAATCTCGGAGGGTGATTTTTTCTCGAATTCAATACTTCCCTTCGGTATGTGAGGGAAGTAAAAAAAGAAACAAAAAAAGTTTATTTTTTTTAAAAATTTTTACAGGAAAAGGAAACACTGAAGAAAAATTTAAGGGAGGGCATAAATTGATAATTTTTACCTAACTATTTTGGGATCTCTCTGAATTCCTTCAAAAAAATAAAAATCTAGGGAAATTCTTTGTCGAAATTATTTTTGTCTAAAAAATTCTGAAAACCGGTCTTTGCATAGAAATAATAAACTTTTGACCCCCACCCCCAACTTTTTCTACAAAGTACTTCCTTTTCCCATAAAAAAATTCCAAAAAAAAAAATTTTTTTGTTTATTTTTTCGGGAGAAGCACTTTGAAAAAAAAAAAACACCAAGAGACAAGAGATGCTTATTTTTCTCCAAAAAATGAGCCTGAATATTTTCAGAATTTTGATGGAACATTTAAGCAGACCTTCGCAGATGTTCAGTTTCAATCGCCTCTAGATTAAAAAATCGAATTCGGTGGGACTGGTGGTCACAGAGAATTTTAATCAGGGGGCCCAGGAGAAGATTTTCCCCAAGTTCCAGAACAATCGACTGAAACCCATTTTTACTATAAAAAACTGCGAGGTCCTTTGCTAGAGGAACTTTTTTTTATTCTAAGAAACAATAATTAATGTATTACATCACGTTAGATCATAGAGGGCGCCGCAGGACCTGTATCTAATGATGAATTTTTTTCATAGAAAATCTGAGGAGGTCGTCATTTCCACATATAAAAGGTGCACTTGGTAGAACTTTTGATAACTCCAACCGTTTTCGAGGAAATTGCCGTTAAACAATTGAATAATTTTTTGAAAGATTTGAGTTGAATTTAATGAAACAAAGTGTATTAATTGAAAAAAGTACAAAACGTAAGGGAAAACAAAATCGTAATAACAGCGTAAATTCTTTCTCACTAATGGAGTATTTTTATGGTATTGAGATAAATACAGAAATCAGAAGATTGTGTAAAATAAGGATCTAATATCTTATTAGAAGACCAAAAAATAACATAAAAGTTGACTTAATGACATTAGTATTTATTGTATAAACTTTCTCCCCATGCAAAAACCCAATTGCTGCAACTTAGAGTAAATTTTCAATATGGTCTCCACCTACTTCTATGCCTTTTCTAATTCTTTTCATAAAAGATTTTCTTACATTGAAAAATACATGTTCCTGTCCTCTAATATAATTGGTTGCGTTTTGTATTTTTTCCCACAGTTCTTCTCTTGAATTGATAGTATTTGCATAGACTAAGGACTTCATATGTCCCCACACATAATAATCCAAAGGATTATAATCAGGACTCCTTGGTGTCCAAGCAAAGTCACTTCCTCGACCGATCCATCTGCGTCGGAGAGTTCATCAAGATAATTCCAGACGTCAATGGAGAAATGACGGGGAGCTCTATTTTGCATAAACCAAATTCTGTTCCGTATGTCTAGCATGAAAGGATGTAATAAATCAGCAAAAGTATTTTGAAGAAAAAACGGATAGACTGCCCATTTAAATTTGGAGGAAGGACAAATTGTCCCAATAACTGATCGCCGATAATACCAACCATACCAAACGTTCATCTTAAATTCGTGCTAAAAATGCCTTTCTTTAACGGCATGAGGATTTTCTACTTTTCTATTTCTTCAGTTAAAAACGCCTCGGCGAGAAAAGTTGCTTTGTCGGTAAATAAAATGTTCTTAAGAAAATTTCGATCCCTGTTGTGTTTATTTAGAACAAATTGACAAAATTGTAGCCTTTGTGGAAGATCCCTTCGAAGTAAGTTTGTATAGGAGTGAAATGACATGGGTAGAAGCGTTCTTTGCATAAGACTCTTAGAACAGATTGTTCACTCACTCCTGTTGCCGCTGATAAACAACTTGAGCTGACTTAAGGATCTTTATCCACACGAACTAAAATTTCTAGTTCTTGATCTGGAGTAATTAGTTTCGGTCGTCCTACATCATTTTTATGGCGAAATGAACCCGTCTTTTCCTAACGACGAAACAGATCTTTGAAAATCGTATGGTCTGGCGCTGTATATTCTATTTGGGTATCGCTGCAGCACGTCCGCTAATTTTTTTTTGTACGTAAACACATATCATATCAGTCATTTTCCCTATTTGAAAAGCTATTATGTCGAGGCATTTTAAATAATGAAGTTAAAGAAATTAGATAGAGAAGCACAAGAACAAAATAAAATGATTAAATGGCATACATGACAGTACTAAAACGTAACCAAAGCACATTTTTGAATAAATACACTTTGTTTCATTAAATTTGAATTTGTGTTTCAAAAATGTAAGTATTTAAACGTTTAACGGCAATTTCCTCGAAAACGGTTGTAGTTATCAAGTTCTACCAAGTGTACCTTTTAAACGTGGAAATGACGCCATCATGAGATTTTCTAGTCAGAAGTACCACAACGTTTCGTCAAAAAAAATGAAACAAATTCATCATCAGATGCAGGTCCTGCGGCGCCCTCTATGATCGAACATGATGTAATACATTAATTATTGTTTCTTAGATTAAAAAAAGTTCCTCGATCAAATTTGGCCAAAGATCAGTCAAGAGGCTGTTGAGTTATTGTAAAAAAACGAAAAAGTAATTTGAATTTTGACACCCCCTATCTTTTTCCACAGCAAAACATTTTACTAAAGCATATTTGGTTATATCCTCATATTCTGGCCCAAACAATCTACCTCTACACTATGGCCTATTATTAATGGTCTACCCTGTATATAACATTAAGTAATATTTATTACTTGACAATGTACTTCCTTGTTCGATTCTAGTTTACTTGTGATCCCTTCTTATTTCCTCAGAATTAATTTGAACTTATTCTCTTCGTAGCTGACTTGGTTTCCTCATATTCCCTAAGAAAACTTTTGTTGCATAGTGTCTGGGCTCTTACAATAGAATTTGAAAATTTTGGTTCTCCAGCGTCATCTCTGAGGGGGTTAATGAACTTCCATTCTAATGACAGCACATGTGGTGTCATCTCTCCCGACTAGTATAGAAATATCAATAAAGAAATTTTCTAACTAAACCATAGAAGTACAATGTTCCACTATCAGTCACTAGATGGCACGATACTGTACTTCTATGTTCCTTTAATCCCTAGTAACAAAAATAATATACAAATATAAGAAGTTTTACGGTTGTATTTAACGAATGTAAACATAGGCTGGATGACCCTCCGGAAATATAGGCTGATATCTTTACCTTGACATCACACATTACTAAGAGAAACTATTTTGTAAGTTATTACACCCTTGTGTCCGCTGGTTTTTAAAATAAATTAAGGTGGCCATTCCCTAGAAAGAGACATCCGATAGGAAAATATTTTCTATTCTTGGCAATAACTGTTTTTTCTTAGTATGTATATTTAAGCAAACCATAAAAGTACCTAAGTAGAACCCTAACAAGACTATTACTATGAATTTTCACTCAATAATGTCAGTGGTTTGCAAAAAAGCTAGATTTAAATTTAAAAATTATGTAAACCTTCCAATTTCGTAGTTTTAAATCCAGCTATTTTGCAAACCATTGAAATTATTGAGTGAAAATTCATAATAATAGAGTCTTGTTATGGTCCTACTTAGGTACTCTTTTAGTTTTCTTTAATGTATGTACTAAGAAAAAAAGTTATGTGCAGAAATAATAATTATTTCCCTATCGGATGTCTCTTTCTACCTTAATTGATCGAATTTTGAAACAAAAATATTTTCTCTAATGGCATAACCAATTTTTATGATTTCTACTTCCACATACACGTATAGTGTAGTCGAAGTAAACATTTTTTTTGTTGAATTTGGATTAGAATGTCACGTAACGTCAAGATCTGAAATTTGAGCAAAAAGAAAATTCTGTCTGTTGGTCAATCGGTCTGTCTAACTTTCTTTTGGGCACACGTTTAATTATTTTAATCAAGATATGTGCAACTGGCAAGAAAAATGCAAGAGACCGTTTTCATGAAGAATTGACCAGGCTAATCAGGAAAAATATCTACATGGAAAAATGTCAGTGGCGTATCACTTTTTTGGTAAAAATTATCAGAGGACATGTTCGCAGGGACTGGTGTGGAGCGATAAAATAACTTTTTGAACTAAAATATGTGTTATATCCTACATATTAACACATACCAAAATTGAGACCTAAAATAACCTGGGTATGTGGGGGTTTTTGAAGTAGCAGAAGTTACAAATATGAAATCAAAATTGAGAAATTCAAAATGGCGGCACGATTAGCTGGACACAATTTATCATTAATCGTCTTAAAATTGCCAGTTACTATTTTTCCTAGATTCTCTGGCCCCAAAAGCATGTAATTATGTGGGAAACTGACGTGCCGTGATGATAAAATTTTCCAAGTGTTGGGAAATTGGAAATTTTCCCCCATTATATAGAGATGCAGGCGAGACGGGAAATGGCAGTTATTATTTTTCCTACATTGTCTAACATTACATTTAATCAGGGTTGATAAAAAATCATGATTTAAAAAAACAAAACAAAAATCACGTTTTTTTTTAAATTAAAAAAATCATGATTTTTTTGATTTTTACTAATTTTTTTACATAAACATCCCTAATTGACATTAACAATGTATTTAGTACTTATATTAACAAAAATAGTTTTTGTTTAAACTTACAAATGGAATAAATTGTGTACCTTATTGTAAAATGAGCTAGAGCGTATATACATGAAAATTCCTGTCAGAACTCGAAAACTCGCCTGTCTTTATAATGCGGGGATGGTGCGAATTGTCATTATTTGCTAATCTGCCACGTAACAAGTGAGAAAGCGAGTCTGAGTGATTATATTTATAGCATTTACATATTAAATAACTTTATTTTAACAGGTCCTCTACTAGAAGTAGAAGGAAAAAAGATTGTATTTGGCAATATTTTATTGAAAAATCAAGTAAGCTTGATGGAAAAAGTGGTAGTAGAGCTTCACCTAAAAAGTGTAAAGTAGAAATGCAAGGGATTGTGGACCGACTGAGAGTCCACTGGAAAAAATGTGCTTCGCGTAATGTAGAAAGTGTAGAAACAAATAATGAAGGTCCCTCTACTTCAGGAACTGTGTCCAGTATAAGTATAGTGTTATTTTATTTATATACATAACTTCTTGGTAAGACAAAATATTAAGACAACCTTTTTATTAAATTACATATTTAACATCGGTCTATTTCTGCGACTAAGGCCAATTATGCCAGGAGACGAGCTAGATTCGGATTGTTAAAATGATCTAGTGCATTTTCTAGATTTCTAGTAACTTTCCATGGACAAATGTGACTTTTTCATTCACTCCTAGTTTTAAGAATAAAGTATAGTATCTATGCCTCTGTCTGTGGGTAGCTGGATTTAAAAATGAACAATAACAAGCTTGTTTTTTATTACAAGTACAATTGAACACGTTACAACAAGATGCAGAGGAAGATAGTGCCCCACAGCCGCTCTTATCTTTTGTTGTACGTATGTCCAAATCTAATAAAGAAGAAAAAGATAAATAAATTGCTAGGGCTCTTTATGTGACAAACAGCAGTTTCACATGTATCGAACAACCTGAAGTAAAAAAGGCAATAACGCTTTTACGACCTGGATATGCACCACCATCTCGACATGATGTGTCCCACAGACTGCTCGATGAAGTGTATAATGAGGTAAAAAGTAAATATTTCAAAGATTTATCAGGAAGTTTAGTTTGTTTGCCATTGGATGGATGGTCCAACATACACAATGAACCAATAATATCTGCAACTGTAACTACGGAAAATGGGTCTTCCTTTTTAGTAGACACAATAGACACATCTGGAAATCCACATACATCTGTATATTTAACAAAACTTGCAACAAACTTAATTAAAACTCTAGACTGACTATACCTGTACAGTAAGCAGTTTTATGACGGATAATGCTGCCAATACGAATGCTATGAGAAACTAAATTAAAGAGTCAACACAACTAAATGTTATTACTTACGGTTGTGCTCCACACATTTTAAACTTGTTATGAAGGATTTGGAAATTAGTGAAATTAAGGAACACGTTACATTCATTGTGAAATACTTCCGAAACAATCATTTTGCCTCTGCGACATACGCAAAAGAAGGAGGAAAAAACTTACTTTACCTTCTGACGTAAGATGGAACTCACTTGCTGACTGTTTACAGGGTTTCGTTAAATCACGGCCCACACTTTTTAAAATTAGCGAGGAACATAAAAATGAAATTGACAGCATAATAAGACAGAAAATTTCAAACAATTATTTAAAAAGAACTGCTGAAGGTTACTTATCACTACTAAAACCTATATCTGTAGCACTTGATAGGCTTCAAAGAAATGATGCAATCTTATCCGACGTCATAGAACATTTTGACGAAACTGAAATTACCTTAATGCAAATGTAAATATTTAGATACCGATACGAGCAGTGTATCACTTCATACCATATTTGCTAGTCTTCAATCTAGACCCTACGAAAACAAAGCATAAATGAACAGAAAGCGAAAAGAATCGTGCTTTAAAAGCCGCTAATGAATTATATCTCGAAAGTGGTTTACTACCACTGATTATTAAATTTCTGGCAAAGTTGGACTGGTGGAAATCCCGAAGAAATATTGATTAACAAATTATTCCCGATTATCAAGCAATTATTTTCTGCTGCAGCTAGTTCAGCCTCGGTTGAGAGAATATTTTCAACATTTGGTTTGATTCATTCTAAGATTCGAAATGGTTCAGGGACTGAAAAAGCAGCTAAATTAGTTTTTTTGTACAGACTTTACAATAATTAACCCAATTTAAAATTTTTGTTTTGGAGTAAATCATGTTTTATTTTCTTTTAGAGTTTGTTCTGTTTAATTTGTTTACTTTATGTTTCTGCTTTTAAGTAGGCACCTAATTTATAATGTATATTTAAGATGGTAACTTCTGTTTTATATGTGTAACCCATCTGTTCTTTTCTTCTTTTTATTTGAATTTTCTGAACTTTGATTTACCTACTTAGATTATTGGCTTTACACAACTTGATTTAAATTTTAAAAATCAGTTGATTTAAATCGTCGCAACCCTGCCTTTAATAGAAAAACAAGGAAGCTGACGTGCCACGATGAAAAAAATTGATCGTTTATTTTTACACGTTCAATAAATGAATTTACCCCTTTAGCAACGTCAGACATGTCAGTAGTAATGGAACTTTTTCTTCAAGGAGTGATAAACTATTGAAAAATAATTGAAATCTTCATGCTGCGATGAGTCTAAAATCCTGGTCGAGGGCTCCATTTCTATTAGTAACATGTCAGTTTTTCCAAATAAAAATTTGTAATGTCACTTGATGTAGAGTAGGAAACACAATTAATGGCAATTCATCACCCCATTGTTGCATCTTGGCAATCAACCACCTTAACTTACATAAGGAATTAATATTTGAAACATGAGTTTGCTCTGACTTAACTGAATTGAAATAATTTTCACTATCACCTAGAAAAATAAATTAATTAAGAGGAACTTTAATGCCTCGGTTAAAAATTTCCATTCCAATGAGTGCAGCGGATGAAGGTTGGCTAAGAAGTGACTCGGTATCGAAAATTAGGCCATCTCATAGGTAAAATCATTATTTAGACCATCACATGTAGACACGATTATACTTCATTGGGGCTAAAAGTGTGTCCAACAAATTTTATCTTAGTCCTCGATTTATTTTCAAAAATTTAACATGCGATATGAATGTCACTTAATCTAAAATACCGCACGACATATTAATGTGCCACGAGCAGCAAACGTGTTAAAGGCACATGAAGTTTAGAGATTTTGACATTTCACTCTTTGAAGGATGGCACAGAGTAAACAACGTGTATTAGTGTTGTATGTTAGACGCCCTACCAGATTAAATGTCACCTATTTCATTACTTTGCACTCCCGAAATTACACATAAGCCTGCCCACTATTATCTGCTGAAAAGATAGGGATTAATAAATAAAATACCAGCTTTTTAAAATAGAATGTTTTTACCCATCTAAAACACAAAAATAAAAACAAAAAAATATAAACATTACCCTTATACTAAACGAAAAACCCAACAAATGCTTAAAAAACTAATGACTACCGAGGAAATACTGTTTTTTAAGTTGTATAAAATAAAATTGAGAACTACGAAAATAAGTAGTTCATTCACTGAAATTCACAGTCTTAAAAACATTCGCTATCACAAACTACTGGGCTTACACAACAAAATATATTGGTCATATAATATGTCCTAATGATTTCTCACATTTACTGAGCTAAGAAGAAACTGAAAAATTAGGTTAAAATAATAAAAAAAAAACAATTGCTGAAACAAAATGTTATGCTAATAATATCTACGAGTGATCACGCGAAATGGCACCCTTATGGGAAAAACACAAAGTGGAGAAAGAGTTCTTTAAAGTTTAACCTTTTTTTTTTCTAGGTATCTTTTCACGTGATCTCTCATATTTGATGAACAAAAAAGAAACCATTAATCTATGTTATGATGTCCTTTTTTTCGTAGTACAATAACAGGCCAAGTGAAATTAGACTTTCTTAAATTTAATTTAATTATAATGAGATTAAAAACATTTTCTACAGGTTAAAACCTGTATGAATCCATTGTTAGTGTGGCCATCAAGAACCAACAACGATGTAGATTTATACAGGTTTCAATTTGTAGACATTTTTATTTGCTCTAATTTGACCAGCCTATAATTTTATAACATTATTTAGAGACAATTACATTGTCAGTTTATCACATGTTAGCAAATTACAAAGTAAGACTAACTAATATTTAAATAAGTATCAAAAACAATAAGATAAATACACAGAATTACAGATAAACCTTGTAGCAACAATGTATTTGCATAGAACTGATTGTGCCATATCATAATACATTTATTGTTATAATCAAATAGATAATTCGTTTACAAAATGGTTTCAGTAAGGAACAAAGAATCAACCAGTGCAGATCTAGAAAATCACAGTCAAGGTAGGTAATTTTTCTTACTATATTTTAATTTGCATTTTTGTAGGTAAAGACCAAAAAAGCATCGACTAGGTAATTAAGTATTGAAATCGTGAAAGAAAGGAGTCAAATGATCTTATTCTCAATATATCCCGTAATTAAAAAAAGGTATTGACTTATGTTAATTTGTTAATTCGTAAGAATGATTGAAACTAAACTCTATCTTGCAGATTGAACGTAAATGATTAACAGGTAACATAATTTATTGATTCATAAAAATGGTAATAAATATTAATCATTAATGTTGGTAGTAGAGGCATATTTTATGATGAACTGAATTAATTTCCCATAGGCACAAATTTTTAGGATGTCTTGCCAAAAGGTTTCTAGAATTGATTAAGCACATTTAGTCATATCCATTCAAGGACAGTACTTTGATAATATAGTAGATGAACCGGAAAACTCCAAGAATGAAAATAAAGAATTAATTAATTTTTAGAAAATTCCAGAATAAATGGATATTTCTCATTGTCTGATGAAGGCAATAACCAGAAACTAGTTCGAGAACGGTGTTGCGTATTGGCAACAAAAAGAATTTCATTTATTTGAAAAATTCACTATCGTCAATTGTAAAATAAACATAACCACTCATCATGGTACAAGTCTTAAATCATCAAGAATTGTGTTTTAGAACCTACGCTTAATTTATAAAATATAGTGACAAGATTGCAATGTTTCTAACAATTAATATTTATTACTATTTTATTTGACCATCTTGCTTTTGTTGGAATTACTTGGTATTTTTTTCTAACTTTACTAATTTTTAATTATCATCATTAATCACCCAGCGAATAGAGAGCCAATTTTTGTATAGCTGCAAATCGAGAAGTTACTGAGGATACCTGGATTTGCAACATTACAATTCAAAATAAGTTGTGCGCAGGAGTTACAATATAAATGCTTTGAAGCTGCAGCCAAACATATTTAATAAAACTTATATGTTGATGATTTTTGTAGTATTAAAAAATTACTCTCATTGCCAATGATAATAATCGATAATGTCTGTAAAAATAATTTTAGTTTCTAGCATCTATCAATAAGAAATAAATTTATTATTTATAAAAAATATTCAAGTGGATGAAATTATCAGTATTATTAATATAAAAAATCCACACATATTTTGTACAAATTTGTGGCCCATTTGGAAAGGTTAGAGGTATATAAGTGTGAGCTTTTTTTTATAAAATAAATAAATTTGTTGGTGAAAAATAGAAAGCTTCATAATTATACAATTTTTCGTAGAAATTGTAAGTCGAATTTCAGGTAGGTAACAAGATATGTTTATTATTAAGGTTTTCTTAAAATAATTTAGCTAGTGTAGTGTTGTAGCTGTTAATTATGTGTAAATTATTAAATATAATTACTGATTTGGCATAAAATGTATAAGTATAAAAATAATAATCAGGCTTGTAACCAGGGTGGGGTGCCTCGCAGTATTTGGGAAAATTTGAGCACACATCAGCGGCGAAGGCGAAAAAAGCCAACTGGTAGTGATCTAAAATTATTGTCTTCCCCTGAAAGTCCATGAGGACCCCTACAATTTCTTTCTAGTTGCAGGCCTGAAAATAATACATTGATGGTTCCAATTATGCTAGTCGATTTAAACCCAAAACAGTGCTCGACCTTGCAAAAGGCCAGCCGATGTTCTAATTTTTGATATGCTGTTGGGACCTTTGCAAATAGTAAGAAACCAAGTTTGCAGCTTCGAAAGACTTGCACTTGTTTTGGTTTCTGTTCAATATCTCCTAAACTATGCGTCCATTTTAAAGTAGATTAAATTTACTACAATTAAAGCTCGAACCGAAGTTGCATACGCCCAGCACTTTTCGAGGTGCAGTTCGTCAAAAATTGGCAATTGTCTCCTAAAAGTGAAGGTTCGTACACTTGTTTCTACGACAAAACTGATGACATAATGCATTATATGCATTATTTGTCGTAGAAACATGTGTTCGGGCGTTTACTATTTGGACATAATTGCTAATTTTTGAAGAACGGTATCTTGAAAAGTTCTAGACGTACGGAACTCAATTTGGGCTTTAATTCTAGCAAATTTAATAACTTTAAAAATGGAGTAATAGCCTTTTCTGTAAGATACATGCTTTTAGGAGATATTGGGCAAAAACCGAAACAAGTGCAATAATTTTGCTGCTCTTTGGGTACTGTGCAGCTCGCATACGTCTTTCGAAGCGGCAAATTTGGTCTCTTACTATTGGGTGGCAAAGGTCCTAACAACATATTAAAAAATTACAACTTTCTGACCTTCTGCAAGGTCGGATGTATAAATTGACTGGACTAATTAGTATGTTTGTTCCTATACTATCTTGTTCAGAATGTTTAAAAGTCTTTATGTCACAGTTTTAAGACAACAGAGAGCAGAATGACATAAAGAGGCGCTTAAAAATTCTCACGTAATATTTCCTCCACTGTGATCTGCAATTTTACCTAGATCTGCATTGGCAAGTTGTATGTTAGAGCCTAGAGGAAAGAATTTTACTAATTTACTTTGCTAGGAGTCGACAGATGTTAGTTCCTGTTGGTCGTCCTCTTGGATTTTCTCTAGGGCATCATTGGGAGGGGCGTACCTTGCCTCAAAATCTAATTAAATGTAAAAAAAAAATATTACTTAATGTGTTTCATAATAATACTAGTATCATTATTTACTAAGTATATCCCATTAAGCAATTACACTATTTTACAAAATATTTTCAAAGCTCAAAACTACCTAGGTAAGTAAATATGGTGCAATTTGTACCATAACATCACAAAACATCAGTTTTAAATTTAAATGTGAAATCTTTGACAAGGAAATACAGCATTATCTCACAAATATTTATATGATAACCATTTTATAGTAATTCTGTTTATTTTAGGCTTTAACCAGATTGCGTACTAGTACCTTATAATCTTACTAATTAACATTTGCAGGCAATAGATAACACGATTGTTACAAAACTATCAATAAAAATATTAGGGAGATTATGACGCTTCTAGAACAACAAACTGCCTGTGTAAACTTTAGTGAGGTTATGGTATAAACAGTACCATCTTCCCAGCTTTTCACAATTTAAGCGTTATAGGTAGTTATTCAGATAGCCATAGTTGTCTCATCTAGCCCAAAGCTATTATCCACCACCCTGATTATAAATTCAGAGCATTTTCCTTACAACCAGTAATAAAATTTAAAAAGTTTTAACTTAAATAGATAATCATTTTGATACAGCGTTGTAGCTAGGGTCACGAGTGCCTCTGGAAAAATTTGAATTTTGCGCCCTCCAAGATTTATGTTCTAGGAAAAACAACACAATAACTTTGAAAGTATAATTTAAGTTATATATACATTTAAACATAGTGCGCCTCTGGCAGCCGCCGCCTGGTCAGCACTTGGCTACAACGCTGTTTTTTGATACACAGACATTAATGCACATACTTGGGGGGGCTTGGAACCTTTGGTGGGACACTGATGATGAAGTGGTTTCCATAAGGTGGAGACTCTACTTGACGCACCTTCCACTAACCACGTTGGTATCATTTGGATATGAATAACACTCAACACAGGTTCACTATCTCCTGATGATACCAATATAGTTGGCGAAAAGTGTGTCAAATATAATGTTCAAATGTTTTCGTGTTTTACATTGTGAAAAACGACATCAAGTTGCATATGCAATAGACAACTTATAAAATGATTTGTAGTTTACCAAGAAGGTAACATTCATAAGTTAGATTTCAGTAAACGTAACTTCAAATTAAAATAATGATAATGTTTTGGAAGTGACTACTGCACGGTCCGACCGCTCATTAATTTGTCATTGCACAACGGTTCGATCGTGCACGTCAGATAGTCAGAGTATTAGATCAGACATTATTGTTCTTGTAAGAAGCATAGTAGGGCGCAATTTGTATTACCAAATCATAAATAGGAACCCACCTAATTGTTTTGTGTTAATTAGATATTAATTTAATTTACTCTGCTGTGATTTTTGTTTACACAGTTCATCTGCAATGTATTAATGATTTATATAAAAAATCTTCAAATGTGCAATTTGCATTACCAAATCTCTAATAGGAACCCACCCACTTGTTTGATGTTAATGAGGAAGATGCATGTTTTTTCTATTAATTACAGATGGATTGAGGACTGTTATGCATTATTGTATTATTATCTTTCTTTTCTAGTTAGAATTAAATTATTAATTTTAACTGAGACTTGAAATGGTCTGTCTCTACCGCATGACGACAGGAAGCCAGATATAATATCACGTTATAGATGTTGATATGTTAAAATGTCAAAAAGAATACTGTGCTTATATAATTTATATTAATGTATAATAATTACACGTTAAATATATGTAGTCTGAACTAAACTTCTACTTAACCACACCACAGCGCGCATTACCACATATCCAGCACAGTAGTAAACCCTACACTGCTTTTTACAAGAACTCGAACTGATCTGATTATCTGATCTGCAATCCACGGGCCGTTCATGTTCTAAACACTTCTCACAGTCCGACTGTAATGCAATAACAAATTAACGAGCAGTCGGACCGTGCAGTACTCACTTCCCAATGTTTTTGCTCTATGCTGTTTTCTATTTTAAGCTGGTACGTTGTTAAAATTATGAATTAATTCATTAACTACTACTTATAATTAAATAAGAAGCAAATTAAATTCAGTGTTTAATTTCTTCAAATTTTTTTTTTTTGTAAAGTTAATATAATAATAATTAGAGGCCCCCCATAAAGTTCGTAAGTAACGTTTTCATCATCTCCCCCCCATAATGCCACTTATCCCCTTAAATTAATAAAATGATGAACTTCTTATCTACAATTGACTTTTGTGTTTACATTTGACAATACAAAGTTAACATTTTTTTGAGGTGCCATGAGTAACATCACTTTAATGCTTATCTCCCATGGCAACAAGCGTTACGGTACGTCAACACATACTTATGTGCACCTGTCTAATCACAATATAGATTTAAGAAGCAGCAAAATGTAAATAAATAGTTAGTATCTGTGTTATTTATTTGTTTATTTTGGTCATAGCTCAGAACCGCAAAACTATAGACAAATTTCTATACTCCCAGCCTTCTCCAAAATATTAGTCATTAGTCATTCTCCAAAATATCAGTCATATTCATTATCCTGATAGTTCACTTAGAATTAAGCAAGGTATTATGTATGCAGCAGTTTGGATTTAGAAAGCATGTTACATGTTCTGATGCAATCTTATCCTTAACAACCTCAATAAAAAATGCATTTGAAAATAAAAACCAATACTTAGGAATATTTTTATCTAACAGCTGCTTCCGACAGTGTTGACCATAATATTTTACTATCAACTAAGTTTGTATGGAATTAGAGGCAATTATTTACAGCTGTTTACATCTTATCTAAATAATAAAATGCACCTAATGGATTGGGGTGGATAAAGAAGTGAACTGCTGCAAATTAAAAGAGGAGTTCCTCAAGGCTCGGTTCTAGGCCTCATACTTTTTCCTATCTACATTAATGATTTTCCACAAAACACGAAGAATTTTAACATTACAGCTATTGTGCATGCAGATGATACCACTTTTATTATACATCTAGACAAGGAAAGTGATAGTCAAGTCATACGTCACAACATCCTGCAACATGCTAAAGTCTGGTATGCACACAATCTTTTAGGGCTAAACGAAAGTAAAACTAATTGAACTGAGTCTGTGGTAGGTTCTTGGTGAAACATACTAAATAGAATAAGTATTAAAAACACTTACAAAAACTCAGTTATTATAACTCTGTGATAATGGTCGAAAGGCTGAAACATGTCAGAGAAATCTGAATAAAAACTGTGAAATAGTAATACCAAGTGTTTTTAATACTTATTCTAAAAAGTAAAACAGTAAACTTAACATCTGAGATCAAGTCTACCGCTAAGTTAGAATAGAATCATGAAACCAATGTCAAACTTTGGGGTACATATTGACATCATACTAACATATTAGTGGGAAATTGTCTAAAAATGTATTTGCTATTAGGAAAATAAAAAGAACGGTTAATCATCACGCTGCAGTCAGTACTTATTACTCTTTGTTCCACTCGCAATTACTGTATGGTATGCTATCATGGGGAAATGCAGTACATATCCATTTACAAAGAGTATTTAACATCCAGAAGTCTGCAACAAGAAGTATTGTCAGTGCTAAGTGGTATGACAGTTGCAGACCTCTATTTATATCGCTAAAGATAATGTATCTGTC
The DNA here is from genome assembly GCA_963583905.1 of Stenurella melanura. Taxonomy (NCBI): domain Eukaryota; kingdom Metazoa; phylum Arthropoda; class Insecta; order Coleoptera; family Cerambycidae; genus Stenurella; species Stenurella melanura. The sequence continues at coordinate 79,900,342 of OY757309.1, read as the reverse complement.
TTCCGTTAAAGTGCATCAGAATATTATGCACATCAGACAAAATATAAATAAGTAACTATCCATGAAGAGATACATCAACATGACACTATGACATAAACATAACCTCATAACACCTTAACATAGACTCCAAAAAAATAATTCGATATGTAATAGATTATTCAACACATTGCCTAACCATTTTCGAAATTTCCAATAAGTCAGTTTAGAAATAAACTTAAAAGAATTTTAAAAGAAGATTGCTTATATAATATACAGGAATTTTGTCAGCTGATTGCTCAAAATGGGAACATTTTCTATTAATAATTTTATGAAACTTTGTCATTATCTGCACTATTTGTCCTTTACTACTGTGTATTGTATTGTATTTTACCATTTTAACTTTACATAACTTAAGTATTTCTATTCTTTGACCTGTCTATAAAATGTATTATTCTCTGAAGACTAATAAAATGATTACTATTATTGTGGTATATGAATCCTTATTTCTAGCCAAAAATTCAACTTAATTCTTTCTTATATTTTCATATTTTCAAATAATCATAGATAAAAATCATGTGTTTAATTTGAGTGCTACTTATTCTTCCGATCGACAAAGAGACACTTTGCGCTTTTAATACATAAAAAGCTGTTATTAATTCTTAAATATGTATTAATACCATGCATTATAGAAATGCACTAACACAGTTCATTTTTAGCGTACAACCTAGCAGACAACCAACTGTCTAGGCTATTTCTTGTGTTTATTCATTTTTAACTTAAAGTAATTTCTTGAGAAAATAAATAGTTTAGCAAGAAATTTTGCATGCACCCTGTTACGTTTTATAAAGCCCTTCTTACCTTAGTAATGCTAGATAACACTACCAGAGTAGCATTACAACGAGAAAATGCTTGCAAAAGAAATGCACAGAAACGAGTTTGTGGTCGTCTCTTATTCTAAGCCAATGAGAGCGAATTGTGTCATATTTGACATTGAATCCAGTGTCACTCACAAGGTCTGTGCTGCAGTATAGTTGTGTTCGCCGTTTGTGATTGAATTAAGTGATATAACCTTACTTTCAGTGAAAAATGTCTTCATCAGAATAAGGAGCTGTTTAACCATGTAAACAGCAGAGTTTGACGAATTTTAATCTACTGCATTACACAGCCCCTCGACCTCGAAAATTTTATTACAATAATTGCATATTCTTATACCCCAAATGACGCCGTCACTGGTAAAAATATTCATGCACGTTAGCTCTGTCCCAAGCATCTTCTCATAATAATACTACTTGTAGCAGTCCTCTGCCCCATAACTGCGTTACATAATTTATGAAGGCCTCTTATTGAGTTCTGTAGCCATACTCACTAACATTCTTTTCAACTTTCTGCATATTAAGAGCTATTTTACCTTGACAAATTTGCTTGTTCTCTAGAAACAATTATTTCAAAATTTTTTAGATAGTACTTTTGCATAGCATTCTTTATAATTTTGATTGAAAGTACTGACTAAAATCTATACTCGGGAATGTCTTTAGACTTCTTGCATGGACAGTTTGGAAATTAGAGGGCTGGGAACGTGCTGCCAAAAACTTTGAAAGTGAATATCTCATGACTGAAGGGTTAAAATCACAAGGTACAAAAACATTTTTTGTTGGATTTTAGGAGACCTATCCAACAACACCCTACTTGATGGGGTAAGTGAACACTTTTTTTGTTCAATTTTCACTATATGGGAGGAGCGAAATTTATTTTTAAATCTCTTCATTTCTGTTCTTGGGTTGTCAACTTACGTCTTAATACCAAATTTCATCTCAATAGTTACACAAATGAGAGACTGGCAGGGCTGTGACATATAGACGGACATACTGAAACTAAAAAGGAACCCTAAAAACATGAGTAAGTTACCAATAATATTACTAGTAATGTAATCAAAAATAAATTATCAGTCATTCTATTAATTCTGATTTTTCTTATATAAACAACACTAATAAAAGGTGAAAACAGTAATTGGATATTATAATAGTCAACTACTCAGTAAAATAGTTTGCCAAGCCCTGGATCTGAGGTTAAATTACTGGTGCGTCCTACATTTAATCAAAATTCTTATAATATAAAGTAAATATTGATTGATTGATAGATTGATTTGCCAGCGTAAGGTGGCATTACTTGCAGAAAATTTCACTCTGATACAAAGAAACAAAAAGTAATATTCAAATTGTTTTTAATTAAAAAGGGTAGCGAACTTACAATATTACAAAACTACACACGCAATCTACTAACTGCTAAGCATATATAAACTATATATGCATTGTATTGCCACAGATTGTAGCAGTACGAATATTTACTCTTCATTTCTTAACTGGCAAGCACTGTAACATGGATACTTTTCTCCAGAAATCAACGCTGCGGTGGAACTATTTGTTTTATTACGTCCTGAATTAGGTGACACAAAAGATAAGTTGTTAAATTGTCATTCCATATAGCATTACAGTTAAGGCTTAAATTTACAACTAAGCATTAAAAAGCTAATAGCAACTAAATCTACAACTGTCGATATAAAAGAGTCATATACATAAATATCTACCCAAAATTACCCAGAAAGAAATACAAAATAAGAAAGTTTAATAAAAACTGCAGAGATGGCACAAAATGGCATATTAAATTCATTTTAAAATATTGTAGCAATAGAAATATGTAAGTACTTAAATTTGCAACAAGAGTATGTATTTTTAAAAATGAATTATTATTTGTTTGCTTATAATTGTATTGAAACATATTCTTTATAGGATTTTGCAAACAGCAGAAAAAAATAACTATCTATAACTAAAAGAAAAACTATGTGTAAAAATATTAATGAAATCTTTGCATTCTTTCGATAACCTGAATTCTGGCTATGCTAGCAAATTAAAATCCTAAAATGAATTTGTCTAATTTCTTATTTGACAATTCACATTCTAACTGTAGCATCCACACAGTCCCCTAGGGCCATGCAGATTAAACTACATAACCTCCTACGATTATAAAGATTCAGTTAAAAATGAGAACAAAGGCCTAAAATGAATTTATTTATCTACCTTGTCTTAAAAATTTTTCATTCAAATAATTACATTTTCATGAAATCTATTATTCTGTTTCTTGGAAATGCTTAGCCTAGGTGAAGCTCTGTTGTTTTTATCAGTCAATGTCAAATAAACTTATTTCACGCTTATTCATAGAAATTGTCTTGGTTTTGCCTGAAACATTTTTATGAGTGGCTTTATGTCTTTCTGAGGAGCTCCAGAATAAGGGCGAAAAACGTTCTTGCCAATCCAGATGGCATAATTGGGAGAAGATTAGAATTACAAGTATAGGAATTATCTTTAAGACATTAACTTATTTAAAAAAAACTGTGAACTATAGAATGTTCAAACATATTATAGAAAATTCAATAATTTGACTATGTTTGTACCTATAGTTTATATATTAATATCTATAAATTCCTTATTTCGCAACGTAGATAATATATATAATATATACTGTTATATTTTCAAATAATAAGGTTAAAATGATATTAGCAAATAATCTTTGTTAAATCTATCATTCATAGATAGAAAGAATTGAAAAATACAACATACGTGGCTAAAGGACAAGTTTCCAAGGCCAAAAAGTTAGAGGAAAAAAAAAATAGATTATACAATATTAAAATATTAAATGGGAGAGTTAATATATTAGTAGAAATGTCACTAGATAAGATTAAAAATAAATTCAAAACACAATTAGCACAACTAAAAAAAGTGCAATATTTTAAACTAACAATATACAGTATGTCTCACTCAATGACTACCATATCAGAACTCCATTATGTGATTTAAAAAAAAATTGGGTTGAAAATACTTACTCATCAGGAGATTGTTTCAAGGCAAAATATTTAAAAATCCACCAGTGGCGTTCGTCCTTATGAAGAAAATTTGACCTAATTTTCCAAAAAAAGATATAAGGCAAAGTTTTAACTGTGAAACAATCTCATAATCTTATTCATTGTTATCAAAAACTCACAAAATTCCAATAAGGTGGTGTACTTGGTGTTCATGTTATAGAAAAATAAAGCCTCCCCTTTTAAAGTACCAATTATAATACCAGTTATAATTTTATTTTCGAATGTAATGAAGTTAGTCGACAAAATAAAGCATTTAACCCCAACATGAGACTCCGCCCTACCTGATTTTTATGTGAGATGGTGCAAAATGTTCCCATAGAACAAAGGCAGGGTCATGGGAACTGGTGCCTTTTTGATTTCTGGTCGTAAACTGGGACAGAACTTCGTTATTTCCGACCAGCAACAAACATTTTTTAAGTTGAAAAAGAACCATTGGATTTTATATTTTGGATAATTCTAAGCAATTTCTTACTCGACATTTTTTACCTAACCTCACTCATCTCGATATATAAACGTTTAAAAAAAACGTTTGATTGTTTATATTTGGGTTTTTATTTAAAAAAACTAGTACTTTGGGAGCTTATAATGAACTAACACATATGGACTTAATATTTTGGACATCTCTAAGCATTTCTTGACTCTTTACATTTTTTACCTCACTCTTCTCGAGATATAAGCGTTAAAAAAAACCGTGTATTTATGCTTTTTTTTCAAAAAAGTAGTATCTTGTGAGCTTATTATGACTCCCCAGACCCGTTTATATATGAAAACATAAAGGGATTCATAAAAGGTGTGGTTTTTGGCTGTTTCAGGATGTTGCGACGTAGCAGTGTTGCCGATGATATTAGCTGTGATTATCCGCCAGCTGACATGAAAATATCCGAAAATGTCCAAGAATATCCGATTCGGTGGTGCCGCAGCCTTTCCGGCTAAGATATATTAAGGCAGGTAGATTTTGTTGAACACGAAACAAATCTTCATTTGCACATTTAATATTTAAATAGCCCGAAAAGTCCGCCAATCGGCAACACTCACTGCAATACATATACAATAAATAACTGGATACAAATTATCCGTTTTTAACAGGGTGAGAAAATTATCCTCCACCTTCCTAGATTATCCGCAAATCGGATAATTATCCGCCAATCGGCAACACTGCGATGTAGTGATGGGCGATATATCACGAACTGTGATTTATTCACTGATATTAAAAAATCACAGGTAACGACTGTTAATAAAGTTGGTAGAAAAACGTGACGTGATCACGACTTTCCATGTACTAATATATTTTTTACGATATATATCGCTTCGGTAATTTGAGTCTATTTTTGTTTGCTACCTTATGTATTAACAGGTAAAGCAAGCGATTCCGTGCCTTAGCGTTATTACATAGATACGCAGTTTGTTGGAAGAGGTTGAGATTACAGATGGATGTATAATGTATTGCATAACAACGGATAACAAATGAAATTATTATTTGAAATAATCAATTTGAATTTGAAGATGAGATTAAGGATGTACATATAATAGTTAGCGTGTTTACCTTAAAAGTGCTGCCTGCCGTTGAACAAAATCGAATGGAAGAGTTACGTACCAAATTTTTTATAAATATTTGAATGAGAGAAATACTCTACTCTATGAAATCCAAATCCGATTGAATAATAGCAACTATAAGAACTATATAAATAAACATATTATATTATTCACTATTTAAGTTGTACCTTTGCATTGCAATCCGAGGCTTATATTAAAAAGGTTTCAATACTGTTATAAACAATAACACTAGCAAAAATTTAAATCGCTGGTTGATAACTATAGCAACCTAAATTTAAACTATAAAAATTTATTGATGCTTCCGAAATGTTTATATTTGTATAACTTTACAAAAACATGCTATTACGGACTTCAAACAAGCATCTCATTCAAATTTTAGTGCTTTTGCTTTATCGTCAATCCACAAATTAGGTTAGTTGTCTATATCATTCAATATGTATCATAATTAGTTCATAAAATATCATACGTATACATATCTTCATATCTACGGCCGCATAGATTACCAAAGTAGCGAATTCACCATTCACAGTCTGTCGACGCTTATTTAGGAATAGAGAACAATTAACAATTTATCCCATTCGCTGCATTATGAAAAGTCGTGAAGTCGTGATCACATCACGTTTTAAATTCACTGATATAAGAAAATCACAGTCACGATTCATGTTGTGATTGAAAAATCACGATATCGCCCAACGCTATTGCGACGGTCAAAAACTTCTCCCACCACTTGCATCCTGTTCAGCACCCTCGAAAATGGGGGGAGCAGGTAATCTTGCCTTTGCACAAAATATTTACAAAAAAGTCATCATATAATGCTCCATTACATAGACTAATCGTAAATACTAGTTTTTTGGAAAAAAAAGCTTAAATAAACATTTCCTTGTTTTAAATGCCTATATCTCAAAAAGGGTGAGGTTAGGTAAAAAATGTCAAGAGTCAAAAAATGCTTAGAATGGTCCAAAATATAATGTTCACATGTTTTAATCCATAATAAACGCCCATAAATAATTGTGAAAAAAAAAGCTTAAATATACGTTTATTTAATTTCCAAATGTCTATATCTTGAGAAGGGTGAGGTTAGGTAAAAAATGCCAAGAGTCAAAAAATGCTTCCAATGGTTCTTTTTCAACTTAAAAAAAAATTTGTTGGTGACCAGAAATAGCGAACTATCAGTTTACGACCGGAAATAGAAAAAGCACCAGTTCCCACGACCCTTACTTTGTTCCTTCTTTTGCACCGTCTCACATAAAAGTCTGGTGGGGCGGAGTCTCATGTTGGGTTTTAGACCTTTTTCCTGCTTCATTTCCTCCACTAAGTTAATTAAGCTTGAGGAAGACATACTTTTCATTTATAATTAATCACGTGACTTCAGTCAGTTTACTTAACAGTCTAAATCAAACATTAATTGACTTGGAAACAAAAAAAAAGTTCAATTTTAAATTAATTCAATAAATTCAATTCAATAAATAATAACGCTTACATAGATACACTTATTGTGAACTTACGATTGAAATTGAAAAAAGAAAATTACCTAAAATAATACTTAAAATAAACGCATTTACTATTATTATAACTAAATTACAATTTGCTCAATAATTGTCATGATTATGTTTAAAAAATTGATGTTATAGAAATTATGTGCTACTATCAGTATAATTTGAAAAATTTAAGAAATTAGATATCGATCAAATCTTGTTAAAATTGCACTTATTATTTACATTAAGAATGTCAAATTTGTTTAAAATTGAACTTTCTTTTATGTTCAAGTCAATTATTTTTTATTTAGACTGTTAAGTAAACTGACTGACGTCACGTGATTCATTCTAAATGGAAGGCCTGTCCTCCTCCTGCTTAATTAACTCTTCATTAACACAGAAAGTAAAGTTACACAACTAATAATTGGTAATGAAACATATTCTTTATAGGATTTTATAAACAGCAGAAAAAACTATCTAATCTAACTATTTATACGTGATAAGGTCATGAAGATACTAGTTTAATCTGCATAGCCGTAGGGGACTATGTGGTACTTTAAAAAGGAAAATTGATGGGTAAGTATGTTCCACCCAAATTTTAAAAAAATCGCACTATTAATAAGGACGCTGTGATATGGGAGTCATGAAAAGCCAGACATACTTGGAACAAGATGGTCGAATTTGTTCGTCGAATTTTGGGATCTTGTTTCACCAAGAGATATCATATACCTTCTACACATTTGTTCTACCCTTGCCTTGGAGGAAAAATGAAGTTTAAGAGCTACAAAAGTTTTAAGTTATCTCAAGAGAGTGTATGACATCTTTACTGAAAGTTTTTATACATTAGACTTTAAAATGTTCTACAAAAGCAACACTGCATCAAACAAACAAACAAACTCAACCATCCTGTGTGTGTAAAGTGCAAAACTTTTCTAATAAGTATAGCTGGCGTGTGAAGCACCACTTGTAAGTTTTATTTCATGCCTACTTTCCCTAAGAGTTAATTAATCTAAGACCGCTAAAAGCATGCAAAAATAAATATTAAAAATGTACCTAGGCAACAGTAGGTCCATATTATTATTAGACGGTCAAGACGACGTTGTATTTTCTCTATCTAATAGAAAGTAAATTTCTTGTTAAACTTATAAATTTAACATAATCTAAGATTTTATATAGCCCACTATAAGAGAATACTAACGCTCTTTAGATTGCGTATTTATAGCAAAGGTTGTTATATTGCAGAAATTATAAATGCTATTAACTTGGGAATAAGCTGTCACATATAATTAACGATCCAATGAATTTAATCTACAGTGTTTCAAACAAAGATAATAAAAGAATGTTCAAGAATCTAAAAAAGCCCAAAAATATAAATGGAAAAGAATGTTAAGCAGTAGGAGTAATTGAATATATTTTAATATACTATAAATTTAATATAGTCATCCTGTACATCAGCTGTGGAAGGAATAGTAACACAAAACATATCTACCGTCCTAAGGAAAAGCGTCCTATCTAGCATTTTGTCAGTTTTGATATATTGCAAGTTTTAGCTTTTTAACTAAGATTACTGTCCTTGTTTATAACACGTTCTGCAATAGCGGAACCGACAGAATAGTTCAGCTATTCATGCTACTAAGCTAAAAGGTTTTATCTTGGAATTAAAGGCATATAGGACTTATTTTTAGTACAATGCAATTAGGACATTTTGAATTATAAATATACTGTTATGAGCACTTAGGACAAACAATATAAGAGTTTTTCACCTTCTTGTTGCATATCGGCCATTTTTAACTAGAAAATAGTTAGAACACATGCAAATGGGTCAGAAAATGTAATAATCTGAAAAATACAATTTTTGCAGATAGGACGTTTTTCCTTAGGACGGCAGAATTAATGAATATTATACATTAGGTTTTCTGTATGGACACATATGGTAATGAAAACAGACAAATATATCTCATTAAAACATACGACAATAAAATTTAATAAGAAGAGTAAGCCTACTTTGAAGTTCACTTAATCCTTGTACACACAGCATAAATGTTATAAAATATTCTAATTAGTTGAAGCTCACAACATTGGATTTTTTAGTAACATCACAATGCACATAAACAGAAACTAAGAGCTTGGTTAGGTGAACATTAATTACGATAGACTACATTAAGAGGAAAGATTATAGTGATTATTTAAAATAACACATGATTTGCTTGTTTGCTATTCAATAATTTTTCATGGTTTGGACTGTACACATGGGCACTTCCCTTGAAGCGAAAAAAAGAAAATTTTGGTTGTACTTAAAATTCTATCGCATGCGGCTAATGCTAATGACATATAAATGATATTGAAATAGGTCTTAGATATCTTTTAGAGAAAAGCTTTTTTGTGGTTGATAAAAATCTGGCTAAAATTCAAGACAGCAGTGGCAAAGCTATCGTCAGATTGCGACTTTAGTTCAATAATTTATTGTAGCTATTATTTGTAGTGCATTTTTAAACTTTAGAAGAAAAATGCATTTACATTTATAATGAATGTAATTTCAATAAATTTGTTAATAATTGTGTTCCGATTGTTTTTCCCAAAATTTAAAATACAAAAGAGATAAAAAATATACATACTGGATGAAGATATTACAAACATAGCAACTAATATTTAGTACTTCCTCACTGTAGAGCTGCAGGGTCTAATCTCTAACAATCATCATTCAAGAACGACTTAAGATTTGTTGAGGCGTCAACCAGCCTAGAAATTTGTACACCAACTGTTTATACTGCTCAACTATCGAAAAGACTATCTAAACTGCCTTGACTGCCATGATTATCAATTGTATTACCGCGACTTATAGATAGTTACCTAAGGACTGTTAAGAATTGATTTTTTTCTCAAACAATGAGTGAAATAATGAAAAGATAACTTTCTATTAAATGCTTAAAGTTGACACCCAAATTTCAATTAAAAAAAAATGGGCACCTCCTTTGAAAAAATCCGCTGCTATATTCTGCAATTTTTGGAATGCATTTTGAATGCCAGTTTGATCTTTTCATGGAATTAGGAAAGTCTGCTCGCTCACTAAATTAATAAATCCATGGTATTATGTACTTATTTTCAATTGCTTATATGTTGCCATCTTTGGACCACAAAAAACAATCTAATTAAGAACCCCAAAAATTGAATATATTCAATTTCATTGTATCAACAGTGGCTGTTACACTGCCAATATATCAGGCACTGTCATAGCAAATCTTGATCTCTTTGGTAGAAAATGGACTCGGTCGAGGACTTAACTGAATCGTTGCCACCATTGTTTGGGAGGAGGTAGCTTCTGGAGACGCATTTCTCGTAGAATATCATTTTGAGGGGCATTTTCAAATTTTCCGTATCTCTTTGGGATTTTAAGGTAACAATGTTAGTTATAATCTATGGACTGATGATCATTTACAATTTGAGTACATCTATTGTACGTTGATAGCGCAGCTTCAGTGTTGGCAGTTCTTTACTTATTTGTGGTAAATGTGCATTCAGTTTTCAACTACTTTCTCTAACCGGGCCTGAATCGATTCATTACTTAAAAACACATTAAGATCTAACATAAGTTCCTTTTGCTATCAGTTATATTTTCGGATATTTCCAAATGGAAAATACACGATTCTTCTTGAATATGGCTTCATCTATAAAATTATGATCTATCAAGAGGTTAATCGAGATCAATTGATCTTTCACCAAGAACCATAGAAACACTGAGGTCAGTTTGACCTCCCAGTGAATTAATTTTGCGTGCTTTTTGGTATTCGGTCGAAAGTACGCTTGCACGTAGATTTCTAATGGTGATGAGCTTGCTAAGTACTCGCTCACCTTCTGTAAGTATGATGGGTAGAATACAGAAAATGCGAAGTACAATGCAAACCTCTCTATAAATAGACTAAAAAACGCAAATGGATCAGAGATAGTCTGTAAATGTTGCCTCGTGAACTATTCTGAGATCCATTACTTCATCCTCTAAAGCTGGAGTCAGGTTGTACGGATACTTATTCTCTCGTAGCAATTTGCAACTATCTTGTAGCTCTTATTTCATAAGTCAAGAATTGTTCAATCTCATTATTTATTTTTTATATATCATAAAATATCATTATTATGATCTTTATTGATAAAATAAATTATTATTATTATTGGGAAGGATGGAAAACAAATTAGCGATTTTGGTTATGTGTGCAAATGAGTTTGGATTCATTCATTACAAATATTCATTATTACAAATATAATGTTTATATTTTCAAACACATTTTTGAGAAAATCACTGGACACCTCCTGTCGCTGCGCCTGAATAAACGGCAATTGCTGTTGTAAATATTATTGTTTTGTTGTTTGCATGACTGGCTCACACATTCTATAGAAGTAAATGTAATAATTCATCCTAACTAATAATTACACTTTTACAACTGAATATGTGAACAATTTTCCTAAATAAACGTATTGAAAAGTTTTTTGTCATTTTTTTCGATCTCTTATTTTTCAGGGATAAGTGAGATTAAATAAGGATATAATTCCGTACACAAAATAAGTCAAACATGAAGTCTGTAATTACTGTGAAAACATTAATAAGTAAAGTTGTGATAAATAACAGTACTAAAGGTTATAATGAGATTTTAGGCCACTTAAATTTGTTAATACGTTAAACGTTATACTGAGCATGAACACTAGCTCGAAAATAAGGAATTCTGGTATTAATATTTTGAGTTTTTGAAACCACTATACTTTCTTAACATAGCTAAACAATGTAAACATATGTAACATCACTTTTCATCTATTTTAAAGAATTTGGTTTAAAGTTTATGTTATTATGACAGTATTAGGCAACATCGAAAAAGAGATCCTGAAAGAGTAGTAGACCATAATTTAATTAGGGCATAATTCTGGGGGAAGTTTTTGAGCCTATTATTGAAGTGAATCCAAGGCCCATCTTTCACTTGAAAGAAACTGATACTTCGTTTGCTCAACTAAATTTTTGTGTTAAGAAGGAAAACACTGTAAGACTGGTACAAGCTTGGCGTATAGCAGATGTAATTAGGACTCGATCAGGGCATGTAGCAAGTGGTACAGATCAAATATTTGAGGCTTCAATGTGATTATATAGATAATCACATTGATTATATAGATAATCATATTGAAGTCTCAAATATTTGATTTGTACCACTTGTTACATGCCTATAATTCTAATTTCCATTTCACAGGCATCAAGGGTATGTGCATTACCTCGTCGTTTAGCATTTCCAAATCGTTTAAGGGATCTAGAATATGTTTTTCAAAGGTCAGTAGCAGCCCTGTCATGTTCTCTACCGGGCAACCCTGTAAGACATTAAACGTTATTAAGCGTCCGTTATTCTAACGTAAATAACATAAAACTTTATCGGTTACTAACGTATTCGGTTATTTTTTAACGACTGCATTCGCAGTATAATGGATAACGTATAACGTTGATAAATTAAGGGGCCTAAAATCTCCCTAATAACTACGAACTGACTGTCTTTCTAAAATCAAATTATATAAAAGAATCTGCCAACTTTGTATGTTGGTCTGTCGTTAAAATGAATATAAACCATAAAACTCTCATTAAACTTGCAAAAACCGAAATCTTGTTTATGGGTGACATCATGCGTGTACCCTATTTCTACATCGCCTATATGGGGTAAATAGAAAATAAAATGTGTCTTTCCTTTTTTGGGATATGAGTGCTGTCCCTAAGTTATAGCGAGTCAATAAAATAATACAAACAGTCCACCATGAAGGACACTTTTTCTACAAGTTTACTTCTAAGGTGGCCATTACTTAGAAAGGCATTAATAAAAATGGTTTAAAAGAAAGGCATTGTTAATATTGATAATATGTCATGCAGAGATAGTGTTTATCAAAAAGCATTAATTCTACTACGTCCAAACATTAAAGCAACTTAAGAAGCAAAACTTTATTTACACTAACAGTGTTAAGTATTAAGTATATGTTAATGTTTACTAGTATTTTTGTTACCTTTTAAGCTCAAAAAGTACTGAACTCCAACGTGTAAGACAAATGCGATTAGGGATCCGATTCCAAAGTATCTAAAAGTCAAACCCTTGTAGGTGTTATAACTCAGTCCTGCAAGAAAACTTCCTAACGATACTCCTATACCTTCAAAAACGGCTCCTACCATTCCCTACAAAATATACAAAGAAGTATGAATAACAATTCATCAATTCTATTCTAAGCATTATAACCACTTAAGACTCTTCTAAGCGGCCCAATATGGTGATCGATAATATTGGATGATGCAAATGTGTAATACTCGGTGATCTCTTTAACCTGATATTTTCAAATATCTCGAGTAATAAGCACTCTACAAAAAAATGTTTGAAACAAAAGTTGTAGAGGTCATTCAAGGTCAAATTCGTTTTTTAAATGGGAACCCCGATTTTTTATTGCAAATTCGGATTGTGTGACTAAAAATACTACGTTTGATTGAAACATTTTTTTTCTGAAATTCTCATTTCTTTAAGTTATTCAGCGAAGAAAAATCAAAATTTCATAACTCGAAAAAGAAGAAGTTTGGACAAAAATTGCAAGAAACAAAAAGAGTTTGGAATCATCCAGGGAATATTCTCAAATTTTTTCGGAATTGTCCAATGCCCTTTGCAGAAAAGAGTATTGTGGAGTTTTCAAGAGCATCAGAAAGGGCATTGGACAATTCTGCAAAAATTTGAAAACTGTCCCGGGATAAATTCTTTTTGTCTCTTGCAACTTTTGTCCAAACTTCTTTTTCGAGTAAAAAAAGTCGCAAAGTTCTAAAATTCTGATTTTTCCTCGCCGGCAAACCATTCTTGGTCAGCAATAGGGATTCCCATTTAAAAATCTGACCTTGAATGACCTTAATAGTCTAGGTTACCGTCTGCCACTCAGTAATCAAAGAGAACATATAACTACGAAATTTATTTCTCTCTGAAAATTTTTGGTATGGTGGGAGAATATGAAGGTGGGAACATTTTTTTTAAAACGAATGATTATCTATATCTGTCCTCATGGGTCGTTAGTATATATACTTGACATACCCCAATTACACTGGCAGACGAAAATTCCGCTCGGTGCGCAGTAGGGGCAGACGGTAACCTTTCGTCGTCGCTTTTGTACAACATTTCCCTAACTATAACCCTTCCACCCAAAGCCAAAGTGACATATACCACCGAACTGCCCCCATCAAATTCTACAATTTTTGTTTTGAAAATTTCTTTCGTAGAGTGCTTATTACTCGAGATATTTAAAAGTTTCAGGTTAAAAAAATCACTCAGTATATTGCATATCTAAAGGTAAATGAGATTTTACCAGAAAAATTTCAAGGTATCACGAATCTTAAAAAATGGAGTTAAAACCACCAAAAAATTATAATAAAACCTTAACAATTGTTAAAGCAACGCAATATTGAATGCTACTTTGTTGGACAACTGTAGTTTAACCTGGATTCCAATATCATTGCCAAACTCTACTTTGTCTTGGCACACATTAGTCATATCACATTTCACTAGTTGGTTGTAATAATGGTCAGCTTCTGTTCGATCAGTGTTGTTATTTTAGTAGTAACCTTAAACTTTCAGACTAGTTTCAAAATGGCACGTGTATAAGGGAAATAAGAGCAAACTTACTAAAAAATGGTTTCTATTCAATTTGAATTTTTGGCAAATAATATGATCATTAGGCTTGTTGTTTGTATTAAATGGTCTTTCTATTTTCTAAAATGATTTCTGTTTATTTTGATCTTTTTTGTTGTTCTTTAACTGCTATTGATATATGTTATTATTTATTTAATTAAATATATTGCAACATTCTAGTTCTGCAAAAAACGATTTAGTTAATATTTACAATTCGATACTATTCTAATTATTAGTACAGGAGCCAGCACGCAATCACCTTAACACATTTGTAACAGCTAGAGAAATTATCAATCCTGCTCCTTAGAGCTAGAAACACAAAAAAGGTGATATGAGAAATAGTTTCAGTGATGGAAACTTCACTAGATGGCTCTTGAAACTCGACATGTTTTTCATGGTTGGTGCAAGTATTTGCATAAAGCTAAATTTTTTTATCAATTACTTAACGCCTCGGCTACGATACGAGAGGTGAGCGGTAAGCGGCAATTATCTGAGCGGCTTAGCGGCGCCGCAGCCGCTAAAGTTTTTAGTTGAATGATTTTGTATAGAAAGCATTTCCATCCGGCTAGGATAACGTGGAGTGGCAGGGCGGCGTCGCTTGCCGCGTACCTAGTACCGCCCGCCGCAGGGTCCAAACATTAAATTAGGAAGTTGCCGCTCGCTGCAATACAGTGCGATATGTCGTCCACAAACTTTGGGCCTTCCCTCGAACGAAAATCTTGCAAGGGAAGTTAAGATGAAGTTATTGTACATGATAAAATCCATGTTGAAGGTGAACGGTGTCTAAAAAACGAAAATAGAAAGGTGAAATTAACATAAGCTAAATAATGGTGAAACCAAACTGATATCGGAAGAGCAGTGAAGGCAGTGTCTGTGCAATTGATGCCTATAATGATTTACTTTCTGATAAAGCAACAGCTGCACAAGTTGCTCGGACTGATCGAGACTGCCACGGCTGTATCGCAGCTCGTATTGTAGCGGGCACCGCTTACCCCATTGCAGCTCTGTATTTTTACTGCTTTGCCGCTTACCGCCCACCGCTTGTATCATAGCCGAGGCCTTAGTGAGTACAAAAATATGATTGGCATAGATAGGTCTGGTGGGTTTAAAGAGGCAGAAACTGTAAATATGCAAGATATTACACAGCGCAAGACCAATTCGTAATTTGATGCCATTTGCTTAAAAATATATGCCACAGTTGAGTAATGAAATTATATTGGGAGGCAGAAATAGTGATGCCTAAACGAAGGCAGACATTTTTTTTTTTTCAAAAGTCTATTAGATCTGCTTCAAGTTCACCGTTTAAGGTCTTCAAGTAATAAACTTCGTGCAATTCCATTTTATGAAATTGGAGCTCTTTCTAAGAGGAACGTATTAATATAAATATATTATTACTTATTGTAATTAAGAATATATTTGACATTGTCAGAATTTTTTTTTAAACTTCAACTTTTCTCATTCAAAATATTTTCATTTATATAATTTAAGAAGTATAAATTACATCGTGTTCGCATTTTTAATGTGAATTTTTATAGTTAAAATAGTTACTTTTCAATAAATTAGTGGAAAAAGCCAATAGCGTTTATTTACAAGCATATTTCTGAACAGATATTCAGGTCACAAATAGTGTTTTACAGTTTTTATATCCTGCATTATCAAATTCAAAATGACAGAAAGTGATTGTGAATCTTTAAGTAGTGTTGGAAAAAGCAGCAAAAAAAACAGTGAAAATGAAGAAGGGAGACTGAAATGTAGGAAAAAGTGTGCAGTGATGGTGTGCATAAACTGCCACTCAATATTTCACAACAGCTGCAGTGCAAGGTTAATAACACTCAAGAAATTAGACGAGACTAAGTTATTTGTTGTGAATTAAATCCAATGGAGCAAAACATTATACCTAGATATAAAATATGAAAAATTTGAATTAGAACTTCAACTTTTGAAAAAACTCATAGCTGAAATGGAAGGGAAATATCTGAAGATGGAGAAAGTGATATAAAAGAATATATAGTAAGCGAAATCAAGTATAACCAACCCATTGGTAAAAGTGACCACCTGACATTATAAATAAACCTACAACTCTACGTGGACTCTGAGCAGAAACACTATCAACCTCGAAATTTTTGGAAAGCTAACTATAATGAAATTAACAGATATATTGAAAGCTTGGACCTGACAGAATTATCACAGGAAACCACTATAGAAGGAAAATGGACCATATTCAAAAATATGTTAAACACCGTCATTGAAAAAGGATCAAGCACATTTCTTAGGCAGTGGTCGTTGTGAACAAGAGCCTCAATGGGCGATCTCCGAAAATGGACAGTTTTTGAGCTACACTGTAAAAAGATAGTATGGATGATGGTGTATATTTACTATGAGATTTGTTTAATATGCATCGTAGCGGGGATATGGCTCAATGGCAGAGCGGTCGTTTTGCATGTGAAACGCCCCGGGTTCGATCACTGGTATCACCAGAATTTTTTTTATATACTATTCCTGTTTAATTACTATCATTTTCAAAACTGCATATATAATTTTACAACCATAAAAATTAAAAATTAAAGAACATGATAATATTCCTTAAATATAATTAAACGTTTAGGTACGGAGTATTACTGGTTATCATTATTATTCACAAGTAAAAATTCATTTGCTTTTTTTCCAGTGGTTATCTTATATTTGTCTAAATGAAAATTCTACGTTATTTGAATTTTAGATTTAATTAAAAGTAATAGTAGGCCTATAGCCTGTCTAAAATTTAATGTTTTGACATTTGTAAACATTTTAATAATGACTTGTGTGTTTATTTGTTACAACTATGGTATTGTATTAGTTAACAATAGAAGAAATTCTATATAATAAACGCCACGAGATTTGTTAAAACCAATGACTTCAGATAGGATAGACAAAGCATTCCCTATACATTAATGTAGGTGTTGTTGTGTTTCTGTATAATATGATACATTCTATTCTTAAAAAAGGATGGAGATAGTTTTGTTTATGTTTTGGTACTCGCTGCCAGTGGCGTATATGTTAGAGAGGGTGATAATTTTGTGTAATTAATATATAAATTTCTCTTCTAATTTGACTTCAAAGTAATATGAATAACATTGTTATTTTGTATTAAGTTTAAAATTATTTATTTAAATATTAAGAACACAAGAACAGAAAACAGTACATATGTCAAGAATAATGGTATGTTAAATAATACATAATTATTAACTTCAGTGATAGTACACACAACTTGTGTGATACAAAATATTTCAAAAAGGTTAATTATTTTTTATAGATATTCTCATATAAACTTCTTCTAGCATAATATATTTAAATTAATTCAACGTAAAAGGCACACTTTTATTATATAAATTAAGAATAATGAAATGAATAAAAGTAGTTGAAAAAAACAATAAAATCAATTTAAGTAAAATGCTTTCAGAAAAAAAAACAGGTGTGACATGGATATTTATTACCTAGGTTGGTATCCTATTATACAACATACATAAACAATATTCGTGAATATATCTTTAAAAAAAAAAAAACTAAATAAATAATACAGAAATAAAACTCGAAACAATTATATTCTAAGGACAGATAAATGGATACATATTTCAGCTACATTACCGGGATAACTAGAGAGTTATACAAGTTATGATTTGTCGTTGTCAAATAATGATACCAATGGAAATAAATTTTTTTCCCGTCCATTCGACTCGCTTCATTATTGGCTATTTCATCAAAAACTAAATTGCATAATACTTTTTGATGACGTACTGCCAGTTCTGATACTTTAGTCTGTATTGCTCTGAGGGAAGCTTCACTTAATCCAGAACTTCCGTCGACTGACATAAACCATTTTGTGATGGTGGCAGGATGAGGAAGAGCATGACACAATTTTTCCCTTACATAATTGTATGCCTTAGCAGAATAAAAGTGTAACGTTAATGCAAAAGCTCTTAGCTCAGGTGAATACTTCTCTTTCGATTTCGAATCAATTATTCTTCTTTCAATTTCACCAGGTAGCCCAGGTAATAATGCCTGTAAATTACAGAAAATATAAGAGCATATAAAAGGCAAGTGGTGTTATTGACTTTTTTTATTATTATGCACACAATTTTCTGTATTGTAATCTTGTTGGGCACAAAATCTATTTTCAATACGTTAGGACTTTAAAATTTATAGAGGACGCTGATAATAGTTTAAAAATAAAAATGTTTTCAAGTAAACTGACATTTCTGTGCAGGATATTAAAGAATGTCATAAGAAAAACTTACTCTGAATTAGAAAATGTGAAATGTTTCAAATTTGATAACTAAGTATATTTTTAAATATACGTTATTTTTACCAAATTTTTGTTATTTTAAAGATTGGTTAGAAAAACATATTAATAAACATAACAGTCAGAAATAAAAAACATCTCTCTTACTCCTTTATTACATATTTACTTTTTATGTAATATAATAAATAATGTTACTTATTTATATCTATTATATATTGTAAATTACAATGGCATTTTTGTTAACTTTCGTTAATAAATACATTTAATGAATAATAAGCCTTTTGAAATATGTCATCTTTAATTTTGAATAGTTCACAGTATCAGTATTCAATATTATAAGGAGTTGGGTCAAGCAAGAGCAAAATACAGTAAATTGTGTTGTTACATCAGTGAATTATGGTAGGTAATTTGCAACAAAAAAATAAGACATTTGGTGATGCAAAACAAAACTAGACCGAACAGAATATCCAACAAAAAATAGAAAATTGAATGTGTTACAGAAGTATTTCTTACCCTTAATATGTTAAGAGGATTTTCGGTATGAGAATATTTTTGTTTCAAAATTCTAATCTCGATGTTTTTCTTCTTGATCCTCTGTCGTAACCCTTGATTGGTCCTCAGTAAAAGTTTGATTTTTTTATCTTTTGGTGACATACTTTTCCTAAAAAAGAAAATTGCACTGATCAACTTTACCAAAAAAAAACAAACTTTTTAAATTATTTGAAATATAGGCAGCGTAATGTTGTTTGAGCGCCAACTGGTGGAGAGAAGAAATACTAACGAAAAGGCTGAATATTATCCATGTACCTACACGTGCATTAAGTCAATTAAACTTATAAATATTGTTGAGTTCCATAATATGAAAAGGAAAACAAAGAAAATAACGATATTTTAGAAAAAAATACCACCTCCAGATTTACAACACATTCGCCTTAAATTTACAATAAAACTTCTTCGCGTTAACCACTGTTAAACCGTACAAGATAATCAAAGTACCTTCCCATATGCTGGGTATTTTAAAATAGCATTGTTCCCTTATAGGATTTTTACGGTGGTATTATATTTAGTGAAAATTGAAAAAAGCCGTCCTAATTGAATAAGAATAATGAAGCTCACCTTCTAACTGTGTTTCGTCTAAATGAAGAATTGGATAATTTCTTCTCCTGAAATTTAGTAGGAGTTCCGTCGAAAATATTTCCTGAAGAAATGGCAGTGACTGTCCTCGAAGAACTGGCAGTGACTGTACATGAAGAACTGGCAGTGACTGTACGTGAAGAACTGGCAGTGTCTGTTCTTGAAGAACTATTACTCTTCAACGAAATAGGAGAGGATATCTGATCATCACATATAGCGGTTAAAGTGGACGCGGAAGATGGATATCTCCTTCTGAAAGTAAATTAATAATGTAATGTAGAAATAATCATAACCAACTCAAAATAATAGTGCTGTTCATGTCGATACAGCTAATAAACAAAGGTAAACGGAGCATTATAGTCTTCATTGATTTATTGCTTTTTTCATATAATACCTACTTATACATTCTACAGTATATTCTGCATATTTCTTAAAAAATACAGTTTTGAATATTTTTAATACCATTCCAATTTGACAGAATATCGGTTCAAAATTGGAAGTCTGATACATAACAATGATATAAATATTCTTGCTGTACAATATTAACTATTTTTGATTTAGCAAAAATTATAAATAGGTAATATAATATTGATTTTGCAACATAATTTTACTAGTTATTATAGTTTATTAAAACAATAACCTCCTTAATTATTGAAACAATGAAAAATAATTTCAGGTAGATAAGTAGGTACTTACTTTTTTCTTGGCGACTCAAATAACTCATCTTCGTGGATATCCTGAGAATCCATGACTTCAGAAATCTCATAATACTTTAATGTCTCACGTGTCATGCTGAAATGAACCAACTATTACAAACTTATTTAAGAATAAGTATATAGAAACAGTAAAAATATATTGAAATAATTTTTTGATAAATATAAGAATACTCTTTGGCAAATAATAATTGTTAGCAGTAGAGATTAGAGAATAAGACAAAAATATGATCAGAACTATTTTATATTGTCTACCTAGGTACCTATCATGTACTACTTTTTTAAATGATAACTTACCCAACTTGTACATTTTCTTTACATGAGCTTGCTAACTCAGGCACTGCAAATTCTTTAAGAAGAACTCGGCCACTGGGACTTGTGAAATCACCTGACGAGAAGTGATCTGAGCACAGAACACTATCTTCAGGGATATTTTCCTTTCCCAAATGTTTTAAAATGTGACAGACCCATATTTGTCGGCGTTTAATATTTCGGGGAATTCTACAAATAATATAATATTGCACTTTTAAAATAATACCATTTGCACTTCAACTTTATTTTCATTTAACTATATTACTCAATTTTAAAACATAAAAAAACATTTTCTATACTTCCAATATTATTGTACTGAATATTTACAATTTTACTTATTTGTCGTTCCAACCCGAGGTTACGCTTATGAGATAATTTCACCTACCTGTGAAAAGATCGATTAACTCCAATTTTAAAGGGACATCTACATATAACACAATATTTTCCCATTGTTTATTCACAATAACAAATTCAGTCTTCAAAGACACTACAAAATCACTGTAATTACAACATTTAACCTCGGTTTATCACAAACACTTTAATGGCGGCCAACGCTACAACTGAATCGTAAACAAAACGTTTGGAGAGGGACTGCGTGCGCATATACCCACCTGCCTTTAGCCAATAGACTTTTGCGTACCAATTATTATTTTTAAAGCAATGTAAACAAATAAAATGATACATAACAAACTACGAGGATGCTTTGTCTATCCTAGTTTTCTGAAGTCATTGGTTAAAACTTTATTTTCCCCAAAAATATGTCTTTTATTACTTAGAAATGTCAATAGTACAATTCTTTCCCATATGTAGCCAACTTTATGGCGGACACTGTATAATCAGAATTCCACTAAAATGATGAAGTTACTAAATCAACAATCTTAACATTTTATGACATCTTTCCTATTTTTTTTATAATTATTTAGCGACATCATTGCTGTTACAGGAAATAACTTTTTGAGAACTACTGGCATTTCTTATGCATCAAATAAAATCTTAGTTCAGACGTTTTAGCGGCCATGACACAAGTAAGCTTAAATTGTACCTGACTCTATATAATCAACCTTTTGTTTCCCTCCTTACTTTCTATAAAAAATGTTAAATATGATATCATTATCTCCTTGGCTGAAGGACCTAGGTCGATGGTCTTTTGATTGTATTATATTACATTGTATATTAATGCAAACAATAAAGAACTTTTATTACTATTATTATTAAATTAAAAAAAACAGACTGATGGATCCAAAATTAGCTTGTTATAAATAATTTAAAGTTAACTAATTCCTTCACGATTTTAGAGGCCTATAACACGATTCAATACTATTAAAAATGCATGCCGATATTATTTTTGTACTTGTTGAATATAAATTATTTAAAAAAAAAAACAGCTTGTTATGCCCAGCGTAATTTCTTGCAGACTAACAATTTCTGACTCTGGAAAGGTATCAACCAATATGTATGCCAATCCTATTTTCATAATTACCACGTGGTAATTTTTTATTAAAAGAAAAAAAATCAGCTTGTTAGAAATCTATCATGCCCAGTGAAACATCTTGCGAGTTAACAGTTTCTGCCTCTGGAAACTTAACAACCGATATGTACGTCAATTGCATTTTTGTATTCATTATATGATAAGTGATCGATAAAAAAATATGAGATTTATACAAATACTTGCACCAATCATGAAAAATATGTCGAATTTCAAGAGTCATCTAGTGAAGTTTCCACCACCAAAAGAATTTCTCATATCATTTTGTCTACCAAGCTTTAAGGAATATGATTAATATCTCTAGCTGTTACAAATGGGTCAGGTGGTTGCAACCTGGCTACTGTACTAAATCATCCCCTATGAGTTAATTTGTTTTTAGACATTCTGCATCGCCAAATTACTAAGCAAAGGAATTTTCATAAAGAAAAGCATTTCATGTAATTCTAAATCACTTGGTTTATAAAAATATATGGGAAACATGCTGATACTTTAAATGTACTTTCCAGAATTACCATTGCATACCTTAGCTACTTAGTTAAAAAGCAATGTTAAAAGTGGCTTTATTACATTTATGCAATGCAATGAAATGGACGGCACACAATATTTTATGTGATAATTTTTGCATCTTCAAAGCACTTTACACTACTGCAATATTTTGTGAAATCTTTGGGACTACCAACCAGACGAGAAGAAATAGTTTTTTTGATTATGTTTATAGTTTATTTATTTATTTTACAATCACTGAATCACTATAAACAGAAAGAGAGAAAATCAGTTGTATTTCCCAAAAGAATTACAGAATAGGTTACAGTATCTTTGTTGCTTCAATTCCTTTAATGCGTGGTTGGCAACCCAAATATTCCCAAATAATGTAACTATATTGCATCTACAATCAAATTAGAACACGCGCTAATTCAATGCAATGAAAAATATTGCCATCAGCTGATCGAAATAGCTGGATGTACGCATGTGCGCAATAAAAATTTGCAGGGCACCTGCAATATTGTATTAATGTAAAGTGGCTATAAGAAATAACCCAAAGCAATTATACCTGATTGCAAAAAAATTGTTACCTGCATGGTAGCCTCAGTGCCTGGAGGGGCAATAATACTTGCATATGATGCCATACATGCAAAGAATAGCCCAAATGTCAGCCCATTAGTGAACTCCACAGGCAGTATCCACCAGGGATTAGTAATCACAGAGTGTAGTATTAACCTTATACCTAACACTAGTAGCACAAGCGACATGGTGTGGACGTGGCCAAGTTTCTTTAAGATCCATCCGGAGAGGAAAAAGAACGGCAACTCTCCCCCTAAGCACTGTATGGCCATTACGAGACCCTCTAAAGTTTTTACCCAATCTTCAGACTCACAGCCATGTGCCTTGGCTAAATCCTCGATTAGCCAAAATAAAAACTGCCAAATGAGACCGGTACATAACCCGACAGTTACGCACCATATTAGGTATACGATGATACGAACGTCCACCAATAAACGGCCCACGTCTCTGAAGATGTTTGTTGACATTTTTTTTTGGGAGTACTGAAAAGTCAAAAATATGATTAATGTACAGGATGGACACTAGAATTGCTGATTTAACTATTTACAAATGCAACGAATATGCCACAACTAATATGCAATTTTATTACATTTCGAGTCTGATGAGAAAAATTTAAATATATGGGGGAGATCAAAGAATCTTTATTTCAAGTTATTGAGTCAATATTAATAGAGGATATTTGTTTGTCAACCAGGGTTGGTTCTAGGCGATGTGTCACCATGTAAACATCTAGGATCTAGGGTATGAACTCGTGACAATAAAACGTTCCGAGTTCAAAAGACAATGGTAACCTATCCTTAATTTCTAAACATCGCGCAATTTTTTCAAAGGCAAACTACGTGGGCTTAAAAATGTGTACAATTCAGGCATCAAATTTTTTAGATTTCTGCATGCTGGAAAGTCTATTTTTAAACAACTGATAACTTGAATGATGTACATATTTTAACAAAACTTAAAGAATATACCTTTTCTGGAGCTAAACCACCAAGTTACGTTTCAAGTTAAAATGTGAATAAATTAATTAATTAATGAAATTAATAGTCTTTATTAACCCAAAATACTGATTACAAAATTACACATACGGTTATCCTCTATCGATAAAAAAAAATTCAAAAGATAACAAAATAGCAAAAAGAGATAGATACAATGGTTTTATACATACATATTGTATATAACACACATTTTAAATGGAACTAACTAGTAAACTTAACAAATAACGAGTGTACAGTGATTAAAATTATTATATTATTGTATCACCTATTGTATGTAGTAGATCGAGGCATGAACAACATTTGAGATTATTCGTGGTAATTCTAATTTATCATTAGTTCTAGTAAAGTAATCGTGGATTTGGTTCCTTATGGTGAGTTTTAAGTTCGAACGATGGAAATGAGTTAGGATGCTGTGTAATATTTATAATAATGCCTAAAAAACAACTGCAAAGTCGAAATTTTGAATTGTCGATTGTTGAGGGACATTACAACAAAAGCGCTCCACCACATAGATTTAATCTAAAACTTTTTACTACACTTTCTGTAATGTGCAACAAGTTCCAGCAAAAGAATTGCTATAATAAGGCAATTCCCTAGAAATTTTAGTTTTACTCTACTATAAGGACTATTTAGCATTTAGCATTTAAAAGAAGCATCCTCTTAATTTTGATCTAAATCTGCCTAGTGATGATTAAGGGCAAACACCGTTATGAATCCTCCTGTCATACTTTTCAAAAAACTACATGCCTTGTCAAAAATAGACGAAAAATACAAATAACCTACCTCCAATCTAGATGACACAATGAAATCCATAACTAAAAAGATAGCGGCCATGTAAAAAGCAGCAGTGTAATTTTTCTGTGACTGGCCTTTACTGAATGCATCAATTATAACTCCAGTTAAAGCAGATACTATTCCCCATCCTAAAGCTCCGAATAAGCGCTGATGGCCATATCTATTTGGTTTATCCCCTAAAATAAAAAAACAAAATTAACATTTTAAATTTCATCTTTTGCTCACTGTCCATGATTTGAAAACTGTTTTTAAGTAAACTAGCATGTATCAGCATATGAGTATGGATATTTTTTAATATCTTACACCAGTCAAGTAAGCAATAAGTAAAAATAAAAATTATTATATATTATATACAGGGCGTAATTAATTTCATGTCATTAAATAAGCGTAATGGGATAAACAAAAAAATCTATATGACTTTTTCCTCTAGGGGCGGGCCCTTTAAAAAACACTGACCTAGGTCGAACATTTGAATGTTAAGGTAGCAGAACTACTGCTTTTCTGGGTCAATGGACGTATGGTTCTGAATCATATAAAAGTCATAAAAAGATGTAAAGGTTACCTACCGACTTGTGTCATCGCCGCCATGTGATCTCAAAGCAAGAAGTGCGACACTTTGATGGGGCCGCTTAAACTGAACTATTTATACCAGTTATGAAAATGTAAAAATTAGTTATCTCTTTCTGCACAATGCAAACACAAGATGGCCGCATGGGTTTAAACACAGGATTTGTTTACATGTGTTTTTTAATTTCGAACAAAATTATAGGAGTTTTTAATTTATAAAATTTAAATGTGATTTATTAACATTTGTAACATAAAATAGGTGTTCTATGTTAAAAGTTTAAAAAATCAGTAATTATTTCACGAAATTGGAAAACGAATTGTGCGTATAATTTTTTCCAATCAGGTTATCGAAGACTAAAAATTGAGTCTTTGATTTCTATGGAAATCAATGTAAACGAAAATAAACATCAGAACAAAACAGCGAATAAGAATAATAACAATAATACCTTTACTGCCCAACAGGGAACATCCAATAACGGAACAATTCTTTTGAATTTGTCACAAAAATTGATAGAAATGATCTCCATCTCCATTAATATACATTTCGGCACGTGGAACTAAGGACATACAAACTCTGTTCAACATATTTGGTAAATTACCACACTAAACTATCAACTAACGTCAATAAAGAAAACAAAAAAAAGAAAAACGTGGTCCAAAATACAAAAAGCAACACAAAAATAATGAACAAGTAAGTAGTCTATGTACGTAACCAATTACTTAACGACCTGAATGGTAAGTCAATAAAATAAATCTTATGCGGCACAAAATTCAAAAAGAACAAAAGCAATACACAAAAACAACGAACGGGTAGGCTGTGCATACGTTCTTAGCCAAGTAATGACAAACTAAAATATTGCTTGAGAATATCACAAGACGGGATGACAATACGCCTATCCCAATATGCCAGTTCTCAAACAATGTCATTAAAAAATTTTTTTTCTTCAAAACTTGGGCTTTAGACCCCATGTTATATAAGGTTTTTTTGTTTCTCTAGTTGTTTCCAAGAAGAGTTTTGGAATAATAAGACTGTGTCATCAGCAAAAGAAATAATAGTACCCTTTATGTCTAAGCTAGTTATATAAATTATAAACAAAATTGGACCAAGCACAGTGCCTTAAGGAACACCTATTTGGATTCTCCTTGATGATATTAAACATTCCAAGCTAAATCTAATGAAAACCTAACGCTGTTCGCTGACAATGTCTCAGGAATAGTAGAGTCCTCAAAGGTAGAGGACTTAAGTGCACAGGCCAGTAGGTGTGCTCTCAATATGCAAGAATATAGCCATAGAAATATGCTTTTCCTAAATTTATCTAAAACTGAATCTATGCTTTACTCAATCAAGGAAAACAATTACAGTATATTAATAAAAACAGAGAATGGCTCTATGAAACAAAAAACAGCGATAAAATTTTTAGGAATACAATTCGATCCGCAATTATCATGGCACAAACAAGTAGACGACATCCTCAAAAAGATGGCGTTATATTCTTTCATTATATGGCAACTAAGATCACACGTGTCTCAAAACATCCTGATATCGTACTATTATGCACAGGTCAACTCTACGCTATCATATGCAATTGTTGCGTGGGGTAACTGTAACAGAATGAATGAAATATTAATTGCTCAAAAAAGAATAATAAGAACAATATTGTTCAAAAGACCCGACTACTCCTGTAGAGAACTCTTTAAAAAACTCAATATATTGACCGTCACCTCAATATACATATTGCAATGTGCCCTTTATGTTAGGAAAAACATTTCAAACTTCTTAACACCAAAGGATATGCCACATAACTATGCATTAAGGGAAATAAACACTTTAAGATTGCCACCTCACAGATTAGTACACACAGCCAATAGCAGTTACGTAATGCCAATTAAAATATATAATCAGCTGCCCAAGGACGTCAAACAAATAACCAGCCACATTTTATTCAAGAAAAGAATTAAAGCCATACTCTTGAAATATAGTTTCTACTCATTGGGAGAATTCTTCTCATGCAACTTCAACTAACATGGGTCGTACCCCAGCTATTCTAGTTACCATTGTGGCTCTAACGTTGCCAATCTGGATGGATCTACCTAGTAATGACTCGTAGATTTTAAATTTTAACTTTCTTTAAATTTTAACTTATATTTTATTGTCTGTAACATTTGTTTATTGTTTAATTTTAATTAATTACTAGATTTAGATTAGTTACCAACTTGTACGAAGCTTATATCCTTGTTTGTGATCTGACAGTGAATTGTTAAATAAATAAATAAATAAATAAATAAATAAATAAATAAATAAATAAATACTGATAGCTTCTCCAACACGAGTCATTTGAAACCTGTCCGATAGATAGTTTCTAAAGACATTCAGCACAGCTCCGCGTACTCCATAATGATGTAATACATCTAAAAGCTTTTCGTGGGGCACTGTGTCGAATTACAATAACAAATAATTACATAACATATATAAGTAAAACAAACATACATAGACTTATGAACTAATCTTTAAATAAATATATTCTTTCATACCACTTATATTACTCTTTTATCTATAACACAGCAACACAAAAAACTTCGATCATGTATTGATGAGCAGAGCATCATATTCCGATATATCTTGATGAGCTGAAAACGAATTCGTGGTTCAATTTATATTACCAAAATTTTTCATCAATTCAAATTAAAGATGAAAAATTGATTAAAACATAGTTTTCATAAAGTCCTTTACTGCAATGATCACATCAAAAAAATGTTAACTGCTAAAAGTCGCGAAACATTCGAAAAGTCAGCACTTTGGTATCGGTGATTAATGTACCAATGCAAAGTCGTTGTCCTTACTACAATTATATGTATTTTTATCATTATTATGTTACATTTGTTCCCTGAAGTTCTATGGATCATCAGACAAAAAACCCGCATATCTCAGGTGATTTCTAAACTGAAAATACAAATATTTTCACGTGCAGGAAATAGGCTGTTCTTACATTCTGCAATTTTTGTTATTCGTTCTTTTCATAGTTCTGGTTGATTTTGTGCACATAAACCTTGGGACATTCCCAACAAAATGTTTTTCTTTTGTTGCTGTACTACCAGTGCTTGCAGATCTCAAAATGTTGGACCGATATCGCCAACGAGTTGATGGGAAAGAGCCCTTTGGTAAGGCTGCGCTTCTAACAGACACATGATGTGATGCTGTTAGATATACCATAGAGAAAAGGGAGGCCAACTAGAACAATGCACGGATCACAAGGCACCTGTAAGACATTGTAAGTAAGAAGACCAGTACTGCCCTCCTAAGCCAAAATGATGCAACTCAATAACATCTGCTTTTATGCAGCTAAGCTCATATATGTCTTTCTACTTTTTGATATCATCCTATGAAATAGATGAAAAAATAATAGATTAATGATTATGGAAAAAATCAATTAGATATTCAATAAAAAAACTTTGAGATATGTCCAATTTACTTAGAAAATTATCGCTCTCTGAGTCTAACTCAGTCATATTATGCCATGTTGGTGGTTTCTCTACAGCATGAATTTTTGTATGAAAAAGATAACATACAATTAGAAACTCACCTAGCATTTCAAAGCAAATCGCATCTCCTATACTGACAGCAATCGCTTGTCCAACCCATCCAATTATCATGAGCATCAGGAACACCCAGAACTGGTACAAATCATAAACTTCTCCGTCATTTATAGCTGGCTTAGCAATGATATCGTTCACATTAAAGTCATTGCATTCTATGTTGCATAAAGACGAAATGCTATGACTTGAACATCTTGGATAAACTATGGTGCCATCTGTCAGAGATATATTACTGACTTTAAATACTACTTCTCCAGAGAAAAACTGTGTCAAGGACTGTGGCACTTTGGCAGTAAAAGTTAATCTGTCAGTTTGGTCAGAAGGATTGCAATATTTGGGTATATTCCAATCGTGACAAACCGCATTCCTAGTATTGTTGTCCATGTCGCAATCCATCTAAAAAATACGAAGCCTTTTTATTATTATGATTTTTAAATATTTTTACAATAATAAAATAACGCTAGAGGCGTGTTTAGGCCTAGGCGCACTAGGCGCGCGCCTAGGGCCCCACTTTTCCAGGGGCCCCCATTTCCCCATTTATTGAGGTAAAAAATGATGTAAATATTTTATTTCTTTGTTATGTCGTTATTTATTTTCGCCTTACCGATAGCAATAATGATAATTACAACTATCATGAAATACATTTCTTCCCTTTTCCATATCATCCTCATCAGATCTCAATTGCAACAAAAATAGAAAAATAAGAAGGGTTCATGCAAGTATGTATTCACGTACATATGTCGTTTATTTACATTTTACATAATTTGAATTTGAAATCATTCTATAGTTCTTCCTTTCGATTTCAATTTTTTTCATATTTCAATGTAGAAGTCTATAGGAATTTATTGTTTCTGTTTATCGTGTTTGAATATTCTTGTATATTAATTTTTTTAATCTTTATTCACTGTATCACACTGAAAAAAATATGTTTGTAATATTAATGAATCAGTTCATCGACTGAAAAGTGATGAATCAGTTTATTAATATAATGTACGTTTACATAGTAACAATACATGTGTACATTGTATTAATGAACATATAGGTACATTATATCAATAAACAGATTCATAAATTCTCAATGACCTTTTATTCATTGATTTTTCGAACATATTTTTTTCAGTGTATTAAAAAAAGATGCAATCAATTAACAGACCAATTTGGCAATTCCTCGAACATTACTATTTAACTTTCGGCAGTCGGCACGTGCCAGATGACGAATCAGCTTTTCGGTATACTTTACATTAATGAAAATAAATCTACTGATAATGATGATGCGAAAATTCAAGGACCTGAGACAGAATAATCTAGAAAACCCGAGAAAATAACTGAGAAAATTTTGATTTTGAAACCAGATGCAAAACAAGCTAAAAATCAGTGCATTGCAATGATCAATGCATTAGTATCAACCTATAGAGACGATATAGATTCCGAGCTATTTCCAGATAACTTGCATCAATTTTTGATATATGCCGGCTTGAATCGCCTGCTGAAATGTATAAAGGACCCCGCAGTATTTAATGCTAAAAATGGGTTTCAGTCGATTGTTCTGAAACTTGGGGAAAATTCATTCATTTTGACCACCAGTCCAACCGAATTCAATTTTTTGATCTAGAGGTGATTGAAACTATGAACATCTGCGAAGATCTGCTTAAATGTTCCATAAAAATTCTGAAAATGTTCAGGCTCATTTTTTGGAGAAAGATAATCTTTTGTTTCTTGCTGTTTGTTTTTCAAAGTGCCTCCTTCTCCCGGAAAAAAATAACAAACAGAAAAAAAAAACTATTTTTTTTTGTAATTTTTGTATGGGAAAAAGGAAGCACTTTGAAGAAAAAGTTGGAGGGGCATAAGTTGATTATTTTTACCGAAAGAATATGCCTGAATATTTTGGGATCTTTCTGAAGTAGAAAAAAATAAAAATGTAGGGAAATTCTTGGTCAAAATTATTTTTGTGTAATAAATTCTGAAAACCGGTAGGCGTGTTCTTTGAACAAAAATAAGCATCTTTTGTTTCTTGGTGTTTAGCTTCAAATAAGCTTCCCATAAAAAAATTACAAAATTTTTTTTTTGTTTGTTATTTTTTTCCGGCAGAAGGAAAGCACTTTGAAAAAAAAAAACGCCAATAGACAAAAGATGCTTATTTTTCTCCAAAAAATGAGCCTGAATATTTTCAGAATTTTAATGGAACATTTACGCAGACCTTCGAAGATGTTCACAGTTTCAATCGCCTCTAGATCAAAAAATCGAATTCGGTCGGACTGGTGGTCACAGAGAATTTTAATCAGGGGGCCCAGGAGAACATTTTCCCCAAGTTTCAGAACAATCGACTGAAACCTATTTTTACCATAAAAAACTGCGGGGGTCATTTATTCTCAATGTGTTTCAGGCGACATTTTTTAATTTTGAAACTCTTTTGCGTATTTACTTGACCAGTCCGGTCAGTAATGCCTCATGTAAACGCAATTTTTCAGCTCAAAAGAATTAAGAACAACCTACGAAGTACTTCGGGGCAACAACGACTTTAAAATTTTTCTGTTCTGTATATTGAATCAGAGGAAACACAAAACTTTGATTTCAAACGTTTAAATTGACAAGTTTGCTAACATAGAAAGCCGGAAAAAAATAATATGATAACATGTAGTTGTAAAAATATACTTGCCTTCAAACCTTTAGATCTAATATTTTTTTAATCGAGGGGCCCTCAAATCTCACAGCGCCTAGGGGCCCAATTTATCTAAATGCGCCCCTGAATAACGCAAAACAACGGCATGATTTAGATGTAGACACAGAATTGTGCTAACACTTCAAAAATCATTGTCTGGGTTTATATATATCTGCTTCTTATATTGGTCTTACTAACATTTGTTATTCAAATCAAATCCATGTTTTCTGACAAAATCTTAATCGCATGAGAAATTTTAGTTATAGTTGATATGTATACAGGGTGTTTCAGTCATTCATTTCTAGGGGTGATTCTACATAAAAAAATATGAGAAAAAGGTCATATAAACATGTGTCGGGAAACCCCTCCTAAGGGTGCTGCGGTCCGCTGAATGGGGCACCCAAAATTGACATTTTATTATCTCAGTAATCCTTTGAAGGAGAGAGTGTAGATATTTATTTATTTATTTATTATTAAGATCATGTCACATACACAAATCATTTACATTCGTCAACAACAACAGAGACATTACTTAATATTTATATGTAAAATTATCGCTTAGAAATACAAAAATTGTGATTAAAATTTTAAATAGAAAATATAATAACAATACTAAACACACAGAACACACTACAGTTTAAAAATCTACTGGCATGAAGTATAAAAATAGGTGCATTAATCAACATGGAAATCATCATATTCAGCACCCTCGAAAACAGGCGGGGCAGGTGGTCTGGTTGTGTTCATCATTTGTAACATGTTCAGGTTCCACCCCATTTGGGTGGCTCTCGATTATTTTTGCCTCATCAAAAAAAATTTCACATAAACCACAATAAACGTCAGAAATACGTGATACTCTGCTTTTGCCCTTATGGGGTCACTTTGGGGTCCTATAAAAGGGTCTTATGAGGGTCTAATGTAATACAGAACCAATAGTCGTATTCTCTGGACAATTCTGAAAAGGAGACTTGTGTGCGATTTTCATTTCACGATATTTCAATGATCTATTGCAAATTTACAAAAAAATTTCTTTTACCTACAAGAAATACATGAGAAACTTCATGATCTCGGAGCCACTTGTTAATAATAACCAATTGCTCTTTGGAGGCGATAATTTTTTTTGGGGATTTTGACAACTTCTGGGGGATGAGACAAAAAAATGTAAATTTCATTTTTTGCGCCATTCTAACTCCCAACCCCCATCCTTTATTCCAAAACCTATAGTTATTTTTTACAAAAATGCTTTACTTGTCATTGTACTGATTGTAAAGAGCAAGTTTCTAAATAAACAATATGCATGCTTTTTGCCACACTTGAAATGTTTGCAAGGTCACGCAAAAAAATCGCTGTTGAAGACAATTCCACTATTATTTCTTATTATATCTTATTGAATTTATTTGCTTCCTAGATTACATTCTATGTAATAAAATTTAATGTACAAGTCGGAAAAGTAAGAAGATTTATTACATACAATTGTTTTACAATGCATCATGCATTGTTGTTGTTTTAAAACATTTATCTAAAAATAGTCCATTAAAGGCATTACATCTCATATCTTTATGGAGGTATTTGAAACATTAGCATAATAAGCATAAATAGAATTCCATTAAGTATATGAATCCCAGTAATAGATCAACCTTTAGGACTATTTAAAGCACAAATAATAAATTATGAATCAATTACGTTTCAATAACTTAATAACAGCTTCAAATTTGTAATCACTTTAAATTGGAACTAAGTATTTAAAGATTATTTTATAAAAAATATTGTGACACATTTATAGGCTAGCTTTTAATACATACCATAAACCTGGTTTATTTAAAACATGGAATGTGAAATTTTAGTTTCATTTCATATTATTTTCTTATACAGAGCGTTGAATAAAATCTGGCAACAAATGATATAATAGATTCCTCATGCAAAAATAAGATTAAAAGCTTATAAAACATTAAGATTTTTACACTTTCCTTTGGATATTTGGGTTAGTTCCAACATTGCTATCTGATAGATGGTGGTCTTTGTGAGCAGCTATGCAAATACCAATATTGTCATAAATGCTATACTAATTATGAATGTTGTCATTCACGTCAACAATTTATATTTTTTTCAAAGTCATGAGATTCTTCTCTCAGCTTAAATACTAGCGCATTAGAATGTAAATAACACAAAGTTGTTGGGGGCTACGATAGAAGTTCCAAGTGTAACGATGCGTTTTAGAGATGAATAATACGGAAGTAGGAAATTAAACGGACAACATTCGTGAATTAGTATAATAGTTGAATTTCGTAATTTCATCAACTTTAATATAAAACGAGCTTTCTACAAGGTTAGAAACTAATTTTAAATTGAACATAATAATCACTTGAGAGAATAATGAGACATCGATGACCGCTATGTATATACTTTCGATCGAGCGAGTTCAAATTCACGTCGCAAGAAAAACTCGTATACCTCCAATTATTATGACTCAATTTCAACATTTTTTTCTTTAACTTGGGGTAGCGTATGAATATAATAACAACTGTCATGCACTCAAAGAAAATGATAGGTAAATTCAACTGAAAAGAGCATATGAAATCGCGCCTATCTAGTTTCATAGTTAAATCAATCAGAAAAGAATAGTAGACCAAATTTTGTCACCATACAATTTTTATTGTCATTTTGAACATGATGTTTAGTTGGTTAAGTAAGTAATCATTTTTTTAGTTCTACGACAACTTTATTTGTTCTCATAAACAAATAGTAGTTTAGTAATCAAATCATCTTGTAGAACAACAAATTAAATAGTATGATGACATTTTTTTTTGTTCACTAACCATTTTCAGTTTGATTTACAATTAAATAGTACAATGACATTTATTTTGTTAACTAACCATTTTTTTGGTTTCCTAACCATATGACAGTGAAAGTTATATGGTGACTTTTGATATACTATTCTTTTCTGGTTGATTTTACTATGAAACTAGATAGGCGCGATTTGATATGCTCTTTTTGGTTGAATTCACTTATCATTTTCTTTGAGTGTACCTACCTACCAATCAACAGAAAAATAGCGATAAAATTGCCTTTATAAAATAGGGTGGTTTTAAGAGGTGCAACAGTGGAACAGAATGCCTTAAAACTTGGTCAAAGTTACTAAATATAACTTTAAATGCATAATTTGTTACTAGTGGTGGTTTACTTTGGAATACAAAGAAAAGAAAATATACATTTTAATTGTTTATTTATTAAAATAAAGAAGCGCGCAAACTGCTGAAAGTTGCGTAACTATAGTCCTTCATATCCAAAGTTTTTTTATGAAGTTCTGCGGTCTTTCTACGTTTCGATTTTTCACTGCTTTCATCAAAAGACAGTTTCATTCTCCCTTCTAATCCAGAAGTGCTGGGTAAATCATTTTCCACCTCAAACATTTTGATTAAAATTAAATTTTTCCTTCAGCCAGTCAGCATTATTGCTCAGAAACTGTTCTTCTACTCTTTCATTTTTGTTACCTTGTTCTCCAATTTTGCTACAAACTCCATATATATATATATTATATCGTACATTATTTTGAATATTTTCTGGAAGTTCCGACATATGTGGCTGGTTTGAAATTATATATATTTACAACGTACTGACACATTACAGAAGAATCATAACCAGATTTTTCTTTCCAGTTTTAAAAAATATGGTTCCTATATTTATAGACCGTCTTCATGTCCACCTGATATAAAAAATATTTAGAATATAGTTAGTTAAGATAAAAAAAAGTAGAAAGAATGTAATATTTTACTAATAGTAGATTAAAACATACCAATAAATTAAAATTATTCTATTTTTGCTTTTGTCAGCAACTAACACCTAGTAGTTTAATATTAAATAACTCAAACAGTATCAATGGAAAGTGTCTAAAAATTTTCGTCATTTGTTTTACAATGTATAAGGTTCGTATAGTTAAAAAATTAGTGGGGGTATAAGCGGATCTAATTTTATAACTCAACGGAAGTTTTGTTATTTAATAATCTCTATGGGACAAGGTAATTGAAATAAAGAAATATCAAATATATCAAACAATATTATCCATCAATGTTAAGTAGCATCAAAGGGTACATACCTTGAGGATTTTGATTCATGTTAGACATTTTTTAATGCACAAAGTCCAGCGTATGCACACACATAAACTTTATTAATCTTTCAGATCTACAATTCCAAATGAACAACACTCTCTCACAACTTTAATTAGACTAATCTTGTGTATGTGCTGCAAAGGGTGTTTGCAGGTAGCAAGGGTAGTTTATTATTCTTGGAACTATTGCCTAACTGTGTACATATTAGTACGTAATTTTAAGAAGTTGATTTTTGGGTATTTTGGCCAAGTTTTAAAGTATTCTGACCTACTGTGCAATGCTTAGATCTAACAACCTACTACTGTCAATGTGTCAATACACGAAATGAAACGGTTAGATTTACTATGAAAACTAAAACGTATAAAAGTGGGATGCGTAATTGCGCAATGCAGAGCATCAGCAAGCAACAATTCATCAAAGTGAACTCAATGACGATGCTATGTTTACGTAAACAGAAAGGAGGGTTAATTGTGCGATAATATTGGTTTGTCTACCAAGTATAATACTACAGAAAACGAATACTGGGTTAGAATTACAATCCGAAAATACTTAAAAATATAATATATACTAGTTATCTGGATTGATTTGACAAAATTCAACAAATTACTAGTATGATGAACAAATTATATAGTCTTATGCACCGATTTTTTAAGTTAATGTTTATTTTGTTTTTTTATTTCAAAATACTATTCATATAGTTTTAACAAAATGAACAATATGTCCAGTTAAATATTTTTTTCGTTGATTTAACCCAGGAAACAAAAGTGCTGACGTCTTAATCAATTCATCAAAGTGGATTGCAGGACGACGCTATGTTTAGGTAAACAGAACTGCAGTTTAATTCTACAATAATATTGGTTTACCTATCAACTATAATAGTAAAGCGAACTACTACTCGGTTTGAAATTACAATTCGACAATAGTTAAAAATTAAATATACTATAATCTAGTTTAATTTGAGAAAATTCAACAAAATAATAGTCAGATGAAAAAAATAATAGTTTTATTCACCTATTTTTTTAGTTAATGTTTGTTCTGTTGTATGACATTTTTTTATTAATTAAAATAACAATCGCCTTTTGTTTAAAAATACCATCATTATAATTTAGTTTAACAATATTAACGATATTGTAAGGTAACAATTTTTTTTTGTTGAATTTACCCATACTATTTCTTTGAGTGTGTTCATTTTGTTTAAATAATACAAAAATTTGTTAAACTTTAGAATTATCTCCGGAATATTCTCAATTTTTTTCGGAATTTTCCAATGCTCTTTTTGATGCACTTGAAAACTCCACAATGCTCTTTTTTGCAAAGGACATTGGACAATTCCGAAAAAAATTTGAGAATATCCCCCGGATGATTCCAAATTCTTTATGCGTCTTGCAATTTTTGTCCAAACTTCTTTTTTTTTTTTTCGAGTAAAAAAATCGCAAAGTTCTAAAATTTTGACTTTTCCTTGCCGGATATCTTAAAAAAGTGGCAATTTCAGAAAAAATGTTTCGAACAAAAGTAGCCTATTTTTAGTCAGACAATCCGAATTTGCAATAAAATTCAGGCCAAAATATTGAATGAATTAATTTGTGCATGAACGAAGGCAAGTCGGACATTTTTTTTTTTTTTGTAACCTGTGTAATCAATAAAAAAAAAGATTCGCTAGATAAAAATACTTCTACTAATTGTACCTAAACGTTTTGAGTGATTTAGTTTGCACACCTAAGAAAATTTTCCACACAACTTTCTTTGCCTGCTATGCTCTAGGAAACAGTATTAAATATTGTCTTTAGCTGTTACAAATGTATGTATGTATGTAATTGAGGGCTGGCCCCTGTACCATTAATATAAACACCATTTTAATTTGTAGGGAGTGTACATAATATACTAAAAAAATCTGTTAAAATTCTTTTTACTTTGTTTTTGATCATGGAATTTATTGTAACCAAAATCTTACTACACTTTCAACAAGCATTATTTTATAATATTCAATATATTTCACTAATATATTATGGGAGTATCTCGGAAAAAATTGATAACGTCTTGTCAAGTCATGATCTTAAAGTTTTAAATCACAGCCAAAATTTTCACATCTCTTACTTAATGCCAAAGATAGATTGTGGTCTACCAGTTAGACCTACAACTGGTCATATGTTTAGTATTAGATATAACATAAATAAAACAAAACATAAATAAAATCTCTATTATTACATAACGTTACTGAAACATTAACAAATTGTTTCACTGGTTTTTAAAAGTCTTATATCTATTCTTCATATTGATCAGGTCCAATCGTTTTAATTCAAATGGCCCGCTACCAATCAGTTTAATAGGACCGTAAAAGATAAAATCTCTATGTATGTTATCGATGTCTTCTTTTCAGGGTCAAATAAAAGTATCGAGCTCAGCTTTAAGAAACTTTACATTGTAGTGCTTGTCTCCACTATCTTCAATTATCCGACCAATGAACCATGATTGGTCATAGAAAACTGAGTAATAGTTTTCTAAGTTTATTGCGAATCCTGTTTCATCTGAGACATTTTCAGCTTCGGATTGCAAAAAGTCTTCTAAACCATCAATTGAATCGAGTTCCATCATTGTATCTTGTTCAGAATCATTGTCTGGAGTCGAGTTACTGTCACTTGTATGATTAATTCTGTTTTGCTTCCTCTTGACTGTTTTCGAAGTTGAGGTCAACAGTATTTTCTGAGCTTTCTTCTGGAGATTCTTTTAGTACTGACGATAAATCACTTCAACCGATCGATACTGACCCTTTTGTTTGATTGGTCCAAGAACCAGCAGCATGAAGATTTTTTAATTATTGTTGATTTATTGTCAACGACGAGTTTCACAAATTAAATTAGACTATATAATTACATAAAAAAATTCAATAACAACTTCTTACATGGGATATACAGATACAGTAGATTTCCCCTATTTTTAAAAATTGCTTTAGTTAATTTTTAGTAGATTCAAACAAAAATATTAGTAGATTCGTACGAGAAAATGTGGCAACGCTGAACACACCCTTGTACACTCGCATTCACTTGTGAACATTTGAAAATGGCACTTTGAGTGTCGAAACTATAGTAACGTCTTAGTTACAATAATTTTAGTGATAATAACAAAGTAAAAAGTGTTTTAATAGATCATAATGATTGACAATCCCAAAGTAATGATTTTAACTTTTTACATATATTATTAATATTAATTATATCTTATTTAACATTAGATATAAAAATTTTTATAAACGAAAAACTTACTTTGCAACTGACAATAGTTTCCTTTTCCTGTATTTGTGCGACAGTACATTCATCTACTTCACGTCCTGGGAGGGTGTTAAAAGCAACCTCATCAAAATTGCAGGCAAAGTGAACACGGCGTTCGACAGGAACTTGTGGAGAATAAAATATAGCTAGGAAGGCAACAGCCGTTAGAAGTTGCGCCACAAGAAATATTCTTTTCTGGCAGTGGAACCTATCAGCTATTGCCCCAAAAAGGGGCTTTGCTATCATGCCACATATTGGTAAAATTGTGTAAATCAATCCAACAATTACACTTGAAAATCCTAACTGTCTTGCATACGAGGATAAGAAAGGAACAACTGGGCCAGTTCCTACAATAAAAATATACTCATGGAATTAATTAGTTAGACATTATAAATGGTATTGAACAAGGAAGCTTATTTAGACAAAGGCTCGTAATAGCTATTATAAGACATTTTACTATAACAAAGTTACCTGCATTCCATAAAAAATAATGTGCTTTCATAGGCACCAGTTGCCTATTTATTACAATTTTTCTCATCTTCATTAGGAAAAGCTAGTAGGTACCTACAGATATTAGAAAAAAATCATAACCTAAAAGTAACAGCTTGTGAAAATATATAAACTGGGAGCACCGACACTAGTTTTATTCACACGATGTTATGCAATAGTAGTTAGTACTTCCTTTTTTAACTCTTCAACCAACCACTACATGCAAATAAAAAAGTTAAGTACCTACAACTTAACCTAACAGTCTATCCTCAGTCTACGTCACGCCATCACAGAATATTTAATAAAAGCATGGTTTGTCATGACGTCATGTCATGAGTAATCAAAATGACTTAGGCCCGGTTGTACCAAAAGCACGTTCAAGGTAAGTTTAACTGAACGACAGTTCTACGATGAACTCAGTCCAGGAGCAATTATGTTGTACCATCAGTTTTAAACGTTCGTTCAGTTGAACTTGATTTCATCGCTCGTTGGCATTATTGGATCAGAGTATGGCACATAATTCTCTAACAGAAGAAGAAGATTCCACTGATATTAACCATACTTTATTTATACAACTTATTAGTTACCATAGAGAACTGAAAAATTTTCCTTGTCTGTGTTATTTACCATTTGTTTATATCTAACTATAACGTTATAAGTTTGTTTGATATGGCAGCGAAAAAAACTGTGAAATTTAATAGAACGACAAATAAAACCGGTAACAGAATAATTAACAGCATTTAAATTTTAAATAATCTAAATATGCTTTATATATAACAATAAGATCAATCTCATACGTTGTTTAAATACGAAGAAAATAACTAAAAACACATAGGTAAACCATGCACATCTCACCAAATCAAAGGAAATATTATTATACAAAACACGTAATTGTCTATATATAATGAAAACTAAACTTAAAAATGTTTATTTCCATAGCTGATAGCACAAGAAAGTTAAAAAAGCAAACGAAATCAGCGAATTTCACGATAATTAACTTGGAACATTGAGGTTATATGCTCTCCACCTCTCATTAGCTGTCAGATTTTCCACGCGCCCTATGCAAACATTCGGATATTTGAAATCTCGGCAAATAACAATTTAATCTAGATTAAGTTAGGTTATGTATGGGCTTGAACTACTTCAACTTTCCTTGAACCAACCAAAAGGACCGTTCAACTAAATTGTTCTTGATCCACTATAGAACGCTTGAACATTAACGGTACAACTTAAATTCATTACTTGATCTCTGTTCAGCAGTGAACCAAAGTTCAACAAGATGGTACATCCGGGCCTAAACTATTTATAAAATTACTAGGGATATTCGATTCAATCACCGGTTGTTTATCGAACCAATTGTGAAAATCTGATGACGATCCCAAAGTTAACAGGAATTATGAATACTGCTACGCAATCATTAAATCTAAAGGAAAATCAGAATCAAATTCGTGAATTTTCTTGTTTACTAGCAGTAAAAGCATATAAATGAAACTGCCAGGTGCAATAAATTCTTTGTACAGATTTATATTTTTCAATATTTGACAATGAGCGTTATAAAATAAATCAAATAACACTTATCATACGCTTCGTATATACAAATTGAAGAGTATATTGCACTTTTATTAACTAAATTTTATGTTCTCATATTCAATGCCAGTGGAGTTGTAGCACCATGCGACCGATAACATAACTTAATGTTTAAATTTTATGTAGGTATCTGTAAGTTCATTCTCATTTCTAATGTTTTTATACGCATTTCTAGATTGGAACTGGTGGGACATTAATAAATCCTCTCATATAAAATAGATTTAAATTTTCAATATGGTTGC
Organism: Stenurella melanura; assembly: GCA_963583905.1. NCBI lineage: Eukaryota > Metazoa > Arthropoda > Insecta > Coleoptera > Cerambycidae > Stenurella > Stenurella melanura. The sequence goes on along the minus strand of OY757309.1, from coordinate 79,858,471 downwards.
GATTATTAAAAGCAGCAGACCGTAGAGAATTTTCAAACCTCCATCAAAAACTATTGAGAATTTTTTCCTATGATAACGAGAGAAATATTTCCGACGATTTTTTCTTATAACACAGCATCCTGAGAAAATGACGTAAATTTTGCAAGAGGATCAATTCCTACGATTTCAAGAATTCGGTCCCAGATGTACACATAATTCTCCAAAGACGGTAAACATTTGTATATAGGGTTACTGACAACTCGACATAAAACATGTGATAGTGGAAACAATTTACATTATAAACGTAAATATGTATTATCCAAAATAAGCCATTAGTTTCAGAGATATTACAATTTTTGTGTTTTTAGAAAAATGTTCCCTGCGGTGATATTATTGTGAATTAAAAAAATCTCCATTTTTATTGTTTCAGTTGTGTACTTTAAACAGCATTTACAGCGGGTATGTAACTCTACACTTGAACAGAGTCAAACTTAATATTGCCAGTGTATCATATGGAACGTCGAATTTGTCAGTGCTCCACAAATACAGGGCGATTTACCACAACATGCGGAAAATAGAATGGTGTACTAAATATGAAATAATTTAGTACATTTTTTTTATTTAAACTTGTAATGATACACTACTGAACCATGGAATTTGGCTACCCTTAATGCTTCAACTGTTTATGCGTATTTATGCGTGCGCCACTTCATGTCTTTTTCAAGCGATCAGAAGTAGTTTACATATGGTCAGTTTCTTTCCGGCTTCCATTTGGATTTTGACATTTTGAAAGTTGTATTCGTAGATCGATACCGGTCAATATGCCAGCGTTTACATCGCATGAATACTGAGATATGATTTTATTTATTTATTTATTTAATGCATTTGTCCAACTGTACAAAAGAACCAATTACAGGACAAGAAAGCAACAAAATACAAAAAAAAAAAATATATATATATATATAAATACATAGCTTCTTACATACACATGAGTGACAATCTAAAATTAATTACAAGTGCACTACATGTTTGTGTTATTTAATACTATGGGATACTGCAATTCTTAAGAGAAGTATAAATTGTATGTATCGAACAGTCGAATATATCACAAGTTTGCGACTAGCGGCTCTTGGAACCAAGAAGTTCAACTGGCTTAGTGCAGGAGGGCAATCGACCCTGTTGTGTATGAGCGAATACAGGAATTTTATAGCGTAGAATTGCCTTCTAAATTGTAGTGAGTCAAAGTTGAACCTATTTAACAGATACGTCTGGTCGCAGCCTCTGTTTGGATAATTACCATCAGTGCGAAAGCAGAGAAATTTTAAAAATTTCCTCAGAACAGACTCGATTGATTTAACTTGATAATCATAGATAGGGCTCCAGATAAGTGAGCAGTACTCGAGTTTAGACCGTATATAACAATAAAATAGTTTAGTTAAGACGTCATTGTTCCGGAAGACCTGACTTAGTCTTAAAATAAACCCTAAGGTTTTCATTTTAACTTATAGTGCAGTGAATGAAAATCTTGCAGCCACTGTACGAGAATATGAGAGAAAATTTCCCGGCAGGCGTGTGCCAAATGAAAGAATAAGGAGCCCAGATATCACCCCTATGGATTTTTTTTGTGGGGTTACATGAAGAGTTTGGTGTACGTTAAGTCTATAGACTCCCTAGAACAGTTATAACAAGCCATTGACAAATATAATTTGTGATCAAAGAGACAAATGTGATTGCATACACGAAAATATTATTTGCGCTTAGAACAGTGCATTAAGTGTCAATGGTCAAATATTCGAACACTCTGTTTGACTTTTCACTACTTTTAAGTTTTCTGGTGTGCTGTGTTCTACAAAAATTATTTTAATTTTTGCTATTTTTGTTGTGTAATTAAATCCAAAAAGTCACTTCTAACACCGCCAGCTTTTCTGTCAGTCCCAAGTCTGATAAAAGGGGAGGGAAAGTGATATGGTTGTACTACGTTACGTCAGATTAGTTAAAGTCATAGACGGCACATTTCTACCAAAAAATAGGGTAATTTTTTTTTCCATATTTTTTTAACAACTTATAAATTTTCGGCACGAAAATTTTAAGTGGGATTCTGTGCGAGGTAACAAGGTAGGTATTTATGGTTGGTTTTCATTACTTTTCTTATTTGCATTAAACGAATGGAGACAACTATACCAATTCTAATTTATTGTTACCAGAATATATTATATTTTTAGTACAAATCATTGCTTTGGACTTATTTATATTCAATTTTAATTTATTATTGTCGAGATATCCTGACAGTTTATTTAATTTTCAATATTCATTTTTTCAATGCCAATGAAATCCCTTTAGCAGACTGGCACAGAATATTTCAACACAGCCTATCGTTGCGGTATCAAGGAATGGCTTGATTAACATTTTTTCAATCGCTGGATTGGAAGAGGAGTGATACCTTGGCCTGCTAGGCATTCAGATTTCACACCGCCAGATTTCTATGTCTTTGGGTACATGAAGTAAATAGTCTATGCCGTACAAACCAACTCCTGCTTTCTGGAGTAGAGACTGGTTCAACGAATTAAAATTGCCGCACAACAATTGCGACAAAACATATTCGCAAGGGTTACAAGGACGGAAACGCGAGAGGGCTCATGCTTGTATTCGAAATTTGACTTTTGACTTTGAGTTTTGGATAAGGCATATTTGTGTTCATAATATAGTAAATTGCCTTGATCACGTGTTTAAAGTAATACGTCAAATTACCAGTAACCACGTACAGCTGTTGCATTTCAACATGAAGCAATAAAAAAAGACTTGCATGAAAGACTTTCAACACATATATTTTTTAGTTAAAAAATATAAATGTTTTATATCTTAAAATAAAGATAAATTGGTCACATTTACAAATAAAGCTTATTTCATTTTCTTTAACTTAAGTAAATGGTTCCTTAGAGCTATTTGTTTATCTTTAAAGCTTCTCTTAATCTTCCCCTTAACTTTATGTCTCATCATCTGAAAGTTTTTATTTTTCCTTTTCTCACGGTTGGTTTTTGAACAATGCTCATTCATTCTCCCATCTTTGTAGCCAAATTTTTCTCTGTCTACTTGTCCCGTTTTAACACTTTCAATTCTTGTTTGTTTATCATGCTTCTTCTTCTTATAAATATTTTCTATATCACTAAGTTTCACCAATTCTGATGGTTCTTTAATTGGGCTTTCTTCAAGTTTCCTCTTGAGTCCTTTCTTCGAAGATTGAACATGTTTCCTCACATTTGCCGTGTCTATACGTTTGAAATCTTCATCGGTTAAAATTCTTTCTAGGGTAACTTTTTGTGCCAAGTCTTTTTTAATTTTTAAATTTTCTGATTTTCGTGTGGCTTTCAAAATTTTTCTTTCATTTCCGTTGTTGATTTCTTCAACTGTGTCGTCTTGTTGAGAATCATCCTCATCTTCCAATGAACCATCGCTACATTTGTCAACATCATTATCAGAATGTTCAATATTTATCCACTGTTCGTCGTCAGATGCAGATTCTGAATCGATTTCAATTTCAGATTTCTCATCATTTAGAAGTACTTCTGCACCAGGAACGTAGTCCTTGGCATCAACTTTTCCATAATCTAAGCTTTCTATTTCATCTGCGGCTTCAGTGGGGCGTCCCCTGTCCTTTTTATGTAATAGATCAGGCCTAATAGCTCTAAATAGTTGTATCAAAGATCTCGCCGCCATCATGACCGATCGATCTTTGTATGTTTTATACTGAGCCAGATCTCGCAGTAAGTCTTCACTCATTGCCAAGGGACACCTCGAGCAAATTTCCCTTACGGCATTTAAACCGATAGCCATAACATCCGAGGAATTTCGCTCCGTAATGAAATTATTAGCTAAAGTTTTCAAAACTGGCTCTATAACATCTGGAGGAACCAATTCGTGACTTGCCTGAGCAGCAAATTGCAGTATTCTTACAACTTCTCGTTGATGCGGCTGTATAAATCTCTGAATATAAGGATAGAAATTAAAGAGAAAGAGATCATGTAGTCCAATGAGTCTAGAGATCACATCAAGAATCATTAATTTAACTTCAAATCTTTTATTTTTATTTTCGAGCTGTCTGAATAATTTTTCAGCCATTCCTGCAAAAAGTAATGAATAGAAAAATGCAGTTCTTGGTTTGGACCGATACTTACCCTGTGGATCATGTATTAAATGTAAAGCGGAGAAATTAAATGTTGGAGCAGCAGCTTTTTTTTTGTATGCCTTCGATGCTAATTTTTTAACTTTATTTAACTGTTTCTCTCTTTTTCTTGTTTTCTTATTTACTTTGTTTGCCATCATAACTTCTCTAGGATCTACTTCATTCTCAGAGTCAGAGTCATCGGAATTCTTCTCATCGGGGTCCTTGCCTAAGAAGAACTTTAAAGAGGCCACCATCACCTGCAATATTTTAGCTGTAAAGATTGTAATGAATTTAAAATGTTGCTCTTACTTTAGTTATTTTTGAAAAACATCCTGTAGCTATAACGTTGACTGTTTTGGCATCGTTCCATACATTTTTCTTATATAATTCGATCATGATATCTACAGACATCTTTGCTGCTCTGGTATTAGTATCTTTCAACATAGTAAACATAAAATTTTGTAGAGTAGTATTAAGTTTTGCATTTTTATGTTTGGAATTCAAATTTTTTATGTCCGTGATAATGTGGTTTTCCAAAAATGTCCTTAAAGTTTTGTCTTGGCACCGTAGCAGTTGAAAAAATAATTCCAGTAAATCTGTAGGAGCTAAAAAGTTCTTGTTCCTCAACAAAATTAAAGCACGGCAAAAAGTCATTCTCATATTGCTATCCAGAACTGTGTTATGTTGTTTTAGAATGTTGATTATTTGTTGTGGAAAATGTTCTAGTTCTTTGGGATAACACTGTGCCACTTGAGCCATAAACATAACATAGTTGTCTAAAGTTTTATTTGGTTGTTCAGGTGATAACTGAAAAACCTCAAATGTGCTTTGAAAATGTCCATATTGTTGCATAAACTCTTCACGATAAGATGCAGGATCCCTTTTAATAACATTTTGAAGCAGAGGCAAATTATCAACTAACCTATTATAGTCATGAACCATTTTTGATGTCTATTTTAGCCAAAACTATTCACAAATTAATAAATTTAAATGTTTGGCAACATCCACTTGACTGTTGACATTTTTAAAGAACATGTGATCTTTCAGGTTAAGTTAATGTAAGCATTTCGTCTTCTTCTTCAGGCTTATATGCAGTTGTCGGTTGGTAAATTAGATTCTCAGCTACTAGCAAAGGAAATATATCAAAATCTTGCCACGATTTATTTTAACGCGACTTTTAAAGTGATCTGATTTTTAATTCTTCCCCCCTACGGTTCGCAAGTAACCAAGGATTTAAGTAAACCAAATAATCTTCAGATTACTTACTATGAGAATCCAGAAATTAATATCTGTTCGCTTGGAAGTTATTTTAACTAAGAAAAGCTTCTATAAACATGTGCTCATAGAAATGTTTTATGAGGAAGCTATGACCCTATATATAAGGATGGCGCGCCGAAATGTGAATCTCATTGATTAGACATCTCGGAAATAATTTTTTGGAATAATATTTATGAGTTTGATGTACAATTTTATGTTTCAACTCGAATATATCACAATATATTAACCAAAACTAATTCTGATCAATGATTTTATATTTCGGCAAAATTAGGGGTGCCAGCGTGTACATAAGTATATCAGGCTCCTGGCGTCATTCATAAAATATAAATGGATAATTTTAAAAAATTACGTAGTACCGAAATTAATTATACCAAGATCATATGAATAAATCGTGATTTGAAAAGTTCTTGGAATAACTGTCAACCAACGAAGTGGACTTCCACTTCGTTGCTGTCAACAAAGGTTACGTAAATTGACAGAAGAAGAAGAAGACTGCAATGACAGTGACAGGCGTGACAGCTAATCTTTAAATTATTTTTGTTTATGCTAAGCTAGGGGTGACGTTAACAATTTAGGAACGTTGAGGGCTAAACTTATTAGCGTATGAATTGAATGTACTAAATAGAATTGACATTTGGATTATCATGTCTTCTGATAAGGATCTAATTGTGAAACGAACTATTTATGCAGGATCAAAAGTTGTGCCATTTAAGGATGGCACAAAGGTAGGAAACTCTAAATATTTAAGATTTTAATGTGCTGATTTCGATATTTACAAATTGAATAATTACTGTGAATAACAAAGTTACTAGAAAAGTTTGAAATTTCCTTAAACTTTCTCGATCGTAGGTCCATTTTCATTTTCAAACCAGGCTGTGCAACGATGAGAAAACTTTACTTGACGATTCCAGGGAAATGGGTGAAGGAAAACCTCTCGACTTAGTATTAGGCAAGAAATTTAAACTTGAGGTTTGGGAGGCAATATTACAAAAAATGTCACTCAACGAAGTGGCAAAGTTTACCGTTGATAAAAGTGTAAGAAATAATCAGAAAAAAAAATGGTATTCTTACATGACAGAGCAGCTGTATTTTTTTGATATACATATTTTTAACTATAGAAAACAATTTTTGAGTTAGAAATATCCCCTCTCTAAGACATGGGGGTTCACAATATCCCAGAAAATCTCACCATAATTTAAACAGAATATTTAAATTTTTTGATTATTCGTGTGTGTGTGTGTGCGTACGCTAGGGTGGCCCTTATGTATATGCAAAAAATTTAAAACAACTTTTTCTTTCAGGACGCCCTGCCAATATGTTCCACTTGGTTAGAAAATACTCTGTGAAAAATAACGGGAAAAGAAAAAAATGTTGATTGATTTGCCAGCGTAAGGTGGGCATTGCTGCCGATTCCAGGCATCCATGGAGGTTCGTTCCAACACGCAGCTTGGTTGTCCGTCGAACACGCCCAACGGATGGCCAAACCGCGTGCCGGAACCAAATCTCGGATGTCTTATATACCGCCGGACCGGCTGCATATGCCGGGTTGGACATTGGCCATGCTTGTCAGCAGCGAGAGCCGCATGACGCATGGGGTGGGAATATAGGATGGGAAGTGTAGGTGTTGGTGAGATGCTTCTTTTAAATTTCCATGCTTCTATTAAGTTTCCATCTATCGATTGGGGTGTGCAGGTATTTGCGAGATGCTTTTTTTCAGTTTCCATGCTTTTAAGTTTCCATATATTGTCAATCTCCTTATTTTTCTTCTTCTAAGTTTTCTGTTTCTGAAACTGGCAGCTTTCATTTTTTGTTTTGTTTTTATTTATTAACCGTTCCACAGGTAAATATCCATTTACAGTGGTGTTGCTGAGAAGGGAGAAAAGAAGAGGTCCGAAGGGATAGTTTGCTCACCCTGTATGTCGTTTCTTTGAGACAATCGGTTTCAATTTCCATCTTCCAAATTAATAATAAAATATGTTTTGAATCAATAAATCGAGCTAATAAAAATTAAGATGGTAAAGATCAGATAGAAAGATAGAATAGAATAATATCAATTAAATCAGGTAAAATAAAATAAATAAATTTTTATTTTATCTGTCTTTCTGCAGCGTCTTGTGATTGCTGTTTTGTTTTATTTCCTTTCCTTTTCTTTCTTGAGTTGCATTGATTTTGTCCATTTAAAAACTTTCCATTGTATACAATTACTTTAGGTCACAACACAGCTATATTTGAAAACATATGTGCCTCATTTTGACATTAACTATGCTATTATATATTGCCCATGAACCACTTAAAAAGTATCTTGTTGGGTCATCTAGGGTGTATGTAGGGACACTGCACTTCACTTGAGCTTGTTTGCGTTATTTGATTTAATATTATTAGAAAATCTTGTAGTTATTAATTCCATATGAACTCTGTTTGTCTATTGAGGCGCTTCATTTCACGCAGAATTTCTTAATCTACCTGTGGCTGAAATTTTTTCAAGTTTAACGGGGTTTTTACTGCTTTTTGCCGCTTTTTAGAGAGCATCTTAAAAACACGACGACACTTAACTCGCCTCTCGGGAAAAGAAAAAAAAACTGTTGGAAATAAATATCTATATATTTAAGATATTTTTTTTAGTGTACAATATTCATTTTCTGGTCAATATAAAATGATTACAACTGTTTTGATAGTGATTTTTTTATAGCTGAAAATTTCCGATGAGTCGGAAACGATTTGAAGTATAAATTGCTTCTCGTGCCGTTTCTTGTTAAGATTTGACCACTGTTGCCAACACTTTTTTTAGTAGATCTACAGTTTTTTGGTTTCCTTCCCTGTTTTTTGTCCGAACTGCTAGATCTACATTTTTTTTTGCATATCATATAGATCAATTGTTGAGCCGATGCGCAGGAAACTCCGACGTCATTTACTCTCAAAATTTGTCTCGTAGATACGTTTAGTGTGCGTAGCTGCCTATTTAAAAGCAGACTCACCTGTCAATCAAAATATCTTATCAGTAATAACAACCAATGTCAAAATTGTATAATGAATAAAATGTAAACAAACATTTATTTTATATAAAGAGAATAAAGAGAGAAAAAAAAAAAATCATAAGAAAAGAACATTCTAACATTATTAAATACGTCTAGCAGTTAATATTATTCATACAGTACTTAACTGAACTATTTTCTTTTTGTTTTGTAATTTAATACATAGTAAAAAAAAAAAATAGTAGATTTACTGTTTCACTATAATAAGTTCCCCGTTTTCTGTTTTTTTTATTATTATTTACAGTTTCTTCTCCTAACGGAATTGGCAACACTGGTTCAGATAACAGGAATTGCCTACTTATCCATTCTATAGTGTACAGAAAACAGCAAATATACATAAGGGAGTAGAAAAAAGAATTATTTATCATCAGATGATTTTTACAGTTTAATTTAAAATATATCTTGAAACACTTGGTGGCTAGACTGCTTTAATTCCTCTTGTTTCTTTACTTTGTTCTTTTAGCCATAAAACATGATCTCTGCCAATCATTGATCCAGGCTGGCCTTTTTTTCTTTGGTTTAAAAGGAAAAGTTTGTCTTCTTCAATGTTAATCATCTCCAACGCACTGGCATGCCCAATATCAATTAAGTCATCCACTTTATTACTAAAATCTTGTTCCTCGAGTTCCTGTAGTTGATTTCGACAAGTTTTTTGTAGTGTTTTCCATTCTTGATACAATAGTTCCAATTTATCAGTGCTGCGCTGAAACTTTCTCATTGGGTTTCTCGCCTTTTCCCATAATACTTCAAATTTTTTCACCGCCAAATGTTCACTAGACCTTAAATTTAACTTGACTTTGCATAGGTTATAAAATAAAACTCTTAAAACTTCCATCCATTTGATGGTAATTTGGCTCCAATAATTTAACTTTCTCCATGCTGAAAAAGATACAACTTCTCTATTTGTCTTGTTACCATTTTATTTGTTACTTTTATTTTGTTTCGCAATTTTAGCACAACGAATTCGTTTTTTAGACTAGTAAGAACTTGTTTACATTCGACAGGCGGGCATGGCATAACTAAAGAACTGAACATATTAAGTGATAAGGGCATCTCCTACATATCTTCCCACTACAATATCTGTTGCTCCCATTGTTTCAGGGTTGGTGGAGCTCAGAACTCATATGCTCCAAGCTCCCCTGCCCTATATACCTTGTCCAGTTTAAATAAGGATATAAATTTTATTAAAAAATTAAAATTTTTAACAGTAATGTGCCACGTAATCTTGTGCCCCAAAAAATTTCAAATTTGGTAGAAATTATTTTTTTATCGAGTAGAACAAATATAAAGGCGTCAAGAGGAAAAAAAAATATATTGAAAAATAAGGGCCACCCTAGTGCACGCGCGTAGTTTTCGATTTGAAGAGAAAATTGAATGTAAAGCAAATGCATTATCTTAAAACATACACATCAATATAAATTAAAATTAATATTGATGTTTTAAAGTATTTAGTAATCTATATTAATAAAAATAAACAAGTTAATGAAAAATTAGTAATTTTCAGCTTTCAGAGCATAAAATACGATTCTGATATATTACCTTGGGGAGTGAAATAGGAATATTTTTCAACTGAATTGTGATCTACTCTGAAAATAAAAATCCATAACAGCCAGTTGCAGTCACAGAAAGATTACCATTATCACAATGGAGAAATATTAACTGTGCAATTATTGTTTGTTGCTTGTTTATAGTGTTTCAAATTTTTTTAGCTTGTAATGCAGTATCCATTTGTATCTAAAACATTACGGGATATCCATCGTCCAAAAGATGAAAGGCATCAAACGCACTGCTGTGCAATGACCTTGCAAAGCGAAGGGGTTGGTTATGAGGATTTGAATAACTTATTAAAGAACCCAACAGATTTGGAATTTACAATGGGTAATTAATTATTTGATAAATATACAATGTGTCCACGGGAAAATGTTATTATAGGTGTAAATAACCGTCTCTTCTTACTATGAGCACAATTTTCTGTATTATGTTCTTACTTGACCCAAAACCTATTTTCAGTAAGTTAGAATTTCAAAAATGTACAGAGGGCACTGGGGGCAGCTTAAAAATTAAATTTGCTTTTTTTTTACTATGAACACAGTTTATGTATTCTGTTCTGGCTTGACCCAAAACTCATTTTCAAATTCAAATTCATTTATTAACACTTAGGCTATTACAATGAATAAATGTGGTCGTCAACATTAAAAAGAAAAATAACAAACTTACAAAGAAATAACATACATACAGAGAATAGAAATATAAGCATATAAAAAAATACATATAACACAATAAATAGTATACTACAAATACAAATAGTGTATAATAACTCACGTCGCTTAATATTAACAAATACATTAAAGAAGTATGTGCTACTTAATATGAAAGGAACTCATTGACACTGTAAAAACAGTTTTCCAATAGGAAGCGTTTTAGCTTTTTCTTGAACATAGACATACTGGTGCAGCTCTTTATATGGACAATTATTATACTAGCTATTTATATTACATGGACAATTTATTATACATTTTAGTGCATGAGTATAGCGGTGCCTCTTCATAAAGAGCAGTAGAATGGTTGACCGTTCTAAGCAGATGGCCATGTCTTGTGTCATAATTGTGACAGTCTGAATTAATTGACTACGGTTTTGTTTAATATACAGTATTAAATAAATGTAAATTGAGGGTAATGATAATATTTCATTATGTATAAAATAAGGCTTACATGAGTCCCTAATATTTATATTAAACATTAGACGTAGAAGTCTCTTTTGTAAAACAAACACTATTAATATGTACAGAACGACCCCCTAGCACAATATTGTACGAAAGGTGAGAGTAAGCAAGAGCATAATAAACATTTAATAAGCTTTTGTCATCTAAGGTGTTTTTTAGTTGACTGATAGCATAGTAGGCTTTTATAATCTTTTTACAGAGTTCCTCAATATGAATATCCCAACTTAGTCTGTCATCCAAGTAGGTACCTAGAAATTTAGTGCTACTTGAGAATGTAACACCATAATCTAGCGAAATATGGGATATAGTTTTCCTTCCCGAAAAATACAAACATTGGGTTGTATCAGTGTTTAACATAAGCATATTTATGTGGCACCGATTTCGAAAATCACCTAATAGTGACAGATGTATCGTCGGCAAACATAACAATTTTGCGTTGGTTTAAATACTCAGGAAGGTCTTTAATGAATAAAAGAAATATCAGAGGACCCAAAACTGATCCTTGGGGTACACCTATATTGATGTCATGATCACCGGATGTAACATTACCGTTCTTGACACGAAGTTTACGGTTAGATAAGAAGGATTCAATCCGGGTAAATAGTGGCTTCCTAATACCCAAAATATGCCAGCCACATGCCTGTTTTTGTCAAGTTCTTCATAAATAGACTGTAAAAACTGAACTGATGCTGTCTGTACTGACCTATTTTTCCGGAATCCATGCTGACAATCCGTAATTAGGTTAAAGTTGGAAAGAAATGAGATTAGGTGATTATAAATTACTTTTTCTATAATTTTACTAAAAACACATAAGATGGAAATAAGTCTATAGTTATCACCATCATTAGGATTACCTTTTTTTAAAATTGGCAAAATTATCACAATGCTGATGGGAAAATTCCACTTTCTAAAGATTTATTAATAATATATCTAAGTGGTTCACGAATGTATTCGGAGGCTATTTTAACAAACTTATACGAAATTCCATCGGTGCCGTACGAATTAGTATCTTTTAAATGTTTTATTGTCATCAAGTTCCAAGTCAGTAATTGGTTCTAAGAACATTGAGTGTTCAGTTGGGAAGCTAGTTGTAGGATTCTCTGATTTATTATCACCAAAATAGTCCTTTAACTTAAAGTTTGGAATGTTAGCGAAATATTCAGCAAAGTGATCAGCAATGTGTTGGGAATCATCCGATAACCTTTCATCAATTTCTATACTGATTTTATTATAACTAGAGACAGTAAGTTAGAATTTCAAAAATGCATAGAGGGCACTGGCGGCAGCTTAAATATAAAATTCGCTTCAGGTAAACTGTCATTTCTTTGCTAGATATTGAAAAATTTTATAAGAAAAACTTGCTCAAAATTCAAAAAATATGACGTACTAAATTTGATAACTGTACAAGGTGATTCAGGTTTCATTTTAGGTTCCAAGACAGACCATGATTAAAAAATAAATAAATACAAAATATGCATATAGTTATCATATAGGGAGTTGCTACAAGGACACCGCGGCAGGCAGCTATCATTTTTTAGCTGCCCGCCGCGCATGCACATTCGCTTTTGCACGATTTATTGAACCGCCGCACAGAGAAATTGGAATATTTTATGCAATTTTCTGAAAAACAAGGCGGGGGGACACCCCCCGTTTTTGTCTGTCTGCGGCGCTGATAATTTGTTAACAATTATTTAACAATATAAAAATCAACCTAACTAACCCAGCTACCATCACATGAAAGAGATAAATTATTATATGAAAAAAAAGAACATTATTTCTGTTGTGAAATCCAACCAGAATTTGTGAAAAAGGATATTAATCGTTACAAAATATTAAAAAAAAAAGTCCAGTAGGCAGTATTTGAACCCGGGACCTGTTGCTCCACAACGCGACAACGTTACACATAGGCCAGCGAACCTCGTAGAGAACACCGTTATAGCACAGAGTAAATAATATCTAACCAAACCAATTGCCACGGCGGACAGCTAAAAAATGATAGCTGCCCGCCGCGGCGTCCTTGTAGCAAGTCCCTATCATAAAATTCAGTACAATGTCATATTTTTTTAATTCTGAGCAAGTTTTTCTTATAAAATTTTTCAATCTCTAGCACAGAAATGGTAGTTTACCTAAAGCACATTTTATTTTTAAGCTGCCACCAGCGCCCTTTATGCATTCTAACTTACTGAAAATAGGTTTTGGGTCAAACAAGAGCAGAATTAAGAAAATTGTGTTCATAGTTAAAAAAAACATGCTTATTTACACCTATAATAACGCCTTTCCGTGAACACATTGTATAACATGGAAATATGTTGATAGATGTCTGAACTATTTTTATTTAATTATTCACAAACAATACAAAGGGGTAAAAGTTATTAAAATATGTTAGTCTTCTTGGTCCACTTATGTGACTTATTGAAACAATGCTTCTAAAACTGTGTATATAATTTTTAGAAATTGTGAATGTTCAACAACCAGAGGACTATGAAAAAGAAACATGGCAACTAGAGGAGGACGAAAAATTACAGTTGATACCCAAATTAAAAGAGCAGGGTAACAGGGAATATCAAAACAAGAATTATGCAGAAGCTGCTGAATTGTATGCAAAAGCTGTGGGAATGCTGGAACAACTAATGTTAAAGTAAGTTGTCTTTATTTAGCCTTACCGAAGGATGGGATCAAAAAGAGAAAGAGAAAAAAATGAGTAATGCGATGAATGGTTATTCGTTCTTATGGGGAAATACTTCAGGGTCTAATAGCAGCCAAAAAATAGAGATACGGGTTGTTATAAAGTTCGTAGTGCGAAATTGCTAATAAGGGTGACACAAACATGTTAAAAGTCTAGGGATTCTTGCATGCACATATCAGTATATCTGCAAGTGTATAAACACACTAAACTTTTCGGTTATTTCATATTTTAGATGGGTGGGTCATTTGCTCCTTGAATCTTGTCAAAATTGGATATTTCGTTTGTTCAGAGTAATTCAGATTACAAGGCTTACAACTAATTTCATAAATTCTTTCAGTTTATTCAATTCCTTCCATTGAGAGGCACAGGTAAACCAGGCTTCATTTAATAATAAACAACTTTTTTGAGAAAAAAATGTCCTCGATATAGGGTGAAGTTTAGATAATGTTCTCTATTCTTAGGGTGTGGACATGCCAAAGATGAGCGGGGTAGCAGTCGCAATCGCTACATCGATGTCACCTCTATGTAAAACAAATCCATAGTTCCTATACATACCAGAGATGCTTTCATCTATTCATCTTTGCCCGCTATCCATGTGGCCTACAGCGATGTCGATGTCAAAACAAAATAGTTTGTTTTTGCATCGCGGTGTACTGCTGACGACGGGGTAACTCGCAAATTTATTGGTTCACTTCAGATCACGCGGCTGTCATGACCTGTTTGTGGTTAGGTATGCTAAATTTGTAATCTTTGAATTTTTTGTTGTGATTTCAATTTTTCTAAAGAAAAAAAAGAAAAGTGAAGGATGAACTAATGGATTTAATGTTTAGTACTCCAGCTATTTGGGATAAACGCCATAAATAACACCATAATTGGTATGTTTTGGCAAGTGAATGGAAGGAATTAGCTACACAAATAGGACGATATTTACCTAAATATTGTCTTTTGGTTTATGCGATGAGCATAGTTTCAGAAATTTTAATATTCTCACTATGCCTTCAGCATACATACTTGAATGCCTTCTGTACATTAAAAGAAACTTGCACAAATTTAATAGTCATGGTAATTTACACATTTATCCTACACGACTCAGAATGAACATAAAGCATAGCTTTCTTAGATTCACAAAAGCTAGAAAAGGTGCAGGTTATTACTGCATAAAATTTTATAATAAATTACCTGATAGTATCAGAAATTTAGGCTGTCTTGTATTATAAACATAAAACCAAACACTACACTACCTTCAAAGGAAGGCCTTCTGTAGCATTAAAGAGTATCTACAGGAAAATTTCCAGGATCGCCCAAGCCGTGGTGGTGGAGTAGGTATTTATGTTCGAAATAGTCTAAAAGTTAATCAGGTTTTAAATGATTTTGAGACCATTGAAGGTGTAGAGTATATTTGGATAGAACTGAAAACAGGTGCAGATCGAATACTTATAGGAGTTATATACAGAGTGCCATCAAATAATATAAATCACTTCTTAGAACATTTAGACAACCTTGTATCTTATACAACTCCACAATTTCAAAATATTATTATTTTAGGTGATCTTAACGTCGATCACTTATATAATAATGCTGTAATCCAATGTATGACGTCTTATGATTTTGAACAATTAATAAAAGAGCCCACTCGTAGTACAATTAGGTCACAAAAAATTATTGATGTAATCTATGTCAAAAATAGCAATTTAATAACAAATTCAGGAACTATAAATGCCGATACTATTTCTGATCATAGTGCCATTTTTTGTGAATTAAATATTTTCATACCTCGACCAGAACCTATATTCGTGTCATATCGAAACTTTAAAAACTTCTCAAAGCATGATTTTGACCGAGATTTAAATAACATACCCTTGGACAACATTTTATACTTAAACAATATCGAAGAAAAAATTCAGTTGCTAAATAGTTACATCTTGGAATTGTTCTATAAACACGCGCCGTACAGCACATCACGGATATCCAAACCTTATGCCCCATGGCTTACACATAACCTAAAGCAAATGATGAAACAAAGAGACAAAGCGCTAAGTAAATATAAACAAACGAAATCTACAGATGACCATAATTATTATAAACAACTCCGTAATCTTGTTACGAATGCCGTAAAAAAAGAAAAAGCAGCTTACCTAACATTTCAACAAAATAATGCAAACAAAAAAGAATTGTGGAAATCCATAAAATATTTGAATATAAAAAGAAGAACTGCTGCTGATATTCCCAAAGACCTACAAAATCCAGATGACATAAATGATTACTTTTTATCCATTTTCAGCCCTCGAAATAATTGCCATGATAGAACTAATTTCTATAAATCTAACAAATATGATGACAACTTAAAATTTACATTTAGATTAGCGACGATGGAAGAGGTCAAATGTGTAATTTATAATTTAAAATCTAATGCCTACGGAAATGACAATATTTGTATTAAAATGCTGCAACTCTGTTTGCCTACTGTCTGTCCTTATATCACTCATATTGTAAACTGCTGTTTGGAAATTGGGTATTACCCAGAGATGTGGAAGTTATCACTAGTAAAACCCTTGCCTAAGACACCCAACCCTAAAACATATAATGAACTGCGGCCTATTAGTATCCTTCCTGCTATGTCGAAAATTCTCGAAAGAATTGTTAATACACAAATGTATCATTATGTAACTGAAAACAAAATCGTATCAGACATGCAATCTGGCTTTAGGAAAGGGTTTAGCACCTCAACGCTACTACTAAATGTTACTGATAACATATTTAGAGCTCTTGATAATGGTTTAGCCACTGCTCTCATACTTCTTGATTTTTCTAAAGCTTTCGACACTATCGACCACGCTTTACTTCTTTCCAAACTCGAATATTACAGTTTTGACCCTACTTCCATCAATTTCTTTAAATGTTATCTAGATAATCGTCGCCAGCAAGTTGTAATCGGCAACGCTTATTCGAAAATTGCCTTCGTAACGTCTGGCGTTCCCCAAGGATCTGTCCTGGGGCCAATACTATTCCTTATATATACTGCCGATATTTTTAATGTAGTAAAATATTCAAAAATACAAGCCTTTGCAGATGACACTCAATTAACGTTTTCCTTTGACCCACATCTTGTCGATATCGCATGCACCAACATAAACCTTGACCTCCAATCATTATCCGATTACTCTAAATCACATAATTTAAAACTAAACACAAGTAAATGTAATGTTATTACTTTCTGTCCGAAACGCTTAGAGCATGTAGTTAGAACTCATCTCAAGCTAATGATTTATAATGAGCCTATCCACATTGTTAATAGTGCAAAGAATTTAGGAATTATCTTCGACTGTAGATTAAGATTTGAGGAATATGTGTCACTACTCATCAAAAAAGCATATCTTGCCTTGAAGTTGCTATACAGAAATATAAGACTTATAAATTTTAAGTTACGCAAGGAACTTACGGAGACTCTAGTATTGCCAATCTTAAATTACGGAATTACATTATATTATCCCTGTCTTAACAAAATTACGCAAAGTAGGCTCCAAAAAATACAAAATTGTTGTTGTCGATTTGTTTACGGATTAAGAAAATTCGATCGAGTTTCGGCAAAAATGAATCAACTTGGCTGGCTAACATTAGAAAATACATACAAATACCACACATCAGTACTTGTTAAACGCATTCTCACTTGTTCTTCACCACCGTATTTACAAGAAAAAATTTTATTTAGACGTGATCTACATAACATAAATGTTCGACATGTTGGTCAAATATCCTTGCCTAGATTTCATTCAGCCTTGTTTACTAGATCGTTTACGTATAATACAGCCAAAATATACAATAGCTTAAGCGATAATCTGAAAAACCTCTCCTTATGCAGTTTTCGTAACAAAGTTAAACACACCCTTCTACAGTCACAAAGTTATCTGTAATTATTGTTATTCACGGTAAGGTCTGTTATTAATTAATAATAATAATAATAATAATAATATGCATTTATTCGTCTTTAAATATTGTGCAATACAAATTATCAGACTTGTCGACAGAAGGTAAACACTAATCACTAAATACTAACATTACTCAAAATTACTAAAAACATATAAACAATATACACTGAAAACAATATACGCTGAGAATCAAACTGGACATTACAAATTAAAATCAAATTAAACATTACAAGTTAAAAACTCCTCGACAGAATAGAAAGCCTTGCTTAGTAGGTACATATGTAATTTATGTTTAAACATCTTGTAGCTTAGTGAATCTACATCATGTAGTATTTGGCTGAGCTTATTGTAGCAGGTGATACCGAGATAGACATGTGAATTTTGGCTCACCGACAATCTTGAAAAGGGAGTGTGTATTTGATTACATGTGCGGGTGTTGTAGTTATGTACAGTGTTGTTCCGTTGAAACTGATTAGTTTGTTTTTTTATGTTAAGTGTAAGACTAAAAATAAATAATGACGGTAATGTCAGTATGCAAAGATTTATAAAAAGGGGTTTGCAGTGAGTTTGAGGATGGACATTCATCATACATCTAATTATTCTTTTCTGAATAATAAACACTTTATCAATATGGGCCGAGTTCCCCCAGAATATCAAACCATAGGACAAAATAGATTGTACCAATCCAAAATATGCACTTTTTAACACCTCAACAGAAACAGTGTCACGAATCTGTCTCATAACAAAGCAGGCAGTGCTTAACTTTTCAATCATATTTTCTGTGTGATGCCTCCATGTCATTTTTTCATCTATAGTAACGCCCAAAAACTTTGTAGACGTTACACGTTCTATAGTTTGGTTTTTAATTGTGATAAAAGGACTACAGTCCTGTTTGTTATTTTTGGTCATGAACTGCATATATACTGTCTTTTTGGTATTTATTTGTAAACCATTACTTGAGCACCACATTTCAAACTCATCTGCTGACAAATTTGCTTGATGTATGGTTTCATTTAGTGTATTTTTCGAAACAATATTGTTACTATCGTCTGCATATATAATCGTCCTGTCTGTGGAGCGGCAAGACAGAGGCATATCATTTATGAAAATTATAAAGAGTAAGGGGCCAAGTATCGAGCCTTGAGGTACTCCCATGTTTACTGTTCGTGGTTCTGACATACATTTGTCTATAACTACTTGTTGTGTTCTATCATGTAGGTACGATCCAATCCACTGGTTTGCAATTCCCCTAACACCGATGCAGTTTAATTTTTCTAGTAACAATTGATGGTCTAAACAGTCAAAGGCTCTACTTAAATCAAAGAATAACCCAAGAGGATGCTGTTTATTATTTAGGGCATCATAGATGTAAGTGCATAAGTCAGCCATTGCTGTAGATGTTGATTTGTTTTGTCTAAAGCCGTTTTGCGATTGAGATATTAGGTTATTTGTTTCAAGAAAGTTGTTTAACCTAGTACTGAAGCTAATTTCAAATACTTTGGCCAACTGATTTTGAACACATATATTTCTATAATTGGAAATATCGGTTATTGACCCTTTACTCTTGTATATTGGTATCGATTTTGATAGTTTGAATACATCAGGATATCGTGCAGTAGTAAATGATTCATTGATGATATATGACAGTGGTGTTCTAATAATAAAACTGACAGCTCTTAGTGCCTTTCCACAAACGTCATCAATACCTGCTGACGTTTTCACAGTTGTTTTATGTATAAGTTTTTCTATTTCCTCTGGATTTGTGGGATACAAATAAAATGTTTTGGAGGAGCTACTTGTTAGATGAAGTTCTTTAAATTTTGGTTTAGGACATGTGAAATTCAGGAAATATTCATTGAAATGATTACAAATTTTACTAAGATCTGTTACTCTCTCATTTGTATCTGTCAGAGTCAGTTCCCGTACATTACTCCTAGTTGAGGTGTTTCTCGAATCATTAATTATCTGCCAGGTAGTTTTTGTGATATTGTTTGACTCGGTTAGTCTACGGTTGTTATAGTTTAATTTTGTTGTCTTAATTTTTTGTTTATATAGCATCTTTAATTTATTATATCTTTTTAATATTATTTCATTATCTGTGTTTTTACTAAGTTTTGTAAATTCACATAAGGTTTGATGAAGCTGTTTCAGTTCTGATGTAAACCATTTTTTTTGTTTATTATTAATTTTTATTTTTTTATGGGTAAAGGAGTTATTATAGTGATACATGAACGTTGAGTAGAAACCTTGAAATTTATCCTCAAAATTATTACCATTATACATTTCTAACCATTTTTCTTCTTTTAGTAGGTTTTTAAAAGTTGCTATATTGTCCTCAGAGATGTCTCGTTTAAATATTACTTTATTTTTATTAGTATCTTTCATATTTATGTTACAAGGTAAATTAAAATTGCATAACTGGAAAGTATGGTCTGAAAAACACGTGTCTTTTACTAAAACTTGGTGAATTTCAAGATTAGAGAATGTGACATCGATACAGGTGGAAGTGGTTTTTGTTATACGAGTTGCATCGTGTATATGTCTTTTTAAGTCAAATTCGTTAAAAAGGTTTATTATTTGCCTAGTTTCGTTTGTGTTTATGAGAAAATTCACATTCAGATCACCACATACTACATAGTAACAGTCTTTTCTATAAATGTGACACATTAAGTGATAAAGTTCAGCGACAAACATTTCAAAGTTACTGTTGGGTGTTCTATATAGTGTTATGATAAATACCTTGGATTTTATGCTCCTAGAGTCGATAGAGGCAATGGTTACTTCGAAATGTTTCTCGACTGATTTTTTATATAGAACAGGCCGTATATTATTGATGTTACTCGCAAAGATACAGACCCCACCATGTTCATATATGCTGCGACAAAAGCTATTTATTAGAGTGAAATTATTTATTTTTATTTGAGATATTTGGTTATATTTCAGCCAATGCTCAGTTATGCAGAGTATGTCTACATTATGTAAGTCTAAAAGTATATCCAGATGTGTAGTTTTGTCGATCAGACCTGCGATGTTAAAATGCATTATTTGTAAATTTTCTGTACTTGTAGCTTTTGGCAGCTGAGTGTCCTGTTTGCTCATTTGTTTGTTGTCGTTGTGTCTCTTTGTTTGTTTGTTTATACTAAAAAATCTGCCCCACTTCCTTGCTGATACTCTCTGTGTTTGGTGAAATCAAATCTTTTTATACCTACTCCCAAGGGCCAAAAATCCGTGTTGTACATTTCATCCTTTCTTGATAATGGAGCTGTTACCACGAAGCATTTTAATCTATTCGGCAAACTGGAAAGTTCTTTGACTTCAATAGGAAGATGCTCATAATCTGACTTTTTTGTTATAAATTTCTTTATCATATCTGCATTTACATGGGGTTTTACCCTGTATACGTAGAGCCATACCTTTCTTTCTTCCCCAGCAAAACCTGTATCATTGTCATTTACTGTTGCTGTGCCAATTCTTTTGTTAACTATTTTCTGATGACGCCTTTGGCTCTGGAAACCATCATTGTCTTCCTTGTATTGTGTATTTTTCTCATTACTTTTTCCCTTCTCTAGATTGCTACTTTTACTCATTTTTTTCTTCTGAACTCCTGTAATTTCATCATTGTCTACCCTATATTGTGTATTTTTCTCATTATTTTTGTCCTTTGTGAGATTGATAATTTCACTCATTTTAGTCCTTTGAAATTCTACAATTTCTCCATAAGTTCCTGTGGTTTCTAGTTTTTTAGTCCACCCTGTATTTCCATTTGATGTTTCTGGCTTATCTGTATCTGCTGGTTTCATTTTTTGTATCACAACTTCACTGTATGCTTTGTTTGTGTGCGTTTTTGTTTTGTTTTTATCTCCATTTTTATGAGCATCTTTTTGTATGGTTGCCATTTTTTCTTCCAGCAGCTGATTATTTTTATTTAACAAATTATTATTTTCTTTTAATAATTTATTATTTTCCAACAATAACTTGTATTTTTCTTCACTTTCTTTAAGCAGCTTTTCCAACACTTCTTTTTCAAATTTCAGTTTATTTATATCTTCCTCTGGTCTCACTACTTTTGACTTACAGCATTCGAATCTTACATCCCCTTTTATATTGATTATTTCAGGAAAATCTCTTTTTATACATGACCTGTGGTAAACATTTCCACAGTTCACACACACTACTATTGTTGTACTTTTTGTTTTGCAGCACTTAAAAGCCTTTTTCGGAGCATCCGGATCGTCAACGTCTTCGTTGCCGGCCATCACTATAATACAGTGTGATATTTTTCACTTTTATACAAAAGATAAAGAAGTCATTGAAAACATGTATGTAGTTTAAAAGTCACTGAGCCTATGTGGATGTCTACCACGTTTGGTTAAAATTTGATATGTTTTTTCTTAGTTAAAATCGATTTATACTAAGCACATGCAAACAATGTGTCATTTGACTTTTTATTAATATTAATGTTATTAATCTTATTAATCTCATTAATCTTTTATAAATCTCTGTTCAACTGTTATGTTATTTTTCAGTTGTATTTGCAACTAAATGCCTTTTATATAAATCTAGTCTTTTATATGTGTTCTTGTCTTTTTCCCTTCTCTTTATTATTTCACATATATTTTGTAAAAAATAAAAATTAATAGTTTAGTTTTAAGCACACCTGTTGTTAATATTATTAATGTTATGTCCGGGTAGGGTTAAGTAGAGTAGCTTCGGCTAGACTTCGCCCTTGGTATTATGTATGTATTAATACTGAATAAAGGCAATTTATTATTATTATTATTATTATTTATTGTGTTTTATTGGTTTCACCAAATGGCCATCGACCAAAGTCCTTCAGCCTGTTACAAATATTTACAATGCTTTGTTTACACATATTAATTTTTACAGCATATTTATCTTCTTTGAAAAAAAAAAAATTACAAAAAGTTAATATATATTTATATTCATGTTTCAGTTTTCATTCCCGATTGTTTAGTGCAACAATATGTTCCCAAAGAGTTAGGTCTGGATATATTCTTCGGTTGTGTATTCCTGGTTGTCTTGTTTTGCAGAGTGGTTGAATAATTTCTATATTGTGTTCTTCTTTAGCAAATTTGGTGGATAAGGATAGTATTCTTTGGTTTATTGGTGTAATCTCTGTGATTTGGTAAAGAAGGTTGTTGGGGGGGTTATGCAGAGGGTTTCTAGGGTGTCTGGTTTTAGTGATGGATCGCAACGATGATGTTTCTGCTACTTGTAAGTTTATACTCGCTGGTCTTCTTGTATTAAGATATAGAGGTTTAATCTTCATTATACCATTATTTTAATATTATTTTTATTATTTCTATTTCTTTAATGTATTTTAACATATCTGTTTGTGTATTGTATTTTTAGCTATTCATTTTATCTAGCTACATTTTATTTGTTTGTTTGTCCAAACCTATTCTACTGTGCCAGTTGACTTGTGTAAACATTTTTTTTGTGTACTGACATGAATAAATGATTATTATTATTATTAAACTGAAGATTTGAAGAGTTACAAATAATTCACCACTTTACACTTAAATACATACTGTCTTCGTCACTGTCATTGCTAATGTCGCTTCTATTCATATTTCATTATTTTGTAATGAATCAATAGATTTGCCGTATCAAAATTCACTATTAATTTGTACATCGTCCCAAAACACGTTGTTCCATCAACGAAAACCAAAGATCACTGAAAGAATCTTTGTGTTTATATCTAAGTAAACCGCTACCAACACCATGACTGCCAAAGCGACCGCTACCACGCTCATTGAGGCATCTTCGGCATATCCATACCCTTACACTTACTTAGAGGAATTAGAAATGTACAATGTTATAACTTCAAAAACCTCAATTTAAAGTGACATTAATTTTTTTACTCTGATTTTTAAAAGGGCAGTTACAAAATTCACCTAATATTTCCTAGAGACACTCCCCATATAACCATTCCATAAAGATATTTTGATTCGATAAAGATACTATATACAGGGTGTTCCGTAATAACGTGCAAAAAATGTAACTACCAATTCCTTATTGAAAATGAAGGAGGGTTCTTCATATATAATTTTTCAAAATAAACCTTTCCTGTTCAGCTGTACCTCTTAAAGGGGTGTGCAAAGAAACGGTTTTTAATTTTTATCTGAAAATAATTTATAAGCACCAAATGATCATATTGGTACATAATACTGTCAAATTATGATTTGACACCAGCTTACTTAGTGTTTTGACTAATATAATAGTGCTTGTCACTTTTGATTGATCACTTAGGTAGATGTAATCTAGTTCTCTTTTCTCAAAGATGGTCGATTTTATGATATTTTTTTGAGGTAAAAAAGTTTATAAATGAATCATAATGTTTCATTCTTTTTGTTAATTGAAAGAACAAATAGCAGACAGAAAGATATTTACAAAATTGTACGAAGGGTAGTTAATATCACCCCTTTGTATACACAAATTTCGTCAGATGCCTTCTCATTAGTAACCAAGATGTCCCAAATTTCCGATATTAACCGGTTTTTGCACGTCCCCCTAAGGGGGTGCAGCTGGACAAGAAAGGATTATTTTGAAAAATTTTATATGAAGAACCCATCTTCATCTTCGATAAGGAATGGTTAGTTCAATTTTTTGCACATTATTACGAGACACCCTGTATAATCGTTGTTATCGCTGCAAAAATAGCACCTATACAGGACCTATATTCTAAAATTATCGATAAAACCTTTATTGCAACTATACAGCAGATACACCTGGCTATCTTTATATATTTAGCTTTACTTGTTCTTACTATATCACGCATGTACCACAATTATATGTTAAATCTTTACCGTATATATACTATATCTATACGATATGTAGTATTTATTTTTTCAAGTATTTATGACATTTAAATTCAAACTACACTGCATCTCTGTCACAACTGCAGGATACATCTTCATTGCAACTTTATTTAAAATAGCTTTAACAACCGATAGCTAACCAGTATTTCCCTTTACCTTAACATACCTTTGTATGTATTTTAAAGTGATGGGCGATTTAAACGAAAAAGAATTATTAAGGTAGCAGTCTACCATCCACTGTAGTACTAATAGGAGTCTACATTAAATGAAAATTCTACTTTTTCTAAATTTAATTCTAAAATATCTAACTCCCTTTCATGAAAGAATATTTTTAAATAATTTTTAACACCCATTAACCGGATACTCAATTACAAATATTAAAAATGGCTCTTTAAAGTAACATTCACATGGAGGAAAATAGCCCAAGCATAAGGTCCACAGTTCAAATCCCAGCTTTCAACGTGAGCGTTTAAAATTCTGTATATAGAGTTATTTGTATTTATATCAAACCATTCTTAATCAACAGAGACGCAAAATGAATAAAAACCGAAAGATTAAATAATATCCTCAAGTGAAGAAAGATTTTCTAAGTTAAGGTTAAAACAAAGTTTTTTATTATATCTGTATTTTGGTGTTATTTCTGCAATATAGTGTGTCACATACAGTATGATGATTTCTTCACATAAATTTTACTGTTTTTTTTTCTTGCATTTCTGTCTGTTTTCGTTTGTAATGACTGTTTGTTTTGTTTTTTACAATGTGTGTATTATATATAATATTTTTATATATTTGCTTTGACTATATATATATTTTTGTAATTTTTTTATGTACTATTTTATTTTGACTTGTGTTGTATACACCAATAAATATTATTATTATTATTATTAGTATGTGCAGGATCTTTACTTTCTGAATATATAGACAATGGTGTTTAATCTATACCCTATATTTATTTATTTATTTATTTATACAATACCAGCAGAGTACCGGTATATCAATAAAGATTAAAGATAGAATAGATGCAATAGAAGTTCTGTACTGTGTGGTTACATGGATCCTGGGCTGTAATCCCCTTTAGGATCACATCTCTGTATACACCCTAAGGACGGTACGGATATGCCGAAGATGCCTCGATGAGCGCAGTGGAAATTGAGATCAAGATCGGGATCGCTACATCAATGTCATCACTTTGCAAAACAAATCTCTATGTTGTTACGAAACCGAAACATACCGGAGAGGTTTAATATCAGTTCTTTGCTGTTTGCCGTTGATTTGCTTCGGCTTGAGTGGCTACACGTGATTAATATGGACCAATAGGCTTGCATTTAATAAATAATAACTTTATTTAAATAGGTACACCCTAATAAAGTACAATTCTAGTACAGACATACTTAATTATATAAAAGAATATATTAAAAGAGAAAAAAAAACAGAAGAATATACAATTAATTACATATAAATATGTTTACAAAACAATATATATATTACAAACATATTAAAAATTTTCTAAGTTTAATTTTAAAAGCGTTTAACGTATCACAATTTTTTATTTCGATTGGTAATCCATTGTATTCATTTATTCCTTTAAAAAAAAGACAATTCATTGATTTTTTTATGTTGGTTCTAGAGATATGCATATTGACTCTCCCTCTAGTTAGATGATCATGAACTTCATTGTTAAAGGTAATATTTGTGAGTAGATATGTTGGTAGGTGCTTATTTAAAATTTTATAGATAAAAACCATGGTAAAATATTTAAGTCTGAGCTCCACAGGTTGCCATTCAAGACATGACAGCATCATATTTATCGGTGTATATCGGTTACAGCGTAATATAATTCGCAATCCTCTATTTTGCAATTTTTGTAATGATGTCTTGCTATTTTTATCCATTAAGTATAATAATGAAGCACAGTAATCAAAGTGTGGTTGAATTATAGTTTGATAGACTATAACTCTTGTATTCATGGATAAACTCACAGCTACCCTTGAGAAAAAGAACAACTTTTTAGAAATCTTATTTTGAATGTAATTGAAATGCGATTTGAATGTTAATGTATTATCAATTATAAATCCTAAATATTTAATTTCATTAACTATATCAATTTTAGTATTATATAAAAATATGTTAATATCCTTAATATCTATTTGTGTATATTTATATCTTGTCGTTAAAATTATGACTTTGGTTTTACTAACATTTAACTTAAGTTTTGCCATATTAAGGTATTTTTCAACATTTTTTAGTTCATTGTTCATTTTTTCAATTGCAACTGTTAATTGTTTGTTATTAGTGGATGGATATTACGATGATGGAATAACAAACTATTTTGTTTTGCTATGTACATCGATATAAACCGTGTAGTAAACGGCGAGGCTGAATTGGTGAATGCATCTTTGCTATATAGAGATTTGTTTTGCACAGAGATATCGATGTAGCGATCGCGACCGCTACCACGCTCATCGAGACATCTTTAGCAGGTTCGTACCCTAAGTGGAGAAAATGAAAATTCAATATTTGTGCGAATTTATGAGATGGTATTATGTCCAAATTTTTTTTAGAGAGAGGCCTCATGACGTCGAATGGAATGAATTGAATGACTTAAAAAACCCACTACTGCTTAATTTTGCCCAGTGTAAATTGAAAGAAGGTGATTATTATTCAGTTATAGAACATTGCACGACAGTCTTGCAGACAGATAAAGGTAAAAAATTTACGAATGTCCACTCTTACCATGAATTAAAATTTAAAGGATTACAATACTTTCTATAAATATTTTTTTAGATAATGTAAAAGCATATTTCCGAAGAGGAGTGGCTAATGTAGGGGTATGGAATGTTAGGGAGGCCAGAAAAGACTTCAATAAAGTATTGGAGCTTGATAATTCTCTCAGGCCAATAGTTCTTTATGAAATAGCAAAATTGGAAAAACAAGTCAAACAGAAAGATGCCGAAGATAGGGGAAAATATAGCAAATTATTTCTGTACTAACAACATTTTGTGATGGTATCTGAGTATACTTGTGTACATTTGTTTTTATTATATTTATTTTGCATTTAAAATTACATGAATAAATAACATATTTGTTGTATGTTTGTTAACATGTATATAATTATATAGTATATGATTAAAATATATATTCTATGTTCCGTTTTTCAAATGAGTGTGGATGCAAGAAAATATTCGCCAGTAATTGCGCATTACAATATCGACACAGTTACTATGAAAGAAAATATAACATATCAGGGAAAACCTGTCAAAATTGAATAGTGTTTGAAAATGTGCTCCAAAAAAGGTGGCTCTATATACGTTTCTCTGGCATACACTTCCGTTTTCTGCCAGTGGCAAAAATGATAGTCTGTATGATAAATCTATTAGGTTGGTCATTTTTAGAGAATTAGAGGTCTAGCATTTTATCTTTATAAAAGTTTTTGGCTGATAGAAAGTCACATAAAAATATGTAGGGTATTCCAAAACACCTGCACTTCCCTTCAGATGTTGATTCTACTACCTATAATAATAGTAAGAATACTTCCTATAAATGTATCCAGACATTTTTCTTCACCTTCATAGAACTGACCTATAAAAATTACAAATGTGACTGACTGAGGATCAGCCAGACTCTTTTATTTTTTTATGTAAGTTGTTTATTTTGTCAATTGTAATGCATTAGGTAGTTTATTTTAATAGGTACCGTAATCGAGGGATATATAGAACGATATTTACGCGTTTTTGCCTAGAACTTGGCCAATATATAATGAAATCAAATTATTACTTTAAGATCGTTTCAAAGTTAGTTTATAGTAGTACCTATCATACAAAAATAATTCAAATTTCCACCCTCAACTCCCTCTTTTTTTTATTATCCATTGTTCTATATAACCCAGGGTTTGGGGTTATATGGAACTTTGGTATTTTATAGAGAAAATGTGAGAGAATTTCAATGTGTTTCATATTAGACCAGTAAATATGGAACAGTTTTTGATAAAAAAAAAAAAAAATCGCCATAAACATGATATGGGAGATGAAAGCATACGAGATTTATCTCACAGAAACCGAATGTTTTCAATAGATTTTTTAAATTAAATTTGAACTAAAACAAATAATTTCACAAAATTCTTAACTGTGCTAAGGCACAAACTGCAAATTCCAGCAAATTAACTTTAATTTATCTTAATTATCTTAGTGAAAAACTAATTATTATAACTGACAATCACAAAACATCAATAGAGAAAATGTGCACTCCTCTAACAATTGTAGGAGTAGCAATTTTAAATGTTATTTGGGCAAACTTAATAATATTGTAGTCTGTAACGACTGGATAAACAAATTTATTTTTAGTCCCTCGATGAGCCCTCAAACGTTCAACTGTGTAACTGTTCTTATGAATTTTTGCGACTTTAGCAACAAATTATGTGTGTGTATCTTTTTCTGTGCTGTGTTCCTAACAAGTGTTTATGTTTTCGAGGCATTTTGTAGGTGTTCTATATAACCCAAGAAAATGAATTATTTGTTAATAATTAATATTTTTTACAAAGAGAGATGGCAGAAAAAAATTAAATAAAAACAAAAATGTTGTTAATGTTATGTTTAATTATATCTTCCATTAGAGTACCTATTTAAAGTGCTAGAGTCCTGAGTTCTAGAGGAGACTATTTGATTGTTATAAAACATAAACACTGGGAATACGACAATTTTCTCACATTAACTCAGTATTTATTGAATCACTATACCTTGTAGACATCAAAGCATCAACTATAGGTTTTGATTGTATAAAGCAGAATGTGCAAAAATTTGTAACCAACCACCAGGAGCGGGAAATATGAAATAACTACATGTCATTCTATATAACCCCTGGCGTTCTATATATCCCCCGATTACGGTACTATGAGTAAATAAAACAATAAAGGAGACTGGAGAATCAGCAGTATATATTTCCTGTAGAATAAAAAAGCTTGATATAATAGCAACTAAATAATTTATAACTCTATTTATTGCAAGTATTTCATAAGAACTGTACTTCAGTGTTTCATGCAGACAAATTTATTGCCCTGGGTACTTATATTTTGATTTTCTGTCGTTCTTTCTTGGGCAAGCATGAGATCGTCCCGCTTAGGAAGACGGTGTATTTACTGATATGTTTCTTAGAAAATCCGGCAATGCTAAGAAATATTTTATATTTTTGATTATATCAGGCCGCAAATACTTATTTTGATATCAACGTATCATGTTTGCTCTAGCTAGTCTTTACCCAACAATAACAGAAAGTGTCTTCGGTTGTCGAGGTGCTGCTTTTCCCTATCCGGTTTAGATAACGTGTGATTTTTTATAAAAGCAAACATACTAGAAAACTCGCGTTTATACTTATTAGGTAGTAATTCATTTGGAAGGAAATGTTTTGTTTTTACAAACAGTACCAGAGAGAGTACCTCGCTGCAAAAATTTATTGGCCAATTCCAGACTGGTAAAAAAATCGTCGTTATTCCATGTCCAGAGGGTAAGTCCTGAGTTATAATACTACCCTCATACCTGGACCTTTCTCTGATTTATTTGATTGTTTTCCTGCAACGAAAAGGGTACATTTATCTAAAATTCAAGAATATATCTAAGTAAACTTGCATATTTACAGTATATGCATTACTGCTATCTGCCAAAGCCCAAATTTTCATTTCCTATTTATCAGGTTTCGATTTCATATTTATAATATGAAATGGAGCTTTTCTTCTGAAAGGCACTAGCTGATGTGCTGTAGGGTTGTAGCCCTTTTACAGTTTGCTACTAGAATATAAAAAATTTCTCTAATAGCAGCTAATCTGTCGCTCTTCTTTCTTTCTTCCCTAGTTTGACCATAGGCATGTTCAGCATTTTTTTTTTTTAATTCCATAGTGCAAATTTAAAATAATGGATATACAAAAAAAAAAATCACAATTTGATTCGCATGTTTAGTATCTTAAAAACAATTACCAATCACGAAAATGGGATGTGGCCAGGCGCTACTTCGCTATATGCATAAACTCGGCAATATCAGTCGACTCTTTACTTTTTAGTTGTTATTATCTATAAACTATGAAGGCGTGGAAAGGACATAGTAAAAATATTTTTATAATTGCCAGTTTAAACTTGCAATTATCTATAATTGCAACTTTAAACTTGCAATTATACATAATCTTCTTTTTAGAGTGTAAGTGCATTTACTTTCAATTTCTGAATAATATTGGTAACACACACATTGTATAAAATGATCTGAGAGATCGCAGTAAATAATTTGAGGGTTAAGTAAATCTACACTGATATTTGAAAATATGTTATCAATAATGGTTTTACTCGTATTTTGTATACGTGTAAAATCATTTATAGACATACTTAAGTTGTACGACTTGAAGATATTAAGTAATCTCTTAGCTTTATTATTGCTATGCGCCAACCGTACGGCTGATGAACACAAGGAATAAATAGTGAGACAAATGATATCATGCTTCTTTATTCGTCCGTTGCAGCAGCACTAATGCGTCCCGGTTTGATGCTACAAGATTTGCTCTCTCCGTACTGCCTTTTGTCGAACAGGGGGTACAATATCGATCGTCGCTGACCGATTACACTGCATCATCAGTTCCCACATAGTAATAGGCTCTCGCTCAGTATTACATCATCTGACCTTGATACTTTCATGTCAAAGGCCGTGGAAAAAACTCGTAAGTCCTATATGCTATACGTGAACATTAACATTTCCAATGTTAAAATGCAAATTATAATTATGTAACACTTTATATAAATAAATGTAAAATATGAAAAGTCACAGAGTAACAAAAATTTATAATTTTGATTATTTAAGTTACATGCATACGTGTTGTTGGGGTCTGGCTGGAACCCGGTCAGGTCTATCAAGGTTAAGGTAGCTACACCCCTCCGAAGATGACGATAGATTATCTCGTCCATAATTTGACAACTTTTTGACACTTGGTATTGTTAAAGCTTTCCGAACTAACTAAAATTAGTTTTATCCATAGATGGAGAAACGAGAGAAAATTCAGCTTTATTTATACATTTTTTATTGCCCGCTTTACCAAACGAATCATCAGATTTCGTTTAAAGGAAAAACATGGTTTGTCATACTGCTAATTTGATGAGTGTACACAATTTAAATATCGTATTGATGGAATAAACTATCGACCGTCCGACAGAGAAAATTATTTTTTGCTCAAATTTAAAATTTCGACGTTTCATGACATTCTAAACTTCCACCCCACTATGTAGATGTGGAAGTAAAATGAGGTGATATCTGCATGTCTCATTCGTATTCTTATGTTATTTAACAAATAAAAAAAAACAGGTTTTGTTTGTCTTGATTTTAAAATTTAAACATTACATATACTTATATCACAGAATATTCATGCTATAAAAATATTAGCGATCATTTAAGGCATCTGGGAACTTGCCACCTTGGTGATTGTATCTATAATCGCTCTTGTTGCCTGATACTGCTCTGTTAATTGCGCCAATTTGATTTCCTTCAAGTTAATCTTTTCTTCAAGTTTAACAATTTGCTGAAAAAAAAAACAACAATTTTCAAACCCTTATAATTTCTTGACAAAGCACTACCAACCATTCCACTTACATAAAATTCTCAATGAAAGAAAATGTTTGGCTACTTACCGCATTCAAATTCTTAATATCCATATTCGCCTTTCGTAATAATTCTTCGGATTTCTGGTAGTTTCTTTCCGATTTATTACCACTTTCTACCAATTTATTGGCCAATTCTTTGCTCTTTGTAATTTGCTCCTCCAGTTTGAGTATCGTATCTGACATATCCTTTATTTGCTTCTTACAGTCTTCCAGTTCTTTCTCACGTTCTGCTAGTGCCTTTTCTTTGTTTCTCACTTTTCCCTCACATATTTTGATTCGCCCTGAAGATTAACAATAAATTTGTATACAGGGTGTCCGATAAACCATGGATAATCTTGAACTTAGTTATAAACCTATCAAAATACTAACTTGGCCTTAGTAAAACCCTCGTTTAAGATATGGGCATTTTAGAAAATATCACTATCACTTTTTCTGTGCCAGGTTTACAAATGCAGTTTTATTTTCATCATTTCTTTTGCTAGATGTTACTAAAGAATAATACTAACAAACGTAGAAAACAGATGTTCGAAATCAATTTGGTTTCTGTCAACTTTGCCTAATCAAACTTTGATCTTGAAAAAAAATGTATTACACAGACAGAACGGGTTATTGTTGTCTTAAATACTTGGCAGCTGCCAATTATCAAATGTCACTTTTGACATCGGCAATGGAATCAGTGACCATAAAATCACCTCGGTATATATTTTGAAAGACATGTTATCTGGAAAACTGTCCATTTTCCGACCTTGTGCCCGTGAGAACTTTTGATGCGTAGGTCAAGGGGAACAACATATATGAATTCTAGCCAATTTCACTGGGGGACACTTAATTTAAGAAATGAGTCCTTTAAAGGTCAAATTATAACTCAAATTTAATTCTAAGAAATTATAGTTTCAGACTGGTCTGCAAATACAAAATGACACCATTAGCAAGTAATGAAATCTCTTAAGTTTGTGTGTTTGTGAATTAAAATTGTAAATTTTTTAAAAAATTACTACTTGTAAGTACTTGTAAATAAAAAATGTTTACTGAAATAGTCCATTGTTTACGTAGTGTCTGTGGTCTTCAAATTTTTTATTTCTCGAGATGCATAATAAACAGTGATCAGAATTTGGGTTTAATTTTCAGGAGAGTTACAAGGATTTATTCAAATATGCACAGATTTTCAGTTCACTGAAAAATAAATAAATTTTGATTTATTTTTCGTGTAATATAAATCATATAATCTATTTATATAAAAAACGCTATTTAAGTTAAAGATACAGCGTGTGTAAACAATGAACAATGCACACCTGCAACACGTGGCCGACACGCCAAACATTACTTACTACTTACTTTAAATAAAATGAACGTTGCGCAGCACCTAGTTAATAATTGTGTTTACTAAAAGAACAACTAAAAGTGTATACAGAAAAATGTTGTTTTAAAACATGTAACACACGAGTGTAACACAAAAAAAGGAAAAGAGAGTTTCAAAGGACGAGTTTTATTTCAATTTGGCTCTTTTGTTAATATGTTTAAATCTTCCATGGAGTGTATTAAATAACGCTCATTTTACACATTGTTGTTGTTTGTACTAGTGATTCAGTGTCGTATATATTAAGTGCTGGAAGAAAAATAAAAAAGAAATACCCTCAAGTGTTACATGTTACTTGTTTAGCGCATGCATTACGCCTTATATTCGAAACAATACGAGATTATTTCACAAATGTTGACAAACTTATTGCTAATATGAAGACAATTTTTCTAAAAGCTCCTGGATGGATAAAACATTTCCAAGAAAAAGGTACCAATTTGCCGCTTCCTCCAAAACCAGTGATTGATCACATGTTGGGGAACATGGATAAACGCGGCATGTTACTACCATGTTAACTTCAACTCACTAAAGGAAGTTGTAGACACCTTAAATGAAGATGCTACTGCGATTAAGTATGCAAAGAATTTAATGAATATTCCAAATATTAAAAATGATTTAAAACTTATATTTGAATATTAAAATAATGACAAGAATTATATCAAACCTTCAATGTCCAAATTTATCCTGGGAAGAAACATTTAACAAAGTAGATACTGTTCAAAAAACGATTAACGAATTCCGGATGCAACTGGGGAGGTTATATAAAAAAAGCGGGTTGCTGTTTTACAATCCAGACTTAGCGGTTGTATTTTCCATTAGCAAAAAAATTGTAGCAGAACCAGATGCCTTCCTTGATCAGGTGCCTATGAATATCTTTAGATATACTTCCCTCACTGTGGAATGCGAAAGATCATTTTCGACATTACAGTGGATATTTACTGTCAAAAGAGATCGTCTCTCACATGAGAATTTAGAAAAAATACTCACTGTATACTTTGAAATTATGAACACTCAGTAAAAGTACAAAATTTGAAACTTGAAAGTGCTGTGCGGATTTATAACAATTTATGTGTGATATATGTGTACATACATTTATTATACCAAAATACATCATAAACTCATAAGGTAGGTTCGTATTACATTTAATTTTGTGTTATTAGGTACATAGTATTAAGGACAGGATCGAAATGTCAAAAACTCGTAAGCTAGTACTTATGTTAATCCTAGATGGCACAATGTGTATCTTATTTTATTTTATTGGCAAGTTTCAATATTTGTCGGAATGTTGTCCGCATTGCCACATGTACAAAAATTTCTTTAGTATAAGATATAATAAATGTTACAAATTATAATTATAAATAATACCCAATTACATAAATAGTCGTAAAATAGGTAGTATCTGGTTAGGTAAATTCTAAAATGTAGATGTGCATAATTTATGCCATGTACAACTAATATCATATAGGGATATTGTTTAAATTTTAAAATGAAATAATTAACCACATTATTAATTTCGAATTAAACAGCAAGAACCTTTTATCCAAATTATGGGAACATATCAAAGTTTTAATTATTGCAAATGGCAAAGACAATATGTATTTAAATTTGGCAACTGTGCATCATCTAATTTTTATTCTACCTAACAGTTGTAAATATGTCCTTGAACGTAGTATGTGTGAGAAGAGAAGCGTTCCTTGTTCTAGCGTTCAACGTCAGCCTAGTGGCTAGCGCGTAGACAAAACCATGGAAGGTCCCTGGTTCAAACTCCTACGTCCGCTGATTTTTTTTTCTTTAATTGTGTAATGATTAATATATTTTTTCACTAATTCTTTTCTATGATTTCTTTACGTTAGGTTAGAGGTTTTTATTCTGCTTAAAATAATTTCATTATTTCGTGTGATTTCTTTAGGTTAGATTAGTAGGTTTTTATTCTGATATCTAATTGTTATAACAATAATTATTAGCGCCGCAGGCAGTATAATCGTCGCTGATAAAGAAATGGGGGGTGCGGCTGTGTCCCCCGCCTTGTTTTCACAAAATAACACGAAATACTTCAATTTCGACAATTTCTCGATTTGTAGAATTTATTACACATTTACAAGGTAATGCGCATGCTCGAAGCTCCGTACTTTCGGCAAAGATTAAGGAATTAACAAGATAGGACAGCCAACGGAAAACCTTGTATGTATCTTTTAGCAATAGCGCCATTGACGTCGACATTTAAATTGAAGTTTTCGCGCCAATAATGAAAATTGGACAACACTGTCTCCTGATAGAACGACCGAACACAGCTGACTGTCAGTAGCCAAGGTCACTAAAAAACAGGTTGCTTAGTAATATATGTCACACGAAGTATTTCTATGTTTATATGTAAGGTACCTATTTGGTTAGGATAGAATTGTACATTGAAAGAATAATTTTGAAACCTTTTTCTATAAAATGAGGAAAAAACAGCCACACGCAGCTGTCATCGAGGTCTATAAGTGACGTAACACTTGTCGATTTCGATGAGCCAACCTATCTTTTAGTAAGCTTGGTCAAATTCGTTTAATGCATAACCGACAAATCCCGAAACCGCTTCCGCTGGATGTCGCGTCCCTTTAAATTGGAGTGCACAACTGTCTTCGTCTATTTCGTCTTTTCCGTCAGACTGTCCTATCTTATTAGGTCTCTAATCTTTGCCTGACCTCTAGATATAGTGTATCATTATCCTTTTTTCCAAAAAAATTAACATACTTTTGCACATATCTAAGAAAAGAACATAACCAATATCCGAGTAAGTATATTGGGTTAATCATTCTTACACAATAAAAATTTCTCAAAACTGGCTGATTGAACGTAACTTCAGGGTTTAGGTTACACGTTGTTTCCTCTCGGTGAAGCAGTCACACAATGAAATATAAGATACTCTTTTCTGTGGAAGCATAAACGAGATAAAGTTATGGACAGTTGATTAAAACACCAATGCCATGAACCATTTTCAGGGTTCAAACATAATTTATATATTTACATTCATTGAAAATTCACCTAATTTTTGACAAAAATGAACAGAATTTATTGTATATATTGTATACTTGGAATATAGTGCCATTTTAGTGCTTGAATACAGTTGGAAACTGTTGACCATTTAATAATACATTCATTGTTTAGTTTATTTAACAAATTTGAATTTGCCACTTTTGATTTCATTCATAAATCAAAATCATTACCCCTTTTCATTCATAAGGATATTGGCGCCATCTTCTAGTTACATGATGAACTTATTCTAAATATTCTTTACATCTTCTTTATTCTGATGACTCATCGATTTGTGTTAAAACTCAGTTTCATACATTAAAATCTACAAAAGCAATTTTATGCAATTTTTTACAAAGATATGAGATAATGACTGTAATACGCATCAAAACGACCTAATTAAATGTACCTAAATAACTCTGATTATCTAATATAGCTACAAATGTATCGTCTGATAATAAGGCAATTTTAAAAATTTATTCCGAATTTATCGTGCACTTAAAAAAGAAACAAACAGGTCAGTTGTCTTTGGCCGACTTCTGTTATAATACTGCCCACTTTAAACCTTCGTTTGAATTACTTATAAAAAAGTTATTTATGAAATACCAAGTGTCGATTTGACGGAATTTTAATGATTATTAGGCAACCACATATACACTTTATGACATTTCGATCCTGACCTTAAATCACAATGCCATATGCGTTTAGTGTCAAAAATACTACTTAAACTTTTAGGACACATTTTAGAAATCATTTTATTTTATTAATGTGTATAAAGCAGCATTTTTTTTTTTAATAATATGACTATTAGCTCTTATAAACATGTTGTTTTATAGCAGTAATTTAACAAACAGTGAAGTGTGTTTTATAGTACAATTAAATGAAGCTTTAATAAAACTGCTATATAGTGATGGTACTAAATTTTCATAAGGCTTCTGGAAAACCCAAACCTGAAATTAATTTTTATCTCTAGAACAAAAATGACTGCCACTGAAAATATGTTTTCTACGTTTGTTATATTACTCTTCAGTAATGCCCAGCAAAAAAAGAATTAGAATAAACCCCATTTGCACAGTGCGAAAAAAATTGACCTAAGATAGTAATTTCTAATGTCCATACCTAGAAAACTTCGTGGCTTTTACTATGGTCAAGCTTTGGCATTTTGATAGGTCACAACCTGGTCTATCACAAAGTTCAGGACTATCTCTGGTTAACCGGACACCCAACAGATAATGATAATTAAAAAAATGTAAACGCTAGGTTTTGAAATTATACTGAGATTACTCGAGAAAACTAAATTAAATAAAAATATTTTATACTGTACAAAAAATATTAAAAAACATTTTGTTAAAACCAAGAATTAAGAGATGTCTTTAACAGAAGGGATCTAAGAAACATTTCCAATAATTATCTCAGGATAATTTTTAATATGAAAATTTCTATTTTTGTTCAGCCTCATTTTGTTACCTATTGCTGCTAATGCTCGGTTTTGTTCTTGTACATACAATTCCTTGAATTCTTCCTTAGATCTACTGGTTTGTTCTAAACAGTGTTCAGTATGAAATAACAACTGCTGCAACTTATTTTGCTCTGCTGTTATCTGGGCCAATCTATGTTGTAATTTAGTACACCTTTCAGTTGCAGCCTCGATACTGCTTAAAGCTGATTTCTCTGCATATCCCAATGTGGCCAGCTTATACTCATAGAGTTCCATGACTTGGGTCGTTGCAATATTGGCTGTGTTGTTCTCATCTATTAGTTTCTAATTAAAAAAAAGAAATATCAAAATGTTGACAAATTAAAAAATAAATACTTTTCGCAAATATAACAGTATATTGCATTCGATTGGCACATTTCTAAAGCCGGTAATATCCCACCCATCCATTTAGAAAAAAAGAATAGTTTAGACATGAACACTGTTACATTGCAAAACTTGTTTCGAATAAGTTGCAATAGTCCTTAATATACTTAAAAGTAATAAATTTGTCATGAATGCAATTAATACACAAAAGTCAGCTACCTCTCTCGCCTCTCATATTTAGGAACAGACATTCGAAGGACTGTAGGGGAGTACGATTTGGCAAAATGTCAAAAAATTACGATTTTCTTTCACTCCCGTCAAGCCAAATATTCGATTTTGACCCTGAAATTTAAGATGTCGATTCATTGCCGACCTTTCTCTTTCCCTTTCCGTAGAGACATTGAACGAGCTTCCACACAACGCATTTATTTAGTTACGGCCGTTTGAAAATTCCATGTTCTGTGACCTTTCAGGTTACATTTGGAAGGTCCCAGAAAGCAACTTTCCTCTCTCTCGCGTCGAGTCGAATTTTCGACTTGGCCCATACAACTTGCAATCAGCAGTAAGCTCCAATCTTCCTTATTCCATAGAGACCAAGATCGATCCTCCACTCCAAGTATTAACTTAGTTACGAGTGTTTAAAAAATTGATGTTTCTGAATTTCTTAGGTTACTTTTCGACGCATCTAAAAAAGGCATTTTTCTCTCACTCTAACCGACCCTAATATCCGATTTTTCTGGTACAATTTGGTATCAGGATAAAGCGCAAATCTTCCTCTTTCCACAGAGACATTGTACACTCTTCTACTCGACGTATTTATTTAGTTATGAATTTTTGAAAAATCGACGTTTTTCAATTTTCACAAAAAAAGCCATTTTTATTTCGCTCGTGCCTAGCTAGATTTCCGGTTCCACCATTGCAATTTGGTATCATGACAAAACGCCAATCTTCCTCTTTCCATAGACACCTAAAACGGCCTTCAACTCCACGTATTTACTTACTATTGAACTGCTGTTAGTGGTCGCGGTGTCTCGGTAGATCTCCGAGTTCAAAGTTGTGTATAGTGATGTCACAAAAGGACACACTGTTTTTGCAACTAGTACTAATTTCAACCTCTTATATCTCGAGACCGGAAAAAGTTAATAATATGAAATTTTAAGTGCATAATAAGAATATCGAGTACACTATAAAAAAATTTAAAAACCATAAAAAATAGGATATAATGGAACAAGCCTATTATATGAAAAGTGCAGTAAATCAGCGAAGAGTATGTTTAGCAGGGTTCCCACCAACCTGGAAAAACCTGGAAACCTGGTAAAGTCAGGGAATCCAAGAAATTTCAATAAAATCCTGGAATTTCAGTCATTACATAAAATATTTTTAATTGATTTTCTACTGTACAAAAATTACCTATAAGATTTCAATTCTATACATTTTGCAAAAAAATGTCTAAACCTGTTTGGATTCCAATTTTAGGATTTGTGCCATATCTGGTTAATATAGCTAGATGAATTTCTGTGTATTTAAAAAAAATATAGGTGAAATTTGAAATATTCATTTAAAATAAATTCTTATAAACAATACGGCGACAAAATTACTTTAATGGTTTCCCATCCCGATCTGAAGATAATACAGTTAAATTAATATCCACTTATATACAAGTTTTATTAGAATGTACTATATTTTCATATTTTGGTCCTGGAAAATTAAAATTTTGTTCCTGGAAAGTCAGGGAAAGTCAGGGATTTCAAAATTTCAATGTTGGTGGGAACCCTGTTTAGTGATTATTCTCTAAATGTACACAATATCCAACAATATTTCAACAAACCTTTAATCTGTCTAAAGTATCATCTAGTCTCTCCGTTTGTGCAAATGATAACATAGGAAATCCTATATCTTGTGATGAATGATGAGTTTTATTAATGGACTCCATAACATCAGTAAACATTGGACGCATAACACCCATTGTATTCGCTACCTTCTTTAATGGTAAATTTGGATGCCTGGAGATTTCCAGCGCCAACGATCTCACTTCGCACGAGTCACCGTATAGACCCTGTGCAATAATCATGTGGACTTTCCTTCAAAATAAGACGCGAAAGTAAGTATCTCTGAATGTGAATATCGATTTAGGGCATTCTCTTTAGCAAAACAAGTAAACAGTCTAAAAATGAAGGACTTGATAATTTATTGTAACACAAAACATACCTGTTTTCCATTAGAGAACTTTGTAGGGCAAGCCAGCTAGCGTCATGTTGAGCTAGTTCATTCACCAATCCTAAAGCATACAAGTAAGTGTTAACCGCATCTGTGGATGACATATTGGTATCATTTGACTTGAGTCTAGGTAAGCAATCATTTAAATTGTCGGATTGCAAGGGTACAAATACCTTTCCTAACGTTTCTTCTTTTAAAACTTGCAAGACGCTAGCACGAATACTGGTAGCTCTGAGCATAGCTCTTAACAGTTGCAACAGTGCGCCTAGCCTGCGACAACTCTCCATGTTGGATGGCATAGCGTTAGACTGCAGTATCAACAAAAATGAAGGTAATGGTGTAACTAACGACTGTAATATTTCGCTTTTGCCCTTGACAGCCTCTCCTTCTGTAGTATTTTCCACTATTCTTGTCAACACGGCCAGAGCTTGGAATGACACCCAGTCCGAATTCACCCAATTAATGGCAAGTGTGTTTATTTTAGAGTGGTACTTTGTGAGATATGCGATATCTTGAGTCATTAATGAGTGGATGAATTCCAGTACGAGCGAAATACATTCTGGATTGTTATGATCTCTAGCGGAAGAGTCTGCTGAGTTTCTCGTTACATTCATTTCCACAAGCTGCAAATAAAACAACATTTAAAGACTTGTTTCCTGTATGAAACATAATTAATTTCCTTATAATAATAATTTATTGGTGCCATTACTAGAGGTCGAATTTACCTATTGGATTTCAGGAATGGCTTTTACAGATATTATATATTGGAAACACGTACTGAAATATTCCTAAGAAAGTCATGCAACAGATTAAATTAATTTTATTTAAATTTACAATTTTAATGCGTAACTTAGTTTTATCGAGAAACGCACTATATTAAATTAAAACTTAATGCGTAATAGAATATTTTAAATTGCTGTACGTATACCTACTGGCAATTTACCCGAAGCTCATTCTCAGGCGTGGAGGGGCCTAATTTGACATAATTATTCAGTGTCACTCTTACTGTAGATTCATTCGGATGTAAGGACTAAAAACGTGGAGTTAAAAGCAGTATTTGTTTGACATCGTATTTTAGATCAGATCAGTTTATTCTCGTATTTGATTGGTTGGGCTAGTTTATACCAACTTTTCAAACCAATCAGAAATGAGATGAACTGAAATGATCACAAAAATTTAGTCAAACAAATACGGCTATAATGTCACATCGTACTGAACCAACACAAGCTACAGTAAATTTTTGGATTTGCCAATTTACATTTTGATGGTAGATTGCACAAGATGTGAGAAAACAATTTCGCTTTACTTACAATGACAAGCAACGTAATTTTAATTTAGAGTTAGTGGAATTTATGATAGGAAGTAACATACCGTGGTCGAAACTAGACAATCCACTTTTTAGACAATTTTTGGAAAAATGTATTAGTGGCAAGTATAGCAATGTTAAGGTACCTTCAGAGTCTATACTAAGAACAAAATATTTATTTATGGTGTGTGAAAATATTAGAAGATTTCTGAGTTTAATGGAAAGTACATCTGGCTTAGCATGGACGAAACAATCAATGCTTGTGGGTTCAAGGTAGCGAATGTTTTAGTGGGTGCATTGGAGGAAAATTGTGCAATGGGCGTACACTTGATCGCCTCTAAAATTTTAGAAGCTACAAATTCTCGCACTATAGCAATAAATTCAAGTTGACAATATTTTTGGGATGGCAAATATGCAGAAAATAAGGACAAGTTCTTATTATTTCTTACCGATGGAGTGAATTATATGAAAGCTGGTGGAAGAATTTTGAAGGAAACATATTGTAATATACTGCATGTAACATGTCTAGCACATGGGCTTCATAAGATTGCTGAAATTATTAGGAGGTGCTACCGTAATGTTGATAAATTAATAGCTAGTGCAAACTTCTTCTTAAAGCACCAAGTCGTATACGGTTGTTTCACGAAATTCTACGATGCGGCTTTTAGCCGCATCGTACTATTACTGTAATTTTGAAAATGTGAAATCCGTAATACAGCAGTTAAATCCAAATGACGCAGTTGTTATTTCACAGGCGCAATAGACATTTATGGATCCAACCGTTCAAGAAAATCTGGAGACCATACATGGATGTTCTTCACGAATTCCACTAGCCATACGGGACCTTCAATATCAGTCAACATTAGAATTTACTACAGTGGATACAATAAACATTGTGTTCGATCTTCGTCAATATATTTTTCAATTAGAGGGAGATATTGCTGCGAGGGTACAAAGACAATTCTAGACTGTTTTTTAAAAAATCCTGGATTTGTTACGAGGTGTAATAGACCTGATGACTTTGCGAAAGGTTAGATATTTTAAGTATGCCCCTGTTACATCTGTCAACATCGAGTGGTCCTTTGTGCAATATAAATGGATTTTCAACGAAAGACGTTGAAGTTTAACTTCAAAACATTTAGAACAGATATTAGTAATATACTTTTATTCTTGTAATCGGCATTGAAACATACTTGTGTTAATACAGTGTTACGTACGTCCCCTTATAGCTTCAGTTTACTTCAAGTGAGTGTTTATAATAAATTTTCTTTATCAGCTTTGGATAATCTGCTAAAAAAGGTATAATATAATAAAATAATATAATTCCAAGGTAAGATATTGTTTCACACATACATGGAAATCTTTATATGCTGACACATAACCACCTAAAGCTAACCCTGGTTTTACCTTATATTTGATAAGTAATTTCGACCTCTTACCATTACAAAAGAATTTGTTTACACAGGTCAGTTAGTTTGGATTTTGTGTCATTACACTGACTATATGAGGAATGGCAAACACAAATGGAAATACAACATGAAATATGAAAAACAACACAAATTTAAAATTTTCAAAACATTAAGAACGCTATCCAAAAGTAAGAAATTATTAGTACAACTATAGACCATGATTTTGAAAAAGTTATTACTAGAATATTGTTCGATGTCGTAGGAACTGATAGTTTTCAGAATAAATTTAAAGGACCTCGTAGTTTCCTATAGTAAAAATGGGTTTCAGTCGATTGTTTTGAAATTTGGGGAAAATGTTCTCGTGGGCCCCCTGACTAAAATTCTCTTTGACCACCAGTCCATTCGATTTTTTGATCTAGAGGCAATTGAAACTGCGAACATCTGCAAATGTTCCATAAAAATTCTGAAAATCTTCAGCCTCATTTTTTGGCGAAAAATAAGCATCATTTGTCTCTTAGTGTTTTTTTCAAAGTGCTTCCTTCTCCCGGG
Source organism: Stenurella melanura (assembly GCA_963583905.1). Classification (NCBI taxonomy): domain Eukaryota; kingdom Metazoa; phylum Arthropoda; class Insecta; order Coleoptera; family Cerambycidae; genus Stenurella; species Stenurella melanura. The sequence continues at coordinate 79,814,564 of OY757309.1, read as the reverse complement.
AAAAATAACAAACAAAAAAAAAAGTTCTTTTTGTTAATTTTTTTATGGGAAAAAGGAAGCACTTTGAAGAAAAAGTTGGGGGGGGGGGGGGGGCATAAGTTGATTATTTTTACCTAAAGAATATGCCTGAATATTTTGGGATCTTTCTGAAGTAGAAAAAAATAAAAATCTAGGGAAATTCTTGGTCGAAATTATTTTTGTCTAGCAAATTCTAAAAACCGGCAAGCATGTTCTTCGAACAAAAATAAGCAACTTATGCCCCCCAACCTTTTCTTCAAAGCGCTTCCTTTTCCCGTATAAAAATTACAACAAAAATAATTTGATTTGTTATTTTCGAAAGCACTTCGAAAAAAACAGCAAGATACAAAACATCCTTATTTTTCTCCAAAAAATGAGCCTGAATATTTTCAGAATTTTTATGGAACATTTAGGCAGACCTTCGCAGATGTTCACTGTTTCAATCGCCTCTAGATCAAAAAATTGAATTCGGTCGGACTGGTGGTCAAAGAGAATTTTAATCAGGGAGCCCAGGAGAACATTTTCCCCAAGTTTCAGAACAATCGACTGAAACCCATTCTTACTACAAAAAACTGTGGGGTCCCTTGGGTGGTTTAAAAGATGAGTGAGTGGCAATCTATAGAACATTTCTTGAGCCAGAAATCTGGTACCTGCTTGAGTTCTGTTAGGCAGATAAAGGAGCATTTATATTATATATTATACTCTGCGAAAGTACGAAAACGCAGATTATGTTGCATTTGATCGGCACAATTTCTAAAACTGAAAATATCGCTCAGAGAAAAAATTTTACATTATTGTGTTAGTGACCGAATTCTGAGCAGTTTTCAAAATGTCCGTCCAATTGACTGGCCGCCTCTCTGTCCATCACGCTAAAAATTCCGAATTAACAACTTTTACAAATTCATTGATAACCAGCTGATTTTCAAGATTGCTTATTAGTAACATGTAGAATCCAATTTTCGAATTGTGCAACAAAATAGATTTTCCAGTACGACGCGTGGAAATCTTTCGGAAAAAGTAGAGGGGGAACGCCGCGTTTTCGAAAATTTTCGCAGAGGAAAAAAGTTGTAGATTAGGCGCAATTAAGCCATACAAGAAGTTAGGATATGTATAAATTCATTATTTGTACGTGGGCACCTAGACTATAGTATAAGTAATGCAAAATAATGCAATATCACAGTGTAGGGCCGTTGTTGATCATTTTTATTGAACAAGTTCTTTTATTGTTACAATATACCTTAATAAATAGTAAAATCATTGGCGTGTTTCATGTCATCCTCTACCTATCTATCTGTGTATTTGTTATCTTCTCTATCTTCTATCTGTTTTAAAATAGGTGATTTGCAAGCTCCAAATCTGTTTATTATTTATTGGTGTTTACAGTGGAAGGGTTGGATTGTAAAAACTCGTTCAAGAGTCACAAAAAATAACAATATTACAGAAATACTTACATCTAGCAGTTTTTCTACTTGTTCGTCATATTGTTTGTATTCTTTTAAAATTTGTCTATCCTTGCTTTGAGCGATGATATCCTCGAAGAAATCAACAATTTGCCGAAGTAGAATTGAATCGTTATTTTTAAAAGCTTCGAATATTGATAAGAATGTTGGTTCCACGAATTTCATCATGGTATTTTTAGGTATTTCTATGTGCATGTAATCCAGAATAACCATCAACTTGCAAACATGTATTTCTATTATTGGTCCCTGGAAAATTATATAAGATTTAAGCATAACTGAGTTGAAAACTGGTCTTATTATTTTGGGTCGGTCCTAATCAAAACTAGTGATTTTTTGAAAAATGTTCGTATCATAAAAGTTGCTTAAAATGTATAATATCCCATTGCATGCACCTTTTCAAGGTTTTTGGGATCAAAAACTTTCTATTCATTTCAACGCCATTGATACCTCAATTTGTCGAAAGATTGCTTTTAATCAAAACTGAATACATTTATATATTCTAGTGAATACCTTTCATAAAATTCAAATATCTCTTTGAGTTATCAATAAAATGGACACGCGAGTTTTAAGTGGGACACTCTGTATATATATATTGACACTTAGACAGGTACGGTAAAGGTAAAAAAAATAAGTGTCAATTGAACTAAGATATTTCAAAATACGTTACCAGTAATTTTACCAATTATAAATATATATTATTCAATGAAATACTTACCCGGAGAGGCAAACAAAATCTTAGGAACTTCTTTATATCTACACTTTTGGACAGCGTATAAACGGCTGGTAGATTTTTGTAACACAAATTAACCAAAACTCCTAAAGACAAACAAACTATTTCCTCATCTGGGCTCTCCACCCATGTCGTTAAAGTTTGCATCAAGTGTGGTAAGTGGGGGATCTGCCAAGAAATTTGTATTCCACAAGAGAGGTCCTAAAACAAATACATATTTATGCATAAGTGTGACTCAGTATTTAACCAATTTTCAAATATTTTAAAGAGGAGGACTTTCACAATTCTTTTTATGTTTGTTCAATGATTTCTCTGGAATGGTTTAAATGATTTCTATGAAATCTTTTGCAAACTCTAGAGTATGGCTCAGCGGTGGACCCATATTCGTTTCATCAAGCTACATCTAGTACAAGCTGAACCAAAATAAGAAAACAGTTTTTTCTATTCGAGAATGTTTTGAAGGCGCCAGTAGTAGAATTGCATTAAAATTGGTAGTTAAATATTTCTGAAGTAGTAGATACTGAATCTAATCTATGGTATACAGAGCCAATTCTCAATGTTCGTTTTTAAGTATGGAAGTTTCACAGTTTCACTCTTGCAAAGAGATCTTTAGAGAATATAATATACTAACTTTACCATGCTTATACATTTTCGAAATGTGTGTTTATGCTTATCGAAACAAGAACATGTTTTTAATTCTCCAAATTACATGGCACCCAAATTGTTTAATAACTTACCCTCTGAATGTAAAGTAGCTAGAAACTTACTGAATTTTAAAACAAAGTTAAAATTGTTTTTGCTGTCTAAATGTTTTTACACTGTATGCGATTTTTTATCTAGTTTTTAAGGTATATGTTATACTTGACTATTCCTATACAATTGTAATGTTGTCTCTATGGAAAATAAATTATTATTATTAATCTGAGGTCAAAAATTCAAAATGGTGAATTCAATACGGCTGCCTAAATTGCAAAGAATTTTACATGTATTACATAATAATAATACATTTATTAATCCAAGAGATCATAGTACACAACATAGGGTAAGTCTAATGAACACTTGTTCAGTTGACTTTAAATTAAAAGGAAAACGATTACAGTGAAATAATTAGTTAAAAAACATGAAAGATAATTCTCTAACAGATTCGAAATTAGAGAAATAAAAGGTCTTAGTGATATTTTTAGTACTAATGGTGGAGTCTTTTTAATGCAAAACAAGTACTTGCACATGGTCTCGCCATGTTAGTGATAGATCTATTTGTAGTCCAAAACTTGTTTTTTGTTCAATAGATTTTCCATTTAACTTAATTAGGGTGCTGCTCGTATAATTGGCACTAAGTGGGTGAAACTGTAGGATATGTGTTTTTTCTTGGTTTATTTTTAAATGAATACTACTAAGATAGTTAAATAAAGCTAGTAAGTTGGTATTTAGCTGTTGGTTTACATCATCCTGTTTTTTATTGTATGCAATCAGAGTCATATTGTCTGCAAACTCGCAATGAGATATAGAGATATTCATCTATATTGTTGCAATATAATAAAAATAACAATGGGCCCAAAACACTTCCCTGAGAAACCCCAACGTCTACTGCAAGTTCATCCGAAGTTGACCAAGATAGTTAACAAATTGTTTTAGATTGGTTAGACATGATCTTAGTAAATCGTTGCATTTACCACGCAGGCTAGAGTTCCATTTTTTTCAACAGAACTTCATGGTCTATACAACCAAAGGATTTTGATAAATCTACAAAAAGAGCCACCACCTAGTTATTTTTGTCCAGTTGTCTATAAATGATATCCAAGATATTTAGTAAGGTTGACATTGTCGATTTTTTATGCCTAAACTCATGTTGAGTGTTTGCTAAGAGATTATTGGTTTCTAAAAATTTTGTAATTCTTTTAGCTAGAATCACTTTAGAAAACACTGACAAGAGCGAAATTGGACGATAGTTGGCGAGTCATTTTTGATCTCCCTTTTATATAGTGTAATAACTTTAGAGATTTTTAATATGTTTGGAAAGCAACCCTCAGAGATACAAATATTGGCTAAGTATATGACATAGCGGTTTCGCTAGCTGGATTGCACATTTTTTTATAATTGAGGTAGAGAATTGATCCGGACCAGTAGAGTTTGTGTTTTTTAAGTCCTTTAATATGCTAATAACCTCAGATTTAGTGACTGCCTCTATAAAAATTGTACTGTCTGTGAAATTGGATCTATATGTATAGTATTCAATATTGGTGTCATTTTGTTTATTATTTTTTATAGATATTGGCAAATTTACAAAGAAATTGTTATATGCGTTGGCTATTTCTTTCTTATCTACAATCTCAACTTCATTTAAAACTCTATTTTCATTTATTTGTGATTTCAAGTTTTTTAGTGAGGAATGAGATATAGAGATATTATATCCTGTCTGATAGTACGTCGATAGATTTTTTTTGTATGTGTTACAATAGTTTAGCGTAATTAATCCCTGAGTTTTCTTAAAATACAGGTCTTTAAGATTTGATGCCGCTACTTTTAAATCTGGTATTATCAAGTTTTTTGTTTTGCAAAAATTATGTTTCGTTTTGTAATAAGTTTAAAACTGAGTAATATAGGAGTATGTTGTTAAATATGCTAGATTTTGTATTAACCTCTCTAATAGAGTTTGTAATATCATGCCAGTCTTCTGTTTCAAGACAATTCTTAAATAATATAATGTTTTTGATTGAAAATGATCGACTTCTATACGATGTGTACTTGTTTTCGTCTGTTATGGGATGTGAAATTACCTGTGCAGAGTGGTCAGATAGGCCATTGTGAATAATATATTTCTTTGTTATATTGTTATTAAAATTTGTAAAAATTCTATCCTCGTTGCTTCATTAAAAACTGGGTTTAAATAAAAAGAGTTTATCAGGTCAATGAGTTTAACTTTATCTTGCGAATCAGATCAATAATCAATGTTAAGATCTCCACACACAATTATTTTGCCAAAATGATTTTTATGACATACTTTATTCAAACATTTCTCACTATTTGGTGCCCCAAACACATAATATATAAATCGACTCATTGTTTTTCGTAACACTTACACCGGCACATTCAAAAGTCTTGTCTATACTTAAATTAGCACATTCAGGAATTTCAACAAATTTAAGATAATATTGATAAGCACTATTACTCCACCATGAAGAAAGCTTTGTCTATTAAAATATCCTCCTGTAGTGTAGTCTAATATATGATTCAAATGTATTGACCCTTCACTTTAACTGCGAATATCTCAGAAACACAGGAGCAGAAAATATTGAAAAAATTATGTGTTCATTATGAGTCTTCTAACTCAATAACTGAAATTTAAATAATGTACATTCAACACTTTTGAAGTTCTACTAAGTTATATTGAAAAATGTCCACATTTTAAAGAAATGTTGACCATACCAGTTTTAAATCCATTGTATCCTGGAAAATATGCATACTATGTAAATAATATTTTAGACTCCGATAAAGCACGGCATTCTTTGTACAAGGAAATTTTCTCATAATTTTTTATTTTAAAGTACGGTCGAGATACATCCCGTCCAGAGGCAGGCATACATCACGGTTATTGGAGGTACAGTAACTGACATTTTAAGCCTACAAGGTGTCTGTTTTGAACAGGGTGGCCACCTAATGCTGCTTTTCAATTCCTCTAACTTCTCAGACTGATACACTTCAGTTTTCCCTGACTAATTTTAATAACTCAAAAGCCAATTTCAACTATTTTTTACATTTTATTAATGAAAATTGTGATCGAACATAAAAATTAGCCAATGTTGACCAGTTTGTGCTATTTTTTTTCGAGAGATAACTTCGACTGGCTCATGTAAAATTTGCAATGAATAGACAATTTGTGACTGCAAGCAAGAATATAAAAGTATTAAAGTGCGTTTTTCCTTATTTCTTAAAATTCCGAGTATACGTTCAAATTAGTACAAATTCCCAGATTTCCCTGACCAACATGAAATAATTCTGACCTCTCCCAGTTTTCCAGAAAAGTGGCCACCCTGTTTAAGCCACGATTAGTAAATATCAAGCACATTTTTCTAAAAGTAATTGATTTCTTTTATAAATTAAGTCTCCACCACTAAGGAAAATTTTCATATCACTTTTCTTCTCTGCCATGCTCTAAGGCAAAGTATTATGTCATGTCCTCAGTTATAACAAATGTGTCAGGTCATTGCATGCTGGCTTCTGTACTATTACCCTTTAAGTAAGAATTAAATGGTTCATTATTACGCTTTGGCATAAATTCTTTAAAATAGTTTTAAGCAATTTGCAACTGACATTATCTCACAAAAGTTGCATTTTAATGTGAATAGACTACTTATAGGTATTTCCCTATAGAATATTTTTGAATACACTATAATCAGCTAAACAGGCCTTTCAATGGAATATATATATATACCACCAAAAAAAGAGGAAAACATTTGTGGAAAGAAATCTATTTACTACATTGCAAACTATTTAATACACCCTAGTTCAATTACCTGCATAAGTTTAAGAAGTTTTTTCTTCTTGACACCACTCAATTGGTCTCCTAGTAAACGTGCTAGACAAGGTATAAAATTGTAAGTATTTATGAGTGCACGTCGAGCTGAGGAATTACGGGATGCATTACATAACACATCTACACAGTACCATGCCATTTGACTCTGAGGTTCAACCTTGGTAAATAAATCATACAAGCTAACGAAAAACTTTGCTCCAAGATTAGTGTCAGGGTCAAATATATTTATGTCTATCGTTACACCAAATGCCTAAAATGTATAAAAGGTTTAAGATATGTTTTAAAATTGGTAAAGAGAATGACTTACCTGTAAATGTTTGTTTATTAATAATGCACTGTCTTCGGTTCTGGTCAATAAATATTTGTCGATTTCCACTATTAGAGTTTTCATTTTCAAAAATAAAGATTCATTATGCAAACCGTTCATTGTACTTTCCATTTTTTAATTTTTATTATTGTGAACTACAAATAAAATTAATATTAAGACCATGCAGTATGGTAGGTACATTAAATAAACTTTAATATATATATTTTAATTGTTTTACAGAAGTATCATTAAACAAATCGCCCTTTGTGGAAAAAAATGATTGTATACTTTTTAAATAATCATTATTTCCTTGTGAGATATACGTTCTTTAAACAATTTTTATAAGAAAGTACAATTATACATATCATACTAGTTTCTTAAACTCACTCTATTGTTAACAGTGGTAGTAGGTATCTACTTATATAAAACAGTAGTTTACAAAATCCTATTAAAGGTGTCAGAATTTTTTCAAAACACCAGTATCCTACAATATCTAGCTTCCTCAACTTTCACGGTTTATTAAAAATAAAATGGAATACTCTTGCGAGTGCCGATTATTTTTGTTAAAAGTGGACTAAAAGAAGGATCTAAAAACCAGTTATTACACGTTAGAAACATAGAAGGGTATTAAAATTCGACAATGAACATTTTAATAGTCCTATATCTTGATAGGTAACTAAGTCTTATTTAAAATGTAAGCAAAGTACTTACTTTACTAAAATGGACATAACCATCTGCACAACACTAAAGGTAGTTTTATCAACCTCTAACCCTTATTAACTATTTATGTATCTATTTATTTTGGCAAGTAATTGCTAGGTACCTACCACAAATTAACAACAAATGATTTCATTTTTAACATATGTTCTTAAGAAAATAATTCCATTATTTGTTATTTACAAGGCTTAAAATTCTTTGTTTACAAGCTAATAGAATTTGAATTTTAAACGCGTAACGGTTTTGTAGCCCATCAATCTAAAAACCGTTTAATTTTAATACTAAACTAGTACAAACCTAAATATCTTCTACACTTTTATAAAAGCCATAAACAAAACGAATTTTATATTTTACTTTCTTCAGTCCTAAAGGAAAAACTGCAAAGCAATATTTAAAAACAGAAAACTACACGCTTGTCAATAATGACTGACACCACTGCTTTCAGCTTGGTAAGTTGGTTAACCTTACCTGTCAATTTATCAATAGAGCCAACATTACTGAGTACAAGGTTGGCTGCGTTCGCGGAATTCAATTTGTACCTCGAATTCCTAATCCGAGGCAGGGACAATCCGAGGTACAAATCATGTACAAATTGAATTGAATTCTTTCCACTGAACTGTACCATACAAATGGAATGCCAATATCTATTCCTATTTGTATGTAAAATTGAATCTCGCGCAAGTATGGCGACGGGAGGTACCGGCGCAATCGCATTATGTAACACGTCAGGGCCGGCTCTATTTTTATATCAAGTGTTTTTAATGTCTTTTTTTCAGAAATCGTCAAAAATATGCGTGAATAGATAGATTGACAGTTCTTATATAGTTAACCTTTGTTTTAATTTTTATTAAAGAATAAAAAAAGTTGTCATTCCCAAAACATAATTATTTAATTTTTTCTAGTAAACGTTCTTGATAATGTACGATCATATTGATGAGAGTTGAATACAGAGTCCACCAAAAAATGCGAAGTCATATTTTCTATCTCAGAGAACGAAATATAATTTAGAATAGAATAGAATAAAAATGTATTGTGTTACAAAGTTACACAAAAGGCGATGAGGGTTCAACATGCTTGGTTGATTTTCATCCCTACCGGCACGTAATAAAAGATTACAAAAAAGCTATTATGATGATAAATGCTTTTTCCAATTATTATTATGAAATAATAATTAATTGTAACATAGATAATATTAATATACAAAATAATTAGTAATATATGATGATAAATATAAATACAAAATACACATAAGTACAAAACATAAGATTGGGTAATGAAAATAATACTAATAATGCAATAAGAATTACTGGGAGTTAAGGTTACTTGACACAAAGCAACAAGAACACAGTATAGGTTTAATTGCATATATTAAACATAAACCTCTTTTATTTTGTTTTGAAATTGAAATTAGAATAGATCAAGTCAATATCAGTTATGCAAATAATGTTGGATTGTTTAAAATTATTTAGGTAGATTCACAAATAGCAATAAACTTTAAAATTCGCAAAGAAAATTATGGAAATAGGTGAGGTTAGAGAATTTTGCATCCTAAATTTCCACTGAATTCTATTCATTTATCATGTAGAGTTAAGTAGATATCTCGGAAAGTATATAGCCTACCGAACATTTTTCAGGCAAAATTATCCACGTTAAAAGAAAAGCTCCCAAAACTCGGAGTTGTCGCCGATATTTACATAGTAGTATAATTTATAGAATAGGCAAGAACAAGGTACTTACTTAAAATATAACAAACCTTTGCCCCGATTCTTACAAAACAGTACCTACAATACAATTCCGGACCATACTGTTTGATTAACTTACCACGTAAATACCTGTTAAATAAAACAATCGATAAAAACGAGAGAATTGCTTGATGACGGCTCTGAAATTCTGCACTAATCCAAGACCTCCCGCTAAGGGAGACAAATCAAAGAATAATGACGTCGGCGCATAATGTCTTCAAGAAGTATTCTGGCTCAAGCACCAACATACTTTTAATATTAGATTTCTACTGCGGCGACGCATATGCCGCCGACCTTCAATCGCATGTTGGCCGTATTTTGTTCACGCGCATATACAGATTGGTCTTCCATTTATTATGTGGAGTTCAGTGATTTTTCCTAAAGAATATAGATCAACGAAGTGGAAGGGAAGTCTTCCCTTCACTTCGTTGATATAGATATATAATTCTGAGGGGTTTTGTGTCAGTTGTCATACGTCACAAATGTACATAAACTAAGGTAGATGAACTTATCGTTCAAGCAAAGATTAAGGTATTAACAAGATAGGACAGCCGGCGGAAAGCCTTTTATCTTTTAGCAATGGCGCCATTGACCTCGACATTTAAACTGGAGTTCTCGCGCAGTTGCCATAATGTGACACTCAGACGGAGAAGCTAACATTAGAAAGAGAGGCCAATAGTGAAAAATGGACAACACTGTCCTGATAGAACAACCGACTGTCCTCAGCTGACTGTCAGTAGTCAAGGTCACAAAAAACAGGTTGCTTTGTAATATAGGTCACATGAAGTACTTCTATGTTTATATGTAAGGTATCTATTTGGTTAGGATAGAATCGTACATTGAAAGAATAATTTTGAAACTTTTTTCTATGAAATGAGAAAAAACAGCCACACGGAGCTGTCATCCAGGTCTATACGTGCTAACCTATCTTTTAGTATAAGCTTGGTCAAATTAGTTTAATGCGTATAACCAACAAATCCCGAAACCGCTTCCGCTGGATGTCGTGTCCCTTTAAATTGGAGTACACAACTGTCTTCGTCTATTTCGTCTTCTCCGTCTGACTGTCCTATCTTGTTAGTTTTCTAATCTTTGGTACTACCACATGTCCACATACAGCATGTGGTAGTACGTCGTACAATACCAATACGTCAATGTCGAATGAAAATGTATGTTCGCAGCCGGGCAGTCACTGTTGCCGTTTTTTGCTGATTAAACGGAGAATAATAAATATTATAATAATTCACTTTAATTGAAGTATTAATTCTATGGGACGCCGTTTTAATATTTATTCAATAGGTATTTATCAATATGTACTTTGTACTTTGAATTAGAGATATCTGAAATGGTATGGAACGCCGTTTTAATATTTATTTGCTATTTATCAATATGTACTTTAAATTAAAGATTCATTTCAGATAGCTCCTTTTTGGTGATTTTGCTTGCTATTTAAAGGTTTTTATAAATAAATTACAATGAAAATGTTATTACGTATTTAAGCGATATTTTAAGACTTGGGTGTTTACCGTAATTCTTCAACGTAAATTCACGAAAACAAGGTACCTAGGTACGTATTATGTTACGATATTGTTATTTTTTTTTTCATAATGTGATTTAATCTTTAAAATAACTATTATATTCACATTTTATTAATAATCAATGTTTATTTTAGCTAAAACATGTCGCTAAGTGCTAAGAGTCCAAAATTCTTCCCCCCAAAACTGTTATCCATCTTCACGTGGTGTTTGCCGGCTTCGGGAAACAAATGTAAGGTTAAGTGTTAAGTTGTTTTTTTTTTCCCAAGACGAACACTGAGGAACTATGAACAATATTGATTCATATTGTTTTCAATTTTAATTGAATCCAATCGATAATAAAAGCAACACAATACAATAATTATGACACAAGCAAACAATGAAAGTTTTCACTTGTCATCTCACACAAAGTAGTTCGTTATCGGCACCGTAGGTGGTTTATCGCTTATTTTGAATCTGCAGAAAATACCACCAATATAATAAAATTCATGTGGTTTAAGAGATTAACGACGATGACGATGACCCTGACACTCAATATCCTGAGAAGGTCGTTTGGGCTGGAATTATAAATTCTCAAATTATCGGACCATATTTCTTTGATAGCACATTAACTGGCGCGTGTTACTTGGAGTTCTTGCAAAATTTCTTAGTTCCTGAGTTAATAATACTTTTCCCAGATGATGACAACCCTAATAAAATTGATAGAAATATTTGGTGTCAGCAGGACGAAGCTACACCACATTTTGCATTGGAAATAAGACCCTACCTCTATCAAGTTTTTCTTATTGGGTGAATCGGTAGACACGGTGAAATTAAGTGGCCTGCCCGTTCTCCCGATTTGACCCCGCCTGTCTATTTTTTATGGGGTTACTTAAAATCTTTAATAATATAAGAATATGCTGACGGTAACAAATTGTATAATGTATATTTTTGAAATAATTAGAACTAAACAATATACTTTCTTAAAAGATTTATATTTGCATCCGGTTTTTATTACATTTGTTTTCTCCAATTAAGTCCATAATAGTAGATTAATATACATCAGTCTATGGCAGAGGTTCTGTTGCCACTGGAGTCTCAGAATTGTCATTGTTTTCTCTCGTGCCCTCCAGTGAATTCTCCAAGGATTTTTCATTTGCTTGAATGTCATTAACATTCTGGAAGCCATAATCAGGGACTTCGGCCAAGTCGATCAACTTTGTGTTTCTAGGTGTAACCGGACTTGCAGTTCTGGTCGGGCTTATTGTGGATGTTGGCAAAACTTCTCTAATCGGTAAAGACGAGTATTCTCGTGGACACCTGAAAAATATTTTCCAACTTAGTAAGACGTAGGTTTCGGAGGGAAATTTCAGAATATAAGAAAATAAAAAATCTTCATTTAAGGTTCTAGTAACACTATCGCCGCGCGGCGTTACTAGAACCAGTTTGATTTGGTAAAGAAATCCCAAAATTTTGGAGCAATGAAGAACCATTCAAGTCATGATTTTCTTGATGTACCTAGTTTTAAGTAGGTAAAAATAAGTTATTAAGGTGTCCAAGAAAAAATCATGATAGTGGAGTAAAAAAGGACATTGATGTGTAAGTACAGTTTTGTAATAGCCATATTATGATTTCATACCTTTTGGGGTATCACCAGGAGTATATATCTGAGTTTTGAACTTCCAAGAATACTGCGTTTATTTGTGAACAATTTTTTGTTTTTTGAACATCGTTTTTTTTAGGTAAAGAGGTGAATATCTCCGGTTCTAGAGGCCCGATCGGGACAAACAGAAAGCAAAAACCTTCGCAATTAAAATTCCAACAAATGTGCGTTGGTTTTGGGTCATTTGAGTTCGTACATAACGTACAAAATGGAATAAACTGGCTAAAAAGTGTTTTTTTTTCATTTTAACACCCAGGGACGTCAAAAGTTTCGATCGGCTTCAAACTTCTAGAAAATATACCTTTTGTTAAAAACAAAACATCCTGAAATTTTGATGCCCAAATATGGAACCGTGTGGACACAAATGAATTCGTTTTCTGAAACTTAAATTGCCTGCCATTTTGTGCCATTAAGCTCAAAATGGGTATTTTTTTTTTAAATGTAGAACTAGATGCCAGCTTTCCGATGCCAATAAATATATTTCTATTAAAATCATTTTGGCCCCATTCTTGGCATTTATTTATAAAGCAAATGACAACAAATTGATTTTCTCGGCAATTTTGAAAACATTCTTAAACATTTTTTTTCAGAAAAAAAAGAGAAAGTTAGCAGAACATCAAATTCCTCTAAATACATACGTCAACTACCAACTCAGTAAGTCGGAAAGAATTGAGTACGGTGCAACAACTTGATATACAAATTAAAAAAAAAACTATTCAGACGAATTAAGAACAATAAATGTAAATGCTTGAAAATTAGTTTCTATAAGTTAAAAATGTTTTTTGGGCGTTTCATATGAAGTACCATTGGTACGTGTTGGAAGGAGATATGTCACTTCGGCTACACAAACTAAAAAATTCACTTTCGACACTAAAACGTCGGAACTCAATGAAATGAAAAGAACCAAGAGCCTCGTTTGTTTTGATTATTCGTTTTATATACTTGTTTATTTAGCAGACCTTTATACCGGTCAATGTTATGTTTATATATATTTGTGTTTTATTATTAAACAATTCTACTATCGGCATTGACATTATTTAATTGTTTTTTGATTTAAAATGGACTAGGGTCGAACGTTTTTTATTTATACAAACATTTGCTACTTTCCCGGAAGCATATTTACAGACACTAACATATGTTAACACCAGGGTGTTAAAATCACTAAGCTTTAGCACAAACGGTACATTTATGCATGCTAGTTGATGTTGACACTCGTAGATTATATTACTAGGTACCTATGCGAAAAGGATTAATTTATTTAAGTTATTAATATGACAATAAACAATAAAACGCTGCTGAAATATCGGAAATATTTTTATTATACCCATGCCTTTAGGGTTAGGTTGGTTTTGTGCACATAACCCCCTACGGGGGTTCTTTTTGTTCTTATTGCTACCTTTGTTTTAGACGGCCGTCCATGCTGAATTCTCCGCGACCCGCAAAGTAGCCCTTCACGATGTTTCCTTCTGGTGATGGTAGTTGGTTGGACTTTAATTTTTCTGCCTATAAATAGGGGCTGTTTATACACTGACATGCAAAAATTAAAATAATCTGATGGAGTATCGATTTGGTTTAGTTTATTGTTAACAAGTCTTCCTATGACTTTTGATTGGAAGTAATTTAATAAATGAAAACCAACGGTACACTAGCGCACACACATACAACTAACTGCATCACCACGCGAGAGCAAGGCCCAAGGGTCAAAATTTGCGCATGAAGCGCTTGCATATTTTAATACTAGTGTCAACATCCATTAGCGTACGTAAATGTACTGTTAGCGAAAAACCCTAGTGATTTTAACACTCAGGTGTCAACATCCATTAGCATACGTAAATGTACCGCTTGTGCAAAAGCTTAGTGATTTTAACACCCTGGTGTTAACATACGTCAGCAATGTTAGTATCTGTAAATATGCTTCCCGGAATTGGCTATTTCCTGCGTGACAATATGTTTCAGAATGATACAGTTCAAATATTAGCCAATAATACACGTTTGTTAATTAACAATTGGCCAAAATGCCAAAAGTTAAATATTGATGTAAAGCCTATTACAATTACTTCGAGTTGTGTAACTTTTTAAATTTTTTATCCGCAGCTTAATAAAAGTTTGAAAATTTCTAAAACTTTTCTTTATTTCTATCCCCTGTACATTTTGCAGATTTTGTAAATAACATGCCGGGCTTGGAAGTTAGCCAAGTTCATGTTCAATGTCTTAACGAAGCTTGCTAAATTGCAACTTCTGTACATTATTTTATGACATCTGGCCGAAATATTATTAATATACCAAGACCAACTATTTCCGCATACTAAAGTGCAAATATAGTCAAGAAGTTTACCTTTAAAGAGACTTGAAGGAAAATCTGGATGTGGAAGTAGTTATTCCTTAGGCAGCGGTTTTACAAAACGAATTTCATTACTTACAATTTAAAAATATTTGTTTACACTATTTTACCATTTTACGTCTGTTTCTGTTAAAAGTTTTAATGCAAGTAAATGCTGAAATGCTTTTTGGTCTGTGTTATGTCACTATTGATACAGTTTATTTAATTTATGGATGTTAGATATGAAGTTTTCTCTGGCTGGCTGGTCGTGTGAAATATTATATTTTAAGAATTATCTTGCGGACTTGATGGAAAGATGTAAAAATATATTTTTAGTGACATAACACAAACCAGAAAGCAGGCAATACTTTTATTCAGTATTTAGTTGCATTAATAGTGGAGTAACACTAAGAGTATAAATCACCTAATAAGGAACTCTGGTTTTATGACTTTTATCGTAATAATGAAAGAGAAACAAATTGTTCACGATGAAGTTGCGAAGAAAACTAGATGTATCTGAACACTTGTTTTGGTCAATTGATTAAATTTCAAAACATAAAACAATTGTGGGTGGCCATTTCTAAACAATTGGTAATAACTTAAACAACAAAACAATGCATTAAATTGAACCAAATTTTAGAAGAATATGCCACTAATGGAGATAAATTATAATGCCAAATTTCAAGTCGAAATGGTTATAACAACGGCTCAAAAACAATAGCAAAATCGAAGATTGAACAATTTGCCGTTTTTTGGGCATCAAGTCGTACAACAAACTTTTTTTTTCAGATTCTAGCTTATTTTATGTACTTTTCAGCGGCGCTAAGAAAAACATTTTTTGTATTTTTGAAAACCATTTTTTTACAAATTTGTTTAATTTTTTTACTCCTTAATATTTTAACCAAAATTAAAAATTATTAAAATACATTATGTCATGTACTACAACTTGCTCGGTGTTAATAATGAATAATAATGAAAATACATGAAAATTATTATATTTATTGCTTCACTGGTACTACATACATGTGTTACAACTGACAACTTATAACTGAACTTAATGTCCTTTTCTATAAGCCGCACATACGGTTTATAAATTAATACATCACACATTAAAAATACATATATCAAGAAACAATTAAAAAAAGTTTTATCTACGCCAATTGGGAGCCGAGATATGACATTTCTTGCATTTTAGTCATTTATAAACAAATGAAGTGAAATAGTTATTAAAACTATTATTCTAAAATCTAATATTTACTTATTACTTTACTTATTTATTAGTTTATTTAAAAATAATGGTGAACCTGCGCGCTGATAGAACAGCGAGCAGTCAGCTCTCATTTTCCAAGCGGACCTCTCACTTTGGCAGTCGCTATCTCACTTAAAAATTACCGGAACATATCGTGCCCCACATCATCGAACTGGAATATTTAATTTCCAATAGATCAAGCACAAAGAAGGAGAATTTTGTTTAGAAAATGTTAAAGCGGTTTATGCGAAGAGATGTCGAAATCGCATAAAATTTTTAATAATTTTCCAAGAAAATGAAAGTGCACGCAAGAATCTGAAAATTCAGCGGTTCGTAGGAAGGTGAGAGAAATCGAATGGAGCAAACCGCAGCTCTGTATCTCGTTTCATTTTCGAGATTGAGCCATCGGAAATAGGTAAGAAGAACGAAAAGCCAACCACCGATGAACTTGCAAATAAACCCTTAAGCAAGCTGCTTCCTTGGTGAAAGGGAGGTGCGATAAATTGCAAGAACCGTACATTCCTTTAATACAACTTTATCCCTCGGCGAATAAGCTTGTTTTTGAGGCAAATGTCGATATTTTAAAAGAATGTCAATAATTTTTTTTTATACCATGGTTTGAGAATGCTGAAGTCATGCCACATTTACAAAACGCGTGTAGGAACAACATAAAATTATTTAAATTTAAATACTTAAAACTCTTTTGGGAATAATATTAATCACCAACTTTGCCCATCCTCGGTTTAAGAAAACAAATATTTTCTCTTATGAATGATGCAGCTTGCGTCAATATTACTAATAAATTGATATTGTTATGAATTACACCCCCTTGGAACTGGAGATGATACGCCTATGCCTACTAACAGTGACTGGAAAGACTCTAGAAAGAGCCATGGACTTGTCTAGAATGTAGTGGAAGAAGATTCTGGTTCAATCTAGAGGTAATTTCAGAGTATATAAGGCGCGATTACCGGCGCAGAAGGAGAAGATTATTAAAGAGAAGTTTATTATAGAAGTGACGTTCGGTAAAAAGTGAGGTTAAATAAGAAGTAAATAAAGTTTATTTTGAAGTATTGTATAGACAGTGAATTATTAAATAAAGTGTTAGTGTTTATCTCTTGTTGGAATTATTTAGAACCCACGGATTCATACAGGGTGTTCCTAAAAGGTGGAAAATTCGCAACATTGGTGTCAGACGTGGAATTTTGACAAGAGGATTTTTCGGGAGTGTTGAGGAGACTGGGACAGTATTCTCGAAGTTAGTGCTAACACAGGAAGGACTAATTTACTGGACATTGTTCGAGGATTATTTTCGAACAGTAAAATAGTGTTAAGTGTATTTTTTTGCGACATTTTTGGAACGTTTTATTTGGACATTAGAGGTTAAGTGACAAAGACTTTAGATAAGACTTTTTCGTGCCGTTTTGAGGTTTTTCTGGACAATTCCATTACCGATATTGACGTGATTATTAAATTTTGTTGATAATTATATGCCGATAACAACCAGAAGCATGGCATCCGAAAAACAAATGCAAGACTTTATGGCACAAATGCAAAATATGATGATAGACCAAGAACAAAAACACCAAGAAGAATTAAGAACAATTCTCGAGGACCAAGAACGAAGACGTCAAGAGGAAAAACAAGAGCAAGAGAAACGACATCAAGAAGAAGAGAAACAACGTCAGGAAGAATTGAGAAAAATCATGCAAGACTTGGACATTAAACAACAAGAAGAAAGAGACGAACTAAGGAAAATTATAGAAGGCCAACAGAGTGCCATATTTGCCGTTACTGAAGAACTGAAAAATAAGGTAGCGAAAGAAGTCGGTGGAGTCAAACAAGAGTTAAGCGAAGTCAAAGGAGAAGTAAATGAAGTTAAAGAGAAAATGCAGCAGGTAGAAGGAGAAATAGACCAACTTAAACAACAGTTAAGGGATAGAGGAAACCAGCAAGTGGTATCATCAGGCCAGCGATTAAAAATTCCCTCTTTTGATGGTCAAAGTTCCTGGATGACTTACAAGACACGGTTTGAGGCAGCAGCGAGTGCAAACAACTGGAATGACGAAGAGAAGGCTAAGGCATTAATCGTAGCTTTAAGGGGCCAAGCATTGGAATTGCTCCAGACAATTCCGGTAGATCAACAACGGAATTTTAGAGTTTTAGAAGCCGCCTTAGATCTACGATATGGCGATCAACACCTTGCTCAAGTATACCAGACCCAGCTGAAATTACGCGTTCAGAAAGCTGGAGAGAGTCTGCAAGAATTTGAAGCTGCGGTGGAAAGACTGGCACATTTAGCATATCCTAATGCGCCAAGAGAATTTAAAGAGCAATTGGCAGTAGGAGCATTCCTAGACGGGATAAGGGACGAGGAGATCAGGCGAGTCCTCGGGCTATCCCGACATAACAGTAGTAGTGAAGCCTTGGTGCGTGCACTAGAAATAGAAGCTGTCTATAGGGATACTCCAAACTCAAGAGTGCGGGCTATGACACTCGAAGAATCGCAGTCAGAAAAGGAGAACCAGAACCCTATGTTGGCCGATATACATAAAATGTTCAGTCAGTTACTGGCTCAATTGGATGCTGCAGAAACACAAGGCACGCCAAGTGGCGGTATTAAATGTTACAACTGCGGCAGAGCAGGGCATATGAAACGAGACTGTCGACAGCGGAACTAGAGGAAAGTGAATGCCGGAAACATGCAAGAGACACGAAATAAACAGATTAGTGGAAGGCCAAGTGGACGGTGTATGAAATGTTACAATTGCGGAGAACTAGGACATATCCAGCTTGAATGTCCACGGAGGAGATTGGAGAGAGTGAAAGCCGGAGATGCTGTGAAGCTGAGGGGAAAATCAGAGGAAGCTGGTACCAGAGAGACTGTGACAGATAAGGAACATGGTACCCCGAGAGAAGTAAAGATTTCCCAGCTTCGAAGCATTCCGAGAAGTCCACTACTACCAGGACGTGGAAGTAAAGTGAAACCTCAGAAAATTGCAGATATTTCATCCGGAAGAAGGTACAAGGAAGATTGCAAGTACTACCACCAGGAGAAACTGCAGGTCACGAAAGCCGTCAACACTGTCAAGGTGGAGGTGCCGGATGACAGGACAGATGAGGCGCTCAGACAAGAGCAATTGAATGATGTGGAAATTGGGCCTATATTGAGAGCCAAAGAAAGGGGAACTCGTCCAAAATGTAAGGATGTTTCGGACAAAAGAGTGGGACTGAAGGCACTATGGGCGCAGTGGGACTCACTGGAAGTCAGGAACGGGCTGTTGCGGAGAGCATGGGAAAGCCCGGATGGAAAAAAGGTGGCTATGCTTCAGGAAGTGCATAATGGAGCATCCGATGGACACTTCGGTGTTAACAAGACCCTGAAGAAAATACGTGAACGATTTTATTGGATAAGAAGTCGTCAGGATGTGGAGGCTTGGTGTCGCAAATGCGAGATTTGTGCAGCCAGTAAGGGACCACAGACTGGAAGCAAGGGTGAAAAGAAGCGGTTCAACGCCGGAGCTCCTTTCAAGAGGTTGGCTAACGATATAGCGGAGCCATCACCAGCCAGTGACCGAATGAAGGCTCGATACGACCGGAAGGGTAATTCAGAAGGGTTCAAGACAGGAGACCTGGTTTGGCTGTACAACCCACAGCGGAAGAAAGGAAGGTCACCGAAACTTCAACCGCCTTGGGATGGACCGTATACTGTTATTAACCGAATTAATGATGTCGTCTATCGGATTCAACGAGGCAAAAAGCCCAAGATGAAGATCGTGCATTTGGACAGGCTGGCGAAATACATCGATGATTCTGAGTTGCCTGATCGGTTCGATCAGGCTTAAGGAGGGGGCAGTGTTATGAATTACACCCCCTTGGAACTGGAGATGATACGCCTATGCCTACTAATAGTGACTGGAAAGACTCTAGAAAGAGCCATGGACTTGTCTAGAATGTAGTGGAAGAAGATTCTGGTTCAATCTAGAGGTAATTTCAGAGTATATAAGGCGCGATTACCGGCGCAGAAGGAGAAGATTTTTAAAGAGAAGTTTATTATAGAAGTGACGTTCGGTAAAAAGTCAGGTTAAATAAGAAGTAAATAAAGTTTATTTTGAAGTATTGTATAGACAGTAAATTATTAAATAAAGTGTTAGTGTTTATCTCTTTTTGAAATTATTTAGAACCCACGGATTCACACAGGGTGTTCCTAAAAGGTGGAAAATTCGCAACAATATCTTCATCAACAATGATGACGTCATTATTTTCTGTTTTCTAATTTTCTTACTGATTCCAGTGCGAATTATTTCAGCATCCGCAACTTCCTTGCATATCGTCACGCCAATCTTACAGTTTTGCAACTCTTCAGCTAACAGAGTAATCAGTTTTTTCTTTATTTTTGCTGTTAGATAAAAATAACGTTCTATACTGCGGGAGTAGGCCGTGCATGCTGTTAGAGAAATTAAATTCGTTAATATTGCAACAACTTATGTGATTAAAAATATTTTAACGTAGTCAATTAATAGTTTTAAATATTATCAAATTTTTAGTGCTAATTTCAAGTAACTGTTTCACTTCATTTGTTAATAAACGACTAAAATGCAAGAAATGTCATATCTCGGCTCCCAATTGGTGTAGATAAAACTTTTTTTTAAATTATTTCTCGATTTATGTATTGTTAATGTATGCTAATAATTTTTAATTTTGGGTAAAATATTGATGAGTAAAATGCATTTGTTTTAAACAAAAATTAAACTAATAAAAAAAATGGTTTTCAAAAACACAAAAAATGTTTCTCTTGATGCCGCTGAAAAGTGTATAAAATAAGCTATAATCTGAAAAAAAAAGTTTGTTGTACGACTCGATGCCCAAAAACGGCCAACTCTTCAATTTTAGATTTTATTATTGTTTTTAAGCCCCCTTGTTATAAATATTTTAACTTGAAATTTGGCACCGTCATTTATCCCCATTAGTGGCATATTATTCTAAAATTTGGTTAAATTCAATGGATTATTGTTTAAGTTATTACCAATTGTTTAAAAATGGCCACCCTCAATTGTTTTTATGTTTTGCAATTTAACCAATTGACCAAGAGAGTTCGGATACATCTAGTTTTGTTCATAGTGAACAATTTGTTTCTCTTTCATTGTTACGATAAGAGTGATAGAACCAGAGTTATTCAAGAAAAATTACGAAAAAACACGATTTTGAAAATTCTTTTGTTTAAACAAAAGCTTCCCACTACACGGATATAATCCAAATCTTTTTCCTAAACTTGTTCTAATGTCTACAACAAGTTTCAGTAATAAAATTGCTATAATAAAACAATTCCCTACAAATTTTAGTTTTATTCCGTACAGAAACAGACGTAAAATGGTAAAATAGTGTAAACAAAAAATTTTCAAATTTTCAAAGTAATGAAATTCAGTTTGTAAAATTACATAAAATAATCGTACTTTAACATAAATATTGTTGTTTTTCCTCTGACGATGGTTAATAAAACAGATACGTAAGAAAATATAAGAATTTTCATTTAAAGCTGGCCGAAAAATCCCAGGCTAAAGCCACTTTAGCTTTAGGCTTTTCTGATGAGTCCACAATAAGGACGAAAAACGTTTCAAAGGCTAAGCATTTCCAAGAAACTGAATGAGATTTTATGAAAATGTAATTCATTAGAATGAAAAAATTTTTAAAAACAAGGTACGTAAATAAATTTATTTCAGGCCTTTGTTCTCATTTTTAACTGAATTTACATATCGTAGGGGATCATGTAGATACTAGTTTAGCCTGCTTAACCGTAGGGGACTAGGTTGGATGCTAGTGTTAAAATGAGAATGGCAAATCAGAATTTTTACTTGTTAGCATAACCAGAAGTCAGGTTATCGAAAGAATGCAAAGATTTCAATAATATTTTTATATATAGTTTTTCCTTTAGTTCTCATAGATAGCTTTTCTTTCCACTGTTTGCAAAATCCTATAAAGAAAATGTTTCAATACTATAAGCAAACAAATAATAAATAATTCACTTTTAAACATGCATAGAGTATATAGACTCCAATACTAGTTAGCTAATAGATAGGTGAAGATCTGTTGTTTTTTATCAGTCAATGTCAATTATAATTATTTTATACCATTCATAGATAATGTCTTAGTTTTGCATGGAACATCGTTATGAGTGGCTTTAGGCTTTTCTGATGAGTCCACAATAAGGACGAAAAACGTTTCAAAGGCTAAGCATTTCCAAGAAACTGAATGAGATTTTATGAAAATGTAATTCATTAGAATGAAAAAAATTTTAAAGACAAGGTACGTAAATAAATTTATTTCAGGCCTTTGTTCTCATTTTTAACTGAATTTACATATCGTAGGGGATCATGTAGATACTAGTTTAGCCTGCTTAGCCGTAGGGGACTAGGTTGGATGCTAGTGTTAAAATGAGAATGGCAAATCAGAATTTTTACTTGTTAGCATAACCAGAAGTCAGGTTATCGAAAGAATGCAAAGATTTCATTAATATTTTTATATATAGTTTTTCCTTTAGTTCTCATAGATAGCTTTTCTTTCCACTGTTTGCAAAATCCTATAAAGAAAATGTTTCAATACTATAAGCAAACAAGCAATAAATAATTCACTTTTAAACATGCATAGAGTATATAGGCTCCAATACTAGTTAGCTAATAGTTAGGTGAAGATCTGTTGTTTTTTATCAGTCAATGTCAATTATAATTATTTTATACCATTCATAGATAATGTCTTAGTTTTGCATGGAACATCGTTATGAGTGGCTTTAGGCTTTTCTGATGAGTCCACAATAAGGACGAAAAACGTTTCAAAGGCTAAGCATTTCCAAGAAATTGAATGAGATTTTATGAAAATGTAATTCATTAGAATGAAAAAAAAAATTTTTAAAGACAAGGTACGTAAATAAATTTATTTCAGGCCTTTGTTCTCATTTTTAACTGAATTTACATATCGTAGGGGATCATGTAGTGTTTAGCCTGCTTAGCCGTAGGGGAATAGGTTGGATGCTAGTGTTAAAATGGGAATGGCAAATCAGAATTTTTACTTGTTAGCATAACCAGAAGTCAGGTTATCGAAAGAATGCAAAGATTTCATTAATATTTTTATATATAGTTTTTCCTTTAGTTCTCATAGATAGCTTTTCTTTCCACTGTTTGCAAAATCCTATAAAGAAAATGTTTCAATAATATAAGCAAACAAATAATAAATAATTCACTTTTAAACAAAGTAAAGTACTTTCAGAGTATCAGTATTGATATTGATCTCAAAGTCGTAAAAGCTTCTGAACTGATGTTACTTATGTGTGGTAAAAAGGAAAGTTTTCATCAGAAATTACTTCAAGATCCTTGTAAGTCACGAGTCTTTGGAGTTCTAAATTGTTTATACTATAATTAAACATAGTGGATATAAGTGTTGTTATGTAGGTGTATTTTGTTTATATCTAGTTTTACCTGCTCAAATCCATCGGGAGTCTCATAGGTCTGCACCCTTTTACTGCAAAAGTAACAACAATTCTCGGGTCCTGAACTGTAGTTGTCTTGATTTCAGTAATGTTTACAGTAGCTGTAGGTGCATATATACCAAAATATTCACCCCAGCCTAATACAGTAGTGTGTATGGGTGGTTCTGTATTATCTGCTTTTGGTTGTGGTCTTGCATCTCCATTTTCTCTGAAACAAAAAAATATTCTCATTTACTGTCGCACGACTACAAATAGTGTAGTAATATTATGCAAAAAAATGCCCTCCCCCCCTCACACATATCGTAATTACACCAAAAATGTAACTGTACACTGATAACGCAATAACCAATAGGCCAAAAACAATAATTAAAAAAACACTTAGAAACGATTTAAAAAAAAATATCCACGATTATCGCAAAAATCTTTTATCCCATTTTCCGCTTCCTATATCTCAGGAACGGTCAGGGTTACAAAAAAATGAAATGGACCTTCTTTGTAGGAAATTTAATGTACTTTGATTTTGTATAGGAACATCTTTGCTCTAAATCTCATACTTTTTGAGATATTTAAGAAATAGAGAGAAAAAAACACATTCCGACCCTTCCCACCCCCCTCCTACCACAAATCCGACGCTATAACCTCTTGAACTTTTCGGGACGTACATAGGAGAGGGTAACAAGCATCATGAGACAATCAGACCTTTGTTGTTTTGAATGTCCGGATAAAAGGCTAATGTTACTAGACTAAAACAGCTAGGCTTTAGCTAAAAGAGGATATTCTAATTTTAATGAGCAGAAGTCTTACCACGATGTTCTTTATTCAAATTATGGCTCTTTATGTACTTTCCAGTGATCCTAATAAAAAAAATTCAATATTGCTTTTACATCCTCGTAGTTATATACATACATTGGAATTATTTTATACCTAGTTATTTCTTATCATCTTACAAAACAATTATATTGAAGGCCTATTTGTGAGAATTTTGCTTTTGAGAATAAATTGTTGTCCCACAGCATGTTATATAATTATTATATAGCATTGTATTTGCCGTAATATGGAAACAGCACCAAAGTCATTACAATACAAAATTGTTTCCTTGAGAATAAAAATGTGGTGGCTAACAAATACAACAAAACATATTTGAGAACATTGATTTCCTGTGTTAACTGTGTATTTATATTTAGTCTTCATTAAAGTAAATCTATTAATAAAAATTTGTCATAATTATAGTATACAAGTTTATAAAAAAAATTATTCTTCCAAAATTTTTGATATCAACACTGACAGAGCGGTGCAAATCTTGCCAGATTATATAACGGCGAAACTAAAAATATCAGATTTAGGACAATGAAGAAACTGAAAAAGTGGTTATAAAAATATTAGGTACATGCCCAAATAGCACCAAACTTCCGGAGGATGTCCGTTTTAAATCCTCTCTTGGTCCGAACGTCCGACGACGTGAAACGAACGTTCATAAGACGCCTATTTTCGGATGTTTTTAGGATATACTAAATTAACGTTCTGTGGACGTCCATTTTAGGTCGCACGTTGGCCTACCAAGATTCATTTTGTCACGAATGCAACAAATTAAAAATGTGGTGCCGTTAAAAAATACAAAAGGAATAATAAAACTTGAAAACTGGTTAAAAAATCGTGTAGTGGAACTAAATACGGTGAAAGAAAAGTACGCAGAAATGTCCTGAGAATTTTATATACGCAATAGTTTTTGATATCACAATAGCTATTTTCTTTCATGCTGAACCAACTGATTGCAATCACTAAACAGCCAGTCAAATCGAGGTATTTTTAAAATTCTTGATCTCTATTGGTTGCTTTCTGATTGTATTCCCTTTGTTCAGCACAGAAGAAAATAGCTAATAAGAATAAGATATACCTACTTATGGTAGTGAATGATGTATCAGCGACATAATTTTAACTCCACATTAAATAAATTTTTTATAAATGTGAGTACAATATTTAATTACACAAATATTTCGTCATTCTTAAATAATTTAATAATAACAATCCTCCTTGGGTAAAGTTTGTTTCACTTTCAAAGCTAATAAATAAACTGCCCTGCTCCCCTAAAGAATTTGTATTTTTTCCATGTGTTGATTTTTCCTAGCTCATCATTAAACTTATCATTTAGTACCACATAAAAATTAATAACTTATTTTGCTGCAATATTTCTATATTTTCTAATTATTTCTCAACTAAGCAATAGGTAAATTTAATAAAACCTATAGAAGCAAAAGAATGAAAATAATAAAAATTAGTATTCTTATTCCATGCCACTGAATGCAGTGTACAAATAAAAAAATACCATAGCAGCTTTAAAAAAATGTGCAGCAATAGCCACAGAGCTGGTTACCGATTTCTTCAAAGTACTTTAAGCCAACTGAAATTTTATAAAAAAAAGAAAAAAAACCTGAAAAACCGAAGTGCACCCCTAATTTCAAAGAAATTAGGGGTAGACTTCGGACTGGGGTTGGTTAGCTAGATGGTCGATACCTTTTTCAGGCACGAAAAAACTATCTGTAAAATTTCAGCCATAATATAAAGTATCTTTAACAAATCATTTACCATCTCTTAAGACTATGAAGGTCTGAATTGAAAAGCCTGTGTGTGTCCACTGAACGTCCTCATCTGGACCTATAATGACCCTAAATCGGAAGTTCTGAGGAAGTCCAAGCCCTCCTCTGAACGTCCACCATACGTCTGATGACCTAAAATGGACATCCTTCGTCCATCCTGAATGTCATCAATGGACATCTTCTGGACGTTTTGTGGATGTTTTGGTGCTATCTGGGTGTATTAACAGCGTAATGGTTTTGGCATTAAGACACAGTTTATACTGCTGTAAAATGTAAGGACGTATTTCACTCAAAGCATTGTTAACGTATCAGGTCATAATATAGGTACCAAAATACTAGTAAAAGTAACTACGTGTCTTTAACAATAAATAAACAGATCTGTAAATAAGGTGATTTACTGCCACTAATATCTAGGTTATATTTATGCAAATCGAACCAATTCTGTTTCCATGGTTGCATTTACAATTCAGCCCTAACAGATTTATCATAAGAGCTGCAAAAGTATCGCGAAAGTGAGTGATCTATTTTATAAGATTCACGTAAAAGTTATAATAAGGCGCATCTTTTTATAGACGTTTTATAGGAATTACTTAATTGTTTAAATATCTTGAAATGCTTGCTATTAACAAAACATTGTTTTATAAAGGGAAACCATCTTAAAAGGTCAACGCTTGTGATGGTAAATATGACAAGATATAAAAATTTATAATATCAATTGTTTATTAGAATTTATGAAGTCAGAAACTATACAGTTATGATTACTAAAACACATTAGTGTTAGTTACATCGCAAAAAGACTCAAATTCATAAAATCGATATTCATAATATTTCAAAAATTATTAGAAATCATCCATAAATGTGCGGTGAGTAAACAATATATTAAAAATATGGCCATAGTTCACAGTAAAATTTTCTCCGCATCAAAAATAACAGTCGTTGTAAGCCAGAACGTTCTTAAATGATAATCATAGATTATTACTATTAGGTACCTACCTAGTAATAAATCACAATGCCATATGCTTTTTTTGTCCAAAATACTTCTTCAAACTTTTAGGACATACTTAAGAAATCAATATGCACACTAATAAAATAAAAATTTTATTAGTATGTATAAGTATAGCAGCCTTTTTTTTTACAATGACTATTTAAAAGCTCTTATAAAGCAGTTGGTCAGTTGGCTTATAGTAGCAACTCTTACATTTTTTATATATTTATTATTTACTACAAAATTAATTTAAAAACACCAAATTAAAGATAGTTTGTCAGAAACAATTTTAATTTGAACCATTTTTTTGGTAAATGCCATATTTTCCGAGAAAATAGACCGAAATTGGTTCTTTATTTAAAAATAGCCCTTTTCACCCCCTATATGTGTTCGCTGATCTGTAAAACTTTTTTGTTTCGCGAACTTTGGCCTATTTTGAACTTATAACCAAAGTTTAAGCCCTGCACAAATTTTTTTCGAGTTAAAGTAAAGTTTTCTTGTACTATAACTATATGTAACATACTTATTCTAAGGATTTTTCAACTTACACTTGGTTAGAACTGAAAGTAGGAAATCTCATAAATCTCACATTTCTACAAGGTGGCAGGGTAGCATCAACTTGCACACATGAAGACGGAATGCTTTTGGTCACTATCTGTGTGTCTGTATATGTCGTTGTGTATGTTCCTCTTATAAAGCGAGGATCACGATGCTGCACATTTTTACAAAACACATTTAAAACGAATAGTACATTAACTAGCAAAATTAGGAAGGAATACATTTTGTTCTAGCGTTGGAGGGCGGCTTACTACTGGCTTTTATAGAGTTCTGGAGTGGTATTTAATCAAGGGTTCGTGTTCTTACCTGGACAATGGACAGTTACAGGGAGGCACAAAATATAATTTGTGTTTCAGTAAAGAAATATTTAAATAGTACTCAAATGACAAAACATATTTAAACAAAGTGTAATATTCTGGCTTTAATATCTACACTTGGTGTTAACATTTCTTGACCGAATAAGAAACCAATAAACGGTAATTGAAACATTTTTTTTTACGTAAATAAATTTGTAAGTAGACTTTTCATTTGAGCTAGGGAAGATTATGATTTCTTCCTGGGTTGTCTATAATGGACGAAAATACTGATGTCAGGTAATTATTGTAAATGTCACTTTCTTTTGGGTCAAAATTATATAGATACCTACGCCTACAGTTATAAATAAAATAATAAAACATTTTTTTTTAGAATTAGTTTATCTCCTGTATTTAAAATCGGTTAAAAAATAGGCACGCAGCCAGTCCCTCAGACACTGCCATTTGCTGAGATGAGAATCGAACTTATGAAGTCTTTTCTGGGTTCGACACCTAGGCTTGACAAGTCAACATCTGTCTAAATGGTGATGTAGCCTAGATGGACAACACGTCTTGACACCTAATGGTCAAAATTATTGCATTGTTTTTCAGATGAGGAACATTTTTTGTAACAAGTTGTTTGGTATAGTTGTCTCCATTTGTTTAATGCACATACAAAAGGCCATAAAAACCTGCCATCGAAATATCAAAGTCGGGCTATTACCTGATAAAGTACTACAGAGCCGTACTTCAAATTTTTACATATCAGAATGAACAAAATAATACTAGAGATTTAAAAATCGTGTTTTCGATAGAAACTTAATAACGTTTCTAGTAAATTAAAAAGTCTTGCTCTGTCTTGCGTCAAGATAGGAATATCTTATGCATTGATTGGTAGACACATTACCCGTCCTTGGCGACATTGACTGATAAATTCAAAGTACGGTTCTGTTCCCTCGATATGACGTTTTAGTTAGGCGTGATTCGCGTAACTGTATCACAAGAGTTAGAATCTTAATTGAAAGAGGCGTATTTCCGTCTGTTTCTTATCATAATCATGCCAGAATATATCGGACACGCATTGGACTAACCTCGTGCTGAAAAATGCTCTCGAAAGAAAGCGCTAAAGAAGCGGTGAAACCACGTTAAGCTCGATAAAATTTATGCCACCGATAAACAAGGAATTCTGCGCGAAGTGAAACTCCGTAATAGAAAAACAAAGTTCATATGGAAATAATAATTACGCGTATAGTTTTTTAAATAGAATCAATTAAGCAAGCAAGTGTAAGTGCCTATACCTATGCTAAGACGACCCAGCACCATTTCTCAAGTGGTTAGTGTGATAACGTAACATCTGGCAATATAATAAATACACCATCAGTGAAAAGCAACGGACTGGTTTCTAACGAGTGGAAGTAGTAACATAAGTGAAGCAATGGATGAAAAAATAAGTTTTATTTCGATTTATTTTTAAATTCTATTTATTGGTTTATTAATCCTTGTCACAGGACAGTTTATTACACAATAGAGAAAACAATTAGGGATAAAAATGAAAAGGTATTAAATATAGGTAATGAAATAGAAAACACTCGGAAAGCGGCAGTTGAAAGTAATTACTATAGAAACAAACTAATATACAGGGTGTGCAAAATATTCTCTCGGGCCTCCTTCTCATAGCCAACCCGCTACAAAAAGCTTTCCTATCGCGAGATAGGGCACTTCCACCGTAAATGGATATTTACCTGTGGAACGGTTAATAATAATAAAAAACTCCCAGCGACGACCGAATGCATGTATGTTTTGGTAGACAACGAAGTGCACGCAAACGGGCAGAAGGAGGTGCACACTGCTAGATTCAGAAACAGAAGACTTGGAGGAAGAATAAACAAGGAGATGATGAGAGATGGAAACTTAAAAGAAGCGTCTTGCAAATGCCTACACTTCCCGTCCAATGATGACAGATGGAAACTAAAAATGAAGTATGGAAACTTAAAAGAAGCATTTCACAGACACCTACCTTCCCAACCTATATTCCTACCCCATGCGTCATGTGACTCTCGCTGCTAACAACAAGCATGTCCCATGTCCAACCCAGCGTAAGCAGCCGGGCCGGCGGTATATAAACCCTGACGGCATAGCTTCTTTTCTCGATAGAATGTCGTGTCCCTTCTTCCATATTTATCTCAGTTGCCATTCTTGGAACTCACTATATAAGTTCAATAATTAGTCTATGGTAGCATAAGTGGTTTTCATTAAATCTGTTGCAAACTGAAGGACATGGCGCGGCATCTACGTCCAGTGCTCAGTGGGTCAGACTCTCGTAACCTAACAAAATTAATTTTTCATCGGAAGCCTATTAAAATCCATGGTTAGGTATTTTCAGAGTAACTGATAGAAAACTCAAAACAACTGAGTTAGATTTAAAAAATTTAAAACCCCCAACATAATAAAATCCCGAAGAAAAAAAAAATGGGGTTGTTTAAAAACTCTTCTTTACACCAAAACACAATATTCCAGCCGCCTTTCTTCGTCTCCTTCTAATGTGTGTAAGGAATCAGACTTGAAGGGACGTAATTTATTTTGACGAAAGCATCGCAAAATTGTATACTTGGGTACATTTAAAATTGTGGACATTCTCCTTATGCTACACCTTGGATTTTCTCTCACAAGCTGAAGAATTTCTGCACCTCTAACATGATCCCTCACGTTGTTTTTGTTTATTGCACACTTTGCTGGTTCTATTGGTATATTATTAATTCGCCAAACTTTTACATGGTCTTTTGGGGGTCGATATGGATGTCAGTTATTACATTCTGTAGCAGCTTCCCTCGTATGAGAATTATCACCAACTAATCTAACAATTTCCACTTTTTCCGCAGTTGTAAGCATTTTAACTGACATAAAATATGCTACAATACAAAAAATCACACAAAATGCCAACAGATTTACTTAACAACTAATCTGACATTTACAAAATTGTCTTAGTAATAACAAAGGAATCAGAGCATGCTTATCAACACGAGAAATTTGAGATTGGAATTTCTTTCATCAAGACCTCATTTTATTTAGAATTTAATTAAACTTCGGATTCAGGGTTTATGAATGATTTCGAACAAGTTTTGTGAACAAAAATTTTGAATTTTTGAATTATTTTCCTCATACAACTTATGCGTATCGCAGATAGCCTTGCATTTAAAGATGGAAAGTGATTTTATGGTTTTAAATAGAACTTGGTGACCTCTAATCTTTGAAGATCAGTTTGATTCGAATTGGACAAAAAACAAAATAATTATTATGTTGTTACCCTCTTAAGTGAGACACACTGTATATGTAATCTTTTTATATCATCGCCAGAGGTAATTAACGCGAAATCAAAATCTGTGTAAACTAATATTCTACTCCACTTTGTATGCCAGTATTTAGTACTGAAAAGTACAAAATCCACTAACATGTAAGGAATTTTGTTTGGCCACAAGACTTTAAGATTAATTGTATTTCCGGTGATTAGTATTCAGGTAGGTCCGATATTTTTGAGTCAGTTAATGTAGTTTTGACGTAAATAATATCTTGTTTAAGAAATGTTTGATTTATAGCTTTGTGAAAATGTGTAAAGTTTAATGGTATGATAACATTTGAAGGCAGAATTTTATTGCTTTTTGAAATCTACAGGGTCTCCCATAAGTAATTGTACACAGAGCAATGGCAAATTCCTTACGTCAAAATGTTACGATTTAACCAAACTTACCTTAGTGCAAAAGTTGATAATAACAGAGATACAGGGGTGTCAAAGTTATTTTTTTTTGGTTTTTTTAAAATAATTTCTTTAAAAAGTAAAATATTTTAACAAAATTCGGTGATTGGGGATTTCTTAAGGCAAGGGATTCAAATCTGTTCATAGTCTTGCTGTTGTTTCTAGAGGGCGCCACCTACGGTAATTTTGCGTGTCGTTTATACGTCATATTTTTTTTAGCGATTTAAAAAAAAAAATTAAAATAAAAATTCCTATTTTCCTGTAAATTTTACGTAAAAAAGGCATACCTTCTAAATGTCGCTACGAGTAACCGTTTTCGAGATATTTGGTTTCAAAGTATTCCATGTACGGGATGTACGATTGTTGTACCCAAATCTAGGTGGCTTGTGTCAATTGTTCTTTAAATGTCATACCTAAAAATTTGGTTGTGCTAACGAATCCAATTTAACGATTGTTGTACATAAATCTAGGTGAAATGCGAGATATGGTATGCACAAGAAAATTATTTTGGTAGAGGTGCCCGCCACCCCTACGTATCTACGATTATATCCCAACAGGGCCCTACCAAACCATCTAACATTTAAAAACATCTATGACAGATTAAGAGAAAGTGGCAAATTTCGTCCCAAGACCCACGTAGGGCGTCCAAAAAGAATTACCGCCGATCAGGAGGATGAAATTTTAGTTCGAATTGCTGAAGATTCTGAACTTTTCACACGGCGATTGTCTGCAATTACTGGAGTAAATAAATTTTCCATATTTAGAATAATTCACAAAGAAGATTTAAGACCATTTAATTTTATCCCGGTACAGAATTAGTTAGTTAGGGATCTACGTGTAGAATTTTCACAATTTCTTCAAAATAAACAAACAATAAATCATAATTTTATCGAAAATGTTTTATTTACGGATGAAGCAACTTTCACTCGAAGAGGAGTATTTAACTGGAGGAACTCCCATTACTGGGATGTGAAAAATCAACATACACCTAGGGAGTCATATTTTCAACAAGAATTCAGAATTAATGTTTGGTGTGGAATTAGGGGAGATCGGTTATTGGGGTCATATGAATTACCAATAAAACTTAAATGGTATTGAAACATATTCTTTATAGGATTTTGCAAACATCGGAAAAATAACTATCTATGGGAACTAAACTAAAGCTATGTGTAAAAATATTAATGAAATCTTTGCATTTGTATAATTTCTTATTTGAAAATTCTCATTCAACAACTAGCATCCACACAGTCCCCTACGGACATGCATGTTAAACTAGTATCTACATAACCCCCTACGGTATATGAAGATTCAGTTCAAAATGAGAACAAAGGCATAACATGGGTTTATTAAGAGAAATTGTCTTGGTTTTGCATGGAATATTTTTATGACGAAAAACGCTTCAAAGGCTTAAGCATTTCTAAAAAGAGAATGATAGATTCCATGAAAATGTAATCCATTAGAATTAATTTTTTTTCAAGAAAGGTAGGTAAATAAATCCAAAATTTTAATAAATCGCCAAGAAAATATGACGCATAAATGACACGCAAATTATCGTAGGTATCGCCCTCTACAAGCAACAGAAAAACTATGAACAGATTTGAATCCCTCGCCTCAAAAAGCCCACAATCTCCAAATTTTGTTAAAATATTTAACTTTTTAAAGAAATTATTTAAAAATACAAAAAAAAATACTTTCACACTCTGTATCTCTGTTATTATCAACTTTCGGACTAAGGTAATTTTAGTTAAATCGTAATATTTTGCCGTAAGGAATCTGTCTTTGCTCTGTATACAATTACTTATGGGGCACCCTATATAATTTTTTAAGAGTGAACACTACCTAAGGTTAGTGGGAGGCGGCAAATGAGGAGATATCTCCCCAATAATCAAATTTTAGCCAAAAATAGTCCTCAACAATCCTGTAGTATTTATTTATGCACAACTTACACTTATTTTCAATTAAATAGCATTACCCAATTTGTAAAAAGAAGCTTATTGTTAATCATAATTTTAATAATTAACAGCTTATTGTTAATCAACCGGCAGCAATGTATCACATATACATAATTTTTTCCTCAAATTAAAACTGAAACTCTTTTGACTGGCATATATTCGTTTGCAAATGTATTGGATATACCAATTTATGTAATTCTTCTATTGAAAAAAATATGTCAGAATCTTTATAAAGTTCAATTAGCTGTTGCTTTCTTTCAACCAAGCGGATAATAAGCAATAAATATCTTAAATGTATAGTATTAGACTAAATTATTAATAAACATATGTTATATTACGCATATTGTCTATTGTTACTTGATATACCTCTGCATCGTGCATCTTCTAGGGAAAGTAGGGAAACCTATATATGCCTGTTTTCTTGTAGACATTGAAAATAGTAAATTGGTTCGATTTCTTTGTTCTTTGTGTAATAAAATAGTAGGATGTTTCCTTTTATTAATATCCACTTTAATTTGAACTTGACATACTTACTATCAATAAAATATATATATACAGATATAATAGATAATAATTGGGATATGTTAAAAACTGCGAAATGTAAAATGTAATAAAAACAGGCTTTTAAATATTGTTTAATGTTTGTGAAAGCATGGTTTTAAATGTTTACAGAAGAAATTCTCTGTTGGTGAAATACGTACCTAAATAAACTTGTCACAATGAAATAGGTATCACTTACTTTAGGCATAAAAGTTAAGTGTATCTAACCTATCAGTATCTACATTATATTGTTTACCAAAGATACATAAAGTCGGTGTGTTCTATTGTGTTTGCAATCCTATCACCGACTTACCTTTCAAAATAGTTAAACCAGAGTTCAAAAATGTATGCAACGCACAACCTATATTGTCAGTAATCAATTCCAATTATTTCAGGATTAACATTGACAAGATACAATTGTAATTTGTTTACAAGTATACCAATTCCAAACATTTTAGAATATGTTGGGATTTACTCAAATTAACTAATATTGCCCACCTGAATTAGGAAAAAAACCTAACTTTCAGAACTTTACCATTACAGCACTTATTTAATGGAATATTTTAGGTTTTTTGGAAAGGATTAAATGGTCAATTATCCGGACACGCAAAAGTGACCACAAGGCACATACAGGGTGTCCATTAAATAATAGGCCATAGAGGAACAGT
Source organism: Stenurella melanura (assembly GCA_963583905.1). Taxonomy (NCBI): domain Eukaryota; kingdom Metazoa; phylum Arthropoda; class Insecta; order Coleoptera; family Cerambycidae; genus Stenurella; species Stenurella melanura. The sequence goes on along the minus strand of OY757309.1, from coordinate 79,779,492 downwards.
GGATTCCTGACATTAAAAAATTACGATTTAACCAAACTTACCTTAGTCCAAGAGTTGAGATTAACAGAGATACAGAGTGTTAGTCAATATTATATTATAATTTTCCTACATAACTTTTGAAGTTTTTCAAATATTCGTACGAAAATTGGTGGATATGGGTTTTTTGATATGAGAAATTCAAATATTCTCCTATTTTTGGTGTAATTCCTAGAGGACGCCACATAAGCAATATTTAGTGTGTATATGTACTCCTAACTTTTTCACCCGTAATGTTATAGCCTTTTTTATTAAAAAATCTTGAACCTACATCATTATGACGACGAAAAAGCATACTTGTCATTAGCTTCAGAAATTGACCGTTTTCGAGATAATCACATTGTAACAGTCAGCCGCATAATTCATTATAAGAAATAATAATAATTTAAATCTAGTAGGCACACGGTTAAATCTGACAGTTAAATAATTATAATGATAGTTAAAATGCAGTTATGTAGAAACAGAGAGGCTTTATAATGATTACAACTTAAGCAGTTAAATATTGAACAGATTGGGCCGTTACTTGATGAAAATCCATGATAATAATTCGGAAGAAAAATATATTGGTTTTTGATTTTCACTTTATTTCTTGTCAACATGACAATTGTTTCGCCACACAGTGGCTTCTTCGGATGTTGAGTACTGGTATACCAGTACTCAACATCCGAAGAAGCCACTGTGTGGCGAAACAATTGCCATGTTGACAAGAAATAAAGTGAAAATCAAAAACCAATATATTTTTCTTCCCAATTATTAAGCAGTTAAGTAAACAAAAACGAAATCAATGAAAATCTGAAGTTAAACAACAAAATAATAATTAAAATAATTGCTACAAGTCATTTTCAAATTGTCTTCCATTTAACTCAATACACTTTCGGCATCTTTAATTAAAATTTTGCCTAATACAAAAAAGGGATGGAAGCAAATCACGAATATGGTTTGCAGCTGCCACTATTTTCTGCCAGAGTTCTTGTCTTGTGTTACTTGTTTGAGAGTATACAAGGCTTTTCATGGTACCCCATTGGAAAAAGTCTATTGCCGTTAGGTCTGGACTCCGTGGCGGCCATGGATGTTCACTACCGCGTCCAGTCTCCAGTCCAACGCCTAGGAAATACATTATCTAAATGATTTCATACAATCTGAGGATAGCGAACAGGTGCTCCGTCGAGTAAAAACCATATATTTTCTCGGATATCTAAAGGCACTCCATCCAACACATTTTGTAAATCATCTTGAAGGAAGTTTAGATAGTTTTCTCCATTTACTAGCGGTGGAAGTTCAAAAGGACCCACAAGATAATCTCCAATTATTCCACGCCAAATATTAATTTTAAATTCATATTGAAAATGTCTCACTCTTGCGGCTCTTGGACCCTCTCCAGTCCACAAATGATTGTCTTTTGTGTTAAAAATTCCCATTCCAGTAAACGTTGCCTCATCCATGAAAAGAACCTTATTTAAAAAAGTGGGATCTCTTTGCTTTCTTAACATAAATTCGAAAAATTGTACGAGACAAGGAAAATCACCTGGCAACAAATTTTGTACTGGTGTGAAATGGTATGGGTGTAATTGTTACTCATGTAGAATGTTTGATACTGTGCCACGGGTTAGTCCAGTATTTGCACAGATTCGGCGAATACTTATTTCAGGATCGTCTTCAATAAGATTTAATACTGTTTCCTCTTGTTGAACATTGTGAACTAAAGGGCGTCCACGGGAATGTCTAGGACGACAAGAACCCGTTTCTTTTAATCTTGCAAAAAGTCTTGAGAAGAATTTTCGATTAGGTTGCCTTCGATTTGGATAAGTATTCGCATATTCTCTTACTGCAGCACGTCCATTATAATTTTCTTGAGCATAAATAGCCACCATATCAATCATTTCGCTATTGGAAAAAAAAATATGCCTCGGCATTGTGGAAAAAATATAATTTTTTCGTAATAAATTACAACACAGTAATTGTCAGATTTAGCCGTGTTTAATTGTCAAAAGTATTGTTGACATCAGCGCGTACTACGTTGATATTTCTTATAATGAATTATGCGACTGACTGTTAAAATGCGATTATCTCGAAAACGGTCAATTTCTGAGGCTAATGACAAGTATACTTCTTCTTCGTCAAAATGATGTAGGTTCAGGATTAAAAAAAGGGCTATAACAATACGGGTGGAAAAGTTAGGAGTACATTTACACCCTAAATATTGCTTATGTGGCGTCCTCTAGGACTTACACCAAAAATAGGAGAAGATTTGAATTTCTTATATCAAAAAACCTATATCCACTAATTTTCGTACAATATTTGAAAAACTTCAAAAGTTATGTAGGAAAATCATAATATAATATTGATTTTAAGTTTGGTTAAATCGTAATATTTTAATGTCAGCAATCCACTGTTCCTCTATGGCCCATTCTTTAATGGACACCCTGTATATACACATAATATTAGGGCGACCCACCCAAAAACGAAATCTCGAATTTAATCTTACGCATATGATTAATTTCTATTTTGGGTCTACATGAAGTCCTGAAAATTTCATAAAGAAGTATTAAGATTTAGAGGTCGCTAGTGTGAGTATTTTAAATTCGTCCAGTCATTTCAATTCTCACGATTTGAATTCATTCGGGTATGAAATTTTCGAATAAAGTACATGCTCCAGACATGAGTTCTAATGTTTTTGGGGCCGCTGAACACGATGGTCATGGTTAATTCTCGATACAGATGCTGCATCTCTTCGTATTAGCCAGGATGTGTTGGAAAATAGCTGAACACGGGCAACAGTTTGAGCTTAAGTGAGGTAAACTTTGAGAAACCATCTCTTTGCTCAAGCTTAAACTAAACGACATTGTATTCGGAAAACATACCGAGAAATTCCGGACAGGCGCGATAGATGAAAAACTCTTGAAAACGGGCTTGAGTGAGTAGAATTTCGAGCATCCATTTTTTTTCTCAAACTGAAACTAATCTACGTTGTAGTTGATGGAGTATAATTTTCAGGATTCAATCTGATTCATGTATTGTTTGGAATCGGGCAAATAAATAATCAAATAAATAATCTTATCATAAATGATCCTGAAAATTATACCCCAAAAGTTCACTACAATGTAGATTAGTTCGAGTTTGAGAAAAAAAATGGATGTCACTGAAGCTTAGATATTTGCCCTCTTTCAGGAGTTTTTCATTTTTCTCTCGCTCATTTCTTCTGGAAAATAATCCTGAACCAACGTGCCTGTCCGAAATTTCTCGGTATGTTTTCCCACTACTATGTCATTTAGTTTAAGCTTGAGAAAAAAATGGTTTCTTAAAGGTTACCTCACTTAAGTTTAAACTATTGCCCATTTTCTGCTGTTTTCCAACACATCTTGGCTAATACGGAGAGATGCAGCATCTGTATTAAAATGTAATTAAAATTTCTACATCTGATAGAACGTTCTTTAAAACACTTTTGTGCCAAATGTTGTTAAAATATCTCAAGTATTTTTAGAGGTAAATACGACGTTTTGTCAAAAATTACGGGGTACAAAGGGGTAATAAATGTTTGATTATTATGTACTCGCCAAAGACGCTAAAATAGTATATTATTCAACGAGCATATAATGATGGCTATTATTCACGAGGGTGAAGTTTAAGACACGAGCCGCAGGCGGGTGTCTTAAATCACCAGAGAGAATAATAGCCATTATATGCGAGTAGAATACTATACTTTGTCCACGACTATTAAATATTTAATATTTATTTAATTCATCTTCATTTCATTTCTTCTATTTAAGAAAGATTCATGTCATCATATATAATTTTTCCGATTTTTTTGGCAACAAGTTTAATGAGGCATTTTCTGCAGCTTCTTTTATCTCTGGGGGTGTCAAAGAAATTTCGTTTTCACTGTCAGTATCCATTTATTTAATTATACTACTCTTTTTGAGTAAATAATATGTAAAATTATTGTAAATAACGTTGGCGTTGAAATCGCACAAATTTTGACGTTTCAAATCAATTACAGAATTTTGCTTTGACACACGGTCATGGGTTACTAATAAAATAATACAGCTTGTAGGCACGTACGTAAATGGTTTCAAAAACAATGTTGGGGATTGCCGTGTGTTGCTAATAGAAGATGCTTTGAAAAAACTTACTAACGTAGTTTTTGAGTGTTCATTAAAATACCTCTTCGGCATGTTTCCTAGAAAACTTAGAGAGACAACACTTGTCTTTTGGTTGCTGCAATTGTGACATTTTAAATTTTTAGTAAAAAGCAACTAATGTCATTTCTTATAAACAACTGACTGTCCTCATTATTCACTGCAATCAGTGAATAATGAAATCATTATTCACTGCAGGGAATAATGGATAGCATTGTCCTTGAGGAAACACATACATAATGAGTACATTATTTAATAGTCGTGGACAAAGTTACATATTGACTGACACTATTCGGTTTACTTGTTTAAATCTAGTCACCTTTGCAAATCGTAAACAAAATTTTTAACTTGACAGTAACTGAAGCCGTTCTTTCATTAAGTGTTTTAAATGAAAGTAAAAAAATGAAAAATTTAAAAAATAAGGAAAATTAAAGAAAATAGTACAAAGGGGTTTCAAGGGATGTCCTATAAGATGGTGGTAATATTTTTTAATAAAAAAAGCCCTAATGCGATTTACCGAAAAATTGACCCCAATTTCACCCCTTAATCCGCGCGTCCGTGGAGTATATTAAATAGGTATATGCGCTCTAAGTGTGTGCCTAAGAAGTGTACAACTTAACAAAGAAATGAATTTGTCTTTTAATTCCAAAGATGCAAGGGTGTAGGCACTCACGAAAAGTGAAATAGAGTATACACCAAATCTCAAGTTTCTGGAGTCTTACTAGCTTGCTTTACCTATTTACTCCTATTTACACTTACTTAACCCCCAAAAGTTCAATGGAATAAGCTGAAAATACCATTCAGTTCCAAATCTCGTTATATTATACTGTCGTCCTAAGGAAAAGCGTCCTATCTAGCATTTTGTTAGTTTTGAGATATTGAAAGTTTTAGCTTCTTAACCAAGAATACTGTCCTTGTTTACAACACGTTCTGCAATAGCGGAACCGATATAGAACAGTTCAGCTATTCATGTCTAAACTAAAAAGTTTTATCTTGGAATTAAAGGCATATAGGACTTATTTTTAGTACAATATAATTAGGACATTTTGAATTATAAATATACTGTTATGAGCACTTAGGACAAACAATATAAGAGTTTTTCACCTTCTTGTTGTATATCGGCCATTTTTAACTAGAAAATAGTTAGAACACATGCAAATGGGACAGAACATGTAATAACCTGAAAAATGCAATTTTTGCAGATAGGACGTTTTTCCTTAGGACGGCAGTATATAGGTGTACCTTTCAAGTCAATATCTTGTTTATATTTTATTAACCCTATGAATAATGGAGTGGGGGTGGTGGTGATGGGGTTGACAAACATAAAAAAAAAATGAGACCTTTATCACTCTTTATCCCCAACCCTTCAACAAAATCTGCTCAAAATATAAGCTAGTTCAAGATCTCATTATAATAATGATAATGTCGTCTTTATTTATTGACAAAATATTCTTACAATTATCAAAAGTTCTACAAACTGCTGATATACAATTGTAATTACTCAATAAGCGTTTCAGAACTTAACTTATAATAATACGTATGTGTATCAAATTTGTAGTCAACATCTTCAACCGTTCGAGAGTGATCGTTCAAAAAAAGTCTGACAGATAGATCCATAGACAAACCAACAGATTTTTTTTCGCTCTTTAAAATCTCCACATTGACATTCTAAACCTATTTCAACAAACATTTTTTTTTCATGATTACTGTACAATGTACATCCACTCCACTTCGTGGATATGGTAGTAATTGAGCCAAACTAAAGGTTTACGGAATTTACAACATTAGCTGTAAGGATTATAATTTACAGTAGGTATATTGGACAAACTAAACGTCCACTTTTAATAAGACTCAAGGAACATATGGCTCATCTCAAAAACTAAAACGCTGTGAAGTCTAGTGTTACCTAACGTGATTTGATAACAGTCAGATATTAGTATCTTAAGTTCATGATGTTAACATTTATAGGGCTGAGCAATCGCTGCAATTAAGTTTATAATTGGACATAAACCAGATTACGCCATTTCGGCGCTCCTTAAATTATTAAAAATGTGAAATTTTAAATTCGTTAACTAAGGTGATTGTCACACAAAAATTATATTCATACGTAGGCTTCGTAACGTCACTTATAAAATCGTGTCTGTATAACAATTATATCAACAATGCAATAATACTTTTGTCACTTTCCTTATTATATGAAAATCAAATAACCGTTGAGTGTGCGTGCTTAATCACTTAAAATCACAAAAACCATAGCGTATGATCTATTATCTTGTTCTTTTCTTGTACAATCTCTATCACGACATACTAAGTTATATATAAGGTACTTAAATGGATGAAATTACGTAAATTTTAATAATTTTTCTATTTCCGCATATACAGTAATGCATGTACAATAGAAGGAGGGAGTACTTTTGCAGTGATTTCTTAAAGGTTATATAACGTGGACACTAGGATGGTCCGAATAATCAAGTTTTACCACCCAGATTAATTTGAAAATTAAAAAAAAATAGCTTAACCGAATCCGAGGTCACGAAGTTTTATGGGGAACAAAGACAATTTTCCGAAAATTTGCGACAGAAGCGTTAAAATGTGAAATAAACATCGTTAAGTCCGCTCTTCAGAACTGTCTAGAGAAAACGAATTCCTTAGTTCTTTCCAAACCAAACCGTCATAAGACAGTTTTATAGTGTTCTAAAAATTATCCCATATCTATTTCTCATAAGAAATGCCTAGGAAAAGCGATATTGTCGAAATATGGAGAAGATCAATTTCTTGAGACTATAAAGAAATCTGAGGATGAGAGTTAGTTTCGAGGGACACTATTGGAAATAGACGGAGTCTCTACAAAGGAAAAAATTTTAATTTGAGATTCTATGGTTTAAATTCATACGTTACAAAAAATCAATCGTTTTCGATCTCCCAGAAACTTATGACTAGTTACTTGTTTTTATATTAATTCACATTTTTAAAAGTGAGTTATTTATTATTTGTTTGCTTATAGTAATGAAACATATTCCCTACATACCGTAGGGGGTCATGTAGATACTAGTTTAATCTGCTTAGCCGTAGGGGACTATGTTGGATGCTAGCGTTATAATGAGTATGTCAAATAAAAAATTGGACAAATTGATTTCAGAATTTTAACTTGCTAGCATAACCAGAAGTCAGGTTATCGAAAGAATGCAAAGATTTCATTAATGTTTTTACATATAGTTTTTCTTTTAGTTCTCATAGATAGTTTTCTTTTCGCTGTTTGCAATATCCTATAAAGAATATGTTTCATTACTATAAGCAAACAAATAATAAATAATTCACTTTTAAACATGCATAGAGTATATAGGCTCCAATACTAGTTAGCTAATAGATAGGAGAAGATCTGTTGTTTTTATCAGTCAATGTCAAATATAAATATTTCATATATTGTCTGTAATTGTTTATTTGTGGCATATTCAGATTTTGTAGTAAGCCTATTTACAAATGTTCGTGTAGATAAAACATTAATAATAATTAAAAACAAATTGCAACAAGATGGGAATTTGGCGAATAGAACTTCGTTAAGCATTGAAACTATAATGGAATTACTTACACTTTGCATTAAAACAACATACTTTCAATTAAATAATGACTTCTATCAACAAGACTTTGGGATGGCCATGGGTTCTTCATTATCTCCAATATTAAGTAACATTTTCATGGAAAATTTCGAGGAAAGTAATATTAATAATCTAGCTTATAAACCCGTTGTATAGTGGAGATATGTAGATGACATTTTTGCTATATGGCCTTATAGTAAAGAATGTTTAAGTAATTTTTTGAATCAGATTAACGAAAAAGAACCTTCAATTAAATTTACAATAGAAATAGAGAATAATAATGAATTACCTTTCTTAGATATTTTAATTAAAAAATTAGATAACACATACCAAACCAGTGTGTATAGAAAACAAACACACACAAACAGATACTTAAATTTCAATTCAAATCAACATATTAGTGTTAAGAAAGGTGTTGTTAAGTGTTTGTATGACAGGGCCAAAATTATTTCTTCAAATGGTGTAATATTAAGGAACGAGAAACAATTTATAAAAACTGCCTTATTAAATAATCAATATCCTGAGAGTTTTGTTGATAGTCAGTTATTGAACATTGGTAGTAGAGAGAATATACTATCACAACCTGAGGTATTTAGGTCAATGGCAGTAATTCCATATATACATGGTTTATCGGATAAATTACGAAAAATTGGGAATAGGTTTTCCGTACGAACGGTTTTTCAAACGGGCTCCACGCTAAGATCGGTTTTATTAAAAACCAAATCTCCAAATATTGTTCAAAATTCAAAAAATTGTATTTATAGTGTTCCGTGTGAGTGCGGAAAACATTACGTAGGTGAATCATCTAGACCTTTCAACGTAAGGCTTGGTGAATATAGAAATTACGCTAGAAGGGGAGAATTTGAAAAATCCAAAATTTGTGAACACGCGAGGGATAATAATCATAGGATTAAATGGGACTCGGCGAAGATTTTGGAAAAAGAGAGCAACGGAACTAAAAGAAAACCTAAAGAATCCGCGATTATTTTATTAAACGAGGATAGATGCGTTTCTAATTATTCAATAGATTTTTGTACTAGTTGGTTGCCCATCCTTAGAGACGAAGTAAGTAAAAATAAGATAAATATAATTTAATGTCTTACGTAACTATGGAAATACATAAACAAAGAACTGTCATGGTTGATGGCCAAAAAAGTTTTGAGAACGGAAGTAGATTCTCTTCCGAAACGTTAACTACCTATAGCTTTGATTTTCATTTTTTAGTTTATAACATTGTTCTAGTTTATATATTTTTAGGTGTGAGACTTTTTGAAACAGTCAAGTACTCAAGAACCAACCTCTGTCTGATCCGTTTGGCGCAGAGGTTTTTTCATTAAAATTTTTAAATATTTTTCAGTGGCAAAATACCCAATAAAAAGTAAGAAAATAAATATTTCATATTTATTCATGGATATTGCCTTGGTTTTGCATGAAACATCGTTATGAGTGGCTTTGTGACTTTGTGAGCAGCTCAGAATAAGGGCGAAAAACGTTTCAAAGGCTAAGCATTTCCCAAACAGAATGACAGATTTCATGAAAATGTAATCCATTAGAATGAAATTTTTTTAATTCAGGTTATTGAAAGGATGCAAAGATTTCATTAATATTTTTGCACATAGTTTTTCTTTTAGTTCTCACAGATAGTTTTTCCTTCCGCTGTTTGCAAAATCCTATAAAGAATATGTTTCATTAACCTACACATTATCCACAAATAAAAGCTCATAAGCTTTCTTTCTGTTATCATTATTATGGAAAATATTAACTGCCTGTTGTCATGATGCAGTTAACCAATTAATATGATAAGCATTAATACTTTACTTAGTTTAATTAATTAAGTCTAATTTAATTATCTGTATATAACATGATCTAAAATTAACTGTATGAAATATTTAGAAAGATCTGATAGATATTATGTCAAGTATTTTAAAAAATCGTTGGATGCTTTTTACTTCTATTTACATTTTCCAAATGTTAGTAGTAGTAGATTTAGCACAACTTTGATTTTCATAGTTTGGCAACAGAAAATAATAGGATAATATCTACCTATTATTTGTGAACGAAGCGGTTTCAATAAGTAAATTATCCGGTACCGAGTAAAAGAATTGGCAGGAAAACAACACAGCAACTACAGGATTACGAAATATTTAATGGAAATTGTAAGCATTTTTAAGTTGCTAGCTTTTAATATAAATTGACAAGACTTTTGGAAATGACTTATTTTTTGTTTAAACATTTTAACCAATTACTATTAAATTGTTTAACGTAACAAAAAATTACAGTAACTTGATTCTGTGAATCATTGTGTATTTTGTTTATTCAGTGTTACTAGATAGATGTAAAAACAACATTTCTTAAATAGTTCTGCTATGTTTTTAATGAAATGAATCATATTTCATTTATTAATACCCTTCTATAACAACATTTTGGGTATAATATTAAGTTATATTTAAAAAACTTATACAGTTATAAAGCTAACAGTACATTACCCAATTGAAAAACTTAACATGAAGCTTATGAAGAACCTAAATTAAGAAATCAAGAATGACATTAAACGCTTGTGGTCAATCTACAATGAAAACTCGTGGTACGAGAAATATGTACTTCTAGAATACCTCGTCAAAGTTTCAGTTCAATCTGTCATATGTAGTTCAAGAAAGTTCGGCTACAATTTTGAAGAACATGTTTCCGAGAAAAACGTTTAAAGACTTGAGCCGAGCGACGCATGAATGAATCCTCCTAATTTGGACGTTTTCTAACAGTCGAAAACGAAGGAATTCTTGCAAACACTATTACAAGGACATTTTTACAAAAAAAGATCGATGAAATCGAAATCGAAAGAAATGAATGTTTCGAAACAGTCTAGGTGGAAGTCCCCTTTAAGGTATTTTTATGGTAGAACATGGTCAACAACAGCGTTGTTGAAATAAGGCTGCTATTTCCTTTGATAAAAATACCGCTCATTTTTTGCTCTAATTTCACTCTTTATGGACCTACCATAATGGCCAAAATTTTCGCTCATTTGCCGGTACTATTCCAAATTTTGTTCTTTAATTGGTGAATGTTTTATTTAATTATTAGTATAGCATATAATAGAAAACATTTTTATTTATTAATAAAGAAATTATTGATAATATTATAGTAGGAGAGCTGACGGACACTATGGTGAACGATAATGATCAAAATATTCACTCATGCGAATCAATTCTTTGGTCTTTGGGTATGTCCAAACTGATCGTCTGCCGTCTCAAAATGGTAGCATTAAGTTGTGGGGTGTATTAGAAAAGGGGTAGTTTTAGGTTTTGATAAACCATAGTGATCAAGAAAAATAATGCAAGGGTGACTAGAAGCAACTAGTTTAGATGGCTATTCCACCTAGACAGACGATTTTTTCGGTAGTTTTGTATATGGCAGACGCCGCTGCTGAAAATGGCAAAAATTACGTTTCGGTGAACGACATTGATCAAAAATAAATTTCGCGCCAATCGATTCGGTTATTTATGCTGAAACAAAAAACACGTAAGCAGATGAAAAAATCGATAGCAACTTCCGAGCAGACGCTGTCAAAGTGGCAGGTCAAGTTTTGATGAACGACATTTATCAAAGAAAATAATTCCATATATTATTAAAAACAACTATTTTACATGACATTTTGACATGTTCGCCCAGATAAACAATTGTGGCAACTTTCGAGTAGAGGTTGTCAAAGATCTAGTGGTTATAAAATAAAAATAGGATTTTTAATAGATCTATTGCTTCTCTGCACGTAAAAAACAATCCAAAATAACAAAAACATAAAAACATATTATTTTCAAAAGTAAACTAATATGTGGCTATAGCGCACGGAACATAAAAATGGTTCATTAATAAAAGGAACTCCAAAAAACTAGAAACTAAAATGACACAGTGATATTGTTATTGAACCCAATAAAGCGATCCCTTTGAAAAATATTCAATTTACTAACAAATTAAATTCAGACTAAAAATCCCATGAAAAAATCAGTTTTGAAACATTATCACTTTACAAGAGACCTATAACCTTTGGCATCATCTTTCATCGAAATCTGCGTAAAAAATTATTTCACTAAAAATGACCAAAAAATTGATTTTTCATCTCGAGGACGACGGTCAATCGCCTTTGGGCTCCATCGTTTGAATTTTCAAAAGTACTCAAAAAATTTCAAGATGCACGAGTCGGAAAACCGCTCCGCCCGACAAATTTTTCGAAAGTATCACGAATTTGGTTTTTCGAAATATTACTTATTTTCATCCTACCTGTGGTAAAAACATTGTATTTAAAATGCTTTTGATCGATTCTAATTAGCATTTCAGTAATTAGATCATATTGTAGTTGGAGCTTCAATTGAAATTTTTTTCTCTAATTTGACGATAATGAAATGCGAAAATAAATGTGAAAATTAAAAAGTATTGCGTGCACCAACAAAAATTTTCAAAATACTAAATTTCATTTTTTTATTTTGTTGGGAAACGTCAAATGATACCAACTAGATAAGTAGATATCAACATTACTATTCGCAATTCCTTTAAGAAAGAATATTATTTTTTTTAAATTTTAATCATCTCCTGATAATGCCAGTTTGGATGGTCAAATACTTGTCTGTGTGCAATGCAGTATTTCGGTAATTATAGAATGTTATAAAAAGTAAAAACCCTGCAGGCCCATTTTTATAATTAAAATATTTAGTAACTTATTTATTCATTGATCGATATTCTTCAAAAACAATTGTAACTAAATTACATAATAATTTTTGGAACTTACTATTTTGGTTAGTACATATGTATCCAATTTTATAATACGGTTCCCAAATGCATATTTAAAAATTTATATGGGCGGTAGAATTCATCTAAATTGTTATCTGAATATTTATATAAAACATCGGGAAGAAATGTATTATTCAAATTTGTGTTACGTGCCACTTTAACAGCGTCTGCTCGGAAGTTGCTACCGATTTTTTCGTCTGCCTACGTGTTTTTTGTTTCAGCATAAATAACCGAATCGATTGGCGCCAAAATTATTTTTGGTCAATGTCGTTCACCGAAACGTGATTTTTGTCATTTTCAGTGACGTCTGCCATATACAAAGCTACCGAAAAAATCGTCTGCCTAGGTGGAAAAGCCATCTGTATTTAGTCATCCTTGCATTATTTTTCTTGATCACTATGGTTCACCAAAACCTAAAACTACCCCTTTTCTAATACACCCCACAACTTAATGCTACCATTTTGAGACGGCAGACGATCAGTTTTGACATAATAATAATAATAGTCAGGCCGATGTGCATGAGATAAAGTACCGCTCAGTGCGAGAAAAAGGAAAAACAATAATAATAATAATAATAAAGTCTTTATTAGGAAAGCATGTACATACAATACATCCAATCGCTAAGGCGAAGTCCAGCCAAAGCTATTCAACTTAACCTTATCTAACCTAAAATTCCTAAAACTAAAAGTAGTAATAATAATAATACCTAAAGTACATATCAATAAACATTAAAATATAGTACCTATAATATTCTTGCGAATAAATATTAAAAAAACAAGAAAAAAAAAACATGTGGAAAAAGAAATCGCCAATAAAAGAATGAGCAGTATTATTAGCATTAGTATTTATCAGTTTAGTGGTGTCAGACAACGAATGAGCCACGTACGTAAGATGCAGATAAAATTACTGCATAGAAAAGAATTTCATTTTCACTTTTTTGCGAAAACTGTCTACATTTAGAAATTTGAGGGTATCATTTATGTTGTTATAAATTGTGACAGAGTTGTAAGAAAAAGATCTACGAAACAGGGTAAGACGATAAGTTGGCAATGATAACTTGTGCATATGTCTCAAATTTAAATTGTGGATGTTATTCCTAGGTATCAATTTTTTACGAAGATATGATGGCGAGGAGGTGCATAGGATACGGTGAGTAAATACGGACATGTAATATTTATAAACACTTTCCACTCGTAGCCAACCAAGTTCATTTATTTTTAAAGAAGTGCGCTGGTATTTCCGAATGCGGTAAACAAATCGACAACAACTGTTCTGTATTTTTTGCAGACGGTTTTTTGATAGTTGGTCCAAGCAGCTATAATATACGATATTGCAATAATGTAATATAGGTAACACCAACGATTCACATAGCTTTTTTCTTAATTTAAAATTGGTAATATTTATATTATTATAAAGTAGCTTAAAGCTAGATACGCTTTTTTGACTAATATGTTTATGTGTTCTTTAAATCTTAGATTTTCGTCATAAGTTAAACCTAAACTTTTTACTTTGTTTAGAACAGTTAGGGCTCTATCTGATATCTTGAGTTTTATATTTTGCTTGACAAAATTTATATTTTTTTTATTTGCAAAACATATTACCGCACATTTCCCAATATTTAATTTTAAATTATGCGAATTCGAATAACGCTCGATAGAAGTTAGATCTTGATTTATGTTAGCAGATGTGTTTCTTATATTATTTGGGTCAAAAGAGCATGTTAATTGTATGTCATCCGCATAACATTGAATTTGTGTGTAGTTTACACTATTGAAAATGTCAGCTGTATATATTAAAAATAGGATAGGCCCTAGAGCAGAGCCCTGGAAAACACCTGAGGTGATTTTGGTGGTGTTTGAAAAGGCATCATTCATTTTGACAGTTTGGTATCTATCGCTCAAGTAGGACCTGAAAAACTGAATACAATTTTCATTAAATCCGAAGTAGATAAGCTTGGCACATAACAAAGTATGATCTAGAGTGTCAAATGCTTTTGAAAAATCCAAAAGTACTAACAATGATGCAAGACCACTATCAAGAGATTTTAAAATATCATCGGTAATATTTGCTAATACACTTACAGTACTATGACCCTTTCGGAATCCAGACTGTAGATGGGAAATTATATTATTACTTGTGACATATTCATAAATTTGGGGCTGGATGAATTTTTCTAAAATTTTTGATAGTGTCGTTATGATACAAATGGGCCTTAAATCTGAGTATTCCTTAGGGGTACTAACTTTTGGCAAGGGGGAAATTATAGTTATTTTCCACGAATTGGGAAAATAGCTATATTCCAAACAGTTAATTATGTGGGTAATATGTTTGCTTATAACTGGTGAACATAATTGTAGCATGTAAGCATTTACATTGTCACTACCGTACGCATTTGACTTTATATTATGAATTATTTCATTTATGTCATGTACCGTGGCTAGTTAAAAGTTAAATGAAATTTCGTCGTTAAATTTAGTGGTCGTTAAATTTATTGGACAAAGACCAAAGAATTGATTCCAACGAATGAATATTTTGATCATTATGGTTCTCCATAGTGTCCATCAGCTCTCCTACTATTATTATCTCTCATGTTAACTTCAAAAAAAATTATTGGAGTTAATTCTTATAAAAAAATTACCTCCGTTTTTCTTTTAGTACTTGGGTGTACTTCACCATTTTTAGTCTAAAATTTTACCTTTTTTGCGTGACTTGAAAAAGTCGAAGAATCTAATTTTATATAAAATTAATTAACATAAGTTAGGTACCTCGAACAGCAAATTCTATTGAATTTAGCCGTCAAGAAAAATTACAAGAATCGTGCTTCGCCCGCCAAAGATTTTCTATTCTCCAACTGCCGGACTACTTAAGGAAGTTATAAAGAAGTTACGGTCAGTTCTTCCCATCAGTTTTATAATAAATGTCGAACGCTGCATTGTAATGCAAAAATGCCTCTTGTAATAGTGCTTGCTGTCGTGATTACCGTTGTACGAGCCAACCTCTACCAAGAATGCGCGAAATTATATAATCCCAATAATTATATGGATCACTTACCAACGCTGCACTTGCCTTATATGGGTAATGTGCCGATTCCTAACAATATGCCCAAGATCAAACCGTCACCTGTGATCCAAACAAGAGCTGTCAGTATAGTGACTAAATATGTTTACAAAAATCCAGTGTGTGTGAAGTATACGAAGAATAAGAATTTGTGCAAGCAGGACAACGGCATAAAACACAAGGGCAACGTGGATCATTTAGTTACGAAGGAGTATTTTGTGAACGATAGGAAGAACCAGTTGGGAGATAGGAACCGGCACCAGCAAACAGTGGATGATTACAGGAGACAGAATGATGTCGGAATTAGGTAATTAGAAATAGGATTCTGTTTGTACAGAGTGTTATTGCATTGTTCGCTTTTCAGTAAACAAGAAATATATAGTAGGGTGAGGCGGGAGGCGTGTTAAAATTACTGGTAATCTCTACTGGAAAGTTATTTTTTTTACGAATGTAAAACACGTATTAAATCATAAACCACAATAATCGTGAGGAAAACGATTTATTTTAACGGATAATCTACTGTGAGCTAGTGAACACCATTTTAAATGAGTACCTAGATTTAAATGATACACAACTATAAAAATTTTTGTTTCTCTCGCTTTTCGAAGGGAACTATTGTAATCGTGAAAAAAGAACTCTCCGAGATTTCTTCGGCTTTCATTTTCGCTATTAAAATTAAGGCTCTTCAACTCCGTCAACCAGTGTGAGTGTCTGGCTGTCTGTCTATTGGCGCTATATCTACAAACTATTTGACGTAGAAAAATAACACATCGTAGATAGATGACTCAGTTGCAAAGGAAGAAACGAGTTCTAGTGGAAAATATATACAGCGTGTCCCGTCTCAAGAACAAATTTTCTCAGCTATGAAACTTTTCAGGGCGCATTTTTTCCTGATTTTCAATATACAGTGTGTCCCAGATTTAAACGGACACACTCTAG
The DNA here is from genome assembly GCA_963583905.1 of Stenurella melanura. NCBI lineage: Eukaryota > Metazoa > Arthropoda > Insecta > Coleoptera > Cerambycidae > Stenurella > Stenurella melanura. The sequence goes on along the minus strand of OY757309.1, from coordinate 79,762,949 downwards.
TGGAAGGTAGAGCACACTCAGCTGAGTTCAAAACATCCTTATACTTACCGTTGAATGGGAACCGTTTTTGAGATACTGGGTGTTTTATGGTTTATGACCAGAACTTTAGTCCGTCATATTTTTGAAATGATTTCACATATTTAGATAAAATTTGGTATACATGTTATACTATTTTTGGTTAATGAATAGCTTAAGTGATTTTGAAAAAATTCCAGGACCGACCTCCATTTTTTTAACATGGTTCTTAGGGTCGTTAACATCACACATAATATTTGATGGCACGTTTATGGTTATTCTTCAATAAATTTTCAAAAGTATTGAAAGACCAAATTTGACATTCTACAAATAACACGATCCAGTTGCTAACATCATTATTTTATTAATTTTAGCTAAATACCCCGTAGAAGAGGTCGTTATTGGTTTTTGTTTTGACATTCAGTGTTTCTAAGCTTTTTTTAGGTTAAACTTCATCCAAAATAATACACATTCCATTTCTTTGATGAAAGAAAAATAATGTTAGTGAAGAGACTTGAATTAACAAGCACAATTTAGAAAAATATTAAAGACCTTTTGAGAAGAACTTAAAAACATTAAAGACAAAAGTTTGCATTTTTATTTTGACAAACGAAATTTATTTAGAACTTTAAATAGTTGGAAAGAAATTAAAACGGTGCAAATAATTAAAACTATAACAGGATAAGCGTGAGCTTGTTCCTTAGGGTGAGTCTACTATCTTAGGGTAGGGTAGAGTCCTCCTTATCCTCGCTTTCTGTATTATCGCTTCAGTGTTCTGTCTCCACGTCAGACTTCGATCCATGATAACGCCAAGGTACTTGACGATATCGTGCCATTAGATGTTCTCACTGTTCATGGAGACGTGTCCTGTGGGAGTTTGCTTCCTGACTCTCTTGAAGAGGATCGCTTGGCTCTTCTCCGCATTGACTTTGACTTTCCACTTGTTGCACCACTCTTCCAGAAGGAATGCTGCTTCCTGGAGGTTGTCGGTGGCAAGTCTTGCATTTCATGATCTTGCGATTATGCAGGGTCGTCTGCGTAGAGCGCCAAAGAGGTCCTTGCGGTACTTGGCATGTTGGAGGTGTAGATGGTGAACTGGTGGGGAGAGAGTACCGATCCCTGCGGTACGCCTGCTTCCATGGGCCTGTAGTTCGACAGCTTGTCGGCAATCTTCACACGGAGTTGCCTCCGGTGAAGATAGGATCTCACAAGCTTGACGATGCCGACAAGGTAACCCATTGACAACATCTTCGCCAGGAGACCTTCGTGTCAAACTCTGTCAATGGCCTTGGCTACTGTGTTATGGCGGTGGTTGTTTTCCACGGAAATCTTTGTTAAAGTCTGTACAACTTAAAACTTAAATTTCTGGACTATTGCAAAAGTTTTGAAAAATCAAAATTCTCATGTTTTAATTAAATTCGCTATCTAGGTATATTTTTTGGTTCTGAGCAACTTTTCTTAAACAACTTTTACTGTATTCCTAACGCTAAGTAAAATATAAAAAAATATAATTTTTTAGTGGACACAGTGTGTTGGTGTGACAATTCAAAATATATTAAATATTACGAAAAGATATGCCCTGAAGAGTTCCATAGCTGAGAAAAATTTGAAATCAATCTATTGAATCAAAGTGTGTCCACTTGAGACGGAATACATATATAAAGTCGAAAAACAAAATTCTGTTTGTCGGTCTGTAACATTCTTTATGCGTACGATTATCTACAGTTTAAGAGCTTGATTTACTTATTTACTTATAAAATTAATCTTTAAACGCAACCATATTTGATTTTAGGATGGAAAAAGGTGGTCGGTTTAAAAAAAGTAAAAAGATGGCATATGTCAGAAGTCTATTTTGCCGCGATTTATGTTCGATAGAATTAATTAACTCACACAAAACTCACGTAACGAAGAGTTTCCAAAAAAAACCATGTAGCTCCCGGATTATTACTTATATTAGCAGCGAGTATATTCAAGTTTCTTATTTTCTCATGGGATATAAAATAACAAATATTATTTGCTCTAATGATTGCACATTGGCACCTCCTGAAAACGCAATAATATATGTCTTTTAATTTCGTCAATCTGTTTGTCTGTCTGTCGGCCGGCTTATTGGTGTAGTATCTAAAATACTACTCGATGGAGAACAGTTAAATTTGGTAGGTAGTTGACGCTACTGCCAGCAAAGAAATGGTTAAATTTTCGTTAGAAAATACATATGGTGGACCGTCTAAAGGGAGTAGATAATGAAAACATTTTTTTCGCTCACATTTAAAATTTACACGTTTCATGGCATTCTAATTCTATTTCAAAAATAAAAAAATTGAACATTTTTTAAGTACTACCTACTATACTTCTCCTAAGAGACAATTCAACCATGGCGGAAATTTGTGAACGTATTTACGCCAGCCTGCCATATTTGGCACCATTTATTTAACACTGAATTTTTGCTGTCGGATGACCAGTCTGTATATTTCTTCGACCAAAAGAGATCAGGATTTCTTTGTAATAATAGTGATAACTACATTCCGAGTATTATTCTCATATGTCGTTTCGTAATGAATAATTTTTTAGAGTGGCCGCCCTGTATAAATAAAGAGTGAAGTTCTGTGTAAATACCTTTACCGATTTTTTCATTATAATATGTGCAATAGAGTGTGTGTATATTAAAATCGGAGTTTTTATAAATATATTCTTAGTCATGTATACTCACTTCTTCAATTGTTATCTACGATGAACGAAAGATAAATATCAGTTATCTCAATTCAATTGTATATAGAGAAATATTTTGTAATGGTCGAGACATGCAATGAGCAGGTACAAAACTTCCGACGAAAATTTGAATAGACTCCAAATTGGAGTTTCTAAATCCGAGCGAGGCGGCGCACGGCGCTTAGTCATTGTGTAGTAAATTATTAAATTATTATACAATTCGATCATTTTTCAAGAGTTATTAAAATTTCTGTGTCGATACACACAAGACGTTAATACGGTGTCTATTTTTTGTATAAAAGGACTTTGTTGCAATTTCCAATCACGTGACATCGCCTTCAAATTTTTAAATGGGACACCCTGTATATTACGCTTTTTGTAAAAGCCTTTCTAATACAAATTCAACGATACCATATTTATCAGCGTTTTTGTGTGAAACGGTGACAATATGAGCTGTTAAATGAATGGACGGATTTTAAATTTTTTTTATTAAAGAACACCAGTATAATTAAAAACAATAGAAAATAAGTGGAAAAATCATAACAGTTGATGCTCAAATTGAAGTCCATCTTAAGAAATGCAATGCTCAAATCTTGTTAAAAGATTTCTAGTGCATGCTGCTCTAATCATTTTTGGTGTAACAGTTTGGCACGCTGCTCTGATTTTGTTTTGCAAATCGTCTAAATCTTTAGACTGTGTAAAATAAACCAAGCCTTTCAAATATCCCCAGAGAAAGAAATCTAAAGGTGTTATATCTGGGAAACGAGCCGGCCAATGTATTGTACCATTTCGCCCAATCCATCTTTCACGGAAAGTAGTATCAAGATATGTCGTAACTTGCCGGACATAGTGAGGAGGTGCACCATCCTGCTGCCACCACATCGTCTCTCCCTTGTTTAAGGGAATATCTTCAAGTAAAGCGGGAAACATGTTCTGGAGAATATCTAAATACCTTACGCCGGTCAAAGTTCCTTCATATACAAATACGGCCCAATCAAGCGGCCGTTGAATAAACCGCACCAGACATTTACACACCATATTGTTTGGAAATTAGTTTCTCGCATCCATTTTGGATTTTCAGCCGACCAGTAGTAACAATTGTGTCCATTAACGGTACCGTTGTTGTGAAACCGACTTTCATCAGTCCACAATATTTTATTTAAAAATAATGGGTCATAACGAGTGTTATTATTATTTTCGCAAGGGGTCTACAGGGGTCAAACTTTGCGTTAAATGTATTTTGAAAGGATGATATTTATGATTCTTTAATACTCTCTGGATTGTAGTTCTACTTACTCCATATTCTTGCTGAAGACATCAAGATGAGATATGGGGATTTACCTGAAGATAAGCCAGAATATGAATTACGTTATCTTCTGTTTGAATAGGCTTTCTGTGTGGAATTTGCTGTTTTCAGCTAGGGAAAGAACCATGACTTAATTTCTGTTCCACATAAGCAACAAGTATTTTTACTTGAAGTTGTTCGATTGGGAAAACGTTGTCTGTACAAGTCTCGAGCACGCCCATTATTTTTTCGACATTCGCCGTATATGAGCAGCATATTGACATACTCGTCGTAAATAAAATGTAAAGGCATACTAGTCTTGATCCTACTTTTACACAAAGGAAATCTACTAATACCGATTGACAGCTCTTGACAAGTGCGATGTCTTCTGTTGCTAGGATACTTTTTTGTTTCTAAGCTATCTACGTTTTTTAAATAAAAATACGGAAATGTTCATAAAAACCTCTTTGTCTTTACTGTAGTGCCGAAAAAACCTGGCAATAATGGTATCGTTTAATTTGTATTAGAAAGGCCTTCACAAAAATTGAGTAATATACAGGGTGTCCCATTTAAAAATTTGAAGTTGATGTCACGTGATCGGAAATGCGATGTTGCAAAAAAGCCAAAAATGGACACCGCATTCCACTTCCACGTTTAAAATCACCAAATTTCAAAATTGTAGTTCAAGTAGTTTTCGAGATATCGACTGGCCACCATGTATATACGGAATTTTTTGTAAGTACATTTTTTTGTAGAATTTCCTGCTTTTTAATGTTAGTCTCTGTGATATTTTTTGTATTTTTCATATTTTAATAGTTATTTAAAAAAAAAACGTTTTTAAATTTGACGCCATTTTATTTTAACTTCCGAGGGTAACATTTTTTTTACCTATAGCTCTTTGTTGGCTATTAGCGTAAAATGCAGTAATAGTACTCCAACTCAACGTTGTAACTCTCATTGTCCATATACTTGTCACCAAGGACACTAGAGGATAATTTAATTTAAATCACGTATTTTGATTTATAACTTTATTTGTCTTTTTTATGAAAGTACCTCTCTCTTTTTTGTCACGTAAAGTGAAGAAGAAGCGAAATAGTATATTATAATACAACTGTAATTAAGCCCTTAAAGCACGCATGGGTTTAGGACACGCGAGCGTAGTGGAGGAGTAAATGCTTTCAGGTGGCCATTCCCTAGAAAGAGACATCCGATAGTGAAATATTTATTATTTTTGGCCATAACTTTTCTTTCTTAGTATGCATATTTAAAAAAACTATAAGACTACCTAAATTGAACCATAATAAGACTATTACAATGAATTTTCACTCAATAATTTCAGTGGTTTGCAAAATAGCTTAATTTAAAACTATGAAATAGGAAGATTAGCATAGTTTTTAAATTTAAATCTAACTATTTTGCAAACCACTGAAATTATTGAGCGAAAATTCATAGTAATAGTCTTGTTGAGGCTCTGCTTAGGGAGTTTTATAGTTTTTTAAATATACGTACTAAGAAAAAAAAGTTATGGCCAAAAATAGTAAATATTTTCCTATCGGACGTCTCTTTCTAGGGAAGGGCCATCTTAAAGGCTACTTATACACGTGTATTATATGCTATTTTTTATTATACCTGCACTGCAAAGTAAAAATTAGAACAATTAATTAATGTAGATTCATTTTACAAGGTATTCTCTGAATTTCATTTTTAATCGGTAACATAGAGACAATTTTTTTGTTTGGTTCCTAAATATCTGTGTATTTACCATTGTTTAAAATTGGTTGTCACCTAAGCAACTTATTAGAGCAGTACTGCTTTCAAGGTTCGATTTTGCACGCTTTTAGTTTCAAAAATAGAGATTATAATTCAGGCATAATGAAAACATTTTTTTTTGCAATTTCATTAAATATGATAAGTTTAACTTTGTTACAAATAAGCTATTTTTTCTCTAATTTTAAATATTTGTTTAGGGAGCACCGTAGTCAACACATAGAGGATTATGACGAGGATGAGGAGGAAGAAGATTACGACGGCGTGAACCGCTATATTGTAAGCAGCGAAGAACCGAAGCCATTCGCGAAAGCGAACAAGAAAACTCCTAATCTCTCCAAGAAGAAAGTTCACGAAATGCTTATAGAAGACAGACTCGATCAACTAGAAACCATTTTACCTCACTATACTAGACGGAGGACCTACGAGACATCTACCATCACAATAACGAAAGTTATAAGCAACAGAAGAACAATGGCCACGTTAATCATTAAAAATTGTATCCCTCAAGGTTACGATTTTTGCTCTCCTAAGACAAGGAAAAGAAGATCGAAAGTGGCGCAAGTCACGAATAAGGCAAATGAGAGTCATTATTTTGGTTAATTCATCATGATTTTTTACGTTCAATTATTATGTCGTGATGTGTAGTGAAATTTGAAGACTGAATAATTGAAATTACATTGTCTGCTATGATATAATTAAGTATAATAGTATAATATTATTTACCTTGTTTTTAATGTATATATTAAGAAATTATAATGCTACGTTACTTATTGGTAGAAACTTGAATATTACTGAAAGAACATGCCTTATATTCGGAATATAACTATAAGTAAAAAAGTGTTAACAAAAGCATGTCAGAATATATTCCCAAACGTTAAATACAAACTTTTTTGGTTAGGCAGACAGAAATTTTTAAATGATTTGTTCGTGCAGCAGGAATTAGAAAGTGTGAAGATTTAATAATAAAAGAAATGAAGTACTATTTCTGCATTTACTGCATCTCTGCGTTTTCAGTTAACAGTTAGTTAAAAACGAAAAAAAGCCTCTCCCATATCATTCGATCACTTCTGCAATTTGTTTTAAAAGTTGTTCGTCAATATAACACGAATATAAATGCAGTTTGCAGAAGTGTACGTCTCTGCGTTAATTAGTAATTAATTTCTTGTATCAATTTTTGATACACAAAAAATTAAACGATTTGTTCGTCGATAAACCTTATCTTGAAATTCACTTTAAGTCATTAGAAACAACAAAGAAAGTCTGGCGCTTGTATGCGCCTGAGTTTAAGAGGGGTGAATTGTTTAAAACGTAAAAAGTGCTTAGCTTCTGCAGCTTTGCTGGCTGCTTCGATTATATGAAAAAAAAACAGCTGCCTAAGGAACCACTACTTCCACATACAGATTTTTCATCAGTCACTTTAAAGGAAACATCTTGACTAGATTTGCACTCTAGTACGTGGAAATTATTGGTCATAGAATTTTAATAATATTTGGAGCAGATGTCATAGAAAAGTTTGAGGCGTTGGTTTTTATCATATACGTTAAAAATGAAGTTTTTAGTGTACCGTACCTATTTTCCCCTATTCACAACCTACTACGTCCCACCACTTCAATAGAATTATCTCAATCAGATGTCATTACAATACATACGTGTACTAACTTTCAAGTAAATATCTCAATTTTATGTCATCAAACCCATTAATAATGGAGCGGAGATGGTGGTGTTTGAAAAATATTAGAAAGAAATCTGAGGCCTTGGTTTCTAGTATATACACCAAATTCCACATAACTGTACTCTTACCAGCTTGCTTTACTTATTTTTCCCTATTTACTACCAATTACTCCCACTCCTTCAACGCAATCATGTCAAAATATAATCTAGATTAAGATATACGTGTAACAAATTTCAAGTGAAAATCTAAATTTAATTTTATCAACTCTTTTAATAAGGGGGTGGTGCGGTGAAGGAAATATTATAAAAAAAACCTGAGGCCATCGCTTCTAGTGTATACAACAAATCTCAAATTTCTGTACTCTTACCAGCTTGCTTTACTTATTTTCCCCTATCTAACACTATTTAACCCCCAACCCTTCAACGGAATCATCTCAAAATATAATCTAGTTCCAGATGTCGTTATAATACATACATGCACCAAATTTCAAGTGGACATTTCAATTTTATTTTATCAACCCTTTATTAATGGAGTAGGGTGGTTAGAAAATATTATAAAAAAAATCTGAGGCCTTGGCTTTTAGTACATGCCCCGAATTTCAAGTTTCTGTACTCATGTCAGCTTGCTTTACTTAATTTCCCCTATTTAACCCTATTTAACCCCCCACCATTCAAGGGAAGCTTCCCAAAATATAATCTAGTTCCAGATGTCGTTATAATGCATACGTGAACCAAATTTCAAGTGAATATTTCAATTTTATCTGATCAACCCGTTTAATAATGGAGAATTGGTGGTGAGGGGTTGAAAAATATTATAAATAATCTGAGGCCTTGGCTTCTCGTACATACACCGAATTTCAAATTTCTGTACTCTTATCAGCTTGCTTTACTTATTTTTCCCTATTTAACCTCCAACCCTTCAACGCAATCATCTCAAAATATAATTTAGTTCCAGATATCGTTAAAATACATACTTGTACCAAATTTCAAATAAATATCTCAATTTTATTTTATCAACCCCTTTAATAATGGAGTAGGGGTGGTGGGGGTTGAAAAATATTATAAAAAAATTTGAGTCCTTAGCTTCTATTACATACACCAAATTTCAAGTTTCTGTACTCTTACCAACTTGCTTTACGTACATTTCTCTATTTACCCCTATTTAACCCCCGACCCTTCAACAGAATCATCTCAAAATATAAACTAGTTGCAGATGTTGTTATACTACATGCGTGTACCAAATTAGAAATGAATATCTCAATTTTATTTTATCAGCCCCTTTAAAAATGGAGTAGGTGTGGTGGGGGGTTGAACAATATTTTAAAAAAATCTGAGGCTTTGGCTTTTAGGATATACACTGAATTTCAAGTTTCTGTATTCGTACCAGCTTGCTTTACTGATTTTCCCCTATTTACCCCTATTTAACCCCCAACCCTCCAACGAAATCATCTCAAAATATAATCCAGTTCCAGATGCCGTTATAATACATACGTGTACCAATTTTCAGATGAGTGTCTCAATTTTATTTTATCAACCCCTTTAATAATTGGGCTAAGGGTGGTGGGGGGTTGAAAAATGTTATAAAAAAATCTGAGGCCTTGGCTTGTAGTACATACATCGAATTTCAAGTTTCTGTACTCTTACCAGCTTGCTCTACATATTTCCTCATATTTACCCCTATTTACCCCCAACCATTCACTGGATGTCTTCAAAAAACAATCCAGTTCCAGATCTCGTTATAATTTATACGTATACAAAATTTCAAGTCAATATCTTAAACCGTTCCGCAGAAAGCGTGCGGACAAAAAAAAGTTAGAGACAGACAAACCGACAGTCAGGCAGACATTTTTTTTGCTCAAATTTAAAATCTCGACGTTTCATGACATTCTAAACCTATTTCAAGAAAAAAAAAATGCGTGAACATTTTTTTACGATTACTATACTTCCAATCCACTACGTGGATGTGGAAGTAATATGAAAATAATAGTTACAGAAGTCAACTGTTCAGATTCTTTAGATGTGGAAGGTTTTTAGTAATTATTCGTAAGGTAAATGCCCCTCTATTGCCCACTTAAAGATTGTAGATGTCTCCTCTATTGCCTACAGTTCATTGTCAATAACATAAACTCATCAATTCACTACTTTTAACATTGAAATTAATTAAGTTGAGCTGTCTCTTAATTCTACTTTTAATAACACAGGCCCACAAAAAAGTAAATTTTCTGTATGTGGACCATGTATTCGATATATTTTTGACCGTTGAACACCATACCAATGTCTGTTTCAACCAATCAGGTCATGACTTCTCATTTATACTGACTTCTTTTCTGTGGTACCGTACTATTTTGTCTTCAAATGACCTGCGTAATGGTGTTCTTCGTTTTATTCCTTTCGTTTTCACATCCCTTTTTAATGTCCAACAGTAGTTACCTAAATTTGATGGAAACTGGTTTATATGAGAATGCAGGAAATATAGTTTCAAATTCATTAGACAACCGAATTTTCCGAATTTTCCTACCATGTTGAATACTATTTCTTTGTAGACAATGAAGAGTCTTCGCTCTTATTGTTCCCTAAAAATGTAGCGACTTTTTTAAAGCTTTGTCAAGCTCCCTTTTTCGTATCTGACAGTGTAGTGATGAATTTCTTATCTCTTTACATTTTTCTTATTTGTAGACCATCAAAAATACCTTCCTTCAATTTGGCTTCACTTATCTGTGGAAATTGTATTTCCAAATATTCAAAACATTTTCCTTCTTTGGAAATAATGGAAATGGAGCGTAGATATCAAGGTCGATGGGATGTTAATATGATGGCAGGCTACTATTGGGCATTGAAAAGGGATGTGAAAACGAAAGTAATAAAACGAAAAAGAAAACCATTACACAGATCATTCGAAGACAAAAGACTACAGTACCACAGAAAAGAATAAATCAGGATTAATAAGAAGTCATGACCTGATTGGTTGAAAGTAACAACGGAATCATGTTCAGCGGGAAAAAATACATCGAATACATGTTCTATTTATTTGAAATCTTTAATTTTTATGTTAAACCATATTCTGGCCTGTTTTATCTGTTGCTCGTGGTTAAAAAAAATCCTGACCCAATTTTGTAAAACTGACATCGAGATCGTGTTTAACGGTGAAAAATACATGGGAGCATAGATGTAAAGCCTCAGAATATTGACTTTCTTTTGTGTGCCTGTGTAATAATTTATAATTCGAAGTGATCATAGATTTAGTCTATTATAACCTCTTTGGAAGTGATATAAACGCACTTTTGCGAACAACTGACCAATAGAGGGGTCGTGGCCAATACAGAGAGTAGTTACCTTACCTTTTTTGTCAGTGTAAAGGTTTTGTTGAGAAATATAAATTTTTTGGATTAAATTAGAAATATTTGTAAAAATCAGCAACACACACTTCTGCATATGTTATTTACTAGTTCTGGGTTTAAAAACGACCAAATTATAAACAAAATGAAGTACATACAAATGATCAAAAGAGCTATACTTCACAATTATTTCTAGAAAAAATTCTAGGCTTCTGCAAATCATATTTTTGTTATTAATATTGATAAATGAACATTTTATAACAATTGCAGAAACGAACTAATAATTAAACAGACCTTTTCTTTACAATTTTGAAATTTATTTATTTAAAAAATCAGCGGCCTCCAAGCTCAGAACCTACTTTAATATATTCGTTATATCATAAACTGTATGTTGCTATCAGCGACATACTAATCATATGCCCATGTTACCCCGTCTCCCTAACTAGTTAAGTGCTACGAACATGTTGAATTTTTCAACAGTATTTAAAATCAAAAGAGTACTGTGATTTTTAAAAAAAAATCATATTTCTCACCTTAATGGGCATTTAGGCGCTGAAGATAGCTTATTTATTAGCTCTTTAGCCCCTTCATCTGAAGTTATTATTTTTAATTTCTACTCAAACAGATCTTATGTGTAGGTATATATTTGTACTGCCACAACCTTCATTTAGTTTTAAAACATGTTTTTTAGACAACTTTGAGGACTTGTATTCCTTTTGAGAAAAGTTTCCGGATACGCACAGAATCTGTTTGAGATATTATATATCATAAATATTGTCTAAATGTTATTTGTGGCATTATCTTAATTTTTTTTCCTTCTTCAATTCTTTGAGACTTCCTGCCACATGTATGTTTTCTTTCTAAGCGGTGCTAGGGGAATCTACAAAATATATCACAATTAACCAGTATGTTACTGGTAAAAAACCTCTACACCTGTGACGTTTACGTCAAAGGATCAGTTAAAGGTTGGTTTTTATAAATAAACAACACAAATAAGTATAAAAACTTGAAATTAAATATTTCGCCTACGTTTCGGAAATCTAATCTGTTTCCTTTTTCAAGGCTTTTTTGAAAAAATCTTTTTTGCTGTGTATGACAAATACACAGCTCTAAGAATGTTTGTTATATTCAATATCTATAGATACTTACTATTTACATAGAACTGTTGATATAGTTAACAGTTTTTTTAGTTTCTATACAATGTTAAGTTTGTGAAGTTCTTCTTTTAACATTGGTAGCCAAGTTGTACAGACATCTACGGAACAATTCGACACGCAAAAATTTTAACAAAAGAGGCAGATAGCAAAAAAAGAAATTAAAGAATCCGCGATAATATTATTGAATGAGGATAATTGCGTGTCGAATTGTTCCGTAGATGTCTGTACAACTTGGCTACCAATGTTAAAAGAAGAACTTCACAAACTTAACATTGTATAGAAACTAAAAAAACTGTTAACTATATCAACAGTTCTATGTAAATAGTAAGTATCTATGGATATTGAATATAACAAACATTCTTAGAGCTGTGTATTTGTCATACACAGCACAAAAGATTTTTCAAAAAAGCCTTGAGAAAGGAAACAGATTAGATTTCCGAAACGTCGGCGAAATATTTAATTTCATGTTTTTATACTTATTTGTGTTGTTTATTTATAAAAACCAACCTTTAACTGATCCTTTGACGTAAACGTCACAGGCGTAGAGGTTTTTTACCAGTAACATACTGGTTAATTGTGATATATTTTGTAGATTCCCCTAGCACCGCTTAGAAAGAAAACATACATGTGGCAGGAAGTCCCAAAGAATTGAAGAAGGAAAAAAATTATATATCATATTTTATGTCCTCTTAAAATAAGTGAGTGACCCAGTCCATAGGTACATTTCTTTAACTTTTGAATTTGCGAATGAATCTTTTAATTTTGAAACCTCGGGTACTGATATGAGATAACATTTTTAATAATGTGATATAAATACCTAAATTGGCCGACTTCCGGTTTCGAAGAAATTTGCTTTAAAATCAAATTTTCAAATGGGGCAACCTGTATACTTGGATTCTGGTGGCCAAAATACATATGATCCAAACTTTAGATATTATTTCGATCTTCAAAAAATATACATTTCTTAATTTTTTGTCTTAAAATTATTAGGAAGTGGTATGTAAGCACCTGTAAAATATTAGCTCTTCTTAAGATGGGGGAAAATAATGGTTAGATTTTGGAAATATTTCTGAAAGCCTGTAAAAAACGTGTTTGAATCAATTTACGGATGCTGGAGAAATTGTGAAAACACGAGGGTTATCTTTTTAATCAAATCTAACCATTACTTCATTCAAAATAATTATTTTAAAAAACGACTATAAAAATATTTATTTTTAAGTGCAGATTATTTTTAAAGAGAACGTAGACGTTGTGCATATCATGTTTTCCGTAATATAAAGGTTTAATTAAACAGTTTGTTCCATAGGACTTTTATTTAAAAAAATAGATCTCGTTGAAATACTAATATCATTCATAGTGGTCTACGACTCATGGACAGTGTGCCTTAATGAAGAGTAAACCGTATTTAATTTTAGTATCTGAATAAATGTTTATGTAACAAGAATATAATGTTAAAATGAGGTAGGAGTAAAATATAAAGTAAATATAAAATACGTATCTTTATTTGTAAATATTTATTTATTTTTATGAATATTATAAAGCTGTTGAAAAATTTACTTCACCTTTAATGTTTTAATTAAAAAAATAAGAATATTGTATGCCACAATTTGAAGTTAGATTACACCTAAACATTTTGTAAGAATAAATCTCCTATTAAGGTTATACATTTAGTTCCTTGTACATACATACAAACATTAAATACATCCTCCTTACATAGCAAGATGTAAATTTTAGTTAAATGCATATGTAGGGTGAACCATTAATAATAGGCCATAATTCTTTGGACCAAAATATGATATAAGCAAACATGCTTTGGTAAATTGTTGTTGTGGAAAAAGATAAAGGGTGTCAGAAAATACATAGGCTACCTGCTGTAGGCCACATCGAAAATTTACTCTAAGTTGCCGCAAATAGTTCATATGAAAATTAGTGAGTTTGCGTCGTTGCCATTCTTTAGTCTTTGTTTACGTTGTGTAATTTTTTCAATAAATACAATTTGCCCTTTTCAAATTGGGTTTGTTCTCTAAAATTTTTGAAATATTTTGCGAGAGTTCAAAGTGTGTCTAATTCGGTGACAGACGCGTGTTTCGTGGCTCCTAGAAGATCTCGAGATAAATCCGGATAAAGCGGCAACAAAACGTCGAAATTGTATTGAATTAAAGCGTAAACAATTCTGCATTGATTGATACAAATTAGCACAAGTCTGACTATTTATATAGTTGATATTTGATTAAATTATGTAGGTTGAATAAAGCAACACAAAATGGTGTATATAAACAACCCGAGAAAGTGTACTGCTTGACCGTAAAATCTATACCTGGATCCGTCACTTCTTGAAGTGGATGATATAAAATAAGCGACAGCCAGCCAGATGTGTGAATGAAACAGATTTCTTGTTTATGTAGCATTAGCATTGATTTAATTATTTATGTCTTTGTTAAATTTTAAACAAGAAATGGAGATGAAAATTGAAAAAGGTATTAATAACATAATACATAGGTGATGAAATGGAAAAACTGTCCGAAATTGAAACCGATTGTTTTAAGGAAACGACATACAGGGTAAGCAAACTATCCCTTTGGACCTCTTTTCTCATAACGCGCAAAAAAATATTGTTACCGCGAGATAGGGCCCTTCCCAGCATCTCCACCGTAAATGGATATTTACCTGTGGAGCGATTAATAAATAAAAGAAAAAACAAAAATAAAATAAGGAATAAAAGCTGCCAGATTCACGAACAGAAGAAACAGAAAACTTAGAAGAAGAAAAATAAGTAGATGACGATAGATGGAAACTGAAAAGAAGCATGGAAACTTAAAAGAAGCATCTCACAAACACCTACATTTTCCATCCTATATTCCCACCCCATGCGTCATGCGGCTTCCGCTGCTGACAACAAGCATGTCCAATGACCAACCCGGCGTATGCAGCCGGTCCCCGGTGGTATATAAAACATCTGAGATTTGGTTCCGGCACGCGGTTCGACCGTCCGTTTGGGTGTGTTCGACGGATGACCAAGCTGCGTGTTGGAACGAACCTCCACCTTACGCTGGCAAATAACTCAATCAATCAAATCAGAAAATTCTTGAAATATTTTTCTCGAAGACGGTTGGAATTAGGAAGTGCTATCAAGTGTACTTTTTTGACTTAGAAATGACTCTTGCACGAGGTTTTCTAGTCAAGAGTCAACGTTTCGAAAAAAAAGAGACAAAATATTCATCATCAGGCATAGCTCATGAGGGCCCTCTACAGGTTAGCGTGATGTTATATACAAATTATTGTTTCTTAGTTTAAAAAATGTTTCCTTACCAAATTTGGAGGAGATCCGTCAAGGGGTAGTTATGATATTGCAAAAAAAGAAACAGAATGCAACTTTGACACCCTGTATCTTTTCCACAGCAACAATTTACTAAAGTATGTTTGAATATATTCTCATATTTGGTCCAAAGAATGTACTCTTGAATTATGGTCTATTTTTAATGGTCTTCCCTGTAGATTGTCTAATTAGATAGATTCTACAAACTATACTCGAATGCCCTAACTCGATGTGTGTTGTGCAAACCAAGTTGATCTGGAAATGATTAAAACATAATCCGAGAGCAGCCGGGTACCATGTATTGATATCAATCTTCAGCCTATTGCACTCCCCCTAGTGGTTCCTGGGAAATGGTACAACCAGTGCTAAAAGGAGCACCGTAAGTTCTGCTCATCCCAAAATTAAGTTGATCTCTAGATGATTGCAACTTAGTTGGTGAAAGGCCCATCAAGTGATATTGTTCGAGCGTAGTGTTCAAGAGTGTTGGTGCTTATGGAAACTACTTCAGACAGAGTTGCATAGAGGAATACTATGTAGTAGCCCAAGTAGCACAGTATGGTGTCTACAGTTTTCACAACTAAATATTTAATATCGCAATGTTGAGATGCCATCCGATTGGCCCTAACTTGACTCTGAAATATCAGAACATGTAGTTTAAATATCATCTTTGCTAGATTAGATTAAGGTTAGGAAGGAGGAGCTGGGGCCTTGACCACCGCGACCCCCATGGATCTATTATGGTGCTGCTGTGTATTTTCCATGGGGCTCCTTATCCAGCTTTGTCCTTTGCATCAAACTAGACAGCCTTGATAAGGGCCCCTCAGTGTAGCTGTCAGCTCTTGGTTTTTCCTCACCAAGTAGTTCGTCCTTTGCAGATGTATTAGATTCAGATGTCTATTAAGTCGGCAGTGACCGGTTAGATGACCCACTATTATTCTTATGGCCTCTCTGTTTTGGCATAATGGGTCCTCCGTACCTTTGCCATAACATAACATTGCCTATTTGAATTTATGGATCAACTGAATTATATACCTGGTTATTCTCAGGACTAAAATGCTGTTTGGAAGCCTAAACTATGTTTACCATATCTATAGCTGTGGATTGGCTTCTGCAGCTGCAGGTAACAGTGATAAAAGTCATAACCAGTTTGATGGCTCGTGTCATAAAAAAATTACGACCTTAACTTCTAGTATATTCACCAAATCCCAAGTTTCTCGACTTTTACTATCTTGCTTTACTTATTCACCGCTATTTATCCCTATTTACTCCCAATCCTATAACAGAGTAAGCTAAAATATAATCTAGTTCCTGACCTCCCTATGATAACTACGTGTATCAAATTTCAAGTACATATCTTTATTTTATTTTTTTCTTACTTTTTGCTGGATATTTTGCCACTGAAAAATATTTAAAAATTTTAATGAAAAAACCTCTGCGCCAAATGGATCAGACAGAGGCTGATTCTTGAATATTTGATTGTTTCAGCCTAAAAATATATAAACTAGAACAAAGTTATAAACTAAACAATGAAAATGAAAGATATAGGCAGTTAACGTTAATTTTTTGGCCGTCAACCAGAACGGAAGTAGATTTTCTTCCGAAACGTTAACTGCCAATAGCTTTCATTTTCATTGTTTAGTTTATAATTTTGTTCTAGTTTATATATTTTTAGGTGTGAGACTTTTTCAAACAACAAGTATGCAAGAACTAACCTCTGTCTGATTCGTTTGGCGCAGAGGTATTTTCATTAACATTTTTAAATATTTTTCAGTGGCAAAATACTCAACACAAAGTAGGAAAATCAGGAATATGCCACAAATAAACAATTATGGACAATATTTATTTTATTCTGTTAACCCCTTTATTAATGGAGTGTGGGTGGTGGTTGGGGTGGCAGATGCCATATAAAAATTGGAACCTTAGCTTCTAGTATATACACCAAATTTCAAGTTCCTGGAGTCTTATTAGCTTGTTTAACTTATTTACCCATATTTATCCCCCAACCCTTCATTGGAATAAGGTCAAAATATAATCTAGACAGTTGCAGATTTCGTTATAATACATACACGTGTAATAAATTTCTGGTCACTATCTTAAACCGTTCCAGAGAAATCGAGCGCCCAAAAAAGTTACAGACCGACCGACAGAAAATATTTTTCTCTTTAAAATCTTCACCTTTCTAAACTTATTTCAACAATAAAAAATGCAATATTTTTACAATTACTATACTTACTTACGTGGAAGTAATTACTTCCTTCCGGAGAGAAGGAAACAATGACCATTATACTCTTTGCCGATTTACTACACTTTTTATATAATTACATTTATATAATAGACATTTTTTTGTTTAATTACAAAACATAAAGAAATATGTAATTTTTAAATTTAAATAATTAATAGCTTTTTATTTATTTATCGATTTTGTTCAAAAACAAGTGTTCTTCCTCTAGCTAACAGTAACTTATTATCCAAATTTCAATACAATCGGATTTTTGGACATGCTTTTAAAATTAAGTCTATATTACGTAAAATTGTCTGCCGAATCGATTTTCGGGGGGCGATTTTCGATATAGGCTTTTATCCCCTATGTTAATTTTACCCCTCCTTTCGGGGATATGCCATATTTGTAGTTTTTGAATATAACTCGTGCTACCTCGAAAACTATAAAAGCGATAAGGATAAAATTTTAGACCGAGGTTAAATAATGTATGGCGATCAATAGCAGCGTTAAAATGGTATTTTGTTTATTTATCCTCCAAGAAGAAATAAAGAACGCGAGGGTTCTGAGTTTTACACAATCTACACCTACTTTTAAAAGTATGTTCAAAAGTTGCATAGCAATGGAGAAATAAGCGGAATTTCGATTACTGGATCCCCTACTAGCCTGTAGCATCTTTAACAGCATTTGCCTTCTATATGAGAGCAATTCAGCCTAATAATTTCTTTTCGGTTTATTTTGGAATAAGCATTTCATATCCTTTACCTTTTGTTTATAGGAAACTTCGATTAAAGAGGGATAAATTCCTTGATTGAAGACAGGAAATGTATGGACATGGACGTATGGCAACAGTTCCTATTACTCCCGCTTATATCGCGCCAAAGGTATATTTGTGACAAATATTATGAGCATATAATAGTACATTCTACAGATTTCTAGTTTAATAAAATTTCACAGCATTGATAATTCATGATGCTACCGATAGATGACACTACAAGGCTTGTTTTTAAACTGAAGGTAGGAAAAATCGTTTTTAGCCTAACGGAATATTAGTCTTTAAAGGGTTATATAAAATAACAAAATTATCTAAAAAGTCTGGTCTATTCCACGAAATTTTTATACACACTAATGTGCTATTTGAATTTCATGGATCGGTTCATTCCTTTATGTGGTATAAAATTCCTAAGTTGAATTTTGTTTTAAGTTGTTGTGGAGTAGGTATTATAGTTTATCTAACATATAAAACTTTGTATTGTTCTATTGCTCTGATAACGGATACGGCCCAGTTTCAATAGCGATATTCTACGTTTTCCAAAGTTCATCAACATTTCTATCGAATTTTTATGCATAACTTTTAAGTCTAACAAAATAGTCATTGGAACTCAGACATGTAGATACAGATAGATTTCGCTGTTTTATGTTAGGGATATAAAACTATTTTACGTGCTTTTCTGTCTTATGTGTGTTATACCTATACAAATATATCAATAAAAACTTAACGTGGCATATCGCGCGTCGACGTCGATAAAACGAACTTTTTTTTTGAACAATCAAAAAACGTATTACACAATTTAGCAACCCCTTTCCTATTTTAACATGTATCAAGCAATATAATAATACGAAAACATTATTTAACCGATTGGGATAATTTAGAAAATGGAGAAGTTCTCAGTTCGATCCGCATATTTGTTTATTTATTTTATTTTTCTGCTCGTTACTCATCTGGATGTGTTTAAGGTGGCCATTTCCTAAAAAGAGACATCCGATAGGGAAATATTTTTGCCAATAACTTTTTTTTCTTAGTACGTATATTTAAAAAACTATAAGTGTACCTAAGTAGAACCATTACAAGACTATTACTTTGAATTTTCACTCAATAATTTCAGTGACTTGCGAAATAGGAAGATTAACAGAATTTTAAAATTTAAATTTAGAAAAAAAGTTATGGCCAAAAATAATAATTATTTCCCTATCGGATATCTCTTTCTAGGTAATGGCCATCTCAAGTGATTTTTATGTAAACTGTAAGGTAATGGCTTGGCAGTGGTCCCATATTAGTTTCATCAAGCCAGGACCATCATAATCTTACTTGGAAGTTCTTTAACGATCTTCAATTTGCCACTTAGTATTTACGTGGAAGCTAACCGATAGAAGTTCAAAATGTAATAACAATTTTAACAGTAGCACATAACCGTACTGAAGTGGTGAATGGTGATCATAATTTCCACGATTTATTCCCATTAACCCCCTAGTGGGTTTTAAAAACTTTTTATGAAATTTTTTAGTATATTGGTCAGTTCGACTTGTAGTTACGGTAAAAAAATATGAAATTCCAATTTTTTTTTTCAAAAAGGTGATTTTTTTTTGAGTATGATATATCATACGGTGGGAAATAGAAACATGTGAAAGTGGTAACAAAGATTTATTTTCAAATTTATCAAAAACATTATTTTGTTTTGTATGGTATTGACTAAAATAGCCGTCGGGACAGGCCCGTCGAAAGGGGAGGGGGGTCGGGGGAAGCCCCCGGGCCCGGTAGTTTTTGAGGGGGCCCGGGTTCTACCTGAAGTTAGAGATTTGCATTAGGAACAACGAGAGAGGTATACTTTTTAATGATTAGTGTGATGTAAATAATAACGAGTTCCGAATGACTTGTACTGTTTATAATGAGATAAATGTGAAATTGTTAGGCAAATGAATATCCCCCTGCTCTTTAAAATTTCTAATTTCTACTGCGATAAATATTTCAATCCTAAGGAATACTTCCCCCCGCTCTTAGAGATAAATAGTTTATTATTATGAATGGCACCCCAGCTCTTCGAAATTTATATTGAAGATTGGTGGGAGTTGTATGTTACTAGCCCCCTGATTTTCTCTCGAGGGCCCTGCGTCGGGATGCAGACCTACATTACATTTCAAACAAACAAATTTAGAACACTTTCCCCATTTCGCACAACGACGTTGGGTCTCTCTTTTGTCAATCCAATGTTCCTTGCTTTCATACCTAATTTCCCCTACAACTTTAGAGCTACTCTTAGACTTCTGGCCCACGTTTGGTCCCAAAAGAGGAGAAGACAAAATTGCTAACACTATTCTTCTTATAAAATCTACTAAGCCTATATCGGGATCTACATATCGATATAAGAACCACATATTTACCAGTGCACCATTTAGACAGAATCTAAAGATAGGCCAATACCATTTTTTCGATCTGATTCTTGGTCTGTAAAGTGCACCCATCTGGTCAAAACGATCAACCCCACCCATATCTCTATTGTAGAAACTTACGACTGATTGTTGCTCTACGGTTACTGAGGCTCGTTCTTGTTTTGACCAGCGCTTACAAGAGCCCCTAGTTGTATAAATGTTTTCGTCGTTCGAGTTTGTGGCTAAAGTAACTTGATTATTGTCATACCAACAAGTTATTGTAATGTTTGTTTTATCTTCATGCAAAGTCGAATGTGTACCTACCTCCTTTTTCCTTCTTTAATTCTGGTAGGGGAGCTTTTTCTATACGGTCTGACCTAGTCGTTCCAACACAGTTTACGTGTTCATTAGTGTTTCTAGTAGGAGTAAAGAATTAAAATAATTGTCGACAAAAACGACGCCATCTTTTGATATAAAATTTACATACAGTTTTTCGGTTACGCTGCTTCCTAATGTCTTACCTTCAATTTTATCTCCAGCCCCAGCGTAGGTATTAAACTTTCTAAGGTATCCATTAAAAGTAGTAAGGCACCAGTAAGTCATTGAAATGAAGGAATCTGTTTTGTTCCAATCTATTGCTGGGCATACAATTTGCTACAAGCGTGTATTGGGTATCCGCCTTTTGTTTCCCAATACATTCTTCTCGAAGGAACTGGATTATAACCGAATGAAACAATTACAGCAAAATATTTATATGTTTATCGTCATTAGTTACATTGAAATCGTGGAAACCTTTTTGGTCGGCATATTTTTTTGTTTTTTGACAAATATAACCGATAAACTCATCATGAAAAAATATTATGAATATATCAACAAGTGATAAATTTTCATTTCTATCCACTATATCAAGAGCCACATTTCTCAGTTTATCTAGTTTTTGATTTCTTGGTGTTAAATCGACCTTTTTCCATATTCTGTCAGGTTTCTTTTCCTCTTAGATTTTTGTTTTTTGATTATTTTAGTCGTTTTCTAATCTCTGCTAAGGTATCCAAATCACCGCCGCTATCGTTTTCTTCTTCACTTTTATTTCTTGTAGCTTCTTCGAATAGCTGCTCTTTTCTCCATGTTTAGATATTGTCAAAACTTCCATATTTTGGACCAATACACTTTTCCAATGTCTGGAATAGTAGGTATAACTTCCCCATCACTAGCTGCCTCATCCTGGTCACTGTCTTGGCCATCTGCTGGAGGTAAAAGCACTAGTTCCAAAGTTTCAGCGTCTTCAACTTCTTTATAATGGTCATCGTCGGAATCTAAGGAATCCAAGTAGTTTAGTAATTCCTCCTTTCTTTTCCTCTTAGATTTTTGTTTTTTGATTATTTTAGTCGTTTTCTAATCTCTGCTAAGGTATCCAAATCACCGCCGCTATCGTTTTCTTCTTCACTTTTATTTCTTGTAGCTTCTTCGAATAGCTGCTCTTTTCTCCATGTTTAGATATTGTCAAAACTTCCATATTTTGGACTAATACACTTTTCCAATGTCTGGAATAGTAGGTATAACTTCCCCATCACTAGCTGCCTCATCCTGGTCACTGTCTTGGCCATCTGCTGGAGGTAAAAGCACTAGTTCCAAAGTTTCAGCGTCTTCAACTTCTTTATAATGGTCATCGTCGGAATCTAAGGAATCCAAGTAGTTTAGTAATTCCTCAACATCTTTGGGATCGCTAGGATCGTACTTCTTATATCTTCTGAAATAAGTGTTTATCCTTAGATTCCCAGCGTATCATACATAACTTTAAGTAACATTTTCGAAAAGTAATAACATATTTCTGCAAAAAAACATGAAAAGGTAAAAAGTGTACTTAGTTAACAATCACGGTAAAATCTGTTATTATAAAAACACTTCAAATTACAAAAGTGTTGTTCATTTTGTATGATCCAAAACAACATATGTTTATTTATGATGATGCTGTAAAACTTTAAAACGTTGCCGATTCCCGGATTCACTATTGCTGATAATACATAACGTCAAATATAGTATGGTGGTGTGTATGATAAAAAATGCGCTGGGCATTAATGGGTTAAAATGTTTAAATCACCACCATATTAATTTTCCAAAAAAAATCAGACTAGCAAACCAGACCTATGTATCCCTATGTATTTTCGATCACCGAATCCGAATCTAAGGTAAAAAAAAATGTACACCCTCAAAATAACTAGCCAGAGCCAAGAAACACCCCTGGAGTGGGGTAAGAAGAAGATTAAGCAACGAGAATAGTTGTTACATCTTAATCAATCGAATTATACAAATTAAGGTTAAACAGCAGCGTACATACAATAAATATGAAACACAGCTCCAGGGAGGGGCGAAAACTGTCTCCCATATATAAAAAATCGATCCAAAACAGCAATGGCTGCTAAAAAAACTCGAAATGTTTAAGTTTTGTTAAAGTGATAAAAATCTGCATTAGGGCTTTGGAGAAAAAAAATAAACAAAAATTTCGCGACCTTCAATAACATTTTTTGAGAACTGCTGGAATATTGAGATAGGTTTAGATCTAGATCTGATCTGAAGAAAACTATACTCTAACTCTCCCTTGTGCAATATTTTAGTTACTGTTGGTGTTTCCTTATGTACACACGTCCAACCCGCCGTTCGTTGTTTTTGTTATTTTTAAATTTCGCGTCATTGTGTATTTATAGGCAAGATTTATTTTATTGACTTACCGTTCAAGTTGTCAAATTCTTGATTACGTACAGACACAACTTACTTGTTCGTCCTTTTTGTATTCCTTTTTGGATTTCGTACCAAGTTTTTATTTTATTTTTCTTTATTGACAACGTTAGTTGATAGTTTAGTGTTTAGTGTTGAACGAAGTGCGTATGTACTTAATTCGACGTACCGAATTGTGTGTTGATACAGATGCAGAGATTTTGAATCATTTAGGTAGGTAGTAAGCTTTTAACCCAGGACACTCATTTATGTTACAAATGTTAATAAACCACATTTAAATTTTCTAAATTATAAACAATGGAATATTTTGTTCCAAATTAAAAAACACACATGTAAAGAAATGCTCTGTTTAAACCCCTATGGCCATTATTTGCTTGCAATTGTGCACGAAGAGAGAACGAATTATTTACCTATTTATACTTGCCTCAGTTCAGTTGAGGCGGTCCATCAAAGGCGGTCGATGATCCTTTGACACCGTTTGTGCCGGCGAGCACTTTTTTATGACAATTTAAAAGTTGTATAATTGGGAAGTACAAATCCATCGACCAAGAAAAGCAGTGGTTCTCAATAGTTGTCTACCATAATACTAAATATGTTAACCTAGATAGTTTTTTTCAAAGTGCCCCTAGAGGGAAAAGTCATAAAGGTTTTTTTTTGTCTAGTCGATCCCCATTACCAGTTTTTTTAATGACATGAAACTGATTACACCCTGTATCTTTCGCGCTTTCTAGCGGCGAAACTATACGGAATCCGGTCAAAACGTAGACAGAATTTGTAGAACATTTTATGCTTTATAACTTCGCTCTGCTGACATTTTACACCAAAATGCACATTTCTTCCTTAAAATACAGAAAAAGGCGAAAATGCGCTAAAATTCATATATATGTATATATTTCTCGAGAACCCCCATTTTTAGAATTGGGGGGTGGGAGGGGGTTTGAAAATCATGTTTAGACAATCCAAATGTTTCACTTTTTACTCACTCACTCAGGTCTCACAGCTGTGGAAATTTTTCCATAAAACAGCGATTTTTTGACCTATTTGAAGGGACTAAATAATAATTTTTGAACACATAAATCTAGTTATCCTGGAATAAACGACTCTATTACAATCATCATTTTCAAAATAATATTTGTTGATATGGAGTAAGTTGTTGGTGTTCGATTTTTCATTGGCTTTATTTTAGTTTATTGCTGTTTTATTCGAATATCTCTGTAAATATGGTGATTTATATGAATGTGGAAATGGCGACAATATATTACGTATATTATCGCGGAAGATCTCGGCAATGGCCAGCAAGATCTCCCGATCTTCATAGTTTAGATTTTCTTTTGTGAGGTCATCTTAAAACCCTGGCATATAAAACTCTCATTAACACTTTAGATGATTTAAGAGAGCGAATAGTCGCCTCATGGAAACAATATGGAATACCCAGGGAATATTTGAACGAGTGCGCAATTCGAAGCAAAAACGGACGGAATAAATGAAGGTGTCCATTTTCAACCATTTTTATAAAACCAAATTTATCATTATAAGTGTTAATAATGATTAGTTTCAATTTGAATTTAATTGTTTTAATCAAGAACTGTGCGTCTGACGAGAAAAACGCAAGAGGCCGTTTCATGTAGAATTGATCAATCTAATCAGAAACCATATCATCATGGAAAAATGTCAGCGGCGTACCATTATTTTTGGTAAAAAATATCAGAGGGCATCTTTGCAGGGACGCCACTGGTGGAGCTATAAAACAACTGCTCCGACTAAAATATGTGGTTTTATATATCCTATTGACACATATCAAAATTGAAAACAATATCTAAAATACTTTCTGAGATATTAAAAATAATGAAGTATTCAACACCATGTAATAAAAAATTTAGCGCTTGCGGACTTACGTTCAACTTTTCTTCATAAAATGACCTAAGGAATCACACTCTGAAATATTAGCACGTCATTAGGGAACACCCTGTATAATTAAAATGTCTATATTTATTTACTTGCTAGCTCTGACAATTTGTGCCATTTCTCAAACAAAAAGAGAACTGATTAAATAATAAGGAAAGTTAGTTCAACAATAAGATCATTTATATAAGAGATTTGAAATGGTTCGCCTTGAGATTTTTCAAATTGTGGTTGAAAGGCATTGAACTGAACATATAACTACGGTGGGTGTTGACTCCCACAACAAACACTCTTAAATTGAAAAGGCAACCGATACGAGAAATACAATCTTTAATATTACCAAGCATAGCAAAGAGACACTGTTTAAATTCTGATTCAACTAAATTGAGCCAATCACTTTGAGCTGTGATTGGATTTCAATTATCTAAAATTGGGCGATTGTAATTCATTGGTTAGTAGTATGAGGTAAAATTTCTTACTGAGAAAAATAGTCTGGGATCCAGTTTAATTTAATGATTATAACTGATATTTCATTGCTTACTTAATACTGACAAAATAAAAATTATGTAGATGTAAATGAATTAAGTGATTTTACCCTTGTTATATTTTCGAAAAACGCCGTGTCATGTTAGAGTAGCCATTTATAAAAATAGCAAGCCTTCTTAATGATATCTATCTTTTTAAAAGATGATTTTTCACCGCGCGTCTTTATGAAAAAAATTAAAAAGTTCCTAATTCAACCTGTTTGTATGTTTGTTCAATCAGCACTCTGGAATGCTTAGGTATGTGATATGGAATCTTTTGGAAAGTGTAGAGTAAGGCTCTGCGGTGGTCCCATATTACAATACTTTTTCTAACCGAGAACTTGGCGGATGCGCCAGTCATAATTGTTAAAATTTATTTCATCAGAATTGAGTTAAAATTAGTAATTAGATACTTTCGGTGTAGCTGATAATAAAAGTAAAAAATTAAAAAAAGTGAATCTAACAAGGCTTGCATAATGGGCTTGTTCAATGATATTCTCTTTATATGCTTTTTATACTTTTTCATATAGTACTCGATATTCTCATCATGCACTTAAAATTTCGTATTATTAACTTTTTCCGTTCTTGAGATTAAAGGAGTTGAAATTAGTAATAGTTGAAAAAACCGAGCGTTAATTTGTGACGTCACTATACGCAAGTGAAGTAAGAAAAGTGGCTTTCTGTGTCCTTTCAAATTTAACCTGAAAATCATGGAATTTTCAAACGCTGGTAACTAAATAAATACGTCGAGTGGAAGTTCGTTCTATGTCTCTACGGAAAGGAGAAGGTCGGCGATGAATCGTGATCGTAAATAGCAGGGTCAAAATCGAAAATTCGTCCCGACAGGCGCGAGAGAAAATTGTAATTTTTTGACATTTCACCAAATTGTACTCCCCTACTGTCAAGAAGTAAGCAAAACAAACAATATTTCGAAAACACTTATAATTATAACAACTAAGGAGCATCAAGTCTATTGAAATCGCCGAATCTATGCGTATAGCGATGTAGCGCCTCGCCACTCCCCATTTTCGCGAGGTGGAGATTTGGAATGGTTTTTAAGATACTGAACGTGCGAATAAGATTCTGATTTTTTTCAGATCCATTATTTTATACTTGCACTTTCGATTTATGGAATAAAAAAAAAATGCTGACCAAGCCCATTGCAAAACTTTTGCAAATTTTCATGTTTGTTGCATGGGGATATAAGAATTGTTCGATAACGAGATTACCGTTAAAGCAAATTTGAAGTGACAGATACTTTTTTACTACATAAGAAGTCACCAAAAAGGCTAAAAATACACTTTCAGGAAAATTGAATTTTAAGAAAATGGTTGTATAAAATACGAAATTAATAAAATTTCACCAGCTCCCATTTGAACCTAAAGCCTTTCCCAGACTATGCAATTTATAGCTGCGGTTCGGTTGCTGCAACATAATCCCCGCAATTTGTATTATCACACTATGCGATTCTGTCGCTGCAACCGAATTGCACAAATTAGAACATGTCCTATTTTTCTGCAAGAAATCGCCGCGACTTAGTGATTTTTGTAGGAACTTTGGTACTGCCAACATATATTTTTCTATTGGCATCGCTTAGGTAGTTGACTAAAAGCTAATATCACATGTCTTCAGTCAACTATAACTTCATTGTATGTACATATAGGCATTATTGTGTAGAGTATCTGTCATTTTTCGATTTCTGTTTATATTCCAAAATCCAAAATTAGTAAAATCGCGTTTGACTGGTCTCGTGAAGGAACCAGGATGTTAATAGATCTATATGAACACCATCCTTGTTTATACAAAACTCATCATCCAAACTATAAAAATAAAACCAAGAGATCTGAAGCCCTCAGTTCCTTGACCATTTAAAGGAGAACATGCCGAATGTAACATTGGAAGACATAAACAAAAAAATTCATGGTATCAGAACACAATATTTTAAGGTTAGTTCATTATTGTTGTTACAAACTACTGCGGCCAAAAAGATTGTGTAGCGTTTATTCGCCTTTTTGGAAACACCCTGTGTGAATCCGTGGGTTCTAAATAATTTCAACAAGAGATAAACACTACTAACACTTTATTTAACAATTTACTGACTATACAATACTTCAAAATAAACTTTATTTACTTCTTATTTAACCTCACTTTTCACTGTTCAACTTGTTCACTTTTATAAACTGCTTTCTTAATAAAACTTCCTTCTTAAAACTTTCTCTTCCGCGCTGGTAATCGCGCCTTATATACTCAGAATTTGACTCTCTAGATCCATCTAGAAACAATCAAGAATCTTCTCCAACAACATTCCAGAAAAAGTCCATTTCATTCTAACAGCTTCCAGTCACAATTAGTAGGCATAGGCGTATCATCTCCAGTTCCAAGGGGGTGTAATTCATAACAATTGATTATGTTATTGACAATTGCGGTAATTTTAGGAATTAATTATTATAACGTTGGCAATGACAGTTAAATAACTAAAGATTGCAGCGACCGCATTGCAAAGTATGATAACTACTCGAAATATTGTGTTGCGGTGATAAATCGTCGCAATTCTGTCGCAGCAATAGATTGCATAGTCTGGGAAAGGCTTAATAGACCGGTCAGCACGGACCTATGGTGAAAAGTTAGAAAAAAATGCCAAAAGTTTTTAAGTTTTGGAGGAGCTAAAAAAATAATAAATTCGCCTTTGCACCCTTTCCCGCCTCCCGGAACAGTGTCAAATTAACAAAGAATGTAAATATTCAACAACTTCTTGGAAAATTCCAAAATTTATACAAATCGTGGAGAATATTTCAATAATTATTAGACATCTTATATCAAGTTTTCTTATTTTTTATTGGGTATTTTCCCACTTAAAAATGTTAAAAATTTTTAATGACAAACCTCTGCGCCAAATGGATCAGACAGAGGTTGGTTCGTGAATACTTGATTCTTACAAAACGTCTCACACCTAATAATATAAAAACTAGAACAATATAATAAGGTTATAAACTAAAAACTGAAAATGAAAACTAAAGACAGTTAACGTTTCGGAAGATTATCTACTTCCATTCTCAAAACTTTTCGGCCGTTTCTGTATCTGTCAGTCTGTCTGCCGGTCTGGTCTGTCTGTCGACCGGTACCTATGTCTGTAACTTTTTTGTGCGCACGATTACTCTGAAACGGTTTAAAATATTGACTTGAAGTATGATACATGTATGTACCACAACGAGATCAGGAGCAAGATTATATTTTGAGCTTATTCCATTGAAGGATTGGGGACAAATAAATAAGGCAAGCGCTAGTACGAGTCCATAAACTTGGGATTTGGTGTACTTAATAGAAGGCAAGGTCTCAATCTTTTTATGGCATCTGCCACCCCTACCCCCACTCCATTAATAAGGGATTAGCAGAATATAATTAAGATGTTGATTTGGTTGGTACATGTATTATTGTGCTATCACGAATGACAAATTTTGGTGTCTTAAGTGTTGTATTGTGTATATTCTACCAAGTTTTTGCATCATCACATTGACAACGTACGATTGTTTTCATTTTTGCATATGTAATACAAGAATACATATATTGTCTGTAAGAGAATACATACTTACGTAAAGTAACTTATTTTGTTAGAAAAACGTAACAAATCAAGTTATTTTAGGCGTAGGTACTTAAAGTGAACTAGAGCCTAACTTAGATTTAGTGAAAATGATGGGCGAATGTAATATTACGTGGAATAAACTGAATAATCCGTATTTCTGAAAATGTTAGCGCTTCTGTGAAGTCGAAGAAAATGATAAATTATATGTCGTGGTTGCATGCAATGGTAAATACAAAGTAAAACCATTCTTATAAACATGTCTGAGTCTGCATCTTATAATTTGTAAAATGACGCTCTGGTATATGAGCCCGGGGATGTGGCCAATATGGCCAATTAAGGACTTCAGCGGTACTCTAAAAACTGACAGAGATTACAATACGACATGGGCTGAGGGACGGACTGGCGGGTAAAATTTTTGTGCACAATAACAGTAGAAATTTAGAAGTATTGTCTTTGGTAAATAAATAGTTATTTGGTACAATGATAAATTAAAAAAAAAACTCTGTTTTGTTTATGTCAAGATAGGAATAATATGTTATATATTTGTGAAGCATTGACGAACTCGACATTCCATGATACACTGACAATATTAAGTTCGACTCTGTCGTCGGTAGGGTTTACATACCTGCTGTAAACCGATAAAATAATTTCGGTAGGAGGGAGTCGGCTAACTATATCAAAGTAATTTGAAATTATAATTCAAACAGATGTGTTTCTGTTACTTTCTTATTTTAATCATGCCAAACATACTTTACATGAGAACAGTGTTGTTCTATGTATTACGTAATACATTATATTTATGATTTACCATTTCATGTAAAATGTTATAAAAGGCCTTAGCTTCTAGTATATACACCGAATCTCAAGTTTCTGTACTCTTACCTGCTTGCTTTTTTCCCTTACTTATCCCTATTTACCCCCCAACCCTTCACCGGATATGTTCAAAAAACGATACAGTTCCAGATCTCGTTATAATAGATACACGTATAAAATTTCAAGTCAATATCTTAAACCACTCCAGAGAAAACGTGCGGACAAAAAAAGTTACAAACAG
This sequence comes from Stenurella melanura, assembly GCA_963583905.1. NCBI lineage: Eukaryota > Metazoa > Arthropoda > Insecta > Coleoptera > Cerambycidae > Stenurella > Stenurella melanura. The sequence continues at coordinate 79,732,533 of OY757309.1, read as the reverse complement.
ACAGACAGACAAACAAACAGACAGATAGGAGACAGACAGACAGACAGACCGACCGACCGACAAACAACCTGACATAATTTTTTTCCGATCAAATTTAAAATCTCGACGTTTCATGGCATTCTAAACCTATTTCAATTAAAAAAATATTTGAAAATGTTTTTGCGATTACTATGCTTTCACTCCACTACGTCGATGTGGAAGTAATTATGTCTATTTGTTGTGGACGGATATTTAAAGGTGCTGAAATGAAAATAGCTCATGGCGTTATAAATATATGCATATTTATATTTAACCAATTGTGAGTGTAAAAATCAATAATATTTATGTTGACAAATTTCATGAACACGCTCGAGGCAAAAAGGAGAAAATAGCAACCAAACACGTATGAAATCACTGATATTTTTGTTATAATATGTCTGACGTTACCGCATAATAAAATTCCAACCTTTTCGAAATTCATGGTTATTATTAAACAGTTTGCAACTAACTATCAATAGAAAAGCATACTACAATTTATTAAGCTTTTGCATAGTATTAGATTTTATTAGGTGATGATTTACGTGCAGTTTTAATATATATTTATAATATAAGTGCAACGCCGACGTGAGAAAACACGGTTAAAATGAATGTGATTCAAAGGTTATGCAAGGTAAGTAAAAGTAAATTAGTTAATATTTTTAGAGGATTTTACGTTCTTGCTTTTATGCTTACTTTTCTTCAATGTTGAGATTCATAAAGAAGAGATCTTAAAGGCTCACAGTTAAAATATATATTTGCCCTTTTTTATAAGTGTGGCTGTCATCTTTGCGGGATTTTGAAAAATGCACTGCTTACTACCATATGATTGTAGTAAACAGAAACTCAATTTTTATAAAAATTATTTTCAACAATTTATCAACTACTTTCTTTATCTCGTGTTCCTCTTACTATTTATAGACCTAGCTAAATAATAACAATTTGTAATAAATAAATCAAAAGAATTTAGACAGGGTCGGACCTAACGAATACGGTGCCCGGGGTGATTACTTTGGCGCACATGCATCGCCATTATAAAATTACTAAAGTCTTTTTGTCTAAATCGTTTAGAAACAGTTCATTCTGAAGGCAAGATGAATGTGGGAAGTCGACAATTCCGCAGTATTATGTGGGGAACTGAAAAATGATAATTAAATTGAATGCCATTTACTTGATAGTTCAGAAAAGTCTAAATGCATAATTTAACTATGAATATTTTGATATTTTTTGCACTTCTTCCTCTGTGTTCCTGTATCGCTATCGTTCGTTCTGTACTTTTTTATATCTATTATTAGAAAAACACTAATTTCCTATATTTGTTATGAAAATAGTTTTGTCAGTTTTTACAAATATGTGTAAATTGTTATAAAAAACTTTTGGTAAATAATGAATCTAGGTGCCGCTGAGAGACATGTGCGAAACTATGTGAAGAGGTCATTCAATATTCAATTCAATAGCACCCTACAATAACACGTTTTAACAGATTTAGCAGAGCCACCTACATGGAAAATATCAATCTATTATAGTAACATTTTCTACTAATATGATAGTGAGAATTATAGAATTGCTTCAAAAATTAAAATGTTAATGTTAATGTGCATTGATGTCAAATGTGGAAAAAATCTGTGAATTTGAAACAAGTACAATGCAAAATATGTAGAATACAATTTTAAGCGAGACAGTAAATAAAATAAATGTTATACTCAATTTTCAAATGGTTGGAGATGAATTTAGATGTAAATCTGTGAATTTTCATTTGTAAATAGGCGCTTTTGGCTCTACTTTGTTACGACAGTCAGTGCCCTTGCCTAGCATCATTCCTGAATCTAGGTAACCATAAAGTGCATTTTTGTTTTAACCTTAACACAAATGAAATTAAAGGGGGGTATTCAACTGAACAAAACAACAAGAAATTTAATTCATCCTCTGTTCAGTTCCGACTTATGAACTTGTGCGCCCCTAGGCACTGGATTTTTGACGCCCCCCTTAGTGGCTATACAGGGGGGCGCCAGGATAATACATCGGAAATGTTTGGGTGGTAAACAAAATGGCGCCTCTAGTGAAAAATATTTGCCGCACCACTTTGAATATTTTGCCAAAAAATGATTTTTTTTGGATTTTCATTCTCTTTAATTTGAATTTTGTTATCTTAAGATGAACCTGAACTAACCTACATTTGTTTAAAAGTAAGTACATGATGAAAAACACGCTTTGTTAAATTTTGTTGAAAAATATATAGGACATAAAAAACAGCAAATAAAAAAAACTTGAAAAAAACTTTCAACAAAAACTAACAAAAAAGCCGACAAATAATAAAAAATAATTAAATACGAAGAAATCTAGGTTCTGGAAATATATCATTAAATAAAATGAAACACACAAAACAAAACAAATCGTCTTTGCAGACTTAGGAAATCTTTTTCTGTTGCTTTTTCAGATGCAAACCGATCTATTATGCTGTTGGAGTCTATACCATCTAACAGGTCACTATTTAAGTGTAGGAGGGCTAATTCACTTAGTCCTTCGTTTTGTAACGAATTTCTTAAATAATGTTTTACATATTTTAATGTTAATAAGGATCTCACAGTTAGTAACTGCCAAACTTAGAAATATTCGTAAAGCGACTTCTACGTCGGGAAATGTAGAGGTAAGACCTTTAGATCTAATAATTTTTACATTTCTCCAGATGACACTTTGCTCATTTTCATGGCTGAATAAAACTTTAACATTTCGTCCATAAAAAAAATTGCTTGCAGACGAATCTCGGCGTCGGATAAATTTGTGATCTTATTAAAGATACCAAAAAATGTATAGATTTCTGTGTAGGCAATTTGCCTTTTAGTTAGCTCTTGAAGCAACCGGTCTAATAATTGGTAGTATGTGTTTATTCGCATGTCCGACTTTCCATCAAAATGAATGCCACTGGAAGCTTCTCCTAGATGACGTTTAACATTGTTTTTTCCCATCAGATCAACTTTGTAATCAATACAATTTGTTAGTACTTCTCCTTTAACTTCATAATAGTTAAAATTGTCTCGAAGGCCTTTTACAAAATTCTGTAAAGAATTAAACAATTTAGTTGTCGTCATCAGGTCTATATCTGGATTTTGCAGTGCATTACCGCTTTTATTAAAAGTTTGAAGAATGTCATTCCATAGAATGATTTTTATCCAGAATTACTATTGAGGATTGCCTTCGGCGACCCTCAGAACATCGCCGCCCCTAGGTATGTGCCCAGAGTGTCTAATGGATAATCCGGCACTGCCTCTGTTGGTTTAATCATTGTCATTATAAATCATGCATGTCCTATAGGATTAGGGTCAGAAGATTGTACTGGCCATTGCAGATCTGTAATTTAATAATCATATTACTATCACTATATATGGACAGACATTATTAAGTATTAGTTGGAGTTCAAAGACAATCTTTAGAGCATGATTGGTGTGGGAGCTAGGTGACTTTTACGAAACGTCATTGTATAGAGTGTAGATAGAATTTTTCGTTCTATGGATGATAACTATTCACAAAATTCATTTCCAGGCAACTTCATCAACAAATAAAATACACATGACTCTTCTTGGATAACAGATAAAACTCAAATCTGGATTCGACTGTAAGCATTCCTGTAATTGCCATGTTCTTGTGTTTCAATTTTATGGTGCAATTGTCTTTCATTAATGGTAGCAGAAGTGGGAATCTACAACTATTGATACTGACTTCATGTAATTTATTTCTAATAGTGTGTGGTCACACACAAAGGTTGAGGAAATCTCAAATAAACTCAGTTAAATTTGTGGAAAATCGTGCGAAATTGTGTTGAATTACAGCGCGAACAATTAACATTAGTTGATACAAATCAGCATAAGCCTGGCTATTCCACATAGCTGATATTTGATTATAGCATCACTAAAAGCGTATATAAACAACTTGAAAATGGGATACAACTAAAAGAAAGTAAACACGTACAATCGAAAGACCCAGTGCTAGGTATCAAGTGGTTCATGTCATAAACTCATAAATTACCCTGCAACAATAAACAATAGAGAGGCAGGTATATGAAGTGAAGGGTAAGAAAACAGCTAAGTAAGGAGGATAAGCCATAAATCAGAAATCAATCAGGCGATTACAGAAAGCTAAGTTAGGCTATATTAATTTCATTTATTAACTTAATTTATTAACTCGATTAACTGTATTAACTTTACTTAATTAATCAACTTAAATTCTAATTAAAAGGGCAGTTGAAACTAAATAAGTACTATAAAACAAACTAGGGTGTACAAGATATTCACTCGGGCCTCTTGCTCATAACCCGCTGTAAAAAGCTCTTCCTACCGCGAGACAGGGTTCTTCCTTGCACTTCCACCGTAAATGGACATTTATCTTTGGAACGGTTAATAAATAAAGGCTCCTTATCGCCTTCACAGACAAACGAAGTGGACGCACTGACGCAGGGCGTTGAAACGAAAACTTTCTGGGAAACATGAAACCCTATATGGACGAAAGCAGGTAGGAGGAGGTACACACTCCTAGATTCAGAAACAGAAGAAACAGAAAACTTAGAAGAAGAATAAATAAGATGATGATAGAAGATAGAAACTTAAAAAGAACCATGGAGACTAAAAAGAAGCATCTCGCAAACGCCTACACTTCCCACTCGATTATAACAGATGGAAACCAAAATCAAAAAGAAGCATGAAAACTTAAGAAGCATCTCACAGACACCTACACTTCCCATCCTATATTCCTACCCCATGCGTTATGGTGCTCTCGCCGCTGGTAACAAGCATGTCCCAGTCCAAACTAGCGTATGAAGCCAGTCCATCGGTATATAAAAGCATCCAAGGTTTGTTCCGGCACGCGGTTCGGGCATCCGTTGGACGGTCGCATGGAGCCGTCCAGTCATGGCATGAATATACCACAGCGAGTGAAGGATGCAAAAATAGACGACTGAGCGACTGCATTTGGCCGTTCGGCGGGCGATCGAGCTGCGTGTTGCAACGAACGTCCAGATTGGATGCCCGGAATTGGCAGCAATACACATCTTACGCTGGTAAATCAATCAATCGATAGTCTTTGGTCACACACAATACGCATATGTATGCCACATCGTATTAACAACATTTGAGGTGCTGTAAAAATTTGATTTCTAAGTACCTGCATCCAAAGAAAATGTTCTCTAACTTCGCTCATCGATCGATATTAGCTCCATAATACATTAATAATAACACTAATGTCATAGGTGACATTAGTGATTAACATGTCTAGTTTGTCCCAGCACAAAGTACACAAAACATGATACTGCGCCTGCTAACACCCATTCTTACGTACAAAGCGGCTCAGTCAAACTTGACAAGAGACCTAGCACACGGAAATGACTCAGAAGCTCAATGCTTACGTATTTAACTTGAAGTACTAGAACGTGAAAATGTTAATAAATGAACTCATTAAATAATAAATTCGGAATATTTGGCCTAAGGTCACGAGATTCGAATCCTGGCCGGGGTATGAATGTTTAGTGGGGCTTCTAATGTATTACCGAGACGGTGGCAATAGACTAGACCGCAGTCGAGTGACAGTACATGGTTAGTCGTTGTTACCTCTCGTTCGAGTTCGAGTCTCAGATGAGGCAGATGTCAATATCGCAGGTACTGAGTGTGTTGTTGTCTGTGTATGCGTGTCCTAGTTGAGTGATAGACAAGCTATTATTAAACACCGTCAGAATATTAATAAAAATATAAGGCATTAAAAAAGACAATAAAACACTACACGGCATACACACAAAGTGCTACATTGAACAATACCAGTTTACGCCACGCAGAGCATGACTATGACTACACAACGATAATTCCTCTCTCCCACATAAAAACTTTTTTTTTGTAGATCTCTTTTGTGTAAAAGTTCTCCTATACCTAATAGAGTAATTGCAGGTGACGCGAAAGGGAACCAAATCAATTTTTTTCTTAATTTTTTTAAGGAAAGGTGTTCGAGTTTTATTCCAGAGGACATCAAAGTCATTAGTTGAAAACTTTAAGACTCCTATATGTATTATCATTTAGAAGTTATATCACTTTTTGCTAGGATTTTGTAGATTCTTTTGATGTGCAGATATTATGCTAAATACTCATAGTTCAGTGGAAAATTACTACACTCGTGATTTGTCTACGTGAATTTGATCGTGAAATGAGGTAAATAAACAATAGTAATATAATAATAATAATAATAATAATAATAATTTATTAATTCCAAGAGACCAATGTATAAAGGTATAGGAAAAGTCAGCGGCACACAAGGTACCATTTGAAAACATTTACATATTATTCAGTTAAAATTGTGTATACAACAGCAAACAAAATATATTAATAAATAGATAAAATCGTTAACCATTACTACGTTAAATTAAAGTAACACATAAAAATCCGTATAAAAACATGTATGCAATAAAATGTACTGATAAAATTTACAATAATGTGATTTCAAATATAAATCAGAATAAATCCTTAACTATTTAAAAATTCGGCAACACTATAAAACATACCGTTATGCAAATATGCAAAAAGTTTTTTTTTAAAAACTCTGGTATTATCAATGTGTTTAATATTATCAGGTAGCTTGTTAAAATACTTGATTCCAACAAATTTTGGCCCCGTTTCATATAACGACAAGCTATGATCCGGTATTACCAAGTTCATTTTATTACGAGTATCATATGTATGCAAGTCAGAGTTGCTCATAAATTCTGCTAAATTATTTTTCACGTATACCAATACTTCGTAAATATATATGCATGGTAAAGGTAAAAGGTTCAAATTTTTAAAAACAGGCTTACAAGATTGAAGTCTAGTAGCACCAACAATGTTTCTTACTGCCCGCTTTTGCAGTTTAAACAGTCGAGTTGCATGTGGAGAAATACCCCAGAATATTATACCATATCGTAATCTAGACAGAAAGTTTGAATGATAAAAAGTTAAACATATAGATTTCTGCGTTACTTCTCTCAGTCTGTATAATGCGAAACACAGTGATGACAGTTTACATGACAGATTATCGATATGCGACTTCCAGCTCAAGTCGTTGTCAATACATAGGCCAAGGAACTTTGTAGATGTTACTTGTTTTAATGATGTGTGGTTGGCCCTAATTAGATAACTTTCATTTATTAAGCTTTTCCTGGGCGTGAAATTGACGAAAACAGTTTTTGATACATTTAGGTGTAATTTATTAGAGAAAAACCATTTAATAAAACGACTTACCATGTCTTGTAGCTTACTTAAGACTTCGGATTTTGATTTATCAGAACACAAATATGTGTTATCATCGGCAAACATAATAATGTTATTTTCTGGGTCAAGATCTGGCAAGTCGTTAACAAATATCAAAAATAGTAGTGGTCCCAAAATGGAACCTTGCGGTACTCCAATGTTTACATCCATTTCACTGGATTGTATACCGTTTATATCAACCACTTGTTTTCTGTTAGAAAGATAAGAGGATATCCAATCGTTAACTTTTCCTCTAATGCCGTATCTGTTAAGTTTCTCGATAAGTAAGCTGTGGTTTACTAGGTCAAAAGCCTTGCTTAAATCCATAAATAGGCCAGTACATTTATTATTAATGTCTAAGTTATCATATAATGTATTTATAAACTTCAATATGGCACTGCATGTATTCTTTCCTTTTCTAAACCCGTGTTGAAACCTATTTAATATCTTAAATTTATCGAGAAAATGCGTAATTTTATTAAAAACAACCTTTTCTAAAACTTTTGACACAGCACTTAAAAGGGATATTGGTCTATAATTTTCCATTGCATATTTACTATCCTTTTTATAGATCGGTATAATTTTGGCTGTTTTGAAAATGTCAGGAAAAGTACCTGCAGTTATTGACATATTTATAAGAAACGTCAATGGACGAACAATGAAATTTATTGCTGCTTTTAACAAATTTGATGAAATCCCATCCATTCCTGATGAATTTGACTGTTTCAAATTTTTTATTACGTCGTAGACCTCATTTTCTGAGACTGGGCTAAAAAACATTGTTGGAATATTGCTATCAGTTATATCTGGAATATTATCGTCTAATGGAAAACTTAAACTTAAAGTATGAGATTTTTCAACAAAAAACTTATTAAAGTTAACAGATATTTGTTTAGCATCTGTTATTACATTTTCTGTAACATGAATTTCCTGAATCTTATTTTTTATTTGGCTCTTACCTATAGTTTTATTAATAATATTCCATGTAGCTCGACTTTTATTGTTTGATTTGTTAAATGATCTCTTATTATCTAGTGCTTTTGCAGCTTTTACGACTTTCTTGTAAATTTTCTTATATTTTTTATAGAAGTCAATATAGTTTTGATCATTTGTTTCAATTGATAATTTGTAAAGATCTTTCAGTTTTTGAGAGGATTTTCTTATTCCAGTAGTTACCCACTGCTTGTTTTTGTTTGCCATATTTTTCAATTTTTTTAAAGGAAACGATATATAAAAATAGTGTTGCAAAATGTTTACAAATCTAATGAAACCATCATCAACAGACTGACTTAGATAAATGTCGTCAAATGTTTCATTACTGATCAGATTTAAAAAAGTCACATAGTTGTCATTACTAAAAATTCTTCCATAATCAAGGTCAGTTTGTTGATAAAGATACTTGATACTTAATATTTGCGCTAAATGATCTGACATACCATTTTCTTGGATAGAACAAGATTGTTCATTATTCAACATATCAATATTTGTACAGATGTAATCAATAGCACTAAAAGAATCTGTAGTGTATCTTGTAGGTTTGTTGGTCATAACATTTACGTTGTATGCTAACAATATATCAATTAACTCGTTTCGTTGGTTACTATTGGACAGAAAATTAATGTTAAAATCTCCACATAAGATAATTTTTTGCTTATTTCTAGTATATTGGCATAAAAATTGATCTAGTTCTAATAGGAATAAATTAACATCTGCTGATGGCGACCTGTATAAACAAAATATTTTTGTAGATTTATTATGTTTGTCAATTAATTCAATACCACAAACTTCAAAAGTTTTTTCACTTGATATGTTTTCCATATTTTTTATTTCACTTATAGAGCCTTCCAGGTCATTTTTATAGTAAATTGCAACCCCACCATTTTTAGATTCTTTTCGACAGAAATAAGCCCCCAAATAATAGCCATTTATGCTTACTAACTCTACCTCATCTTTGTTCATCCAATGTTCCGAAACGCAGGCAATGTCAATGTTGTCTAAATACCAAGAGGACTCTAATAAATCAGTTTTGTTTCTGATACTCTGGACATTTTGATGAAAGATATTTAGGGAACCATTTTTCGCATTTTTTAGTTGCTATTCACTATCTTCATTTGTTTTGACCTTTTGCTTCTCACTACAAATTCTTTTATGCAAGACAGGACATGTATTCTCAAACATAGAATGATTCACATTTAGCTCCAAATTTAACTTTTGGTTTGCACTAACACAATTTGCACATTTTGGATCGGAAACGCAGTTTTTCTTTTCATGGTCACTGCCTCCACAATTTAAGCATCTTACATCACTGGTACATGACTCGGCTTTGTGATTAAATCCACCGCATTTAAAGCAACGAAACACTTTGACATAATCAAATACTCGACAAGAAAATGACCAACCTATACACAATGAGCCTTCTTCAAGAACTTTCTTATACGTTACTGGGTCGCACTCAACAATCGCCATATATCGCACTTTCATTTTTCTTATAGCTATTACTTTAATATCTATTGACTCATGACGTAAAAAGGTATTTTGTTTTTTGATAGAGTTTATTAATTCATTTTCATCCATATTTTCCTCAATGTCAAGTATTTTGAAACTAGGATTTTTTTGTTCGGGTATTTTAACTTGATAGTTTTTACCCAATTTCTTTTCAGCTGCTTTCTTGACCTTTTCTGTTTCTTCCTTGCTTTTACATTTTATAAGAACTCCACCAACTCCAAGTAATATATGTTAATTACGTTTTTCGAATTTATGTATAAGTATTTACGGTGCAATCTATATTAAATAACATCTGTGTTCTTCTAAAAGAGAAATTATGTTTTCATATAGTATAATGTTTTATCTTCCACATCTTAACAAGAAAATGTACCACGCCTTATTCCAACATTACTGTTGTTTGGTTGTTTTCTACATTTAAAATTGTAATTAATGATGTCATTGTTCGACGAATCACGCATTTTCTCATATTATTAGTACCCGTTATTAAGTAAATTACTATATAAAACACACACTATCGACGTGAAAACATTATATATCTTCATCTTATACATATGTAACTAAATCTACCGGTTGTCTCAGTTTAATGAGCGAAATTTTCATCGGTTCTTTGTGATAAAGTGGATTTAAAAATAGGCGTCTCAATATCTTCCATAAAAAGTTCTGCCATAAGAGGACCCATTGGAGAATCCACAATGCTCTGTTCCTGGTTTTTGGATCCATTTGGCGAAGTTGATAATGTGGTCAGAGTCTAGACCTCAACATCCCTCCTTCTACAATTACTGACTGTGATCTGTGTATTCTACATTCTGCTAACTTGTATTGAGTATCATGTTGACATCATTCGGGATGGACACCTCGTGAACAGAATTCCTCGTTTTTATTAAGTGCAACAATGTCTGGTCGATTTGTGCGAATTTCCCTTTCAGTAGCAGTCGACGCATAAAGACTACATAAGTGTGACGTCACTAGTTTTATTCATAATTTTCTTGAGGTGCCGGTAGACCATGGTGTTGGCATATGATCCTGCGAAAAAAACTGTTCACTCTGTTATGTGTGTGAGTGTACTTTGATGGTGCCAACGTAATGCCTGATAGGCTCTTCTACCAGGACGCACATCCTTCATTTGCTGCCCACTGACCCTTTCAGGATTATCCTCTGGTTGTACCTGGAGTTCAGCACTTCGAACTGCGCTGCTAATATTACATTTTCGGTTTCCTCCTTCAAGTCCAAGTCGTTCGTCGTAGATGGATCTTTGTTTAATGCTGGTTGGTCGAGGCCGCGGGAGAACGGTACGTGCACCTGCGGCTTCTATTTTCCTCATTTCGATGCTGAATTTAATTTTCTTCTTAGCACCCTGGCCAGTAGTTTCGGTTTCCAAATACTCTTCCTAAATTTTATGAGGCTATTTCTGAATGAAGGTCAAGTTTTTCTCTTTTTCTAGCAGGCTTTGTGAATTCATTCTTCCCCTGTTGAATATACGATGAACGAGTCATAAGTCGATTCCAGCCGTATTAATCCTCGGTTGCCGCCCTTCCTCTTAATGTATGACTATTTTCGGATGATGCATTGTCTGTAGTTAGGACATGGCTTCGAAGTCAATAAGTTGAGATTCAATCCATCCAGAAGTAGTTTTCTCTACTATTACCATTGATTTCGAAGCTAATTTTTTGTTTGTTCAGTTGGTATGATAGAGGGTCGAGCATCAACCAAATCAGAAGAGGCGGGAAAGAATCACCCCTGGAAAATTATTATCTTAATTTGCATGTTATTTGTTCATGTGTGATCTTTCGAATGGCAGCACTGCATTTCCGTTTTCCAACCATTCACTGTTGTTTCCGAGGAGTCTGTTATCGTTGGGAACAAACGATAAATCTGAAAGGATCCAGCAATCGCTATGAAATGCCTTTTTGTAGTGCACCCATGTCATTGTGAGACTTCTATGTCACACTATAATTATTAATGTCCGGAGCTAAAGTGCTATTATTTATTAATTTTGTGAAAACTAGGTACCAGTGTATTAATTTTTTTAATATATTACTGGGTGTTGTCAATTAAATGTCAAAGTTGAAGTTTTGAGTTCTGTAAATTTGGTGTGAAACTTATTCAGAAATCTGCTATCTGCAACAAACTGAAATTTTAAGAATCTTCTACATTCGGATTAGGAGATAACAAATTTTCGAGTTGATTGAGAGAGAGGGCTACTAGAAATTGTGCTATACTGAGCTGTAATTCGGCAGCCGAGGGGCCTATAAGACCAGAATCTGCAACTTTAATCTTATCAAAAGCTAAAGATGTTTGTCAGTATTGTTTAAACATAATTCGAGAAACAATGGAGAGTATACATTTAATATCAAAGGGGATATTATTCAGAAATAGACAACACTTCGTATGGTGTGAGAATTACTAATTGCAGGGCAGGCTGCTGTGTCTCAGGTTCATGTACAATACAATAGAGAGTCACACATGCTAATAGATGCTTTAATTAACACTGTATTACTATGGACGCCTGCCTTGCAACTATAATGATATGAGTCCAATTAGACACCTACCAAATAATCGATTATGATGTGTAAAAATATTCGTTCCTCCTCTCAATTTTGTTAATAATACATTACCTTCATGCATTGTACATAATAATAGTTATGATTAGAAGCATTTGAATTCACGAGAAGTATTATATTTAATAGAATGTAATATGTCTTGACTTTTTTAATAATAATTTTATTAATATTAATACTAATATAATAATATTTAATGTAATTATTAATGTTTTATTTACGACCAAACTTTTAATCATTAATGACATAATATAAAATAAAAGCTCTCTCTAGAATTGCTTTATCTAGTCATTAGTTATCTAGTCTCTTAATATTAGACATAAATTTGATTTTATTAATACTAATATTTTAGATGCAGAAAGAAATTATAAAAAAAGATTAATTTCTGAAATGCTCTACATAAATAAACATATTAACTCAACAGTAATTTTAGAACGGACATAAACCATTTAAGTGCTATTTGTAAGAAATCACTTAAATAATTTTACAGAAACCGAGTAATACAGTACTATATTCCTTTACCACTGTATCTTGGTCTGATATTGTTTAAAACGATTTTCTTGATTGATTTACCAGCGCAAGGTGGACATTGCTGCCGAATCCCGGGCATCCATGGAGGTTCGTTCCAACATGCAGCTTGATCATCCGTCGAACACGCCTAACGGACGGCCAAATCACGTGCCGGAATCAAATCTCGGATGATTTATATACCGCCAGACCGGCTGCAAACGTCAGGTTGGACATTGGACATGCTTGTTGTCAGCAGCGAGAGCCGCATGATGCATGGGGTGGGAATATAGGATGGGAAGTGAAGGTGTTTGTGAGATGCTTCTTTTAAGTTTCCTTGCTTCTATTAGGTTTCCATCTGTCATGATCGGTTGGGGTGTGCGGGTGTTTGCGAGATGCTCCTTTTCAGTTTTCATGCTTCTCTTAAGTTTCCATCTATCGCCATCTCCTTATTTTTCTTCTTTGTTTTCTGTTTCTTCTGTTTCTGAATCTGGCAGCTTTCATTCTTATTTTTTTTATTTTTATATTTATATTAACCGTTCCACAGGTAAATATCCATTTACAGTGGAGTTGTTGAGAAGGGTCCTATCTCGCGGTAACAATATTTTTTTTGCGCGTTATGAGAAAAAGAGGTCCGAAGGAATAGTTTGCTCACCCGGTATGTCGTTTCTTTGAGACAATCGGATTCAATTTCTGTATTCCAAATTAATAATAAATTATTATATTTTGAATCAATAAATCGAGCTGATAAAATTTAAGATGGTAAAGATCAAATAGAGAGATAGAATAGAACAATATCAATTAAATCAGATAAAATAAAATAAATTAATTTACAGCTTATCTGTATTTCTGCAGCGTGTTGTGATTGCCGTTTTATTTCATTACCTTTCCTTTTCTTTCTTGAGTTGAGTTGATTTTGTGCATTTAAAAACTTTCCACTGTATACAATTACTTTAGGTCACAACACAGCTATATTGGCTTTGTAACCATATGTGCCTCATTTTGACACTGGCTATGCTATTATTTATTGCCCATGAACTACTTAAAAAGTGTCTTGTTGGGTCGTCTAGGGTGTACGTAGGGACACTGCACTTCAATTGAGCTTGTTTGTTTTATTTGATTTAATATTATTAGAAAACCTTGTAATTATTAATTCCATATGATCTTTGTCTTTCTATTGAGGCGCTTCATTTCACGCAGAATTTCTTAATCTACTGGTAGCTAAGATTTTTTCGTATGTAACGGGGTTTTACAGCTTTTTAATGCTTTTAAGAGAGCATCTTAAAAACACGTCTATTCACGATGACACTTAACTCCCTTCTCCCTTGTTTAAAACGATTTTCTTTATAACAAAATGAAATATTACATTTTTTCAAAGAAACAGTTTCTTAAAATATTTTTTAACGATTTTCAACAAGTGAAAAAAACTACATTTTGATATGCTTTTTATTCAATTTGTTGGGATGATTCACATTTTCAGCAGAGGGTCGCAAGATAACTCAGTGCTTTGACATGTTTTATTTTTATTTTTATTTTTTGCATTGACTGAAGTAAAAGCTAACTACATTTTGAAACACGGAAAGGGCATCGGTTCTATTTTTATTTAGTAAATGAAAATAAGGAAATGAATGATGATATTTTAAATATAACATTATCATTTATCAATTTGTAATATTTTTTAAAATAATTCTATGGAATGCATTTTCGTAAATAACTCGTTTATTTTAAGTTTTTCGAAAAAACTCTATTTCAGATTTTTTGTCCAAAAAGGTCCATGCCTTATACTGGTTATAGAAATAGATCGACGGAATAGTTAATTTTCGATTTTTATTAGGAAACTGTTCGGAATTTGTAGAATTTATCAAAAAAATCAAGTTTTCCAGGATTTGTAGATTCGCTTTTGTTTTCTCAAATTTCTCACAGATGTCATCTAATAGACTTAATCGAGCCCTACAATTGCCATTTTTGAAAATCAAAATCGGACCTTCGGTTCAGGAGTTATTAATTTCTTTGCAAAATCATACTCGGCCCTGGAAAACATACTTGCGGTCAACGGATTCGGGCCGCCAGCAATAGGCTTGATTTGTGGCCGGGTACCTTTGATCCCACCAAGTCTCAATGAAATCGATCAATATTCTGGACAGTTATCGTGCTTCCTAGCCCGATTTCGAGAAAACCAGTTTTTTGCAAAAAAAATCAATTTTCATTTGTTTTTCGACATAGCCTCTGGTATACTTATTTGTAGAGCTTCGCCAGCGGCACCATTTCTTTTTTGAAACGTCTCGATCCGACTACCCGTTATCGAGTTATTCAATTTCTCCCGGAAAACTCGAAACGTCTATATCGGGTACTTCCGGTTTCCGAACGGAGCCGAGCTTCCGGCGTTAAGGTTTTCTAAAGACCTCCTATTAACCACCCAAGTTTCATCGCAATCCGAAAACGGATTAAGGGGGCTGGGCGTGACGGACAGACCGACAGACAGACAGACAGACCGACTGACCGACGGACGGAATTTTCTAAATTCGCTCTCGAATCGATAGATATGACTTTCAAATCGATCCGACGTTTTTTTCGGGTTTCGATGGTGCACCGGAAAAATGCTAAGCGTATATCATTTTTTTCAAAATGTAGTAACAAGTGAAAAAAACTACATTTTGATATGCTTTTTGTCCAATTTGTTAGGATGATTCATTACATTTTCAGCAGAGGGTCGCAAGATGACTCAGTGCTTTGACATGTTTTATTTTTCTTTTTTTTGCATTGACTAAAGTAAAAGCTAACTACATTTTGAAACACGGAAAGGGCATCGGTTCTATTTTTATTTAGTAAATGAAAATAATGAAATGAATGATGATATTTTAAATATAACATTACATTATTTTTTTGCACCTCTATCGCACGGAGAATTTATCAATTTAAAATATTTTTTAAATAATTCTATGGAATGCATTTTCGTAAATAACTCGTTTATTTTAAGTTAACCAAAAAAATTCTATTTCAGATTTTTTGTCCAAAAAGGTCCGTGCCTTATACTGGTTATAGAGATCGATCGAAGGAATAGTTAATTTTCGATTTTTATTAGGAAACTGTTCGGAATTTGTAGAATTTATCAAAAAAATCAAGTTTTCCAGGATTTGTAGATTCCCTTTTGTTTTCTCAAATTTCTCACAAACGTCAACTAATAGAACTAATCAAGCCCTACAATTGCCATTTTTGAAAATCAAAATCGGACCTTCGGTTCGGAAGTTATTAATTTCTTTGGAAAATCATACTCGGCCCTGGAAAACATACTTGCGGTCAACGGATTCGGGCTGCCAGCAATAGGCTTGATTTGTGGCTGGGTACCTTTGATCCCACAAAGTCTCATCGAAATCGATCAATATTCTGGACAGTTATCGTGCTTCCTAGCCCGATTTCGAGAAAACCAGTTTTTTGAAAATAAAATCAATTTTCGTTTGTTTTTCGACATAGCCTCTGGTACACTTATTTGTAGAGCTTCGCCAGCGGCACCATTTCTTTTTTGAAACGTCTCGATCCGACTACCGGTTATTGAGTTATTCAATTTCTCCCGGAAAACTGGAAACGTCTATATCGGGTACTTCCGGTTTCCGAACGGAGCCGAGCTTCCGGCGTTAAGGTTTTCTAAAGACCTCCTATTAACTACCCAAGTTTCATCGCAATCCGAAAACGGATTAGAGGGGCTGGGCGTGACAGACAGACAGACAGACAGACAGACCGACAGACCGACTGACCGACGGACGGAATTTTCTAAATTCGCTCTCGAATCGATAGATATGACTTTCACATCGATCCGACGTTTTTTTCGGGTTTCGATGGTGCACCGGAAAAATGCTAAACGTATACTACATTTTTTTTCAAAATGTAGTAACAAGAAATATTCAATAACTTTTTTCGTCAAGTTGATATTATCAATGCTATTCATTTTTAAAAATAGGAAAATCGTCAATTTCTCGTTTTTTTGCGCTATAAAAGTATATAATAAAAAAATGTTTTTTTTTACAATAAATCACGGTTTATATCTTTATACCTTGCATATGAAGTTCTAAAAAAATGGAGTTGACGATTTTTTATTTTGACTGATAGAAATATGCAAAGAGGATATAGGCTTCACTACTAGTTAGATAATAAGTAGGTGAAGATCAGTCAATGTCAAACATTTAATTAGGCCGGTCGTCATAAAGTCAAAATCATCGATTTTGGTCAGAAATTTAAAACAGCAATTTTGTTGACTATTCTTATAAGAAGAAGTGCGCAGAACACGACGGTGACATTAAAATGTTTCTAAAACACGGGCCTCATTGTTAAAAACAAAGGTTTTTAGAGAAAATTCTCATCTTTTTATGTTTTTCGATTTTTTAACGAAAACCGTGCGTCGGACAAAAAAGTCAAGATAAAATAAATAAAGATTCTATCAATACGTGTCGTTTGAGACCTTTTATCTTTGACCGTTCAATTACTATAAACAAATTAAGGATTCTAAATTAACGTTTTTTTTTTCTGTTCAACAAAAGGTCATACTTACGGATATTTTATTGTGGTGAAAATATTGCATTTTCTTCATAGAATTTACAGATTTTTGTTTATGTCGATATCTCGCGTATCTTGCAATTGTTTAAACAAATAAGCTAATTTGTTTATCAAGGATTTGCGACTTTCCACGGCATTATTTGCACTCTCCACCCATACAGTCGATAAATATTGATAAAAGCCTACCATTTCTGTGAGGTCTTGCCCCTTTTTTCTTTTTTATTAACTCCCCCTTTAAAAAAAATTGCTTAGTAAACAAATGAAATATCTAAGCACAGGACCGTCGCTTCGTATCGAAATACACTTTTTGGCAAATGAAAGGTAATGAAAAAAGGAAAATTGTGAGCCTAGATAGACCTCGATCCGTTAACTAGAACCGGAGAT
Organism: Stenurella melanura; assembly: GCA_963583905.1. Lineage (NCBI taxonomy): Eukaryota > Metazoa > Arthropoda > Insecta > Coleoptera > Cerambycidae > Stenurella > Stenurella melanura. The sequence continues at coordinate 79,714,757 of OY757309.1, read as the reverse complement.
ATAGACTATTTTGCGTTTACGACTGTCAATTGTTTATTAATTAATTTTTTGAATAATATCTTGTGACAACATAAAGTTAATATATTAAGCTAACTAGTTTTCAATTGTCACAAAAATCCATTGGGTTCCACACGAAAAAATGTCAGTGGCTTACCACTTTTTTGGTAAAAAATATCAGAGGGCATGTTTGCAGGAACGCCACTGCTGGTGCGGTAAAACAACTTTTCGAATTAAAACATGTGATTTTATATCCTATTCATACATAGCAAAATTGAAAATAATATCTAAAGTACTTTCTGAGTTATTAAAAAATAACGATTAAAAAAAAATGAAGACCCTGTAGCAAAAAATGTAAGCCGTTGCGGACTTATGTTCATATGAACTTTTCTTCATAAAATAACCTAAGGAATCACACCCTGAAATATTAGCACGTCATTAAGGAACACCCTGTATAAAATATAATTAAACTCTAAATAATTAAGAAATAAAATAAAAATACATTTAAATAACTCTTTAAACCACATTTAGCGCGTTTAAAGCAAAGAGCGCTTTGAATTTTATTATATACAAAGTCGTTACTATCCAAGTCATTCGGAGCGTAAACACTAAAAAACGTTGTACCATGATACTACAACTTGTACCCCTGAAGGTATGTAAAATATTATCTATGTATTAAAATTCAATATTTTTTATTTCTTATTATAGAAAATAAATGTTAACTATACGCCTGTAACACAAACGCGCGTGTTAAAGTAGCAAAACAAAAGTATGAAGATAGTTTGTATGTACTAGAGCAATTACTCTAATTCACAATTTAGCATGTGGGGAATGTTTGTGGAATAAGAAATTAGCTGCTGGAAACTGCTTATTTCAGTGAAATATGCAAAAATAGAAAGACGATGCGTTCTCGGAGCAATTTTAATTGTGCCTGCGTCACAGCAGGTATTCATTCCCGATACATCAGTAGGTCCCAACCAAGGGGGAAAATGTATATACCTGGTGTACACGAATGACCAGTGGAAGGGAGATTATGTATAGAGTGTCTCAATTTCTCGTGAAATATATTTCAGAATCAGGAAAGAGTGGATTCATCATGAAATGAATAAGCTCATCTCATACACGCCGGAAGAAGCAGGACGAGAAGATATTTTAAAAATATTTTCCTGATAAATACCTAAGTGCAATCAACACGTCTGCCAAGTTTAAAAAATTCTTGTAGTATTTATGTTTTCAACCCTTATAACTCACCCTCAGGGGTTAATAATTTTCTTTCTTGTTTTTCTCATAGAAACTGAGTTTCAAAAATATCGAAGGTTGTTTATACTTTCAACCCCTATATCTCACCCCCAGAGGGTGTCAATTTTTTAAACTATTTTTCCCTTAATAACTTATGCACAATAAGTACATTTGCAGAGTTTCAGAATTTTGACCAGAAATTTTGGATTCTAGCCCACTCTGCGACGGCCCTGTGCTGAGATATTTTACATGTTTACTAAGCAATTTTTAAAAAAACGTTGGCGAAGGTGGGGGGGGGGTACAAAGGGGGCAACACCCCATAGAAGTGGTAGTTTTTATCAATATTTATCGATTGCCATGGCTGGAGAGTGCAAAAAATGTCGTGGAATGTAGCAAATCCTTGATGAACAAATTAGCTTATTTGTTTAATCAATTGCAAAATACGAAAGATATCGACACAAACAAAAAACTGTAAATTCTATAAATAAAATGCATTTTGACCACAATAAAATATCTGTATGATCTTTTGTTGAACAGAAAAGAAATGTTAATATAGAACCCTTAATTTCTTCATAATGTTATGAATTACACCCCCTTGGAATTGGAGATGATACGCCTATGCCTACTAATTGTGACTGGAAGCCAACAGAATAAAATGGACTTTTCTGGAATATTGTTGGAGAAGATTCCTGGATGTTTCTAGATGGATCTAGAGAGTCAAATTCGGAGTATATAAGGCGCGATTACCAGCGCGGAAAGAGAAGTTTATTTGAGAAGTGACACGTTCGGGAAAAAGTGAGGTTAAAGTAAACAAAGTTTATTTTGAAGTATTGTATAGTCAGTAAATTGTTAAATAAAGTGTTAGTAGTGTTTATCTCTTGTTGAAATTATTTAGAACCCACGGATTCATACAGGGTGTTTCCCAAAAAGGTGGAAATCCGTAACAATAACAATTGAACGGTCAAAGATTAAAGGTCGCTACAACTCTCAAACGACGCGTATTGATACATTTTAAATTTTGTATATCTTGACACTTTTTTGTCCAACGCACCGCTTCGTTTTCGTTAGAAAGTCAGAAAACATCAAAAAATGAAAATTACCTCTAAAAACCATTGTTGAAGCCTGTGTTTTATAATTTTGTTAATGTCACCATCGTGTTCAGCGCAATTTTTCCTATAAGAATAGTCAATAAAATTGCTGTTTTAAATCCTCTACCGGAAAAAAGTTACGACGATCGGACTAAATGTCCAATTTGAAAAATTTCACATTTGTGGAAATTGTCTGGGTTTTTTCATGACACATCTCATGAGTGGCTTTATGTCTAACTAATGAGCTCCAGAATAAGAGCGAAAAACGTTTCAAATAAGCATTTCCAAGGAACAAAATGATAGATAACTAATTCTTCATGAAAATGTAACCCATTTGAATGAAAAATTTTATTACTGACTGATTTCTTCACAATTTTATAGTTTTTTGTTTAATTCACTTAATTTATATTATAATTTTTGTTTTTACTAATGTGTGCCACTACCAACCATGCGTCAATAATTCGCTTATATTTCGTTATTTTAATGTGTTGCTAAATTGTATTGTAACGTTAGGCTTTTGTAGTTGTGCCAAAAGCGGCTTAGGCTCTTCATGTGCCTATTAATACCTATCCATGTTTTTTTTAACGAAACAAGTCTATTATAATGTCAATTCAAGATGCCACTATCTCATTTTTTTCGAGGTAACATTTTTTATATAGCTTATTTTATGGATATGTTCAATTTTAGTTATACAGCTGCGAAGTTTACTATATATTAATAGTCCTAATTTAATTTGTAACCTTGAAAGATGATTACGCTTAGTAAATGAAACGTTGGCGAAGAATAAAATTGTTTTATTGTCCTAAACCGACGATATTCCCTACCAATAATTATTTTTTATTTTTTGAAAAAATGTAGTTTTTAACTCATTGTTGTTTATATTTTCGATCGATTCTGAATCCGGAGCTAGCGACATGATATTAAACCTACGCTTACCAATCTAAAACCAAAATGAAGTATAGTCTCTTATATCAATTTTCCTAAAAGATAAATTGCCTCGCAAATATTAGCACTCTTCGATTAATCTACTTTGCAGGAATTAGTGCTAATAAACGTAAACTGAGCTAAAGTACTAAGTCAACAAAAGACGGCAAATATGACCTTTCCTTATATTAACAGAAGTAATTAATAGAGTCCTGGGAAGTGCCTTGGTCGGGCGCCATGACATACTGAGGTACGTGAAAGTGTTTCGAACTGAACTGCAATGAAGAGCTCTCAAAAATAAGCGTATATTATACATGCATATAAAGGTTGAAGTTTGTTATTTAATATTATTAAATTATGTATTGAATGTTTATGCAATACGGAAACATTAAATGAAATAGGTAATATATATAAATGGTATTTGCCAAAATACCTTAATTTTTTTATGTGCATTAAAGCCCAAAATAACATTAAAGAATTTATGAATAAAACTCTACTTTGGTAAAAGTTGATAACGCTAACTTTGATTAATGTAAAATTGGCAAAAGCGAACGCGTGATGCGACGAGTGCTGGAGGACTGGCAGGCTGGAGTAATCATGGGCGGAACTGAGATTTCTAACTTGAGATTTGCAGATGATTACCACTTTAATTGCAGCAGGGCGAGGATGAATTCAAACTGCTGAGTAACCTTCAAACAAAGCTCTGTGTACGACTTGACTATAAAGTACACCAAAATAAAAGTTATGATTGTGGACCAAGCAAATGAAACCATCCAGATGCGTTAAGAATAGGTGACTGTGAAGTATAAACAAGATGGTTTACTTTGGAGCCCTTGTGTACCGAAACTGCGACTACGCAATTCAATGAAGAATACAGATGACAATATAGTCTAAGAGCTACCGAACTCCACATTTTGCCCATTTTCACAAGGCTGAAAATATGCTAAAATGTTAGTTCAGATCTCCCCAAAGAAGGAATGGCCGGTGTGGCTAAAGGACGTCGGTGGGGCAAGTGCCCAGGAATTTTTTTAAGTGGTTACTGTTTTAAGTTTATAGTATTTATTCGCCTCTACAACGCTTGTTTTTACAAACAGCGAGTAGAGTTGCGGAGAGAGAAACTCTTAGCATGTAGAAGGTCCATAGTTCAAATCCTCTGTACCCGCAAAAATGTTTTACTTCCACATCCACGTAGTGGATTGGAAGTATAGTAATCGCAAACAAATTTTCAAAATTTTTTGTTCTTGAAATATATTTAGAATGTCATGAAACGTCGATATTTTAAAACAGAGCGAAAAAATTTTTTCTGTCTGTTTGTCTGTTTGTCGGTCTGTCTGTAACTTTTTCTGTCCGTACGTTTTCTCCCGAAAGATTTAAGTTATTGACTTGAAATTTTGTGCACGTATATATTATAACGAGATCTGGAACTGGATTGCTTTTTGCAGGTATCCGGTGAAGGGTTTGGGGGTTAAATAGGGGTAAATGGGGAGAAATATGTAAAGCAAGCTGGTAGGAGTACATAAACTTGAAATTTGATATATGTACTACATGCCAAGGCCCCAAATTTTTTATAATATTTCTCAACCCCCCACCACCCCTACTCCATTATTAAAGGGGTTCATAAAATTAAATTGAGATATTCATTTGAAATTTGGTACACCTATGTATTATAACGCCATCTGGAACTGGTGTATATTTTGAGATTATTCCGTTGAAGGATTGGAGGTTAAATAGGGGTAAATAGGGGAAAATAAGTATAGCAAGCTGGTAAGAGTACAGAAACTTGAAGTTCAGTGTATGTACTAGAAGCCAAGGTATCAGATTATTTATAATATTTTCCAACCCCCACCACCCCTACTCCATTATTAAAGGGGTTGAAAAAATTAAATTGAGATATTCACTTGAAATTTGGAACACGTATGTATTATAACATCAGGAACTAGATTATATTTTGAGATGATTCCGTTGAATGGTTGGAGGTTAAATAGGGGTAAATAGGGCAAAATAAGTAAAGCAAGCTGGTAAGAGTACAGAAACTTGAAATTCGGTGTATGTACTAGAAGCCAAAGTCTCAGATTATTTATAATATTTTTCAACCTCCCAATCCCACCCCCCTCAATTATTAAAGGAGTTTATAAAATAAAATTGAGATATTCACTTAAAATTGGGTGCACGTATATAACGATATCTGGAACTAGATTATATTTTGAGATGATTCCATTTAAGGGTTGGGGGTTACATCGTGTTAAATAGGAGTAAATAGGGGAAAACATGTAAAGCAAGCTGGTAAGAGTACAGAAATTTGCGGTTTGTTGTATATACTGGATACCGAGGCCTTAAATTTCTTTCTAATATCTTTCAAACCCCAACACCTTCACTCCATTATTAATGGGATTGTTAACATAAAATTGAGATATTCACTTGAAAGTTAGTACCACATCTGATTGAGATGATTCCATTGAAGGGGTAGGAGGTGGTAGGTTGTGAATAGGGGAAAATAAGTATTGTAAACTAGAAACTTCATTTTTAACGTATATGGTAGACACCAACGCCTCAAATTTTTCTATGACATCTGCTCCAAATATTATTAAAATTCTATGGTCAATAATTTGCACATACTAGAGTGCAAATCTAGTCAAGATGTTTCCTTTAAAGCAACTTGGATGAAAAATCTGGATGTGGAAGTAGTGATTCCTTAGGCAGCGGTTTTTACTTTTTATTTCATTTTTCGGTCAAAATTTCTTGCTCGAATATTATGTTATCTATATTTCACATCTATAAATGTTTCTTTCACTTTGATTGTTTAATTAAACTAGGTCCTTGGGATCTTTCACTTTTAAACTAATTTTGCAGGAATTTAATAAATGAAAGTGGGAGAAAAATTATATTTGATATCTCGTTTTTATGAATCGGGGATAGAAATCCGGGCTAATAGGAAGCGATCAATTTAGTGCTTCATCATACTGGGTGTTACTTTTTCGCGACACGAAATATATTATAATAAATAATTAATATAATTTATTTTTATTCCTTATTTCATACCTATTATGTGTAATTTGTCTTAGTGTAGAAAGAAACACAAAATTCAAAACGTTATTACACACAGAATTTTTTTTTACATATTCAAGTAGATGCATTTCGTGTATGTTCATTTTGTACAATTATATATATTTCTTGGAGTATATAAAACTTTTGTTAAACGAATGTGTAGTATTTTAAACGACTTGTTTGCTGGATTCAAAGAAATATTTAAAAGTGAAAGGTACTAACGACACAGTTTAATTACAAATACAAAATCGAAGAAACATTTATAGACGTGAAATATAGGTAATATAATATTCGAGCAAGCTATTTGGGTCGAAAAATGAAAGAAAAAAAAGTAAAAATATGTCTGCGGGTTTATAGGATTTGAACTCTGGAGGTAGACAGAGTGCGTATTGATGATTTCGAAATAGGAGCCTGGAGACATTTGCTACAAATTGCCTGGACAGTCTGTCGCGTCGCACTAACAGCTCAACCATCCAAAAATTATGTGGCCCAAGACAACAATGTTTTTTTTGTTTAACTCGTTCTGTCTTACATTTTTGTCGCGTTATCATTATGCACGTATTCGGAAAATTTGAAGACCAAATTTTAATAAACGTAGAAAATATGAAAATTGAAAAATGAAAAAAATTGCAGCAGTAAATATATCAGGCGGTAAACTTTTTATCTGCCGAAATTCTTACCAAGAATATCGGGAAGAAATAACGATAACGCATACGACATTTTTTTTATTGGTAACTTTTTTTTTAGGATTAGCAGTATTCACGAAAATCACATGTGAAAAATACTAACCGGTGAACTAATGTTATACATGAAAGAATTTACAAGGTGTGCACTATTGGCTCTACTAACGAATTTTGTACTAAACGTTTTAATTAGCGTACTAATTACATTGACCGAGTTGAACTAACTTTAGGTTTTATATTTATTCGGCTTCCTATGGTACGTTGTCACAACATCCTTACCTCTATATCTTCTCGAGGTAAACTATTGAGTGTCTTATTTGACCTCTATACGTTTGTACTCTAGGAACTACACGATACTTGCGATTGTTATTCATGTTATCACAAAATCTTAATAATTGGCGTCTTAATGTTTATTACAACAAAATAAACGACTTTACTCTGATACACTAACAAAGCGGTATTAAAAAATGAACAATAAAATAACCGCATCATGTCTACAATAGATATTGTCACTACGTGTTCTCTGAGGGGTTGGGCGATGTGACGTCACAACTCGAATATTTGACTATTCCGACGTTTTTGAAAGCATCGAATGCAATAATTATTTTATTCATGAAGTCAGAAAATTTAATCTTTTGGAATAGTTCTATAATCGTCAAGTTCTTCCAAAATATGTAAAAAAAATGTTAATTGGACGTATTCTTTTCTGTATTGATCTGGTCAGAAATTGACGAGGTAATCGTATGGCACATTCAATAAGGGTATTTTTATACCTTTACACTAGTTAATCACTTCATATCTCGCACGACCATTGCGATCTTCGGTTGTTTCAGAACACGCAATATGTTACATTTTATGTAATTCTGAGGATACAATCAAGTCGTTCTTGGCTAAGTAACCAAAACAGTGATTCATAACAACAATCAATACGACCTACTTCCAGATTCAACGATAAATGTGACGTCACTTTATTTTTATACTGTGATGTCAAGAGCTGCAAATTAAGAATCATGTCTTGCATTGGCATTAAACGAAAGTGTAAGTTATATGTCACGTACAGCGTAAATGATAAAAAATACTAGTAAGCAACTGTCGAAATTATGATTAATGCTAGTTTTCACACACATATTGCGGTTTTATACTTAATTGTGATGATGATAAAGAGTAAAGGAAATTAAGGCATTGGGTAATACCATAGCCAGAAAACTTGCGAAACGTGACATGATTCTGGTTTTTATCAGTTTAAAAATGTATGTATGTAATGTAAATATAAACAAAATTTATCTTTTTAGATGTGTTTATAAATAAGGCAAAGGTATCTTAAATATTTAGTAAATAGTGTGATGATTTGGTGATGATGACTAATATACGAATGTTGACTGATCTCTGATCTGAAGCGTAGAATGAAAATATATGATACACTTTGGAATTAAAATTGTTTTATTTTCAAAAAGCGAAGACGAAAGGAAACAAAATAAAACTATCATATATGTTATTATTAAGACCACTCATTGAATTTCTCAGAAATTTCAGAAGCAGCAACAAAAAATAACTAGGTCGTTTAGAATTTTAAGAATAATTCATACACATCTAATGTAAAGAAGAGTTATTATTATTTTTCTTATAGTCATTAACCACTTATTGTCTGCACTGCATAATTCCGCGAAAATCGGCTATTTTTGACACCACCAACCCCGCTGTAACACTTTATAAGTTTCTTGCACGAACGTTTGTTGACAATCCCCTCCTCCCTTATCGTGAAATGTTATCTGCGAAACACAGTTGGTGCTATACCATAAAAAGATCGAATACAAAAATTTTATTTTCACTTTATATTTTTAAATTTGATATATATATATATATATATATATATATATATATATATATATGTATATATATATATATATATATATATATATATATATATATATATATATATATATATATATATATATATATATATTCGTTATTTTTAGAGCGCTCAAAAATCTCATTATATACGGACTGTCTATTTTACGAGGGCCACACCAAATATCTCGCTTAATATCTATTGTAGAAGAATAAAGTTTTAGAAACAGTTATCCCATTTTTTGTGAGCTATATTTCAGTAAAAAGAAATTTGAAATCCACAGCCTACTTTATGAGATATATTACAAAAACCTGAAAAATAGGAAAACCACAAACGGTTATAGCTTCCTTATTTGAGGAGACACGAAAAAAGTTAAAGGAATGAAAGTTGACGGCAAAGACAATAAGAATAATACCGTGTAACAAAAAAATCGAAAAATGCAGTTGGCTTTGACATACGCTATTGTGCAAAAATGAAAAATACGTATCTCAAAGTAGGCCATGACGCCATTAATTCCGTTATTTTTTTCTCATTCCAACGACATAAAACATGTCACAGAAATTTTAACCGATAGTGTCAATATTTAATATTTTACGAATACCACAATTCATATAATTGAATCGTAACAATCAGCTGTGCCATAATTAGTGAAAAACAATGTATACAGTTATTAATAAATTTGACAGATTGTCACTGTTGTGTGTTGTATGTTGCGTTGTCGAGTTCTAAGACAAATTTTATATCAGTAATTATGGTGTACACCAATAATAACAAATTCGATATGAACTATGTTTAGGAAGTTAGTTCAAAATCTAAAAACGCACGGTTCATTTTCAAAAAAAGTAATAAGGCGAGCGCATGTTGCGGATAATGTAAGAAAAGTAAATAGAGTAATGAATTATGTTAACCAAAACCTCTTTGAGACAAATTCAGAGAAACTGTCGCATAAAAAAAGACAGTGCAAGAAAAATATTGAAAAAAACGGATTTCGATGCTACAAAATGAGGAAAGTTCAACATTTAAATGAGGGAGATAAGCCAAGGAGAGTAAGATTTTGTAGATGGTTATTAAATAAGAAAAGGAATGACGCGCTGATATGTAGCAAAATTCTTTGGTCGGACGAATCAAATTTTTCTAATAATGGATTTTTCAATAGAAATATGCATTATAAGTGGACACGAGAAAATACACATTGGTGCAGAGAGACTGCTTTCCAAGAAAGATTTTCTACGAATGTTTGGTTGGGTCTTTTAGGGACTAAAGTAATTGGACCTTATTTTTATGATGGCAAATTAACCGCTCGTAGATACCTTAATTTCCTGCAAAACGAATTTCAAGATTTTCTTTATGAATTAACAGTGGCAGAAAGATTAAATTATTCATATTTTCAACAAGATGGGGCTCCACCTCACACTGCTGTAATATGTACAAATTATTTAAATCAAGTTATGCCAGATAGCTGGATAGGCACCTATGGACCCATTCTATGGCCAGCTCGATCACCAGATATTACTACCTTGGATTTTTTCGTCTGGGGTTACATTAAAGACAAGGTATTTCAAACTGCCCCTGAAAATATTGAGGACATCAAAACCAGAATTCGAAACGCATGTGAGGCAATTACTCCTGAAATGCTCCAAAATGTAATGCGTGACGTGTCTCGTAGAGCACGTTTATGTGTCAGAATGCATGGTGCACAATTTGAGCATTTGTAGTTAGAAAAATAAATACACACAATTTCTTTTCGATATAGTAGTAGGTAGTACTGTTATACATAGTTTTTCGTTTTTTTCATTGGATGTTCGTTTTGTACTTGTATTTTTATTTATGAGATATTTATTGGTTTGTATTAAATTGTAATAAATAATTATGGAATTATAATTATTATAAAGTGAATTTTTACTATTATGGCACAGCTGATTGTTACGATTCAATTATATGAATTGTGGTATTCGTAAAATATTAAATAATGACACTATCGGTTAAAATTTCTGTGACATGTTTTATATCGTTGGAATGAGAGAAAAATAACGGAATTAATGGCGTCATGGCCTACTTTGAGATATGTATTTTTTATTTTTGCACAATAGCGTATGTCAAAGCCAACTGCATTTTTCGATTTGTTTGTTACACGTTATTTTTCTTATTGTCTTTGCCGTCAACTTTCATTCCTTTAACTTTTTTTGTATCTCCTCAAATAAGGAAGCTATAACCGTTTGTGGTTTTCCTATTTTTCAGGTTTTTGTAATATATCTCATAAAGTAGGCTATGGATTTCAAATTTCTTTTTACTGAAATATAGCTCACAAAAAATGGGATAACTGTTTCTAAAACTTTATTCTTCTACAATAGATATTAAGCGAGATATTTGGTGTGGCCCTCGTAAAATAGACAGTCTGTATGTGCCACATATTTCACAGAAAAAATGTAAAAAACATTTAAAAAATAAATGACTTATGTTATTGTTGCTGTACATGACAAAAAAGTATCAATGGAAATAATAACACAATGCTTATAAAAATGTTTTGTCGTTCTCGAATAATTTTATAATTATCGTCTACTAATTTTTTAAATCCAATGTAAACGATTATATAAATAATTATTTTATAACACCCATGAGAGCCATTAGAAAATAAATGAAAGAACTACGTTGTTTTATAAACTGTGCCCATTTTGTGTCTATAAGCGTTGTATAAACGTTTTGAAAATGTTTATATCAACAATCTTGTTTTACAAAAAATGTTCTGTAAACATTCTTTCAGCTTCTACAAAACATCAAGTTTCTAGTTGGGATGAGCTTAAGTACAAATTTTTTCACAACTCGAAACATAAAATTCATCAATTGGTGGACATAAACCATAAAGATCACATCATTTTATTTTTTCTAACCCAAGACCATGGTTCACGAAGATGAATCATTAGAGACTACCTCGATTCTATTTTTGGTTCGTTTATAATTTAAATTTAAGATCCACATAAGAACCGGTACATCAGAGCGACATTGACACTAAGTATCTTATAGTATTTTAAACAGTTTGGACCTAATAAAACAGGCTATAAGCACCGAACAAGCATTTTCATTTTTTAATTTGCAACAATAACTGCAAAGATTCTGAAATATGCAATTGTTAGACTGATTGTATTTTTTAAATTGCATAAGAATGATTTGTTATTACTGTTTAATGATGATTAGTAAGGCTTTGAAGTATGTTATGCATGGGATACTAAATATAATAATAATACAATGATCGCTGTTTATTTTTAGATAATTATAACGTGGATCGAGAATCCCACATTCCACGTACTGATTATTTCATTGAACTACAGTAAACCAAATTAATCCAATTTATAGAATAAACGGACAATAATCAGTTTGCAATGTGAATATATTATAATTAATGCAAGGTTCGGTTCTAGTTAATTGACCCAAGTTTTATTTATAACAGGATAATCAATTATTGTTATAAAGTAACATTTGTTTATATATTATTAACCTGTACGATAAAAGAGCAATTAAAGCAATATATTATTCTGATACATCATAAACCGTCTCTTATTTGCGGTGATGAATTTGATCCTTTTTTACAGTTTATTTGATATGTCAGTTTTATTTCTCCCAAAACCGTAACTCGTATGCAACGAGCACGATTCAATAATTTATTGTCCAAGGTAATTAATGGTGTCGTCAGGTGTGAATTACCCTGAGCAGTACTAACAAGACAAGCACCAACAAACTTGCTTGAGGCAACTTCTTGCTCAGAATTTTTAATAAACAGCTACTTTATAGATGTTAAGATCGGCCAGATGTTGTTTGAATATTGTTGTAATTAGAAATCTCGTTTGTCCAACGTACCTCAACTTAACAATTCCTGCAATTCCGTAAATCCAGAACTTGATTCAATTTTATCCTTTGGGTTGACTAAAAGGTGTTGAAATGTATTTCCCAGTGAATAAAAAACTATCCTATCTAACATTTAAAAAATTCTGCTTAGACCTCCTTATATATGTTTTACCAAAAGTACAGCAGATTTCTTCTGCAGTTGTGTTAACTATATTCCAAATATTATTTTCTTTTGTCATATGTTTTTCGTCAATTATTTTTATTTTTCAATGTTCATTCTGCATATATTTCTATTTACAAATATAGCAAATTTCCTCTGTGACAATTGCGTTAACTGCAAGCTAAATACTATTGTCCTCATCGCATTTGCTCATCCATTATTTTTCTTCGCTTGTTCAGTCTAAATGTTTTTACTAAAAGTATATCGCAGTTGTTGATTAGCAATAGCCGTTCACTATACACCAAAAATAATTTTTCTCCCTTACATAGTTTTATAGATACTACGGCAACAGATAGAGAGACTTGAATACAATATTCACAATACAATATTTACCTTCGGTAAGAGAGATAAGTAAAATATAAAATATATGGTCTATTCGGTCTTATTCTATGTGGCGAGATTGTCGAAGTGCTCTATTTGACTAGTTAATAATGAAACATTTTGCCGAGTGCTTACTTTGACAGACATAATAATTTCATTATATTATTTTGAGAAGTTTTAGAATTATTCAATAAAAAGCATTGTCAGAAGCCCTCATATAGTGTCCGTAGCTGTCTTGGGAAGCAAATTTCGACATGTTAATTTTTTCTTGATGATTCTACTCAGATTGCCATTGATAGAGTACTGCACATTATTTCCTGGACACCTTAGTCCTGAAATATTCTGTTTCACACAAAAATACAATTTTTAAATACATTTTATGTACCTATAGATATTTATAGTCATACGAAACAGCTGATCAATTGTTGGTTTTATTATAATCTGCACAAAAGAGTCCAATTTCATATTGACATCTCTAGACATTCCGGAGGTAATTGACTATGACAGACAAACGAACAGCATGACAGACAGACAGATAGACAGGCAACGACATCTCAAAGTAAGAAACCGTAAAAATGTTCACTAACCCACGAATGTGAATCGATTCTTGGCACGCGACTGGTCACAATGAACTGAAAACTGAAAATATATGTAATTATAATCATATAGCATTGTTAAAAAAAGGTCCATCCGTGGCAAAGCGTGGAAACAATTTCTTTTTACTAATTTTGGGGTGCTCAATACAAATCTGTCATCGGAATTGGCTAAAAACATCGAGAAGATAACAACCCTTATTTGGGGGTGGTATTGAAATTGATATGAGAACCTGCAACAAGAAGTTATTTTTCTTTAGTGCAGGAAATTCTTTCAAAATACTCAGATTCGTTAGCTAAGTAGAAAAAGAAGCAAAAATTCTGAATTCACCCCACTCCCCCTCGTTTCCCTCACCCTGCACCACCCATAAGGACGCTGTAAGTTACAATGGTTATTATATGGTTATTTATTTATCTTTAAAAAACCAAAACTCCTCGATTATCAGATTATAATGTGATTAGTCCTGAATACTCTTACACTCATCCCCACCAATTAAGGTGGTGGACTTGATCTTTTTAGAGTTTTTATTGGTTTTAATTGAAAATGAAGTCCCTAATCACTCAACCAACATCTTGTAGTTCTAATTTTGGGGTTCTAATATCAATTCCAATGTCATCTCCAAATAAGGATTGTTTTAATGCGTTCCCGAGATTCTTTTCCAAAACGGGTGACAGATTCGTATTCAGTATCCCAAAATTAGTAGAAAAAGATGGTTTCCACACTTTACCACGGATGGACCAAAAAAGCGCCTTTTTAAATGGAAAAATTGATTTTTTCTCATAAACCAACGACTACAAATATTTTTGGAAAAAATTGACCCGCCTTTAAATAAACGGTCACAAGGAATTATGAAATAAAATTTCAACTTCGTCGTTGGGTAAATTGAACCTTATTACCTAATATCAATTTTAAGGTCCGGTCAAAATTTCTTCCATTTTGTTAATTGTTCAATTCATTGAACAATGGTGAAATTTTATTTCATAAATTTTAGTGGTCATTTTTTTTTAAGCGGCATAATTAAAAAAAAATCAGCCTAGTGTTAGTTGCCCAATTTCGTGTAAACCTGCAAAAGTAATGGAATTATTTATTTATTTATTTATTTATTTATTGCATACACTGTTCAACAGGTAAGATACCCAATTACAGAACAGGAATAAAGGCATACAAAGCATTAATTACATAATATACAACAACATAGAGAAAGTAAAATGAAGAAAAAAATTACTTAAATGTACGAACTATGAATAACTAATGATACGAAGAAAGAGAAAAAAATAACATGGGAAATGTTTAAATATAAAAACTATATATACATATATACACATATGTGATTCAAAGCAAATTAAGAAAAACAAAGACACTCACTGGTTATTTAATTTAGAACATTTTGTTTTATGTCACTAAGGCTGCAATTAAAAATATCGAAGTCGTTACATAATTTGTTAGAAGTACTGCAAATCGTATATAAAGGTGAATTATTTAGTACGTTGGTACGCGGCGTAGGTAAATAGAACACTTGGTGATTACGAGAGGTTAATCTGGGAACGTGAAAATTAAGCTTACTAATTATTTCGGGTGCGTCAAAATCATTGTGTAGTAATTTAAACAAAAATACTTGAGAAAAGTACGTACGCCTATCCTCAAGAGTAGTCATAGAATATCTTTCAAGCAAGTTACTGTGCGGAAAACCAATCACTGGATCGGTACCGTCGGATTTGAACCACAGTAATTTAAGAAATCTACGTTGAACTGCCTCCAAGTTATTCTTGTGAACATCATAACTGGAACTCCAAATTAGCGATGCGTACTCAAGTTTCGATCTGACGAAGGATTGATAAAGAATTTTCAGAGTATCAGTATTAGTGAACTCTCGACTAGTACGAACGATGAATCCAAGGGCTTTGGAGGCTTCGGACACAATGGTATCGATATGATCAGTGAAGAAATTATGACATCTCTACCGGATTCGACAATGAATATTTACCTTTTAACATCAGATTCAGTATCAGAGCATCTTAAAATATTAAATTACTAATTGGTAGACGTTTGTATCCCGGCGACTCCGCCAAAAGCTCGGAAATGTTCGAACAGATGAATCTGTTTTCCGATTTTTGCTCACTTTATACTAGACATAGCTAATATGAAGCCAATATGAGTCCACCGCCGAGCCATACTCTATAGTTTACAGATAGTTTTCATAAAAATCGCTTACACCATTTAAGAGAAATGTTTGAACAGACATTTAAAAAACCATACACGTGGATCGAATTGAGAAACTATTTTAGAAAATGTTTAAGGTCAGTTAAAAGTGCACACCAGAAAATATCAAACATTTTAGGTGGAATCTCGGCAGTTGTAAAGTTTTTCTTTCACACCCTATAGAAACTAATACATTTGAAACTAATAAAATAGGATCACTTTCATATTTTCACAAACAAATTATTTCTTAAATCCCGAAAACCTCATATTGATATATGTTCTAGACCGAGCTTCTATGACAAGAATGGTGTCCCGAACACCTCAAATTTAAAAGGTGAAAATGGTTGCAAAACATGTAAAAATCTTGTTACGCCAGATTAGTAAAAATTTTTAAAAGTGAATTATTTATTATTTGTTTGCTTATAGTAATGAAACATATTCTTTATAGGATTTTGCAAACAGTGGAAAGAAAAGCTATCTATGAGTACTAAAGGAAAAACTATATATAAAAATATTGTCAATTATAATTATTTTAAACTTGTTCATGGATATTGTCTTAGTTTTGCATGGAACATCGTTATGAGTGGCTTTAGGCATTTCTGATGAGTCCACAATAAGGACGAAAAACGTTTCAAAGGCTAAGCATTTCCAAGAAACTGAATGAGATTTTATGAAAATGTAATTCATTAGAATGAAAAATTTTTTAAAGACAAGGTACGTAAATAAATTAATTTCAGGCCTTTGTTCTCATTTTCAACTGAATTTACATATCGTAGGGGATCATGTGGATACTAGTTTAGCCTGCTTAGCCGTAGGGGACTAGGTTGGATGCTAGTGTTAAAATGAGAATGGCAGATAAGAATTTTTACTTGTTAACATAACCAGAAGTCAGGTTATCGAAAGAATGCAAAGATTTCATTCATATTTTTATACAGATTCGGAATGTGTAGGTCTTGGTATTGTATTGTTACACTAAACGAGAAATGAAGGGTGTAAGACGTAAACATATTGAAATTCCGCAGAGAGACCCGCCCACTAGTCCACGCTGTGGGAATAGCAGGTGGCACTTTGTATGATGTGTTATACGATAGAAAAGAATAGCCTAGTTGCTTCGCTCTCGTTTGCTCTTATTGCCAATTATTGCTATGCCAAGACAGAAAAGTTCCGATTCTGTATATAGTTTTTCCTTTAGTTCTCATAGATAGCTTTTCTTTCCACTGTTTGCAAAATCCTATAAAGAATATGTTTCATTAGTAAAAATTTGTTTTAGGAATTTCTGAATTAAGCTAAAGAAAAAGTGATTCTACTTTTCAAAACGCTTGCTTGAAATTTACGTAAATAATGAATAATTTTTGAAAAAAATTGTCTGAAAATTTTTGTTATTTAATTTTTCAAACTTAATTTTTGTAAATTATTTTTTGTTACGAAAGTGCACTTGATAACACCTCTGGATTTTTGTTTTGAAATGAACTTTAAGATCTGTTCTATCTATTACAATTTGACTGGCTGAAAATATTTGTTAATTAATTTGTCATACTTAATTTTGAATGCGCAACATCAATGCATCAGGATCAAACACTGGCATCTCATAACACCTCCTTAAAAAAAGACAACTGAAGTTTAAGATCTCCTCTATGCATAAGAAATTGTCTGCCATTGATAAAATGTTTTTCACCATGTCAGATTTAACTTTTAAGTGCCCTGACAACGATTTTTTTAAAAACAAGCTTTTACAACGGCCGCGTAAAGACACCACCTTAATTTTTTTATGTAATTAAGTTTGAGATCTCTTTTATGCATAAAAATTGATCTGTTGATTGATTGATTTGCCAGCGTAAGGTGGGCATTGCTGCCAATTCCGGTGCATGGAGATTTGTTCCACCACGCAGCCCGATCGCACATCGATCATCCCACCGTGTGCCGGAACAAACCCCCGGTGCTTTTTTATACCGCCGGACCAGCTGCATACGCTGGATTGGACATTGGACATGCTTGTTGTCAGCAGCGAGAGCCGCATGACGCATGGGGTAGGAGTATAGGATGGAGCGTGTAGGTGTTTGTGAGATGTTTCTTCTTGTTTTCCTTCTGTCTTCATCGGATGGAAAGTGTAGGCGTTTGTGAGATGCTTCTTTTAGGTTTTCGTGCTTCTTTTTACTTTCAGGTTTTTGTGATATGCTACTTCTTAGTTTCTGTCTGTGATCATCTTCTCTCCTATTCTACTTCTGAGTTTTCTGTTTCTTCTGTTTCTGAGTCTGGCAGTGTGTATATCCTTGATATTTCTTTATTGTATTCCATTTTTTGTTGTGCCAGCTTTTCCCAGTGTGTATAATCCTTTCCTAGCTTATTCATAATCCTCTCGATTGTTGTTATCCATGTGTAGCATGGCCTCCCTATTTTCAGTTTGTTGCTGTTCATTCGCAGCGCTTTCTTTAGTAGGTGTGTCGAGTCCCGTCTTTGGACGTGTCCCCAGTATTTCATTGCGTATGATTCTATTCTTTTGATTATTGTTCTTCCCTCTAGTAATGTTGACGTTTTCTGTCGTTTTTGTGGTTTTCCTGTTTTTGCTAGCAGTTGGATAATGTCCCTTTCAGCTCTTCTCAGGCTTCTTCTGTTGGCCTTTGTCGTTGCTGCGTTTTTGACTCCATATATCATCGTAGGCATTATGATGGTCGTGTATATCTTTTTGGTTAGGCACCATGGTGGTTTGTTGTCCTCAATGAAGGGTAGTAGAGCTCTTGTGACTCTGTAGGCTGTTTTGATTCTTTCCCTTACTGTTTCCCTCCTTTTTAGTTGATTCGTTAGGTATGTTCCTAGATATTTCATTCTATTCGTGGTTCTCAGGGTGTAGTCTCCTATTTTGTATTCTTCCCCACTTGTTGGACTTGTTTTTGTCAATGGGTCTCGGACCATTATAAGGCTCTTGAAGTTTATTTTCATTCCAGAGGAATCCAGATGTGGTGTCATGTTTCTTAGAAATTTAACGATGTCTTGTTCTTCCTCGGTGATGATGAGTATATCGTCGGCGTATGCAAGTACGATGGGGGGCTTTATCGTTCCATCGTTTCCATTGAAATTCTGATTCTCCTTTATTGTGCTTTCTATCACTTGGTCCAGGACTGTGGTGAATAGTCGGGGGGATAGGGGACATCCTTGTTTGACTCCTATATTCTTCATTTTTGATTCCGTCGTCTGTCCAAACCATTGTATTGCAGTGTTTTCGTGTAGGCATGCTTTTATTATTCTGTTTATTAAGTAGTGCGGTACTCCCCTGTTGAGCAAAGTGTTGACTATAGCTTCATGCCTTATGGTATCAAATGCCCTTTGGAGGTCAATTGAGACTATATATAGTTTTGTTCCTTCTTTCCACTTTTCTTCCAGGATCCGTCTGGTGTTGTACATATGGTCGTCTGTTGATCTACCCTTGATAAATGCCGTTTGATAATCTGGTAGTTCGCCGATGTATTTTTCCATTTCTCTGAGGAGGAATTGTGCGTAGTATTTGTACCCTACACTGCAGAGTGTTATTCTTCTGTAATCGTCCACGTTTTGTGGTGATTTGGTTTTAGGGAGCGGTATCTGTATGGTTGTGTTCCACTCCTCAGGCAGGGGTGTGGTTTCCGTCCATGCGTTGGTGATGATTTCTAGGGTTAGCTGTTTTATGTTGTCCGGTCCATAGTATACTAGTTCGTTATTTATTTTATCTATTCCCGGGGCCGTGTTTCTTTTAGCTCTGGCCATTATTTCTAGTAGTTCGTCTTTTGGCGGTGGCTTTCCCAGTGGCCAGTGGTCCATTTCTTGTATTGGTTCTATTTGACTTCTCTCCGCGTTTCCTTCTTCTAGTTTCCTGACCCAATGCTACAGTGGTATGTATTTTCTTGGCTGCGTATTGTTGTTTCTCCTGTATGTTTTAAGGTGTCTAAAAGTTTGGTTTAATCTCTGTCCTGCTGGAGTGGATTCTATGTTTTCGAAGAATTCCCTGCATTTTTTCTGTTCGTGCCTCCTCTCTGCATCTCTTTTTCTTTCCCCGCTTCTATTATCTTTTTGTCTATGTTTGGTGTTTTCCTGTGGCCTTTATTTTCTTTAGTTTTTCGTAATTTCTTTTCATATCTTTTCTTGTTGGGCTCATAGGGGATTTGTTCCTTTTCAACGTTTTCCTCGCCGCTATTTTCATTTTTAAACCCATTGTTGACCAATTTAGTTCTTTTCCTGTTAACTGTTTTTCTATCTCCTCCTGGTATTTCTTTTTTATTTCTTCGTTCTGTAGCAGTGAGATGTTCCATGTGTCATTTGATGTTTCATTGTATCTTTTTTTTGCTTCTTGTTTCTTTATTACTAGTGTTCCATATAATATTTTGTGATCTGTTTTGACGTTTGTTGCTTGTTTTGCCTTAATGTTTTTGACCCTGTCCCTTATTTTTCTATCCACTAGGATATGGTCTATTTGAGAGTTGATGTTTCCTTTAGTCCAGGTATTAAGGCAGGTTAGGTTCTTGCTCCATGTGTTTCTAACTGTTAGATCGAACAGATGTGCCAAGTTTTTTAGCGAGCTTCCATTATCGTTTGTCCATGTGTGAAGTAAGGTTTTTCCTATGATATTCTTGTCTTCATGTGTTTGGTCGTCCTTT
The DNA here is from genome assembly GCA_963583905.1 of Stenurella melanura. Taxonomy (NCBI): domain Eukaryota; kingdom Metazoa; phylum Arthropoda; class Insecta; order Coleoptera; family Cerambycidae; genus Stenurella; species Stenurella melanura. Next base: position 79,694,133 of record OY757309.1, on the reverse strand, counting down.
CCTGATCTGTTAGCGAAAAAATGGTTTTCACTACAACAGACTTCATTTCTTAAGTGCCGTGATCACATTTTTTATACTGACACTGACAGACATTTTATGAATTGAGATCTTAAACTTCAGTTGTTTTTTAAAGATGTTATGAGATACCAGTGATTGATCATCCATTGATGCTGCGCATTCAAAATTAACGCTGAAAAATTAATTAACAAAAATTTTCAGCCAGACAAGTTGTAATACATAGGAGAGATCTTAAACTTCATTTTAAAACAAGAATCAAGGAGGTGTTATGAAGTGCACTTTCATAAAAAAATGAGTTATAAAAAATTAAGTCTGATATATTAATTAACAAAAATTGTCAGAAAAATACATTTTTCCAAAAATGGTTCATTATTTACCACAAATTGCGTAAATTTCAAACTGGTGTTTTGAAAACTGGAATAATTTTTTTAGCTAAATTCAAAAATTCAAGAACAGTAGCAGCTGACGTCACATGGCCGCCACAGCTGTTTGGTTGACAATAACAAACAAACAAATTTTTTAAACGTTTTTCTTGTGTAAAATTTATTGTTAGTGTTCTTTATCTATTATACATTTCGTGATTTGCTGAACTGACTTTTATCTAATGCTTTATTTATATATTCGAATAGGCATGTCATCTTGTTCACATGTTAAAAGTTATTTCTTTTCCATATGGTAAGTGAATTTAAGTGAATTTATTATAATTTTATTTATATTCTACATTTTAGGAGTCCCCTCGTAACATTTCTAAGCTGAAATATATTAATGGCGTTAACCTATAGGATTTAAAAGTGGAAGATTCATACTGCTTCCAACATAGTGTTGAATTAATGAACCATTGTGACCGTTCTTGGAAATAAAAATGCTATCTAAACTATAAGACTATTATTATTTATACTTACTTTTATTATTATCTATAAAGTGTACGATATTAAACATCCTATTATGGTTGTTATGGTTATAAGCATCATTTTGAAGGACTTTATCTTACTCCCGTTAAAAGTGTGTTATTTTTTAAGTTCTGTCGCACTTCAGCTCACCTACCTTTATTGAAATTTTATTTGTAAGCATTATCAATATTTTAAACATCTGTGATTATAATTGTAAGAATTAAAACAAATACCAAACTGGGTAAGTACGCTTATACCTATAAAGTATTTCGAGCATATTACGTTGCATATTTGTTTATGATTTTAATTAAATGGAAACTGAAACGGTTTCACAGTCCTATCTTTATATTAGATTTACTATTACTCCTGTATTTCACAATACAAACCTCTGATTATTGTTATTAATGTGTTAAACAATTAAACTTATTAGAAACTGTTGAGCCAAATGAAAGTAAGATACAATCAATAAAGAGTTGATGGGAAATGGTTTGAATTGCCTAAAAACGTAAATTTCACAACAGGTTTATAAAACCATTAATATATGATTGATATATTGGCATGAATCAATGCATTTTGTGACAACTTTTAACCTATGCTTAGCTGTAACTGAGCCTGTATTAATTAAACATTTATTGAAATATGTCGTGATATTTTATATGTACAAAAAAATTTAAAAATCCAATATAGTCTTTATTTTCACTATATTATAGGTTCACAAAGATGTCAACGTATTTGACATCAAATTTTATACTTGTAAAAACAACACTAATAAAGTATATATAATTTTTTTTCTCACACTAGGCTTTTAAAAAAATATTAACAAACATCACTACACATAGCTGATATTCAGAAATCCTCCACTTTAATTTTTATCAAGCGAAAACTGACACCTACTCTTATGTCAAATTTCGGAGTTTGTCAACCAAACACGTGACAGCTGGCATAACTGTGACGTCACTGCTAGTGCTCTATTAACAAATTTCTGCTAGTCTGGCGGGCGTAACATGATTTTTACATGTTTTGCAACCATTTTTACCGTTTAAATTTGAGACGTTCCATGGGGTACCTTTTTTGTCATGGGCGCTCGGTCTATTCTAATTCTCAAAAAATTGTAGTTTGAATTCAACTTAAACATGCGCTTGGTCCGTTTCAATTAACTAGGAGTTTATATTACCTATTTCTTCTATTAATTCGGTTCTGAGCAGCTTGATTTACAATTTTTATATTTGAAGGAAAATTCAATTTTGAGATAAACGCAAACTGCATAAAGTGCAGTTCCGTAAAAAATAATTTGTAAAATAAATCGTGAAAAAAATCAGTTTATTCGTTTCATATCCGTCATCTAGTCCAATTGACCGCCAACAAAAAACACACGTGACGAATCAGCCTTACCTGTCCGAGACAGAGAGGAGAGCCAGTGGTTTAGGAAAGGTCGCGTTGGGGCCCCCTAGAGCAGCCAACTACGGCGAGACCGAGTACCGAGTCGTGCTTGGCAGTCTGAACCGCGAGTGTTTTGTTTTGATTGAGTACCTACAAGCCAGCCGTGTTTTCTGTTGTTTCTCGTGCAGTTTTGTTTGTTTTGGTGCTAAAACATGGGGAATAAGCTGTGCAAGAAGAAAGTGGATGCTGTGGATAATCCCAATTCCAAATCGCCGACCCCTTTCGACCGGATAATAAATAGACTACATGTGAGTGTTATTTGAAATTCAAGTTTATTTGTTGTGGCTGGTGCGCAGTTTCCATTTAAAGCCTTTTTGCTTTACTAAATGGAGGTAACCGGAATATTTTTACAATTACTAATCACTTGTCCTGGTCTCTGACTGGATGTTTTTTATTTGAAGGACGTGAGCTATTAAACGATCGTAAATTTACTTTAATTATTATACGCGTATTTTGAATTAATTTATGTTATTCTGTATCTGCCCACTACAGTCGGATACCTAACTTATTAACTTTATACTTTGAACTTGGGTATATGCAAAGTTTTATTAATATAAAATAGACAACACTAGTGAACTAGCAACTAGTTGTTACAATCATTACCTACTCATCGACCTTAGTAGTTATGAGTATGGTGTTACATATTTACTGTTTTAATTTATTTTTAATAAGTAAGTATGTTAATTTAATATGTCAAGTGTGAATAGATGCATTTATGGTAGATAAAAAAATTAATTAAGTCACCGAAAACAATATAATAAATTTTTACTTTTCGTTTTCCTTATTTAAAAATAAACGTTTTATTTACATTAATATAACTCTTACCTCTGATAAGCCAAAATCAATATTGATGAAACAGGAATGAAAGATAAAGCCCTATGTAGTTCTATATTTCATAACATAACAATTATTTTTCAGCTTTGCAGCTAGCTATTATGTTTTTATTTTGTTCAATACAGGTTATATAGTAGCACCGATGATACATTTTTTTTACGATAGAGTCCATAGAAAATTTACTATATAACAAAACATAAAATATACATACATCAAAAAATAAAAAAGGTCCTGTTGATATCACCGGCGAATCCGGCAAAAATTGAAAGTTAGTCCAGTCAACGAAGCCCAAAAAAGGCCGAATGGTTAAACGGTCAATGTTTACGATATCCGCTTATTCATTAGCAAAAAACTAAAAGTACTGATGGTGGGGTCAATCTGGATTTCGAAACGGATCGATATATTTTAAAATTTTGTTTTTCCCATATCATTAATTGCATAGTTGCCTATAATTTGGCAAGTTATTGAACTCAAAATGGGTTTTTCGCGAATATTTCAGTTATTTACGGTCCTATCAAAAAAATAAATCAGTTAAAAATTAAAGCGCTTGCGAATCCGCGTAAACTTGTTCCTGACTCGGCGAATCATTCCAGCGGTTCGCGAGATATCGTGAATTGAATATTGTTTTTTTTACTCCCCCAGTTCAATAATCGCGTTGTTTTAGGGGAAGAAACAGGCTGGAGACTCAGGATTTTTTTTTGTATATAATCATACCCCGAGTGTAGTGGCCGATTTTTGCGAAGTTAATTGGGGGAGGGGGAAAAATAACATTCGTAAAATCGGCCATAAATCGGGTATTCCGCGACCGACCTTGCGCAAACAAAAAATACAAAAAAAACATTAAAAATCACAAAAAAACACAAAAATACAAAAATAATTACAAAAAACACAAAAACATAATCACACTTAAAACAAATTATTAAACTAAAAGATCCGATGAAAAGAGCCATAAGTCATCATATAATACCACTAACACAACTGTACAAAAGACGCCACTAGAAAACGAGAATACATGTACACACCAATATAATACTAATACTAACCAAATAACATTAATAAACTTACGGAATATCATCAATAAGAAGAATTTCAAACCAGCAGAATAGTCAGCCCGCAGAAGGGCAAGCCCAGAAGTAAAATAGATATTAATCCATACAACGGAAAGCGCCTGCACAGGCGGAAGCCGTGGAGCATCCTAACTAGGAGCCCATACTGGAGTCGACCTTGCCCAGCAAAAAATATGTCGTGAAGTGAATGGCCTACTTTACTATGATGTTGAATTTTATTTTTTTGCGAAAATGGCCAAATGGTGGTGAAAATAAAAAGTAGGAAAAAGGAAAACATTATTTACAATTGTATTTGTAGAAAAAAAGGGGCGTGGGGGCTTTTTAAGGCTATTTAAATGGAATTTTCATTACCTTGAATTTGATCCCAGACTACATGCAACCGAAAAATTTGGTAAGGAGGGAGGAATGAGAATGCGTTTGGATCTATAAAACGAGAAAGGAAATGGTTAGAGACTTCAGGCTGGGCTCATTTTAAAGATAATTTTATTGTTTAATAGAGTAATTTCATTTTGCAAAACGCAACACCCGTGTGATTCACGTAGTGGTGGCGAGCTAATACTTGCATTTTTTAAATGGAAGGCTCCATACATTTTATTGTATATTCATATTTTACTCTTAATTCCCTTTCTAGGTTTATGTCACTTTTAGCAGTACACTGCGGAGTTGCCACGTTATTTTACTTTTTTCGAAAAATAATACATTTGCACAAGTTAAGAATAAAATATGTAAACAACGTATTTTTGTAAATTTGACCGTCATTTCACTTTGAATGTTAGTCAAGACCATATGCAAGTTTCCAGCCCTCTCAAAGTTGAATCCAATTCTACAGGGTGTTCTCCACAATGACTCAAACATTTACATTTTCAAACTGCCCAAATTAAGTTCTTTCAAATGAAACACCCTGACTTAAAATGTCTCAGCAATCAATTACCTGTACGTACATATTCATGCTGGCAATTTTTTTTTACCCGAATTTCTCACAAATTTTCAAAAAAAAATCATTATAATTGAATAATCATGGAGAACACCAAGTAGAATTTGGTTCAAATTTGAGAGCGTTGGAAACTAGAACATGGTCTTGACTGACATTCGATGTAAATGACGGTCAAGTGTATGAGAATACTTTTTTTCAGATTTTATTCTTGACGCCTGCAAATACAATTATTGTCTGAAAAAGTAGAATAACCTGGCAACATCGCAATGCAGGTCCAAATATGATATATGCTTGGATAGAAAGTTTTCTGTTTCTTCTGTTTCTGAATCTGGCAGTGTACACCTCCCCCTGCCAGCTTGTGTTCACTTCGTTTGTTTGCCAAGATATACATACAGTCGCTCGAAGCAGGAAGTTTTCATTTATTAACCGTTCCACAGGTAAATATCCATTTACAATGGAAGTGCGGTAAAAAAGTGCCTTTTATAGCTGGTTATGAGAAAGAGGTCTGAAAGGATATTTTGTACACCCTGTATATTGGTTTGATTTGTAGTAATTAGTTTCAATTATCGTTCTCCAATTCCGCGAATTTTTCGATTTTATTACCTGCCCCAATTCTGCACAGGCTCATTTTTGAGATTAATAAGAAGTTTAAAATATTATGTTTTGAATTAATACATTGAGTTGGTAAAGTTATTAAAGTAATCAGAGAGAATAGGATAAAATAAATAAAATAAAATAATGCAGAGCTTAGCTCTCTGTAGAGTCTGGTCCTGAGGTTGCTGTTTCATTTTCTTTCCTTTATTGGGTTGATTTCGACCATTTAAAAAACTTCCTCTGCACACAATTACTTTAAGTCACAACACAGCTAGTAACAGCAACAAGTTTTTTGTTATCAATTACGGGCTGCTAAATAATATACTGATGCAATAGCTATTCAATGACAATACCAGGCTAGAATTAGAGAGGGCATTTTGATTGGAAGGTTTTTTCTTGAAAGTTCGCAATTGAATGTAGTGGTCTTTAGGTCTCATTTTATTTCAAAATAGGACTGGGCTGTATATTCTTTATTTACAAATGCATTTATTTGTGCTTAGTTTATAATACATATATTTTCTTATATTTCATTTTTCGTGTAGGTTTTATTTTTGTTTTATTAACAATATGTATAGTCCTGAGGTTTGAAATTTAGTCCCGAATTCTCGAAAGTATTTTTGGTCCCGGGACTTGGAGCCTATTGCGGATGAGTGTATGTGAACAAAACTAAGTTCTGTCAGAACTTTGAGATGAATTTTGCATATGGATTTGATTAGTTATCAATACCAAATTCAAATTATAAGTAAACTGATGACACTCGATCATCCAAAGTCTTTGGAACACCAACAAATCGTGAATAACTTGGTGCAAGTGAGTCAAAACAGGTCAATATTTCGAGACCATTAAGATCACCGGATTTATCCGTAGTAAACTCTTGAAATCGTAGGATTGATTGAGAAATTTACGTCACTTCTACAGGATTCTGTGTTAGTAGTATAGTTGAAAAAAATCGTTAGAGATATTCCTCCAATCATAGAAAATGATGATTTTTGTGGGGAATTTGTAAATTCTCTCATAAAATTTGCTTTTAGTTTTAGGTAGACATCAATACTTGTAGTTAAATGAAGAGAGAAAAATTAGTTAATAAGTTTGTATATAGTTTGTTAAGAGTAGATACACTTTATCACTAATTATTGATAATTTTCACCATGAGGCCTATTCTATAAAAGGAAGATGCTGAGGCTGCTATTACACATTTTATAAGGAACACAACATTTTATTAGAAATCAAAATAAGTTTGATTTAAACAACTCATAAAAGGTTGTTTATTATCACCTTCCATAATGCCTAAAGATTGTTCCTTTATTAAAATTATACACTTTTATTAAAATTCTACAAAAATGAGCTAACTATTGCTTTAATTATTTTAACCAAATATTTGTTTGGATTTATATATCAATAGGAAAGCAATGTAGGTACTTAAAGAAAATAAACATGAGTGCTTGCAAAGAAAAATTAAAATCTAAACCAGCCACAAACACTGGTACGATTCTCATCGGAATTTGATGTCTATGAGGTTCAAGAATGACTATTCTCTAGATTTGGTGAGTCGCATGAGAATTTCAGCAACAGCAAATTTTCTTAAGAGAACTAATTTCGACGATTTCAAGAATTGGGCTACAGAGGGACGTTGAACAATTCATTAGCGCTGAGGTGGTCAGTTGCCCGATTTCATGTTTCGTACCTAGGCGAGTACAATTGTAATCGAGTCAATAATGATTTTCATAATAATGCTTCCAATATTTTTAATTTAGGAAATTTCTGTGTTAAAAGAACGTCGGGGAGTTATATCTACCGCACCCTATATTACATGTTATTACAATATACATGAGTTATATAATTTGCAACTAAAATTTAAAAGAACAAGTGATCTTTGTGAAATAAAACATGATATAGGTGTGTCAATGGCCGGAATGCGTTTTACAGCGATAAAATTGCAAGCTCTTTTACTACTACTATTCTTTTACTACTAACTACTACTTGTACACATTTGATTGATGGAGTGATCTCAAACAATAGCCTTTCATTAGCTACTGTGCTAATTGGTGACATAAAGGGTATAATAAATAATAATAGGGACAGAAAATTATGTTTTCATCGTACGCCGAATTACATAATTGTAGATAGATTACTTTTGCCATAATCCTACAATACGCTTTTTTTTTTTGATGATCCATGATAGATGGATGATATGCCAGAAATAAGTTGCTACGATTTTATACAAAGAGTAGAAGTATTAAGTGTATCTATATTGATTTTCGTGTCCAGTTGAACCCACGTATTCAAAAATTGTGGCTAACATATAATTCTATTTTAAACCTGCTTCCAAGTTTATTATCATCAGTCTAGATACTTTTAAATTTAGCGTTTTAATAATACAACACATACATTATAGTATTGTTTTATTTCTTGTATTTGTAGCACTAAGTATTATTAGAGTAGACAATTCATACGTGCGTAAATCTCACGTACATAAAATTAAAACGACAAGGTATATTTTTAATGCTTACTTTCTCAGCGTATTATGTAGAATTAAAAATAAATTAAAGGTTTGAATCTTTCCCATTATAACCTGTGACATTAGAAATCAAAAAAGAAACTAGTATAATACCTTAGCTATTATAAGAAATGACAGTAACACTAAATATAACCAGTATGCGATACAAATAAATATTAAATATATTCTGGGAGGATTTATTTGTCGACGCCTCTCTTTATTTTAGAAATTTTAGAAATGTATATAATACTTGTAGTACATTTTCCAAAGAATAAAATTATCAAAACCTAAGTTAATTAGGTATTGTATTAGATATATAGGGTATGTACTTAATGAAATAAAAATTTGCAAGGGTGAAGTACCAGCTTCGACCAGCAAATCGACATAATCATGGGGTAATATGGATCAAACGGAATTTTTCGTAAATAACTGGAAATATTGTATCTTAGGAGAATTTTTACCGAATCATTAAAAATATCAATATTGTCACATAAAAAATAGTTTAAATAATACGACATTAAATGTTAGTAAACATATCTTCATTATTATCATCATCGACGATTAATTACATAGCTTTATAAACTAAAAAAATCCTAAACTTTATTTCATTATAAAACAAACTTTAATGTAAATATTTATTTATGACAATGTGTTTTTCACATTTAATATACGATTTTTTTTTAATTTATGAAATATTTTGTTTATGTAAATATCGTTGTAGGTACGGGAGACTATTGTACCTTGAGTGTAGTGTACCTTGAAACAATACCGGGCCCGGATTCTAGGAGATAGAGATGCATATGCAAATTTCGATTGTATTTGTATTAGTTAAAGCAAGAGAAGGCATTCTTTAATTCTTTAAAAAAAGGAGGTAAAAATTGTATTAACCTCCCCCCCTCTCTTCGAAATTACAATTATCGAGATAAATATTCTACTGTGAGGAATGCACCCCACGCTCTTCAAAATTATCGAAGAGCTGGACGTGGGAGGCCCGCATGCCAATACCCCAGGGCCCCGGAGCGGTTTTGCCATCTATCTATCTATCCAACTATTGCGAGTAGTATATTGTAGGGCAGTATAAAGAAACTTCACAAATCGTATTTTCACTAATTCACATTGTTTTGTTTTCGAACAATTTGGTTATTTTTGCATGTAAAACGGCAGGTTTTGTATTTTTTTTCGTGATTTTTCATTCTTGATGTAATAAAACTAGAGAATTTCAAATTTTCACATATTTATATATTATTTTTTAGTTTTGACACAACCTAGATGAGCTAGGCAGTTTAGTCTCGTTGCGTGTGCCCTCGTGTACCACGAAACAAAACTACATCTTGTACCTTGCAACAATCTGTTGAGGTAAAGAATGCTACAAACTTGCTGTTTTTTTATAGGTTCGCAATACCACGAAGTAAAGTAGGACTCAAAAGAGCTTAAGTGGATTCCGAAAATTTATGCAAAGCTATAGCTGCCGTTTCGTGTGATAATGGCACGAACATTTTTGCGCGAGGTCTGTTAGGTTATAATGTGAAACTCGTCACTTTATCTCGGCATTTAAAAGCTTTTAAAGGAAAGTGGAGATAAACATTTCGCTTACAAAGCGAAAATGGATGTTAATAAAGTTTTTAGTGAAGAAGAAGAATCAGGTTTAGCAAAATACATTATTCATATTGCAAAGATTCAATATGGTCTCAGCAGAAAGGGAGTTCGAGAAAAAAATTCCAAAAAGCATGAGATGAAAATCGCAGTGATGGAGAAAGAAAAGGTTCACCACGAGTATTAAACCATTTTTTTAATACTGATTTCTCCAACTTCAGTGTTAAATAGTTCTCTACTTTTTTTAAATTTCACGTTCTAAACTTTTAATAATTTTGATATACCTATCAATAAAGTAATATTTTCAAAGTAATAGCATTTGCCTAATTTATTGTACCTTACCAACATTCAGGAACACTAAGTATATTGTAGGGTTTTATTGAGATAGGAGGTTCCAAGGTACATGAGGATGTATACCATATGGAACGATTCGTTTTAAAATTTCAAAAATTTGTGAAATTGACATTTTTACCTCAATAGCCCTCAAAAAATTTGGTTAGTTGTCCAAATGTGTACTATTTAATATCTGATTTATGCAGTGTTGAAAAATTAAATTTAATGCAAAAAAAATTAAAATTAAAAACTGTTCCAAGGTACAACAGTCTCCCCTACTTACTTTTGTGAAGATTGATAATAATTAAAAAATTATATGAATTGAAAAGTAAAAGTAAGTAAACCTTAAGTATATGCAATCTTCAATTTGCATTTTCTCTTTTTTACGTTAACTTACGGCAACTGTTTACTAGAAAACCTACGAAAATTACGAAAAAACTGCTTAGAATGCAGTGAGATATAATTATAAAGCGTCCAGTATATGCCCCATTATTTGGCGATTCTTAGGACAAAGTAGGGGTCCTTTCTCTGCTGACTTTTTTGTCCCATCCTATATATAAAATACTGCTTGTGTGAATAGAATTGACCCTTAGTGACTTTGGGAAAAAACTCAGAAAATTGATTATTGCTTATGGCAGGAGAGGAAATTTGTGTGAAAATATAATTTAAATAGACGCCATAGCAGACTAAGAATCGCTTACGTTTTATTGGTTAGAATGATATAGAGAAAAATAAATAATACGCATATTTTATAATAAGACGAGCACAGTAAGTGCGAAGTATACTGAAATTTATGAATGATGTAGATTTTCTAGCAATTGAGTAAATGCAAAAATTGTTATTTCAAATTCATTTTCTTCCCTATTTCATAAATAAGCTTTTGCCATATTTAATTTTAAGAATGCGTTTCCAACAGTAGTTGTGAAGCTGTTTCCATATGGTATTTAATAATCTTCGGGTAATTTTAAATTCTTCATATTTATAAATTGTGCACCTTTATCTTATAGTTGACTTAGATAACAAATCATATTTAATCGGTTGTAACCAGTTTCGAAAGCAGTCTTTCATTTTTGCCACATTAAGTGAAAGAGAACAAGAATTTTATATTATCTTAAAATTCTGAAGGTTTTATTGTGGTAAAAGCTACTGAAACATCAATGAAATTTTTTTTGGTTCATAAATAAATTGCAACTTAAAAAAATGCCACTGGTTCCGCATTTTATAACTTCTTGGTAATCATAGAAAAAAATGTCTATTTTTGTTTCAAACAACAATTATACAATCAAGTTTCCAGCAATAAACTACGAGTGACAGAGTAATCGGCATTAGAAACAAAATGATACATTTTTCTTGTTTAAATCATAACAAACGGGCAGTCAAATAATTTTGGCAAATCATAGTAAACTTTGCATGTAACAAAGCACGTCTCCTGTCAGAGAAACTCGTATATCCATTTATAGATAGTCCATCGTATGTTGTTATTAGTCATTGAGTATAAAGGAATTGATAAATATGTTGGAAAAGTGCATCAGCAAAGGAATTAGCAAGAGAATGCGACACTATTAAGCATTGCAAAATGTCGAATACACGTAGGTGACATTGAATCGCATCTAGCCAATTATTCATTAGTAGTATTTTTTCGTTTTTTATTTAGAGATAGAGATATAGAGATTCCAAACTAAATATGGTGTTTTAAGCATTTAAGCATTTAAGCACTTAAAAAATAAATTTTAGAACAAGCTAACCATCATACTCTTTGTCAATTTGCTGTACGTTTTATATAATTGTTACACATTCTATAGGATACTCTTCGTAGTTTTATCGTCAATAATGTTGTTAGTTTCTGTTAGCGAGTGACCTTGGCTTTGTCTACTGCGAGATAAATTAAGCCACCAAACCTTATCGCATTTATAACAAATTTATTACTTTTAAGTATATGTTTAAATTGTCAATATGGTTACCGAACAAAAAGTTCGCTGAATTAGCCAGCCTAGAATTTGTACAAAAAATCTATGGATATTTGGACATGAGTTTTGAAGTAGCAGAATTGTTTTTCAATTTAACTGCAGCTTTTGACTGTGTAAATCCTAACTTTCTTAAATTAAAATGAGTAAAGTAGGAATTAGAGGTAAAATACTGAATTGGATAATGTCATGTCTAAATAGCAGAGAAATACTCGTATCTATAGACTCAGACATTTCCGATACATATGATTTGGATACAGATGTAGGGCAAGAGTCGATTATTGGATCATTACTTTTTCTAATATTTATCAATGATCTTCCATCATTTTTTACCGAAGGAGACATTTTTATGTACGCTGATGGCACTTCGGTAGGCATTCATGGCAAAAGTGTATAGGAATTAGAATCTATGGCAGTTAAAACAATCAATGTGAGAATTGGTGCCAGAAAAATTCACTTACCTATGGTTAATACCAGCAACACACCAACAATTTTCGTCCATTTCTCTTAACGCTGTTCACTCACAGCTTATTACTCCTTAGTTTACTCAAGAACTATAATGTTATTAGAATACCTGGGGTCAGTCACAAGAAATCAATAGATCTTTGTTATGCAAAAGAATAATGTTCAATCTGTCATACATACAGATCTGCCGTGACACTTTCAGAAAGAAGATAATTATGACGACACCCTGTATATATTTATTTAAAATTTTGCGTTTCGTGTACAATAATTAGGAAACCTTTTTTTCTAACATAGACATTAACCAATATAATACCCTTGGAGCAAATAAAATACACATCGAAAATTATAGGCATAGTAAATACAAAAAATCTCCCTATTACGCTCGTGCTTATCTATACAATATACTTCCCGATAAATTTAAAACTATACCAAAATTTAAATAGTTTCGAAATGAGCTAAAAAATTACTTAATAGAAGGCTCTTTCTAGAGCATAGATGAATTTTGTATCTCAAGCTATTGACCAATGTTCACAATTAGAACTTTTTTTTGTTTTATTTCAGTGTATGAATGTTTATAATGTTTTTTTTTCCTTCTTCAATTCTTTGGGACTTCCTGCCACATGTATGTTTTCTTTTTAAGCGGTGCTAGGGGAATCTGCAAAATATCACAATTAACCAGTATGTTACTGGTAAATAACCTCTACGCCTGTGACTTTTACGTCAAAGGATCAGTTAGAGGTTGCTTTTTTAAAATAAACAACACAAATAAGTATAAAAACTTGAAATTAAATATTTCGCCGACGTTTTATAAATCTAATCTGTCTCCTTTTTCAAGGCTCTTTTGAAAAATATTTTTTGCCGTGTCTGATAAATACACAGCTCTAAGAATGTTTGTTATATTCAATATCGATAGATACTTACTATTTACATAGAACTGTTGATACAGTTAACAGTTTTTTTAGTTTTTATACAATGTTAAGTTTGTGAAGTTCTTCTTTTAACATTGGCAACCAAGTTTTACAGACATCTACGGAACAATTCGACACGCATCTATCCTCATTCAATAATGTTATATATTTTTAATTTCTTATGTTTTATATTTGTATAAAAATCAGTATTCTTATTAAGTATACATTTATTTATTATTATGTTCTTAACACTTGGCGTGTGATTCCTATGCTGGGACTTCTGCGTAATTTTGACGAAACCATTTTTTGTATTTTTGCAATATTGAAGGTTAATAAATTCTATTCTGTTTCATTCTATAAATCTCAGGGATTATTGGAACTTATGCGTAACCGGTTTTGCAATATAACAATGTTCATATCTAAACTTTTAAATTTTCTCAAATTATTAAAAAAAAAATTCTAAAAATTTTTAACAACCCTCCCCAGAGGAGTGGGATTGTTTCCGTTTTAGACATTTTCTTGTTTAATTACAAAACATAAAAAAATGTAAATAATTAATAACTTTTTTATTTACTGGTCGATTTCATTCAAAAACAATCTCTTTCTCTATAGCCAACACTTTACCATCCAAATGTCAATACAATTGGAATGTTATTTCTTAATTTATCGTGGTCAACACCACATATGATTTTGAACCATTCAATTTTATAACTGCTTCCACAGTAAGATTCCTATTAGTAGAATAGTGAAAATGAAACATTAGTCTTCGGCATAATTTAATCATTCGAAATGACACGTGTGTTACCTAGATAAATCAAAGTACCTTTTACAAGAAACATGTATATTTGACGTTTATCGAGTGACATCATTATTTCTTTATCAACGGAAACACGACTAGTCACTAATTTAAAGATTAATTTCCGTAAAACATTATTTCATGACTGAGATGTGGTAACTTCAGGATTTTGGAGATGATGAATTGTGACGTCTGGAGATTACGAAGACGTGGAGGTTGTGTAACATTTTTTAAATGAAATATTCAATATACAGTAGACTATCTATAAGGTGAATATCCCAAAACATTATCATCTAAAAACGCAAACGCCTGGTTTGGCGTTCTACGTATTCTAAAATTCAAAAAACAATACATTTCATATTTCAAAACATAAAAGAATGTCGGTTTTGAAGTTCGTCAAATTTTTCAGCAATTGTGTGAAAGTAAAAAAAAATTGAACCTTTAAAAAACAGTAAAAATTATGAAATAAAAATACCCTTTCCTGGAAAATTAGATTTTATTATCTAATATCGATGAGATCGGTTAAAAACAGTTTGATTGTTTTTATTTGTTCTTTTTCATAACGACCTCGCTGCCTTGAAAAATATAGGCTAGTCAATAAAGCTCAAGAAACAGTAAAACCTCCAAATTCCCGACGTTTCCATAGATTGTCCTAAATCCTTCCGTGATCTGTTCTTGAAAAGAGTGTAGGTAAGATTTAAAAAAAATCACTACGCTCTCACCTGCTAAGCGGGGGAAACTACACTAGAGTCTAGACCCCAAGCCGCACAAAATAATCCCGCATGAAATTGAAATATTTTGTGTTATTTTGTTTATTTGTCTGCGACGCTAATACTGCCTGCAGCGCTAATAATTATTAACAATTAGATAGCAAAATAAAAATCAACCTATGCTAACTAACCTTACTTGAAGAAATCACATGAAAGAATGAAATCATTATAAGAAAAAGAAGGAAAATATTATTTCTGCCTTATTCTGACGTCAAGTCAAACCTAAATTAGTGAAAAAATACAGTAATCGTTACAAAATATTAAAGAAAAAGTGTGTGCAAAAATTGAACCTGGGACCTCTCGCACCCTAAGAGAGAACATTACCCATATGCCAACCGTGCACCTGATAATCAGCGCTATAGCACGGAATGGATAGGTTAAAAGGCACGAATGCGCTTGCGAGAGTGTTTGTTTCCGCTTGGGATCTAGACGCTAGTGCAAACTACCCCTAAGTAAGAAGAGTATAATAAAAATTCGAAATTAGGAAATCTAATCGTCAGTTATAATTTTTAGGTCAGCAAATACGAATCTAAGGTCAAATTACAAAAGCAACAAAGGAATGACTACGAAATGACCAAATCTAGCCCAGTATGGTGTGAAAATCTATAAAAGATCCTATAAAGTTATTTAAAAAAGCATAAATCCATTTCATAGAAAAAACTTATCAAAAAAGTTCAATACCATATGACATGCAAGTCATATATTTATTGTTTCTCTGCTTTGCAAGAATTATTCTTTGCTTCATCAATTTCTTCTGTAGCGTCGGGTACGGTATTCATATTGCTGCTATATGATGTGCACCAAAGCGTGATATAAAAGTCACTTTTGCGGTAACCGCAAGCAGCTTCGCATCCAGTTTTGTATGTGAGAAATATAACTTTAAGCACATTTTCTGGCGCTGGTGTTTGATTCATTGTATGCCGTACAAGTTAAGTGAACTTGATCAATCATCATCAAGTTAATTTGATATCAACAGTCAAGAAAATACAAATATTTATTTATGTACAAGTTAAGTTTAACTGCTCAGCCCCCTGCTTTTCAAAATACAATGTCGATATCTTTTTCAATAGATACAATATACAAAATAAGTACTGTTAGTGAGAAAGGTAGTTAACTACCATGGCGTCTCTGACATCCGTTTTACTATATTCAGGTACATGCTCTTAATTAAAATTGTCATATTCGTATCAAAAATATTTTAAAAAAATTTAGTGCATTTAGAACAGTATATAATATCTTAAAAAATGATTATATTTTTTTTATAATGACTTAACTGTTGAATAAACCCACGTAATTTTCAAAACTTCTTGCATTAATTTAGGACCTATGCATGTTTCATAAAAAAGTTACTGTTTTATACTTTTAAGCGCTCACTTTTTCGATAAATGCGATTATTATTGAAATATTTCCAAAAATCGATAATTTTCTCAGAAAATTTCACTTTTTTATTATTTAACAGGAACAATTTAACGCATTCAGAATGATACATACTATCAAAAAGTAATCTTCTTTTAATTTATATTGACTTTACCATTTATGAAATTTTCAAATTTTAATAAATAAAATTGAAACAAGCTTCAACTTTTGGTCATAACTCCACCATTCTTCGAACTAGAACAACCCAAAAATAGAAAAAAACATTCGAAAGTCAATTTAAAGAGCTTCAATTTAGGTCCCATGCATGTCTCATAGAAACAGTTTATAGTAGAGAATCGTGTTATAACACAAATTGTTCAGCTTCTTATGCTCTTCGCTTTTGGTCTATATGATTTTGTGATAAGCTTTACTGTTTTTGAGTAAACTTCGAAAGACGACAGTAAAAATACTCTTTTCAGCAAAAATTACAACTTCCATATCTTCGAAAATATTAAGTTTTATGCAAATATGCATATGCTTTTCTTTGCTTAAAATTGAATGCTTAGTCACTTTTAGGGGTTAGTTTATAAAAAAAATCACCTCGGAGAAATGGGAGGAAACCATTCGTAAACTAAAGACCGTAGTAGGGTTTGTTTTGTTACACCCTTTTCAGATCACGTTGCAAAAGGAATTAGGACAATCTATTGCAACGTGGAGAATTAAGAGGTTAATAATAGTTCCTAAAAATGTCCGTCGTTTCGAATTTTTAAGCTTATCATCAGACTCACTGTCAGAGAAGCTCATTCCCATGCCCATTCCGTACAGAACTACAATCGTTGAGGTAGAGGAGTATTACTAGCAATACACAGACATTTTAATTTTATACGGAATGAGAATATCAGGATTCACTGACAATAAATCTGATTAAAAACTCAAAACGATGGATTTTCGTTTAGGGATCATTCATTCAATAGTATAATTATTACCATTTAATGAGTTTAGCAAGGTTTTCATTAGTGTGATAATGGACCAGTTTACAAGTAGGAATTTTAGGAACTAAAGGATCTGTTAGGCTTGAATTTCTGGAGTTGATAATGTTGGAAACGGCGCGTTTAAGAATAAAATTGTAAAGTTTAGGAGCAGTTTTGTTGGGTAGGGTATTAGGTGGGCGAAACGTACATGAAGATAGGACGTAGGTATGCTTTCTAGACTATAGTGGAGTTATGGTTCTACAGCACTTTCTAAAATGGGGTACAATGGGGACATTATTTTCTTGAATTTGCTGAGCAAGTGGTCCACGTGTTTCACAAAGCTGATTATTTTATCAAGCCAATCTTTGAAATGCTCAATACTATCTAACCATGGTTGAAGATTTTTAATTTTGCGATAAAGCAGGTTCAGTGTTATTAATCCTGACCATGAGGCACCAGTAGTAATAATATATGTCGTAGAGGCCAGGAGCGAGGAGCGTATTAGGGCGGATCTATTATATTTAGGTCACACATTGGTAAACACAATATAATCACTTAAATAACCGTCACATAATTAACAGAGTAACACGAGTTGTAATCTATCTAAACAGATAAATATCGAATAATAATGTTATTATTGAAAATGAAAACAATACTACAAAATACTGGAGCTAGTAGTCTTTCACCGCAAGTCCATAGCGATTTCATACTATATCTACCCAAGTAATCTCTACCATACTTATCTCCGGGTCTCTCAGCGGCTTCGTTCTGCACACCGGGGAGGGAGATGATGTCTCCGAGGGTACTACAGGCGTCACTTGTTGCACATGATCATGTATGGATGTTTACTTTCCGCATTCTTCAATGCAATCGGTACTTGTTGACAACGTTTTCTTGACTTCAATGAATTATGAGTTTATAGGCGTCTACAAGACGATCCAAAGACGTTTAGGAAGGTATCGGAGGGCGTCCGCAAGGGGAATGTCTCCGACATATATTTAGTTACCTCGTTTGTAATAGTCAGGTCACAATTTGGAAGTTGCTGGATATGTCTGTTATTACAGTATTATCTGCAAAGACTGATATCATCTGCATGCGACCTCACATTGTATTCTTATCCCCATCTTTTGTAAGGGCGGGCCTCTTTTCTCACACTCGCGGGTATCTATGGGACAGGAAAATAGAAAACACAGGAGGCCCCACAAGGAGACTTCCCAAGCGCCGAAAATGAGTGAAAGCTCTATCTTGAACGAGAACGCATGTGCTTCAAATTTGCATTTTAATTAAAAGAATTAAAGAAGTTACGTCGGGATCAACTTAAAGCGATTGACCTTGTATATATTATAAGATAAGTATAATTTACAGATTCGGTGAAATTGCTTAGTCTAAAAATAAAATAAATTTTAATTATGAAATGATGCATGCCAAACATGATCACAATAAATTAAAAAGTTACCTTAAAAGAGGCATTGGATGGGACGTGGGACATTGTTTCCGTTACGTCTTCCAAATGGTTTGACGTAAAAACTGCGAATTTGGTACCTACAATCTTTTACTAATAAGGTATCGTCGTAATATATTCGGAATTGCACGGATGGTATAAAAGTTAACTCAGAGTAGATGTTGACTAAGTTTTGTTTAGTTATTCACGTAGATCATTTGTTTTAATAATATTCACAAACAACAGTTGCAGTTGTGTGTTTCCGATGGTATCTGATTTAATAAAAGTTAAATTTAATAAACATTTTCATTTGGTAATAACTTTGAACACTTTCCTGCTTTGCACATTTGACAACGCTCTAATATATATATTTTTTTAATTGATGACACATTGTATGTATAATAATAATAATAATAATAATAATAATAATAATAATAATAATAATAATAATAATTTATTAGTCAAGCAGATCTTATACAGATATATGACAAGTCAAAAAAAAGTCTTTTACACGTTAAAATGGCTTTAAAATTTAAGAATAAAGAAAATATACATTTCATTACATACTGACAATAAAATGAGTAGATACAACATACACATAAAAATACACAAGTAAAAGCAATAAATATTATATTAGATAAAAAATTATATGAGGCCCTAGTTGGTATTTAAAAAATCTTCAACTGAATAAAATACATTTTCAATTAAGTACTTTTTGACGTTCAGTTTGAATTTATTGATTGACAGTGTTTTAAATTCATTTGGTAAACGATTATATATTTTAATACAATTGTATTTTGGACATTTTTTATAGAAGGCTGTTTTATGTTTGGGGATCTTTAAGGTTTGTACGTTTCTAGTTTCATGTTCATGAGTATGACCTAGGGTTACAAAACTGTTGATATTTTTATGTGTGTATATTAAAACCTGATAAATATACAGACACGGTAATGTTAGTAATTTCTCTGTTTTAAATATATCTTTACAAGATGCACGTGCATCTATTTCAAACATAATTCGTATTGCCCTCTTTTGTGAAATAAACACTTTAGATATGTCAGTTTGTGCTCCCCAACAAACCAAGCCATATGACATGATCGACTGGATTTGAGCGTAATAAAACGATTTTAAAACGAATTTATTAACAAATTTTCTTAGTTGTCGTAACACATAGCACAATCTAGATATTTTGGCACAAACATTACTAATGTGATTATTCCACTTCAGTGGACTATCTATTTCCAGACCAAGGAATATATGGGACGACTTTTGCTGGATACTTTTATTATCAAACTTTATTAGCAAGCTCTCATTACTTAACTGAGGGGTTAAGGCAAATTTTATAAAGACGGTCTTTTCTCGATTTATTTTTAATTTGTTTCCATTAAACCATTCAAATATGTTGGAATTAGTTTGTTTAATTTCTTTTTGCAATGTATCTGTATCAGACGCAAATCCCAAAATACTGGTATCATCTGCAAACATGACTATTTTACCGAAGTTTAAAAATGCATTTAAATCATTTATATAAACAAGAAAAAGCAATGGGCCTAGAACAGACCCTTGTGGAACTCCCATTGATGTTTTTAAGGTCGGCGACTGGTGACCATTAATTTCAACGGTATGATATCTGTCATTTAAGTAGCTCCTGAACCACAATAAAGCCCGACCCCGCACACCATAACACTCTAGTTTAGTTAACAGGATGTCATGGTTTACCAGGTCAAATGCCCTACTGAGGTCCAGAAATACTCCAAGTGCATTATTACCACTATTTAAACCCTCATATAACTCATTCAGATAACATATAATTGCGTCAGATGTCGACAATCCCTGTCGGAATCCAAATTGTTGGGAAGAGAGAATATTTGATTTGATTAAAAATGATGTTAGCCTTTTCGAAACTATTTTTTCAAGAATTTTAGAAAATGAAGAGAGTAGTGAAATTGGTCTATAGTTTTCGACTAGAAGCTTGTTTCCCTTTTTATAAATTGGAATAATTTTAGCCGTTTTTAGTTTATCTGGAAACTTTCCTTTTTCTATTGAGCTATTAAATATGTACGTTAATGGCCGACTTATCTCACTTGCGATATGTTTCAGTATGTTTGTGCTGATTCCATCTATGCCTGCCGAATTTGTTGATTTTAGAGTTTTAATAATGTCAATTATTTCTGTTTCACATGTGGGGGCTAAGTAAAAAGAGTTATTATTACTATAATTTAACTTAGGCATATCTATATCTTCAATTTGGTTACTTATTCTCTCAGGTATTTCATTAAAGTATTTATTAAATTCCCCACTAATTTGTATTGGACTTGTAATGATTTTATCTGCTACTACTAATTTCTCAATATTATTATTGTTATTTTCACAGTTTGTGTTACTTTTAATTATATTCCATGCAGCTTTAGTTTTATTTTTTGATTTTGTTAGCATTTCATTATTATATCTAGTTTTTGCTGCCTGTAATACCTTCTTGTATGTGATTTTGTATTTCTTGTAGTTGTTTTTGTCACTTTCATTGCCGTTTGCGGCCTTAAAGTAAAGATTTCTTAAGTTATTTGACGATATAGATATGCCTCTTGTAACCCAAGATTTTTTTGGTTTACATTTTTTGTTTCGGTTTTTTAACGGAAAACTTAGCTCGTAATGGTAGCGGATGATATTTAAGAATGTCTCATATTGCAAGTCAGGGTCTTCTTCGTGGAAAACTTCTGCCCAACTTTCACTATTCAAGCGGTTTTTAAAGCTGTGTATGTTATGTTTATTAATCACCCTATAATAAGTAATATCTTTTGTTGTTTCATCATTTTTATCTGAAAATATATTTAACATCTGCGCAGTATGATCACTTAAACCTGAGGGTATTACTTTACTTTCATATCTAAAATTATCATGTACAGATATACCAATATTGTCAATGCAAGAATTGTACGTAGATGAGAATCTAGTTGGTTCATATGTATATTTTACATCAAAAAAAGAAATGTTTTACATTTCGTTTATCTCAAATTATTTGAGAGTTTTGCGCTGTTTCAAACAATTAGGCGATATTTTCAACGTGTTTTCATTTATATTTTCAAACATATTATAAGTCCATCACATTTATGAAGAAAATCTTTACTACAAGTTTAAGGCAAGTTTAATAAATTATTTATTACACAAATATTTTATCAAACTTTATAAATATTGAAGTTGAAATCCAAAAAAAAACATATTCAATTGAACTATACATCTAAATTTATATATAAAGCTGAACAGATGTGCGTAAACTTATCTCTGCTCATAGCCGTAGTATAGTTCACTCCTTATTTATAAGACACACAAAATACTTAAAGCTGTCGAACGGACTAAAATAAGAAAAACCGGGGTATGCTTTATTTCTCTACACTTGATTAAATAATAAATATAATGTATAACTTAATAGATAAAACATCATTACTCTGTAAAGTATGTTCTGGTTAAAATAAGAAATAAACGGAAACACGCCTCCTTTAATTAAGATTTCCAACTCTTGTGATATAATTACGCAAATCGCTACTAATTAGAATGTCATACCCAGGGAACAGATAAACAGTGCCGTACATTGAATATATCTATCAATGTCGCGAAGGACGAGCAGTGTGTCTCTCACTGCGTAACATATTCCTGTCTTGACGTCATTAAGATTCTGCCGAGAACACGATTTTTAAAGCTCTAGTATTATTTTGTGCGTTATAATACGCAAAAATTTGAAGAACGGTTCTGTAGTATTCTTGTTAGTAGTAATCGTGCCGTGTCGACTTTGATATTTGGATGGTCGGTTGTTATGGCCTATTTTATGTACACTAAAAGAATGGATACAAGTATATCATGATACTACGACGACGATTCATGAGTCATGAAAATGCAGGAAGAAGGGAAACAAATAATTTTTCTATGAGGCATGAACAAGGGAATGAAAATGTAAATTATTAAATTGACAGATTTAATCTGTCAATTGCTAGAGTAAATTTGTCAATGACCAAATTAATTACCAGATGAAATCCATCTTACATCGTAGGTGGCTTTGCATTTGAAGAGGCAGCTTATAAAAACAGCACACTATTTACTTAATGAGAATTTTACGTATGTAAGCGGGTTTGGGGGGCGGGAAATGGAGGAGGAAAGGGTGGGTCGCAAGCCAAACGCTTAGCACTTCGCCACTGACTCGATGATTTGAAAAAGATTTTCCATTTTTTGAATAAAAACTGTTTACAACATGACTATTGGTTATTCATCGCGTTGTCAAAATAAGTGCTTGAAGCATGAATTTATTTAAATAAATTCGAATTTATTGAATTTATTTGTAATAATGAAATATAAAAAGTTAGTAAACATTTTATAATTCCAATATTGAAGGTCTTACTTTGAATTAGCTATGGAAAAGTGTGTCCTTGTATTAAAAAAAGTACCTATCAGAATGAAATTATATTTTATATTAAAAGAAAACTATGTTTTGGCATTTACAGGTATTTCAATTAAAATGGTAGTAAACAACTAATATGTTTTAATCATGAGAGTAACTAACATTAGGTATAGATAATAAAATAACAAGTTTAAATGTAATACAATGCTTGTATCGACAATATAGCAACACTTTCGCATACTATTCCAAGTTAAACAAGTCGCAAGGTTAGAAGACCATTATATTTATGAATGATGTAAGCCATATAAAATTATACCTATTTGTTTAGCGCTTAATTAACTACGAAAAGTGTTTACGGTAGTGTAGGTAATAATTTGTTCGTAACCTGATAAATAGAAAAATAAAAATTTAATTTAATTTTCTTCATTGATTGGTTTGTCAGCATAAGGTAGGCATTGCTGGATATTTTGTATACCGCTGGACCGCCTGCATACGCTGAATTGGATATGGGACATGCTTGTTGCCAGTAACGAGAGCCACATGACACATGGGGTAGGAATATAGGATGGGAAGTGTAGGTGTTTGTGAGATGTTTTTTTAATTCTTCTTCTGAGTTTTCTGTTTCTTCTGTTTCTGCATCTAACAGAGCGTGCATTCCCTCCCAACCGCTTGCATCCAGATATGGTCTCATGCTTCCAAGAAACTCGCGTTTTCGCTTCAACTTCCCGCAACAGTGCGACTGTTTTACTTATTTGCCAAAAGATTGGATATGGAGCATGCTTGTTGTCAGTAGCGAGAGCCGCATAACTCTCGGGGCAGGAATATAGAACGGGAAGTGTAGTGTTTGTGAGATCTATCATCATCGGATATAGGCTGGGAGGTGTAGGTGTTTGTGAGATGCTTATTTTAAGTTTCTATGTTTCTGTTAAGTTTCCATCTATCAGTCTTCTACTTCTTCTGTTTCCGAGTCTAGCAGTGTGTACCTCCTCCTACCCGCTGGCGTCCAGATATGGTTTCATATGTTTCACCAGAAATCCGCTTGCCAAGACATAAATCAGCTCGCCGTGGGAAGATTTTATTTATTAACCGTTCCACAGGTAAACAGCCGACTACAGTGGAAGTGCAAGGAAGAGCCCCGAGAGAACATTTCAAGTATACCGATCTGCCAAGGTAATACAAAACAGAAAAACAAAATCTGCAAAAGCAAAAAAGAGATGCAAGACAGCATTTAGGAAGCCCTGGATATCTGGACTTTAACTTCCATCTGCCTCTCGTCTATTTAAAAAATGGGTTTTGACTGAACAAATTAATTTAATAAAGTTAATAAATTAAATTAATATAGCTTAGCTTTCTGTAATGGCCTGGTTTGTGATTGCTGGTTTATCCTTCTTTCTTGGGCTGATTTCTTACACTTCACTTCATATATACGTGTTTACTTTCTTCAAGTAAAGTTATATTATATTGCCAGATGTTTACATCCCTTTTTCAAGTTGTTTATATACGCTTTTTAGTGATGCTATAATCAAATATCAAACATATCGCACATAAAAGATCTGTATATGCATATAAAAGCTTAGGTGCAAAGACATTAATGTAGTTACAACTTGTATACTTTTTATTTATGAATAAAATGTATTATTATTATCGGCTATATGAAATAGCCAGACTTATGCCAATTTATATCAACTGTGACGTTTAGCTCACTCGTCGGTTGAGTGAAGGGGCGTCACTTTGGCACTCGAGCTCGGTGCGGTTACGGTAAGCTCGGGCGCCACCTTTACAGTTTTTCTCGTGGTGTAAAGGACCCACACTAGCCTCTTGACACAGCCTGTTGCAGTAGGGCTGGGATAGCGTCAGAGGAGACACGGTACGTCCAGGGGTCTAGGGGTAGTAGACTTCACATACACCAAAATAAAAGGCACAGTTCAGATCCTATATATAGATATTTATTATTCCTAATATATATAATTCTACCTAACCTCTAACTACTACGGTTAACTAAGGTGACGGTGGCGAAGCAAGAGGGCGGCTATAAGGAGGATACGAGCTTAGAGAAACGAAGCGGTAAGTCGGAGCAACTACTATCGGTATAAAAGCGGACAGGGTAGAGCAGATACCAGGTGGAGGAAAGCAAAAGCACAATAAACAATGAGAGAAAAAAAAATACTCAGGCAACTTGGCTAAGGAGCAGAGCCTAATGTTAGTACACACTTCTGGTCACGGTTCCTTGTTGGTGTAATCACCCCAAAGGAGAGATTAAACCAACGAGGTTCTCGGGCGCTATTTTGCGCTGATGGATGTCCTTGTAGCCTTCCGGCCGGCGGAGACTAGACCAGAAAGCTCAAAGCTTCCCCAGTACTCGCTTGTCCTCCAGACGACGGGGCTAGGCCAGAGGGCAAACACGAGTCCGGTTATCAGCGGAAAATTTCCCAGTCACACACTCTCCCAACTTGCACACTGGCTCACTCCGGTCGGCGGTATTTGGTCGGGGATGATATCTCGGTCTGCTAGAAGGCTTTGTGACTTTCCGGCCGACGGGAACTAGGCCAGAGGGCAAACACGAGACCTGTTGCCAACCAATGTATCTTCCCACACACACCGCGGAGCAAACCGGGATTAGTACACAAGGTAGCACTTAGTCCCAGCCAAGCTGCTTATTTACGGTCGGATTTACTTACTCTCTCCTGTGTAATGTTGGTTGCGGTCAGCCGGTAAAGGTCCAAATTAATGGACCCAAATTAATGGACCCAACGGAAGAGCATCCAAATTAATGGATCCCAATTAATGGACAATATTTCGCTGGCTGGGCCAAGTATTCGTTAACGGTGAAGCCACTTGTGTCAGTAGTGGAGACAGTGGCTCCATCTGGCGGAGTGTATTTCCATTTGATAATTTTAATAATTAAAGTATAACACTTATGTATGCTCTGTATCGACAGTATAAAATATTAATATTCAAAATGTGAAAATAGACGGCGGTTTTGGGTGTAATTTCCACACCAGAAATTATGCCTAATATCTGTATAAAATATTTGTATTCTAAATAGAAAGATAGACGGCGGTGTCGGGTGCAATTTCCACACTATAAAAACGCTTCATTACACAACTAATGTAGAATTATCCACGATTTAATTAAACACAATGTCTCACAATGTCTCACTGTTTTAACCGATTTTATTCGAGATTTCGTAGGAGCCACTTAAACGCGCCTGCCTCCGTCGCCAACCGAACTCTCCTCAAAGTATAAGTTTATTTTTTTACCACAAAATTACATCTCCAGAAGTTTTTAATTTTTCACTTACCCTGGAAATTGGTGGTAGCTTACATAGGGAAAAGATAAGAAATCGAACCAATGCACACTGAGCCAGACTCTTCTAACACCATTGAAATTTTGAGGTTACATAAAATTGTTAGTTGCATACTTTCAGAGTATCCGATACCGAATCTGATGTTAAAAGTTAAACATGTAAAGTGGGAAATTCAATAGGGACGCTATAATTGCAAAACTTTTACAGACAAACATGAAATTTGGTTCATGGATTTTCGAAAAATATTAACACACCCTTAAAAAAACGGTAATTAAAAATTGTGTACGAAAATTTCACCGTCTCGTAGTTTGGTTAATTGAACCTTGATTACTAATATGGATACTAGGGGTTGAAGCTGAAATATTAATTTATAAATTTCAGTGACAATTTTGAAATAAACCGTCACTAAAGCGGATTTTTTTACGCTATTAGCAAAAATTTCAAAAAACTAAAACTTAATTTAAAATCTAAGCCATCTGGAAGAATTGACAACTGTAGCAATCATTTTTATTATTTTTATTAATTTCTGGCCCATCATAATGTGATTAGAGATGAATACAATGTTTTATAACTTTTTAATATAATAATAGATGTATTTTAGATAATTGGGTTTTTAATT
Source organism: Stenurella melanura (assembly GCA_963583905.1). NCBI lineage: Eukaryota > Metazoa > Arthropoda > Insecta > Coleoptera > Cerambycidae > Stenurella > Stenurella melanura. The sequence continues at coordinate 79,666,949 of OY757309.1, read as the reverse complement.
ACATGCTTCGAAATCCGGTTTTTTTAGGAAGTGAAAGTGTGCACAATAATGGCATGGGTAAAAAATGATATCTAATAATCTAATGAATTATTGCACAAAACCACAATCTAATAATTTTCTATTAATAACCAATAATATACCCAACAGCTGTGACACGTAGGATTCAAACCGATGTTATATTTAGACAATTCCGTTCTATGAGAAATAATTATTTTTGCAATGTCGATAAAGAGATATAAACCAACCCATACTCTCAAAGTGAAATTCTAATATTAGATACTTGTTTAGCTTAATTTTGATGCAGTTTGTAAATTACTACGGCTCCTCTCGAGATAGGCATCCATAAATATTTGAGTTTAGTTGAACGTTTGGTGATATGGTGATGACAATGTGCATTAATAAATTGATAAAAATATGAAGTACTTAATTTTTTGTAATAAACAATTACGTTGGTTAGTTTATCAAATGAAACCACCGTCTTTTGTTTTACAACCGACCGAAAAGGAGGGGATCTTAGTTCGACTCGTATGTTTGTGCATTGATTTCTCTGGGATGCCTTAAGCGAGGTATATGAAAATTATTCGCAAATTGTAGAGTATTTCTGGGCAGTGCTACACTGTTAGTTTCATCAAGCTTTGTTTAGTATAAGGTACGGCGATGCCGACCTGAAACATCTTGGTGGAGGGATCATTTGGCATCTATATGAACCAAACATACCTTTATGTAATATGCTACTGTTTTTTTATATTGTCGATTTTGTACTTTTAAAAATAATCTCCTCCTTCATCATTTATGCAAGTATTACATACACTTTTGATGTTTTGAAATATTTTTTTCTTTAGTCGAAATGCATAATCTTACAAACAAACAAAAATTATAAAATGTTGTCGCCTATAAAAAAAAATAACTATAAAATAAATATCTATTAGAAAAGAATTGTAATGGGAATTAAAAATGTCGATTTTCAAAGTCTTTTTTAAGTCTTATAGATATTACAATTACTTTTAAAATTTCTCTATTTTATCCTCTTTTAGTTGCCTTTTCATACATATCAAGTTTCACCAGTCACTAAAAAAAGATGAAGGGCTATTAGCCCAGTCAATGAATACAATGATCTTGCAAAAGGTCGGGAAGTTTTGAAATTTGGCACATACCTAGATCTTGAGGTACTCAATGAGCACCTGATTTTGCGAACACGGCGTGGCGCCGCTCGCGACGCCATCTTGAAAAAAATGGCGCATGAAAATAGAAAATTAGCCATATCTTCCTTACCGTACCTTTTATTGGAAAAATACCTCTATTCAAAATTATTCCTTATAAAATTGTCTACAATTTAGCTTTTTACTATTGTTTTGTCCGATCAATATTTACAGAGATACAGCTTCTCAGATTCGGAAAAAATTTAAGTTTTGTCTTACAGCGCATTTTTTAGATGTATAAAAGTACGTTTATTTTTCAAATGATGAATATTGACCCAACTACACTAGCAGTGATACGTTAACACCTAATACATCCCCCCTCCTTGCCTCTACCCCCAGCAACGTCTATTACCCCACTCTTTATTGGAAAAGTACCTGTATTCAAAATTAATACTATAAAATTGTCTACAATTTAGCTCTATACTATTTTTTTGTATCGGTTATTGGTGGTAGAGAAGCAAGATGGAAGGTACGTTTTGCAGCACACTTGGCAAAAAGGTTATACCGAATTGAGGGTGGAATTGGTTTCGAAATTTTTCGCGTATAATTCAATTAAAAAATTTTCGCCAGCCTCAGCTGGCGGGTTCAGCATCACGATTTTTGAAAATACCAATGATGTCATCGAGAGACCGAGAGTTTCCGATTGTTTTAAAAAATTTCACTTTTCCTTGATTGTAGATAGACGATGTGGTATCGCAACCACTGAATGCGTGAAGAAACAGAATGTTGTCTACTACAGTTTCATCGTATTGTAAGCTACGTGAGTTGTATATCTTCTCGGAGACTTTTCCATTTCCTGGTTTTCGGAAATAAATGTTGTTATAATCGTGCCCGAGAGATGTTAGGAGGACTAGCAAATCTATATCTTCTCCTACAATATATACAGAGTTATACAAAGAGGACATTTCCAACGCTGTAGTGACAATATGGGTGTCTGCATCTTCTGTGGCCTGCTTTACTTGAAAATGAGCTTCCTCGAATTTTGTCTTAAGCATGGCAATTAAACGATCTTTATTTGACTCATTTGATAAAAAACACTCTTGAGATGAAGGCACCTTCATGCTTTCATCAAAAACTATTTCAAGGGACTTGTGGACCCTCGAATGCCGTAATCACTCGGCGGTTTTGGTGCTATTAACCATCTCTGCAGCCGGATATCCAGCAAACACTATTATTGTGTTTGAGCCGTAATGTTTTTCAACATACTGGAGGTATTTGCTACAGATGGACGAGAAATGGTCATTGATGTGACAACGAACTTTATGGAGGAGATGTCCTCCGTCGACGACATGAATATTTGATGTCGACAAAGTGTGCTTAATTGGCTCAAAGACAGCATACAACGAAGATTTTATTCCCTCTCGCATACCTTGTTCCGTGAATAATGACAAAGGAAATGGTGCCAGTTCGTAATGAAGGTATTCTTGCAATTGTTGTTCATTTCTTTTGACGATACACATTCTTTGAAAAAGTAATAGAGGGTTAATGGGAACCACAACCTCATCGATTTTTATGCTGGAATTGATGGTTGACAGAGGGAGAACTCTATCTTTCCTTTTCAGTTTTACAGAAGCGAATGTTTGGCCGATAATGTACTGCATAGCAGTTGTACCCACTTCACGCGACATATGACAAATGATGGAACTATTACCGACAAGATAACACAGTCGCTTTTAGGAAACGGAGAGTGTTGAGCAAAAAAATCGAGTAGTTTATGCAGATCTTGGCTGTCACGACACACACGAGCCTCTCTCATATCTACATGCTGTTCAGTAGTATCAATGGATATGCCACAATACTCCTCCATAGCATCGCACACGTTGTAAAGATATACCATTCCCAATGTCCACTTAGTAAGCACGCTGTTCGTTATGCCCCTACCATGTGTAAGGCCGCCTATGCTTTTCATAGTCCTCATGAGCGTTTGCTCTATTGTCTTATCAGACCAAATACCTGACCAAAATTTTTCGCTACGACGAATGGTGAAATAGCCATTTTCTGTATAATGCTTATATTCCGCAGGATCCATCCTCGCCTTCAAGTGGACCATATCTTGTAGGTATAGTCGACTAGCCTTGGCATATGAGAAATGACCAGTGGCATAAAAAAAGGGTAACATCTGCTGTATTGTATCTAAATGAAGCTGCCAATTGCCAATCCGTTCTGCTTTTATAAATCGCTTAACCAAGCACACCATCTGAAAATATTGCAACCACAATTTTGCCGTTGCACCATTTTGTTCCAGTTCTCGGCAAGTGTCCGCACCGCTTCATTCTCACTCATAAATAAATTATTTTCGAGCAAGGAATTTAGCAATTCATCCTTGTCAGCCGGCTCCCCACCAAAGATTTTGAAAGAGTGGGGTAATAGACGTTGCTGGGGGTAGAGGCAAGGAGGGGGGGATGTATTAGGTGTTAACGTATCACTGCTAGTGTAGTTGGGTCAATATTCATCATTTGAAAAATAAACGTACTTTTATACATCTAAAAAATGCGCTGTAAGACAAAACTTTATTTTTTTCCGAATCTGAGAAGCTATATCTTTGTAAATATTGATCGGACAAAACAATAGTAAAAAGCTAAATTGTAGACAATTTTATAAGGAATAATTTTGAATAGAGGTATTTTTCCAATAAAAGGTACGGTAAGGAAGATATCGCAAATTCTCTAATTTCATGCGCCATTTTTTCAAGATGGCGTCGCGAGCGGCGCCACGTCGTGTTCGCAAAATCAGGTGCTCATTGAGTACCTCAAGATCTAGGTATGTGCCAAGTTTCAAAACTTCCCGACCTTTTGCAAACAAACCCTGTTTTTATGTATTCATTGACTGGGTTATATCTCAATCGACAACAATTTTTCATTTAATCAAAAATTAGAAAAGATTCACTTTCTTTCAACAAAAACAAAGCTATCGTTTCAAAGACAGTCAAGATTAGTCACTTGTTTATTAGCGTATCATTGACAGCTGTCAGCGCGCACACTTTTGTATTTATTCTGTTTGTAGTGAAGTTTTTAGCTATCCTCATTGTTGTGTCATTCTCTACTGATATTTTGTTTTAACTCTTTGACATATTGAGTAAAATTAATTTCAATGGCTACTTATGGTAACCGTGAGTATGCTAACATACTCTATTACTAGAGCAAAGCAGATGGGAATGCTAACCTTGCTGATTGCTTGACCGGGTATGATTTCATCCACATAGAAAGATTCCTGATCCGCGTGTATTCAGCAACACATATCGCCAAATGGCGTGCTGCAGGACCAGCACACCATCACCCCGAAGATGACGAAACATTTCTAGCTGCATTTGCTGCAGATTCCAGAACAAGCATAACGTGCACAGCAACTCGGATTTTCAATTTTAAAAATTTGGCCAGTGATGAATTCAGAAAAGAAACATCCACCATTATACTCCAGTACAGGGCCTAGAAAAGGGCGACCCTTTCTCGCTTTTTATTGAATGCTGGTATTGAGACCTCCATTATTTGAAATCGGTTTTATGGACGAATAAATCAAAATGCTTCCATGAAGGCATAACCAGTTTTTATAATCTGCATTATTGGCAGACAAGGGCGACAACCTGCAAAAGAAAAAACAAACTTCCGTTCAGAATACGTTTAGTGTCAGATTGGGTGGGTTTAACTGCTGAATATGTCGTTGGGCCTCATTACCTTCCAGACAACCTAAATGGAGAGGAGACTCTTACCTAGACTTCTTGCAAAACGATCTTTCTCCGCTTCAGGAAGATTTGCCAGTGAAGCTTCGCCTCTGTAACATTTTCCATGCCCAGGTCACTACCGCTTGACGGTCCGCCAATTCTTAGATAGGACATATCTCGATTGATGAACTAGGTATAGTGGGCCTATTTTGTGGCCTGCAAGGTCCCCAGATTTAATGCCACTGGACTATTACGTATGGTGTAGGATGAGAGAACTTGTATGCAATGAGGAAATACAGTGCAGTTTTCAACTAGTAACGAAAATAGAGCTAGCTGCTCTACATCTACGGCAAGAAATAAGATTAAAAACAACTACTGTTGAAATTAGAAGACGGGCCAGGAAATGCACTAGAAATACTGGGTCTCATTTTGAACACCAAAAATAATAAATTTGTTCTAAAATAATAATTTTTGTTTTAAATAATGTTTTAGAAACGATAGCTTTATTTTTGTTGAAAGAATGCGAATATTTAATCTTTGATTAACTGAAAAATTATTGTCGATTGATCGTCTTTCATAATTTTTTAGTGACTGGTGAAACTTGATAACTTTTTTTTGGTTGTAAGGTTATGTATTTCGGATAAAGAAAAAAAAATCAGAATATCAGAAGTTTAATTTAGTGCGTGATACTAACATACATGACGAAAAGGGAGATTGTTTAAAAAAGTATAAAATTTGCAATATAAAAAAACAGTAGCATTTTTCATATTACCTCTATGAAAAATGGTTGGTACACATAGATGTCAAATGACCCCTCTACCACCTTGTTCCAGGTCGACATCGTCTTACCAAACACCCTGTATAATGAAAAATAGTAAACTGGGTGGTAACTTTAAAAAATAATTATTAATTTTAATGAATATGCATTGTATTGCTCCTAATACGATATACAGAGTGGGGCAATCGTGCGTCGGACCTCGATATCTCGAGTTCTACGATAGCTAGAAATTAAAAAAAAATGCAAGTAAACTAGATATAAAAGTCTACAATTGGAAATTATTTTCGAACATACAGTGCGAGCCAAGACGAAAAGTGCCTTTTTTTAAAATGGAATGCTCTGTACATCGGTACATTTTTTAAAGCCTATCTTCATTCCTATATTAGCATTGAATGTCTCCCAACCACCTGGATATAATGAATTGTTTTGTTGAAATAATGCAATCTGCAGATGGATATTAAATAAATCACCACATTCACAATTATGGGTTTTAAGAAAAACTTATGTGAATACCAGTTACGAGACATCTGATTAATGTCTGAATCATTTTCATTTCCTGAAACTGTACAGGGCGGCCAAAAATTATTTTTCAATTAAGAACTTTTTAAATTGAATTTTCTCAATTTTTTCAAATGGAACATCCTGTATATTTTTCAACGATGTGATGTGTAAATCAAAAATGAACATTTTTTGTAAGTACTTCCCTATGGTTAATTGCAACCAATTTCGTTTTATTGAGGAATAATTACAAAATTCAAAAATAAACTTAAAAAAAGAGGTTTCTTCAAATAACTCAATAGAAAAAAGTATAATAAATGTTCCACATGTTGCCCATTTTGATTGACACACATCTCTATGCGCTTTTGAAATGAGGTTCCCACTGTTCCTAAAATTGCTGGTGTGATAGGTCTAAAGGAAGTTATTATTCTTTCCTTCATATTTTGTACTGTTGTTGGTGTGTCTCTATAAACAATTTCTTTCACGTATCCGCATAAAAAGAAATCCATTTTTGTAAGATCTGGGGATCTAGCAGGCCATTTAGTGGGTCCATTTCTTCTAATCCGTTGACGAGGGTAGGTATTATTTAAGTGTTCTTTAACTTCATTTAAATAATGTGTTGGAGCATCATCTTGCTGAAACCACATCCTATTTCGAATTCTTTCAGGGAGATTTACCAATAATTGTGGCAGACAGTTTTCCAAAAAATGAAGATAAATAGCTCCAGTCAATGTATCATCAAAGAAATGTGGCCCTATTATGTTCTCCAATAATTCCTCCCCAATCGTTTATACATCATTTGTGTTGGTCGTCAACTCACATAAAAAAATGTCTGAAGCATAATAATGGAAATTGTGCTTATTAACAAATCCATTTTTATGAAAAGTTGCCTCATCAGTGAATAAAATATTATTGAAGAAGTTGACATCATCTTGCATTTTACCTCTGGCCCAATTACAAAATTGTAGGTGCTTCTGAAAATCGTCAACAGATAATTCCTGGTGCATTTGAATATGATATGCACGCAACTTATTTGTTTTTAAGATTCGACCCACAGACCGTCTACTTAGTCCTACTAATGAGCTCACTTCTCATTGACTAACATGGGGATTCTCAACCGTTGCCAGCACCACAGAAAACTCATTTTCTTCGTTCACAACACGTTTAATTCTTTCACTTTTTTATATTCGACATTTCCAGTTTCCAGAAATCTATCGAGAAGGTTTTGGAAGCTGCTAACATCAGGAATCCTTCTTCCAGGATAACGTTGGTGATAATTTGTATTGGCAAGTAAACAATTTCTGTCTGACTCTCCCAAAACAAAAGTAATGTCTACAAGTTCCGCTTTATTAAAATTCTTATTGTACATTTCCAAATATTTTAAATTCAATACAAATTGTAACTAACGACCGATAAGTGTGATAAATGCTCCGTTGCACAGGACAATTTATACCAAACTGAGGTTTTATTGCTTGTCGAATAACGAAAACGGCAAAAAAAATGTACAAAAAAATATTATGTAGGTCTACAGTCTACAGTAAAGGACCTGTTAAATACTATTTACTTATTTCAATGGATTAGAAGAAATGGTCCTATTAAATGGCCTCATTTCAAAATTGCATAAAGACTTGTGTCAATCAAAATGGGCAACAAGTCGAACACCTATTATAAAGTTTTCTAATGAATTATTTGAGAGTACCTCTTTTTTTAAGTTTATTCTTGAATTTGACATTTATTTATTTATTTATAAAACGAAAATGGTTGCAATTACCCATAGAGAAGTACTTCCAAAAAATGTTCACATCGTTGAAAAATATACAGGGCGTTCCATTTGAAATAATTGAGAAAATGCAATTTAAAAAGCTCGTAATTGAAAAATAACTTTTGGCCACCCTGTACAGTTTTAGGAAACGAAAATAATTCACATAAGTTTTTCTTAAAACCCATAATGACTGTAATGATTTTTTTAATATCCATCTGCAGATTACATTAATTATTTCAACAAAAAAATTCATTGCATCCAAGTGGTTGGGAGATATTCAATGCTAATATAGGAATGAATAGAGCCTAGAAAAAGGCTTCAAGAATGTACTGATATACATGGCATTCCATTTTAAAAAAAGGCACTTGTCCTGTAATTTAGTCTTGGCTCGCCCTGTATGTTCGAAAATAATTTCCAGTTGTAGAATTTTTTATCTAGTTTACCTGAAATTTTTTAAAAAACTTCTAGCTATCGTAGAACTCGAGATATCGAGGTCAGACGCACTATTGCCCCACCCTGTATACCTGATATAACTTTTATTTAAAACCATACAAGGTGGTCATACCATAGGAAAAATAAATAATAAATGAAACAGGAAAATTTTGTGTAAATGCTCGTACAGATTCCTAAAATTAAATAAATTAAATTAATTGCACCCCTGTGCGTATACCGCATGAGTCGTCGTCGTCACTGTGAACTGGCAAGAAGCACTTCGTATTTTACCATTTCAGTGCAATATTTTATTTCCTTGTCGGAATTCCAGCCTTCATAAGCCAACAACCAAGATAAATTATTAAAAATAGAGTCACATTCAATAGAGGCATGGAAGCAAAGAAAATATAGGTGATTTTAATCAGCGATGCCGCGAAACGAGACTAAATGAAACGGAATGAGAAATGGATAAGTTTCTCGGTAATTTCTGAATTAATTCAGAATTGTATAGTATACCGCAAAATTAACGCGAAACGGGTCTGTTTGCTATTACGAGACCTTTTCCGCATGCATTTTCCACATCACCGTGATATTTTTATTCAGAAAAAAATTAATAGTCCAGTCCCCTGAGAGAAGATAACGGCGAAAGCTAGAAATTAATCCTTATGTAAAATTTTAGACCGAGGCAGGTTTTTGGTAGTACAATAACAGTAAAAAAAGTTCTCAATTCTACCATGATTCGATCATAAAACAACATTGCGCCTTTTAAACCAAAAAAAAATATACAAAATTAATCCTAGAAGTGATAATTGACGAGTATAAAAAATTTCCTTATAAAAAGTGTTGTACGTGTTTCAGTAAAAAGGGATTAAGGAATTGAGCGTTAATAGTTATTTAACAAACAAGTGTATTAATAACAGCGATTGATAATCGGGATATTCGCTACACTAGCGCGTTAATGGTCGAGATTATTAATCGCCTTTTAATATACGAGTTAGTTACAAAATTTCTCCGTCGACTGTACTTTTAATAAATTATAGAAAATCTGATTTAAAATTAGTATTTACTAAAATAAGTACAAGTTCGATTAAGTATTAATTTATTAGTATCATCTAAGATATTAAACATAATATATAGCTAATAAACATAATACACAGGTGATGAAATGGAAAAACTGCCCAAAATGGAAACAGATCGTTTCAAGGAAACAACATACAGGGTGAGCAAACTATCCCTTCGGACCACTTTTCTCATAACGCGCACAAAAAAAAAATGTTACCGCGAGATAGGGCCCTTCCCTGCAACTCCACCGTAGATGGATATTTACTTGGGATAAATAAAAAAGGAAAGGGAAAAAAGGGAAAAAAATACAAAAATAAAACAAAAAATAAAAGCTGCCAGATTCATAGACTCAAGAAGCAGAAAACTTGGAAGAAAAATGAGGAGACGACGATAGATGAAAACTTAAAAGAAGCATGGAAACTGAAAAGAAGCATCTCGCAAACAACTGCATCACACCCCAGCTGATGGTGACAAATGGAAACTTAATAGAAGCATGTAAACTTAAAAGCAGCATCTTTCAAACACCTACACTTCCCATCCTATATTCTCACCACATCCGAGATTTGGTTAGGGCACGCGGTTTGGCTGTCGCGTCCATTGGGAGTGTTCGACGGACGACCAAGCTGTGTGTTGGAACGAACCTCCATGGATGCCCGGAATTGACAGCAATGCCCACCATACGCTGGCAAGTCAATCAATGAATCAATCAATCATCTAATTTGTGTTTATAAACATTTGTATTTACGTACGTTTATATTTAGGTACAGTACAATTACTGAAATTAAGGGAAGGCATAAATGAATTATTAGCTCTATGATATTCTGAATTTAAATTCAGGTTTATATCATTATCTTGGATAATCGGTTGTGCTTCGCTGTTGGTAGATCTAGTATGAGCTTTTGTAACAGTTTTACGGAAGGTTTTTTCAGCTATGTGAACTTAATTTTGCAATGAATTTTCAATACATCCTTCTGCAACAGCAGTGGATTTCTAATTACCAAAACGTTTAATGACTGAAAAGTCTGCACCACTGTCAGAAAGTATTGAGGCAGAAGATCGCCGAAAACAATGCCCCGTGTAGAGATGCGGCTGCTCTAATTTTAAGAAGGTTGCTATAATGGACGGCAGTTTAGAAAATGTGTTTATGCCAACTGGCTGTGTAGAACATTTATTATTTTTATAAAAAATAAAAAACCGTCTGTGTGGAGTATGTGCAGGTCTTAATGAGACATAGTGTTTAACCAAATTGAGAAGGGTATTTTGTTCATTATCTGCTATGGTAAAAATTTTGTTTGTGTGTGTTTTAGATGCCTTAATTGTAACTAAAAATTTAGATCCCAAATCTTGAACATTATTCGTTTCTAATTTCAACAGTTCATCCTTTCTCAATGCGTCAGCTACTCAGAAAATCAATGCAACCTACGAAAGGAATTTTATGTATTATTATAGTTTTATCTTGGTAATTTGTTTACCTTTGTCATTAAGAAGAGGTTGTTAGGAGCATCAAAAATAAATGTTTGTACGTGTTCTTTCTCAAGCACTTTTGACTTTTTCGGCGCATAACCTACTTTTTGCCTCTTGATAAACATAATTAATTTATTAAATTTACTTATGTCGATGTTTTCCTTCAAGATTAAGGTTGATATAAGCATTGAATATTTTGGCCATAAACTTGCAATTAGGCCTCTTTCTGCAATATTCGACAAATATGCCAATAGCACTGATTCTGAGTAGCGCGTTACTTGTTTTCCATAGCACCATGAAATAAATTCGGCATAAGTTTTCTCATAAAATTTTCGACTTTTTTTTGGTAGTAAACTTAATGATGCTACATTTGCACTTTCTGCCACTTCAGGCGGGGTTCATGTAAAATCTTCTTCGTCAATATCCATTTATTCAACGTTTTACAACACCGACTTCAGAAGTGACAAGCTTGACAGTGATAGATACCGGTGACATGGCGTCTGGATTTAAGTATTTAATTAGTATGTTGGGTGTCAATACTAAAATCGTTTATTAATAAAGAAATCATGCATTAATAAACAATTTTGTATAGATTAATCTAACTCTTTAATACACTGTCGACGGAAAAAATAGTTAAATACACACTGTAAAATGACTACAAATACAATAAAACTGTTAAAACACGTCGAAGCGGAAAGAATACACCGTGACGACGGAAGCGCATATACATTAATAGGAAAGGCACCCTGAAATATTTGGAAATTTTTGACGAAGTTTTGTATCTGCTTATTTTATATTTATTTATTTATTTATTTATTTAACAATATACTACCCAACAAAGCATTCTAATTACAGGGTAGGAAATAGTAAGTATTTACAAATATATAACGTATGAGAGTAGAATACAGAGTAAACAGATAAAAACAAAGATAAAACAAAACAAAAAATGTTAAACTATGCACTTAATCTTTTTATCGCAGCTACATTGCAGTGGAATATACCAAACTGATCTTGTAGATTATTATAATTCTCACACATTTTGTATAGCGGCGAAAATTTCTGGACGTTAGTTCGGGGAGTCGGCAAATAGAACAATGAGTTATGCCTAGAATCAGGTCTAGGAATTCGAAAATTTTGTAAGTTTAAGATAGCGCCGCAATCAGTTATATTGTTTTAAAAGGAAAAATTTGCTGTGAAATAGTTCTACGAGTCTCCAGACTCGAGAGTGAGAATCTATTTAACAGTTCAATCTGAGGAAAACCAATAGCAGGATAGACACCATCTTCCTTATGACTCAATGTCTTTAAAAAACGCCTCTGAATTCCCTATATGCTCTGTATATGTGTGTTACAATGGGGCGACCAAATAATTGACGAATATTCCAATTTGGATCTAACAAACGATTGATATAGTAGTTTCAGTGTGTTAATGTCATTAAAATCGCGAGAACATCGTATTATGAATCCTAGCGTTCTGAAACTTTCATTAGTGATGGTATTTATATGGCAATTAAATGATAGTTTGGTATCAAATGTTACACCTAGGTCGCGGAAAGTTGAAGGGCGTGTAAGCACTGAATCTTCTATACGGTAATTAAATTCTACATATTGATGTTTATTAGTAACAGTTAGGACATTACACTTTCATATACTGTAATTTTTTTACATTACACCATTCGTTAATTTTATCAAGGGCACTTTGTAATACCACAGTCACTCACATCATTTACTTTATTGTATACCTTCATATCATCTGCGTATAAAAGACAATTGTCACTCAATTCCTCTGCAATGTCATTAATGAAAATGATGAAGAATAATTGGACCAAAACAGAGCCTTGGGGTACACCGGAGGTAGATACGAATTCCGCAGATCGTTGTCCACGGTATTCAACATGGTGATGTCTGTTTTCAAGATATGATTTGAAAAATAACAACAAATTTCTTGAGAAGCCAAATTTTTGAAATTTAGAACATAACATACTGTGATCTAGTCTGTCAAATGCTTGTGTAAATTACGTCAACCTGTGAGTTAGTGTCGATAGCATTAGATTATATCTCGATTTCCAGATAAATAAAAGTTCACTGTATATAATCAATAGAACGAATGTTTATCTTTCATTAACCGCAGGTCACAATAAACAAAAAATGTGAGAATTCAATACTCGAAATACATTTATAAAAAAACTTCGACACATCCACTCTATTGCAAATTCACGTTGGATGTGAACTATAATGAAAAAAAATACATTGTTAATTAAAAGTAGATGACCTTAGCTTTAATTTATATTTTTTAAATCGGCCAATGATAATTTTTCATCATTTGGGAGTATTTTGAAATAAAAATTTTGTAAATTCTGGACAAAAATTCCAAATATGTAAAATCAACAAATTTTCTATCCAGAGGATTTGCATATTTCTAACGACCCCGATATTGAAAAGTGACGTACAATGATCCCAATGCCTAGTCGCCTTTGTTACATTGAGGAGTATATTCCAAGATATAGATGGTTTAATGGAGTGGTCCCTAAAAATTACAAAAATTTGAAATTTGCTTTTCAATGCAAAATATGGTCATTCCATTTGATAGAGGAAGCCGCGCTTTTTTTCTTTGTTCTTTTGTTACGATCCAATCATTTCTTCAAAAGTTTCTGTATCAAAACGCACGGAAAAAGGCTAGTTTTGGCGTCCACGCGTTGTCTTGCGATCCCATAACTTTGATTCTTATTTTACGCTAAAACTGCTGCATGTACGAATACTTTTATAAGGACATTTTTTTGTGCAGAATTTTGCGTTTTTTAATTATTGCCTCTCCGATTTTGTTCCATTTTACGTGGTTTAGAAATTAGTTGACGCCATTTTGTCTTATGTTGCAGGCATGATAGCCACGAGAACCATATTTTATACTAGTACTAGCAACAATTCACAAACGTGTTATTTCATATCAACTCATAACCCTTGGGGACTAGGTTGAAACAAACGTTATGTTTTAAAATTTATTTATTTAAGAGGGAGCAATTCATAAGGTTAGTGGGGAAGGGGGTAAAAGTGTCAAATGAAGAGATATCTCCCTAATAATCAAATTTTAGCCACAAATATTCTTCAACAATCCTGTAGTCTTTATTTATGTACTACTTACACTTATCTTCAGTTAAATAACATCACCCAATTTGCAAAAAACAGCTTAGTAAAATCATGATTAACAATAAGCTTTTTTTTGCAAATTGGGTGTGATGTTATTTGACTGAAAATAAGTGTACGCTGTACATATTTAAATACCACAGGATTCTTGAAGAATATTTTTGGCTAAAATCAGATTATAGGGAGATATCTCTTCATTTGGCGCTTTCACCATCTTCCCCACTGACCTTAGGAATTACTCCTTCTTAATGTCACCACAACTTTTTATAAATGCAGAATTATCTTTATACTGGATATTATACTGTTTCGCTTTGATGGAAATATATTCTTGAGCCCAATAAATTACCTTGATATTCAATCATGTCAAACCATACTTTCTTTAAATCATTTCTACCAGGAATTAATATAAATAACTTTATACTGGAATTAATTAAAATATTAATAATTGCTTGTTATTTCAATAAATGTAAAAATATGTTGTTTCTTTATTAGCATGCTGGTGGTGCTCTCCGTACTAGTTTTGCAAAGATTGACTTTCAATACCGTATCTTTCACAATGACTGCAGAAAATTCTACTTCCGTTTGGACCGTAGAACAAATAATTTTTACCTGTTCTGGAGTATATTATATCCCATCTGTTGGTTGACAGTATATCAGGTTTTTTCCTAGCGCTAATGACAAATATATTCCAAATAGATGCAACCAAGTCAGTATAAAAATTCAAGAAATTCATTGGCTGAGAATTGATAGCATCTTCTTATCATTTCTTACTCCTTGCTTATTACATCTACACCGAGATACCTGAGAAGCAAGCTGATATACTTCATAATATATTGCTGTGACACTTATTCATATAAATATGATGTTTGAAAACATAAACAAAATTCACAAATTTAAAATAAATCATGAAATAAAACAAAACACAATAGGTTTTACACTGATGATGCATGAGTGTCTGTTACTTTGCGGTTTGACTCATCATCTGTAGGAGCAATAAGGATGAGATAGTAAATAAAACTTAATATTGGAACCAACAGAGATTTTAGTATTGAAAATAATACTGGGCGCATGATATAGGACCCATCTTAGGAAAAACGTATCGGGAGCGACAGATCTGTCTAGGCCGCTGCGCTGGCCTTGTAGTAGAGTAACAAGCTGCCTCTATCGTGTCATTCCGTTTACAATGTGTTGCTAAAAGCTACGACCTATCTTAAACGATGCCCCATCAAAAGAGAAGAAGATTTGACTTGGTCGTGAAAAAATCGCCCTGTACAGGGGGTTGCAGGGGGCTATTTTCCGAAAAAGTCAAAAAAGTTTTTGTTGTATATTTGAAATTTACAGCATGTCAGCTTTGTTTTCACGTAATATTACGTACATATCTTAATACTTAATATTTTTTCGAATTATTCAATATTGTCTGCGTCATGCTTTCTTATGGAGCGCCTTAATGAATTAACGCTTGCCCTGAAACGTATCAATTCACAAATCGTTTAATTCATCATAACTCGAAGTGTGTTCATTTTTCGAAAAATACCCCTGAAGTAAACATTGTATGTTGGTTATCGAGGATTTAGTCGGTTTTTTCAAATTCATAATAGGATTTACCGTTTGACACGTGGGATTTTTTTTGTGGGCCGTTGTCGAATCTCGCCGACCCGACCACGGACACGCGAATAAGGTTCTCATATAGTCGATTTTCGTCCGATAACTGTTTAATCGTTGCCTTCTGAGACCGTTTTCTATCTAATTCTTTCTCTCAACGGTTGTACCTATATTATAGAGATATATTATCGAACGTATTTAATATATAATTATTCAGTTTTTCGTAGTATGATTAATAAAAAAAATATTTATAAACAATGAAATACAGAAAATAATTTGGTGTAATTTAGCAGGAATATCAATAGGACTTCGACTTAGAGATAGTTGCATCTGGTATTTTCGATACGCTTAAGATACTTGCGAAAGATGCAAGATCTGTGAATTTTTTAAATTTATTTACAAAACTATGTTAAAACAAGTTAAGAAAATAAACATACTTTTGAAATATATTCCTTATAAGATTTTGCAAACAGAGGAAAAAAACTATTTATGAGAACTAAAAGAAAAACTGTATGTAAAAATATTGATGAAATCTTTGCATTCTTTCGATAACCTGACTTCTGGTTATGATAGCAAATTAGAATCCTAAAATAAATTTGTCCAATCTCTTATTTGACATTTTCATTATAACACTAGCATCCAACATAGTCCCCTACGGCTATTCAGATTAAACTAGTATCTCCATGACCCCCGGTATCAACATTAAAAATGAGAACAAAGGTCTAAAATGATGCTAGTGTTATAATGAGAATGTCAAATATGAAATTGGACAAATTTATTTTAGGAATCTAATTTGCTAGCATAACCAGAAGTCAGGTTATCGAAAGAATACAAAGATTTCATTAATATTTTTACATACAGTATTTCTTTTAGTTCTCATAGATAGTTTTTTTCCTCTGTTTGCAAAATCCTATAAAGAATATATTTCATTACTATAAGCAAACAAATAATAAACAATTCACTTTGAAACATTCATAGAGAATATAGGCTCCAATACTAGTTAGCAAATAGATAGGTGAAGATCTGTTGGTTTTTATCAGACAATGTCAAATATAAATATTTCATACTTATTCATGGATATTGCCTTGGTTTTTCATGAAACATCGTTATAAGTGGCGTTCTGATGAGCTCAGAATAAGGGCGAAAATAAGGCCTAAAAACGTTTCAAAGGCTAAGCATTTGCAGAAACTGAATGAGAGATTTTATGAAACTGTAATCCATTAGAATGAAAAAAAAAATTAAAACAAGGTACGTAAATAAATTCATTTTAGGCCTTTGTTATCATTTTTAACTGAATCTTCATACCGTATTGGGTCATGTAGATACTAGTTTAATCTGAGTAGCCGTAGGGGACTATGTTGGATGCTAGTGTTATAATAAAAATGTCAAATAAGAAATTGGATAAATTTATTTTAGGATTCTAATTTGCTAGCATAGCCAGAAGTCAGGTTATTAAGAGAATGCAAAGATTTCAATAATATTTTGCTATATAGTTTTTCTTTTAGTTCACATAGATAGTTTTTTTCCCCTCTGTTTGCAAAATCCTATAAAGAAAATACTCATTACTATAAGCAAACAAATAATAAATAATTCACTTTTAAGCATACTTTTATAACAACAAACTGTATTAACAAAAAGGTAATAAAATATTGCATCGTAGGTATGTAACGATACCCAAAAAGTCCATATCGCAGTGAAATGTAATAATGGCCAAGCGTATCGACGAGAAGAGAAACCTAAAAATAGAATTACATTAGTTTTAACAGCATAAAACTAATAGTTCTAAATAAGAAAATAAACTATAAAGATCATTAACCCAATTAAAACAATAGACTATTTTCTTTGGGGTCATTTAAAATCCGTTTTCTATAAGACCAAACCTCCAGTAGTTAGAAGAGTTGGAAGAACGATTTAGGATGGCTTATTTACAATAATTAATAAACATTCATTATTTTGCAACAAAAGTTGCGCATTTAGGTTTCAGGACGTTTTAAGGTAGATTTATTCCCATTGAATGGTAAAATGAAAGAAAAATGCTGTTCTAATATAGCGTTTTATAAGTTTGACAGGGAATGGGAGATGCATTTTCTCGCAATTTGTTCCTCGGAGCGGTTTACATGAATTACTTTATCACTGCCACGAGCTGGTTATACATTAAATTTTACGAGAGCTAAGGAATCTACAGGCACCTCCGTAATAATTTGAACGAAAGTGACTTAGATGGTGAGCAAATTGCTTTTATAAATAACAATTCTTTTATAAATTCATAAAATATTATAAACATAAAATAAAAAGAAAGATGATGTGTATATTCGGTAAAACTTTACGAACTTTAGTGGGTAATAATAAACTCTCTGCGTTCTTTCCATACTTTATTTTCTAAATAAAGCAACTTTTATACTTTTATACAAGCACATTAGGCATGCCGTAAGTTTCTTTTAATGTAACATTCGGTAGTGCAAGATGTTCCGTATAAAGTTAGTAATGTAATGTAAAATGTCTGAGATCATAAAACTTGCCTTTATATTTGTTTACTGCTTTTTAATGAACCTCTGGGTTTTAGAGCACAGTCTAAAAATGAGATTAAGTTTAAACAACTTTTCGAAATTGTGCTATCCTGCATTTCTCTTATCTGAGCAATGTTATGCCTTGGGCCAGATGCCTGCATAATGCTTGTTCTTTATTAATTAATCATTAGGCACCTGAGATGGATAAAAGAAGTGTTGCATATTTCTATTTCGACAGTTTGTAAACATGTGATCAATTTGATACATCGTTTTTTGTTCCAAAATAGATACTGAAGGTGATTTGACAACTAAATACTTTATAGAAACTGAAATATATTAAAAGATATATTTTTATTTCTGAATCAGGAAATTCCCAAACTGGCCCAATTTTTAAATACTCTCATTACATGAAGCCAAAACGTTCTTATGAAGTAATTATAACTCTTGAACAGTATTTACATTATTTTTAAAAAGCTGCTGCCTAAGGAATCACTGCTTCCACGTCCAGATTTTGCATCCAAGTCACTTTAAAGGAAACATCTTGATCATATTTGCACTCTAGTATGTGGAAATTATTAGTCATAGAATTCTAATAATATGTGTGGCAGATGTCATATAAAAACTTGAGGCGTTGGTTTCTAGCATATACGTCAAAAATTAAGCTTCTGGTCTCTTATTAGCTTGCTCTCCTTATTTTCCCTTGTTCACAACCTCCCACCCCCACCCCTTCAACGGAATCATCTCGATCAGATGTCATTATAATACACACGTGTACTAACCTTCAAGTGAATATCTCAATTTTATTTTATCAATCCCTTAAAAATGGAGCGGACGTAGCGTGAGTGGGGGGGTGGAGGTGGAGGTGGGGTTGAAAAATATTAGAAAGAAATCTGAGGCCTTGGCCTCTAGTATATCCACAAAATCCCAAGTTTCTGTGTTTTTATCAGATTGCCTTAATTATTTTTCCCTATTTACCTCTACTTACCCCCCCCCACTCCTTCTTCGGAATCAGCTCAAAATATAATCTAGTTGTCGATGTCGTTATAATACATCCGTGTACCAAATTTCAAGTGAATATTTTAATTATATTTGATCAACCTCTTTAATAATAGAGTAGGGGTGGTGGGGATTGAAAAATATTGTAAAAATAATGTGAGGCCTTATCTTCTAGTACATACACTGAATTTCAAGTTTCTGTACTCTTACCAACTTGCTTTATTTATTTTCCCTTATTTACCCCCGACAGAAAGGCAAACAGAAGTTTTTTCTCTCAAATTTAAAATCTCGATGTTTCCTGACACTCTAAACTTATTTGAACAAAAAAATATTGGATTTTTTTTTACTATTGCTATACTTCCACTCCACTATGTGAAAGAAAGTCTTAAAAATTAAATGAATTTTCTTACGACAACTTTTTCAGCTATCCTGGATGCAGATAAGTCAATAGCCAGAATTGCGAAAAAGGTATGGATGCATATTATAAGGTCTAAATATACATATAAAAACTGATTTTGGAAGTAAAAAAAAAAATTTGTTGTGGATGTGACAAAAAAGCATTTTTTGAGAAAAATCTCTGTTTGTCCTGAAAATTATTCTTTTCAGAGAACGGCTAATAATACAAAAGACTGATCAATTATAAGGTACCTTTAGATTCATTACAATCGACTAACTGTTGATAGGAAAGTTGTTCAAAATAACTCAATTTAATAGTCTTTATTCAAAGTTAAAATTGTATATAGTCGTCTCTCCTGGGTCTGATTCGGGGCCAACCAGATATCCACGTCATCAAGCGTCATGGTAGTGTAATGACTGGATGGAACAGATCCGAATCAACTTAAAAAATTTATAAAATACATAAAAGTTATAACAGCTTACGTTGCAAGAATATTAAAAATAACAAACTAGTTAATGAGGATCAATAGATCTTAAAACAATTAAATTAAATCTACTATAAATAATCGTACACTGAAAAGAATTTTGGTAGCTGATACGGAGAGAATCATTCTGCAAAAAAAAACCCTACGAAGCAACTACCGCAATGGTGGTCTCCCGGCCATCAGAAAGCATGAATTTCTAACAGTGTGGTAAAAAAGTTAGTTTCATTATCTAAAATGTTGTTTAGAAAGGAAATTTAGATGTCAAACAGTAGAAACAAAAATTAATCAAGAGAAACTAAAAGGGGACAAGGGAGATTGTAAAGTGTGGGTGTGAGTGCGAGTACGATTTCATTTTCTCTTGCACATAAAGAAAAAGCAATAGTCTAAAAATATTATTCACGTATGTTAACAAAGCTTAGTACATCCGACGAAGCGATCTTTGGTCCGGCCAAGTTAAAGTATACTGGACTGTAACTGCAGTGCATGTTTTCAGCTAAGCCATAATATTGGAAAACAAAAATTTATTATTCTAATGCTAGCATTATCTCATGATATGGGTATTTAGTTAATCAATCATTCTAATATTTTGCAACATAATATCTACTTGAACTTCGGTTGCCGTTAAATGTCTATTAACTGTCGATAAATGATGGAAAACCTCATATTTTTAACACCCTTTTTAAGGAAAACTGACACAATAGAAACAGTTTTAGAAAAGTTAGAGTAAAATTATAGGAGATCTTTTATTATACGCCTGTGTAACTAGTACTTTGCTTTTTAAATTTTAAGCACTTCTTCTAAATCAGGAATAAAGCAATACATACTAAATAAGGTATATCCCAAGGTAGTATTTTTGAGGCCTTTGGTATTTTTCGATTACACTGTTGTTTTCAATGGACATTGAAACTTTTGTGAATCACATCAATATGGCTATGATACACTATACTGCTTTCTATGCTTCTTAACTGCCGTAAATCTTGCGGTAGCACGAATCAACCCTGCATTACAGACATCTAAACCTTATGGTCTTATTTTGAATAAAAGTAAAACGCAAAAGTTATTATATAGGTAAGAACAATAACTGATTCCTGGAAAAAAATCACCTGTTAATAAATTTAATTTATGAAAACTAGGGTATATCTATCATCTAAATGCCTACTGAATTGTGATTTCCATATATAGCACATCTAAATAAAAAATCGTTTAGTAAACCAAAATGCTCCATCTATACAAAGATGTCTTACGTACCTGCATTAAATTATGTGATTCTCTAATTTTATTTCATATTAGATATTCATCCTCTGTTAAAAAGTAATAAGACATCTATTTATGTCTTAAAAGAAATGTGATATTAATCATATCAAACATTATTCGTAAGTACAGTAGTTCAAATTATGCCTTGATGCATGTAAATGTTGTATTTTGAAAATTTGTAATTTTAGAGTCCAATTCTAAGAACTTGTGCAATATTTCCTTTCTACCATCGCATTCATCTCGTTAAGTGGCAAGGCCTCAAGCCATAAATTTAATAATATATATTTACTATCTACGACCATAAATTACAATTACGATACCGATGGAATATAAACATTCTAACGTCGTCACATGGATTACACATTAATTTTCATATGAAATGTGTAGTACTAGAGAAAAACTTTATTCACAGGGCATTTGTGATTATATTTTTAAATAAATTGCCAGTGTGTTAAAATATATGCATCACACGGCTTTTACATGACTTCAACAAAAAACTAAAACTTAAACTACTCTTATCTCATTTCAATCATTATATTTCAATTTTCACCTTTCCATGCATTATATTTGATTAGTATACGAAGTTCTTCCGGGATTATTTTTTGATTCACGTGATATCCTTTTATACTTAATGCGAATTATGACCCTTAAGTCATATTTTTTAAATCATTTTACAAAAATTGAACAAAATCAAATACTGTTATGATTCTGGTATAGCCGTAAAGACCTTTTCGAAGCTCATAAAAATCACTTTAAAGAAAATTGAATATGGAATACGTTGAATTTATACATCTACCAAAAATTTTTAAATATACCCCCAATGTACCTAATGGGATATTCGCCCACGTCCAAGAAACAGAATTTTTATTGTTCATATTTTTAATAAAAAATCTTACTGTGTTGTTGTTGAACTGTATGGGTTACAAGCTTCACTACCAGGATTTTTGTAAATGTTTTGCCTCAATTTTCAAAATAAATAAAAATACATAGAACACCAAACTAGGGGATTTAAGTATCCGTTTTTCAGGATTTCCTACCAATTCATATAAATACAAGTTTAGCTATTTCAGAACTGTTCTTGGATTATGAATTACAAGACCTGGAATTATACACAATATTTTATAAATGTTATCAGAGTACCATTAAAAAAAACCGACCAAGTGCAAGTTGTACCTGGGCAATTAGTGTTCCCTACCAATAATTGTTTTTAAATATAAGTAGATTTGATAGATTTATGTCGTCGAGCTTTATTCTTTTTATGTATCAAAAAAAATTAATTAAGGTAATGCAATCTTTATAATTTAATTCAATCTGCACCTCATTCCCAATGTTCATGATTTTTTCAGATTTTTCTGAACCATACTTTTGGAGATAGGGTGGGAGACATTGATTTTTAAGCGTTTCTCGGAAATGTATTAAAAATAAGTACATGAAGAAAACAATATGTACATTTTTAAATTTGTGCTTTTTTAACAAGATTTCATTTGATACCCCACACGATACCTTGAATTTTTCTTAACTTCTTATTTTACGTCCGGAAACTCTAACGTATAAAATCAAAATTCTACGTTTTGTACTTTAAGTCTGCAATTGGGCCACAACTTCCTACAAGTGTGCCAAATTTCCACTTTCTACAAAAAAGAATATCGAAAAGAAATCCTAGTGAGGCCTTGGTTTCTAATATATACACCAAATCCCAAATTTCTGTACTCTTACCAGCTTGTTTTACTTATTTTTCCCTATTTACCTCTACTTTCCCCCCACTCCTTCAACGGAATCATGTCAAAATATAATCTAGTTTCAGATATCGTTATAATACATACGTGTATCAAATTTCATGTGAAAATCTCAAATTAATTTTATCAAATCTTCTAATAAGGGAGTGGGGTTGGTAGCGGGCTGGAAAATATTAAAAAAAAAACCTGAGGCCTTCGCTTCTAGGATATACACCAAATCCCAAATTTCTCTTACCAGCTTGCTTTACATATTTTCCCCCTATTTAACCCCCAACCCTTCAATTGAACCATTTCAAAATATAATCTAGTTCCAGATGTCGTTACAATATATACGTGTACCAAATTCTAAGTCAATATCTCAATTTTATTTTATCGACACCTTTAATAATGGAGTAGGGGAGGCGGGGGGGTTGAAAAATATTATAAAAAATCTTGGCTTCTAGTACATACACAGAATTTAAAGTTTCTCTACTCTTACCAGCATGCTTTGCTTATTTTCCCCTATTTACCCTTGCTTAACCGCCAACCCTTCAACGGAATCATCTCAAAATATAATCTAGTGCCAGATGTCGTTATAATACGTACCTACGTGTATCAAATTTCAAGTGAATATCTCAATTTTCTTTATCAACCCCTTTATTCATGAAGTGGGTAGTGGTGGGGGGATGGAAAATATTACAAAAAGTTTTGAGGCCTTGGCTTCTAGTACATACACCAAATTTCAAGTTTGTGTACTCTTTTACCAGCTTGCTTTACTTATTTCCTCCTATTTACCCCTATTTACCCCCCAACCCTTCACCGGATATGTTAAAAAAACAATCCAGTTACAGATCTCGTTATAGTATGCATGTGTACAAAATTTCAAGTCAATATTTTGAACCGTTCCGGAGAAAATGTGCGGACAAAAGAAGTTACAGACAGATAGACAGACCGACAGACAGACAGAAAATTTGTTTTCGCTCAAATTTAAAATCTCGGCGTTGCATGACATTCTAAACCTATTTCAAGCAAAAAAATTTTGGACATTTTTTATACTTCTAATCCACCACGTGGATGTAGAAGTAATATCTGGCAGACCAAATTACACACACCGTCTTGATTCCGTTTGGAAATTTTGATATGGAACATTAAAAAACAAAAACATGTCCTCATTCGAGGTAGTGTTGAAACTAATACAAAGTGGTACTTGCTATGGGCTAAAGAAGTAATAAATGGAGTCTCTGCAATATTTCAAAACTTTTGAAACACTTTCTAGACTCTATATTATATAAGACTGTTTGTTTATTTCGTTGTTCCGCATTACCAGTTTTCTTAATGACATGTAAATAGTTATACCTTGTATATAAAAAAAACACAAACGACATTCTTCGAACAAATTTGAAGATAATTAAAAGCAGTCAAAAGTAAAGTATTTTTTATTTGAAACAACTTAATATTTCAATAATTGTTCACATAGTGATATATTTGTTAATAACATTATGGAACAAGTAATACCATTTGCATTGTTAACTTTAGATATTGCATTAAATGGTAATAATGCAAATTGCAATAGTATGCAATTAAAACTTGTCGGGAACATAGGAATCTAGTTATTAAAGCTGTATATTATTCAAATTAATGCTTATGGGCAGTTATTGATATTCTAGACAACACATTCTCCTGAACAGATATATAGCGATAATTATCGTTCTTTTTACTCTTTAGAATAATGACAAAATATATACATTTCTCTCGTAATACTCTTTTACATTATTGGAATATACAGTAATAAACTTTACATACTAATGTATGTATCAGTGTATCTGCAAAGTATTAGTTAGTTAACTATTCATTCAACGCTATCTTCGTATTTGTCAATTTTATGCGCAAAAATTAAGACATGAATGTTTCCGGTTAATATAAATGTCTTAAAGTAGATAATACTAACTCAGGCAAATGTAAAGTTGCAAAGATAATAGGGCTGCAGTTTAAGATCCATGCACTTTAACATCTGTAATGTATATGTGGTACGATGTGTGCTGGAGGAGTGGCAGGATGGAGTAGCTACAGATGGAACGAATGTTTCCAATATGAGATACCACCTTAGTTGCAGCTAGCGTGTATAAGCATACACCTGGTGAATAGCCTTCAGAAAATAAGCTCTGATTATTGTTTAAGTTTAAATTACTACAAAACGAATATTATGATTGTAGATCGAACAAATTATACCAACACATAGTAGAAGTGGATGACTGCGAAGTAGTAAATAAGATGGTACACTTCAGATACCTTTTGCATAATATTACCAACTGTGATTATGAGATTCGGCGAAGATTACAGATGGAAGATAGTCAAATTGCCAGTTGAGCATGGAAATATCATGAATCGTATAAAGATCAGACTTGCTGTTGCTCTAGCTTTCTACATATTTACGTGGCTGAGATATGGACCGTTAGACGAGTAGACAGATGACTGTTTGCTGTTTCGAGTTGTGGGTCAGGACGTGCTACAGCACGTTTTCGGGCATTAGCCTTCTCTAGCTACCTCTTCCATACTGCCCTGTCCAGAGCTGTGGTTCTCACTTGCTTTAATTACGCGGTGTTGTGCGCGTCTTCTCTAACTCTGTCTTCCTATCTCCTAATTACTCTTCCTACTGGTCTTTTACCGTCCATTTTTCCATCGAGCTCTACTGTCTTCTATATTCACTACATACCCTGCCCACTGCAGCCTTTTTAATCTCGCATAGGCCTCCATGGATGGCTCTTTGAAGAGTTGATACAACTCGTCGTTATAGCGCATCCCCTCACAGGTATAGGGTGCAGCGATCATTAACTCCAAGTATTCTCCTTAAAATCTTTTGTTCAAATGCCTTGATTGCATCCGCCGATTTTTGAATGAGTGTCCACACTTCACAATCATAGCACAAGATGGATCGGATGATGGCCTTGTAGTTGTAGTTTTGTTTTTTCGGTAAATGCCCTGTGATCGAAATGTTGATGAGAGTGAGTAATATACTTCGTTGGTCTGGGTAATTCTTGTACGAATCTCTTTCAATCTTTGCTATAGTGGTGCCCAAATACCTGAAGTTCACTACCACTTCTATGTTGTCATCTCCTATCCTGTTGGGCCTGGTTTGTGTGATAATCTTGGTTTTAGCTATGTTTATCTTTAGTCCGATTTCTTTGGCCTTGGCCTCCAAATCTATGTATGTTTCTGTCGCAGATGTTATTGTACGAGCCATGATGTTAATGTCGCCTGCATAAGCTAGGAGCTGGGAAAATTTGTTAATAAGTGTGTTAGTCCCTTTTGTTGACATTTATCTGATAACATATTCTAAGGCTATGTTAAGCAATAATGGTGCCAGCCCATCCCTTGTTTAATGCCTTGTGTGATACTGAATGTGTCAGTACGTTGGTTCTGATCTCAACTTGGGCTTCGATATTTGTCACTGTCGTTTAAATTAATCTAATGAGTTTGGCTGGCATTCTCAAATCGTGTACTATTTATACCGTTTGGGCCTGGGTATACAGTCATATGCTTGGCGGAAGTCTACAAAGATTTGATATATATCTATGTTGAATTCCCATCCTTTACTCAGTATTTGTTTCACCATGAACAGGTTTTCGTGGTGGACTCTAATTTCCTTCTGAGGAATCCTCTGGCCAGCCCATTGAATTAATAGCTCGATTTTCCAATATGTTCCCAAAAGTGATTCTCCGGCACCGCATTTTCACGAATCCTCTAATTTCTTGGTCAAATCGACCTGATAGGGGATAGTATAGAACATTAATTAATTTATTTAGCTGTTCAACAGGTAATTACCCATTTACAGAGCAGGAGGGTACACCAGAAACAAAAAGTAATTTATTATTACAAGACGTATGACATGTAATAAACTTTTATTGAAGCTAGTTTTGCTAAACATGACATATATTTTCTTTTCATGGAATTTTTTACGTAACCCGAACGCTAAACCAATTCTCGTAAACATTAAAACATTAAACATTACGGACGATGTGTGTTTCGCCAACAAGTTAGGAATTGTCGGAAGGTGACTAAATCATGGCACCTGCATCAACACATTTAAAATAAAGTGTATGAATCGGACATAAACTAGATGCTTGTCCAGATATAAATTGGTATTACTCATAACAATCATACATACTGATTATGTAGAAGATGACGAGCGACACAAATTAGTGAACGTATTAACACAGATAAGGCTAATGAATATTAACGACAATAATGAATTTTTATTAATTTGTGAATTTTATTATTTTAATTATAAAAGAGGCACATTACTGAGTAATAAAAATAAAGCCAACTACAATGGTTGTTATGTTAATGTTTTCCGGAGTCTACAGTGTCCATGTTTCTCTTCAAATACGTTCATAAAATGATTAAGTTTGGAGAAAATAGAAAATGTGATATGCCAACAGGACATTGCGGTGACATTTTAACTCTGCGCAGTTATAAATAAAGTAGTCGGAATGAGCTGAAACTCTCCTGTTATAAAGTAATTTAAAATTTCCACGGCTCTCACGACAATTTGAAATAAGAAAAAAATGTGGTTATTTAAAGTTACTGTATAATACCGGGGGAACGTTAATTAAATTTTAATTTATAAACGAAATAAACTGTTCTTTTAAATTCAGGAAAACAAAGTAAAACATTGACTTTTTGTAGATATTAGGTAAATTTCGCTCCTTTATATCGGATTAAAAAAATTAATGCTAATTTCTGCTTTAAAATATTTATTAGATTCTATATAAAGATTTTTGCTAAGTTCTTTTTGTACGATTTTCTGTTTTAAGTTATACATTTTTCGTGACATTCAGTGTAAAAACGTTAGAATTTTAGAAATGTAAAGATTCAGATACCTTGTTAGAGGTTTAGATCAATGATTCAGTTGCCCATCATGACAGGTCGGGAATCTGCAAGGGACTTCAGCTGTACAATAGAATTTCATAACGATTTCTGTTTGCAATTTGTAGACTGTTTGATAGACAGCTACCATTGGGGCTCAAATATAGAGAGGTTTTGAGGACGTTTGCCATAGGCTGATTGGGTTTTCTAGAAGGGTGACGTTAACTGTTGAACGCAGATGGGTTAAGATTTCACATTTTTGATGGTTCTGTCTGTACAGTCGAAAATATGTAGGTGGCAATTTTTAACAAAAGTGTTAATCTGGTACCCTCCGTTAAAATAAGCCCACCTAAGAATTGAACCTGTTTTAAATATTGATTGTTTATTTTATGGGAAACATTTAAATTCCAGGCGCAGAGATACTATGAAAAAAAACAATTTCCTTTTCATTCAACAATAATTTATTATTATTATATTTGCGAACCAAATCATTTGTTTATTTTAACTTTGAGCGGTAAATTTAAAGGATTGCACAACATTCGTTAAATATATTAAGTGTTTGTAAATAGTATGAATAGAAGTGGCCTCAGTACAGATCCTTGAGGTACTCCGCATGAGATGGCTAATTTAATGGATGTTTATGATGTGTTTCAAAAATTTGTTCTCGATTATATAGGTACGTCTCTACTCAGTCACCTGCCTTGCTCCAAAGACTATGACTTGCTGCTAATGTCTCTAAGTGTAAACTATGACAAGATTAAATTATTTCCTCAAACTTATAAAATATCACAAGACATTTGCTGTTGTCTTCCAGTGGATTCCGCACCAAATGCATGTGATCTGGGTCTCGATAAATTTTTATGGAACAAATGGCATTCGATAGATTATGGATTCCTGATCAAAAATGCTTATGGGCGCGAAGTTAATTACTCAATATTTTTGAAGCTAGAGAAAGTATTCTCTTACTTTTTATTGGATACATTGCCACTGAAAAGTATTTAAAAATTTAATGAAAGATACTTCTGCCCCAGATGTACCAGACAAAGGTTTGTTCTTGAATATTTGATCGTTACAAAATGTCTCACCTAAAAATAAATAAACCAGAACAAGGCTATAAAATAAAAACTAAAATGAAAACAATGGGCTTGTTCCACGATGTTAATTTTATATGGTTTTTATACGTATTTATATAGTACTCGACATTCTTATTATGCACTTGAAATTTTATATTATTAACTTTTTCCGTTCTCGACATATATGACGTTGAAATTAGTAATAGTTGCAAAAACAGTGCGCCTGTTTATGACGTCACTATACGCAACTTTGAACACGGTATCTACCGCGACCGCTAACCGCCGTTCAGTAGTAAGTAAATACGTGGAGTTGAAGGCCGTTTTAGATGCCTAGGGAAAGAGAAAAAGTGGCGCATTGTTCTTATACCAAAGTGAAGGAGCAAAACCGGAAATCCGGCTTGGCACGAGCGAACGAAAGATAGCTTTTCTGTTAAAAATTGGAACACATTGAATTTTCAAAAATTCATAACTAAGTAAATACGTGGAATGGAAGTCCGTTCTAGATCTCTATGGAAAGAACAAGGTTGGCCCTTTCTCCTGATACCAAATTGTATAAGGAAATTTGGAAATTCGGCTCTGCAAGAGCGAGCAAATAATGCCCTTTTAGAAGTATTAAAACGTAACTAAAAAAAATCAAAATCATCAAATCTTTAAACTCTCATATGTAAGTTAATACTTGTAGTGGAGGATCGATATTGTTCTCTATTTAAAAAAGAAGATTGGTATTTTATCCACAACGTAGTATCACAGTGGAAATCGGAATTTCGGCTAGGTCTGTGGGGAAAAAATGGCTATTTTCTTAAAAATCGAGAATTCGGCCGTCATATTTTGACATTTGGTAACATTTCGCCAAATCATATATTCCCCTACAATCCCTCGACTGCCTGTTCCTAAATTTAAGAGGCGAGAGAGATAGCCGACTTTTGCGAGTTAATTACTCAAAAACCATTAAAAAGAACGCCTCCGAATGTATCCTAAACAATGTAGAATTATTTCCCGAATTGAATGACACTGGCCGCTTCCCAAAAAATCGATCCGCAATTTTAGAGGGGCGCAGATCAACACGATAAGTATGTAGATAATAACAACTAAACAGCATCTGAGTCGACTGAGGTCGCCGAGCCTATGCGTATAGTGACGTAGCGCCTGGCTACGCCCATTTTCGCAAGGTGGATGTTTGTAATAGTTTTTAAGACATTAAAAGTGCGATTAAAATTCTGATATTTTGCAGATCCATTATTTTATACTTGAACTTTCGATTTATGAAATAAATAAAAAAAATGCCGAACAAGCCCATTGACAGTTAACGTTTCGGAAAAATGTTTTATTTCTGTTCCGAAAATTTTTAGGTCGTCAACCATGACAACTGTTATTGTATTTGTATTTCTACAGTTACTCGAGTCATTAAATTATATTCAGTTACAATCATACAGAAATGATCAAATTGTTTTATTCACAATCATACAGAAATAATCAAATTCAGTTGTAGGAAATATAAATTAGAACACATGTTTATTTATTAACACAAACCTGGACACAAACAGAGCAATTAATTCTATAAATAGTAAACAACAAACTGAATAAATATTTATATATTGAAAACCACGCAACTTCACTTTGACATTTGTCCTTTGACACAAGAATTTTCTTGTCTATTGGCTATTTAATAAAAACATAAAATGCTATTTAAAAATTTAGTAAACGGCTTATTGGCTTTTTGTTCATTAAGGAGGATGATTATGAATATAACGGTATACTAACCTTGGTGAAAAGTTTCATTGCTGCTCGAGAATTAGTTGATCTTACCGTTTCGCGCCTCCGTCAACTGTCTTCACTAGACAACAATCTCTTTCCACCTCGGTAAGTAATATAGTATTATCTTATTACATATTATACTCTTCGCAAACACAGAACGAAGAGTATATTGCATTCGATCGGCACATTTCTAAAACCGGGAATATTGCTTGTAGAAAAAAAAAAATTCATATCACTGTGTTGGTGATTGAATTCTAAACAACTTTCAAAATGTCCTTCCGTCCGTCCGTCCGTCTGCCTGTCCGTCCGTCCGTCACGTTCTTGTAAGCACGATAACCTAAGAACGAAAAGTCCGATTGTATTGAAATTTGAACAGTAAGTTAGTGTTAGCTAGAGGACGAAACCTATTGCTTTTGAATGAAATCGATCAATAAATAGAAATTTTTTTAAATAAAAATAAAATTATTTACATAATTTTTTTTTTACATTTTGTAATTAAAGTAAAAATGTCTAAAACTAATATTATTTACAAAAAAAAATGCGAATCCTATAGAATGTGCAACAATTATATAAAAAGTGCAGTAAATCGGCGAAGAGATTGTTTTCACTTACATCGTCTTTAAGGATGAGCAACCAACTAGTACAAAAATTTATTGAGTAATTTGAGACGCATATGTCCTTACTAGTAACGTATGTACCTTTAACTTTGAAACACCCTGTACATAGACAATATGCAGAGATGAGAATCCGTCGAATTCCACTTATTTCAATATGCACGAAAAAAACTGCTTCTTAAAGTTTTATTATTCAATACTGAACAATTAGACAAGTCGAAAACCTCGCCTTCGTATGAAAAAATGCCCCCATACGATTATTTTTACATATTCACGTTCGGGACGTGCCCTTGAATAAGAATAAATTTTTTTAAACAAATAGAAAAAATCGCATTCTTTGATCCGATAAACTGTTTTTAGGTTTTTTCGGTCATTTTAAACAAAAAAGGTCTCTCGTCATTTTTTCGTAAAGTTGACCGTTTCCCACTTATATACCATTTAATGTTTGAAAAAAAAACCCAAAAACTATCATTTTCAAGGTTGAAATACAACATTAAACAATAAATTTTTTGAGTTGACCAAAATTCTTGTACAATCTGTGAACATCGATTAACAAAATCCTGAAGGATAAGTGCAGATTTTTTCATTCTAAAGCTTACATTTTTATAATTGTTAAATAGACGTTTTTAGCCAGGCACGCGCTCTTTCAATTCGTTATAAATCGGAAACGGTCAACTTTAGGAAAAAAAATACAGGAGATCTTTATTGTTTAAAATGACCAATAAAACAAACAAAAAATCATTCGAGTCAAAAAAGGGATTTTTGTAATTTGCTTAAACTAATTTTTTTTAAACAAACTCATTTTGTCATTTTAAAGAAAAAAGGCCTTCTGTCTTTTTTTTAAGTAGACCATTTCCGGCTTATAAACAGTTATTGAAAGAGCGCGCGCCTGGCTAAAATCGTCTATTTAACAATTAAAAATGTAAGCTTCAGAATGAAAAAATCTGCACTTACTCTTCAGGATATTGTTAATGGATGTTCAGAGATTGTATAAGAATTTTGGTGAACTCAAAAAATTCATTTTTACCTTCCTTGCATACCAAAGGGAAGTATTGTATTCGAGAAAAAATCGCCCTCCGAGATTTTTACGTTTCAGATCATGTAGATTACGAAAATATAGGTTTTTCAGGTCCGTCTGTCTGTCTGTCTGTCTGTCTGTCTATTTAAAAAACTACTAACGGAGAACAATCAAATTTGGTAGGTAGCTAGCGAAGAAATGGTTAAACTTTCACTGGAAAATATACAGCGTGGACCGTCTAAAGGGAATAAATAATGAAAAACTTTCTTTTTTGCTCAAATTTAAAATTTCCACGTTTTATAACATTCTAAACCTATTTCAGAAAAAAAATTAAAAATCTGTAGTCTTTTTTTTACCACTACTATATGATAGATGGAAACATTCTTTTTCTCAAATTTAAAATTTCCACGTTTCATGATATTCCTATTTCAGAAAAAAGAATTAGAATTTTTTTTACATTTTTGGAACAATTTTACCACAGAATAGATGCAAAAAAAACATTGTTTTGTTCAAATATAAAATTCCCGCGTTTCATGGCATTCTAAGCCTATGAAAAAATTTAAATTTTTTGGAAAAAATCTAATTTTATCTTTACCACTACTATGGAATTTCCATGATCCATTACATTCTAAGCCCATTCCAAAAACTTTTAAAAATAAAGGAAAATAAAAAATTTGCAAATTTTTGCCCACTACAAAATACAAAATAGATGACGGAAAAAATTTGTTTTTACTCAAATTTAAAATTTCCACGTTTCATAACATTCTAAACTTATTAAAAAAAAAAACGAAATATTTTAACCACTGCTATACTTCCACTCCACTACGTGAATGTAGAACTGAAAATGTGACAGATGGCAATAATATTTCGCATATGCAGCTACGAGTGCACCTATTATGGTTTTATTAAAAAATGCACAGGGTGGTCATTCCAAGAAATAATTCAACCATGGTGGGCATTTGTAAAGGTATTTGCACAAGTCCTCCATATTTGGCACCTGTTATTTAGTATTGAATGTTTGCTGTCGGATGACCACTCTGTATATTTTTCTGACCAAAAGTTATCAGGTTTTCTTTGTAATAATAGTGATAACTATATTTTGATTATTATTCTCAATGTCATTTCGTAAGTAACAATTTTTTAAAGTGACCGCCATGCACAAATAAAGAGAGAAGTTATGTGTAAATGTCATTACCGATTTTTTAATATTGTATTTTCACCTTGAAAATGACTATTTTAGCGTTATTTCAAACATTGAATTGTTTCGGAAACGGTCAACTATACGAAAACATGACAAGAAATGTTTTTCGTTTAAAATTTTTGTTTAAAAAACCTAAAGATTCGTTCGGACCAAAAGAAGCGATTTTGGCAATTTGTTTAGAAAAGATTGGTTCAAACAAATTGAGACCAGATCTTCATCCGGCAAACTCTTGATCCTTATTCAGGGGCATGTTCCGAACGTGAATTTGCAAAAATATCGTATGGGATATTTTTTTCATATGAAGGCGAGGTTTTCGCCCTGTATAAATATCCGCTTCTGTGCTCCATAGCTAGGAAAATATTGAATACTCAGGAGCCCATAATCTGTCGAATGCCACTTGCTCCATCAAATCCAAAACCAAACCCAAAATCTCATGCAATTGGCGCAGCGTCCTTTATATAACTTCATCAAGGAAGTTAAGTATAGTATGATTTGATTGATTGATTGATATGCCAGCGTAAGGTGGGCATTGCTGCCGATGCCGGGCATCCATGGAGGTTCGTTCCAACACGCAGCTTGGTCGTCTGTCGAACACGCCCAACGGACGGCCAAACTGCGTGCCGGAACCAAATCTCGGATGTTTTATATACCGCCGGACCGGCTGCATACACCGGGTTGGACATTGGACATACTTGCTGTCAGCAGCGAGAGCCGCATGACGCATGGGGTGGGAATATAGGATAGGAAGTGTAGGTGTTTGTGAGATGCTTCTTTTCAGTTTCCATGCTTCTTTTAAGTTTTCGTCATCTCCTTATTTTTCTTCTTCGAAGTTTTCTGTTTCTTCTGTTTCTGAATCTGGCAGTTTTCATTTTTTTGTTTTGTTTTTATTTATTAACCGTTCCACAGGTAAATATCCATTTACAGTGGAGTTGCTGGGAAGGGCCTTATCTCGCGGTAACAATTTTTTTTTGCGCCTTATGAGAAAATAGGTCCGAATGGATAGTTTGCTCACCCTGTATGTCGTTCCTTTGGGACAATCGGTTTCATTTCCGCCTTCCAAATTAATAATAAAATATTATGTTTTGAATCAATGAATGGAGCTAATAAAAAATTAAGATGGTAAAGATCAGATAGAAAGATAGAATAGAATATCAATTAAATCAGATAAAACAAAATAAATTAATTTTTAGCTTATCTGTCATTCTGTAGCGTCTTGTGATTGCTGTTGTATTTTATTTCTTTTCCTTTTGTTTCTTGGGTTGAGTTGATTTTGTCCATTTAAAAAGTTTCCACTGTATACAATTACTTTAGGTCACAATACAGCTATATTGCTTTGCAAACATATGTGCCTCATTTTGACACTGACTATGCTATTATTTATTGCCCATGAACCACTTAAAAAGTATTTTGTTGGGTCGTCTAGGGTGTGCGTAGGGACATTGCACTTCACTTGAGCTTGTTTGCTTTATTTGATTTAATATCATTAGAAAATATTGTAATTATTAATTCCATATGAACTCTGTTTTTCTATTGAGGCGCTTCGTTTCACGCAGAATTTCTTAATCTGCTGGTGGCTGAAATTTTTTTGAGTTTAACGGGGTTTTTACCGCTTTTTAG
Source organism: Stenurella melanura (assembly GCA_963583905.1). Lineage (NCBI taxonomy): Eukaryota > Metazoa > Arthropoda > Insecta > Coleoptera > Cerambycidae > Stenurella > Stenurella melanura. Next base: position 79,631,857 of record OY757309.1, on the reverse strand, counting down.
AGGGCATCTTAAAAACACGTCTATTCACGACGACACTTAACTCACTCTCCTCCAAGTATGGTATGGTTTAGTTATTAATTTAAAAAAATTAGGAAAACTAATTGAGAGATATGTTGTATTTAGGTCTTTTAATACAAATAGATTCCAAATATCTCTTTAAGCGCAATTTGTCTAAACTCGAATAAAATGTGAAACTACATTACGTAGTACTACCTCACACATGTGAACGTAAACTTGGTATTTCAGATTGTAATATAAAATAATTCAATTTTCGCCTTTATGGTTTCCATTTTAATGAATGCAATTTCCCTTTAGTATGCAGTTTTCATTTTATTATTCAGTTTTCGATGCAATCTTTAAAATTATTTTATTATGTTTTGCTGTTGCAATACATTTAAAGAACTTTAATTAGTTAAGAGATTTTCAAAAGGAAGTGAGTCATTTATTACGAGATTTAATTAGAAACTTAGTATTAGTTCATTAAAGATAAGAATACAATGAATTAATATGTAGTAAATTATGTGTAGCATTATGCAGTCATCTCTCTCCAGCCTAATCAGCAGTGGGCAGCTGTGTCGACATATTATTTATCTCGTCAATCATGATGAAGAAAGAGTGGGCGCTTGGTCAATTAGAAAGAAACATTTAAACTTTAAGTCAGGCTTCTATTGATGAAGCTTAAGGAATAAGAATAGAGGTGTTTCTTCTTTTTCATAGGGCCATCTCACATGTTTAAATCGCGATTCTCTAATGCATGCATGTGGTGAACATAGCTGGAGAGCCGGTTCCATTTAAAAAAATCCTCCGCTATACGAAACACCCTGTAGATTTATAAACAATTTTATAATATGCCGCTTTCGATCGCCAACAATTTGTATCTGAGACGTTTTTTCAAATTTCAAATAGTTGAGAAGTTATTTATTGACCATTCTGTCCACTCAGTGACTCACTCAGTGTCACAATAATAGATAATAATTAATTTAAGCAGCCAGGAGGATGCGGGTAAATAAGAAGAGGCATCCTTATTTTTGTAATAACTAGAAGACTTCTACTTAATTAAAAAAAATCGATGTATTCGAGAAAAAAGAACAACCTTTAATCGAGGTTGCCTCAGGGTTGTGGATTAATTAATCCTGGCACCCCAGTATAATATCCTTGTACACCTTAATACCTACAGCTTGACGTAAGTTTTACTCACGTATTCTATGACTCAAAGAAAATATAAAAAATTGTGACTGGCAGTATCGCCAAAATTCCATGAGGCGGGCAAAATTAGCTTATATAGGAGTCCCGCTAGGTTTGTGGTAGTACTTATTCACTCTTGTTTATAGGATATTTGTACAGCCGGCTCTCCACCTAATATCTTAAAAGTTCAAATACAGCGAAAAAACTTTTTTCCTCAAATAATGCATTATGCTTTTTACGGCTAATTGATTTCAAAGTTTCTTTTCTTTATGCCGAATGCTTAAGTCCGATCTTTGTGCTTTTCATATTTCTATTACGCTACAGTGCCTTGCTCAACTGGTAATCCGCCGATCTTGTTACCTATAATTTCTGTGAAAATATTACTGCTGTTATGAGCTTAATCCTAGAGATCGAGTGTTGCTGCTACCTTTCCTAAGGTAACTGAAAAAGTTGTTTATGGGTAAATCAAAGACACATAGTTTTTCCGCCACTTCACTCTGAATTTAGATAGAGACGGTGCCTTTACGTATTATTTGGAGTTGCAAATGAGCTATCAGCCATATATAAGGGTGATGTTGCTGTGTTGATTCTTATTGACTATTCTCGAGCCTTGTATCAAAAGTATCAATTAAATATCAATTATTTTTAGCAAAGTGAAAATAACGATTTGATGTAATTCCAATATTATGTTTCATCGCCTATTTAAATAAACATAACAAAAGGTCATCTTAAGTGACCTGAGTTTATCAAGTTCAGTCTGTACTGAGCCTTCTGCTACTCATTATTTACATATCCGATTTTTCTAAAATACTTGATTTTCGCAAAGCACAGTATTATGCGAGTACACAGTTTTATGTAAGTTTCGGGACTAGAAACATGTAGGTAGAAACTGTAAAAATTCGCTTCAGAGCCAATGTATTATATGGTCACTTACCATATTTTGTAGTGATGTGGTCCGAGCAAATCATGCTATATATATATTCTGATACTAAACTTAAACTTAACTAAATAAATGTGCAAATGACAACAGATAATAACAAATAACAATACTTACATTTAATACACCCCACACCCCTTTGACGTCGACTGTGAGGAGAGGCAACTACCTGCTTCGCCCTTTCGGAACTTTCCTTTTTTTCTTTGAAACGTTATAATTTCTTAAGTGGAAGTAAAACGAATCATTGACTTTAACTTACTTTAATGATTTACTAAAAAAATAAACAAACAAAGGCAGAGCAATTGACATCAGGGTTGTGAGTAAACTTTACAAAAACTTTCGTCAGAATAATCGTGTAAACAAATCATTAAAAGTCCTTCTGACATATAGCAAAATACAAAACAAAATGGTACTCAATTAAAATTCGTATACAGTAAATAATTAAACTAAACTAAGCACGATCTGGCCAGAGCGGTAAAACAAAGAATTCTTACGTTAACATAAAGGAAATACTACAGACTGTACGTAAAATTAATAACAAAAATAGGCCGACAATTAATAATTTCGACATAAACTAGTTCGGCAGTTGAATACTATGTTTTATGCCCAAAACACACGGGAGATGTCAAAATAACGGGACGGTATAGCTACGCCACCAAAACGAGGTTATTCACACACTATTATCTTCTCATGGGGTACGAGAAATTTTAATCGAACACTGGTTACAATAGGAAATATTACTGGCCAAACGTGGAATGAGGTATTGAAGCCATCAATAATTCTGCATTGTCGCAATTGGCTTCAAACAGCAACGTTTGCATCACGAGAGGCATACATAATATAAAAGTCTGTACTTACAGCTAGTTCGACGAAAACATTGCCTTGCTGTAGCTATGGGCAATGGTACACAATAACACAGAACACGTAAACTAAAATAACTGCTTTACTGATTCTATTCGCAGTTATTAATCACTATATACAGATATTTACAAATATATGGCAACTTTTAATTCTTAAGGCCTACACGGCCAACCTCCTCTACGCCATCTTTTCAGCGTCTCCTCTTAGCCAGATTTGGCGCGTATCTCCTCTACTATTCTCTAAATTTGATCGTACAAGCTACTACGCTATTGGTCAAGCATTTGTCATGATTAGCCGATTTAAATACGAGATTTAAATGCGTATAATCCAAATTTAAATAATACATAGAATAATCGCGCGGTTTATCGTATTGGCACACATAATTCAAATTTGCAAATTAATCTATAGTGTGTTTCAAAACGTGGCTGTTACATCTTAAGGTGGCCATTCCCTAGAAAGAGACATCCGATAGGGAAATATATATTATTTTTGCCAATAACTTTTTTTTAGGACGTATATTTAAAAAAACTATAAAAGTACCTAAGTAGAACTATAACAAGACTATTACTATGAATTTTCCCTCAATAATTTCAGTGATTTGAAAAATAGCTAGATATAAAACTACGAAATAGGAATATTAACATAATTTTAAAATTAAATCTAGCTATTTTCCAAACCACCAAAATTATTGAGTGAAAAGTCATAGCAATAATCTTGTTATGGTTCTACTTAGGTATTCTCATAGTTTTTTTAAATATACGTACTAAGAGAAAAAGTTATGGTCAAAAGTAATAAATTTTTCCCTATCGGATATCTTTTTCTAGGGAATGGCCACCTTAAATACTTTACTTAAAGCTACCCTCTCATGCAACAACGCAACTCTGATCGCAGCTTCTTCTCCTTGCGGAGCCTTGCCAACAATTAATTTTCCTCTGCTTTCTTCCGGCAATATCGATCCGTGTTCTTCCTAACTCAGCAATATGTAGTTCATTGCTGCAATGCCTTATAGAAAAATGCGATAGATATGGGATGGATTGCGCAGACAGCGGAAATCTAGTATTACATCCGCTGCCTGTACAGTTTGCAATCTTGTTACCTTTGGTGTGAAACACATTTTTATAGAAAATGTCCGATTATCCGTCCGTCACTTTTTTTTGTAAGCATGATAACTTATGAGAGAAAAGACCGATTGTATTAAAATTTGGACAGTAAATTAGTGTTGTCTAGAGGAAGAACCCTAATGTATTTTAACAAAATCGATCGGTAAATAAAAAGTTATTAATTATTTAAATTTTCGAAAAATTCTAATTTTTTGTTTTGTAATTAAATAAAAACGTAAAATTAAAAATGTCTAAAACTAACATTACATACAAAAAGCTGCGAGGAGTATATGTTATAACTATCATTTCACCGGTATATTTGCATCTACAAAATTTATATATCACGCAAAATGCAGTTCTAGTTCAATATAATGATGTGCCATAACTGGATGCGTTCATTCATCTCCCACAATCTAAATTTGCATTATTACGTCAGTGGGCAGAGAACCATGACTCTACATGTATTTAATTTTTTTATTATTTTTAGTCGCAGAATGAAAGGTTGCCAGGGCCATGCATGGGAATTTAAATTAATGAATGTAATCTACAGTTTAAATTTGAATATTTTGAAGAGCAAGTAGAATTAAAATAAATTAAGAGTTTAAAATAAAGTGATAATACTTAATGGTGAAATAACAACACGATAATGTTAAATTAAGGTTAAATAAATTATCATCTCTTAAAATAAAATTATATATGGGTATAACATTAGGGACAAATTATGCATATTATTGTACAAACATTTCTTAAATCCTCTCTTACAATTATTATGATCAGATCACAGATATATAGTCAGATAATTTAACCCTATATAGAGCCCTACGAATTATTTGTCAACAGGCTGATCAAACATCTCCCATGGGAAGTCTGATGAGATAATCATTTTAAGGGATGATGTTAGGGTAAATAATATGTTTAACCTGTAAATATCTACAAAGACAATTTCTATTATTTTGTCCCAAATAGTAATGTGGATTTAGTACGCATAGGGATTTGGAGTCTACATCTTTGAGCCTACTAGTTTTGAGATAATATTTTGCCCAAGTACAGGATATTTGATTTATCGCCTTACTACCTGTAACTTTTGAATGAAAATTGATACAAACGTATAAGAATTAGTTTTCCTTTTAGACGTGCTGCTAATAAGGTATAATTAAAGCGGAATGTTACCATCTTTAAAACCTTTGTACCTACGATGCGGTATAGGCCAACCAATTTAGCCTGAGATTTATAAAAAAACTGAAATTAATTACAAAACATTTCAAACTTTGATGAAAATTGTATGTTCGTGCAAAAAAACAATATAATGTTTTGCTCCCTCCTACGAAACCGGCAAGATTGTTTAAATTGCAAAAAATTAATCCGATTTTTACCATCCGGCCACTTTAATAGTCGATACCTCGGAAACGGCTTCTCACATTAAATTTGCCATTCGATGATGTGGAGTACGAATTTCTTACGAAGTCGGGTGCCGGAGCGGAGGTATGGACCGTCAAAGTGAGAGGCCCGAGAATTTTGCTTCTCTAGCGACACGGGACCCCTTCGGGACCCGTTGCTCGGAAACGAGATACGGAGAGAGAAACCGAACGGGGCTATGCACAAGTTCGGGCGAGCTCTCGTTTCCTCGTAGGCTGTCAAAGTGGCCGGATGGTAAAAATCGTATATGTTTTTTGCAATTTAAACAATCTTGCCGGTTTCGTAGGAGGGGGCAAATTTTATATTTTTTTCTTACGTGAACATACAACTTTCATCAAAGTTTGAAACGTTTTGTAATTAATTCCAGTTTGTTGTTTAAAATTGCTGGCCTAGTATTCCTATGAACTTTTAGGAGAGAAAAGATATCAGGTTTTATATGCCTCTATGTGATATCTTGGCACTCTGACACATTAGCAGAGTCGTCAGGGGTTTTAAGGCGTTACTAAATATTATATGGCTGAATTTTTCAGGATAACTTATATTTTGTACGATCAAAAATGTAGGCTCCTAAATTTTTTGTTCAACGCACGAGAATGGAACATGGCGACATAAGTATGGTGCGCGAGGCGTGCGCAGTCTCGAACGCGCTACACTAAACTTGTAACTTTTGAACTAATTAATGAAATTGAGCTCAAAGCTTAGAATAAACATGTGAATATTGGTTATTATATTTTCAAATATAAAAACGAATGTATGTAGGAATGGTATGAAGTCGGAACATAAAGAGATTTCCGATAAAATCGGTAAAAGCTCTTCCATTTTTACAATTTTTAAGATAAAAACCTGGAACGTCCATATATTACTCTTGAAGTAATGTATAAGAAGGTCCGATGAATGAAAAAAATCTCAAAAATTTATTTTTGAAGATGTACCTATCCGTCGGATCTTTTAATACATTACTTCAATAGTAATATGTGAAAGTTTCAGATTTTTATCTTAAAAATTGTAGAAATGGATTTCATCGGAAATCTATCTTCCGACTTCATATATGTACTATTCCTTTATACAATTATATTATATTTGAAAATATGATAATCCAATAGCCACATGTTCCTTGTTTCATTTAAGCTTTGTTGGCCCCAATTTCTTTAATTATTTCAAAATTTACAACAAAATAGTGTAACGCGTTCGAGACCATGCATGTTTCGCGAGTCGTACTTATGTGTCGCCACGTTCTATTCTCATGCGTTAAATGAAAAAATCTGGAGTGTACATTTTTGATTGTACAAAAAAGTTTCATATACGTTTTGATGTGAAATTTCCCCCTCTATCGCCTAGTGCTATTAGTTTTTTATTTTTCGAGTTATTGGCCAATAACCGAATTTCGGACAATATTTTTGATTTTTTTAGGGGTCGCCGGCACCTTACAGCTGCTGTAAACTTTTTTGTATCGTATTCTATACTAACAACAATACTTATTCTGAAAAATTCAGCCAACTGGACTACGTACTTGTAATTGAAAGCAAATTTTCGGCATTGAAATTTTGACGTTGAAAATTATTTGTGCTCTACTAAAGTGGTTCATATTTTCTTGATTTTATTGTTTCACTTCTAGATTTATTCGAAATCCCAAAAAAATGGCTTGGTGTGGGTGCTACTGCAGACGACACTAGGTGGGAAAAGATTCAAATGAACATTAATAATGGCTAGGTCCTTTATCCCACTTCTGATGTGAATTAACCAAAATAAAATAATAGAATAAAATAGAAAAAAATAAAATAAAAAATTTGTACACTTTATTTGGCTACATATAATAGGTTAGAGTATACTTCAAAATATCTCAAGTGCTGAACCATGATTCCACAGGTGTGTGGGCCCTCGACTTCAGCATCCTTGAACCTGCAGACTCATCGGTTAATTCATTTCCGTCCCTGCATATCTTGCAGAATTACCGTCTCCAAAAAGTAATGCTAACAATACTTACAATTTTTATGTTAAAAGTTGAAAAGAATTTATTGGCTGATAAAAGTACCGCATTCTTTGCTATTTTTCTCAATTTTTTTTCTTGAAATAGGTTTAGAATGTCATGGAACGTCGAGATTTTAAATTTGAGCGAAAAAAAAATTAATTCAGAGTGTCTGTCGGTCTGTCTGTCTGTCTGTCTGTAACTATTTTGTCCGCTCGTTTTCTCCGGAACGGTTTAAGACATTGACTTGAAATTTTGTACGCATATATATTATACCGCGATCTGGAACTGGATTGTCTTTTGAACATATCCGGCGAAGGGTTGGGGAGTGAATAGGGGTAAATAGGGGGAAATAAGTAAAACAAGCTGGTAAGAGTACCTACAGGAAGTTGAAATTTGGCGTATGTACTAGAAGCTAAGGCCTCAAATTTTTTAATAGTAATTTCCATCCCCCACCCGCCCCACTCCATTATTAAAGGGGTTGATAAAACAAAATTGAGATATTCACTTGAAATTTGGTATCCGTATATATTATATTGACATCAAGAACTAGACTATATTTTTGGATTATTCCGTTGAAGGGTTGGGGGTTAAATTTGGGGTAAATAGGGGAAAATAAATCAAGCAAGCTGGAAAGAGTACAGAAACTTGAAATTCGGTGTATGTACCTACTAGAAGCCAAGGCATCATTTTTTTTTTATAATATTTTTCAATCCCCCACCACCCCTACTTCATTATTAAGGACTTGATAAAATAAGATTGAAATATTCACTTGAAATTTGATATGCGTATGTATTATAACGACATCTGGCACTAGATTATATTTTAAGATGATTCCGTTGAAGGTTTGGGGGTTAAATAGGGGTAAATAAGTAAAGCAAGCTGGTAAGAGTACAGAAATATGGGATTTGGTGTATATATCAGAAGCGAAGACCTCACATTTTTTAAAATAATATTTTCCATCCCCCCACCACCCTCATTCCCTTATTAAAAGATACGATAAAATTAAATTGAGATTTTCGCTTGAAATTTTGTACGCGTATGTATTATACCGACATCTGAAACTAGATTATATTTTAACATGATTCCGTTGAAGGAGTAGGGGTAAGTAGAAGTAAATAGGGAAAAATAAGTAAAGCAAGCTGGTAAGAGTATATAAACTTGGGATTTGGTGTATATACTAGAAACCAAGGCATCAGATTTCTTTCTAATATTTTTCAACCGCCCACCCCCACCACCTTTACATTATTAAAGGGATTGATTACATAAAATTGAGATATTCACTTGAAAGTTAGTACACGTATGTATTGCAATGACATCTGATTGAGATGATTCCGTTGAAGGGGTGAGAGGTAGTAGGTTGTAAATAGCATAAAATAAGTAGAGTGAGCTAGAAACTTCATTTTTTTTCTTCCATATCCACGTAGTCGATTGGAAGTAAGTACAGTAATCGTGAAAATAATTTCAATTTTTTTTTTTTTTTAAATAGGCTTAGAATACCATGAAACGTCGAGATTTTAAATTTGAGCGAAAAAAACTTTTTTTGACCGCTCGTTTTCCCCGGAACAGTTTAAGGCATTGACTTGAAATATTGTACACGTATGTATTATAACGAGATCTGGAACCGGATTGTCTTTTGAACATATCGAGTGAAGGGTTGGGGGGTAAATAGGGGGAAATAAGTGAAGCAAGCTGGTAAGACTACATAAACTTGAAATTTTGTGTATGTACTAGAGGCCAAGGCCTAAACTAAAATTTTTTTTTATTTTCCATCCCCCCACCACCCCCCAGTCCATTATTAAGGGTGATAAAATAAAATTGAGATATTCACTTGAAATTTGGTATACGTATATATTAGAATGACATCTGGAAAGATATTGTATTTTGAGATTATTTAGTTCGAGGGTTAGGGGTTAAATAGGGGTAAATATGGGACAATAAATAAAGCAAGTTGGTAAGAGTACAAAAACTTGTAATTCTGTGTATGTACTAGAAGCCAAGACCTCAGATTTCTTTTTAATATATTTTAACCCCCCACCACCCCTACTCCATTATTAAAGGGGCTGACAAAATAAAATTGAGATATTGACTTGAAATTTGGTACACATGTATATTATAACGACATCTGGAACTAGATTATATTTTGAAATGGTTCCGTTGAAGGGTTGGGGGTTGAATAGGGGAAAATAAGTAAAGCAAGCAGGTAAGAGGACAGAAGTTTGGGATTTTGTGTATATACTAGATGCGAAGGCCTAAGATTTTTTTGCAATATTTTCTACTTCCTTATTAAAAAGTTGATAAATTTAAATTGAGATTTTCATTTGAAATTTAGTACACATATGTATTATAACGACATCTGAAACTAGATTATGTCTTGACATGATTCCGTTGGGAGTGGAGGGAAAGTAGTGGTAAATAGGGAAAAATAAGTACTTAAAGAAAGCTGGTAAGAGTACAGAGACTTGGAATTTGATGTATTTACTAGAAACCAAGGCCTCAGATTTCTTCCTAATATTTTTCAATCCTCCCACCCCCACCACCTCCACTCCATTACTAAAAGGATTGATAACATAAAACTGAAATATTCACTTGAAAGTTCGTACACGTATGTATAGTAATAACATCTGATTGAGATGATTCCGTTGAAGGGGTGGGAGGTGGTAGGTTATGAATAGCGCAATATGAGTAGACTAAGCCAGAAACTACATTTTTAACGTATATGGTAGAAACCAACGCCTCAAATTTTTCTATATTATCTGCCTCAAATATTATTAAAATTCTATGACCAATAGTTTCCACATACTAGAGTGCAAGTATAGTCAAGACGTTTCCTTTGAAGTGACTTGGACGAGAAATCTGAATGTGGATGTAGTGATTCCTTGGGCAGCGGTTTTTCTTAGTACATTGCATCATAATCGTCATAATTAAAAAGGATTCACCTAAGAATATGTTCTAGATAAAATGGTAATTTTCTTATCTATATCGCTTCATTTAAACGGTGGCATAGAAATCAATATAAATAAAGCAATTAATAGTTTTAACTAAAGAAGGCACTAGTTTTATATTGAGGTTTATATTGACACCGTAGTAGTAATTTGTAATAAATCTCCAACGAACGGAGTGTAGCATGAATAATATTAAATTACACGATGCACTTACCCGTAGCATTTGTTCCAATTAAGTTCTCCCCAGCACTGCTGTAGGTGATAAAAATCTTTTACAGTTTACAAATGCTAATCTTCAGTGTTTCTACTTCCTTATCTAACTGTACCTCGTTATTCACTTGGTTATCGTAATAAATATTTGCAACATCTGGATAATGCGAAAACATTATGTTTTACATCAAAAAGATCATGCCACGAGGTAGTAATAAAATTGCAGAAAAATAGGAATATTCTAAATATTTCTGCATGAGCGACGAGCTGTTTATGTAGTAATATGCATATTTATGCATGAAAAAAGATATTTAGTTAGATACATCCACTTTCGAATTACTGTAATGTTGGTATCAGGATACCTACATATTGTTTTCAAAAATTGACGTATGTCTTTGCTGATATAGTTTGATATAGGTCAGTACGACGTCACTTTTTTAATACTATAGAAAATAAATATGTTTTCAAAATGAGATCGTCAATTGACCCCTTTGTATGACGTTCTTTCAATCAGTGCACTATACTGGATTGAGCAATAGGGTATGGTTCGGTGGTGGTCCCATGTTTCATCAAGCTAAGTAAAAAGTCAGACAAAGTAGGAGAAAAGTGTTTCTATTCGAGAATCTAGCGATTATGCCAGTGGTAAGTTGAGTGTGAATCGCATTAAAATTGGTAGTTAAATATTTTCGGCGTAGCTGATACTGAATCTATTGTCAAAATATAAAAATATGGAATCCAATCCCAATTAACAATTGTTGCCATTGGCAACCTGATGTCTGTATTTGATGTAGTCGCAAAATTAATTAATATCGATGAACAATATAGGTATCAAAATCGGGAACTTGGGGAAAAAAATGCTATGAGGAATACTATGAAATACACACGTATCAAAAATTTGGGAAATAAAACTAAATGTATTTTAGAAAATATGAACATTTATAATAATAAAAATGTTCAAATAAAGCAAAAAACTTTTGGTTTGTCAAAAGAGCGTTGAGTTGAAACACAATGAGAAAATAATAATATAACCGTAATTTGTGAGGTTTTGCATAATGCTTAAACTTCAAAGCCAATTATTTCATTAATATGGTAATATTTTTAATACGTATTAAAAAAACTAGTTTATTTTAATCAACTTTTACTTTTGAGACCAATTTAAGCTGCATCGCTTCATTATTCGTTTGCTATTTTTTCACATAGCTCACAATTATTAAACATGATATTTGAACTGGCCCATGAGATTATAAAAAGATAACATTCTCTACTAGTCTTCCTGTTTATTTCACTGATGTTGATCAAATCAGCATTTCTGTCAATCAAAAATTCAATCCCCAAGGCAGGCTGGTATGTGAATGTATATTTTCATAAATATTATTTTCTTTCCTTCCTTTTACTTTGTTGAAGATATTAAATAAGAAAATAGGAGAGTTTTTCTTGAATGACATTCAAACTTTGAATAAGATGTTAAAACATAGCACCACCAACTTTAAAGTAAAGGGCTGCGATGAAGGTAATTATCAAGGGTATCATTTGAGGAAATCCAGAAAATATTTTTATTTTTATTAAGAACTAGGATACATGGCTAATTTCAACAAAATTCATCTACGATCATTTTACGTTAAAGTTAGAGTACCTACATCAATTTTTAATCGATATAGTATTGTTTTTGAAATAATCTGTAAGCAGCGGCTTACACGAGCCTTTATGAGGACTCAAGAGAATCGGTCGTTTGGAGAATGTGAAAATTCCAGATTACCTGATTACACAGTGGGACCGGAAGCCTGCAACTTTGTCATGATACCGAAATTTCATTTCTTAGAATTGTTTAAGTGAACAAACAGCATTGCTTCAAAGAATAATTTCTAGGAATTATAGAAATAACAGGTGATACAGATGTTTACTTCGATGCACTTAACAATGTAACTGAGATGATACCTTTAAATAAACAGATTGTTGTGGTCGGTGATCTCAACTTAAATTTTAGTAATTATAATAATATAGATGTAAATGAGTGCATAAATATATTTTCGTCATATAATTTAGAGGAAAAAGTTCACGAAAATATAAGAATTACTAAAACCAGTGTAACAAGAATAGATAGATAATTTGTTTACAAATATAAATTGCAATAATATTACAGTGAAAGTAGTTGAGCCTCATATGTCGGACCACAAAGGTATTTGGTTCACTATAGATACACACTCCAAATCAAAGAACGATTTCATCTTATGTAGGCATATGACTGAAAAGAGAAAAAAACAATTTATTGAATGTGTAAATAATATTAATTTTTTTATATTTAACAATTAAAAATTTAAGCTATGGAATGAAAAAATCTGCACTTACTCTTCAGGATTTTATTAATGGCTGTTCAAAGATTGTATAAGAATTTTAGTGAATTAAAAAAATTAATTTTTTAATATTGTATTTCAACCGTGAAAATGAGCGTATTTGTGTTTTTTATAAGTCGGAAACGGCCGACTTTACGAGAAATGGCAAAAGACCATTTTGTATAAAATGACCCAAAGAAAAACCTAAAAAAAAAATAATTCGGGTCAATAATAGGGAACAAATTGGGACCAGATTTTCGTCCCGTAAAATCTTGATCCTTATTCAGAGGCATGTCCCGAATGTGAATATGCAAAAAAATTGCTTGGGACATTTTTTCCAAACGAACGAGAGGTATCTTGTCTATCTAGAAATGTTTTGTGTATTTGATATATTATTATGCAACCGTCAAAAAGCCTGTTAACAGGTGTTTGTTGACTAGACATATGTATCCTTTTTAACGGTATCTTCTATATTGTACAATTAATACCATTTTCTGGTTTAAAATGCACGTAATTAAATTTACATTAAATACTTCCTTTTAACTGGTTGTTTTACGGCGAACCATTTCCTTTTTTACCCAGATTAATACATATTACGTTAGTTCGATGACCTTTTAGAATAATTTTATTGTAATGAAGTTATGAAATAATCATGCAACAGATTTTTGATAAGGAATTATGTTGTTCTAAAAGCTTACACCTACATAAAATTACCAACTTCTTACAGATCGTAATCCTGCCATATTAATGAGATTTCACCATTCGTTGAACTTGATGTTTAAAAACAAATTTAATGATTTAGTTCTATATATGGGGTTTCATACACCCACATTAGTAATCTTATAAAACCGATTCCACATATACACATCTTCGATAGATTTTAGCAATACCTTATTGTACAAGGACATTTTGCGATTATTAATGTTTCTAAATGATTGTATAAATACCGGAGGAATGACGAGTTTTAATAAAATTACTCATGAAATGTATTTGGTGCAAACATAAATTAACGTAGTATTTACATAAATTATCTGCACAAGAATAAGGCCAAATACTTTGATTTTATTCAATCCTTCTGATCGTGGTTTTAGTTGTATATTAAAGTGCTCCAATTGTCTAATGCATTGTCTAATAATTGTCTTTTGGTAAACAAGCCCACGGGATAATGACAGTTTATTTTATCGTCTTTTTTATATTAACTTCCTGGCGGAATTTGATCATAGCCACTTCACTGCTCAACCAGGACACACACACACACAGACAACAACACAACATCCATTCCCTCCGCCATTGCCATCTGCCGTAGCTGAGACTCGAAGTGAGGAGAGACAATAGCGAGGAGCCATGTGTCACTTAATTGCAGTCTAACCACAGTCACCTACAGTCACGGTAACACAATAAAAACGCCAATAAACATCCATAAGTTAGCCAGGATCCGAACCCGGGACTCCGTAGTTTCAAGCTTAAGCAACTGAGCCACTGAGCCGTTTGGAGAGTACATTTCGATTAGTCAATGAATTCAACACTATGCTAGGATAAATTAGTTTAGGCGCTCGGTTATTATTGATGAGATACAATATCGAATATTTTGTAGCATAAACAATTGTAATTTCTAAAATAATACTGATTAAAACTACTAAAAAGGGGGCACTCAACAAGTAAGTTTGCTATAGGTAGAAGTTATAAACAAATGTGATAAAACTAACGAATGGGGGTTGGGGGGTGGTGAGACGAGGGTGCATAAAAATTGAACATACTCATAGAAAAAAAAATCATTAGAGAATAACACTACTCTCTCGTGACAAATTAATCAACAGAATATTCAAAAAAGCGTAATGTCTAATCGAATGTTCGAGAAAGAGGATGTCTCGTAAATATTACAAGATATTACAAGCGGGAGAAGGGAGGGAGTTAAAAATAATTCAATTTTGTAAACAAATGGTACCAAAAAAAAGTTAAACTTTTTAAAGTCGCTAAAGTGTTCAAACTAACACTGTTGTCAGACCAGTGCCTTGCATAGTCCAGCATCCTGAGCTACAGACCATATAGACCCTTTGTAAAGATGGTATATTTATGCTCTGGGCTCGTCTGTAAACTCCGAGAGAACTGAAACCCCCTGGAGGTATTTTGCTCTGCCTGTCCTAATTTAGTACTCCTGTGCCACTCATCCGGTGATAAAAGTCTGCTTCGTAGTTGAGTTCAATATTTCTGGTTCTTTGTCACGTAATCTGTCTAGGTCCTCGAATTTTTCGATTCTGTGCAGGTGCTTCTTGGAAGGAAAGTGTTCTGTTGGAGGTTCTGTTATAATTCTCAACTGCACCCTGTTCTTTGTGAGTAGTTATATACTTTGTTTCAGATAGGGTCCTTTAATGACTGTATTTCCATGTTTATTTCCTGGAATGTTCCTTCAGTGGTTTTTGTGTTTACTCTTGACCCAGTCTTTGATCACCCCTCTAGCTGAGCTTTCAATAATGCCCAGTACGGCTTCTGAGTCAAGACATGTATTAGCTGCTCCTTGTCTAGCAAGTTTTCACTCGCCGTCTAGTGTGGAATGTCCCAGAATGTTCCGCTCCCCTAGAAATTTTAACTCTTGATAGCAGATCTATATGCCTTATTGGAGGATAGTGAATTTAGTTCCGCCTGTGTTGACGTGTCAATGAATAAACAGGTCCCGACAGCTAACTTGGCGAAAACCGGCGCAAATAGGCGTTGGTCGTTGTTATCGGTTTCTTAATGTTTGAAATGTTTTCTTAAATGTTTTCTTAACCACTTCTCAAGTCACCGAGGTAATTCTTTGAAAATATAGAATGATTTTGTGTTAGGTAAAGAGAAATATAATATCAATTATCGTAATAATATCGACACCACTGCGAACTCCGTTGGTGACCCGGAGTGGGCGTTGCCATTTGAAAGTGCATCAACTGCCCAGCTTATCTTTTCGCTAAGTTAGCTGGCGGGATCTGTACATTCAAGTATAGCTACCATTTCTGATAGTGAAGTGTTGTACAAAAGAAGGGCTCATTCTTGTCTCAACTCTTGTGTCCAGATTAAAACTGTTAGTGTACCATGTTAGGCCTTTACGAAATATATCAAGAGGTCTTGTTACCAATTCTTCGTATCTCCCATGGTGATACTGAAAGGTTTGTTAAACGTGACTTTTGGTATCATGTAGTCTGACTTCACGTTCAATAGAGGATTATCTACCTCGATCTAACTCCGTTGAGATAATAATAATAATAAAAGTAGTTTATTTATCCAAAGATAATACAAATACAAATGTAAATAACAGTACAAAAAGGAAGAAGCATAGCTAAGATCTATATAAAACAAAAACAAATCCTAGTTTAGATGGAATGTAGGGTCTTTTATAAGATTTATTAGTTTATACTTAAATTGTTTAATGGTTCTACTGGTTTTAATTTCGTGAGGTAGAAGGTTGAATTGCACAACTCCTTTATGCAATAAGCTATTCATTGAACTGCTCTTAAATGTTCTACTAACGTAAACGTTGCTGTTTGTAGCCAATCGTGTATTACGTAGATGTACATCAGTAACAGATAACAACTGTCGCATTAGGTAATCTGGAGAAGCGTCACTAGTCATTTTAAAAATAAATGTCATCGTTTGAAAATAAAGAAACTGTTTTATATTAAGCCAGTTTAATGTATTTAACATCAGTTGACTACTTGAAAACCTATTGCATCTTAATATTACTCTCATCATCTTTTTCTGGAGAACCTGTAACCTACTAAAATTTGTACAACTTACATACACCACTGACCCGGGTTGTTTGAGTTTTACAGTCTGTAAGCCTCCATTATCGCCTCCGCTGGAAGACGGTGTTGATATAAGGTTGTGTATCTAATGAATAGCGAAATATGTTTTTTATTCTCATTTTTATGATGCATTTTATTGTGTATGTGATCATTCAAGAACAGTGTAGATGAAAAGATTATATCAATATACAGACTGTCTATTTTACGAGGGCCACACCAAATATCTCGCTTAATATCTATTGTAGAAGAATAAAGTTTTAGAAACAGTTATCCCATTTTTTGTGAGCTATATTTCAGTAAAAAGAAATTTGAAATCCATAGCCTACTTTATGAGATATATTACAAAAACCTGAAAAATAGGAAAACCACAAACGGTTATAGCTTCCTTATTTGAGGAGATACAAAAAAAGTTAAAGGAATGAAAGTTGACGGCAAAGACAATAAGAATAATAACGTGTAACAAAAAAATCGAAAAATGCAGTTGGCTTTGACATACGCTATTGTGCAAAAATGAAAAATACATATCTCAAAGTAGGCCATGACGCCATTAATTCCGTTATTTTTTTCTCATTCCAACGATATAAAACATGTCACAGAAATTTTAACCGATAGTGTCAATATTTAATATTTTACGAATACCACAATTCATATAATTGAATCGTAACAATCAGCTGTGCCATAATAGTAAAAATTCACTTTATAATAATTATAATTCCGTAATTATTTATTACAATTTAATACAAACCAATAAATATCTCATAAATAAAAATACAAGTACAAAACGAACATCCAAAGAAAAAAACGAAAAACTATGTATAACAGTACTACCTACTACTATAGTGAAAAGAAATTGTGTGTATTTATTTTTCTAACTACAAATGCTCAAATTGTGCACCATGCATTCTGACAGATAAACGTGCTCTACGAGACACGTCACGCATTACATTTTGGAGCATTTCAGGAGTAATTGCCTCACATGCGTTTCGAATTCTGGTTTTGATGTCCTCAATATTTTCAGAGGCAGTTTGAAATACCTTGTCTTTAATGTAACCCCAGACGAAAAAATCCAAGGGAGTAATATCTGGTGATCGAGCTGGCCATAGAATGGGTCCATAGGTACCTATCCAGCTATCTGGCATAACTTGATTTAAATAATTTGTACATATTACAGCAGTGTGAGGTGGAGCCCCATCTTGTTGAAAATATAAATAATTTAATCTTTCTGCCACTGTTAATTCATAAAGAAAATCTTGAAATTCGTTTTGAAGGAAATTAAGGTATCTACGAGCGGTTAATTTGCCATCATAAAAATAAGGTCCAATTACTTTAGTCCCTAAAAGACCCAACCAAACATTCGTAGAAAATCTTTCTTGGAAAGCAGTCTCTCTGCACCAATGTGTATTTTCTCGTGTCCACTTATAATGCATATTTCTATTGAAAAATCCATTATTAGAAAAATTTGATTCGTCCGACCAAAGAATTTTCCTACATATCAGCGCGTCATTCCTTTTCTTATTTAATAACCATCTACAAAATCTTACTCTCCTTGGCTTATCTCCCTCATTTAA
The DNA here is from genome assembly GCA_963583905.1 of Stenurella melanura. Lineage (NCBI taxonomy): Eukaryota > Metazoa > Arthropoda > Insecta > Coleoptera > Cerambycidae > Stenurella > Stenurella melanura. Next base: position 79,613,563 of record OY757309.1, on the reverse strand, counting down.
ATGTTGAACTTTCCTCATTTTGTAGCATCGAAATCCGTTTTTTTTCAATATTTTTCTTGCACTGTCTTTTTTCATGCGACAGTTTCCCTGAATTTGTCTCAAAGAGGTTTCCTCATTTTGGTTAACATAATTCATTACTCTATTCACTTTTCTTACATTATCCGCAACATGCGCTCGCCTTACTACTTTTTTTGAAAATGAACCGTGCGTTTTTAGATTTTGAACTAACTTCCTAAACATAGTTCGATTTGGCTGCGGAGCATCTGGAAATCTATCTCCGTAAACCGTGACTGCCATCTCAGCGTCAAAATTGCACTGACAATAAATACTAATCATATCGAATTTGTTATTATTGGTGTACACCATAATTACTGATATAAAATTTGTCTTAGAACTCGTCAACGCAACATACAACATACAACAGTGACAATCTGTCAAATTTATTAATAACTGTATACATTGTTTTTCACTAATTATGGCACAGCTGATTGCTACGATTCAATTATATGAATTGTGGTATTCGTAAAATATTAAATATTGACACTATCGGTTAAAATTTCTGTGACATGTTTTATATCGTTGGAATGAGAAAAAAATAACGGAATTAATGGCGTCATGGCCTACTTTGAGATATGTATTTTTCATTCTTGCACAATAGCGTATGTCAAAGCCAACTGCATTTTTCGATTTTTTGTTACACGTTATTATTCTTATTGTCTTTGCCATCAACTTTCATTCCTTTAACTTTTTTCGTATCTTCTCAAATAAGGAAGCTATAACCGTTTGTGGTTTTCCTATTTTTCAGGTTTTTGTAATATATCTCATAAAGTAGGATATGGATTTCAAATTTCTTTGTACTGAAATATAGCTCACAAAAAATGGGATAACTGTTTCTAAAACTTTATTCTTCTACAATAGATATTAGGCGAGATATTTGGTGTGGCCCTCGTAAAATAGACAGTCTGTATAACAGTATCCAGTCGCTCAGTGCTTGCCCAAAAATTAACATATACATTTACTATTAGAATAGTCCTAAAGAGAATAACCAAATATCCCACCCACTTTTAGGACAAGTCTTGTTTGTCTCCTTTATGTCATCGACGTATTAATCGATTACTTAAAACTGTTTGGGTTTAATGAATTCAAATTTGTGACTAGAACTTGATGGTCTCGCAAATAGGCCTATCAGATCACCCGACTTAACACCATTAGATAATTTTCTCAGAAACCACGTAAACAAAATGTTTATAAAGTGGTTATTCATACTTTGAACGAATGGAGAACAAAGTAGATAAATATAATGCAAAAGTTCACCACGTTTCTTAATTATTTTTGATGACCTTGTATATTACTCTTAAACTAAAAATGTTGCTTCAAATATTGTCTTTCGGCATTTTCAAGTAATTTTTTAAAGTTACCTCCCTGTACATGTTTCACCAAAAGTGAAACCCACATGTTCTACATTTCAAATTTCAATACAATCGCATTATTCCGTTCTTAAGTTTTCATTCATACAAGAAACTCTCCGTTCTCGTCGTTCTGCGAAGATTACAATAACTGAAGCATTAGTATTAGTATTACGTCGGAATTGTTACAACGAACGAAGTCGGATTTATGCTGACTAGCACGCCTTTGTTTATAATGGAAGAGGGGCATTTTTTATATTTATTTCACTAATCAAACGAATTGCTTTTTATATCATATCCACATTGTTTTCCTTGCTGCTTAAGTCATCCAAGATTTTGTATTAGGTAAGGAGAAACGATGAGCTACAGTTTATTGTGGAGTCCAAACTACTTCTTGAGGATAATTTTATAATTAAAATTGTTCCGCAGTATGTGGGATTTGAACCCGCTGCGCTAGCCACGCCACTTTGCAAGCGCTAAACGACTGAGCTACCGTCCTCGTAAATGCCATAATTCGCTCCCTCCAGGGTGTATCTGTAAATTGAATTTTGTATCAGAATGTTATAAAAAACCCGCTATTACAAACTGGTCTGATAATTTAAAAACGCCGTGTATAAAGTGTGAAGTACAGGTAATAATAATATAACATTTATTTAATTGCCATTTTTCAACGCGTTATATTTGCCAAGCGCGTCAATAAAGCTGCTTCCTTATTTTACGATTGAAATGTATTGTAAAAGCCTCTTTCGATACTTTTACAATGTTAATAAAGACCAAGCAAATACATTCAATTACATTCCTATTGAATTAGTCAAAATATATTTTATTTTGCCTTTCTAATTTATACCACGTTTGTTTAAATATAGCAGCGATGGAAATATATACTCTATATCAAAATATTGAAATATGGCTTATTAAATAAGAAGCAAAGTCAACTCTCACCTTTAGAAATAGGAGATACGCCTCACCTCATGTGTGAGGCCTCCCACACCCTGTCGTTGTGCTTTATTATAAATATCATTAATTTATTAGTAATAAGTAACCATAGCGTGTATTTACGTGAGCATGACATTTACAGTTAGTATTCTCTTTGTTGCAGTTACGTCCCAACTCTTGGAAGTCGGATTCAAACTTAAATCAGAAGCAGGCTAACAGGTAATACACACATTTGTTTATATACTCGTTTATATATTTTCAATTGCGTAGGGAAATTAATGTACCAAGATATTTAAATGTCAAAGTTTTTAACACTATTGTGAGGTGAGGTACGGAGCCGGTTTCAGTGTAGAGATCCCATACTCCGATTGCAGAACTATATCGAGCCACGTATCTCTTAACGGTGAGAGAGTTCGTGGAAGAAACGGCACAAAAATGTTTCTCCATGAAAATACAACAATCAAGTTATCCGCAAAAGACCCGTCTTTTTCGAAAGACGGTGACAATAACAAACTCAGGCAAACCACGTGACGGACAAATTACAACACCACAAAAACCACTCTACCTGCTATCATCTTCTCATCTATCATCTACAGTCATCTTATATCCATAAACCTCCTCATTTACAACTTTTCACTTAAAAAAAAGATGCTCTACTTAAAACAGGCATAGATTGGATAAAAATGTCTTTTCATGGCGACCGGAATAATTTTAAGCATTGAACTCTGGGTCTCCAGTCCGGCGGTTGGCATGTTTTGTTTATTTTTGTGAATAGTATAAACTGGCAATTGAAATAATTATATAAAATATTTAAGACCACTAGGCAGACTTAGAAAATGCGATGTAAAATTAGTTAAATAGAATAAAAAATGTTAAATTGGAATTGGCGAGATCTCGATCGGCGAAGTTAAGCCACGCCGGGCGAGTCCGTCACTTGGGTGGGTGACCTATCTCATTTCGCCGTCCTGGTTAAGTGGTGGAAAAAGAAATGTTGAAACTGTTCACACTCCCCCTATTTATTTCCCTCTCTTGATTAGGGCTGAAAATTATACTAAGTTGGCGGTCTATATGATCTAGAATAAATCGTGACATTTTCTTCTATAGAATAATCAAGTCAGTCATACAAACAACAAAAATTTGTAAGTATTTACGCAAAACTTCCCTCTTCTATTTGTTAATTATTTCTGTTGAGTGACCCCCTGTGGAGTTAGAAAATATAAGCGTTTCGTTCCGTGGCTTCTCCGTGAACTCGTCAGTAAGGCTGGAGTAGCCACTGCCTTATACGCTTTTCCAACGAACTCAACATGGCCGCTCTTATATATACTTAGTGGGTCAAATGATGTGGCGGTGAGATATAAGGGAAACGTCACACGCCACAAAATTCCCCCACCAGTGACAAAGGCACGAGAAACCTGATGGTAGAAGAAGAACGATGGATAAACTGGACAGGAACGAAGCGTGTACCCCACTCTTTATTTGACGCACTCTACCCGTATCAGCACAATCCTAGGAGAGGGGCTAAGCAATGCAATGCTCGAGGAGAAAATAACTCATATACTCGAACATGCTTGTGCGCGTGTCTCCGTAGGGTGTAGAGTAGGTGTAGAGTACGTCGTAAATTGTGTTGCGTGTTAAAATCACGTCGGGGTCACCAATGTGGAGTTAGAAAATATAAGCGTTTCGTTCCGTGGCTACTCCGTGAACTCGTCAGTAAGGCTGGAGTAGCCAGTGCCTTATACGCTTTTCCAACGAACTCAACATGGCCGCTCGTATATATACTTAGTGGGTCAAATGATGTGGCGGTGAGATATAAGGGAAACGTCACACGCCACAAAATTCCCCCACCAGTGACAAAGGCACGAGAAACCTGATGGTAGAAGAAGAACGATGGATAAACTGGACAGGAACGAAGCGTGTACCCCACTCTTTATTTGACGCACTCTACCCGTATCAGCACAATCCTAGGAGAGGGGCTAAGCAATGCAATGCTCGAGGAGAAAATAACTCATATACTCGAACATGCTTGTGCGCGTGTCTCCGTAGGGTGTAGAGTAGGTGTAGAGTACGTCGTAAATTGTGTTGCGTATTCAAATCACGTCGGGGTCACCAATGTGGAGTTAGAAAATATAAGCGTTTCGTTCCGTGGCTACTCCGTGAACTCGTCAGTAAGGCTGGAGTAGCCACTGCCTTATACGCTTTTCCAACGAACTCAACATGGCCGCTCGTATATATACTTAGTGGGTCAAATGATGTGGCGGTGAGATATAAGGGAAACGTCACACGCCCCACACCCCCCCTGTATATTTCTTAAACTAAAATATTGATGGAGCTTTCGTCTCAAGAATAGTGTCTACTAAATTCCAAATATAATTTCGCTGTGTCGGTTATAAATTACTTTTTAGAGTGGCTATTCTATATAATTTTCTATAAGAGTAGCAAATGTGTCAACTACAGATCAGATATTGTCTTTCTCCGTCGAATTCTGAGAAATTTGCTATACTTGAAATGCCATTGCATACTTTCCACGTGAATCATTCCAAGGTTAATGCTGAGAGCGGAAAATGTTTCAGATAAAAGTTGTAGGAGTGTTACAGGGCTACCTAGGAGTGACCTTGGCATTACCAGTTTCTACGGGAAAAGTCAAAGCCCCCTCTAAGTGACCTTGACACGACCTCGTCAAGATAAAGTCAAAATCACCGCCATGTAGCCCTAATACACCCCTGTAAGTTTGGTCTGAAACATTTTTCACTATTAGCCATATATGAGGTTATAATATATCATGTATCTTCTATAATAAAGCAATGTGGTAAAAGGAATTTTATAAAGGTCTATTTTCAAATAATATATTCATTATAAATTTGTGTCTCAAAAAAACTCTCATTTTTCAATTATCAATAATAATAATATTTTTGTTTCTCTTTCGAAACCTTATTTACATGGTAGTAAGTAGCCAACAAAATTTTATTTTGGGTAAGTGAGCTGCCACATACATCCCCTCCCCTCCGTTAATAAATAGAAGTTCCTTTAATAAAAGTAACCAACTTATCCGTCCGGGACAAAACTTTAAATAGGCCTTCGTACAAAAAAGAAAAAGTTCTTTGTGAACAAAACAAAATCACAAGTTAAAACGTCAGAATTGACAAAATGTTTGTGACTAACGTGATGCACAGGAGAAATAAAAGTTAAGTTATTAAAATAAGTTCGCAATTTGTCAATAAAATAAGGAATATCAGGAGAATCATATGATTTAGTAGAAAATTCACCTGGAAGTCGCAAAGTTTGATCAAATATGAGTTCTTTGGGGATCGCTCTGAAAGCTAATAAAACAATAGGAAGTTCACCTACCCAATGTGACGTGTTAGCCCTAGCTGTCAACGTAGCTTTAAGAGTTCTATGGAATCGTTCCATTATTTTGAGGATGGTATATTGTGGTTGTACGTATCCTATGAAATCCTAAAAATTTTGCAAATTCGTTAAATAATTTTGATTCGAACTACCTTGATTGGTAGTGACATATAATGGTACACTAAGACGACAAACAGAATATTGAAATAAGGTACGTGTGACGGTTTCTGTCGTAATATCCGCAAGAGGATATTCTTCGGGCCACTTGGTAAATGGTTTGCTCACAGTTAGAATGTAAGAGCAACCCTTAGAATGGGCTAAATCTATATGAATGTGATTGAAACGGGATTTAGGTATATCAAAATGACCTACCGCGCTTCTTGTATGACCTTAGCAGTCTGACAGTTGACACATGTTTAAGCCCACAAATTGTAGTCCGAATTCATGTTATTCCAGACATAATTATTAATCAATCAAAAATAGTTCGTCTATAAATTACTGAAACATAGGGGCATAGTTTTGGGCGAGAAATGTCGCACCAGACAAATTCATCCAAATCTGGGATTTTAATTTTCTCCAATTTGAAGACGCGTTTAGAGTCTGATGATTGATTTAACAATAAAAATTTAACATCAGAATCTACTTCATGAGCTTTGATTAATACATTTAAGTCCAAATTAACATGAGTTGGATTAGACTTATTAACCCGAACTGGGGAAATATATCGCTCGAAGGAAGATGTATGAAGTACACGTGATAAAGTGTCTGCTATGACATTATCTTTCCCTTTAATGTGCCGAATTTTGCACTAAAATTGGCAACATATTCTAAACGCCGTATTTGCCAAGGAGATCTCTCTGCCTTGGTAAATAATGCCCTAACTAAAGGTTAATGGTCAGTAAAACAAATAAAATTACGACCTTCCAATAGAAAATGAAATTTTTGATAGATGTGTACAAGGACAAAAGTTCCTTGTCATAAGTTGAGTAGTTTGTTTGGGCGATAATAAGCTTACGTGAAAAGAAAACTAAAGAAGTAAGCATTGCTACCCCGTTGTTCCAAAACCACCCCCACAGAGCCATTGGAGCAATCAACGGTTAGCGATAAACACACATTTTCCTCATAACAAGGATAAGCCAATAAAGTCGCGTTAGCTATAGCACTTTTGGCTTTTAAGAAACTGTTAAAACAGTCAATATGCCAATTTTTCATTATTTTAATCGTGTTATGCAGCAAGCTGGTACAAAATGAATGTAAGAGAACTAATATTTCAGCGAAATTAGGTACGAAACAATGATAAAAGTTTACTATACATATGAAACGTTGAAGTTGCTTGAGGGTTGTTGGTAAAGGAAAATTATCAATGACGTCTACTCGTTCTGAAGACGGTAAAATACCAGTTGAAGAGATATTATGTCCTAAAAACGTCTAATTACTAACTCCTAAAATGCATTTAGATGGTTTAATATTTATACTATATATGTATAATCGTTCAAAAACTAATCTCAAGTGTTCCAAATGTTCTGAATTTGATTTGCTCACTATTAAAATGTCGTCTAAATAGACAAAAACGAAAGGTAAACCTGAAAGAACTTCATTTATGAATCTCTGTAAAGTTTGACCAGCATTCCATAAACCATAAGGCAAAACTGTAAAAGTAAATTGTTGTACTCATTCGTTAACGGAAATAGCTTAGAGGAATATAAAGGACCATTGTTAAGAAAACAGTTTATTGATAAACTAGTTGTACTATCTAGTAAACGTGCTCTTTTTAAATCGATCACTAATCCAAAATGGGATAAGAAATCAGCCCCATTAATGGGTACTTCAATGTCGGCAATATTAAAAAGAAGAAGAAAAGTTCAAATTAACTTTAAAACGTTTTTCTCCATATTTATGAGTTAGCCGCCATTAAATTATGTCCGGGTTCTGTTTTATACCTCCAAAAAGGTTTCGAGGAATAATTGATAAATCAGCTCCTGTATCGATGAGAAAACGTAAATTATGTAATCGATCATAAATAAATAGACGACGTTTGCTGTCAGACATGTTAACGTCAGATGTCAAAATATCAGTAACTTTATTATCATTTAGCCATTTGCGATCGTTAACTTTAAAATCTTTATTGGAAGTACACCAGGTTCCTCCACATCTAAAAGCTTTAGACTTATAAAGCTGATGCTAGTAGCAAACTGTTATTAGTAGGATCAAAATTACGACTATTACTACGACTTGAGGAACGATTCCTAGGAGACTGGGGATTAGGACTTTTAGAAATTTTAGTTTCAAGATAATTTAACTCAGAATTGAACAATTCTTGTCGCTGTAAAACCTTATTTAAGGTTTGAAAACTAGTTGAAACGTTTTTAAAAGTCATCACTAAATCTGATATAGAGAGTACGGGTTCCACGACAAAATGAGGGGAAGATACTGATGCAACCATCGAACACTGGCAAGATTCCCAAATACGGTTCGCAATGTCTACAATATCTTTGATATCAGTTTTACCTAAGGCAGTTATCACAATAAAAATAGTTTTGGGTAGGCGCCTCTTCCATAACTTAATTAGTAACCCTCATATGAGAGCCTCCTACAACACTTAACATGGATCGATACAAATCTGACGGCTTGAGACGCTTCTCCTCACTAGAAATAAGGTGAGAAATCAATACGGTTTTTAAATTTAAATATAAATCAGATTTAGGTTGGTTAGCTATAGCATCATACACGTTATTAAGAATTTCCAGTGGCAAATTTGCAACTACCTAGTCATACTACCTACGATCATTAACGACCCTAGCCACCGCAAATTGAGATTCAACCTGCGCGAACCAAATCTCTCGCTTGGACTTACTTACCGTAAAATAAAAAGGCAAAAAATAAAACCGGACAATCTTCAATCCTAGGGTGCAGAATTAAAGGGCTTCCCGGTGGTATAGATGTTCTCTTGTGGTGTCACAAACGTGGGGATCAACGCATAATTTGGAAATTTGGAATCTGGATCTTCAAAATCTAGTAGTCGAGACGAAATGTAGAGTAATAATATCAATGCAGTAATCAAGCGGGACAAATTTTATCCAAAAATTATCACGTCGGGGTCACCAAATTATAGGGGTGTATATAATGTATTTTTTATAATAAATCCATGTTGTAAAAGGAATTTTATAAAGATCTATTTTCAAATTATACAGGGTGTAATCAGTTTCATGTCATTAAAAAAAACTGGTAATGGGGACCGACTAGACAAACAAAAAACCTTTATGACTTTTCCCTCGAGGGCTACTTTGAAAAAAGCTGACCTAGGTCAACCTTTTTAATCTTTTTTTAATATTAATGTAGAAAATAAAATTGAGAACCACTGCTTTTCTTGGTCAATGAACTTGTAGTTCCCAATTATACAACTTTTAAATTGCCATAAAAAAGTGCAAAGGCCTTGGATCATCGACCGCCTTTGATGGACCGCCTCAACCGAACTGAGGCAATTATAAAAAGGTAAATAATTCGTTATCCTTTCCTGCACAACTGCAAGCAAATAATGGCCGTAGAAGGTTAAATAGAGCTTTAAATCTTTACATGTGTGTCTTTTAATTTGGAAAAAAAGATTGGATTAATGTTTATAATTTAGAATATTTAAATGTGATTTATTAACGTTTGTAACATAAATGAGTGTCCTGGGTTAAAAGCTTACCTAAGTAAATTATTCGAAATCTGCATCTGCATCAATACACAGTTCGGTACGTCGAATTAAAGACATACGTTCTCCGTTCAACACTAAACAATAAACTATCAACTAACGTTGTCAATAAAGAAAAATAAAAGAAATACTTGGTCCAAAATCCAAAACGGAATACCAAAAGAACGAACAAGTAAGTTGTGTCTGTACGTAATCAAGAATTTAACGACTTGAACGGTAAAGTCAATAAAATAAATCTTCACTATAAATACACAGCGACCCGAAATTCAAAAATAACAAAAACAACGACCGTCGGGTTGGACGTGTGTACATAACGAAACACCCACAGAAACTAAAATATTGCAGAAGGGAGAGTCAGAGTATAGCTTTCTTCAGATCAGATCTACTAAACACTCAGAAAACGTCGACGTCTTTCATCTTATTTACCGCACCGCTAAAGACCGCCGACATTTTATAGCTATTTACATAAATATTGAGTATAATAGGCAAAGACACGCGCGACGATCTAAACCTACCTCAATATTCCAGCAGTTCTCAAAAGATTTTATTGAAAATTTGCGAAATTTTTGTTTATTTTTTTCTACAAAACTATGAGCTTTAGACCCCATGTTATATAAGGTTTTTTTGTTTGTCTTGTCGCTCTCTACCACCAGTTTTTTTTTAATAACATGAAACTAATTACACCCTGTATATCCATTACAAATTAGTAGTAAGTAGCCAACACAATTAATTTTGGGGTAAGTGAGCTGCCACACCATAACCTTGGAATGATTCGCGTGGATAGTACAGAATGGCATACCTTCAATTGGTGCATAATGGTATCTTCAACCTCTCATATTTGGGTAATGAAAGGTGTGCTTAATTTGAAACTTTCAGAGAATTAATGTCTTATGACAAACTATCATTTATTACAAAATTCGAGTCCATATCTCAAATATGGAAGAGCTATTGTTGACACTTTTTAGGGTGACTCTTTTAAAGGAAGAATACTTGCCGATTTCCATAATAAATGTCTTCCGAATAAAAATTTTTGACCATTAGACCATTACAAAAATCTTTTAAAGTGTTATACACTGTACGATTGTGGGAACTAACCTAACTAGGTTATTTGCTAAACTCGATAAAAATTATATAGGACTGTTGGTTTTATTATAATTTCTTTGTCTAATCAGTCATATCGCATTTACTGTTAAGTTGTGAAAGCAACCTTTGTATCCAACTGCATTCGTATGCAATTTCCTTTAAAAATTTGAAATAATTGACTTTCCGGAAGTTAGCATATATATTAATTAATTAGCACTCAGTTGACATTGAGCAATATGTGCTGATTAAGAAACATAATCTCAAGACACCATTGCTTTAAGGGAAACAAAATTGATTTCACATAGTTCTTTTAGCTGCAGAATTGACAAAAACCCATGTTTAAAGAACGTAGTTAAGTTACGCAAGTAATAGATAATATTAGATATAAAAACCGCTGCCTAAGGAATCACTACTTCCACATCCAGATTTTTCATTCGTCACTTTAAAGGAAACATCTTGACTAGATTTGCACTCTAGTATGTGGAAATTATTGGTCATAGAATTTTAATAATATTTGGAGCAGATGTCATAGAAAAGTTTGAGGCGTTGGTTTCTACCATATGCGTTAGTTACCCTATTCACAACCTACCACGTCCCACCTCTTCAATGGAATCATCTTACTGTCATTACAATATATACGTGTACTAACTTTCAAGTAAATATCTCAATTTTGTGTTATCAAATCCATTAATAATGGAGCGGAAATGGAAGTGTTTCAAAAATATGAGAAAGAAACCTGAGGTCATCGCTTCTAGTGTATGCACCAAATCCCAAATTTCTATACTCTTACCAGCTTGCTTTACTTATTATCCCCTATCTACCACTAATTAACTCCCAACCCTTCAACGGAATCGTCTTAAAATATAATTTAGTTCCAGATGTCATTATAATACACACGTGTACCAATTTCCAAGTGAGTATTTCAATTTTATTTTATCAACTCCTTTAATAATGGAGTAGGATTGGTGAGGGGTTGAAAAATATTATAAAAAAATTTGAGGCCTTGGCCTCTAGTACATGCACCGAATTTCAAGTTTCTGCACTCATGCCAGCTTGCTTTACTTATTTTCCCCTATTTAACCCTATTTAACCCCAACGCTTCAACGGAAGCTTCTCAAAATATAATTTAGTTTCAGATGTCGTTATAATACATACGTGTACCAAATTTCAAGTGAATATTTCAATTTTATTTCATCAACCCCTTTAATAATGGAGTAGGGGTGATGGGGGTTGAAAAATATTATAAATACTCCGAGACCTTGGCTTCTAGTACATACACCTAATTTCAAACTTCTGTACTCTTACCAACTTGCTTTATTTATTTTCCCCTATTTACCCCTATTTAACCCCCAGCCCTTCAACGAAATCGTCTCAAAATATAATCTAGTTCCAGATGTCTTTATAATACATACGTGTACCAAATTTCAAATGAATATCTCAATTTTATTTTATCAACCTTTAATAATGGAGTAGGGGTTGTGGGATGTTGAAAAATATGGGTATTTAGCTTCTAGTACATGCACCGAATTTTAAGTTTCTGTATTTTTACCAACTTGCTTTACTTATATTCCTTTATTTACCCCTATTTAACCCCCAACCCTTCAACGGAATCACCTCAAAATATAATCTAGTTTCAGATGTCGTTATAGTACATACGTGTACCAAATTTCAAAATAATATCTCAGTTTTATTTTATCAACCCCTTTAATAATGGAGTAGGGGTGGTGGGGGTTGAAAAATATTACAAAAAAAATCTGAGGCTTTGGCTTCAAGTATATAAGTACACCGAATTTAAAATTTCTGTATTCGTACTAGCTTGCTTTACTAATTCCCCCTATTTACCCCTAATTAACCCCCAACCCTTCAACGGAATCATCTCAAAATATAATCCAGCTCCAGATGCCAGATGTTTACCAAATTTCAAATGAGTATCTCAATTTTATTTTATCAACCCCTTTAATAATGGACTAGGTGTGGTGGGAGTTGAAAAATATTATAAAAATATCTGAGGCTTTGTCTTATAGTGCATACATCAAATTTCAAGTTTCTATACTCTTACCAGCTTGCTTTACATATTTTCCCATATTTACCTCTATTTACTCCCCAATCCTTCACCGGATATCTTCAAAGATCAATCCAGTTCCAGAACACGTTATAACATATACGTGTACACAATTTCAAGTCAATATTTTAAACCGTTCCGGAGAAAGCGTGCGGACAAAAAAAAAAAAGGTTACAGACAGACCGACAGACAGACAGACAGAAAATTTATTTTCGTTCTAAACATTCTAAACCTATTTCAAGAAAAAAAAATGATTGAAATTTTTTTTACGATTACTATACTTCCAATCCATTACGTGGATGCGGAAGTAAAATGTAGACTTGTATAAGTGTGTAATTGTAACACTTAGATAGCGCCATATTCATAGAACCGCTAGGTAATAAACGTTTACCTAATTGTAAATAATTTGTAAGTGAGAGCAACAATTCTTTGTGTAACGAAAAAGAGAGATGTGCAGGCAATATTAGTATCGTCCGGTAGAGGTATGTACTAGTTTGTTGCATTGTTTTTTTTTTAACAAACAGGTAATTATAAAAAACACAAAATTCATTGCCAAGAAATGTATGAAGGGTTTTAAGAAAGGAAACTAAAAATTAAATTTAAATACACTGACAGACATAAAAAGTGGCGCACGCGAAATTTTACTCAAGTTTAATCTGTCATAATTTCTAAGTTTAACTACTTGATTGATCACCACGAACCTCTTTTTAATTTGAAGAATGATTCTTTACGATCATCATACACGCCCAAACACTTTTATCGATTAAACTATTATAAGTGATACAGGGAAAAATAAAAGTGACTGTTTTATTCAGGAACTTTAGAACACCCTGTAGATTTATTCGGTACTTGGAATAAGCTCAAAATACCTCCGGTGTTTTAAGCGCAATTCAGATTAAACTTTTGTTTTTGAATCACCTCCTTATCTTGCTTTGTTTAGAAAATAAACATAAGAGCCATGAACAGATTACACATTGTTCTAAAACATTACATGTGTCAAAATGTTTTCAACACCACAGGCATTCACTCTAACGATTACGATTATTAATTCATTTTTGTAGAAAACATTGAAAACGTTTTTCTCCTCGTCGCGATTCGGATCGAAAGTCGTGTTTGTGATTTTTAAGTAATACCTCAGCAAATGACATCGGAGCAAGTAGCCCGAATTATAGCTTTAGTAGGAGACGGAAGAAGTAAAAAAAATGTTGCCATGGGTTGTTGGTGTTCCCGAATTGACTGCACGTCGGGCAATTGCAAAATACGAAGAGACTAGTCATTTTCGCAGAAGAGCTGGATCAGGTCGTTCTAGATGTACAACCGTTATTGATGATCGGTTTATTCGGCTTCAAACTCTACGAAAAGCGATTGCTTTTCAAACAAATATTCATTTAAGACAAGTAAAAGGAAGAGGTGTAAGTGATCGTACAGTAATTCGGAGATTGAAGGAGTCAATTTAAGGTCTAGAAGACCAGCAACTGCCACAAGATTACTTGCAAGACATCGAAGAGCACGTCGTAACTTCACTAGAGAACACTCAGATTGGATGAACAAAACTGGCTCCGGATCCTGGTCGCTGATGAATCTCGATTCTGTTTGTTTTCATCCGATGGCCGTCAAAGAGTATGGGGAAGAATTGGAGAAATATATGAGCAGAGCCTTCTCAGCACAGAACTTTACGTGCTCCCAGAGAATTCCCTCACAGCCAAGAGGTATATCGAAAACATTTTACAAGACTATGTAATTCCATTTGCACCCTTTATAGGGAACGATTTTATACTGGTTCATGACAATGCGCGCCCTCACACTGCTCATATCGTAATGAATATCTCGATGAAGTTGGCATAGACCGTATTATATGGCCAGCAAAAATTCCCGATATGAACCCCATATAACATGTTTGGGATGAAATGGGGCGAATCATTAAGTCTCGCAATAGGGTTCCTGATACTATGGATATTTTAGGAGAAGCGCTGATAGAGGAGTGGAATAAATATTTCATAGATCAATATTTCAAATTTAATCAGAAGCATGCCAAGAAGAATATAGTCTTTAATCAGGGCACGAGGAGGCAACACACGCTACTGATATCTTTTCTCCGTTGAAATAGTTGCACCTTTATTCGTTTTAGTGTTGGTAATTGTAAAATGTAATCTTATAAAATAATGTAATCTTATCCAATAAAATCTTTTTAATTGTACCTGTTAATTAATTTGAGCTTATTCCAATGCCGAGTAAATGTAGAGGTGTTTTAAAGTTCCTGAATAAAACTGTCACTTTTATTTTTTCCTGTATCACTTATAAAAGTTTAATCAAAAAAATGTTTGGACCTGCATGATGATCTTAAAGAATCATTCTTCAATATAAAAAACGTTCGTAGCAATCAATCAAGTAGTTTAGAAATTTTGACAGATTAAATTTGAGTAAAATTTCGAGTACGTCATTTTTGTCTGTCAGTGTAGAAACTATTAGAACACTTGTTAAAAATATCCCTTTTTAGAGACAGTATCCCAATCCATAGTAGAAACTTCTTCTAATATTTGATGGTAGCACAAACTATTATTTCTAGCATTTCTTATCGTCAGTGAGTTCTTATATCGGAACAGAGAAAGAAATGCATCCATATTGTTCAAAATTTTGAAATGTTCATCATTTCAAAAAATGTAATAATTCATCTCTACCGATTGGTCCCTTGTTATACATTGTTATACAATGGCTTATATTTAGAACAATAAATTGTAAAGATAACCATTTCTTTGTATATTTGCTTCAAAATGCTTCCATTAAAATTAAGATGTGTGACGCGATGCCATTGTAGCAAGCTGTTATGCTTTCTCTAATTTCATATTTTGAAGACAACTTAATGTGTATTTATCAGACCATTTCTATCTGAACACAAAGCTTGTAAAATAATTAGAATATAAAACTAGAAAACGACTGAGAAATAAATAATAATCAGGATTAAAATTAAATTTCCTCATTTATGCATAGCTAGAACGATATAATAAAACTGGTGTAAAACGGAAGGTGTTAATAGTTCAGGCAAATTAATAATTATTTCAACAAAACCTTTAATTATGAAGTTGCTTTGAAACTGGTTTGTTCAATAGCAACGTGGGGATTCTAGTTTTTATGCATCTAAGAACTCGTGTACCGACTGCATCTACAAAAATCGAATATTTTAATTAAAATGCTTCGTTCTATACATAACAAAAAAACGAGAAAATAACTGGGTTAAATCATCATATTTTATCCAAACTATATGTAGTCGTCTACTTGATTTCTTTTATAATAACTCTGTAACATTATTTACGATGCACATTATAATCCTCTCTAAACTGTATTTCGGAAAATATTGACATCCTGAATAGCGAGATAGAATAAAAAGTACTGTATGTATTAATTCCCCAATTCAATAATATATCTGAAATTTATACCACGTAATGCATTGAACGATTTACACGCATATTTTTAAGTTGCTGACGTTTAATTTCGTTTTATTTATTTTCAGATATGATGTAAATTCAGCACAGCCAAATGAAAAGTCCAATAACATAATTCGAAGTCAACCACTCTCAAAATCTTCCGACTGGACAGAAGTGGACTTAGAAGTACCCGAAAAGGAAGAACACGTCCATCTTAGAAACCCGAAACTATCGATAATATTCAACAACGAAAATGGCACACCCACCCCACCACCAAGAAAACACAAGAAAAACTTTAGGGAGAAAATCGAAGCAGTCGCTAAAACTGGACTTCAGGCTTTCCAGTCGAAAAAGCCTGTGGAAGAACCGATTTGTGTCAAGAAGAAAATCAATTACAACTGCCCCTTGTGCGACCAGGACGAGGCCAGTCATAATAGAGACCACCACCATCATCACCATAATCACGAAAATACGGACTCCAATAAAAATGAGATCAGAAACAAGGAAAAACAAAACAATTCCAAGATTAACGACAAAAAAGCGAATAAAGAAAGTAAACGAAGGAAAAACCTATCCGTTGTTTCCTTACCGAACTACAACGAGCTCAAATTTACCGTAGCACACTTCGATGACATCGACAAGAAAACCGACGCTGACAAAAGCAACGACTCGATAATATCTCTTCCAGATGAATCGAAAAAAATCACAACTGGCTCAACCGGTAGACTAGACAATTACATAACTAGGTGTAGAAGTTTCGGATCTCTCCTTCCCCAGCAACTGAAGAAACTACGTACGCGGAAAGCTCCGGCGGATATAGAAAGCGACGACTCGTTCGGAGGATTAGAAGATTGGGATCTCGGACTCATCGAACATTATAACCCTAAAGATGCTAGCCTGCCAAGACCGAGAAAAATTCAGAGAAATAGCAAAGACGTGATGTCTGATATAGAAAGTCTTATAGTGAGAGAAGAAGACATAGAGAAGCCTAAGCCTCCTGTAAGGCGATCCGAATCGCTGGTAAAGAAAATTAATAGGGAGGCGTCAGAGTCGGCGCATAAGAGGTCGAGTGAGATGTTAAATAACTCTACAAATGACAAGCAGCCTAACACTTGTAAGAATCCAACTCCCCCTCCATCACCTGTACCAAAACCCCAGGAGAGGTTATTCTTACCGAACTTACCGACGAAAGAGGATGGCAAAGTGGAGCATTCTAGTTTGATGCGAATATTAGAGCAGTTTAGTATGAAGGATAAACAAGAGTCACTGGCGCATGAAGGCTTACAGGAAGTAAACGATAATATTATTAAAATAGACGAAAATAGCACAAAAACTAACAGCAATCAATCCTCACTCACTCCATCATTGTTAGAGTTCGAAAAAAACATCGCGGTTAACTCTATCGAAGACTTTATTAATGCAGAAAAAGTAAATACAGATACGGAGTTGAATTTTGGAAAACATAACGCGAGTGTTATTAGCTAGGCATATTTTCTGTATTATACACGTTTTGAAATATTCTCTGTAAATTAGTCATCTGTTGTGGTTAAATATTAATTAATTCTACTTAAATTTATGATAAAGCGCTTCATTCTTCGATTTGTTTGTAATATAGTTCTTAATTTAATTTTTAACGATGTATAAAAACTTATAAATAGTTTTATATGTAATATTATTGTTTAAATGAATAAATTTGCTAAATTATTTTATACGTTTGTTAAATTAATATTATTATAAAGCTCTATATAGTTCATTGCAGAGATATGAGGAATATGGTCAACAATTACAAATTTACTTTTGTCACCCAATGTATATTTAAGGCTAGTGGCAAAACGAGTTCCCAGTAGCCTTATATATGTACAATGCAAAATGTGACAATTTTTGAGATATCGACTTAAATATTAAAAAAAAAAATACTCGGAAAGGAGTTTGGAATAGTGAGTCACTGCAGATTTTTTGAAATTTTTTGTTTTGCATATTCAATCCCATATTTGTATTTATTCGCACTATTCAAAGTGGTGTTATGTGCTAAAATTTCAAGATCTTATTTTTTTTTTTGTAAAAGGAACCATTTGACGCCCATAGAGATTGAAAATAATGATATTAAAAAATATGTATACCTATGGTTAGTTCGTTAGAAGTCTGTCAACTTGTGGTTGAATTACAAATGTGAAACTTGGTATGTAGATATAATCGATCAAGTCCGTTCTACCTAAAATATTTTCAGTCCTCCAGCTATACAGGGTATGCCAAAAGTCGGTAACCATGTGCTTATTTTAAATGGAACACCCTATATATTTTCAACTTCTCGAAACGACCATAAAATTCTGAGTCCAAACATGTAACATACTCTATACCTAAATCCGGCAGTTTCGAAGATACTTGACATTTTATAAATAACTTGACAGGTGCAATGGTTTGCAAGAACCGTTATAACTTTCTTCATGTAGGATATCCTCATTTGCCCTTTGGCACGTAGAAAAAACAGAAGATGAGCTAGTCCCTAAAATAAATTCCATAATAGTATACTAAGTATTCTATACATTTTGTCAAATTCAAACCTCAAAAGCTGTCTTGTTTCAAATACGGCACCCTGTATTTTGTTACATCAAATTATGTAAAAGTAAATTTCCCTTTTCTAGTATCGACATTGTAGGGGTTAAAGTTACAACTTTTTGAAATATTGGCGATTTTCTTAAATGTTCAAGAACTTTTAATGAAAATTGCCCTCAACTTAGCCATGATTAGAAATAATCATTAATGTCAGTCTTTATATTATGTCAAAAAATGCCAGCACGTTTAAATTACACCCACGAAGACATTCTAGATTTGTTTATTATTTATGGAGAATATAATAAGGTAATATCATAATATCAAGAACATGTAACACATTTGCTACTCGATACCCACTAGAACAGAAACCATCACCATACAGTGTAATTGTAATTTTGGTGTATTTGGTTCTGTCAAGGCAGGAAAAAGGGAATTTAATCTTACATAATTTGATGTAGAATAATACAGGGTGTTCCACTTCAAATAAAAAAGATTTTGAGGTTTGAATTTGGAATTTATGGAATTTATTTTGTATTGTAGAGACCAGCTCATGTTGTGTTCTTTCTACGAACCAAAGAGCAAATGAGGATCTCCCACACGAAGAAAGTTATAACGGTTCTTGCAAACCGTTGCATCTGTCAAATTTTTTATGAAATGTCAATTTTCTCCAAAACTGCTGGGTTTAGGTATAAGGTATGTTACATGTTTATACTCAGAGTTTTACCGTCATTTCGACAAGTTGAAAATAAATAGGGTATTCCATTTAAAATAAGCAAGTTGGTACAGACTTTTGGCACACCCTGTTTAGCTGAAGTACTAAAAATATTTCAGGTAGAACGGGTTTGATCCATTATAGCTGCGTACTAGGTTTAAAGTTTGTAATCCAACTGCAAGTTAAAAACTTTTAACGAACGACCTACGTGAATCACCCTGTACATATTATTTTAAAATTGTTATTTTTTAACCTCTATGGATGTCGAAGGGTTCCTTTTACCAAAAAAATTCATAGATTTCGCCATCTTTGCAACCATCTGGACATTGGAAGTGATAACACCATACATAAAACAAACTTATTGCGGACTCGGCTTCGCCTCGTCCACAAACAGCTACGATCCGTCCCAAAACAATGTGATTTTAGGCACTTGTTACAAAAATAACTAAGAAGGCGGGGGACACCCCCGCACCCCCCTTTTACTTGTCTGCGACGCCAATACTGCCTGCGGCGCTAATAATTATTAACAATTAGATATCAGAATAAAAACCTACTAACCTGACCTAAATAAATCACACGAAATAATGAATTTATTTTAAGCAGCCTAACCTAACCTAAAGAAATTATAGAAAAAAAATTGTGAAGAAATATACCAATCGTCACAAAATTAAAGAAAAAAATTCAGCAGACATAGGAGTTTGAAACCGGGACCTTTCGCACCGTAAGCGAGAATATTACCTATGCGCCAACCGTACGGCTGATGATGAGCACTAGGGCAAGGGATAAATAGTGAGACAAATGATACCACGCTTCTTCATTCATCCGCCGCAGCAGCACTAATGCGTCCCGGCTCGATGTCAAGATTTGCTCTCTCTGCACCGCCTTTTGTTGAACAGGCGGTACAATACCGATCGGCACTGACCGACTACGCCGCATCGCTTCCCACATAGTAACAGGCTCGCTCAGTATTACATCATCTGATCTTGATACTTTCATGTCGACGGCCTTGGAAAAAACTCGTAACTTTTGTCCTATACGTTATAAGCGAACATTAACATTTCCAAGATAAGACCATTTTTGAACGGTGCCAACAAATACATGGGAGCGTAGGAGATGAGATATGCAAAAAAAAACAAAAAATTTCAAACACGCTGCAGTGACTTACTATTCCAGACTCCTTTCCAAGTATTAAAAAAAAAAAAATCAAGTCTATATCACAAAATTGATCTCTAGAGCGAATTTTGTCCATTCTGCCACACTGTGCGACGTTCGACAGGCCTGACCACGGTATTCTTCGTCTCTATGGAATTTTACAGACTTGTTAATTTTCTTGCTGTCCTGTTTTTTAACTGGATGAAATCAATGCATAGATACTATGGCTATAAGTCTGATATTGATAAGGATTGTGTACTACTGTCTGTGAAATAATCTGCCCTCAAACATCACCATGTGTAAGTTTTGTCTTTCAGCAGGAAGAATTATCTAGTGATATTTAATTATCAGTTCTGAATATGAATCTTGGTTGGCGAGTAAAATCTGTTCTGCTTATTTTATTCACCGCTGAAGGAATTTTGAAAAAACTGATTACTTCATCATAACTTTTTGTTGCGTACATCTGACAACTTTAAGTAATTTTATTAAATTCTATTAAACAGAATGAATTTTTGAGAAATATGTACAGGTATTTACCATACTCTAGTAACTAAAACCTCAGACATTAGATTATCATAGGTAATCTGTTTAAATTTAGGAATGTACACATTTATTATATTTTCATGTTTCATCCATTTAACTCTTTTTGTATTCCAGTTTTTGCTAACAGCTCTCGTAGAACACAGAGGCTTCGATCGCATAGTAAATATATCTATTTCACAGCACAAATTTCTTAATTATTGGTTAAACCAAATATACTGCAGGAAGTATTATGGGTTGCATATAACAACGCGGACCCATTCTTAGTAATTTTTAGTTTATAGTATGGTAATATGTTAATTGAGACTTGAGAGGGGATATCTCTTTTATTAGCTAGCTGGTAGGAGAATGGCCATTTCTGTAGCCAATTCTGCAGCAGCATTTACTTTGACTTTTAAGTTTTTTTTGATAATCATTCAGTCGCGAGTTATGACACTTCTGCTGTTATCAAACTTTTTCTTAGTGATCTATCTAATAAAAGGTAATTACATTTATTTATTTGATTCCTCTCATTAGTGTTTAACGGCCTTTAGCCATATTTTTAATTTCTGCTAACTAAACAACCATAATTCTGAAACATGTGCTGATAATATATTTTTTTTTTCTTCCCAAACGTAGAGTTTTGCTTCCAAATAGATGATTATATAACTGATTATTTTAACAACTGATTACATAGATAATTAACAAATAACTGATTAGATAGTTAATACAAATTATTTAAATCATTTACCGAAATAATTTGCATAATTAATAATATAATATAATAAGACGGATAGTCCAGTCAAACACAGTTTAGTAAAGTTCAGCAGTCGATTGAAATTCCGTTTAGTCAAGTCCAGTTTAGTCCAGTCAATCCCAACCAACAGCAAAACCCTAGCGTTATACAGGTTAGCAAGACGTCAAACCACGTCGAGGAGCAGTCTGTGTTCGGAGAGGCTGTTAGGAAAGGCTACCAGAACTCACCAGGAGCCCTCATCCACTATCTATCCATCATCAGGAGGATTGGTGAGATTCTGAGAATTTCATTGATATTTCTTTTGTTGTATAATATTTACTGTATAACTTTCATTGCACAATATATTTCTTTTCTTTTAATGATAAATTAATTAAGCTATAAATATTTTCTGTTGGAAATTGTGATAATATTACTTAATATTTCTATTTCATAATTGATAACATTATTTTATAATTTTTAAATTGATTAAAATCGCTGATTTGTTTTTACATTGATGATTTTTCTGAAGTAATTAATAAATAAGTATCTTTTATCGTAAAATTTAATTTTTCATTTTTTTTGTTTGTCTGTCCGCCATAAGATCAAATCTTTCCACGGCGGTTGGTTTCACCATCACAGGGGTAGCAGTAACTCTTAAATTTTCCGTGGATGGCGCTCATAATTTTTACATCATTTTAAGCTACCTCTGAGTGTTGGAACAAACTAGCTAGGCAAAATATCACACAAATATTGGTTCACCCTCTGGCTGATTTAAAAAAAATATATATTAATTGAACCCACGAAATCCCAGCCACGCACCAGATCAGCTAGCCGTTCGCCGTCACTATTTGTGTGTTGGTTGAATTGCCTTTGGTTATCACCTTAACCGGTGATATCATTGTTAATTTTTCTAGGGCCAAGTAGTGATGTAACAATGGTGCCCAGTAACGTGAGGCCCGAATAAGGTTCAGTAAGTTTCATTTTTTTTAGTCAAGTTATGTAAGTTTCAGATTTTTAAATGAGTAGAGGTGAATTTTAGAGTTTTTGTGGTATCAAGCATAAGCTAGTTTGATCTTATGAGAGACAGAAATTTAGGTTTTGAGTTTGAAAATATTATTGTGCAATAATTTTATGTCTGGAAGTTATTTTATGATAATTTATTTTATCTATATGGTAAATACTAGGTACAGAAACTAAGTATAAAATTCAATATTTTATATCTAATTTAGAGGATATATACGAATTCTTCTAGCAGTATAAAACAGGCGATGTTTTCTTTGTTTTTATTTAACCATAAAAAAAATCTTATCACTTTTAAGGAATTTAGTATCCAGTGATAAAGATTAAGTTTAGTACATTTGGGTTTAAAATTACCTATTTGATTAAAAATATCAAGGTGATTAAAAAATTAAAATAGCGAATTATTAATTCCGTTTATTTTAATATTAGGTTCAGTTGAGTCAGGTATTGCAAATTTGATTTTAAATCAAAGCAATTATATTTTAAAATAGCAAGTAAAAACTTTGCGTATTTTAATAAATTTGCTACATTGAAATTAACTCAAATTTATTTAGTTTAGTGAGTCAGCGATTGTACGCCTGTACAATCTTTATTTCAGTTTAGACTTTTTACGTTATTTTATAGAGTATTCTTTACTTGATAATTCAATTTCAGTTAGGTATTATTTTAATACCACTTATAGTTCGTTTTTCTTGTAGAGACATATACAGGTATTGATTTTTAATTTGTTTTTGAGTCAGTTTAAGTGTCTTTAGTGGACAAGATGGACTCACCGCTTGTTATAAACCCTTCTTATCTGACAGAGGCTGAGTTAGATTATGAACTTAGAATCAGGGGTGTAATAAGTACTCGTAGAAAATTGCAAGACAAGAAAATCGTTTTGAAAAGATTTTTAGAAAAGTCAAATGGGGAGATTAAGGAATTAAAAGATCCAAACTTTGAATTGGACACTGAGAAAAATGTGATTGAGACAACACTTGTCGAACTCGAATCATTAATTCTAGATTTTTCAGCAACTGTAATTGATACCATGTACTTAATTATTTCTTCGCGTTTAGCTTCATTAACGTATAGAGTGGATAGATTTAAAGTTCCAGAGGAACCACTTGAAGTTAAAACCTTGTATACCGAGTTTAAACAAGATGCTCAAGCCACATGTCTAGAGCTAGAAGCTAAACTAGCAAATAATGTTATCAAAACAGTAGAGTTAGATAATAGCGACATAATTTTACCCTCAACCTCTGTCAATAAAAAGTCAATACCAGTATATAAGTGGAATATAAAATATGATGGCCATACAAGCGTAAAAGCTTTTTTAGAAAGAGTTGTGGAGTTGTCAAAAGCTCGCAACGTCACTTTGAAAGAACTATGTGAGTCTGCAATAGACTTATTTGAAGGTCATGCTTTAATTTGGTACAGATCTGTTAGAGATAAGGTCACCTCTTGGGACCAGTTAGTTAATGAAATGCACAATACTTTCTTACCATTAGAGTATAATGAAACTTTATTAGATGAAATTAAATCACGTAAGCAGGGGCGTAGTGAGAAAATAACTATATATGTTGCCACCATGCAGAATTTATTTAATAGATTAGTATCACCTGTCAGCGATGCTGAACAGTTAAGAATAATTAGAAAAAATATCTTACCAATTTATGTTGAGCGATTGGCTTTAGTTGATGTTAGGGACACTTGTGAACTAGTGACATATTGCAGGAAAATCGATGATGCCTTACAGGCCAAGAATAAATATTCGCCTCCAAGTGCAACTAATGCCCTTGAATCAGATTTACCTTACGTAGAAAGTTCAGAGCCATCATCTTCAAAAAGGCAACATGAAATAGTCAGAAAAAAATGTAAAACTTTTTCTAAGAACTTAGCTTCAGTTAATAAAGTAGTACAGGCAACAACAACAAACCCAGTAAATAAAGTTTCAAGTATAAGCACGTGTTTCAACTGTAAGAAAGTTGGTCACGAATTTATACAGTGCAAAGAACCTAGAAAAAGGTTTTGTTTTAAGTGTGGTAAACCAGACTGTACCGTTAGAACATGTACCATTTGTAATGAGGTTAGGTTGGTTCCAAAAAACCAGTAAGAAGGTCTGTCGACTTAGGCCGACGTCAGACGACTCCTCAGAATGGCCGAATATTTTATAATTCCCGATTAAGTCAAATAAAGAATATTTCTAAGTCTAGTAGTCGTAATTCTCTCAATATAGTCAAGCCTAAAACGGATTTATCCGATTGGAACAATTGGAAAGTAACAGTCAAAAACTTTTAAAAGTCTAGTAAGTCAGTTGTGTCACCAGTTTTTCTAGAGAAGCCCTATGACAATAGGCCCTATATTTCAGTAACTTTGTTTGATGAGGAGGTAATCTCATTGCTTGATAGTGGTGCAAATATCACATGTTTAGGTTCGTTGTCGTTAAATTTGTTGGACAAATATAAAATTAAACTTGACAAAAGTTTAAATAAAGTAGTAAGAACAGCAGACGGAACAGCCCAGAATATTACAGGAATTTGTGAACTACCATTATGTATAGATGGGATTTGTAAATTAGTTGAAGTTCGTGTAGTACCGTCACTACGCTGTAGTTTGATTTTAGGTAGTGATTTTATCAAACAGTTTTCATTAAGACTTAATTTCCAAAATAACACCTGGGAAGTTTTTAGTGACGTCCACGATTATTTAATCAATGTGATTACCGAACCACCCAAACAAAGTGACTCAAGTTTAGAAGTCAACATTAAGTTTAGTAAGGCTCAAAATAGGGAACTGGAAAATGTAGTAGATCTTTTTAAGTCCTTATCTAGAGATAAACTTGGGCGAACACATTTAATGCAGGCACACATTGAGACCGGTGATGCCTTGCCGTTTAAAAAGCGACAATATAGATTATCCCCCTACATGCAGCAGCACCTTAATGTAGAATTGGACAAAATGTTACAGCAGGACGTAATAGAGCCATCTTTTAGCCCCTGGAATAGTCCAGTATTGTTAGTTAAAAAAGGTAGTGGGGAATGGCGTTTTTGCTTTGATGGTAGGGCTTTAAATGAAGTCACAAAGAAGGATTCTTATCCATTGCCTTTAGTCGACGACATTTTAAAAATGTTATCTAATGCAAAGTTTATCTCTAGTGTGGATCTTAAGTCAGCCTTTTGGCAATTGCCGCTAGATGAATCTAGCAAAGAGAAAACAGCTTTTTCAGTTCCGGGGAGAGGTCTGTTCCAATTTAAAGTCTTACCTTTTGGGCTGGCCAATTCGGCGCAGATTACCCAGCGCTTAATGGACAGAATTTTCACCCCAGAACTACAACCTAAAGTTTTTGTGTATCTAGATGACATTATTATAACTTCAAGTTCTTTTGATGAACACATAGCTTTGCTAAAAGAAGTATATAAAAGATTGTCACAAGCAAACTTGACTGTTAATTTCCAAAAGTGTAAATTTTTCAGAGAATCTCTGAATTATCTGGGTTTCGTGGTGGATGCGCAAGGTTTGAGAACCTCAAGTGATAAAATCGAGGCTATGTTAAATTATCCAAGACCGGAAACTACAACCCAAATCAGACGTTTTGTGGGCATGTGTTCATGGTATCGACGTTTTATCCCACATTTTAGTACTTTAATAAGTCCGCTTAACGATTTGCTTAAGGGGCGGAAAAAGAAACAGTCGACACCATGGAACGATAAGGCCGAATTAGCTTTCAGGGAAATAAAACAAAGATTAATTTCTGCTCCTATACTTGCATCACCTGATTTCTCTCAGGAATTTTGCATTCAATCTGAAAGTAGTGCGTTTGGCGTAGGTTCAGTGCTTACCCAAACTATACAAGGGGTTGAAAAAGTAATTGCCTATGCGAGTAGAAGTTTGTCAAGGGCTGAACGTAATTACTCAACTTGTGAACGAGAAATTTTAGCGATATTGCATGGAGTAGAGAGTTTTGCCGGGTATGTACAGGGGGTTCACTTTAAGGTCATCACTGACCATTCTAGTTTGAGATATTTAAGTAAACTGTCAAATCCAACCGGGCGTTTGTCTCGATGGGCACTCAGACTCTCCATGTATGACTTTGAGATCATTCACAGAAAGGGTACTCTACATGTAGTCCCTGATGCTTTGTCGCGTTCAGTACCAGTAGCAGAAATTGATACTTTGGGTATTTCTTTAAATAATCTCGAACCTTGGTATCTAAAACTTAGAGAGAGAATTATGAAAAATCCACATAAGTTTCCTCAGTGGATGGTCAAAGACGGGTATCTTTTCAAACATACCAAGAATAAAATAATTTTGCGTACAAACATTTCAGAATGGAAATTAGTAGTTCCTCTAGCAGAAAGGCAAAAAGTTATGGTTGACTGCCACGAGAATGAAAATTCTGGGCATTTAGGTTATTATAAAACGCTACACAAAGTAGCAGAAAACTTTTGTTGGCCTAAAATGCGAAAGAACATACTAACGTACATTCGAAAATGTGAAATCTGCGGCAGAGAAAAGTCTCTGAACACGCAGAGGTTTGGGCAAATGGGCGCAGAAAAGAAAGCCTCTTTTCCTTTTCAGTTTGTAGCATACGATACAATGGGACCTTTTCCCAGAAGTACGAAGGGCAATAGGTTTTTGTTAGTAGCCGTAGACTATTTCTCTAAATTTGTGCTAATGAAACCCGCGCGTGAAGCCACTTCAAAAGCTATCACAACTTTTCTCGAACAAGTATTTTTAACTTATGGCACACCCCAAGTTTTATTGCTAGATAATGCTACAGCACATACTAGCGATATGTTTAATAACTTTGTTAAGAAATTCAAAATTTCTAAGTTGTGGTATAGTTGTTTTTATCATCCCCAAATAAACCATGTAGAAAGGGTAAATCGTACAATTGGCACTATGATCAGAAGTTTTCTCAAGGATTCACATAAGAAATGGGACGAAAATATTTTAAATATTCAGTCTGCGATTAATTCAGCCGTACACGAGGTGACCGGATTCACCCCGGCATTCCTGAATTTTGGGCGAAAGCTGCCTGTGACGGGTGATTATTATGATGAAGTCGACGTTTCAGATGTGAGTGACCTTGGGGAAAGTAGAAGATCATATGCCAATGAAATGGATAAACTTCCTCAGTTATATAGGGATGTTCAAGTTAAGTTAAATGTTGCGTATCAAAAGGGTGCCAAATATTATAATTTGAGAAAACGAGACAAAGTTTTCAAAGTTGGAGAAAAAGTCTGGCTCAGAAATTTTGTGTTGAGTAACGCCGCAGAATTCTTTTCTGCTAAATTAGCTAATCGCTATGTACCGTGCATTGTCAAGAAAGTATTATCTAAAGTTGCATATGAGCTGAACCACCTAGACGGAACTCCAGCTGGTACTTGGCATGTATCGAAGCTCCAGCCTTATTTGGGCTCGAACGCCAGCTTGCATGAGGTCTAGAACCATAAGCTCTGACATGCTTTTAGTGCTTTGTAAACATTTTGTATGCAGTGCACGTCCCTAAAGATTAATTTTAAGTTCAGTTAGTTTAGTTTGCCCAAACATTACAGTTTAGTCAGGTCTAGTAAAGTTTGCCCGTAAGTCCGATTATGCCACGGAGTATAGTCAAGACAAAATTTTAGTTTAGTCAGGTCAGGTATGCTTTGGGACGCCAAGTATAAAAAAATATGCGTTGGGACGCCAAGCATAAAATATTTCAAAATTTTCTATTTCAGAAAATGGAATATAATAAATTTAATCTGGGGGCACAGTTTAAATTTAGTTTAGTTCGAGCTCAGTCTCGACAGTTAAGTTCAGTTAGGTTTGAGTTGTTTAATCATACGTGAGAGTAAGTAAACAAAAAAATTTCAGTCAGGTTTGGTTAGGGACGCCTAACATATTCTAAAATTTCCTTTGAAAGGAAATGGAATAAAATAAGTTTATTTTACGAAACATTAAAATAAATTTAATTTAAGACGAGCACAATTTCGTTAGTTCAGTTCAGTATAAGCGCCGTCTCGACGCCTAGTTCGAACGACGTTTTGATTTTTAGTCAGGTCAGGTCAAGTAGGACAATGACTTTCAGTCAGGTTTAGTTTGCGGTTTCAACATTAAAAAATTAATGAAAATTTTTCAAACCGCATTTTCAATTGAGTTATAGTGCTTTTGTACTAATTTAATGCTTTTTGTGTTAACGAGAGGGTTGATTTGCAACCAAACCTCTCAACCGCGGATCTTTAATGATTCTAGAACCATTTGTAGGTTTAACTTTGGTTTAGTTAGGTATAGTTAGGTATAGTATAGTGAGATAAGTTGCGGTAGAGCGTCGCAGTATTCAGAAAATATTTAGATGCCACCATAACAGTCAGTTAGGATAAAAGTAATTTTACTAGTACTGTTACTTAGTGTTAGTTAGTTAGGTTTAAATAGATTTAGTTTGATTGGCCGATCATTTAATTTTAGTAACTTTTAGGTTTAGTTCTGTTTATTCAGTTTTTGAGACAAGTACTCAAAAATGCATAACATCGCACGAAAACTTAGCGACATAATTTTTTTTTTCATACCTCATGCATCTACTGTGATACTTCTTGACAAATGCAAGAATTTTTAATTGTTTTTTTATTTTGTCGCTGAGATTATATAGGGTGGTAGGGTGGAGGTTCTTTAAATAGGGCCACTTAAAATGCGTAACTTCCAACTTAGCCGCACTATAAAGCGATACTCAACACCAAATATCTGCTTTAAAAAAGAAATCGTCAAACTTTTGGGTTTAGGTGACCTCACACTAACGATTAATTTCGCGTGAGGACATACACAGACACACACGGTTCTGCCTTTTTAGTTTAGTTTGGCTTCGCAACTTGGTGTGTTTGGATCGATGCATATCCAATTACACTTGTGTAAATATTTTATTTTAAATTTTATCTGCGAAATTTCGAATTTGACGATCTTAAAAGATTTTAGGTTGACTACATGTTTATTGATACTTTGGAGAAATTCCATTTAGCATATACAAATTTTTAGTTTTAATCTTCACTTTTCATCAACTGGATAATAGTCTGGACGCTTAGTCCAAAATAGTTTTGAATGCGTTGTTGTAATTTTTATCTCGTAGTTGAATACTTTAATCCGTTGTGAAATTTAACAAACATTTAACTCGTAGTTGTAAATATTTTTTTTACACGTGGTTGTATAATGTATGGCTATAGTCTATGGGCATACAGGTTAGTTTCCAATATTTTCTTTTTAGAAATTGGACTTTGTGAGTTTGTCACCATTAAGTTGAGACATATAGTAAATAATTTTTTTTGTTTAATTATTTTTTTTTTGTTTTGGCCACGTATACGGGGTGTTTGCCATTTCACTTTAGCACTACGATGAAATAAATTTCACGCATTCATAATGTTTTCAATTTTAGTTTAGTACAGTTTACTTTTAGTACAGTTTCCTTTAGTACAGTTTGATGTTAGTACAATTCAGTTAGACATTTTGCTACTTAAATATTTTTTTTTTGGATCACAGCTGATCAAGAAATATTTCAGTAAGCTAAAATATTTCTTCCGGAGGAGAAGGGTGTGTTGCGTACATCTGACAACTTTAAGTAATTTTATTAAATTCTATTAAACAGAATGAATTTTTGAGAAATATGTACAGGTATTTACCATACTCTAGTAACTAAAACCTCAGACATTAGATTATCATAGGTAATCTGTTTAAATTTAGGAATGTACACATTTATTATATTTTCATGTTTCATCCATTTAACTCTTTTTGTATTCCAGTTTTTGCTAACAGCTCTCGTAGAACACAGAGGCTTCGATCGCATAGTAAATAAATCTATTTCACAGCACAAATTTCTTAATTATTGGTTAAACCAAATATACTGCAGGAAGTATTATGGGTTGCATATAACAACGCGGACCCATTCTTAGTAATTTTTAGTTTATGGTATGGTAATATGTTAATTGAGACTTGAGAGGGGATATCTCTTTTATTAGCTAGCTGGTAGGAGAATGGCCATTTCTGTAGCCAATTCTGCAGCAGCATTTACTTTGACTTTTAAGTTTTTTTTGATAATCATTCAGTCGCGAGTTGTGACACTTCTGCTGTTATCAAACTTTTTCTTAGTGATCTATCTAATAAAAGGTAATTACATTTATTTATTTGATTCCTCTCATTAGTGTTTAACGGCCTTTAGCCATATTTTTCATTTCTGCTAACTAAACAACCATAATTCTGAAACATGTGCTGATAATATATTTTTTTTTTCTTCCCAAACGTAGAGTTTTGCTGCCAAATAGATGATTATATAACTGATTATTTTAACAACTGATTACATAGATAATTAACAAATAACTGATTAGATAGTTAATACAAATTATTTAAATCATTTACCGAAATAATTTGCATAATTAGTACAAATAGTCTACATAATTTACACATGGAAAATCATTTTCGTTTGATGGTTAAATGTCTGCTAGATTTCATAAGACGGATAGTCCAGTCAAACACAGTTTAGTAAAGTTCAGCAGTCGATTGAAATTCCGTTTAGTCAAGTCCAGTTTAGTCCAGTCAATCCCAACCAACAGCAAAACCCTAGCGTTATACAGGTTAGCAAGACGTCAAACCACGTCGGGGAGCAGTCTGTGTTCGGAGAGGCTGTTAGGAAAGGCTACCAGAACTCACCAGGAGCCCTCATCCACTATCTATCCATCATCAGGAGGATTGGTGAGTTTCTGAGAATTTCATTGATATTTTTTGTGGTATAATATTTACTGTATAACTTTCATTGCACAATATATTTCTTTTCTTTTAATGATAAATTAATTAAGCTATAAATATTTTCTGTTGGAAATTGTGATAATATTACTTAATATTTCTATTTCATAATTGATAACATTATTTTATAATTTTTAAATTGATTAAAATCGCTGATTTGTTTTTACATTGATGATTTTTCTGAAGTAATTAATAAATAAGTATCTTTTATCGTAAAACTTAATTTTTCATTTTTTCTGTTTGTCTGTCCGCCATAAGATCAAATCTTTCCACGGCGGTTGGTTTCACCATCACAGGGGTAGCAGTAACTCTTAAATTTTCCGTGGATGGCGCTCATAATTTTTACATCATTTTAAGCTACCTCTGAGTGTTGGAACAAACTAGCTAGGCAAAATATCACAAAAATATTGGTTCACCCTCTGGCTGATTTAAAAAAATATATATTATTTGAACCCACGAAATCCCAGCCACGCACCAGATCAGCTAGCCGTTCGCCGTCACTATTTGTGTGTTGGTTGAATTGCCTTTGGTTATCACCTTAACCAGTGATATCATTGTTAATTTTTCTAGGGCCAAGTAGTGATGTAACATTTTTTTTTGAATAGGTACAAAAACACAGAAATTAAAGCTTGCCGCGGTACTTTTGACATCGGAGGGTCCGATTTCCGTGACCTTGAAGGACGATAGTTAATTTTATTTACAACTTTTGTCTGAATCACTTTTTCTATATTTAAAAAGTTATAGCGAAAAAACTTGTTTTTTCGAAATCATTTTAGCTCTAAAAAAATAAGCAGGAAGGATTTTATTCAACAATCTCTAAATGTTCAGAATCATAAAGAAATTGTACTATAATAATTGGATCCATCGCGTGTCTTTCTTACGTTAAGAAATCTGTATACATACTATTTACCTCGGTTGCTTGTGGGATAACTAAGTATGTATTTGATTGCGTGTCTTTAATTCTCCTCATTTCCTTTTATGTATCCTAGAGATTACAAGATAAAAAAGACATTAAAATGCAAGAATATTTATTTTAATCAACTCAGTTGCATAGTTGTTTCTCATAGAGTATCCATTGGGTGGATCCAGGATTCAGGCAACATTTAAGAAGGGGCCATCGAACAAAAATATACCCACGAGATGTCATGCGGTTGTGTATGGCCAGAAATCGAAAATTGACGACTTAACCACATCTGTGGATGTCGTGGTGGGGAGGACAACATATGATATCTGTGCCCCCGCCCTAGATCCTTGAAGTCCAACCACAACCTAGTGTGTTCAAATACCTTGTAAAAATTAGGAAACATCGTCTTCTAAACTAAAATCGGCTACAATAAAGTCAGAATATGATAAACTGTTCTAGATTTATCTGAAAAAAGTATAGCTGATATCAAATGCTTTATATACCTATTCAGTTTTAACTGAAGAAATCCTGACACTGACTTACATAACCGCACGCGCCACAATTATAATTTGAGCGCCGTTTCACATGAAACGTACGGTCTACACTGACCGTCAGGACGTATGAGATAGAATCAAAGATTAGAAAATTCCCTAATCTTTGATAGAACCATGAGTTCAAATGAATATTTTCAGATGGAGCTCGTGTGATTAGACCGTGCGGCGACATAGCATTGTGTTATATGAGCTATTTCACATTCGAACTGATGATCGGTTGCGTACAGATTCTGGTGATTTTCTAGCTTGTGATGTAAATTCGTTAAAAAACTTGATTGACATACGAAAATAGTTTAAAAAATTTCATTCCTCTTCTCTTAAATTCGAATATAATGTAACAAAAGCATACCTTTTAGATATCTCGCGCTAATAATAGGATGTACCCATAATCTCTTTTTTTAGCTCTTCTCCGTTTAATCAGCAAAAAACGGCAACAGTGACTGCCCGGCTGCGAAGATACATTTTGATTCAACCTACTACCACATGCAGTTATGTGGTAGTACCAAAGATTAGAGACCTAACAAGATAGGACAGTCAGGCGGAGAAGACGAAATAGACGAAGACAGTTGTGTACTCCAATTTAAAGGGACACGACATCCAGCAGAAACGGTTTCGAGATTTGTCGGTTACGCATTAAACGAATTTGACCAAGCTTATTACTAAAAAATAGGTTGGCTCATTAAAATCGACAAGTGCTACGTCACGTATAGACCTCGATGACAGCTGCGTGTGGCTGTTTTATCTTCATTTTATAGAAAAAAGTTTCAAAATTATTATTTCAATGTACAATTCTATCCTAACCAAATAGATATACCTTACATATGAACATAGAAATACTTCATGTGACATATATACCTTGGCTACCGACAGTCAGCTGAGCTCGGTCGTTTTATCAGGACAGTGTTGTCCATTTTTCACTATTGGCCTCCCTTCCTAATGTTACCTTCTCCGTCTGATCGTCACATTGTGGCAACTGCGCGAGAACTCCAATTTAAATGTCGAGGTCAATGACGCCATTGCTAAAGGATATGTTACTACTCCTGGATTCCGATTTTCACCCGACGGCCCTGACTGTAGTATGAACTTGTGTTGCTGTTGCAATAGGAAGATGAAAAAATTGTTACCTATCTAAACAAATCACTTCAATCTTATACTGAATAGTGCACAGAGTGGGCATTTTTTCGATCATATCTGATAACTTTTTGGCACTATGATTATATTACTTACCAAATCCAATACAGTGTGGGCTCCAGAAACTGAGGCAAAATGTCTTAAGGCGCATTCCATAAATTGAATTTTTCCATATTTAATAACCTTCTTGCACCAGAAAAATGTCAATTTCCTTCAAGTAGAGTTGCGGTATATACATGCAAGAGTTTTTACGGCAGCGCGATGCTGTAGTGGAAAATGAAGATATTGGAAAAATAACTTAAACAAGAAACATATAAGATAACTCATTCAAAATCACTTTAATTGATTGGTTTCAACTTTAAACACAGAGAGATGAGTATGTAAGAAAATGTCTTAGAAGCAATCAATATATAGCTATCACATGTTTTAGTGGTTAAAATGTTATTTCGCATATTCAAGAATGTTGCCTTGTAGTGTACATAATCTTCTGGTAATATGGAAACACATGTTTAGACCCCAGAAAACTTAAGTTTGAAGCACAAGACGTCTTGGTTTAGTCTAATACTATCTACGACCCCATGATGGGCTAAAATTTCTAATGGACAATAAAACACACGTTCTGAAAAGTTCTGTACTTCAATTTATTATTTTAAACCCCTTACCCCCATCATTAGCGGCAAAAGTGTTCACACACACACACACACACACACACCATTACCTGTTCACCAATGCATATGGCACCTGGGAATAGACCGCACAAGTGGCACCATGGAAACTGCGCATGTAGTTAAAATATCGGGAGCGCCACGTATCCGTAGCTCTTTCCCGTTTGTTGATACCCTCGCTAAAATTCAAAATAGTAAAATACCTGCATAAGGCACCTGGTGCCAAAATGATATCAAGGACATACCGAGGGTATGAAAAGGTACCATAAACATGTATAAACATACTTGGGTATAATTGTGTATTTGAAATACATACTTATGGTAATAGTGCCATAAGTAGGTGAATCAAAACAATACATATATTCTGTAAATGTGTATGTGTGTATTAAAGAAAACAAACTAAGAGCAATATGATGTAATAAGGACCAATTGTGTAAACATACTTATGGTAAGTTAATGCCATAAGTAGGTAGATCGGAATTATACATACATCGTATATGTATCTTAAAGAAAATTTGCTAAGAACAGTATTATAAATAGTACCTACGCCCAAATTTAAAGTGATTTAATTATGATTGAAACTCAAGACAGGATATATTATGACAAGTAAATACGCACGCTTTCTCTTGAACGGATTAAGATATTGACTTGAAATTTTGTACATGTATATATTATGAGATCTGTAACTGGATTGTTTTTTGGAGATATCCGGTGAAGGGTTGGGGGGTAAATAGGGGGAAATATGGGTAAATCTGTAAAGCAAGCTGGTAAGAGTACAGAAACTTGAAATTTAATGTATGTACTACATAATATTTTCCATCCCCCACCACCACCCGCTCCATTATTAAAGGGGTTGATAAAATTAAATTGAGATATTCACCTGAAAATTGGTATACGTATATATTATAAGGGCATCAAGAAGTAGACTATATTTTGGGACTATTCCGTTGAACAGTTGGGGATTAAATAGGGGTAAATAGGGGATAAAATAAAATTCAGACATGCATTTGCAGTTTGGTATACATATGTATTATAACGACACCTGGAACTAGATTAAATTTTGAGATGATTCCGTTGAATGGTTGGGGGTTAAATAGGGGTAAATAGGGGAAAATTAGTAAAGCAAGCTGGTAAGAGTACAGAAATTTGAAATTCGGTGTATGTACTAGAAGCCAAGGTCTCAAATTACTATAATATTTTTCAACGAACCCCCCCCTCTACTCCATTATTAAAGGGGTTGATAAAATAAAATTGAGATATTCACTTGAAATTTGGTACACGTATGTATCATAACGACATCTGGAACAAGATTATATTTTGAGATGATTCCTTTGAAGGGTTGGGGGTTAAATAGTGGTAAATAGGGGAAAATAAGTGAAGCAGGCTGGCAAGAGTACAGAAACTTGAAATTCGGTGTATGTACTAGAAAGCAAGGCCTCAGATTTTTTAATAATATTTTTCAATCCCGTAATACCCCTACTCTATTATTAAAGGGATTGATCCAATAAAATTGAGATATTCACTTGAAATTTGGTACACATATTTATTATAACGACATCTGGAACTAGATTATATTTTGAAGAGTTGGGAGTTAAATAGGGGTAGATATGGGAAAATAAGTAAGGCAAGCTGGTAAGAGTACAGAAATTTTGGATTAGGTGTATATACTAGAAGCGAAGGCCTCAGGTTTTTTTGATAATATTTTCCATCTCCCCACCACCCCACTCCCTTATTAAGAGAGTTGATAAAATCAAATTTAGATTTTCACTTGAAATTTGGTACGCGTGTGTATTATAATGATATTTGAAATTAGATTTATATTTTGACATGATTGCGTTGAAGGAGTGGGGGGTAACTAGAGGTAAATGGGGAAAAATAAGTAAAGCAAGCTGGTAAAAGTACAGATATTCGAAATTCGGTGTTCGTCCTAGAAGCCAAGGTTGCAAATTTTTTAATAATATTTTTCAACCACCTTTACTACATTATTAAAGGGGTTAATAATATAAAATTGAGATATTCACTTGAAATTTGGTAGATGTATGTATTATAACGACATCTGGACCTAAATTATATTCTGACATAATTCCGTTGAAGGGTTGGGGGTTAAATAGGAGTAAATATGGAAAAAATAAGTAAATCAAGCTTGTAAGAGTATAGAAATTTGGGATTTGGTGCATATATACTAGAAACCAAGACCTCAGATTTCTTTCTAATATTTTTCAAACCCCACCACCTCCGCTGCATTGTTAATGGGATTGATTGATTGATTGACTCACTTGCCAGCGTAAGGTGGGCATTGCTGCCAATTCCGGTGCATGGAGATCTGTTCCACCACGCAGCCCAATCGCCCGCCGAACGTCCATCTGCAGTCGACCAGTCGTCTATTACATATTCATGCGGCTCTACCCGACCGACCAACGGATCATGCCATCATGTGCCGGAACAAACCCCCGGTGCTTTTATATACCGCCGGACCGGCTGCATACGCTGAATTGGACATTGGACATGCTTGTTGTCAGCAGCGAGAGCCGCATGACGCATGGGGTAGGAGTATAGGATGGAGCGTGTAGGTGTTTGTGAGATGTTTCTTCTTGTTTGCCTTCTGTCTTCATCGGATGGAAAGTGCAGGCGTTTCTGAGATGCTTCTTTAAGGTTTTCGTGCTTCTTTTTACTTTCAGGTTTTTGTGAGATGCTTCTTTTTAGTTTCTGTTTGTGATCATTTTCTCTCCTATTCTACTTCTGAGTTTTCTGTTTCTTCTGTTTCCGAGTCTGGTAGTGTGTATATCCTTGATATTTCTTTATTGTATTCCGTTTTCTTTTGTTGTGCCGATTTTTACCAGTGTGTATAATCTTTTCCTAGGTTATTCATAATCCTCTCGATTGTTGTTATCCATGTGTAGCATGGCCTTCCTATTTTCAGTTTGTTGCTGTTCAGTCGCAGCGCTTTCTTTAGTAGGTGTGTCGTGTCTCGTCTTTTTACGTGTCCCCAATATTTCATTGCGTATGATTATATTCTTTTGATTATTGTTCTTCCCTTTAGTAATGTTGACGTTTTCTGTCGTTTTTGTGGTTTTCCTGTTTTTGCTAGCAGTTGGATAATGTCACTTTCAGCTCTTCTCAGGCTTCTTCTGTTGGCCTTTGACGTTGCTGCGTTTTTCGCGTCTCGTCTTTGTACGTATCCCCAGTATTTTATTGCGTATGATTCTACTATTGATTATTGTTCTTCCCTCTAGTAAAGTTGACGTTTTCTGTCGTTTTTGTGGTTTTTGTGTTATAATATAAAATTGAGACATTCACTTGAAAGTTAGTACACGTTTGTATTGTAATGGCATCTGATTGAGATGATTCCATTGAAGGGGTGGGAGGTGGTTGGTTGTGAATAGGGGAAAATAAGTAGTTTAAACTAGAAACTTCATTTTTAACGTTTGTGGCAGAAACCAATGCCTCAAACTTTTATATATCTGCCCCAAATATTATTAAATTCTATTACCAATAGTTTCCATATACTAGAGTGCAAAGCTAGTCAAGATGTTTCCTTTAAAGTGACTTGGATGACAAATCTGGATGTGGGAGTAGTGATTCTTTAGGCAGCGGTTTTTCTACAGGCTAAGGAAAAAGGTAATGTATTAAATGAAAAAATTATATAACATATTTTTATGTTAAAATACTCATAGCTGTTTATTTAAGTAACATACAGAAATCTTGGTATAAAATAAAAATAAAAATGAATAAAATAACAATGATTTTGGGAGAATAGTTACACATTGGGACAAATGTAAAATTTACTGTTGATAATCATTTTCTGCAGACCTCAATTTTTGACCTGTTTTCAATTTATTTTTATAAATATTTAGCAGTAAACGAAGAGAGTTGTTGAGCCGATTATTTTATTATTGTTTATGCAAAATCTTGTTTGTATAAACAACAAATACATTTAAAAAGAAATGAATTTCAACATTATTTTTAACTTTAAGAAAAAGCAATTTCTGCGCCAGATCTCCATGCAATATATCCATCTATTCAAAAACTACGAAGTCTTAATGAACAAGATTGCATAAATTAATAAATCGAATAAAATAGCCGTTTCCTAATTTTTTACAAAATAAAAGATATATTTTCGTTGGAACTACCTTGCAATTGATCTATTTTATGTTAGATAGTTTGGTAAAAAGTGTCATGGCGAAAACTAAATTGGTATCACCGAAAGTAGTAAAAAGTCACCACACACGTTGACCAACCCGTCTAATTCCCAAACCTTGCAAAAATGAAATTTCTATAATATAATAATCATATCATTATTTTCAGTATCTTCAATGATAAACTTACTGAATTAAGCTTAAAACTTAAAGCTTAAACTTACTAAAGTAAGCTTAACAATAAAGTTACTGAAAACAATGATATGATTATTGTTATAGGTATTTCATTGTTACAAAGATTGGGAATTAGACGAGTTTCTCATGTGCAATGACTTTTTACTACTTTTAGTGATACCAACATAATTTTCGCCATGACACTTTTTACTAAACATTCTGACGTGAAATAGGTCAATTAGGTTAGATGTAATAACTAACGTTTAAAAACGTTAAACAACGTTGTCCTCAACAAATTGAATAAACAAATTAACTGAATTCTCAGTCCATCATTTCATATCATTTCTATAAGTAAGTACTAATTTGAAAAATGATATTGCACTAACATTTGGCACTTTAATAACTTTTTCTTGATGATATCATAAAAAATGACAAATATGGTTGTTTAATTATTTAAAAATACTACAAATTAATTGTTTCGTGTATGAAGCTACGGGGTTATATTTTTCTTTTTTTATCTGCACAATCCCTTTTTCCAGGAATTATTCCTTTATTAACATGCACTTTAAAATGGCCCAAAATCGCCGAAATTTCATCTTCCGTCCAGGGTCTCCTTATTGAAATTTTTCTGCCTTTCTTCTTATTTTCCTTATCTGAAAAAAAAACACATTGACGTATACGCAAAATATCCCAATACTATGAGAATTAAAAAAAAGGCATTTAAAAAAAATGTCAGCTAGCCGTTACAAGAAATTATGCCTATATTCAAACTTAAAGTACACTGATAAAAATGCTAGTAAAATTACCGAGTAATTGAACACTTTGCTAAGTAAATTTCCCATGACATGACTAAAAATATATTTCGTAACCTACATAGTTAATTTGAATTTAATTCTTTCACGATTACAATACAGGTAAGAAAGCGAAGTAAAAAACTATAAAAATTGATGTTTTAAAATGTGTAAATATCTAATAAATTTTGTTAAGTACTCAGTATGACAGCAATACTAATTATTTATGAGTTTATTAGTACCAAAACAACAATTAATGTCGTATGGTAACTGTACTGGTGCAAAAATATAATTTTCGTACTAGGAAGTATGAAAAGTATATCATTTCGAAATGACAATATGGAAGCGGTTGCAGTTGTAGAGAAAATATGTTGTGATATTACCTTCTGAACGTTTATGTCATGGTATGGCGGTTGGTTTATAGGTGAAAGAAGTAAGTCGCTTAATAAGTCTACGCATCTAGAAATTTTGTAATATAAATTTATTATATTTCTTTCATTTATTTAACTTGCTGTCTGAAAATTAAATAATTAAGTCTATTTTTATATTTTATGGTTAAAACGAACAGAATAATCATAGCTTCAGCTAAGTCACTTGTCATTATAGGTATCTTATATAAGTAGGTATGGTATTGCTCTACTTTTCCAAATTACTTCATGCATGAAATAGAATGATTGGTGATTTTAAAGATGATAATGTAGCTATAAACTACAAAATTCGTAACATATTTAATTAAAAACGGTGCTTACCTATAACGCACTGTAAAAACTTACACAATTCACTGACACGGTAGCCACTTAGGTATAGACTAGAAATATGTGCGAACTCCCTCGCGTAACAATAACAGACTTATGGTATAATACACGCATGTTCACTTTCATATGTGTGTATCTGAACATAATAGAAGCCGTCTTGTGGTATCGAGCACGCATGCAGCGCATGCTCATTTTTATGTGTGTATCCATAATGCTAAGAAACCGCGTTGTGACAATTCTGTAATATTTACGACATTAGCGCCATCTATTGGTGAAGCTTATGGTGCCATATTGATAGTATTGTGTGTACCATATACTGAAACCTGCTTTAAGGCAGCTTACACAAGAAAAATACAATGTAGGTATAGATCGACTTGAAATGGGACGGCGAGTTCAAAAAACCTTATTTACTCTATGGCAACGCAGGTATGGTGCCACAAAAGTGAACAGGTGCCAGAGTGCAGCTCCATTCACGCACATGGTGCCATAGGCAATGTAGAACATGAACACACACCCACACACACAGGCACACAAAAAAGTGGTCTGTTTCTGGGACCGGTAAAGAAATACATAGGGGTTATCCAATGGAATCCTAGATACAGACCACTTTCTAGTGTGCCTCTGTAATTGTTGCTCTTGTTTTTGACACAAGAACCAGTTTTAAACATCAGTTACCTCCTGTAGACACATAACTTTCGATGGCTCTAGTCAGCCTCCCTTTGCCATATGGTACCCTGAGAGCATAATGTCATTTATCGCAGTTGCAAGTGTGCAGTCTCATCAAAACTTTATATTTCAGTTTCACAAACATTTGTCGAGTTCAGTAATTTGGTAATACTTCGTCAGATTCTCTATGAATTTTTCTTGATTTCCTCTAATTTCTCCTTTATTTCCAGCAATGACTAAATACACCAGATTTCCTTGGCGGCTTGCCCTTCGAACTTAGCCCTAACTATTATATAAGAATTGAACTCAAGGAGTAGATTATTATCTACTTCTTGTATTCAACAAATGGTAGTAATTACGATTTACATATGGGAAAAATTCGGGTACGTCAGGTATATTTAGTGTAGCTGTAATTTGTTCTTCCTTCACTGCCACGTGAATTAATCAGAATAACGTTTAATGTGAACCAATTAGATACGAAAACAATTGATAAGAATACATTTATTTAGCATTCATTCTTTTCATCATTTGTACATGTAACATATATTTTGTAAGTACACAACAATACCCGCTCTAATTACCGATTACGGAACTTGTTATGAAAATTAATATATTTAAATTTTCTATTTCCTCTCAGTATTTTAGTATCCATATAAAAAAATGAGAGGATATTGGACAGTGCATATTTTA
Organism: Stenurella melanura; assembly: GCA_963583905.1. Lineage (NCBI taxonomy): Eukaryota > Metazoa > Arthropoda > Insecta > Coleoptera > Cerambycidae > Stenurella > Stenurella melanura. The sequence continues at coordinate 79,571,709 of OY757309.1, read as the reverse complement.
AGTAATAAACTAGGCGGTACTAGTGCCGCCTAGTGAAGGTCTTAGTGTCGCCTAGTGGCAGGCATTAGTACAGATGCCGAGAAATAAGGAAAAAGGGGAAAAATCAACGAGGCCTGGACAATAGACCTAATAAAACCAGACCTTTCGTGTGCCGTTGGCGCTAAAAATAAGGAAATGAAACCGTTTTTAGGGGAAAACAAATCCGAGGCGCTGAAGGCCTTTCAGAAGCTATCAAAATTTTGTTTGAGGATTTAAACATTGATCAATTAGCTAAAGAAAAACTTACAGGCCTTACAATTGATGGAGAAAATGCCAATATTGGCAAAAACAATGGACTCTGGGTCCATCTGAAAGATTATTTACAAAGATATTCTTTGCATATGGTGCGTTGCTCACAGATCCGATCTGGTCTTGTCTGATGTTGAAATAAGCGTCACGGTGAAGACTTCCTGATGAAGACCTATACAAAAATGATGAGTTCATCAAGAAATTTGTTTGAAAAGACTCTACCTTTTAAATTTGTTCCTTTGATTGGTTAGTGCCGCCTTGTGCAAGTTCCTTAAAGTATGCTCTGATATTGAACTACCAAGTTTAACAGAGCCAGATTTGAAGGTGTCGTGATAATTTTCTAATAAAAATTTTTTTTTCGGTGTTCGATTCGTAGTTTACGAGATATTTAAAAAAAGTAGCAAAAGTAGTTTTAATCATGGCGCAACAGTATGTTCGCTTTAGATAAATTGAAAAAACAATGGAAAACTGAAAAAAAGACAAGAAAATATCCTTCAGATCAATATATTTAATTAAATTAAAATTCAAAAAATTGTAGTTACAAAATTTTGTATCCGGGGATTTGCGGAGGCCCTTAATTTGTGGGGGCCACGACTGCCCCGCCGTAACTCCGGCTATGAGGTTTAATTTTTGGAAGGAAGTACCGTTTTTAATGATCAAGTTGCCACAAAGAAATTCCAACGTTCTTAATCGATAATACGGGTCTGCGTACAGATTATTTATGTATGCAACCTAACAAACAAGACCTCGTTTTATAGGTTGTATAAACGTCGTCGACCCTTTAAATCATCACAAGTGTACCTACCTTACTATTACAGATACCTTCTCCGTGAAAAAGTAACGAAAAAGTAAACATTATTGAATTACCGAGTGATACATGTAAAGTATGCATTATTTTATTACTGTTTCCAATTCGGGAAAATAATAGGCATGGCATACTAATTACGTTATTTAATAAACATGTAGAATATTGAAATATAACGTAGACTACAAATGTAAAAAATACCCCAACACAAGTAGCGTGTGTTACTATCATAAGTAAGAAATTTGTCACTAGAGGGCACACAAAGTACCCACATACTTAAAAAAAAAACCGTTGCCTAAGGAATCACTACTTCCACATCCAGATTTCCTTCCAAGCCTTTTTAAAAGTAAACTTCATGACTATATTTGCACTTTAGTCTGGAATTTTAATAATATTTGGGGCAGATATCATAAAAGAATTTAGAGAAGTTGCGCAATTTAGCAAGCTTCGTTATTAAGACATTGAAAATGAACTTGGTTGACTTTCAAGCCAGGCATGATATATACAAAATCAGCAAAATGTACAGGGGATAGAAATAAAGACAAGTTTTAGAAATATTGAAAAATTTGTTAAGCTGCGGATAAAAAACTAAAAGAGTTACATAACCCGGAGTAATTGTGATAGGCTTTGCATTAATATTCCACAAAAAATGGGTTTCGTAAAAATGCGAGAACATGAATCTAGATATCAAAATTGATCAAATACACAAGTTTTACAAAAGCGGCGCTAGGCGTCGGTCGGCGTCGAGAGGTAAAAATGCAAGAACATGAATTTAGATATCAGAATTGATCAAATACACAAGTTTTACTAAATCGACGCTAGGAGTCGGCAGGCGTAGAGACGAAAAAATGGAAGAATATGAATCTAGGTATCAAAATTTGTCAAATTCAAAAGTTTTACAAAAGCCGGCGTCGAGGCGTAAAAATGCAGAAACATAAGTTTAGATATCAACATTTATCAGACACAAGCTTCATAAAAACGACGCTAGGCGTCAGTCGGTGTCGAGACGTAAAAATGCAAGAACGTAAATTTAGATATCAAAATTAATCAAGTTTTACAGAAACGACGCAATGCGTCGGTCGACGTTGAGACAAGAATTTGAATCCAGGTATCAAAATTTATTAAATACACAAGTTTTACAAAAACGACGCTAGGCGCCTATCGGCGTCGAGATGTAAAAATGTAAGAACATGCATTTAGATATCAAAATTATCAAAACAACGAGCGTCGAGACGTAAAAATGCAGGAATATTAATTTAGGTATCAAAATTTATTAAATACACTAGTTTTACAAAAGCGGCGCTAGGCGTCGGTCGGCGTCGAGAGGTAAAAATGCAAGAATATGAATCTAGGAATCAAAATTTATCAAATACACAAGTTTTACAGAAACGGCGCTAGGTGTCGATCAGCGTCGAGACGTAAAACTGCGAGAATATGATTCTAGGTATCAAAATTTGTCAAATTTAAAATTAAATTTGGATTTTTCAAAAAGTATGCGATGTAACAGCATCGAACGCTTTCGTGTCCAAAAAAACAGCCAAATTTCCCAGCGTCACTGGACCCCTGTATTACCGTTACATATTTGATTTGTTAAACATTTTCAATGCTAAAATTAAGGCATTGGTTTCTAGCACATACGTCAAAAATGAAGTTTCTGGACTCTTACTAGCTTGCTCTACTGATTTTCCCAATTACACACCCCCTCCACCCCTCTAATAAATAATACATATGTGTACCAAATTTCAAGTGAATATCTAAAGTTTATTTCATCAGTCCCTTTATTAATGGAGTGGTGGTGGTGGGGTGGTTGAAAAATAATATATAAAAATCTGAGGGCTTGGCTTCTAGTATACGCACCAAACCTCAAGTTTTTGTACTCTACACAGCTTGCTTTACCCATTTTCCTCTATTTACCTATATTTACATCCCCACCCCTTCAACGGAATCATCTCAAAATATAATCTAGTTCCAGATGTTATAATACATACGTGTCTTAAATCTATTTAAAAAAATAGTAACAGAACATATAGAGAGATATTCTATGTAGAGATATTTATTTTTAGAGAGAGATCAGTATTTTTATAGTGATTTAACTATAAACATACACTTCCCAGACCTCAAAGTAGAATCAGACGACGATACGTTGGACAATCTCTTCTGGGCTCAAGAAGAAAAGGAGGTAAGAGAGAATAGCGACACAGACGACACGAATGACACGCCCGGACCGTCCAAGAGAGCTAGAGTTGTTTGAAAAATATGAGATCTGTTTAAAACAAATTCCATTCAATATAATTGTAGTAATTTATGTTATTTCTTTAAGTAGTAGTAGGTATTTCGCAGATTTTTGAGTTAAAAATTGCTAAAAATGGCAAAATGTGAAAACTTTACAAAACTTTGAATAGCTGTATCTCGGAGACTATTTGGTCTTCAGAGTCCATTCTGGTACCAATTTAGTCTACATTCAAAAAGTATTAAATTGTCTTTACCATAACCGTAGGTCTTAGGGATCAAAATTGTTGAGAAAAATAATCCAAAAAGTATCATGACGCCATTCCAATGCCGTTCATGGTAACTAGTTGTGAAAACGTCGACGTCCCAAAATTATAGCAAGCTATGCTACTTGGACGTATTCATTATAAGCCTGTACTGGAGTTCAACTACCAGTACATAGATGGCGCCAGGAGTGTGAATTGAGATTTCTACTATAGAGATCAAATGAATTATTCGAGATTTCAATGCCAGGAGGAACTAGAATATTTGAGAAACCATCTGTGTATATAATGTGGCTAAGTTAATGGCGGGGAGTCAGTTAAGTTCAGATAGCTCTTAGTGAAAAGTAAGAATGAGTAACAAAGTGAACTGTAAAGTGAAGTATTAATTAATAAATAGTATTTATTTTTTAATTGTATATCAGTGTAGTAATACGTACTGTAAATAGTAAACAATAAATAGTGTTAGTGTTATAATATCCGAACCCACAGTTTTGGGGATGTTTACCAGGGGGTATAAACTCGTAAGGGAATTTAAAATTATATTAAATTCACTAACTTTGTAATTATCCTTTGAACCGGAAAATATTTTTAAATTGCCTAAGTAATCTATGCTGGAGTGAATTAAAACAGTTCTTCATTTCATCAAACTCAAAGTGAATCGATGGAGTAATAATGAAATAAAGAAGTGTAATTAAATTTAAACCTACAAAATTTAAAACTAGGCAATTTTACCGAAGAAGTTTAATGAAAACACTCTGCGGCCGTAGGTCTGGAGTTAAATTATGCAGTATCAATACTTTAACTTATTTTCATTCAGAGACATTTGTAACAGAGTTTTCTATAGGAATGTGAGAAAAGATATTTTTAATCTACCATTTAAACCGATTTGACAGATTTTCAAACTGTACACCTAGTAAAAACAAGTAGGGCATATAATTTAGGACCCTTAATACAAAACTTAATAGATAGAACCAAAATATCACACAATGAAATACTAACTAATATAAAAATAAAATACATTCATAACGTCATTGCTTAAGTAATAACATGCAGGATGATTTTGTTTTAAATGTCATAACAAAATCCCGTATTTCATAAACTTCAACGTTAGGTTCTCTACACCTTCATTCCTTTTCCCGTAAAACTTCTGCAACTGCTAGCCTTAGGTCAAAGTTTTCAGTTTGGGCTCCATTGAAATCAGTGACCTATTTATTACTCTGTATGTTCTGAATCAAAGTTGTTCAAAATAGAGTCTTTATTTTAATACTTACAATGTAAAATCCCCCTCTACCTTGTGACTGAATGAGGATATACCACCAATAATGCATTAAAAAAAAGCAGTATCCCAGTTGTACAAGTTACGTGCATACTCAGCTCATCAGTATGCTTCTTGCCATCATTAACGGTTCCAATATTTTAGTTCTATTTTTTTGACCAGCAGCAACGCATATCAAAAGCATAGTTTAGAGGTGTTTCAGAATCTTATGAGCCGCGAAGTTTACTCTGAGTTATAAATATCTTTTTGAAGACACCTTGCTGTATACATAAACAAGAGCTCGTGATAAATTGTAAACAATAAATATAATTTTTTTAAGAAGTGTAACTGAGTCGACAGGAGGGATAATGTCTCTGCGCATATGAAGGTCACAGCTCATGAGATTTTAAAACACCTCTACTATTTCTTTTAGACCAAAAAGATTTTCAACCATAGCTTTCATCATATTATATTCATATTTTTAATTGTGTTTGTGAATGTATTTCATTTCTCTGGAGGTCCTAAAGGGTAATATGGACCTGTAGTGAAAAATTGTTGAAAAATCTTACACTTACATTCTATAACATATTGTTAGTTTCCTGCAGTTTTAAATATGCTTGACTACGAAATAGAATTTTACGAAACATTTACAAAGAAAACCTTACCTTGAAGAAGAAACATGAAAGCAGTTACGTACACGTGTTTCAGAACTCTCACTCTTCATCAGTTTAGCGTAAATTAAAGAAGATAATCAGGAGAAACAATTAAAATAGGTCGATAGTACAGTACACAGTATTTCATTTGTTCTTTGGTGTCTATTTGGGTCAATTTACAACCTCGACGAAAATTCGACCCAATTAAATATCAAGAAACAAATACGTACTTTCGATCTGTTTAAAGTGTTCTTCCTGGTCAATCCTTTTCAGATCTTCCTCTTTAAGCTATGATACGCTAATGAGGAACACTAATTCCGAAATACAGCTGCTTTGTATTTTCCTCTTTGTGATATATGACGCGACTTTTTTGTTTATTACATGTTAATAACTTGCATTTTACAACTTTCTGTCCATGTATTAAACTCGACAGGTTTGCAATCAGTAGTCCACATAGAGCTCTCTATGCCACCTGTTCTGGTCGAGGTCCAAAATTAGGCCCAATTAGACATAAAGACACAATTGGAGTAGTGTACTTTAGACTTGTTTTGTTTGTGATCTATTTTTTTATTAAGTTACGCTACACTGATGACCAATAAAACACGATTCCGTAGCTGCTTAGTTGTTTTCTTTTCTTTTACTTTCACATCTACGCAGTGGAGGGAAGTATAGTAATCGTAAAAAAAATGTGAATGTTGAAATAGGCTTAGAATGTCATAAAACGTCGAGGTTTTAAATTTGAGGGAAAAACATTTCTGTCTGTCGGTCTGTAACTCTTTTTGTGAGCACGTTTCCTCTGGAACGGTTTTTAAGATATGATATTGAAATTTGGTATACATATGTATCATGATGAGATTTGAAACTAGATTATATTTTGCGATAATTCGGTGAAGGCTTGGGGGTTAAATAGGGGAAAATAAGTAAAGCAAGCTGGTAAAAGTACAGAAACTTAGAATTTGCTGTACAGTGTGTCCCAGGATAGATGTAACAAGAGGGGTAATGGACCAAATATTTTGTAATTTTGGAATGGTAATTGGGGATTGAGTCCTGCTTGTTGTAAAACTAAAGTATACCAAAAATGACTTGATTTGGTGTTCTACAGGGTGCTTTATAAGCAAAGTTGTAAAAATCACCACTAATAAAGTATCTTTATTTTTCAAAATATGAAAAAATTCTACTAAGAAAAGTTATTTAGAATGAAATTTTGTACCTCTATACTAAATTTCAGGAATAAAAATTATTTTTTTGAAGCTTCCCATTTTTCAATAAATTAGTATTTTATTTTGAACCATTCAATTAAAACTGCATAGACATTATTTTTGGTGAATTAATATTTAAAGTTATATAGTAGAAGCTAAAATATTTTATTTACCAATAGCCCACTTTTTGAGATGATTACCATTTGCTCCTAGACAACTTTAAATATGAATTCAACTCTTAATTCGCAAAAAATGGAAAGTTTCAAAAAAATAGTTTTATATTCCTGAAATTTGGCATAGAGGTATAAAGTTGAATTCTAAATAACTTTTCTTAGTGGAATTTTTTCATGTTTTCAAAAATAAAGGTACTTTATTAATGGTGATTTTTACATCTTTGCTTATAAAACACCCTGTAGAACACCAAATCAAGTCATTTTTGGTACACTTTAGTTTCACAACAAGCAGGACTCAATCCCCAAATACTATTCCAAAATTCCAAAATTCTTGGTCCGTTACACCTCTTGTTACATCTATTCTGGGACACACTGTATATGTACATTAAAAAACATGAATACTTGGTTTCTAGTATACTAAAAATCAAGGATTCATATTTTTTAATCGCCCCCACTACTCTACTTCATTATTAAATGGGTTGACATAATGAAATTGATATATTCACTTGAAATCTGGTACACTTATGTATTATAACAATATCTGGAATTAGACTATATTTTGAGATGATTCCGTTGAAAGGTTGGGGGTTAAATAGGGGAAAATAGGCAAAGCAAGTTGGTAAGAGTACATAAACTTGAAAATTTGGTGCATATGCTAGAAGCCAGGGCCTCAGATTTTTTATATAATTTTTCAACCCCTTCACTCACCCCACTCCACTAAAATGTTGATAAAATAAAATTGAGATATTCACTTGAAATTTGGTACACCTATCATACCTATGTATTATAACGACATGGAACTAGATTTTCTTTAATGATTCCGCTGAAGGGGTGGGGGTAAGTAGGGGTAAATGAGAGAAAATGAATAAAGCAAGCTGGTAAGAGTACAGAAACTTGGGATTTGGTGTATATATTGGAAACAATAAGCTGGACTCAAAATATTCAACAGTATACAATCAAAGATTTTTTTTAGGATTATAATATGATTTCGGAGAATAATTTATAATTTAAATATACTGACATGCTGAAAAATAAGTCAATGGGTTAAGACATTCAAACATAATGTCCGCTGGACAATTCACCATAAAACAACGGCATGGAAAACGTACTTCATTAACGGAGTAAAAGGGCGAAGATTCTTATAGATACTTACGAAAACGGAGATTTCTAAACTTGTTTACTACACACTTAAGGAAGCTGCCTCACTGTTTTACACCTTTATGAGACTATAATCTCTTCGACACCCCTTATCCCTTTGAGAAATAAGAGTTTGCCCAACGAAGTGTAATAATAATGATGAGACACTGCCGTATTGAATTCTCGACGCCTCGCCGGTAAAATAACAATTTCCTCCATATAAGTCAAACACTTAATTCGTAATTTCGAGATGGAGGTACCTCTTATGAGCAATTTAACATTTAAAGGTTATCATTTAACACTAGCATTGTCAAATTTTCCATAATTAAAAATTATAGTGGCTTCCAAATAAAAGCGTTTGAAAAATATTGAATATATCGCTTGAAACGTAGGCCTGAGAAAATCAGTAAAATTTTCACAGAATAATTAAAAACCATTATTTTAAATAATGGCGATATATAAATATACAGTATGATGAGTAGTTCTTGAAGCTAGTCGAAGGCAGATGTGCAGTGTGACGGTGTTAAAGAAAAAGCGAAGAGAACCGGTTAAAATGTCATTAAACTCGATAAAATTTAAGTCATTGGTAGATTAAAAAATTCTGCGTAAAATGAAGTATAATAATAAAAGAACAAGGCACACACCGAATTAATAACTGAAAAATTACTGTAAAGTGTTTGTTAATAGTACCAAAAATAAAGCAAACACGTGTCTATATGAGTGCAGTGCCTGTAGTTGGATTTATACTTGAGTCCCTTTTCAAGTAAATGAGAGCAACATATGTGTTTGTAAGGCAATATAGACAGCCAGTTGTCGATGAAAAGTAATAAGTTTTGTTTAATTAGTAGCATTAGCTTATTAGTGTATTAGTTTACTTATGTGTTTATTTCTTTATTAAAAATGAAATTGAAAAGGTATTAATAGTCGCGTCATTCTGCCATTTTATTTAAAAAAAAAAGGTACAGTTTCACTTCATTTTTGTTGCAAAGAGTTCAGAAAGGTATTTAGAAAACAGTACCCTTTATTATTTGGCAAAAATTTTTAATTTCATTTTTTGTCCAATAACTGGCCAATATTAATTGCCATTTTGATCAAATTAATTGAAAATTTTGTTATTATACACAAAATGCCATTAAAATTAGATGAAAATGGATACTCGTGGGTTTTTGGGGTCACTAATCATGAATCTGAAGTGCAATTTGGGAAACTCAAAATAGCGGACCGGAAATCGGGTCTTTTTCCAGAAAAAATGAGAATGGATATCTTGGTCTTGAAGATCTGTACTCGGAGGTTCTCGAGATCGCTGATTACGAATTCGAGGTCTAATTTAGTAATTTCAAAATGACGGACCGGAAGTAGAGTCAATTTCTCAGAAAAAAATCGTATTTTTTCGTTTCTCGGCTGAAAATGAGTAATCGCGGGTTTTTGTAGTCGCTGATCACGAATCAGAGGTCCAATTTCCGAAATTAAAGTGACGGACCGTAATAATAGTCCATTTCTCTGAAAAACTCGTATTATTTTCTTTTCTTGGGCTGAAAGTTGGAACTCAAGGTTTTCGTTATCGCTGATAACGAATTTGATGTCCAATTAGGAAGAATTCAAAATGACGGATCGGAGGTAGTATATTTTTCAGGAAATACTCGTACTTTTCATACTTTCAGCCCAAAAAAGTAAAAAATACGAGATTTCCGGAGAAATTGACTGTTCTTTCGGTTCGCTATTTTGAATTTCGCATATTGGACCCCTGATTCATGATCAGCGACCTCAAGAACCCCCCGAGTACTCATTTTCAACCCAATGACGAAAAAAGTACGAGTTTATCTTGATAAATTGACTCTACTTCCGGTCCGTCATTTTGAATTTACCAAATTAGATCTCGGATTCGTAATCAGCGACCTCGAAATCCCCCGAGTAGAGATTTTCAAGGTCCAGATATCTATTTACATTTCTTCTGAAAAATGGCCCGATTTCCGGTCCGCGGTTTTGAATTACCCAAATTGAACTTCAGATTTGTGATCAGCGACCCCAAAAACCTCAGGCTAGCCATTTTTGTCTAATACTATGGCATAACGTGTATGATAACAAATTTTTCAATAAATTTAATTAAATTGGCCATTAATATTGGCCAATTATTGGAAAAAAAATGAAACCAAAATTTCTGCCAAAAAATAAAAGGTACTGTTTTTTCTAAATGCTTTTCTGAACTCTTTGCAACAAAAATGAAGTCAATTGACCCCGTAAGTTTTTTTAGAGGTTTTCAGATTTTCCATGCTAAAATGACGACTATAAATATAGGCAATGAAATATAAAAATACCCGGATTTGGAAAGCGGCAGTTCAAAGTAATTACTACAAAAACAAATTAATATTCAGTGTGCAAGATATTCTCGCGGGCCTCTTTCTCACAACCCGCTATAAAAAGCTCTTTCTACCACGAGACAGGGCTCCTTGCACTAGTACCATAAATGGATATTTACCTGTGGAACGGTTTAAAAAAAAGCTCCCTGCGGCGAGCGAATGTATCTATGTTTAGGTAGACCAACGAAGTGAATGCAAGCGTGTGGAGGGAGGCGCACACTGTTGGCTTAGGAAACAGAAGAAGCAGAAGACTTAGAAGCAAAATAAATAAGGAGATGATGATAGATGGAAACTTAAAAGAAGCATCTCACAAACATCTACACTTCCCATCCTATATTACTATCCCATGCGTCATGTGGCTCTCGCTGCTGACAACAAGCATGTTCCATGTCCAACCCAGCGTATGTAGCCGGTTCAGCGGTATATAAAACATCCAAGGTTGGGTTTCGGTACGCGGTTTGGTCGTCCCATAGTGGGGCCAAACATGACTAAACCAGCTATTTTTTTAAACACTCTGAACCAAATTCCTAATTGATCCCTCCAGGCGGAATTTGAATTTTGACAGTTGGCAGCTGTCCACCTGCTGTCAAAATACAAAATCTGTGCGTCTCTCGAAAAATGGTATCTAAGTTAGGAACAAAAACCTTATTTAGGGCCTCCTGAGAATTCTGATCAAGAACTCAATGTCAGTATAAAATATTAAGACTTGACAGCTGCCAAATCTGCTGTCAATCTGCTGTCAAAACACAAAATCAGGTAATTTCTCTACATAACATAATCCAACCTTGATACTTAGCAGCTGTCAAGTGTACTGTCAAAGTAAAAGATATTTTAATTTCCTCCCCAGAAGTGGCCCTTTTAGAAAAACAATCTTTATTTAAGTTTTTTCGCAATTAACGTTCAATTACTAAAATTTTAAAACATAATATCTCAAGAAGTATAGGTCCTCTTGCCTTGAAATTTACAGCAAAGATGAAGGTGGTACCAATATTGCCCAAAATTTCAAGGCAATATGTTAAGGATCTATTTTTTTGGAAAGAGATTAAAAAGTTTTTGTTTCATTAGGAATTTAGTTCTGAGTATTAAAAAAAAATAGCTCGTTTGGCCATAAAGTTCCTTCAGAAAGTTAATTTGTCTGAAAAGTTCGGTTTGGCCACACTGTGGCGTACGTTGGGTGTGTCCGGCGGATGACAGAGTTGCTTGTTGGAACGAATCTCCAGACTGCATCCACGGAATCGGTAACAATGCTCACCTGGAATGCTCACGTTGGCAAATAAATAAATCAATCAATAGAGACAGATAAACAGTATATCTCCCGATGAAGTATTCAATACTAGTAAACTTTTTATTTCAAGGTTCTAAAGAATTATCATTCTTTAAAAGAAGTTTTACCTATTCTGAGACTTATACATGGTGCTCTAAAAGTGGACGATTAAACGAGTTGATCATGAAGGTTATCTTTAATCAAAACAAACATATGTGTGCTTATCCAACTCTTGATGGTTTAAAAGTTATTAAGTTTTCCTAGTAAAGTTAATCCTTATTGAAAATTTTTCTATGCGACGCGACGCGTCTACGTATTATTTTGAAAATTGGAATTGCAAACTTTATTAATATTGCCAGAGGTGTCCCGCAAGGTAGTATTCTGGGGCCCTTATTATTTCCTATTTATACAGCAGATTTTAAATAAATGTCTTCAATCATGTCAGTAACACCGATATGCTGACGGTAGATAAAATTATATTTTTCTTTTAGTTTTTAAAATATCTTAACGCCTATATTTAACATGGTGATTTGCAAGTTATCCTTAAAGCACCGCAAGCACATAGTCAAAAAAACCGCTGCCTAAGGAATCACTACGTCCACATACAGATTTCTCGTCCAAGTCACTTTAAAGGAAACATCTTGACTATATTTGCATTCTAGTATGTGAAAATTGTTGGACACACAATTTTAATAATATTTGGGGCAGATATCACAGAAAAACTTGAGGCGTTGATTTCTACCATATACGTTAAAAATGAAGTTTCTAGGTTGGTCTACTTATTTTGCGCTATTCACAGCCTACCACCTCCCACCCCTTCAACGGAAGCATCTCAATCAGATGTCATTACAATACAAACGTGTACTAACTTTCAAGTGAATATCTCAATAATATGGTATAAATTCCTTTAATAATGGAATGGAGGTGGTGGGGGTAGGGGGGTTGAAAAATACTAGAAAGAAATCTGAGGCCTTGGCTTCTAGTATATACACCAAATTCCAAGTTTCTGCACTCTTACCAGCTTGATTTACTTATTTTTCCCTATTTACCCCTACTTACCCCCCATTCCTTCAACGGAATCGTGTCAAAATATAATCTAGTTTCAGATGCCGCTATAATACATATGTGTACCAAAGTGAAAATTATAATTTAATTTTATCAACTCTTTTAATAAGGGAGTGTGTGGGGGGGAATGAAAAATATTATAAAAAAACCTGAGGCCCTCGCTTCTAGTATATACACCAAATTCAAAATGTCTGTACTCCTACCAGCTTGCTTTACTTATTTTCCCCTATATACCCCTATTTAACCCCCAACCCTTCAACAGAATAATCCCAAAATACAATCTGATTCCAGATGTTGTTATAATATATACTTATACCAAAATTCAAGTGAATATCTCAATTTTATTTTATCAACTCCATTAATAATGGAGTGGGGGTGATGGTGGGCTGATTAGACATATTATAAAAAATTTTGAGGCCTTGGACTTGAAGTTTGGTGTATGTACTAGGAGTAGTACATACACCAAACTTCAAGTTTCTGTACTCTTACCAACTTGTATTATTTATTTCCCCCTATTTACCCCCCAATCCTTCGCCGAATATGTTCAAAAACAATCCAGTTCCAGATCTCGTTATAATATATACGTGTACAAAATTTAAAGTCAATATCTTAAACCGTTCCGGAGAAAACGTGTGGAGGAAAAAAAGTTAGACAGACTGACAGGCAGACAAATTTTTTTTTCGCTCGAATTTAAAATCTCGACGTTCCATGATATTCTAAACCTATTTCAAAAAGAAAAAAAATGTTTTTTTTTACGATTACTATACTTCCAATCCACTACGTGAATGTGGAAATAATTAAATTAATTCGCCAAATTCTGTCTGCTAGTGACTGTAAGAACCTAGGAATACCGATAGATGTTAATCTATCCGTATTCCTAGTAAAGTGATAAATTATCTAAACATCTATATTTGCTAAAATCTTTAACCAAAACTACTTCACATAAGATAACTCTGATGACTTACCATGCTCTGATCAATTCCACCTTAAGCTATGCAATACTTGTATGGAGCCACTCTTACAGTGAAAGGGTTTTAACATTCAAAGAAAAACTATAAGGCTGGTACTAGGACTGGAATATAGGGGGGATGTTAAAGAACATTTTAAAAATCTTGGTATATTAACTATACTGCAAGTCTATATATTTATCAAATTAAATATTTAAGGTTAAACAAATCTAGAAATAGTGTAGTTTATTATGGTCCATTGTTTTATAATATTTCCTTACCTAAAAACACTATCCCTAAAACTATTAACTATAAATATTCTGCTCCTATATAAGGTAAGATCCAAAAGATTCTTCACACTAAATTATTTTTGTTATTGTATTGTATATCTATACAAAATTTTGTAATGTCTTATTGAATTTGATGTAATTCTTCTTGACTTGTGTAATGATTATTTAGTATTTCAAACACACCAATAAATTCTATTGTGTTCTAAAAAAAATCTTAGATTTTCTAAACACTAATCATTTTTTATGAGGTAATAACAGAATTAGGATGGTGCTGCTACCCCAAAATGGTCATTAAGCTTATGAAATACAAGTAAATCTTTATATTAAAAAAATTACCGGCGGAAATAAATTCTATGATGTCAAATTCACTTTCATACGTAAGTTATAACATGGAGACGATAATTTTCTTTTACACGGGGAAATAATATTATTGAAGAGAGACATTTTGAAAGGAAAATGTTTAATATAAGTCTATATTTACCATTAATGCAGTGGTATCGTCACAAAATTGTAGGTATTTGGCACAAAAAAATCCAAATAATTAAAACAATAACGACCTATACCTATATAATTGACCTATTTTCTTGTTGAATATTTTAGTTAAAATCTTAGAATTATTAAATGACTTCTTATCGTACAAATTATAAGCTGTAGAAGTGAGAAGAAATATTATTTTTCAACATAACGGATGCTCATTCTAAAGTAATTAATTGATTAGATACACACATTCCTAATAAGTGGATCTTACACCGCTGGATTTCTTAATCTAATTGAGTAAAAAATTAACACAAACATATAATAGAATTTAAAAGAAAGCATACGGCATTAATTTAAAAATATTGAGTTTTAATAACATCGAATATTTCTCTATGTAGTTTAGGATTCCGTTAATATAAAAAGCTGTTCACAAAAATACATAAATAGATACCAAATAAAATATTAAATCTGAATTAACGGATGGTTTCTTAAAACCATCTTTAATATTGTTTTTATCACGTTTAATGGATTTAAATAATTCTTATTGTCGGTCATCCACATAGTATCAATCAATCTCATTTAATAGAGAATTTTATTTTTATCTATTTTTAAAACCAAGTATTTCATCATAGAAGGAATTTTTTCGGCACATTATAATTTCAGAATTCTCTAGGCCTTTCCTTTAACTTTCATAATACGTTTTAACATGTATTGAAAAAAAACCGACAGGGTTCTATTCAGTCTCAAATATTCGCCGCTGCAATATTAAAAACAGAAAGAGTCGGTATAGTCTACTAAAGATCTAGGGCAACCAACCCCTTTTTTATATTTGTCCCATACATTTTCCACTGCCTTGACACGATATTTAAAAAGGGAATGTGTTAGAATAAGCAGCTTTAAAAAGAGAGTGAAGGTAATTTTATTTCTAAACTGCTATTACGATAATGATGAATACTTTGGGTAGGTACGGAGTTCTTTCTTTTCTGTGATGAGTTTTAATGTTTGCCATGAATTGCTTCTCTTTGTGTTAACGTTTTCTTTCCCTTATCATTTGTAATATTGCCTTTTAGTTCATTTTGACATTAATGAGCTTGTTTTCTTTGATTTAACTCAATGTATGGTGTGGCCATAGAAATGCTAGGTTCGTAATATTACAATTTGCTATTTTCTCTATTTTTTCAAACTGCAAAATAATCTGTTAAAATGAATTTTTACTTCCCTCGCATACCGAAGGGAAGTATTGTATTCGAGAAAAAATCACCCTCCGAGATTTTTTCGGATTCTGACGTTTCAGATCACGGAGATTACGAAAATATAGGTTTTTCAATTCCGTCTGTCTGTCTGTCTGTTGGTGCAGTTACTGAAAAACTGCTTGACGGAGAGCAGTCAAATTTGGTAGGTAGTTGACGCTACTGTCAGCGCAGAAATGGTAGAAATTTCACTGGAAAATATACAGGGTGGACCGTCTAAACGGAATAAATAGTGAAAAAATTTTTTTTTCGCTCAAATTTAAAATTTCCACGTTTCATGACGCGCTAATCCTATTTCGGGAAAAAAAATTTTTGAACATTTTTTTGAAAAAATTTTTACCAAGATGAAAAAATGTTTTTTTGCTCAAATTCAAAATTTCCACGTTTCATGACACGCTAAACCTATTTCTGAAAAAAAAATTTTTGAACATTTTTTTGAAAAAATTTGTACCACTAAAAAAAATGTTTTTCTTTGTTCAAATTTATAATTTCCACGTTTCATGGCATTCTAAACCTATTTAAAAGAAAAAAATGTTTGAAAATTTTTTACCAACATTTTTGAAAAAAATTTTACCACTAAAACAGATAATAATAATAATAATAATAATAATAACAATCTTTATTTAGCACAATCAGCTATTAAACACAGATGTAGTATACTTAAAAATACATTTACATTTACTACATATTACAAAAAAGGAATACATTTCATTATTTAGTTTAGGATATAATATTTGTGGATTAATTATAATTAACTTAATATTTAACAATCAACCCAATGCATAAAGTAAACTAGAATTATTTGTTCATGAATTTATACAAATGTTTTTTAAACAGAAAGACATTCTTCGCTTGTTTTATAAATTCAGGTAATTTATTAAATTCTGCCGCTCCGTTGTCGTATATGGAGGATTTTGTTTTCATTAAGTTTGAAAAACTAATGTTTATATGATTTCTTTGCCTTGTGTTATAATTATGAATATCCCCACGATGTTGAATATTTGATGACAAATATGTTGGTAGTAAATTATTGTGCAGTTTATATAAGAATATCAGTGTCTTGTACTTTATATTATCTTTTACCGAGAACCAGTTTAGTGAACATTGCATTGTTTTTATATTAGTATATATATTACATTTTAAAATAAATCGCATACACCTATTTTGAAGTAGCTGCAGTTTAGATATATGGGTATCATTACACATATACAATATACTGGAACAATACTCAAAATGTGGTTTTATTATTGTGTTATAAATTGTTTTCTTGGTAGATGAAGTTAAATGTTTACTTACACGATAGGCGAATCCAAGTTTTTTTGATATTTTTTTGCTTGTGTAATTTATATGGTCGTTAAATGTTAATTTACAGTCTATGATAATCCCTAGATATTTCATAGTTATTACCTTTTCAAGGTGTTCTCCGTTGTATTTAACACAAATATCATCGACGTTCTGATTTAAATATTTATTAGATCCTAATATCATATATTTTGACTTTTTAGCATTTACCACTAGCCCGTTCGTTGTAAACCATTCGTTAATTATTTCCAATGTCTTGTTAATTTTTAGAATAACTTGCTTTAGATCAGATCCAGATAAATATATGATAGTATCATCAGCAAAGAGATGTATTTTGCATTCTTGCGAATCGATTAAAAATATATCGTTAATAAATAGCGTGAAAAGCATAGGCCCCAGTACGCTGCCTTGTGGTACTCCGTTATTATTTAAAAGTTTTCCAGACTTAGTATTATTTATTTTGGTTTGTTGGCTCCGTCCATGCAAATAGGACCTAAACCATCGATGCACCGTGTCAACAATCCCAAAATACTGGTAAAGTTTATTAAGTAAAAGTTCTCTATTGACAACTTCAAATGCCCGTTTTAAATCGAGAAAGACAGTTACTACAGCTTCACCTTTGTCTATGGAATATTTAAAATCATTAATTATTTTTTGTAAAGCCGTCTCACATGAGTGATTTTCTCTAAATCCGGATTGGTTATCGTGCAGCAATTTATTACTGTTTATAAATTCAGTAAGTTGGTCATGAACTACTACTTCTAAAATTTTTTCCAGAGACGGTAATGTGTTTATAGGTCTATGCTCTTCCGCTAATTTCGTTCCTGAAACTTTCGGTACAGGAATTATTAGTGATGTTTTCAACATTTCTGGGAATTCTCCGCTATTCAACGATGTGTTAATAATATGTAATAATGGATACCCGATGACTTCAAATGTATTTTTTATTAATTTAAAGTCAATTTCATCCTCAGAATATTTATTTTGTTGTTGAAAAATAATTTTACGTAATTTGGAGAGATTTATGACATTAAATTCTTTAAAAAATATATTTGGCTGTAAAGCTCTGTTCTCAAAGAAAGCATTTCTATTAAGGTAGTGGGCGTTATTTTTTAACCCATCTATAATTATATTAACACTAGAAATAAAATATTTATTAAGTTCTTCTTCCAAGTACATACTTTTTTCCACCCCTCCTATCTTAAGAGAGGATATGTTATGACTGTCTTTTGGTTTTATTATATTTTTTAATGTTCGCCACATTAATTTTGGATTATTCTTTAGATTATCTATTTTATTTTCATAGTATTTTTGTTTTTCATTTCTTAAGATTCTTACGGCCTCGTTGCGATTATTAATATAGGTTCGCCAGTTTTCCCTATTTCCGTTTATTTTATACTGCTTATATGCTAGGTCTCTATTTTTTAATGCTTCTTTAATGATATCATTAAACCATTCATTATATTTCATTGCTCGTTCTTTCATGGTCGGACACTCGTTATCCAGTGCAGTTTTTATATTAGATACGAATGATTGAAATACATTATTAGTAGAAGTACAGTCATACATCCAATCAGCATCGATTAAGTTTAATGAAATTTTATTATAATCAAGTATTCTGTAATTTATTTCCTGGTACGTGGTCGCTTTATGACAGTTTAAATTTATACCTATAATTTCATGGTCAGTGATTTTGGGTGTAATTTGCATATTTACCTGGACCTCATAGCAATTTGAGAACACCAGGTCAATTATTGACGAGCTCTTGTCAGTTATTCTTGTAGGCTGAGAAATAAATTGTTTTAAGCCAAATAGTGTTGATACATTATGCAGTCTTTTACTATATGTGTCATCAATAATATCCCATCTAATATTAAAATCTCCTATAAAAATATGTAATTTGCTAAAATCCAGCTTTTCTATTAAATTTTCAAAAAAATTGCAAAACTCTAAATGACTAGCATTCGGAGAATGGTATATACAGCCAATAATTAATGTTTCCTGATAAAATTTTATTTTTATTTGTATTTGTATTTGTAAGAACCAATAGTTTGTTTCAAATATTACGTTTTCAATTAGGATACTTTCTACTGTGTTAACTACATAAATTATTACACCCCCCGTATGCCGACTAACAGAATTGCATCTATATAAATTGTAATTCTCTATATCTATTTCACAATCTAGAATGTCTTCTGTTATTCTAGTTTCACTTAAACAGAGAACAATGGGTTTTAATTTTAAAACTAATTGTCTAATTTCATCAATATGAGCAGTCAAACTTTCTGCATTTAAATATAATACATTATTTACAAATACCTGTTTCACTCCGACACTGGTTATATTTGTTTTATTGTCGATTACTTGGGATGCTCCTGGAGTGAGGGCCTCTGTAGTAAAAAACGCTTCTGGTATCGGTCAATTCCTACATATTCTGGCCAGATGTTAGGGTTTTTGAATGCTTCGATATGGTTTGCAGGTACTGAAACTTTAAACGATGTATACAGTTCGGGATTTCTAGATTTCATCGTCTCGCACTTGACATCTGGAATATTTTTCGATTCAAGATATGTAATAATGTCAGTGGTAGATAAGTCTAGTGGGCATCTAAACACATGATAGTCTACATATCTCACAACTCCCTTGAATGCACTGTCACCACTTCCTCGACCATATATTATATTATTTCGCCTCCTATATTTCTGTTTTGGAGACTCCCATATTTCTTCATTTTCGTTCTTCTGTTCATCCGGTTCTGTATTATTATTAGTGTTTATATTGCTATTATTACTGTGACTATTTATTAGATTATCACTCGGGCTGGGTTGATTATTTACTTGACGTCTCAGTGTTCTTTTTTCTACCTTTTTTTCTTCTACCTTATTTGAATGTCGATTTTGGTTAACTGATAATTTATTTTCTGTCACTGCCTCTTTGAATGTTTTTTTAGCACCATTCGCGACGCCGCTTTTTTGAGCTTCTCCTGGATTTGATTTGCCCATGTTCTTAAATTCACTTGAAGTTAGCAGACCAATTAACTCGATGTTACTCTCCCTTAATTGTGTTACTTCATTTTCCAATTTTGTAATTTTCTGCTGTAATTTTTCAGTTTCATTTTTGATGCACTTGTTGATAATTTCTTTGAATTCACTACTTTTTATAAATGTAATTATAGTTTCTTCTTGTTTAGATCTTAAGTCCGGCATTTTAAAACCGCTGTAAGCACTAGTAACGAGAGCCAGAGCTCAACAAAAACACGTGCGTACCCTACGGCGGTCGGGAATTTTTGGAACTTTTGGAACTTTTTTTCTTAAAATTTTGAATTTCCACGTTTCATAGCGCTCTAAATCTATTTAAAAAAAAATTGAAAATTTTTTAAAAATTGTGAAAAAAATTTTACCACTAAAATAGATGGAATTTTTTTTCTTTGTTCAGATTTAAAATTTCCACGTTTCCATGGCATTATAAAATTATTCAAATAAATTTTAAAATGTTTTTGAAAAATTAAAAAAAAAATTGAAAACATGTTTAGGTAATCTATTTATCACTACTATAGAATAGACGAAATATTTGTTTTTCTCAAATTTAAAATTTCCACGTTTCATGTCATTTAAAACCTATTTCGGAAAAAAAAATTGCCACATCCTTTCACCATTTTGGAAAAAAATTTAACACTAGAATAGCGGGAAAAATTTTTTTTTGCTCAAATTTAAAATTTTCGCGTTTCTGACATTCTAAACCTATTCAAAAAAAAAAAGTTTTGAAAATTTTTTATATTTTTTAACCACCACTATACCTTCCACTCCATTACGTGAATGTGGAATTGAAAATGTGACAGATGGCAATAATATTTGGCATATTCACCTATTATATACTTTTATTGAATAATGGCATCCCAAGAAATAATTCAGTCATGGTGGACATTTGTAAAGGTATTTGCGCAAGCCTTCCATATTTGCCACCTGTTATTTAGTATTGAACTTTTGTTGTTGGATGAGCACTCTGTATATTTTTTTGACCAAAAGTTATCAGGTTTTTTTGTAATAATAGCAATAACTATATTCCGATCTGTATTCTCATTGTCATTTCGTAATTAATAATTTTTTAGAGTGACCGCCATGCACAAATAACGAGGGAAGTTCTGTGTAAATAACTTTACCGATTTTTTTTTAAGACAAGGTAGGTAAATAAATTCAGTTTAGGCCTTTGTTCTCATTTTTAACTAATTCTTCATGGCCATAAGGGGTTATGTAGATACTAGTTTAATCTGCATGGCCGTAGGGGACTATGCGGATACTAGCGTTACCATGAAAATAATTGTCAAATAAGAAATAGACGAATTAATTTTTAAATTTTAATTGCTAGCATAATCAGAATTCGGTTTATCGAAGGAATGCAAAGATTCCGTTAATATTTTTAGTGTTTCTCTTTAGTTTTCATATACAGTTTTTTCTGCTGTTTGCAAAATCCTGTAAAGAAGATGTTTCATGGCAAGTAATTGAGTTATACATTGAAGATTTTATGCGAAGATTTTAATGCTTCGTGTGAATCGTGTTTTTTGGTTATACTTATTTCGTTTTATTCTCGTAATAGGGAACGATATCTCGACATATTATCCTACCATATTTACAACAGTTTCAAACTCCATATTAACATCATCAATTTGACAAATTTCAAATCGTGGCTACCTGATTAAGTGGATAAAATATATAGCATAATTAGATTCGCTATAATTTATTGAATAAGTAAATTTCTGTAGTTATATCCCAGTTACAATTTAATTTTAGAACTTGTGCTGAATGATCTCGCATACCTTTAAAAATGACATTAATAGAGAAATTTAAAGTCTCTGTTAAAATTGGTGCATAAGTAATCTACAGCACTAGAAGAAGTCGGTCATTAAAAGATAGGATAGTTGGTAAGTGTAAGTGTAAGAATTATCTGTCACACTTGCCAAGGAATAAAGGAAGATATGCTTTTAGTGAAAAGAAGTGGCCACCCAACATCAATACATGAAGAACGCCAAATAGAGATTGAAGTTTTGTGAAAGTTCTTGTACACATTTTCTTAAATATGAGATCAGTCCTGAAAGTTCTTCATCGGATTTATCATTGACTAACTTTCTAAAGCAGCCCTTTTTCTGCGTCTCTATTGTATACTAGTATTAAACATAAACCTACGATTATACTTTAGTAACATTAACGTCTTTATTACATTCTATTTGATACAGCTAGTTACTTTACTTTGCTGTAATTATAATATGCATTCTAATGATATTGTAAAAAATTGGTAATTTAAGTAATAAATTAATTTATGACTTCTAAAAGTCACATTGATAATAAGTATGGTATCAAGGCAACATTATATTCTCGATTAAATATTCAAAAGTGAAAAAGTTTAACAGCTTTCATTAAGGTGATTTTATAGCTGCCCATAAAACAGTCTCACATTTCTATTGAAATTTTTTTAATAGCAATGAAAGTACGTTTTGAATTTAATGTTCTTGCGAGAATAGAATGATATAGCTAATACACAGTTAAGAGAATCTGGCTCTAGAGAGAATACGGTTAGTAGGGGCATTTAAGCCTTGCAGTTTTTATCTGACCACGCGGGAGAGAAACTTGCACGAAGTACATCTGCTGATGTAACGAGAAAATTTGAAATAAAAGTCATTATACAAAATATAACACAAAAACACCACATAAATTAGACACATCCAATTTCACAGTAACATATACAGGGTTAATCACAAAAAGCAGGTATTAGACTTTTCTTGGGAACTGTTCAGTTTTGAAATTTGAAAATTCGGCTAAGGGGGTTTTTGAATATGGCGAATCTAACGAAAATATTTTCATGCATATGTTACTTCCGCTTATACCGGATGTAGCACCTAACTTTGATATTTTAAATGGAGCACCCTATATTTTATTTCAGATTTCGATTCCTCATAAAAGTTTAGCTTGGGTTTATGTACATAATATACTCTTAAACCTACTAGTTTTCGAGATAATTAATCTTTTTGAATGTCTCTTCATTGATCAAAGTGTTGTTTTTAAAGTGGCTATTTTCTTAAATGACAAAAAATCTTAAGTTAGAGTTCGCTACTTGCTCTAAGTATAATGGTCATAGTAAACTAAAATAAGTGTATTATTTTGAATGAACTAGACAGTTAAGAGAAATTAATTTGAACATGAATGATCTATTGGTGCATTTAATCATTATACAGTTAGACTTTACGCTGTTTTCATCGTCGCTTATCTACGCGAGCGTTTCGTACTTTCACAGACGATTTTCACAAAAATTGCTGCTACTACAACAATAATTTCAAATAAAAAGCCTACCTCCATCCTTTATCTTTGTTTCTTCTTCACGTACTTGGTAACTATCTCGATAATAAATAGTTTGCCACTTGCATTACTTATCTTTGCAAATTCCCATCCCTATAAATAAATAAAAATCAATTTCGTTTGAACAATTAAACTTAAACTAGGTAACAGTGGTTATCTTTAAAATAATTAATATAATTAAACCATAAATTGACATTTATAGATATTGTTCAAAATGTCCACCATTTTTTCTATACACAATTCGGCTCTGCGTACAGTTGCTTGAATGGCTCTACGCAATTCAGTCGACGTTATTTCATTAAGAGCCCGTACAACTTTATTTTGCAGCTCTTCACGGGTATTTGAAGAAGTTTTATAAACTTTATTTTTGAAAGTGCCCCATACATAATAGTCGAGGGGTGTTAAGTCAGGTGACCTAGGAGGCCACCTGATATGATTTTGATTTGCGATAAGGCGTTCACCATGCAAGTTGTTTAAATATTCCATGACTCTTCTGGAATTATGTGGGGGAGCACCATCTTGTTGGAAAAACAGATTTTGTAAATGGGCAAGAGGAAGTAAGTCAAGAAATTCTACTGTCTGGTTTTGTAAAAAGAATAAATATCGTTCGCCAGTAAGTGTTCCATAAAAAAATATGGGTCCAATTATTCGATCTCCAAGTACTCGAAGCCAACAGTTAAACCCAAATCTCTCCTGAATATTCCCCCGCCCTACCAACCTCGGATTTTCTTGAGCCCACTACCTAGTATTATGTCTGTTAAACATACCTTGGTTCGTAAATCTACTTTCATCTGAATATAAAATATGAAAAGGAAAACCTGGGTTTTGTTGTACTGCATTTAAGAACCAGTTGCAATATACTAGCCTCCTGTCGTTATCATCTCCATAAAGATGTTGGTGTATTTGGTATTTATAAGACCGAAACTTATGTTTCTTTAAGATTCTGCAAACCTAAGACTGACTAATGTCGCATTCCATTGACAATTCCCTTGTTAATGTTGTTGGATGTACCGTCACAAATCCTAATACATCAATTTCTTTTTCCTCACTTACAATAAATGTTTGATGGTCATCTTGTTGATTGGGTTCGTTTCTTAATTCTTGTTCCACTCTGGCAAAGAAGTGTCTGCTTGGATGACGTCTGTTGGAATATCGTTGCTGATACAGTTCTGCAGCTGCAGTTGAATTTTTGAGACGCTCTCCATATATCAGTAACATATCGACCTTTTCATTTCTACTAAAATTATTCATTTTCTTTAATTTTTACTCAAAGAGATTTCCGCAACGCTTTATTTTGTATCTGTCTGACAGCTGATATTGTTTTATTACATTCAATGGCTACTATGATTTTTCCAATGTTATTAGGTTACCAGATTTACACATAAATGTGCCATTTTAGTTTCCAAAGCCCACTAATCTATTATCTATTAGCCGCATGTTTCTAAAAGCTTGGTTGCATTGTATTTTGGTTGAAATCTCAAATATTTCTTAGCGGATTTTTAAAATTTTGGTATCATTAGATTCGTATGAAAATGAGGTATTTAAAAATGTTGGTGAACGATTAAATTCCCATTTAAAAAACCGAGTTAGTGGGTAAAAATCACATTTAAAAATTTTAAACGCCTCTAGAGAATTAAGTAATGCAATCATATTGCTCTTTTTATTTTTATAGTAACGTAGCACACAAACTAAAATATATTTTGGGCACCACAGCACTCTAGATTCAGAAATAGATTTCCGGTCAAACCGGATGTGCACCAAACTTGATCTTTTATTGAAAAGATGGCATTTTAGTCGTGTAATAAGGCCTCCAAATTTCAATATTCTATTCCAAATATTTTAGGAAATATCGGGGCGAGCGCAATTCGTGACTCACCCGGTATATACGTGTACTAAATTTCAAGTGAATATCTCAATTTAATTTTGTCAGCCCTTTTAGTAATGGAGTGGGGTGGTGGAAGGGTTGAAAAATGTTATAAAAAAATCTGATACCATGGCTTCTAGTATACATATACACCAAATCCCAAGTTTCTGTGCTCATACAAGTTTGTCTTATTTATTTTTCTATATTTAACCCCCAACCCCTCAATTGAATTATCTCAAAATATAACCTAATTACAGATGGTATAATACATACATGGACCAAATTTCAAGTAATAGTTATTAATTATATAAGGGGATTAACAAGCCTTTACTCTATGAAAAGAAATGTACACTCGACATTTTCTGTCACATTTTTTCGAGTGGATTGAAAGGCTGTTAATCTCCAATGTTTTATTCACGACCACGGCTAAATTAGGAGCGTGAAAGCCGTATGAGAGCAGGTGAAAAATTCTGATTTTGAGAAACGTCAGATTTGACATGTTTATTTGACTAAGAATCTTTTAATTATTATTAAAAAATAGAAGGTCTTTGAATCGTTCTATCACATGAGTTTGTTTATTAGTTGATAAAAGCGAAAATATTTGCAAAATCAACAGAAAGAATGAGTGAGAATGCTGAGAATTTCTTCATTTCGGCAAGAAACTTAAGAAGCAGCATTACGTCTGTTACCAGCGAAAAGCAAAAGTGTATACGAGAAGGAATTAGTGGAATTCGATGACGGGCGAAAAAAGGGGCATAGGAGAAGGAGCATTTACAGAAGACGTGCTACCATCCCAATTTTTCAATGTTGAGAAACGGTTTGCTGCCTTTACAAGATAAGGTAGGAAATACAGGATGTGAATATTTCAATTTATACATTGAGCTTTTTATTTTGAACTCATTACAGGTTGCAACGATCATGGGAGTTGCAGGTGCTTGTCGGTGTAATGAATTAATCTCTTTGGATATCAGCTATGTTCAAGACAAAGGTAGTTACCTGTACGTACTCATTCCGGATCTGCAAACCAACATTTCAAAAAGGTTCACGATCATGGAATTAGCTTTTTTAGTCAATGCTCTAGAAATGTGTCAAAAATATATCAAACTAACGATGGGAGATTTTTTTTGCGATATGTGGTTGGAGAATTTACTACATAACGTGTAGGATCAAGACAATTTCGAAAACCTTTTCCAAAGTGGGTTCATTTCTTGCGCTCCTTGATCCAGAAAGTTTTACCGGACATGGAATGAGACGTTCTTCGGCAATATTGTTGGCCAATGCTGGGGGTGATATTGCCACTGCCAAGCGTCACGGTGGTTGGAAATCGACTACGGTAGCGGAATATTATATAGAAGAATCGCTGTCTAGCAAGATGGCAATCGTTGGAAAAATCCAGGTCCTACCGTGTACATCGACTAGCACGGTTACCAATGTCGGCGAAGTTGTGGATCACTCCATTTCTTAATTAGAAACACCCTATCGTTCTTGATATAAATGTTAATGTTAATATTAATAATAAATAAAATTCTATAAAATGGAAGCGTGATATTATCAATTTTAATCCACAAGGGTATTAAAGGGCTCTCAATCCACGGAAAATATACGTTTTATACCTTCCTACTATAGAGGTTGTGGATAAACATATGAATTTTATTCTATCAACCCTTTTAATAATACAGTGGGGCTGTCGGGGGAGTTGAAAGATATTATAAACAAATCTGAGACCTGGCTTCTAGTATACACAATTTTCCAAATTTTTGTACTCCGATCAGTTTGTTTCATTGATTTCCCCTATTTACCCCCAATCCTTCACTGGATATGTCCAAAAAACAATCCAGTTCCAGATCTCGTTATAATAAATACGTGTATACAATTTCAAGTCAATATCTTAAACCGTTCTAGAGAAAACGTGTGCACAAAAGAAATTACAGACAGACCAACAGATTTTTTTTTCGTTCAAATTTAAAATCTCGTTTCATGACGTTCTAAACCTATTTCAACAAGAAAACTGTTTCTACGATTACTATACTTCCACTGCACTACGTGGATATGGAAGTAAAAAAACATAAAATATGAGCAGCCCTCTTAAAGTGCGAAATATCAGAGAAGCTCCGTCATTTACATATCATTAGTAACGGGGACGACATCACATTAGCACAGTCGAGGCTTGCGGTTAGCAAGGGGTTTGTCAGATTAAGTCGCGCTCTGTCAAAATATTATGTAATTTACCTAAATGGAACCAGTGTTATTGTAAATTAAGTTAAAGCTTAATGTGTGCCATGTTGCAAAAACATAAATAGTAATTATACACAATACATGGTGCTTAAAGATGTAGTTTGCAGTGCTGTTGTAGCTGAAGGTGCGTTAATTGTACGATTAATTGTTTGATAGTTTTTCTTGAATATGTAGAGTATGGGGTCATTTGATAAAAATGCAATAAATTCCACTATTTTTAGATGAAAATTTGGCGTGTTAATCTATTATAATTTTATTACTACTAGTAGTAGAAATATCTGCTATTCGGACGGGTATATCAACGTTTGATGTAATCTATTATTTAGTCAGGGCAAAATAGGCGGAAAAACGCCTTTACTCGGAACCAGAGTGCATAAAATTACATGTATGATGGCTCATTTTATTCGTTAGAGTCTCTAGATCAAAGTTGGAAACAGTTTTTTGAGGAGTCAGCTGATAATTTGTTTATTGTGGAAATATAAACAATAAAAGTGATGTTCGATGAAATATTATATGAAATAAGGCACTGGCTCCATAAATTAAAGTCATTTTTTGATTTCAGTGTCATTTCTTATATTTTTGGGGTCACTGGTTCCGATTCTAATGTCAAAAAAAAGTACCAATACTAGAGGGCGCCACAGAAAAAGTTAAGTGAAGATGAAAATAATGACAAATGAATATTACATGAAATAAGGTATCATTCTGATACTGGAGGCAAAAAATGCGAATCGTAGAGGGCGCCACAGAAGAAACTAACATCAGATGGAAACGATTACCAACATGAAAAATGCCTCAAGAGTTAGGGAGATAGCAGTATTTTTCATGTTGGTAATTGTTTCCATCTGATGTTAGTTTCATCTGTGGCGCCCTCTACGATTCGCATTTTTTGCCTCCAGTATCAGAATGAGTGAACCAGAAAACGTAAAACATGACAAAGAAATATAAAAATTACAAAGAATTTCGAAAAAAAAAACCTTATTTCATGTAATATTCATTTGTCATTATTTTCATCTTTACTTAACTTTTTCTGTGGCGCCCTCTAGTATTGGTACTTTTTTGACATTAGAATCGGAACGAGTGACCCCAAAAATATAAGAAATGACACTGAAATCAAAAAATGACGTCAATTTATGGAGCCAGTGCCTTATTTCATATAATGCTTCCTCGAACATCACTTTTATTGTTTATATTTCCGCAATAAACAAATTATCAACTGACCCCTCAAAAAACTGTTTCCAACTTTGATCTAGAGACTCTAACGAATAAAATGAGCCATCATACATGTAGTTTCATGCACAATCACTCTGGTTCCGAGTAAACCGCCTATTTTGCCCTGACTAATTAACCGAATCTAAATTTTGACGATTAAATAGTAAGTACCTAGAAAATAATATTTAAAAAATTTCAAATACAGTTTATTATAATGACCTTAGGCCTACTTATACTATTGAAAATGTGTAAAGAGAGCATATTGAAATACACAACATCTTACCTCAAAATCAATCCTGAATTTAGGACTAATTACAGCACTTAACAAAAATTGGAGAGACAGTTTAAAAGTCCCATGCTTGGTTCTGCTGGATTACAGACTCTTAATTTATTAAGCCATGAACTAAGCTATTATAGATTCGCAGAATATGTTTGTCAGTTATTTGTCAAATAGGCTAGAGATTTTTGAAGCTGATGACATAAAATCAGTCCTTCCAGTGATGAGGTATGGTGTTCCACAGGGTTGCATATTAGGAGCAATCATATTTAGTCTATAAACAGCTAAGTTACCTCCATAATAAAATAAAATATATTATTCATCCAGGCAAGCTCAGCTCTATATATGGTAAATCTGGATAAACTATTTGTTTGGTCAACTAAAAATTAATTAAGAGATTATGGTTTATATTTTAACGCAAATAAAAGTTATTATTTGATCATAGGTAGAAAAAACTCTCGGAGTAAGATTAATTTTTATAATTTTACGGCAGTTCACATTAATAACGTTGAGAGCAAAAAGAAAAAAATAGGGATATATTTGATGGCAACTTAAACTTTAAAAATCATGTGATAAATAAATTAGGAATACTATATATTATAACAATCAAATAGCTCTTTGGCTACTTAGCCAAACTGATGAGAACCAGAAGATTGAAAGCTATCAAGTAGATTGACTCAAATGCAGAGAACAATGTTTGTCCAAATTTGCTCAAAGAACAAAGTTGTACCCGGTCGAGCATTTGCAGAGTCTTTCATCAAAAGAGAATGAATCGAAACAACGAAGTTTTTTGCAAATGTGATTCCACGTTCACAAATTCTTGATACTGTATATGAGGCTGAAATCTATATATAAATTTAAATACATATGACCATCTAATATTAAATATAGCATAGTTTAGGCATTTCTATATGCTCAATTTGATTATTGCCTGACTCTAGTACAATGTTCTTATACATAAATTTAAAAGTAACTACTATCTATTGGTCAAAATATATGTTCACTTTTTGTCCAGTGTATTTGGAAATATAATCATATTACTCTTATTTAAAGAAAACATCAATATTTAGAAGTGGAATTGCGTTATAAATTATTTTAACATTTGAAATGTTAATGTTCGCGTATAGGACAAAATTGACGAGTTTTTTCCAAGGCCGTCGACATGAAAGTATCAAAGTTAGATGACGTAATACCGAGCGAGAGCTTGTCACTATGTGGGAAGCGATGATGTGTAGTCGGTCAGCGCCAATCGATATTGTACCGACTGTTTAACTATTTCTTCCGTGCTGTAGCGCTATTTGTCAACTCCTGGGCACGCCGAATTTTTATTTTTATTTTGTAACGATTACGTTACTTAGCGTCTGTGACGCCAAGGACGTTCCCAAACCCATCAGGACCTTGGTGTGGATTCCGGGACCAGTAATGGAACCGGAAAAAACACTCAAGCGACTGAGGGTACAGAATCCAGGGTTGCAAACAAGCACTTGGACCGTGGTGGACACGAAGCCCGATCCAAAAGGACATCAACTCATCCTATTGATGGATGAGGCGTCATGGCAACGCATAGAGAAGCTTCAATGCAGACCCTATTTCAACCTAACCAGGGTTTTATTCAAAGCCCTGGGGAGGAAGAAAGAAGGGGAGCAGAACGAGCGAAAAGAGGAAACTCAAGGGACGCATGACGAACCAGAGGGGATGGAAATCGCGACAGAGGGGACCAGCAGCGACCCCTCTCTCCAGTGATTACATTCACATTTATACAGGTAAATATACATCACTGCAAGGCGGCTTCGGCCGCCTTGCAGAGATACATATTAATTAATAATATAGATATAGTACTGATACAAGAACCTTGGGTTTACAGGGGGCGAATCAGAGGACTACAGGTGGGACAAGGATGGGAGGTAATCAGCCCAGCAGAGGAACACCCAAGAGCTTGCATCATAGCAAAGAAAAATACCAATCTGCTACCAATGTGGAGACTTTGCACGAGAGACCTAATGGTAGCAAGAACTAACACCGATATGGAAGGGTCAATGAAGGAGCTAGTAATAGCTTCGGCATACCTTCCTTATGATCAACCAGGACTACCTCCAACACAGGAAGTTAAGGAACTAGTCCAGCAATGCGAAACAAATCATCTAGAGTTAATACTATGCTGTGATGCCAACGCACACCACATCATTTGGGGGAGCACAGGAAACAACACAAGAGGTGAGTCACTCCTAGAATTTATTATTAGTAATAAGTTAGAAGTAGTAAACCGCGGAAACGAACCGACTTTCGTCACAACAACAAGACGAGAAGTTCTCGACATCACAATTACCACACAACGCGCGGGACGAGTGGTAAGTGAATGGCACGTGTCCCAAGAACTATCGCTATCGGATCACAGGTACGTAAGATTCAAAACAGCACCAGCTCGGTGGCGCAATGCTGAAGGTGGTTGGCTTGCGACCACGGAGTCCCGGGTTCGAATCCTGGCTAGGGTATGGATGTTAGTGGCGTTTTTTCATGTGTTACCGAGACGGTAGCAGTGACCTAGACCACTGTTGGGTGGCACAACATGTCTAGTCGCTGTTATCTCTCCTGGGTTCGAGTCTCAGCTGCGGTAGATGGCAATATCGCAGGGAATGGTTGTTGTGTTGATGTCTATGTGTACGTGTCCTGGTTGAGTGGTAGAGCAGCAGTAGCTGAACTCCGCCAGGACGTTAATATAAATAAGGCATTAAAAAAAAAAAAAAAAAAAAAAAACCCCACCGGAAGAAGGGAGGATGAGCAGAAACCCAAGAACCTGTGACTGGGAACTCTTCAAGGAGAACCTAGAACAGGGGCTGAAGGACTGCCCATCAAGACCACAAACACCGGCGGAAGTGGAACTACTGAGCGATCTAATAACCTCAGCAGTAATAACAGCCTTCGAGTCAAGCTGTCCTCTGAAAGAGAGAGGGGCCAAACGTGAAACCACATGGTGGAACCGCGGGCTCTCCTCCAGGAGGGCAGAGGTTCGAAGGCTGTTTAATCAAGCCAAAAGGACTGGCAGATGGGACGAATACAAAGCGACCCGTCTAAAATACGTCTACGCCATAAGAGAAGCCAAAACCAAATCATGGAGGAAGCAATGCGAGAAGATAGAAAATACTCCAGAAGCTGCCAGACTCCAAAAAATCTTACAGAGAGACAACCAGGTAAAGATTGGATCTCTGCAAAGACAACAAGGGGAGTATACAAATACCGAGAAGGAGACTCTAGAACTACTACTGGAGACACACTTCCCAGGTAGCGTAACCACTCCACAAGACAGAAGCGGTCCACCCGAAGATATACCAATAAGAAGGGCATCAAAGGAGGACTGGAAAACTTCAAATAGCATAATAAACAAAACAAGACTTGCATGGGCAATCAACTCATTTGAACCATACAAGTGACCAGGGCTGGATGGAATATTTCCAGCCCTACTTCAACAGGGAATGGACATACTTGCAACACCCCTGTGTACACTATTCAGGGCCAGTTTGGCCCTGGGTTACGTGCCAACTGAATGGCGGAAGGTAAAGGTGGTATTTATACCAAAACCAGGGCGTGACACTTATGCCCAGGCCAAATCCTTCCGACCCATCAGCTTAACATCATTTCTCCTGAAAACCCTGGAGAAACTGGTTGACAGGCACATCAGGGACGATAGAATGAGCATAAAACCTCTACATCGAAACCAGTATGCCTACCAAACAGGAAAATCTTGTGAGCTCGCAATACACGAGCTTACGCAAAAAATAGAAAGGGCCCTGGACAGTAAAGAAACTGCCATAGGAACCTTCCTAGACATCGAGGGTGCTTTCGACAATACCTCATTCGACTCGTTAAACGAGGCAGTGAAGAGGCGCGGAGTTGAAAAGTCAATTACAAGATGGATCGACTCAACACTCAGAACTAGAAAAATTCAGTCCACGCTAGGATCCACAACAGAGGAGGTGTCTGTGACCAGAGGATGCCCGCAGGGGGGAGTCCTATCTCCTCTCCTGTGGTGCTTGGTTGCAGATGAGCTTCTATCTCGACTGGAACGGCGAGGAATATATGCGCAAGGCTATGCAGACGATATCGCCATCCTGGTAACAGGAAAACACGAGGGCCCTGCATCGGCAAAGATGCAGCGAGCCCTTGTCACGGTAGAAGAATGGTGCACACAAGAAGGTCTTTCTGTGATTCCGGGGAAGACCACTGTGGTCACCTTCACAAGAAAGAGAAAACTCAACCGGGATAGTCTATATCTCAGAGGAAAAGAATTACAGGTGAGCACGGAAGTCAAATATCTGGGACTGACTTTAGACACCAAATTAAACTTCAATGCACATCTAGATAGAGTGACTACCAAAGCTACGCGGGCCTTATGGGCTAGCAGAAGAATGGTAGGTAAAAACTGGGGACTACAACCAAGAATGGCACACTGGCTGTACCAAATGGTTGTAGTACCAATAATTACCTACGCCTCCCTGATCTGGTGGCATAAAGCCGGAAAAGGGGAGGCAATGAGAAAACTAAGAAAAGTACAAAGACTAGCATGTCTAGGCATAACGGGAGCAATGTCAACAACGCCTACCGCAGCCATGGAAGCACTACTTTGCCTGCCTCCACTACACCTAGTCGTGGAGAGCGAGGCAATGTTAGCGGCGTATAGGCTGAAAACAAACGGACATGGGACCATTCCAAGAAAGGGGCACCATACAGAAATATTTCAACAAATAAGGAAAAATCGCATACTAGATATGCAGTCGGATAGAATCAGCACAAGCCACAACTTCACAAAGACCTTCAGGGTATACATGTTATATTAAAAAATAACAGTACGACACTGTTTTATAAGTAAGGTTCTTAGTAGTATCAAATTACATAATGTTGATAACGACTTCTCTTGGTAATTGCTTATCTCACATATCATATTTCACACATTGTTATACTTCCATTCTCACAGTAATGCCAAATTGCAAAATTGCTTTTCCTTTGTTTAACGTCTAGCTGACAAAGCTTTTGAAATATTATAAATATGACCAGCAGACGATTTTGTAGCCAGTATTATACTCACCTTTACAATAAACTTTTAATTCTACAATTTTATATTTTACTCAGAGTCATCGATGACTCTAATTAATTAAATAAACATTTTTTAAAAAGACAAATACCAAGTATCAAATATAACAGTGGCGCAGTCGTACCGGATCTAGAAAAACGCACAAGTTCGGGAGCCTAACTTCTGGTAAAGTGTCCAAGGGAACAAGGAGAACATCTGGAGAAAAAGGTGCCTAACCAGTGGAAAACAACCAGAAGAACAAGGAGACCTTCCTAGCTGTGACGGTGGATCCCAATCCTTCAACTAGAGAAAGAACCTACCAATGGAAATATTAATGTAAGTCATTTTAAGAATCATCTCGTTTTATTTTATTATTTTTCACAATTATTTTATAAAAGTGCTATATACACTCAGCGAACAAAATACAGTTCTATTATCAAATAATTTTTTCCTTAACAAAATAAACGCGACAAGTTTAATTTAATTTTAATTAGCGTAAGAAACGTATTATACTGCTAATACGTCACCGTGTATTATACAGTTAATACACAAACTACCTAAATAAGTTTTTAAAAAACTAATTTCCTTTTCTCAAAAAGGTAATTTTTAACAATTTCAAGTTAACATTTAATTTAATTTCTATACTTTCTAAATAAAAGCAACAATGCCAGAAACATCGCAAACCACGCAAACAGTACAAAGTGCAAGGATAGAGCAAATTGAGCCTTACAAGCTCTCTGAAATTTTTTCTGTCATACCGGAATTCGATGGCAATGCCATTAATTTACAAACCTTTTTAAACTCTTGCATTTATGCACAGGGCATGGCAATCAACGATCAAAAAATTTTACTAACACTTCATATAAAAAATAAATTGCGTGGCAGAGCTGCCGAATTAATAAATTCCCGTAATCCCGATACATGGGCAGAAATAAGAGTCTTGCTCGAAACTCATTTCGGAGACTCTCGCGACCTGACATCGCTTATCCAAGACTTACAACGCATTCACCAAATGCCAGGTGAATCTGCATTAACTTTTGTTGCGCGTCTACAGACGCATAATGCGAAAATGCATGCGGCCATACAAAAACAACGCTTATCTGGCGAGCAGAAACAATCGCAGTCAGAATTAATAGAAACTATGACCCTGAACACTTTGTTGACGGGTTTAGAGTCAAAACTAGGCCAAATAATACGTGCTGGAAACCCAACAAGTATGTTACAAGCAATTAATAGGATTAGAAGAGAATTGCAACTCTCTTATTTTGAATCCCAAAAATATTCCAAAAATAATAATAATAATAATGTTAAAAATCCAGTGCCTCCTCAACAAAAACGACCAAACGTAAATTTTCAACAAAAATTTTGTTCATTTTGCAAACGAAACGGGCATATAATAAACGAATGTCGCACAAGGCAACAACAATTATTTATGCCATCAACTTCACAAAATTTCCAAAGACCAAACTTTCAAGGTAATACAGGTTTTCAAAATTTTGCACAACAAACCAGTCAATTTAATTCTAGAACTTATCCACAAAATAGTCAAGTTAATCAAGCACAACAAAATAGGCCCTTAGCAATTAGACCGAATCCTAATTTTATTCAACAAAGACCATCAGCGATACAACCAAATCCGAATTTTAACCGTTTCAATCAACAAAAGACTCATCATTTAAATTATGAACCTTATGACCAATATAATTTTGACCAATATGAAGATTATTCTCCTGAATATCAAAACGCTGATACAATGTACGATAATTTCAATCTAGAAAATAATCAAACCTTTTCGGAAAATTATGCATCTAATTTTCAAGAAGAACAGTACGAGAATTATACTGCTAATTCTCAGATGCCGCAAGAGAATTATACTGCTAATTCTCACTTGCCGCAGGAGGATTATACTGCTAATCCTCAGGATTTTTACAAAAGTCCGGAGTATCTCACGGATACTCCAACAGCGAATTGCGAATTGGATCAAATTTCCCACCAAATTCAGAATATGAACCTCAACGACAATTTCGACCCGTTTCTGAACTTCCCAGAACAGAAGTTCATGTAGAAACACTTTCACATGCTTTATTGACTGTAAATTCAAATAATCTTTATTATATCAAAGACATCACAAATAAATTTAAAATTCTTATTGATTCTGGTGCAGGAATTTCAATTTTTAAACCAAAAACGGCAGAAAATTACAAAAGGAGATTTTCTGAAAATATTATTATACAAGGCATAACTGAACAAAAAATTAACATTAACGAATCTGTTCTTATACCATTTACCGACAATAATCCGCACAAAGTTTACATTCATAATTTGGATATAGAATTCGACGGACTACTAGGCGCAGACTTTTTAGAACACTATGAATGTATGGTAGATATTAAAAACAAGCGACTAATTACGAATTTCAAAACCGTACCGATATTTAAAGCTACGGGTGACGAAAAAACACAAAATTTACCTATGCAACCAACTACAAATTCCAATATTAACAATCAAATTCGGAATCAAATTCCATGCAACGCGAAAAATCAAAATTTAATTTCAATCGAACCACGCATGGAAAAAATATTTAAATTAAAATGTAATTTACGAAATACCGAGGCTATACTGTTAGCCCAGGAAAATGAAAAAGTTCGCTTACCAAATGCAATTGTAAAAATCGACGACAACGGGGAATTCTTAACATCAATAATAAACGCTCATGCAATTCCCAAAATAATCGATTTCTCGAATCTTAAACTTGAACCAGTTCAAAAATTTAGATCAATTTTTAATTTAAACTCTCAAAATCCGGACAGTCCTCAACATACAGACAGAAATTTCGAAATTAGAAACCAACTACGATTAGATCATTTGAACGAAGAGGAAGCCGAATTAATAACAGAACTTTGTCTAAATTTTTCTGATATATTTTATTTAGAAGGCGACAATTTAAGCTTTACCAACGAAATTAAACATTCTATTGACACGAACGATTCTAAACCAGTTTTTACAAAATCATATCGCTACCCTCATATTCACAAAGAGGAAGTTAAAACTCAAGTCTCTAAAATGCTAGACCAAGGTATAATCAGACCATCAATTTCACCCTGGTCATCCCCGGTTTGGGTTGTACCTAAAAAATTAGACGCCTCCGGTAAACAAAAATGGCGAGTTGTAGTAGACTACAGAAAACTTAACGAACTGACTATTGACGACAAATATCCGCTTCCAAATATTTCGGACCTTCTTGATCAATTAGGCAAGTGCCAATATTTTACCACGTTAGATCTTGCCTCCGGATTCCATCAAATAGAAATCGACGCGAAAGATATTCAAAAAACTGCTTTCACAGTAGAAAACGGTCATTTTGAATTTGTACGAATGCCATTTGGACTGAAAAATGCTCCATCAACATTTCAAAGAGTGATGGACAACATTTTGTTAGGTATCCAAAACGAACGGTGTCTCGTCTACATGGATGATATTATTATCTATTCGCCTACCATTCATGACCACATTTCGCGATTAACGGAAGTATTTAAACGTTTACAAAAAGCCAATCTCAAAATTCAACCGGACAAATGCGAATTTTTACGCAAAGAAGTTGCATATTTAGGCCATCTTATTACTAAGGACGGGGTAAAACCAAATCCCGCTAAAGTTGACGCGATTCTAAATTTTCCTCAACCGAGAAACCCTAAGGAAATAAAATCATTCCTAGGCTTAGCTGGATATTACAGACGTTTTATACCTAACTTTTCAAAGATTTCTAAACCTTTAACAAAATTATTGCAAAAAGACATACTTTTCGACTTTGACAATGATTGCTTAAACTCCTTCGAAAATTTGAAACGAGCGTTAACAACAACTCCGATTCTTATTTATCCAAATTTTGACGACGTTTTCATCCTAACTACTGATGCCAGCGCATTTGCCATTGGTTCCGTGCTCTCGCAAGGAAATATAGGCAAAGATTTACCAATAGCTTATGCATCTCGAACTTTATGCGCGGCGGAGACTAAGTATTCAACGATAGAGCGCGAGCTATTAGCCATAGTATGGTCAGTAAAACACTTTAGGCCATATCTATTCGGAAGAAAGTTCAAGTTAGTAACCGATCATCGACCACTTACCTGGCTATTTTCGATAAAAGACCCAGGAAGCAGACTCGCACGTTGGCGACTCAAATTAGAAGAATACGACTATGAAATCATCTACAAACCCGGTAAAACCAATAAAAACGCGGACGCGCTATCGCGAGTTAAAATCAATCACTTTTCGGAATGTTCCAAATTTTATTCAAAAATTCTAGCCGCGAACGAAGACGACGAATCAGAAGATGACGAACCAAACAATGACGAAAACCCGAACAATAACAACAAAATCACTAAAGAACAAATCTCTCAAGAATTTGATATCTTTTGTAATTTGTATAAGACGAAATCCTTAATAGATTATTCTAAAATTCAAACTTCAAACAGACAACTTTTAGACAAGGAACACAAAAATATTATAACATTCTTTCAACAAAATAAGTTAGAAGATTTGCATCATAAAATTATTGAGGACATGTTCGAAGAACACCCCGAGTTTTATAACAACACTATTAACGTTGTCTCAAGCAAATCAGTCAGGCATAGAAAATATTTTATTGTTCCTTTACCTTTTGATGTAGATTCAATAAACGAACATTTATTCATGGTATTGTACAAAAGACAAGACATTTTGGATCTTTCTAAAACATACTATGTAGAAAATAATTTAGATCTTCCAATACTCGAAATGCTATCTTTTATTTTTGCAGAAAAAGACTTGAAAATAGTTATCTGTCAAAATATTGTTAAAACCCCCGATGAAGACGAAATTCCAATTATTTTAGATCAAAATCATTCAGGTAAAAATAACTTACACCGTGGTATTAACGAAACTATTAGAAGGATTAGAGTAAAGTACAATTGGCGAGGCTTAACGAAAGACGTAGAAAACTTTATAAAAAATTGCGAGACATGCGAAAAAACTAAAGTCTGTCGTAAAAATCTTAGCAACCCTCTGGTAATTACCGAGACTCCAAAAACACCATTCGAAAGAATAAATGTTGATCTATTCGAATTTCCCACGCGAAATTACGCTGTTACAATTCGCGACGAATTAACAAAATTTACTCAAGCCTATGCTGTTCCAGATAAATCCGCGAAATCAGTTGTAAATACCTTATTGCTTTACTTTCAACACTACGGTACCCCGTTGAGAATTCATTGTGATTACGGCGGTGAATTTGACAATAAATTATTAAAAGACCTTTGTACGCTCTATGACATAAAACTGACATACTCAAGCGTAGGACATCCCCAATCCAACGGATCTCTCGAGCGATTTCACGCTACATTAGCCGAAATGATAAGAGTCCACAAAACTGAAAATCCGAATGAACATCCATTCACAATATTACCATATGCAATTATTTGCTATAACAATTCGGTTAACAAAACACATGACTTCACACCGTACGAACTCATTTTCGGACATACGTCTATTAGACCGCCCGAAACTTTGTACAACCAAAAAGAATTAATAACGAAATACATAAGAGATTTAAACAACAGAATATCTCACTATTATAAAATCGCCCGCAGTCGAACGCAATCTCAAAAGGAGAAAGCGAAAGTTCGCTTTGACAGAAATGTCCCAAAAAATCGACCTGAATACAAAGTTGGCGATAAAGTATATGTGAAAGATTCTCAAATTAAAAACAAACTTCAAAATAAATTTAACGGCCCTTTCAAAATCATAGAAATTTTCCAAAATTCTGCTACCTTATTAAATCTTGAAACAAATCAAGAAACTAAAGTAAATTTCGATAGAATGAAACCATATACTGAAAATTAAATTTATTTTCAGGTTTATCCTGCTGTTCGGATCAGCACTCGCACAATATAAAATAATACCAATAAATAACACTGTTGGTGTATTTTACCACAAAGACACGGACATCGTAGTGACAAACGAAAAATGGACATTACTGGTACATAAAAACATATCATCCCTTAAACTAGCCTTCGATAAGAACCAACGAATTTTAGATACGATTCTCAACACCCTTGACGGTGCTCATCAAAAAATGATCACTTTCAGAAGCGAAGTCAAAACAGATCTTAACCTTCTAACACAAATTTCCAAAACTATAGAGTCTAAATTTGATGAAGTATTTCTAGACACGAAGAGATATAAACGCGGAATATTAAATGGTATCGGCACAATTTTCAAATCAATAACTGGAAATCTAGACGCCGAAGATGGCGAATATTACGCTAATTGCATTAATAAATTAAATAACGACGAACATCAGTTAGAAAATTTAATAAAAAACCAAATTTCAGTCACAACATCGGTAATCAAAAATTTCAATTCAACCATTCAAAAATTGCAAATTGACGAAGAAACATTTAATAAAGACATGCAAGAAATCGATCGCACAATCGAAACCATGACGCGAAACATCGAAGCTGTAGAAACAAAATTAATATTCTTACACATTTGTGAACAATTAATGGCAAGCTATTTGTATATTGAAGATAACTTGAATGATATTCTAAATTCAATAACATTTGCTCGATTGGGAATCATTCATTCATCAATCATAACTCCCGATCATTTAGTAACGGCATTACAAGAAATTTCACAGAGTTTGCGAAGAAACAATTTGCCTCTTCCAATCAAATTATCGGCAGTTGCTCAATATTTAGACATTATTGAATTAAAAGCATTTCAAGTAGATTCCAACTTAATATTTGTTTTAAAGATACCACTTGTTGAACCTCAGAACTATAATACCTACCGTTTATACCCTATCCCTATATTTGATAACAGAACTGGTCTTCATCATATTTTATCCATTTCTCAAAAATTTATCGCGAGAGATGATGATTCTTTAATGTACATACCGATAACAAATCTAAAAGAATGCAAACCCCTCTACTTTGGAACCAAACTTTGCTCAAACCTGTTTGCATATCCTATTGATCAGAATGCCATATGTGAAGCTAGGATTCTGAAACAACCAATTAAACTTCCTGAAAATTGCCAAACCTCCTTCATTA
This sequence comes from Stenurella melanura, assembly GCA_963583905.1. Lineage (NCBI taxonomy): Eukaryota > Metazoa > Arthropoda > Insecta > Coleoptera > Cerambycidae > Stenurella > Stenurella melanura. The sequence goes on along the minus strand of OY757309.1, from coordinate 79,530,667 downwards.
TTAGTCAAGGGTACAATGTTCAAGAACTCGAAGAGAACACGTGGCTGATAATAAATTCCGAACCTCTCCATATTACTATTAGCTGCCCGAAGAGAGAACCAGCAACGGAGCTGATTAATAAAAATTCAATTATAAAATTACAACCTGGATGTTACGCCTTCGCAGGTATCACCAGGATACAAGCCAGTGCCAAGGACCTCTCCGAAATTAAAGACAATTCCCATCCTGTGCAAATCCCATTTGAATGTTGTAACCAGTTGCCCGACAAAATTCAACTACCTAAATTAAAACCATTGAAACTCAACAATTTAAATATCGAGGATTTGGATATTGCCAAAAACAAATTAGAGCAATATTCTAAAGATCTGGACGATCTCATCAACGAACCTTTCGTGGCCAAACATATGTCCTGGTTCACGTATTTCACCATCACCTTCATCATTTCCATAATTCTACTTTACGCGTTTTGTAAATGTAGAAGGAAGAGACGTTTACTGAAGATCGAACCCTCTACAGGCGATTCTCCTTCACCTCCTCCAGGACGAAGCAAAACCTTCATGAAATTACCAAGTTTAATCCCTCCAAGAAAGCGACCCGGTATCAAACCTCAAGAAGAAGATATCGAGTTATCATAGACTTTCCAGTGAACCACTAATTTTTGTTTATTGACTTAAACTTTTATTCTTTCTATTTTATGCTTATTATTTTATTCACTCAATATTTTATTATTATCTTTGCATTATATTCATTTTGTTTTATTATTACTTTTATATTGTATTCAATAATCATTTTATTCAAAAGTTGTTGTATAACAATCAACTTTTTTATTAAGGGGGAAGTTGTTATATTAAAAAATAACAGTACGACACTGTTTTATAAGTAAGGTTCTTAGTAGTATCAAATTACATAATGTTGATAACGACTTCTCTTGGTAATTGCTTATCTCACATATCATATTTCACACATTGTTATACTTCCATTCTCACAGTAATGCCAAATTGCAAAATTGCTTTTCCTTTGTTTAACGTCTAGCTGACAAAGCTTTTGAAATATTATAAATATGACCAGCAGACGATTTTGTAGCCAGTATTATACTCACCTTTACAATAAACTTTTAATTCTACAATTTTATATTTTACTCAGAGTCATCGATGACTCTAATTAATTAAATAAACATTTTTTAAAAAGACAAATACCAAGTATCAAATATAACATACATACCCAATAGGGAAGAGGAAGGAACAAGGCAAATGCGAAGACATTCAAATGATACCATATGGTATACTGACGGATCAAAGACGTCAAGTAGTACTGGAGCAGGCGTTGCGGGGGATCAACCAGGGATAGATATCAGTCTAAACCTAGGCAGTACCGCAACGGTGTTTCAAGCAGAAGTCACAGCTATAGAAATCTGTGCACAAGAAATGATGCAGAGGTCATACACAGATAAGAGAATCCGCATCATCACTGACAGTCAAGCAGCTCTCAAAGCTCTGAATGCAGTAGAGGTACGTTCTAAAACGGTAAAAGACTGCCTCGAATCCCTGGCGAAACTGGCGGAACACAACAGCATACAACTGGAGTGGACGCGAGGACACCAGGGAAACGAGGGCAACGAAAAAGCAGACAAGCTGGCCAAAGAAGGTGCCAAAGCAGCCTTGATAGGTCCCGAGCCATCTTGCGGGATATCATATAATACCGCAAGAAGAATGGTAAAGGAACTATTGAGACAGAAACACAACTTGTACTGGACTGAGACGCCGGGGATGAGACAGTCACGTATGCTCATCATTGGCGGACCTTCCAAGACAAAGACTAACGAACTGCTGAAGCTGAGCAGAAAACAGCTGAGATGTGCAGTAGGCATCCTGACAGGACACTGCACACTGAACAAACACCTAACCAATATAGGTGTGAAAGACAATCCATATTGCAGGATGTGCGAAGAGGAGGAAGAAACTCCCTACCACATACTCTGTGATTGCCCGGCCTTGGTGGCTGGAAGGTTCTCACACTTCGGGGGGCCAACCGTGACCCCGGAAGAAATAGCCAGATTTTCCATTGATCGTACACTCTCCTTCTGGAGAGGAACGAGATTAATGGGGTAATGAGACTATGGGGTACAATAAGCTTAAGCTTCAGTACAGCGGGGATCTGGTACCGCAACCCATAACGAAAAAAAAAAAAAAAAACGATTACTGAACTTTTTCACAAATTCAGGTTTAATTTGAAGGCAAAAATAATGTTTTCTTTCTTTTTCCTATAATAATTTCAATCTCTCATGGGATGGTTAGGTGGTTAGGATAGTTACGTTGATTTTTATTTTGCTATCTAATTGGTAATAACTATCAGCGCCGCAGGCAGTATTAGCGTCGCAGAAAAAGAAAAGGGGGTGCAGGGAGTGTCCCACCGCTTTTAACATTGGAAATGTTAATGTTCGTATATGGGGTCAAAGTTACGAGCTTTATCCAAGGCCGCCGATATGAAAGAGTCGAGATCAGAAGACGTAATTCTGAGCAAGTGTGCACACTGTGCACAGTATGAGTATGCGCGGAGAAGATGAAGTTATAATGCGGTGGTGGTCAGCGCCAATTGTAGTTGCCATGGATTCACAAAGTTTGACAAATAGTGAATAGTTATTTTTATAACAAGTACCTAAAATCATGTTTTTGGAACAGATCGTAGCTGTTTCCAGGCGAGGCGAAGCCGAGTCCGGAATAAGTTTATGTTTTATGTATTATGTTATCATTTCTAATGTCCCAATGATTGCAAGGATTGCGAAATTTGTGAATTTTTTGGCTTATTTTTTATATAAAGCTTACAACAGCCAAATGTCAATAACCGGCACAAAATAGCCTTTTTAAAAGCCTTTATCGATTCTTATTAGATTGTATATTAATTAATCAACTACTTTCAGCTTCCCTCTTCAAACTTGAGTGACTCAACGGCACTTTATAGATGCGTCCTGGTTCATTGCAGGTCAGTCGGGGTTGCGAAAAAATTGCCCATCGGCTTTGCACTGAGTATCTACGCTTCTCTTTTCTGTGCTGAATTTAAGCTTCTTCCTGGCGTCCTTATCAGTAGATTCGGTTTTTAGATATTTCTCCAGGATGTGCTTATTTCTGGATGGAGTACCAGTTGTTCCTCTGATCAGGTTATTTAACTAGTGTAAATGTTTCCTTTCCCTGTCGAATAAAAGCGCTCAGTCCTATAATAGAGGAGCAAATTCTAGCTGTACTAATCTATGGACGCCGTCTTTTTTCTTGACGCATAACGTGTGTACATTTATTCGCTCTTGAATGATGTATTATCTCTGATAATCACAGCAATAGTGCTTATTGCTGTGATTTTGTTCTCGATGTTTTTGGTCTTCGAGCCTAATGCGTCGCCGTCGGTTGTTCTTGCTTGCTTCTCTAATTATCATTTCGTCGTTGTCGATCTCGACATATTCTTCTTCTTCTTATTTTTATTTATTCATTGGTAAATACTAGATTTTCGGTCGGCGTCTTTCGCCACTATATCTTGATATTAAGACAAGAAAGCGTCATATTTTGTGAAGTCCAGTGTTCAATGTTTTTAGTGTATAATTATTGTGTTTTATTAACGTTGATGTATATTATATATTAATTTATTATTTGTTGTGAATTTTTAATAACATTTACTATTGTAACAATTTTTAAATATTATTTTATGTTATTAACGTGTGTTCAATAACTGACCTGTCATATCTATACAAATGTATAGCCAAATGAATAAATAATTTTATTATTATTATTATTAACTTGAAATTTGATACACGTATGTATTATAAAGACATCTGGCACTAGATTATATTTTGAAATGATTCCGTTGAAGGGTTCGGGGTTAAATAGAGATAAATAGGGGAAAATAATTAGAGGAAGATGGTACGAGTACAGAAACTTGACATTCTGTGTATGTACTTGAAGCCAAGACCTCAGATTTTTTTTATAATATTTTTCAACCCCCCACCAGCCCTACTCACTCCATTATTAGAGGGGTTGATAAAATAAAATTGAGATATTGACTTGAAGTTTGGTACACGTATATATTATAACGACATCTGGAACTAGACTATATTTTGAAATGGTTCCGTTGAAGGGTTGGATGTTAAATAGGGGCAAATAGGAAAAAATAAGTAAAGCATACTGGCAAGGGTACCGAAATTTGGGATTTCGTGTATATACTAGAAGTGAAGGCCTCAGGATTTACAAAAAATATATAATTCACCCCCCTACCATCCCTACTCCATTATTAAAAGAGATGATAAAATTGATTTGAGATTTTTCACTTGAAATTTGGTACACATATGTATTATCACGACATCTGAAACTAGATTATATTTTGATATGATTCCGTTGAAGGAGTGGGGGGAAAGTAGAGGTAAATGGGGAAAAATAAGTAAAGCAAGCTGGTAAGAGTATAGAAACTTGGGATTTGGTGTATATACTGGAAACCAAGGCCTCAGATTTCTTTCTAATATTTTTCAACTGCCCCAAATGTTATTAAAATTATATGACCAACAATTTCCACATACTAGAGTGCAAATATAGTCAAGATGTTTCCTTTATAGTGACTTATAGGAGAAATCTGGTTGTGGAAGTAGTGATTCCTTAAGCAGCGGTTTTTTTGTTTAGCAAAGTCAAGAATAGACAACAGTGGCCATTAAGATAAGATTTCTCATCACATCAAGATAAGATTTCTTATCTTGACTTTTTAAAATTATTTCTTGACATTTTACTGTGTTAAAGTTAAAGTTTATTTATGGTCTAAAGTTCCCCTATACGGTTAACCTAAGAATTTCTTTCGAACCTAAAGTTCCTTCCTCACGTGCTGCCTGTAAATTATGTTCCACTCCTGAGCCCGAGAGTAGGAAATTACCATCAAGTGAGGACATTATTTGCGTACTTTGCGTTTATCTGTAACGGCGATTTGCAAAGCAAAACTAACTTGGGATTAGCCGCATTTGAAATGTCCCGACATGCAACTGATACCAGCTTCAACAGCTAAGTTTTAAGGCCAGAGACCAAAGAGATAATCCCATTGGAAGCCTCCCTGAGATGTTTGTTCTGCACTATTACTGTTGTGTTTTCAGACATTGCCCTTTCTCGCATAATAGTTATTGTTGTCGCTGGTAGCGGAAGCAGTTGACCCGGCGCATCCGCCAAAATTAGCTGGCACTTAAAAGTATCCCGTTTCAAGTGTCTGCTCTCCAGCTCTTGACGCGATTTAGTTATTTTGTGTTGCTGCCGGTTTTATCTGTTTAACTTTAACTTTTGCTAGTTGGGTTTCATTGTTTGCAACAGAAAGCTGAATAAAATTCGATTTGTCACGGTTCGCTCTGGGAACTCGATAGATTTTAAGAGCAGATTACTTTGTGGATTTTACTGCGGAGTTGTTGAAATTGTAAGTAATTCAGACGATTATTTGATTACAAAGGAAGATGTCTACAATGTCTACATTTTTGCCAGTTACTAGTGCTGCATTAAGCTGCAAGCAGAAAGACGAAGCGAAGGTGCAGAGAATGGAACGTACTGATTCCTATTGTTCTTGCCTATATTAAGAATGTTATTGCATTACAATATAAGTAATAAATAAATTATAAATAAATAAATAAATAATTATTTTGGCATTTTATTCACGTGTAGTAAGTACATTAACTATTGGAAAACAATTTATACCTGTATGCATACAGTGTGTTCCTTGTTAAAAGAGATATGAAATTTTCTTACTTGAAATGTTAAGCTAAATGTAACAATTCTTATTAAACAACAGTATTACAAAACCCTTCAAACAATACTGTATACGCAAAATGTTTTCCAAAATAAGTATTACTTATGCCATTCTTTTATATTTATTTTCAGTTCAAGTGTTTAACATTACATTTAGATAAAAATTTATATAAAAAATACCACAGTAAGTTGCAGTACAAATGTCTCTACCAGAGCATGTTTGATGGTTCTCTCACACTTTTGACGTTTTTTCGAACTTTCAACGACTATTTCGCTATAAAGCAGATATGTATCATGACGAGATCTGGAATTAGATTATATTTTGCACTAATTCCGGTGAAGGGTTGGGGGTTAAATAAGGGTAAATAAGGGAAAATAAGTGATGCAAGCTGGTACGAGTACAGTAACTTGGAATTTGGTGTATATAGTAAAAGCCAAGACTTCAGATTTCTTAATAATATTTTCAACCCCTCACCTACCACCCCCTCACCAGTTTTCAATAAAATTAAATTGAAATGTTCACTTGAAATTTGGTACATGTATGTATTATAACGACATCTGGAACTAGATTATGCTTTTAGGTTGAAGGGTAAATAAGGGAAAATAAGTCAAGCAAGCTGGTAAGAGCAGAGAAACTTGGGATTTGGTGTATATGCTAGTTGCTAGAAGCCAAGGCTCAGATTTATTTATAATAATTTTCGTAAAAAAAATTTCAATTTTTTTTTGTTCAAATAAGTTTGGAAAATGTCGTGAAACGTAGAGATTTTAAATTAGAACGAAAAGAATTTTCTGTCTGTAACTTTTTGTGCGCACGTTTTCTTTGGAACGGTATAACATATTGACTTGAAATTTTGTACACGTATGTATTAAAACAAGAACTGGAACTGGATTGTCTTTGAGCATATCCGGTGAAGGGTTGAGGGGTAAATAGGGGTGAATAAGGGAAAATAAGTGAAGCAAACTGGTAAGAGTACAGATTCTTGGGATTTGTTGCATACTAGATGCGAAGGTTTCAGATTTTTTTTATATCATTTTTCAACCCCACCACCACCCCACCCCCACTCCACTATTAAAGGGGCTGATAAAATTAAATTGGGGGTGGGAGGCTATAAATTGGGGAAAATAAGTAGAGCAAGATAATAACACTCCAGTAACTTTATGTTTGGAGTATATGCCAGAAACCAATGCCTCAATTTTTTTATGACATCCGCCTCAAATATTATTAAAATTCTGTGATCAATTATTTCCACATACTAGAGTGCAAATATAGTGAAAGTGTGTTCCTTTTAAGAGAGTTGGATGAATAACCTGGATGTGGAAGTAGTGATTCGTTCTTTAGCGGTTTTTTTACATTTTACGTTGTTATTGAATTCGATTCGTGATCACTTCTTACATTCAATATAGTTCGTGCATATGTTTTTTTCGGCTTTAACACGATTTTATACAGCAAATATCGATATTAATAACAAAAACGCTGGCTCAGAACTCAACATCTTCTACAATTGGAAATGATTTTGATTCACTCTTGTCTGATACATAACGTAATCGCATGCATAAAATCAAGCTAACAATAACAAAGTAATGAGGTCTCATTAACGTACAAAATAAATCATTTAGCCCACAATGAAGTTTTCTACAGTTACAATTACACCAAATGAGTGTTCTGCTGTTTGGTACTTGGCTGTTGTGTAAACTCGCATCCCATAATAACTTGTACAGTCGTTTAATAGTAGTTTGTTATTGTTATTATAAGAGAAACTCACGCTGCCTCTGTAAGATTCAGATTTGCATGTCGAATCCAAACGTTTACCCTGTACCCTCGCAAGTTTGAATGGCAAACAAATGAGTATTTGTGTTGTTTCTCCATCTACTGAATGAGTTTTAGGAACACAACTTTAATTACATTGTATTCAAGTTGAAATACGATATTTTAAATATGCTCTGAGTTTGTCGCCGTACCCATTCTTGGACATTTTCACAGAAATTATTATTTACATCTTTTGTTTAGTTGCATATTTTAACATTATGTTTAAATTCATGAGATTAGTGTGTCTGATGTGTAATAACTTGGGTTTTACTTTTCTATTTAGGAAATAAACACAAGCCGTTCTTACATGTACTATAATATGCCCCACCAATGATAATGTTTTATTTTTCCTCCTCTAGTTCTATGACTAAATTTAATTTACTTTATTTGACTCATTCACAAATCGTTACTCTGGCGAAAGAAATAACTCCAAGAAATTCTCAACGTACTGGTATAATTTTAGGAGCTAAAAACTATTACTTTTGAAACCACTAATTTCTCTTAGGAAATTTTAACACAACAACAATAACAAAATGTGGCTTCTTTAACACGTAGGTTCATTTCAAAAGACGAATTTCGAAAATTCTAAAAAATGCAGTGACTCAGTTAATTAACTTGAATATTAATTAGCTATGCAAATTTTTTCCTTAAAAACATCCTCTTTAGACTGCGCCAGTGTAATAACTGGGGTTTTATTCTCCTAATTACATGATTTAATCAGACATTACCGTTGGTATAGTACGGAGTGCCCCAATTACTTTTGTAGACTCCGTCGATATTATAGTATATCCATCGAAATCAAAACTGTGCTTACCCTTTCGCTTCTAGGTGATTATATCCTTTTTGGTGTCCCTCAACCAGGTTACTTCACAAACAAACTTTACTGAATACAGAAAGAACTCAATTGCATAACAAGCAAATAAAACACGTGATTGCTCAAAACACTTAAACCACTATATTTACAGAAGAAAATGAAAACAAATTAAAATGACAATCACAAACATTTAACGATTACGTGAATTAACAATCAGTAATTACACTATATCAAGAAATGAAATGGTCCTCGGTAAGTTCAAATCATTAGCTGAATGGCGGCCGAATACTCTTGGCTTAACGTCTGATCGTTCGTCATCTACCTACACGGTATAGTAAATTCTCGTTTTGCGAACCTTTTTTAATTTTAAAATTAAGTATATTTGTTCACTATTTTGCCGATTATAATAAGCATAAATGTGAGGCGAGGTACGGTGCCAGTTTAAGTGGCGAGAACTCGATCGGCGAAGTTAAGCAACGCCGGGAGAGTCCGTTACTTGGATGGGTGACCGTATCTCATTTCGCCGTCCTCGTTAAGTGGTGGAATAGCTTTAGCTAAACTTCGCCAGGACGTTAAAATAAATAAGACGTTAAAATAAAAAAAAAAAAAAAAAAAAATAAATCAATGTGTTGTAATTGAACTAAGAGTGCAAAACTAGTTGGGGCACTTCGTACTATATCAATGGTAATGTCTGATTAAATCATGTAATTAGGGGAATAAAACCCCAGTCATTACAGATGTTATCCCACCTACACTATATAATTTACCTCCACCCCAGATGAAATAGTTGTTAGAGAATCCATCCAATAATAAATTCACTAAAGATAAGCCTAGTGAAATACAAAACAAACAACATATATAACAGTTACCATTTTTCAGAAAGTAGTTGAAAACACAAAAATTTAAAATTCTTGAGTGATACTATTCGAATGTACCGCTGCGGCCGATGGTTGTTTGTAGAAACTATTTCACAGTAACCGTCACTCTGAAGGTACCAACCCCCTCCAGAATAGAAGTTAGGTAAGTTAGAGACAAAACGTTGTAAAGCCTGGAGGTTTATAGTCTGCTAGTAATATGATAAATAATTATTTAAATATCTTGTGTACTATTCCCAATAGTTACTCAAGAATCTGTCCTTGTAAACCTTTTGTTTGGAACCAAAAAAAAATTTGAAAAATTTCTATCAGAAAAAAAGAGAATTGCGAGAACTTTAATTTAAAAAGAAGTTAATTTTCGCCTAAATGGCCGAAAAAAATCCATTTGTTGCTAAAACTGATTTTATATATAGCTGTTCTTAATGTCAACGGAAAACTGGTATCGAAATCTACATTTTGAAAAAAAAAGGATCCATTTTGAACTTAATGGCATAAAATGGTGAGCGATACAAATTTTAGATAACAAATTCATTCGTGTGAACACTGAACAGGGTTCAATATTTGAGCACCAAAATTTCAGGGTGTTTTGTTTTCAACAAAATACCTTTTCTGAAAGTTTGAAGCCGATTGGAAATCTTCCTGGGCGTTAAAATGAAAAAAAGCTCTTTTTAGGCAGTTTATTCCATTTTGTATGTTATGTACGTATTCAAATGACCCAAGACTACCGTAGATTTGTTAGAATTTTAATTACAAAGAATATGTTTTTTTTGTTTGTCCCGATCGGACCTCTAGATCCGCAGGTATCCACCTTATTATCTAAAAAAGCGGTGTTCAAAAAACTAAGTTGTTTATGAGGAAAAACGCAATAGGCTTTGGAAGTCCAAAACTCTGATATATACTCCTGGTGAAACTCCATAAGGTATGAAATAAAAATTTTCCTGTTAGAAAACTATGCATAAAAATGTCTTCTTTTTACTCCACATGTTATAGTTGTCGTCATTCGATTAATGTACATAAAAAATCTCAAAGCTGGCACAGCTGACACAGCTTATATTTGACTACAGCATTGAGGGGAGATCAGGGCATATCGATTTTCGAGCGAACTCCTCTATAACATATTAAATGTTAAATATATACTACTTAATACATAGAACATCATTATTCACATACAAGGTATGTTCTTGAATGATTAAAGTAACAAGATGATGAAAACACTCCAATTGTTTAATTTATTTATTTTGTTCATATTTACCAACTCGCCCCTACGGAAAATATTTTACGACCTAGCGGGGACGACAGAGTCGAACTTTTCATATTGCCAGTGTCACGGAATTTCAAATTAACCGCATCAGTTATATTTGTATGTGCTTTATAAAATAAATATAGTTGGTGATCTGTGTTTACATTATATTTAGATTGTGAGAGCTTAAAAGGGTAATATAATTTAACAGGTACATGATATTTTCCTTTGTGTTGAAGCGTATTTTATGCAATTGTGTTTTTATAAATATTTTGGCGGGTAGTGAATTATTCGGGTGTTTTGTGTTTTTAAGTAACTGTGGTAAAACATTATCGTGAAAATGTTTAGGACTTGGGAAGGTTCTTTACCTAGCACTAGCAGATAATGACAGGACAGGTATGGGGATTATTAGCAGCTCGCAAATTACAGAGAAAGTTTCTAGACAATATTTATATGAACATGCCCAAAAAGTAGTTTTAAATTTTTATGAAAATATAAAAGAAAGTGAAGGAGAAACCGGAGCTGTGGAAAAACCGCCTACTTAACAGAAATTCCAGAACAAACTGTTTATAATTTAATTAAGGAAGGACCATATAATCGAAAAGCTAAATCGGACAATGGAAAATCACGAACATCAGATTCGTCTGTGGTGAGGTTGTTAAGAGATTTAATTTACAGTAAGTATAAGGAAAATGAAATACCAACAGTACAATCAGTACATATGGAACTGAAAACAACAGGTGTAGTGCCATTTAGTGAACAAACACTTAGGCGATGGCGATTAAAGATATGATTTAACTTTAGTGATTCATTAAAGAGCAAGTATTATGGAAAGCTACAGAATTGTACTGTGGCGTAATGAATGAATATTTGCAACGTATTAAAAAAAGTTGCTCGAAGTTCTCTAGAATCGAAATTATTTATTTGATATTTATTTATTTTCTAGAATTGAATTATTTATTTAATAATTCTTCATTTGTTTTCTAGAATAGAATTTATTTATTTAATATTTGTTTGTTTGTTTTCTAGAATTGAATTTCATTATTTAATCTTGGTCAATTAGGATTATTGATATAAATAGCAATAACCTTAAATTTGAACCCACATTTTTTGGCAAGAAATTGCTCGTATCTCCACGTGGTCCTTGTTTGGCAACAATAATAATTCAATAGATTAAATTATTATTGCCGAAAATAAGTAAAGCAAGCGGGAAAGAGTACAGAAACTTGAAATTTGTTGTATGTACTAGAAGTCAAGGCCTCAAATTTTTTAATAATATTTTCCATCCCCCACTCCCACATCCCACTCCATTATTAAAGGGGTTGATAAAAAACATAGAGATATTCACTTGAAATTTGGTATACGTATGTATTATAATGATATCAGGAACTAGATTAGGTTTTGGCATTATTCCCTTGAAGCGTTGTGGTGTAAATAGGGGTAAATAAGGGAAAATAAGTAAAGCAAGTTGGTAAGAGTACAGAAACTTGAAATTCGGTGTATGTACTAGAAGCTAAGGCCTCAGATTTTTTTCACAATATTTTTCAATCCCCCACCACCCTTACTCCATTATTAAAGGGGTTGATAAAATAAAATTGGGATACTCACTTGAAATTTAGTCCACGTATGTATTATAACGACTGGAACTGAATTATATATTGAGATGATTTCGTTGAAGTGTTGGGGGTTAAATGGTGGTAAGTAAGGGAAAATAAGTAAAGCAAGCTGGTAAGAGTAGAGAAACTTGAAATTTGGTGTATGTACTAGAAGCCAAGGCCTCAAAAGTTTTAAAAATATTTTCCATCCCCCCACCACCCCCCACTCCATTATTAAAGGGGTTGATAAAATAAAACTGAGATATTTACTTTGGTATACGTATATATTATAATGACGTCAGGAACTATATTATATTTTGGGACTATTCCGTTGAAGGGTTGGGGATTAAATAGGGGAAAATAAGTAAAGCTGGTAACAGTACAGAAACTTGAAATTCAGCGCATGTACTAGAAGACAAGGCCTCAGATTTTCTATAATATTATTCAACCCCCCTACCACCCCTACTTTAATAATGTTATTAAACGGGGTTGATAAAATAAAATTGAGATATTCACTTGAAATTTGGTATACGTTTGTATTATAACGACATCTAGAACTAAATTATATTTTGAGATAATTCCGTTGAAGGGTTGGGGGTTAAATAGGGGTAAATAATGGAAAATAAAAGTAAAGGAAAAGGGGAAAGTAAAGCAAGTTGGTAAGAGTACAGAAATTTGGAATTTGGTGTACATACTAGAAGCAAAGGCCTCAGTTTTTTTTTATGAGAGTTTCCGTCCCCACCACCCCCCACTCCCTTAAAAGTTTTCGCTTGAAATTTGGTACACGTATGTATTATAACTACATCTGAAACTAGATTATAATTTGACACGATTCCGTTGAAGGAGTGGGGAAGGGGGGGTAAGTAGAGGTAAATCAGGAAAAAGAAGTAAGGCATGCTGTAGCGTACAGAAACTTGGGATTTGGTGTATATACTAGAAACTAAGTTCCCAGATTTCTTTCTAATATTTTGTATGACATCTGCTCCAAATATTATTGAAATTCTATGACCAGGAATTTCCACATACCAGAGTGCAAATATAGTCAAAATGTTTTTTTTAAACTGACTGGGATTAATATTCTGGATGTGGAAGTAGTGATTCCTTAGGCAGCGGTTTTCTAATTATTACAGGTTAATGTAGGGCAGTAGGTGTTTTCAAATGCGCCCTCTACATCTACAAATACACACATAGCCGCAATGTATTTAGAAGAAGAAAGGAGGTTAAACTAATGGTGCGATATGATTTATACTCGTCTTCCCTCGAAGCTTGGGGAATATATCCAATAGAATACTACTCCGACCTAGTAATTTAAAGGGTTTGAAGTTAGACAAGGTGCATATAATTTTACTGGATATGAACATTTTCCCGTTAGCCCTTTTCTTTCTCTGGTGGGATGATATGCATCCTCTTCCAGATAGATTTGCGCTAGCTCATATTCGATAACGCGAGAGTGAGGGAAGTGAGTACCTAAAAGTATTCTTACATTTTCCTACTAACCATCCATACATTTGCTATTAGTTTCTTTAATTAACTATTCCATTTGAGTGGTCTCTTATAAAGAATTTCTTTTAGACGGACTGCTGAGGATACTTCATATATTTCTCCAATTAAACGTTTTAGTGATCTTCACTTTGGCCTCCTAAATTCTTTATTGTTCCTCATGAGAGCTTATTTATAGCCCTTCCAATTTTCAAGCTTTTAGTCCTATTGAAAATGTTTACCTAGTTTCAATTCTGAGAGATGGCTGAGTTCCCTAAACTTATGTAGCAGTTATCAGAAAAGTTGCACTATTAGACACTCAAGGTGGTCCTAAGAAGTATGCCTTTGTGGATTATAATTAACATCTTGTACTTCACGTTAGTTATATATTCTACGTCATGAACTTTGTATCCAAGAAACCAATCACTTGTCCTGCCAGACAGAGATGTGCCTAGGTAGGAAAAGTGACACTTTGATGCAGGAAAGGCTTATAACTTGGTAAGTGAGTTTCTCTTCACAGAATAACACAAGAGGTACCTATATGGCAATAAATAACAAAAGGTCGATATTTTGATTTATTTTATACAAAGATTATTTTAAATTGCATTTTAATAGTTTGAGCTAGTTCTAGGAAGGCGTTAAATCTTTGACTTGCACATATAATGTCACATATCATCACCCTGTGTATGTATTTTCAATTTACTTTTATTTACTCGAAATGGTTGGAAATATTTTAATATTTAAATACAGTCATACAATGTAGATTACAGAGGACGCAGTGCCTTCGGTGAAGCTCTTTGTATCCGTAAGAAAAACCGAGTTCCGCCTCCGCCTCGCTTTAGGTAAAATAAAAGCTGCCGCTCTAATTACACCTTGTAAAAAATATATTAAAGTTAATGTAGAAGAGTTTTCTGCCACTGACAATATTTATATAGCTTGCTTAAAGTGTGCCAGCTAGACAACGTTTACCGGATTCTATCTCATAATCTGACAAAAAATATATAGACAATTAATGATGAGGCAATAACTATTTAAAAGAAAATTGAAAATTAAAAGTTTATGCAAGGTGCAGCAATAAAAGCTCCGAGGCGTAATATTTCAGAAAATAATAAAGATATTTCAGTCTTGCAAAAGCCAATTTAGGCCAGGCAAATGAAGAGAAAACAGATAGATTTTTTCTATAAATTAGTAGCCGCAATGTTTTTGCAAAATGGCTTGGGAGAGGTAATGGGAGAGACTTCTCATCTCGTGAGTCAAAACAATTCACTTGCATCATTTGCAGATTTTCGAAAATATATTATATAAATATTTCTTAAATGACCTGTATATTTTTCACTAAAGCTATAATAGGTTTGACAAGGAATGTCAAGTGTGTTAACTATATGTCAAATATTATTGCCATCTGTTATATGTTCAGTTTCATATCTACGTAGTGGGGTGGAAGTATAGTAGTTAGTGGCTAGAGATATTTCAATTAATCTTTTTTTTTTTAAATAAGCTTAGAATGTCATGAAACGTGGAAATTTTAAATTTGAGCAAGAAAATGTTTTCCATGATCTATTCTAAGTATAGTAGTAAAGAAATGTTGAAAAGATTTTTCCCTTTGAATTTTCTTTTTCTGAAATAGGTTTAGAATGTCGTGAACCGTGGAAATTTTAAATTTGAGCAAGAAAAATGTTCCATCATATATTCTATAGTATTAAAAAACAATTTCTGACAATTTTCAAATTTTTCTTTTTGATTTTTTTTTTATGAAATATATTTAGAATGTCCAGAAACGTGGAAATTTTAAATTTGAGCAAAATATAATTTCCCATCTTTCTACTGGTAAAAAAATTTTCAAATAGTTTTGAGATTTTTTTTTCTGGTATAGGTTTCGAATGTCATGAAACGTAGACATTTTAAATTTGATCAAAAAAAAAATTTTTTTTTCAGCATCTATTCTAGATAAGTATAGTAGTAAAAAAATTTCAAAAAATTTTTGTTTTTGAAATTTTTTTTTCTGAAATAGATTTAGAATGTCATGAAATGTGGAAATTTTAAATTTGTGCAGAAAAAATGTTCCCATCATATATTCTATAGTAGTAAAAACATGTTAAAAATCGGTAAAGGTATTTACACAGAACTTCCCTCTTTATTTGTGCATGGCGGTCACTGTAAAAAATTATTAATTACGAAATAATATTAAAAATAATAATCGGAATATAGTTATCACTATTATTACAAAGAAAACCTGATAACTTTTTCTTACATAATGGTCATCCGACAGCAAAAATTCAATGGAAGTATACTAGTTGTTAAATTTTTTTTTTTTGAAATAGGTTTAGAATGTTATGAAACGTGGAAATTTTAAATTTGAGTCATAACAATTTTTTTCCGTCATCTATTTGGTATTTTGTAGTAGGCCAAAATTTGCAAATTAATTTTTTTTAAAGTTTTTGGAATAGGCTTAGAACATATTGAAACGTGTAAATTTTAAATTGGAGCGAAAAAAATAATTTTCCATCAATTCTATAGTAGTGGTAAAAAAGTTAGATTAAAAAAAAAAATGTCAGTTTTCTTTTTAAATAGGTTTAGAATGCCATGAAACGTAGAAATTTTAAATTTGAGCAAACATTTTTTTTTCCATCTATTCTAATGGTAAAAAATGTTCCAAAAATGTTGGTAAAAAATTTTATACATTTTTTTTTCTGAAATAGGCTTAGAATGTCATGAAATTTTAAATTTGAGCAAAAAAAAAAAACAATTTCAGTGGTAAAGTGGTAAAAAAGGCAATGTTTTTTATTTACAAAAATTTTCAATTTTTAATAGGTTTAGAATGCCATGAAACGAGGACATTTTAAATTTGAGTAAAAAAAAATTTTTCTGTCTATTCGTGGTAAATTTTTTTTTCAAATTTATAGTTATATAGGAAAGTTATATAAGAAAATTTGAAAATTGAAAAGAAATTTGAAAATTATTTTTCAGCTAACCACTGCATGCGTTTGTATGAAGTAAGTCAAATTAAACTCCCCCCATTTAAGAAATGAACAATTCGTAATTGAGTACGATGAGATACAATGGCGAAAAATGTCACCACTATGAAAATTATAAGTACTTATGAATGATTGAAAAACTATGAATGGAAAAATATAAACACAATAGTGTCCGAAGCGAAACTGAACTAAACCATACATAGATTGGCGGTGGGCACGAATTAAGTATAGTGGTGGATTTTATTATGTTATACGAGATTTATTTGAAGGGTTGAAAGTTTAGAATTTAAGGAATTTATTTATTGTGTTGCGTGCCTACTTAATGTAAAAATATTTGTTTCTTATATAGAATATTTAGAACTACTTGCAAGTGTGAAGTTTACCAGGGGCGCGTTTAGATAAATTGGGCCCCTAGGCGCTGTGAGATTTGAGGGCCCCTCGATTAAAAAATATTATGAAAGATTTGAAGGCAAGTATATTTTTACAAAATACATATTATCATATTATTTTTTTCCGGCTTTATATGTTAGCAAACTTGTCAATTTGAACGTTTGATATCACAGTTTTGTGTTTCCTCTGATACAGTATACAGAAGAGACAAATTTTGAAGTCGCTGTTGCCCCGAAGTACTTCATAGGTAGTTAATTACCCTACAAACCTACGTCACAAAACAAAACACGCACACGAAACAACACACAGACATAAAACCACCTTTTTCCTATCTTTCTCCTCCCCCTACCCCGCTGACATAGCGACATTACACATAACCGGCATTTATATGCCCCAGTTTTTATCTGTCGACATTGTCTTTAGTAGGGTTTTATTTGATTTTTCCCTATATATCTGAAAGAGTACCCACGTATCTGCCCCTAACATTTTCTTTTCCTTATTTTTTAAATTCTCTTGGGAGAAATATTGTAAATAAATTCATATCAATTTTCATGAAGTATGATTGCAAAGATAAAATTATAAATAACTTCAAAAAATCTAAAGTCATCGGCCATACCAACGGCGGTCCCCGTGTTTTGGCTCGCCCTGTGAGCAATAAAACACGGAGAAGTAAAGATTGTACAATGAAGCACATTAGATTTAGTTATAAAATGTTATATAGTTAAAGAAAATAAAAAATATTAAAATGGAATGGAAAAAATGGTAGTTATTAATTCTTTTGAGCTCCGAAAATGTGCGTTTACATGAGGGTTTACTGACCGGAATGGTCAAGTAAATACACGAAAGGGTTTCAACATTAAAAAATGTCGGCTAGAACACATTGAGAATAAAGGACTCCGCAGTATTTTATAGTAAGAATAGGTTTCAGTCGATTGTTCTGAAACTTGGGGAAAATATTCTCCTGGATCCCCTCATTAAAATTCTCTCTGACCGCCAGTCCGACCGAATTCGATTTTTTGAACTAGAGGCGACTGAAACTGTGAACATCTTCGAAGGTCTGCGTAAATGTTCCATAAAAATTCTGAAAATGTTCATGCTCATTTCTTGAAGAAAAATAAGCATCTTTTGTCTCTTGGCATTTTTTCAAAGTGCTTCCTTCTCCCAGAAAAAAATAACAAACAAACAAAAATATTTTTTGTAATTTTTTACGGGAAAAGGAAGCACTTTGAAGATAAACAACAAGAGACCATAGATGCTTATTTTTGTTCAAAGAACACGCCTACCGGTTTTCAGAATTTCTTAGACAAAAATAATTTCGACCAAGAATTTCCCTAAAATTATATTTTTTTCTACTTCAGAAAGATCCCAAAATATTCAGGCATGTTTTTTGGGTAAAAATAATCGGCTTATGCTCCTTCAACATTTCTTCAAAGTGCTTCCTTTTCCCGTAAAAAAATTGCGAAAAACATATTTTTTCTGTTTTATTTTTTTCCGGGAGAAGGAAGCACCTTGAAAAAAAAAACACCAAGAAACAAAAGATGTTTATCTTTCTCCAAGAAATGAGTCTGAATATTTTCAGAATTTTTATGCAACATTTAAGCAGACCTTCGCAGATGTTCACAATTTCAATCGTCTCTAGATCAAAAAATCGAATTCGGTCGAACTGGTGGTCAAAATGAATTTTAATCAGGGGGCCCAGGACAATATTTTCCCCAAGTTTCAGAACTATCGACTGAAACACATTTTTACTATAAAAAACTGCGGGGTCCTTTATACATTTCAGCAGGCGACTTAAGCCGACATATATCGAAAATTGGTGCAATTTATCTGGAGATAGCTCGGAATCTATGTCGCCTCTATAGGTTGATACTAATGCATTGATCATTGCAGTGCACTGATTATTAGCTTGTTTTGCATCGTCATACTCTTTTTCCAAATTTTCTTTATTTTCAGATTCTTTCTCTATTTGTTCATCATCGCCAGACTCACTAGAATCGTTTCCTAATGGTTCTTCTTTTCGCAGTCCTCATCACTGGTTTCAAAATCAAAATTTTCTCAGTTATTTTCTCGGGTTTTCTAGATTGTTCTGTCTCATGTTCTTGAATTTTCGCATCATCATTATCAGTAGATTTATTTTCATTAATGTGAAATATACCGAAAAGCTGATTCGTCATCTGGCACGTGGTGACTGCCGAAACTTAAATAGGAACGTCTGAGGAATTGCCAAATTGGTCTGTTAATAGATTGCATCTTTTTTTAATACACTGAAAAAAATATGTTCGAGAAATCAGTGAATGAAAGTTCATTGAGAATTTATGAATCTGTTTATTGATATAATGTATATGTTCATTAATACAATGTACACATCTATTGTTACTATGTAAACGTACATTATATTAATAAACGGATTCATCACTTTTCAGTCGTTGAACCGATTCATTAATATTACGAACATATTTTTTTCAGTGTGATACAGTGAATAAAGATTCAAAAAATTATTGTCTCACGAGGTCAATTGTATTGAGAAAAATGTTTTCAAAGTGTACCTGCTTGTTATATTTTGTACCTACCATTCAATGCATTTTCAAGCTATTTTAGCTGTGTGCCGAGAACTAAAAAAATAAGTGTAAGAACATGAACCATTAACTGATCTATATTGTCCGTTGATCCGACCAAAAAATTTTAGAGTCGCAAACAAGGTTGTAAGAACATTAGTACGTCCGATCTTTGTATATTATGTGCATTTTTGTTACTCCAAATCTTTGTCCACCTAGCAAGTCGCCGTCTATCTGTCTGTATTCTCTATTGAATATCATATTCACAGTTGCCGGTATTGTTAACAAAGTCTCCTACGAGCACCATCTTTTTACTACATCACACTCACCTATTCCCAACCCTCGTCCTTTAAATTTTACTTCCACGTAGTGGATTGGAAGTATAATAATCGTAAAAAATAATTATTTTTTTTTTTTAAAATAGGTTTAGAATGTCATGAAACATCGAGATCTTAAATTTGAGCGAAAAAAAAAAAAAATTCTGTCCGTCGGTCTGTCTGTAACTTTTTTTGTTCTCACGTTTTCTGAGGAACGGTTTAAGATATTGACTTGTAATCTTGTACGCGTATATATTATAGCGAGATCTGGAACTAGATTGTTTTTTTAACATATCCGGTGAAGGGTTGGGGTAAACAGGGCTAAATAGGGGGAAATAAGTAAAGCAAGCTGGTAAGAGTACAGAAACTTGAAACTTGGTGTATGTAGTAGAAGCCAAGGCCTCGAAATCTTCTATAATATTTTATAACCCCCCAACGCCCCCCCACTCCATTATTAAAGGGATTGATAAAATAAAATAAAAATATTCACTTGAAATTTTTTATACGTATACATTATAATGACATCAGGAACTAGATGCTGCGGCCTCAGATTTTTTTATAATATTTTCCCACCACCCCTACTCCTTTATTAAAGAGGTTGGTAACATAAAATTGAGATATTCACTTGAAATTTGGTACACGTATGTATTTTAACGACATCTGGAACTAAATTATATTTTGAGATGATTCCGTTGAAAGGTTGGGGGTTAAATAGGGGTAAATAGAAGAAAATAAGTAAAGCAAGCTGGTAAGAGTACAGAAACTTGAAATTTGATATGTATGTACCTACTAGAAATCAAGGCCTCAAAATTTTTTATAATATTTTCCATCCCCCCACCACCACCCCAGTTCATTATTAAAGTGGTTGATAAAATAAAATTGAGATATTCACTTGAAATTTGGTACATTATAATGGAATAATAATGGAAAAATAATATCTGAAATTAAATTATATTTTTGGATTGTTCCGATGTAGGGTTGGGGGTTAAATATGGGTGGATGAAATAGACTTGAGGTATTCACTTGAAATTTGGTACACGCATGTATTCTTAAATTGAAGGGGTGGAGGGGGGGTGCGTAATTGGGAAAAAGCAATAGCTAGTTAGTAAGAGTCCAGAACTTCATTTTTGGCGCACGTGCTAGAAACCAATACATTAATTTTTAACATTGAAAATGTTTAACACATCGAAGATGTAACGGTAATACAGAAGTCCAGTAGCGATTTGTGTAACGCTTGGAAATTTGGTTGCTTTTTCGGACACGAAAGCGTTCGGTGCTGTTACATGCCATACTTTTTGAAAGATCCAAATTTAATGTTGAATATGATACATTTTGATACCTAGAATTATATTCTTGCATTCTTACGTCTCAACGTTGACCAACACCTAGCGTCGTTTTTGTAAAACTTGTGTATTTGATACATTTTGATATTTAAATCTATATTCTTGCAGTTTTGCGTCTCGACGCCGACCGACGCTTAGCGTCGTTTTTGTAAAACTCGTGTATTTGATAAACTTGTATTCCTAGATTCATATTCTTGCATTTATACGCAATTGAAAAAAAATACATATATTAAAAAAAAAGAATACATATAAAAAAAACTGAAAAAAATATCACAAAAAAGATATATATGTTTGTATGTTTGTACTTATTCGTTTACGTAAATATATGCTTATTATATACAATAGAAAAATATGTAGTTAAAAAAAATGGTATATATTGGTAACGAAGGAATAATGTGATAAGAAATAAAATAAAAAAATAATTATTATACTAGGAAACTTGGCGAATGGTCTTTGTAACCGTAGTCAACAAACCTGAAACACACACACACATTTATACGCCGACCAACGCCTTGCGTTGTTTCTGTCAAACTTGTATTTTATTAATTCTGATATCTAAATTCATGTTCTTGCATTCTTATGCCTCGACGCCGACCGACGCCTAGCGTTCTTTTTGTAAAACTTGCGTGTTTGATAAATTTTGTTACCCATTTTTTTGTGTAATATTAATGTTAATGTAATATTAAACTTTTCTTTGTTTCTATCCCCTGTACATTTTGCGGATTTTGTAAATATCATGTCAGGCTTCAAAGTTAGCCAAGTTCATTTTCGATATCTCTACTAAGTCTGCTAAATTGCAACTTTTGTACATTTTTTTATGACATCTGCCCCTAATATTATTAAAATTCAATGACCATTTATTTCCGCATACTAAAGTGCAAATATAGTCAAAAAGTTTACCTTTAAAGAAACTTGGAAGGGAAATCTGGATGTGGAAGTAGTGACTCCTTAAACAGCGGTTATTTAAGTATATTAAAACGAATGAACATTTGTTTCTAAATAAATATGTAAATAATGTCTTCTCAAAATTAACAGCAGAGACTTTTCCGAAATATTTATCAGAGTTTCCAGATACTATTTATTGCGTCGTTTTAATTATATTTTTGGTTGTACCATAATTTTAATTTAACATAAATTTTTTCTAACTCTTATCTCAATGATTACGTTATGCATTTATCTTTTCAGTGTTAAAATATGCCATCCTAGAAGCATAGGAGCATTAAATAGGAAAATAACATCCACATGAAAGCTCCGCTATAATCCTTCTTTGTAAATATATCTCGACCATAAAATTCTCGATATAATATGTGCAAGTCTTTTACAACATTTTAAGCCCGAATAAACAGTTTAATGTTTGACATTATAAAAATGTTTGAAAGATGTGTAAAACACCTTAAATGCGCACTATAACTTCAGAAGCTTATAGAGAAATATCGCAACGCTATCGGGAGAATACAAATGGAAATGATAGTTGTAGTTCCAAAGTGCGCATTGTAAGTTAACGGGGATATACACGCGAAGCTCATATGGTTATAAATGTCGGATTATGATAATGCAAGACGAAGATGTGAGTTCTTTTAAGTGGGTTTCCACTGATCTAGACGAACCCCCAGGAAACTCGGAATACGCTGGGTTTTATCTTTTTAAATTTATGCATAGCGATGCAACTGCACGCCATCACCATTATTAGACACGCTGGGACGAAAAGACTCTCCGCTAAACTGCCACTTACAAAAAAGTAGAAAATATTTTAAAACAAGCTTTCCGCAATTCTGTTGTGAGATTGCAAAATAACTTTTTACGTGTATGTAATTTGCCGAAATCCTTAATTTTAGAGGGAAGAGCTTGGGTGAGGTGATAATCAAATGTAAATTAATTCAGGTCCTTTTATCGATATAAGAGAAACATTTACCAAACCACTAGGCCAAATTAACCGCTCATATGGGTTTCATGAAAATATTCAAATGTTTAAATATAATGAAATTCTACTTCCCCTGTCCTTCAATAATCTTAATCAACAGGGTGGATACGTAGTACTGAGGGTCTCAAGCTGGTATTCACTTTTGCAGCTTTGATAATTTGTCGGTAGACTTGGAGTATAGAGTAATGTGCATACTGTATTGTTGCGTGTTTTCCACCTTTTAGGAAACACCCTGTATGAATCCGTGGGTTCTAAAATAATTTCAAAAAGAGATAAACACTTTATTTAATAATTTACTGACTATGCAATACTTCAAAATAACTTTTACACTTTGTTTACTTTATATTTAACCTCACCTTTTCGCTTTAACTTCACTTTAGTAAACTTCTTCCTCCTCTGCGCCGGTAATCGCGCCTTATATACTCTGAAATTACTTCTAGATCCATTCAGAATCTTCTCTCACCACATTCCAGAAAAGTCCACGTCTTTCTACTAGTTCACTTTTAGGCATAGGCGTATCAATTTCCAGTTTCAAGGGGGTGTAATTCATAACAGTATTCATTATAGAGGAATATTTCAAAAACATTAGAAATACTTTAAATGTATCATCAATAATGGTAATAATAAATATTTAATAAATGCTATACTGCGGTATGCGTCATTATATCCACTACAACATTTGCTATGTGAGTGTTAATATGGTGAAACAAGCTAACCATTATACTTTTCGCCGATTTACTGCACTTTTACTTCCACATCCACGTAGTGGTTTGGAAGTACAGTAATCGTAAAAAAAATTCTTTTTTCTTGAAATAGGTTTAGAATGTCGTGAAACGTCGAGATTTTAAATTTGAGCGAAAAAAAAAAATCTGTCTGTCGGTCTGTCTGTATGTCTGTAACTTTTTTGTCCACACGTTTTCTCCGGAACGGGTTAAGATATTGACTTGAAATTTTGTACACGTATATATTATAACGAGGTCTGGAATTGGATTGTTTTTTGAAGATATCCGGTGAAGGGTTGGGGGTAAATAGGGGTAAATAGGGGAAAACATGTAAAGACAGCTGGTAAGAGTACAGAAACTTGAAATTTGATGTGTGTACTATAAGCCAAGGCCTCAAAATTTTTGATAATATTTTTCATCCCCCCACCACCCCGCATTCCATTATTAAAGGAGATGAGAAAATAAAATTGAGATATTCACTTGAAATTTGGTACACGCATATATTATAATGAAATCAGCAACTAGATTAAATTTTGCGCTTATTCTGATGAAGGGTTGGGGGTTAAATCCGAGTTAATAGGGGAAAATAAGTAAAGCAAGCTGGTAAGAGTACAGAAACTTGAAATTCAGTGTACGTACTAGAAGCCAAGGCATCAGATTTTTTATAATATTTTTCAACCCCCCATCACGCCCTACTCCATTATTGAAGGGGTTGGTCAAATAAAATTGACATATTCTTGAAATTTGGTACATGTATGTATTATAACGACATCTGGATCTAGATTATATTTTGAGATGATTTATTTGAAGGGTTGGGGTTAAATAGGCGTAAATAGAGGAAAATAAGCAAAGCAAGTTGGTAAGAGTACAGTAACTTGAAATTCGATGTATGTACTAGAAGCCAAAGACTCAAACTTTTTTATAGTATTTTCCAACCCCCCACCACCCCTACTTAATTATTAAAGGGGTTGATAGAATAAAATTGAGATATCCACTTGAAATTTGGTACAGGTATGTATCATAACGACATCTGGAACTATATTATATTTTGAGATGATTCCATTGAAGGGTTGGGGGTTATTTAGGGGTAAATAGGGGAATATAAGTAAAGCAAGTTGGTAAGAGGACAGAAACTTGAAATCTGGACCTAGATTATATTATGAGATGATTTAGTTGAAGAGTTGGGGATTAGATAGGGGCAAATAGAGGATAATAAGTAAGGCAAATTGGTAAGAGTACAGAAACTTGAAATTCGGTGTATGTATTAGAAGCCAAAGTCTCAGATTTTTTTATAATATTTTTCAACTCGCCCCTACCCCTACTCCATTATTAAAGGGGTTGGTAAAATAAAATTGAGATATTCATTTGAAATTTGGTACACGTATGCACTATAACGACATCTGGAATTAGATTATATTTTAGATGATTCCGTCGAAGGGTTGGGGGTTAAATCGGGGTAAATAGGGCAAAACAAGTAAAGCAAGCTGGTAAGAGTACAGAAACTTGATATTCGCTGTATGTACTAAAAGTCAAGGTCTCAGATTATTTGTAATATTTTTCAACCCCCCACCACCCCTACTTAATTATTAAAGGGGTTGATAGAATAAAATTGAGATATCCACTTGAAATTTGGTACAGGTATGTATCATAACGACATCTGGAACTATATTATATTTTGAGATGATTCCATTGAAGGGTTGGGGGTTATTTAGGGGTAAATAGGGGAATATAAGTAAAGCAAGTTGGTAAGAGGACAGAAACTTGAAATCTGGACCTAGATTATATTTTGAGATGATTTAGTTGAAGAGTTGGGGATTAGATAGGGGCAAATAGACGATAATAAGTAAGGCAAATTGGTAAGAGTACAGAAACTTGAAATTCGGTGTATGTATTAGAAGCCAAAGTCTCAGATTTTTTTATAATATTTTTCAACTCGCCCCTACCCCTACTCCATTATTAAGGGGGTTGGTAAAATAAAATTGAGATATTCATTTGAAATTTGGTACACGTATGTACTATAACGACATCTGGAATTAGATTATATTTTAGATGATTCCGTCGAAGGGTTGGGGGTTAAATCGGGGTAAATAGGGCAAAACAAGTAAAGCAAGCTGGTAAGAGTACAGAAACTTGATATTCGCTGTATGTACTAAAAGTCAAGGTCTCAGATTATTTGTAATATTTTTCAACCCCCCACCACCCCTACTCCATTATTAAAGGGGTTGATACAATAAAATTGAGATATTCACCTGAAATTTGGTACACGTATGTATTATAACGACATCTGGAACTAGATTATATTTTGAGATGATTCCGTTGAAGGGCTGGGGGTTGAATAGGGTTAAATAGGGGAAAATAAGTAAAGTAAGCTGGTATGAGTATAGAAACTTTAAATTCAGTGTATGTACTAGAAGCCAAGGCCTAAGATTTTTTTTATAATATTTTTCAACTCCATTATTAAAGGAATTGATAAAATAAAATTGACTCACTTTAACTTGGTAGACGCATGTATTATAACAACATCTGGAACTGATTCCGTTGAAGGGTTGAGGGTTAAATAGAAGTAAATAGTGAAAAATAATTAAAGCAAGCTGGTAAGCGTACTGAAATTTGGAGTTTGGCGAATATACTAGAAACCAAGGCCTCAGATTTCTTTCTAATATTTTCAAACCCCACCACCTCCATTCCATTATAAATGGGATTGATGGTAAACTAGAAACTTCATTTTTAACGTATATGGTAGAAACTAACGCCTCAAGCTTTTCTATGACATCTGCCCTAAATATTATTAAAATTCTATAACCAATAATTTCCACTACTAGGGTACAAATCTAATCAAGATGTTTCCTCTAAAGTGACTTGGATGAAAGATCTGGACGTGGAAGTAGTGATTCCTTAGGCAGCGGTTTTATATTATTGTTGCAAATTTTACAGGATACTCTTCGCAGGTTCTCTGTAAATTGTATTAGTTTTAGACATTCTTTGTTTAATCACAATAATTAAAATAGATTTTTGCCTTAGTTTAAACAATTAATAACTATTTCATTTGTTGATCAATTTTGTTCAAAATAGGGTTCCTCCTCTAATGGGCTTGTTCCATGATATTCTTTTTATATGGTTTTTATACTTTTTCATATAGTACTCGATATTCTCATTATACACTTAAAATTTCGTATTATTAACTTTTTCCGTTCTCGAGATATAAGGAGTTGAAATTAGTAATAGTTGAAAAAACCGAGCGCTCATTTGTGACGTCACTATACGCAAGTGACGTAAGAAAAATGGCTTTCTGGGACCTTTCAAATTTAACCTGAAAAGTCGAAAAACATGGAATTTTTAAACGCTGGTAAGTAAATAAATACGTCGAGTGGAAGTTCGTTCTATGTGTCTACGGAAAGGGGAAGGTCGGCGATGAATTATAATCGTAAATTGCAGGGTTGAAATCGAAAATTCGTTCTGACAGGAGCGAGAGAAAATTGTAATTTTTTGACATTTCACCAAATTGTACTCCCCTACTGTCAAGTAGTAAGCAAAACAAACATTACTTCGAAAACACTTATAATTATAACCAATAAGGAGCATCAAGTCTATTGCGATCGCCGAGTCTATGCGTATAGTGACGTAGCGCCTGGCCACGCCCCATTTTCGCGAGATGGAAATTTGTAATAGTTTTTAAGATACTAAACGTGCGAATAAGATTCTGATTTTTTGCAGATCCATTAATTTATACTTGCACTTTCGATTTATGAAATTTAAAAAAAATGCCGAACAAGCCCATTAACACCAACTTACTGTCCAAATTTCAATATAATCGGACTTTTCATTCTTAAGTTATCGTGCTTACAAGGAATGTGACGGACGGACGGACATACATACGGAGGGACCTACAGACGGACGGATAGACAGGCGGACGGAAGGACATTTTGAAAGTTGTTCATAATTCGATCATCGACACAGTGATATGAAATTGTTTTTTCTACGAGCAATATTACCATACATAGCATATGCTTCACGATGCATTACTACTTCACCACTTTTGATCACTAAATCACTGGTTATATTAAAAGATCGACCTACAAGGGGTAGAGAATTACCTTTTTATTTCAAATACTCAGGCAAGTGTTTTTGTTCGAAACAAATGATGATGGTTGATAACAAAATATGTGGTTATTAATCAGCATGAATAACAGGTGCAATTTGTCGTCCATCTAATGCTGACATTATATGTTTAGACGAAATACGATACGCTATAATGAGTGTATAGTATATACGAAGTCAATTGGGACAGCATAAAAACGAAATCCCGGAGTAAAGTCGGCATCTCCTTTATGGGACATAGGCGGCGGCGGTAAAAATGAAAAAATGCTTTAAATACTAAATAATTAGGTTTTAATTGTTAAAGAAAGGGATTTCAATAATTCCTTTATTCAATAGATGTAGTTAATGCAGAAATATGTTTATCACATTTGATAAGTCATATAAATGATATATTAAGGCTACGTCTATTGTCTAGCGACCTACCTCTTGTTCTATCTTCTAGCGGCAAAGTTATGTAATCTTAGGCGGGAGTTGCATAGATGGTATATAATCCTTCTGAAGGGGCGTAAAGCAGTGACTGTCTTGTTTATTAAATATTAGGCCATGATACTACGGACTTTGCAGTATCATAATGTTAGGCAGGTAGGTTCTATAAAGGAAAGAGTCGGAAAAAATTTTAAAGGAGAAACTCGTTTCCTCTCATCGGTAATTGGTCTCAGTAGCGGAAATAGGTCGACGTTAAATAAACAAATTTCAAAAAAGCTTTGTCTATGAACTTTAAATAAACAATATTTCATTCGTCACTATCCGAGTTTTCAGAACTTGAATCGGTATTTACATTAATAACAATTGGATTATAATAGGTGGTAATATGGAATATTCATTTTCCTCTTTTATCACATGAGATACACACTTTCTCCATATATTGCTTTTGCCTATTTCGTGTACTAGTATCTTTATACTCTTTAAGACAGACTCACTTAATTGCAGGGATTGATTATATTGACGTAGTCTTGTTTTAATATCAGCCCACACCATTTCAATGGGGTTGAAAACGCAATAATATGGAGGTAGACGTAAAATAGTATGATCGTGTGCTTCAAAATTTTTTTCAATATTCCTTTTTAAAATTTTGCTTTCCAATCAGTTCTAATAAAGTCTTTTTTGTGTTTTTTTCTGGTATTTCCAAGCCTTTACCTTTTATAAATTCAATGATATCGCCTTTTCTTGTGTTGGTGTTCGGAATTTTTGCGTGTTGCTGCGAATGGTATGACGCATTGTCCATAACAAGTACAGAATTTGGTGAGATATTTGGTAACAGCTGTTCCTTTGCCCACTTCTAAAATAATTCGGCTGTCATATCCTCGTGGTAGTCGGCAGACGATTGCTTGATATTCTTAGCAGACAACAACGCATTTGGAATAAACCGTTTTTACTTCCAGCATGTAGAATTATAATTCTTTTTCCCCTAGAACATGGAGCACTTAAATTACACTTTTTGGTGTTACCTACCCAACAGTATTGAACTATATCATGGGTGTCAAACCATGTTTCGTCAAGATAAATTATGTTTCTATTTACATCTGGGTATTCTTTTATTTTACGCAGGTGCTCGTGTCGATGATCAATGATGCGTGCTGATATGATAACTACCATTTGTTTGTCCAATTTTTAGTACCAAAAACCGCAATCGAGCAAAACGTTTCGCAAAGTATCTAATGACTAGTTATAATCTAGATAGTCGCGTAACTTATCACTAATCATTTCAGATAACAAATTCATTTGTGTCCACAAGTTTCAATATTTGGGCACAAAAATGTCAATGTGTCTTGTTTTTAACAAATGGTATACTTTCTGAAAGTGTGGAGCCGATCGGAACTCTTGACGTCCCTGGGCGTTAAAATTTTAAAAAAATAGCATTTTATCCAGTTTGTTCCATTTTGCACGTTATGTACGTACTGAAATTTATTTATTTATTTTATTTATTTATTTATTGCATACACTGTTCAACAGGTAAGATACCCAATTACAGAACAGGAATAAAGGCATACAAAGCATTAATTACATAATATACAACATAGAAAGAAAGTAAAATGAAGAAAAAAATTACTTAAATGTACGAACTATGAATAACTAATGATACGAAGAAAGAGAAAAAAATAACATGGGAAATGTTTAAATATAAAAACTATATATACATATATACACATATGTGATTCAAAGCAAATTAAGAAAAACAAAGACACTCACTGGTTATTTAATTTAGAACATTTTGTTTTATGTCACTAAGGCTGCAATTGAAAATATCGAAGTCGTTACATAATTTGTTAGAAGTACTGCAAATCGTATATAAAGGTGAATTATTTAGTACGTTGGTACGCGGCGTAGGTAAATAGAACACTTGGTGATTACGAGAGGTTAATCTGGGAACGTGAAAATTAAGCTTACTAATTATTTCGGGTGCGTCAAAATCATTGTGTAGTAATTTAAATAAAAATACTTGAGAAAAGTACGTACGCCTATCCTCAAGAGTAGTCATAGAATATCTTTCAAGCAAGTTACTGTGCGGAAAACCAATCACTGGATAGGTACCGTCGGATTTGAACCACAGTAATTTAAGAAATCTACGTTGAACTGCCTCCAAGTTATTCTTGTGAACATCATAACTGGAACTCCAAATTAGCGATGCGTACTCAAGTTTCGATCTGACGAAGGATTGATAAAGAATTTTCAGAATATCAGTATTAGTGAACTCTAGACTAGTACGAACGATGAATCCAAGGGCTTTGGAGGCTTCGGACACAATGGTATCGATATGATCAGTGAAGGATAATTTACTATCAAAAATTACGCCGAGGTCGCGAAATGTTATAGGTCTTTGAAGTATGACATTATCTAACCTGTAATCAAAAATAAAAGGTGATGTTTTTAAAGAAAATGACATTACGTTACATTTACTAGGATTCATGAATAATTTATTTACTACACACCAGGTGTTTATTTTGTCAAGAGAAGTCTGAAGTTGAAAACAGTCATCGATTTCATCAATTACTGTGAAAATTTTTAGATCGTCGGCATATAAAAGGTGAGGCAAATTAATTTCGTTCACTATGTCGTTAATAAATATGTTAAAAAACAAGGGCCCCAGAATAGATCCCTGGGGAACTCCAGACGTGGCAGCAAATTCGATCGATTTGAACCCATTTAATGCAACGTACTGACTCCTATTCATTAAATAAGATTTAAACAAAAGGAGCAAAGAATATGAGAAGCCGATTTTTTCTAATTTATTAAGTAACAACTGGTGATCAAGTCTATCAAACGCTTTGGAGAAATCGGTATATATGACATCTACCTGCCCACGTTCATCTAGGGATTCAGAAATATATTGAGTTACACAGAATAAATTTGTTGTTGTTGAACGCCCTTTCATAAATCCATGTTGATTAATAGAGATTTTGGTGTTAATCGAATGATATATTCTATCATGAAGACTTTACAGAAGTTACAAATTACAGAGATTGGTCTGAAGTTCTCAATATCTAGTTTGTTTCCCTTTTTGAAGATGGGACATACTTTGGAATATTTCCATAGGTCAGGAAATAGGCAGTTTTTTAAGATTAAGTTAAAAATTAGAGTTAGAGGATATGCAAAGATGATAGCGCAATCCTTTAATAAAAAAGCTGGAATGGAATCAGGACCGGTCGTCATTTTGGGTTTAATTCGTTTTAGAGCCCGAATAACCTCATCTTCACTGAAAGAGTTTATGCTAACAATAGGGTTATTGTTAGGTATATCGGTCTCAAAGTGATGTTCCTCGATATCTAATGAAGACTCATTATAAGATTGACAGAAATAATTGGCAAATGCATTTAGTATGTCAGAGGGATTGTTTAGCGAAGATCCCTCGAAGAACATCTCTTCAGATACACTGGCCGACCCTTTTCTACTTTTGATGAAAGCCCAAAATTTATTGGGATCATTTTTTATATTGTCTTCAGAGTTCTGCACGAAATTTCTGTAGGCTAAATTGGTATCATATTTTATTTCCCTTCTGATGTTTTTGAGGTTATTGTGTATAAGTGGATCACTGGTTCTTACATACTGTCTCCTAAGACGTTCTTTAAGGCTATTTTTTTTATGATACTGCCATTAAACCACGGAGGATATCTGCCGCTACGAGAAGTCAATTTCTTAAGTACACAAGATTCAAATACAGAAATGATCCAAAACCAACGCAAATTTGTTGAAATTTTAATTGGGAAGGTTTCTGGTTTTAGTCTGTCGCCATCGGACCTCTAGAATCGGATATATTCATCTTTTTACCTAAAAAAAAAACGATTTTCAAAAAATAAAATTTTTCATAAATAAAACCGCAATAGGCTTTGGAACTTCAAAACTCATATATATACTTCTGGTGATACCCGAGAAGGTATGAAATCATAATATTGCTGTTATAAGACTATGCATATCTCATCGTTTATTTGGCGTTTTTCTTACTGCACTAATACAAGAAGTTACAAGAGGATATGTATAAATTCATTTTTTGTACGCGGGCACCTAGACTATTCCTTTTTAATCGCCAGATTCGTAATCAGTAATCTCGAAAACTCTTAGGTAAATGAGGGCTAAAGTAACATAAATTCTTCGATAGCATTTTTAAAACAACTTTTTGTGTTAATAATCAGTAGAATCAATAAGAAATGTGTTGTGTTAAAAAAATGTTAAATTAAAAATTATATAGAATATACATAATTTAACTCACTTTTTTCGTCTAAGTGCACTCCACTAACAATCCTAAGTAAAAACCATTAAATGCCTATTTCATCAACAACCTTAGCCCATTTGTCCATTCATGTTATATGTCTAGATTTATCACTTATTGCATTATCTTGCATAACTTTTATCCATTTAACCCTACATGCAGTCTGAAAGAAAGTAATAAATCACCGGCATAACATTACGCGTTCAACTTGCACGTATAAAGTCATGGCATAAAGAAATCTCCAGATTTTAAATAAAAGAAGTGAATTTAAATATTTTCAACGGTTATATTTTGAAACTAAAACTTAGTGAAAACATCCTAAAATTGATGTTTTTTAAGGGTTTCTGTTAAAATTAAATGCAAATAGAAAACCCCCACACAGTAATTATGTTTAATAACATCTAAACGATATGGCCATTAACCGTCGATACCGAGTACATCAACATCTCGAACAAGACGCGGAGTAGGCGGGAGCCCTCATAAGGCACAAAAGAAGAAGAAGACGACGACGAGGAGCTCGCCTCCTAAGATTTGCATGATTGATGGTCCAAAATGAGTGGTGCTGGCCGGATTATCTGCATTGCGTGCATGTCTCCCAGCTATCGATTGCCTAATGGTTCAAGTCGATACAACTTTCATTATAGTGTAGGAGCACACCCTTGTAATTACTCGAACTCATCTATTATAAGCTTAATTTTATTGTATGCTTAAGATTCCATATTAGATGTAATCGCATAGGTCAGCATGTACATGGGGTCCAAATTTACGTATTTTTTTATAGTCCAGTTACTAAAGACGAAAAATTGCTCGAACCTTGGAAAAAGAATTAGAACGGCTGAAATTCGGCACACGGTTATTTTCAACGTATATTACTTAAAGCCACAAATGTTTGCATTTATATCTGATTATGGGATGACCATTTTTTTGTGCCTGTGTTAATAATACATTGTGCACAGAAAATGTGGGATATTGTAAAAAGTACACGGGAACAAGTCCGCTCAATTTTTTTCCGTGTTGTGTGTTTTGCATAGTTTTTAGATTCAGATTAAAGAAATTATGCACCTTTTTTATTGCATTCTTGCTTTTTCTGATTTTCGAAGATATGCAATGAGTTCTCATTCTGTGGTTGATTTTGTTCAAATGTGTTTAGAATGTATTCTACGGAGTTTTTGAACAGTTATGGAAGCATGGCGTCGTAAGGGCCTAACCTGGTACACTAACGGGTCTAGGACAAACCTTACCCTTGGGTAACATGCCACTGTATTCCAGTCAGAAATTCTGGGTATACTTGAATGTGTACGCGATAATGCATGTCGACAATATGTTACCTAGCAGATTTCCATTGCATAAGACAGTCAGGCGGCACTTAGAGCACTAGCCTCTAGTAAAGTGTCATCTCGACTAGTATGGGACTGCCACGAAGAGCTGAAAATTCTGGGTGAGCAGAACAGAGTCAAATTACTCTGGGTGCCAGGACACTAGAATTGAAAGCAATGAAGAAGCCGATGAACTTGCTCGACAAGTGGCAGCTAATATATTCTATGGTCCAAAACCTGCTCTGGGCATTTCTAAAAGCTCAGCCAGAAGAGCGATCAAAGACTGGGTCAATAGTAAACACAAAAACCACTGTAGGAACATTCCTGGAAATCCACATGGAAAAACACTTACTAAAGGCCTATGTGCAAAACAAACCGAAGAACTGCTCACAAGGAACAGGACGCAGGACACTTTCCTGTAAGGAAGTACCTGACACAATCGGTAAATTCGACGGCAACCTAGACTATGCAGCAATGAGCCGGAAACGGTTGATCACTTCATATTCAACTCTGAGGCACTGGCTCGCAGAAGTTATGGCATTTACGGGCAAACGCGAACAGACCCGGAACTTATCAGTACCCGCCCGTCCATAGACCTGTATCACCTGGTTAGGGTTACAGGGGTACTGGAGTAGGCGGAGTGAAGCATAACAGGGAGAGCACAAAAAAAGAAAAAAAAGGGCGTCATTTATCATAATTTGATTCCAATTGAACCTTTACATACCCCAAACTACTTTGCGTGAAATTCGATTTTGTTATTTGTTTATTCTTTCATCGATTCTAGGTAATAAGGTTCATTTAACCGAACGACAGTGAAATTTGACCTTACAATTTTTAGATACAATCTTTTTAGGTTCAATTTTCTTCAAACATTATTTTTCACATTTTCCAGTGGTTCAATTTCATGACATCTGCAAAAGATATGCAATTATGTCAGCCCTATTTTGAATATTTAAATTTTGATACCCGCGCCTTCGCCATAATTAAAAAATTACAAGAAACAATAATGTGATAAAAACGGGCACAACTTCTTTACTCTGAACATCTAAAAACTATGCAAAACATACAACACGGAAAAAATAGAAGGGACTTGATCCCGTGTTCTCTTATCCTGTATTTTACAATGTCCCAAATATTCTGTGCACAGTGTATTATTAGTGTATTATTAATTAATAACGCAGACCCACCAAAAAACTGTCACGTACTTTTGAGCAGAGCATGATACCCGCCATTATGTTAGCATTTTTCCTAATCGCCTCCTAATTATGATTTTCGCCAATTATTAGTAACTTTTTGAGGTTAGGGAAAAATTCTGATTTGGTGGAGCAATTCTGACGGCGGCATCAGATTCAGCAGCTTAAAATACAGGTGAGTATCATACTCTGCTCCAATGTACATGGTCTTTTACTTCCACATCCACGTAGTGGATTGGAAGTATAGTAATCGTAAAAAAATTTTCAAAATTTTTTTTCTTGAAATAAGTTTAGAATGTCATGAAATGTCGAGATTTTAAATTTGGGCGAAAAAAAAAAAATCTGTCTCTGTCTGTCGGTCTGTCTGTAACTTTTTTTTTGTCCGCACGTTATCTCTGGAACGGTTTAAGATATTGACTTGAAATTTTGTACACGTATATGTTATAATGAGATCTGGAACTGGATTGTTTTTTGAAGATATCTGGTGAAGGGTTGGGGGGTAAATAGGGGTCAATAGGGGGAAATATGTAAAGCAAGCTGGTAAGAGTACAGAAACTTAAAATTTGATGCATCTACTACAAACCAAGGCCTCAAAATTTCTTATAATATTTTTCATCCCTCTACCCCCCAATTCATTATTAAAAGGCTTGATAAAATAAAATTGAGATATTTACTTGAAATTTGGTACACGTATATATAATAATGAGATCAGGAACTAGATTATATTTTGGGATTATTCTGATGAAGGGTTGGGGGTTAAATAGGGGTAAATAGGGAAAAATAAGTAGAGCAAGCTGGTATGAGTACAGAAAGTTGAAATTCGATGTATGTACTAGAAGCCAAGGCTTCAGATTTTTTAATAATATTTTTCAACCCCCCACCACCCCTACTACATTATTGAAGGGGTTGGTAAAATAAAATTGAGATATTCACTTGAAATTTGGTACACGTATGTATTATAACGACAACTGGTACTAGATTATATTTTGAGATGATTTCGTTGAAGGGTTGGGGGTTAAATAGGGGCAAGTAGGAGAAAATAAGTAAAGCAAGTTGGTAGGAGTACAGTAACTTGAAATTCGCTGTATGTACTAGAAGCCAAAGCCTCA
The DNA here is from genome assembly GCA_963583905.1 of Stenurella melanura. Taxonomy (NCBI): domain Eukaryota; kingdom Metazoa; phylum Arthropoda; class Insecta; order Coleoptera; family Cerambycidae; genus Stenurella; species Stenurella melanura. The sequence continues at coordinate 79,494,463 of OY757309.1, read as the reverse complement.
GATTTTTTAATAATATTTTTCAAACCCCCACCACCCCTACTGCATTATTAAAGGGGTTGATGAAATAAAATTGAGATGTTCACTTGAAATTTGGCACACGTATGTATTATAACGACATCAGAAACTTGATTATATTTTGAGATGATTTCGTTGAAGGATTGGAGGTTAAATATAGGCAGATAGAGGTAAATAAGTAAAACAAGCTGGTAAGAGTACAGAAATTTGGGATTTTGTGCATATACTAGAAGCGAAGGCCTCAGGTTTTTTATAATAGTGTCCATCCACCCACCATCACCACTCCCTTATTAAAATAGTTGATAAAACTAAATTTAGATTTTCACTTGAAATTTGGTACACGTATGTATTATAACGATATCTGAAACTAAATTATATTTTGACATGATTGCGTTGAAGGAGTGGGGGGCAAGTAAAGGTAAATAGGGAAAAAAGTAAAGCGAGATGGTAAGAGTACAGAAACTTGATATTTGGTGTATGTCCTAGAAGCCAAGGTTTCAGAGCTTTTAATAATATTTTTCAACCACCCACCTACCTTACTTCATTATTAAAGGGGTTGATAATGTAAAATTGAGACATTAACTTGAAATATGGTAGACGTATATATTATAACGACATCTGGAACTAGATTATATTTTGAGATGATTCCGTTGAAGTGTTGGGGGTTAAATTGGAGTATATAGGGGAAAAAGTAAATCAAGCTGGTAAGAGTACAGAAATTTGGGATTTGGTGTATATACTAGAATATAAGGCCTCAGATTTCTTTCTAACATTTTTCAAACTCCGCCACTTCCGCTCCATTACTAATGGGATAGATAACATGTATAACATTCAATTTCAAGATGGCGGATAGTAAAGTATTAATTAAAGAGCTCTGCAATTATTGCAAGAAAAAAACAGTTACAAAAGTTGTAAAATGTCCAAAATGTAAAAAAATATATCACAATAGTTGTGCCTTACGAGCTACATGCTGTGATTTAAAATTAAGTGCACAAATATCAACAAATTACAATGGTGAGATTAAAGAAGCAGACATGTTGCAATTAACCATCTCAAATGAAGAATTAACAGCTGAAAATCAAGACTTAAAACAACGCAACAAAGAATTATCTGAGCAAATTATCCAGTTAACTGAAAAAATTTGCAAATTAGAAGAAAATAATGGTTGCAAAACTGAAATGTCAACAAATAAAAATGATACATTTGGAGTAGAAATTCAGGAGTTTATATCATCAGAAATTGAAAAAAAGTTTTCGACATATTTAGATGATTTAAATGCAGTAAAGGTATTTTTAAACAAATTTGAGAATAATGAAACTGGAAAACTCAATGAAATAAACCATAAAAAACAAAATAATTCCATAGATAAGGATGAGCACATACTAAAAAACAGACAACAAAACCCAGCAACAAAAAACAATACACCTGGCACATCAAAACAAACAATCTAACAAAAAAATTTAAATGAATTAGAAAATAAACAAAAGCAGGTTATGGAGAACATAATAAATTTAGAATATACACCTACAAGTAACATTATTTTAAATTCAGACTCAAACAATACTAACTCAATTAACAGAAATCGGAACAGTGAGTCTACCCCAGCGGAAAATGCTGATGCATCAGTAAAGAATAATGATGGTTTCACACTTCCTAAGTACAACAGACTTAGGCAAAAGACAGTTATAGGGCAGAATGAAAGCTATACAAATCTTAAAGCTGTTGATCCATTAAGTTGGATTTTTATATCCCGATTGGAACCTGATACTTCTGTGGATGATGTAACAAACTATCTGAATGAACACGATATCAAAGTTTCGAAATGTTTTAAACTTAAAACCTTTTCCGATGAAATAGCGGCATTTAAAATAGGAATCAGTCGATCGGACGAAGATAAAGTATTCTCTGGAGAAATGTGGCCACGAAAGACAATCGTTCGACAATACAATCCCAAAGGTCTAAAACATTTTCAGAAAACTCCTCCTGTAACATTAAAAAGATAACAAGACAAGAAATAGGTCAAATAGATGCCAAGCCAAAAACATTACCAGAAGTTCCCCTTAGCATTACAAAGAAAAGGACAGAGGAAGCAAAAGATATCAAAGAACCAATAAACTATCGCAGCAGAAGGAACACATGGACCAGCAGTTCTAAAAATAACTTTAACTTAAGTATTTTTCACTTGAATATCCAGTGTCTAAGAAACAAAATCTCTGAAATTGAGGCAGAAGCCTATACATATAACTTTTTATGTCTCAGTGAACACTGGATGTCAAAAAAAGAAATTGATCACTTAAATATAGATAATTATATATTGTTAGACAAGTTTTGTAGAGTGACTCACATCCATGGGGGGGTTGCAATTTTGGTAAGAAATGACATTGCAAGTGTATGTAGTCCAAGGCATGATATTCAAGCTTTATCTCAAGAGATCCACTGTGAGATATGTGCTATAGAATCACACAAGCTTAATATTTTAGTAGTAACTATTTATAGATCTCCATTGGGTGATTTTAATATTTTTACTGATATTATAACTAGGCTTTTAGACTTAATTTCACAATCAAATAAGACTATATTATTAAATGGCGACTTCAATATAAATTTCAAATCAGATGACAATAAAACATTACATTTTATCGATCTATTGTCCACATATGGACTTCATATAACTAATAAAAACAATACAAGAGGAAACTCATGTTTAGATAATATTATAACCAACTTAATCAGAAATAATTATAAATCAAAAGTTCTAAACACAGGCCTTTCCGATCATTCCGCGGTATTATTATATTTTAAACTAAACTATCATAAAGAAAAAAATGTTCCAATTACGGTTAGACCTGTTACAGAAATAGGCTTATTCACGTTGCATAATTTAATACAAAATTTAAACTGGAATTTTGTTAACGATAAAAATCTTGATGTTAATACTAAGTTCACTATATTCATTGAGGAGATCAAAAAAGCATCAGAAATAGCATTTCCAGAAAAGATACATTTTATAAATAACGAGACAGGAACAAAAATAAATTGGTTTACCGATAACCTGCATGAAATGCGTGAGACTCTTACATTCATGCAAGAAGTCCTAAATGTTACTAATTCTATGGAGTTAAGGCAACAAGTAAAAGAATATAGGCAAAAATATCGACAGGCAATAGCCCAAGCTAAAATTGCAGCTCATGACAACTATATAAAAAATTCAAATAACGCTCAAAAATCAATGTGGCAAATTATTAATAAGAATAGGAATCATTTAGAAAGTGCACATGCAACGCAGTTGGTAAGTGGGGACTTTAACAACTTTTTTGGTAGTATTGCGCAGACCATACTCAATGATCTTCCCAATACTGGCATAAACAGTGAAGAATTTCTTACCAACATAAAAACTGACAATATCCCTCTCTTCGAAATTAGGGAGGTTACTATTAATGAAGTGCGAGATAAATTATTTAAGTTAAATAATAAGAATAGCAAAGACATATATGGATTTAACACAAAAATTTTAAAGTGCATTGGTAACTTAATAGCAGTACCATTGACAAAACTTTTTAATTTATGTATTAGAGAAGGCATATTTCCTCTAGTACTCAAAATCTCACGAGTTATTCCAATTCATAAAAAAGGTAGTATTAATGATGTGTCAAATTTCAGACCAATATCCTTGATACCCATATTTGCAAAGTTATTTGAAAAACTATTAAAAGTACAAATTTATGAACACTTTGAGAATAACAATCTTTTCAATAAACATCAATTTGGATTTAGGAATTCATTATCAACTACAGCAGCTATTAATAAATTAATTTCACTCATTAATGATGGTTATGAAGAAGGTAGTTATACAGCTTCACTGTTTTGCGACTTAACCAAAGCCTTTGATTGTGTCTCCGCTAGTATATTAATCAATAAATTAAAATATTATAATTTCTCTCTAAGCAGTATTAAATTTATAGAATCACATCTAAAAGACCGTCAACAACTTGTATCCTTTAAAGGAAGTAACTCAGATCTTCAATCCGTTGCTTATGGTGTACCACAAGGATCAATGCTGGGTCCATTGTTATTCTTAATCTATGTTAACGATATATCAAATTGCGATCCCAGCACTGACTTTATCTTGTTTGCTGATGATACCACTGTAGTAAACAAAAATAAAAATGTAAATATATTGAAAATAGCACTGGCGGATGCACAATCGAAGGTTACAAATTGGTTCCATGCCAATCAACTAAGCCTCAATTGCTCGAAAACGGAAACAATGTACTTCTCATTACGTGACACATCTTCGATAAATAATCCTGAATGTGTAAAATTTCTTGGAGTTTATTTTGATCAAAAGTTAACATGGTATAATCATATAGATAAACTTTGCAATAAATTATCATCGTCTATATATGTTCTTCGTAATTTAAAAGTAAAAGTGTCTAGACCGGTTGTAGCAACAGCATTCCATGCCTTAATCCAATCCAAAATTTCATATGCGGTGGTAACATGGGGTCATGCGCCCTTGGTCAGTAGAGTCTTTGCATTGCAACGAAAGGCAGTTAGAGTATTAGGTGATCTAAACTATAGAGATTCTTGTATAGACAGTTATATTCAGATGCGAATTCTTACAGTCCCATCTATATACATATTGCAATGTCTTACATACGTAAAACAAAACTTGTCTAATTATGTTTCTCACATTGAAATACATGACTATCAAACACGTAATAGAACAAATATATATGTTGATTATCACAGATTAACAAAGTCAAAATCGGGAACAAATTATTTTGGTCCAAAAATGTTCAATCTTTTGCCTCCTACTGTGAAACAGTTGTCACTAAACAAATTTAAACTTGTGGTAAAAAATTATTTAATAGATAAATGTTTTTACTCTATTGATGACTATTTTAATAATAATTTTAATGACATGAATAATATATAAACTTATGTTTATACTATGTAAATTTGTTTTTAATCTGTTTTAAAAGTTAATGTTACTAGTATCGTTTAAGATTTTATCCTAATATGTAAAACTTCATAGACCTACCTATTTTATATTATATTATCACTTTCTAAATTTTATTTTATAATATTCATTGTCTTGACCTGTGTAAACAAATTGTAATGACACCAATAAATTTACTTACTTACTTACTTACTTACTTACTTACATAGAATTGAGATATTCACTTGAAAATTAGGACAATTATTATGTAATGTAATGACATCAGATTGAGATGATTCCATTGAAGGGATGGGAGGTGGCAGGTTGTGAATAGGGGAAAATAAGTAGGGTAAACTAGAAATGTCATTTTTATCGTACATAGTGGAAACCAACGCCTCAAACTTTTCTATAACATCTGCCCCAAATATTATTAAAATTTTATGACCAATAATTTCCACGTACTAGAGTGCAAGTCTAGTTAAGATGTTTCCTTTAAAGTGAATTGAATGAAAAATCTGGATGTCGATGTAGTGATTCCTTAGGCAGCGGTTTTTTTATTTTGAGTGCTTGTGGAATTAGTTATGGTTATCTAAAGTCTAAGTTGATTTTGGGCCTCATGAACCTAACGTAACACCATGGACCTTATAATTGATCAGGCTGCATCTTAAAAACAGTTCCGCACTTGAATAAATTGATTTTCGAATTTATAAACGATTTGGGCTCTTAGGACTTCAAGTTAAGTGTGAGCCACATGGCACCGAAAAAAATTTATATTTCTTTTTACCATTGCATTACATTATAATCACACGAATTAGCATCTAGTCTTCTGTTTTTCTACTGTCACTTGGTTTGAAGCTTGTGCTTTTTCTTTATACTACTAGGTAGGCATTTGCTGATTTTAGAACTTTGATCCCTGTTATCTCGAAAACTGTTCAGTATAGGGACATGAACAAATTGAGATGTTTGTTCAGCATGTCATCAAGAATATACTTCAGTTTTAATGAACTTGGCCGAAGGCCATTCTCAATATACAAGGATCCTTTTAAATGTTCTAAACAATTTTTCCCTGTTTTTCGTATACTTCATTCCTCTCTCTCTCTCTCTCTCTCTGCAGCTCTTTCTTTCTCTTTTCTCCTTCCTCCATTTCCCTCTTTCTTTCCCTCTTTTTTTACCTTTTATCTTTCATAATAATAATTGCTGTAGCCCAAAAATCTATTAATAAGAATTTGTTCATATTTACCAATTACGGTTACGAAACATTAGAAGAAAAAAAAAATTGGTTCTGTATTTACAGATTTTAGGAAAGCATTCTATAATAGTCCAGTCGATAAAGTAAAAAATACACCAGAAGTTCTCAAAAAACGTTATCTGAGATTCTCCTTCAGTAACTGTTAGTGGGAGGATTAAACATCACAAAGTTCTGCGGGTACCGCGCAACCCCCCAAAAAACCACCCCTTCGGTGAATAAAACCTTATTTTACTGATAACTCGTTAACCGTTGAAGATATAAAAAATTGCTTATCATAAAAAAGAAAGCCGGACTAATTGCCTAAGAAAAACTCCTCTTGTAATTTTCTTGTATATGCCATGGTTTCCGAGAAAATCGATATTGACAAACAAGCTAGGAAGGAAAATCAAAATGGATTTTATAGGCGATATAAAATAAACTCTTGTGTTGCCATTTTTGATAGTTATTGATATTTATTAGTATATAAAAATAACAATATAATATAGTTATCTCTTGATTTTTTGTGCATCTAACTATTCACAAGCTCATAAAAAAAACAATTGGCTTTAATATAAGTTATAAATGCGTTATCTTTTAGTTCAAGGTAGTATTTCAATGCAGGAAAAGTTAGGAATAAAAATATTCACATTTACAAATTTATCAGCATGTTGGAGTTAGCCAAAAATAAATCCAAAAAAGGCTGCATATTCAATTTTTTGATGATATTTTCTTATGCAATTATTTAAATGTTAAAAGATTAGAAACAATAGTTATATGATATATAAATTTTAAAAAAATTGGAGCTAACTTTGTTTGGGTCTGTCTTTTCTTTATTTTTAGAAAACAATAAAAAATTGTCCAAAATTTGACTAATTTCAATATGCTGATAAATTTGTAAATGTGAATATTTCTATTCGTAACTTTTTCTGCATTGAAGTACTAGCTTAAACTAAAAGATAATGCATTCATAACTTATGTTAAAGTCAGTTATTTTTTATGGGCCTGTGAATAGTTAAAAGAGCAAAAAATCAAGAGGTAACTATACTATATTGTTATTTTTATATACTAATAGACATCAATAGCAGTCATCAAAAATGGAAACACAAGATAGTATTTTATATTTTCTTTAAAACCCATTTTGATTTTTCTTCCTAGCTTGTTTGGCCTTCGAGCATTTCAACTATCTCTATAGGTCGCACGCAAAAATGTTCAAATAAACGAAAATTCATACCCATTAAAAATATAAAGTTTGCATTTTTCTCATTATTGATTTTCTCGAAAATCATGTCAAATGCAAGAAAATTACAAGAGGACTTTTTTGGTCCTGCTTTCCTTTTTATGATGAACAATTTTTTTTTTAATCTTCAACGGTTAACGAGTTATCAGCAAAATAAGGCTTCTTTCACTGAAGTGGTGGTTTTTGGGGGGTTGCGTGACATCCCCAGAACTAATTATTGTGGCTTTGTGATTTATAATCCCTCCACTAACAGTTACTGAAGGAAAATCTCAGATAACATTTTTTGTTATGAAAATCTTAACTAGTATTGGACTATAAAGCTGATTATGACGTGCTATTGGAAAAGCTATATGAATTTGATTTATATACGAAAATTATACCACTTTTACATCTGTGATGTATGTTTTGTAGTAGAACACAATGGAAACAGTTCTAGCAAATATTATGTTATGTCTGGAGTGTCACAAGGATCAAATCTTGGTCTATTACTATTTGTATTATTTATTAACGAGCTGGCTTCAGTTGTTAAGCTCTCTAAATGCTTACTTTTTGCATGACTTTAAAGTTCATATAAAAATTAAAACAGTTAGAGATTGTGTGAAACTTCAGAAAGACATCGATAGTATTCACAAGTGGAGCTGCGATTCTAAGCTACAATTTAATATAAAAAAGTGTTTTGTAATAATAGTTACTCGAAGGAGAAGTTGATTTAGATTGGTCTCTACCTCTTAAGAAATACTATAGTATGATAATTACACATTTAAGTAATTTTGATGTATAATTATTAAACTGCACAACGTATCTTTATATTTTTTAAATTATTTACTTACTCTCATAGTTACTATGTTCAAAATTTACTATGCATACTTCGTAAACGGTGTGCTTATTCTTTAAGTTAACAATAAAAAAACAACGTTTTGCACGTCTTGCTTTCAATCTCCTCTCCTGCGCACTTTTCGCTATATGTACCTTATTAGTTTTTTGTTCGTAGTATCTAAAAAAATTAGACTAATTTGAAGTCGAAGTGCTTTTTTTTAATTTTCAAATAGTGTTCAAAGTTGAAAAATTCCTTCTTTTCGAGATTAAATAACTCGAAAACGGATACACTTAGAAGCTTGAAACTTTCAGAAATTATTGGTTAAACTAATATAAAAAGCATTCCAAATTTCACCAAGATCGGTTTTTAACATAGAAAAAAACGATCGATTTTCTTTAATACCTTAATTAGAAATCGTGCCATTTCTTTTGTAAATAATTTAAACCATCCAAGCCAGAGTAGAGAATTCAAGAAACTATTCAAATTTAATATGCCGTTGGAACTTTCAGAAAATATTGATTTTGATCGATTTTATAACGATTTCTTTACAGTGACCTTTCTTACGCGGCGTATAAAACAATATAGCTTTTTCAGTTTTCAGTGTAGATTATCCGCTTTTTCATAACTTGAAAGCGTTTTCTAAGACAAAGACTTTCCAAAAAAAAAAAAACAAAAAAAGCGGGCAATCAACATTGAAAAATAGAAAAGCTATATTGTTTTATACGTCGCGTAAAAAAGGTCACTCTTAAGAAACCGTTAGAAAAAAGTAAAAATCAATATTTTCTGAAAATTCCAATGGCATGTTGAATTGAATGGTACTTTAAATTTTCTAGCCTGGTTTGGCTACTTTAAATTATTTACAACAGACATGGCGCGATTTGCAATTAAGGCTTGAAAAGAAGTCGATCGTGTATTACTTAACCCATTAACGCCCAAGACAATTTTTTTTTGAATTTTGCAAAAATATTCGGTATGTATGTTCAAAATACTTCCAAATGACTGTAAAAAATAACAAACAAAATATTCATCATGTGGTTTAACAAAAAAGTGGTGATCTATAAATAGATCACTGGGCAGATATAATATATATTTTAATATATAATAATTATTTAATTTTACTTATTATCTAATAATATTACCATTAGAACATTAGAAAAATGTCACCAAATTATAATAATAATGGCAAAATTTAACAGCTATATTTGGTGGTAAGGTAGGAAACAATTGGCACAAAGAGTAACGTCAAATTTTATGCAGTATTTTAGGTCTACTCTTGCAATTTTTTCTTTGGCATCTTCTCTCACGATATTGCATAACATGATTTAGGCCATCGAAATGGACGTCTTCAGGGACCACTGCTGCTTTGGTTTTCCTTTTAGCAGAGGATGTGAGTTTCATATATGGAACGGCAACTGCTCTACGGAATTCTAGACAGCTGATAGCCTCACCACCATGCATGGTGCGGTACAAAATCCAGGCGTTTATTAGTGCCATATCCAGAATACGAATGAACATTGACCAGAATCATTATTTTCCACTAATCTGGATTCCATATTTACTAATGAATCAATTATGATGATCGACACCACCCATATATTAATTGAAATACCTAAGTCTGTGTCTGTAGACCAGTACATTCTCTTAGCTGGAGCTTGGTGATATCCAGAAAACAAAAGTATTCCTATAAAACACTTTAGTTCATCAATTTCTAAACCCAATGAAGCATCGTTTCTTACACGCTTAGCGCTACGCAAAATTTCTTCCTATGTAATCTACTATATCATTTGAAAGAAATTTCTCAAAAATCTTCAATGGGTGAGGGCTCCATGTTCTTTTATCAGTGCCTCTATTTTCTCTTCTTCAATAGTAGGAAATTCTGTGTCGGTAAAAGTATACTTGGGATCGCATTTTTCCATTTCGGTGGAAAATTAGAAAGTCTCTGCTTTTTCATACCTTTTTGTTCAAAAATGGCATTTGTATTCTGGTCTTTAGCAATGTCTTCTGCATCTTGATATTCATGACCGTATTGTATCTCCAACTGACCAGGAACATCTCATACCTCCGCTATGTCTAATTCGTCATCATCCACTTCGTCTTCATCTGTCACATAATTTGGTTCTGGAGGTAAAACAATAATGTCTAGAGTAGCACTATCATCATCAATATGAAAATTAGGATCATCAATAATTTCTTCTATCTTCTGCATAATCAGCGCCCTCTTTGAATCCATGTTCTCTAAAAAGTTAAATTTTTATTATTATTATTATTATTATTTTTTTTTCCGGTTTCACCGTTGCCGGACAGGGCTTCCGTGCTTTCCGACCGATACCACACGGTATCAACATGTTTTAATTTTTTATATTATAATTTTATCGTTCTTGTTACTTACAAATGTTTGACTGTATCGACGCAAAAGCAAAAAGCTTTACTTACCAATTATATTTTTCACCAATACAACGGGAGTAGGTGATATTTTAGTAAAACTTGCACTAAAAGATTTTATCTCACACATGGCTAAGACTGACCAATAATAAACGATGACCTAACAAATCTGATGTGGATAAACTCTTAAAGTTCCAATTAGATATCATATGTGCCCAGTGGTATAAATATAGATCAGCTAAATAAAATTGTTTACAATTATGCTGATAAAGAAAATATTATAAAATGAGTTATGGGATAATAAACTTTTATATTCTATGGACTCATTATGACATATATCATATTTTCATATTCATTAGGTTTTTGTTTATAAACAAATAAATTTGTTAGTGTAAGTGACAATTTCTTTCATGATTTTAAAGAATTTTTTAAAAATACTTCCAATTCTAGATATTAATTTAAATCACTTTTTAAGAAATTAAATGTGTAATTGTTATGTTAAAAAAAAATGTTTCTTGTGATCTATAAATAGATCACTGAAAAAGTTAAAAACCGATCGTGCTGAAATTTGGAACACTTTTTTATATCATTGTTAGCAAAAATTTCGGGCTTCTAGATGTTTCCTTTTCCGAGTTTTTTAATGTTAAATAGGCACTTTTTCAACTTTGAACACTATTTGCAAATAAAAAAAAACACTCAGTCTCATTTTTAGATAATTCAATCAGGAACAAAAAATTAATAAGGTACATATGGTGGTAAATGCGCAGGAGAAGAGATATAAAGCAAAACGTGAAAAAAGTAGCTGTTTTAAAAATTGTTAATTCAAAGAATAAGCACACGGTTTACGAATACCGACAATCGTGTGTATTCCAGCTGAAAAATGCACTTTTTAACACTTTTCTGTTCCTGCACACTGGTCTATGTGATTAGGTCAGTAAAACCTGTTTGGATATTGTACAATTAATAAACAATTTATATATTTATTTGTTATTTGTTGCCCTAATTTTACTCCATTAAGCGGTTACCCTACTTAAGTAAACTTCATTTCGCGTGCAGAATCCTATGTAAAATTGGATATAATTCTGTAGTAGTAGTAATATTTTGTTATTGTAAAGTGCTCATACCCAATAATATCCATATAAAATTTATTATAACTGCATCAGCGCATTTGTCATAGACCATCCTGTATATTCCTTTTAATTATGTTTTGCTACTCCTTGATGATATAAACTTATATTGCCGTTGTGTAGTAATATACGACGGTCTGTAAAAAATTTCATAGCTAAAATGTGTTCCTGCTACCCAATAGTTTTTCTGGTAAAAGACTTTGACAATACAGTATCCAAAAAAAAACGCAACGTGCCACGTGCCTGCCTACTATCCGCTCGCTGATACAAACTTTCATTACGTGATCAGCTTGTTGTTTCGTCATCCTGACCCTTCAAGAGACCATATCGGCTCTCTTGTTTCAATTTAAAATTCAGACCAGCCTGATACAAGCGTCTGCTTCTCATTTGCTGATCTAGCGTTCTGGATAATATGACACGTGATTGCAGTAGCTGCGTTTGCACGATGCACATTTCATATTTCTTTAGAATTGCGATTTCTAATTATTACAGCATGTATCGTAGAAAATAAAACTTATATGATTTATGATGAAATCAGCATATATTTACAGTCACTGAAAGAGATATATATGGTTTAATGGTGTTTTTATTGTGTCTTCAAAAATTGTTTAAAATTCTTGTTAATTGTGTTCAAAATGACGCAAATTTATACGAGATGAAAAAGTGGATATGTTAATTATTTATGGGGAAAGCAAAATAAAAATGGACTTGCAGCTATGGACCTGGCCCACGATATCCTGATAGACAATGTCCAGTGAAAAATTGTTTTAAACGTGTTGAAAACTAATTCCGAAGAGCGCCCAACAATGATTCCGAAGAAAACTTCATTTGACGAAGGAACGGAAATTAATATTTTGGCTCGAATAGAAGTTGATAAGACTGTTTCTTTAAGGCAAGCCGAATTTTGCACAAATACCACTATAAATCTTTTAAATAACACTTGCCCCAGCATTTGTACGAAAGTGATTACGAACGTAGGATGGAATATTGCAATTGGATTTTGTATAATAACGTGCAGCCAAACAATGATTTTTTGGGACTGATTTTATTTTCGGACGAGTCAAGGTTTACAAATTTGGGATTATTTAACCGACAAAATACAAAATATTGGTCACAAGAAAATCAAAATTTATTACGGGAGGGTAACTTTCAAGTGCGGATCGGTTTCAATGTTTGCTTGGAATAATCGGTAGTAGAATCATTGGTCCAATAATTTTTGAAGGACATCTGACTGGAGCCAGATACTTCAGATTTCTGGAAAATGATATTGAGGACATTTTAGATGAGTTAGATTTAGGACAGGGAATGTATTTCCAACAAGATGGCGCTCCTTCCCATAATTCAATGATAGTAATTGATTACCTTCAATAGAGATTCGGAGAAAACGTAATTTCGACGAATGGTCCTGTGAGGTGGCTTCCAAGGTCACCTGATTTAACGCCCCTTGATTTCTTTGTTTGGGGTAATTTAAAAAATATTGCCTATGCAACCGCCGTTACAACCCGTGAAGACCTGGAGCTATGAGTAAGACGAGCAATTAATAGCATAACGGCCCAGCAATTGGCGAACGTTCTTCGAGAAACAGCTATGCGAGTTGAGAAGTGCATTGACGTTCATGGACAGTATTTTGAACAACTGTAGTAATGTTTTGTGTAAATTTTTTGTATTCCAAAACCACCTTATGTGTAACACGGCAATTAGAATAAAATTGTATTTTCTTATTTTCTATTAGCGGTAATTTTGTTTGTATTTATCGCACATTTTAATACGACATATGAAAAAATCCCTCTTAATAGTACGAATAAATGGTACCACGGTACCAATATGGCTCCGTTTGAAAAAATGAGTTTTGCCCCAAAAACAATTTTGTTGAATTTTGTTTGCTCATAAATCAAGTAATTTAGCGTTTTTAATGGGATTTCGATTTTTGTAGCATTACACGGATCATTTAGAATAAATCGGATAATTATGATCCCGTTACACCCGGTAGAGCTGTAGAAATTAAATAAGAGAAAACAAACGTTTAGATCTAATTTATAATTCCAATAACAGACAAAGAGTCTTACAATTTTGCAAATATACAACATTCATTAACCTGAACAGAACCCATGAACTGAAATTTATTTATTGTTCTGAATTTCACATACTTTATACTTTAAAATGTGCTTATTCTAATTTTGAATAATATGTGGTTTATTGAGAAGTATCTTGGCGGAGAAAAAGGAGAGCATATATTAATTTTAGTTTTTGGTACTTATATAGATAAATTTTATGTTGTGAAATTGTCACCTTTCAAGATGGTACATTTAGATTTTATTTTAATATTCATTGAAGATCTTATATTTCAAAATTAATATTTTAAAAGAGATATTTAAATATTTTTTCTACACCTACTTAATTATATGACAATTATTAGCATTTTTTGTTGAAAAATCGTACCTATAATTCTCTCTAGTGAATTATCGACTCATAATTCAGTGCATCCGGCCAATCACAAATACAAATTCATAAATCAATGTCGCACTTATACAATGATATTTTAAATCGACTGTGATCAACTCTTGCTGCAGCTGACAAGTGACAACCAAGTGTATTACCATATTATTTGTTTACGTTTTCCGCTTCTAACGAGTAGGTACCGATTAATACTATCAAATTTCAGTCTAATTTATTTGTTTAATAGGTGCAGAAAAAGCATAATGTTACATTCGCTCTTATTACCATTATTCACATCACCACTCGCCTTCGGCTCGTGGGCTCAAACATCTTCTTCGGGAGTAATGGCTATTATAATCGCTCATATAATTGTATACTATTCATAGATTATATTCATTTAAAAGTGCAATATAGTTTTTCTAACAGGACATGGTGAAAGAAAAATACTCAGTAGCCATGCATAGTATAATTTTAAATAGCCATGAAGCCAGTAATTATTGATATGTATCGATGAAGATATTTATGTCACCAACGATAGATAAATGAAGTAAAAGAAAATTCAGATGCTACTAAGATAAGAAACAATTTGTATTTTGTTATAAGTTAGTTATTAAGCAATTTGATATAATTATAGAATCTGAATTTTAAAGGATTTTTAAAATTTTGCATTTAACAGATTTAAAAAAATGTTCAAATTATAAATTATTTAAAACACATTGTAATTGATAAAATTAACAAGAATTTATAATTCAACCAACGCCACAGTGGGATAAAATCGGAAAAAGCTGGCCATTTGCCGAAAATCGAAAGTTCTAGGTTGCCGCTGCAATCTGTCCCTACCGTTTCTAGGAACCCCAAAGTACAAAGAAAACCGGTTTTCACGCGTTATATGCCGCGCAGCATTTCATAGGGCCACGTGGTTCTGAATAGGAAAGTTATACTGTGTACATTTCGAGATAACACAGCATATTGATCAGTCGTGCTATGGAATCTTCTCAGCAAGGTATGTAGAATTTAAGAAAAAATTGGCATTTCTTAATTACTAATAATTAAATAGTTATAAACAATTAAGTAAATCTATGTTTTTGAAATTAAAATACGACAATTTTTGTAAACTTTGAGTAAGAAGTTTACCACTCGACTTCACTCGATCGATGGCTATCACTGGAAATTGTTTGATAACCCCTAAACTTTGAATTCGTGAGGTAAAGAGCTGCTACAACCTGCAACCCCGTTGTTTACATTAATTCGTTTATAAACATGCATGATAATGTACGTAACTAAAAAAAATTATTTTATCTTAATAAATGTTGATGAAAATGGTGGCATGGGGTTTTTGGGGTCGCTGAATTCGAATCTGACAATATTTTTTCGAAAAACAAAATGGCGGATCCAATATGGCGGCAAAAAATGTCAAAAGTCACTAAGTGTTTGCCAAAATCGTTACTCGGAGGTTTTTGGGGTCGCTGAATTCGAATCTGACAATATCTTTTCGAGAAACAAAATGGCTAATCCAATATGGCGGCCAAATAGGTCAAAAGTGAATAAATGTTTCTCAAAATCGTTACTCGTGGGTTTTTGGGGTCGCTAAATTCGAATATGACAATATTTTTTCGAAAAACAAAATGGCGGATCCAATGTGGCGGTCAAAAATGTCAAAAGTCAATAAATATTTGCCAAAACAGTTATTGTCAGATTCGTAATCAGCGACCCCGAAAACCCCCGAGTAACGATTGTGGTAAATATTTATCGACTTTTGACATTTTTGGCCAACATATTGGATCCGCCATTTTGTTTTCAGAAGAAATATTGTCAGATTCGTAATCAGCGACCCCGAAAACCCCCGAGTATCGACTTTTGACATTGTTGGCCACCATATTGGATCCGTCATTTTGTTTTCAGAAAAATATTGTCAGATTCGTAATCAGCGACCCCGAAAACCCCCGAGTAACGATTGTGGTAAATATTTATCGACTTTTGACATTTTTGGCCACCATATTCGATTCGCTATTTTGTTTTCAGAAAAAAATATTGGCAGATTCGTAATCAGCGACCCCGAAAACCCCAGAGTAACGATTGTGGTAAATATTTATCGACTTTTGATATTATTGGCCGCCACATTGGATCCACCATTTTGTTTTTCGAAAAAATATTATCAGATTCGAATTCAGCGACCCCAAAAACCCCCGCGGAACGATTTTTGAGACGATTTTTTAATATTCAGCCGAGTTATATGCTTATGCCCACCTTTTTCGATTTTTATCCCACTGTGGCAACGATTAAGTCATTATAAAAATATATTTTAGAAAGGACTAAATTCGATACTAATGAATGTTAGGTTAGAAAATTTGTGAATCAAGTAAATAAATTTGGATAATAGTCACTAGTTTTGGCAGTCAAATTTATATTTGATAGAAATGGTAGAAACTGACAAACGTCAAAAGGAGTAGGTAATTAAAATTACATGAAATAAAAATTTTGAAATGATGTCATTTTAGATTTGTTAAATAAAAATATTATGCATTATTTTTAAGAAACAAACAAATAATCCTACAAGAATTTCTCTGTCATCGTCAATGACAAGTGGTCTCTTATGTTGAGACAAGGAAATGAATTCGTATTATTCAAAATTTTGAATTGCTTTCAGCACTGTCGATAGGTCTGTTTCCGAATGTCTCTGCAAATAGAAAAAAGTAATAAATATCCACCCAGAATTACAATAAGCCAAATGCCTACACTGTAAATACCATTCTAAATTGTTTCTATAGAGACATTTACTACCGAATAAAAAATCCACTTAACCCTAGATTCATTTTCAAAATTAAAACTAGTAATCTCTATTAAATATAAGAAGCTGTTTGATCCAAAGCACCAATTGAATATTTTGATCACCATGGAATCCTAGGTGCCAGCTGTAATCACAACTGATAATGGCGGTGAATTCAATAACAATCAAATACTTATATATCATTCTATCCAGAATCACATGGCATACTGGAACCATTGTGCTCCACTTCAACATTTTATAATATTTCAACAAAATTCACAACTCGATAATGAAAACAAAAATAGTGAAGAACTTATGAAAGTAGCTGTCATCATTTATAACCATATCGATCCCAGTGCTGGATATTGTCACCCAGTCACTTGATATTTATTTTGGACACCCGGTACATTATTTGTTAGCAGCGGCTATGATTCGGCAAATTAAATAGCAGAACGCATTTCTATGTCGACAAAGCGTGTTTTACTTTGGAATTGCGAAAGTCATAGCGAGAAAAAAGTAAGGTTCGACGAGTTCACTTTGTAACCAGGTGGAAATGCTGATTCTGGAAAAATAGAAAACGGTACCTGCGTGCAGTAACAAAGTTAGTTGGTTTTCGGTTTTGGCGACACGAAGTACAGGGTCTGCGTGGCCTAACTCCTCCCCCTACCGATGTTTCCCCCAGGGGTAGTAAAAATGTAACTACGCCTTTTTGTTTTTGTTAACAAACTTGTACCTTGTTTTCTACCACTATGTTTTATTTGACAGTCTTCTTTCAGTAATTAATTTAAACCCTCTCGAATTTCAAGCAAGTTAAAGTGGCTTGGGTATCACCGATAGGACCCCGGGCAACCGGGCAATAAGGGAGATACTTGTGGACGTCGCCTATTTCACTCAGAAATAAGTCTTACAACCCTAAAGGGCATTTTATACGTTTTATACGTGACAATATACGTCTCTTTGATGTTATCTTTGGGCATTCTTCAAGCAAAAACCTATTTGACACACAAATCTGGTAAGTAATCTTATTCATTAGAAGAACATATTAAGAAACTTTTATTCACATTCATACAGAAATAATCAAAAGTTGAAAAGTATGACATTTCAACTTCATTCGACAATTGAAATGAAATGTGACATTTCAGGTAGGAAAGTGACATTTCGAGTTGGAAAGTGGCCACTTTCTTACCAGTTTTCGGGTTGGAAAGTGAGCCTCTGCCAACCTATGTTTCTTATTGGTTTTCTTTCAGCTGTAGGAAATATAAATCAGACATAAAGAATGTTTATCTATTAATATATTAACACAATCCTAGATAAAAACAAAGCAATCAATTCTACAAATATTAGCTGTACAAATAAACTGAATAAATATTTACATATTAAAATGACGTGACGTCACTTTGACAGTTGTCCTTTGACATATAAACATAAGATACTATTTTTAGCAAACGGTTTATCGGCTCTTTGTTCATTAAGAAGGATGACTGTGAATAAAATAGTATACAAACCTTGGTGAAAAGTTTCATACTGTCTCGAGAATTAGTTGACCTCGCCGCTTCGCGCCTCGGTTAATCAGATAGATCGCTCGACAACAGTGAAACTATTTCCACTTCAGTATGTAATTTACTATTACAACCTGTTACTAATTTATTATTTACGGAAGAATCGAATCTCGGAATATGTCGACAAGATAGAAGAATAAGTTTCAAACTCACATTAATACAACGTTTCTCAAAACATAAGAAAACGGGATTCCAAACAGTTGTAAGAAGTCAAATTAAGAGAGCCAAGTCCGGTCCTGTCGCATATAGAATCACCGTATTATCTTATTTCCTCTTCTTGGTAACATTTTAAAGGTCGAGACTTTAGTACAATAACGTAAAATACTGGTCATAGAAACATCTGTTTTATGTTGCAAATTGATTTATTTTAGAGCAAGGGAAACATTCTTTGTTAACTTCAATCTTTATTAGGTAGTCGACGTTAGCCACTTGGAAGCAATAAATAACCATCTAAATTATTTTATGTCCAATTCGCTTTCCTTACTTCAAGTTAAGGATACATCAAACACTTGTTTAAATACCATTCACCGGAGGGTCTAGTCATGTTTTCAAGACTAAGGCAATTGAGAGAGGATTCCAGAAAATACATGTATAGAGAGTATGATAGATAGGCCAAATAAGGTAGATTTTTTCCCCCATACAAAAGCAAAGTAAGGAACAAAAGGTTTTTTTTTCATCTGTCTTAATGGCATAAAATGTTAAGATAGGCGATATGATAAATACCATGGTCCGTTAGGTAATTTCAAATAGGGGCACGGTTTAAAGTAGAGAAGATTTTAATTGGTCGAGGGTTTACAGTTTACTGCCCACTTTTGAAACGTCTTATGTCAATTGAGATAATATCGCCACTCTTGGCTTAACGTCTGATCGGTCGTCATCTACCTACAGGGTGTAGTAAATTCTTGTTTTGCGAACCTTTTTCAATTTTAAAGCTTAAGTACATTTGTGCAGTATTTTGCCGATTACAACAAGCATAAATTAATGTGTTGTAATTGAACTAAGAGTATTCGGCCGCGATTCAGCTAAAGATTTGAACTTGCTGCGGACCATTTCATTTCTTGATATAGTGTAATTACTGTTTGTTAATTTATTTAATCGTTAAATGTTTGTGACTGTCATTTTCATTTGTTTTCATTTTCTTCTGTAAATATAGTGGTTTAAGTGTTTTGAGAAATGACGTGTTTTATTTGCTTGTTATGCAATTGAGTTCATTTTATATTCAGTAAAGTTGTTTGTGAAGTAACCTGGTTGACGGACACCAAAAGGATATAATCACCTAGAAGGAAAAGGGTAAGCACAGTTTTGATTTCGATGGATATACTATAATATCGACGGAGTCTACAAAAGTAATTGGGTCACTCCGTAGTGTACCAATGGTAATGTCTGATTAAATCATGTAATAAGGGGAATATAACCCTAGTTATTACACAGTCCTTAAATGTATTGCTGGGTCATTCCAACAGTTTTGATTACTAATCGTATAATTATATTTATTAATAATAAGGAACGCGTAGTTAGTTCATTTGTCAAACAAAAATTGATTCTTTACCTTGCTATAAGATATACAGTGAATATAGTTTCCTTCAGGCTCCGAATATTTGCAGTTTAGCCCCTTATGTTTTAGACTGTTATAACATAAAATATTATGTCGCTTCGTCTAATTTATTAAGAAGCGCAACGCTGCTGGACGCAGATCTCTTCTGCAGCTTTTATGAGGCATTTGTGTTTTTCCTAATGAATTAAAATACCTAACGACTGCTGTAAATGTTTTGCATAGATCGATGCGAGCCCCAACAGCGAAGGATTTCATTTCAGTCTGATGCACGCCAGCCTAGCTTAGAGAGGAAGATGGATGGCTGTCAGCGTGAAACTCGACAAACAAAAACACATTTTATGTACTCCGCCATAATTATTCATTGTAATTTGTCACTAACATATTTCCGGTTTTAGGATGATTGTTTCTGAAATTATTCAAAGCTCTGATTATATCCTTTTTGCCGACATCCCATTTTGCCTTCTATGAATAATGCGGCATTTTTAAGTGGCTGATTGTCACATAACACAATGAAGTTTGAATAACTTAAAAATGTGCTTTTCTTCCGCGGAAATTGTCATAAGTGTAGTGTGTAGTCATCAATTCCACGCGATTTCCACTAAGATAACAGATATCAAATTATTTAGGTATTGAGTAAATAATGTACTATCTGTTCCCTTATAAATTAATTTCATAATTAATAGAAAAGAAATTGAAATATTTATTCCTTTATTTGTTCATATTTCTATAAATTTTTGTTCACAAGTCATATCCAATTAACGTGCATGTATAGTCAGAATTATAATGATTTAATAAAGATACCTAGCTAAAATGTCGTTGAGGCGCTGTTCTCCCATTATGCAGGGACGTTCACTTGAAAATACAACTGTGTTCTAAATGTTGCTTCCTGCACTTCTTGGGGGGTAAATAGGGGTAAATAGGAGAAAATAAGTAAAGCAAGCTGGTAAGAGTAGAAATATTTGGGATTTGGTGTATATACCAGAAGTCAAGGCCTCAGATTTTTAATGATATTTCCATCCCCCCGAACCACCCCCACCCCATTATTGAAGGGGTCGATAAAATAAAATTGAGATATTCACTTGAAATTTGGGACACATATATACTACAACGACACCTGGAACTAGATTACACTTTATGATGACTCCGTTGAAGGGGTGGGAGTTAAATAGGGTAAATCTTGGAAAATAAGTAAAGCAAGCTAGTAAGATTACAGACACTTGTCTCAGATATTTTATAATGTTTTTTGGTAAAACAAGGTGGTAAGAGTACAAAAACTTCGGTGTGTATATACAACAAATCAAGACCTCAGATATTTTTATAATGTTGTGCAATTCCTCCCACTACCCCCACATCATTATTAAGAGCATTGACAAAATAACATTGAAATTTTCACTTGAAATTTGGTGATGTATGCATTATAACGACATCTATAGAAACCATGGCTTCATAATTCTTTGTAATATTTTTCAACCCCCCACCAACTCCATTATTATTTTGAAATCCACGTAGTGGAGTGGAAGTATAGTAATCGTAAAAAAATTCAACAATGTTTCTTGTTGAAATATGTTTAGACCGCCATGAAACGTCGAGATTTTAAATTCGTGATAGAAAAAAATTCTGTCTGTCTGGCCGGTGAAGGGTTGGGGGTAAATAGGAGTGAATAGGGGAAAATAAGTAAAGCAAGCTGGCAAGAGTACAAAACTTTGGGAATTGGTATATACAGGGTGTAATCAGTTTCATGTCATTAAAAGAAACTGGTAATGGGGACCGACTAGACAAACAAAAAACTTTATGAATTTTCCCTCTAGGGGCACTTTGAAAAAAACTGATCATGGTTAATATATTTAGTATTATGGTAGACAACCATTGAGAACCACTGCTTTTCTGGGTCGATGGACTTGTACTTCCCAATTATACAACTTTTAAATTGTCATAAAAAAGTGCTCGCCGGCACACGCGGTGTCAAAGGATCATCGACCGCCTTTGATGGACCGCCTCAACTGAACTGAGGCAAGTATAAAGAAGTAAATAATTCGTTCTCTCTTCGTGCACAATTGCAAGCAAATAATGGCCATAGAGGTTTAAACAGAGCATTTCTTTACATCTGTGTTTTTTAATTTGGAACAAAATATTGGATTGTCTATAATTTAGAAAATTTAAATGTGGTTTATTAACATTTGTAACATAAATGAGTGTCCTGGGTTAAAAGCTTACTACCTACCTAAATGATTTAAAATCTCTGCATCTGTATCAATACACAGTTCGGTACGTCAAATTAAGTATATACGCACTTCGTTCAACACTAAACACTAAACTATCAACTAACGTTGTCAATAAAGAAAAATAAAATAAAAACTTGGTACAAAAGCTAAAAAGGAATACAAAAAGAACGAACAAGTAAGTTGTGTCTGTACGTAATCAACTTGAACGGTAAGTCAATAAAATAAATCTTAACTATAAATACAGAATGACGCAAAATTCAAAAGTAACAAAAACAACGAACGTGTGTACATAACGAAACACCGACAGTAACTAAAATATTGCACAAGGGAGAGTTAGAGTATAGTTTTCTTCAGATCAGATCTAGATCTATACCTACCTCGAAATTTTTGTGAATTTTTTTTCTCCAAAACTATGAGCTTTAGACCCCAGTTATATAGGTTTTTTCGTTTGTCTTGTCGTTACCTACCACCAGTTTTTTTTAATGACATGAAACTAATTACACCCTGTATACTAGAAGCCAAGGCCTCGATTATTTTATAATATTCTCATTCCCTACAGCACCACCCCCACTCCATATTCACTTGAAATTTGTACATGTATATATTACAACGACACCTTAAACTAAATTATATTTTGATATGATTTCGTTGAAGAGTTGGGGATTAAATAGGGGTGAATAAGGGAAAACAAGTAAGTTAAGCTCGTTTGAGTACAGAAACTTGGGATCTGGTGTATATACTAGAAGTTAAGATTTTTTTATAATATTTTTCAATCCCCCTCCCCCACCATTTAATTATTAAAGGGGTTGATAAAACAACATTGAGATATTCACTTGAAATTTAGTACACGTACGAATTTCTTATGTGTTCGATAATACTTTTAATTCTCTTTTCAAAAATATATTACAATGTCGCAAAATCAGTAGGTATAGCCTACTAAAACCATCATCCAACGTCAACTAGTAGGCTCATAATCGTGACATAGCTACCGGTTAATTGAAATAAATTTTTCCTGGGAAGGTAATTTGTAAAACGGCAACGTCTTGCGTTCTGCAAGGTTCCCGGAGCTAGGTCCCCTTGATTATTGCTATGAGGTCACATAAAAAACGAAGTTAATTTATGGGTACTAGTACATTATACCATGGTCTAGAAATAACAAATGTTTTTGCTACTAATTAAAGTGCTATATTGTAAAATATACGTTGATCAGCTCAGTGGCGCGTTGTGCTTAGGTGTTAGGCTTGCAACCAAGGAGTATAAGGTTCGTAGCCTGCCTAAGGCATGAATGTTAAGTGGCATCTTTAATGGTTATGAAACGGTAGCAATGCGCTAGACCGTTGTTAAGTGGCACAATATGTTTAGCCGCTGTTATCTCATCTGAGTTCAATTCTCATTTGCGGCAGATGGGAATGTCCCAGGGAATGGTTGTTGTGTTGATGTCTATGTATAAGTATCTCGGTTGAGGGGTGGAATAGCCATGGATAAACTCCGCCAGGATGTTAAAAAAAAAAAAACAGAATCAAAAGTAATATTGAGTACATAAATAATCCAATATGGCTAAGATGTAAAAACAAATACTGTAGTAATATCTTGAAAACAAGACAATGTTTTTATTTCTCTTACCATTACTACGAAGATCCTAAAAACGTGTCAATAAACGCGCAAGTTAAAATGAGTAGCGATTTAATTTAAGGAAATATGTGAGGTTTTAAAAAATGAACTATTATGGTTTTCCTTAATTATTTGAAAAACACAAAACGTTAGATCAAATTTAAAAGATAACTGGGTTACTGTCTTTTATATTAATGGAGAGAGCTATACGTGCAGCTCCATATTGCATAATAATTGTACAATATCTCCATATTTGTACATTTGTATAAATAATTCAATATTTTATATTATTTGTGCTATCTTTGTATTTATCTATTTCTGTAATTTATCTACTTTGTATCATAACTGCCCAATAAATAAATGAATAAATTAATTCTCTGAATTACTGAAAAAAATGCTGAAACTGTCCATAATTATTATGGTATTATGAAATTTTACTGTTAACCTTAGGTAGGTAATAATAGTAGAAATAAATGAATGAATGTAGCGTATTCCAGATTTAAACGAAAGCACAAAATCTAAATGTAAATTGGTTCAAAAAGCCCGGCTATAAATAGACAAATGAAAAGCAGCGTAAAGGCGGTATGAAGTTATTTTGCGATCGGCATCCTAATTTCTGAGGAAGTCTGCTAATTTGAACATCTGCCGCCAGTTGAACGGCCAATGCATTTAAATGTGACATTTCATGTCCAAAACTCACAAAAGATTGCCGGGTGAGAACTAAATTACCAAAATATGGGCCAATTCATGCCCCGTAAGCTACGTGATGTTTGATTTGGTAAATTCGAATGCTTAAATTAATGACTATGTTTCCCTATTACTGTGCAGAGAGAGCCATTGTTTTAACAAATGTACTTTATACGAAATGGCTGTTTCTATTTTGTTCTTTGACAGAAACGTTCATTGGAAACTATTTGTTTTATGCAACGGACTTAAAGAACTCCATTCTTTTTAACTATTTTTGTTGAACGATGTGAAATATGGTGCATAAGGTCTTGAAGTGTTTATGATTAATACATTAAGTAAGTGATATATTAAAAGATGAGCTTATGCATCCGCTGGACAGGTTTCAGATGTATACAGCCATATTAATGAAATATGACTATGAGGTGATACACGATATTTATTTAATAACCGAAAATAAAAACAATTTACAGAGAAAAACAAAGAGATAATCAAATTATAGATATACCGGGTGAGTCAAGAATTGCGCTCGCCCCCGATATTTTCTAAAATATTTGGTATAGAAAAATGAAATTTGGAGGCCTTATTACACGACTAAAATGCCATCCTTTCAATAAAAAATCAAGTTTGGTGCACATCCGGTTTGACCGGAAATGCCCACAACTTTCGATTTTTATATGGAACACCCTATATATTTTTATATTTTTGGAATCTAGAGGAAATTTTGAATACAATACATCCATTTTGGTCACTTTTTGATAAACATTAAAAATGTTATTAAAAAATCTATTTCTGAATCCAGAGTGCTGTGCCCAAAATATATTTTAGTTTGTGTGCTACGTTACTATAAAAATAAAAAGAGCAATATGATTGCATTACTTAATTCTCTAGAGGCATTTAAAATTTTTAAATATGATTTTTGAGACGCCAACAGACGTCATCCAAACCGAACATTTAAAAATGTTAAACGTCTAGAGAATTAAGCAATGCAATCATATTGCTCTTTTTATTTTTATAGTAACGTAGCACACAAACTAAAATATATTTTGGGCACCACAGCACTCTGGATTCAGAAATAGATTTTTTAATGAAATGTTTAATGTTTATCAAAAAGTGACCAAAATGGATGCATTGTATTCAAAATTTCCTCTAGATTCCAAAAATGTAAAAATATATAGGGTGTTCCATTTAAAAATCGAAAGTTGTGGGCATTTCCGGTCAAACCGGATGTGCACCAAACTTGATTTTTTATTGAAAAGATGGCATTTTAGTCATGTAATAAGGCCTCCAAATTTCAATTTTCTATTCCAAATATTTTAGGAAATATCGGGGCGAGCGCAATTCGTGACTCACCCGGTATGTAGGGTACTTCAAGAGAAACTGGAATAAAATGTTTATAAACTCACAAGTAGTATTATAAAGAAATATGGCTACATAGCTTTTATCATAACAAAATAAGTAATCATAATAGTTAGTCGGGATTTTCTTGTCTTCACAGCTTCTCTAACTAAAAATAGTTTATTTAAGACCAGTCACTACAAATCTGGTGATTCTTGGTCTGAAATAACCGAAACACTAATACTCATAAAGCACTATTAGAAATGGTTTTTATAGTAATATTTTTTCTTATAACTCAATAATTAATAAGTTAAATTAAACTACATACCAATTCGGTGACTTTCGTCGCAGTAATCATGATATTCTTTTAAACTGGGTGTATGCACATCATTTTAGGTGTGGATGTTGACTAGCTTGTAGTTCGCTGTACACGTACACCCTCTGTTCTACCAGCTCTGTAAAGAAATAGAATAGAAATAGAAATATTTATTCACCATGTAGAATACAGTTTATTTACATATGGTAAGTCAGGTACAAGAGCAGTTTATAATGTATAAAACATGTATAAAAAGAGAACAGAAATTTAAATGCAGATTACATATACCACTTTCGAGATATACACTACACACTAAGTTATTGTATGAGACATCACACAACAGCTATTACCTATATTAAAATATATACTGTAATATAATGTAGTTAAAAATTATGTACAAAAGAGAGAGGAACAGATAATAAAAGTGTATATCGAGTTCTTATGTAGGACATCGCACACCAACCAAACTATATTAAAGCCTGTAATGATCTAATTTATACTTATTTAAAAATAATAGATAACCTTATATGTAACGACCAAACAAACATTATTACATTAGATTCTAGATTACAATCTTTATTATAATCGGTAAGCTACAAATTCCTCAATATTATAATATGCTCTTTCTAAAAGTATTTTTTTAATTTGAATTTTATGTTTGGATACGTGCAACTTTTTGATGTTTTCAGGGAGGCTATTATACAGTATTATGCTATTATAGTGGAGTGATTCTTTAAATTCAGTTGTTTTGTGCCATGGAATCGATAGAAGTCTCCCGTGTCTCGTATTGTAAGGGTGGCTATCATCAATAGTTTTAAATTCCTACAAGTTTGTTTTTGCGTATGTTAAGCATTTGTATATGTAGATACAGGGTACAGTTAGCATCTTCTTTGAAATGAACCTGCTTTTACAACTTTCTCTATAATTTAGATTAAATGTCAGTCTTATAATCCGTTCTTGTTATACAAACATTCTATATAACTGATTAGACCTCCCCCAAATACATGTATTTAGTGACAAGTGAGAGTATGCTAGGACATAATAAACATCCATAAGTCCCTCCTCACTTAGAGTGTCTTTTAGTTGCAGTATTGCAAAATATGCCTTATTTAACTTTCTGCATACGTGATTACCCTGAGGTACCCATGACAGTGAACTATTTATATATGTTCCGAAGAATTTGGAAGTAGCGCTTAGAGGTAACGAATTTAATGAGAAAATTTTTCTAGGGTTGAAATTTAGAAATACCGTGTTTTTTCATTTAGTATTAATTTATTACGATTGCACCATCCATTCATATCGCCAATAATACTATCAATAGCTGCCTGTAGATCAACACTATTTATAGCAGATACAGAAACAGTTGTGTCATCCGCATACATGACTGTCAAGCCGTTTTTTATATGACGAGGAAGATCGTTTATATATATAGCCAATAACAATGGTCCCATTGTTGATCCTTGGGGGACATCAAACATGACATCATATATATCGAATTCAGCTTTATCATATTTTTCTATGAATTCTCTGTTTCCGATATATGAATTTATCCAGTTTAATAACTTTCCCCTTATTCCTATAGTTTCTAGTTTACTAAGAAGTATATCATTGTTTACAGAATCAAATGCTCTTGAGAGATCAAATTGGATCGACACTACATACTTACCGTTATCAATTTCACGGTAAATAAAATCAAACAATTTGGCAGTTGCACTCTCTATCGATCTTCCTGGTCTGAATCCATATTGGTATTCAGTCAGGATATCATTCTTATCTAAATATAACATGATTCTATTTGATACATTTTTTTCAATAACTTTGGACATTACACACAATGAGGTGATTTGACGATAATTCGCAATATCATTCTCATTTCCTTGTTTGAATACTGGGCTTACGGAGGAAGTTTTATATTCAAAAGAAAAGTGACCTTCGAGAATTGATTTATTAATAACATAAAGGAACTGGTCAACAATATTTAACGAAACGCTCTTTAAAATAGACAGTCAATCCGTCTAACCCAGTCGATTTCTTATTTTTTAACTCTGATAACATCCAAGAGTTCAGATTTAGACACCTCATAAAACTAAATCGAGTTATTGTTACAGGCAGATAAAGTGTGTGGTAATGATATATTATAGCCAAAGAAAAAAGAAACTTGGAAGTTACAATTGGTGTCTTGGATTGACAGTTTAGACTTGAAACCTAAGGCTGAGTAGGCTTTCTCTACCCACCATAATAAAGTCGGTATCCGCATTCGACATTATATGCTGTATTGTTATGCATTATCCCCTCTAAGGTTTGGAGACTGTTACGCCCATGATTACTACTAGCTGAAATTAAGTAGAAATGGTTAGGCAACCAGTAATACATGCCATCTCTTCTGGAAGCATGTAGATGGATCTAGAGTTATATTTGTTCTGGAATTGGAAATTTCTAGATGCATCTAGAGGAAATTTTGGAGTATATAAGGCCAGTTTCAGGGCGGGAAGAGGGAAGTTGAAAAGTGACAACTGTGACAAGTGAGAGGTTAGAAATTCGAGGTGAAAGAAATACAAAATAGTAAACATTGTAAAGGCTATTTTAGACAGTAAAGTGCATTTTAGTAGATAATAAAAATCTTGTGTAGTTTGCAGTAAATTGTTAAATAAAGTGTTTATCCCTTGTTGAAATTATATGAAATCCACGGATCCTGAAAGGAGCTTTCAGGGGTGAATATACGCAACAATTTGGCATCAGAAGCGGAATTTTAAAAAGAGGATTTTCGGAAGTGTCGAGAAGGTTGGACAGAATTATTATCGGGAAGTAGCGCTAACACAGAGAGCTAATTTACTGGACAATGTTCGAGGGTTACTTTCGAACAGGAAAATACTGTCAACTGCATTCTTGAGACATTTCTGGAATATTTTTATTAGGACGTATCCAGCTAGAGTGTCCATAGGCGAAATTGGAGAGAGTGACTGGATATGCTGTGAAGAAAACGGAGATCCAAACTAAGTCGGTACCAGAGAGGCTATGTCAGATAGGGAACGTAGTGCCCCTAGAGAAGTAAAGATTTTCCAGCTTCGGAGTATTCCGGGAAGTCTACCGCTACAAGGACATGAGGATAAAATGGAACCCCAGAAAGAACCAGACATTTCATCCGGAAAAAGGTGCAAGGAACGTTGCAAGTACTGCCACCAGAAGGAGAAACAGTGGGTCATGGGAGCAGTCAACACTGTCAAGGTGGAAGTGTCGGATGACAGGACAGATGAAGCGCTCAGACAAGAGCAACTGAGCGATGTGGAAATTGGGCCTATATTGAGAGCCAAAGAAGGGGGCCTCGTTCAAAATGGAAGGATATTTCAGACAAGAGAGTGATTTAAGGCACTGTGGACGCAGTGGGACTCACTGAAAGTCATGAACGGACTGTCGCGGAGAGCATGGGAAAGCTCGGATAGAAAGCAGGTGGTTATGCGCCTAGTGATTTCCAGGAGTCGAGTAGCCAAGGTGCTTCAGGAAGTGCATAATGGATCATCCGATGGACACTTCGATGTTAACAAGACCCTGAAGAAAATACGAGAACGGCTTTATTGGGTAAAAAATCGTCAGGATGTGGAGGCTTGGCGTCGCAAATGCAAGATCTGTGCAGCCAGTAAGGGACCACAAACTGGAAGTAAGGGTGAAATGAAGCAGCTCAACGCAGGAGCTCCTTTCAAGAGGTTGGCTAACAATATAGCAGGGCTATCACCAGCCAGTGACAGAATGAAGGCTCGATACGACCGGAAGGGTAGTTCAAAAGGGTTCATCAAGGTGGGTGAGCCAGTTTGGCTGTACAAGCCACAGCGAAGGAAAGAAAAGTCACCAAAATTACATTGGAATGGAACATACACTGCTATTACCCGAATTAATGATGTCGTCTATCGGATTCAGCAAAGCAAAAAGTCTATGAAGATCGTGCATTTGGATAGACTGGCGAAATACACTAATGATTCTGAATTGCCTGACCGGGACGATCAGGATTAAGGAGGGGGCAGTGTTATGCATTACACCCCTTAAGAAGTGGAGGCTGTTACGCCCATGACTACTACTAGCTGAAATTAATTAGAGATGGTTAAGCAACCAGTAATACACGCCATCTCTTCTGAAAGCCTGTAGATGGCTCTAGAGTTATGATTGGTCTGGAATTGGAAATTTCTAGATTCATCTACAGGCAATTTTAGAGTATTTAAGGCGATATTCACGGCGGGAAGGGGTAGGTTGAAAAGTGGGAAATGTGACAAGTGAGAAGTTAAAAATTTGAGGTGATAGAAACACAAAGTAGTAAACATTGTTAAGGTTATTTTAGATAGCTAAAGTGCATCTTTGTAGATAATAAAAATCTTGTGCACTTTGCAGTGAATTATTAAATAAAGTGTCAGTGTGTATCCCCTGCTGAAATTATTTGGAATTCACGGTTCCTGAAAGGTGGTTTCAGTGGTGAAAATACGCGACATAATATTTCTTGGCAATGTTTTATCTGACAGTAGGGGCTATTCATTATTTAGGTTTATTTCTATCAACTACTGTTATAAATTCACATGTATTACTTACATGGTATCTATTAAAATGGTTATAAAATAAAAAAAATCTCAAAACAGTTAGATGAAAAGATGAACAGCTATACCCCGTATAATGTTTGTCAAAATAAAACAACGATTCAAAGAAGAAATAACAATAAGATATAAGGAACACTATTCCGACAGATAATAAATAATTAAGCTTAAATCAGGAGTGAATCTGACAAATGATCTGCGAAGCAGATTTAGAAGGGTGGAAATGTAGAGTGAAAGAGGAGCATGTAAATGTAAAGGAGGAAGGAGATAAATAACATAAATAGACAGATTTTTCAGGAGGATATGAGTCTAAAGGAAACTATGCTAGAAAATGGTTGACATGCGCACCCTAGTCGCCTCAAAAACTCCACCGTTGTCATGTAATTCGCTCAGTTGGCCAGTAAACATTCTGACATTAACGCCCGCTCCAATTTTAGAGAGGTCCACTCACGACTTTCCCTGACACAAAAGAAATGCCGCCAATAACATTTTTTTAAATTATATGTTTTCAAGATTTATACATGATTCTGTATGTTAATCCGGACAATTAAAAGCATTTACAGACAAACTATATGATCTCTTCCATCGGCGTGTCGTGGAAAACGAGGAGAAAGTGCGTTTTCTAAGGCACTGTGGGTAAGTTTTCTCAAATAAGAATTTTACTCTCTTGCCAGACAAGCCTCATGTACTTATTTGTAAATAATAACAAGATGGGAACACAGGAGAAGGCGTAGGATTCACACAAAGAACCAGACTGCTAACAACTGTCATTTTAAATTGCGTGGGCTCTAGGTTCTGATCATGCGCCGAACGATCTACACACTGTGGAGATGAGGCTATCCAATATGGTTCAAATATTCTCTATCACTGCTTTCATCTCTTTCTATGAGTAAAATTCCACGTACATTACGTTTACATAAACAAAGTAATTGACAATTTCATAATATACAGGGATAGCAAAATATGCATATTTTAAATTCCCCACCCATTACAGGGAGGTTGCTGCAAGTGTTTTCTTTATTACTCCTGGTGAGTTCTGCAATTTACCCAATGGGTAATAAGCGTTTGTTATAACAAGAGAATGAATGACATGTAGAGGGGGACGGTAGCTCAGTGGTTTAGCGCGTCTAGCTTGCATACTGGCATACCTAGCGAAGCAGGTTCGATCCCTGCTCACCGCGAAATAATTTTAATTATAAAATTATCCCCAAGATGTGGTTCGGACTCCACTATAAACTGTAGGGCCTCGTTTCTCTTTACCTTACACAAAATCATTCTGGATTTTCAAGGAGTTACCTCGGTGACTTGAGAAGCGGTTAAGAAAACATTTTAAGAGTATCACTCCAGTGAATGATCTCTCTTAAAATCTATCTAGAATCTTAATATAGAGTTATTTTTGCCTTTGTGTGTTGTGTGTAAATGTCTTAGAGTCTAAACTTATCTAGGTAATGTGAACAGGTCGGATGGCATCAGCCGTTTTATCCTATGCACTTCGCTTGCATCGGGCACATTTAACTGGTTTGCTAACACGTTAGGGTGCAATAGCACTCTATCCGAACACTGAACTGGTGGATGACTTCCTTGACTGATTCCAGTGGGGTGTCGTGTTGGATTATCTTATTGGAGACATAATACGGGGCATCAACGATTGTTCGTAGCACCTTGTTTTTAAATCTCTGGAAAATTGCGATGTTGGAGTCACTGGCGGTACCGTCCGGTAAAGTCCAAACCAGATTAAGGATAGCTATGTATAGTAGTAATTAATATTAAGCTATGTATAGTAGTTTTCATTTACGGCCAATGAATCAGTACATTTGGCTTAGTATTAGACCCAACGGTCTCCGTTTGGTGAAGATGTGCTTATTCTATGTAAACTGTCTGTCCAAATGCATGTCAAGATATTTAGCATCTTCTGATTCGGGAAACTGGCTGCTGTTGATGTTTCTCTACGTACCACAGTGGGTAAAAAAGCTGGCCAAAATTGCAAATTACCAACTTCTCAGAAGGTTTCCAAACAAGTTTTACCGCGAAAGAGAAACCTCCAGAGCACATAATACAAGGGATTTTATGGTGGTAGGTAGGCAAATTTAGCCTGTACAGGTAGAGGAGTTCTTATCGTGCTATCGGTGTGTACAGTTCGCTGCTTTAAGACAAGTTAACTTTCGCTGTGTCGTGAGTGAATTTGAAAGACGTTATCAAAGAAATTTAAGATGGAACATCTTCCTCTGGGTAAGTACAATACAGTATTACATGTTTTTTTAATTAACCTATCACTTTTAATTTGTCAAACGTGCATTAAAAGTACTTAATGCCGACGCTTTTAAAATTAACGAGAAACAAAAGTTTCTGTTGAGCTACAAATCGAAACCCTCTATACCCTGTGTTTTTGACAGCAATTGATCAGTCATGGAAGCTAGTATCTGCACACAAAAAATTGACTCTTAATACGTGCTGTCCCGGGAGCTTAGATTTATTCTATACAGCATTGACAATTTAAAAAAATCTGACATGTTATGATTTTGTGGCGTATAGGTTTAAGTAGTGAATAAAACATACATTTTAAAACAGGAAATTTGTAATTACGTGTTGTTATGTAATTAAATAATAATAATAACCCTAAAGTAATAATAATAATAATAATAATAATAATAATAATAATAATAATAATAATAATAATAATAATAATAATAATAATAATAATATTAACGGAGAGGACGCGCAGCTCGTAGACGGAAGCATCTTACATCATCTAGATGCCGGAGAGTCGTACACTTACTTAGGTGTTGAGCAACACTCCACCCAAGAAGTGAGTGTCGTGAAAAACGCTCTCCGCGGCAAGTATCAGCACCGACTCCGACAGATCTGGTCTTCAGAACTGTCGGGGAAGAACAAGGTGTCTGCAACCAACATGCTTGCCGTTCCGATCCTTCTCTACTCCTTTGGAGTAGTGAAGTGGACTCGAGAGGAGTTGCGTCAACTCGATGTAGGAACCCGCAAGAAGATGTACCTCAATAGGAGTTTACATCCCAAATCGTCCGTTCCACGGCTATACCTCCCGCGACATCGAGGAGGGCGTGGACTCTTGAGTTTGGAGGGTCTCCACAACAGGATGGTTCTGGATGGAGCCTGTAAGGTCATCAGGAGTTCGGATCCCCTCCTCTGCATGGTCCGGGACCATGAAAATGCAGGGGTAGGAGCATTTCTGTTTAAGGCAGCACAGAGAGCAGCTGATGAACTTGGTCTCTCCTTCGACGTCGAGCGGGTAAATCGCGACTCCGTCACCGAGTTGGAACCTGCTCGACGAAAAGCCCAAATTAAAGCTGCAGAACACAGCATCTTTCTGCAGCTGCACATGGATAAGCCAATGCACGGAATCTTCTATAAAAATATAGAAAACCTTGGCTTATCCGAAAGGCTGACCTTTGCCTTTTTAAGGTCAGCTGGGCTGAAGTCTGAGACCGAGGGATTCATAATAGCTTGCCAGGATGGTGTATTCAACACTCTGGTCTATCGTAGCCGTGTTATGGGTATAGAGGTCCCGGATGCCAGATGCAGGGCCTGCCGCAGGGCGCCAGAGACTGTAATGCACTTGCTGTCGGCTTGCCCGACATATGCAGTCTCGGCCTATATCCAAAGGCACAACGGAGCATTACGAGTGCTTTATTACCATTTAAGGCACTCGTATGGGATAGACGAGACACCAGTGCTGCCTTATGCTCCGGGGGATATCGAGTCCGTTGTGGGCAATGAGAAGTGTCTAATCTATTGGAACTACTCGTTTCCCACCGTTAGGCAAATACAAGCCAACAAGCCTGACGTAGTACTCCTCGATCACCAACTCAAGACAATGTTTGTCGTGGAGTTCTCGGCTCCCGCGGAAAACAACATTGTCTTGAAGGAGGAGGAAAAACGGACAAAATATCGAGATTTGCTCTTCGAACTCCGCAGACTTTACCCAGACCATACTGTTAAGTTGGTGGTACTGATAATAGGAGCCCTAGGTGGAACAAGGCACACACTGCTTACGGAACTGAAGATCATACCGGCATGCCGAAACTCGGCAGAGATCTTAGCCGGTAGGACGCAGAAGGCCGTCATCCTCGGTTCGCTACGTCTACTCAGGGCACACGATTCCCGGACCCAGTAGTCACTTACCCCACGGTGTGGGGAGTGGCCACCGGTACTACCAGCTCCCCTCGGTGAGGATCGGAGCCACAGAGAAGGGTGACTGGTTTTTAACAAAAAAAAAAAAATAATAATAATAATATTAATAACCTTCAACAATGTTAACAATATATAATTTTTTTAACTCTTTTTCTAAAAACATTAATTGAACAATTTTTTGAACTCTTACATATCACTCTCGAGTATTTAAAAATATTTTTCTTATAAATACTTGAGTGCAATCAACACGTATGCCAAGTTTGAAAAAATCGTGGAATATTTATATTTTCAATACTTATAACTCATCCCCAGGGATCATAATTTTTTCCTTATTTTTCTCATAGAAATTTAGGTATCGAAAGTAGGTACGTAAACTGAGTTTCAAAAATATCGAAGGTTGTTTATATTTTCCACCCCTATATCTCACTTCCAGAGGGTTTAATTTTTTTTTACTATTTTTCCCTTAAAGACCTATACACAATAAATACATTTGCAGAGTTTCAGAATTATGGCCAGAAATTTTGGATTCTGTCTCACTGTGTAGTGTACATGTCACATGAGTGGATTTTGTTTCATTAACCTTGATGCTGATGATGAAAAAACATTACAGTAAAGGTACCTGTTAAATACTATTTACTCATTTCAATGGATTGGAAGAAATGGTCCCAATAAATTGCCCCATTTCAAAATTGCATAAAGACGTGTGTCAATCAAAATGGGGAACACGTCGAACACCTATTATAAATGTTTCTAATGAATTATTTGAGGGAACCTCTTTTTTAAGTTTATTCTTTAATTTACCACTTATTTATATATAATACGAAAATTGTTGCAATTAGCCATAGGGAGGTACTTACAAAAAATGTTCGTTTTTCATTCCTACATCACACAGATGAAAATATACAGGGTGTTCCATTTGAAAAAATTGAGAAACTTCAATTTTAAAAGTTCTTAATTGAAAAATAATTTTAGGCCACCCTGTACAGTTTTAGAAAATAAAAATGATTCAATAACATTAATTAGATGTCTCATAACTGGTATTCACATAAGTTTTTCTTAAAACTCATAATTGTGACTGTGGTGATTTTTTAATATCCATCTGCAGATTGCATTATTTCAACAAAAAAATTAATTACATCCAAGTGGTTGGGAGATATTCAATGCTAGTATAGGAAGGAATAGAGCCTAGAAAGAAGCTTCAACAAATGTACTGATGTACATAGCATTCCATTAAAAAAAAAGGCACATGGTCCTGTAATTTCGTCTTGGCTCGCCCTGTATGTTCGAAAATAATATCCAATTATAGACTTTTTTATTTAGTTTAGTTGCAATTTTTAAAAAAATTTCTAGCTATCGTAGAAATCGAGATATCGAGGTCCGACACGTTATTGACCCACCCTGTATAATAGCACACTAGACTTTCTATTTCCTTATAACATTACGAATTACGCCCATCAAAGTTTTAAGAAATCGAAAATAAATTATAAACTAATTTTGAAAAAGACTAAGTGAGACACCAAAGAAAAATACACGATCTGTGTTTTTTTCCGTTAATTCGATCCGACAATAAACTGTGTACTGTGTGTTCAATTCAAAATGAAACACCTTGGATAGCTCTTGAAAAAATAATTTCTCGAAGAAATGCCAGGACAAGTTGAATTATAGCAATGGCAGCTGAGAATTTTGTGTAAGTACTTTAAACTTTCCTGAATAGTTATTCAGGGTATTTCGTATTAAATAGAGCATCCTGTGTATCTGCAATCTACTGATAACTGCGAAGTCAGTACACGTTGTACGTGAAATTACAACAATCAAAGAGAAATTCCCTGTGAGGCAGAGCCATCGAATTATTAATTAATAGCGACAGGGAACTTAACTAGGTCTACTAAATTGGAGCATATTCGTTACGTATTAGCAGAGTTTATGCAGACCAGCAATCGCAATAATGAATTTGTAGTAAAGCAATCCAATGCAGAGGAGTATATCGTATTCGTGTTATGCCAGGGAATAAACCTGCAAAGGAACGGTCGGTGAATACAGAGTTATACAGAGTTAATAATGACAAACTCAACCTGTGTAGCTTTGGATTTGATTCGCTATTGTTACAATCAGCTATTATTTGTACATTATTGTGTCGATAAACTCGCTTATGTTGCGAATTATAAATTAGTTGATAAGAATGTATAATATGAGTAACGTATTATTTTATTTGTATATAAAAAAAAATGTCGGCAAAAATTTATGCAAAAAAATAATATACAGGATGATTCTTAACCTATACGCATAAACTTACGAAACACTAGCTTATGGTGCAAAAAGATGTAGTAAAAGTGTTCTAGTTACCGACATAGATAGATAGATAGATAGATAGATAGATAGATAATTTATTTAACTACATTACATACACAAGAGTATATTTGTAGCAAGTCAGAAAAACAAAAATTAAATTAAATATGAAATTAAGTTACTGTAAAAGGGTAACTATAAAAAAAGAAGAAAACATGTATAAATATAAAAGTATCACATAAGCCTAAATGTAGAAGGATCACATAAATATATAAAAAACAATAAATGTGTTTTGTCATGACAAAAGTATAATAAAAAAAACAAACAAATACTATAATATCTAATACTACATTAAAATCAAAATTATTTAAACACCTCGTGTGCCTGCTTCATAATTTCGTGTCATTTAAAAGAGAAATTTTGACAGTTGTGAATTTCAATTTTTTGTACTTGTTATAAAAACTATAAATAAGTCAACAATACACATATTTGTTATTATTAGTTATTTGTTCGAGATTTATTTTCATGAATCATGGCGCATAATTTCTCCAATGAAGAACATATGAATATGATACTGACATACGGTGAAGTGAGTCTAAATTCAGTGGCGCCTGCTAGCTTTTATACACGTATGTATTATGACGACATCTGGAACTAGATTATATTTTGAAAGGATTCCGTTGAAGGGTTGGGGGTTAAATAGGGGTAAATAGGGGAAAATAAGTAAAGCAAGCTGGTAAGAGTACAGAAACTTGAAATTCGGTGTATGTGCTAGAAGCCAAGGTCTCAGATTAGTTAGATAATTTTTCAACCTCCACCACCCCTACTCCATTATTAAAGGGGTTGATAAAATAAAATTGAAATATTCACTTATAATTTGGTACACGTATATATTATAACGATATCTGGAACTAGATCATATTTTGAGAAGCTACCGTTGAAGGGTTGGGGGTATTGTATGGTAAAATAGGGAAAAATAAGTAAAGCAGGCTGGTATGAATACAGAAACTTGAAATTCAGTGTATGTACTAGAAGTTAATGACTCAATTTTTTTTTAAATATTTTTCAACCGCCCCACTACCCCTACTTCATTATTAAAGGGGTTGATAAAATTGAGATATTCATTTGAAATTTGGTACACGTATGTATTATAACATCTGGAACCAGATTATATTTTGAGATGATTCCGTTGAAGGGTTGGGGGTTAAATAGTGGTAGATAGGGGAAACTAAGTAAAGCAAGATGATAAGAGTATAGAAATTTGTTATTCGGTGTATATACTAGAGGCGACGGCCTCAGATTTTTCCATAATATTTTCCATCCCCCCATCACCCCCACTCTATTAAAAGAGTTGATAAAATTAAATACAGATTTTCACTTGGAATTTGTTACACGTATAACGATATCTTAAACTGGATTATATTTTGACTTGATTGCGTTGAACGAGTGGGGGTAATTGGTGGTAAATAGGGGAAAATAAGTAAAGCAAGCTGGTAAAGGTACAGAAACTTGAAATTCGGCGTATGTCCTAGAAGCCAAGGCCTCATAATTTTTAGCAATACTTTTCAACCCCCATCACCCTTAATCCATTATTAAAGGGGTTGATAGAATGAAATCGAGATATTCACCTGAAATTTGGGACACGTATGTATAACGACATCTGGAACTAGATTATAATTTAAAATGATGATGGGTTGAGGGTTGAATAGGAGTAAATAGGGGAAAATAAGTATATCATGCTGGTAAGAGTACATAAATATGGGATTTGGTGTATA
Organism: Stenurella melanura; assembly: GCA_963583905.1. Taxonomy (NCBI): domain Eukaryota; kingdom Metazoa; phylum Arthropoda; class Insecta; order Coleoptera; family Cerambycidae; genus Stenurella; species Stenurella melanura. The sequence goes on along the minus strand of OY757309.1, from coordinate 79,455,428 downwards.
TACTAGAAATCAAGGCCCCAAATTTCTTTCTAATATTTTTCAAACACCACCATCTCCGCTCCATTATTAATGGATTTGATAACATAAAATTGAGATATTTACTTGAAAGTTAGTACACGGATGTATTGTAATGACATCTGATTGAGATGATTCCATTGAAGGGGTGGGTCGTGGTAGGTTGTGAATAGGGGAAAATAAGTAGGGTAAACTAATAACTTCATTTTTAACGTATTTGGTAGAAACCAACGTCTCAAACTTTTCTATGACATCTGCTCCAAATATTATTAAAATTCTATGACCAATAATTTCCACATACTAGAGTGCAAATCTAGTCAAGATGTTTCCTTTAAAGTGACTTTGATGAAAAATCTGGATGTGGAAGTAGTGATTCCTTAGGCAGCGGTTTTTGGAATAATGATCATGTACAGTTTATGCATTCACATTATTCGTAATTTTTGTACAGTCTTAGAAATCACATAAATTCAATTATTTGCAAAGGATTACAGCACAAAAATGCAGCATCTGTGCTTTACTTGTGAAACAAGCGTCTAAAGAGGTTAAATTCATTTGAAAAGTGTACGCGAAATGTGAAATCCACATGACATAAAACAAGCATACGGGTCGAATGTTAACTTCTTTATTTTTAAAATACTTCAAAGTCAGTTAAAAAGAATAAGCATGATACGATGTGAGTCGGAAGGATGCAAGAGTACGACTCCAGTTTTCTGATTGAATAAGAATAATGTATAGGTTCTATAATGGACCTAATATCTCATTAGATAGACTGCCAAAACTACCTGAAATTATTCCCAGAAAACAATACGAGTTAACAACGAATCATGAAAGGATTTTTTCGTTTATCTGCGAAGTAAAGACGTAAATATACGTACCCCTACTACAACAAAATTTCCTAGTAAACACATCGACGGGTGAATGTATCTCTTGTCGATGATCGGCCGTAGCAAGGGAAGGTCGGTGTTAAATTAGTGATACCGGTAAGGGTTATTCGAAATATCATGTATATAGTGTTCTTACAAATATATCTAAAGTGTTCCCGTAGGACACAACGAAAGGAAAAAGTCGATAGCTTAGTCCTTGTTATATTTTTCATGAACCAAGACAAGTTTATAGTTTTCTACTTATCAAAATAATTTGATTCGATCCTCTCTTACTCCATCAAGTATTCGAGTGTAAGAAAATATATGAGCCAGAACGGAAAAAACAAGTAGGCAGCTTTCTCTTCTTTTTGATAAATGATTCTTTTTGTGGTTTTGGTCGGAGTCGATTGACTGTTATACGGGCAGATTTGCTTTAATCGCGTTATAGGATAGATAGCTATCCTATCTGGTGGATTTCGTTCAAACTGATCATTCTAGAATTAGTATTTTAACTTGTGCTTCTCTACAAGGTGGTAATTAGCCAATTACGAATAAAATAAGAATATGAATTTTATGGTAAATCAATAATAAGCGTAGCAATTTAAGTAGTTTAGGTAAGTCTTAGGGAGTTAAAACAATTGACTGGAGATCAATGCAACTTTTTTAGAATAACATATTGCCCAACATTTGCTCATTAATATTCTCCCATTTGCTTGTTCGAATTCCACCAACATGTAGGTTGCAAGGTACAGAGGGTCGAATACATAATTAAGAATAAGACGTATTTAATAAAGAAAAAATTGAAAAAGATTGACAAAATTTCACCATCTCCCGATTAATTGAACTTTATTATATATTATTACATCAGTATTAAGGTTGATTGAAAATCAGTTAGAATTTGCTATTTGTTTATTTTTACACCAACTTCAATATCGATTTTAGGTAATAAGGTTCACTTTACCGGGCGACGCGATAATTTTTGGTTATCGTTACTTTGAAGACAATTATTACATTTTTGGTACATTACATTTTTGGTAAATACAAAATAATTCGATTGGCACATTTCTAAATCCGGTAATATTGCTCGTAGAGAAAAAAAAAATCATAGCACTGTGTTGGTGATCGAATTCTAAACTTTCGAAATGTCCGTTCGTCTGTCTGTCCGTCCGTGTGTCTGTCTGTCTGTCCGTCCGTCACGTTTTTTAAAAACAAAACCTGTCAATAATTAAAAAATTATTAATTATTTAATTTAAAAAAATAAAATTTTATGTCTTGTAATTAAACAAAAAGTGTCCAAAATTAATATTATTTACAAACATGACTGTGAAGGGTATCCTAGAGAATGTGCAACAATTATGTAAAAAGTGCAGTAAATCGGCAAAAAGTATAATTGTTAGCTTGTTTAAATTATTTCTAGTGCTGTCTTCTTCTACCAAGTAAAAGAAAACATTCGTTCTTTGAATTTTTAAACTGTAATATCAGACTTGTTATTAGAGAATCCTGACGTATCCATGTACCAAAGGACGGTTACACATCTTTTTATCATCATGCCATTCCAACCACAGACAGTTCAACTCCAAGAAATGTAATAAATTGAATGGATTAAGTTTACTGATAAATTGAAAAACTGAAAAGTGAAAATTGAAAGATGAAAAATTGAAAACTGAAAATAAAAAAAATGAAAAACTCCAAACTGAAAAATTAAAAAATTGAAAAAGTGGAAAACTCAAAAATAAAAAACAGAATCATTGTAAAACTAAGAACTGATAAACTGATAATTGAAAAATGAAAATACCGAAAAACTGAAAAACTGAAAACTGAAAAACTAAGAACCTGAAAAATGAAGAACTGAAAATAATGAAGGAAATTCTCGTAAAACAAAAACTCTTGTTACATTGTCTTTTTACAAAAGTCGATGTCATTTTGACTGTCTGCCGCGTGACAATATTTCATAGACAAATCAGACGACACTACTAATCGTCGTACCTTTGGCCCATTGTCTGCAATGACTCATTACTATCATATGTAATTCCTCACTCTTAATTATCAAATGAATTGAGTGAAAATGTCGAGAGTTGAATTTTCGGACAGCTGAAATGGGTGAGGGTCAACCTTCACCCAATGCCGGGGGTTGATTTTGGGGGTTGAAATTTCTCAGCTAACTTTAAATGAAATTTGCATGTCGGTGAAACGTTAGAAATTAACGAATTATCACAAAAAACAAACTCCCTTATAAGACTTCTCACATAAATAACTATTTCAGTCTCTAAACTACCTTTGTTCTGTTATTTAGCTATATGCAGTGAAAATCGGTTAAATATTTTAGAAATTCGCTTCTCACCCTGTATTGTAAATGCTATGATCTAAAAACGTATTTGCAAAGTTTAATAACCATTGCTTTGATACAAATATGACCTGTTGGAAGTTACAATTGTTATTTGGGATTTCTGCACAGCGCACGGCATTAAAGTTGGTTCGAAAATCGAACCTTTTAACGTGATTAGTTCAGTGTCAAACTGCTATACATAGAAACTAAACCAGTTACTGTCGACCCCATTTATATTTTAGTTTAAAGTGAAAACATTATTTTGATAATTAGCGTTTATGGAGTTAGGGGGAATTGCGAGATATTTTTTATGAATGAAAATGATTTAGTAATAAATACCTCTTCACTAATTTTGAACTAAAAAGGAAACTGATGATAACTACACGAATAATAGTATAGAAGTCAGCGTGCAATTACCTGATATGTTTGTGTCAGCTAAACACATTACTAGTTTTTCGCCTTAGAGCTTGCCAGGCAACAAAAGTGATGAGAATTTTTCTGAGTGCTCTAAGCAGTAGTATTAATAATCACAGGTCTGCAAAATGGAGGGTTGTGAAAGCTGCTTGACTACTTAGAAACATTTCCTACGTATTTTCTTGCATATACTTCGAATATGGCCTCAAAATTGACCCATCATATCAAGATGTTGAGATGTTTGAGGTTGAATCACCAATCATGGCTCTATTGGCTATATTTGAGACCCTGTACTAGGGTGGTCCAAGTTTATATGAAAAATTTTTTTAACTTTTTTCCCTTGCTCCACAGGGCTGAGCTTGTTCGTTTATGCAAAAAAAGCATATGTACCAAAAATGAGCCCTCTCCGACCACGTTTAGAGGTCGCCATGATTTGCAAGTAAAATTATTTTTCGAAGCCACCAAGTACGACGTACATTAGTATTTAATTTTCACTAGCTAGTGAGTTTCGGATTGCCTGCGATTCCCCGCAGCCCGTCTTTTCGTCATCCTCGCTCGCATGCATGTTTTGTTTTAGTTTGCGAGTAACTAGTAGACAAAGCGCCTAGGCATTTGCGAGCGAAAATTTACGCTTATTTTGACAAATTTTGTGTATCTCCAGTGAAATATGGTATCTACTAGTAGTTCCGTATCTACAAGGGCATCCGCAGGGGTGTGGTTAATCGGAAAACCAATAGATTTTATTCCACACGCGAGACTTCCTTCAAATGGCGATGTACTGAAAAGATTTCACTTTCATCATTTAGAAGAAAACCAACCAGAGTATTAAAAACACCGTGAAATCTGTTTTGCAAATTTGGGAAAAGGCGAAAATTCCAACGCAAAGAGTTGATGCAGCGGAACGAAAACTAAACAAACTTTTAGGAAGATACACTCTTTTGACAAAAAAAAAATTGAAAAACTAATCTAGAATCATGTCCTATGAATGAGTACCTTTTCAAATTTACCATTTGGAACTTTTTGACATAGCTGCAAGAGATGCGTTAAAAATAATGAAAAATGAACAAGATAATATATTTCTTACCATGCAGCGAGAAGATACTCTGAGCTGCAGTATGGTTGGCGTAGACATGAATCTTTGTCAGAAAGAATCTCGAAAACGAAAGCGAGAAACAGAGGCCGAAATTAGGAAACTGAGTAGTAAAACTGAATCATATCCTATTTCTCACGCTAGTCAAGAATCTTTGCTACGAGCTTCGAGAGTTCCAGCAGTTTTGAATCTTCATCTTCAAACAATGAATTCGAAATACCTTCTTCTCTATTGGCTACTAGAAAGAAAAACCCTGATAAGGTCCCTCAATTATTAGCAGAAGATGTTGTGGCAACTTTTGTTCGAGCTAACGTATCTGATCGGCAGGCGATGTTCTTAGTCTGTGGCACAAGTAGCAGAAATTTCTTTATCGCGAAGCAAAATCCGTCGTAAAAGAAATCAGGTTCGTGAGTCGATTGTGGAATCCGACAAGGCGTCATTTGCTCCTTCAAATCCTCTTGCTTTACACTGGGATGGTAAATTGTTGCCTGATCGAGTGGTCATCATTGTCAGTAAAGCTGGTGTACAAAAACTTTTGGCAGTTCCGACAATAAAAACAGGTATTGGACAAGAACAAGCCAGCGCATGCTTAAAGATCCTTGCTTTAATACAAAAATTCAGTGCTAGCATCTCAAAAAATGAACAACAAAAACAGTATCTTATCCGTGTCGTCGATCTTCACAAAAAGAAGTACCCAGTGGCCTTTAAGTCCATCGTCCTTAAAATGAATTCGGAGGATAAGGAAGGGTAGGATATTAATTGATAAATATTATATCAACTTTCATTTAAATGCGACATTGTTTTTTTTAAATTTTTACTTCAATGTTAATGTTAATTTAAATTTTCAATACTGCTTACAGAATATGCCTGATTTATCTTTATACCCAAAAAAGTGTCAAATCATAGCTACTCCTAAATATTATTAGATGTCATTCAAATTTTGACGTGATATGGAGCAAAAAAGCCTTGTGGAGAAAGAAAAATCCAAATTATTATTTTTTGGATCACCCTACCTTTTTCCTTCAAAATGACTTAGATTGCCTACGATTTTTCTTATTAAAGTTATGACATTTTAAACATGAAAATTTGAATACTTATAAGAGATTTTAAAGAGATGGCTCCTTGAGTCTCAGGATCAAACACATTATTTACTTCCCGGTCGCCTAAAATCGTTGTAAGAAATTTTTAAAAAGTAATGAAAATAATATGTGCAAGAAAGTAGAGTCAACATATCTGTTAGTTTACCATGTATGTTTATAAGCATTCAACCACTAATAACATACATATTCTTTTTACTACAAATTCTACTTTTGTTTGTTCGCGGACTATCGTCGCTTTTATTTGTCCGGATGTAAAATTTACTTTGTCAAACATGTTGTTACCAACACAATATTTTTCCAGTATTATTTGTTTTAGAAGTAGCTGTTAATATTAATTAAAATAAAACCGTTATGATTTCCTTATGTGTGAAAATGATGAAATCCTCCTTTTTTTAAAAGTTTTCTATTGATATACCCCATTTTACATACCTACATAAGAATACCGACTACTGACGCCGAAATATACGCTTTTGTAAATAAATTGTAGTATTCTCACTGCATGAGACTTTTCAAGTACTAAACTTAGGCGCTGGAATCTAGGGATTTATTAAAAATATTCGTTTCAATTTAAAGTTTTATCCAATTTCATAACTTTTTACAACTTCCTGATACAAATACATATACAATTTATACGCTTTTTACGATACTAATTTACCCGTTTTGAAATATAGGAATAAAAGTAGGAACATTTTTATAGGAAAGTGCATGGAGCTATTGATTTTTAAATTGCTTAGGACATTTTTTTAGGTATTAAATTTTGTTATGACATCGTTATATTTCTCAACTAAACATTTAACCACTGAATGTAATACCGCAATATTCTAAGCGCTATGGCAAAAAGATTAGCGATTTCGCAGATTTCATAAAAAAGAGAAAACAGCATAATATTGAAAAGTAGTAAAATATTTTCATAAAACGAGCAAAAAGACTACACCGTTCCAATTTTTTGATAGTTTTTGGTACCAAAAATAAAGGTTGTAGAGAAAATTAAAGCAATCTGTGCATACATAATGAATATATATCCAGCGAGTGGTTTACAGCTAATTGGGCCGACTGCCGCATCCTAAGCGCCACACTCTCTCATTCATTCATTCATTTTCATCCAGGTCTCTACTTTCTATCACCTCCATCACTCCCATCATCCATTCTCTCGCATGTCTCCCAGTTTTCTTCTTTTTGCCATCCCTGCCTGATGACTTAAAGGGCTTGAAACTGGACATCGCTCATTTAATTTTATTAGAGGTGAAAATGTTGCTTCCCAGCCTATTTCCTTCTCTGGTGGGGTAATGTACATCCTCCTCCGGATAGGTTTGTGCTAGTTCACCTTCAATGACGCGAGAGTCAGGGAAATGAGTACCTAAAAGTACTCTTATATTTTCCTGCTGACTCTCTGCGTAATTGCCGTTTTAAGTAGCCCTTTACCCTTTGAGTGGTCTCTTGCAAGGACTTTTTGTAGACGGACTGCAGGGGCTAATTCATATATCCCTTCGCAGAACCGTCTTCCTGATCTCCTTCTAGACCTTCGCAATTCTTTATTTTATTCTGCAAGGGTTTCATTGTAGCTCTCTCCCTCTCCAGAGCTCTTAGCCCTATTGAAGATTTTCTAATCTCAGATCTGAGTTCCCTATTCCACCAAGACGCATCTCTTTGGACTGCCTTTGTTTTATAGGGCAACTTTTCTCATAACAATAAATCATGAGATGTTGTAACTGGTAGGAGACTATATCTAATTCCTCTATTGTGTCGATGGAATGCGTGATACCTTCGACCTGCGATCTTAAGTGCTCTCTATAAGCACTCCAATTCGTCAGTCTAGGCACTCTGCATTGCTCGAGGTTTGTTAGGGTTGCCTCCGAGTCGAATCGAATGTGTCTATGATCCGACATTATGTTCTAGCCTAGACACCATACAGCTTCTTCTCAATGCGTTCATTTCCATCCACATAATGAATAATTTACTTAAAAGTGCATCAGAAAAATCATGATTTGAATGGCTCCTCATCGTTCTAAAATTCGATTAATTCTTTACCAAATCAAACTGTTACCAGCGCGGCTGCCTTGGAAAATCCTTGGGACTTCCTAAAGTGACCGCTTTTACCACCTCATTCCGTAGTCTTTCTCCAAGGAGGTGGGGTTTCATAGACTTGAATATCATACGGCTCTTAGTCTATGAATACAGCTACGAAAAGTTATTTCATTAGGGGATAAGTCATACGCACGCCTTTGTACAAATATTGATATGACAATCAGAGAAACATACAAGTTAAAAATTCTCCGGTGTTGTATATTCAGCCAATGGAGTTTCGGTAACTTATATGAAACCTATTTAAACATATATGAAACATGTACAATAGATTATTTCGCTCGTTAACAGGGAAGCCAAGACAGTGCAAATTTCTAAGATCATTATCAAACTTATGTAAATTTTAATAACACAAGTTAATCGAAGAGAAAAACTTTAAGCAAAAATGACCTGCAAATGTTGTAATATAGTCACCAAGCATGACATAAAGGATAAACGGATTCAGTTTGAGAAAGTTAAAGTTAAAATGTAACTGCTTACGGTAATTCATCAAAAAGTAACAACACTAATATTCGGGAATCAAAATTTACAATGTTCAGAACAATTATTTGTAGTAGGTAGCACTTATATGGTCTCTCAGAGTATTCTCTACTTAACTAAATAGCCTTAACTTACACTTTACGTATGTTTGAGAAGTCTCTCAAATAGAAGAATAAAGATTAAGTAGGTAAATATATTACGAATAAATGTTTAATCATTGCATCGTCCACTGTCGTAAATACTATCTGGATTATGTAGTACTTAGTAGCAGTGCTAGATGACGCTACTAGAATGGATACATAATACCATGGGTACATACATGGTAGAAATATATACAGGTATGCTGTTGCGCAGCTTTTGCGGTAACCAATCATATGCTTTGTCACCAACGGGAACCATATTGATAATCGGACCAATAGCGTTTCGTGCGCATATTTCAAATAATGTAGTGTATTCTATTGTACAAAAGGATATGATTCCACATACCATTTAAAAACAGATGCCTCATTTTGGAAATAAAGTTAAAATTTGACGAAATATTACTCATTTGGAAATATTTTAGAATGGTTTTGAATAATAATTAAGATTGTACATACATACATTTCGACATTGATGTAGCAAATTTTCATTGTAATTTTAGTGTTTTTTTACTACCGTGTAGTTATGGATATGCAAGACATTCTTTGTAAAAAATATGGTAAAAAGGTACTTCTTTGATGCAGTATATAGGTATATATTTTATATGATCTAGTTCGGCGATTTAAAGAGTTTATAGGTTAAGTTATCAATACTAAAAAAATTAACGTATATATATATATATATATATATATATATATATATATATATATATATATATATATATATATATATATATATATATATATATTTTATGCTGTAGTATCCACACTGTGGAACAATACCTAAGTATCGTGTTTGAAATCATAAATAAAATTCACAAAATTGTATGTATTTTAGAAAATAATCATAACAGTTTTACTTTAACGGATCATACAGAAGCAGGAATATCTGTGGTTTATTTAATTGATTCAAGTTCACTTATTCTCAGCGAGTAAGATGCAGAGAATGAAACTTGATATTGAATTAGAACAAAATATTTAAATAAACATAAAATGAAGTTAATTTAGTTTAACAAGGTCATTCTAAATAGTATATGATAAAACATGAACTTATAGAGAATCACAATCTCATTTAAAATGAGTTAGAATGAAATTGGAAAACAAAAAAGTAAATTTATAAAATCTGACATTTATGTCAAAACTTAGGGCTGAAAATCATATTTTGTGTAGAAACACTGTAAATCTACACAAAATGAACATTAGATGAAAGACTATTAACAGTAGTTGCAGTGCAGCGTAATTAATTTAGAAATAGTAAGTCCATAGATTATAAAACACTGAATGACATTTTAAGTTTTCAGATATTTTCAAATATCATTGCAGAAAGGTGTTTTGTAAATGATATTTCACATCATGCAGAAAGAAAGGACTAATAGTGTGATGTTAAATGTTTGTTGGCGTATCAATTTCTTGTTTTAGTTTATAATATAAGTATTCTGTCAGTATGGAAACTGCAGTACGTTTTTAACTACTAGCATTTTGTGTTTATCATTGCTATTCATCTAAATGTATGAATTAGTATTTATTTGAGATTGGAATTGTTAATTGTAGTTATAAGTAGATTTTAAGAAAGTGTATGTAATATGTCAATATATTTCGAGTAATTATAATTATTCACTTAATCCTGAAAAGTAGAATAAGAAACTTATCAGGAAAAATAAAGAATTAAAAACAGTATTCACTTAAGGTAAAGAACAAACAAAACTGAATAGTTTAAATTTTAAATTAAAATTAAATTTTGAAATATTAGATCAAAATAGAAAAAAACAATTGAAATATTGGAAATTAACCCATTGAAACGACTAAAAATAACAAATCAGTTGATCAGACACCGCTGAACAGCGAGCTGCGAAAAATATTCATCCACGAATAATTAATAAATTGAAAATAGAAGAAAAGTGGTGAATAAGTTGAAGGTTAGAAAATTACAATCCAGATATATTGATATCAAGAATAAATTGTAAAAGTTGATTAAATATAAGAAGTGAGTATACTTTGAAAGTATTACGAAGTAGATTATCCGGAAAGTAGATTTAGAAGAGGGAAGTATTTGTTAATCCAGTTAGCAAATTTATATGGTGAAGAAATTTCAAACGTCAAGCAAGTGATAGAACTACTTCAAGGAAATCTTGAAAATAAATTGGAGGTTAGAAACAAACGTCAATCCAGTAAAGAAGAAGAAGAAGAAGCCTTGAGAGGTTAAAAAGTCAGTCAAGTGACATAATATTTCAAGGATCATAATAACCAGTTAGAGGTTATAATATAACATTACTCGAGTCGAAAGAAAGACAAGGTAAAGCTTTACAATATCAGAAATCCATGGTACATATTTATTTTAAATAAAGGCCATATTTATCATTTTAGTTAAGTTAGATTTTGTTATTTAAATTTGTTAATTACATTCCAAGTTCAAATTTGTTAATAAATTAATACTTTGTTCGTTCAATACTGAGTTTGATTTATTTAGATTGTTATCTTGATCGATGAGCATTTATTGAACCGACTTCGTTGTACCCTGAGTAAGAGTCATTCTATAGATTGTAGATGGTCATGCTAATGGTGTTCTATAGTCTATAATATTAACAGCTTTTAAGAAACTGTTTGGCGCTCAATAAAATCATTTCAATTTACTTTCAAAAAGTAATTTCGAACGTAAAAAAAAATAAAATAGATAGTAGAATATAGAACAATATATATATATATATATATATATATATATATATATATATATATATATATATATATATATATATATATATATATATATATATATATATATATATATATATATATATATATATATATATATATATATATATATATATATATGTTACATCACACACAACACAAAGAACTTTTTAAAAAATATATTTATTTTGATTAAGGATAGTAGCTACTATCCTGACATGAAATTAATTATACAAAAGTGAGTTAAGAACTGAGGAGCAAACGTTCCTTTACATATATTTATAAGTTTAAAACTGCTGACTTGAAGAGTCTCTAGAACAAAGGGAGTAACATTGTGCAATTTATTCTGGGAACATAACAAAGGAAATAATGTTGCAATCCTGTGAATCAGGTGATGCTGAATAAGCAAAAGGAGCAGCTGCAATATGTAATATGATATACCTGATAGGTCTACTTGTGTATGGCTCTAAGTATCATGAATTACGTTATAATATTTTATATAACAGCTTCCCCCTTATATAAAAAGTTGGTGCTTATGCAGTAACTTTTTGAAAGTAAAACAAATGGAAAGTATATGAAATATTGAAAATAATAAAATATAACAATAAAAATGTTAAAGGTATATAAAATGTAAAATTGTAAAATTGTAAACTTGTAAAATGTAAAAATATAAGATATAAAATAGTAAGCGTAAAAATGCAATACAGTGCATGTATAAAAAGCATCAAAATATTAAAATAAAATCGAATAAATTTTCACTGAAGAGTTTCAGCACAAAAGTTAGAAAGGCACAAAACTGTTTTAACTAAGCTCTATGTCTTCGGATTCTTCGTCTTCTCTTCTTAGTGGAGGTCGTCTTCGTTGAGGAAGTATGCTAGTAAATGTCCTGGAGAGTTTACTAGGTCTCGGAGGAGCTGGGGGCGATGTGGAGACATCGGTGGTTGAATTTCTTCGGTGTATTCTATATTTATAGAATAGGTACACAAATAATAGTCCAAAGATTAAAACAATTATGAAGTAAGTGAACCAAGAGACGTGTTTGGTGACAAATGGTTCATTAATTAAGTCGTCTAAGTCTTTTGAATACTGATCGAGTTTGTGTTTAGCAATCTCGAGGTCTTCGGTGTTTAAATTGTTCAACTTCAAAGGTTTTAGATTGGGCACTCGAATGTTTTCGGGAATTTGGCCACAACACTCAAACGGGATTTGAATTGGGTGATTATTGTCTTTTACACTGATAGAGTCACTTGTGCTAGCTTGGATTTTGGTAATACCTATAAAAGCGTAGCACTTTGGTTCTAGTTTAATGATCGAGTTTTTAGATATTATGTCGGTCGAACTTATTTTGGGGCAATTAATCGTCACATGTAAGGGTTCTGCGTTTATCACTAACCACTTGTTCTCACCTAGTTCTTGCACGTTGTAGCCTTGACTGATGATGAGTGACGTCTGGCAGTTTTCAGGAAGTGTGTCGAGGTTCTTGAAGAGACGGGCTTCGCATATGGCATTGTTGTCAATTGGATATGCAAATAAATTTGAGCATAGCTTGGTATTAGGATAGATTGGTTTGCATCTTTCGAGGTTTGCGATGGGTATAAACATCAAAGAATCATCATCTCTCGCGATATATTTTTGAGAAGTTGATAAAATGTGAAATAGACCAGTTCTATTATCCAGAATAGGAATGGGATATAGTTTAAAAACAGAATATGTTTGAGGGTCTATTAGTGGTATGTCTAATACGAATATTAATTCTGAGTTTACCTGAAAAGCTTTCAATTCAATAATATCTAAGTATTGTGAAACCTTTGATAATTTGATCGGGAGAGGCAAATCGTTCTTTTGTAAGTTTTGTGAAATCTCTTGTAGAGAGTTTACCAAGTCCTGAGGATTAATGATTGATGTGTGAATTATCTGAAGTCTCGCAAAAGTAATGGAATTTAAAATATCATTTAAATTGTCCTCGATAAATAAATAGCTTGCCATGAGTTGCTCGCAAATACTTAGGAATTTTAATTTTGTATAAGCTATTCGCGTTTCGCCTTCGATTTTTAAAATCTGTTTTTCGATTTCTTTTATGTCCTTATTGAATGTCTCTTCGTCGATTTGCAATTGTCGAACAGTTAGATTGAAATTCTTTATGACCGAAGTTGTGACAGATATTTGGTTTTTGAGCAAGTTCTCCAATTGGTGTTCGTCATTATTAAGTTTGTTAATACAGTTTAGATAGTATTCGCCATCCTCAGCATCTAGATTGCCGGTGATTGATTTAAATATTGAACCTATACCGTTCAAGAGTCCGCGTTTGTAGCGTTTCGTATCGAACAGTATTTCGTCAAATTTACTCTTTATGGATTTAGAAATTTGTGTTAATAGACTAAGGTGTGTTTTAACTTCACTTGTGAAGGTTACCATGTCTAAATATGCCGGGTCAAGTGTGATGAAGATTTTGTCTAAAATTTTGTCGTTTCTGTCAATAGCTGTCTTGAGTGTTGATATATTTTTGTGCACTAGTAATGTCCATTTCTTGTGGGAAATTACAATGTCAGTGTCTCGGTGGTAATACACTCCGATAGTGTTGTTTATTGGCGTTATTGAGTACTGGGATACTGCTGATCCGAACAGCAAGAGAAACCTGAAAATAAAGTTTAATTTTCAAAATAAGGTTTCATCCTGTCAAAGTTAACTTTAGTAGTCTGGTCTGTTTCAGGATTTGACAAAAGTGCTGAATTTTGAAAGATTTCTATAATTTTGAATGGGCCATTAAATTTGTTTTGTAGTTTGTCTTTAATCTGGGATTCTTTTACGTAGACTTTGTCTCCAATTTGGTAATCGGGTCGATTTCCGGGGACATGTTTATCAAAACGAATTTTGGCTTTCGCTTTTTGGTCTAACGTACGACTACGTGCTATTTTATAGTAGTGTGAAATTCTATTGTTAAGGTCTCTAACATACTTAGTTATCAATTCTTTTTGATTGTATAACGTTTCGGGTGGTCTGCAAGAGGTGTGTCCGAATACTAGTTCGTATGGACTAAAACCATGAGTTTTGTTGACTGAGTTATTATAGCATATTACTGCGTAAGGTAAAATAGTCAATGGGTGTTCGTTGGGGTTTTCGGCTTTATGGACTCTAATCATTTCAGCTAGGGTAGCGTGAAATCGTTCTATCGATCCGTTAGATTGAGGATGTCCTACACTTGAATAAGTTAATTTTATGTCGTATAGAGTACAGAGATCTTTTAGTAGTCTATTGTCGAATTCGCCACCGTAGTCACAATGGACTCTCAAAGGGGTGCCATAGTGCTGGAAATATAGTAACAGGGTGTTTACTACAGATTTTGCAGATTTGTCTTGGATTGCGTATGCCTGGGTAAATTTAGTCAACTCGTCGCGAATGGTCAAAGCGTAATTTCGAGTTGGGGTCTGAAATATATCGATATTGATTCGTTCGAATGGCGTTCTTGGCGTTTCCGTAATTACCAAAGGACTAGTCATGTTTTTACGATACACTTTATTCTTTTGACAAATCTCGCAAGATTTGATAAAGTTTTCAACATCCTTAGATAATCCTTGCCAATTATATTTATTTTTAATTCTCCGCATCGTTTCGTTTATTCCGCGGTGAAGATTATTTTTACCGCAATGATGTTGGTCTAAAATGATAGGGATTTGATCTTCATCGGGGGTTTGTACGATATTCTGGCATATTACGATTTTTAAGTCTTTTTCTGCGAAAATGAATGATAACATTTCTAGTATCGGGAGATCTAGATTGTTCTCAACATAATACGTTTTGGAAAGGTCTAAAATGTTTTGTCTTTTATACAATACCATGAACAAATGTTCTACTGTAGATTTAACGTCGAATGGCAAAGGGACTATGAAGTATTTCCTATGCCTGACTGATTTACTCGAAACGATATTAATGGTGTTTCTGTAAAATTCAGGATGTTCTTCGAAAATATCTTCGATTATTTTATGATGTAAGTCTTGCAAGTTATCTTGCTGAAAGAAGGTTATGATATTTTTGTGTTCTCTGTCTAAAAGCTGTTTGTTGGAAATTTTAATTTTCGAATAGTCTATTAGAGATTTTGTTTTGTACAAATTAACAAAAATATCGAATTCTTGAGCGATTTGCTCGTTAGTTATTTGGGCATTTTCGTTTGGGTTTTCGTCATCGTCTAGTTCGTCATGTTCTGATTCGTCAGTTTCGTTCGCGGCTAGAATTTTTGAGTGGAGTTTAGAACATTCCGAAAAATGGTTGATCTTAATTCGGGATAGCGCGTCCGCGTTTTTATTGATCTTGCCGGGTTTGTATACGATCTCATAGTCGTATTCCTCTAGTTTTAATCGCCAACGTGCGAGTCTACTTCCTGGGTCTTTTATTGAAAATAACCAGGTAAGTGGTCGATGGTCTGTTACCAACTTGAATTTTCTGCCGAATAGGTATGGCCTAAAATGCTTTACTGACCATACTATGGCTAAAAGCTCGCGTTCGATCGTGGAATACTTGGTTTCCGCAGCGCATAAAGTTCGAGATGCGTATGCGATAGGTAAGTCTTTGCCTATGTTGCCTTGTGAAAGGACAGAACCAATGGCGAATGCACTTGCATCGGTGGTTAAAATAAATTCATCGTTAAAATTAGGGTAAATGAGAATCGGTGTTGTCGTTAAAGTTTGTTTTAAATTTTGAAAAGAATTTGAACAATCATTGTCGAAGTTAAAAGGTACGTCCTTTTGTAGTAGCTTCGTTAATGGTTTGGTTATTTTAGAGAAATTGGGGATGAATCGCCTATAATATCCGGCTAAGCCTAAAAACGACTTAATTTCTTTGGGATTTTTAGGTTGGGGAAAATTTAAAATTGCATCAACTTTGGTGGGATTCGGTTTTACACCGTCTTTAGTGATGAGATGGCCTAAATAAGCGACTTCTTTGCGGAGGAACTCGCATTTGTCGGGTTGAATTTTGAGGTTTGCCTTTTGTAAGCGTTTGAAAACTTCTGTTAGGCGTGAAATATGGTCATGGATGGTAGGGGAGTAGACAATAATGTCGTCCATATAGACAAGACATCGTTCATTTTGTATTCCTAACAAGATATTGTCCATTACTCTTTGGAAAGTTGATGGGGCATTTTTGAGTCCGAATGGCATTCTTACAAATTCGAAATGACCATTTTCAACTGTGAAAGCAGTTTTTTGGATATCTTTTGGGTCTATTTGGATTTGGTGAAATCCAGATGCAAGGTCTAGCGTTGTGAAATACTGGCATCTGCCTAGTTGGTCGAGAAGATCAGAGATGTTTGGAAGAGGGTACTTATCGTCGATGGTAACTTCGTTAAGTTTCCGATAGTCAACTACGACTCGCCACTTCTGTTTCCCAGAGGCATCCAGTTTTTTGGGGACTACCCAAACAGGGGATGACCAGGGTGAAATCGAGGGTTGAATAATACCTTGATTTAACATTTTAGAAATCTGATTTTTGACTTCTTCTTTATGGACTTGGGGGTAACGATAAGATTTTGTAAATATAGGTCGGGAATCATTCGTATCAATCGGGTGTTTAATTTCGTTCGTAAATGTCAAATTGTCACCTTCTAAATAGAAAATGTCTTGAAAATCTAAACAAAGCTGCGTTACTAATTCGGCCTCTTCTTCATTTAGATGATCTAAACGTAATTGATTTTGAATTTCAAAAGATCTGTCTGTCGGTATTTGTTGGTCAGGACTGTCAGTGTTGAAATTAAAAATCGATTTAAACTTTTGAATTGGTTCTAAGTCTAAATTGGAAAATTCGATTGATTTTGGGATGGCATTTGCATTAATTATTGTCGTGAGAAATTCTCCGTTTTCGTCTACCTTAACGAGAGCATTGGGTAAGCGAACTTTCTCTTTTTCCTGGGCTAACAGTATAGCCTCAGTATTCCGCAAATTACATTTCAATTTAAATATCTTTTCCATACGTGGTTCTATAGAAATTTTGTTTTGATTTTTGTTTTCACGAGGAACCTTTGAAATGGGAATTTGAGAATTGCAAATATTTTTTGGAGGTGGTTCTGGTAAATCCTGATTTACCTCAAAAAGTGGGACAGTTTTAAAATTGGTAATTAATTGATTGTTGTTCATATCAATAACACATTTATAATGTTTGAAAAAGTCGGCTCCTAATAGTCCATCGAATTCGATGTCTAAATCGCAAATATATACCTTATGCGGGTCATTAGCTGTAAAAGGTATAAGAACAGATTCGGTTATTGGAATTTTTTGTTCTGTTATGCCTTGTATGGCAACGTTCTCGGGAGATCTGCGTTTATAATTTTCGGCAAGTTTCGGTTTGAATATTGATATACCCGCGCCGGTATCGAGTAACATTCTGTATGTCCGCGTTATGTCTTTGATGTAATATAAATTTCTTGAATTTACAGTTAATGATGGATAAGAAATTACATTATAATTTGTTCTGGGAAATTCAGGGACGGATTGAAATTGTCCTCTAGATTCATAGTTTGTAGTTGGCTGGACACTTGGTCGATTTGGAAATCCGGTTGCTGCGTTGGAGTATCTGTAGGATACTCCGGGCCTTGGTAAAAATCCGGTTGATTAACAGAATAATTCATGTGAGGATTTGCTGAATAATCGGAATAATTTTCATATTGATTTGATGGGTAATCAGTATGATTTTGAGGATTGTCAGAAAAATATTCTTGTGGCATGTAATTGTCATTAAAATTGGAATCAGTTGGAACATTTTCAAAATTATCAAATTGTTGATAATCTTGTTCACAATAAGAATTATAATTTTCGCAATTTTGCGCATCATAATTGTCAAAATTAACATGGTGCGTTTTCTGGGGATTTTGACGGTTGAAATTTGAGGGTTGTTGATTAGGAGGTCTTTGTTGGTAATTTGGGTTAGGTCTTATTACAGAAGGCCTATTTTGTTGGGGAGAATTATTTTGTGAAAAATTTTGTTGTGGGGCAAAGTTGCCTGGGCTATAATGATTTGACGAACTTTGGAAATTAGGTCTCGAAAATTGTTGGAAATTGGGTCTAGAAAATTGTGTTGGAGTTCCACTAGAATAATTTTGCCTGTAATTAGGATTTTGTTGTGAAAACTGTTGTTTTGCACGACACTCGTTAAAATTGTGTCCACTTCTTTTGCAATAATTACAAAATTGCTGGGAATTTGGACGTCTTTGCTGAGATTGTGCAGGGTTTTTGTTGACTGGTTTATTTGAGAATTTTTGTTGCTCAAAGTAGGACAGTTGAAGTTCTCGTTTGACTCTACTAATCGCGTCTAGCATATTACCTGGGTTGCCAGCGCGAATTATTTGGCCTAGTTTAGATTCTAGTCCTGTGAGTAGGGTATTAAGTGTCATGGTTTCGATTAGACGTGATTGGGCGGTTTTTTCCTCTAATGTTAATGTTTGTTTCTGCACAGCGGCGTGCATTTTGGCATTATGTGTTTGTAATCGAGAAATAAATGTTAATGCACTTTCATTCTGTAATTGATGTATTCGTTGCAAATCTTGAATAAGTGCTGTTAAATCGCGTGAGTCGCCAAAGTGCGCCTCGAGCAAGCTTTTTATCTCTGCCCAAGTAGCAGGATTTCGCGAATTTATTAGCTCTGATGCTTTCCCGCGAAGCTTATTTTTAATATGCAATGTTACAAGAATTCTTTGGTCATCTACTGCCATTCCTTGTGCATAAACACATGCAGAAATAAATGTGTGTAAAAATATAGGGTTCCCATCGAACTCAGGTATTATTGAAAAGATTTCACTTAACTTGTAGGGTTCAATGGTTATTGTTTCGTTTGCTGTAACGTTCTGGTTTTCATTTCCATCGACTTGATTGTCAGTCATTTTTACTAGGTTTTAATTATTTAATTTCAAAGAAAACGAAATTTCAATTAATTAAAATTATTATGAGGTGAAAATCAGAATGATACGGCACTGGCGTAATAAATGTTTCACAAACTTATGATATACTGATTAGCTTGGAATGTGTTTGAATGCAAAATACATGCAAAGGTAAAGGTCGTGTAGCAACCTTTTTGAAATTAATCTTAAAATTGAAATTTGATCTGTTGAAATGTATAAAATTTCTTGATAAGTTTGTTAGTCTTTCGCTAATCTGGGTTATAGAACTGTTGTTTTACGTTACGTACAAATTAAAATAAACTAAATGATTGGATTTGGTTTGAAAAATGTTAAATGTATAGCACAAAATAAAACGAGATGATTCTTTGTACTTACATTAATGTTTTCATCTCCGTGGACTCGTGCAGCTGCAGTGCGACTTCGTAAAGCTAGCTCCGTCTGTTCTCGACGTCGAAGACACCAACTTCTGAGCAGGGATGATTTTCTTACTTGCTAAATGTGTTTGTTGTTGTTCGTTGAGTGATTTCTTCTTAAAACTAATTGTTGCTTGTTGTGTTTCTTGGTTGATTGTTGCTTGAAATTGTTGAAATGTTGCTTTGAATTGATTAGTTGTGTGCTAAGGTTCTTTTTCTTCTCAAAGAATTAGGATTCACCACCTCCGCACTAGAGTTGTCCTTGTTCTTTCAGACTTTCCCACTAGTTAGGCACCTATTTTCTAGATGTTCTCCTTGTTCTTTTGGGTAGTTTCTGCTAGTTAGGCTCCGTTTACGGGGTGTTTGAAGATCCAGTCCGACTGCGCCAATTGTTACATCACACACAACACAAAGAACTTTTTAAAAAAAATATTTATTTTGATTAAGGATAGTAGCTACTATCCTGACATGAAATTAATTATACAAAAGTGAGTTAAGAACTGAGGAGCAAACGTTCCTTTACATATATTTATAAGTTTAAAACTGCTGACTTGAAGAGTCTCTAGAACAAAGGGAGTAACATTGTGCAATTTATTCTGGGAACATAACAAAGGAAATAATGTTGCAATCCTGTGAATCAGGTGATGCTGAATAAGCAAAAGGAGCAGCTGCAATATGTAATATGATATACCTGATAGGTCTACTTGTGTATGGCTCTAAGTATCATGAATTACGTTATAATATTTTATATAACATATATATATATATATATATATATATATATATATATATATATATATATATATATATATATATATATATATATATATATATATATATATATAGTTCTATATAATCAATATTTATCAAAGGATTCATGAATATTATATGAGTTTTTAGTATGATTTTATGATAAATGTCAATTTTTTAATATAAAGAATAAAGAATATATTATATGTAATATAATGGTAATATATAAGTTATTTGTACAACAATATTAATCTTTTTAGTTACAAATGCTATCGTCATAGTAAATTTTAATCAATATTTACGAAAAATACATACACCACAGGTAATATAACTTCTAATTGTATTGACACCTTGTGAGGGTATAGCGGACAATCACACAAGAAATCATACACTCGTCTTATTTTATACTTTTATTCTTTAACAAAATAAATATATACTATACTTAATAAATAAAATAAGTATTATACTGAGACTTTTTACAACATATAGAGTATATTATTATATTATATTATAGAGAGAGTATCTTGATAAGAGATGTAAGCGTCATTAATAAAATTTTACAGAATAAAATCTAAATACTCCATACAGTTTTAGATATATCCAAATTTATGCGTCATACTGCATACTAACTTTTCTTTGAAATTAAACGATATGCATGAATATGTTTACTTGTTCTTACTTTTTGCTTTGTACTTCTCTGGAGTCGCTTTAAAATCTGCCCTCTTAAAATGCACTGAACAAATGCGAGCTGTAAAAAAAACAATTTTTATTTCTGACCTCATTTGTGTTAAATAACAAATGCGAACTTTTATATCGTAAATAGGTACATCTTTTACTAATACATATTTTGTAATTCTAAATAAGCCAATATATTAACTAATTATTGTTTTTATAATTACCGTTTTTGAAATGATCAGGTTTTACTGGACAAATTTCTAACCATTTTCTCGATATTCTTCATTTTTTGGGAACCGAAAGAATATTACATTTCTTTCAATTGAAGTTCCACTCCTATTTTTGCAACTGTTTATACTGCACCCAAGCATGTCTTAAGTTTATTATAAATAATCGTTTCTTTTTTAACCTCAAAAATATCACACCATAGAGAAACCAAACACAAAAATGATATTACGCAGTTACGCACCCCAACACGACTACTTTTACACCTGGTTGCAGGGGTACAATGTTGAGGGATAATATTATAAAAACTTGAAATATGTGTATCTAATATCACAGAATATTAGGATTCTCTGTCAATATACTGTGATATATCCAATATGGTTCCCGTTGGTTCCATGCGCAGAAAAGTCAAATTCTGGTAGCCCGGACGAGCATACCTTATATATGTATAAGCATACCTTATATATATCCACAGGCGGGACATTAGCTAATGCATTACGTCTTTACTCATCATCTGATAGATCAAAGCGTGAGTGAAAACTCTTTCTAGTAGACTTCTCAACGACACTTCAATCTAATATAAAACATAGCTATGGCTTTAATATTTTGCTTTGTCTTATCGGTTGTCACTTACTAGACTACATTAAAAGTACGGCGAATTCACCTTTTATTTTCTGCAGCTGCAGTTGTTAAATATTTATACCTACTTCGTTTTTACTGACCGAGTTCCTTTGGAAATTCTTCTTTAAATGCGATGTAAATGATGGAATTGAAAAAAAAATGGTTAGTAAACACTAAGAATGCCAAGTAAGCATCAAAACTTAACATTGTAATATTTTATGTATGTTATGTATTTAATTAAAACTCGTACTTTTAAACTGTATTAACAGAGGGGCGTCAATGACAATTTGAAGGTATTAGACTAGATCAAACAATGATGTAAAATATTAAGTTATATCTGGAGACAAATTAATATTTATGTCTCCATAGGTACTGCACATTAATTGAAACTACCTATACGTGTTCGCTTATTTGTAATCCTGATGAAATTATTGTTACAAAGATATATTACAAGCAGTATTTTCTTTTCCATAACAGCATCATAATTTCGAAATAGGGAAAAGTCAAGTTGGCTACTATAAGCAAATAATTTAATCAGGCTTTGAGCATGATGAATTACCGTCATATTTTGTGAAGCAGATAGATACAAATTTATTTCAAGGTCGCCTTATTTAATTAATATATAATTTTCTGAAAAAGCTTAAAAATAAATGAATTTGTTTCACTTTTTACTTCCCTGGCTTACCAAAGGGAAGTATTGTATTCGTGAAAAAATCACCCTTCGAGGTTTCTTCAGGTTTTCCTCTTTCAGCCTTAGTAGATTTAGAAAATTAAGATATTTCAATTTCATCAGTCAGTGGGTATGTTTGCCTCTTGGCCCTTTATGTAAACTCAAGCATGCGGCAAATTTTTGGAAGGCTTTTAGCCGTTCGTAAGGGTCCTATCAAGTTTTCACCCATTCTGTGGTCAGCCATGAACCTTGGCTGACACTAGTTAAGTCGAGTTAGGCTAGTCTTAAAAAATACTACACCTTCGAGCAATAAAGGATTACTATTGCCCTTTGGAAACCGGCCTGCCCTCTTCTAGCATCGGACTCGTATTCAACATTAAAAAGTACATGGAAAGCACACCTCGCACTTCTCTTTCAATAGATGAGGAGGGAAGTTCTGTGAAAATATCTTTGCTGACTTTTTAAAGTAGAAACTCTATTTATAGTGGAGTAAAACTAAAATTTCTAGGGAATTGTCTTACTATAGCAATTTTCTTGCTGAAACTTCTTGAAAACATTTCAACAAGTGTAGTAGAAAGTTTTGGATTAAGTCCGTGTGGCGGAAAGCTTCTGTTTAAACAAAAGAATGCTCAGAATCCTGTTTCTTCGCAGTTTGTCTTAAATATCTCTGGTTGTATAGCCCGTATCGCAAAAAAGAAAGAGACACAAATTATTCAAAATAAAATTGCGAAGAGAACTAGATTTGCCTGAAACTTTTTGGTCAAAAAACCAATTCGTAAAACATGAAGACATTTTAGCGAGGCCGTTTTGAAACAATTGATGATAACTTAAACAATAATGCACATATTCTAACGAAACTCTAGAATAGTATACCCCTTGTGGAGCTAAACCACCAAGCCAAATTTAAAGTTAAAATGTTTACATTAACTCTTAAAAACAATTGCAAAGTCGAAAATCGAGTCGTCAATTGTTTGTGGGCATCGTAGTCGTATTTCAAAAATTTGTATTTCAGATTATAGTTGTTTTTATGTTCTTTATGGTGGCATAAACAAAAATGTATTTTAAATTTTTTAAGACCAATTTTATTCAATTATTCTATTCCCCTTCTTTAAATAAATTAATTTTACTCAAAAATATTTTGCCTAAAAATAGAAATTATTAATGTATCTTAAAAGCATATAAAAACGAGCTATTGAAAACAAGTTATTTTATCTCCGGCAATTGGGATCCTAGATATGACATTTTTTGCATTGTGACCATTTATAAGCAAGCTAATAGACATAATGACTTGAGCATTTTTCAGGTTTTAAAAAATTTTAAATTTATTTTTGCTTATACCACCACAAAGAACATAAGAATATATAATATAATCTGAAAAACAAATTTTTGAAATACGACTTGCTGCCCACAAACAACCGACAATTCGATTTTCGACTTTGCAATTGTTTTTTAAGAGTTATTGTAAACATTTTAAATTGTAACTTGGCTTGATGGTTTAACTTCACAAGAGGTATACTGTTCTAACGTCTGGTTAGAATATGTGCATTATTGTTCAAGTTATCATCAATTGTTTCAAAATGGCCGCCCAAGTTTCACGACTTGGCATATTGACAAAAAGTTTGGGACAAATCTAGTTCTTTTCGCAACATTATTTTGAATAATTTGTGCCTCGTTCATTTTTGCAAGACGGGTTACACAACCAGAGATATTTAAGAAAAACTGCGAAGAAACAGGATTCTGAACATTCTTTTGTTTAAACAAAAGCTCTCTTCCTCACGGATTTAATCCAAAACTTTTTACTAAACTTCTTGAAGTGCTTTCAACGAGTTCCAGCAAAAAATTGCTATAATAAGACAATTCCATTCTAGGCAATTCAGACACTTACATTTACTCCACTATTATATTTATTCAAGTAAATCCCAAGATAATTATTTTTCATTTGTTGATTAATATTATTAACTTTTACCGCTTAGTTAATACATAATTAATTTCCAGTTTATATCGAATTTCAGGTATCATTTGAATACTTTGCTGACTCAAATGTCATGCAAAAATAACGCTAAAGGACATGCATATACGTAATATCCGTGCCTTCGTTGACAGAATTGTAAAAATATACAATTTGGTATGTATATCTTTAACATAGCAACCAAAAATATCGAGAGGAACACTGCGTATTTTATTAAATAAGAAATGCTAATCGAAACACTTTATCATTATTTTTCAACCGAAAGGATATTTCTCACTCAGCACAAACTTAAACAATCGATAACTACAAACAACTTAGTTCGAACATACGGGAATGTTTCTCTTATTTGATAAATAGAGAAAATGACAAAAAGCAAATAGTACTAACACAGCATAATAATAAAGCACGGATAAATCTGGGATCAATAAAACAGTTTCGATTTGAAATAATCCCAGTGCGTACGGCCAAGTCACGTCTACCTGTTATAATTAATTCACAATGTGCCACCAATATTATCCTGCAGATATATTTATATTGTTATACCGGGTGCTTTTAGTGATATTGTCAGTTTTGTATTTACTGACTCATCATGAGTAAATTACATAGCTCCGCAAAAAAAGATCTATGCAAATCAAGAAAACATACTCTCGTGTATTTTAAGCCATAGAATATGATAGTTGTTCTAGTAAATCACAATTTTTTTATAACCTCAAAAAAATGGCTGAAAATCATAAAAAATCTCAATGGTAAGAATGGTAAGGTAAAGAACATTTAAAAAATACCTGAAATAAGGTAACCCTACGTACTTTGAGCAATAGAATACGATTATGATATTAAAATTGTTCTAACAAATCACAATTTTTGTCTAACCTCAAAAATGGCTCAAAAGCAGAGCGCAGCGTGGAAATTCGAACGAAATCCTTGCACCCTTAACTTTACCGGACCATATCCCGCGATCAGGTAAACGAAAAAATCGAACGACCCAGTGTCGGAATCGTAATAGATTCTAGAATCACGCCGACAAAAGTGAATGGACTTCTTTGTTTCGAAGTCGGCACGACATATTTTCCCAAAACTAAGAAAAATCCATTAAAAATTTCCTTACCTCGATGTCGAAGATTTCGACGAAATCAAAGACTTCAAGGCAATGGGCGGGTCATGGAATGACGGTTCCACTCTGCTCCATTCCATAGCTTGTATTAGTTTTCAAGAAGTGGCTACAAATTTTATCGGTAATAAAAAAAGCGAAAATTACAAAGAAATTGTCACTAAAATACTACACTACTACACTACATAGAATATTTGATAGTGAAAGGGTTCGCTATCATAAAAAGAGATAAGAGGAAGAATGCAATTTTCCCTGCTTTATTCTTTTTTCTCAGACTCGTTCAAAATAATAATACATGGCAACTATTTATGTTTCAATGAATTCAAAAATAGAGGAATGTCATATTTTAGATACGTTTTATAATATACATAACGTTGCCATTTATGTACTTGTTTGATGATTTTAAGCCATTTCTTGAGGTTAGAAAAAATTGTGATTTGCTAAAATAATTCTGATACCATATTCGTATTCTGGGGCTCAAAATACATGAGAATATCATGTTTTCATGTTATGCACAGAACTCTTTTTTTGTGGAGCTGTATTATTATATCACTATGCACATTAAGTTTATACAAGGAAGGTTGCCTACTTTCCTGAACATGTTGGAAGTGGTGGTGGGGGGTGGCAGATGTCATAGAAAAATTGAGACCTTGATTTTTAGCATATACACCAAAATTCAAAGTTCTGGGGCCCAATTCTCGAAACTACACGAACCAGATTCGTTCACGAATGGCATTGAAATTCGCACACGAACGTACTTTTTCTATTCTCGAACTGTCGACCAACACATGAACGAACAGATTCGTGCATGGAAGTACTCGATCGGTTTTTCGGTGGCGAAAAGCATATTCGCATGTCGACATAACCTTTAAGTTAACGTCAATCTTCAGTCAAACGGCTTTATTTTGGTTGGAAATTGTGTTAGAGTCTTCTAATGGCTGCTTTGGTGGAGCTGAATCATTTAACAGCAATTAATAACTTGGAAAAAATGGAGCCAGCTGCAGAAGGGAATATAATAATCGCGTTTACGATGCCTTTGATAATAATATGTCCGATATAAAATTCGTAAGAATGTTTCGACTAAGTATGGACCTAGCACGGGATCTAGTCAACTTACTATCTGAATATTTGATCCAATCAATCAGTTAGAACTCATTAGATTTCAACTTACGTATTTATTTTCTTGCGCGGCACCATTGGTGCACAATCTCCTATTTACAAAGGATATTTTTGGTCAGAATTCCTCCAAAACACAAAAATAAAATCCCAAAACTGCCTACAACCAAGCAATCATCCTTGTGCAAACCGCAAAACAACGAGTATTTTGATTTTGACACTTCTCAACTGTTGCACCACAACCGCAACGAAAAGTTCCCAGATTTACACGGTCTGCTATTGGTTGACATATATCTATATATGAACCAAGATACGATGTACGTTATACAGTCGACGAATGTGTTCGCCTCGTGTACCGCTTTTCGACTATCACTGCAGAATTTGATTTTTATAAAAACTGCGTTCGCATGCTTCTTCTTCTTCTTCAAACAATTTATTAAAATTCGAAAATACAACATTGCCTCCCCGAATATGCGAACCAGACTGCACGAGTTGGTTCGTGCACGATCAATTGGTTCGGGATTCCAGAATTGTCCAGTCTGGTTCGCATGCGAAGGCAGTTTTTATAAAAATCACATTCTCCAGTGATAGTCGAAAAGTGGTACACGAGGCGAACACATTCGTCGACCGTATAACGTACATCGTATATATATTCATATGTAGACATATGTCGACCAATAGCAGACCGTGTAAGTCTGGGAACTTTTCGTTGCGGTCGTGGTGCAACAGTTGAGAAGTGTCAAAGTCAAGAAGTTTAAAATATGTCATCGTGGTGTTATCGTTTGTTGTTGTTTTGCGGTTTGCACAAGGATGATTGCTTGGTTGTAGGCGGTTTTGGGATTTCTTTTTTGTGTTTTAGAGGAGTTTGGAGGAGATCCCGTTACTTAGTCGAAACATTCTTACGAATTTTATATTGGACATATCAAAGGCATCGTAAACGCGATTATTATGTTCCCTTCTGACTTCTGCAGCTGGCTCCATTTCTTCCAAGTTATTAATTGCTATTACATGATTAAGCTCATCCAACGCAGCCATTAGAACACTCCAACATAATTTCCAACCACAATAAAGCCGTTTGACTGAAGGTTGACGTTAACTTAAAGGTTAGGTTGACATGCGAATACGCTTTTCGCCACCGAAACACCGATCGAGTACTTTCCGTGCACGAATCTGTTCGTTCATGTGTTAGTCGACAGTTCGAGAATAGAGAAAGTAGGTTCGTGTGCGAATTTAAGCACCATTCGTGCACGAATCGGGTTCGTCTAGTTTCGAGAATTGGGCCCCTGGACTCTTATTAGGTTGTTAGCTCAAAATATAATATAATTCCAGATCTCATTATAATACATACGTGTACCAAATATCAAGTCAATATTTTAATTTCATTTGTTAATTTTTTTTCTCACTTATTTAACGTAGGCCTATTTCCGCTACTGAGGTCTATCACCGACGCCAATAGAGGAGCTATCGC
Organism: Stenurella melanura; assembly: GCA_963583905.1. Lineage (NCBI taxonomy): Eukaryota > Metazoa > Arthropoda > Insecta > Coleoptera > Cerambycidae > Stenurella > Stenurella melanura. The sequence goes on along the minus strand of OY757309.1, from coordinate 79,427,336 downwards.
CAACATGGAACCGACTGCTTTACATCCCCCTCAAAGTACCAACCTTCGCGTACATTCGCTATGTAACCTCCCGCTTAAAGTTACATACCTTCTACGCATGCGCTGATAACAAGCCATTAAAAGATGGAGCAAGAGCGCTCTATTTCCTTGGACTTAGTCACCCGTACAAGTACTAACCGCGCTTGGCGTTGCTGCATTTTCGTATCGAAAAAGTATAGACAGACGTATCTACGTTAGCTTCTATTTCCTATTAAGCCTCTTCGTAATGGAGTGGGAATGGTCATGAGGGTGACGGATGTCATAAAAAAATTGAGGTGCCAGCTTTTAGTATATATACCAAATCCTAACTTTCTGGACTCTAAATAGCTTGCTTTATTTATTCTCCCCCATTTACCCTCAAACCTTCCACGGAATTAGCTCAAATTGTAATCTAGTTCCAGATGTCGTTATGATGTCGTTATGATACATAAGTACAATTTTCAAAATATAATCTAGTTTTAGATCTCGTTATAATGCATATGTGTACCAAACTTCAAGTTAATATCTAAATCGTTGTCTGCCATAGCAATCGTGCGCACAAAAAACGACATTTTTTTTACCTCAAATTTAAAATCTCGACGTTTTACGCTATTCTCAACCTAGCTCAATAAAACCAATTTTTGATTTTCTTTTACAATTACTATACTTCGACTCCACTACGTGGATGTGGAAGTAAAATAATTGATGATATAGATAATATTGCAAGTACAGGGAAGCGGACCTGATTACTTCATTCGAAATTCCGTTTGATACGGCGCTGGCTGTTCTCCTGACCTCTAATTACGTCCCGTATTGAGACATTATGATAATAAGTAAGTTCAACGTTTGTAGACACAGAATCTATCAGTGTAGAGTTTAATTAGTTTAATAGCTTTACCGTAATTATGGATCCTCAAACAAATGTATTTCGAGACAGTGGCCTGTGATGATGGCCCTATATTATCGGGGTTCATATTGTGAGAAGATGGATATCGGATTTGCTTGCCGAATTATTATTCTGGTTCTTAATATCAGGTTAACTAGTTAGGTAGTAAATGAATGAGAGCATTTCCACTACAAGTATCAGTTTTGTGCAAAATAGTTGGGCACAATTTTAACACTTTTTCTCCGCTACTTACTATGCTATTTAGTTAATTTTATGCTATATTTTGTGTATTTTCAACCAACCCAATTAGGCATGTTTTTAATACGCTTTTATTAGCTTCACCTGTATCCTATCAATGTAACGGAATATTTCAACGTAATTTTCATCCACTTCTAATTATTGTATCATCATGAAACTTGGCAATTGTGTGTAGCTCCGATGACAATACAATATAGTATACTCAATATTATAATATGTTCATAATGGCTGCCGCCTCAAGATTGTGGATTATCATTTTCTTTACAGCCCCCTTGATATGGGTATCAAAGGAAAGGGTTTGATAAGTAGGAAACAAATATGTCATTAATATATAATAAAATCCAATGGGTGCGAGCCCCTTCTTCTTCGCGATCCAAACCGGATAAAGGCTCCGGAACCACATGCTCTCGCGGGTCGGGCCCGGTACTGATCGACGCGGGACGACGGCCGTCTTTGCGCCGTATATGAGGGGGCCCTAATTACTCGACGATTTTCTTATAATTCACTAACGAAAGTCAGCTTTCTCTTTAATGAGATTTTTTTCTCATACCCACCACTGAACTGAATTTTCTATTTCTTCGTTAAAACTTGATAGCACTATAAAGCTACATTCTTCTGCTTTCCATAGAGACGTCGCCAACACTTTCACTACAAGTACTTATTTAATTATTATTTTCTTAAGTACTTATGGTTTTCAATTTTTACGAAAACATCCATTTTTATTTCGCACAGAACTACACGAAATTTTAGATTTAACCCAGAGCAACTATGTAGATAAAATGCCAATCTCCATTTTCGAATAGAGACTAAGATTGAGCCTCTACATTAAGTATTAATTGTTTTAAGATATCATGTCTGAGAATTTTTTAGGTTACGTTTTAACACTTACAAATTTGTCACATTTGTCTCGCTCCTGCAGAGCCGAATTTCCGATTTTCCCTATACAATTTGATATCAGAGGAAAGAGCAAATCTCCCACTTTCCATAGAGGCCTCGAACGGGCTTTTATTCCATGTACATGTTCAGTTATGAATTTTTTGAATCATAGATGTTTTTCACTTTATCACAGAAAACCCAACTTTCATACGCCCGTGCCAGGCCCGATTTCCGGTATCCCACATTCACTCCACTATCACAACAAAATATCATTCTTTCTGATTAATTTGAGACATAGAACGCTTTTTAATTCCCATTATTTCCTGAGAAATTACCGTTTTTTAAAATCCATGTTTTTCATCCGCCATTTTCTCTAACGTACATACTAGGATTTCTGGGTAATTGGCATGATGTACAAGATGTGAAAAATTTAGTGAAAATCGTATTTAAATTAATTTAAAACTTTTTTCATATTTGCCGGCCGATTGGGCTGAAATTTGGTGCTCAGGTTTTATCGACCCCGTTGATCACGATTGTGACATCAAAATCTCGAAATTTAAATTGGCGGCGACAAAATGGCCGAAGATTTTGGCCATTTATGGTCCCAATCAGTGTGTGTGGGTTTTCGGGGTCGCTGATGATGAATCCGAAATCGAAATTAAAAAATTCAACATGGTGGCACGAGATGCCGGACACATTTTGTCATTTATGGTCCCATCCGTCTAAAAATAGGTATGTGAGTGTTATCGAGGTCACAGATCATGAATATGTGACCGTCGCTCAAATATTCAAAATGGCGGCGTCACCATGGCCTAATGTTCATTATTTACTGTAACTTCCTTATTTATCGTCCGATTCAGCTAAAACTCGGTACGTAGAGGTTACTGGAGCAGCTGATAACGAATATGGCATCGAAATTATAAAATTCAACACGGCGGCTCCAAAATGGCGGGCAAAATATATCATTTATCGTCCGATTCTACTGAAAATCGGTACCCATATGTTTTTCAGGTCGCTCATGACGAATCTGAATCGAAATTGAAAAATATTAAAAAATGAACAATTGAACGACTGAAAAACTGCAAACTTTTGATTGATTGCGAAGCAATCAACATTGAGGGCGAAGCCCTTACACCCCTTCGGTAGGAGATAGAGAAAGCCTTGGCTTTTTCCAGTCAAAACTAAAAAATCAAAATTGCGGCGTCAACATGGCGAATAGGAGTTATCAATTATCATCGGATTCGACTGAAAATCGGTGGATTATCGAGGTTGCAGATTAGAATTACCTGGTCCAAATTTAACAATTCAAAATGGTGCCGTCAAAATGGCGGATCGGGCATAAAAAAATCCCGTCTTCTGGTTACTGTTACATTTAAGTTCGTTTTAAGGCTAAAAAATAAAAAAATAAATAACAGTTTCAAAAAAACAAAAAAAAACACGGTTTAATAGCAAACCGAACTAAAAAGTAAAAAATAATTTTTATATGCTAACAAAAAAAAGAAGAAGAAAAAGAAGAGTGAGGTGCTTGATATCAACTGGTATAAATATTTCATTGGTAGCTATTTGTAAAAGTAGAGTTAGTATTAAAATAGTAATAAGCATCCTACGCTTTTTTTACAATGAAATAAATTTTTTGTCAATAATAAAAAATTATTTTTTACTTCTTAGTTGGGTTTGCTATTAAAACTTGTTTTTTTTAGTTTTTTTTAAATCATTATTTATTTTCTCATGTTTGCACATTGACTTATTTGGGATGGCTTATGTGATTTCTACGAAAACTTTTGTAAACCGTAGAGTATGATTCGGCGGTGATTTACTTTTTTCATCAAGCTCGAGCATATGAGCGGAAATAAGCAGTAGTAATTCGGAAAGAAGTATTTATTGTTCGAGAATATGCGAAGTTATGGCGGATTCGGCGGTTGGAGTTAAATAGGAATTTTTGGAGTAGCCGATATTGAATTTGATGTCAAAAGTTCAAAATTCAAAATGGTGAATCCAATGGGGCTGTCATAATGGTGCAATTTGTATGTATTTGTTAATATAATTTTTTTCAAAAAATTTAACCACCTACGCCCTTAAAAAAACTGCTCCGTTGGCGTCGTCTGGTAAATTGAACTTTTAAGACCGATTTTGAAGTCGGTCTAAAAGTGACCAAATAACAAAATCGAATGAATTTTTACCCGATTTTAAAATCAATATTATAGTCGGAGAGGCGGCGTTGCTTTTTGGATAGTGATTTCACACCGATTGATTTTATTATTTTCAGTAATAGGTTTGATATAAACAATAAGCGAGACAAGCGTCAGCCTTCGCACCCGAGATGGATTGGGGCGGAATATCGATTTAAAGAAATAATTTCGAGGAACATTTCGAAATCTCAAATTTTCAATCGTTTATAACTTAATAAACACATCGACTGAAACATCGCAGGATGGCTCTGTAGAAAAAGAAAGATTGGCATTTTACCTGTATCGTAAATTGCATCGGCGAAATCGGAAATTCAACGCGACATGAGCGAACAAAAAATGGCATTTTTTGACATTTCGTTAAAGAGAAAGTAGTGAACGCAGTTTTCATTTTTCTCTTTTTTTGGTTATGCAATCAATTTTAAGTGGAAGGGCCTATACAGTTTCGTCCGAAAATGTTTTCTGAATAATTTTGTTTATGACCCATTCCGATTCGACCAATAAAACCTGAAATATTTACAAAAATGCAAAACAGAAACAAGGATAAACACGTTTTTCCAAGAAACCCCAAAAAGATACTTCCGTATCGCGGTAGAAGCAAAGATTTTACTACGATGTCTTCAATAAGTTTTAAAAAAGTAGCGCTGTTACAAAACAATTCCTTTTTCTCAAAAATGTTTGCCTGTTTGCCTCCACCAATATTTTTCAATAAATAATTTTTTACACGACAGAGTAAGAGACACTGGACCGACGTCAGGTAGAGAGACAGAGTGATGGAGTTGAAATACTGTAAATTTCGTAATCTACTTAGTCCAAAACATGAAAGTCTGATGAAAGTGTTACTTATTTTTTGTTATTTCCGTTTTAGTCACGGTATGTTAACCATTGTATTGTCATCGGTATTACAAATGTACGTAAAGTTTCAAGCGGTTCAAAATTGACCTCAAGATTTGACCGAAATTGACTAACATGTAAAGTTGAATGAAAATTTGTAACAAAATAGAAGTGGCAAATTAAAATACAAATAGTCTAAAAAAGCGAGTATTTCATGCAAAATTTACTATTCAAATTTTGCCGGAGTCGCCGGTGATACACGAGTGACAAAATATTGTATTGAAAAGTTTCATTGCAATAGATCACGGTGGTTCAAAATTGACTTGCGAGACCTGAATTTAACTGACTAACTGAGGGATCAGTGACGACTGACCGACAAACATGTCAAGTTGAATAAAAGCTTATAAGAAAGCATGTTATTGGGTGCTTGTAATATTTCCGCAAGATTAATAATTTTCCTCAATTATTTTCAGATGAAACCCCACCTTTAAAGAATTTGTGAAATCAAATCATTTTTTCATATGTAGCTCTACTCCATTATTAAAGGGGTTGATAAAATAAAATTGAGATATTCACTTGAAATTTGGTACACGCATGTATCATAACGCCATTTGGAACTAGATTATATTTTGAGACGATTCCGTTGAAGGGTTGGGGTTAAATAGGGGTACATAGGGATGAATGAGTAAAGCAAGCTGGTAAGAGTACAGAAACTTAAAATTCCAAAACCAAGGTCTCAGACTTTTTTATAATATTTCTCAAGCCCCCAATACCCCTACTCCATTATTAAAGGGGTTGATGAAATAAAATTGAGATATTCACTTGAAATTTGGTACATGTGAGTATTATAACGACATCTGGAACTAGCTTATTACTTTAACAACTAGTAACATCCGTAGCGATGTATAATGTACATATTATATGAAATACACCAAACTTTGTGTTGATACCTAGCAAACCAAGCCATATCGTGCTTAGGCATACGTATCAATACAAATTGGTGTTATGACAAAAAATATACATATATACATGTATATATATATGATTGTATTATTTTCTTTTGTTTCTCTTTTAAATAATTTAGTTCTCCCACATAATAATCCACCTTTCTCTATTGTAATATTATAAATTAGGTATTGTAAATTATAATTGTAATGTATTAAAAATTGAAAAAAAATCGAGACGACTCTGTTGAAGGTTTGGGGGTTAAATAGGGGTAGATGGGGGCAAATAAGTAAAGCAAGCTGGCAAGAGTATAGAAATTTGGGATTTGGGGTATATACTAGAAACGAACGCTTCAGGTTTTTTATAATATTTTTCATCCCCTTATTAAAAGGGTTGATAAAATTAAATTTAGATTTTAACTTGAAATTTGGTTCACGTATGTATTATAACGATATCAGAAACTAGATTATATTTTGACATGATTGCGTTGAAGGAGTGGGGGGTAAGTAGAGGTAAATAGTGAATAATAACTAAAGCATGTTGGCAAGAGTACAGAAACTTGAAATTCGGTGTATGTCCCAGAAGCCAAGGCCTAAGATTTTTTAATAATATTTCTCAACCCCCCACCACCCTTACTCTATTATTAAAGGGGTTGATAAAATAAAATTGAGATATTCACTTGATAGTTGGTAGACGTATGTATTATAACGACATCTGGAACTAGATTATATTTTGAGATGATTCTGTTGAAGGGCTGGGGGTTAAATAGGAGGAAATAGAGGAAAATAAGTAAATCAAGCCAGCAAGAGTACAGAAATTTGGGATTTGGTGTATATACGAGAAACCAAGGCTTCAGTTTTCTCTCTAATATTTTTCAAACCCCATCACCTCCGCTTAATGGGATCGATAACATAAAATTGAGATATACTTGGAAGTTAGTACACGTATATACTGTAATGACATCTGATTGTGATGATTCCATTAAAGGGGTGTGAGGTGGTAGGTTGTAAATAGGGGAAAACTTCATTTTTAACGCATATGGTAGAAATCAACGCCTTAAACTTTTCTATGACATCTGCCCCAAATATTATTAAAATTCTATGACCAATAATTTCCACAGACTAGAGTGCATATCTTGTCAAGATGTTTCCTTTAAAGTGACTTGGATGAAAAATCTGGATGTGGAAGTAGTGATTTCTTAGGCAGAGGTTTTTTTAAGCTAAAATCGTAATCTTCAAATCGTTCTGACTTGGAAAATATGTTACGTGAAAAATTGTACTCTATATTGTTCTCTTACAATTTGATTCTGGATCAGATTAAGTGGTTACTATTTTGCTTCTTTGTCCACCCCTCTAGAAGGGGTGGGAACCAACCCCAGATAAAAAGTGGTTATTTTTAAAGGGTAAGCTTTTTTGTACTCAGTATTAGAAACTCAATGCAAAAAATATCCTTCAAATCCATTCATAATAGCTGGGTTCCGTCATTTTTCATGTTTTATGACTAATTGCACTGCACTAATAATTATAAAATATATAATAATATGTATGTATTACAAAACCAATACTAACGTATTTGTTATTGTAAACTTTTAATTAAAATGTAAAATATTGCACAATAGATAAATTAAAATTTGTTGTAAATAATGTAGTCATACATATATTGGCCCTGAATTTTATGAAATATAATTAATATGTCAAGTAGGAAATTTATTTAGATAATATTTAAAATATGGCCCGGAAGCAATCAAATAAAACCAGAAATATTGCGTAGGTATCGATCTCGTCGCTATTCGAATAAAATGTATGCAACTTTAAAACCATTCAAAATATTAAATGATACATGTAAAGCAATGCAGATATTAAACGATTCAAATTATTCCCGTAAATAACGAAAGTGTGACAGCATAAAACCGCTTAGCTTATTTAAATAAATCACATTCAAAATTTAATAACCCTCGCTGACGTTTTAATCAAAAAAACTTCCAAAACAAGCGGGATTATTAAATGACTTAATTAACAGGTCGTCGAGGAGAATTAGACATTGCTTTTAACAAGGTCTTTTACATAATTCTTTTAGTAATAAGGAGAGAGGACCGGTTCAATTTTAGATGAGTATTTAAATAAAAAACTCTCAGGCCACTGAGCACTCAATAAACTGGAAGGAAGGGAAATTTTTGGGTTTTGACGTAAAAGGCGAGGTTGAAATTAATACAGAAAATTGATATAATATTACATCACTCTGGAGCTGGATTTTTTAAATATCACTTCATAGGGTAATTTTTATATCAATTTATTTCTTTTAAAGCCTTTACGGGATGCAATTTGTTTTTTTAACGTTGAAAATGTTTACCAAGTCGAAGATATAAACGGGTGTCCAGTAGCGATTTGTGTAACGCTTGGAAATTTCACTCTTCTTGAGAATTTTTATATGCGCTAGGTTGATGTTTCTGACGTTGTTGCGTACATCTGGCAACTTTCAGTAATTTTATTAAATTCTAATAAACTAAACTTAATTTTTGAGAAATATGTATAGGTATTTACCATACTCTAGTAACGAAAACACCAGACATTAAATTATCATAGGTAATCTGTTTAAATTTAGGAATGTACACATTTATTATATTTTCATGTTTCAACCATTTAACTCCTTTTGTATTCCAGTTTTTGCTAACAGCTCTCGTAGAACACAGGGGCTTCGATCGAATAGTAGATATATCTGTATTTCACAGCACCTATTTCTTAATTATTGGTTAAACCAAATATACTGCACGAAGTATTGTGGGTTGCATAGAACAACGCGGACCCAAATTCTTAGTAATTTTTAGTTTATGAAGTATGGTAATGTGTTAATTGAGACTTGAGAGGGGATATCACATTTTCCGTAGCCAATTCTGTAGCAGAATTTACTTGGACTTAAAGTTTTTTTTGATAATCATTCAGTCACGAGTTGTGTCTCTTCTGCTATTATCAAACTTTCTCTTAGTGTTCTATCTAATAAAAGAGTTTTGCTGCCAAATAAGTTACCTAAATAATTTACCTATATAATTTACCCACATAATAATATATCCACATAATTTATCGAAATAATTTACGGAAATAATTTACACAAGGAAAATCACTTTTTTCGTTTGATGGTTCAATGCCTGCTAGATTTCATAAGACAGATAGTCCAGTCAAACACAGTTTAGTCAAGTTCAGCATAGTCTAGTGAAATTCCGTTTAGTCAAGTCCAGTTTAGTCCAGTCAATCCAAACTAACAGCAAAACCCTAGCGTTATACAGGTTAGCAAGACGTCAAATCACGTCGAAGGGCCGTCTGTGTTCGGAGAAGCTGTTAGGAAAAGCTACCAGAACTCACCAGGAGCCCTCATCCACTATCTATCCATCGTCAGGAGGATTGGTGAGATTCTGAGAATTTCATTGATTTTTTTTGTGTAATATTTATTGTATTTTATTGCATAAAGTATTTCTCTTTTATTAATTATAAGTTAATTAAGCTATAAATATTTTCTTTTGAAATTGTGGTAATATTATTTAATATTTTTATTTGATAAGTGATTTGATAACATTATCTTATTTTCTTTTATATTAATTGAATTCGTTGACTTTTTCATATACTGATGATTTTTCTAAATTAATAAATATGTCTCTTTTATCGTGAAATTCAATTTTTCATTTTTTCTGTTTGTCTGTCCGCCATAAGTAGTAGTTTAGAAAATTTAAAGTTCGAGGGTGCGATAATACGGGGGTTAAAACATTTCTTTGGACACGAAAGCCTTCGGTGCTGTTACATACTTTTTGAAAGATCAAAATTTGATTTTGATTTAGTTGGAAAAATGATGAACCAGCGCTCATCACGCGGGCTGGTTTTGGAATCTGCGATGCACAGGGGTGAAGTTACGGGGGTGTAATTTGAGTAACGTTTTTAACCGGGTGATTTTTTGGTTGATGTTTTGATGAGCAAAAAATGTTGATCTGGGTGTTTAGTATTATGTGGATGATGAATTTGTGGGTTTTCCAAATTTTCTAGAAGAGTTGGATTTGGGGGTTGAAAATGGGAAAAAGTTATAATTATCGGAAAAAGCTGAAAATCGATATTTGTGTGAAATTCGATGTTTTGAGACTTTCTACAGCCGATTGTAATTTTTAAGAGAATAAGGGATGTGTTTGGAGGCAGGGAGTGGTTAGGTTGGGGATAAAATTTATATTTTCGGGATGAAGTTCTGCTCAGAAAAGTAAATGTCAAGTTGCGTTCTTGGCAGTATGTGGATAAATCTGTGGGTTTTTAAGTATTTTTTGGCAGAGTTGGATTTGGGGGTTGAAAATATGGAAAACGTCATAATTATCAGAGAAAGATGAACATTTATATTTCTGTGAAATTGGGTGTTTTGAGACTTTACTGGTCGACTGTAATTCTTAAGAGAATCCGGGATGCGGTTGTGGGGGTGGTCGGGGTGATTTTTTGTTGTTGATGTTTTGATGAGCAAAAGTGTCAAATTCCGTGGGTTATAGAGAATTTTCTGGCCTAGTTGAATTTGGGGGTTGAAAGATGGGAAAATGTCATAATTATCGGAAAAAGCTGAAAATCGATATTTGTGCGAAATTCTGTGTTTTGAAACTTTCTACGGGTTGATTGTAATGTTTAAGAGAAAACTGGATTTGGTTTGGGGGTTTGAGGGGAGGGAGGTCGGGGGTGAAAATTTTGTTTCTTGCTGAAGTTTTGGGGAAGAAGAAATGTCAAGTTGTGTCTTTGGCAGTATGTGAACGAATCTGTCTCCTTTCAAAAATTATGTAATTACAATATATGTGTGTATAACATTACATTAACATAAATTAAATTCCGCCCATATATTTGTATGTGGGAATGTAAACTTAAAAATGAGTGAGGCTACGATTGTTTTTTAATGTTGCCGTTGGTACCTGAGGAAAAAAGGATATGAATTTTTCTTCTTTACTTTTGTTGATAGCAAGGAGACCAGATAAAATAATGTGTACTCATATTTATCGATGGCTAAGTAAGAATACTCCAGGAACCTTAATGTTTACTATGTGATTTTTAGAGTCATTATAACTTAGGTTCATTGTTTTGTTATGCCTGGGGTGTTATTATAACTTCATTTAAGGTAATTTTCCGTGTTATTGTTAGAAGGAAATTTCGTTGGATAACCTAAAAATGATAAACACCCATAAAAATTTAGTAATCGCTACAAGCGGGCATATATTTTATGACTTATTGTAATTGTTCAAAATAATGCTATTTGCTCTCACCTGTAGTGGAGAATTTCTCATTTAGTTAAACAAATAAGGTTGTAAACATTCGAATTTACCTCTCCGTGGTCAGCTGTCATATTTAAGAGTTAGGGAATAACGTGTTACCAACATTTGGTTCTAAATGAAACATTACGAAAGTCATTAAATCGTGGTTTTATTTATTTCATTGCTTATATGGTCCAATAATGGGTTTTGTGTATCTTAGTTTCTATTCTAAGGAGAGTTTTAATCATTCTATGGCTGGAACAAATTTTCTGTTACTTATCAATTCCTACGGTATTTTCCTATTAGATGCTGAATTGTGATTGGTCGTTAAAATAGAAAAAAACGGTTGGTTTCGAAAACCGGCGTGCTCTTCCTTTCTTTATTGAGTCGTCAAGCCGATTAGTCAAGAATTTTACAATTGCTTGTAAAAGCAACCCCAACTTAATTACGGGGGATCATACTATAAAATTCTTACATTTGGAAGGCCTAATTGTGTGTAGCTGTTTGAAGCCAAATTTTGTTATAGAGGACTTCTAAATAGGCAGTAAATACGATATTGTTGAATACCTGTTTGTGCCCTGACGATTTTGCGGGTAAGCACCATCTTGAATTTTCTGGAAATACTGACTCCTAATTTTTGTCATTCTTTTATGTAGGTAATTTGGATAATTTGGATAATTTGGGTAATTTGGGTAATCTGAGATAATTTGGAAAATCTGGAAAATTAGACAAAGTAGTACTAAGTTACAGAAGATTGTGAAGCTGATAAACTGTGGATGTCCATGTAGTTTTTATCGACTTGGAAATTGGTGAATCGATTGTTGGGAGGTCCCGCGAAGCCATTTTCTGAAGTCGTCGTTTTGGTATGGTCACATGTCACAGTTGAGACACATGGTTTCTGTTTATGAGGTCACATGAATTTAAATGTTGATGAGATACTGAACCTGAGGTGTACATGAGGTTTTTGCAGCAACAGCATAGTAACCTGTACTAACAGATTTTTGCTCAACGCTGGATACCGGATGAGTACCTTTTTTTTCTAATGTTACCAAGATAACTAAAAGTTATATGTGTATTAATACTCTGCCGTTGTATTTTAAGCTTTACTTATTTCTCTATATATATATGATATTTATGGTTAAATATATTCATTAGTTACTCAGTTAAGCATATGTGAAAATAAGACATGTGAGTAACTGCGCAGTTATCAACTTATTTACAGGTATTTTTTTTGTTATATCATTAGTTTATAAGGTATATCAATCTTTTTTATTCACGTTGTTTATTGGCAGCGTCAATATAGAGCAACATATTTTAATTTAACCTAACTATTAATCATTGACAGTACATCGTTAGAGATCATTAGTAAATCGTCAGTATATTTTTAACAATTCATTTGCAGAATATCAGTGATCAACCAATAGTAGTTTTGTAAAAAAGTAAAATATTATTATTTGTAAGTTATTGGTATAATAGTATTACTGATCGTAGATCTAGCGAATAAGATTCTTTTTTTATAATTTCCTATTAATGATATTCATAAAACTGAGCCGATTTGTACATTATTGATTGTATTTTGTATGTAAATTAAATAATTATTTTAAATAGATTTCTATTGTGTTTTGACTTAAATTAAATTTAACACGATTTTTGGTAGTTTTTTTTGATAATCGGTGTGTCATATTCAATTTAGGGTTGGGATTTATAAGAAATTACCTGGCGCTCATTTCAACTTATGGCAAAATTGAAATCGTTAAAAATAAACGATCTTCACCTTTGAGATTCTCGTGATAGAGCTAGCCGATGTTAAGATTTAAGAACTAATTGTGATTAAGAGTCAAATTTCACTTTGTATTTCTTTATTTCAATTTAACCCGTAACAGGCATCTGTACTAAAGTCTTCTTTATTTAATATATAGGAACTTAAACTGATAGAACCATTTTTTTCCATACACCTATCCTGTACATCATAAGAAAATTTAGTATAATATAAGCTCGTCTTCATCTTAATGAACAAAATTCGCCACATGAATTGATTAAGGATAAAGGATGTTAAACAATCCAAAATTAAGTTTCAAAACATCACGAAATCCACAAAATATACAGTTAAAACAACGTGTTCGATTAGCTGATCACAAAGTGGCGGCCATTTGCGTTCTACTGTTCCCTAAGTCTAGTAACATAAGAAATTAGTTTAAATACTGTACCTAGAATAGAAATCAATTTTGATAATTTTAATGTATTTTCTGTGTCACGTGACCTTCATTCTTTATGGATCGCAAGATCAGTATCCTCAATATTCATATTTTCGACGTGATTGCTTCATTTCTCCAAACTTCACTGTTTATTGATTTAGGTATTTAAATATCACTCAAAATAACTGTCTGGTGTATGAAACATCCATAAATGTTTACAGCTCGTCGTGAAGGAGTCACACATGCCTGATATATTATTCATCCCTCACAAGTCTCAAATTGTAGTAAGAATGCGACAAGCGTCTCTCCGAAGGAGAACTTGGCCGGAATTTACAAATATTCAACCGTGTTGAATTTGCACTTCCAACAGTAGAGAACGAAAATGAAAACTATCACTTTGGCAACGTAATCCAAGAAAACTGTGCAAATATAACGTTTTACGAAATATGTCTGTTAACGACGCATAGAAAATATTGAAAATAATCAAGAATTTGTTTAAAAGGCGGCAACGAATACATATACTTGTATAATTTCTCATTGTTTGATTAGTGATTGTTGTTAAATTAACTTAAATGAGAAATATCTGCTTAACTACTATTGTTTTCTTTACATCTGTAGGATAACGCAGCTGGCCAAGACGTGTTAGTGGCGCGCGCACAGTTAATTGTGTACTCAGTTCAATTCCCAGTTCCAAAACTCATAATGTAGATGGGTAATGGATGTTGCCTGTGTTATTTCTAATGTGTAATGCCCTCCACAGCCTAAGTTTTGGTTAGTTAGACTAAAATGCGTGGCGTGTTCTCTTTATATATATATTTTTTGTCAGATACCTCGGTTTTCTTCTCATGGGTATCGTCTCGGAATGTAAGGCAGTGATCGTTTTTTCATGACTAAATAACCTAATTAGAACTTATTCTGTATAGATTAGGGAAAGTAAATAACCTTGGAAAGTCTCTTATTGAACTCCATGCAATTTGTTATTATAGTATCCAAAGTAAATTGTTCTCTCGGTAATAAAAATCCTCCTTGAAGCTGAAAGTGGGTAGAACGCAAAGAGAAAGAACATCTTCCATTCAGAACTGATGATCCACGCTTTCAAAGTGTCTCTCAGAAAGGTATTACACGAACAACGAGAGGAACACAAAGCCATGCATGTTGGAATGTTAGAACTACCCTGGATAATAGTCGAAACTCTGACTAAAATACAAATTAGGAAAACGTAAACGTTCTAAAATAGGTGCAAATATTGCTTTAGAATCAGTGTATCACAAACTGACACGAAGAATTCAAACTCTCTGCTAAAGAGACAAGAATTCTTATGTACAAGACGCAAAGATAATTACAAGTAAATTTAAAACGTTCTGATTTAAGGACTTCAGTGACCTATGATTGTGAGTTTCGATGATACGTACAGATAGCAAAATTGTAGTTGTAGCAAGTTGTCTGTGGAACAAAATTCGAAGTGCCGAAAAAACATGGAACACACAAGATAAGTTTTATTAACGCATTAATCTTCTACATTCTTCTTTATGTCTCTGAGACGTGGACTGTTACGGAAGTAAACTGACGGCGCATTGATTATTTCCAGTTGTGGGACTAGATACGTTTGCTACGAATTCATCCTAACAACAATTTAATTCTCCAAAGAATATGTACCTCAAAACGATTCTTCAGCATCGTATTCTTCTACATTTTAACATTCTTTGCCACATATCTATGATGGCAATAATCAATGAAGCTCTGTAAAGTCTTATCTCGCATTTACTGTAGTGCAGATTATCAGCTACTCATATGCACTTCCGCTATTCAGCTTCTGCAAATTTTCTAAACATCGGGCTAGCTTTTTAACGTTTTTTAGAAATTTAGAAGGAGATTTAGAGTAGAACGAAAATTGGTGAAACTAAGGTTTAGAAATTCTTCTGGAAATGGCATATGCTCTGAAGGCGATATCGAGGTATCGAAAGCACCTCGTAATAGACGACAGGTTTGACACGAACAGATAATTAAAACATACCTTTAAACTCTGTGCCTCTATTATTGCATTTATGCTAAATAATTTTGTATAAGTAAGTTTAATCATTCCCAAATATAGTTAAGTTCCTTATACAGTTATTTACACCAGGGAAATCATTCATGAATATTAATGACATCAAGTGACCTAAAATGGATCCTTGAGCAACACTGATGTTTACGTTAATTTCTGTAGAGCCGCTGTCGGTACCAATCTCAGTGGAAGTATTTAATCGGATTGATTAGAAACGTAAAAATATAAATGGTGTCCCATTTAACCCGCAAAATGCAGAATTTCAGAATATTGTAGTTGTTACCAGCTAACAAGAG
The DNA here is from genome assembly GCA_963583905.1 of Stenurella melanura. NCBI lineage: Eukaryota > Metazoa > Arthropoda > Insecta > Coleoptera > Cerambycidae > Stenurella > Stenurella melanura. The sequence goes on along the minus strand of OY757309.1, from coordinate 79,411,544 downwards.
ATAACTGTGCGGTAATAACAATGCCACCTTCGGATGAAACTACTTTCCCGTCCGGTTTTGTTTTCTGTAAAAACGGAAGTGCAAACAATCAGACTTTTATTTATTTATATTTTATTTATTCATTGATTGATTGATTTGACAGCGTAAGGTGGGCATTGCTGCCAATTCCGGCATGCAACCTGGATGTCCCATGTATACCACCGAACCGGCTGCGTACGCTGGATTAGATATTGGACATGCTTGTTGTCAATAGCGAGAGCCGCATGACGAATGGGGAAGAAAAATAAGATGGGAAGTGTAGGTGTTTGTGAAATGCTTCTTTTGATGTTTCCATGCTTCCTTTAAGTAATGCAAAATAGAGATATAAAATCTGCAAAAGTAAAAAAAAGAGATCTAGGACAATACCTGGGACGCCCTGCATATCATGCAGATTCCATCCACTCTGACCTGAGAAACATTTTTGTATTCGTAAACAAGTCCGGTATATGGACCACGCGATAGTTGTCCGTCGAGACCTTCCTGTTGTGTAATAAACTAAACTAATAAACTAATACAATTAATAGACTAAACTTTTCATTTTTGGTCCCATTGTGTTTATGTTGGCAGCTTCCTTCTTTCATCTGTAATATTCCCACACTACTTGCATTCGATTTCATACTTCCTAAAAATCAGCTTGTCATTCACTGAAGGTTTTATGATGCACACATTTCATCTTATCTTGCGAGATGTTCTATCCCTTTTTAAAGGCGTTTATATACGCTTTTGTGATGATAAATTTAATCAAATATCAACTATATGAAATATGCATACTCACGTAACGTATATCAACTAATGCAGAATTATCCAGGATTTAGTTCAACACAATTTCGCAAGATGTCTCACAGTTTTAACCGACTTTATTCAAGATTTTGTGGAGCTACTAAATACACGAATACCTCAGAACCCGACCCACTTTTCTTGTTCCTTTTATTTATATATTTTAACCTAAAGTTCAAATGATTTATAGAAATCATACATTTTTTACAGTATAAAATATTGAGGATAGAAAAAATAGTATATAATGGACGTGTGGAAATGAGTTATTACAGTACTTAGGTAATATCCGCACTCGTTTCTAGCATCATATAGTATTCTAATGAGATCTTTTCTATGTTAGAATTACAATATATTATTATTTCCACCACATGAGACACTACTTCCCATCATACACACACCACAAATTTCATTAAATTACATCTTTTTGTATATGATTATAGTTAATGTAAGTATTTAATAATTAATACTAGTGTTCAAGTAAATAAAATGTATAAATGAGTAATGTTTGTATAAACGTGAATATTTCGTTGATGTTTTTATTATTATGCAACCCACTCATGATCGATTTAAGTTGAGTTCCACTACCTTTACATTTTTTATATAAGCTGCCAGAACATGCAACATAGCGTGGACAGATAATAAGGCATAACTATTTAAGTTTAATCAAACTGAACCATGTAAATTATTCTGATTCATAACTCGGTCACAGAATGGACGGTATTGTAATCAAACTACTTGGTCGCATTTGTGTGTGCGGTCAATAATGATACCTACCTAATTTGTTCACAAAGGTTCTTACTTTATAATGTCTGAATACCTTAATTCTAATTTTATACACAAAAGATGTTAATAAATTACTCGAAGTGGTACCAGTCGATATATTATACTTACCAATTAATGTAAACTTTTTCAATTCTCCAAAATTTTTATTTACTTTATTTTACGCCACCCCAGTACAACAACATTACAACTTTATATGTTGCTTTTAAAATGCACAATTAACAAAATATTTAGTATAAGCCTATTTGTGTACACACATATTATTTACATGTTATAATATATTATTGTGTATATAATTACTCATTCATTTCTTGTTTATTTTCTTCACCACAGGTATTGCTATGAATATCTAAAAGTCAATAATAATACAGATAATATAATATGTTTCTGCACCATGAAGTATATTTTAAAATGTTAAATCATTAGACGTTAAATAGATATTTAGATTTCTATTAGATAACTTAACATTACTATTCATTTTTATATTAATAGGTAAAAGATTATAAAACTCAGGACTCTAGTATGATTTGTCCTTCTATTTAAGAGAAATCGTCAATATTTCGACTTTCTTTGCATCGTGTATTGTAATTATGATTTAGGGGATGGTTCTGAAATAACTGATGTTTATAAGAAAATACAGGTACTGATTTTACATAAATGAGATCAAGACTAAACACTGTAAATTCCGTATATAACTGATTTGAGGGGTATCGTATATTTTTATATGTATAACATTTATTTAATATTTCTGAGTAACTGAGTAAGGGTATCCTCACAACGGGCCTGGATGGTAGACGGTAGCCTAGCTGGTCACGTGGCTGCAAGTTTTATCTCCGTAGTTTCTTATGGAGTACCGCACGTGCGCGCAAGTCCGATCGCTGGTATGCTAGCAGACCGTGACGCTGGTCGCTGTAAGAATGAAATGTTGCATTCTTCAAGCGACCAGCGTGCGGGATGGATGTAGAAAAATTGATAAGTCTTGTGCACAGCAAACCACCTCTCTGGAATCAGGCACATCCGGACCATCAAAATAGATTTGTTGTGGATAAATTATGGGATGGTATTGCCGCAGAAATGAATGTGAATCGTAAGTTAAAATTTTAGATTATTTTCGTGACATTATTAAATAACCAAAATTTTATAGAAAATATTGTTTAAAAAAAATGGAAATACTTACGTGACTACATGAGAAATGAGATGGCAAAATTGCCAAAAGAGAGGTCAGGGGATGCGGGAGGAACCATGGTAAAGTCAAGCTGGCAGTTTTATACACTAATGCTGTTTTTAAAAGATCAGCTAACAAATAGAAAATGTGATGGAAACCTACAGTGTAGCCAGGCAAGTACCGAACCGGACGAAATCGTTGAAGAAAGTTACGAATCACAAGCGGCTGCTTTAGAGTCGCAGAATAGTGAGGTAATCGTGGAAAAACCACAGAATAACCAACAAATAACAGAAGAATCATCAGAGAGAGCGATTTCATTGTCTCCACGTGCCGAAACAGTTGAAGAACCTAGAGTCGCTTTGGCGAACAGAAAGCGCAGTCGCCCAAACGAAGTCTATGGTAAAGCTTTGCTGAATATCGAGAAAGAAAAATTGGAATATCTAAAGCAGAAGATGTCAGAAAAAAGCACAATTCCAGAGTCAAATCATGACAAAATGTTCTTTGAGAGCTTGCTACCATTCGTGTCAAAGATACCTTGTCATGAAAAATTATTGTTTCGAAGTCAAGTCCAAGAACTTGTACAAACGTTTGCCTTTAACAGATCATTGGATGTCTCTCCAAATGATACAAGTACTGAATGGAATTATACTACTAATACTGGAGGCCATTCTACTTCGTTAGCAAGTCCCAGTAGCCCATTGTCCACAAGTTCTGAGAGCCAAAATATGACGTTTTGGTTATCGAATACTGAAAATTTATAAAAGTAAAATATTGATTAAGATTAGGAAGTATCCTGTTTATTTACTATTTATATACTATTTTTCTAATACAAAAATGTCATTAATTATGTAATGATACTTACTGAGTAATAATAAATGCGTAATTAATCTTAGCTATATTATTTTTCTACGTAAGCAATAGGATTACGACATATCAAGGTTTTAAATGTATTTCTGATGAATTTCGCAGTATCTCTAGGTCGGCCCGCATTCATAATACTAAAACCTCTATTTAATTCATCTGGAATTGGTACCACCTCTATCAAATGTCTCTCAAATCCTTCTTAATCTATTATCACATTTTGTAACAAACGCACCGTTTTTATAATATGATCGGCTACTTTTTCATTTGTTTCTATAGCTTTTGATATCAAACGCCACTTGGAATATAATATTCCAAATGCACATTCAATTGTTTTTCGGGCTCTTGACAACCGACTATTAAAATATTCAGTCTCAAAATCAAGACGGTCTCCTCCAAATGGTTTTAGTAAATTATCCAGTAGCGGATAGGCATCATCGGCGATAAAAACGTAAGGCATCTCTACTCTTGTACCAGGCAGAAAATCACTTGGAGGAATATTTAAACGACCTTTTGATAAAAGTTGAAACATTGCGGACGATCTAAATGTACCTCCATCGCTTTGCTTTCTACTGTAATTGAAGTACATAGTGCCTGAATGTTTCGGGCATACAACACGTATGTGTTTCCCATCTATGGCACCCATACAATTTGGAAAATTCCATATTTCGTAAAACTCCTTGGCTATTTCTTTGAAATCCTGAGCCTTAGGGGTTGGCATATGAATGGGTTGTAACACTTCCCAAATCACGACTACAGTTTCCTTCACAATTTTTCCCACAGTATTGTCTCCCATTCGAAACTCGAATGCTAAGTGTACAAATGATGCGCCTGTGCATAAATATCTAAAAGCATTATTTATTGTTAATATGTATTGAGAATAAAAATCAAAAACAAGAGACTTACCGCAACGTCACAACAAGTTGCTCTTCTGGTAAAATTGGTTGATTGTGACAGTTGAGCCATTGTTTTTGTAGGCGCGGGGCTATCATCCTTAATATGTAATAAAAAGTTTCCCGCTGCATTCTTAAATATGAGAAAAAGCGATCAGGATAATTACACAATTCTTTGAATAAATGATGGTATTCCCCAAATTCTTGTCTGCCTTGATTAATAGGATGTACCGTAAACTTTTTTTCAGCTTTTTGTTGTAAGAACCACTTTGTAGCATTGTTTTCCAACAAATAAAAATCATCACTGTCACTACTTGAATCATCCATTTTAACTACACATATGCACACTCCGCGAGTTGATTGCCGTCTCACCACCTACAATCTACATGCATCGACATGCGAGTATCTAGCGGTTTTTAACTCTACCACCTAGTCCACCGGCGACCATCCAGGTGATCATCCAGGCCCGTTGTGAGGATACCCTAACACTCATCTTCTTGGTACACCAAGCCATTGTCTATTACATCAGATACACTATTTTCATATTTTGTTTGTAGTCTTCTTCTAGTTAAATAATTCAATTCTATCAATTATAAGTATAGTTCTTCCAACATCCATTTACTAACTTTGATATTAATAACTCTCTATCCACCCTTTCAAATGCACATTTAAAGTCTAAAAAAACGGCAACTAAGATTTTATTTGTATCTATTATCTCAACCCAATCCGATATAATGAACTGAAGTTTCGATTTACAAGAATGAGTTTCTCTAAAGCCAAATTGAGTCAGTATTAACATATTGTTGTTCATGCAGTGGGTAGTCAATTGTTCTTTCACTACCAGTTCCATATTCACATATTAATAGTGTGTTAGCGAGTCTAAATTTTTCACATATTTTTGCATTCACGATTTTTTTATTATTGTCTTGTATCTATTTTATTTACGAAGTACCAATACAAGCAAAAAGTAAGTTGAAAGAATTAATCAGTAACTTCCACAATCATGAAAGAAGATAGGGACCTTCATTGGCAATTTTAGGATATGTTCTATTCTAGTTCTAAAAATTATATCCAGATTTGGAAACATTTGTCCAGTTAGGTCACCTGATCTTACTTCACTTGATTCTTATATGTGAGGGCAACAAAAAAGTACTTCCACGCCCTGCCACTATGAACGATTTATAGAACCGGATTGAAAACAAATCAATGATTTCCGAAATTTAGGACCAGGAATGTTTGGAGAGAAACGGGGCACTTTAATTATATCGACAGTATAAAAATAAATAATAGTTTAAAGAAAAAAAAAACACGCTTTAAAAGCAAACAGAACTAAGAAGTAAAAAATAATACAATACAATAATACAATACAATATAAAAAAGCGTGGGGTGCTTATTACTATGAAATATTTATACCAGTTGATATCAAGCACCTTACGCTCTTCTGTATTGTATTGTATTACTGTACTGTATTATTTTTTACTTTTTAGTTCTGTTTGCTATTGAAGCGTATTTTTTTAGTTTTTTTTAACTATTATTTATTTTTCATTTTTTAGTCTTAAAAATTTGGACCAGATAATACTAATTTGGAAACTCGATAACCCACAGATACCGATTTTCAGTCGAATCCGACGATATAATTGATAAAACCTATCCGCCATATTGACGCCGCCATTTTGAATTTTTAAGTTTTGATGACGCATTTGTTTTCTACTTGTCAAGTCCATTCTTTTGATAACCATATCAAGGGGGTTGCAAAGAAAATTATAACCCGCCATCTTGGGGCGGCGGCCATTCTGAACAAGTAAGATTTAGTATACTATATTGTATTGTCATCGGAGTTACATACAATTGCCAAATTTCATGCTGATACAACAATTAGAAGGGGTGACAATTACGTTGAAACATTTCGTTACATTGATAGATTGATAGATACAGGTGAAGCTAATTAAGGCGTGTTAAAAAAACATATTCTTTTTAGTTACAGGCGAATATATTTTTTAAACATCAAATGACTTCTCCATAATTCTTCCAAAAATGAACCGTTACGGGGCATTAGTAACTTGTGTCCATTTATAATTGCATTGTTTAGTTTATAAAATATAATTGATTTCCTTATTCCTGCAGATAGGAAGTCCAAATAAAGTGTTGTTCTTGTCTTGTAATTTGTTTTAGTGTTTTCACTGAGTTATATTTTCCATTGTGGAATATTTCGCGACAGCACATTTAGAAAGATAAGGGCCGTTTTAATGGGACGCTCTTCGCCCGTAAACATAACAAACGATGATCGATTAAGTACTTCCAGGGTGAATGATAAATACCATTTTATGTCTACTGGTAGCATATACAGGGCACCAAATATGGAATGTTTGTTTTAAGTAAGTGTGCGAAAATTAATGAGAAGTTTCTAAAAAATAAATAAAGAGAGAAAAATACTTGTTATCTCACTTCCGACAGATGTAGTGACATTATCATCTTGGACCAACCTCTTAATTTATCAAAAATTTTACTTGTAGAGATTGTTGCAGGACTCCCAGATAAAAGGGGAATATTAAAAAAAAAAAAAAAACTTTAGAGGCCGATGTATTAGCAATACAGCAGGGTAGGGTGGTCACCCTGTGCCCTGAACAAAATTTTTATGTTTTACGTGCAGTTCCCTCTCTACATTTAATTGGTGGCAAAAGAGGCTCACACGGCCGATTAGACACGTCCCTGGGGAGTGAATTCGACAATTGGAGCTGTAGCCAATAACCTATATTTTAAGCCAAGGTAGATCAAAATTGGTTAAGATTTGACTTGTAGGCAGCTTTATGTCCAAAAAATGGCTATTTTTCCACTCTGTGGCGGTGAGATGTAAGCGAAACATTACACGCCACATCATCCCCCCACCAGTGACAAAGTTACGAGAAATATGATGGTAGAAGAAGAACGATGGACAAACTGGACAGGAACGAAGCGAGTACCCCAATCTTTAGTTGACGCACTGTACCCGCATCAGCGCAATCCTAGGAAAAGGACTAAGCAATGCAATGCTCGAGGTGGAAATAACTCATAAACTCGAACATGCTTGTGCGCGTGTCTCCGTAGGGTGATTTACGATTTACACCACGTTGTGTTCAGGTCACGTCGAGGCCACCAATTATGGAGCGTGAAAATATTAGCGTTTCGTTCCGTGGCTACTCCATGAACTCGTCAGTAAGGCTGGAGTAGCCACTGCCTTATACGCTTTTCCAGCGAACTCAACATGGCCGCTCGTATATATACTTAGTGGGCCAAACGATATGGCGGTGAGATGTAAGGGAAACATCACACGCCACAGTAGCTACAGTGGAGGTGCGGTAATGTACAGCGGTTCAAGGGAAATCTAGACTTCACACACCTAACAGTAAAATGCACACAATTAGGGATATAACGATATGTATTACCATAACACCTGCTGTGATACAGTATTGACTAGTTATAGGTAACTAATTATAGATAACGTTAGTGTTAGGAACTAACGTTAAAAAACCAAATAAACAACTAAGAATCAGGATTTAAGCTACAGTTAAGCTATGGTGAACGGTGCAGCGGCGAAGTGATATCTAATGCTAGGGCGGCGGTTAATAAAACGGTAAGTGGTCAGTGAGCAGATCCAATGGCCACAAGCCGTAAAACGGACGGTAATTCATAGAATCAGTAGACCTCTACCAAGTTGATATTTTTACACTTACTTTCCCCTGCTGCTGCAGGGTACTACTGGCTTAACGAGATGCTGGAAGGGGACTGACTGAGGCAGACGGTATTACAGACAGTGTGCAAATACCAGAACTTACCAAGTAGTCACCTGCTACTTACTTACTTCCTCTAGTTACAGAAGAGTAAGTCTGTTTCGGCGAAACAAGCAGGAAGATCTAACTGTTTCGCGGTTTTCAGTCTTCTACAGTTGCGGAGTACTCGGAGTAGGAATAATCACAGAATCTGTGCGCATCAGCAGTTTACAACTATAAGGAAGAACAAATCGTTTTAGACCACCAAACCTGAAAATCTTTTTGCATCAACCACAAGGTAGAGTAATTATAGAGAAAGCTAGGTATCTAGAAACACAACCGACTTTCATGTTATACTAATGCCTTTTACAATGTTTTGGAGATACGCAAAGCTGAAGAGATGGAAACCATATTGCCGACAGCTTAAATCTATGAGACGAGTAGTTGTAGTAATTCTCTATTGAAAGTACTTTTTTGACGTATGGAGAGATTTCATAAAGTTTTTAGACATACTGGGCCTGCTCTGTAAGCATAGAAGTTAGAATACTTATTATCCAATTCAGACGTAAAAGTTTTCAATTTAATCGTGAGAATATACAAATCGATTTTCTCTGGGCTGCGTGATGACAATGTTGATTTATTATCATTGAAACTACTTCACATGATAATTCTAAGTAAAATTTTGTTAAGCATCTAGAATTAAAGAATTTCTAATGTCAATAGTTCAGTAAACACTGAGAGACTGGAATACTGAATAATTGTCATATGAATGTTTAAAATCGGCAGTTGTTTGGTAAGGAAATACGATAAGTTGATTAGAGAATTGGGACAGTTATTAATACTTAACTTAACATTTAAGCTCTAGACGTCTAACAGTAACTTCAGTTAGCTCAGTTATCGTTTGGCAATGTTCTTGAGAAATAATTGTCCTTTTGGCACGCTAAATTTTTGAATTCTAACTCGGTCGGGAAACCAGAAAATGTTTTTGAAAAGTGTGCAAAAACACAATACCGTGTGGATTATTGGTTGCAATGTGTCCTACATTAAAAGTATCTTTAAGAGAAATAGACAAAATAAATTTTTTTCTAAAATACGCCATTCCAAAAACTGAAGTTTTTTACCATTTTTTGGACTAACATTGTTCATTTCATATTTTTTTATGCCGTTATCCTTGATCACGAGGGCAATCATTTTCTACCGTTTTTTAGGCATACCTTCTCCTGTTGTTATGTACAACATCTCAATGTTTTAGAAGCCATACATGATTACAGTTCGTCTCCTCTTACTGTATGGCGTGTCTAACAGCATAAAGAGTCACATGCCGTGGTTACATGTTATGTGCACGACCGCACGTTTTTTCCTATCAGCTCTTTGGAGACATCTGCTCAATTTTTTAAAAGTGAATTATTTATTATCTGTTTGCTTATAGTAATGAAACATCTTCTTTATAGGATTTTGCAAACGGCAAAAAAAAACTATCTATGAGAACTAAAAGAAAGACCATATGTAAAAAATATTAATGAAGTCTGCATTCTTTCAATAACCTGACTTTTGGTTATGTTAACAAATCAAAATCCTGAAAGAAATTTGTCCAATTTCTTATTTGACAATCACTATAACACTAGCATCCAACATAGTCCCCTACAGCCAAGCAGATTAAACTAGTAACTACATGACCCTATACGGTATGAAGATTCAGTTAAAGATAAGAACAAAGGCCTAATATGAATTTATTTACCTACCTTGTCTTAAATTTTTTTCATTCCAATGGATTACATTTTTATAAAATCTCTCATTCAGTTTCTTGGAAATGCTTATCCTTTGAAACGTTTCTCGCCCTTATTCTGAGCTCACCAGAAATGCATAAAGCCACTCATAACGATGTTTCATGCAAAACCAAGGCAATATCCATGAATAAGTATGAAATATTTATACTTCATATAGGCTCCAATACTAGTTAGCTAATAGATAGGTGAAGATCTGCTGTTTTTTATCAGTCGATGTCAAATATAAATATTTCATACTTATTCATGGATATTACCTTGGTTTTGCACCAAACATCGTTATGAGTGGCTTTGTGCCTTTGTGATGAGCTCAAAATAAGGGCAAAAACGTTTCATTTCCAAGGAACTGAATGAGAGACTTTATGAAAATGTAATCCATTAGAATGAAAATATTTTTAAGACAAGGTAGGTAAATAAATTCATATTATGCCTTTGTTCTCATTTTTAACCGAATCTTCATACCGTAGGGGGTCATGTAGATACTAGTTTAATCTGTTTAAGCATAGGGGACTATGTTGGATGCTAGCGTTATACTGAGAATGTCAAATAAGAAATTGCACACATTTATTTTAGGATTTTTTGATTTTCTAGCATACCCAGAAGCCAGGTTATCGAAAGAATGTAAAGATTTCATTAATATTTTTTACATATAGTTTTTCTTTTAGTGCTCATAGCTAGTTTTTTGTTTCCGCTGTTTTGCAAAATCCTATAAAGAATATGTTCCATCGGCTCAATGTGTTTACAGAGCGTTGTTTCTAAGCCTATTAGCATAACTGTAGCATTTTAACAATAGTTCCTTGTAAATGCATTTGTATAACGAGTTAAATTCAAATGCAAGTGGGTAAAATTCTGCTTAAATTGAAAAGAAAATGTAGGTGAAATAGTGTCAGAACTGTGCAATCTTCAAAAATACAAAAATATAATTCTTTAGAGTTTTCGAATTTTCTAATGTACAAGAAATTAATTGTACTTTTGCTCATCTTTTGACCACATCACCACCATTAGAAACATCAAATTTGAAAAGTACGATATTCGACAAAAATATAAAAAAAAATTCTCTGTAAAAAGAGTATGGAGTAAAAATAGGAAAACGAAGAGTATATTGACTCTTTTCAGACTTTTCATATCATTATAATAACCATCAAATTCTGAGGAATTTTCAAATTTGTCTATCTGTTGTTTGTCTGAACCTATTGTAAACTAAAATCAAAGTCATATTGACACACTTTTCACCTACATCATCAGCATCATTGAACACACATGAAATTGAAAATAAAAATGTAGCCCATCTACAAAATTTATTTCTATCACCAATACTACCTGATGACATATTAATAATGATTAAAAAAATTTCGAAAAAAGATTCGAAGGGTCTCGACGGTGTTCCTTACTCACTCCTCTCACACGTAGCCGATATTATCAAATATCCATTATTCGACAAAAATATAAAAAAAAATTCGCTGTAAAAAGAGTATGGAGTAAAAATAGGAAAACGAAGAGTATATTGACTCTTTTCAGACTGTTTTTCATATCATTATAATAACCATCAAATTCTGAGGAATTTTCAAATTTGTCTATCTGTTGTTTGTCTGAACCTATTGTAAACTGAAATCAAAGTCATATTGACACACTTTTCACCTACATCATCAGCATCATTGAACAAACATGAAATTGAAAATAAAAATGTAGCCAATCTACAAAATTTATTTCTATCACCAATATTACCTGATGACATATTAATAATGATTAAAAAAATTTCGAAAAAAGATTCGAAGGGTCTCGACGGTGTTCCTTGCTCACTCCTCTCACACGTAGCCGATATTATCAAATATCCATTAGCGGTCATTATTAACTTATCATTTGGAAAGAGAGTCTTTCCTACAATTTTAAAACATTCGTTAGTCATACCTATTCATAAAAGAAATGAACTTGACAAAATGTCTAATTACAGGGGTATTTCACTATTATCAGCCTTCTCTAAACTACTGGAAATGTCCTACGCAAATAAATTAGTGAATTTCTTAAACAAATATGACATAATACAAAAAACCAATATGGATTCAGAAGTGGACTTTCCACTCAAGATGCCTTACTGAGCATATATAACTTTATTATAAATAATTTAGAACATAAAAGGAACGTTGCCTGTATTTATTTTGACCTCACCCGTACATTTGATACGGCCAATCATAACTTACTACTTAGTAAAATGAAAAATTATGGAATAAGAGGAGCTCCTCTAAATTGGATATCCAGCTATCTCGGTGAGCGTCAACAACAAATCGTGTTAAAACGTAGTAATTCAGTCTGTGTGTCAGAGAAAAGTGCACCAATTTGTAGCATTTGAAAAAGCTACATTAATAATTTCAGTTTGAATACAGTAGATTAACCCATTAGTTCATTTGTTTGATAGGCAACCACTCGTACTTCAAAGGGGCATAGCGGGTCGCATATCTGAAATTCTCAACAAGGAAAGAAAGCGATTTTTCTTTTATGTATTATTTTTGAGTCAGAGGTGTTACTCACATGTTCTTGTTGTTGGGATGTTACACAATGGTGTAATTCAGACTTTTAAATGCAAGGCCCTTTGTTGGCGCATTTTTATTGGCTAGAGAAAGAGTTCTCTAGATGCTCAAGTTGGCAACACTGAGAACTGGAGAAGGACATTTCCAGCTGGGGGTTCGTCTTCTCGACAGCGACAAGATAGCGGAATGGCGGCGGTCCCGGTTTTGTAGTGAAGAATTTGGGTTTTACATCGCTGACACTGAATAGGGATTTGATTTGATGTACCCAGTGTTTCTTTACCGTCCTGCCAGAAGCATTTTGTAAGTTCCAGGAAGGAATTCTGTTGCTTGTCGTAATCCGATCGCCACGTGTTTCGTGAAGGTTATGTAATGCTCTCTATATGAGGTGAGCTTTCATTTTACTTAGTTTGGTGTCTTATTTAGTTCTTATTTATTGTAATTATTACAGAGTGTTTTGGAGAGGCTTATGTTTGGTATAAGCATATGTTTGGAGGGACTGGCCCTTTGAAAATAAGTTATGTTTGGAGAGGCTTGTACTCGGTATAGGCATATATTTTGGAGAGGCTTATGTTCAGAATGAATGGTGCTGCCATTTTGGTTATGTAAGGGGGCCCAGCATTTAGAGGAGTAATAGGAGGAAGTCTATTACTCAGATGTTTGGTTTATGTGGGTTCTGCTGACATTTTGAGAAGTTTTGGTTGGAAAGTTGTCCGCAGCAGTCTCCAAGAGATTTTGGCAGAGTTTTGGGAGTGACACGGAGTCGTAGTCGTAAGCAACGTCGAGAACATCTTAAGAAGTGGTGACAGGTCACGCTGCAGTTGTCAGAGAAAACGCCAAGGCTCTAACCAGGTTTTACTGTTTCATTTTAGTTACATAATTTTAGAGAAATTTTTATAGTTTCATTCAGTGATTTTTTTGTCAAAACATTAAAGTAAATTACACAACGATTTTGCAACTACACACCTAGTATATGAAGTATCTTAAGATTTTTTACTGTAAGTAGCGCATGGTACCACGTGATACTAGTTTACTTTCTACTATGTCATATATGAAGTATTTTTAATAGAACATATTCTTTTAGATCAGTCTGTAACATTCTAGTGCGCACAGCGATCATTGCGAAAATTAGCTCACAGGATCTTGTTTGTTACGTAATATTTTATTGATGAGCTGTAATTTTAATCCATTGTGAATCTTTAACTCGCTGTTGTGAATCTAAAACTCATTGTTGGTATCATTTAAGCGTAGTTGCATTTCTATAAAAAGAGGTCAAATCACTGAAATAACTTTAGAAGGGATCATTACATATGTTGCATTTCTTTTGCACATGTAGATTAAGTTTAGGGGACAATTGGGGAACTATTTGTATTTTTATTGTGGTACATCTCATGTCTGTGTTTTAATAAATGTCTAATGTCTACACGTTCTTATTATTTGTACTGGTACTCCTGATATTTGTTTAAATTTTGAGATTTCATAGAGTAAAGTAAGAGTTTTGAGATCATAGAGATATTTTGAGAATTCCATCGCATGGTTGCTAGTAACTTAATTTTGTTCCGTGCTGGCAAAATTATTTAAGTCACATTACGTAACATACAGCCGGTGGCGCCCTTTTGAGTGTCCACACACAATCCTAACCCACGGCCTATACTCTCCAACAAAAATCGGCTGCCGTCCGCACCGGAATAACATGTTTTAATATTTAGATATCAAAATATGTTACACCAAAAGTGACGCAACAACGTGGAGGCGCGATTGTTACACCAAAAGTACACTTAGAGTAACAAAGTTTCATATTTTAATAAGAGCCGAGTGTGGACACAAATTTTTGGTTTTTGTTTAAGTAATTTAGTAGTAAATAATTTAATTTTAATCAAATATCAGGAACGTGTGTAGACATTAACATTTCTATTTTATTTCATGCAGGGATACAGTTCCTATGATCGATTTGCGACGTTGCCACTTTTAAAAAATAGATTACATTTTCCGAAAAAGTACTGGTTACAAAATTAAAACTGCATAGTGTTAGAAAATATTTCAGATTTTGAGGGGAATTATTAAATCAATATACAGGGTGGAAAAGAATATTTTCAAAATTTGTGATTGAATTTATTGATGATAATTCTCACTGCAGTTTTATGTTTGGTGTTTGCTGCATTTAACAGCAATTGTATATTTTACTATACAGGGTGTAGTAAGTAAGTAAGTGTTGGGACTTAGAATTTTTTTGGAACATTTTGCTATTTTAAGCAGCGGACTTTTGTGTTTGTTTACTGCCTGCATTTGTGATTATTATTGCTCTTTACATTAACGTTTAATTTAGTTAGAAATTTGCATTTTTGAAATTTTCCTGTGATCATGGAAGATACTTTTAAATCTAATCATTTATTGCTTGAGGAACTGGAATATGAGTTGAACATAAGAAATGTTTATTCGAATAGAAATCAACAAGATAAAAGGAAAATTTTAAATAGATTGTTGGAAAAAGAACGTGATAGGCCGGGTCGTCTTATCAATTTAGATACTTATAAACTTGATTTCAATGCTGAGCAGCAAGCTGTGAATGCTACATTAGATTCGATCAAAAATTTAATTGCTGATTTCGAAGGCACTTCCTCTGATTCTTTGTTTAAGAGAATAAAGTCTCGTATTGCTCATGTTACCGGTCGTGTTCAACGCATTATTGTAGAAGGCGATGACGCGGAAGCCGCAAACACTTTTAGAAATGAATCCTATGCAACGTGTATAGAATTAGAGGCCGATTTACATGAACGAGTAACAGCTACGGTTCCGAATGACGACTTGAATCAAACATTGCACAGTCAGATTGTTCACGTGCCCACTCCTGTAGTGACGTGCGCGAGCAAAACAATTCCAATTTCTCAGTGGGGAGTAAAATTTAATGGAGATCCAAAAACTGTCTATTCTTTCATTGAGCGTGTTAATGAGTTAGCGCAGGCGCGTAAGGTTGATGAACAAGAACTATTCAATGCCGCGGTAGAACTTTTTGTGGGAGATGCTTTTGTTTGGTATCGCAGCATTAAGACTAGTGTAGATAGTTGGGCCTCTTTAGTTTCTTTGATAAAGGAAGACTTTTTACCACCTAACGCGGAAGATGAAATTTGGGAACAAATTAAAAATCGTAAGCAAAAGAAGCATGAAAAGGTAACCATATTTTTTGCACAAATGGAAAATTTGTATAGTCGACTTAGTCATGCTCCTAGTGAAGTCACAAGAGTTAAGCACATTCGGAATAATTTGTTACCGGAATATTTAGGTCAGTTAGCTTTATGTGAGGCAGATACAGTTGCTAAATTGTTTGGTTTATGCAAAAAATTAGAGGAAGCTGCTTACTTAAAGTCTAGGCATAGTCATGTACCGCAAGTTTCTAACTTATCAGTTGAAGAGTCACATTCAACTAATCGATGTTGTTGTTCGTGTAATAGTAAACAAAATGCAAAGAGTAGTAGTAATTTTGGTCATGTAGGGAGTACAACTGCTAGGGTTGAGCAGGTAGTTGCAAATAATACAGGAAGTAGGGATAGCGCCAATAATCCCAGTACTTCAGCACAGGCTCGGAGTAGAAAAATTTGCTGGAATTGTGGTAAGTCGAACCACACTTTTTCGTCTTGCAAGGCTAAGAGGAAAATATTTTGTTTTCGTTGTGGTATGCCTAATGTTAGGTTAGCTAATTGCAAGAATTGTTCAAAAAACCAGTAAAGGAGGTGTGTTCTGGCCGCCACACTGTTCCCAGTAAGTTGGCCAAACGAAAATTTTCGTATCTCAGTAAGAGAGAGTGGCAGTCTTGGCTCTCATATGTTAAGAATTTTTATAAGTTTTCGGGTAAGACAGACTTGCATGGGCAAGCTGCGCCATTGTTTGTTAAGAAAGGTACTGACAACAGGCCTTACGTTTCTGTAAAATTGTATGGCAGGGACATAGTGGCTTTACTCGATTCGGGAGCAAATGCTTCTATTATTGGTTCAGGTGGCCTTGAGTTATTGAGACAATTGAACTTAGAGATTGATCCGTCTCATACTCAAAGTGTGTTTCTTGCGAATGGGAATCAGCAAACAGTAACAGGTTTAGTTGATTTGCCCATGTGTATAGGAAATGTCTGTCAAGTTGTGAAAGCTTTAGTAGTGCCTTCTTTGCCTCAATATTTCATTTTCGGTAGCGACTTTGCTAGACAGTTTCAAATCAAGATTGATTTTAAGAATTCTTGCAATGTAGTTCCAGATGCATTGTCTCGCATTCCTCCGGCCGAACCGGAAGTTCTTCTGTTAGAAATTTCTTTGGAAAGTTTGGATGATTGGTACCTATCCATGCGTGAAAATATTTCCTCTTTTCCAAAGCATTATCCTCAATGGAAAGTAGTAAATGGTTTGGTCTATAAGCTCATTCCATCTCGTGTATCGGTGCAGACAAATCTTACGGAGTGGAAGTTACTTGTTCCGAAGGGACAAAGGCAGCAAATCATGAGTTCATGCCATGATCCTGCAGTTTGTGCACATTTTGGGTTCTTCAAGACGTTGGCTCGTCTGCAAGAACATTATTACTGGCCAAAAATGCGTCAGGATGTCATGAAGTATGTGCGAAAGTGTCAAATTTGCGCTTCTCAGAAAATTGCAAACACGGCTAGAATGGGACTTATGGGTGGCGAGAAATCTGCAAGTTATCCTTGGCAGATAGTGTCTGTTGATATTATGGGCCCATTCCCACGATCTTCGAAGGGAAACACTCATTTACTTGTGGTAGGTGACTGGTGCACCAAGTACACAGTAGTTTGTCCTATGTGTAAGGCCACCGCTCAAAATGTGGTTAAGTTTATGGAGAATGAAGTTTTTCTTGTCTTTGGTGTACCTCAGTTCATTTTGTGTGATAATGGAAAACAGTTTGCAGGCTCTGAGTTTAAGAAACTGGCAAAAGAGTATCAGGTACAAAAGATTTGGTTCAGTGCACGTTATTCTCCACAGTGCAATTTTGTTGAGCGTAACAATAAGACAGTTGGTACTGCCATTAGGTGCTACATAAAAGAGCACAAGAATTGGGACAAAGAAATTCATAAGATTAGGCAGGCTATCAACACTGCAAAGCATGAGGTGACAGGGTTCACCCCGTCTTTTTTGAATTTTGGTAGACAAGTTCCTATTTCGGGAAATTATTATGGAGAAGTAGTCTCCACTGACGATGTGGAGATATCGCCAGGTGATAGGCAAGGCTATGCTTCAGAGTTGAAGTGCCTTGTAGATGTTTTTAAGGAAGTTCGTAAAAGACTTCATGTTGCGTATCAGCGCAATAGTAGAGTTGTTTGGCGCAAAAATAAAGTTCTCTCGGACGCGGCGATTGGGTTTTCTAGGAAGTTAGCTCCTAAGTATGTACTGTGTACGGTACGTAAGAAAGTTTCACGAGTAGTGTATGCCCTCACCAATGTTGATGGAACCGCCGCTGGTGAATGGCACGTTAAGGACCTAAAGGCTCACTTTGGTTCGAATTCTGAAATTTCGGTGGGCTAAGATGGCTCACATCAGGCTTCAAATTGGGAGTTTGAGTTTTCATTTGTGTTTTGTAGGTAGATCTTTTGATTATGAAATCATTTTGATTTGTATTGTTGTGTAGTGTTCATCTGATCAGTTTGTTATAGTTCCGATAGTGTGACCAGTCTCGTGATTTTGAGTTTCCCTTGGATAAGACTTTCCCGATTATGATTTTACCGATTATGACTTTTACCGATTATGACTTTCACTGATTTTGATTCCTTATGGACGTGTGGTACACGCAGTTACCAAGGTATCCAAGCAATTCATGTCATTTGAGCTTTCCGTTGTAACACCTGTGGTCACTGGCAGATGTAACGTTAAAAAGAAAATAATCTTTTTTTGAGTTTTAACTTTTTTAGTTAAGATTTTTTCTTTTTTATTTTTGGAAGGGGGTGGTGTAGCATTTGAAAAAGCTACATTAATAATTTCAGTTTGAATACAGTAGATTAACCCATTAGTTCATTTGTTTGATAGGCAACCACTCGTACTTCAAAGGGGCATAGCGGGTCGCATATCTGAAATTCTCAACAAGGAAAGAAAGCGATTTTTCTTTTATGTATTATTTTTGAGTCAGAGGTGTTACTCACATGTTCTTGTTGTTGGGATGTTACACAATGGTGTAATTCAGACTTTTAAATGCAAGGCCCTTTGTTGGCGCATTTTTATTGGCTAGAGAAAGAGTTCTCTAGATGCTCAAGTTGGCAACACTGAGAACTGGAGAAGGACATTTCCAGCTGGGGGTTCGTCTTCTCGACAGCGACGAGATAGCGGAATGGCGGCGGTCCCGGTTTTGTAGTGAAGAATTTGGGTTTTACATCGCTGACACTGAATAGGGATTTGATTTGATGTACCCAGTGTTTCTTTACCGTCCTGCCAGAAGCATTTTGTAAGTTCCAGGAAGGAATTCTGTTGCTTGTCGTAATCCGATCGCCACGTGTTTCGTGAAGGTTATGTAATGCTCTCTATATGAGGTGAGCTTTCATTTTACTTAGTTTGGTGTCTGATTTAGTTCTTATTTATTGTAATTATTACAGAGTGTTTTGGAGAGGCTTATGTTTGGTATAAGCATATGTTTGGAGGGACTGGCCCTTTGAAAATAAGTTATGTTTGGAGAGGCTTGTACTCGGTATAGGCATATATTTTGGAGAGGCTTATGTTCAGAAGAATGGTGCTGCCATTTTGGTTATGTAAGGGGGCCCAGCATTTAGAGGAGTAATAGGAGGAAGTCTATTACTCAGATGTTTGGTTTATGTGGGTTCTGCTGACATTTTGAGAAGTTTTGGTTGGAAAGTTGTCCGCAGCAGTCTCCAAGAGATTTTGGCAGAGTTTTGGGAGTGACACGGAGTCGTAGTCGTAAGCAACGTCGAGAACATCTTAAGAAGTGGTGACAGGTCACGCTGCAGTTGTCAGAGAAAACGCCAAGGCTCTAACCAGGTTTTACTGTTTCATTTTAGTTACATAATTTTAGAGAAATTTTTATAGTTTCATTCAGTGATTTTTTTGTCAAAACATTAAAGTAAATTACACAACGATTTTGCAACTACACACCTAGTATATGAAGTATCTTAAGATTTTTTACTGTAAGTAGCGCATGGTACCACGTGATACTAGTTTACTTTCTACTATGTCATATATGAAGTATTTTTAATAGAACATATTCTTTTAGATCAGTCTGTAACATTCTAGTGCACACAGCGAGCATTGCGAAAATTAGCTCACAGGATCTTGTTTGTTACGTAATATTTTATTGATGAGCTGTAATTTTAATCCATTGTGAATCTTTAACTCGCTGTTGTGAATCTAAAACTCATTGTTGGTATCATTTAAGCGTAGTTGCATTTCTATAAAAAGAGGTCAAATCACTGAAATAACTTTAGAAGGGATCATTACATATGTTGCATTTCTTTTGCACATGTAGATTAAGTTTAGGGGACAATTGGGGAACTATTTGTATTTTTATTGTGGTACATCTCATGTCTGTGTTTTAATAAATGTCTAATGTCTACACGTTCTTATTATTTGTACTGGTACTCCTGATATTTGTTTAAATTTTGAGATTTCATAGAGTAAAGTAAGAGTTTTGAGATCATAGAGATATTTTGAGAATTCCATCGCATGGTTGCTAGTAACTTAATTTTGTTCCGTGCTGGCAAAATTATTTAAGTCACATTACGTAACATACAGCCGGTGGCGCCCTTTTGAGTGTCCACACACAATCCTGACCCACGGCCTATACTCTCCAACAAAAATCGGCTGCCGTCCGCAAATTTAGTTCAACAAATGAGTAGTAATAACGGACTTGTATTAAACACAAGTAAAACCGAACTTGTGTAATTCTCTACAAAAGAGCTAAATTATAGCCTCCGAATAAAACTAAATAATAAATTAATTAAGAAAAATAGAGAGACAAAATTGGTTAAAGGTGTTAAAGTTGATAGTCCGTTAAAATGGTATGCTTATATTAAATTCTTAAATAATAAAATGGCATATTATTTAACAACTGCGAAATTATTTAAGTTACACTTAGAATGTTTTATTTTGCACACGTGAACTCACGTCTTACTGCATCATATATTGGGGCAATTCAAGCAGAATAAGTGAGTTTTTTCCACTTTTTTCCATTCTTTTCCTGTCAATACCAATTTTACTTATAGTAACATTATTAGATATACTTTTCAAATGATTTAGGCATAACATTTTTTCTTTTTATTTTTTGTCTATCGTCTACATTGTTAATAAAAATTTTGTTTAGTTTATTGTAACACGGGGCACAAGACAAATTACCCAATTTAGGTGCCCATCTCTTTGTAACATGATACATCTTAACTCATAAATAAATTTAATTGAAATTGAAACTTACTTCACAAAAAAGAATCATAAGAACTATGTTACTTAAAAATAGGATCTACTCCTGTAGACAATTGTTTAAAGAATTAGATATACTAACAGTACCTTTTCTGTACATATTGGCTTGTATTATATATGTAAAAAAGAATATATCCCAACTGACAAATTTCTCTGATAGGAAAATAAATTATAACTTACGTGCAAAAGATAACCTTCTAGTGCCCAACCATCACTTGTCACTTTCAACAAATGGAACGCCAATCAAAAATATATAATCATTTGCCAATCAATATAAAGCAAATAGATAATTTAAAGAAATTTAAAAAAGTTATCAAAAAATATCTTCTGGAAAATTCGTTTTATTCTACAGACGAGAATTTTAATTCTCACATTGAAATGTCGGAATAAAGTTCCTTATTTTTATTAATATATATTAATGTTTGTACAAAAACTTGTGCCGTATCTTAGTTGACTTTAATTTTTGCCCAATAAATGTAACACTGTGTTGATACATACCAATGTATATGCAATGTATTGTTACTCTCTGTGACATTTTTCCATGCATGTAAAACATTTTTTTTTCCTTCACTGGCTTTGGATATCTCCATTTAGCCACGATGTTTTTATTTTACGCTATACTAGATATATCACAACTAATCTATATTTAAAATCTATAATTCCATAAACTAATCGACCTATAACCTAACACGAGAGGACCAGCTAGTGTTACAAGACTCAAGGATTATTGGACAGGGACACACACTTCACGTCAAGGAGCCCTTCATGACGCCTTTGTTTAACACGTAACACACACGGGGCAACGGTAAGGGGGTGATATAAAAAACAGTGGATAAGAACAGAGGAACTCATCTAAACCTATATTTTGACACGACATAACCTAATAAACTCCCAAAATCTATATTTAAAATTTTCATTTGTGGTTACTATGTATAGCAGCGAGGTACTATCCAATGGTAGCGGAATACAGTTCTCCAACATTTTTCTTTTCAAGAAGTTCACACCAATTGCGTTAAAATTGCAATCAAATAGACATGATTGATGTCGCCAATATTTCCGTTGCAGTCGCAGATAGGACTATCAAGGATTTTCATTTTGAACAGCATGGATTTGAAAGCTCCGTGACCAAATAGGCAACGAATGTATGTTATAAACATTTGCCTGTTGTACGGGAATGAGATGAAAGATGGTTTAGAAGGTAGGCGGCTATATATGCGACAATAGTGGGTGTTTTGCCTTGTGTGGATCCATTCTTCCTCCCATTTTTTTCTCATATCCATTTTGGCACTGGAAATCAAGTCATAATATATAATATGTAAATACTCGATTTTGATGTAAAATATGTATTATTATATTTTTATTATTATTAAATTGAGTTGAATAATATATTTGTGTTATTCTCAGATTAGTTCATTTGTAGTAGTTGTTAGGTATTTTTGAAAGGGATTTTAATTTACAAGAAAAAATACAAAATTTCGATATCTTTTATTGGAGAAAATGTAGGTTGATTTGTCGAAATGTAATGTTAATCCAACGTGGACTGATGTTATTGAGAACCATTAGCGTTATCTAGAAAAAAGTCATATTTTAACAATGCGATTCTTTACTTAACTACGCAATACGTGTACGACAGCTTTTTGATGAAACACTCCCCCTGGAACGTAGATTGGAATATGGGGTTCTACTGAATGGTCCGCAATATCTCCCGATTTATCTTCATTGGATTTCTTGCCCAGGGGGCATTTAAAGAGCAAAATTTGTGCAATCCGGCCTTATTCGCTGTGCTGCACCATTAACGAGTGCCACCAAATCACTTCAGACATAGTTGGCAATATCCGACAGCATTTTGAATAAGTGCTGTATTATTGTATGGAGCTGAATGATGGGCATTTCGAACATTTAATAAAACAACACGCAAGTAGTAATCAATTTCTCTGATTAAGTTTTAATATTACCAGCCACATTTGTATGGCATTCAAAATTTCAGGAGAGAGGTCAACCCTGCTGGAGATGGAGCGGCATGGATGAAAACACTTAAATAATGCGTCCTCCCGCGAACAAAAATTGACGTGATGAGACTGGGTTGGACTATTTTCGACCACCCTTGTATGCGCGATGTATATTTGCAAATAAACATTGCAATCTGCACAAAAGTAATCCACAATCAAAGTCAAAATCTAGGTTCATTAAATCGTCACACCTAGAATATAAATCAACCATTTTCTAGTGTTCAATTTTTGTGGTTATTATATACGTTAAAAAGTATGTTAACGAGTAATACTATTTAAATGAATTAATTATTAAATTATACCTTATTCTGTTTGGTATAAGAAAATTCCACCAAGAATGTGAATTATCTCCCTACAACATCGCCGCGTATTCGATCGAACGAGCCACCCCCGTCTCAGGTAGTTCCACTCTACTTGGCATGCTAACCCATAAATACTTTATGGCCTGAAATATAAACTACTAGGGATCACGCCATGTTACTACGATTACTACACGATGTGTACTTTAAAAGTAAGTGTAATTGGCAATCCAAAAACATTAATTGAGGCATTAACCGAAGATAATATTAAGAATGAAATCTACAGGGTGTAATTAGTTTCATGTCATTAAAAAAAAACTGGTGGTAGTTAACGACAAGACAAACAAGAAAACCTGATATAACATGGGGTCTAAAGCTCATAGTTTTGGAGAAAAAAAAATTAACAAGAATTTCGCAAATTTTTAATAAATTTTTTTGAGAACTGCTGGAATATTGAGGTAGGTTAAGATCTAGATCTGATCTGAAGAAAACTATACTCTAACTCTCCCTTGTGCAATATTTTAGTTACTGTCATGTCGGTGTTTCGTTATGTACACACGTCCAACCCGCCGTTCATTGTTTTTGTTATTTTTGAATTTCGCGTCATTGTGTATTTATAGTTAAGATTTATTTTATTGACTTACCGTTCAAGTTGTCAAATTCTTGATTACGTACAGACACAACTTACTTGTTCGTTCTTTTTGTATTCCTTTTTGGCTTTTTTACCAAGTTTTTATTTTATTTTTCTTTATTGACAACGTTAGTTGATAGTTTAGTGTTAAGTGTTGAACGAAGTGCGTATGTACTTAATTCGACGTACCGAACTGTGTATTGATACAGATGCAGAGATTTGAATCATTTAGGTAGGTAGTAAGCTTTTAACCCAGGACACTCATTTATGTTACAAATGTTAATAAACCACATTTAAATTTTCTAAATTATAAACAATCCAATATTTTGTTCCAGTTTAAAAAACACACATGTAAAGAAATGCTGTGTTTAAACCTTTATGGCCATTATTTGCTTGCAATTCTGCACGAAGAGAGAACGAATTATTTTCCTCTTTATACTTGCCTCAGTTCAGTTGAGGCGGTACATCAAAGGCGGCCGATGATCCTTTGACACCGCGTGTGCCTGCCAGCACTTTTTTATGACGATTTAAAAGTTGGGAAGTACAAGTCCATCGATCAAGAAAAGCAGTGGTTTTCAATAGTTGTCTACCATAATATTAAATATGTTAACCTAGATCAGTGTTTTTCAAAATGCCCCCAGAGGGAAAAGTCATAAAGGTTTTTTGTTTGTCTAGTCGGTCCCCATTGCCAGTTTTTTTAATGACATGAAACTGATTACATCCTGTATATCATGCTTAGATAAATATGTAAATAATAATATTGTGAATATTAATTACATTTTTATTTTGGTATTTATTAAATTCATTATAGCCCAGTTCCCAGGAAGAAAATAGCGGCAAAGGCTCGTAAAAAATAATCCTTATGATAAGTTTTGATTCTCTGGTAAGTTTTTAGCAGTAAAAAAGTATTTTAAAAAGTTATCAGCCACTGTGTGCGGAGCAGAAAACAAAATGGCGTCAAACTTAAAAAAGCATTTTTTTTTATATAACTTTTAAAATGAGAAAAATACAAAAACTGAGATGCAAATTAAAGAGCAGGAAACTCCTTTGCAAAATATTTCGTACTTATACAACGGTTTTTGAGTGAATTAAGAATCAAACTTATGACGTCATGAGTTAATGCATGAACAACTTTTTCCTTGCGTTTGGGTACAAAAGCTTTTGATAACTTGAAATGATAGGATCGTAATAAAGAAAAAAATTATAGGGCAAAGATGCAGCTGTCATTACTGTATAATAATATAAAGTGTCCGCCAAAAAGTCTGCACCATATGGAAAACTATTTCATTCAAATGTTTTTTCAAAAGGGTTTCAGCATTAGTTTTCATGTTACAACTATGACATTTCCAAAATGTCATTAGAAATTTTAAAATGGCCTGAACTGCCCCTATTTATCAAAATATGAAATAGTACCCTAACGAAAAGTTGTTTGTAATTACATTAAGAATCTAAATGTGAAGTTTGGTTTGAAAATTTCAATGTTTTAGTTATTTCATTTTTTAACATTTAATTTTTTTTTTATTATATGTTGAGTTAATTTGAAATATTTCAATGCAAAAAACATATAAACGTTGCTTTTTTTTAATGTGATTAATAATGGCAGATAAATATTTATTACAAAAAATAACAGGATAATCGTGGATTATTTTCAGTAATTCTGAACTTTTACTCTGGAATCTTGCATGATAATCGACTTATATATATGAAAGAAACCATTGCTCATTTAAATCAAATTTAGATCACATAAATAAAACTCGAAATTCCTATTAAAATTTACCTCAAAACCTTAAAAGTGAATAATACGGATTTATTTAAAAACTTTAAACCGTGCTTGCCATCTGTAGTCTCTTAAATTAAATACTACATTTCGGCATGTCTTCCTTCTGGTTATACATATTTTTCACTTTTAAGGCGTTTGAAATACATTTTAATAGAAATTTGGAGCTTTGTTTATGTGAGCTAAATTTGATTTAAATGAACAATCCTTTCTTTAATATTTAAGCCGATTATCATGCAATTTTCCACAGTAAGGGTTAAGAATTACTGAAAATATCCACGATTGTCCTGTTGTTTTTTGTAAAAAACATTCTTTTGACATTATTAATAACATGTAAAAAAGAAATCCATTTATGTATTTTTTGCAATGAAATATTTCAAATTAACTCAACTGTAAACAAATAATTTGAAAAATATTTAAATGTTACATATTCTGAATGAAAAACTAAAACATTGAAATTTTAAAACAAAATTCTCATTTGGATTCTTACTGTAATTACAAACATGGTACTTTTCCACATTTTGAAAAATAAGGGCTTTCCAGGCCATTTTAAAATTTCTAATGACACTTTGGAAGTGTTATAGTTGTGGAATAGCAAATATTTTTGGCAATTTTGTGGGTGTTAACCATGCTGAAACTAATGCTGAAACCTATTAAAAAATAACAATTGAACAAAAAAGTTGTCCAGATGATGCAGACTTTTTGGCGGACACTGCATATATTAATTGTAACATTTGTTTCTTATATTGTCTATAATTGTTTATTTGTGGCGTACTCAGATTTTCTTACTTTTTATTGGGTGAAAAATATTTAAATATTTTAATGTCAAAACCTCTACGTCAAGTGAACCAACATCTGTCCGATCCATTTGACTCAGACGTATTTTCACTTGTAATCTCCCAAGTGCTTGAATTATTGCCGGAAATTTTTTGAGTACCTGGATTTTCTTAAAAAATTCATGTACGAGAAAAATTTCTTGCAATTAATTCGAGGACGGGGGATTCGGTAAGAAAATTTCACACGAGAATAAACTGAATAAACACTACTTTCAGCTGACATTAAGATTATTCTAAGACATAACAAGGTGTAAGATTAGTAGACAATGAATGGGTCTTGTTTACAAAGTGACAGAAACGCATCGTAATTAGTAAGTAGTGTTGTGTCAAAAGTTAAAAGTATAAGAGTTATTTGAAAATGGAATACGTATAATCGATAAATAATATCTTTTCCACCCATTTTAGTTTAAAAAAATTACCGAAAATTATTTAGGACGACTCTATTTGTGTGTTATGAAATAAGTTTTATTTACTAAAATGGGTGGAACGTTGTTTTCTTACTATATTTTCGTGTTTTATACACATGGTATAGCTTTCATCACATTTAACTTGACAGAGATGGCTTTAAGACTAAACATCATTGGTTATTTATCATCATTTCATTTACAGTTTAACCAGTTTAAGCTCAATATTTCTATTGTTAAAGTTGTTTTCGAGATTTAAAAAAAATAAGATTATAGAGTAAAAAAAACATAATATACAACATGCGCATATTGTAAAGTTAAAAGAGACATCCAACATTGAAATACACATCATACCTGATTGAGAAGTGTAATATGGAGGAAAACCAAAATGAGAAGTTATTCATGATCATAATTAAACATGAAATAAAATGTTTTTTCACAAAGCTCGATGATTTTTTTAATAATTATCTCGTTTAATATGAAAAATAAAATTCCATTTCTATGTAAAAGCAAATGTCAGATATGATCATGTGTCAATAATTTGACAGAAAAATTTCCACTTATAAATTTTGTTCAGGGTACCCTGGAGGATGAAAATCTCCGGACATATTTTGGGTTGCCATGGTAACAACACAAAAACAAAGTTCTGATTGGCTAAAAAAGAGACGTGTGAAATATTCATTAAAATTTTTAAATATTTGTCAAAATGGCAAAATACCCAATAAAAAGTAAGAAAATTTTTTCTTATATTAAAAAACAAATCTACTTCATTAAATTATCTATGAAATATACTCATTAATGTAACAAATCTCGATGGTTCTGGTATCTTCATATGACACATTTCGATATCATGGTAGTCAAAAATGTTCACATGTTCTGAACATAGAATGAGTGTACATTAAGTTTTTTGCAATTTTCGATTATTTTATAATTTATAAAATTTTGATTTCAAATTGCTTGCATATAACCAAATAATAAGTTTGACACATGAACAAGAATGCAAATTAAAGCAAAGGGTGTCAATTTTTAATAGAGCATAAGGATGCATCTGTTTATTCTGGAAAGAGGATGGAACAAAATTGTTACAGAAACAACTGTTTTAAGGACATGGACACCTAAACATTTGTCTTGGTAGAATATTTTCCAAAGAAATTGTATTATATTCACATATCTTATAGTGCGTATTAAATTACTGAAGACATTGCTCTTGAGGATGGGGAAGTTCGCTTCTTGCCAAATAAGTTATAAAACAATTAATTAAATAAGTAAACTTAAAGCAAGTAATAATAAATCCAGCAAGCATTAAAAAAACTTATCAAGAAGCTACAAAAAAAGTTAGTGCTGATAAACAACAAATCTAATCTTAATACATAAAAACTTAAACAGGGCCAGACTTTAAATCATGAATTGTGGTAATTGCAAATGTACTGAATTCAAGGAAGACCCACTAGTCACATGTGACAAATGTTACTTCAAATTATGCTAGGCTTGTGCAAAGTTATCTGCTACTGAATATAGAGCTGTCACAATGAAATCTTCCAAAGTATTTTTATTTTGGTGCCCAAACTGTAAAGCAAATCCAATAACTTATAATCAGACAAATTATATCAGATGCAATAAGAGAAGATACCATCAGCGATTAGTAGCCTATCTTCTCTCTCCAACAATGAATACCTGGATGCTAAATTTGATTCATTTAATAATGAAATTACTAATTTAAAGGAAAGCAATATTGACTTGGTGAGATTTCTCACTACGAGTAACTCCAACAAATAGGACGTTTGAAGGAAATACCTTATTTGAAAAACTGTTAAGCACTCTCACGGATAAATTTGAAGCTAGACTCACTCTTACGGATAAAGAAATATCATCCCTTAGAAAGTTAATGAAAGAAAATTCATCAACTTCCAGTAATGTTCCTATGGTGATAAATGATTCTAATGAGAAAACTAACTTAAGGTCCTCAACAGAACCTGATGAAATAGCCAACAGTATTACCTCTAATGTGGAAAACAATATACAAACATCCAGAAAGGCCAACCACATGAAACCTAATTTATCTAGTAAACCAAGAAATGGCGATAACAAAAAGGCTGCCTCAGTTATTGGCACTAAAAAAATTGCAAATATTAAATTAACAGCTGCGAAACTTTATCCAAAAACTAATATCCAAGTCAGAAGATTGGCTGATCAAGTTACTGAAGAGGATCTAAGGGAATACTTAAAAACAACGTTTGGTAGCTCGGAAAGATTTAGGATTGAAAAGCTAACGATAAAATCTGGTGACTGTGCTAGCTAAAAAGTAGAAGCAAGAGCTGATCTCCTTGATGACCTTCTGAATCCCTCAAACTGGCTTGAAGAAGCGGAAGTAAAACAGTTCTTTCGGTACGAAGCAAGGCACAATATTAACTACACTTCTGGATCGACATACAATAGAGACTACCGCAGATCTTACCGCAACAAGTAGAGGTACTACTAAAAAATAACCACTATAGATTTTCAATTCTGCATCAAAACATTCAGTGTATCTCCAACAAAATATTGCCTTTAGAAGTGTCCATAAAAAATTTAAATATTGACATTCTGGTTATAAATGAGCATTGGAAAAACATTGATGAACTAAAAACTATTCATTTAAGTAACTACAATTTAGCTGCAAGTTTTTGCCGTAAAAAATTACATGGTGGCTCTGCAATTTATATAAAAAAGAAAAATGCTCCAAAATATAAGGAGGTTTCTTGTAGCAAAATTTCAGTCGAGGGTATTATTGAATGTTGTGCAATTGAACTTGAAAACTTAAATATGTATATTGCTGCCATTTATAGGCCCCCATCAAGTAATATTCAGATGTTTCTTGATTCATTTCACGACTTACTTGATTACTTAAATCCAAATAAAAAGGTACTGATACTTGGTGACTTCAACTTAAACTTCTTATCAAATGAGAATAATGTTCAAAGATATCTTGGATTGTCATGGTTTTCGGTTTGTTATAAAAGAACCGACGCGGATTTCGAATAACTCTAGTACCTGCATCGATAACATGCTACTAAATGACAAATTTGACAATTTTCTAGCCGATATTGTTGATCTAAACTTATCTGATCACTTAGCTCAAACACTGATAATTCATGTAAACAAGGAAAAATCGATCAGAAGAACTATATATAAACGGTGTTTCAATGCAGATAACACTAAAAACTTTCTTTGGATCTTGAACGATGAAAATTGGTATGATATATATAACTCTACTACTACAGAGATAGCATTTGATAATTTTTTTAATACATTTATGTATCACTTTGATATAAATTTTCCTTTGCGAAAATTCTGTGTTGCTGATAATGATGATATTAATCATGACCATTGGATAAACGATGAAATCGTAATGCTTAAACATCAACTATCAATATACAAGAATCTTAGCAAATTTAGGTTATCGGGAATCCTGCAGAAACGCTTTTCACCAATTTGGCATACGAACAGTTATTGGTATCTACATCTATGAAGTCTGCTGCTTTGTTTTCAAAAACAGAGCTATGTTCACTCAAAATATAACTCCCCATGACCATGATACTTGTCATAAGTTTGAACTTCAACCCGACGCTCATTCAACCTCTTTGTATCAAATGAGCATTACATACAATGGCTGCAGATTATTCAACTTTCCACCTCCGGAAATTAAGGAATCTGCAAATCAACATGTTTTCAAAAGATCTCTCAAAAAACACTCAATAGAAAAAAATTGTACCCAGTTAATGATTTTTTCTCCACATAGTCCTTTGCATTGTATCTACATATATATTTATATTGTTAGTTGCTAGGCTTATTACTATATTCTACTTTTTCTTGTGAAGTATATTTTAATGCCTGTTGTGACGTGTCTCTACAAATATGTTATACAATCTCTGTTGTATATACGTATCTGATGAAATAAATCTATCTATCTATCTATCTATCTATCTATTATTTAAGTTGTTGCTGACATTTGTTTAATTGTTTTCATACACGAATTTTGATGGACATCTGTGGCTTTCATCGCAACACACTATAGTATTGTATAAAGTTCCATCCATAGGATGTTCGAGTATCTAGTTGTGCGAATATATAACTCCTAACGGATAATGCTTACATATTTAAAATACCTTTCGTCTAGTAATAGAGCGTCGAGACGTTCTAGTATAACCTCCTGAACTAAGCCGCGAGGCATTTTTCTCTCTTATAAGAGGAAATGGAGCAATTTGTATAAAAATGTTTGTTTAGTGTTAAGCAGTGAATCGGATAACGGAGTTTACCGTCTTATCTTTTAATAGAATTTAAAAGTTATGCTATTTGCGGAACTTTGTTTTCACAGGGAGACATATGTAGGTATTTTATTTAAGTACTTGGACAATTACAGATTAGACCAATTTAGCGAAAAAATAGCGAAGCTGGAAATAACAACAAAGGCGTCGTCAGAACAAAATAAAGAAAAGTTGTTCAATTGCTGGTACAAAATTAGAAGCTGCTTGATTTATAACGATTATGAGATAGGGTTATTATTTTTTTCACATGTCTTTCACGATTTAGTAATATTTTATTGAAACACAACAGTTATCTTTAACAAAAATACAACAACGATTGTAACAACGGTCCTGAAAATTCCCACCACTTTGTTGTAGACAATTCAGAGAACATTTTTCAGGCGACTGGGATTATTCTCCATTCCTTCGATTAATCTCTTTAATTATGATGTGAATTTTCACACCAAATTCAATCAATGACTAACTCATAATTGTGAGAAATGAAACTTGAAATATTAAATGCTCTAAAACATACCACAATAAGAAGTCGCACGAGGTAATGCCATGTGATCTTGAAGGAAATACATGTACAGCTCTAAGATTAACTAAACGATCTTGTAAAATGGTTGGACATTCATTTTCATCTGAAGATAAAATATTAAAATAAATCCTAGGATTTGACTTATCTTTCCCAAAAATCAAATTCCAATTGGCTGCCACGGTCGTTTTTATATAAGTATACATCAATACTTGATATTTACATAATTTTAATTTGTCTTTATTTTAAATTCTCTTAATTGATTAAAGAGAAATAGTGAATTCATTTCCAATTTCTCTTATAGAGAATCTTGGGTTCTCTGTAACAAAAGCTAATACATTACTTTCGGTAACCTAGTTCATTTATTATCATCTATTGTATTTAACTGAAATAGTAACTTATGAAATAATTTTTAGCCCAATACTTTTGATAATATACAAGGTGTCCCAGGAGTATGGTGCAATGCATCGGGAGCATATAGTTTGGGTCAAAATAATACGAAAGCTGTTTGTAAATTTTTTTTTAGGGCGCCCACTTCCGAAGTTATTAACCCTTAAAAGTTAAATTTTGACAGCACTTGCTGATTGCATCCAAACTGCTTTATCAATTGTAATAAAACTCGGACAGTATAGATGGTAAGTAATTGTCTTTGATGCAGAAGTATAGTATTTTTCGAAGCCATGGGCGGAATACCTCTAATGCTTCTTACCACTAAATTTTGATATAAAATCATTTTTGGAAATTGATGTTACATTTTGAAATTTTTTAACAATTTTGCAAAGAAAAATTATTCTTATTCGAAATGAACAAAGTGATCCATTCTCGAAAAAAGTCGATTTTAGTGGAACAAAGACAGACATCTACTACTTCAAAGAACTCTGTTAAGAAACTGTTCCCGATAAAGCCATTGGGCTTGCAAAACATTACCCAGGTCAAATCCGTACATAAAATGCATGTCGACACAAATCACTAATTCATCAAATGAAACATTTTTGTCAATAAGTCACTGTTACAAACCACTTACTGGCCTGTAGCCATGGGGGTATCCAGTACCTCCTGGAAACATTTGAGCACCCCCTGAAGAAATGCGGAGGATACCATTTTAGTTGCAGCAAGCGGTCACATATAGATTATATAGCTTGGAAACCTTGTGAATAATACTAGTAACTGTGAATCTAAGGCTCAACAAAAACTACAGATGGCAAGATCTGTAACTTGCCAATTGGCTCGTTTAGCATATATTTTTTATTATAGTTTCTGAAAGACCTTTTGATTTTAAAGCAAAATGCAAAAAACTAGAATTGTCTATAGTCTCTATAGACTTCAAAATTAACTTAGAACGCGATCTCATATTAACAACTGTGTGGCGTCATTTACTTCTATAATCATATAACATATTTCAAAGTGTGCTTTTTTTCTTTGTTTTTTCCTTCCAGTGCTCGTCTGTTAATAGAAAAGTCCGAGGGTACTGCAGCCAGTGCCTCGTAGTAAAATATGATGTTGTCGACCGTTTCCGGTTCCTTGCTGCATAGCCTGCAGTCTAGGTTGCCGTCAAATTTGCCGATTGTGTTCAGGTACTTTTTTATAGGAAAGTGTCCCGTCAGAAGTCCTGTTTTTAGTCTTAACTGCGTCCTGTTCATTGTGAGCAGTTCTTCAGTTTGTTTTGCTCATGGACCTTTAATGAGTGTTTTTCCATGTCGATTTCCTGGAATATTCCTCCAGTGGTTCCTGTGTTTACTCTTGCCCCAGTCTTTAATCGCCCCTCTGGCTGAGCTTTTAGAAGTGCCCAGCACGGGAAGTGTGCTTTTACTAACAGCTGATATAAATGTAATATAAAGTAACAGGAATTGTGTGAATATTATTACCTGCTATACATATGATTTAAAAATGTAAAAATGTTTCTTTCTTATGAAACTTATTTGTCTCTTTATTCTCCATGTGTTAGTATTTTTTATATAAAATAAATGTTTCTTTTACATCTTTTTCACTATATATTTTTGACATTGCTCGTCATTATTGATCAGATATTTTTATTGATAGATAAGTCTGCTTTTAAATTGCCGGATTCACAGATCAAATGTATCTTCGAGACAAATGGGAGTAAATGAAATCAGAGTTTCCTGCGCATCGGTTCATGCATACAGCAGAATATTTCTGAAACTACTTATCCCCATTGATCTCGAATTTTCAGTGTTTGGTAAATGACCCTATTTAAGAAAATTTGTTGTGACATAAATATCATGGAGTCAACAAAAACTAGACTTGGTTCTATTCGCTATTCATTGTTACAAATTCCGTGGAGAGCCCATTGTACCAGCATCTCGATTCTCCAGGAAATACGTCCCCCAAAGTGAGAAAAACAGGTAGTAACGGGCAAATACAACACCCTTCAATACGTCGGACTGACATCATTAAGGAGCTTTGGTGAAATCCCGCGCCTAACATGACACTGCGATTTATGTCGTGGTGCTGTCAGACCAGCCATACAGCAAAGGAAGACATACTAGGATAGTGTATGAAGCCAAAAACGCCTCTCAAGCCGTTGTGAATTGGAAGATGATATATACTAGATGCCAAACATATAAAGTGTCCCCTGAATATTTTTGTATAATATCCCCAGTTGGTGATGTAGCGACTGTGTTTCGGTATGTGTATTAACTGTATCATCGGTACCTTCTATATTTGCTACCGTTCCTGACCTCAATTCCATTCACAACTAAGCAATTTTGTGAAATTTTTTCTAGTTTGATCTCGCCCCACGTTGGGCGCCAATTTATTATGTTTTCTTTAACGAAAAGTGTGTAAAAGATTATAAGTCACGAAAGATGAAAGATAGGTAATTTAATTTGTTATAAAGTGTTATTTAATGTATATTGAATATAATTTTGTATCTTACCTCTCCTTATTACTTTCAGATATCTTCCTCTATGAGACAACTCCTAAGTCAGCTGTCAGTTCTCAAACTATCTCTTGATCAATTACTTAGTTGTACAAAGGACTGAACATATTTGAATTATAAAATTTTTATTCAGTAACAATTAAATAACAAAAGTAATACCATTATACATAAAATTATAAATTTGAGTTGCTCGAGACTTTAAGCAAAGATACCTTAATTTATACTTCTGTTTCTTCAAAATATTCTATTTATTTACATATTTTAAATTAATTTATTTGAAGTGTTCTGTTTATACCTAAATTCCAATTTATTTCCAAATTTCTGTTTATATCCAATTCCAATTTTCAACTATATTACATTCAAAATTCTTTTGACGTTTACAAAATTTTTATTTAATGTGAATATTTTAGGTTATTTCACTCACCAAAAACGGTGCTTATGGTTTGACAGTTCAGTATCAACTGAACCTTTTAAATACTCATTTAACTGCAACAAATAATGGCTTTTCTTCGAATTTCCTTACTTACAAATTTGCTAATCTAACATTCTTTTAATTTGAATTTATTCCTTTGTACAATATGTTCTCATAACAACTTAATTATTGCTTAAATAATAAATTATATCTTCTTCTTAGTTTTACCAAACACAATGTATTTTAATTAATTTATAATTGAAACTATTTAAAAATGTCAAGTGTAAAATTATAAAATATTTGTTTACAGGCATATTCTAAAACGATAGCAAGTTACTTAATAACTTACTTATAACACATTACTTATAATTTCTTGTTAATCCCGTCTAAACTTCATTTTATTTGAATCATCTGTCATTAGTGACATAAATAGGTTTATCAATGTAAACCAATATCTATCTTCATGGCTATTTAAAATTCCACCATCCATTGATTAAATATGTTTCTTTCACCATGTCATGTTAGGAAAATTATATTATATTCTTAAATGAAAATATCTAACAAAATATTAAAATATCACTTTTAAAATACTTATTTTGAAATATAAGACCTAAAATGAATATTAAAATAAAATCTAAATGTACCAATTTGAAAAGTAACAATTTCTTAACACAAAACTTCTATCTAATGACCAAAAACTATAATAAATGAAATATATGCTCTCCCCTATAATATTCAAGATATTTCTCAAAAGACATTACTTAACATAAAGTAAGCATATTTGAAAGTATGTGAATTTCATAACAATATATACTGTAACGTAAGTTATGGGCATATGCCGCAAGTTAGGAAAACTGTAATTTACTTAGTTTAAGTTTAATTTATTGACATTACTGTCGCATGATGACCACCTTAGCAAAAAACCGCTGCTTAAGGAATCACTACTTCCACATCCAGATTTTTCGTCCAAGTCATTTTAAAATAAACATCTTGACTAAATTTGCACTCTAGTATGTGGAAATTATTGGTCATAGAATTTTAATAATATTTGGCGCAGATGTCAAAAAAGTTTGAGGCGTTGGTTTCTATCATGTGCATTAAAAATGAAGTCTAGTTACCCTACTTATTTTCCGCTATTCACAACCTACCACCTCACTCCCCTTCAATGAAATAATCTCCATCAGATGTCATTACAATACATATGTGTACTAACTTTCAAACTAAATTAACTAAATTTTATTTTATCAACCCCTTTAATAATTGAGTAGGGGTATTGGGGGGTTGAAAAATAAAAAAAAAATCTGAGGCCTTGGATTCCAGTACATACACCGAATTTAAAGTTTCTGTACTCACACCAGATTGTTTTACTTATTTTCCCCTGTTTAACTCCCAACCCTTCAACGGAATCATCTCAAAATATAATATACTTCCAGATGTCGTGTACCAACTTTCAAGTGAATATCTCAATATCATTTTATCAACCCCTTTAATAATGGAGTAGGGATGGTGCGAGGTTGAAAAATATTATAAATAATCTGAGATCTTGGCTTCTAGTTCATGCACCGAATTTCAAGTTTCTGTACTCCTACTAGCTTGTTTGACTTATTTTTCCCTATTTACCCCTATTTAACCACCAACCTTTCATCAGAATAATCCCAAAATATAATTTAGTTCCTGATGTCATTATAATATACACGCGTACCAAATTTCAAGTGAATATCTCAATTTTATTTTATCAACACCTATAATAATGGAGTACTTAGGGGGTGGTGGGAATGATGAAACATATTATAAAAAATTTTGAGGCGTTGCTTGTAGTACATGCATCAAATTTCAAGTTTCTGTACCATTACCAGCTTGCTATACACATTTTCCCTTATTTACCCCTATTTACCCCCAACCCTTCACCGGATATCTTCAAAAAACAATCGAGTTATAATATATATCATTATAATGTATACGTGTACGAAATTTCAAGTCAATATCTTAAACCGTTCCGGAGACAACGTACGGACAAAAAAAAGTTACAGACAGACCGACAGAGAGACTGACAGACAGGCAGACTGACAGACAGCCAGAAAATTTTTTTTTCGCTCAAATTTAAAATTTCGACCTTTCATGGCATTCTAAAATTATTTCAAGAAAAAAAATTTGGAACATTTTTTTACTTCCAATCCACTACGTGGATGTGGAAGTAAAATTATGAATGTCCGCTATTTTTGTCTGGAACTGTAGACTGAGAGAACAATTAAGAATTATAATGACCCAAGTAATTTGTTTTTTTAAATTGAAAAATAAGACTGTACTGCCACTGACTTGAAATTCAGGTATTCTAATAGATAATATCCTAGCTAACCCATCGCCCTTAACCCACGTTAATGCATTAAAGAGCGAAATAAAATATAAAATTTCAAGGAACAATTGTCGGATTTCCCTTTTAATTGAACTATTTATCAATATTAAGTTCTCAGAGAGCAATTTAAAACCCTTGTCTGATTCCGTCTTTTTAATTTAAAATTTTATTTTTTGAGATTAAATCTTTTCATCCTCCTTTGAAAAAATGCTTAAAAGGAAAAGAGCTGCAAATGACAATTTGATTTCTTAGCATTCATTATTTTCGCCCCTTGCCGAGGGAGATACCGAAACGGCCACAATTAGATAAACAATGGTAAATAGAGTGCCAACTGTTTCTCTTAACCAATTGACGCATTATTTTCTTCTTTTGTTTTCGTTCAACCGTACGCTCGCAATCATTGTCTGGGGATTATAACTGAGGTCTTTTGTTTTTTTCGTTCATTTGCTCACTTAAATACGAACATGGTTTTGCTGAAGAGCCTTTTGTATTGTTTTTTTCCTCAGATCGTTTATTAAAATATTCATGTCGGCTGTTAGGTTCTATTTAAGTGGATAATTTTTATTGTCTTTAATTCCTTTACATGCTCACTACATTTTTATTGTCTGTAACCCGGCACCGACTGAAAGCAGATTCTTAATATTCATATACTAAATTAGGATTTCTACCTCATATATTGGGTGAATCTAAGTATTTTGAAAATATATTTTATTTAGTATCGAGAATTAATATAAATATATGTGCGCCTAACTGAATTGAGTATTCGTTCATTAATTAAGGATCGAAGAAAAAGGTTTATATGAGCATTTTTAGTTAGTTAGTGCATACATTCATTATTTTCACGATATCTTAGAACTTTCGGTTGTTTCAAAATTTTACTTATAAAAATAGTTATTTGTATACCTACCTGAGGAGGAAAGGGTAATTCTGGAGAATAACGAGGCATTGGAATGTTCGCGTAATTTTTTCAGGGTATACTAATTGGGCTGTAGAACACGAATCTGAAGTCGGTTTTGAATGCAAATGCAAATTAAAAAAAAAAAAAAAATTGAAATTTTCCACCATAACACGAACTTTTTGTTAGTGCAAACACTAAAAACACCTCAATTTCGGCCGATTCGGATCCCGTATCCACAATGTAGGTGCTTTTTAGAACAATACACTTTTTATGCACTGCAAAAAAATTGCTGTTTCATAATAATAGATAGTATAAATAGTAATAGTATTTATAAGAATTCAGAACTCCATTATTTGACAGATCAGCCATAACTGCCATAAGATTGCCGCGCATGCGTGTCAAAATACCCTGAAAAGTTAATGTCTCAAAGCACAACAAAGAAATTCATTTTATAAATACCTATTCAAAGAAAATAACAAATATAATTTAAATAAGAATAATTTTATGATCATCGTGGGTAGCCAGTACCAAAAACTGGTGTTCAATTAAGAATATTTTCAATACATAGTGTGTCCCAAATTGTTTTACTTCGAAATGGACCTGTTTTGTTATTGCCCAGTAAGAACCAGGGGGAGGTGAGATCACACATACCTTGCCAGGAAAGGAAATCCTCCTTACTCTTCTCGGATACCACCTACTCACTTTCAACCTGGTTATCAGTAATACATGGTATCCGAGAAGGGCAAGGAATATTTGCGCCTGCGCAAATAAATGTTCCTTGCCCTTCTCGGATACCGCTTACTGCTGATAACCAGGTTGAGAGTCTGTAGGGCAAGGGGCATTTGCACCGGCAAATGCATCTCATATTTTTTATAGTTAAATAAAGACCAATACACTCGCTCATTACGTGTATTTAATAAATAAACTGTTTTTAAAGTTTTTTTTGTTAAGTCGCACAATGTTGCTCAAAATCGCATAATTATGGTCGAGGGAGCGCATAATTTTGATCTTAACCATTGGCAACACTGGGCTGATCTGTCAAATAATAGAGTTATGAATTCTTATAAATAATATTACTATTTATACTATCTATTATTATGAAACGGCAATTTTCTTGCAGTGCGTAAAAAGTGTATTGTTCTAAAAAGCACCTACATTGTGGATACGGGATCCAAATCGGCTGAAATCGAGGAGTTTTTAGTGTTTACACTGACAAAGAGTTCGTGTTATTGTGGAAAATTTCATTTTTTTTTTTTTGGAAAAACTATGCATTTGCATTGAAACCGCGAAAATTCCTATGCCCCGTTATTCTCCAGAATTACCGAGGAAAGTGCAATTGTTACTGCGACCGGTGAATTTGTTAGTAATCCTATAACACAAGAAAATACGCTTTATTATAAAGGTATGCAGTGTAAAAAGTATACTTTCGAGAAAATATATCTCTATATCATAGTCTAGGTTTATTTCTTCAAATTCGAATGTTTAGAAGCAAATCATATTACTTTTTGCCAACCTACGTTTTTAGAGTAACTCGACCCCCTGAATCCGAAAATTTCGGTTGTCATCTCGAATTCGGGGTTGAATCACCCAAAAATCACCCCTAAGTGTACATTTTTTCAATTTATCAAGAATATTTTCGTAAAAGGAAATATATTTCAAACAAACAAAATAGTTAATCATAGTTGTTCAGAAGGACATTTATCACTTTGCGTGATTTGTAATGTATTTAAATTTTCATTACTTTTAACGTCAGAATGTCATGGGCGTAGAGAAGGGATAGCCATCTTTGCTTGATTTGTACCAGTGCTCCTTCGTTGTTAAAAGAAAAAAATTTTTTTTTTTGGTTATCAAAGCAAGGGTAGCTCAGAGTACTCGGCAGAGGAGTCGTGGGTAAGTAAACTATTTCTAACTGATTTAATGAAGCTATTCGAATAGTTTGGTTAATTTTCCTAGAAGGAGAGAAAAATAAAATATGTGAGCGCCAATCCTTTTATATATTATGATTTACACTGTTAAAGAGGGTTGATTACTAAATGGATAAGATAATCATCTTTATAATTCCAAAGTTGTAAACACAAAGTGTAAATTTGCTTGATGAAAATTTGAGAAAGTAAGTGAGTTAATATCTAAATAGCGTAATAAATAAATACCGTTATTAACTCTCTACAATATTAGGGTGGTAGTTTGTATTACACACAAATGAAATAAGTTAACGAGATAAAATTTAAAATTAATTTTATTATAAATCAATCAAACTGAGTTCCTACAATTAATTTAAAATTGGTTACTGAATAAATACCAATCAAACTAGAACCTAAATATTATATATATGATTATGCACTTAGAGACAAATTAATAGATAGGAAATATTTCTGTAATATTATGGTAAAAACACATTCTTAATTGAATTATATGATTGAATGATGTTATTTAATAAAGTGTAAAAAATCATAATGTGAACAACCCCTTTCCTAGATTTTGTGGCCACAAAGTCCTTACAGGCAGTTATCTTCATATATAAGATAGTAAAAATTTGAGCGTTACATAATTAAAATATGTGCAATATATACGATTTAAATTTCCTGTAGCCCAAAAAAGTGGGTAAAATGTTTCATTTGGAATATTTAAAGATAAATTTCGTTACAACAAAATACTGATTTCTACTAAATACTTAGATACATGGTTAATGGATAATGGTTATGATAATTCCTATGATACACTTATCTGATGAGTTCTGAAGCGGATTCCAGACCAACGTCAGGAGATGAAACTGAGAAATTTCAAGCCTCCTCTATTATATTTTTTGGCTGTCTGTCACGGAGTTCCTTGCACCCGCCGAGAACGCCTCCAATTTACTTCCCTATCTACTGTATGGTAGCTCAGTCGGCTAAGCGTCTTAGTGGCGTGCGCGCATGGTCAGACTGCCTAACGTGTACTGGGTTTGATCCCCAACATCGGCACTGGCAATGTTGGTGGGTAACATGCCGCGTTTATCCGTGTTCCCCAACGTGTAATCACTGGTTTTGGAGGAAGCGGCAGACTGGGACATTTTTCTTGGAAATATTTTATCCTACTAGGAGCTTTTAGAAAAATTTTCTTTATATTGGAAATAAGTTTGTCAACATTTGTGAAACAATCTCGTACTATTTCGAATACGCGGCGCAACGCATGCGCTAAACAAGTAACATGTAACACTTGAGAGTATTTCTTTTTATTTCTTTTCCAGTACTTAACATATAAAACAGTGAATCACTAGTAAAAACAACAACTTTCTTTAAATTTTGTTCAGCCAAGTCTTGCTAAAGCCATTTTAAAGTATGTTCAAAAAAATTAAAGACTGACTCGCCATCAATTGTTTCTAAAACCTTGGAAGTTACTAAATGGCACTTGCCAGGACCATCAACGCGTATTGTTGTAACTAATAAATTGGCAACATTATTTCCTAAAAAGTCTGCCGTTTCGTCTATTGTAACCCAAAACCAGTCATTTTGAACATCATTCCGAATACCTTTTAGTTTTTCTTCATATAATTCGCTGAGCATTTTTTACGAAGCAGGCTTTCACTTGGAACATGTTGACCCACGTAATATTTGCTTAAAAAATGTGTAAAATGAGCGTTATTTAGTACACTCCATGGAAGATTTAAACATATTAACAAAAAAGCCAAATCGAAATAAAACTCGTCCTTTGAAATTGTCTTTTTCTTTTTTATATTACACTCGCGTGTGTAGCTCTTTACATATATTCAAACAAATATTACAAATTATTTTTTCGTCATCAAAATGTAGTCGTCTATAAGGCTTAACCCATTTTTCGACAGTATTTTTCCTCTGACTAAAACGCGGCATATTAACAGTAAGTCATTCTTTCAGTAAACACAATTATAAACTAGGTCCTGTGCCACGTCCATTCAATTTAAAGGCGAGTAAGTAGTAAATAATGTTTGGCGTGTCGGCCACGTGTTGTAGGTGTGCATCGTTTCTTTAACTTAAATAGCGTTTTTTGTACAAATAGATTATATCACTTATATTACACGAAAAGTAAATACAAATTTATTTATTTTTCAGTGAACTAAACATCTGTGCTTATTTCAATAACTATGTAACGACCCACCTGAAAATTAAACCCAAATTCTGATCACTGACTATTAATAAATTCTCTAAGATGTTTACTGGCTTTTGTTATTTCTTTATATTTTTAGCATATTTGTTAATTTCTTATCAATTATTTTACTAATTAAAACAACTACATTCTTTTCCTATTTCTAGATGGTTCTTTCTTTAACTCTACTTGTAACGCTCACGTTTTGAGACACACTATAATTTAATTTGTAAATCTCAAGTATGTGTGCCAAAGCGATAAAGCGCGCGATTATTTCTTTTACTATTTAAATTTAAACTATAAGATATTGATCGTATCATTATACGCGTTTAAATTTTATCGGCTAGTCATGACAAATGCTTGGCCAATAGCGTGGTAGCTTGTACGACCAAGTTTAGCCAATAGTGAGCGGGCATATTCCTACGCCAAGTCGGGAACAGAGAGACGCTGAAAAAATGACGTAGAGGTGGTTGGCCGCTAGGCCGAAAGAATTAAAAAGCCGCCATATATTTGTAAATATCTGTATATAGTGAATAGTAATTGCGAATAGAATCAGTAAAGTAGTTATTTTAGTTTATATGTTCTGTGTTATAGTGTAACATTGCCCATAGCTACACCAAGGCTTTATGTTAAATTGTGTATCAGAGTAATGTGTAAATCACAAAGTGCAAATATTTAATAGTCAATTAAATGACAGAATGAATCTGTATTAAATAGCAGCAAATTGCGTGATTAATCAGAATTAGTTGCTTTGATGCCATCCATGAATATTGGTAATTTTAAGTACCTGGCTTGTAGTTTTTACGTTCATTTTTGTTGAGTGCCATACGTCCATTGACCTTCATGTGTCCAGGAATGAAAGTATAAGTTTTTTTATTTTATGTACTAGTTGTGGTAGATCAAGGCTACGCACGTGGAGAAACAATATTTTTAGTGCCGTTCAGGAACTGGTTTCGTGAATTATTTTTCCTTCCCGAGTGAGATCGGTAGACAATTTGACCGCTTTCATGTTAGTCGTAGACATTGGCCACATTGACGTGATTTGTTGAAAATTTCGATACCCCAATAGGCATACCTAGTGGCATAATTAGCGTGTGCTCGCTAGCAACATTTGAGGTGGTCCAGAAACAATAGAAAAATCGTTACGCGCCGAAAGCTTTTTGTATGTCTCCCCAATTTGGGTATTCGGTTGTGAAACCTTGTGAGGGTTAAAACTTGCTGCCATGTCAATTTATGTCATTAGTTTAACTGGTTAATTCTTGTTAAAATGCTATTTGTGGTACAGTTCCTAGTAATGTTAGTGAGTAAGTTATAAGTTTTCTTAGAACGGCCATTGAGCTCAGGCCGGGCGATAAAAAATATTGTATCGATTTATCTCTGTAATACTATTTTTTACCAGAGTATTTTGTTTGTTTTTTTGTAACTCTGAATGTTAATAGATTATTTGTTTAATTTCATTAAGCTAGCACTCATTTAAACTGGGATAGCTCAATGTTTCCTTATTTTGCCGGGCCAATTTATAGCTTAAAGTGTGTATTATTTGATTTCCAGAAACTAAAAATAAGGTGGCGTTCAACTATCGTTTTCTTGTTGAGCCTTGTGGAGCTGTGTATTTATTTTTTGGTAATTTCCTGTTATTAAGTATTTGCCAAGGTAAGTGACAACGAATATTAAGCCAAGCTATCAAAGATAATCTACCCCCTGAGGTCTTATGTTCTATTTTTAATTATAATTATGAATGCGAATTTAATATAACTAAAAGGCGAGGTTATATACTATTATTTTACTTTTTAGCTTTATTTTAATTGCTACTTATAAAAATACATATCAATATTTACTCTCTCTTGTATACTTGCAAAATTGTGCATTTGTCCTATTCTGTAATTATAACATGCTCTCTTGGGTACTGTACAATAAACAGATAAAAAAATTGGTACAATATTTACCAATGAAAATAATTTGTTTACATTTATTCTTCTCACAATTATGTAAATTACACGCAAAACTAACAATAACATACAAATCTAATTACGAACGAATTACTATTAACACGTCCATAATTGATTTATAAAAGTTTAGGAAATTAC
This sequence comes from Stenurella melanura, assembly GCA_963583905.1. Classification (NCBI taxonomy): domain Eukaryota; kingdom Metazoa; phylum Arthropoda; class Insecta; order Coleoptera; family Cerambycidae; genus Stenurella; species Stenurella melanura. The sequence continues at coordinate 79,367,042 of OY757309.1, read as the reverse complement.
AGCACCTTGTAAACGTAGCGAATTGTAATAGGATTATGCACTGAGAGCATGTTCTTAATAGTTTGTCATTAAGCGGAGTTGAAATGTCACAAAATCAATATCAAAGGTGAATGGTTGGTTTATTCACTCAAATGTGCTCGCAGAGCGAGTACGGTGGTGCACTTGAATTTACAACTCGAGTGATGATAAAAGCTTGTAAATTGTTTCCGGTGTCGTAGCACATGTTTTGTAAAAATGTTTATTTTATTCTTGGTTTGCGCGATATCTCATAGCGCAGTATTTTTATAGATTATTATAATGATAGGATGTAATACTACACCACATTGGACAAGGTGTAATTGAAACTGGGTAATTTTCGTCATACAGGGTGGTCTCCAGAGGCATGTAAAATACTATGTTTTATATAAAGTGTTTCATTATAATCTTAGAGCAAAATGTTATAAGGTTTTTGGTTAAGCACCAAAAAATATAAGGATGTATAAAATCTCGAGACTGTGTAGTATACAGGGTATCTCTAAGGTTCAAAGTAACTTAACGAGGATTAAGAAATAAGTGAAGTTAATTTTTAAATATTTTCGAAGTATGTTAATAAAACTGTAAAGAAATATATGAAAGTGAATTATTCTTTGTTTGCTTATACTTGCAATGAAACATATTCTTTATAGCATTTTACAAACAGCAGAAAAAAAACTATCTATGAGAACTAAAATAAAACTAACAGACGAGGTATGTAAGTAAATTTATTTTAGTACTTTGTTCTCATTTTAACTGAATCTTCATAGCCGTAGGGGGTTATGTGGATACTGGTTTATTCTGCATAGCCGTAGAAACTAGTGTTAGAATCAGAATTGTTCAGTAAGAAAGACAAATTGATTTTAGGATTCTAATTGCTAGCATAACCAGAATTCAGGTTGTCGAAAGAATGCATAGATTGTAAATCAATAATTTTACAAATGGTTTTTATTTTAGTTCTCATAGATAGTTTTTTCTGCTGTTTGCAAAATGCTGTAAAGAATATGTTTCATTAAAAATAAATGATCAGGCGTTACCGTATGCGAATATCTATTAGACCCAAAATTCTTATTTGCGTTATGTGCATGTAAAGTCTTTCTCTCGTCGCTGCCCCACTGCACATCTTACTTAAAGTTTGTTTGAAACACTATAACTGTTTTGTTGATTGGAAACGAAGAAGACAAAACACAAAATTTTTAAAAGACCGGATCTTTGTGAACGTACGACCTGGAAGGTTTTACTACATCGCTATCATAAGATCGAAATTGGCATTCTTGCCACATCATAAATTGCAAGGGCCAGATCATAAATTTTAGCCTACAGGAATAAAAGAGAGACGGCATTTTTTGACGTTTACTGAATTTGAAACGACTATAATTGTATTGCTCTGTGGTCCCTGCGATTTGCCTACTAGAGTCGATTAAACTTTTACTTGTCATGTGTATTGAGTTTTCTCATTTTCTTTTGCACACAAAGTGGCTCAGCCGACGAAGCAACCTTTGGACCGGTCAAGTTAATGTATACTGGACTATATGCGTTTTATTTACAGTGCTTTTGTGTTTGCCTTATGTACAATTCAACTTACTCAGATGTCAAGTATTGTACTTTCACTATGTGCACTAGTGATCTTAGGTAATAGTGTATTATTTAAAGAGAAGTAATGTAGATAATAACTGACGCAGATGAAGTTTGCAGCGCGAGCCGTAGGCAAGTGCTGTACATCATCAAGTGAACTGCGCTAGAAATCGAAACTGCAATGACGGGTGATTCAGTTTGGTATTCGCGCCCCTGTATCTTTTCTATTTCAACAAAAAGATGCAACAAACCATATATATTTGTAAATCGCTTATCCAGCTCTGTCAAATGACTTCCTTAAATCATCTTTGTGATCATATATGCCATATCATATATGTTCTTGAACATGTATATATCCAACGCGTGGGCAATTATTTATGTTTAGAAGCGAACGGAGGCCTCTTGGAACATATGAAGTAACAAATAATGTTGTTATTTTCTTAACTGTTAGTAGTTTTTTTATTGGTAATTATTATTTATTTGTAATTGTCCATAAATTAACGTCATGATTAATTTTTCTTCACTAGTGTAAATCCATTCAGTATAGTATAGTATAAAACAAAAACTAATAACACAATCGCAAATAACAGTATTTCCAATTTGACTTTTGACTAAAAATGTCAAATTTCAATTGTTTCCTTGGTTAACTATGTTGATTCCGAAACAAAACTTTTGAATGAAGTTTTATCATATTTTAATAATTTTCTCGAAATTTTTCTTATGGAAATGTATAACTTTTTTACACAGGTGAATGCAGAAAAGAATCTCTACAACAATCGACAAAAAAAGTATAGCATACCCTTTTGAAAAAAAAGTTGACTATCATTACTTTGGCATATATGATCACAAAGATGATTTAAGGACCTTACTTGATTGAGCTTGACAAGAGATTAACAAATATATACGGTTTGTTGTACTTCTCTGTTGAAATACAAAAGATACAGCGGCACGAATACCAATCTGAATCACCCGATATAGACTTAGTCCCTCATAGTCCAGTAACTCAGGGATTTTACCTACAAAAATTATTAACAGCAAACCAAGCAATTTAAAAAATTGGAAACTTTCCATAGAATTCAATGAACTATTTCCAATACAAATGACGAACATGCGTCCTCTTCAAAATGGTGGCCAAAGTTTGCGAAAAACAGTTTTTCACGTTAAAAAAAAACTTGGCGCTGTATAAAAAAAAGTTGAATAGCAAAGTTGTGTAACTTTTTAATACAGATCGAGATGGCCCGGTTCAGTCTTAATGAATTGCAAAATTAATTAGTTATTGCAAAAAACCGCTAAAAATCGCAATTGAAATACCTGTATCTCTGCGAAGAAAAGATATTCTTTAATGAAACTCGGTGAAAGCATAGTCCAAGATAAGTTGAATAAGAGCGTTTTTACAGATTTGCAAAATATTGCCAATTTTTTGCAATAGCTCATACAGGCTATCATTCTCTTAAACCGGACTGGTCCGAAAAGTTTCTTCAACAGTTGTACTAACATGTGAAATTATTGCATATATCACGAAGCGATCCCTAACATGTGAAAAGTAGGTCAAAAAATTAATTTTTTATTTACATAAAAAAACCTAGAACATTTTTGAGGTTTTAAATTATATTGGAATGCCATTATTCCCAATAGATAGTTGGCATTTTAGCATCTTTGCAAAAATTTCATTAATACGTTTACACATAGTTTTTCTTTTAGTTCTCATAGATAGTTATTTTTTCTGCTTTTTGCAAAATCCTATAAAGAATATGTTTCAATACTTAAACTATATTTTACAAAAGAACACGAAATTAATCGGCTTTGAATATAGAACAATACTTAATACTCAAATTAAAACGTAAGAAAATGTAACTTAAAAGATAACAAAAATGGACCATAGTCTCGAACTTAAGCAAAAAAACCGCTGCCTAAGGAATCACTACTTCCACATCCAGATTTTCTATCCAAGTCGCTTTAAAGGAAACATTTTGACTAGATTTGCATTCTAGTATGTGGAAATTATTGGTCATAGAATTTTAATAATATTTGGAGCAGATGTCATAGACAAGTTTAAGGCATTGGTTTCTACCATATACGTTAAAAATTAAGTTTTTAGTTTGCCCTAGTTATTTTCCGCTATTCACAACCTACCACGTCCCAACCCTTCAATGGAATCATCTCAATCGACCGACTTTTCGCATATTAAGGCTCGTTTCGTGATATGAGCAATATTTGCACATGCTAGCGCAACTGTTGAAGAAACTCTTTGGACTGCGCTGGTATAAAAATATGATGGCCGGTATGAGCTATTGGAAAAACGCGTTTTTTTTTTAAAGTCGATTTTTGCAAGAAATTGGCAATGATTTACAAATCTGTAAGAACTCTCTTATTCGACTTATCTTGCACTACGTTTTCACCGAATTTCGTTAAAAAATATCTTTTTTCACGAAGATACAGATATTTAAGAAAATTACGATTTTTAGCGTTTTTTTGTAATAACTAATAAATTTTGCAATTTTTTGAGACCAGACCGGGCCAGCTTGATCTATGTTGAAAAGTTACATAACGTTGCTATTCAATTTTTTTTTATACAACGCCAAGTTTCTTTTAAACTTAAAAACCGCTTTTCGCAAATTTTGGTCGCCATTCTCAAGAAAACGCATGTTCGTCATTTGATTTGAAAATAGTTCATTGAATTCTACGGAAAATTTCCGATATTTTACATACCTTGGTTTGCTGTTAATAATTTTTGCAAAAAAGACGCTATATTTTCGACAGATTTATTGGACTATCAGATTCGAACGAACTGTACGCAGTTTAAGTAGTTCGTATATCAATTTTATTTTATAATGTTAGAATATTTTTAATAAAATTATTACCAGAAAAGTTAAAGTCGCAATAGGGCATCATTACCGACTACAAATATCCATGTAACTAGAAAAACAAAAATTTTTAGCAGTGTACTTAACCTCGATAGCACCTTGTAAGAGGGAATCGAATCGTATTCAAGCAAAATTAAATTGATATTTGCACTCGATCGCGCCCGATTGCAATTTATACTTTTTCACTATCCGGCTGGTCTAGAAATGTTACCACCACTGAGGGATACAGAGCGTATACCTCAGTGGTAATTTTGATAAGTATGTATTAATTCTAGTGTTGTTAAGAGGAGAAATATCCTTTAATAGCAACCTATCTTGCTCATGATTCGATTGCATTTTTCAAATCCAGTAATTTATATTTCGATGAATTCTTCGAACAATATCCATTAGTTGCACATGCGGTCCTCCTAACTTTTGTATTGTCTGGCTACATGTACCCGAAAACAACAAACTTAATATCTGAAATCAATTTCAGTATCATCAAAAATAAATTCAGGCAAGTTTCGATATTACCAAGTTCGTCGCAATATTAAGCAAGTTTCAATCGTCTGCTATATGGCACTTGGATTGTTCGCGATATATACTATATCCAAAATGAACGTATTCCTTGAGGTTGTTTAATAAATTTCCAAAGTTTCAATGACACAATTTTCCTTCTAGAGTCTGTATTGGAGATTTTGCACTCCTGCTTGATACGCAAGGTAATGTAGTTAGTTCTGCTGGAACATTGAATCGTAATATATTTCTTAAGTATTACATATAGTAGTAATACAGTAATATGAGTGTTCAAAAATTTTGTATTTAGCTTTATGCTTTAAAATGGTAATGTGTAATTAAGAAATGTATACAATGCTTATAATAATAATAATAATATTTATTGTTGCTAAAACAAGAAATGTTACACACGTCAAATACATTGATAAAATACAGTAAAAAAACAAATTGTCAAAATAAAATGTATACATTCAATAAATTATCTATTGATATTAAAAGCACATTAAAATACACTAAGCCCAAGATAAAATTTTAATTATCAGTAATTACTGACACATCACAGTCTAAAAATTCATTGATGATGTAAAAAGCTTGGTATATTAAAATTTTTTTAATAAGTCGTTTAAAATTATTGATCGGTAGTACTCTGATCCAGAGGGGCAATTTATTAAAAAATTTAGGTCCATGGTAATTGAGGCCATTCCTGCTAGAATTTAATCTTAAGTAGTTCGGTCTTATGTTATCTCCATTTCGGTTATTGTGATTATGTACCTATTTCTGGAATATGTACTGTTCCAGATTATTTTTGATATATAGCAGTCATACATTGTAACATGCGGAATGCTCAATAGCATCCTTCGTTACGCTGTTAATATTTATTAGAAAAATTATAAGTTAGCTATCGGAAATATTATTCCCACAAACTTTAGTATTAATAGAGTACTCCTTAGACTATGATGAACATACGTCATCTGTCAGCAGTTAAAGTTCGCGAATACTAGATAGCGCACCAGGAATGATATTTCAACTAAATAACGCCGGGTGAAACTCTTTCTCGTTGAACCATTGCACTAATTAGACGTATTTATAATTTTGTTTGACCTGTAATGGGGATGTTAGAATTTGAAAAACCTCGTGATGATCACATGAGGTAAGATTTTAATTATTATACCGGTAAATACCGTCTAACATTTGAAATATTGTTTTAGGTTTTTCTTATATTCTTATAAATTAAGAATTAATTTCTTAATAACAAAACTTATTCACGTCTAATATGATTTTAACGTAGAAGTATTTCAACGTTATATTATTTGCTTTAAGCAAGATTTGAGATTATCTACATTCAATTAGCGATACCTACTACGTTTTCCACTAAGCAAACAATATTCATATGAAGTCAACTTTTCTATACCTACTACATTTTTAAATCCATAATCATCGGAGAACAGGATCACATTTAGGAATTTCCTTAATCAGGATAACCAAATAAAAGATAAGTACTTTTGATTACTACATGTAAAAGGGATTATTTTCACATGATTGTAGTTTTGGGTCATAAAAACCAAGTGTCTAAATTTAAAATATGAGATTCAAGCTAAATCTATTATAATTTTTTTGTTAGATTATATTTTAAATACGCTGTTATAATTAATCCGTTGTATATTAATTCATAGTTACTTATATCTTAAATTCATTGTCGCACATATTCCATCGTAGTATTAATTTTGTGGTTAATTTTATCGTGATTCCTTACTGTAAATATTTTATCGTAGTATTGTAATGCATCTCTGTTGGTAACATAGTAAGTCGTGGTTCATTTTGATGGTAATGAGAGTGTTTGAGGTTTACGAACTTTGAGATAATGTTACGAGACATATTTGTTGTGATATAGTTATTTTGTCTCTCGTAAAGGATCTCAAGTTCCTAATTTTGTTGTAATATATGATTTTTAATTTTGAGATAAATTTACGAGACTTATCTTCTGTAATATAGTTATTTTGTCTCTCGTAAAGGATCTCAAGTATATCTAATTTGTGTAATATATGATTTTAGTATTGAGGTAAAAGTTATGAGACGTATCTTTTGTAATATATTTTTGGTTTTCGTATACGCCTCAAATTTATTTTGCTGTTGAGCAAATTGTAATATAGTGTATCTTGTAATATAGTAAATTTTGTAATATGGTTTCTTTTGTATATATTTCTGTCTAATATTTTTCTATACAGTATCGTTGTTGCTGTGATAGTTCATTTTTTGTAATATAATATTTTTGTAATACAGTACTATTGTATATATGTAACTTCTGTCTTTTGTTTATCTTTAATTTTCTTTGATTACCCTAAGTAATCAATGGCGCCCAAGCCTTGAACTCAACGCCCTTTTGCTCTTCGTATCTTTACTGTGCTAGCCAGGTTAAACCAGTGACGCTAACCACGTCGTTCGTAGGGTGGCCCACACTTGAACAACTTGGGAAAACTTAAACCTTCTTTTCTTAGCCACAACATAGATATAAAAACTAGGGAAAGTTAGTAAATGGAGATTAACGAATTCTTGTTTAACACCTGCCCGGTACTCCCGATTCCTTATAATACGGATCACTTTCCGCTGCAGTCCGAAAATTCTACAAGTAGAAGGAGCATAGCCCCAGCTTATCAGGTCATAGGACATCTAGGACACTATGAGACTATAATAAGCAGTCTTTAAAACCTGAAGAGGAACCAATTTTTGAGAGATCTAATTAATACTATGTTTTTTGACAATTTATTTGACAGTTGTTCAGTATGTTGACACCAGCTGAGCTTTGGGCCTAAGATAACACCTAAAAATTTAACATTACCCGGATTCTCGTAGTCTTCAATTGCTGTACGAGAGCATAGTACATTAGTAGTCTTATTTTGATTTAGACTTAACTTATTTGCTATGAAATTTGTACTCCAAATCCCTTCCTAAGGGAGCTACACACCATAAAACGGATTAGGGGGAAACAATTTTTTTATAACTCAAACTATTGAACGTATTCTAATATACTTTTATATGCTCATTGTTTCACCTTTGTACCTTAATTTATGTAAAATAAACAGAGGCGTCTCGTTTGGGGGTTCTTGATAACTTTTCCTTTGATAGAAATTTCAAATAAAATAATATATAAATTCTGTACTCTTAGATGCATCGTTTTCGAGAAAATTTGATTGAAAGTAGGTTGGGCTCACGCATTAGTGTTCATTGTGAAGTATAATAAAATAAAAACAACTACATAAAAAAATGATTTTCAATTTGAGTAATAATAGCCTGTTTAAAAGTGAATTATTATTTGTTTGCTTTAATTGTATTAAAACATATTCTTTATAGGATTTTGCAAACATCAGAAAAAAGAAATATCTATGGGTACTAAAAGAAAAGTTAGGTGTAAAAATATTAACGAAATCTTTGCATTCTTTCGTTGCTAGTTGTTGAATGAGAATTTTCAAATAAGAAATTTTACAAATGCAATTTTAATTTGCTAGCATAACCAGAAGTCAGGTTATCTAATACAAGAGGAGATAACACAGCCACACAAAACAATTCTTTCTGACCTGGGGATCTGATCATGTTTACCATATGTTCTTGGGGTCGCTGAATCCAAATCCGATATCTATTTAACTCCGTCACATTAGGATTTTGCCATAACCTCAAAAAACCCATAATTTAAGCGATTTCGGCATCACACAGAAATCGCTTTAACCTTTTCTAGACAAAAATGACCCCCACTTTTTTATATCACGTCGATTGCAAATTAAATTTCCAATCTGATGATGTGGGGCACGACATTTTCCCGGAGGTTTTTTCCCAGCTTCGACGGCTATTTCTGCCAAATGAAAGCTAGCAAAATTCTGAAAAAATTCAGCGGTACACACGTAGAAAGACGTAATGAATCGTTTGGAGTAAATTGGTGCGCGCCTTGGTCTTCGAGATATGGCCTCTCGAAATCACCGGAAGGTGAAAATTGAATTTCTTTACCGCTTCCCAAGGCTATATCTCGAAAACGAAACGAGATACAAGGCTGCGGTTTACGCCATTCAATTTCTCTCGCCATCCTACATACCTCTGAATTTTTTCAGATTCTTGCCGGCACTTTCATATTCTTGCAAAATATCTAAGGTAGAGCATCTAGAAAATTCAGAGGCATGTAGGAAGGCGAGGTAAATCGAATAGAGTAAACCGTAGCTCTGTATCTAGTTTCGTTTTCGAGATATAGCCTTGGGAAGCGGTAAAGAAATTCGATTTTCACCTTCCGGTGACTTCCAGCGGCCATATCTCGTAAACCAAGGCACGCCTCGACCTCGGATTCACGCCAAACGATTTCTTACAGAAGCGAAATCCTCTGACCTTTCAGTTTGGCGGCCAATATATCACTTATAGAGCACTGGAAGCATATCGTGCTCCACATCATCGGATTGGAAATTTAATTTGCAATCGATCTATTTCCATCCATCCATCATTTTTGCGTAGTTACAGTTACAGCGATTTATGTGAAGAGATGTCGAAATCGCTTAAATTATGGGTTTCTTGAAGTTATGGCAATATCCTGAAGCGATGGAGTTAAACAGACCTCAGATTCTCTGTCAGCGTCCCCGAAAACATATAGTGAGCATGGTTAGATCCCCAGGCAAAAAATAATTTTTTCTTCAAGCGTATAACAATACTAACATTATATATTGCAACACGTTCTGGAGAAAGAGCCTATTTCTCTACCAATACAAATATTTTTCTTTTTTTTTTTCTAGGAAAAAAAAATGAAACAATGTACAATGTGCGGTTCAAAAGGAAGTAGAATAGTGACAGCAGTGGTGTAATATAAATGTATCTGATTTTCCACGCAGATAATTTACTAAATGCTGATCGTATTCAACCATCATTTATCCTTCGTCTCCCAGTTAAAGGCCTTCTTTTAATACTTCTTATCTCGCTTTTTAACTCTTATAAGTACAGTAACAAGTGCTGCCCTACTTAGTTTTGTACAGCAGTGTACAATAGTGTACATATCATACGACGAATTACAAATTCAAGTAGCTATGACTTGTCATAACTCTCAGTTTTAAATTCACGTCGGGTCGTTTTGCAAATTGAAAACAAAAAATGTCTGAAGAAATGCAGTGCACACCACCTGAATTACTTGAAATTGCAAATTCATCAGTGTCAACATTAATTCCCGCGAAATCCAAAAAAGTTCATGATAATGCGTACGATAAATTTATTAAATGGGCCAAGGACAACAACGTACATGTGTATTCGGAAAATGTGATGATAGCATATTTTACACATTTATCCAAAAAACTGAAAAGTCCAACTCTATGGACGCAATATTCAATGGTAAAATCTAAATTAAACGTTAAACACAATGTAAAAATTGACAACTATTCTACATTAATTGCCTTTTAAAGCGACAAGGCGACAATTATAAACCTAAAAAGTCAAAAGTTTTATTTAAAGAGTTTGATGAATTCCTTAATAAAGCACCTAATGATAAATATTTACCAATAAAGGTATGTACGCACTTAAAATGATTAGTATTAAATTAAAGTCGCATTTTTTTATTTTGACGCTTGAAGAAAAAATGGTATATGTCACTCGGAGTAGATAGACGAGTAAAATTGGGAAGCAAAGACGCTTAGTTTCCGAGAAAAAAAAAACTGGCGTAGAACCAAACCAGACTTGGTGCAATTCTTTAATTAGGTGATCGTGTACATGAAACAACTTTTCACGACATTTTCTGGTGGTCTGGAACTTTTTTATTTCGAAAAAACTGTTAAAAAATGAATTTTCCATGAAACATGTTTTTTAACGTCCCCATCGTTATATCTTTAAAAATAATTGTGCTAAGGAACTGATTTTTTTTTTAAATTGAAGTAGACACAACAGCGCTTCTAACTATGTAAAATGTGATTGTAAAATATATTTTGTTTAATTGCTAAAATAATAGCAAACTTAAAGTTGTTATTTTCGTGAATGTATTTTTCAGCAATCGAGAAAAATTTTTATTTATGAAAATATGTATATACATGCTGTGAACAAATTGAAGCCAATATATGAAAAAAGTTTTTAGAATCATAATTTTTGATGTGCAGGTTATAGTATGTAGTCAGCGATTTTTTGCACGCCCGGCTCTCAGTATTCTGCTTACCGCCTGCGGACTACGGTTGTTGGATTCATGTGTACTAATCGGGCTTTTATTAACAGCTCCAAAATAGGTACGAACCTACCTTTTGTTGTTTTAAGGTAAAAAATATTTAAAAGCAGGTAAATATAAATCATTGTTATAAAGTAAGTACCCACCTAATAAGTAGGTTATTACACATTTTTGATTGAATTAAACCAAGACGCAGGAATAAAACAACTTTATTTTTTTGCAACTATTTTTCTATTGAAAAATGAGTATTTAGTTACGTAGGCCCTGCGTTAAAAGCATTCTAGTTCGTCTGTACATTCATCGAAACCTTTAAATAACAGTATTTCAAGTACGGCATTTACACTCGTTACAACATTTTAGGCCTTCTTTAACACAATCATATTTTCGATTTTCACAATTTTTATCTGAACAATAAATACTTAATGAAAATATTGTCCAAACATCGTCACTTAAATTCCGTCCTGAACCATGTGCATTTATAAGTGTAGTTGGCATATTGCTTCTGTACGATATTCTATAAGTTGATGCATAAACCTGCAATAGTTAACTAAATGTATTATAGATAGGAAATCTATGATTTAAATATATATGTTTACCTTAAGAATGGGTGGTAAAAGGTGCCTTCAGTTGAAGGAAGCTCCGTTTGTTGTTGTTGCTAATTTGATCCTTAGGTCGTTTAATATCTGAATTTGTTTACTTTTGTTTTTGTGCAGTACTAGAATCAATTTTGTAAAGATTTTTAAAGCTTCGTCTTTAGACAGCAATGGCAATTCCGATAATTTTTTAAAAGCAACAATATTCTTTAAGAACATCAAACGCAGATTTTTTAAATATTAAAAAAAAACAATTAGTGGTGTCGCAACCAGTAAAACAATGAAGACAAGAACAAACTGTAGTTCATAAACTTTGCACTACCTTCTATATTTACAAAAATTGTCTGCTAGTGAAAAAGGGAGAGTAAGTAAAATTAATACATCTATATCAACTAATTTCAGTAATGTTTGTTTGCTAAATTTAGTTTCGTACATTGCATGCAAAATCATCCTGGTATATCTTGCTGTTTGCTAAATAGATTTTTGGTCATTTCTGAACGACGTTTATGTAGTGAAACTACTTTTTCTGTTAATTTAAATCCTCCATCTATTATTAATATTTCGTATTCGATTAAGTACTGTGCAGCATCTGTTGCAAATCGGCGCGACGCGGCGCGGCGGCACTGTATGATTGCAAAAAACGTTCATGTTTTCAAAACTTGTCTACCTATACGACAGTCTATATGATATTTTAATTAAATTTCGTCATTTAAAATATCTTTTCTTACACAATATTTCCGCGATGTCGTCTTTTTTCAGCACTAGATATTAGTGACAACAAACCTTGTATCCTAAGTCTTGGTACCACATATTTTCTTACAAATAATGCGCTCCATTATTTTAGAAAACTAAATTGCGAATATTCTACAGCATCGTATTTATTTAAAACTATTTATACGTATACTCTAAATCCCGCAAACTCCTAATATACGATTCAAATGTATTGACCCCTCATTTTAACCGCGAAATCTCAAAAATGGCGGACCAGAGAAAATTTGAGAAAATATTGTGTTCATTATGTGTCTATTGTGAATTATTCACTAAAGTTTGAATAATGTACATTGGACGGTTTTGAGGTTCTGCTAAGTTATATTGAAAAATACCCTACTTTTTAAGGAAATTTTGACCATACCAGTTTTAAATTCATTATATCTTGAAAAATATGCCTACTATATGAATAATATTTTGGATACCGATAAAGCGCGGCATTTTTTGTACGAAGAAATTCTTTCATCATTTTTTATTCTAAAATTTGGCAGTTATTGTCAAAAACGTGACTTAATGTTTATTCGGCTATTTATCAAGATATTTAAAAGATTTTTAATAAACTAGTTAATCATATAAAAGGTAAGGATTTTCAGAAAAAAGAATTGGTATATATCAAATATTAATTTAGTTATCAAGTGCACTAGATAATATTGCAGAACCCGGGCAATAATATTATCTATTGCACTTGATAACTAAATTAATATTTGATATATATCAATTCTTTTTTCTGAAAATGCTTACTTTACTTATTTTATATAATTAACCATTTTATCAAAATTTTTGTAAATACCTTGATAAATAACCGAATAAACATGATGTGTTTTTTAGAATAACTGCAAAATTTTAGAATAAAAAATTATGAAAAAATTTCCTCGTACAAAAAATACCACGCCTTATCGGCATCTAAAAGATTATTTATATAGTAGGCATATTTTCAAATATATAATGTATTTAAAACTGGTATTGTCAAAATTTCCTTAAAAAGTGGGACATTTTTCAATATAACTTAGCAGCACTTCAAAACTGCCCAATGTACATTATTCAAATTTCAGTGAATGATTTACAATAAACACATAATTTTTTCAATTTTTTCCGTTCCTCCGTTTTTGAGATATTCGCGGTTAAGGTGAGGGGTCAATAAATTTGAATAGTCTATTAGTTAGACGCATCTTATCCTACCTTCCATACGCGGTGTACAATAATACATATGACTAATTTAGCGCGCTTTAAAAAAAATCGCTGTTGCCAAACGATACACATTGGGGAAAAAATAATTATATCAAAAACTTTTCTAATGTTTGGGCTACATTTGCTTCACTGTATGTGTATAAAAATTTTCAAAAATAAAAAAGTTTATCGATTGGTGAAAATTGTAATACGTAAAATTCAAATATCTAGTTTTCCTAATTTTTAAATAAATGAAATTGCGAACTGTGTAAAAACCATTAGTACAGTTAAAAGCGCTATTGTGTGTACTTTAATTGAAAAAAAAAAACAACGTCGATAGCAACATTAGTTTTGAAGATATGACGGTGGAAACAAAAAAAAACACATTTTATTTAAAATGCAATATTTTCCCTTTTTTTTAATTTAAAAAGGTCCAGACCACGAAAAAATGTCGTGAAATACGATTTCATATGCCCAGTGACATGCTTAACAAAACCTACCATGTTTGACCTGGTTCTACGCCAGAAAAAAAAAACGGCATGATAGAGTCTCGAATTCGCTCCTCTAAGAAGGCACATTACATGTTTCGCCCAGTTGCTCAGCCTCGCCTTGCGCCTCGGCTGATCAAACTTCTGGGCTTCACGCATAATGTTCGCTTTCTCCTCCTAGTAACATAATATACTATTTTTCTTGTGTGGCTGTGTAATTGTTCGACTTCAAAGATATTGTCAAATAAACGGGCAAAAATTGCAACATATATTTTTTAAAGTAGTTTTGTTAGAGTTTGTCCATCATCTTTGATAGTAGTTAATTGATTATTTAATTTTTTTCTCAAACATTTCAGAAATTGTTCATAATAAACAAAGGGTTTGTGAAAACGTTTCCTAATCTTGCATCCCAACAGAGTTTCATTGATTTCTTGACTATCTCAAGAAGTGAAATAATCAATATAATACTGGTGTCATTGGCTCATATTTAAAATTTCTGGCTATACGGACTGGTCGCTAAAGTGTCAGAGAAATAATTATCAAATTGGAGCATCAAAATGTTTGTATTCTGTAGCAGATTGGTAAGACAATAGAACTGCACATAAATAAAACAATACCTATTGCAAAAGAACTTTAGTGCTTTGGGTAGCGATATAAATGTAATTTGTTTACTGTAATGTTCTATTACCATCTTGTCGGCAGTAAATTTAATGTTTTCATAGAAACTACACAGACACATCGCTGTAGATCTTTATATTCGGGTGAATCGGAACAATAGTAAGATAGAACTAATGTAATTATTTCAGCATATCTACGCTGTTACATCTCCGTTGTAGCTACATGGAGGCATATAACTGAAGACAACGTCCCAAACCTGTTGTACGGCGTTCTCAATACGACACAAACCATTTCGTTATTTAACTATCCAGGAAACGACGAATGAAATCGATATTCCTGAATTAAATTAGCGTGTTCACAATTTCTCGTAGTGCAAATACTTGATTGGTGGGATTTTAGTAGTCCGCCTTTGCAGATTACTAAAACTCGAAACTTTTTTCGAATCTTTTCTCCCATATCTGACGAGATGAATTGCGTAGATGGCTTAAACCTGAGCAGTAGTAAACGACGTGGCTATTTTGTTAAAATTGTCCAAAATGAACGGTGATAATGTCTTTATAATAGTAACTAATAATAATTTTTATTAACCATTTGTTATGATACAAATTTTGTATATATGGCAAGTCAGAAATATAGATAAAATAAATAATACAACAGTAACAATGAAATAAATAAATAACAAATGAATGAAACCAACATATCATCACAGAACACATTAACGATAATTTTACATACATCAGAAATATAAACATACATACCCACATAGACACATACATAAATACACATATATGTACAAAGCAGATAATCAACTCTCAAGAGGTAGGTTATAACAATTAATCAGAAGAGAAATAGTACATACAATTGTGTAAAATGTCTAACAAATAAATAAATACAATTATATAGTATTTTACGTAATGACGTCGCTTAATAATTCATCTATTGTGTAGTATCCTTTTCGTACAAGGATTTTTTTAATGGTAATTTTGAATTTGCCTATGCTCATGTTTTGGATATTATTTGGCAATCTGTTATATAATTCAATAGAGTTATATTGAGGTGACTCTTTGAAAGTCGATGTCCTATGTAAGGGAATTGTTAGAATATTATTATTTCGGGTATTATATAAATGATGCTCAGACAGACTCACAAAAGCGTTAATATTATTTTTGACGTTTATTAGACATTTATAAATATAGATACATGGCATCGTCAGGATTTGTTTGTTTATAAATGTAGATTTGCAGCTTTCTCTGTAGTCTAAGTTAAACAGGAATCTCAATATTCTCTTTTGTATAATAAAAACTCGCCTAGCATGGGATGATCGACCCCAGATACAAATATTTAGCGACATGTGTGAATATGCTAACGCATAGTAAACACTAGTGAGTCCAACTTCGTTTAGCATATCTTTAAGTTGCAATAATGCAAAGTAGGCTTGATTAAGCTTTTTACATACGTGATTAATATGCTGTTCCCAAGATAAGTTGCTATTTACCAAGGTGCCAAGAAATTTCGAGTAATCACTTAAAATTATACCAGGTAAAGTAACCATACGCCGTAAGTTAAAATTTAGAAATAATGTTTTATTCTCGTTCAGCATTAGTCTGTTTCGATCACACCAGGTACTCATCTCACTCAATACAATATTAATTTTATTGGATAGTTCTTCCGGGTTTGTAGCAGTTACGGTTATGGTGGTGTCATCCGCATACATAATGGTGAAGCCATTTTTGATAAAATTTGGAAGATCGTTTACATAAATCAAAAACAACAATGGGCCTAATATAGATCCCTGAGGAACTCCCAAGAGAATATCAAAAATGTTCGATTGCACTTCATTGCAGTTTACACGCAGAGTTCTGTTCTGCATGAATATGCAGTAACTTATCAGCTAATATATCTTTATCAACAGAGTCGAAAGCTTTTGAGAGGTCAAATAGAATTGTCACAATATACTTACCACTGTCCAATTCCTTATAAATAAAATCAAACAATTTAGATGACGCACTCTCAACTGATCTACCCTTTCTAAAACCATGTTGGGAATTTGATAATATATTATATTTTTCTAAAAATATTATTACCCTATTGCTGATGATGCGCTCGAAAATTTTTGATATTACACTTAGTAATGATATTTGACGGTAATTTTCCAGATCATGCTCACAGCCTCTTTTTAGTATCGGAATAACGGACGAGATTTTTAGTGCATCAGGGAAGTGGCCATTTGAAATAGATTTATTAATTAGGTGTAACAACGGGTCAATTATGCTTGATGATATACTTTTAATTATTTGTACAGTTAAACCGTCTAGGCCTGATGACTTTTTGTTTTTCAGTTCATTAATGGCTTCAGTCAATTCAGATTTGGTAACATCACGAAGAAGCATAGAGTTTACGGTATTTTCAGATACTGTAGAAGGTAATGATAAATTATAACCAAAATATCGTTTTGCATTCATTGGGGCTATGGTTACAAAGTGTGAGGCAAAACAGTTTGCAATTCTATTACTATCAGATACTATCTCGTTGTCTATATTTAATTCAATGAGTTTCCTTAAACCTTTCGTTTTGCCAAGTCTTTGATTCACAATATCCCAAGTTATTCTCGATCTATTTTCGGCATTATTTATTTTGTTATTATAATAAATTTGTTTAGCATTTCTAATGTTTATTTTATGCCGCCTTTTCCTATCACTATATATTACAAGGCTGTTGTGATTTTGGGTACCTTTAAGGTTATTGTATAGGTTTTTAAGTGCTAGCCCTTCTTGAATTATTTCATCACTTATCCAATCCGTTTTTATTATTTCTTTTAGACTTTTTGTATTTGAGAGGGCATGATACATCGAAACACCATTGTATATCTCTTAAGAAAGTGTTAAAAGCTTCACTTGGCTCTAAAGTTGAGATATAATCCCAGTTAATGTTGGACAGCCTTACATTGAATTCATGAAGATTTTCTTCTGTAACAACTCTTATTAACTTAGATATCTTGCCATCATTATTGTTATTTGTTGAAGTTCTAATGCTAAAGGAGAATAAATGCGCAGAGTGATCTGCTAGTTGTGCGTTGTATACCTGTACCTTATAACTTGAGATCGGCATATTAGTCACTAAGTAATCTATGGCTGTGGAGCTCATGTGACCATTTACATTTTGAAATATGCGTGTTGGTTCCTTTGTGGTAATATCTAATTGAAATGATTCAAACATGTCACATAATAGTTTAGTTGATAGACATTTGTCAAACAGGTTAATATTTAGATCACCACACAACACAATGAAGTCATATTTCTTTTTCGTAACAAAATTTAAAGCTAATGTCAATTTATTAAAGAAAATATTGACATCTGCATTAGGAGGTCTGTACACACAGCATATTACAGCCTTAATATTTTGCTCCAAAATTACCACTATACCACACATTTCGATGTGACATTCTTCGGCTAGTTCCTTAAACATACACATTTCATTGAACACTATGTTAGAGCTAGACCTAACGTATATTAGAGAGCCACCGTGAATATGATTACTACGTGAAAAATGTGAAGCAAGTTTAAAATTTGGTAATACAATATGGTCAATATCGCGTCCAGAAAACATTAAGAAATGCACTTTTCAATATTCGCTGTTATATCCACCGGTAGAAGAAATCGATTAGAGAGATTTTATTTCGGTGGATGACTGGTTTCGTGCGGTTGGTTAAAAATTTTGAAAGGTCTCTATTGAGTTTCGGGGTTTTCTTCACAACTTTGACATTTGTTTTTGTCTGTTCACAAAATATTGAAAATAACCTTGTGACCGTTGTGTTTAAGACTTGTGTTGTGTTTTTCAAGTTGTTTTTTTACCAATATTAGTAATATTTATTTGCTTTCTAACTTGACATGGAGAATGCAAATAAAGTTGCTTGTATGCTAATGTAAAAATGTTCGTACTCTTAAACAATGATTTAAAAAAAGTATAAGGCCGGCTTTCGGCCCCTTTTATTTTTGGGCAAAATATTTCGGTTTTATTTTTTTTTAGCATATATATGCAATATCTAAGCGATTTCACCCCAAACGGAACCACGTCGTTTTTCCTGGGTAACGCAAAGAGTATATCTGAAGTTAAAATATTGACTTATCTTAACTAAATTCAAGATAATGAACTTTAAAGATTTTGGCAATAATTGCTCCGTTCTTAATATTGACAGGCATAAAGAAAAAAGAGGATTCCAATAATACCTGCAACAATATGGAAATAACAGGGGGGTTTTATATAGTTGGGGGAGTAAAAATGGTGTTATCTTCTCTGGCGATGAAGAAAAAGAATATAAAATTCCTTTTTTATACCAGCTGTACCTGTATGCTGATGGTGGGTGTTGTGGGGGAGATAAGATGTAAAAATAATCACTCAGTTTTTAAATGTGACAAATTTCTAGAACTCAGTGTCTTAGACAGAGAAAGAGAAACACAAAAACTCAAGTTGTGTATCAATTGTTTGAAACCAAATCATGCGGTTGAGGAATGTAATAAATCATCATGCAAAAAATGCGACAAAAAACATAATATGCTATTACATTCAGACTCTCCCGGCGAATTCAAAGACGGCCGGCGGCTTCCAAGTGGAGAAATAAATTATTTTAATTCAAGTACAGTGTGTCATGTCACCTCGTGCCACTGTATTGAAAATGAAGACGTAGAATTGAATGAAATAAATGACAATTTATTAAAACAGACGGACGTTTTGTGGTGAAAATTCCATTTAAGGAAGAGGAAATAAATATTGGCAAATCAAAAGAAACGGCATTAGGTACAAAGATTTCATTATTTAGAAAAGAAGTTATCAAAAAATGACAATTTATAAAAGCAATATGTACAATTTATGGCTGATTATGAAAAGTTAGGGCATATGAGAGAACTACCGGTTGATATAAATGATTTAAAAGATGACGGATCAGTTTATTATGTACCACATCATGCGATTTTAAAAGACTCAAGTTCGACTACACCGTGTCGAGTTGTCTTTGATTTTTTCTGCGAAAACCGACGAAAATTTATCGTTAAATGACGTTCAATATTCGGGCCCAGTTATTCAAAGCGACTTTTTTGACATATTGTTGCGATTTCGTATATACAACTTTATAATAAGCGCGGACATATCTAAAATGTATCGTCAAGTTTGGCTTAACCCGGAACATACTCGTTTCCAAAGAATATTTTGGCGAACATCTGAGGCAGACAATATTAAATGTTATGAGTTTTTAACAGTGACATACGGCATGGCGGCTTCATCACATTTAGCCACGCGACCGGTAATTCAGCGAATTTAGCGATTAATGATAAGAAGCATATTATATTACTAATTTTTTATGCTATATTGTATTTGTATTCTCTATTGTATTATTAATTATAAATAAAAGTTGTTTACTTACTTACATGAGCAAAAAACTTATGAGAGTTTTTTTGCAATTTCTTTTATACAAAAAATCAACACCACCTCAGGCGCTTGTTACGAATTCTCCTATCCGCTTAAACTAAAATCACATTACTTATTGTTACTGGCAATGAGCAGATCATTTAAGTTTATAGCCATCAGCTCTCTGGCTATCGCTGGTATATAAAAGTATTTAAACCACGTTTAAAATTTTTGTGGTGATGTGTTATGTCATTTTCGTTGAACTGTAAATCTTTAAATTCAACCTTAATTTTTTTTAACAGAATTACACAAAACAGATCGTACTTTCTTGAGAATTCGAAATCTTTAATACAACGTAGTTTATAAACATTAGTTTGAAGAAGGACGAAACCTCAAGAGAATTTCAGAGTGATTTATAAAACAGATAGAGAAAAGTTAAAATAACATCGTTTTCAAGACCTTTAAGGAATGAAATCTACGACTTTTACTTTAACTGTCTATATATTTCAATGTTATATATGGTTGAACTCCAGAATACATTAGAGCATAAAATAATTAGTAAACTTTATTGTTTTCCTACAATGTTTAGATATATTTATTTACACTCTAGCCCCTGCCTTAATAGATATTTTAGATAATAGATATTAATTTCTAGTATCAAACTGATTGTATATGGGTTAAAAAAATATTCGCTACCCTAAGAAAGATACTTTGTTTGAAAATACAGCATTGTAATTATTGCAACTGTTGCATTCTTTAAAGATCTCAATGTCACAATCTCGCTAAATTACGTAAAATCATATTTGAGCAATAAAATAAATTTTCTGAGGATAACATTGTCCGACAAAATAGATTTTCAGATTTTCCAGCACGACGCGTGGAAATCTCTCGGAGGAAGTGGAGGGGGAACGCCATGTTTTCGAAAATTTTCGCAGGGGAAAATAGTTGTAGATTGGGCGCAATTAAGCCATACAAGAAGTTACAAGAGGATAAGTATAAATTAATTTTTTATACGCGGATACCTAGACTATTATGTGTCAGAGGGCACTAAACGTCACCCGATCAACACCAGAACCTTTTCAGACTGTGTACGATACTAACGGCACCCTTATGACAAATTGGATCAAAATCCGTTTGCCAGTTTCGATACTATCGGACCCCCATACATGCATACATTCAGACAACAAGAGTTCTTCAAGGTAGCTCTTCTTTTTCGTATTTTTATAAATGATCTACAGCCATTTAAAAACAACGAATGCCTTCCATGTTACTCAATTTGCTGGTGATATGGCAGTTGCATCAATGGCAGATATAGTGCATAAGTTGTCAAGTAATGCAAACATCTACACCTCACTGATGAATAGTAGTACAGACAATGAAGGCAATATTTTGTAAAAACCTCACAAAAATTAATAAAAGCATCATCTCCGAGGTTTAAGTAGGTAATAAACTGTAGAATGGAATGATGCATTCTTTGCACTTCCAAGTTCCGGGAAAATTCAACAAAATTTGGAAAAACTTTATGATTTTCGGTTTTCTTGCTCTAGCGGCTAAAATAATGAAAGTACAGAAAAAAGTTTTCAATAAAATTTGTAGCTCGTCTCTTTCTCTACAAAAAAGGTCTTTATAGATTTTTGTCTTATTTAAGTCGTTTAGGAGATAAATCCAGTTTTCCACTTATAGTTTTAAGCCTCTCAGAAATGCCCGGAAAATGAGAATTCTCTGGGAGTTTCGTACGACCGGACACATCAATCGATAATTCTTATTATTCAGAGCCGCTAAAAAAATGAAAACAACACAAAATGTAGAGAAAAGTCTCAGCTTTAATATGGAACTAATCACAAAATTCATAGAAAATTTTATCATAGAGAAAAAGTGTTAGAAGATGGCTTAGTAAACTTTATACAGTTTACTTTTTCACTGCATGGATTCGATTCCGCGCACTTTAGCCTATATTTTGTAAAAATTTCATTGAAGAATGTTAAGAAACAAATAAGTTGTGTATGATTTACTGTATGATTGTGCATTTTCTGAACGTGTATGAATAATGGAGACAAATTCAAAAAGTACTGCATGCATTTAAAAAACTCTTAAATCATTCGAAATAATATGTTTTATTGTACTTACCTATAATCCAAAAATTAAGACTGTGCTATTATTATTAATTAAGATATAGATAACTCAACTCCAAAATTTGGAGGTGATTGATCGATGGGAAATATACCCTCTACTTTGATCGCAAGGCATATTTTTCCAACAAAAGTAATTGCAATAAAATGTTGATTGGATTAATATATCATTATATAAGAACATATAAGCAAAATGAATGATCATTCTAACGGCTCCCGGCAAAGATATGAATAAATCTGTGGATCAAATGTGCAAAGTTTATTAAGCCCTCTTCTGACACTTTTTCTCTATGATAAATTTTTTTATGAATTTTGTGATTAGCTCCACATTAAAGCTGAGACTTTTCTCTACATTTTACGTTATTTTCATTTTTTTAGGGGCTCTGAATAGTAAGAATTTGATCGATGAGTCCGGTCGTACGAAACTACCGGATAATTATAATTTTTCACGCATTCCGAAGCGGCTTAAAACTATAAGTGGAAAACCCGATTTATCTTCTAAACGGCTTAAGTAAGACAAAAGTTTATAAAGGCCTTTCTTGTAGAAAAAGAGACGATCTACAACTTTTGTTGGAGACCTTTTTTCTCTATTTTCATTATTTTGGCCGCTGGAGCAAAAAAACCGAAAGTCAAAAAGTTTTTACAAATTTTTTTGAATTTTCCCGGAACTTGGAAATGCAAAGAATGCATCAACTCATTCTCCAGGTTATTACCTACTTAAATCCCAGAGATGATCCTTTTATTAATTTTTGTTACCCTAAATGGCTAATTTGCCTGTACTATAATTATCGTAACAAATTTGGACTAAAACCTAATGGGACAAAAACCCAACTGTTTTGATGTTTGCTAATAACACTCCTGATTATAGCTTATTAGTAAAAATCAATAATTTATTTTTAGAAAACAGTACACTGTAACATTATTAGGTAGAATTATTGATAGTAATTTAAACTGGTTTGAACATATTGAAGAAAAAAAATTCAGTTCGGAAACCTCGTTCTTATGTGAGTGTAGAACTACTTAGAACTTATTACGCATGAGGTACAGTCACTATTAAACAATGGCATTCTCTGCTGGGGCAACTCTAGTAGTTAATGATTTATCCATTATACAAAAAAAAAAAACTAGGGCTATGTTCTTCAAACGTTCCACCCACTCATGTAGAGATTTGTTTGTTTTGCTTGGAATACTAACCCTGCCAGCTTTATATCTTCATCATATTGTTTGTTTGTTAATTAGAATATTAATCGGGTCAACCATTTTTTCGATCGAAATATACAATATACCTTAAGACACACGATGACATTTTATGCCTAAACACAATCTCTCTACTGCTAGCCTGGTAAGATATGTAATCATCTCTTCCTAATTATTTAAAAAAAAATTGCTGATTTAAAATTGTTTAAATCAAAATTTAAAAAAATTCTATACAAAAGCAATTTACAATGTGCAAGAATTTTTTAGTATTACTTTTTAACATTGGTGATAATATTGCATCGCTGTTTTATATTATTTTTTTGTATACCGTATGTTTCTTACTTTTTTAAAACGTATTTTATTATTTCATAACTATTGCATTTACATAGATTTTATTTTTTCTAATTCTTTGGGACTTCCTGCCATAGATTTTATGTTGATTAGGTCATCAATATATTTTTTTTTGTTGGTAGTTTCCCATAACTACGTTAATAAAATCTTGTGACCATGTTTTCATCTAATTATTGAAAATCAATATTTTATTCTATTATTGTGACGTTTTTATATACATTTAATGCATGTCTACTTAAATAAAGAGTATTATTATTATACAAAATCACTTTTTTGTGTTTCTGAGATCTCAAAACGTAAAAATTTGGTGATATATCAATTTTGGTTTTATATCAATGGGCTTGTTCTATGATATTCTTTTTATATGGTTTTTATACTTTTTCATATAGTACTCTAGTATTCTCATTATACACTTAAAATTACGAATATTAACATTTTCCGTTCTCGAGATATAAGGGGTTGAAATTAGTAATAGTTGCAAAAACCGAGCGCTCATTTGTGACGTCACTATACGCAAGTGACGTAGGAAAAATGGCTTTCTGGGACTTTTAAATTTAATGTGAAAAGTCGAAAAACATGCGTATAGTGACGTAGCGTCTAACCACGCCCCATTTTCGCAAGATGGAGATTTGTAGTGGTTTTTAAGATACTAAACGTGCGAGTAAGATTCTGATTTTTTGCAGATCCATTAATTTATACTTGCACTTTCGATTTATGAAATAAAAAAAATGCCGAACAAGCCCATTGCAGTAACTTTCCGATTCCGATTTTTATTGGTAAGGAGGTAAGAAGTAAGTTTTTAGTTCCATGAGCGTCTTTGACTAAGATGATTCTTGATATCACTGTATATCGAGTCGACAAATATTCTAAGTTTTAAAACGGAAATGTATTTAGTGGTAGCTGTTCTTTATTGACCGTGTATACTACATTTGCATAGTAGGTGTTTTGTGCTAACTAAAAATGGTTGTTGTATTATTATCTCCTAATATATTTCTACAGGTTTAATGCATGTAATATATGGATCATGAATATTGTTAATACATAATTTGTTTTACAAATTGATTTGATATATTCATTGAACTACTTTTGTTAATTTTCTCTCTTATTTCTTAATAGTTTAATCAGTTTCAGCATTATATTTTGATTGTCATTTCCATAATAGAGTTGTTCTCCGCCGCGGTTACATTCGCTTAAGGAGTTTAGCAGCTCAATATTGTTATCAAAATCTTGATCTAAGTCGTTTACAAGAGGATTGGTATTTATACATGGCTGGTCTCCACAAAATTAGTATATTGTTGAACAGCATTCTCCAGATTTCATCAAGCCATAAGATTCTGTAGCACATGCAGTGAAGCAGAAGGACATAGTTCTAAATAAATATTGTACATGCATTTGAATTCTAGATATCTCATAATAGGAGGATATTGTCTCTCATCCATAGCGTTTTCATATTTTTCATCAATTAATATCTTTGCCAAATGTTAAGATATCAGGTGATTAAAAAGATGTAAGACCTCTTAACATACTTCCAACCCTTTCAAAACTTATTAAAAAATATTGGAAGAAGTTTATATAAATAATAAATTTTATACTTGAAACACAGTCGGGGTTTAGACAAAATCACCCTTGTGCTTCTCTATTGTTAAAAATAATGCGCATTATATTGACTGCAGTAGATAGCAATAAAGTGGCAGTTCTTTTGAATTACACTAAAGCCTTTGACAGATTACTTTCTACTTATGACAACTTATCTCTTGAGAGTATATTGGATCGGGGGATACCACAGGGTCCAATATTGGGGCCCTTGATATTTTCTGTTTATACAAGTCAGCTGCATAGAGTATTTAAATTTTGCAAGGTGCACTGTTACGTTGATGATACACAATTGTATTATTCTTTCAATCCAGAACGCTAATAATAAAATCAATAACGATATTGCTGAATTAATAACGGCCTCTGCCTATCATAGTTTGTGTATAAACCTCAGCAAATCAAAGATAATGTTGCCTGGTAGGACAACTCAGCGAATTAGGTACCTTGAGGACCATATAAGAAACCGTATTAGGA
Organism: Stenurella melanura; assembly: GCA_963583905.1. Classification (NCBI taxonomy): domain Eukaryota; kingdom Metazoa; phylum Arthropoda; class Insecta; order Coleoptera; family Cerambycidae; genus Stenurella; species Stenurella melanura. The sequence continues at coordinate 79,341,152 of OY757309.1, read as the reverse complement.
AAGTTTTTAGTAATTTAAGGAATATCTATGCTAGTAAAGATCTGTTGAATAAAAATACCCTAAACGTGCTTCACATCAGCTTAGTGTTATAACATTTTAATTTTTGTGATGTTGCATATGGCCTTTGTTTGGATATTGCCACGTCAAGGAGAATTCAAAGAATTCAAAACTCTTGTGATCGTCTAATTTGCAATATTAACAGAAGAGAGCACATCTCTCATAAAATTAAAGAATTAAATTGGCTAAATATGGCAAATAGAAGGTTACTACACGCCAATGTCTGCTTTTGGAAGATTGTGACCAAATCATCGCCTTATCTATACAGGGTGTAATTAGTTTCATGTCATTAAAATAACTGGTGGTAGGGAACGACAAGACAAGCAAAAAAACCTTATATAACATGGGGTTTAAAGCTCATAGTCTTGGAAAAAAAAATAAAGAAAAATTTTCAATAAAATCTTTTGAGAACTGCTGGAATATTGAGGTAGGTTTAGATCGTCGTGCGTGTCTTTGCCTATATGAAAACTATACTCTGACTCTCCCTTCTGCAATATTTTAGTTACGGTGGGTGTTTCGTTATGTACACACGTCCAACCCGCCATTCGTTGTTTTTGTTATTTTTGAATTTCGGGTCACTGCGTATTTATAGTTAAGATTTATTTTATCGACTTTACCGTTCAAGTCGTTCTTGATTACGTACAGACACAACTTACTTGTTCGTTCTTTTTGTATTCCGTTTTGGATTTTGGACCAAGCTTTTCTTCTATTTTTCTTTATTGACAACGTTAGTTGGTAGTTTATTGTTTATTATTGAACGGAGTACGTATGTCCTTAATTCGACGTACCGAACTGTGTATTGATGCAGATGCAGAGATTTCGAATAATTTACTAAGATGGTAAGCTTTTAACCCAGGACACTCATTTATGTTACAAACGTTAATAAATCACATTTAAATGTTCTAAATTATAAACATTAATCCAATATTTTCTTCTAAATTAAGAGACACACATGCAAAGAAATGCTCTGTGTAAACTTCTATGGCCATTATTTGCTTGCAGTTGTGCAGGAAAAGATAACGAATTATTTACCTCTTTATAATTGCCTCAGTTCGGTTGAGGCGGTCCATCGAAGGCGGTCGATGATCCAAGAGCTTTGCTTTAACATCGCGTGTGACGCTGAGGACTGCACTTTTTTATGACAATTTAAAAGTTGTATAATTGGGAACTACAAGTCCATTCACCAAGAAAAGCAGTGGTTCTCAATTATGTTCTACATTAATCTTAAAAAAAATATATTTAAAATGTTGACCTAGGTAAGTTTTTGTCAAAGTGCCCCTAGAGGGAAAAGTCATAAAGGTTTTTTGTTTGTCTAGTCGGTCCCCATTACCAGCTTTTTTTAATGACATGAAACTAATTACACCCTGTATAATAAAATTTGTTGTCGTACAGATATTCATAATATTAATGTAAGATAAACATTAATCGCTCCTCCTTTTCATACATCATCCTTTTTTGAATGGTCCTTTTCATATACTATCTTTAAATTGTATAATAAAATACCTGCTAATATATAAAATTGACAAATTTAAGTATGAAAAATTATATTGTGCAATCAGTAAAAGAAAATTAAAAATTATTAAATGATTGGGGTGTAGGTACTATACCAAATTTTTAATTTTGTATGTAGGCATTTTTGTTGCTGTTTTTTTGTGGTTTTTATAATTATAATTCTTGGGCAAAACGGGGATTAGGTTAATTTGAATTCTTTTTTAGGGTTAAGTGGTAGAACAGGATCATATCCTGAACTTCGCTCTTCTAAATTCTAAATTTTATGTAATTATGTTACAAGAAGTCCATTTATTATTATCATAAAAATACATGTCAATATATTTATATATGCACCTGTATTTTTTTATAGGTAGGTTGTATAAAATATCTGTATGTATGTGCAAGGTGAAATTTTTTGTTGATTGATTGTTTGTGAAGCACACCTGTGTGCTTTACAAACTTGTTTGATTTTTAAGCAGTTTATGTTTTATGTATATATTTACCTGTGATATTCATCTTTTGTGCTTATGTTAATATTTACTTTTGCTTTGCACTATTAAGGATATCCATCTATCTATGTTGTTTCTTAGGTTTTCTATCTATCTATTTATTTTATGGTCTCTATGGATAAAATAAATTATTGTTATTGTTATCATTATTCACCGACCCTGAACTGGACGAGTGTGTTTCTATTTAACTGTGAATGTGTTGTAATTGATCCAAATGAACTGAATTTATTTCTGGTATTATTGGTACGTTATAGTTTATAATGAGAAAGAAAATATGGAAAGTGCTATAGTGCTAAATAACCCTGTTATGGAAATCTCCAATTGTAATAATTTGAGCTAAGTCCATGAGTATTTTTTCTCAATAGAACCACATAAGTACAATATTTATATAATGAAACTCGCTGCATTTGCACAACCAGCGACACGGCTCATACATTTCGTTCCCCATTACCCCATCCATTCCTTTGGGGTTTTCGCTTTGCTGCCAGCGAAAATCGAAATAATAAACATTTTCCCCAACTGGTGACAAAGTCGGCTGAAGGGGTTGAGGAATAGTTACGTCTCATTCCCGTTACGGTGCACTTCGACTCGAATTGCTCTCCATAATTGCGTGCAGTCTTCAAGCTACATAAAAAAAAACAAATATTGCTACTTGGATATGAAAATGTATTTGCATGGTAATTTATCTCGATTCATACGCCAAACTATTTCTGATTAACTTCGATTGATCACGTTTAGTAGAATATTCGCACTGTTGGCTTGTACGTAAATTGTGAATGTGAAATCAGATGTGGGATAATCCAATGATAAATTCAATCCAAGGATTCTATTCGTTTTTTTAAATATCCGATGATTTAAGTCATACATAATCACATTAAACGTTTTCTCTCCTTAGACCACCAGTAACTTCCACTAAAGCGATTTTCTTGTTTCTTATTAAATTTAACTTAATGATCAACATATTTGTTGCCATCAATTTTATTTCTTTAAAGTCACTATTAGTCCACTGAAATGTTAAACTGACCGTACATTTTGGGAAGGACAAGATTTTTTCTTTTGATATGTCGGGGGGGGGGGGGGGGTCAGTGTAACAGTTCTTCCTCGATCTTTAGAACCCTAAGTCTCACAAATTTTTTTAAAGACTTTTTTTGCAAAGAATTGAATTATCTACAATCTTGGTCTATATACTTCTTACCGCAAAATTGAAAAAGAAAAAGTTATAATTAAAAATTGACTACAATTTTCAAGAAAAATGTAATTTAAGGGTTATAGCTTTTACTTCCCTCGCATACCGAAGGGAAGTATTGTATTCGAGAAAAAATCACCCTCTGCGATTTTTTCGGATTTTCACGTTTCAGAACATGTAGATTAGAAAAATATAGGTTTTTCAATTCCGTCTGTCTGTCTGTCATTAACTAAAAAGCTACTTGACGGAGAACAATCAAATTTGGTAGGTAGCTGAAGCCACTGCCACCGAAGAAATGCTTAGACTTTCACTGGAAAATATACAGGGTGGACCATCTAGAAGGATAATAGATAAAAAAATGTATAGCTCAAATTTTAAATTTCCATGTTTCGTGACATTCTAAACCTATCGAATTTTTTTTCTTTTTTGAAAATTTAAAGTAGGAAAAAATTTTGAAAATATTGTATAAAATGGATGATGGTAACCAATTTTTTGTTTGCTCAAATTTGAAATAGCCACGTTTAATTACATTCTAAACATATTTTAAAGAAATATATTTTTTTTAAATCAAAAAAAGAAAATTTTTTTATAAAATGGATGGAAGAAAATTTTTTTCCTCAAATTTAAAATTACCACGTTTCATGACATTCTAAACATATTTTAAAAAAAGACATTCACACTACTTGGAAATTTCTTTTTTTCAGTTTTACAATTTCCACGGTTCATTACATCTAAACCTATTTCAACAAAAAAATGTTTTGAAAATAAAAAAAAATGAAAATTTTATCCCCCACCACTAGAGTAGATGATGGAAAAAGTTATCAGGTTTTCTCTCTAATAATAGGGTCAACTACATTGCGATTATAATTCTTGTCATTTCTTAATTAATGATTTTTTAGGGTGACCGTCCTATATAAATAAGGAGAGAAAAAAATGTTTTTTCACAAATAGGATAGATGGAAAAACCTTTTTTTGCACAAATTTAAAATTTACAAATTTCATGACATTCTAAACCTATTTCAGAAAAAGAAAGATTTGAAAATTTGTATTCCACTATATAGAATAGATGATGGAAACAGATTGTTTTTTTCATCATGACATTCTAAGCCCATTTAAGGAGGTTGAGGCGTTGCAACCAAAAGTAAGTCGAATTTCTATCGGAACTTTTCCATAATAAATTATTACAAAAGGTTATAAGTCGATAATACCAATAAGTATTGTCATGTAGGTATAAATAAATCATTTTTTTATTAATTAATTATTTAAGTAGATTTAATTATTTTACTTAATGAACTAACTTTTGGATGTTTTGTCCAAACTTATTAAAAGAAAATAAATTTATGTAAATATATGTGTATTTTACAAATTTGATTCAGTAAATAAATTAAAAAAAAAATGAGAAGTAGTAAAAATTAAAATTAAATCATTAAATAATTCAAAAATTAGTTAAAAATCATTATCGAAAAGATAAATTTGACAGTTTACAAACGTTTAATAATTTTATTTATTTTTTAAAAGTCTCCTAATTAAATTGGAAACAATATTAAAATATGCGTAAGACATCAATGCTTTACATTGTTAGTTTTCGGAACTGCTGACATTATTTGGTTATTTGCTATAAATTAAAATGTACCGTTTGCATTCATGTTTTCCATAAGACTACATGTAAAAGTTTTAAAAAATTTTTAACTTTATGAGTTTCCTAACGACTTTGGATTTTTTACAGAAAATTGTATCATATAAAAATTTATTAAAAAAACTCTATTTCAGATTTTTTTCATTATTTTCGTCTAACGCCTCAACCTCCTTAATCAAGAAATGTTTGAAAATTGTCTCAAAGAAAAAAAACGAAATTTTATACTACACTGTACTTCCACTACGTGGATGTGGATGTGGAACTTAAAATGTGACAGATGTCAATAATGTTTGGCATATAGTTAACACACTTGGCAAGGAAGACACTTATTACAGTTTTTTTTGAAAAATATACAAGACATAATTCAACAATGGTGGAAATTTGTACAGGTATTAACACAAGCCTTCAATATTTAGCACCTTTTATTTTACAGGGAATTTTGCTATCGGAGGATCAGTCTGTATATTTTTTTGATCAAGAGTTATCAGGTTTTCTTTGTAACAATGGTAATAACTACATTCCTATTATTATTCTCATATGTCGTTTCGTAATTAATAATTTATTACGAGTGACCGCCCCCCGCATAAATAAAAGGGAAGTTCTGTGTAAAAGCCTTTAGCGATTTTTTTCTATTGATTATATTGAAAAAATACATTACAAGTTTTTTGTAGATCATTTTATTTCCAACAATTTCCTCTACCCAATTTTTTAGACTTCTTTTCTTTGGAGAGGTGTTAGGACTCTGCAAAGGGATCAAACCAAGTAATCCATTCAAAACGCGCGAATGGTACACGAAAGAACACCGGTCCAAAACTACTTTCACTATACGATTCTTGGGTAGCCGATTAAGGAAATCGGGGTTCCGCAATTCTGACAGTTGAGGAACACCCCTAAAAATGCCAAAAACACCCTTTTTACAGTTTTTTTCGCGACAATTTAAATAAAAATCAAAAAGTATCGTGAAATCCCCTTTTTTAATATTAATTTGCAAAGATGGTTGACTTATACCAAATGTAGCCAAAGTATATGATTAGGGATAACCAGAGAGGGTTAAAACCACCTCCATTAGGTAAATTGGTAAAAAATATTCATCTACCAACTTTTGCTTCAAATTTGATTGAATGGGCATTGGCGGGCAAAGGCAAATTATTTTCAACCCTTAAGCTTCAAATTTGGATACATGGACTCTCTTAGGCACAAATAAAATATTGTCACCCCTTAAATGGAGGGGTACGAGGGGGTAGTTTTACCCCCTTAAGGATTGAGAGAATAATTTACTTCTCCCTAGCAATGCCCATTCGACCAAACTTGAAGCCAAAAGTAGAATTTTTTTTATTACCAATTTACCAAATGGGTAGCTTTAACACTCTCTGATTATCCCTAATAATATAATTTGTCTGTTTGGTATAAATCAACCACCTTTGCAAATTAATATTAAAGAAAGGGGATTTCATAGGATTTCTTTTTGATTCTTATTGAAACTATCGCGGATAACCCACTAAAAGGGGTGCTTTTGACATTTTTAGGGGTGTTTCCCAACATTTAGGGTTGCGGGGCCCCGATTTTCGTAATCAGCGACGCAAAAAACGTATAGTCAAAGTAAGTAATTTCAGACCGGTGACCTTTCGTGCACCCTATCGCACGTTTTGATTAGAGTACTTGCTTTGATCCCTTTGCAGGCTCCCAACACCTCTCCAAAGAAAAGAAATTTAAAAAATGAGCAGAGATAGTGGTTCGCAAAAATAATGATCTACAAGAAACATCAGATGTGTTTTTCAACAAAATCAATAAAAAGAAAGTTATAACCCTTAAAAAAAATTCTAGTCCATTTTTAATTATAACTTTTTCATTTTAAAATTGACGGAAAGATGTATCCAGACAGAGATGAGAGAATTCAATTCTCTACAAGAAAAGCCATATAATTTTTTTGTCAGACTTACGGTTCTCAAGACATCACGAGAAAACTGTTTACACCCTTTTTCAAGATAGAGGCCAAATGGGGGGGCTTTCAACCCCGAAAACCGAGTTTTATACTCACACTGAAACCTTCTACAGACGAAAAAAATTTTGTCCTACCCAAAGTGCAAGGTTCGGCCTAAGTTTTGTAACATTTCAATGGACTATATTTCTATTGGTAAATAGAACATACACGAGCAAGGTACTTTGACGTTTGGTCTGTGTTACGATCTATTCTCGCATCTGTGCATTTAAATCTAGATATTGTAATTGTTCCAATGTTGTCGTTTTAGTTGAGTCTACATTGTATAACTGGTTGCATACCGTTGCACTCCATGCAGCGAGTTCTTAACGTCCGGTTATAACCTTCTCATTGCCGTTATCTTGGATTAAACATATTGCTTTGTTAATGGAAATATGAAATACGATATTATGTGTGGGAAATAAACATCGTTAGGAAGATTTATCAGAGATGTGGGTTACGCTGTGTAATGGTCACTTTGAACATACCCTTGAAGAGGTTTCGTCGTCCTTGGATTTTTGACAGAGGTTTCCGGCTTGGCCATTTTGGTGATTTTTTCCGTTTGCCTGCGGAAGATAAGTTGTGTCGTTGAGCATGTGTATGGCAATTTTGAGAGTTTGCTCCTTTAATGGGATATAGTGCTGTAGTTGATGAATTTAGCACTAACAAATGAAAATTGAATTTCTTTGCAAAAACTGGATTTCTCGATATCGGGCTAGGAAGCACTATAACTGTCCTGGATATTGATTGATTTTGATGAGACTTGATGGGATCAAAGGTACACGGCCACAAATAAAGCCCATTGCTGGCGGCCCGAATACGATGACCGCATGTATTTTTTCCAGGGCTGAGTATGGTTCTCCAAAGAAATTAATAACTCCCGAACCGAAGGTCCGATTTTAAGTTTGAAAAATGGCGATTGTAGGGCTCGATTAGGTTTATTAGATGACGTTTGTGAGAAATTTGACAAAACAAAAGCGAATCTACAAATCCTGGAAAATTTGATTTTTTTGATAAATTCTACAAATACCGAACAGTTTTCTAATACAAATCGAAATTGAAGTATTCTGTCGATCAATCTCTATAACCAGTGTAAGGCACGGACCTTTTTGGACAAAAAAATTGATATAGAGTCGTTTCGAAAAATTAAAAATAACCGAGTTATTTACGAAGATGCATTCCATAGAATTATTTTTTAAAAAATATTACAAATTGATAAATTCTCCGTGCGACATAGGTGCAAAAAAATAATGTAATATTATATTTAAAATATCATTATTCATGTCTTTATTTGGTTAAGTAATTGTGTTAAATTTTTGAAGTGGCGCGAAGTAGGCTTTAAGCTTCAATTATTATAGCTAAAATAATTCTAACTTTATAAAGTAGAAGAACTGATGATGATAAATTTGTATCTTTTGTAAAATTTTAATATTTTATTTAAGTTTAATCAGAAAAAAATAAATTTCAATTCCTATATTGTACCCATTGTAAAAGAAACATACGAATGCAAAACAAAACAGGTTTTAGTATGAAATAGATTTTGATATTGTGCCTTCTCGAAAAAGTCTATATTTTAGTTATACACGAAATTATTTATAGGTGTCCAAACCAAAAAAAAAAAAAATGAAGATCATACCGGAGAAAATTCTCTCTCTATAAATATTTGGTCGAATTTCATTTACAAAATAAAAGTAGAACCGATGCCCTTCCTGTGTTTTAAAATGTGTTTTAGCCTTTACTTTAGTCAATGCAAATAGAAAAAATAAAATAAACATGTCAAAATGTACTGAGTCATCTCACGACCCTCTACTGAAACTGTACTGAATCATCCCAACAGGTATCAAAAGCATATCAAAATGTAGTTTTTTTAGCTTGTTTAGTTTTTTTTTTCATTTCATTGCAACTTTTCAGCAAAACACATTGTATAAAATTATGACGTATCTGAAATATCAATATTTCATGATAAATAAATTTCTACGTTTATCCCGTTATTTACATTTAGTGCACAATACATATACATCAATATATATCCATTGTTGTTTTAATAAAAAACTGAAGCGTTTTATTTAATTCGCAATACCAAACATTTACTTCAATATCAACAATTAAAAGTGTGCATTATTCGACCATACACAATACGAGAACGCAGTCCGCAATTTCACATTTCATTTTGGAACAATTAACTCGACACAATAAATTAATATGTAAAGCTTTCAATTTTCATTTATCTCGTTGCAACTGTAATTAATAATGTGCTATGAAATATTTGCTAGTAAACAACGTATAATCCATATATTTTAGCCCGTAATAGCAATTGATCATTACCCACATCATGTTTACATCCAACTCCAAGATGAGAACTCCATGAATTTACGGAAACACTGTCACATTTTGTAATTAATAAATGCATTGAATAGTTGCAAAATTCGAAATTGTGTGTACATTTAAATGCTATGTGGGTAAATTAATGTATGCGCTTTAAAATTTGAACAGAATGCAAAAACTAGGAAGTGAAGCTTCCATTAAAAAAGAACTATTCAAAAGGGCATTTTTAATTATTACCATTTTTATTCTTCGGTTGAAAGTTATAATCTGGCTGCATAGAAAAAATAGCATGAAATTGATATAAAATTAATTACGAATTTATAGGTAAGTTTTCCCAGAGTTATCTGAACCCAAACAAAATAGTTCATATTTTATTAGCTTGTATACATTTTAGATTCTTAAAGACTTGGCTTCATTGATAAATTAATTTAATTGAAAGAGAAGTATGAAACAACACTTGCATAACTGCCAACTGCCGAAGCTCTAACTTAGGTGTCCGCACTGCTTTGAAACTGAAAGAGTGCAACAGACTGACGCGGAAAATTTAGGTTCTTTGAATAAAGATATTCTTATCTACAAAACGTTTGAAAATAACTAGTGTCACATGTTGACCAAAATAATAGTAGACTTTTTCCGAACAGTAAGAAAGTAACCATCCTGAGGCAGAAGATGATTGACAATAGGACTATATCACTACTTAGGAAGGAAAGGCGGATGTCTGCAATAAATGCGTTACTCTAGTAGCCTAATAGTTGGAATTTATTCAGCACAAATAGAACAGTATTTATCGGTTGGTATTTATTGAGGAAAGACTATAAATTAATTGATCTAAGAAAATACATATTGTAAAGGAAAATCATAAATTTATTGACTCGACAAAATTATATATTGTAAATAATAACTATATAGCCCAGTTGTCAGAGACAGAAATTGATAAGAATTGGTCACTAAATGTTATATGGCTGAAATTTTCAGAGTAAGTATTTTTGTTGGTGTAGAATACGATAAAAGAAAGTTTACAACTGTGTCCGGTGCCGGTGACCCCTAAAAAAATCGAAAATATTGGCCAAAATTAGGTTTATGGCCAATAACTCGAAAAATAAAAAACGTATATAAAACACTAATAGCACTATGCGATAGAGGAGGAAATTTCACATAAAAAACGTATATGAAGTTTTTTTTGTACGATCAAAAATGTAGGCTCCAGATGTTTTTGTTTAACGCACGAGAATGGGACGTGACGACGTATAAGTACGGATCGGATGTTGTAACTTTTGAACTAATTAATAAAATTGAGCTCAACAAAGCTTAAATGAAACGAGAAACGTGTGGCTATTGTATTATCATATTTTTAAATACAAAAATTGTTGTAGGAATAGTACATATAAGTCGGAACATAAATAGATTCCGATGAAATGGGTAAAAGCTCACCATTTCTAAAATTCATAAGATAAAAACCTGAAACTTTTACATATTACTCTTGAAGTAATGTATAAAAAGATCCGATGGATAGGTATGCCAAATAATTTCTTAAATAAAAGTTATTAACGATTATTTTACTCCTAGATTCACGAATTTTGGAGAAAAGAAAAATGTTTCTTTTATATTCGTAAAATAAAGTGGGCTATTTTAATTTTCATGGTAAATCCTCCTGCAGCATCTTAAGGTACAAATTTCAAGCTTTAAAAATCGCACCTACAGGAATCTAATAACGCGATTTAAACTAGAGTAATAGGTGGCTAAACTTAGTTATACATATCAAATTTTATCACTTTCTCAAGATTTCCAAATTTTGGAAGTGTACATCATCAAAAACAAATTTTTGAGATTTTTTTCACTCATTGTATCTTTTTATACATTACTTCAAGAGTAATATATGAAAGTTCCAAGTTCTAATCTTAAAAATTGTAGAAATGGTAGAGCTTTTACCGATTTCATCGGAAATCTCTACGGTCCAACTTCATATATATGCTATTTCTACATATATTCATTTTTATATTTGTAAATATAATCCAACAGTCACATGTTTCTTCCTTCATTTAAGCTTTGTTGGACTTAATTTAAGGGGTAAACCGCGTAACCGCCATCTTCTACCAGCCAAACATGTGTTACCCCCGTTTTAGAGGAAGCAGAGCACGACGGTGATGTCGAGGCACCTCTACCACCCCCACCAACCTCACAAACGGCCAACATCCTCGATAACGGGGGGGAGGACATAGACTTGTTAGGCTAGAAAAAAAATTGTGTTTTACGAGCTTCAATTTGACTCAGAATGCACTATACAGCTGCAAACTTGTTGCATTGGGGATATAAAAAAATTAAAGGAAGTTTATAATTATTTTATTTAATGCGAAGTACCAATTTTAAACAGCTGCAAAAAATATATGTTATCAAAATGGACGTCAAGATTTTATAAAAATATTTTTGTAACGGCACCAGAACTAATTAAAAAAAAAACAATAATAATTTTCAAAAAATTTCTTTAAGGTTTTTGTGATTCTATGATTTTCTAAATTATCGTGTGATTCACTGTTTCTCTTTTCTGGAAATATTTTCAATAACTTCCTTAGTCCATGTAGAGTATAATAGCATACGTCGTGGCTCCTTATGTACATACGTAGAAAGTTGCCTAACTAATTTTTTTGCAGTGCATCAACTGACCTCTTAGGTATGTCAAAATATTATAAAATGACTGCTCTACCAGTCTAAGTTTCATCAACATGGAGTTTCTTGCAAACAAAATTTTTATTGAAAAAAAATCTATATTTTTGTTTTATAATAGAGTTTACGTATCTATCACCCTTTCGAAGTTATTTTTAAAAATAGAAATTTTTTTAGAAAAATTCAAAAAACACGTTAAAATTAAAATTAACGTTTTTCAAAAAGCGTGCATTTTAAATCAGTTAAACTTTTTGAGCATATGAATAACACTAAAATAAAATATACTGTAGGAGGAAAATGATGCATTTCAATTCTGGTGGTCGTGAGGTTAATTTTACTGTTCATTTTTTCTTAAAAAAGTTGAGTAGTCAATCTTTTTGGCATTGTATCTCGCTTAATTTAAATGCATTCTACTTTTTACGGTACTCGTTTTAAAGGTATATTCAAGCACTACAAAAATTGTTATTAGCATTATACCCTTAAAGTCGATTATTTTTCCGTTATTTCAAGTTGAATGCACCGATTCGAGCACTCACAAAAAAAAGTCAACCGTATCTCCCTTTATATTGCACCTAGGATATTTCAAAAAAAAAACGAATCTCTTTGTTTTTATATAAGCTACAATTACGTCCCTTACACTTTTTTTCATTAGACGTATAATGTTCGAGTTATTCGTAAAAAAACCGTTGAAAAAAGTGTAATTTTTTAATGAAAATGGAGAGTTTTCAATCATGAATAACTTAAAAAGTATGGAGTTTTCGAAAAAACTAGAACATTTTTTGCTTAGAATTAGGTTCTCTATCGACTACCGGGGTTATTTTGGCCATAAAAATTTCAGCCCCCGAGAAGGGGTGGCATCCACCCCCAGAGTAAAAGCGCAAGTTGGCACCATGTCACTTTTGATATCTGAGGCATACACTAACTTTTCCCAAATTTTCAAGCAAATCGATGACGGTTGAAAGATTTCGGAAGCTAAAGCCTTCATTGACTGTACTAATTGTTGAGACAAATATGTTTTTTGAACTAGTGTCCTTTGCTTCCACTTTCCTTTTGTTGTTTATGGGAATAATGCATTTCTCCTAGAAAGGATCAATCTGTACGCAACCTTACATAGTGGTTGATATTTATTTCATTTGGACCTGTGTTTCAATGTAAACAAAAGTCGCCTCTATAGGGAATAATAATTACACTTACTAATTATCGATCTCAACATTTTCTCATTATGTGATATTTTCTTAAGCAACTAACCTTACAAATGCGAAAATTACATACAAAATTACAGTGCGATCTGTTTGGCATATGAAATGAAAAAGTTATCGTTTTAAGTGAGATATGGGAAAGTCATAAGTTATTATGGCACACGATTGTACTTTTTAAAAAGGCGTCCCACGTTCCGGCTCTTCTTCGATATTCATGTTGCGTTACGATATAGTCAGCGAAAATAAAATGGTTCTTCGTGTGTGAACTGCACCGTATGGAGATAAATGAGGTAACATGTCGCAAATATCTATATCTATACACCAAGCGAACACCGCCATCTCGATATAGCCCACACAAATTATAATCAATATCTGTGGAATATAATGATAAATGTAGTATATCAGAAATTTGCAAAATGTATAAGCCGATTGCCAATTAAAAACTAAGATCGTTCCTATCTCAGATTAGAATAGAAAACTCTACTAAATTATTGTTAAGGGTTGTCCCCGTTTTCAAGGACCATGATATACAGTTTTTAGGAAAATGTTTTAAATAATAAAAATGTATATTTAGCACAGTAGTTTCTATAAACAGAAACTCCATCTTGCTTACTTTAGGAGATACAGGTTGTTACAATTTTAACTATTTCCAAGATATTTCCTGTATCTTTTAAAACCTGCCTCTGACTGTGAAGAACTGTTGAAAACTCGGAAAATATGCACATTACACAAAAATTACAAGAGACCAAAATTTTCAAGAATGTCTGAGACAAAGCTTATAGTAAATAAAAAGCCAATAAAACACAAGAAAACTGGCACGGTTATAAAACTATGAGAAATTTTGCTCTGGCGTCAATACGAAGGGAAAAGAAAGCGTATTTGTGCTACCCTCAAAATCAGAACAATGAAAAAAAACTGTGGCAAGGAATAAGCAATTTGAATTTACTTTCATATAAAAAACAAGCTAGTCAACTCCCTCCTTCCTTACAAGATCCGGACGCTGTTAACAACTATTTTATCAGTACTTTTGGAAACAATCAAGATTAACTTAATCATGATCAAGTTATGTCTACCTGACATCCTGTATCATATAACTCATGTAATAAATATATGCTTAGAAATAGGCTACTTTCCTATTAATTGGAGAGAATCCTTAGTATGCCCCGTGCCAAAGACAAAAAATCCTACCGTTTTGCAACATTTGCGCCCAATTAGTCTATTATCAGTTATATCAAAAATATTGGAGAAACTTGTACACGATCAAATGGTAAATTACTTAGATTCGCATAAAATGTATCCTTTACATCAATCTGGCTTTCGCAAATCTCACAGCACCACAACAGCACTACTTAATCTCTGTGACAATATTATCAGGGCTTTAGACAAAGGAATGGCAGTCGTATCAATATCACTTGATTACTCCAAAGCATTTGATACCATAGACCATATTATGCGCGAAATTGGTGTACTACGGGTTTGATACAAATGCCGTAACTTTTTTAAATCATACTTATCTAACCGTCGACAGTCAGTTTCAGTTCGACATTTTTAACCAGGTTAATAAATCTCATCTGCAATTATATGCTGATGACACTCAGATTCTCTACGAATTCAATCCAGCTGACATCGACCTAGCTAACACATTGTTAAACGATGACTTAAATTCTATCTGCAGATATTCTAAGGAACATAACTTGAAAATTAACTCCAACAAATCGGTAACATTACTGTTCAGCTCAAAAAATCGACGAGAAATTCTAAAAACGAGGCTCAGCATAATTGTAGATGGTGAACCTATTAAGTTTTCAGATTTGGAAAAAAAATCTCGGTGTCTATCCAGATCAAGACCTACGGTTTCAACAACATATTAAATTATTGTTGCAAAAAACTTGTGCAAAAATGAAATTTTTGTACTCAAACAGACACATATTGAATTTCAAAATCAGAAAGAAAATGTGTGAATCACTTGTGTTGCCTGTTTTCACCTATTGTAATATACTATACTACCCATGTCTTGACCAAACTACTGAGAATCGTCTACAAATTGTACAAAACACATGTTGTCGTTTTATCTACAACCTAAGAAAATACGACCATATATCGGCAAAACTAACTGAATTACAATGGTTAAAAATGGACAGCATGGTGAAATTTCATTATCTTGTATTCTTACATCGCTTATTTCGTTCCTACACCTTCGAGAGAAACTCGTTTTTAGAAGCGCTGCACACAATCGCAATATAAGTCACCAACATACCCTCACCATGCCTCATCACTCATCTGCTCTCTATCAACGGTGTTTCACCTATTCGGCGACTACATTATATAATTCCGTAAAACCCAATATGTGCGTAAGTCTTTATGTTTTTCATAACCAAATGAAGCAAATGCTATTATCCCGTCAATTAGAATTACCTCTATAGGATATTCACAATCCTGTTATATAGTTTTACATATATATTATATATGTTATATAGTTCACATGCGATACCATACTCATATGTTAATTATTAGCTATTAGGTTATTAGTACTTCCAAAAATTTTGTTGGACTACTTGTACAATAGGTTAAGTGTAAGAGTAGCTATCTGGCTAAACTTCGCCTGTTTTACATAGTATATTTAATGTGTAATGTATATAAATTGTATATTATGCATTTATCACAATAAAGTCGATATTATTATTATTATTATTACTATTATAAAATTCATTCATTCGGTAAACTTTCAGTCAGAAAAACTAGTTCGCTTACACTATAATTTCTATTTTTAATTTGATAAATTTAGAAATTAAGTTAAGATTCTTAAGCTCTTTGAACTGTTAAATAAGTGCCACGAATTGCAATGTAATTGGACTTTTCATTCTTAAGTTGTAGCCCTTACAAAAAAGTACATGACGAACGGACAGGTAGACGGACATTTAGAGAATTACTCGGTATTCGATTTCTAATCGATTTTAAAAATATTCTACTTTGCGTGTGTACAAAGTGTTCTAGAATATGCGATAATATTTTGAGGTTCTTCCGTACACTGGCAGAAAGTATTTATCAATCAGAAACGCATAATTACATGTATAATGAATGTCTCTTGCAGAGATTCATGTAAACCTTTATTTAAAGAATTGGAAATACTTACCATCCCGCCTTTGTATATATACAAATTAGTGTTATTCGTTAAGCAAAATAGTACTGAATTTACAAGAAACAACGATGTATATCGAGTTATGACAACGAGGAACGGGCCTGATCTCAGAGTACCAGTGCATTATCATAGCTTTTATGAAAGAAGCCCATGTTATAACGCTATAAAGGCCTACAATGCTCTGCCAGGAGAATTAAAGTCTATAAATAATATCCACTCCTTTAAAAAACATCTAAAATTGTACTTACTAGAAAACACATTTTATTCATTCAGTGATTTTTTAAATGCATAAGAACAAATGATTTTATTAATCAATTGTATATGTTAAATAATAGTATATTGTGTTATTTTACCTTTAGTTTTAAGCTAATTTTAAGTGTATGTTTTTTACCTTGTTAACGTTGTTCTCCATTTATATATTTTACAAATTTTAATGTGTCTCTCTTATCTTATTTTATTTTATTCTACCTGGATATTTTATAATCATTTTCTTGACAATGCTAATGTCTTTTCTTTGTAAGATTTATAGCAATAAAGTTTTATTATTATTATTATTATTAATACAATGATTTTTCTCCACAAACTTTATTTATGATTTTAGAACAGAATCGCTAAAATGCAAGATACCGCTCGTTTGCATATTTATGAACAGTTAAATAATGGTAATAATTATCCTGTATGTTTAAATATCTAAAGCTCTGATTGTTGTAGAAACAATAATAGTATGGCAGCTCGTTACCAAAAATCCTTATCAAAGCAACGAGTTTTATTGCAGGGAAACTCTATACATTATGAAATTCTAAGATACTTTTTCATATGACAGAAGATCCAAAAACGATACGTCGTTTTCCGTTGGCCGCAGCTGCACGATATATACGCCGGATAATAATCAAGACCATGGCACTTTCCCAATTACAACTTTTGCAAATATAAAAATTAATTTGTCAAATGAACGTCAAATTTAAAAAATATTTTTCGAATAAAGTTTCATTAAAAGAAAGTGTTGAATACAATTTTGTATTGCATACGAGCCAGTTCTAAATTTTTCCCCATCATTTACTTGCCTCGACAAGAAGGCAAAAGAAACTGCCTCGCTGTAAAGACCGAGATGTCTATTTTTTCTTTACATCTTCAAAGCTCGATTTGAACCCTCCAGGACAGGTAAAAAGTTCGGTCACCCTGAGCTTTTCTTCTCGGCTCTTCCAGAACTGATGAGAAACAATATAATTATCTTCGCTGTAGTAGCTGGAAAATCTTTGAAACGGGCTGCCGTACTATAACATTTTAGTCCCTTCAAATTAGAAGAAAAATCACTGATTTTGGGAAATTTTTCCTACAGCTAAACCACCCATATAGAAAGTTGTGTTGGGGTTGTGTTAACATATTTTTCACCAAGCGCATGGAAAAAAAGGATTGTTTTTTAGATATAGATACATATATGTTTTTTTGGTAATTTTGACGGTTTTTTGCCCTTTGCTGCAAAACTATGCATTTTTGAGAAAATATGATCTGATTTGACATTCTAGATCTGGAGAATCTCTACAGTTTTTGCTCTTTTAACTTTTTTGAAATTCCGCTTAGTTACGCCGCTACAGCGCGCTGAAGTTTATGTAAATGTACAAATTTTTTTGGTGTTTGATTTTAAGCCAAAACTATGCATTTTATAAAAAAATATCAAGATATCAAAGTTGTAGATCAAAATATTTTTGACAAATTTTGTTCTTTGTTTTTTTCTCAAAGTCGCGCGATTTTGCCGCTAGAGCGCGAAAAACATTTTTTCAATATTCTTGAGCGGAAAAAAAATAGCGCATATATTTTTGATATACAGGCAAAACTATGCATTTTATTTAGAGTACTCGTCAATTATGTAAAAATTTGGAGAGCAAACAAAATTATTTTTTTTTGAA
The DNA here is from genome assembly GCA_963583905.1 of Stenurella melanura. Taxonomy (NCBI): domain Eukaryota; kingdom Metazoa; phylum Arthropoda; class Insecta; order Coleoptera; family Cerambycidae; genus Stenurella; species Stenurella melanura. The sequence goes on along the minus strand of OY757309.1, from coordinate 79,323,064 downwards.
ACCCATCGTTTATTTCTTACACAGCTGCGCATAGAACGGTGCATCTAATAGTATGAACTACGCGCATTCAGCTGTAGTGGTCGTGATGGTCCTCTTTGTATATGTCATCCTTAATGTCATCTGTATTAACTTAGCCGGTAAAATCCCGATACTTATATTTTTTTATCCGCTCAAGAGCATTGAAAAAATGTTTTTCGCCCTCTAGAGGCAAAATCACGCGACTTTGAAAAAAAAAACAGAGAACAAAATTTGTCGAAATTTCTTTTATCTGCAACTTTGATATCTTGATTTTTTTTATAAAATGCATAGTTTTGGCAAAATCAAACTCCAAAAAAATGTATACATTTACATAAACTTCAGCGTGCTCTAGCGGCGCAACTAAGCGGAATTTCTTAAAATGAAGAAAACAAAAATTGTAGAGAATCACTAGATCTACAATATCAAATCAGGTCATATTTTCTCAAAAATGCATAGTTTTGTAGCAAAACGCAGAAAACCGCCAAAATGGCCAAAAAAACATATATATTGCTGTATATCCACACTGTGGAACACTACCTAAGTGTCGTGTTTGAAATCATAAATAAAATTCACAAATTTGTATGTATTTTAGGAATTAATCATAACAGTTTTACTTTAACGGATCATACAGAAGCAGGAGTATCTGTGGTTTATTTAATTCATTCAAGTTCACTTATTCTCATCGAGTAAGGTGCAGAGAATGAAACTTGGTATTGAATACGAACAAAATATTTAAATAAACATAAAATGAAGTTTTTTTAGTTTAACAAGGTTATTCTAAATAGTATATAATAAAACATGAACTGATAGAGAATCACAATCTCATTTAAAATGATTTAGAATGAAATTGGAAAACAAAAAAGTAAATTTTATAAAATCTGACATGCATGTCAAAACTTAGGGCTGAAAATCATATTTTGCGTAGAAACACTGTAAATCTACACCAAATGAATATTGAATGAAAGACTATCAACAGTAGTTGCAGAGCAGCGTAATTATTTTAGAAATAGTAAGTCCATATATTACAAAACACTGAATGACATTTTAAGTTTTCAGATATTTTCAAATATCATTGCAGAAAGGTGTTTTGTAAATGATATTTCACATCATGCAGAAAGAAAGGACTAATAGTATGATGTTAAATGTTTGTTGGCGTATCAATTTCTTGTTTTAGTTTATAATATAAGTATTCTGTCAGTATGGAAACTGCAGTACGTTTTTAACTACTAGCATTTTGTGTTTATCATTGCTATTCATCTAAATGTATGAATTAGTATTTATTTGAGATTGGAATTGTTAATTGTAGTTATAAGTAGATTTTAAGAAAGTGTATGTAATATGTCAATATATTTCGAGTAATTATAATTATTCACTTAATCCTGAAAAGTAGAATAAGAAACTTATCAGGAAAAATAAAGAATTAAAAACAGTATTCACTTAAGGTAAAGAACAAACAAAGCTGAATAGTTTAAATTTTAAATTAAAATTAAATTTTGAAATATTAGATCAAAATAGAAAAAAACAATTGAAATATTGGAAATTAACCCATTGAAACGACTAAAAATAACAAATCAGTTGATCAGACACCGCTGAACAGCGAGCTGCGAAAAATATTCATCCACGAATAATTAATAAATTGAAAATAGAAGAAAAGTAATTTGAAGGTTAGAATATTACAATCCAGATATATTGATATCAAGAATAAATTGTAAAAGTTGATTAAATATAAGAAGTGAGTATACTTTGAAAGTATTACGAAGTAGATTATCCGGAAAGCAGATTTAGAAGAGGGAAGTATTTGTTAATCCAGTTAGCAAATTTATATGGTGAAGAAATTTCAAACGTCAAGCAAGTGATAGAAATATTTCAAGGAAATCTTGAAAATAAATTGGAGGTTAGAAACAAACGTCAATCCAGTAAAGAAGAAGAAGAAGAAGCCTTGAGAGGTTAAAAAGTCAGTCAAGTGACATAATATTTCAAGGATCATAATAACCAGTTAGAGGTTATAATATAACATTACTCGAGTCGAAAGAAAGACAAGGTAAAGCTTTACAATATCAGAAATCCATAGTACATATCTATTTTAAATAAAGGCCATATTTATCATTTTAGTTAAGTTAGATTTTGTTATTTAAATTTGTTAATTACATTCCAAGTTCAAATTTGTTAATAAATTAATACTTTGTTCGTTCAATACTGAGTTTGATTTATTTAGATTGTTATCTTGATCGATGAGCATTTATTGAACCGACTTCGTTGGACCCTGAGTAAGAGTCATTCTATAGATTGTAGATGGTCATGCTAATGGTGTTCTATAGTCTATAATATTAACAGCTTTTGAGAAACTGTTTGGCGCTCAATAAAATCATTTCAATTTACTTTCAAAAAGTAATTTCGAACGTATATAAAAAATAAAATAGATACTAGAATATAGAACATTTATGGCTTGTTAACGTGGAGCGATCAGGAAAGCGATTAAATAAATACAACTTGAGAATAGTTTATCATTTCAAGCATACATTTGAAAGATAATAGAACAAATAACTTATTTTGATAGTTTTGACAACAAGGCATTGTCAAATTAAAAACAAATAATAGTTATATGAGGTTAAAGTCAGGTAAGACAACAACCATGAATCCAGAGGAAACTACACAGGGTACATCCACAGTTGCACAAACACAAGTTGGTGACACAAACACACAACCTGATCCAAACATGCTCCAGAAGTTGATGGAAATGATCACTGGAATGAATAATAGTATTGGAGAAAAAATGGATAAGAATAACCAAACTTTTGAAAAAAACATTAGCAACATAAATACAAAAATGGATAAGAATAACCAAACTTTTGAAGAAAACATTAGCAACATAAATGCAAAAATGGATAAGAATAACCAAACTTTTGAAGAAAACATTAGCAACATAAATACAAAAATGGATAAGAATAACCAAACTTTTGAAGAAAACATTAGCAACATAAATACAAAAATGGATCAAAATAACCAGCGACTAGAAGAAAATATTAACAAAAATATGCAAAAGCTAGAAGAAAACATGGGTAAAAAAATAGATGATAATATACAGAAAATGGAAGAAAGCAATACAGAAGTAAGAAATAAGATTGAAAATTTGGAGAGTAAATGGGAGAGAATGGGAGAGACAGTCAACGAAGAAATTGGTGTTAAGGTAAACGAGGCAGCAAAAGAAATAAGAGAGGAAGTTGTAACTATGTTTGAAGATGGAATGACTGCAGTAGATAGCAGAATGAAGAAACAGGAGGATAAATACGATATCAAAATAAAAGAACAGGATAGCAAGATAGAACAGAACACGAAGTTGTTGAAGGATACCACACGTACACAATTAACGCAATTACCCACACATACTTACACATGCAACAAAACACCATTTTATTTTTACGGAGATAACCGCATACACCCTAAAATTTTCATTTCACGTTTGAAACAACACATGGAAACACAACACGTAAATGCAAACCTAAAAGCAAACATACAAGACATGTTAAAGGGAGAAGCGGAAATCTGGTACTCAGTTATAATGGACAGGTTTGAGACTATAGAGGAATTTGAAGCTCTAGTCTTAAAACAATATTGGAGTGATTACACTCAGTTAAAAATAAGACAAGACCTATTTAATGGTAACTATGTAGAAAATAAAGGTATTTCTAGGGAAAATTATGTACTTAGAAAAGTATACAATATTAGACATCTAGAACCAAAATTCACAGAAAGTGAAATGGTCAGATATTTAGCTAGACATTTTTCAGGAGATATCCAGAATGTTATTATTACGCAAAGAATTGCAAAGTTAGATGATTTAATTGATTATTTAAGAGAATTAGATGATTATCATCAGAGTTTTGATAGGAAGTCTAGTCAAAATAGGGAAAATAATAGTAGATATTATAACAAGTGGGGTTATGATCAGAATAGGAATGAGAATGATAGAAGAGAAAGGCAAGGTTATGGTCAATATGATAGGAAGGAAAAGCAAGGTTATGGTCGTCAATATGACAATGATAGAAAGGAACGAGGGGGTTATGAGAAACGTCAATATGACAATGATAGGAATGAAAAGCAGGGTTATGAGAAACGTCAATATGACAATGATAGAAAGGAACGAGGAGGTTATGGTCAATATAAATATGACAATTATAGGAATGAAAAGCAGGGTTTTGAGAAACGTCATTATGATAATGATTGCAGAGAGAGAGGGGGTTATGTTAAAAATAATGAATCATATGCACAAGTGGCTAATATCAATATTCAAAGGGGAAATAGAATAGATGAAAACACGCACTCTAATATAAATAAAATAGAAACAGCACAAGTAAATGATAGAAATAGAAATCAGGATTTTTAGATAAGCTTGTTTTAAATGTAGGTAATAATTGTAAAAAAATAGGCGATTGTATAGAAAATGATGTTATATTGGGAGACGACATCTTATCAGGAAAAAAGGCAAATATTGTATTAGGAGAAAGAATCCTAAAAGTAGAAGGTGAAAGAATACCTTCCTGTAGTGTTAATGAATTGAATGGCAAAGGTGCCGAGATAGTTAATGAATTGAATGGCAAAGGTGCCGAAATAATTAATGAATTAAATGGCAATGATGCCGAAATAATTAATGTATCAAATGGCATAGAGTCCAATAATGATAATGAATTTTGCGGCGAGCATATAGTGGGAACCACATGTGTTCAAATAAATAATTATAAGAAGCCTGAAACCTTTCTGATAAGTCGTTACTCCAAATATGATAGAATTTTTAAAAATTTGTCTCAAAAATATAAAAATTCAATAGATTATGAACCTACAATAGCGAAGGGCTATGCGCAACAACTTGAAGTAGGTAATATTTTAAATGAAAACGAAAACGTTTTAAAATATAATGAGGAATCATTACCGGGAAGTTGCCACATGGGGATAAATTATCCATATGATCCAGGATAGATTACTCTTAATTTATCCAAATGATCCTGAGTAGATCACTTTTAAATTGTAAATAAACTTTGACAGTGTGAATGTCACATCATGTTGTTAAAACTAACAAAATTTTCACATGTCAAAATTCTATTAGTTTAGGGGGTTTTATGCTGTATATCCACACTGTGGAACACTACCTAAGTGTCGTGTTTGAAATCATAAATAAAATTCACAAATTTGTATGTATTTTAGGAATTAATCATAACAGTTTTACTTTAACGGATCATACAGAAGCAGGAGTATCTGTGGTTTATTTAATTGATTCAAGTTCACTTATTCTCATCGAGTAAGGTGCAGAGAATGAAACTTGGTATTGAATACGAACAAAATATTTAAATAAACATAAAATGAAGTTTTTTTAGTTTAACAAGGTTATTCTAAATAGTATATAATAAAACATGAACTGATAGAGAATCACAATCTCATTTAAAATGATTTAGAATGAAATTGGAAAACAAAAAAGTAAATTTTATAAAATCTGACATGCATGTCAAAACTTAGGGCTGAAAATCATATTTTGTGTAGAAACACTGTAAATCTACACCAAATGAATATTGAATGAAAGACTATCAACAGTAGTTGCAGAGCAGCGTAATTATTTTAGAAATAGTAAGTCCATATATTACAAAACACTGAATGACATTTTAAGTTTTCAGATATTTTCAAATATCATTGCAGAAAGGTGTTTTGTAAATGATATTTCACATCATGCAGAAAGAAAGGACTAATAGTATGATGTTAAATGTTTGTTGGCGTATCAATTTCTTGTTTTAGTTTATAATATAAGTATTCTGTCAGTATGGAAACTGCAGTACGTTTTTAACTACTAGCATTTTGTGTTTATCATTGCTATTCATCTAAATGTATGAATTAGTATTTATTTGAGATTGGAATTGTTAATTGTAGTTATAAGTAGATTTTAAGAAAGTGTATGTAATATGTCAATATATTTCGAGTAATTATAATTATTCACTTAATCCTGAAAAGTAGAATAAGAAACTTATCAGGAAAAATAAAGAATTAAAAACAGTATTCACTTAAGGTAAAGAACAAACAAAGCTGAATAGTTTAAATTTTAAATTAAAATTAAATTTTGAAATATTAGATCAAAATAGAAAAAAACAATTGAAATATTGGAAATTAACCCATTGAAACGACTAAAAATAACAAATCAGTTGATCAGACACCGCTGAACAGCGAGCTGCGAAAAATATTCATCCACGAATAATTAATAAATTGAAAATAGAAGAAAAGTAATTTGAAGGTTAGAATATTACAATCCAGATATATTGATATCAAGAATAAATTGTAAAAGTTGATTAAATATAAGAAGTGAGTATACTTTGAAAGTATTACGAAGTAGATTATCCGGAAAGCAGATTTAGAAGAGGGAAGTATTTGTTAATCCAGTTAGCAAATTTATATGGTGAAGAAATTTCAAACGTCAAGCAAGTGATAGAAATATTTCAAGGAAATCTTGAAAATAAATTGGAGGTTAGAAACAAACGTCAATCCAGTAAAGAAGAAGAAGAAGAAGCCTTGAGAGGTTAAAAAGTCAGTCAAGTGACATAATATTTCAAGGATCATAATAACCAGTTAGAGGTTATAATATAACATTACTCGAGTCGAAAGAAAGACAAGGTAAAGCTTTACAATATCAGAAATCCATAGTACATATCTATTTTAAATAAAGGCCATATTTATCATTTTAGTTAAGTTAGATTTTGTTATTTAAATTTGTTAATTACATTCCAAGTTCAAATTTGTTAATAAATTAATACTTTGTTCGTTCAATACTGAGTTTGATTTATTTAGATTGTTATCTTGATCGATGAGCATTTATTGAACCGACTTCGTTGGACCCTGAGTAAGAGTCATTCTATAGATTGTAGATGGTCATGCTAATGGTGTTCTATAGTCTATAATATTAACAGCTTTTGAGAAACTGTTTGGCGCTCAATAAAATCATTTCAATTTACTTTCAAAAAGTAATTTCGAACGTATATAAAAAATAAAATAGATATTAGAATATAGAACAATATGTATCTATATCTAAAAAACGACTCTTTTTTTTTTCATGCGCTTGGTAAAAAATATGTTAACACAATCCCAAGGCAACTTTCTATATGGGTGGCTTAGCTGTAGGAAAAATTTTCCTCAATTTTCCTAATTTGAAGGGACTATTTAGATATTTTGCACTTCTGTTGAATTAGTTCTATTACAATAGAAAGCACAAAGATGAGTGAGCAAAGTAAAGTTAACACAAGACATACTTTTATGATATTAACATTTTTAGTACAATTTCAGTGTGTACATTTCTTATTTGTAACGTACTAGATCATAAGGAAAACTACATGAACAAAGTATAGTTCATAGTTTTATATCCCAAAATATTAACGTATTTTTGATGGATGACCGAAGTATATTTTAAACTTATATCTTCTCACAGCAAGTGTGTAATATGTCTCTATATGTAGCTTTATATAATTTATGCCTACTTATATAATAATTGATTTGACTGCTCTGTTGGCATTACTATTTAATAACAGTTAACGCAATCATAATTCTTTTGTATCTACATTTTTTTGACAATGATGTTTTTTCTTAACTTACTACTGTATGAGCTATATCACAAGCTTTACGTGTTATTCTGATTTTAAGAATATTCTGCTTGATTGAGTTATAAGTGCCTAGCCTATGAATAAGACATAAAAAATTAGGAAAACCAAAATGATTACTAACAGCCAAGTTAGCCATTTAGGGTAACAAAAATTAATAAAAGGATCATTTCCGGGATTTAAGTAGGTAATAACCTGGAGAATGAGATGATGCATTCTTTGCACTTTCAAGTTCCGGGAAAATCCAAAAAAATTTGGAAAAACTTTTTAATTTTCGGTTTATTTGCTCTAGCGCCAAAAATGGAGAGAAAATGGAGAAAAAAGTTTTCAACAGAAGTTGTAGCTCGTCTCTTTCTCTACAAAAAAGGTATTTACAAATTTTCGTCTTACTTAAGCCGTTTGGAAGATAATTCGAGTTTTCCACCTATAGTTTTGAACCGCCTCGAAATGCGCGAAAAATGAGAATTCTCTGGGACTTTCGTACGACCAGGCTCATCGATCGATAATTCTTACTATTCAGAGTCCCTACAAAATGAAAATAACATAAAATGTAGAGAAAAGTCTCACCTTTAATGTGGAACTAATCACAAAATTTTGGGTAAATTTTGGATTTCAATTCGCTGTATCTTAATTAATAATAATAGCACAGTCTTAATTTTTGGATTGTAGGTACAATAAAACATATTCTTTCGAATGACATTAGAGTTTTTTAAATAGTAGTAGTATTTTTTGAATTTGTCGACATTATTCATACACGTTCAGAAAATGCACAATTATACAGTAAAACATATACAACTTATTTGTTTCTTAACATCCTTCAATGAGATTTTCACGAAATATAGATTAAAGTACGTGGAATCGAATCCATGCAGTGAAAAAGCATCCATCGTTACGGGAGAAATAGGTAGGATACATAAAACTCAAATATATAAATAAATCAACTGTGTAATGTTTACTAGTCACCTTCTAACACTTTTTTCACTATGATAATAATTTGTATGACTTGTGATTAATTCCACATTGAAGCTGAGACTTTTCTCTACATTTCAAGTTATTTTCATTTTTATAGCGGCTCTGAATAATAAGAATTATCGATCGATGTGTCCGATCGTATGAAACTCCCGGAGAATTCTTATTTTCCGCGCATTTCGGAGCGGCTCAAAACTATAAGTGGAAAACTGGATTTATCTCCTAAATGGCTTAAGTATGACAAAAATTTATAAAAACCTTTTTTGTAGAGAAAGACACGAGCTACAACTTTTGTTGCTACATTTTTTCCCTCTATTTTCATTATTTTAGCCGCGAGCAAAAAAACCGAAAATCAAAAAGTTTTTGCAAATTATTTTGAATTTTTCCGGAACTTGGAAGTGCAAAGAATGCATCATTCCATTCTACAGGTTTATTACCTACTTAGGTCCCGCTGATGATCCTTTTATTAATTTTTGCGAGGTTTTTACAAAATTTTGCCTTCATTGCCTGTACTATACGGATAGGGAAGGTTCAACTTATATAGGTTGTCTCACCGGGGACTGAATCGATCAATAAGGCAATTAAATAAAGCAAAATAAATAAAGTATAAGGGAAAAAATATGTAACAAATATTTGTGTGTTACTAAAGTCAGGGTGGCCAATCTAAGCAAAATAATTACAAGCACATGGTACTTCCGGTTATCATTTAGCATATCCTATACCTTCATCATCATCATCATAACAAATTTTATTTTAAATTAATAATATACAAACATTGCCTCCCCGAATCGCGATTCGGAACCAACCAGACAATCACGTCGCGCAGCGTCGTGGTGTACGTAGGGTTGGGCGGATCACGACCAGTTTGGCTCAATAAAATTAATACACAAAGTTAAAACTCCTGCCGCCGGTGGTGGCCTAATATTAACATTAAAATTAATAATATCTGTATTACAGATTTAAAACATTTAAAATTAACACTCTAAAAACTATTGGGGCACAAGGTACTAAACACTTTTAAATTTTGATTTCTGGCACGGGGGAAAAATTCAATGAAAAAACCCGTTCGAAGCAATTGAACCCAACGGTCTACCCGCCGTCGGGAAGTTAGGGAAGGCAAAGTATTAAGATTTTTTAATAGTTACAATTTTTAAAAGATTTTTCGGTCTAAAATGAATTTAGAACAAAAAAGGACAAAACGACAAAAAAGACAAAAAGACAAACAATTGACAAACAGACAAGAGGGGGAAAGGATAGATAAATATATAAAGGTGTGAAGGGAAAAGTGTGTGATAGAGAAAAGTTATGGTTAAGGAAAGTTTGGCTAGAGAGGTTGCCGAAAGATAGGCAACGCCTGGTATGGTAGGGGGTGTTTGATCTGGAATGGGGCATTATGCATCCTGATTCTGGTTATGTTGCGTGTTAGCGGACTGTCGCCAGTTGAAAGACATAAAATTTCTGCGATGTTTTATTTCGTCTGTCCAGTCCGCTACCCCTTGCCAGAAGCGGATACAGACTCCTGGACACGGAGTAGACCTTACGTATAGTCTCGTTGATGTGAATGTTAAACGTGAGTCGTTTGTCTAAGTTCACCCCCAGATACTTCACGCATCTTTTTATCGGAATTTGTGGACCCCGGATCGAGATTGGTGTCAAAATGCGGTTCTCAGTGAACCGACGCGTGAAGAGAATGGCCTCCGACTTCGCGACGTTGATACGAATCTTCCACTTGTCGTAATACGCCGTGACACGGGCCATGTGTGCCCTTAGCAGCATGTTCGCTGCTTGTGCATTATGCGAATGTGCATACATGGCCGTGTCGTCGGCGTACTTGGCAAGCTTGGTATTCGAAAACTCCGGGAAGTCGGATACATACAGGTTGTATCACTTTGGTGACAGGCACGACCCCTGGGGGACACCCGCGCGAATGTCCCGCCGTGTTGATAGTTTATTGTTCACCCTGACCTGCAGCGACCTGTCCGTCAGGAAAGAGTGAATCAGTCTGGTTATATGTATTGGAAAGTCCAGTACGTTGAGTTTGTGTATAAGTCCGGGAATCCAGACTGTATCGAACGCCTTCTCAACATCGAGGAGCACCATGGCGGTGCTCTTCCCGAGGTTGTATTGTACCCTGACGTCATTCACGATCCTGACGACCTGATGCACCGTGCTCCTGCCTTTCCGGAAGCCGAAGTGGCACTCATCGTCGATGTGAAGCTCATCTTGGGCAGCGTTCAGTCTGACCAGGATGACCTTCTCCACCAACTTGGAGATCGCTGACAGCAACGAGATGGGTCGATAGCTGCCGACGAGCTTCGCGTTCTTGTTCGGTTTTAAGATAGGCACGACCACGGCGCACTTCCACTGGCTGGGCCAGTGCTGCAGCCGCAGGATCGCGTTGCATATCCTATACCTAAGCTCAGCAGTTTCGGAGATATTTGACGTTTTATAAGAAATTTGACAGGTGCAGCGGTTTGCAAGAACCGATATAATTTTCTTCGTGTAGGAGACCCTTGTATGTTCTTTGGTACGTAGAAAGAACATAAGATGAGCTACTCTCTACAATATGAGGAAAATATAAATAGCAAGTTAAAAATAATTCTTTCTCAGCTAATACAGTGCGATCGAGAATGACTGAACATCACGTGACACAGAAAAGTCATTAAAATTATCAAAATTAATTTCTATTCCACGTATATTATTAAAACTAATTTCGTATGTTACTAGTTTAGGGAATACTGAAGAAATGTAAATGGCCGCCACTTTGTATTTTGTGATCAGTTGATCGAACGCTTTGTTTTAATTATATACTTTGGATGTTAAAATAAATAAGACGATTAAAAAAAAACGAATCTTATTTTCAATAATGTTAGGTACGCCTGCGCCTGTTTAACCCTAATACTCAAAATTAATAAAATAATATAAAAATCCTACATAAATAAAGCAATTTACAATTCCCTCATTTACTTCTATCGGAGGTAGCCGTCGTGTAATCATATTTCCAAACGAGCTGCCATGTATGTTTTATGGCACGCGATGAAAGGCGATAAAGCATGTTAATAATTGTCAGCAGAAAACGAGTTTTCCTCCTTTCAAATTGTGTATCTGTCGAGTAAGCACTCAATGCGAGCAAAGAGAAAAAAGTAAAAAGCTGCATCCACTGATAAATAGCATCATTTGTAAATGACTTCAGAGCTTTGATCCTAATTTTAGTCTCAAAATACTTGAAAAACTCCGCTATTTATAATCTAAAGTAGCATTCTAAGAGATTCCATTCCTCTGCCTATAAGGGCTTTAATGCCATTTATCCTCCGACTGATGGTATTTATTAGCCATGTTATTGTGTTATTTTACTGCTTATACCATCATAATATTATGTTGTGGCTTCAAATAAGCTATAGGCATTTCGGAGGACCATTTATGTAAAAGGTGAAATCGACGAATGCGTGTTTATTTTTTCAAAGAGGGATATTTAATGGCTTATACAGCTAAAACGATGTTCCAATTACGTTTCTTTGCACAGTAGCAATTTTTTATTACCTTCTTTTTCTTTAAAAAATTTTCTCATTTTATTCCTGCGTTTGAACTCTTATCTCCACCCGATGCACGAAGGAAAAAATAAAATGTTGGTTCAATTAAATCTAATATCTTTCATATCCAATTATTGGAGTGTATTTAGGGATAGAAGTTAATTATTAATTATATTATTAGGTACACGAAGCAAAAATGTATAGAAACTAAATATAATGACAAAGAACGGATAACCAAGGAGTTAATTGCGGAAGGTAGGAAATTAAAAAACCGCTGCCTAAGGAATCACTACTTCCACATCCAGATTTTTCATCCAAGTTACTTTAAAGGAAACATCTTGACTATATTTGCACTCTAGTATGTGTAAATTATTGGTCATAGAATTTGAATAATATTTGGGGCAGATGTCACAGAAAAGTTTGAGGAGTTGGTTTCTACCATATACGTTAAAAATGAAGTTTCTAGTTTACCCTACTTATTTTCCACTATTCACAACCTACCACCTCCCACCCTTTCAATGGAGTCATCGCAATCAGATGTCACTACAATATATACGTGTACTAACTTTCAAGTGAATATCTCAATTTTATGTTATCAATCTCATTAATATTGAAGAGGAGGTGGTGGAGTTTGAAAAATATTAGAAAGAAATCTGCGGCCTTGGTTTCTAGTATATACACCGAATCCCAAATTTCTGTACTTTTACCAGCTTGATTTACTTATTTTCCCCTAGTTACTCCTATTAATCCCAACCCTTCTACGGAATCATCCCAAAATATAATCTAGTTCCAGATGTCGTTATAATACATACCTCTACCAAGTTACAAGTGAATGTCTCAATTTTATTTTATCAATCCCTTTAATAATGTAGTAAGGGTAGTGGAAAGGTTGAAAAATATTATTAAAAAATCTGAGGCCCTGGCTTCTAGGACATACACCGAGTTTCAAGTTGCAGTACTCTTACCAGCTTGCTTTACTTATTTTTCCCTATTTACCTCTACTTACCCCCATTCCTTCAACGCAAATATAATCTAGTTTCAGATATAGTTATAATACATAAATGTACCAAATTTCAAGTGAAAATTTAAATTTAATTTTATGAACTCTTTTAATAAGGGAGTGGGGGTGATGAGGAGATGGAAAATACTAATAAAAAAATCTGAGACCTCCGCTTCTAGTATATACACCAAATCCCAAATTTCTGTACTTTTATTAGCTTGCTTTACTTATTTTCCCTTATATATCCCTATTTAACCCCCAACCTTTCAACGGAATCATCTCAAAATATAATCTCGTTCTAGATGTCGTTATAATACATATGCGTACAAAATTTCATGTGAATATCTCAATTTTATTTTATCAACCCCTTGAATAATGAACTAGGGGTGGTGGGGGGCTGAAATATATTATTAAAAAATCTGAGGCCTTGGCTTCTAGTACATACACCGAATTTCAAGTTTCTGTACTCATACCAGCTTGCTTTATTTCCCCCTATTTACCCCTAAATAACCCCCAACCCTTCAACGGAATCATCTCAAAGTATAATCTAGTTCCAGATATCGTTATAATTCATACGTGTACCAAATTTCAAATGCATATCTCAGTTCAATTTTATCAACCCTTTTAATAATGAAGTAGGGGTGGTTGGGGTTGAAAAATATTATAAATAATCTGAGACCTCGGCTTCTAGTACATACACCGAATTTCAAGTTTCTGTAGTCTTACCAGCTTGCTTTACTTATTTTCCCCTATTTACCCCTATTTAACCCCCAACCCTTCAACGGAATCATCTCAAAATATAATCTAGTTCCAGATGTCGTTATAATACATACGTGTACCAAATTTCAAATGAATATCTCAATTTTATTTTATCAACCCTTTTCATATTGGAGTAGGGGTGGTGGGGGTTGAAAAATATTATGAAAAAATCTGACGCCTTGGCTTCTAGTACATACACCGAATTTCAAGTTTCTGTACTCTTACCAACTTGTTTTACTTATATTCCCCTATTTACCCCAAATTAACCCCCAACCCTTCAACGAAATCATCTCAAAATATAATCTAATTCCAGACGTTGTTATAATACATACGTGTACGAAATTTCAAGTGAATATCTCAACTTTATTTTATCAACCCCATTAATAATGTGGTAGGGGGTTGAAAAATATTATTGAAAAATCTGAGGCCTTAACTTCTAGTACATACACTGAATTTCAAGTATATGTGCTCTTGCAAGCTTGCTTTACTTATTTTCCCCTATTTAACCCCCAACCCTTCACCGGATATCCTCAAAAAACAATCCAGTTCCAGATCTCGATATAATATACACGTGTACAAAATTTCAAGTTAATATCTTAAACAGTTCCGGAGAAAACGTGCGGACAAAAAAAAAAAGTTACAGACAGACAGACAGACAGACAGACAGACAGACAGACCGACAGACAGACAGAAAATGTTTTTTCGTTCAAATTTAAAATCTCGACGTTTCATGACATTCTAAACCCATTTCACGAATAAAAATTTTTGAAAATTTTTTTGCGATTACTATACTTCAAATCCACTACGTGGATGTGGAAGTAAAATATGTTTTGGCTTGTGAACTCTATAAATAATGATCAAATTAAAATTGTCTATCAAAATAGAAAAAAGAATACAAAAAGAGACGCGAAAGTTGCCAAACAAAAATTTCTTCATGATAAAATAGCAAATTCCTCAAACACAACTACGGAAATATGGAATATTATAAATAGTAAACTTGGTGGAAATAACGATAAAAATAACAATATTACCCTAAATTACAATGCGAACCATATATCGGAACTTATGAAGAATGTGAATTATTCGCTTCTTATTTTTCTAGCGTAGCAGAATGAATACAAGGTTGCCTAGAATTTTTGGAAAAATATGTCGTTACCATGTACTATATATAACTAGTGAAAAAATAGAGTGGAATTTCTTATTGGACGTGTCACAGAGCTAGAAATTATGAATATAATTAATAGTTTAAAAAACAAAAATTCTTGTGGTATCGATAACATATCCCTTTTCATGCTAAAGCATATAGTATACTAATAAATCAATCCTTTTGTCAGGATTGTTTTCCTGATGCTTTTAAGATTGCACGTACTATTCCACGTTTTGAAAAAGGCTATCCAGAAAATATTAATAATTACAGGCAGATATAGATATTTAGCACCTTATCAGAGATAATAGAAAAAGCTTTTCATGTTCGTATTGTTAAGTTTATAGAAAAAATAATATTATGACGCCATCGCAAACACGGATTTAGATCCTGTAGATCAATTCAAAGGTCCTATCTAAAGATTTTGATACTATTTGCTGTGAAATACTCTCATCAAAATTGTTTCAACTAGGAATTAGAAATACTGCCTTGAACTGGATTTTTGTTAAAAAATATCAGAGGACATGTTTGCAGGGGCGCCACTGGTGGAGCTATAAAATATCTTCTCTAACTCAAATATGTGGTTTTATATCCTATTACTACATACTAAAATTGAAAATAATATATAAAACACTTTCTGAGATATTAAATAATAACGATAAAAAATATATTAAACACCCTGTAACTTTATACCATGCGGATGTCAAGGTACCTTTCTTGACGAGTTAAATCCGGTAATTTATATTTTCAAAATTGGAAATTAACGTCCCTCTGTCGCTCTGTAAAGCCCGCGAGCTGGAAGGGACACTTTTGCATTTTTGGGGTGATTCAAAAGCGGGACTTCGGCTGCTGGAGAATGTACACGGGCCACTCTCCCCTACTGATCGAATTTTTGGGAACGGCGAACAATCTGGAACGTCTAGAGCGACTAGAACGCCTGGAGTCTTCGATTTTCGAACACTTCCAGAAGCTTTGATTTATCTTATATAAACCAAGACGCGCTCAACGCATTCAGTCGAGTAAAGAGAGTCGAGTAAGTAGAAGTGAGTCGAGTCAAGCAAGTCAGTAAGTCAGTTCGGGATCCAGCCACGCGACAAAACAACAACAACCAAAGGCAAATTTCTACTCTAAAGTGTTAATATTCAACATAATTAATTACATCAAACCTATTTAGTGATAAACAAATGTATTGTTAGAACGTGAATAGTAATATATCGTTATTTTGACTCCAGAAAATTTGACTTAATCATTCGTGTAAAATCGATACAGGGTGTTACTTTTTCGCCGAGCCAAGTAAAATAAATTCATTCAAAATTAAATTGTGCAGTGTTCTTGTGCGCGAATCTGACTAAAACGAAAGTCACGTTCGTGTTCACGGACATATGTTCACGTGTACTTTTCTTTATAAACTGACCTAAGGAATCACACTTTGAAATATTAGCTCGTCATTAAGGAACACCCTGTATACATATTACTCAATTATTATTATCATCTCTTTTCACTATCTCGGGTAGCTCTTGTTACGTCTTAATATTACACTTTTAAGGAATTTTTAAGTAAAACTCAAATACCGGAACGAAGCATATTTATTAAAATCTTGTATAGTTCTATAACTAGCAGTCTACATGTATTGGAAGTAAAAACAGCAAATTCTTATTTAACTTCGTCATGCTAAATAACAATATAAAAAGCAAAAGTTCAAGTTGGCTCTGGTTTTCCCGATACAGGTAATAAAATGTAACGTAGGTATAAACAGGTAGTTTATTACAAATAACATGTAGAATTAGAATTCTACAAACAATAGACATATATACTGACCATGCTTACTACCTACCTCTTTATTTATCATTAAAACTAATATTCATTCTTAGGTAGTCATATCGCAGGTATAAACCCTAGTTTATCCGCGGTCTTATCACAAATAACAGGCAGAATTAGAATTCTACGAACAATAGAGATACTATACTGACCGTGCTTACTACCTACCTCTTTATTCATCATTAAAACTAATGTTTATTCTTAGGTAGTCGTATTTGTACCTTGTGCGTGAGTACTATTTTGAAAATATGCCACGAGATTTTGTAAATACACCTAACAACTTTTGTTAAATTTGTGATGAAGTGACTTTTGAGCATCAAAAACGTAACTTTACTCCCAAAATTAAGAAGGCGTACCAGTTGAATTTTGGTTATACAACTGGAGATGAAGACAAAAAATGGGCACCTCATATATGTAGCAGCAATTGTACGAACAATCTTTGCAGCTGGCTAAGTGGAACAGAACGTTCAATGGCTTTTGCTGTACCCATGATCTGGCGAGAACCTAAATATCATGTTACCGATTGTTATTTTTACGTGATACCTCCTATTAGACAGGGTATTAACATGAAAAAAAGGATGGTAATACAATACCCCAATTTACCATCTGTCATTCACCCGGTTCCACATAGTGATGAACTACCTGTTCCTAATCCACCTCAAGAATACAGTATTGATTTTGACGACCAATCGGATGATAATGTAGATGACGACTTAGTCCAGCAGTGGTGAACCACAGAAAATTAATTAACGCGAACTAACTGATCTTATAAGAGATCTTGATCTGTCCAAGGCTAAAGCGGAGCTTTTGGCATCTCGATTGTAACAATTGAATTTACTACAAGAAAATGTTAAAGTTTCCATGTATCGAAGTCGTCAAAAAGATTTTATACCTTTTTTCAAAACGGAAAATGACTTGGTTGCCTGCAAGGACATTGACGGTTTAATGAGTGTTTTACACATTCCCCATGATCCTAGTGACTGGAGACTTTTTATTGATGCCTCGGAACTTTGTAAAGGCTGTGTTACCCCACAATGGAAATAAATTGCCATCAATTCCAATCGCCCATGCTGTCCATATGAAGGAAAATTACAGTAACATGAATGTATTGCTACAAACTATAGAACATAACAAGTATAAGTGACAGATTTGTGGAAACTTAAAAGTGATAGTTATCTTACTTGGTATGCAGCAAGGATATACCAAATATTGCTGTTTCTTTGTGAGTGGGACAGTCGAGCGCGACTATAACACTACAAAAGAAAAATTTGGCCGCCACGGCATGGTTTTGAACCAGGAGCAAAAAATGTGACAGACATTCCATTAGTTGATTCACAAAAGGTAATACTGCCACCACTCCACATAAAACTGGGGCTTATGAAAAACTTGGTAAAAGCTAGGGAACAAAGAAGGACGTGCTTTCAGTTATTTAAAACAAAAATTTCCCAGAGTTAGTGATGCGAAAATTAAAGAGGGAATTTTTGTAGGTCCTCAAATCAAGAACCTTTTCAAAGATGCTGAATTTGACAACATTCTAGAAGGTAATGAAAAAGCTGCTTGGAATTCCTTTAAAATGATAGCAAGACACTTTCTCGGTAACAAAAAAGCAGAAAACTATGTTGAGAATCTTCTTTCTTGCTACCAGAAATTAGGATGCAATATGTCATTAAAAGTCCACTTTTTACATTCACATATAGATTATTTTCCTAAAAACTGTGATGCAGTAAGTGATGAGCATGGAGAGAAATTCCACCAGGATATTTAAAATATGGAAAAAAGATATCAGGGCAAATGGACTCCTGCGATGTTAGCAGACTACTGTTGGACATGTACAAGAGATGCTCCAGAAGTAACTTATAAGAGACAGGCTAAGAAGCGCAAGAAGAATTAATTTTCTGATTAGAGAGCCTATATTCTAATTAAATATATATTATATAACATGTATTTGAAATATATATCAAAATGGCAAATATTTTTTGGCATACTTGCTTTTTTTATTAAAATTATACCATAATATGTGAGTTAGGTCAGTTATTACATTTTTTAGAGAAAAGATTTTTTTTCTAGGACTATGTTAGAAGTAGCTGGGACCAAAACAATACAAATACGTGGTTCAAGTTAACGATACAAAGTAAAAGTTTTCCTCCTTTCCTCTTGTTCTCTCTTCGGATGACATGTCTTGTAAGTCAGAATACTTTGAAATAAATTTATAGTTAATAACATTAACCCTTAATTGATTATTTCATGCAATAAAGTTTCTTTATCAATGTTTCATTTATTGATTATTAAATTGGTTCACAAAATCGACAATTCTGCTCTAATAACAAGTAGTCTAGTATTGGTGTTTACTGCTGGTAACAGTAGCGAGAGTCGTAAGTAAACTTTATAGTGTGCATGTCATCCAGTTTTACGTCTTTTGAAGCTGGAAATGTGAGCTGTCAAGCTTTAGTTACATGAGGAATGAAATCTGTGATAAAAACCACATCAAATGATTTGCTGATTTTGTTTTATGGTTACGCGGTGGACGTGGCTGTAATCAAAGGAAATCTTTTTATAGGATTGGGTGTACTTCATCTCTGTATTCAGGGCAATGTTGGACGCACAACAAAACTAATGTTTGTATCCCACGTGTGTCGCGTTTCAGCTCAGTTATTTTCTACATATTCGACACACAGATGATGGTTAACAATTTATTATATTAGATATATAAAAATATATTAGACACTTGTGTAGGTACAAGAAATAATTCAATATTACATACTGGGTGGACAAGTAATGATAGGCTATAGTGCAGGGGTAGATTTTTTTTGGGTCAAGATATGAGAATATAACCGAATATGTTTTAGTAAAATGCTGCAGGATACAGGGTGTCAAACTTCAAATTATTTTCTCGTGATTTTACAATAACCCCACAGCCTCTTGACTGATCTTCGCCAAATTTGCTAGAGGAACTATTTTTATTCCGGGAAACAATAATTTATGTATCACATCAAGTTGGATCATAGAAAGCGCTGCAAGACCTGTATCTGATGATGAATTTTTTTCATATTTTTTTAACGAAACGTTGTGGTACTCCTGATGAGGGCGCCATTTCCACGTATAAAAGGTACACTTGGTAGAACTTGATAACTCCATCCGTTTTCGAGGAAATTGCCGTTAAACATTTGAATAATTTTTTGAGACAAATTCAAATTTAATGAAGCAAAGTGTATTTATTGGAAAGTGTGCTTTGGTTACGTTTTAGTTCTGTCATGTACGTCATTTAATCATTTTATTTTGTTTTTGTGTTTCTCGAGCGAATTTCTTTAACTTCTTTATTTAAAGTGCCTCGACTCGCCACCGGCTCGGTGGCGCAATGCTAAGGCGTTTGGCTTGCGACCACGGGGTCCCGAGTTCGAATCCTGGCCAGGGTATGGATGTTTAGTGGCGTTTTTCATGTGTTACCGAGATGGTAGCAGTGTACTAGACCACTGTTGGATGGCACAACATGTCTAGTCGCTGATATCTATCCTGAGTTCGAGTCTCAGCTACGGTAGATGGCAATATCGCAGGGAATGGTCGTTGTGTTGATGTCTATGTGTACGTGTCCTGGTTGAGTGGTGGAATAGCATTAGCTAAACTCCGCCAGGACGTTAGTATAAATAAGACGATTAAATAAAAAAAAAAAAATAATAATAATTTTTCAAATAGGGAAATGAGGGATATGATATGTGTTTATGTACAAAAAAATGTTAACGGACGTGCTGTAGCGAGGAGGTACTTATTTCAATATCCAAATAGAATACAGCCAGACCATACAAAGATCTGTTTCGTAGTTTGGGAGAAACGGCTTCATTTCGCCATAAAAATGATGTAGGACGACCGAAACGAATTACTCCAGATCAAGAACCAGAAATTTCAGTTCGTGTGGATGTCAGCTTAAGTCGTTTAACAGCAACAACAGGGGTGGGTAAGCAATCTGTTCTAAGAATCTTACGCAAAGAACGCTTCTACCCATATCACTTTACTCCCGTATAAAATTTACTTCCAAAGGATCTTCCACAAAGACTAGAATTTTGTCAATTTGTTCTAAATAAACACAACTTTGTTAAGAACATTTTATTTACCGATAAAGCAACTTTTACTCGCCGAAGCGGTTTTAACTGGAGAAACGTCTATTACTGTGAAGTAGAAAATCCTCATGCCGTTAAAGAAAGACATTTTCAGCACGAATTTAAGATTAACGTTTGGTGTGGTATTATCGGCGATCAGCTATTGGGACCAATTTGTCCTTCCTCCAAATTTAAATGGACAGTCTTATCTATTTTTTCTTCAAAATACTCTTGCCCATATATTACATGCTTTCATGCTAGACACATGGAACATAATGTAGATTATGCAAGATGGAGCTCCCCCTCATTTCTCCATTGAAGTCAGGAATTATCTCGATGAGACTGTCCCGTGCAGATGGTTCGGTCGAAGAAGTGAATTTGATTGGCCACCAAGGAGTACTGATTATAATCCTTTGGATTATTGTGTGTGGGGACATATGAGGTCCTTAGTCTATGCAGATACTATCAATTCAAGAGAAGAACTTTGGAAAAAAATACAAAACGCAGGCAATTTTATTAGAGGATAGGAAATTATATTTTTCAATGTAGGAAAATCTTTTATGAAAAGAATTAGAAAAGGCATAGAAGTGGGTGGAGACCATATCGAAAATTTACTCTAAGTTGTAGCAATGGGGTTTTTGCATGGGGGGGGGGGAGTTTATAGAATAAATACTAATATCAGTAAGTCAACACTTATGTAATTTTTTGGTCTTCTAATAAGATTAGATCCTTATTTTTACAATCTTTTGATTTATGTATTTATCTCAATACCATGAAAATATTAAACTAGTTTATAATAATAATAATAACAATAATAATACATTTATTTTACTCAGAGTAAAAAAGGTACAAATTGAACTGTAGAGCTCTTCTTCCATTTGCCCCATACAAAAGAAATCTAATACTACAATAAAAATAAAAAAATATGTATATTAATTTGCATTTTTATTAATGTTATACTAGTAATTGACACATTTTATAATAATAACAGCAATAGCACCACACAGCAACACGAACAGACACAGGGAACAGGC
Organism: Stenurella melanura; assembly: GCA_963583905.1. Lineage (NCBI taxonomy): Eukaryota > Metazoa > Arthropoda > Insecta > Coleoptera > Cerambycidae > Stenurella > Stenurella melanura. Next base: position 79,301,076 of record OY757309.1, on the reverse strand, counting down.
TGACCTCTCGAAATAAAAACAGAAATGCCAAAGATGAGTACGATTTATAGCCAGGAAATATATACACCCACACACGACATCAAATTGCCAACCTCTGGCCGGTTAGGATGTAGTTTTTGACTACTTTGATGTATTTTTTTTAAGTTTATAATGTTTAAGTTCATTTGGAAGTTCATTCCAAAGATGAGACGCAAAATAGGTAAATGATCTTTGAAAAATCATAGTTCTATGCTGAGGTACCAAGAAATTTTGTATGTGCCTTGTATTATGCACGTGATCTCGAGAAGTTAATTTTCGCCTTAAGTATTGAGGTTCATCATTATAAATTATTCGCTAAATAAGTGTAAGCATGTGAACACGTCTACGATTTTCCATATTTAATATACCATGTTCGTTTAGATATGGTGATATATGTTGTCTATACGGAATGCAGTAAATATAACGCATACATGAATTTTGAAGTTTTTCAATTTTCTTTTTTGCTGCCGCTGACAATAACTGCCCATAAACAACATCACCATAGTCAATTGTAGATAATATGAGAGAATCACAAAATTTTGACTTACACTCGCTGGATATATCTTTCGCAAAACTGTATAATTTTTTTAATCGACTATATGCTAGCTTCAGTTTGGATAAAACATGTTTTTCAAAATTTAATATTGAGTCTATCCAAAGCCCTAAATTCTTTGCCTCATTCACAATGGGGAGGACGTTATTATTTATAGTGACATCAAAAGAAACTTCCGATAACTTTTTCAATGTGACGGACATACCAATCAGCATTACTTGCGACTTTTCAGGATTTAATCTTAAATTATGGTTAGATGAATACTCAAAAATTGTATGTAAGTCCTGGTTTATTAAAGTTAAAGCATCCTGCCGCTCTTGGAAATCAAATGATTTGTATATCTGCGAGTCATCTGCATATTGATGTAGTTGGCAACTAGTGACTACATCTGAAATATCTGAAACGTACAAAGTAAACAACAGTGGCCCTAAGATGGAACCTTGGGGCACGCCTTTATTTAAATTACTTAAGTGCGATGTAATTCTAGTGCCATCATCATCTATGACCACAGCTTGCTTTCTTCCACATAAATAATTACCAATAAGATCAGTCGCAAGTTTCGAAAAACCAAGATATTGGAGTTTTGCTAGTAGCATAGAATGGTCTAAGGTATCAAAAGCTTTTGAAAAATAAGAAAGTGAGAAAGAGTTTACGCTGTTATTATGATTTTGTTTTCCCTTTTACGTTTTGTACTTGTATCAATAAATACACTTTGTTTCATTAAATTTGAATTTGTCTTTAAAAAAATGATTCAAATGTTTAACGGCAATTTCCTCGAAAACTGTTGAAGTTATCAAGTTCTACTAAGTGTACCTTTTATACGTGAAAATGCCCTCATCAGATTTTCTGGCCAGAAGTACCACAACGTTTCGTCCAAAAAAATGTTAAAAAATTCATCATTAAATACAGGTCCTGCGGCGCCCTCTATGATCTAACGTGATGTAATACATAAATTATTGTTTCTTAGAATAAAAAAAGTTCCTCTAGCAAACTTGGTGAAGATCAGTCAAGATGATGTTGAGTTATTGCAAAAAGAAAAACGAAAAAATAATTTGAATTTTCACACCCTGTATCTTTTTCCACAGCAACATTTTACTAAAGCATGTTTGATTATATCCTCATATTTTGGACTAAACAATCTACCCCTGCACTATGGCCCAATATTAACGGTCCACCCGGTATATTATGCACGTAGATTAATAATAAAACAGCCCCAGAAAAAATATACAGACCTAGAAATCAGATTTACCAATATTTATGCATCTTGACTTCCTGAATTCAATGCCACCATTGAAATTTCGTTTTATCGTTGTTTTTTTTAATCTTAGATATTATCTTTGAAATAGCATATTAGATAAAATCTAAGATAAAAAAAACTCAACCGTAAAATGAAATTCTGATGGCGGCATCGAATTCAGAAGGCTGTGCCACAAAAAAAAAAATTCAGACCCAGAAACTAGACCTACCAATCTTTATGTATTTCCTGAATTTGATGCCGTCATCAGAATGTCATTTTATCGTTGGTTTTTTTATCTGAAATAGCAAGTTAAAATTACATTTAACTACGACGTTCTTAGTTAATGATGAATAATATAGTAAACAATTGAACTTTCACAACAATTAAACTCGAATAAAATTGGATTTAATAATTAATTAGGACGCGAATTCAAAACAAAATGCAATTAAATGAAAGCGAAATGAATGTGACAAGAAATATATTTCAAATATAGGTTCAAAATAGTTCTAGTCTTATTGTCGATGCTTCCCACGATGTGGAAATCAGCAGACTGGATGGAAACTAATAATATGCAGGTCAATTTGAGGTATTCCTCTGACAGGGGTGACAGGGTTGCTCATTAACTCAAGGGTTGTTGCTTACAAGACAAAACAAAGGAAAATAGTGCCTCTCCTTCCATTGATTTTCTCAAATAATAGGCCAGTCTTGAAGGATTTAAATAGGAAATTTTGTAACTATGGTTTCTCTCTTCAAATGTATTTCGACGTAAATAAAGTGTCCCTAGATTTGCAGAAATTAATTCGAGGTGGAAGAACTTCCAAAAATTGCAAAACATTTAATTTTTTCATTTTTCGTTATTAATCGAAAACAAAATAATATTTCGTAAAAGGTGTAGAAAAGTTTGTTCTCCTTTATTATATCGAAAAAAAAGTACCGCCGATCTTTGTACAACTAACACAACCGAGATATTGCCGTTCTTTAGGATAAAAAAGTGCAAGACAAAAAACCCTTTCTTTTATGGGCCCTGCAAAGTTAGGGAACTAAGACAAACTTAAACTACATCACATAAAGAAATTAAAGGCTATAGCCGTCGGTAAGGTTAGACGTCCGTAGATATGTTAGACCAGCCTATAAGGGCGCCTGAGTGTCGAATTAATTTCGGACGCAGTTTTGGTTACCAGACGGTAACCTGGTCTGATATTGCTTAAAATAATTTTGTTTATAATAATAAAAAATATTGAAATACATTCTTTATAGGATTTTGCAAACAGCAGAAAAAATAACTATTTATAATTAAAAGAAAAACTTTGTATAAAAATATCAATGAAATCTTTGCATTCTTTCGATAACCTGAATTCGAGCTAGCTAGCAAACTAAAATCCTAAAATGAATTTGTCTAATTTCTTATTTGACAATTCTCATTCTAACACTAGCATCCACACAGTCCCCTACGGTCATGCAGATTAAAGTAGTATCTACATAACCCCCTACGACCATGAAGATTCAGTTAAAAATGAGAACAAAGGCCTAAAATGAATGTATTTATCTACCTTGTCTTAAGACAATTTTCATTCTAATGGATTATATTTTCATAAAATCTATCATTCTGTTTCTTGGAAATGCTTAACCTTTGAAACGTTTTTCGCCGTTTGTTCTCATTTTTAACTGAATCTTCATGATCGTAGGGGTTATGTTGTGAAATTTCATTAATTTATGTTTTTTTTTTTAAATAAATATCTTGTGAAAAAGACATGGGCAAAAACTTACTTTTTTTAAATGTGCATTCTTAAAGTTTAGGTAGAGCTTTAAATTAGATTTCCAACGCAAGAAAATCGATCCATGAATTGACGTGAAACTATAGTTTGAAGTTGGAGATGACATAATGAGGATTTAGCAATTTTGTTAGTAATTAACAACAGACACTTTCGAAGGTCATTATTTATGCTTCGATTTTGATTTAGTAAAAAATCAAATATCTATCAGATAAGATCAAGACATACATAGAATGCTATTTGAAATAAAAAAAAATAAGCAGTACCTCGGATTAAATCGGAAGTGAATTTTTGGGTCCGTATTTTATATTTAGTGTTAACATGATTTTATTAACTTGACCTGCAGTTTGTGAGTTTGTAAATTTGTAACTTGTATGTTTATATAATGCTTGTATAATTTTTTGTTTACCATTTTTTGTCAATTTTTTGCTGAGTCCCATATCATTGTACTTGTTTGGTTTAAAGGACAATAAAGATATTATTATTATTATTTCAAAATATAGTAAATAATGTTAATGACATGATCATACTTAGTTGGGCGGACAGCACTTAAAGAAGAAGAATTTATGCAAGGTAATTTTGTAGTGTCATTAAAATCGAAGTGCAATCCTCTACACAAGTAAACGTCTAAACTTAAATACTGACATCATTTTTGCGTGTAACATACGAGTGTGTCGGGAGAGTTTATTTGTTTTGTGGCACGTAATTAAAACTTGCTGTGTAGTTTAATGGAAACCATTGTCTGCTATTTTTTTATTTAATCTCATTCTCTGTCACGAAGAGAGAAAACTTTAAATCCCTTATCATTTATAAAGTGCTCTATAAAAATCACGAAAGAAGGCCGAAGCTTTAGCGTGACATTATATATTAAAACTTTCCTGTTCGTATTTAATGAAATATAATTTGGAAGGACGTACGACAAACGAAAACGAACATTATAATATTATTATGAAGCATACATTAGAGTAGAGTAATTTCGAGATGTCTAACGAATTAAATTTTCAAATTTAATTGCTAGATTTAAATATTTATAAAACTAGTAAACATTGCATTGTTGGCAACAATTATATACAGTGAGGTCCATATGTAACGGATAACTCATTTTCTACGTAATTTACAAATTATGAGTAAAATCCTAAAACACGGCAATTTTTAATTCTAAAACGAAATTTGTGGAGCATAATTCTATACCTCTCCCTTCAACCCCCTTGGGGTGACAGCTACTCCTTTAAAAATTTTAAATGGAACGAGGGTGCGTGTGATAGCTCATTTGAAAGGGTTTTAGTTCTCTATACAGCAATATAAGGTTTTTTGAATTTTGCATATTTTTCATCAAGAAAATTAAGTTTGAGAATTTTAAAATATATTTTAGTCCAGTTCGTAAAGTAAAAAATACACCAGACGCTCGCAAAAAATGTTATCTCATATTTTCCTCCAGTAACTGTTAGTGGGAGGATTATACATTACAAAACCAAAAAAATCAGTTCTGGGGGTGCCGAGCAACCCCCCCCCCAAAAACCACCCCTTCCGTGAAAAAAGCGTTATTTTCAAAGAGCTTAATAAATAGAGGAGACAAGCTCCATAAGCGTAATGTATAAGCAGCGGTAGGTTGTAGGCTTCTCATCCTTCTCCCACAGTTTGTTCTCTCCTTGTCGCACAGTACATGAGGGACGGTGACGATTGCAATACAATGACAGTATGACAGATGACAATAGATATATACCAACCTGGGACTTATGGGTGACTTAGTTTTTCTACAAACTTTGCAAGTATAAACCATTGTCACAAAAAATAATTAATTAATATACAAATTAAACGTGATAAACAGATTAAACGTTATAAATAGAAGAAAAATTTGAGAAAACACGTGTAATTGTAAATATAGCAGAACGCTATTCAAACCAAAGATTCAAAATTGACGGTATTTGTGAAATCAAAGCGCGCCTGGTAAGGCTAAAAACACACTAGGCGGTTTTCGCCGATTCGGCCGCCGAATCGGCAGCCGACTCGACACATGCTGTAATAGAAACAAATGGAGCTGCTCACACTATGACGCGCTGCGAGAAAGCGGCATCCACCACCGCGCGTACCGTCATTCGATTCATGTGCCGAATCGTTTTTATTGCTTCGAGCGGCGTATGCTGCAATGTAAACAAATGGACCTGTTCACACATTCACTTATTTGTCGAGCGGTTTGAGCTTGCATTGAAGCCAAATTGCACGTTAAAAGTATTGTATTTACACATCTAAAATAGATCCCATTACTGATACTGAACTATTAATAAATGCAATTCAATGGGATATGAGAAACAATGATTATGGTGACAGAAATAAAAGAAAAGAGCTGGGAAGAAGTAGTTATTATACTGTTTTACTATATTGTTTCTCATTCGGGTATTCTTCTTTATTAAATCATTTTCCCAAATATACAGTCATTCGTAAAATGATGTTTTCGACATTCTAATGAAATTGAAAAATTTCGTTAAATATAATATTAAACAAACTTTTTGTTTCGAACTCTTTAACAATAGGATGTTCCCGGATGCGCCTATGATTTTTTTTTATTTTTGATGGACAGAATAATAAAGCTAACAAAATTAATTCTTTCTTTGAGCCAGACAAATTCATTTTTGTCCCTGTATTATCAGCACTACCGAAAACAGTGACAACGTTGCCTTCCTACGACAAGCGGTGAACCGCTTAGTGTGTGTTGTAGCAAGCGGCTGCCGATTCGGCGGCCGAATCGGCGAAAACCGCCTAGTGTGTTTTAGGCCTAAGGCTGTGTTGCTTTGTAGAACCGTTGAACATATAAAATAATTGCTCATCATAAAAAAGAAAGCTTGACTAATTGCCTAGACAGAAGTCCTTTTGTAATTTTCTTGTATATGCCATGGTTTTCGAGAAAATCGAATTTTTGTTTATTTGAAAAATCTTGCACGCGGGACGATATGAAAAATGGAATTGCTCGAAAACCAAACAAGCTAGGAAAAAAATCAAAATGGGTTTTAGAGGTGATATAAAATACTCTCTTGTTTTGCCATTTTTGATGGCTATTGATATTTGTTAGTATATAAAAATATCAATATAATATAGTTATCTCTTGATTTGTTGTACATTTGACTATTCACAGGCTCATAAAATACAACTGATTTTAATATAAGTTATAAATGCATTATATTTCAGTTTAAGGTAGTACCTCAATGCAGAAAAAAAATAGGAATAAAAATATTCACATTTTCAAATTTACCATCATGTTGAAATCCAAAAAGGCTGAATATTAAATTTTTTGCTGATATTTTTTATGCAATTTTTTAACTATTAAATGATTAGAAACAATAGTTATATGATGTATAAACTCAAAAAACCATTTTTTGAGCTACATTTTCAAGACGTTTGGGCCTTTTTTTTATTTTGAGGAAACAATAAAAAATTGGCCAAAATTTCAACATGCTGGTAAATTTGTAAAAACTTTTTCTGCATTGAAGTACTACCATGAACTAAAAGATTTATAACTTATATAAAAGTCAGCTATTTTTTATGGGCCTGTGAATAGTTTTAAAGCGCAAAAAATCAAGAGGTGACTATATTGTATTGTGATTTTTATTTACTAATATTTATCAATATCTATCAAAATTGGAAACACAAGAGAGTATTTTTTATCCCCTTTAAAACCCATTATGATTTTTTTCCCTAGCTTGTTTGGTTTTCGAGCAAGTCAACAATTTCAAATAAAGGAAAATTCGTTCGCATTAAAAACACATATGCAATTTTCTTCGATATCGATTTTCTCGAAAATATACAAGAGGACTTTCTTTTAGGAAATCAGTCCAGCTTTCTTTGTTATGATGAGTAGTTTTTTATATCTTCAAAGGTTAACGAGTTATCAGTAAAATATGGCTTCCTTCACCGAAGGGGTGGTTTCTGGGGGGGTTGCGCGGCACCCCCAGAACTGATTTTTGTGGTTTTGTAATGTAACAGTTACTGAAGGAAAATCTCAAATAACATTTTTTGTTATGGAAATCTTTATAATTATTGGACTATTTAAAATGTATCCTAAACTACTTCTGCCTCTGTACCAAATATCTCTCAAATCTGTCTTTTCTAATTAATTTTGTGACATGTCATAACATTCAATTTAAATGTACTGTTTTTTCTGATACGCAGGTGGCAAGATACCCATCAAGAAAGAAAGAAGTCAAAAGGGTTTCTATTTATGTATCAGAAAAAATAATAATTTCTTCATTTGCTCCATCTCACAGTGGTCCAAAATCAGAGAAAAGTGATAAAAAATCTGATTATTGTAAGTAAGTCAGGAATGACGTACATATCATGAGAAAAATAGTGAAAAAAATTTAATTAAATCTGGGGTGAGTTGTAAGGGGTGGTTATTTGGTAGTGGCTATTCACACGTATTTTCTCATGCAAATTATTCAAAAGAACTCATGAAGTATGAAAAGAGTAATAATAAAATATCAAACTCAGGGGTGGCTTTGTAAGGGGTAGTTGTTTGACAAAGTGAAAATTGATATACTTTTTTTCATTCCATTTAATTAAAATGACGAGAAATGCGAGAAATAGTGGAAAAATATCAAACTCAGGGTGGCTTCGTAAGGGTGGTTTTTTTGGACAAAGTGGCCATTTATATGTTTTTATGCATGCATTCTATGAAAATAGAACACGAGAAGGTATTATCGATATCACTTTCACGTTCACTTTCGGAATCGGGATATCTGGTCACATTCTCCTCAGAAGATGGAATTGTAGGCTCTCTTAAGAGCCCAAAGACTTCAGGTAACAACTTTGACTTTTTCTTATGAGGAAGTTTGCGAAGAGAAGTGATCAGTGGATTTGATCAAATCAAAAATCTATTGAATAGGTCTTGACTCGTCGCAACTCAAGATATTTTTCTATTGTGAAGGTCTTTATTTCGGGATTCTTGCGCCTCTTCGGACAATTGACCTATCGGCAACAAAGCGAACTTAATAACTGTGGAACCGTGAACTAAAAACATATGTATAGAGGCCTGTATATAATACCATGGATACATGGACACGAATAATCTTGCAGTTTGTGGGGCATACTCGTGGAACGCGTCAGTATCGACCTCGTATCTACATGAAATGCTTTGCAGAACAACTTGCTTGTGCATCCCCTACCTTTCCATAGTGACATGACCCTTCTATGCTACACGCATTTCACCAGCCCTTTCTTTGAAATCGTAGCGTTTTAAAAATATGTAATTTAAAATTTTAAAAAATCCTGACTTGGGGCCTTCTAAATACTTTAGTTTCTTGGAATTTTTTTGCAACTTGTTAGTTTTCCGAGGTATAGGCACATATAAATCCCATATGCGGCACTCCTTTCATCTAGCAGAAATGCCGCCGTTGACCTCGGACTTTTACTGTGGATTTGACACGTCAAGATTGTGAAGTAGGTAATAGAGGATTTTAATCTTAAAATTATAATATCTCCATCATATAATACATTTACCTACATCGCATAATTCCTTACATTATCTATTTGTATCATTTGTAAGGCTTATTTTAAAATAATAGTGAAATCTGTACGTCTTACGAAAATTCAATCTTTTATTGCAGCTAAACTGACGTTCAACTGCGTATGAGTCTCGGCTATCTAACCTGGATATATCTCTGCTAGTGTTGCACAAAATATCGCTGGCCTTTTCAGTGTTGTATATGGGATTTATATGTGGTATAGGCAGTTTTTCACGATAAATAATGTACTACATTTATTGCACATTTTCAATGTAAAAATTATATATACGGAACCTTTAAAATGGTATAACTAGATTAAGTTTCATATTTTCATATAACAATATGCATAAATCATGCTCATTTTTTGAATTTTCAAGTATTTTTTTATTGAAAATTTGCAAAATATGTAGTACATTATTCATCGTGAAAACTACCTGTAACTTGGAAAATTAGCAGGTTACAAAAAAAAATTCCAAGGGACGAAAAATGTTTAGAAGGCCTCAATGCACAAGTCTAAATTTTTTCAAATTTTTAAATTACATATTTGTAAAGCGCTACAATTTCAAATAAAGGGGTGGTTTTCATGTTTTTCTAGATTAACTGGGTGAAAACGCATTTTACAGAAAAGTTGCAAATGAAAAAAGTCTCTGTATTTCGATGATACATTCACCTGAATTTTTTCAGATTTTTTTTCAACTTTTACATTCCCCTTTTAGGAATTTTCAAATGGGCATATCTCGAAAAATAAGCATTTCTCGAAAAATTAACCAGAGTAAAAACATCTTATTTTGGGCCAAAAGAAGCAAACATATTGTCTTTTTTCTTTATTTTTGACCTAATTCTACAATTATTACTACAAACACATTGCACAAGGTATCCAAATTAATTCACTAGCACTCAAGTTAGAGGTGAAGCCCCCCGTTGACTGCACTAAGTGTGAATCCCAAGTTTTACGATAGCAACAAAGTTTCAAGCATATTTTTCCACGAATAGAATTGCTATTTTCATGAAAACTCAACCCCTGTTAATTTTGAAATACCGGCGCCTATGTTGAGAAGCCGAACCCATTGTGCCATTACTGTATTTTAAATTAAATAATTTCATTCCCACATAATTATATTTAGTCGCAAATGAAACTAAAATATGGCAAAGTTGTGTGAAGGCTTCTCTGTTAAAATTACAATTTTCAAACAGCTTTTAATCAAGTTGTTTCGCATAGATATAAAAATGTGTTATATCCGGAACGTGATTAAGCAAGTTGTAGTAAAATTTTGCGACCATAACAGAGATGCGAGCGGACCCGATAAAGCACTACACATAAAATTTCATATCACGTTGTTACAATCAATTTTGTCTGCGAGTTGGATAAAACTAAAACTAGTGCTTTCCGGATTTAGACATTTACATTTACACACACGTACATAGTAGTCAATATTATATGAAAATATAGATATATTAGGCCATAAGTTGCTGTAACCTACGCAAAATTATGTCTTTTGGCACATGCTACCACAAAAGTAAATAATTTTAACAGCAGTATTAATTTATCGCGAAACCCTGAAGCAAACCTCAATAATTATTATGAAATACGTTTCCTCATAGTATCCATGTTTTCATGTGGAATTATATTAGTACATTTATTACTTAGGTACATAATTAAGATGGGATCTTTCGGTAAAACTCTATTTTCTATGACTGCATTCGAAAACGACATATAATGTACACTGACCATGGCTCGAAACTGTATTTTTTCACACGATGTGTGCAAAAATCCAAAAAACACAGTTGTCATGTTTTTCACACAGTCCTGTCGAAAGCAGAACTAACAATTTTTATTTCAACAGGACTCACAGTGGTACCGTTAACATCAAAAGTGCGACAAAATTATTTTCGGTAACTTTTTGTTGCAAATGAGAAAAATGTTTTAAATTTAGGTAATACTAATTGTAATAACTTTAAAAAGTGTTATATATTTATGGCATTTTCGTGAAAATAATAAATTTCTTCTCAATAAATTAATTTTGTTTTTCGTGTTCAATAATCTTTGATAATATTGATGCTTTGCGAATTTTGCAGTTGCAAACAAGGACAATGCTTCATCGTTGGTAAACTTTTGGCGTTCATTCTGTTTGGAACGATAAGCTGGACATATTTTTTCCTCACGTGTACGTGTAGTAGAAGGCTCTTTTAAAAGTTTTGCAATACTTAAGATGTCGGCCGATCTTAAACCGATCCTTAGTTCTTCGTTGCTTGCTTCGCAGTAAAATTTCTACGAAATCTCTTTTAGGCCGGCCAGTTGGATTTGAACTATAAAATTCTCGAGGTAATGTAAATTCTTCGTTTAACCATTCTGAATTATTTGCTACGAAACGGTCGCCAACAAGGTTACTTGTCTTACAAATTGACGTGAATTTCGCATAAAATAATTTCAATGCAATTATCAGACTCAATTCTAGAAGTGAAATCATTTTTAAAATGTTTCTTTTTGCTATTAGAAAACTAAGCAATTTGTTAACCATATGGGACACATTATTTTTCCCTCTTGTCGGTAGGGCATCCAATAACTCTTTTCTTGTATACCTTATACCTTAAAAGAATGTTTTAATCACACAATCTCATTATTAGAAATAATAAAAGAATTATGCTACATTTAACTTAATTAAATTTTATAACACCCTGTTTCACAAACATATACTGCAACTGAATAAATTATAATCTGAAAGACTATGACTGTACTTCTGTTTATAACTCTATGTAAAGTTAAGAGTGGGTATGCCGTCTAAAAATCAGAAATAAATTACTCTCAAACGCCGCCCCGTCCGCGACAAATTATAATTAGACCATTGCAGTTACGAAATTTGTACAGGCGAAAAATAGAAGAAAACATATCAATCTAGGTTTGTATCTTTTTAATATTTTGAAAAAAAATGGTATTAATTAATAAGATTTGTTTTAATTAGCAGTAAATTGCTGATTTTTTAAAAAATATTTAGAATCAAAATATGAGAAAAAGGACTCGATACAAACCTTCATTCATGTTTTCTGTGTATCGCACTATTTTTATTTTTCCAAAAAACATAATACTTTTTGCAAAAACATGTATAGCACGGAACCGTGCAAAGGCACATTTTGCAACAAATGTTACACTGATACGAGCTCCCTCTGGATTTATTATTGTTTAAGCTCCGCCCTTCACCCAGAATTATTTTATGAATGAGAAAATATAACGAGGGAACGAAATAAGAAATTAAACCAAATCATTTCTAATAACACGGGACGCCCAATAAAATACCAAATTCCATTAATTTACTATTATACTTAACAGGTACTCTACTCTTTGATTATACTACAAGTACGGAATTATAACAATATAGTAACTAGTTATATGTAGCCACCCATGCACTAACAATAATGTGTAATTGTGTTTCAATTCTTCTTTATAAAATGGTGGTATGCTGGTATATTTGAAAACATTTATTGGACAATACAATTGATACTAAATTTTAAAGATGTGTTCTTGTCGTAAACACATGAATATAGAATTATAAGGGGAGATGCGATTTGCAATGAAAGGAGTTAGAAACACAAAAGTAAAGCGCACATTTTCCCATTTTCTCATCAAGTCACACGCATCAGTTTGTTGCATTAGACCAAGCAACGGGATTTTTTTCATAATAACTTTTATTTCTGGGAAAAATAGAAAGAAATGTTTGGGGTAAAAACTGTCGGCAGTAAAGTTATCTATCGATCTGTCAAAATAATGAAATCTAGGCTCAAAACGTAAAAAGAAACAGAGAAACCAACTTACTCCTTTAAACCCGAAAATATTTTCCAGAAAAAAGCAACTTCGTGAAAATTTAACAAATCAGAGCTAAAAGTATTGTCCAGAAGGTGATGTGGACCGATGTTGAAAATATTTTCTTGTTGAGATCGCGCACCAATGTAGACGTTCTAAGACTCAAGTTGCAGGTTTTTATCTCTGCTTTCAAAATTTGTAGAGAAAACATTTTTGAATACAAATTTTAGCCATCTTTTTTACTTTCAAAATTTTGCAAATTTTTAGAATCGCTCTGACATTCGCATTTAAAAAAAATGCACTGTTAAATTTCATTGATACAAATAATTGATGGTTTGGATTTTTAAAATCTAACCAGTAAAACCAGAGATATCCATATTTTTGAGAAATAACCTACTATGTCTAAAGTTATTAATGATATTTTGATGCGGGGTTTAGTTTAAAACATCTATCATTAAGCTTTTGTCTACTACAAAAGCAAATTTGTAAGTTCTCCCCATCCATATATTTTTTAAGAAAATATGAATAATAATTCGTAAAACTAAGTGTACACCAGGCAAGTTATTTTATATAATATGTGCTAATATGTGATATGTGCTAAGTATATAACACTAGTTCCTTGGTCAAATCGAGAACTACTACTCCTAGAAAGTAAAATGTCAAATAAAAGGTTGCCTCTATCCTTAATCTTTATTTATTCTCGATATATTTACTTGTTACTGACTTCGAAAAATTGGCATTTGCTTGCTACATTTACGTCTGCAAATTTCAGGTTAGGGTTGTAAAGAAATTCTTATTTTATACTATATACTATCAGAACAGTACCTGAGAGGTCAACCACTTGTAGAAATTACACGAACTGCCGAGACTGCCTTGCCTGCGGCGCCTGCGTAACTCCAACCAGCCGCACTTGCAGCAATTATATGACCGCCACTGCCATGGCTGCCGACAGCCTGCCTAAAATTCGGAGAACGAGTGCCGACGGTGGTTTACCTCTCGATAGACAACTAGTGAATTTCATAATGATCCGTTGAATAGTTTAATGCTTATAAATAATTACTTATCACTGGCTTTCTGCGAATCATTTCTCTTATTCTCGGCGTCTATTGGATGTATAACAATAATAATTAAAATTATTTTTTTGTTTAACTTGCCATAATTCAAAAAACGAAAACATTAATGGATCTCAATTTTACTATGTCATCACTAGATATTTATTAATGAACTGTGGTAATATGAAGGTCAAATTTTAATAATTGTAAAAAATACGTTTTTTTTCAAAAACCATGTCGATAAAATGTGAGTATTTGCAAGGATCAGTTAACGAACGGAAAACCCTTTAAGTCTATACTGAGAAGAAATAAAGATGGAGACACCTTTTTTATTTGAAACTTTTTTCTGTTTAACAGTTTCTAAGAATATCGCGTATAGACAAATTAGACCAATAAATAACTAATACTATACGCATAACACATATTGGATAAAACAACTTGCGTGGTGTATATTTTTGATTTTAACAATGGTTGCTAATTTTTGTTTATTTGTAAACTACCATTATTTGAGGGAGACTACAAAATAAAAATTCAAGAAGTCCTGAGGAATCCCCTGAGGATCCAAGAGTTTAAATTTTGATTTGTTGAATGATGTGACAGCTAAAGCTTTACACATACGAAAACTAAACAACATTAAAATGTTAAGTTTTCCATTTAGTTATAAACAAGAATTAATACTATAATAACAAACAAGACTGCAGCTACGGACACGTATTTCGGAGTTATTGCTCTTCATATATGGCACATGAGGTACGAAGGTACAAAATAGAGTACCTACAATATACTGTGCTTTCCTATCTTTGTTGGTCTTGCTTTTAACAATATAACAATATTATTTATGCCATGCTACGCTGATGAGGAGCAATAACTCTGAAACGTGTGTCCGTAGCTGCAATATTGCATACCACTAATTTTTGTTTATAATTTTTATCGGACCTCATCAACTCTTATTCTTTTTATTTAATATTATTATTTCCTTATTGACGATTATTATTAATTAATGCAGATTACTAATTATTGAATATCTTTTCCATTATGCAAAAATATAGATATACTCCATATTACAAATTAAAATTCTAGGGAAGCATAATACCTAGCCGTTTAAATTATAAATACTGTATTTATTGAAGGAATAATATGTTAAAAACGCATTTAGGTTAGAATGATAGGATAGATGTGTCGGGTGTCGGCATAACCTTTGAGCTTTAGTAGGTAGAATTTATATACAATCATGAACTAATTTCGAGCTTATACGTAAGTGGAATCGCGGTCATTCATTTCTATTTACTACTACATAGTACTATAAACACATAAAATAATATTTTATCGTTTTTAAAGGACCGCCCACTGGAGTTTCCCTTTCACCTCCCCTGTTGCAAATTTTAGCAGCTTGTCGAGGCATACCTACTCTTAAGAATAATAAAAATGGAAATATCTTTTTATCCACATTTTATACAATCGCATATTCTTACTAATATAAAAAACAGAAAAGGGAATTTTACGAATGATAAAAATACATATTTACCTGAATAATGGCCCTCTATAATAAAATTTATTAGGAGTTACTTGATTATTAAAATAATAGTTCATAAACTTTAATAAAGTGCATACAAAATATGTCTATTAAAACTAAGTTTGCAAATCGACTGCTTTATAATATGCTTGTAATACGTAAGCAAATAAAAAAGAAACAGGTTAATTTCTTGGAAGAGCTGTACAGGGGAGGGTTGTAAAACAGTAAATGTAGTAAATACTTATTGAAATAAATATTTGGTTTCACCCTTTTTGTCGCGTTTTACATTGCAATGGTACCACTTTGGCACTGTGTGAAAAACATGACAGTACTGTGTTTTTTGAATTTTTGCATACATCGTGTGAAAAAGACTGTTTCGAGTCTTGGTTACTTAGTGTTATTTGTCGTTTTCCTTGCAGTTCTAAAAAAAATATTGTAAACAACTCGTTTGAAAACATCTTCTCACACTCATTCGACTTGTGGAAGTCGTCTTCGGCTCGTTCCACCAAACTGTCTCACTCGTGTGAAAAAAACAATTTTCAAAACTTGTTTAATATCTATTCTGGGTAGTGGAAAAGTATTTTTTATTCACATATTTAACGTCGCAGTGGTCAATTTTTAAGTTGTAAGGGGACAAAGTTATACAAATTTGCTAATGAATAGAAACTATTTGTTAGAAAAGCGGAAAAATATTGAACGAAATTTAGACACAAAGGGGTGGTTTTTGAGGGGGTTTTAAAAAACTATTCAGATTAATAAACCAGACACTTTGTATATACGAAAATATTGTACTCGTGAATACACCGACAATAGCAAAGAAAATTCTAAAGAGTAAGGGGATAGTTTTTAAGGGGGTTGAAAATTAAATACTATTTTAAATTTACGTAACTTTTTTATTAAGATTTGAGAATCTACGAAAAAAATATAAAGTAGATGTAGTGAAGTAAATGTAAGCTCTTAAAGATGGTTCTTGAAGGGGTACAACGGACAATTTTATATTTCTAGGAGGACGAATTTATTTCAATTATCTTTTTACTGTTTTTGATGCAAAATGATTTACTTTATAATCTCAGGTTGTTTTTTAAATTATATTAAGATGTGTTGTAAATTAACCAGCATTTAAAATTAGTTGCTCTATGTAGAGAGATGTAAAAGTAGGAAATTGTAATTTTCTGAATATCTACAAGTCTTGCACTGTATAGTCTTGTTCATCTTGATTTAAGCTTTGTCGTTTCAAGAAGTATAATTACCTATTATTACTTTATCATCTTATGAAAAAAATTTTGCAACCATCTACTTTAATCATGATTTTACTCTTTAGTTATTTATGCTCTACCACGGAGAAGTCTCCTTGAGGTATGGTCAATGACATCTGACAAAGTGGAGAAAATAATCGTATGTCCTTTACGTACAACGTTGTAGAAGAAATTCGGAATAGGCAATAATGGACAAAATTTAAAAAAATGGATATAAAACTTCTCAAACATGGCTAAAAAGTTGTAGGACTGAGGTCAATATTTTAGAAACTAATGATTCTTGGTTGGGTGGGGAAATTAAATTTAGTGAACTGGAAAAGCTGATAGAGGACACGCCTAATCAGCCATCAATTTCCAAAATACCTGGTCGGCCAAGGAAACTGTTTAGTAAACTTAGTGGAAAAGCTTAATGGCGCAGTACAAGTATATCCTTTTATTTTTCTCAGATTCCATTGATCATACCTCAAAGAGATTTCTCTGTGGTAAAGCATAAGTAGTTAATATGTAAAATCATGATTAAAGTAGCAGGTGGTAGCAGCTATTTTGTTCATAACATGGTAAAGTAATAATGGGTAATTATACTTTCTAAAACGACAAAACTTAAATCAAGACGAATAAAACTATACAGCTGCGATAATTTGTAGATATTCAGAAAATTACAATTCCCTACTTTTACATTTCTCTACTTAGAGCAATTTATGTTAAATACAAGTTAATTTAGAACATATCTTAATATTGTTTCAAGAAAAATTTAAAATTATAAAGTAAACCATTTTGCATCAAAAACAGAAAAAAGATAATTTCGTCCTTCTAGAAATATAAAATTGTCCGCCGCACCTGTTTAAAAACTATCCTTTAAGAGCTTACATTTATTTCACTACATTTACTTTACACTTTTTTCATAGATTGACAAATCCTATTCAAGAAATTAAAATTTTAAAACAATATTTAATTTTCCACCCCCCTAACTATTTTTGGTGTATTCATGGGTACAATATTACCGTACCCACAAAGTTTCAAAATTTTAAAACCGAATGCTTTTTTAAAACCCCCTCAAAAACCACTCCTTTGCGTCTAAATATTGTTCAATATTTTTCCGCTTTTCTAACAAATATTTTCTATTCATTTGCAAATTCCTAGAATTTTGTCCCACTAGAACTTGAAAATTGACCACTGTGCGTCGGCCTACTAACTCTACTAAGGCCAATTACCTTGGAGATGAGCTACTCTCAAGCCGGAAATTTTGCCAAACTTCTTCTCTAATGAAGAGTAGGGATTATTTACTTACTCAGCATTTAATAGAAAAGGAACCGACTGCTTTACATTCCCACAGATGAATGGTATATCTACTATGCAATCTCCGCCTAAAGCTACACATCTTCTACGCATAGAAGCCGTTAGAATATTGGTCCAGAACGCTGTATCTTCCTGGAAGGAGGTCTCCTATCCTAGTACTAACCGCGTTTCGAGTTGCTTGACTTCTTGTATCGAAATATGAGTATTGGCAAGATTCGTCTACGCTTATTCTTACTATAGAAGTAATAACTGCTCCAACCAAGGTCATATCGCACACTAGTTGCGCACAATATTACTTCTGTAACTGTATGCTAATAGTAAGAAAAGAACGTTCTTCTTATTCTTCACAGTGTCTTCTCAGACGTTTAAAAAGTCATACATTATTCTAGTTTGATGCGCTTCCTGTATAGTGCGTTTGATAGCATCACGTCATATATCACGGTTGCCTATTACATGCAAAGTTCATTTCTTGGTAACATCAGCCCAACTTTTTAGGGGGTGTTCTTTTCGCTTATTGCCGTCTGGTTTTCTCTGAATTATCAACCGTTCTATATGGCCCTCTGTCCAGTTGATGTGGCGAAAAATGGGAGAATTTGGGAGACAATGATGCTGGAGAGTCGCTTTTGGGGACGTGTTTCTCAGCGAATCGATCTGTAAAAAAGGCGAACTAGTCGGGGTAGTCAAGTACGTCCCTATCGTGTATAAAACAACCATTATTTTGATATTAAAAGTCTCGGTAATCTTTCAGTGGCTGATATTCTTGTCAACTGAAGTAAATGCTAGTTAGAAATAAATATCTTAATTATATTGTCTAATTTCATTCGATTTTGTTAGATCTCCGGAAATATGTCCTTTTGACTTGAGTAGTTTACTGACGGACGACACTTTAAAAAGTCCCATGGAAGGAATAAATAACTATTTAAATTATTTTATATCCGAACAATTTATTTTGCTACAAGTCCTCCTAGGAACCGAGAATATTCAGACAAATGTTTTCAAAGTCCGGTTGATATTATAAAATACGACGGCGCGTCACGTTGTAGGGCCAAGGTAGATTTTCAGGATTGAGGTAATTGGATCACACAGCATTTCAGAACACATGCGTAATAATTTCAGGAGTAAAACTAGATAGGACACTAAGGTAGGTTCTTCCCGTAAACAAGCAAAGTAATTGACAACGGAATTTTTTCATCTACCTTACTGGTGTAAATGTTAGATAGGGCAAATTAGGATACAATAAAATAATAGGGATTATTCACGGCGTCATGTGGTGCGCATGAAGTCATTTTTCGCAAATCCCATGGTCCATTAGACAACTTCAAATTGAGTACAGTTTATCGTAGGGAGCGTTTTGATTGGTGAAGTTTTCAGTATATACCATCCACTTTTAAGAGATCTTATTTCGGAGAGATAAAATTGGTACTTCTGGTTTCTCAGGGGGGGGGGGATAAATTCTTTTGTGGCGAACCCTTTTCAGTTAGAGTTTATGTAAATTTGTTCGGTATCTTGGAGCATATTATTGCCAAAAAATTTGAGAGGATCGTAAGCAACAGGAATTAATATCATTCTTCAAACAAAACAATACGCGCTTTTTGGAACAACAATATTTTGAAATTTTTAAAAACTGTACGTCTTTATTTAAGTAAACATATCTCATATGTCTCCGGCTGGAAAGGGGATATTTATTTAGATGGTTACTTAAAAAAAATTGTGTAAACAAAAAAGGTGGGCTTGGTGGTGTGACGAGCAGTAATGCATCATTCCAAATATACGACTCGAACAAAGAGTAGAACACGAGCTAAGATTGTAATAGGCCCAAGTCATTGAGATATAGTGTATCAGTTTGCTCTTTCGAAAAACTATGGATTTCGATGAAGATCCTTACCCCCACAACAAAGTGAAAATTTCGTAAAATTTCCAGGTAAAATGTTCCATGGTTACACAGGCACCGGCCGATAAACTTGCTATGCCGTCAGCGATTAAATTTGGTAGAGGAAATACGCCATTTTAAAAATGGCAGACGGTTTAGTTTATTAATTTTTTTGGGCTAGCTGGGCTAACTAGCAACCTCATGATAAGCTAAAAAGGATCTTAGCTTAATTTCTGGGTCTCGTATCAAAGTCGGTCCAGCGATCTTGGTAGCTTCGGAGCGTGGCACAACATTTTGAGAATTAAATTGTTCAGAGCTATATATTTCAACTACATTTAAAACAGTGAAATGTTTACGAAGTTAGTAGTATAGTAACGTTATGCTGTCAGACATTTTCTATTAATTAAACGGTTTTATTTCCTCTAGCCACAGCTTTAACGTAGCATTATTCGCGTTCGAGTTGAGTTAACCAGTAGAGTCTAGTCCTCGAATGTGGTGTCGGAGCTACAAAAGAAATCATGGCGTCGACATTGACGAATCGATTTGCAGTGAAAAAGCCAGAGGCTGTGCAAGCAGCTTGCACTCGCACAGACGGCTAGAGATTAATTTCAGAATTACTAATACACCAACTTTTCTATTTATGGTTATTTATTTCAAAGTGTTCTTTTACAATTAGAAAAGTTTAATAACGGTGTTGCTGTTTTGAATTAAATTTAGTTATACAACATAAAATATATTTATTCAGAATGTTTACAGTACTGCTGCACTTGCTCCACCAAATTCGCCGTTACTACAGGGTGAACCAAAGTTAAATCGCCAAACTTTCAGGATCGATTTCAGGTTATAATAAGATTTTTTTCATCTATAACGTTTTTTCCAGAAATGCACCCCTTCCGAGCCAGAGCAGAAAGGAAAAAAGAGAAAAATACGTTTCGTTTCATAGTTGCCGAAACGACTGCCACCATTTTCAATGCAAAGCTTACATTTACGGACGACAGACTGAGCAGCACTCTAACTGTGTGATCTCCCGAGTTGTTTGAACAATCCTCTCCTGGAGGGCAGCTTCATCGTTCACGGGCTCTGCATAAATCTTGTCCTTCATCGTACCCCATACTTTGAAGTTCATAGGAGTCATGAACGGAGTGCGTGCAGGCCAAGGACGGAGACAGTCTCGACCGCCACGGATTCATCTTCCCGTGTCATCGTCGGTGGACTGGTAGAGTGTACAGTTGTCTCTATATATTTACTGCACATAAAAAAAGTCAAAGCTGGTGCCGCTAACTTATAGATGGGAGAGCGGGGCACTTTATTTATTCGCCGAAAATATTAAAACTAGGGGATGATTTGTCCGAAATAAAAGAACTAGTGCTTGGAGTTCCTCAAGGATCTGTCTTGGGACCTTTATTATTCATGTTATATATTAACAATTTACCAGAGCAGATTACGGATGGTCACCTTACTATATTTGTAGATGACTTTACAGTCACTTTATCTTCTGACACAGTTGAGGAGCTTCAAGTAAAAGTTGAAA
This sequence comes from Stenurella melanura, assembly GCA_963583905.1. Taxonomy (NCBI): domain Eukaryota; kingdom Metazoa; phylum Arthropoda; class Insecta; order Coleoptera; family Cerambycidae; genus Stenurella; species Stenurella melanura. The sequence goes on along the minus strand of OY757309.1, from coordinate 79,279,687 downwards.
AAACACTAAAAGAAATTATGAGTACCTGGTCTCAAAGAGACAAATTAATTTTAAATAAATCGAGGACAGTTTTTATAAATTTTTATATTAAAAAATCACTACCTGACAATACAAGTCCATTCAGAAACATGACATTAACTCAGTATACCAAACTTCTTGGTACGCATATAGATTCCAAATTATCGTTTGATTCCCATGCAGAACATGTTTGCAAACAGTTAACCAAGGCATATTTTGCTATTATGCAAATGAAAAATACAATTAACGAGGAATACCTATTAAATATGTATTATGCTTTTGCATATTCACATATAGCGCACAACATTCTTTGCTGGGGAAGTTATACAGATTTTGAAAGAGTTTTCATATGTCAGAAAAGAATTATCAGACCAATATTCAAGTTGGGTTATAGAGAAAAATGTAGAAATACTTTCAGGAATAAGAAAGTATTAATTGCACTTTGCATATATACATATATTAAAATGTTTAACGTATGTAAAGAAAATTATTTGTAGAAATAAAAAGTATTGAAATTTATGATAAATTTAAAAAAGCAATAAAACATATGTTACTTGAAGGATAATTTTATAGTGTAAAAGAGTTTTTAGATCAATGAACTAAACATTTGTATTTTCATTCTAATGTTGCTTATGTAGTAAGTATTTTATTGTTTTAATGTTTATTTAGTGATATTTATTTGTTATAGGTCTCTTTGTGTTTACTGTTTTATTATAAGAAATATGTTATACACAAATTATTGCTGACTTTCCATATAGACTGTATTTCTGTCAACATGGTTAGAGGTGTTTCAAAATCTCATGAGCTGTGACCTTCATATGCGCAGGGACAAAATCCCTCTCGTGGACTCAGTTACACTTCTTAAAAATATTAGATTTATTGTTTACAGTTTATTACGAGCTCTTGTTTATGTATACAGCAAATACCTCTAATACATTATTATTACTGTTATAATTATTATATAAATCATAAATATAATGTATTACTTAACACATAGAACAACATTGTTATCATCTAAAGTGTATTCTGGCATGATTAAAGGAAGAAATTAACGGAAATACACCTGTTTCAGTTATAATATCATATTGTCTGATATAGTTGTCCGACTCGCTCGCACCGAAAATATTATAAGTAACTCATTTCAACAAGGTAAATAATTTTTGAGCACACATGTCGAAAGAGGGTCCTAATAGGTATAAGAAATGACTTGTTGGAGTTTTGTTGGCGGTTGCACTACTTCCCCACAAGAAAAAAAGATGGCGGAATATTTCAAGAATTTGTGTTTTTAAACGTATACCTCTCGCTAGAAAATTAACTACGTGTGATGTTGATGTAGTGTATCCCTATGTATATACTACTGACATGAGCGCATCTATCTGTAGTGACAGAATTTCAGAATCACTTACGGTTTTTATCTAAATAAATCTTAAATGACAGGAACGAAATTTGTGTGTTTGAAATTTCGACGTGCGGGTAACCGTATTAAAAATGTTCAATTTTTTTAAAATATGTTATATGCGAATGAAATATGGTTTAATGATCAACAAAATTTTTACAAAAAGAGTTTTTGAGTTATAGACTTTTTAAAATAAACCATAATTTAGATTCGTGGTACTTCCATTATCATGCGGTTGTTTTCTGGTGTACTGCTGTCTGGCTAATTGTAATGTATGAAGATAGATAGTGAGCTAATACATTTTTGAAATTGCGTTATTATTATTTACATTTTTATTACAAAAATACTAATAGGTAAAATGAAACCCATTTGATAGAGGATTTGTTAGATGTATAGATTATGAAGATGTTGCCAGCTAACAACTTTAGTGTCGGCGACTTCAGCTAAAGGAAATTAGACCAAAACAGGTCGAAATTACGTAATGTTTAAGTTGACTTGGGGGAAATCGCTGTAGTACCTATCAGGTACAGGTCAATTATTGGTAAAATTAATGCTCTAATAAGTTATGAAAAATATTTTTGTTACTATTTTTACCTAATAGGTAGTGTACATTAATACACACTAATTAAGTGGTAGGGAATACACCACCTTAATAACCTAATAGGGTAAGTAGGTAGAAAGTGACCTATTCGGAAAAATTTGGTAAACTTAGTAATGGGACGTTTGTCACCTAATAAGTAACATGATTGTTAAATAACTTCATTAATTTTAGTTAAGTTATCATTAGACCCTAATACAATATACAGGGTGTTTCAGTTAAAAGTTCCCCAGGCCATTATCTCTAAAACTAATAAAGATATTTTATTTTTGTAAATGGCAGATGATTGATACCAAAGAAAGGTTTAAATAACGGTGATTAGAATTTTTCCTCAACAGCACACAGAGATGGCGCTGCGATGCAAAACTATTTTTTGATGGCTGGAACCTTGAAACATAAATCATGTGATTAAACAATAATTTGTGAATAATTTTGATGGTATAGAGAATTTACAAAAAACAAGCCGTTTTGGAGTTACACGAGTTTCTTTCATTAATGCCAGTACACGTGAATTTTGATAAATCCCTATAATTTATTTATTATTTATTACCAAACACTTTTTTTCAAGATAATTAAAGTGATACTATCATAAAATTATGTTTACCACTTCCGGCCAAACCGGAACTAACATGATGAACCAATATCCATATGTTCCTACATATTACATTTTTTTTTCTAATAACGCTTCTAATAAAATGGCTCCCAAAACTTAAAGTAAGTAAGACAACAAAGAAAATACAACTAATTTAGAATGGTAATGAAAAATCTACTTAAGAGATATTAGTAGGCTTTGATTTAATTTTAAGTTTGACAGTTATTAAACAAAGTTTGTAGTTGGTGCATTTCAATCATAGTTTCAAACAGAAATAGTGTACTTAGAAACAATTCAAAGCAAATTAATCCAAATAAGGCAATAAAAAAAATAAATTTAAAAAATGGTTGGATACACCAATGAAGATAAGTTAAATATGATTTTAATATACGGTGAATGCAAAAGAAATTCCCGACAAGCAAAACGATTGTTTTGTTTACGATTTCCAAATAGACCTACACCCGATAAAAAAACATTTATCATGCTGTTTAAAAATTTAAGAAACTGGGGTAGTTTTAAGAAAACTATTCGTAACAGAAATAGGCCAGTTAGAAACGATGAAAATACAGCCTTGGTGTTAAATAGTGTTGTCAACAATCCTCAATGTTCTCTCCGGAAAATGGCATCGGAAATTAATCTGTCGATATCTTCGTGCCATAGAATATTAAAATCAAATAAATACCATCCATACAAATTAAAATTGATCCATCATTTAAGGCCTGGTGATTATGAACGAAGATTACATTTTCTAGCTGAATTTTCAGTTCTTTCTGAAGAATGCCCAAATTTTTTAAAAAATGTGCTCTGGAGCGATGAAAGCCGTTTTCACAACAACGGAGTTGTGAGTAAGCATAACTGCCGATACTGGTCACAAAATAATCCTAGATGGATGAGAATGACCCGAAATCAGGTAACTTTTGGAGTTAACGTGTGGTGTGGAATATTAAATTCATATATTATTGGACCATATCTATTCCATGGGACTTTAAATGGAAGAAAATATGAGATATTTTTGAGAAATGTATTGCCAGGATTATTAGAGACTATCCCTCATAACCAGGAGAATATTTGGTTTCACCAAGATGGTGCACCACCCCATAACTCAGTACTAGTCAAAGATTGTCTTAATGAAATGTACCCTCAGAGATGGATTGGTACTAATGGAGTAGTCAGATGGCCAGCACGATCACCTGACTTGTCTCCATTAGATTTTTACCTTTGGGGGTATTTAAAAAGTGTAGTGTACATTGAACCCATTGAGGATATGGCCGATGTGTATAATAAAATATATGCAAGTGTTGCTGCTATAAATAGACATACGTTACAAGAAGTTTGCAATGAAGAGTTACTGAAACGGTACAATATGTGTATTCATGAAGAAGGGAGAAATTTTGAACATTTAATATAAGTACCTACTAATAAGAAAGAAATTAGTTTAATTTCATTTTTAATAATATTTCGATAGTTTTTAAATGTTTGTTTATAAAACTTTTGTTTACGTTCTTTACTGAATTGTTAATATAAATTTAGCCCATTCTAAATTAGTGTGTATTTTCTTTGTTGCCTTACTTACTTTAAGTTTTGGGAGCCGTTTTATTAGAAGCGTTATTAGAAGAAAAAAAATGTAATATGTAGGAACATATGGATATTGGTTCATCATGTTAGTTCCGGTTTGGCCGGAAGTGGTAAACATAATTTTATGATAGTGTATTATATCACTTTCCTTATCTTGAAAAGAAGTGTTTGGTAACCAATATTCTATAATAAATAATAAATAAATTATAGGGATTTATCAAAATTCACGTGTACTGGCATTAATGAAAGAAAGTCATGTAACTCCAAAACGGCTTGTTTTTTGTAAATTCTCTATACGATCAAAATTATTCTCAAATTATTGTTTAATCACATGACTTATGTTTCAAGGCTCCAGCCATCAAAAAATAGTTTTGCATCGCAGCGCCATCTCTGTGTGCTGTTGAGGAAAAATTCTAATCACTAATCACCTTTCTTTGGTATCAATCATCTGCCATTTACAAAAATAAAATATCTTTATTAGTTTTAGAGATAATGGCCTGGGGACTTTTAAGTGAAACACCCTGTATAGGTGAAGTGTATTGAAATCACTAAATAGGTAGTCGTATTTCTTGAACAAGATCTAATAAGGATCCTAGAAGTCCTTAAATTTCCACCAGAAAGTCGAAATGACTTCATTATTCAACCAATAATTTATTTGAACCTACTGGTCAAAATTCTCACTTATTAAGTAATATAGGCAGAGTGCAACCATATTTACTTAAAAATGGAATGGCGAAAACTCGACATGAAAATGTAAACTTTGTGAAAATATTTAAATTCATAAATATCGTTAAACATATTAATAATTATTAAATTGTAAATTAAAATAAAATGTATTACGAAAAATACACAAAAACGAAAATTGAAAAATTTAAATTGTTACAATTTATATTTATGTATAATATATATGTATAACAATTGATGTATTTAAGAAGGGGTTTTGTAATATTTCAAGGTACAATATATAATATTAACAGAAACAATTCTTTCTCGCGTAAATTCACGCGCAGTAAACAACGCGTCGCAAACGAAACAACTTGTCATATAAAATTATGTATCTTATAATATATTATGAACCGTTTTATCATATTAAGTTATATTTTTCACCAAACAGAATCTTGAAGGCAAATAAAAGGTGAATGGTGAGAAATAAGTAATCGACGGCGTTGATTCCATATTCTCGACATTGAATAGGTGTCTGGCGACCTAACCTAATAGGTCACAGATACCTGTTTAATTTATTTTGCACGTCAATACGACGTCTCAAAAACACCATTTAAGTTGTATTGACGTCGAATTTATATGTTACATCATCTATCGAAATTGGTCGTGTCACCTGTTCGACGTCCAGTCAACGTCGAATGACACCTAAATTGATAGCTCGGATTGTACACGGAGAATTTACTTATTAAATATACCATTATTGTGCTGCGGTACAAATGATAAGTCTTAACATTTTACAAATATAAACAAGCATTGATAATAAGCATTGAATTAGTTTTCTAGCGAGAGGTATATGTTTAAAAACAGGAAATGTAGAAATAACATCCCACTATCTTATTTTCTTGTGGAGAATTTGAGCAACCGCCATCAAAAGTCCAACAAGTAATTTATGATGTCTCTTAGGACCCCTTTTCTGAATTCGTTCCCAAAAATTATTTACCTTGCTGGAATGGGGTATTTCAATTTTTAAAGCTTTGGACCCCTTACTAATTCGTCAATGCACCACAAATATATAAGATATTATTCCTATGTTGAAGTAAGCAAAACAGAGTATCTTTTTAATTTGTCACTATACCAAGTAAGTATTTTCACTGTAATAACAATACACACAGTTACACAATAGTGCAAAAATTTTAAGTACGGCTCTGTGGGAGCTAACAAGACTCTTTTTATTTGCATTAATATTTCTAGACAACTATAATTGGCTGGACATCCATCTAATTGGAACCATCTGTTTAATGTCGTTTAAGTTTGTTTGAAATTTAGTTGCCAAAAAATGAAGAAAAGCTGGACCATTTAGGCGTGGAGGTAGGAAAATACCGATGAGTGAGTCGTTGCACAATCCCATTATAACATTACACGAAAATCGATATTGAAAATGGCTGTCTCGTGGAACATGAGGATTTTTGTGCTCGAAAATGTGAGCATTATTTTGATTAAAGATACTAGTGAATAAAATTTGCTTGATCGGTCCAAAACACCCTCATAAAAAGCATCATATGTATATTTTCCGCAAGAACCATCTGGAAAATTCTCGTCTTTGCCGAAGGTCATCAGGTAACAAATTCTGAACTTTATGCAAATAGATCTGGAGTCATCTTTGACTCAAAGTTAACTTTTACTGCCCACATAGATCACATAATTGCTAATGCCTACAGAAATCTAGGCTTTATTATGCGAAATTCAATGCACTTTAAAGATATTTCCACATCGTCTCTCCTATTTAATGCTTTTTTACGGCCAAAACTGGAATACGGTGGTATTGTCTGGAATCCACTATACAATATTCACATTCTTAATTTGGAACAGGTTCAGAGAAGGCACGTTAAATATTTCTCCCTTAAAGCTGACGGAACTTGTCCTCTCAGAGGCACGCCACAAGCTGACTTATTAGTCAAATTTAATCTAAATGACTTAGCGACAGGTAGGGTCTATTTTTCTGTTTTGTTCCTACACAAACTATTGACAAGTCAGATTAACTGCCCGGATATTCTTAGTTCGATACATCTTTTCAGACTCGCTCATACGCCCTATTCTACCTAGCTACGCTAAGAATAAATGTAATAAAATCTTCTCCTATTCATAATATGTGCTCTAACTATTTAAGCTATCAGTCGAATCTTGATATTTTTAATTGTAGCACTAATAATATAAAGCAATGTATTCTAAACAGCCCTTAAAATAATGTTTAGTTCCTACTATATCATTGTTTAGTTCAAACTATTTTCTCACATTACTTTGTATTTTCCATTTTCAATTTAATAAGAATTATTGGCTGTAAAATATTTATTTTTAAGATTGTACTCTGTACTGTGTACATATTTTATTTGTATATTTCCTGCTCTGTAATTGGATGCACATCTGTCTGGGCAGCTGTATTCATAAAATAAAATAAAAAATAAAAATAAAATGTCCATTGAAATGTTACATATTGACCTTGTATTTTGGGTAGAACAAGATTTTTTGTTTTTATGTTTAAAGGGGGTCAATGTGAGTATGAAACTCGGCTTTCGGGGTTGAAATCCCCCCATTTGGCCGTCATCTTGAAAAAGGGGGTGTAACAGTTTTTCCGCTATATCTTGAAAACCGTAAGTCTAAAAAAAATATTTATAAGACTGTTTTTGTAGACAATTGAATTGTCTACAATCAATAGATAGTTATTACTGTAAAATTTAAAATGAAAAAGTTATAATCAAAAATTGACTAAAATTTTCAATAAAAATTTCAGTTAAGGGTTATAACTTTTTTCTCTATTGATTTTATTGAAAATACACATCAGATGTTTCCTGTACATCATTTTATTGCGAATAATTTTTTAAATTTCTTTTCATTGCAGGGGTTTTAGGACGCTGCAAATGAATCAAGTGCATCAAAAAGGACATTGGACAATTCTGAAAAAAACAGTCCTGAGATGACTCCAAACTCTTTTTGTCCCCTGCAATTTTTGTCCAAACTTCCTCTTTTTTGAGTAAAAAAATCATAAATCTCTAAGATTTTCATTCTTTCTCGCCGGATAACTAAAAACATGACAATTTCAGAAAAAATGTTTTTTATTATTATGTTTTATTATTAGTCAGACAATCCGAATTCGCAATAAAAAATAGGAGCTCTAATTTAAAAAACTAATTTGACCTTGAAAGACCTTAACCCTTCTATCCAAAGTCAAAGTGATATAACACCGAACTACCCCATCAAATTCTACAACTTTCATTTGAAAGATTTTTTCGTAGAGTGCTTATTAGTCGAGATATTTGAAAGTTTCATGTTAAAAAAAATCAGCCGGGTGATTTTTCAAGGTCTTATAACTTCTTACAAGATAAGACCTTCAAACAATCCTCAAGGTCTTATCAGCGGAGCAAAAGATACTTGCAGACATTTGGTATTAGACTGATTATGCTTTGCAGAAGAATTATAGGGCAATTTCCTACAATGAAACATTCCCACAAAGTATCTTTTCTTTTTGGTGAACGTGATATATTCACTCTCAATGTTCTTAAACATATCTAGGTACTTTTTTTTTCTTCGTCAATTCTTTGGGACTACCTGCCACATGTATTTTTTTCTTGTTATGCGGTGCTCGAGGAATCTACAAAATATCACACTTAACCAGTATGTTACTGGTAAATAACCTCTACGCCTGTGATTTTACGTCAAAGGATCAGTTAGAAGTTGCTTTTTTAAAATAAATAACACAAATAAGTATAAAAACTTGAAATTAAATATTTCGCCGACGTTTCGGAAATCTAATCTGTTTCCCTTTTCAAGGCTTTTTTTGACAAACCTTTTTTGCTGTGTATGATAAATACACAGCTCTAAGAATGTTTGTTATATTCAATATCCATACATACTTACTATTTACATAGACCTGTTGATATAGTTAACAGTTTTTTTAGTTTTTATACAATGTTAAGTTTGAGAAGTTCTTCTTTTAACATTGGCAATCAAGTTATACATACATCTACGGAACAATTCGACACGCATCTATCCTCATTCATAAAATAGCCTTGAAAAAAGAAACAGACTAGATTTACGAAACGTCGGCGAAATATTTTAAGTTTTTATACTTATTTGTGTTATTCATTTTAAAAAAGCAACCTCTAACTGATCCCTTGACGTAAAAGTCACAAGCGTAGAGGTTATTTACCAGTAACATATTGGTTAATTGTGATGTTTTGTAGATTCCCCGAGCACTGCTTAAAAAGAAAAAATACATGTGGCAGGAAGTCCCAAAGAACTGAAGAAGATAAAAATTAAGCTAATGCCACAAATAACATTTAGACAATATCTAGGTACCGTTGTGAGCAAAAAAAAATAGGACGAGTCTTATAGCGTATTTTTCCTAAAATCTAGTTGTGTACAACTAACTTTAATTTTTGTGACATTGTCAGTTAGTTGTCAAAATTTATTGCAAGTGTGCCAAAACTAATATGCCCAATATAATCGATTTAGTTAAAGCTAGAGTTATTGCTAAAGCAGAAGATGGATGGTCAATGAGACAAATTGCACTGCGTTATAATATTAACAAAAATTCTGTGTTTAACATCTTAAAAAAAGTGGGGAATAAACGGTACAATTAGTAGAAATCCTGGATCGAGGCGACGAAGGATATCAACTCAACAGCAAGATTTGCAATTGGTAAATAAATTAGTAGAGAATCCATTTCACTCAGTAATTCAGGCTGAAGAAACGAATTTTTCTGGATCGAGTAGTACTGCTCGCCGGCGAGTAAGAGAATCGGAGCTATGCGGTCATCCAGCAGCACAGAAATACCTACTTAAAGCTGAACATAAAGAAGATCGACTGGGATTTGCGCTTGAATTTTAGTGCATGATCCAAATATTTGGAACAATGTAATCTTTACAGATGAAAAAACTTTCCAGTCTACACACAGCGGTCGTATCGTATTTGCCGACCTCCGAATACTCGATTTTATGAGAAGTATATATCTAACAATGACAAAAGCGGTAGATTTTCCGTTAACATATGGACTTGGATATCGGCACGTGGTCCTGGTGTTTTGTGGCATATTGAGGAAATAGTGAAACGTATATTAGGATTTTAGACAATGTTGTGCTCCCTTCTGTGTCACAATTATTTCCTAATAATTAATTCATATTTCAATTACATAATTGTTCAGTTCATACTGCTCATGCTCATACCGTGACTAACTGGTTTAAAGATAACAACATTAATGGTCTTAACTGGCCCAGTCATAGTCCAGATCTTGACCCTGCGGAAGACGTATGGGGACTAGTCATAAGAAGTATCCAAAAACGAAATGTGAGACCACGGAATGCCTAAGAATTACTGGAAGTAGTAAATAATGCATGGGAAAATATTATTACTAGTGATTATTTTATAAGTTTATTTAGTTCTGTGCCCAACAGACTTATAGATGTTATAAATAGAAATGGTGCAATAACAAAATATTAATAGTTAGTTCCTTGTTAAGTCGGATATCTTTTGTTGCCCTGATCTAGGATTTCAACTAATTGTATCGTTTGTTCTCCACTTTTTTATAATGTTAAATACAGAATTCTTGTTAATGTTATAACGCAGTGCAACATGTCTCATTGACAATCCATCTTCTGCTTTAGCAATAACTACAATATTATAATAAAATATATAATAAAAGTGCTAACTGTCATTTCGGCTACTCATTATATATTCAAATAGAAGCAGATTTACATTTGAAAAAATTAGTTATCGTATATTTTTCGCTCACGACAGTTCCTCCACTGATGACATATTTACTGACGTTTCGTTTCACAATGTGGTACTGAATCATACTAATACTACAAATTTTAATGAAATTCACTATTCCAAATGACTGTAAATTCTGCAAGTAGATACGTCTGTGAGAGATTAAAAAACGGCAGCTTGGCTCTTAACTGAGTTTCCAGTCCAAACTGTAGAATGTAAATATTCTTGGATTTTAGTTAAGTGTGTTTGCCAAAAGTCTGCGCATTATTAGTTCCCATTAGCTTCCAGGAGTCAAGTTGCTGGAAAACAGCCATGCATTATTTTGCTAAGATATAAGGCATTCATCTTTCTTACATTTAAAACGAGCTACTAAAGAGCTTAAATATAATTCCAGACTGAATGAGTTCCTGCCTGTAACTTTTGAATATTACGAGCGTTAACGATCTAACTTTTGCCCATCGAGGAACTCATATTAGTTGGCGAATATTTCACGTGTATCACGAAATTGTTTAACTTTAATTGATTAGTGACGGCTTCTCAGAACTTATCCTTTTATTGTCTCATTGGATTTGATTAACTGTATGCTAGGCGAACAAAATACAATAATATACGCACACAAACTGCCATACACATGAATCTAAGGTTAGTAATGATGGGTTTATTAGTAAGTAGTGAATTGAGTTGCTTTAATCGAGTACATATTGTACTGTTAAAGTGAAATAATATAATAAGGTCTCGATAAAGCTATAATTACAAACTTCTTTAAAGCCTACATCATCCACAAATAGTAACAACATGGAAATTGTACGTATTATGAGGTATTCCAAAAAACTTAACTTGTGGACAACTTCTTTCTTGTTATACAAGGTGTCTTTCAAGCAAGTGGACATAGAGTAACTACACATAAATCCAGGCGAAATATGACGGTTTATTCTAACTGTAGACCATTAATCACACGCATGAATTTCACGATTCATGAAAAAATTTTTGTTGATGATATTCGATAGTTGAGGAAATAATATAGTAAAACGGAGGAACAAGGAGAACAGCGGTAGCCTTTGTCGACTTTAACTGCTTTATCGGCATGCTTTTCGATGAACCGCCATACTCCGCGCCCGCTCTCCAATATCTCTTGCCGCTACTATACTTTTAAAGCCTCTCAATTTGTTTAAACAACTAGAAAAATATTGTTAAAATTTCGAGAATGGTTTTTTTACCTTTTACTGATTATGTAGTGAGATTGGTCATAGGTACAAAAATAAATTGAAGTTGTTTTTAGAGCACTGAATTCTCTATGAGAGAATTCGCTAGAGTATATATACATATTACAGTTTGTGAGCTACAGGTACCTGCACGTAAGCATAAAAATACATACCAGCAGATAATTAGATTTTAGCTCAAATCATTTGATGCATGTTAAAGACATGTTATAAAGAAAATGCTACAGCTAGATCCAGAAAATATTTGGATTTATAATATTCATAATATTTACTGTACAGATTTGATATTAGACTGGCTGCCTAGTAGGAAAATAATAGAGCTAACCATACCTATTTGCTGAAAATTATAGCCAATTTATTTTATAAGCGTTGATCAATTAATTGTATGCATAGTACTGATGAATGATTGAAGAATTTCTTCCAACAAAATGTTGTTACTCCTCACATGATTCGTAGAAATTTAAACTTCTGAAATTAATCCCTTGATAACACAAGGTGGAGCGTTTTTTAAAATGACAGGGACAAAAGTAATATTTTAGTATTAAACAGGTATGTTTAACTTATTAGAATAATATAATTTGTTGCTTGCAAGTTACGTTTCTCTTTGATGATTATTCATATTTTGTAAATTAACTCGTCTTTCTAACGTTTCCGCAGGAGAGCGCCGTAAAAAATTGGCGGCGGTTATAGAATGCCGCATATAGAATAAAATGTAAGTTACTATTAACTGCTATCCGGTCCTGGAAAATCTCTTGATTGGGTTATTTTAAAAAAAGAACATTGATTTTAATTTTAAAGTCATTCGATATACCATTCTTAACATTATTTGAAATCACCGCTGAATGCTAGAAGGCTTGCATCTTCAGCACCAATAGAGATAACCAAACTTGCTATTGGCCGTACAACAGCCGATCTGGGAGAAACAAGCCTAATAGAATAATAGGACTATAAATTGTAATAACTATTTATACACAGAATTATTGGAAGAGTATGGTCAGAGGAGTATATGCCAGACGAATGGTAAACGGAATAATCTGCCCACTTCACAAAAAAGATCAACTTGATTGTGGAAATTACACAGGGAATCGCACTCCTTAACACCATATATAAGATACTCTCAAACATCCTGTACAAGCGACTGAGCTGCTATACAGAAACGCTACTAGGGAATATCAGAGTGGATTCAGATCAGGACGATCCACTGTAGACTAAATCTTTGTCCTGCGACAGATATAAGAAAAGACTTACCTTCGATACGTTCCACTTGTTCAAAGATTTCAAGGCAGCATATGATAGCATCCTAAGGAACAAACTCTACGAGGTAATGAACGAGTTCCAAATACCCAGAAAACTAATTCGACTAGTCAAAACAACAATGTCTAAAGTCATCTGCAAAGTAGGAATCGAAAACGACACATCGGATGCCTTCCAGACCAATATAGGCCTAAGACATCGCCCTCGAGAAAGAAGTCAGAGATGCAAATCTGGAAAATAGAACCATCTACAACAAATCCACACAAATAATGGCTTGCGCAGATGATGTAGACATAGTTGTCCACACCCTGCGGAAATCAAAAGAGACTTTTGAAGCCTTCTCTACCTCAGCTGAGAGTATGGGACTCGAAATTAATGTTGACAAGACTAAACTCATGATCTCCACACCAGGGAATAGGGCTCGAAACATAGGCCAGAACGTAAATATGGGAGAAGTCAACATTGAAGCCGTACAACACTTCATTTACCTAGGTTCCCTGGTAACTGAAAATACGGTATCTGATGAAATAAAAAGAAGAATCACGCTAGCCAATAAATGCTGCTATGGACTCTATAAACACCTTAGAAGTCGCAATCTATCTTGGCAAACGAAAACTCTAATATATAAAACTTTAATCATCCCAGTTCTGACATATGGTTCCGGACGTGGACAATAAACAAATGGGACGAAAATCTTCTGTTGATCTTTGAACGAAGAATCCTCCGAAAAATATTCGGTGCAGTTTGCGAAAATGGCCAATGGCGCGGAATGCATAATTTTGAACTATATGAAAAATTTCCTGAACTTGCAATGGTAGATATATAGTTACCCATATTAAGATTGGACGCCTGAGCTGGGCCGCGACACATTGCAAGAGCCGATGAAAGCTACCTACCAAAAAGAATATTCAAGTCAGGACGCTGCGAAGATTGGTGCAGCAAACAGGCAACGGCCTGCCATGAATAGGGACAAATGGCGGACGAGGCTGAAGAAAGTCGGGGCCCACCTAGGGCTGTAGTACTACTGATGATGATGAAATTGTTATAAGTTTTTACTAGGTCATCGGTACAGCAACCAGTAACTCAGGAGTGGTATCCTTAAATATTGCCAAATTAGCAAATTTTCGCATTCCGACCATGCGCAATCAAAGCTGTCCATTACATCTAAGGAGATATCTCTCTTTGTTGAACTATAGCATAGGTACATAGTCACAATCTAATCATCTGAACTACACAGTATTATGATATTTTAAAACACTTTTTACTTTGTTTTTTATCACTGAATCTACTGTATCTAAAACGTTACTGCAGTTTCAGCACTTAACGTACCCTTTTTAAATGTTCACTTGTGAACGTTTGAAAACGGATTACTTGTGCATTGAACATTACAAAGAGACTTTAAGTTACATTTAAAAATTATGTCATATTTCTTATTTGGAATAAAATGTGTGTTCACCTACAATCCTTTCATTCAACAAATTCATGCTCTGGTTCACGACTTACATGAAGTAGGGAAAAAGTAGTATTAACTTGGACTGCAGGTCATGTTGGCATCACAGGAATTAAATTAGGGAACTGTGCAGTAAGATTTTCAGCAGATAATGGGAGCGACAATATCATTCACTCCGACGACATGAAAGAATTTCTCAAGGAAAAATTCAATCAAGTGAGCTCAAAATACATGAGTCTAACTTAAGCAGTATCAAACCAGGTGTAAAGCTTTGGACACTATCCTATCTACGATTGGGCGCTAGACACCTAGATGTCCTAGATACTAGTGCGTTTGACAGTTAAACACGTTCTCTTGAAGTGTGCCGACTATGCAATTGCCCTACGATAGTTTAATGTACTAGACACCATTTCAGATTGCCTGAGTAATGTAGAAGGTATTATTGTACTGAGAGTAATTGACTATTTGAAGACCACCAAGTTGCTGTATAAATTGGCAAGTCATCCATCTTATTTGGTGATTTATTTAATTTCAAATATCCTGTATAGTTTGGGCCCTTTACAACCCTGTATGTTTTCTAAGTATAATTTTTCTGAACTGGATATTTTCCGTAATATATTTCCTTCATCGTAACTCTGGTATG
Organism: Stenurella melanura; assembly: GCA_963583905.1. Classification (NCBI taxonomy): domain Eukaryota; kingdom Metazoa; phylum Arthropoda; class Insecta; order Coleoptera; family Cerambycidae; genus Stenurella; species Stenurella melanura. The sequence goes on along the minus strand of OY757309.1, from coordinate 79,264,515 downwards.
CATTATTATACAATTAAGAGTCCATAGTTTTGATGGATGGTAATGCAGTCAATGACGATAGCAGTCGATGCTGCGAAAAGAAAGAAAAAAATAACTTGGGACTATTTTAGTCAATGTTTGTCGTACTTTAGTTTCCAAAGAAACGTAGTTAAGACAACGCACGGTTGTCTTGCTACGTGATAATTTAATTCAAATACATACATAAATTTCGTTTCTGGAGTAACTGAATTTATTTCCCGCTTTGGGTGCTGTATTCAATATAAAGTCTGATATACATTAACCTACAAAATCTTACAACAGATATCTTCTCTGATTGCAATCTCAATGTGTAATAATTTATGTAGTAATTCCAATGTAGTTTTCGCATAAGTTAATTTTTTCCCATTAAGTCTGAAGGAAAGTTTGTTTAAAAGTGTATAAAGTTCGTTTTTACATTTGTAGGCAAACAGTATCAAAACATTCTCAACGAACTAACCGTAGAACAATGTTATCTGCACTTGGAAACTTCTTGGGTTGAATTACAACTATTTTCTACTAATCTAGATATTCTTCTAGTCCCTTGTTACACTGCAAATAGGTAAACATTCCAAATAATCCAGACGGCGCATTTACTAGTTCAAATAAAACGTGTAAGAAGAGGATTAATTCAATTCTTATTTTATTACGTCAGGCTTTTTAAACCAGATTATTAGACACACGGTATAATAATAATATAAGGTAATAAGGTAATAATAATTTCATGACATATTTGTACTTAAATAGTAAATAATAAAGAAAATAAATAAATAGTAATAGTAAGTTGGATTTGATTTAATCAATAAGTGTGTCGATGATGACACGGGCGAGGAGCGTTTTAGGGCGGATCTATTGGATTTAGGCCACATATTCGTAAACACAATATAATCACTCAAATGACAATAACATAAATAACAAAGTAACATGAGTTATGATTTATCTAAACAGGTATATGTCAAATAATAATGTCTTATTGTTGGAAATGCAAACAATACCACAAAATACTTTCTTGAGGAGCTAGCAATCCGAAACCACTAGTCTCGCGATCTCACACTCTATCCACCAAGTTTATACTTAGAATAATCGTCCACGGTACGCTCAAGTAGTTTTGTTCTGCTCACCGGGGAGAGGGTTTTTTCTAGGGTGCTCCAGGCGTCATCTGTCTTACATGACCTATATGGAGATGTTCACTCTTCACATTTCTCAACGCAATTGGTACTTGCTGACAACGCTCTCTTGACGTCAGTAAATTCTGTGCTGATAGGCGCCTACGAGGGTATAGCCTCCTACAAGTATATTATAACCCGACAAAAATATTGAATAGCCATCTTAGAGAAACATTTTTGTGCAGAAATCTGTTTCATATGTCGAAATTAAATATCAAATAAAAAAATGTGTATGTGTGTATGTCGGTGCGTGTGAATGATATAAACGCGACAATTTCTGTTCGACTTCAAATTTTTATTTCAAATTAAGTACATGTAAAAGACTATGGTGTAATATTTCCAATTTAAACAAAGTGATAACCAGAAACATTTAAACTGTCATGTTTTTTACAAATTATATTTTATTACAATATTAGAGTAAAGTTTTACTCAAGTCTTTGATTACATAAAAATACGAAAATTGCAATATATTGAAACTGTAATATACAGAATATCTCTCAGATTAGAACGAATTTTACGTAGCTTAGGTGACATATCAAGTTTAATTTAAAATGTTATCAAGTTAATATTTTTAATACTATTACAAAATGAGTGCAAAAGAGCACTTGGTGTATATACTAGAGGCCAAGGCCTTAAATTTTTATAATATCCGCCATCCTCACCATTACTCAATTATTAAAGGAACTAACAAATTAAAATTAAGATACTGCGTTGAAATTTGGTACATATTATGTTATAACTAGATCTGGAATTTGATTATATTTTGGGTGTATTTAGTTGAAGGGTTGGAGAATAAGCAGAGAAAAATAAGTAAGGCAAGCTGGTTAGAGTCAATAAATTTAGGATTTAGTACATACAGGGTGTAACTAGTTTCATGTCATTAAAAAAAACTGGTGGTAGGGAACTACAAGACAAACAAAAAACCTTATATAACATGGGGTCTAAAGCTCATAGTTATAGAGAAAAAAATAAGCCAAAATAATTAATAACATAGTCTGAGAACTGCTGGCATATTGGGATAGGCTTTATTGCCTCGCGTCTTGCCGCACATGATACTCTGACATCCGTGCAAATAAGTATGGTGAGCTTAAGAAATAATTAGGCCGCGACGGGGGTCATCGAAAAGCATGGCGACAAAGCAGTTAAAAGCAACCAACAGAGGACACCGCCATGTTTTTTGCTTCTTCGCCGCAAAATTATCTTATTACGCGTGCTATACTCTCCCTTGTAATATTCTCAAGTAATAATTTCAGTTTGTGTCCTTGATAAACAACGTATGCATGACGCGACCTACCCGTTCCTTGGTTTTGTCTGTTGCTTTTGTTCCTTTTGAATTTTGTGCCACTTATGCTAAGATTTATTTTATTGACTTATCGTTCAAGTCGTTAGTACTTGGTCGTAACCAAGTACTAACAGTAACACAAAAAGCACGAACGAGAAGTAGTGTCTTACGTATAAGACACTACTTCTCGTTCGTGCTTTTTCTGTTACTTTTTAGATTTTGGACCAAGTTTTTCTCTTTGTTTTTTTTATTGATAACGTTAATTCACAGTTTAGTGTGGGGTTTTAAAACGCAAATTTTAGACATTATGGGAGATTACACTTATCTAGAGCTCGCAGATATGCACTTGATGTATGGAGAAAGTGGTGGAAATGCAGCTGGTGCGGAAGAGCTTTATCGTTTAAGGTTCCCTAATCGACGTCATCCTTGTGCTCGTACATTTGTTAGTATTGATCAGCGTCTTCGAGAAACAGGTCGTCTCGATGGACATGGAGGAGAACGAGGTGCACAACGCGAAGAAACGGTAATTGACGCAGAAGTTCAAATTTTGGAACCTGTAGAAGAGGATCCAACTTTAAGCACCCGCGATATCGCAAACCGTATGGGAGTGTCCCATTTTGTGGTATGGAGGACATTGAGAGATATGAACTTATATCCTTATCACTATCAACGTGTCCAAGTACTAGAACCTCAAGATTTTGCAGAGCGAATGCCATTATGTAGGTGGATTTTAAGAAAACACGCGGCAAATTAGGATTTTTTTAAACGTTCTGTGTTTCTCCGATGAGTCGTGTTTTACCAGAAATGGAGGGTTTAATTTTAAAAATATGCGCTATTGGACAGACGAAAATCCACGTGTAATAAGAAGGGCGCATTTTCAACGACGGTTCAGCGTTAATTTGTGAGCAGGAAGTTGCGGTAATGAAATAATTGGACATATACAATTACCCGCTAGATTACATGGTGATGTATAATATAAGCTTTTGCAACAAACACTGCCGAATTTGCTGGAAGATGTACCCTTGGCTACGCGCAGAAGAATGTGGTATTTGCACGATGGCGCTCCAGTCCATTTTAGTCTGGTTGTTCAAATTTTTTGAATAGAAAGTTTCCTCGACGATGGATTGGACGTGGCGGACAAGTACCATGGCTTGCTAGATCGCCCGACTTAAATCCGATGGACTTTTATTTTTGGGGCATTTTACATCTCTGGTTTACCGAGATCCAATTGATACTTTAGAACAATTGCAACAACGTGTTTTAATGTGCACAGAAACCATAAAAAATTATCCTAATTTACCAAATATGTTGAACGGAGTGCATATGTCCTTAGTTTGACGTACCGAAATGTGTATACGTCGAGATGGAGGTCATTTCGAACAATTTTTGTGTAAAATTCAGAAGAATTTTTCAGTCTCCGGCGGGAACACAAGTCGGGTATTACAGTTTTTTTATTATTTCTAATATTCGAAACTATAACATCCATTGACCCTGAAAAAACAGTGGTTCTCAAATGTTCCCTACCTTAACATTCAAATTTTAAAACCTAGATCAGTTTTTTTCAAAGTGCCCTTAGAGAAAAAAGTCATATAGGTTTTTTGTTTGTCTAGTCGGTCACTATTACCAGTTTTTTTAATGACGAAATTAATTACACCCTGTATATTAGAAGTCAAGGTCTCAATTTTCCATGTAATCTTCCACCCCTACCACCACCTTCAACATCCCCACTCCATTATTAATGGAGTTAGCATAATAAAATTGTAATTTAGTGTGTGTATGAGGACAAATGTTCTCAAAAAATTTATTGGCATCAGCCACCATCACCATCTTGGGAAAGACGATTGTGGAAGTAGTGATTTCTTAGGCATTAAATAGCATTTCTGGCGATTTAATTATGAATAAGGTGTTACTTATTCAGGATTTCAGTTTAAAAACGAAATATATATTTTGCAAACTTTTATTATATTCCATAACAAAATGAAAGGATTGGATGGCATAAAATATAAAATATTTCCTTATCGAATCGTATACACCCAAGTTATTTAATTTAGCTTAACTTCCGTCTGAAATATAAATTAGGAGATATGCAAGAAAATCGAAACTATTAAAGATGTCAGCCGTTAGGACGTTAAACTTATATATTCGTACATGAATTCGGATTCCATGCAAATTTGTGCAGTAAACTCCGCGAATTCGTTCCAAATGCCAACGAATGGGGGAAATGAACAAGTAAATTTATTATATTAGAAGCATGCATGCGTGTACTTGAGTTTATACACCAGAAAATTGTCTCAAAAACTTCTTCTTTGTGAAACAAAAACTTTTCACGGCCTACTGAACTTCGTTTAAAATGGAGCTGTGTCGCCAGTGTTGAGAGTTTTCGACTTATCGAACCTGTAAATTCGGGAGAAAATAAAATAAAGAAGTTGTGTTGTCTTTCTATTATTAGGTGAAAGCCAAACAAAGCATTACAAGAAGTTTCTTGTACGAGGTGGTTCCTTTTCGCAAGTAAAAATATGTTACATGGATCTTAGAGTATCTAGAAATTAATTATTACGTGGCGTTTAGTTGTAAAGTGAAAAAGCGGTGGTACTGAATTAGATTCAAAAAATAAATCGTTTGCATGTGATATGTAAAGTATTCCTCTATACAGGGCGGGGCAATAGTGCGTCGGACTCCGATATCTCGAGTTCTACGATAGCTAGAAATGTTTTAAAAAATTGTAAGTAAACTAGATAAAAAGTTTATAACTGAAAATAATTTTCGAACATACAGGGCGAGCGAAGACGAAATTACAGGAGTGCCTTTTTTTAAATGGAATACTATGTATATAAGTACATTTTTTGAAGCCTCTTTCTAGGCTCTATTCATTCCTATATTAGCATTGAATATCTCCCAATCACTTGGATGTAATGATTTTTTTTGTTGAAATAATGCAATCTGCAGATGGATGTTAGAAAAATCACCACAGTCACAATTATGGGTTTTAAGAAAAACTTATGTGAACACCAGTTACGAGACATCTAGTTAATGTTTTTGAATTATTTTCATTTCCTAAAACTGTACAGGGTGGCCAAAAATTATTTTTCAATTAATAACCTTTTCAATTGAATTTTCTCAATTTTTTCAAATGGCACACCCTATCTATATATTTTCAACGATGTGATGTAGAAATGAAAAACGAACATTTTTTGTTAGTTCTTCCCTATGGCTAATTGCAGCCAATTTCGTTTTATTGAGCAATAGTTACAAAATTCAAAAATGAACTTATAAAAAGAGGTTTCTTCAAATAACTCAGTAGGAAAAATTATAATAAATGTTCCAAATGTTGCCCATTTTGATTGACGCACATCTCTTTGTGCTTTTGAAATAAGGTTCCCACTGTTCCTAAAACTGCCGGTGTGATATATCTAAACAGAGTCATTATTCTTTCCTTCATATTTTGTACTGTTGTTGGTGTGTCTGTATAAATAATTTCCTTCACGTCTCCCTATAAAAAGAAAACCATTTTTGTAAGATATGGGGATCTAGCAGGCCATTTAGTGGGTCCATTTCTTCCAATCCATTGATAAGGGTAGGTATTATTTAAGTAGTCTCTAATTGCATTTAACTAATGTGGTGGAGCACTATCTTGCTGAAACCACATCTTATTTCGAATTTTTTCAGGGAGATTTACCAATTGTGGCAGACGGTTTTCCAAAAAATGAAGATAAATAGCTCCAGTCAATGTACCATCCAAGAAATTTGGCCCTATTACATGTTCTCCAATAATTCCTCCTCAAACGTTTATAGACCATCTGCGTTGGTTAACAACTTGCATAAAAAGTAAGGATTTTCCGAAGCATAATAATGGAAATTTTACCTCTGGCCCAATTACAAAATTGTAGGTGCTATTGAAAATTGTCATCGGATAATTCATGGTGCGTTTGAATATGATATGCATGCAACTTATTTGTTTTTAAGATTCGACCCACACACCGTCTACTTATTCCTACTAATGAGCTCACTTCTTTTTGACTAAAATGGGGATTCTCAACTGTTGCCAGCACAACAGAAAACTCATTTTCTGCATTCACAATACGTTTTATTCTTTCACTTTTTTAATTTTCGACATTTCCAGTTTCTAGAAATCTATCGAGAAGGTTTTGGAAGCTGCTAACATCAGGAATCCTTCTTTCAGGATATCGTTGGTGATAAATTCTATTGGCAAGTAACCAATTTCTGTCTGACTCGCCCAAAACAAAAGTCATGTCTACAAGTTTCGCTTTATTAGAATTCGTATTGTACAATTCCAAATATTTTAAATTCAATACAAATTATAACTAATGACCGATAAGTGTGATAAATGCTCCGTTGTACACGACAATTTATACCAAACTGAGGTTTTATTGCTTGTCGAATAAAGAAAACGGCAAAAAAAATTACAAAAGAACATTACAGTAAAGGATTTGTTTAATATTATTTACTCATTTCCATGGATCGGAAAAAATGATCCAATCAATGGTCTCATTTCAAAATTGCATGAAGACGTTTGTCAATCAAAATGGGCATCACGTCGAACACCTATATAAATTTTTCTAATTAATTATTTGAGGAAACCTCTTTTTTTAAGTTTATTCTTGAATTTGATATTTATTTATTTATAAAGCGAAAATGGTTGCAATTAGCCATAGGGAAGTACTTACAAAAAATGTTCGTTTTTCATTGCTACACCACTTCGTTAAAAAACATACAGGGTGTTCCATTTGAAAAAATTGAGAAAATTCAATTTAAATAGTTCTTAATTGAAAAATAATTTTTGGCCGCGCTTTACAGTTTTGGGAAATAAAAACTATTCAAAAACATTAATTAAATGTCTCGTAACTGGTATTCACATAAGTTTTTCTTAAAACCCATAATTGTGACTGTGGTGATTTTATTAATATCCATCTGCAGATTGCATTGTCAACAAAAAAATTCATTACATCCAAGTGGTTGGGACATATTCAATACTAATGTAGGAATGAATAGAGCCTAAAAAGAGGCTCCAAAAAATATACTGATATACATAGCATTCCATTTAAAAAAAGGCTCGCCCTGTATGTTCGAAAATAATTTCCAGTTATAGACTCTTTTATCCAGTTTACTTGCAATTTTTTTAAAAAATTCCAGCTATCGTAGAACTCGAGATATCGAGGTTCGACGAACTATTGCCCCACCCTGTATATTCTAACAAATAAAATGTTTATTTTATTTTTCAGTTTTGTGATCGTAGTCATTTTCCCCGAGGTCTCTTATACAGGGTGGTCAAAAAATTAAAAGCCAAACAGAATATCAAAACAAATCCCATGTATGTCATCAGATTATTCATCGTTCTCGAAATATTTACGTCTTTCTGAATTTTTTCCAATAAGTTGTACCAATATCGGTGATTTTTTTTACTATATTCCAGTCATACCCAAAAGTTTCTCACATGTAAACTGATAGTCATTCTTATAGGCCGATTCAGAATGGTATCGAAATACTCTGTTGAAGACTATACTAAACGTTTCATTGTAGTGTCTTTCTCTTTAAAAGTCTGCTTGTTATACAAACCCCAACTGATAGGCATTTGTGAAATATCTTCAAGTGAGGAAATATGAGAATTTCGGTAAGATTGCCTGGTTGCTATACATGACTAATTCCATGTAAATGCCGAAAGAAAAAATTTAAAAATTATGTCATACCGCATTGAAATTGATGTTACTTTGTCGGATTTATTATTCTCTTACGCCGAATTAAGCGCCTGCTCGATCGGTTAATTTGTCTATTGTAATACATGTTGAGGATATGAACCAAAATGAAAATTAAAAATTTTTCCCTCATGAATTCCTTAAACGTGTAAATGAATCCAATGACATTTTATATCTATATCAAATAATTTTACAATGTTTATGGTATATTTGAGATTTTTTTTAAGCTGATCCGGTGTTAATGTGAAGTGGTGGACAATCAAAAAGTGTATAGGGTCAAATTGACCTAGAGGGTACTGCGTGATTGAAAAAAGGGGTATGTACTCTCAGGGTCAACCTGCCAAAACGTTCCATGTATTTCCAGTGGGAGAAGTTCGAAAAAAATTACCTCAATTTTGTTGTTTCTTTTGTTTCTTTAAAATATCATAGATTTAATAGTCTGGGAGATAGAGGGATTTTTTGGAAACTAATCGTTACGTGAATTTTGTGTGAGTTAACTAATTCTTTTGAATATAAATCACGATAGAATAGACTTCTGACATATGTCAGCCAATTAGATTGGTCATGGTTTAAGATAAATCTTTAACCCGCGTAATCTCTTACATTTCTTCATGCGTGGATATTGCTCATTGAGGAAACATAACAGATTATAAAAGATTACTAAAAATAAGGATGATCTCTTAAAAAAAAAGAAATCATCTGAGACATGGTAGAAACTTAACTTTGCGGAAAATATTAAATTCCTGTACAGTTACTTGGTACTTTTATTTATAACCATAACCTTCCGGGAAGGTTATGTTGTTCTTAGGGACACATACATTTTTGTCTTAAAATTGAGAAAGAACTTGTAATGATCAGTTCAGAGCTAAAGTACAGTAAAAAATCAGGTCTTTTTCGGAATAATCTCTAAATAATCTCACGACCTCAACCCGATTTTATAAATCGTTGTCATTCTCAAACATTGCAAATATCCCATAGAACACAAAATGATGATGTACCGAAACATTTACCTAGCTCCTGTATTATAACTATGGACCTTATGAAAAAAATATTTCTTGTAAATAATTAAAGAACAAATGTTTTTTACTTGAATACAGCGTTTCATATATAGAATTTTATGTTTTATTTTTTACACGAATGAGTGAACATCTCCGGCCAAGTTTTTACCTTCTTATTTGCTCTACTTGACTGGAGTACATGGAATAATACTGATATCTTTTAAAACTTTCATGGAATCCTGTATATAAATAACAACCTTAAATATTCCAACCAATTATGCATGAAAATTAATATCATATGTAAACACATAAATACGACTTTTATGCAAATTTACAACCACCTCCCTTCATCTACTTTGAATTCAATAAAGCAATGCCATCCACTATCCAGATAATACGTGAATTTTATGGAATGTTAGAACAGGCTAGAATTGTTGGTGTAATGTGCAAGCTCCTCATAGAATATTAATCAATACGCGGACAATGCGGTTGCCCTGTCCCAATAATTTTTTACTTAGAGACGACAACCAACCCTTATCTGCATAGTATAGAGATGACAAGATGCTGAAGTTGTGGAGCAATGTAGACAAGTGATTGTCTCAAGGGTCTCCCTATCCCAAGCCAACTGGGACCGCCACGGATTTTGCACTAGATTACTTTGATCGACTCGCATAACCACAATAGCAATACTGTTATGAGTTTACATAAAAAATATGAGACATTCGCTCGTTCTCTGCTGATTTACAAGGAAATTGATAATAATGGTAAACACTGGAACAATTTTAATTTAATATATGACAAAAAATTTATAGATTTCTGTAGTGAAAATAATGATGAAAATTTTAATATTATTAAATACAAACTTCCCTACACTGCAAGTTGTTTCATCCAATAGTAGCACAGGGAATAGTATCTTCAACAAGAAGTTCTGGAATGGTCCATATTTCACACGAGCGAAAAGTTTGTAGTCCGAGCCAAATGTGAGGTCTATGGTTCGCGAGTATGGGATATGTCATTCTAAACGTGTTGTAGACTATACTTTCTCTAACAAGACTTCTTCAGAACTATTTAAAATGTCAAATGCGAAGCTAGACGTAACCACAGCAACCGAACCACTAAGTGTATCTTAACGGCTTCTGATTTGTTGAAAGCCGTGCGGCATTATACCATAACAGTGTGTTGATTATAATATAGCAGTGTGTCGGAATGATACTTGTTCTGACACAATTTTTAGTTGTGGAATTTGTAGTAACCGGAATAGTGTTAGAGAATAGTATATTCTACAACAAGTTTTGGAATAGCCCACATTCCACACGAGCGAAAAGTTTGTAGTCCGAGCCGAAGGTGAGGACTACGGTTCGCGAGTGTGGGATATGCCATTCTAAACGTGTTGTAGACTATACTTTCTCTAACAAGATTTTACAAATTATACAAAAAAACTTCAGAACGCTAAGCTCGACGTAACCATAGCAACCGAACCACAAATGTATCTTAACGGCTTCTGATTTGTTGAAAGCCGTGCGGTATTATACCATAACAGTGTGTTGGCATGATACTTGTTCCGACACAATTTTTAGTTGTAGAATTTGTGGTAACCGGAATAGTGTTAGAGAATTGCATATTCTACAAGTTCTGGAATAGCTCATATTCCACACAAGCGAAAAGTTTGTAGTCCGAGCCGAAGGCGAGTACTACGGTTCGCCAGTGTGGGATATGTCATTCCAATCGTGTTGCAGACTATGCTTTCTCTAACAAGGTTTTAGAAATTATGCAAAAAAATTTCAAAACGGTGGTGCAAAACGTCAAATGCGAAGCTAGACGTAACCATAGCAACCGAACACTAAGTGTGGCTTAACGGCTTCTGATTTGTCGAAAACCGTGCGGCATTATACCATAACACTGTGTTGGAATGATACTGGTTTCGACACAATTCTTATTTGTGGACTTTGTAGTTACCGAAATAGTGTTAGAGAAAATAATTTCTAGTTATACATAGAAAAAAAAAACTGGCTAAAACTTTGCACCTACTTGCAGGACGTATGAGATGGACAAAATGGTGGTGACACCAAGTTTTGCACGCTTTCAGTAAATATATCTTTGTTCTCATTATTCACAACGTCTTGTTTTGTGATTCATGTCATGTTCCAATTGACCTCCCTTTGTCGTATAGCGCGCCCGGCAGCCTCATCCCATATATCGCGGCCCCTGTTGGGCGCACGGCCTAACCTAAGCCCATTCCCATTAGCTCTTTGGTAGCATCAGGAAAACTTTTTGGTGGTGTTCCTCTTCGCCTCCTGCCATCAGTTTTCTCTAAACAATCAAACGTTCTATAGCTTTCTCTCTCCGGTTGATGTAGCCAAACAATGAGAGGATTCGAGAAAATACGATATTCGAGAGCCGATTTTGGGGACGTATTTCTTGAAGAATCAAGCTATTCATGTGACAGGCTGCCCAGGGAGCTTACAGCAAAGGTCTAAGCAAATATTTCATTAAATGATAAATTCTACAAAAAATGAAATTGTGATTTTGTACATGTAATAAAATTGCCTCTACTTTAATATTTTGTTTGTTTTTCTACGATAGATATGAGCCGAGATACGGTTATTTAAATAGACGTATGACGCATTCACTATCTTTGAAAAATAACCCTCCTATTCTTGAATCTCCTACCACATACCGCCTGCCTGCTTAAAAACCGAAGAGTTTAATAAATAGAGAAGACAAGTCGTCGATTTGCCGGAAGTCGCGGTTTGGTTGCCTTGGAGACGGTAGGGCTCTTCGTCCTTGACGCACACCTCGACCCTCTCTTTCTACTCTGTTTTACAAAGCAACACAGCCTTTCCCGGCGCGCTTTAATTTCACAAGTACCGTCAATTTTGAATCTTTGTTTTGAATAGCGTTCTGCTTTATTTACAATTACACGTGTTTTTTCAAATTTTTCTTCTGTTTATAACGTTTAATCTGTTAATAACGCTTAATTTGTATATTAATTAATTATTTTTTTTTGTGACAATGGTAAAGTTTGTAGAAAAACTAAGTCATTCATAAGTCCCAGGTTAGTGTACACCTATTGTCATCTGTCATACTGTCATTGTATTGCAATCGTCACCTCCCCCTTATGTACTGTGCGACAAAGAGACAACGAACTGTGTGAGAAGGATGAGAAGCCTAAAGCCTCCCGCTGCTTATACATTACGCTTATGGAGCCTGTCTCCTCTATTTGTTAAACTCTTTGCTAAAAACTACATTTTTGCACGAGTTGTCTCGGTGAATGGTTCACTATCTACTCACAAGAGAATGCCAACGGGCGTCATCACTCCTATATAATCTTGTCTCCTCTGACATTCTTTCCCATTCCACCACAAGCCTACTCCTATACGCGGATGGTACCGTGCTTTACGGTCTTTCTACGAACAGACTTCTGCTCAAAAAGTCCAGTATCATCTGAGTAAGTTTCTGGACAAATTCCAAAAATGGAAAATAAAATTAAACAAAAATAAGAGAGAGACCATAACTTTCAATAGAAAATTCACATAATGACCGTAACTAAATTTAAAATGCACGAAACGGTAATTACGGTGTATAACTTGGTCAAATCAAAGAATTTATATAAATAGAAGCAGATACACATTTATAAGTGTGTTGTCAACATCTCGTACTCAAGTTCAGACATTACATTTTATAATTATCTCTTTCTTTATGATAAAAATTACTATAGCCCCATCTTTGTTGCAGTACTACTGTTTTTAACATGACAAATAAATGTAAGACATCAGGCTATTCTTATCCTCAACTACACCACAAACAACACATTTCTTCACTATTTTCACGATTCAACGAGAATAATTGTTTAAATTTACAAAACACGAAAATAATTTTGAGGTTAGAGTAGTTAAAGCAGACACAGTTCTTAAATTACTAAATTCCACATATGTCTTTGCTACACTCATACCACGGTCTTGGAGTGATTGCAACAGAGATAGCGTTATAGGCAATATTGTATCTTAGAACGAAATGGTGAGAAAAAGGTATGTTGGACATGATGGCAACAGTATCGTATAACTTTTACACTTTATCTCGGCTTCTATTTATATAAATTCTTTGGGTCAAATATCTAGGGGTAACCCTAGACAAGGGTCTGAGTTTCGTCCCTCACATTATAAAGCTGATCAATAGGACATATGCCAGAATGAGCAAACTGTACCCACTCGTGAACAAATGAACTTAACATCTACAACAAACTGACTCTCTACTAAACTATTCTTCGTCCCCTGTTGGCGTATGACTGCGTGGAGTGGAATGTTATTTCCAACACGCAATGCCGGCGTATGCAGGTGACGATTGATAAAATAATTTTTATAATTGAGCTAATTATTAGGTACGCCATTTTCTCAGTTATCTTCCCTTCTGAATAATTGTTACACTAGGAATATAATAAAGGTCATTTTGAAATTGACTCAGGATACTGTACTCCTCACTAGCGTATGGCCAGTCACTCACGAAACACCCTGTATAGTGAAGTTCTCAGTGGGAGAAATTCTCATATAATTTTAGTTGTCTGCTATGTTCTAAGGCAAAGGATAACAAGCTGATACAATTGCGCCAGGTATAGTATTTCTATTGTCAATTAAAAAATTCAGCCCAAAGCGTTGTTACCAGGATAAATCATTACAAAGCCTGTATGTCATAGAATAACACCCGAGACCTCGTACTTGAATATTGCAAACGATATCTGTATACGAATATAGTTAACCAGACATGTTATGCGCTTACCTCAAACGAAAGTAATCGATTGTTTACCTGGCTCACCATTACAAGTCCCTTATAAGCTCTTGGTTCATTCTTAATATTGCCGGGTATACGAATATAGTTAACCAAACATGTTATGCGCTTACCTCAAACGAAAGTAATCGATTGTTTACCTGGCTCACCATCACAAGTCCCTTATAAGCTCTTGGTTCATTCTTAATATTGCTGGTAGCATAGCCGTAAGTTAAATGATATTTTTATTTTTATTGAATCATTTATCGAATAGTGTAATGAAGCACATTTTGTTTTAAAAACCACAACCCAAACTACTGCCTATTTTCATAAACATGATATTTATTATATGCTATTTATAGACAAAGGAAGCAAATAGTTGGTTGAATTTAAGCATTATCAGGTTGAAGTGAACTCCGCTATGTGGCGCTAGTTCTCTACCACCAATCAATAATGATCCACCTGTATCGAATACTCAGCCGAGCCAACGATATAGTGAGGTAATACGGAATAATAATTCTGTCCGACACAGATACCGATACCGCACGCCGAGACCTCTCCGATTAATGAAAGCCACCGGCAAGAAAGTGAGTATATTAGGGGATTTTGGTAAGCAACTTGGCCTGTGTTAAGCACAGGTCTAATAATCATACTCTATTTTTCAGTTGTGTGTCTGGTGCGCCCGCGGACGCTCGAGTAAGTATAGAAATATCCAGGGCAGAAAAAGGTCCTGAAGTTTCTGGCTGGCCTAGGCCCTTCAGCTAGTCAGATACCAACGGCCTTTGGATATCTCAGATATTATCTATCCTTGCTGCACGGAGCGTACGTATGCAGGGTGGAGGTATCCTGGGTAGATGCGGGTGTGGTTTGCTGGCCTAGTCCCTTCAGCTGGTTCACCACACTGGCCCGCGGATTCCCCGCATCTCCTTCGCTCTGGTGTCCGTAAACCCTGGAGGTTGGTTTGTCCCTGCGGATGGATTAACCAACAGGGAACCGTAAGCAGGAGTGTTTCTGTGTGAAAATCGTCGAAAGAGATATCTTGGAAGACTCAAGTGGTCCACTGGCCTAATCCCTTCAGCTGGTTAACCACCTGAGATATTTCTTTCTAGCTCACTGTTGAGTGCGCACGCCTGGTTCTGAGGTGTTTTGGGTGGATAAGGGTGGCTTGCTAGCCTAGTCCCTTCAGCCGGTTCGTCACATAAGCCCTCGGCTACCCAAAATATCCCCGTACCGAAGTGAGTACATCCTAGAGGGCAATTTATGCTTAGGTACAAACTAGCTGACAGGGAACAGTGAGCAGGAGTGGGTAATTCATGTACATGTGCATTCTGAATATTTTATTTTCTTCCGCTGCACACTAGCAAGTTGCGTAGATATTATATTGTATCGCATGTAGATTTGGTAATTGCTTCCTCTCCGCTTGGTAATCACCGCCTTAATAATAGTCCTGCTTTCTGTCATAATCTGCGTCGCTCTACCGTAGTCAATTAACCGAACTAACCTCCCCCCTCTCTTACGCCGTCTAAACTATCATTTACCGTCACCTTGCTTCAATCAGTGGTTGTTTTTGTGCAAATAAGTTAGTGTAGTAGAATAGAACTGTAGATAGTAGGATATTGCAAATAATAAATATGTATATTATTTAAACCGTGCCTTTTACTGTGTGTGTGTGAAGTTTGATATCGCTAGACCTTTGGGCATACCGTGTCTCCTCTGACGCTATCCCAGCCCTACCGTAACAGGCTGTGTTAAGAGGCTAGTGTGAGTTCTTTACCTCACGAAAAACAATTGTAAAGGTGGCGCCCGAGCTTACCGTCACCGCCGACTGAAGGCTCGAGTGGCAAAGTGACAATTCACTACTCGAGAGAGTGAATTAAACAGTCGTTCATTAAACTAATATTATTTATTTTAAGTAAATCATTTATAGTTGACTTCGTATTTCTAAGGCACATAAAAAATGCGGCACCTACAAAGCGGGCAGGGGGCATAATTACCGATTCCATGATACGACCCCGCGGACTTTTTTGGCGGAAATGTTTTATGTGCCTTACACAAATGGAGGCAACTAACTATACATTATGCATATAAAATAGTAAAATGATATTTACAATAATTAAAAAGTGATTCTAAAAATTGTCGGTCAACGTTTATTACATACGTATTATCAACTATTGCTTTGTCGTTCTTTTTTTATGATTTTCAACCTGACTTTAGATAAGCTATAATGGCACGCTGCTTCTATACTGTTAAGTAACTCGTGTAAAGTTCATTGGTAATAAACTAGTTCTGTGTTATATCCGTACGTAGCGTTCAAAAACTGCTTATTCATTCTTAATTATTGTAACCATAAAGCATATATTTTAATTCAACGTTCAGTAATTACAGGTGATTAACAGATCCCTTTGTATTAAAAATGTACCCTGCATTAGGTAGGTAGTAATTAAATAGTATCAGACGTAAGTAATCCTTTGTTTTCTGTAGCGGCTTAATTTCGATTAAATCCAGTGGCTCTCTTGCAAATAACAACGAAATCGTATTTGGATCTCTCTGATGGAATAGCTTCGCAATTATTTACTTTCGTGTTTTAGTATGTTTGCGATCGCCGTGATCAAAGCCAAATTCAAAACTGTGTGTTTTGCATGCTATGAATTATTAAAAAAATTTACCTCATTTCGTGTAACAGATTAATTAAATACATACGTTGGCCTGCCGGAAGTTAATTATTAATACATCTAATTAGGTACCGGAAGCCATTAGCAAAACCGCTGACTGAGTAGGTCAAAGATGTTATTACTTTGAGGGTAAATTTTGAAGGATAAACATTGGAGAAAGTATCTTGAAAGGGATTTTAAATTGGATATAAGTTTTTGTAATTGTGGGAGTATAAATTATATACACAGCCTGTGTACCAGATCAGTAACATTTGCTCTGTCGACGTCAGCAGCAGAATAATAATATTGACAAAGTAACACGATGAAAGATTACACAGCCACATAGAAAAAATTATGGTCGTGTACTAATGTACAAAGCACTATATTTTGCTGTAGACTGACGCTTTGAGTCCGCATTAGTGGTGCAACACAATACAAGTCACCAAAATGTCTCGCAACTTCAAGTAAAAAGCCAAATATCGTTTAAAATGTGGTTTTAGTAACAGTGCCATAGCTACATAAAGAATTCGTCATAGCAGGAGTGAATGTATATTTGACACGTATCTCGGCCCGCTGTATTCGATCCTGAGGCCAGAATTCGAAATAGTCAATTGAAACATTTTTCTTTGACAGCGGTGATTGGTGTGTCACGAACCAAATCCCCTTTGGGATGTTTTGGCTCATTTGTTAATCAAATGCGCGACGTTCACAGGTATTCCCCATATTACTCTGTTGCCCAGAGCAATACGGGCGACAGCCATGGCTAAAATCACTTTAACTGGCTTGGCATACGAGAAGGTTTAATTTAATTGTTGAATGAATACTTTATAAACTAAAACATAGTGACAGAAAACAAGGTACAAGTTTATTAACCAAAAATATAAATATAAACAAGGTAGTACTTACATTACAAACACCCCTGGGGAGCCGTCCCCCAGGTGAGGAGTTGGTCACACAGCACCCGTACTTGATGTTAACCTTTTCAAACTCAAAACTCAACTGACTTCTTTACTCTTCCCCGGCATCGTTACTCTTTTTGCGATTTAGCATTTCCGGTCCTAGTTACAAAGTAAACTCGGTGAACCTTACTTGGTTTCTCCTGACTAAGACTTTTTAAAAATGAAAATATTATTAAAAAATCTGAGGCCTTGGCTTCTAGTACTTATACCGAAATTCAAGTTTCTGTACTCTTACCAGCTTGCTTTACTCATTTCCACTTTTTTCTCCTATTTAACCCCCAACCCTTCAACGATATCTCAAAATATAATCTAGTTCCTGATGTCGTTATAATACATATGTGTACCAAATTTCAACTGAATATCTTGATTTTATTTTATCAACCCCTTTAATAATGGAGTAGGGGTGGTGGGGTAGTTGAAAAATATTACAACAAAATTTGAGGCCCTCGCTTCTAGTACATACACCGAATTTCAAGATTCTGTACTCTTACCAGCTTGCTATACTTATTTTCACCTATTTACCCCTATTTAACCCCCAACCCTTCAATGGAATAATCCCAAAATATAATCTTATTCCAGATGCCATTATAATATATACGTATACCAAATTTCAAGTGAATATCTCATTTTTATATATCAACCCCTTTAATAATGGAGTGGGGGGATGGTGTTGAGGGGTCGAAAATATTATAAAAAATTATGGGGCTTTGGCTTTTAGTCCATACACCAAATTTCAAATTTCTGTACTCTTACCAGCTTGCTTTACTTATTTCTCCCCATTTACCCAACAACCCTTCACCGAATATGTTAAAAAAACAATCCAGTTCCAGATCTCGTTATAATATTTACGTGTACAAAATTTCAAGTCAATATCTTCAACCGTTCCGAAGGAAACGTGCGGATAAAAAGAAGTTACAGACATACAGGCCGACATTCTAAACCTATTTCAAGAAAAAATATTTTTTAATTTTTTTTACGATTACTATCCTTCCAATCCACAACGTGGATGTGGAAGTAATAAATTATTCGATATCCGTTAAAAAAATATAATGCAAAAATATTATATAGCATGCCATTCCCTACTGACGCACGTGACTAAAATGTATCTTTACATCATTATTATATTCTTCGCCAATACAAAACGAAGAGTATATATCATTCGATCAGCTCATTCATAAAACCGGTAATATTGCTCGTAGAGAAAAAAATTTCACTGTGTAGGCGATCGAATTCTGAACAACTTTCAAAATTTCCGTTCGTCTGTCTGTCTGTCTGTTCGTCCGTCACGTCTTTTGTAAGCACGATAACTTAAGAACGAAGAGTCCGATCGTATTGAAATTTAGACGGCAAGTTAGTGTTAGCTAGAGCAGGAACTCTACTCTATTGTTTTTGAACAAAATCGATGAATAAATAAAAATGCAATTTTTTTTATGTTTTGCAATTAAACAGAAAATGGCTTAAACTAATATTATTTACAAAAAAACTGCGAAGAGTGTCCTATAGAATGTGCAACAATTATATAAAAAGTGCAGTAAATCGGTGAAGAGTATAATGGTTAGCTTGTTATATGATATATTTTTAAAATTAACTGCGGTGTCTTCATAAAATAAGAAGTCTATAATACTTAACCAGGTACGTAATATATAAATATCGTACGTAATATATAAATATCCAATTTTCTTGCATAGACGTTAAATGTGGTACTAAATACTTGACCATGAAGAAGATAACTAAATATATTTCCGAAACGCCGAAGGAATCACGTATGATTTATTCTGATCGCCACGCCAACACTCTTGACTAAAGATGGCCGTCTCGGATGATTAGGAGTCGAGCATGAGCTCTTTATCCCAATCATCGCTGTAGACCTGGACCGGCCTCGTAAGGGGTGGGCCTGCATGTTTGCCTACCCCTCCTCCCCCGTAAATGCCTACGACACTTCCGTCAAATGTATAAAACTGTCTGATGATGGGCAAAGACTATTTTCGAAACGTCGCGTCGAGGAGAATAGAAATCTAGGAAGACAATTCAAAGAACTTTTATGGCTCAACTTTAACTTATATAGAAAAGTGTCGGTTATTATGTTATTTTCTTCTAAAATGGCTACAAAAAAATTCTAAATGCAAAAATTATTAAAATATTTCGTGGCATATTGAAATTTCTTCTTACATTGTTTTTTCGTAACAATCTCATTAAATACAGAGTGATTCGTGAGGAGAGGGTCGTACCAAATGATAGAAAACATTGAGGTGATCTTAAATCCCCAAACAGTAATGGCTAAAGCGGCCCCGTTTTCGAAATACAGGGTGTTTTATATTTTTTGGAAGAATATTCTTCTCGCTATATATCTGTAATGCGTAAGCAGAATCCAATGGAATTTTGTATTTTGATTACAGTAGTCATTCACCATCTAATGCCTGTGATATTAATAAAATATCAGGGCCGGACCCAGAATAAAAATATTTTTAACCTATTCCTAGAAAATAACACTGTATACTGTTTATAAAATATTAGACATTAAAATATTAATTTACACCTAGAAAGATACAACATTTGATAAAAAAATATTTTGGCACCATTTCATTGTTTAAATAAAAAAATTAAATTGTTGAGGATTCAATTTTTTTTTTCTTTAAATGAGAAATTGAGAGAGAAAAGTCATTCTAGGGATTAACAACATATTATTTTTTTGTTCCCTATCTGCACTAGCAAAAGGTAGTGTAAATAGGGAGAATAAAAATTCATCACATATACCTGGTGAAATAAAAAAAATATTTTGTAATGAACTGAAATGAAATTAACTAGAACATAAGAAATCAGTCAAACTTACTAAATCCAATTAAATTATTTTGAATCACAGTCTATTTTCAAAGTGACCACCGCCAAATTCAATACATTTTCTTTATCGATTTGTCATTTCATTTTACGCTTTTTCTAACAATCTCTAAATTGTTTTTATTTCATTGCAAAAATGCTCAATTCATGCAATCAGCTGCGCTCTGGTATTTACTTTTATATACTTCAGTTTTTAAATAGCCCCACAAAAAATAGTCAAGGGGTGTGAGATCTGGTGATCTCGGAGGCCATGCAACGGGACCACCCCGACCAATCCACCTATTTGGATATTGTTCATTCAGATAGTTTCTGACTCGTACCGAAAAATGCGGCGTAGCCCCATCATGTTGAAACCACATTCCTCTTGTGTTTACATTATTTAATAAATTTGGCAGGGGGGTATGTTGTAAAAAATCTAAATAATTGTCACCATTTAAGTGACCTTCAAAAGTATGAGGACCTATGAGATTATTATTGAACATCCCACACCACACATTTATTGAAAATCTATGTTGGGAATTCTTTTGAATTATTGCACGGAGATTCTCGTGACTCCAAATATGAAAATTTCGATTACTATTTATACCATCACGGGTAAATTGAGATTCATCGGCAAACAATACTCTTAACATAGTTCGTCTGTGGGATAAAACCCAGCGGCAAAAAGTTAACCAAAATACTTCATCACCTGGCATCAATCGTTGGACAATTTGGATATAAGGATGCATTTGTATGCCTTTAATTAATAGTTCTCCAAACTCTGGTTTGAGGAATATTTAATTGTTCACCAATTCTTCTTGTGCTGATTTTTTGGTTCTGGTCAACCATATTTAAAATCAATTACTTTTCTTGCCGGGTCTGCCTAACACAACGTTCTATTTTCATGATTGAGGGAACGGTTCCAGTTTCAGAAAGATGTCTAAACACTCTATGAAATGTTTTATAATCTGGTACACGTTGATTTCCAAATCGGCGTCTGTATTCCCTTTCAGCAGCTTTTGCATTGCCATTGCAATATCCATAGACAAAAACCATATTTGCGTATTCTCTACTCGTGTATGTAAACGGCATGATTTCGAATTATTACAAGACAATATTGTAATCAGTAAAAGCAACAGTGGTGACGCGACACTTTTTAATTACAATATGACTGATTTTTGACAAGTACCTACTTGATTATCAAAAAGTACGTAGCCATAACTTTTAAAACAAATGTAATGGCAAGACTAGATGACTGTAACAATTAATTACTCTTGCAATGAATTAAATATTGCTGAAACCAGAGTTTGAAGAACTACCTTTTGCTAGTGCAGATAGAGAACAAAAAAAATAATATGTAGTTAATCCATAGTCACTTTTTTCTCTCAATTTCTCAGCTAAAGAAAAAAAAATTGAATCTTCAACAATTTAATTTTTTTATTTAAACAATGAAATGGTGCCAAAAGATTTTTTTATGGGATGTTGTATCTTTTTAGGAGTAAATTAATATATTAATGTCAAATATTTTATAAACAGTATACAGAGTGTTATTTTCTAGGAATAACTTAGAAATATTTTTATTCAGGGTGCGGCCCTGATATTTTATTAATATCCCAGGTATTAGATGGTGAATGACTACTGTAATCAAAATACAAAATTTAATTGAATTCCGTTTACGCATTACAGATATATGGCGAAAAGAATATTCTTCCAAAAAATATAAAACACCCTGTATTTCGAAAACGGGACCGCTTTACCCATTTCTGTTTGGGGATTTAAGATCACCTCAATGTTTTCTATCTTTTGGTAAAGTACGACCCTCTCCTCATGAATCACCCTGTATATCGTTTGTTTGTACCTGAGAGGCACAGTGTATATTATACCGTTTCGATATATTCTGCATCTCCGTCTTTCTGTGTGCTTATTCAAAGATATTAGTAAGATTTTGCCATAAAATTATGTTATAAATAAAGCAATCTAGTGAGAGTACAGAAACCTGAGATTTGGCGTATATAATCTTATTCAAGGTCATAAATTGTCTTATGACATATCTGCCACCCACTCTATGATGACAGGGGCTAACAAAGTAAAATTGGGTTTCAGTTTGTACGAGGGCAAAAGTACTCAAACATTTTTTGGCATCATCCCTTTTAAGCGTTGAAAAGGTATTGATGTCGCACATTGTTTTATGCGTTTTATTATTAAAATTCTATAAGCAATTATTTCCACATACTGGAGTGCAAATATAATATCAAGATTATTTCCTTTAAGGAGACTTAGATGGGAAATCTGGATGTAGAAGTAGTGATTCATTAGACAGCGGCTTTTACTATTTTATTCACGTTTCACATATAGTTAAAATATTAACTACAAACTTTCCAATTTGACGATAACATAGTTGTATCGTTACCTATTTGCATACTTTTATATTTTCACATAAAAAGGTGGTAAATTTGAAAACTGGCGTGCACACCAGTGCATAATTTTTTTATTTAATATAATATATACGAGCGTGATTTTAGTTAATTACAAGGATTTATTATATGTGTGGCGATTTATTTATGGTTAACTATAAAATTATCATTGCACAGAGATTTTAATTTATTTAGTTTGAAATACAAATTATTTTGTACAAACTTCCATGCTCATAATTTGATAAATTTAATTTGTTTTATAATTTCGTAATAATAGTTGAACGATAAATTTAAATTCAGTGTTAATAAATTATTGTGGTATAATAAGCATTGTAGGTAACAATATAATAAATATATGGTCATTTATATGTAAATCAAATCAGTCTATTGTCGAAGTATTCTGATTTAACTTTTATAATAAATATAAAAATATCAGGAATCCGTTGAATCTGTATTTTTATTGTGAATATGGTAGTTCACCATTTGAGATTTTATGAAAGCAGATTCATCATAATGGATGTGTCGCTCTTCAAGAAAATATTCGGTTTCCTAAATCCGACATTGAATTAAATGCGAACGTCAAAATTGTGTTATTGGGTTGTTAATTAGGTAAAGCAGGCATTCATTTTGTTGAAACTTTAATCACAAATTACTGAATTAAGTACCAAATTGGAGAAATGAAGCCAGATCAGTTTTCTTCGGTGTCAAACCGAACGTGTCAAAAAGACAAGAGTATGTAAGTTGTCACCTGATTATTGCTGACATGAGAGATCCTAGTGTGAGTGCAAAACGAATGGTTGTAGTTTTAAATTATACAGTAAATAAAAATAAAGATTATCGTATTAAACAATATGTTTTATTTAAGCTTGTAGAAAATCAACAACAATAAATGAATTAGGCAAAATTATGAAAAAAATGGTCAACAATCGACTATCGTGGTATTAGGAGAAAAACTGTTTGTTATTGGGATTCCGCAAGCACAGGTCTACTATAGATAATTTAGTTCAATTAGAAACTGTAATTCAGAACAGCTTCACAGCAAGAACTCATAGAGTAATGGTATTTTTTGATTTGGAGAAAGCATTTGATAAGGTATGGAGACTTATTAACACTTTTCACAAACGGGGACTTCGTGGAAACCTACCCCAGTTTATCAAAAGTTTTTTAGATAAGAGGGACTTCAAAGTCAGATTAGCTGGCACTACTTCAGAAACTCGATTGTTACAAAATGGCATACCTCAAGGATCAACCTTGAGCGTTATGTTATTTGCAATTACCATAAACGATTTACAAATCAATCTGAGTCCTTCTATTGGTAGAATGCTATATGTTGATGACTTAGCCATTTATTACACCGCAAAAAATATATATGAATTAGAACTTAATCTTCAAACAGCCATTAATACCCTGCCTCATGCAACTAGAAGAAGTGGATTTCGATTTTCCCCTACAGAAATACACTTTTGTAGGCTTAGGCGAAAGCATCGCCAGCCAGAACTTTCACTATACGATCAAAGATTAGAGTGCAAACCTCAAACTTAATTTCTAGGTGTAATTCTTGACCAAAGTTATAGTGGGGACCACATATTCAAGATATGGCTAACAAATGTAAGAGACATTTAAACTTACTAAAATATTTAGTCAGTGGGGAACAGATAGAGAAATGTTGCTATGTATAGCTATAACATTAAAATTAAAAATTGATTATGCTTGTATTGTATATGGATCTGCTCGTAAGTCTAGATTAAAACTGCTGGACAGTATACATCGTACCAGATTAAGACTGGCTCTAGGTGCGTATCGCACTAGCCCACTTTCTTCCTTGTGCTGTGGGTCAGGAACACCCCCCCTAAAATATCGTCGATAGCAGTTTCTAGCCTCATATGGAGCAACGATTTGGGCACAACCACCACACCCAAATTACAAGATGATTTTTAATCAAGACTCTCATCAACTTTTGCATGAAACGAGACCAACTATAACTAGACCAGTGGGAGTTAGACTAAAGGAAATTATGGAAATATTGAAGAAAATTTCTCATCGGTATATGACATAAATCAAGGCGAAATTCCTCCATGGTATTTAATAGCTCCATATAATGTTTTAAAAAATTAGTAAAATAAAATAAAAGAGACCAACAGACAGATACTTGTATCGAATTTTAATACTACAATTAACTCATTTGAAGGTTATCACAAAATGTTTAGAGATGGATCCAAGTTAGATCAGGGAGTGGGATGTTCATTTTTTGACGAAAATCAAACACAGCCGGACACTGCCAAATGCAGCTAGCATATATACTGCCGAACTTTATGCAATATGGCAAGCGTTAAGATATATAGAAATGAATCCTTGGAATGATACCCTATATGTAGCGATTCTCTCAGTGCTCTGCAAGGATTGTCCAATAATACCACTACTGACCGTCTAGTTGCATTAGTTCACTGGATGGGATCTCTGGGTAAAAGAATTGCTTTCATTTGGACTCTTAGTCGCGTAGGTATTCATGGAAATGAACTCGCGGATAGAGCGGCAAAATAAGCAGCTTTAGAGAACAGTGAAAGTAATATTACAATTCGACATATGGACATAAAAATATACCTTAAGGAAAAAATTATTGATCAATGGCAAAATGTGTGGAATAATGGAGTCGCTAAACTAAACGAAATTAAATCCAAAGTAAGTAAATGGTAAATAACACCTGTATTTTCAAGAAGTAAACATACTGTACTCACAAGGTCACACTAATGTAACAAATTTATACTTAATAGCGGGACATCCAACAACCAATTTGTCAGGTATGTAATATAACATTAACACATAAAACTAGAATGTCCAGAATATGGTCACCATCGAAGGCGATTAGAGATTCCAGATCAGCTACAAATATGCATAGGCCAGTCAACTGAGAACCTGGAAAAATAGTGAAATTCTTAAGAACTATAAACTTATTTTTTAAGATTTAATGTAGATATTCATGATACATACAATGGCATGTACAGAAACAATGAAACTCTCTTATTGATGAGATTACATCGTACTGTCGATACGGCTAATGACCAAGATGTCGATGCCGCGGAAAGAAAAAAAAACGAAAGAAAAAAAAAAGAAATATTGAAAAAACTAACTATTAATATTTATACTGCACTATTTCTATTTATAACTTTTATTAGACTGTTTGGCATAGAATTTAATAAACTCATGCAACAATCATCGGTAATATTTTCCCATGCATTATTTACTAATTTCTTAGTCCAATATTTCGGTTTTGGATATTTCTTACGAGTAGTCCCCATACTCCTTCCGTTAGTACCGGGACTATGATTGGGCCAGTTAAGAACATTAACGTCTCGGAGCCAGTTAGTTACGGTATTTAGCATTATTATAGGAATTATCTTGTTGAAATATGAACTTAATATTATACGAAATAATTGCGACACAGAAGGAAGCATATCATCTAAAATCCTAATACAAGTTTCACCAATAATGCGTTCCTCAATATACCACGAAACACCAGGGCCATATGCCGATATCCAGGCCCACATATTAAAGTACATCAGCCTCTTTTGTCATTGTTGGAAATACATTTTTCATCAAATCGAGTAATGGCGGGTCGGTAAACACGAATGTGACCACTATGTGTTGACTGGAAACATTTGTCATCTATAAAGACTACATTATTCAAAAAATTTATATCAAATACCTACTATAAATATTTTAGAACAAATCCTAGTCGAACTTCTTTACGTTCTGCTCTAAGTGTTTCTGTGCTGTTCAGTAACAGCGCAGTCTCGATTCTCTTATTTAACGTCCGTCCGTCTGTCCATCCGTATATCGGTCAGTCTGTCTGTCCGTCTGTCTCATTTCTTGTAAGCACGATAACTTAAGAACGAAAAGTCAGATTGTACTGAAATTTGGACAAGAAACTAGTGTTAGCGAGAGGAAGAATCCTATTTATTGGTTTTGAACAAAATTGATCAATGAATAAAAAAGTTATTAATTAAAAAACCCCGAAACTCTAAAACTAATATTGTTTTCAAAAAAAACTGCGAAGAGTATCCACTAGAATGTGCAACAATTATATAAAAAGTGCAGTAAATCGGCGAAGAGTGTAATGGTTAGCTTGTTTTTCGTTTGCATATACTTATAATAAAACATGTTCTTATATAGGATTCTGCAAACAAAGAATAATTCACTTCAAAACTCAAGAGTTTATATCTTACATCAAAATAATAAAGAAGTTCACCTAAGAATCGGTTTGACGAAAAATTAACAAACAACGCAACAAATATATATTTAAGCATGCGGAAGAGTTATTAAAGCATTACATCGAACGAGTTTTAATTTTCTTTCGGATGCTATTCAGTAGTCCCGGTAATTACTTCACAATTTTATAATTATAATATACAGTTTTCAACTCGAATTTTCCGCGTGTTGGTTGTAATCATTTTAACCAAGAACTAGGGCGAAACCATTTTGTTTAAAGCTGTAAATTACCGATAGCAATCCGCAATAAACAGAAACCGAGAGAACGAAATTGCAAAGTGCCCGTGGTTGTTGGTAAGAATAGCTGAAACCACTTCACCTCATCAGCTTGAAGAGTATAAGACAGTGAATAAACAGTTAATCTAGCATCCAGACCGTTGCTGCCGAGCGCCCGGCTTCTTTCTAATCCCGTCGAAGATTAAATTGATATCCACAACAGTTATTAACTGGATGTGTCTCTGTTGAATTGTCTCCGGATAAATTTCAAATACTTAAAACCGCCGACTTGAAAAGTCGTGCCAAATTAACTTCGAATGTCAAGTCTACTCTTCTGTTCGGGCAAAGCCACATTTATTAATGGTGTAATGTTTCCTTTGTTTTATTTTTAAGTGTCGTTTGGAAATATGAAGTATTTTACCGCTCTCAAGATTTATGAAGAGAGGATAGCGAAAAGTTTTATTTGATTCAAAAATGATACCGCAAATACTTTCAGAGCGCAAGTATGGTGCAATTGGAAATTATTACAAAAATGACGAAAACGAGATACCGCGTGGCCCAGCCCACAGACATAGTCTTGCCGCTTATGAATGTGCCAATGGATTACATAGCCACACAAAAATAAAGTTCTCTACCACGAACCAAAATATATGAATTTGGTATATTTTTCGACGCTGATTCGAATCCGTGGTCCAAAAAAGGGTTTCCAAGGTCAATTTTCTTTATAGTCAAAAACATGAAAATTGTGTAAAATTATGGAAATAATAGATGTTTTGTAGTCTAGAGTAGAGAATACAAATTCGAGCTACAATGAGCTATTCCTATGATTTAAACCAAAATCCGCCCTTATGGGGAGTTAAAACCTAAAAGACATAGGTGAGTGTGAATAACCAAATTTAGGTTAAATTTTGTATCTCTTAGTGCAAAATATTTGACTCTGCTACGACAATCGGTCATTACGTTCAAAGGGTTGAGACTCGCCCCTATTGAGGGTTAAAGCTACCCCCATCGACGAAGAATCTCAAGTTTCAAAACGGGGAAATGGGTTTTCGTAGTTTTGGGCAGGGTGTACAAATCTGTAGCGAATTCATTCCAACCACCGACACAAGACTAGCGACTACCCTTAAAGGGTGGTACCCCTATGCTCCAATAATTCACATGGAGACTATTGAAATTCAGAAAGGGTCTCTTCATAATAAGGTTGAGTGTTAGCCCTAAGCGAGGCGGGGGAGGGGTGCAAAGACCCCGACAGAACCCATTAGTTCAAATATCCCGGAACAAGAAATCAGGCATTTGTAGTTTTAGGCAGACCAGTTATCGCTGGTCACTTAAGAGAGATATGCCTATATCCGCGAATAAAAAAGGAAAAGAAATCCATAGCGAAGACCCTTTGAAGGCAAGAGAGAAAGATATCATAAGAAAAATAAGTATTTGGAATGATAGTAGAAGATATGATATAAATAGAAAAAAAGTATAGCCTAATACCTATACATTAAAATATAAATAATTTGATAAATGTTAAGAGAAACAGTTCAATAAGCAAGTTTAGTATAATAAATAAAACACAACTGGTTGATGCTTAATGAATGAACTAACTCCATATTTGTCTACCATGCCTAAAACTACAAGTGCCTGAATTTATGTTCGTGGATATTAGAACTAATGAGATCTGTAGGGGTAGTTCCCCCCCCCCCCCGTACGAGGCAATTTTCAACTTTATTAAGAAAATTGGGTGGTTGTCGTACCAGATTTATTAATTTGGCCCAATGAGCTACAAGTATATGATCCCTTGCGAATTTCAATAGCACCCATATGCATTATTTGAGCATAGGGGTAGCTCTTACCACCCATTAAGGGTAGTCACTAGTCCTGTGTCGGTGGTTGGAATGGAATTCACTCCATACTTGTCCACCCTGACAAAAACTACAAAAGCCTGCTTTCTCATTTTGAAACTTATCAGATCCTTCGTCGGTGGGGGTAATTTTAACCCTCCATACGGGTTGAGTCTCAACCCTTTGAGAGTAATGGGTAGTTGTCGTGCCAGAGTCAGAAATTTTGCAACAAGAGATACAAAAATATTGCCTTTATACTGGGTGCAACAGGATCATGGTATACCCCGTTTTCTCCTTTAGTTTTAAAGATAATTGATGCGGCACTTTTTGACATTAAATTGATTTTTCTTCCACTTCCGGTTTCGCCGGAAGTGACATTAACTTTCGATTTTTAAATGGAACACCCTATATACTATTGCATTTTTGAATTCTGCATAATTTTCTGAATCCAACGATGCCAAATAAGTGACATTTTAAACACCATTTTTTTTATAATATAATTTCTAGTTTTCCATTTAAGTGTGCCATGACGATTCCGCAAATAAAATTCACCAAAATTGTTTTTGGGGCAAAACTCATTTTTATTCCATATCGGCAGCGTGGTACCATTTATGAGTACTATTAATAAGGAATTTATTCATATGTCGTATTAAACTGTGCGATAAATACTGCTAAAAGAAAATAACAAAATACAATTTTATTCTAATTACCTTGTTACACATAAGGTGGTTTTGGAATACAAAAAATTAACACAAAACATTACAACAGTTGTTCAAAATGCTGTCCATTAACGTCAATGCACTTCTGAACTCGCATAGCTGTTTCTCGAAGAACGTTCGCCAATTGCTGGGCCGTTATGCTATTAATTGCTCGTTTACTCGTAGCTCCAGGTCTTTACGGGTTGTAACGGCGGTTGCATAGACAATATTTTTTAAATGATCCCAAGCAAAGAAATCAAGGGGCGTTAAATCAGGTGACTTTGGAGGCCACCTCACAGGACCATTCGTCGAAATTACGTTTCTCCAAATCTCCGTTGCACATAATCAATCACTATCCTTGAATTATGGGGTGGAGCGCCATCTTGCTGGAAATACATTCCCTGTCCTAAATCTAAAGGTGACTCATCTAAAATGTCCTCAATCTAATTTTCCAGAAATCTCAAGTATTTGTCGGAGGTTCTTCAAATATTATTGGACCAATGATTCTGCTACCGATTATTCCAAGCCAAACATTGAAACCGAACCGCACTTGAAAGTTACCCTCTCGTAATAAATTTTGATTTCCTTATGAGCAATATTTTGAATTTTGTCGGTTAAATAATCCCAAATTTGACCTTGACTCGTCCGAAAATAAAATCAGTCCCAAAAACTCATTGTTTGGCTGCACGTTATTATACAAAATCCAATTGCAATATTCCATCCTACGTTCGTAATCTCTCTCGAACAAATGCTGGTGCGATTGGTATTTAAAAGATTTATAGTGGTATTTGTGCAAAATTCGGCTTGAGGTTTGGTAACTGATGTTCAATTCAAACCCAACTTGCCTTAAAAAAACAGTCTTATCAACTTCTATTCGAGCCAAAACATTAATTTCCGTTCCTTCGTCAATAATGAGGATTTCTTCGGGATCATTGTTGGGCTCTCTTCGGAATTGGTTTTCAATACGTTTAAAACAATTTTTCACTGGACATTGTATATCAGGATATCGTTGGCCATAAAGGTCCATAGCTGCAATAGCATTTTCTTTACTTTCTCCATAAATAATTGACATGTCCACTTTTCCATCTCTTGTATAAATTTGCGGCATTTTGAACACAATTAACAAGAATTTTAAACAATTTTTAAAGACACCATAAAACACCATTAAACCAACAAATGTTTAACAAGCTAAATATTTCATTGTCTTCAAAGCCACCTTAACATTTAATGAGAACAAAACTGTATTTTCTTATTTTCTTTTAGGTGTAATTTTGTTTGTATTTATCTCACATTTTAATACGACATACGAATAAATTCCTCATTAATAGTACTAATAAATGGTACCACGGTACCGATATGTCCATTTGAAAAAATTGAGTTTTGTCCCAAAAACAATTTTGGTGAATTTTAATTGGTCATAAATCACGTAATTTAGTGTTTTTAACGGGATTTCGATTTTTTTACACGGGTCATTTAGAATAAATCGGAACCGTCATGGCACACATAAATGGAAAATTAAAAATTTTATTATAAAATAAATTGATGTTTGAAATGTCACTTATTTGGCATCGTTGGATTCAGAAAATTATGCAGAATTAAAAAATGCAATAATATATAGGGTGTTCCATTTAAAAATCGAAAGTTAGTGTCACTTCCGGCGAAACCGGAAGCGAAAAAAAATCAACTGTATGTCAAAATGTGCCGCTTATTATGTATGTAGTATATCCTAAATTTCAATCAATTATCTTCAAAACTAAAGGAGAAAATGATGGTACACTATGATCCTGTTACACCCGGTATATGTTATTCACACTCACCTGCGTCTTTTAAGTTTTCAACCCCCCCTTCTAAAGGCCGATTTTGGTTCGAATAATAGAAATAGCTTAGTGTAGCTCGAATTTATATTCTCTACTCTAGAATACCATTTTTCACACTTCATTATTTCTATAATTTTCAGGGATGTTTTTGACAATCAAAAAAATTGACGTTAGAAACACTTTTTTACTACGGATTAGGATTTAGCGTCGAAAAATAAACCAAATCCATATATTTTGATTAGTGGTACAGAACATTTGTCTTTTGTGTGGCTGTGTCATGTTTATATTTGGTATAACGATACGCGATAAAATTAACTATTATGTGATGTAAAGAGACAAGTGACGGATTTCCGGTTTTGTTGATATTTACATGAAAATATAATTTTTATAGAGTCAATCTGTATAGTTTTACATATTTGGATCTTGCTGCTTAAGACACAAATGATCCAGCCCTCAGAACATCCTTGTCTTATTCATAACGTTTTGCCAGACGTTTTGTGATCCGTCCATTATCTTAGTTGCGCTAAAAATCGCAAATAAAACGAAAAAATCGTTGAAAAGCAGAAGAATTACTGCCTAATAATAAATGCTTGATACTAATAATCGCTTAGTTCAGTAATATTTATCTATATCACACAACGGACACAGATATTAACGAATTACAAATGTTTGGCACTTTTGTTTCCGATTGTATCTCCCATACATCCTTAAGCTGAATACGGGGTATTAATTAGAGTACGTAGATAAATTTTTCAATTTCAACTGGCAAAACCTAACCAGAGCATCTGTAATCAATCCTCGAATATAATTCGTGCTGGTTGCCGAGTTGAGTAATTAAATTTTTGACACGTAGGTTCTCCATTTGCTTTTACTCTTCGTCATTGGTGTCGCTACAATGTTTTTTAATTGGGAAATAAATATGATGTTTACTAAGAATAAAATGTGTACAGAAAGTATTAAAGTTATAAAATAATATTTTGTGTTTGAATATCTGTAGACAGTTTTTAAAAAACATTTAAAACTACAAATGGATAGCGCCCTTCTAAAAGGAACCAAGCGCCATTTTTCAGTTTTAAGTAAAAGGCATCAAGTTGTTGCCAAAACTGTAACTTAGATCTTAATAAAAGATCCAGGTAGATAAATTGTTAGCTTAATAATATTTATTTTATCAATAGTAAATTGGCATGCAGATAACTGGTTATATATTTTTTATTAGCTACTTAAATGATGATTACTAAAAACTTTCAAATGGCACATGGTCCCTTCTAGAAGAGCGCTATACAAATGACCTATTAGTGTCACTACCTTGAATTATGTGTATTTCTAAAATTGTTAAGAGTGCAGATACGATATTTTTATGTATAGGTTTTTCATGATACTCCATCCAATTAAAATATTTTATTTACTCTTATTAGATTATACATTAACTACTCAGCTGCTTTTGAACAAGTAATAGTATCCACAATCAAGTAGCGTGATTTATAATAACACACAAGTGTTTTATTATAACTCACTGCGTACATCCAATCACATTTAAAACTTCATGCGTAGCCTGTCCAATCGATGTATCGGCAAAATGAAGTAGAATGGTCCACTATTATGTAGGGGAGAAAGGTGATTGGACATAGTTTGGAGGTTGTCAAATCAAATTAAGTAATATTTGTGCCAAAGATGATGAATTCGTTTAGTAAAGATAATAATAATAATAACAATATAATTTATTTTCCTTAAGACAATACATTTGTATAGGAATAGTCAGTATTTCATTATAATCACTTACTAGGTATGTCAAATTTTTATACAAATATACCTAAAAAATGTGAAAAGTCACAAAAACAACAACAACAACTTACAAGCTAATGCGTACACAAGAAATCCGATATAGAAAAAAAAAAATTTATTTAGTAAAAATTCTTTTAGTTTCATTTTAAAGTCTTTTATTCTTTATAATTTTTATTTCATCCGGTAACAAGTTAAAACATTTTGGCCCTAGACAATGAGGAGATTTAGAAGTTGTTTTTAATTTAGCAAAGGGAACATGAATATTATAATTCTGTCTCGTATTTACATTATGGTACTGGCTATTTAATATGAAATCTTCTTGATTTTTAAATATATATGTGCACATTTCAAAAATGAATACACCTGGTAAAGTTAAAATCTTATAATTTCTAAAAAATTTCATGCAGGAATGGGTAGTTGGAACACCGGCAATGCACCTTACAATACGTTTTTGAAGTATGAAAACATTGGCAGCAAAAGTGGAATTCCCCTAGAAGCAGACACCATACCCTAAACGAGATTCAATTTGTGCGTAATCTAAACAGAGAAGTTGTTCTGTACATAGCATGGTTTTTATGTTTCTAAATAAATATGTTAACAATGCACATTGAATTTTCCAGTTAAGATTCTTATCTAAGTGTAAACCTAGAAATTTATCTGCTTCGGTACATAGAGGAGTATCATTTATATTCAAATTTAACTGTATACTCTGTTTTTGACTATTATGAAATCTTATGACCTGAGTTTTCTCGATATTAAAATATAATAAATTCTGGTAAATCCATTCACTTAGTTAAGTAAACTATTAGCGTCGAGGTTCTAAACTTTCAACTGTTTTATTGGAAACAATTGAAGAGGTGTCATCAGCATACATCGTAAAGTGAGTATTAGATAATATGGAATCTAATTCATTTACACATAGTAAAAATAGGACAGGACGCAAGACAGAGCCTTGTGGAACTCCTAATGTCAAATAAGAAGTAACCACATCAAGACCATGTTTGCTTTTATACTTAATACTAAGATACTGTTTCCTATCCTCAGGAAAAGTTTTCACTCAATTTAGTGCTATTGCTCGAATCCCATAATTACTTAGTTTGGCCGATATTTTCTGATGGTCCACGCAGTCGAATGCCCTGCTGAGATCACAGAATATTCCAACAGGGCATTCTCCAGCTTCAAGGAAATTTAATATTATTTCATAAAATGAGTGTACGGCTGTAGTAGTTGACTTTCCCCTGCGAAACCCATGCTGTTTATTATCCAAATATCTCCATAATCTATCCATAAAAGAGTGTTCGAGTATTTTGGAAAAGCCTAACGGCACTGTAATAGGTCTATAATTATCCAAAGAATTAGGGTCGCTTTTCAATTGGTTCAATGATCAAATTAATCACCTTCTTCATTATTATAAACATTGGAACATCATCTGTACCAGACGATTTTTTATTTTTTTATTTTATTGCTAATAAATGTAACAGTTCCTCTGTAGCAAACGGCTTAAGAAATAATGAGTTGCTTTTCACAGTTATATTGTTATTATTTGACGATAGATTATTTAATTTTGGAATTTGGTCAATTATATTTTTAGGTGTTTTAATAAAGAAATCATTATATATTGAAACAATTACTTTATGGTCTTCATATCGATCCACATCCTTGTTTATTATTATATTATTATGGTTTTTATTACGGTTACACAATTCGGACATAACCTTCCATGCAGCTTGATATTGGTTTTCAGAATTTACAATTTTGTTTTGATAGTACTTTTTTTTAGTATTCTCAGTTAAGAGTATGGTATATGTAAACATCAGACAGTTCCGGATATTTTTTTTTGTAAGACAAGCAGATCCATTAAATGTGCACTAGAAATTCTCATCTCATTATTTACCCACTTTTTGTCTGATGGTTTATTGCTACAAAATTTTCGGAGTGCAAAACAGATATCAAAACGATAAATAAAAATGTTGTTAAACTAGGATGAACTATTATGTTAGGATTTATTGTTATAATCGTAGATAAAGCATACTATTCAACTTGTGATAATGGTAATAACACATTTGATGATTTACAGTACTCGCCAGTTATACCGGTAGAGGTCACCAATTCATTTATTACCATACCATTATTTAAATGGAACATCCTGTATATTTTTATATTTCTAGATTCTATGGCAAATTCTAGTCCCATTTTATGTATCATACTCTCAGCGTCGTAGCTAGAGTCATGAGCGCTTCTGGCAAAATTTGAATTTTGTGCCCCCCAAGACTTATTTTCTATGAGAAACAACACAATAACTTTGAAAGGGTAATTTAAGTTATGTTTACATTTAAGCCTAGTGCGCCCTAAGGGTTGCACCCCTGGCAGCCGCCCGCCTGGCCAGCCCTTAGCTACGACGCTGTACTCTGTATCAAAAACTTACGGTTTGTTCGGTATTCCCTCATGATATCTCTCGAAAACAAATAACAAATATCAAATGTTAATTCAGTCAAATTTCAGAGAGACACATTTTTCTATAATGTTGGAGAAATAAGTAAAAACAAACAGAAATAAAAATGATTATACGAGGTGGTAATAAATCTCCGTTAAATTAAGATATCAAAAATATATGAAAACTTTTTTAATTGTATTTCAGTTCATGATTGTGTATTAAATAACCGCTTCCTAAGGAATCACTACTTCCACATCCAGATTTTTCATCCAAGTCACTTTAAAGGAAACATCTTGACTAGATTTGCACTCTAGTATGTGGAAATTATTGGTCATAGAATTTTAATAATATTTGGAGCAGATGTCATAGAAAAGTTCAAGGCGTTGGTTTCTACAATATACGTTAAAAATGAAGTCTTTAGTTTACTCTATTTATTTTCCCCTATTCACAACCTGCCACGTCCCGCGCCTTCAATGGAATCATCTCGATCAGATATCATTACAATACATACGTGTACTAACTTTCAAGTAAATATCTCAATGTTATCAAACCCATTAATAATGGAGCCGAAATGGTGGTGTTTGAAAAATATTTGAAAGAAATATGAGGCCTTGGTTTCTAGTATATACACCAAATCCCACATTTCTGCACTCTTACCACCTTGATTTAGTTATTTTTACCTATTTACTCGTATTTAACCCTGAACCCTTCAACGGAATCATCTCAAAATATAATCTAGTTCCAGATGTCGTTAATACATATGTGTCTCAAATTTCAAGTGAATATCTTAATTTCATTTTATCAACCCCTTTAATAATGGATTAAGGGTGGTGGAGGGTTGAAAAATATTACTAAAAAATCTGAGGCCTTCGCTTCTAGGACATACACCGAATTTCAAATTTCTGTGCTTTTATCAGCTTGCTTTACTTTTTTTCCATATCTACCACCAATTACCCCCACTCCTTCAACGCAATCATGTCAACATATAATCTAGTTTAAGATATTTTTATACAGTAACAAATTTCAAGTGAAAATCTAAATTTAATTTTATCAACTCTTTTAACAAGGGAGTGGTGGTGGTGGGGGATGGAAAATATTATAAAAAAACCTGAGGCCATCGCTTATAGTATATACACTAAATACCAAATTTCTATACTCTTACCAGCTTGCTTTATTTATTTTCCCCTATCCACCACTATTTAACCCTCAACCCTTCAACGGAAGCATCTCAAAATAGTTCCAGATGTAGTTATAATACATACGTGTACCAAATTTCAAGTGAATACTTCAATTCTATTTTATCAACCCCTTTAATAATAGAGTAGGGATGGTGGTGGGGTTGAAAAATATTATAAGTAAATCTGAGGCCTTAGATTCTAGTACAGACACCGAATTTCAAATTTCTATACTCATATCAGCTTGCGTTACTTATTTTCCCCTATTTAACCCCCAACCCTTCAACGGAAGCTTCTCAGAATATAATCTAGTTCCAGACGTCGTTATAATACATACGTATACCCATACGTATACCAAATTGCAAGTGAATATCTCAATTTTATTTTATCAACCCCCTTTAAAATTGAGTAGGGGTGGTGGGGGGTTGAAAAATATTATTAAAAAATCTGAGGCTTCTAGTATATACACCGAATTTCAAGTTTCTGTATTCGTACCAGCTTGCTTTATTTATTTTCCCCTATTTACCCCTATTTAACCCCCAACCCTTCAACAAAATCATCTCAAAATATAATCCAGTTCCAGATACCCTTATAATACATACGTGTACCAAATTTCAAATGAGTATCTCAATTTTATTTTATCAACCCCTTTAATAATGGACTAGGGGTGGTGGGGGGTTGAAAAATGTTATAAAAAAATCTGAGGCCTTGACTTGTAGTACATACGTCAAATTTGAAGTTTCTATACTCTCACCAGCTTGCTTTACATATTTCCCCCTATTTACCCCTCAACCTTTCACCGAATATCTTCAAAAAACAATCGAGTTCCAGATCTCGTTATAATATATACGTGTACAAATTTTCAAGTCAATATCGTAAATCGTTCCGGAGAAAACGTGCGGACAAAAAAAAAGTAGACAGACAGACAAACAGACAGACAAACAGACAGACAGGCAGACAGACCGCCAGACGGACAGACATTTTTTTTTCGCTCAAATTTAAAATCTCGACGTTTCGTGACATTCTAAACTTATTTCAAGAAAAGAAAAATTTAAAGATTTTTTTACGATTACTCTACTTCAATCCACTACGTGAATGTGGAAGTAAATGATGTTAGTCTGTTACCTGGGTAGTTGTTGAATTGTGCCAAAGTAATGTATGTTACCTAATTCTCAACACCGGCTGATACAAACATCATGTTGTAGGAGAAGTACAACGGATCAAATTCTGTAATCTCCTGTATAAGCTCCACATACTGTACCCAAATTCTTGTACTAGTCGTCCTAGTAATCAGTGTAACTAAAGACATTGAACTTAAAATCTCACCAGCCTGTCAAAATATACCAAGTAAAAAATATCTGAGGTCTCTTCGTCTACTTAGGGCACATGCTTCGAGTATCTACAGTTACTAACATCACAAATTGTGTGGAATGGATGTGATGAATTGTCTGGAGTGGCCACCTTGGGATATCTCAGGCTACGAGTGACCTATTCGGCAACCAGGAAATAATAATAAATTGTCTTTATTATTTATCATTTAAAAAAAATATTACAGAAAAAATATTTTCACAAGGAACAGTGATATTAAACAACGGCGTTCTCTCACATATTTATTAAAAATGTAAACAGGAAGACAGAAGATGTACTTTTTAAATTAGGGTCACATTATAAATACCTGCACTGCACCGTAGCTCAGCCGGCTAAAGAATAATAAAAATCGGTAAAGGTATTTACACAGAACTTCCCTCGTTATTTGGGCATGGCGGTCACTCTAAAAAATTAATAATTACGAAATGACATTGAGAATAATAATCGGAATATAGTTATTGCTATTATTACAAAGAAAACTTGATAAGTTTTGGTCAAAAAAATATACAAATTGTTCATCCAACAGCAAAAGTTCAATACTAATAAACAGGTGCCACATATGGCAGGCTTGCGTAAATACCTTTACAAATGTCCACCATGACTGAATTATTTCTTGGGATGACCACCCTGTACATTTTTCAATAAAAGTATAATAGGTGCATATACCAGATATTATTGCCATCTGTCACATTTTCAATCCAACATTTACGTAATGGAGTGGAAGTATGGTGGTGGTTAAAAAATTTCATTTTTTTTAAATTTTTCAAAAATGTAAAAAAAAATTTCAAACTTTTTTCTTCTAAAATAGGTTTAAAATGTCAAACGTGGAAATTTAAAATTAGAGCAAAAAGGAAAGTTTCCTTCTATTCTATAGTAGTGGTAAAAAAAGTTTAAAATTTAAAAATTACATATTTTTTTTAAATAGGTTTAGAATACTATGAAACGTGAAAATTTTAAATTTGAGCAAATAAAAAAAAGTCGATCTATTTTAGTGGTAAAAACTTTTTGAAAAATGTTGGTGAAAAAAATTTTCAAAATTTTTTTTCTGAAATAGGTTTAGAATGTCATGAAACGTGAAACTTTTAAATTTGAGCAAAAAAAAGTTTCCATCTATTCTAGTGTTAAATTTTTTCCGAAATTGTTTTGGAGTGTCATGAAACGTGGAAATTTTAAATTTAAGCAAAAATATATTTTTCGTCTATTCTATAGTAGTGATAAATAGATTAAAAATGTTTTCTAATTTTTTTTAAATTTTTCAAAAACATTTCTAAATTTGTTTGAATAGTTTTAGAATGCCATGGAAACGTGGATAGTTTAAATCTGAACAAAGAAAAAAAAATTCTATCTTAGTGATACAATTTTTTAAAAATAGTAAAAAAAATTTCTAATTTCTCTTTTAAATGGATTTAGAACTCTATGAAACGTGGAAATTTTAAATTTGAAGAAATAAAAAAAAATTTCCATCTATTTTAGTGGTAAAAAAATCGGTAAAGGTCTTTACACAGAACTTCCCTCGTTATTTGTACATGGCGGTCACTCTAAAAAATTAATAATTACGAAATAACATTGAGAAAAATAATCGGAATATAGTTATTGCTATTATTACAAAGAAAACTTGATAAGTTTTGGTCAAAAAAATATACAGTTTGCTCATCCAACAGCAAAAGCTCAATACTAATAAACAGGTGCCACATATGGCAGGCTTGCGCAAATACCTTTACAAATGTCCACCATGACTGAATTATTTCTTGGGATGACCACCCTGTACATTTTTCAATAAAAGTATAATAGGTGTATATGTCAGATATTATTGCCATCCGTCACATTAATCCAACATTCCCGTAATGGAGTGGAAGTATAGTGGTGGTTAAAAAATTTCATTTTTATTTTCATTTTTCAAAAATGTTAAAAAAAAAAAATTAATTTTTTCTTCTGAAATAGGTTTAAAATGTCAAACGTAGAAATTTTAAAGTTGAGCAAAAAGGAAAGTTTCCGTCTATTCTATAATAAGAAGTTTAAGATTTAAAAATTACACATTTTTTTTAAATAGGTTTAGAATGTCATGAAACGTGAAACTTTTAAATTTGAGTAAAAAAAGTTTGCATCTATTCTAGTGTTAATTTTTTTTCCAAACTGGTAACAAAATGTTGCAAAATTTTTTTTTCCGCAATTGGTTTGGAATGTCATGAAACGTGGAAATTTTAAATTTGAGCAAACCAAATTTTTCGTCTATTCTATAGTAGTGATAAATAGATTAAAAATGTATTCAACTTTTTCTAAAAATTTTTCAAAAACATTTTTAAATTTGTTTGAATAGTTTTAGAATGCCATGGAAACGTAGATAGTTTAAATCTGAACAAAGAAAACAATTCTATCTTAGTGGTAACATTTTTTAAAAATAGTAAACAAAATTTCTAATTTATCTTTTAAATAGATTTAGAACGCTATCAAATGTGGAAATTTTAAATTTGAAGAAATAAAAAAAAACATCTATTTTAGTGGTAAAAAAAATTTCAAAAATGTTGGTAATAAAAAAATTTCAAAAAATTTTCAAAATTTTTTTTTTCTGAATCAGGCTTAGAATGCCATGAAACGTGGAAATTTTAAATTTGAAGAAAAAAAAATATCATTTTAGTAGAAAAAATTTTTTCAAAAATGTTGGTAAAAAATATTGATTTTTTTTTTTATAGTTTTAGAATGCCATGAAACGTAGAAATTTTAAATTTGAGCAAAAAAAAATTTTTTTATCTTGGTAAAAAATTTTTCAAAAATGGCGAAAAAAATTTTCAAATTTTTTTTTTTTTCAGAAATAGGTTTAGCGTGTCATGAAACGTGGAAATTTTAAATTTGAACAAATTTTTTTTTTTTTATCTTGGTAAAAATTTTTTCAAAAATGTTGGTGAAAAAAATGTTCAAATTTTTTTTTCCCGAAATGGGATTAGCGCGTCATGAAATGTGGAAATTTTAAATTTGAGCGAAAAAAAATTTTTTTCACTATTTATTCCGTTTAGACGGTCCACCCTGTATATTTTCCAGTGAAATTTCTACCAGTTCTGCGCTGACAGTAGCGTCTACCTACCAAATTTGACTGCTTTCCGTCAAGTAGTTTTTTAGTAAATGCACCAACAGACAGACAAACAGACAGGCAGGCAGGCAGGCAGGCAGGCAGGCAGGCAGGCAGGCAGGCAGACAGACAGACAGACAGACAGACAGACAGACAGACAGACAGACAGCCATACAGCCATACAGACAGACAGACAGACAGACAGACAGACAGACTGACGGAATTGAAAAACCTATATTTTCGTAATCTACGTGTTCTGAAACGTCAGAATCCGAAAAAATCTCGGAGGGTGATTTTTTCTCGAATACAATACTTCCCTTCGGTATGCGAGGGAAGTAAAAATTTTGAAAAATTTTCAAAAAAAATTTTTTTTTTAATCAGGCTTAGAATGCCATGAAACGTGGAAATTTTAAATTAGAAGAAAGAAAAAAAAATTTTCATCTATTTTAGTATTAAAAATTTTTTCAAAAATGTTGGTAAAAAAAATTTAAAACATTTTTTTTTTTCAATTAGGCTTAGAATGTCATGAAACGTGGAAATTTTAAATTTGAAGAAAAAAATAATTTTTTTCAACTATTTTAGTAGTAAAAAATTGTTCAAAAATGTTGGTGAAAAAAATTTTCAAAATTTTTTGTTCCCGAATTAGGATTAGCGTGTTATGAAACGTGGAAACTTTAAATTTGGACGAAAAAAAATTTTTTCACTATTTATTCCGTTTAGACGGTCCACCCTGTATATTTTCCAGTGAAAATTCTACCATTTCTTCGCTGTCAGTAGGGTCAACTACCTACCAAATTTGACTGCTCCCCGTCAAGTAGTTTTTTTAGTTAATACACCAACAGACAGACAGACAGACAGACAGACAGACAGACAGACTGACGGAATTGAAAAACCTATATTTTCGTAATCTCCGTGATCTGAAACGTCAGAATTCGAAAAAATCTCGGAGATTTTTTCTCGAATACAATACTTCCCTTCGGTATGCGAGGGAAGTAATAATGAAAATCCTTGTATTTATTTCACTTAGTTCACGATATTTGACGAATAGTACAAAAAAATAACACTGCAAGCAACAGTCAATCAGTGCTATACGAGAATATTGCAAGGAACTATATTGAGTTTCTCTATTTCTGATGTATATTATTAAATTTCAAAAAACTGTTCGAATAGAGCAATAATGCACTTTATACGTATGATCAAACAATCGTTTATTTCTGAAACTAATGAAAACGGAATTACTATCTACATATCTGCAAATCTTGAACTATCCTTTGCCAAACATGCACGTACGCCCTTTGCCTCACTACTTGTAAAATATGGACATTGTTTCGTGTTGCTTGCAAATTTAATTTCGTCGCAGGACGTAATTCTTTACATGTCGCATACAGGACCAAAAATCTATAGAATAACGTCACCAGCTAAGTTTTAATTAATTGCAAATTTCAAGTAGGTACTATTTCATTGGATGTTTAAATTAAAACTTAAATTTGACATACTCTGCTAGTAGTTTGACAAATTAAAATGAAATAAATTCACCCTGATTTTTTTTACAAACTACTGTTATATTTTATCTAATATCAATTGGAAAATCATCAAAAAAAGACCGACAAAGAAAGTGTTCATCATCCTAGCGCTGTCATGAGCGCCGTATGAGAATTTTAGAATCATTTTTAATTTTCGAAATAAATTGAATATTCTCTTACTACTTTAAATTAAATGATAGACATAATATAAATTACGCATTTGTAATAAATAATCTACTTAAAATAATGTTACTTTAATGAACAACTTCATACATGATTTTATTCAATAAAAGTCAATAAATATCATTTAACCGACGGCTATGCTACCGGCACACTACACAAATAAAGCGAGACCTCTGTGACCTAGATTTATAATGATGAGCCAGATAAACAATCGACTACTATCGGTTGAAGTCGACTACGGCATGCGCATAACAGATTTTGTTGACTATAATCGTATAAGGGTATAGTTTGCAATATGCAATATCATCATATTCTCATCTACCAAGTTTCATGAAAATCTGCAAAAGTTTTGCAATAGTGGCAGCCCTATTAAATTCAATATTTTGTTGTTTAACTTTTATCATCAGATTCTGTATCAGCTGCTCCAAAAATACCCAACTACCAATTTCAATGTAATTTCGACGGAATCATTTTGATATCACTGGCGCAGTCATCAAATTTTAGAGTAGCAATTTATAACGATTTTTGTTCACCTTGTACTACACATAATTTGATGACACTAATATGGGACTACCGCCTAGTTATATTCTACAGGTGTCAATATATTTCGTAAAAATCGTTTAAGCCATTCCAGAGTGATGATTGATCACATAAAAAAATATATGAGCCGAATTAAGAACATCTTTTTTTAAAGTTTCTGTGTCGGTTGAAAGAAAGGATATCAGCTGTATTTCATACAATGGATTTCACAGAAAAAACAATACTGGTAGAATAGAAATCCACGTCATAATAGATAAAAGACCTGCTAGCAACATTTTAAATGTTAAAACAAGAAGGGGAGCAAGCTGCGGGTCAGACCACTTGCTAGTGCAAATTAAATTTAATTGTAGAATATCCAAGAACAACAACCAACAAGGGAAAGCAGAAAAACTAGATGTTGACAGACAGAAGATACCAGATATAAGACGACACTTCGAGAGAGAAATAAATACAAAACTACTGTATGAAAACGATCAGACCATT
The DNA here is from genome assembly GCA_963583905.1 of Stenurella melanura. NCBI lineage: Eukaryota > Metazoa > Arthropoda > Insecta > Coleoptera > Cerambycidae > Stenurella > Stenurella melanura. The sequence continues at coordinate 79,220,363 of OY757309.1, read as the reverse complement.
GAAGACTGTTGGAACAACTTGAAAACAATAATCAAGAAAGCAACAGAAATAACTATAGGCAATAGAAAGCAGAAGAAGAGAGCTGTCTGGTTTGATGATGAATGTAAACAGGCAATAGTGGAGAGAAACAAAGCTCATAAAAATTACATGGCAGGAAGAACTAGAGAAAGAAAAACGGAATTTAATGAAGCTAGAAAGAAAGCAGACAAAGTATGCAGAAATAAAAAAAGGACGTATGAAAACGATATGATACAAGAAATGTAAGAAGACTTCAGATATAACGATTCAAGAGGAGCTTATAGGTTCCTGAAAAACATGAGAGAGGGGTATAAACCACGAACAAGCATGAAGAAATGAGGGAAGCAATTAAGACGCAAAAAGACAAAAAAGCGCCAGTTATTAATGAAATACCCTCAGAGATATACAAACTAGGTGGTAACCACCTAACAGAATACATGCATAAACTGATAACGAAGATATGGGAAGAAGAAATAATCCCCAACGAATGGAAGAAAAGTATTATCTGCCCCATATATAAAAAGGCAGATAAATTAAAACGCGAAAACTGTCGTGGAATATCTCTTCTATGCATAGCCTACAAAATACACATAATTAACCAGCCCATCCAACCCCTAGCAGAAGAAATCATTGGCGAATACCAAACAGGTTTCAGACGAGGCAGGTCTACTTTAGATCGGATATCCACGTTTAAACAAATCCTAGCCAAGGCATGGGAATATGACATCGATGTACACAATGTATTCGTAGACTTTAAACAGGCATATGACTCGATTGACCGAAGTACACTATACCAAATATTATCTGAACTAACAATACCACCAAAGCTAATAAGATTAATAAAAATGACAATGGATGATACTACAGCGGTTGTACGGGTTCAGAATCAAATGAGGCTTTTGAAATATCAAAAGGACTAAAACAAGGGGATGGGCTGGCACCCATCCTATCCAACCTGGCATTAGAGTATGTAATAAGAAAAAGAGGCCGTCGGTAGAGAAAACCCACTAACTAATAAAAGTATACAGCTAGCGGCGTATGGGGATGATATTAGTATTATAAGTCGAAGAACAGAAACAGCACAGGAAACATAGTCAGAAATGAAGAAGCACGCCAGGAATATCGGCTTGGAAATAAACACTACGAAAAAAAAGTACTAACTCAAAACGAGGAAACAAGGCCAGACACATCGCAGCAGATAGCGACATAGAGTCAGTCAAGCAGTTTGTTTATCTAGGGGTCGAACTAAGCGCAGATGGAACGGAAGATAGAGAGATACTTAGAAGAATTATCCTTGCTAATAAAGCCTATTTCGCACTATCTCACGTATTAAGATCAAAAACTGTTCATCGTAATAATAAACTCAGAATCTGTAAAACAATTATAAGACCCATTGTATGTTACGGAAGTGAAGCATGGATAATGACCGAGAAGATAAAAAATAAGCTGAACATCTTTGAGAGACAATAACGATATATGAAGGCTTCGGTACAACAACGAACTGTACCAAATTTTCAGAGAAGTCCCTCTCACAGAATTTATCAGACTTCAAAGACTGCAATGGGCTAGTCATGTGAAGAGGATGGAAGACAAGAGGCTACCGAAGAGAACTTTCGACTTTGGGATGTAGCGGAATCAGTGGGAAGACCCCGAAAGCGGTGGGTAGATGAAATCTCCGAAGACGCACGTGATCTCCTAGGAATAAGGGTATGGAGGAGAGCGGCAGGAGACAGAGTGGAATGGAAGCAGAAAGTAAAGGAGGCCAAGGCCCGATTTGGGCGGTAGCGGCATAGGAAAAAAAAAAGAATCGAAATAATAGAAAACTAAATCAGTTTATCTTACTATCCTGCTGGGCAACTTCTTTAGAAAAAGAAAACCTACTGGGTATTTGGGTGGGTTTTTGGTCGATTTTTCGTGGCAATTGTGGTTTATTCTGGGTTTTTGTTAAATTCAAATTTTCCGCCTAATTTCCCACTTTTCATTCGGCGTTGCTTTAACAATATATAACAAGTGAAAAAAACTACATTTTGATATGCTTTTTGTCCAATTTTTTGGGATGATTCATTACATTTTCAGCAGAGGGTCGTAAGATGACTCAGTGCTTTGACATGTTTTGTTTTTCTTTTTTTTTGCATTGACTAAAGTAAAAGCTAACTACATTTTGAAACACGGAAAGGGCATTCTATTTTTATTTAGTAAATGAAAATAAGGACATGAATGATGATATTTTAAATATAACATTACATTATTTTTTGCTCCTATATCGCACGGAGAATTTATCAATTTGTAATATTTTTTAAAATAATTCTATGGAATGCATTTTCGTAAATAACTCATTTATTTTAAATTTTTCGAAAAAACTCTATTTCAGATTTATTGTCCAAAAAGGTCCGTGCCTTATACTGGTTATAGAGATCGATCGACGGAATAGTTAATTTTCGATTTTTATTAGGAAACTGTTCGGAATTTGAAGAATTTATTAAAAAAATCAAGTTTTCTAGGATTTGTAGATTCGCTTTTATTTTCTCAAATTTCTCACAAACATCAACTAATAGACCTAATAGAGCCCTACAATTGCCATTTTTGAAAATCAAAATCGGACCTTCGGTTCGGGAGTTATTAATTTCTTTGAAAAATCATACTCGGCCCTGGAAAACATACTTGCAGTCAACGGATTCGGACCGCCAGCAATAGGCTTGATTTGTGGCCGGGTACCTTTGATCCCACCAAGTCTCATCGAAATCGATCAATATTCTGGACAGTTATCGTGCTTCCTAGCCCGATTTCGAGAAAATCAGTTTTTTGCAAAAAAAATCAATTTTCGTTTGTTTTTCGACATAGCCTCTAATATACTTATTTGTAGACCTTTGCCAGCGGCACCATTCCTTTTTTGAAATGTCTCGATCCGACTACCCGTTATCGAGTTATTCAATTTCTCCCGAAAAACTCGAAACGTCTATATCGGGTACTTCCGGTTTCCGAACGGAGCCGAGCTTCCAGCGTTAAGGTTTTCTAAAGACCTCCTATTAACCACCCTAGTTTCATCGCAATCCGAAAACGGATTAGGAGGGCTGGGCGTGACAGACAGACAGACAGACCGACTGACCGACGGACGGAATTTTCTAAATTCGCTCTCGAATCGATAGATACGACTTTCACATCGATCCGACGTTTTTTTCGGGTTTCGACGGTCCACCGGAAAAATGCTAAACGTATACTACATTGTTTTTCAAAATGTAGTAAGAAGTGAAAAAACTACATTTTGATATGCTTTTAATCCATTTGTTGGGATGATTCATTACATTTTCAGCAGAGGGTCGCAAGATGACTCAGTGCTTTGACATGTTTTTTTTTTTTTGCATTGACTAAAGTAAAAGCTAACTACATTTTGAAACACGGAAAGGGCATCGGTTCTATTTTTATTTAGTAAATGAAAATAAGGAAATGAATGATGATATTTTAAATATAACATTACATTATTTTTTTGCACCTCTATCGCACGGAGAATTTATCAATTTGTAATATTTTTTTAAATAATTCTATGGAATGCATTTTCGTAAATAACTCGTTTATTTTAAGTTTTTCGAAAAAACTCTTCTTCAGATTTTTTGTCCAAAAAGGTCCATGCCTTATACTGGTTATAGAGATAGATCGACGGAATAGTTAATTTTCGATTTTTATTAGGAAACTGTTCGGAATTTGTAGAATCCATAAAAAAAATCAAGTTTTCCAGGATTTGTAGATTCGCTTTTGTTTTCCCAAATTTCTCACAAACGTCATCTAATAGACATAATCGAGCCCTACAATTGCCATTTTTGAAAATCAAAATCGGACCTTCGGTTCGGGAGTTATTAATTTCTTTGAAAAATCATACTAGGCCCTGGAAAACATACTTGCGGTCAACGGATTCGAGCCGCCAGCAATAGGCTTGATTTGTGGCCGGGTATCTTTGATCCCACCAAGTCTCATCGAAATCAATCAATATTCTGGACAGTTATCGTGCTTCCTAGCCCGATTTCGAGAAAACCAGTTTTTTGCAAAAAAAATCAATTTTCGTTTGTTTTTCGACATAGCCACTAGTATACTTATTTGTAGAGCTTTGCCAGCGGCACCATTTCTTTTTTGAAATGTCTCGATCCGACTACCCGTTATCGAGTTATTCAATTTCTCCCGAAAAACTCGAAACGTCTATATCGGGTACTTCCGGTTTCCGAACGGAGCCGAGCTTCGGGCGTTAAGGTTTTCTAAAGACCTCCTATTAACCACCCAAGTTTCATCGCAATCCGAAAACGGATTAAGGGGGCTGGGCGTGACGGACAGACCGACAGACCGACAGACAGACAGACAGACAGACAGACCGACAGACCGACTGACCGACGGACGAAATTTCTAAATTCACTCTCGAATCGATAGATATGACTTTCAAATCGATCCGACGTTTTTTTCGGGTTTCGATGGTGCACCGGAAAAATGCTAAACGTATACTACATTTTTTTTCAAAATGTAGTAACAAGTGAAAAAACTACATTTTGATATGCTTTTAATCCATTTGTTGGGATGATTCATTACATTTTCAGCAGAGGGTCGCAAGATGACTCAGTGCTTTGACATGTTTTTTTTTTTGCATTGACTAAAGTAAAAGCTAACTACATTTTGAAACACGGAAAGGGCATCGGTTCTATTTTTATTTAGTAAATGAAAATAAGGAAATGAATGATGATATTTTAAATATAACATTACATTATTTTTTTGCACCTCTATCGCACGGAGAATTTATCAATTTGTAATATTTTTTTAAATAATTCTATGGAATGCATTTTCGTAAATAACTCGTTTATTTTAAGTTTTTCGAAAAAACTCTTCTTCAGATTTTTTGTCCAAAAAGGTCCATGCCTTATACTGGTTATAGAGATAGATCGACGGAATAGTTAATTTTCGATTTTTATTAGGAAACTGTTTGGAATTTGTAGAATCCATAAAAAAAATCAAGTTTTCCAGGATTTGTAGATTCGCTTTTGTTTTCCCAAATTTCTCACAAACGTCATCTAATAGACATAATCGAGCCCTACAATTGCCATTTTTGAAAATCAAAATCGGACCTTCGGTTCGGGAGTTATTAATTTCTTTGAAAAATCATACTAGGCCCTGGAAAACATACTTGCGGTCAACGGATTCGAGCCGCCAGCAATAGGCTTGATTTGTGGCCGGGTACCTTTGATCCCACCAAGTCTCATCGAAATCAATCAATATTCTGGACAGTTATCGTGCTTCCTAGCCCGATTTCGAGAAAACCAGTTTTTTGCAAAAAAAATCAATTTTCGTTTGTTTTTCGACATAGCCACTAGTATACTTATTTGTAGAGCTTTGCCAGCGGCACCATTTCTTTTTTGAAATGTCTCGATCCGACTACCCGTTATCGAGTTATTCAATTTCTCCCGAAAAACTCGAAACGTCTATATCGGGTACTTCCGGTTTCCGAACGGAGCCGAGCTTCGGGCGTTAAGGTTTTCTAAAGACCTCCTATTAACCACCCAAGTTTCATCGCAATCCGAAAACGGATTAAGGGGGCTGGGCGTGACGGACAGACCGACAGACCGACAGACAGACAGACAGACAGACCGACAGACCGACTGACCGACGGACGGAATTTTCTAAATTCGCTCTCGAATCGATAGATATGACTTTCAAATCGATCCGACGTTTTTTTCGGGTTTCGATGGTGCACCGGAAAAATGCTAAACGTATACTACATTTTTTTTCAAAATGTAGTAACAAGTGAAAAAACTACATTTTGATATGCTTTTAATCCATTTGTTGGGATGATTCATTACATTTTCAGCAGAGGGTCGCAAGATGACTCAGTGCTTTGACATGTTTTTTTTTTTTGCATTGACTAAAGTAAAAGCTAACTACATTTTGAAACACGGAAAGGGCATCGGTTCTATTTTTATTTAGTAAATGAAAATAAGGAAATGAATGATGATATTTTAAATATAACATTACATTATTTTTTTGCACCTCTATCGCACGGAGAATTTATCAATTTGTAATATTTTTTTAAATAATTCTATGGAATGCATTTTCGTAAATAACTCGTTTATTTTAAGTTTTTCGAAAAAACTCTTCTTCAGATTTTTTGTCCAAAAAGGTCCATGCCTTATACTGGTTATAGAGATAGATCGACGGAATAGTTAATTTTCGATTTTTATTAGGAAACTGTTTGGAATTTGTAGAATCCATAAAAAAAATCAAGTTTTCCAGGATTTGTAGATTCGCTTTTGTTTTCCCAAATTTCTCACAAACGTCATCTAATAGACATAATCGAGCCCTACAATTGCCATTTTTGAAAATCAAAATCGGACCTTCGGTTCGGGAGTTATTAATTTCTTTGAAAAATCATACTAGGCCCTGGAAAACATACTTGCGGTCAACGGATTCGAGCCGCCAGCAATAGGCTTGATTTGTGGCCGGGTACCTTTGATCCCACCAAGTCTCATCGAAATCAATCAATATTCTGGACAGTTATCGTGCTTCCTAGCCCGATTTCGAGAAAACCAGTTTTTTGCAAAAAAAATCAATTTTCGTTTGTTTTTCGACATAGCCACTAGTATACTTATTTGTAGAGCTTTGCCAGCGGCACCATTTCTTTTTTGAAATGTCTCGATCCGACTACCCGTTATCGAGTTATTCAATTTCTCCCGAAAAACTCGAAACGTCTATATCGGGTACTTCCGGTTTCCGAACGGAGCCGAGCTTCGGGCGTTAAGGTTTTCTAAAGACCTCCTATTAACCACCCAAGTTTCATCGCAATCCGAAAACGGATTAAGGGGGCTGGGCGTGACGGACAGACCGACAGACCGACAGACAGACAGACCGACAGACCGACTGACCGACGGACGGAATTTTCTAAATTCGCTCTCGAATCGATAGATATGACTTTCAAATCGATCCGACGTTTTTTTCGGGTTTCGATGGTGCACCGGAAAAATGCTAAACGTATACTACATTTTTTTTCAAAATGTAGTAACAAGCTAACCATTATACTCTTCGCCGATTTACTGCACTTTTTATATAATAGTTGCACATTCTATAGAATACTCTTCGCAGTGTTTTTTTTGTGACTAATATTAGTTTTAGACATTTTTAGTTTTTTTTTTTGAAATATTAGTAACTTTTTTATTTGCTTACAGGAAACGTGACGGACGGAAGACAGATGGACAGAGAGACGGACAGACGGACGGACATTTTGAAAGTTGTTCAGAATTCGATCACCAACACAGTGATATGAAATTTTTTCCTCTACGTGCAACATTACTGGCTTTAGAAATGTGCCAATCGAAGGCAGTATACTCTTTGTTTTATATTTGCGAAGAGTATAATAATAGCATGTGACAACATCTGGACTGTGCAACGGCGGCCTGTGAAATGTTGGTAAGCTATAACTTACTAATGGAGCTTGGGACCCATGCAAAACTTTAATGGATCACTACCAAGGCCAAACGGAGACGTTTTGTGGAAAAAATATTTGATTGGATTTTGCGATTTTTTTTTTTTTTTAAAAGTGCTCACCCTGGAATCTGGAAAAGTACTTGTAAAAATTTCGAACAAGAAAGAAAATAAAAGAATAGGTTTTTAATTTTATCAAAAAATCTTCATTCTTTATAAGGTTACATCATTTTGAAATTATATTTTACACTGATATTTAATTTGCAAAATTTCAAAATGATGTAACTTTATAAAGAATGAAGATTTTTTGATAAAATTATAAACCTATCCTTATATTATCATTTTCTTCCTTGTTCAAAAAAAAAAATACATTATAGATATTTTACAAGTACTTTTCCAGATTTCAGGGTAGGCACTGCACTTTTTGAAAAAAAAATTCGCAAATTCCAATCAAATATTTTTTTCCACAAAACGTTTCCGTTTGGCCTTGGTAGTGATCCATTAAAGTTTGGCATGGGTCCCATGCTCCATTAGTAAGTTATAGCTTACTAAAATTTCACGGGCTGCCGCTGGGATTGTGTTGTAAATATTCTCAGTTATTCAGTAGCAGTTGCACTCTTAGTGCTGATTGAGTGATGTAAAACTTCAAAAGTGATTTTGATTTATTATAATCTAATCTAATTGTATTAGTAGTGCATTAACAGTCAGATAAGTAAGAGATTACGTAAATATTTATTGGCATTCGTTATATGGGTATTATTATTACTGGCTTATAAAATAATATTTCAAATTTGTTTGTAGGTACGGATAAGGTTAATAATAATAATAATAATATTTATTGGTCCAGTAGATTATGTTACAGATAATATAGGACAAGTCAAAATAAGCATAAGTCTAAGGCACATAGAGAAAAAAAAACAAATAAATATATACATATAAATATATACATACGTGCACACCCATACACATACACACATATACATAATAATAATGATAACAATAGCAACAGCAGCAACAAGCAACAGCAATATTATTGACCGAATACAAGTGGTATATATGGCGTGTCATGAAAAGTAAAAGATTAGTAAACTTGAAAGCTATTCATTAGCTTGTTTCATATATTCACAAGTACTATAAAATGCTCCACTTATCAATAAGTTTTTTATTTTATTTTTGAACACAGGGATACTTTTTGCGTTCCTAATATCTTCTGACAAGTTACTGTAGAATTATAAATGGGTGATTTTTTATAGGTTGATGTTGTGTGGTCTGGAATACGTAATAAATGACCATGTCTAGTATCGTGGTCATGCGTAGATGAATTAGTTATAAATAGTTGTTTATTTTGTTTAACAAAAAGAACACATTTAAAAATGTAAATACAGGGTACAGTGAGAATTTTATGGTCTGTAAACACTTGTCTGCAACTTTCCCTGCTATCCAGATTAAAAATTAGTCTAACTAACTGTTTTTGGAAAATGAACACTCTTTGGATATCTCGATCAAAACCCCAACTGGTTATGTTTAGAGACATATGAGATTGCGCCATCGCATAGTAAATGTTTAGCAGCCCTGGCACATTGAGACAGTCTTTCATTTGTCTGATGGCATAATATGCTTTACTTAATTTTGCACATACGCTTTCGATATGAGCGTCCCAAGTAAGTCTGTTGTCTATATAAGTGCCTAAGAATTTTATCTTCTCGCTGAAGTTAATATGTTGGGCTAGATTTACGTTATTTGCTATGCTTTTCCTTATAAAGTAATTGATAGCCATACTTTTAGAGATATTTAGTATAACCCGATTGCGTTGGGACCAGGCGCTAAATTCATTCGTAATACTACGTACTATGGATTCCATTTCTTGTGGAATATCAGCTGCTACAGTGATAGTGGTGTTATCCGCAAACATTGTGACTAATCCGCTAGTAATATGATCAGGTAAGTCATTTATATACATTAGAAAGAGTAGGGGGCCCAGAACAGAGCCTTGGGGAACTCCTAGTTTAACATCGTGCTCCTTAGACCTGATTCCATTAACATCTATGATCATATTTCGCCCCTCCATGTACGACTTAATCCAGTTCAGAATATTTACTGGAAGTTCTATATTTGACAGTTTATTAATTAGAAATTCTGTGCATATTGTATCAAATGCCTTCGATAGATCAAAAAGTAATGAAACGACTAGTTTACCATTGTCTAAACTCTCAAAAATATAATTTAGCATTTGACATGTGGCTGTTTCGGTAAATCTATTTGCCCTAAATCCGTGTTGAGTTGTACACAATATGTTGTTGGACTCGAGGTAGGTTGTCAAGCGATTGCAAACAAATTTTTCTAATAATTTGGATAGTGCGTTTAGCAATGATATTTGTCTGTAGTTTTCAATGTTATCAGTATTGCCCTTTTTATGTAGTGGAACAATTAGAGCAGTCTTAAATATAATTGGAAATTAGCCCTGAAATATTGATTGGTTTGTCAGATAAACAAATGGTTGAATAATGATATCGAGAGTGAAATAAATATACAAAAAAGAAAAGGATGCCCAGAAGGTTCCAATAGAGGTGGAGGTCGAAGACAATTTACTGCTCGGAATAATTTTTATAAAATTTACGATTCCCATTTTTAGTATTTATTACATGTTTTTATTATTTACTTGTTTTATTGTCTATTAACATAGTGACACGTTACATTTGTTGTTATTGGTTATTTCCTGCAAGAAAACAGCGAAAGGCAAAAAACCCCCGAAAATCAAACGATTTTTCTCAAGTTTATTACTTACTTGTTTTATTGTTTACTAACATATTGGCACGTTACATTTGCTGGTATCGCTTTTTTTTTGCTGCAAAAAACACCGAAAGGCAAAAAAAAACGAAATTCAAACAAAAAACTAGATGAGTTTTTCTAAAATCAAAAACCCACAAAAACAACCCATTTTACCCACTGTTTCTTTTCTAATGCTGGGTTTCTGTGCCAACCCTGCTATCATGACAGTTTATCAAGTAAAAATTAATATTATGCCACCACATTCTCCCTGAAATGTATGAACTACTTCTTTGATGTTTACTTTCAGGGAATGTAAACTAACCAGCGTGTTATCCGAATATTCACTATTCTATTAAGTTGCATCACAAAAACCTTTTCCGATACCGCTGGTAACGCTTTGTTTGTAATGCAATTCGTTTGAAACAAGAAATATTCATGTACAGTATTTACTTTAATATGACGTAAATAGACCCATTAATTGCGAGGAGCACTACGGCAAAACACTATGTTAGAAATACCTGTAATTTTCTGTTACACTCATTAGTTTTACAATCTTCGCTTGGGTAAAACATAAAACACGCTTCTTTGATCTGCTCATAACGAGCAGCAAAGGGCTTTCTATTATATTTGACACAGTATATTCTTATAATGTCGATTTTGCGGTATTGACTGACGAGGGCACTTGTTACGACTTGTTGACTATCGAAACAACCAGCCTTAATTACGCTGTCATACTGCGGCACACGGCAAACAAAATTTCCAGTGACAGCTTTCAAAATGAGGGTTTCGCGGATAAAAATAAACACGGTATGCAAATATAATTTGATTTGATTGGCGTTATACAATGTTATGTTCTCATTGTCCGCAACAGGGCTGTTCGTTTAAATAAATAATTCGTGTCATAAATATTTCTCTGACAGACATATGATAAATCACCCGAAGTTTAGATATAAATGATTAGATATTAATAATACATGTAAATAAGACATGTGCTTTTATTATCTCTTAGAATTTTCGATATCTTCGGGTTTGTTTTATGAAGCCAAAGCCAGAAAATTATTTTTCAGAATTTCTGTTGTAGTCTATTATTATAGAGCTCAAAAACGACCGCCCGTGTCGATGTCTTGCTAAGTTTTAAAACGCTTTCGGTAATAATTGACCAATTTTCAATTTCTAGAAAATAAAGTGCTTATCAAAAATAACATAATTTACAAAAAAAAATAAATAAAAAATACCAAAGTTAAAAATATTTAATACCTAATGGAATATTCTCAAAAAATCAAAAATTTTTATTTTTTATTTTATTCATCATTTTTTATCTTGAAAACAGCATTCCATATGGAATAAAATTTCAAATAAAAATGCGCAGAATTTTATGCTGAATCCAACGATATACAATGTTATAGGTATTGGTTGAAAAATAACCCTCTAAATGTTGAAAAATATGACATGCACCATTTTTTTTTTTTTTTATGTGGCACTATGGAACTAGTCCAATCAGCCAGAAACACAATATAAATGGTAAGGTCAATACTTGACTAAAGATTAAATATTTGAACTTAACTTTTATTTGCTGAATCCATGAACCCATAGACCACAGACATATATATAGTGTAATTAAAATATCGCAAAGGGAAGAACACATTTAAGTTCTTTGTCATATTTGAAAATTACGTAATAATTAAGGGAAAGTTGACAGGGACACACGCTTCTCGCCTAGAGGCCTATCAAGGCGTTTTGAAAATTTCTTGTACAAACTGGGTAAGGCCATGGTAAATAGGGAAAACAACATGAGGTTAGACAATAGGATTGGTACATTAAAATGTTACATATATTAAAATATAAAATTTCTAAATTTTTGCACCAGTTTTACTCAAAAAAGCAACTATATATTTTAATAGATCGGTTTTATTCAGACATAACACATGTAATAGATTCAATGGGGCCGAAACCCCGCCTCTAATGAATTTAGAGTAGAGGCTGTTACATTCGTCCATGTGCTTTTGACAGCTAAACATTATATGATCTAAGTCACCTTCTACATTGCAATGTTCGCATAAACTTGATGTAATAAGTTTGAGTCTAGCAAGGTGAGCTGGGTAACTTCCATGTCCGAATTTCAGGCGGTTAATAATGCTAATATATTTACGAGGAATATGAAGGTCATCATGCCAAAACTTTGTTGGTATTTCAGGGTGAATATATGAATATCTTGTGGAAGATGTACAGCAAAACTGTTGCCAGAGTTGTGACCATTTTTCCTTCATCTTGTTTCTGAAAACATTGAAACAGTCGTTCAAACATATGTCATCTGTTACCTCGATTCCACAGTTAATACTTTGTTTTGCTAATGTGTCGACCAGTTCATTATATTGTAAACCATTATGCCCCTTAATCCATACAAATGTGATACTGCCACCATTTGCTTTCCATTTGGATGATAGAGATTTAATTTCTTTTATTAGCGGGTCAATGATAGTATTTGGACCATAGCTATTTTTTATCACTGTCAGCACGGAGAGTGAGTCGGAAAGTACGACGGAAAATATTATATTGTTAGATATAATGTATTTTATACCCTGAAGTATAGCAAATGCTTCCGCAGAAAAAATGGACATATCCGAAGGGAGTTTATACAAAGCTTGGATCTTTTCTTGTGGGCTGTAATATGCACAGCCTGTACCTGCGTGATGCTTAGAAGCATCGGTGTATACGGCAATCTGGTAGGTTACTTTTTCTAATGTTTGTAATAAAGTGCAATGGCTAAGAATGTGATTTTCACTATAATTTGGGACTATCACCAAGTTGGTATCGGATAAATCAAAATAATCATCTTCAGGGTTTGGAAGGTGCAAGTTGGACAAGCGGTCAAAATATTTTTTTGTTTCACAGAAGGCAGAGCATAATGGAGGGGAATTTTTTTTAATCCAATATTTGTTGCACAAGTCAAAATTATTTAACTTACTTATTTTTTTAACCAGATTAGGATCTAATAAATATGACTTTGTAATAAATTTTTCTGACAGAAACTCGCGACGTAGTTGTAAAGGAGGCTCCAACGCTTCAACATGTAAAGGTTCAATAGGAGTTGAATTCATAGCACCTAAACAAATTCTTAAGCACTTATTTTGGACAGTATCTAAACGTTTCAGTAGTTGCTTACTGGCAGAACCATATAAGGTAGAGCCGTAATCCAATATCGATCTCACATATGATATATAGAACATAAGAGCGGATTTTTGATCTGCCCCCCACCATGTCTTGCAGGTCATTCGAAGAAAATTAATACCCTTGTCACATTTATTGATAATATTTTCTATAAATGGTTTCCATGTTAATTTTTTGTCTAGGATGATAACCAAATATTTCACTTCTTTTTTAATCGAAAAATTGAAGTTTCCACATTTAACAGTTTGCAAATTATTTATATTATGTCGAGAAAAAAAGGTCACAGTAGACTTTGATTCAGAAATTTCTAGACCATTTTGGGAAAACCAAACCTCAAATCGTTTTATACTGTTGTTTAATTTTGATGTGTAGTAATCAAATTTCCTGGCATCTGTATAGATGCAAAAATCATCGGCATATTGGATAACATTAACTGTTTTATCGATTTTGTGAATGTCCGCAGTGTAGATATTAAACAACAGTGGGCTTAATACTGATCCTTGGGGAAGACCTACAGATACAAAACGTGGGCCAATTTTTTCATTACTGGTGTTTCTGACATAGAGTTCTCTATTATATAACAAACTAACAATGGTATGTGCAGTGTGTTTTGGAATGAAGAATTCTGACAATTTCTTTTTAAGAATATGTAGATTAACAGAATCATAAGCTCCTTGTATGTCCAAGAAAATAGCACTCAGATAATCATTTTTTGAAAAGCATAGTTGTATGTCTGTTACTATGTTAGAGACCGCGTTTAGAGTACCTACACCTTGTTTGAAACCGAATTGATTTTGTGGAAGAGGCTGATTTTTTTTTAACCACCACTCTAATCTGGTTTTCACCATCCGTTCGAAGGTTTTTAGAATGCAAGACAGTAAGGATATAGGGCGATAAGACTCGGCTTTATTAGGGTCTCTATTAGGTTTGTTGATAGGTATAATTACTATTTTTTTCCAAGTTTCTATGGACTCGCCTTTAATCCAAACATCGTTAAAGATTTCAAGGAGAAATATTTTTGCATTTAGAGGCAAATGTGATAACATTGGATAACTAACCTCATCAAAGTCAGGGGCAGAATTATTTGTAGTTTTAATTGCCCAGTTTAGTTCAGTTAATGTGAGGGGTTTGGAAATATCAGTACTATCATTAGCAACATTCATAGGTAAATGTTCTTCAAGACATGCACCATTGAGTCAACCCATTTCAATTAGTATAGAGGCATATACGTTTTATTCTTGAATAGCGCATATTGCGCTCCGTTATTATTTACACTGCACTTTTTATATAATTGTTGCACATTCTATAGAATACTCTTCGCATTTTATCGTAAATAATATCTGTCGGACAGACACACAGACGGACGGACGGACATTTTGAAAGTTGTTCAGAAATCGACCACCAACAAAGTGAAATGAAATTTGTCTCTCTACGAACGGTATTATCGGTTTTAGAAATATGCCGATCAAATGCAATATACTCTTCGTTTTGCATTTGCAAAGAGTATAATAATGGAACTTAATTTTAGTACATGTTTTGCGTGTCAAGAACCTGTTGTAAAAACTCATGCAAGGACATGCTAGCAACTAATGACTGGTTGTCTAAGATTTAATCTTAGACAATGAGTCTTTTCTTGCTAACATGTGGAACAGGAAAGGAAGGCTCACTAAAATACAGCACAAAGTCAAAGAGATGTCAACAATACTCTGGCACGTTTCATCGTGCATCAAATGGATCATTAATAAAAAATATTTCCCTTGAAGATTTTTGTCCAATACCTATAAATACCAAAAAGAAGCTCACTGAATACCTAGTCGAGAAAGTTCGAAATTGAGAAAGATTTCAGCATGTTGTAACTTGTAACTTAATATGTCCCGCTCATAAACATAGAAGACACAAATCATAAAGAAGCTGATACTATTCTAAAGCTTCGTGTAACTCAACAATAGGGAAAAGACATACAAATTTCTCTTCACAGACCGTATACAGATGTGTTTGTGCATCTGGTTAGTTTTTATGAGCAATTACCAACGAAAATCGTAATGATAACCAGTCGAGGAAAAGCTGAAAAAAATAGATATAGGGGAATTCGTCAAATCATTAAGTATCGGATTCATGCATCATTAATTTTTTCCATGCCTTTGCTGGGAGAAATATAACCGGCAGATTCTCAAAAATTAGCAAAGAATTTTGCACTAAAGAATTTTTTAATCTGTAGGGATCGTCAGTAATACTGAAGTCGCTTGCATTGTTTGGAACACTGAACACAACTGCCACTAACTTGAAGACAATTTTCATGAATTAGTATGTTTGTTTGTTGTACTCAGTAGCTGTAACTTTTAATTGACTAAAGAAAATGACATAAAACCAAATGTATATTGAAACGAATCAATTTTTTGAAGTATTACGTGCATTTCAATATTTTATTTCATATTTCAAACATTTCCTACATAGGCTTGAAGTTAAGTATTGCACGAATTTTCGATTATTTCATAATATTTAACGTTACTCGAATAAAATAGGCAAAAAAAATAAACAAACAGCGGGATATTGCATTTAAAGGGATTACCCAAAATACATATTTCGTCAAAAAAATTATAAAAATCTATATTACGAAAATCGGGCCCTCAAAGGTCGATTTACGAAAAATGCATTTTTCCACTTTGACTTTCTAACTTTGATTGTAAATAATAAAGTATTGGAAAATTATATCGGCACTCTATAGGGGGTTAATTAAAGTTTATGATGTGTACTTTAAGGTACAAAAATTTGTTTTATGACAATTATAATTTTTCGTTAGTTTTTTTAATGGAAAAGAAGAAAAGAGTTTTTATACTCTAAAAGTCTCAAAATTGCATTATAAATAAATTGCTGTTACAAAAAATTAAAAAATTAACACTCTGAATACATGGAGGTGACAGCTGACATATAAACCTTGAAGGATAAGCTTTATAAGTAAATTTTTTTTTTATGTAAAAACAGTTAGGAAACAAAATGAGCGGTAAATAGTTAAAATATACATATTTTCAGTACGGCTACAACTAGCTCAGGGTAATTCAATGGAAGCTGACCTAACCCGTGTCCGTGTATGTAGGATGTATACTTTTGATGCACATTCTGGGAAGGGAGAAAGCCTTATATTCTGTTCTTTTGTATCTAGAGTGGGCAAGCCTTATAATTCAGCTCAAAACAGTACATTTTCTTTCGGCAAGTAGCTGCGTAATAACACGTTGCGCTTAACAAATCCAGTTTTTTTAAACAATAGTCGGTTAAATAATTTAGTATATTATTACATGAGCGATTATGATAGTCATTATCCACGAAGATGATGTTTGAGCCCACGAGTTAGGCAAGTGGCGCAATTTCTTGAATATGTGTACAGTTTTATTTACGATTTAATTTTTTCATTTTTATTTCATAAAAATATATTGTAAATTTATTAAAATCAATGTTTAACCAACAATTTTATACTTCTTAAATATTAACGATATTAACGATATTACAAGGTACATTTTTTTTCCTAAAAATACTAGAAATATAGTTATAAAACAATAGTAGTATATGATATTTTATGTTAGACAAGCCATCGCAAATTTCTGTTATCTAACGTTAAATTTGTAACAGCCATGCTTGAAAACTGTGAAAAAGTAGGTATTTGAAATTTTTTAAATCAATTTTATATATACAGAGTAACCCATTTAAAAGCGGGGCACCTTTATAACTTTTTTCTGAACCAAATTTTATCAAAAGATAGAACAAATTAGGATCTACTTATGACCAAAAGAACATTCGTGTCTTAGAACCCAGAGTCCAAGATTTCAACAATTCCGCTATATTGAATTTCAAAAAATTAACATCAGATTCTTAATCAACATACCCAAAAACCCCTAGGAACCTATTTTCGAAATTTTCGTTTCGAAATCGTTTCATATTTCAGATATTCAATTTTACAACTAATTTTGCACTTATTTGATCTTATTAAACAAATGAATAATTACCACTCATTTTTAAGAGGAGACATTTTTCATTGACACTATTTAGAAGTAAATGCAAAAGCTTTCATAAAAAAATATGGATCGAGGAATTATTCCGAGGTACATGCTAAGATGACTCCCCTGAAAAGCAGATCTCCGACTTTGGATGGAACCCGGGCCCCCTCAAAACCACTTGCTTGCTTCACTTATTTTCCCTTATTTACCCCTGTTTAACCCTAACACTTCAACGGAATCATATCAAAATATAATCTAATTACAGACGTCGTTATAATACATACATGTACCAAATTTCAAGTGAAAATTTCAGTTTTATTTTATCCTTTTCAATAATGTAGTAAGTGTGGTAGTGGGAGTTGAAATATATAAAAAAAAATTGTGGCCTTGGCTTCTAGTATATACAGCAAGTCCCAAGTTTCTGTTCTCTTACCAGCATGCTTTATTTATTTGCCATTATTCACCCCCAATCCTTCACCGGGTAAGTTCAGAAGACAGATCAGTTCCAGATCTCGTACAAACGCGTATAAAATTCAATGATTCAAATTCAAACCGTTCCGGAGAAAACGCACGCACAAAGTTACAGACAGACAGACCAACAGACAGGCGGTGCTTTCACTCTAATTTAAAACCTCGACGTTTCATGACATTCTAAACCTATTTCAATAAGAAAAATTGTTGATTTTTTTTACGATTACTATACTTCCACCACTACTGTTTGTCGTATAATTTAAAATGAGTAAACAAATTATTACTTGCTGCAGGAAGAATTACGAATAGTATTTCATAAATGGTTACATTCTATATGACTGTAAAGACATGTTTAATTGCAAACCATTGAATTAGAATATCAAATTTATAAAGACTAATAGAGCAGCCATTAGAACTACAAAAAATAACATCAAGCAGTGGCATAATAAGCAGTTGATAACAATTTGATGGTAACACGTGTCGAGTGTCAGCTCCTAATTATGATAAAGGAGGCTGTAGAAGTGTAGAGTCGTAGTAACAAGTCGCCTCCTGCACGTCCTACGTCACTAAATTCAGGACCGGAATTTTGTAAAACGGTTGGTAATAATATTATTAGACTGCCTGTGACTTTTCAATAAACTAGAGGTACTATTAAAGTTATTAAACATAATTTAAAATTGTTGTCAACCTGGGGTATAAAAAACTTACCAGTGTGAAACTTTTATAATATTTTTATATTAGCAACAAATATTTGCTCTACTTACGACTTAGGGCGACCGTACACTTGTATGATATTTGTCTCTGACACATCAATGACATATTGTCTAAATGTTATATGTGGCATTATCTTAATTTTGTTCCTTCTTCAATTCTTTTGGACTTCCTGCCACATGTAGTATGTTACTGGTAAATAACCTCTACGCCTGTGACTTTTACGTCAAAGGATCAGTTAAAGGTTGCTTTTTCTAAATAAACAACACAAATAAGTAGAAAAACTTGGAATTAAATATTTCGCCGACGTTTCGGAAATCTATTGTTTCCTTTTCCAAGGCTTTTTTGAAAAATCTTTTTTGCTGCGTATGATAAATACACAGCTCTAAGAATGTTTGTTATATTTAATATCCATAGATACTTACTATTTACATAGAACTGTTGATACAGTTAACAGTTTTTTTAGTTTTTATACAATGTTAAGTTTGTGAAGTTCTTCTTTTAACATTGGCAACCAAGTTGTACAGACATCTACGGAACAATTCGATACGCATCTATCCTCATTCAATAATATTATCGCGGATTCTTTAATTTTTCTTTTTTGCTATCTGCCTCTTTTGTTAAAATTTTTGCCGAGTCCCAGTTTATTCTGTGTCCATTCTCCCAAGCGTGTTCGCAGATCTTGGACCTCTGAATTTCATTTTTTCTTATATAATTTTGATGTTCGCCCAATCTTACACTAAAAGGTCTGGATGACTCACCCACGTATTGTTTGTTGCACTCACACGGAATACTAGAAATGCAGTTTTTTGAATTTTGCTCGTGGTTCTTCGGTTTCGTCTTTGTCAGAATAGATCTTAAAGTGTTGTTTGTTTGAAATACCATCCTAATATCAAATCTATCACCGATGAGATGCAACTTTTCGGATAATCCGCATACATAAGGAATTAACGCTGTGTAACGTTTTTCAGGTTTTTGTCGTACCTGATTGTTATTTTCAATATTTATGAAGGTTTTATCGATGATACCCCCAGGGTATTGGTTATTTATAAGAACTTCCTTTATGAACTGCTTCTCATTGTTTAGTGTAAGATTGGGCGAACATCAAAATCATATAAGAAAAAATGAAATTCAGAGGATCAAGATCTGCGAACACGCTTGGGAGAATGGACACAGAATAAACTGGGACTCGGCAAAAATGTTAACAACAGAGGCAGACTGTTAACTATATCAACAGTTCTAGGTAAATAGTAAGTATCTATAGATATTAAACATAACAAACATTCTTAGAGCTGTGTATTTATCATACACAGCAGAAAAGATTTTTCAAAAAAGCCTTGAAAAAGAAAGGATTTCCGAAACGTCGGCGAAATATTTAATTTCAAGTTTTTAGACTTATTTGTGTTGTTTATGTAGAAAAAACAACCTTTAACTGATCCTTTGACGTAAAAGTCAGTACCAGTAACATACTGGTTAATTGTGATATTTTGTAGATTCCCCGAGCACCGCTTAAAAAGAAAACATACATGTGGCAGGAAGTCCCAAAGAATTGAAGAAGGAAAAAAAATCAATGACATATGGGCAGCATATCGCTTCATTTACAACACGCAGACTTGTATGGTGATTTGTACTGCAAACACAAATTTTGTTACCCCAGTCAAAAGAGACATTTAACTTCGTAATAATTGGTATAGAGCTGAAAATTGGTACAGACCTTGAATATACTATTACAAATGAAATGTCAAAAGTCCCCACCGATCCCTTGTCAGCTAAAGCTTTGCTCTAGGTTAAAGCTCACATATATAATTTTTTCGCGTATTTCTCGTAAACGATAAGTGCTATCGTAAGAATAGGTCATACAATGTTTGTAGATCAATGATGCAATTATCTACAAAAACTGTTTCAATACTCTCTTTCTTACGAATCATCATTCATGAGATATCGCGATTTCAGAAGTTGGGAAAGTCATATTTTACTTAATATTGTCTCACCACCTACGAGGTAGTGTACTTGGAGCATTTTTTAAACGTGGTTTCTCCAGTAGGCGATCTGTTATGATTAAACATGTCTGATCATACAGTTTCCTGTTGATTACAAAAATGGTACTCTTGGGAATTATTAAAGTGGAACGGATTATTGTTGACTTTTAACAATCATCGTATGATTACTAAGCTTCGAATTCCACTTCAACATTTATGTCCTCTTCTTCGCTTTCTTCTTCTTCGCCTTCTTCTTTCTCTTCTTGCTGGATTTCTGTAAATAGCTGTAAGAAAAAAGATGGATCAGGTATCTCCTCATTGATATCATAAGTATTCTCATCGTTTGTATTTGGTTCAACATTGGAGCAAGACTGGCCTTGGCTATTGGTAGAAGAATAGTGAGTACGGTTGTATACGGATGTATGTTTTGTGCTCTACGTTCTAGTTTTAAATTTAAATGGACTATAGAGTTAATTTTAATAGTGCATTAGAGTTAAGTGATAAGTTAGAGATGGACTAACTAACGATATAAATAAACATTGAACCGAAAAAGCCATTCAAGATAAATTAATTTATCTGCTAAAATTAATTAACATGAGTTTTACAAATTTAAAATCAATAGTGTTAAAAAATGAACTAAAAAAACGAGGACTACCGTCATATGGAAGAAAAAGTACTCTCATAAAAAGATTGGAAACACATGGTGTATCACCAAAAGAAAAGGATAACGTCTTATCTCCTACAATTAACCTGATAAATAAAAATATGAGTAATAAAAACATAAGCATGAAACGAAAAATGATTTAAAATTAATTAATAAGATCACACTCCTAGAAAAAAGATTAAATATGATGGAAGTCAATCTTTCTATGTTAAAAAAAGAGAACATAAAGCTACGCCAGAAAGAGAGTCAAAGAAAAACGTTTGTAAATAAACATATGATAGAGAGCACAGTTCTTGTAGGAAATAGTACGAGGGGGACTAACAAAATAACCAAGAAAAATAGTATATTATCGAACGACGGACCACTAAAAATAAAACCATCAAAGCAAAAATCTAAAATATTACTTCTAGCGGATAATAATGGACGTGGCTGCTCTGAAATAATGAACAACATTCCAGACTGTAAAGAAAAATATGAAGTTATGTCAATCTATAAGCCAAATGCTTTAATTGAAGACGTCATTTTAGAAGTCGACACTTTAGCAAAAGACTTCGGGGGTACCGATTATGTAATTATATCTGCAGGCATAGGCAATGCTATACGAGGAAGGAATATCGATATACAAAGTATCAACAGTATAATTGGAAAACTTAAACATACTAATATAATAATTGTAAGTGCAACATACTGTAAAAACCGGAAAATATTGAATAAATTTATCTACGAACTGAATATAAAATTTCGGAAAATTGCAAACCAGCATTCCTTTGTGAATTATTTTGAAACAAATCGAAAGCTAAACGTAGAAAATATAATAAATCATAAACCTGACCTACATTTTAGAGCAAAGTCAATAATATTTAAGGCAATCTATTCAAATATAATATCTAACAAGTTTATAAACTATTCTAATTTAATTGAAGTGGAACTAAGTGACAAGGTTGACGTTAGCATCTTAGCAAATAGTGTCTCTACCGGGGAAGAAATAAAAAATAATCAAGAACGGGAAGCTATGCTAAATGGAAAAACACTCATCGAGGAAGCCAGTGAACAAGAAGAAGGAAGCAATGAAGGGGGAGATTGTATAATCATTGAAGATTCTGAAAATGATGAAAGTGCGAGTATAAGTGAGAGGGATATTGTGGAAACGGGAAGAAGAGAAATTAATCCACCGCATTGTGCAAATTTTCAAAACAACAAAATGGTGAGACAACCTGTATAGTTAAAACTTTATATATTAATATACAGTACATATACCACAAATTAGATGATCTTGAAACTTTTGCTCTAGAAAATAATATACATATAATTTGCGTAACGGAACATTGGTTAGAAGAAAATCAGATCAAGTTTTGTAATTTAGACAACTATAGAATTCCTGATTTCTTTTGTCGCAAGAATTGTATTCACGGTGGCGTAATTATATATATTAAAGACAATTATAAGGTTAAACAATTGAAACACTTATCTAGCCTATCACAAGAAATTCACTGTGAAGTATGCGCTATAGAAATACAATGTCAAAATATTATTATCCTATGTATATATAGGTCTCCAAATGGGGAGTTGAATATTTTTTTTGACATCTTTAATCAGATACTTAATAGGCTAGCAACATAAACAAATCTATTTATGTTTATGGTGATTTTAACATAAATTTGATGAAGAATACCAACGCGAAAAAAGAGTTTACTGACATAATTGAATCCTACAATTATTGTTTTCTGATTAAGGATGCTACACGTGTAACCAATCGAACGGAAACATGTATTGATAATTGTATAACAAGAACTACTGTTAATAATTGTAAAGCTTATGTTGTGGATCCTAATATTTCAGATCACAGGGGAATAATAAATGAAGTTCAGACGCCCGCCTCTATGGTTAATAGCACAAAATCTAGAATTATAAAATTCAGGCCATACTCACAGAGTAGAGCGAATGAATGTATTTATATCCTAAAAAACTATAATTGGGATGAACTAAATTGTATAGTTAATACCAATGACATGTTCAATCATTTTTTTGATATATGTATAAAGACAATAAATTACTCTTTCCCAATAAAAACTAAAACTATAAAAAACACAAATAAAATGAAAAAGTGGTACACAAATGATTTGAAAATAAAACGAGAAAATTTGCAGTTCTTCACATTGTTAGCACGGCAAAATAGTGAAGACGAAGGACTATCGGAACATGTAAGACATTTAAAAAAACAGTACAAAAGTGAAATGCAAAAATGTAAAGCTGACCACATTACTAGCACGGTGTTACACTCATCCAATAAATCGAGAGCCATGTGGAAATTAATTAATGAAGCAAAATCCGTAAAAAAACAAACACAATATAATAATGATATTAACTCTAATGATCTCAATATATATATTTCACAAATATCTCGACAAATATAAGCGACAATCTACCAAAGTCGGCTATTAATCCCATCGAAATTATGGCAAATAATCCACAAATTGATAAATCTATTTATCTGCGACCTATTACAGAAAGGGAAGTCGACAACATAATAACAAATTTATCGAATAGTTCTGCAAAGGATATTTATGGAATAAGTAATAAGCTCCTTAAATTAATCAAAGATGGAATACTAACACCTCTAACAATTATTATAAATAAATGCTTCGAATCCGGTGAATTTCCTGATAAATTAAAATATTCAAAAATATCTCCGCTATATAAAAATAAAGGCGACGTAAATGATATGAATAATTACCGCCCGTTAGCAGTTATACCTACGTTTTCAAAACCTATTGAGGCAGCATTTAACAACAGAGTAGTACAATATTTAGAAAAGTATAATTTGTTCACACAAACTCAGTTTGGATTTCGACGACAACTTTCCACCATAGATGCTAATATAAAAATGGTCACAGATATATTACATGCTTTCGAGAGAGGCGAGATATTATCCGCTACTTTCTGTGATCTCTCGAAGGCATTTGATTGCGTCTGTCACAATATCTTAAAAGAAAAACTCTCGTACTACGGCTTAAGAGGTCCATCACTTGATTTTATAATAAGCTACCTTCAAAATAGAGTGCAAGTGGTCGATTATAATGGTGAAAGGTCGTCAACTATGTTAGTAAGTGCAGGAGTGCCTCAAGGTTCCATCCTAGGTCCACTCCTATTTCTTATATATGTGAATGATTTCTCAAATTATATGAACAATGTAAATAGCATACAATACGCTGACGACACCACTCTGTATAGTAGAGGGACAGATATAACAGAGTTAAATGAAATTAATGCCTCAGCTCAAACTCGTGCTGATGACTGGTTCGCTGCCAATAGATTATTTCTTAATAAAGATAAAACAATACATATACGCTTTACGTTAAGAAATTCTATAGATGATCAATCCACAAAATTTCTAGGTATAATTTTAGACAAAAGCTTAAATTGGAAAGACCACATCAACATGGTAGCTAAAAATTGTCAAGCCTAGTATTCCTACTACGTAAAATTGCGTCATATGTTCCAATAGAAATAATTAAAATAGCATATATCGGACTATTTCAACCACAATTGTCTTATGGTGTACTTATATGGGGAAATTCGACCGAATGGAGTAGGATATTTCTATTACAAAAAATGGCAATTAGGGCAATGACTAACAATACATCACGTGTTACTTGTAGGCCCCTATTTGCTGAATTAAAAATTTTAACGTTCCCGGCATTATACATATATCACTGTCTAATCTACATTAAAAAAAATGAACAACAATTTCAGAAACAAAGTATCAACCATAAATATCAGACTAGAAAATCTAACGAATTAGTTCTCCCCCAATATAGACTAGAAAAAACCCATAAAAGTTTTTTGTATATGGCTATAAAAATGTACAATCAATTGCCTAACAAAATAAAGGAATTATCTTTCTCCAAATTCAAAATAGAGATCAAAGAACTACTCACCACACTAGTACCATACAGTATCGAAGAATATTTTGATAAAGTATTTGATACACCATAACTAATAGTCGTCAATTATATATATTTATTATTTACTGCGTCTTAGCTTCATTCATCAATTTTTCGGTAGTTTACTTTTTTCATTATTTTAACTTATAAAACTTAATATTGTCTTATTATAAATTTGTAAAAGTAGTGTATGTGATTGTCATTTTAGCCCTAAGTGTATCTTCTAAAATATTTTATATGTATTTGTTGTGAGTTCTATGTGTCTGTTCTTTATATACTTTGACAATGCTAAAACTAATGTAAAGTTATTGAGCAAATAAAGCAGTTTATTATTATTATTATTATTACATACTGGTGAACAAAATAATCCGACTTTTTTCAGCCACAGTTATTACTACAATCTTTCTTATAATTACAAAAATAGTATTAAGAAGTTTTTTTGGAGCAGGCGGGAGAAGAGTTTGAATTGGCTCCAAACTATTGTCTATTAACTTATATCCCCAGTCTTCTGGATCCAGTTCGTTGCCGAACCATACTTGCAGTTGATAATAAACACGATATACGTGTCGATAAGCAGCAGCAGTTTTAGGAAGACAGGATAACTGTACCCTTTTATTGTTCTGTGTACTTTACAAAACTTAAATATCTATACTTGTCTATAGAATCATCTTTTTTAAGCTCCAGAGTTAGGGAGCAATAGCATATTCAGAATCATATAAGTTGTATGTGTTTCAGTGTGTGAGTTACACGCAAACCAATATTTTCATATTTTTACTTATATTGAACGTCCAACGACGTATAAGTGCATATTAGCATTTTCAATGTTTGATATCGTCATATCTCATGAATGATGATTTGTAGGGGAAAAAGTATGAAAACAGTTTGTTTAGATAATTGCATGATCTACAAACTTTGTATGACATAACATTTATCGTTTATGAGAAATGCTGATATTTGTGACCTTTGACCTTGAACAAAATTTTTAGCCAACATGGGATCGGTGGGGACTTTTCACACTATATTTGTAATAGTGTATTCAAGGTCTGTACCAATTTTGAGTTTACTACAAACAATATATCTAAATTATTAAAATGGTTACATCTTTCACATATTTTTCCAGGGAATTCGAAATCTTTTATATTAATTATATCTAAGTTGTCATTGAAGATATCATTGTCGGAGTCCGAATTCATCTCGAAATTTGTAAATTTGTAAATGTTTAATGTTAATTAAGTATAAACAACATAAATAAATACTTATTATCCCTTTCTAACAGAGTGTCAAAACAATGAGAATGTACTAAAAAACTGAGGTTATAAAACTACGGCTAATTTTATATGTACTTTAAATGACCAACTTTGGTGGTTTAAATTAAACTTGGTTTAAACCGATTTAATCCAATATTCAGCAGCGAAACCGAAATTTCATATTTAACGAAGGTTTACCGTTAATCCGCTGATAAACAGTATGGTGCAAAGATGTTTGTTATTGGTATTGACTTCAAATCTTCGGAGCTTTGGAGTGACTTGTTCTGATGATTCAGTGATTAGGGGCCAGGCACAAGTTGAGAATGACAATAGTCAAGTGAGTATTACAAAGTAAGATAGAGTAACTATATTAATTCAAGCAAGCAGTCTTTTAAAACTTTATCGCTAATTTTGGCTTACAATCTGTCATTTTCTCTTTCTCGTTTTTTCTACAATACATTTTTAATTTATCAGTTAGCACATTAGTAAGCAACAACATATTTAAAAAGTATATTACGGTGTATTTAAAAATTTTCAGCCCAAAGTTGTAAAGATAATAGACACTCTGTATGTCTGAATATATTTTTAGAATTTTCTCTTAAAGCCAGTGTCCTCGGCTACGTATTACTATTTAAAATCTGTAAAATCAAATTTTCCTAGGCGCCATGACAGCAATTTCGAAAATTTCGAACCAATGGAAATATTGAAATTAATGTTCTTTTGATATCTTCTCTAATTTAGAACATCGTTCTTATTTTTCTGGACGCATATTATAAAAAAAAAAAAACCTGAAGCCTCGGTTTCTAGTACGTATACCGAATTTCAAGTTTCTGTACTCTTACCAGCTTGCTTTACTTATTTTCTCCTATTTACCCCTATTTAACCCCCAACCCTTCAACAGAATAATCCCAAAATATAATCTAGTTCCTGATGTCATCATAATGTTGTACACATACAACAAATTTCAAGAGAATATCTCAATTTTATTTTATGAACCCTTTTAATAATGGAGTGGGGGGGGGATAGAAAATATTATAACAAATTTTGAGACCTTCACTTCTAGTACACGCACCAAATTTCAAGTTTCTGTACTTTTATCAGCTTGCCTTACTTACTTCCCCCATTTACCCCCAAACCTTCACCGGATATGTTCCACAGACAATCCAGTTCCAGATCTCGTTATAATATATACGTGTACAAAATTTCAAGTCAATATCTTAAACCATTCCGCAGAAATTGTGCCGACCAAGATAAGTTACGGACATACAGACCGACAGACAGATAGAACATTTTTTTTGTTCTCAAATTTAAAATCTCGACGTTTCATGACATTCTAAACCTATTTCAAGAAAAAAAGAATTGGTAAAGGTATTTACACAGAACTTCCCTCTTTATTTATGCATGGCGGTCACTCTAAAAAAAACTGCTGCCTAAGGAATCACTACTTCCACATCCAGATGTTTCATCCAAGTCACTTTAAAGGAAAGATCTTGACTAGATTTGCACTCTAGTATGTGGACATTATTGATCATAGAATTTTAATAATATTTGGGCAGATGTCATAGAAAAATTTGAGGCGTTGGTGTCTACCATATACGTTAAAAATGAAGTTTCTAGTTTACAGTACTTATTTTCCCCTATTCACAACCTACCACCTCCCACCCCTTCAATGGAATCATATTAATCAGATGTGGTACCTACTAACTTTCTATCTCAATTTTATGTTAACAATCCCATTAATAATGGAGTGAAGGTGTTGGGGTTTGAAAAATATTTGAAAGACATTTAAGGCCTCGGTATCTAGTATATACACCAAATCGCAAATTTCTGTACTCTTGCTAGCTTGATTTACTTATCTTCTTCTTATTACTCCTATTTAACCCCCAACCCTACAACGGAATCATCCCAAAATATAATCTAGTTCCGAATGTCGTTAAAATACATACGTCTGCCAAATTTCAAGTGAATATCTCAATTTCATTTTGTCAACTCCTCTAATAATGGTGGTGGGGGGGTTGAAAAATATTATTAAGAAAATTGGGGCCTTGGTCTCTAGGACATACACCGAATTTCAAGTATCTGTACTCTTACCAGCATGCCTTACTTATTTTTCCCTATTTACCTCTACTTACCCCGACTCCTTTAACGCAATCATGTCAAAATATAATCTAGTTTCAGATATCGTTATAATACATGTACCAAATTTCAAGTGAAAATCTAAATTTAATTTCATCAACTCTTTTAATAAGGGAGAGGGTGGTGGGGGGATGGAAAATATTATAAAAAACATGAAGCCTTCGCTTCTAGTATATACACCAAATCCCAAATTTCTGTACTCTTACCAGCTTGCTTTACTTATTTTCCCCCATCTACCCCTATTTAACCCACAACCCTTCAACGGAGTCATCTCAAAATATAATCTAGTCCCAGATGTCGTTATAATACATACAAGTACCAAATTGTAAGTGAATATCTCAATTTTATTTTATCAACCCCAATAATGAAGTAGGGGTATTGGGAGGTTGAAAAATATTATAAAAAAATCTGAGGCCTTCGTTTCTAGTACATACACCGAATTTCAAGTTTCTGTACTCATATGTACTAGCTTGCTTTACCTATTTTCCCCTATTTAACCCTATCTAACCCCCAACCCTTCAATGGAATCATCTCAAAGTATAATCTAGTTCCAGATGTCGTTATATTACATACGTGTACCAAATTTTCAGTGAATATCGCAATTTAATTTTATCAACCCCTTTAATAATGGAGTAAGGGTTTTGGTGGGGGGGGTTGGGTTGAAAGATATTATTAAGAAAACTGAGGCCTTGGCCTCTAGGACATACACCGAATTTCAAGTTTCTGTACTCTTAACAGCATGCCTTACTTATTTTTCCCTATTTACCTTTACTTACCTCCACTCCTTTAACGCAATCATGTCAAAATATAATCCAGTTTCAGATATCGTTATAATACGTACATGTACCAAATTTCAAGTGAAAATCTAAATCTAATTTCATGAACTCTTTTAATGAGAGAGAGGGTGGTGGGGGAATGGAAAATACTGTAAAAAAACATGAGGCCTTCGCTTCTAATATATACAAAAAATCTCAAATTTCTGTACTCTTACCAGCTTGCTTTACTTATTTCCCCTATCTGCCCCTATTTAACCCACAACCCTTCAACGCAATCATCTCAAAATATAATCTAGTTCCAGGTGTCGTTATAATACATACGTGTACCAAATTTCAAGTGAATGTCTCAATTTTATTTTACTAACCGCTTTAATAATGGAGTAGGAGAATTGGGGGATTGAAAAATATCATTAAAAAATCTGAGGCCTTGGTTTCTAGAACATACACCGAATTTCAAGTTTCTGTACTCATACCAGCTTGCTTTACCTATTTCCCCTATTTAACCCTATTTACCACTATTTAACCACCAATCCTTCAACGGAATCATCTCCAAATATAATCTAGTTCCTGATGTCGTTATAATACAAACGTGTACCAAATTTCAAGTGAATATCTCAATTTTATTTTATCATCCCCTTTAATAATGGAGTAGGGGTGGTGGGGGGGTTGAAAAATATTATAATTAATCTGAGACCTTGACTTCTAGTACATACACCGAACTTCAAGTTTCTGTACTCTTACCAGCTTGCTATACTTATTTTCCCCTATTTACCCTTATTTAATCCCCAACCCTTCAACGGAATCATCTCAAAATATGCACCAGTTCCAGATGGCGTTATAATACATAGGTGTACCAAATTTCTCAATTTTATTTCATCAACCCCTTTAATAATGGAGTAGGGGTGGTGGGGGTTGAAAAATATTACAAAAAATTTTGGGGCCTTGGCTTGTAGTACATATATCAAATTTCAAGTTTCTGTGCTCTTACCAGCTTGCTTTACATATTCTCCCAATTTACCCCTATTAAACCCCCAACCCCTCACCGGATATCTTCAAAAAACAATTTAGTTCCAGATCTCGTTATAATATACAAAATTTCAAGTCAATATCTTAAACCGTTCCGGAGAAAACGTGCGGACAAAAAAAAAAGTTAGAGACAGACCGACAGACAGACAGACAGACAGACAGACAGACAGACATATTTTTTTTCCGCTCAAATTTAAAATCTCTATGTTTCATGACATTCTAAACCTATTTCAAGAAAAAAAAAAAAATTGAAAATTGTTTTGCGATTACTATACTTTCAATCCACTACGTGGATGTGGAAGTAATTATTAGTTACGAAATGACATTGAGAATAATAAATGGAATATAGTTATTACTATTATTACAAAGAAAACCCGATAACTTTTTGTCAAAAAAATATACAGAGTGGTCATCCGACAGCAAAAATTCAATACTGAATAGTAGGTGCCTAGAAGAGCGCTGAACGTATCAAATCAAATTAACGTATGCCTTAACAATCGTCATGTGAATTTAATGAACACAATTGAATTTTTAAAGCGCTCAAATATATACCAAAAGATTTGATGAGTATATTGGAAACTTGATCTAATATATGGTGTTAATTATTATTGAAAAATATCTCTTAACTTACCTTAAATAGTCCTAGCAATCTGATGTCTATTAATGAACAGCTTACCAATCCACTTAAAGTAAAGTACGTGTATATTTACAGGTATCTCTTATTATGAGATGAAGGGCTAATGACCTTAGTAGTCGATGCCCCAATATTAAGAAAAAAAAAAAAAAGGAAAAAATAATAGGTGCCAAATATGGAAGGCTTGCGCAAATACCTTTACAAATGCCCACCATGGTTGAATTATTTGTTGGGATGACCACCCTGTACATGTTTCAATAAATCTATAATAGGCGCACTCGTAGGTGAATATGCTAAATATTATTGCCATCTGTCACATTTTCAGTTTCACATTCACGTAATGGAGTAGAAGTATAGCAGTGGTAAAAAATTAAATTTTTTCTTTAAATAGGTTTAGAATGTTATGAAACGTGGAAATTTTAAATTTGTCATTCTATAGCAGTGGTAAAAAAAAATAGATTTTTTGAAAAAAAATTTCAATTTTTTTTTTATTTATAGGTTTAGAATGCCATGAAACGTGGAAATATTAAATATTAGCAAATTTTTTCCATCTATTCTAGTGGTAAGAATTTTTCCAAAAATTTTAAATTTTAAATTTGAGAAAAAAAAATTCCAACTATTCTGTGGTAGTGGTAATTTTTTTTTTTTTTTTTTTTGAAATAGGTTTAGAATGCCATGAAACGTGGAAATTTTAAATTTGAGCAAGAACAAAATTATTTTCATTTTTATTCCCTTGGACGGTCCACCCTGTATATTTCCAGTGAAAGTTTAACCATTTCTTCGCTGAAAGTAGCGTCAGCTACCTACCAAATTTGACTGTTCTCCGTCAAGCAGTTTTTTAGTTAATGCACCAACAGACAGGCAGACAGACTGACGGAATTGAAAAACCTATATTTTCGTAAACTACATGATCTGAAACGTGAAAATCGGAAAAAATCTCGCAGGGTGATTTTTTCTCGAATACAACACTTCTCTTCGGTGTGCGAGGGAAGCAAAAAATTTTTTTTACGATCCACTATGGATGGGGAAATAATTACGTGGTTTCCATCAGTCAACTGTGTACCATTTGAGCCGTTTTGTATTTTTACGTTTTAGGTATTTAAATTTTCGATTCAGTGCTTAGTGCTTAAGACTCAAACCACTTTTTATCAGTGCTCACACAGCTTAGTCTAAGC
Organism: Stenurella melanura; assembly: GCA_963583905.1. Classification (NCBI taxonomy): domain Eukaryota; kingdom Metazoa; phylum Arthropoda; class Insecta; order Coleoptera; family Cerambycidae; genus Stenurella; species Stenurella melanura. Next base: position 79,188,210 of record OY757309.1, on the reverse strand, counting down.
AAATAGGCAGACTAAGCTCTATATGTTATGACAGTTATTATAGATAATAAACATTTACCTTTCTGGTATCTCCCTCCGTTCAAATTTGTGGCATCTAGATATCCGTTGCACTTCACTTTGCCATCACTACAATATTAATCAACACAGCAATAATATAACACAATTTCACCACGCACATTATAAACACTACTGTCGAAATTATAGTTTTTTATATATTTTATTAACTGAATAGGTAAACAGACAACAGTAGTTGGCTACAATCACACTACTAATACGTATACGCGCTTGCGCATGGCGCACACTCACTTGCTGTTTCTTGGAATCTGACTTGTTTACTGTATTGACGACAATGATTTCAGTTTCTTCTGTTCTCGGCCTGCTTACTATTATTTTGTTTTAGTTATGTGTCGTGTGTGAATATGAAATTTATAATAAGAATCTTATTATTGGATTATCTAGGTAAGTTAAAATTATTTTAGATAAATAACAGACAACGGACCTTTTCAATGGATGTTCAAATTTTAAACTATGTTTATTCGAAAGATTAAACATTACAATGCATGTTGAGAAATTAGGTTTAGTATAAAGTCTTTACCTACTTGTAGAAAAAAATATTTATATTTTCGTCTTAGTGAAAGTAAAAGAATATTTTATTTGGGGTATTAACATTACTATTTGAACAACATGGCTCAAAACACAGTATGTTTTAGCTGGTGAACACAAGAACCTAGACCTGTCTAAAAAAAAAAAATGCTAAGCAGGGATTTTCAACGGAAATATGTCCCTCTCCAGTATGTATATCTATTGAACCTGAAATACAACAGCTGAAAATTAGTGCGTCTATGTTTAATTAACAAGTAAAGTTGCGGAAAATAAGTTTTTGGCTTGTAGGTATAAATTTATCTTTAAGTTTTACGAAAATTCGTGGGTGAAAGAAGTTATAGGTATTAAAAATATCCACAAAATGTACCGCATTAAAAATGGTTACTAGTGTTATAGGCGAGTCTGCCTGGGGTAAAAAAGAGGTGATTTTACAAAATTTGTATGCTATTTGAGTTAGCAACGAATTCTTATAGGAAGAATTTCGCTGAACAAGATTTTCTTATGAAAAATTTTCCTAAACCGCGAGCTTCATGATCAAATAATTGTTTAAACAAAATTTTTTTCGTTTTTATTTAATAAAATAAAAACGGTTTGACGGATCTGAAAAAATCCTAATTCATTTGAAAGATATTTTTAATACGCGTCGTTTGGCGTCAGGCACAACTCATTGTGTCAACCCGTTCATTTGTTATAGCCAAAATAAATTTCATAATTAACAAATTGATTACTCCGAAACTAATGAGGTCAGGATATTGTTTTTTTCAAAATATGTGCCCTTTATACCAAAGAATATACCATATTTTTTTTCGCCCGATATATTCAATACTTTTTGATTGTTTAAACAATTGGCATAATTTGTTAATTTGCAAATAACTTTTTTTTTCGAAAATTTGATAGACTTCAAACCAACTTTAAACAATAAATATTGATGTCGGGCATAACCCCCATAGAAGTCCGCACGAATGCAACATTTTGTTTTTGTTTATTTAAAATTTAAATAAATTTTGCAAATTACCAAATGAAATATCTCGGCTCTGGATAAGCGTATAGAAATGGGGTTTTGTGCATATGAAAGTGCTTGCAAAAAGGAAAATTTTGAGACCAGAAAGACTTTGATCGGATAACCGGAAGCGGAAATAAAAGTGAGATTGCGTGAGAGGCTCTAATTTGTTTATCAACAACTTTTTGGACAGGTGGTTCGTTGCAAATGAAAGCGAACGAGTTTTTCCCTCAACCACAAAAAGATCTACAAAAAATATTCAATCCCTGAAGAGTTATACGAGTTTTTGACCCATAAAGAATCGCTCCCGCAACGTGGAAATAATAATTTTTGACTCGTAATGGGGTGGCAGGTTCGATCCTCGGTGTGGGTAAATTTTTGTTGTTGTCAAATTCACTTTTTTTCGTGCAATAAAATATTTCCTATAATAAAATAATTTTTAAGTTGTAAAAAACGCTATAAATAATTACTATACTATTCGTAAATACAAAAAGAAGAGGATATTGCGTTCGATCGGCACATTTCTAAAACCGGTGGTAATATTGCTCGTAGAGAAAAAAATTTCATATCACTCTGTTGATGATCGAATTCTAAACGACTTTCAAAATGTCCGTCCTTTTGTCCGTTTGTCTGTCTGTCCGTCCGTTTGTCTGTCCTTCCGTCACGTTTCTTGTAAGCATGATAAATTAAGAACGAAAAGTCCGATAGTATTGAAATTTGGACAGCAAGTTAGTGTTAGCTAGAGGAAGAACCTCATTGTTTTTAACAAAGTCGATCAATAAATAAAAAAGTTATGAATTTTTGAAATTAAAAGAAAATTATTTTGTAATTAAACAAAAAAATATTTGAAAGTAATACCATTTACAAAAAAATATGAAGAGTATCCTATAGAATGTGCAACAATTATATAACAAGTGTAGTAAATCGGCGAAGAGTATAATCTTTGATTTTATACTACTTAAAATCAAAGGTGTAATGCTTGTTTATTCTTGAGAACTTCATTAAATCCGTAACTCTCGAGCTGATGTTGTGCACCTGCTTTGTATGCTCTACATTTCTTATAGTCGAAATTATGGAACGGTGGAATACTCTAAAGCCGGCAACGGACGATGAGCTATACTATAATATATATTATATCTTACATATTACAGAAATATCGCTTCTCATTAGAAAGCACAGGACGCCGCGCACGACGCTATAATATTATATTTATATCCAGGCGATATATTATGTGTCTGTAGAAATATGCTTTCCTAGCGATATTTTACAAAATATCTCACCCCCTCTTGCGTCTTGTCGCCCGCAAGTGCCAACCAGTTCGTGTTTGTTTACGTTTAGTAACTTGGGCCTTTTTTTAATGTGACTTGTGACTTGAATGTGAATTTTGTGGCAATTAAATAATTTCGAATTAAATATTTTGTTACTTATTTATATTTAAAAAAATGGAACATTTCGCTTCGGGTGTTACAAATTATGAAGTGCGTTCTCCAACTACTATCCTCTCTTCGACTCTATCACAAGATGCCTTATCTTCAAGTGACCAATACTCACAATACAGCAATATTGTCTCTCCAGGAACAAACGCAAACCAACCTGAAGATCTGCGAAGTTACTTAACTGACCACACAACATACACTGATATGTAATTTTCATTTTATAATAAAGATCTACCTAAACTAGTTCCTTCTTTAAAATAATACTTGCCTATTTTAAAGCTGATATACATACATACTTTATACAAATTTGTGTAGCTACCTTAAAGTAACTGCTAGTCGCTCTAACGAACTAATGCTTTCTCGCATATTTGTATTTTTCTTCGTTATATCATCTTTTATTAAATCATGAAGTTCAAAAAATTTATTTCTGTCCATTCGAAAATAATTTGTGAATTTTTCGTCACTTAAGTCATTAAAAAGCGTAAATTCACCTCGTTCTTTTCGAAATTTGATATGATCAGACAACCAGTACCATGGTTTTTCTTTTTGGTCAGTAGCAATCATCGCCAAAACATCATCACATGCAGCGTTTGATTCTTCTTCTGATGCTGTCAATTGTATCTAGCAATAGCATGTCATTAATAACATTATTTGCCATTTTGAAAACAATACCACATAGACACAAACTATACATCAGCCCACTAAATATAAAAATTTAATATCCTAGTCCGCTGTACTTATAATATAATATTATATTATATCCCATTACAAAGCTATAATATATATTATATTATCGCTCATCGTCCGTTGCCGGCTTAATAGTTATTAGCGTTAATAGTTATTAATTGTAAATATTTGTAATTAAAACAATAAACAAAAATGCCATTAAAATAGTTACATCTTTTGATTATTTCTCATTTACAAATAACAAAATGTGTGTTTTTTTCATGAGACGTGAACTCTTTTCATTATAAGAAAAATGTGAAAAAAAAAACTTTTTCTTTTTTATTTTTGGTCTTTTTCGACAGGCACCCCCCTCACATAATGTAAAACAAGCCTTCTCGTTCACAAGAAGTAGTAAAAAAAACAAAAATTATCGACAAACCCTCGTTGGACAAGAAAAATAATATGTTTGTTGCAAGATATAGGTAGATATTTATTTAATGAAAAATGCAACAAAAAAAATATTTACGTTTTTAAAAATTTCTCAGAAAGTGAAGACATTTATAATCATAAGAAATATTTGGTTACATGAAAAACAAATAAATTTGACGAAAAAACAATTTGCCCACATCGAGGAACGAACCCGCCACCCCATTGCGAGCCAAATCTTACTATTTTCACGTTGCGGAAGAGATTTTGTTAAGGGTCAAAAACACGTATAACTCTTCAGGGATTGAATATCTTTTGTAGAACTTTTTGTGGTTGATGGAAAAACTTGTTAGCTTTCATTTGCACCGAACCTCCTGCCCAAATTAAAGCCTTTCACGAAATGTCACTTTTATTTCTGGTTCCGGTTATCCGATCAAGTTCTTTCTGGTCTCAAGCTTTTTCTTTTTGCAAGCACTTTCATATGTACAAAACCCCATTTCAGTACGCTTACCCAGAGCCGAGATATTCCATTTGGTAATTTGCAAAATTAATTTAAAGTTTAAATAAACAAAAGCAAAAAGTTACATTCGTGCAGACTTCTATGGGGGTTATGCCTGACTTCAATATTTATCGTTTAAAGTTGGTTTGAAGTCGGTCAAACTATCGACAAAAAAGTTATTTGTTAATTAACAAATTATGCCAATTGTTTAAACAATAAAAAAATATTGAAGATATCGGGCCAAAAAAAAAGTGGTATATTCTTTGGTATAAAAGGTATATATTTTGAAAAAAAAACAATATCCTGTCCTCACTAGTTTCGGAGTAATCAATTTATTAATTATGAAATTTATTTTGGCTATAACAAAAGAACGGGTTGACAAAATCAGTTGTGCCTGGCGCCAAACGACGCGTATTGAAAATATCTTGCCAAGTAACCCATTCCAGCAAGGTATATAATTATTTATGAGTTCGCATATCGAATGAGAGTCCTATGGGCATCAGAAATGGCTTGTTGCACTTTTGTTGGCGGTTGTACAACGTGTTTTTAAACGCATACCTACCTCTCGCTAGAAAATTAACTACGTGCGATATTGACCTGATTTTTTATATTTATATACTGACATGAGCGCATCTATCTGTACTGATAGAATTTCAAAGTCACCTACGGTTTTTTTCTAAATAAATCCTAAATCATAGGAACGAAATTTGTGTGTTTGAAATTTCGACGTGCGGGCAACTATATTAAATGAACAATTTTACTTCCACATCCACATAGTGGATAGGAAGTACTTGTACTAATCGTAAAAATATTTCAAAAATGTTTTTTGTTAAAATAGGTTTAGAATGTCATGAAACGTCGAGATTATAAATTTGAGAGAAAAAAAATATCTGTCTGTCTGTCCGGCTGTCGGTCTGTCTCTTTGTCTGTCTGTAACTTTTTTTTTGTCCGCACGTTTTCTCTGGAACTGTTTAAGATATCGACTTGAATTTTTATACACGTATGTATTTTAAAGAAATCTGGAACTGTATTATTTTTTGAATATATCCGGTGAAGGGTTGGGGGTAAATAGAGGTAAATATGGGAAAATGAGTAAAGGAAGCTGGTACGAGTACAGAAATTTGAGATTCGGTGTATATGCTAAAAGCCAAGGCCTTAATTTTTTTTATAATATTTTACATCCCCCCACCACCCCAACTCCATTATTAAACGGTTTGATAAAATAACATTGAGATATTCACTTGAAATGTGGTACAACTAGATTATATTTTGAAATGGTTCTCTTGAAGGGTAATTGGGGGTTAAATAGGAAGAAATAAGTAAAGCAAGCTGGTAAGAGCACAGAAACTTGGGACTTGCCGCATATATATACTAGAAGTCAATGCCTATAATATTTTTGAATTCCCCCATCACCCCCACTCCATTATTAAAAGGGCTGATAAAATTAAACTGAGATATTCTTGAAATTTGGTATATATGTATGTAATTAGATTATATTTTGTGATGATTCCGGTGAAGAGTTCGAGGTTAAGTTGAGGTAAATAAGGGAAAATAAGTAAAGCAAGCTAGTAAGAGTACAGAGACTTGAAATTCGTTGTATGTTCTAGAAGCCAAGGCCTCAGATTTTTTAATAATGTTTTTTAATCCTCCACCACCCTTACTCCATTATTAAAGGGGTTGATAAAATAAAATTGAGACGTTAAAACAAATAAGGCAATTAAAATTAAAAATATATATATATTCACTTGAAATTTGGTAGATGTATGTATTATAACCACTAGATTATATTTTGAGATGATTCCATTGAAGGATTGGGGGTTAAATAGGAGTAAATAGGAGAGAATAAGTAAATCAAGCTGGTAGGAGTACAGAAATTTGGGATTTGGTGTATATACTAGAAACCAAGGCCTCAGATTTCTTTCTGACATATCTCAAACCCCACTACCTCCGCTCTATTATTAATGGGATTGATAACACAAAATTGAGATATTCACTTGAAAGTTAATACACGTATATATTGTAATGACATCTGGTTGAGATGATACCATTGAAGGGGTGGGACGTGGTAGGTTGTGAGTAGGGGAAAATAAGTAGGGTAAACTAGAAACTTCATTTTTAACGTATATGGTAGAAACCAACGCCTCAAACTTTTCTATGACATCTACTCCAAATATTATTAAAATTCTATGACCAATAATTTCCACATACTAGAGTGCAAATCTAGTCAAGATGTTTTCTTTAAACTGACTTGGATGAAAAATCTGAATATGGAAGTAGTGATTCCTTAGGCAGCGGTTTTCTTGATATATTTTTCACTTTTTCGCCTGTCCGCCACTGGTGTGGCCCATAAGAACAGCAAAATTACAGCTGCTTGTTATCATATTTACGTCACCTGGAACATTTCTGGCTTGCCGTTTCTCCCGCATTCATCTGTCCTTGTCAGATGAATACGAAACGAGGACCTGGCATGGCAATACCGTTTGTTCCTCCCTGCTAATGGCAATTAACTCGACTATAACTAGCCCTAATTTAACGTTATAGCAGCCGAATAACATCTCTGTCTTAGCTAATGCGCTCCTAATGAGTCGAACAAAGAAGGCGCCTTATTTACTCGCGAATACTTAATCAATTGGAGACTGCCAGTTAATTACTTTTAGATGGAGCTATTTGCAAATTTCATTTTGGGTTATTCGTATTTTTATTCTGTAGGACGGAAGGCGGGAATCGAATACCTGAACATTTGTCAGGATGGAATTACGTGATCAATATTTACTGTCTATAATCGACCCGTCGCTACTTATATAACTTTACATTTTATTGTCAATATTAGCGATAACACTGAACCGCAAGCTTTTTTTCTTGTTAACTCAAGTAACTGGTTCCAGAAAACTTAACCGAAAAATGCAAAAAGGGCCATTTCTGCCGATATTCGTGCCATATTAACTGGACAACGATACGAGATGGAGTAAGACGGACCAATCCATCTTACTCAGCTCTCCAAAATCTTCAAAAGTAACAGTTAAAAAAACATTAACATTATAATGCTCTTCGCAAATACAAGACGAAGAGTATATTGCATTCGATCGGCACATTTCTAAAACCGGTAATATTGCTCGTAGAGAATAAATTTTCATATCATTGTGTTGGTGTTAGAATTTTGAACAACTTTCAAATTGTCCGTCCGCCCGTCTATCCGTCCGTCTGTCTGTCCATCACGTTTCTTGTAAGCACGATAACTTAAGAACGAAAAGTCCCATTATAATCAAATTTGGACAGTAAGTTAGTGTTAGCTAGGGGAAGAACCCTATTTGAACAAAAAATAAATAGTCGAAATTTTTAAAAACCCAAATAGTGTTCAATACTTTACCGATTTTTTTGAAACTTTGGACATATCTTCTTGGGTCCATAAATCGAAAAGTTAAGAGTTTTTTTTTGCTTACTTTACCGATTTTTTTGAAACTTTGGACATATCTTCTTGGGTCCATAAATCGAAAAGTTAAGAGTTTTTTTTTGCTTACTTTACCGATTTTTTTGAAACTTTGGACATATCTTCTTGGGTCCATAAATCGAAAAGTTAAGAGTTTTTTTTTGTCGGTTGAACCTCCGACATTGTTAAATAAACAAATTAAGTCAACAATTGAATAAATTCCTGAATAATTATTCAAAATGGCTGAAATCAATCTCAGTTCGTGTATTAAGTACATAGCCAACCATTCGTTTTAAAAATTTCAAGTTAGTGCGTAAGCTGTCAAAGTAATTCTCAGTGTGTGTGTGTGTTTTAATGTTTAATAAGTCTTTTAAAATTTTGTAGTTTTTTCTTAAGCTGGTCGTAGAAAAAATATATAGTATAACTCGAGTGGATTATCCATATCGCACTCGAAATTGGGGCACTCCGCCTACGGCGTCGTGCACAATCTTCTTTCTCGTGCGATATGGCTATCATATTCACTCTTGTTGCACAAACTACTATTGTCTTAGAGCATGGCAAATGGCAAAAATAATATGAGAGTTTTTCTTGGTGGCGTAAGTTCTCAACGAAATTAATTATTTAGAAAAAATCTTGATAATTACTAATCATGACTTAAAGACACCTCCATTAACCGGAATGTATTGCTGCCTCTAGACCCCGTCTAACCGGGATGTATGTCGATCGTATTTTTGTAATTACTAAGTGGCAATTAGTCGATACTAATGAAATAAACTTTATATATCTCTGAAATAGTGCCATAACTTGCAAGGTTAGAATGGTCCTCCACTATCTGGGATGTATGCCAATCGCATTTCTGTATTCACTAAGTAAATAATCCATAAAAGTATTCGCTTGATATAAATACTTGCGCCAATTGTAAAACATATTTCATGTGTGAAGGTTGTGCACCACTAAGAAAATTTCTCATATCACTTTCGTTGCCTTCCAAGCTCTAAGCAACAGAATTAATAATGTTTCTAGCTGATACTAATGTGTCAGGTAATTGCATGCTGACCCCTCTAGTATAATATTTACATCTAATATACGATTCAAATGTATTGACCCCTCACTCTAATCGCGAATATCTCAGAAACGGAGAAGCAGAAAAAATTGACAAAATTACGTGTTCATTATATGTTCATTATGTGTCATTCACTGAAATTTGAATGATGTACATTGGATACTTTTAAAGTTCTGCTAAGTTATATTGAAAAATGTCCTACTTTTTAAGGACATATTGACCATACCAGTTTTAAATCCATTATATCTTGGAAAATATGCCTACTACGTAATTACTATTTTAGACACCAATAAAGCACGGCATTTTTTGTATGAGAAATTTTTTTTATAATTTTTTATTTTAAGCTTTTGCAGTTATTCTCAAAAACGTGACGTCATGTTTATTCGGTTATTTGTCAATGTATTTAAAAATGTTTGATAAAATAGTTAATAATATAAAATGTAAGCATTTTCTGAAAAAATAATTGGCTTATATGAAATAATAATTTACATATCAAGCATAAAGGAAAATATCATTACAAGTTTGCAAGAATATCTATTACGTTTGATAACTAAATTAATATTTGATGTATACCAATTATTTGTTCTGAAAATGCTTACATTTTATATAATTAACTATTATAACAAAAAATTTTAATTACATTGATAAATAACCGAATAAACATGACGTCACGTTTTTGAGAATAACTGCAGAATTTTAGAATAAAAAGTTATGAAAAAAATTTCTTGTACAAAAAATGCTGTGCTTTATCGGCGTCTAAAATATTATTTACATAGTAGGCACATTTTTCAAGAAATAATGGATTTAAAACTGGTATGGTCAAAATTTCCTTAAAAAGTAGGACATTTTTCAATATAACTTAGCAGAACTTCAAAAGTATCCAATGTACATTATTCAAATTTCAGCGAATGATTAAGAATAGACACATAATGAACACGTAATTTTTTCAATTTTTTCTGCTCCTCCGCTTCCGAGATATTCGCGGTTTTTAAAGTGATAGTCCGGGAGCCAGGTGAAAATTTGGTCAATTATTTATTCTCGAACGATAATTAGTGAGACGCATCAGGGAGTTGTATCATAATGCCTCGTGAACGTCAGCTGGGGTTCCGTGGGTGGGATGAGCGGCGGTGGCCTCCCACACACGGAGAAAAAATTTAAACTATAGCTTATCCAATATCTTGAAGAAAAAAAAAAGTCAGCTGACTATAACATGATGTATTATACGTCAGCTGGTCGCTTGAACATGAAAAAAAAATTATACATTCAATGATCTTCACTAAATGATTTTAAGTGAGAACTTGTTTTTTTGCAAAGGACGCAATAAGCCGTTACGTTAGACATTTTTATTTTGTGTTTAACGGTCTCTTCTTCTTTTAGCGGGGCGCCTGGAGGTCGCCGCACTCAGGCCTTGTGGCCCATTGTGCTACCGCTAACAAATTAGGGAGCTCGCCCGTACAGACCGGGAGAACTCCTTATTTCCTCCAGCATTGGAAATCCAGTGCCGAAGTGTTTGTGCCTCAGGTTCATCAGTCCTGGGCAAGAAGTGAGAACGTGGATGGAAGTCTCCTCCTCGTCCTCACAGAACCTGCAATCGGGGTGGTCAACCACCCCCATTGTGTGTAGGTGTTTTTTGAAAGAGCCATGTCCGGTCAGAAGGCCTGTTACGGCTCTAATTTGCTTTCTGCTTAGACGCAGAAATTGCTTTGTTCTCTCCGGCAAGGGTCCTGCGATTAGGAGCTTCGCTTGCCGGAGTCCAGGATAGGAATCCCAGAGGTCAGTGAACTGGGAGCGAGTCCAGTTATCTATTAACCTCTTGGCTTGGGATCTAGGGTAGCCGAGAGCCGGCTCCGGACCGAGCAGAGGTTTACGAGAGCCCCTTCAGGCCAGAGCGTCGGCCCGCTCGTTACCCTCAATGTTGCTGTGTCCAGGCACCCAGAGAAGCCTGACCCAGTTTGATGAGCCAAGTTCGCAGAGGGCCTGTTTACAGTTTTGGACCAGTTTTGACTTGGTCCGATTCGATGCAAGGGCCTTGAGGGCCGCTTGGCTATCGCTACATATATATATGTGTTTATTAGAGTATTCCTTTCGGATATTCTCCTGTGCGCAGACCAAAATGGCAAAGATCTCGGTCTGGAATACCGTGGCGAATTTGCCCAGGGCATAAGAAAGCTCAGCCCTGGGCCTTTCCCCAAATATACCCGCTCCGGTACTTTCCTCAAGCCTCGATCCGTCTGTGAACCAGACAATATCTGCAGGCCTTAGTATATCCTCGAGTTGTCTCCAGTCTTCCCTTTTCGGGAAGACTACCTCGAAGGGTTGTGCGAAGGAGAAGGAAGGTATCACGTCGTCACTCCTGGACTCCAGAAGTGAGTGGGCTCCTATCGCATCAGTTAGGGCTCTAGTGTGACCTGATTGTTCTCCTCCTTTCATCCACTGACCTCCACATTCCAGTCTGTAGGCCGCTTTCCGAGCCTCGGCCACAATCACTAGGTGAAGGGGCGCAAGGTCCAGAAGGACCTCCAGAGCTGCCGTGGGGGTCGTGCGTATTGCTCCTGTGACTCCTAAGCAGGCAAGTCTTTGGAGTTGTGTTAGCTTCTGTCGTATGGTTGACCTGGTTGTGGCAGGCCACCAGACAACAGAGGCATACGTAATCATTGGTCTAACTATGACAGTATAGTACCACATAGCCACCCTGGGGTTTAGCCGCCATGTTTTGCCAAAGGTTCTTCTACATACCCATAGGGTTGTAGTGGCCCTTTGTACCTGTCTCTCTATATGATCTCTCCAGGTCAGCTTAGAGTCCAGGATGACCCCCAGATACTTCACTGTCCTTGAGATCGTTAGAGTCGTGTTGTAGAGTACGGGTTCGACGAAACCGTCTAGCCTGCGTCTTCTAGTAAAAATGACCATTTGCGCCTTTGAGGGATTGACTCTAAGGCCCTGGTCATTGCACCATTTTTGTACGATCTGCAAGGCCCTTTGTAAGAGTCCGCTGACCGTATTTGGGAATTTTCCCGAGATGATGATTGCAAGGTCATCTGCGTAACCCTGCGCAAAAAGATCCTCGTTTTCGAGTTCCTGTAATAGGCCATCGAGAACGAGGTTCCATAGCAGAGGAGATAGGACGCCCCCTTGTGGGCAGCCTCTCCTTACTGAAACTTTAACTGCCGTTTCCTCATTGGCAGCTGTTATTTGTCTTCCCGCCAACATGGTCCTCAACCATCTAATGATGGTGTCTTCGATGCCATGATAGGCAGCGGCGGCGCAGATTGAATCGAAGGAGGTATGGTCAAAGGCTCCTTCGATATCTAAGAAGGCTCCGGCCGCAAGTTCTTTGTGGTGCAGCGCCTTCTCGATCCTCAAAACGATCGGATGAAGGGCCGTTTCCACTGACTTGCCGGCCTGGTAAGCATGTTGTGACGGATGCAGAGGTGTTTAACGGTCACTATACTAATTCTTCTTGAACACTCTCTACGACTGACTACGTATTCTATTGTGATCGCCTACTCGCGTGCTGGATTATGTAATGCTATTGGTCAAATGGCCATAAACTGGTGATAACAGATAACACTCATCGCGGTTTCGGTACAGGTGCGTACTGAGACTCAGTTGGAAATACATCGTTGTTGTATCTGTTTATTTTTCATTTCATTGTTTAATCTGCATCTTTGTAAATATCGTCCCTTGTGATATGATTATTGTTTTTTATTTATATGCTTTCAGAGTATATTAAATAAGTGTGTTTGCCTCTCGGGCATCGGTGTATCAAATATATCAAGAACACCTAAAAATGTCTAGTAGCACGGATACAGCTGATGAGCCCACAGAAATTTGTTTGTCTCCTCTTAAAAAAAGGTAGGCTCATTTCGACGTAAAGACCAAGGAAATGATTTTAAGCGTGTATAAGTATGAGATTCAAGAAAATCCTATATTTCTCAAAGATGAAATTGCAAAAAAAGAGGCAAATACGACGGGAGTGTGTGACCGCAGTGTGAACAAAATTGTCATAGTGTATACCACTAACCATAAATTTTCAGTGCCAAAAATCAACCAAAACCGTAAAAAAAATTCGATAAAGATATTTACACAGAACTTCCCTCTTTATTCATACAAGACGGTCACTCTAAAAAATTATTAATTAAGAGATGACATGAGAATTATAATCGCCATGTAGTTAGCCCTATTATTACAAAGAAAACCTGATAACTTTTTTCCATCATCTACTGTATAGTGGTGGGATTTTTTTTATTTTCAATCCATTTTTTTGTTGAAACAGGTTAAGAATATAATAAAACGTGGAAATTTTAGAACTAAAGAAAACAAATGTTTCCATCATTTATTCTATTATAGTGGTAAAATAATAAAAAATAAATGTATTTTTTAAATTTTCAAAACAAATTTCTTTCTTGAAAAAGTTTAGAATTTCATGAAACGTGGAAATTTTAAATGTGAGCAAAACATTTTTTTTCCATCGCCCATTTTATAAAAAATTTTCACAATTTTTTTTTCTAAATTTTTTTTTTGAAATATGTTTAGAATGTCATGAAACGTGGAAATTTGAAATTTGAGCAAACAAATTTTTAACCATTATCCATTTTATACAAAATTTTGAAATTTCAAAATTTTTTATTTTAAATTTTCAAAAAATGATTTTTTTTAAATAGGTTAGAATGTCACGAAACGTGGAAATGTTAAATTTTAGCAAAAACATATTTTCCATCTCCCATTTTATAACAAAATTTTCAAAATTTTCGAAATTTTCAAAATTTCAAATTTTTTTTCTATTTAAAATTAAAAAAATTATTTTTGAGGTAGGTTTAGAATGTCATCAAACGTGGAAACTTTAAATTTGAGCAAAAAAAAGTTTTTCCATCTATTCTAGTGGTAAAGAATTTTTCAAAAATGTTGCTAAAAAAAATTTATTATTTTTTTTGAAATGTTTTGAGAATGTGTGACGTTTTATTCACTCGCTAGGTGAGTGAAAGGACGTCACTTTGGCACTCGAGCTTTAGTCAGCGGTTGACGGTATGCTCGGGTGCCACCTTTACAATTTTTTTTTACGTGGTGTAAAGGTCCCACACTAGCCTTCTAACGCAGCCTGTTACAGTAGGGCTGGGATAGCGTCAGTGGAGACACGGTACGTCCAGGGGTCTAGGGATAGTAGACTTCACACACACACACAGTAAAAGTCGTCTTTAGAGAATAGATAAAATATTTATTTTTGCTATTCCTAACAAGTACAATTCTACATAAACTTATCTAGAGTTACCTAAAGTTACACTATTATAGAGATCAACGGACAAGAAAGCAAGAAAGCGGGGGTTAGGCGGTGTAGGAGGGGCGGCTCACGAACGGTAAAAATACGATAGGCAACAACGGTAATGCGGCGGGGTATCAGTCGGTGCAGAAAGCAAAACTACGGTCAGTACAGTACAACTACCAGGCGGGAGGAAGCAATACGAGAATAAGCTACATGCAACAAACTACTAACGCAACTTGGCTAGGGTGCAGTACCAGAATCTATGCATATATACACATATAATATATTAAATAATAAATATATTAACCTATTCCTGGGTCCGGTTCCCTTTTGGTAAAGTCACCCCTTGAGATGACTGTCCCTCCAGGGTTGGTGTATGCCAGCACCGACAATCCCTCAGGTGTCACGAGTTCAGTAGGGAACTCGTCGCAGGGGACTACCTAGAACACTGTTACGTGACCCGATTAGCCAGAGTATTGTCCGGGCGCTATGGTTACGCAATCATCCGTTTGCTACAGAGATATCTGAGGTGTCCAAAAGGTCCACGTGGGGAGCTAGTCGCAGGGGACTACCTAGCCCACTGTCACGAGAACTATTTTTCACCTCGGATATTCGGTAGTACCCTCCTTTCCGGTTGGTCAGTACCTGGAATCTTCCAGGCGTCCACGGGTCCACGTGGGGAGCTAGTCGCAGGGGACTACCTAGCCCACTGTCACGAGACCTGTTTTTGCCCGCAATATTCCTGTACTCACCCGGTGAGTTGCCTAAAAAAGAAAGGTATGATTATTACGGTTAGTGGTGTTAGTACACAACTGGTACTTAACTCCGGCCAAGTTGTTTATGCATTACTAAGTTTAACTTACTCCTTGTTGCGTTTCCTCGGTACTGCGGCAGTGCGGCGATCCTCCTGAATCCCTTAAACAGTTGCAATTGAATGGCCCCAACGGAATTCAATAATTCACTGGCTTGGCTGAGAGATCGGATAAAGGGAGTCAAATCTGGTCGGTAGTGGGGCATTAGCTCTATCTAGCGGTTTCGCAATGAGTATTCCGCTGGCTTGGCCAAGTGACCGATTACAAGGAAACAAGCCATGCGGCGCCGGCGCGGCGGTGGGTCACTTGCTTCGCTTAACGAATATTTCTACCTAGAATTAATGCTTATTCCCAAAGTAATAAAATAAAATACCAAGTTGTGCCTTTTATATAAAGTATAAAATATAATATTAATATTCTATATTTTAACTACTAAAATAAATCGTGAATTAGGAGTGCAATTTCCCTAGCAAATTTTGCTTCATTACAAATGTCATGAAACGAGAAAATTTTACATTTGAGCAAAATGTTTTTTTTCTGTATTTATTCCCTTTAGACGGTCCACCTTGTGTATTTTCCAGTGAAAGTTTAACCATTTCTTCGCTGACAGTAGAGTCAGCTACCTACCAAATTTGACTGTTCTCCGTCAAGTAGTTTTCTAGTTAATGCACCAACAGACAGACAGACCGACTAACGGAATTGAAAACCTATATTTTCGTAATCTACATGATCTGAAACGTGATTATCAAAAAAAAATCTCGGAGGGTGCTTTTTTCTCGAATGCAATACTTCACTTCGGTATGCGAGGGTGGTAATTGTTGGATTTCGATCGAAATGCAATCAGGAGAAAAGTTCATCAATATTTCTTTAGAAAGCAACTACCTACTTAATTATGCTCCCGCTTAACTTCTGCGTTACAACTTTCAAGGTATCAGCTGACGATCTTTCCACCGAGGTACAGCCAGCTGACATTTATATTCATCCATAGTGGCATATAAGATATCATCAGGTAAATTTTTAGTTGAGAGGAAATCATTGAATGTATCAATTTTTTTTCATGTTCAAGCGACCAGCTGACGTATAATACACCATGTTACAGTCAGCTGAATTTTTTTTCTCCAAGATATTGGATTAGCCATAGTTTCACAAATTTTTAGTCAGGAAGAAATGACTAAAAATGTATTTTTTTTCTCGGTGCGTGGGAGGCTACCGCAGCTCATCCCACCCACGGAACCGAAGCTGACGTTCACGAGACTTCATAATGCAACTCTCTGATGCATTCCACTAATTACCGCTTGAAAGGGACTTGGCCATGAAAATCTGTCACTGGCTCCCGGTCCATGAGGGGTCAATGCATTTGAATCGTATATTAGTTTCTCTTTATCTAACACTGTATTGTCAAGGGCTCCCGGTCTATGAGGGGTCAATACATTTGAATCGTATATTAGTTTCTCTTTATCTAACACTGTATTGTCAAGAAGTTACCTCGGTAACTTATGAAGTGGTTAAGAAAATATTTAAAACCATTCTTAGTCTTTGTCATCAATTTTCTATTTTACACTATCAAATATCAAAATTTCATTTTACTTCCCTCGCATACCGAAGGGAAGTATTGTATTCGAAAAAAAATCACCCTCCGAGATTTTTCGGATTCTGACGTTTCAGAACACGTAGATTACGAAAATATAGGTTTTTCAATTCCGTCAGTCTGTCTGTCTGTCTGTCTGTCTGTCTGTTGGTGCATTTACTAAAAAACTACTTGAAGGATAGCAGTCAAATTTGGTAGATAGTTGACGTTACTATCAGCGAAGACATGGTAGAAATTTCACTGGGAAATATACAGGGTGGACCGTCTAAACGGAATAAATAGTGAAAAAATTTTTTTTTTGCTCAAATTTAAAATTTCCACGTTTCATGACGCTAAACCTATTTCAAAAAAAAAAATTTTTGGAAAATTTTTTTGCAACATTTTTGAAAAAATTTTTACCAAGATGAAAAAAACTTTTTTTTGCTCAAATTTAAAATTTCCACGTTTCATGACGCGCTAAACCTATTTCAGAAAAAAAAAAATTTTTGAAACTTTTTTTTTGCAACATTTTTAAAAAAATTTTTACCAAGATGAAAAAATTTTTTTTGCCCAAATTTAAAATTTCCACGTTTCATTACGCGCTAAACCTATTTCAGAAAAAAAAAATTTTTTCACCAACATTTTTGAAACAAATTTTACCACTAAAATATGAGAATTTTTTTCTTTCTTCAAATTTAAAATTTTCACGTTTCATGGCATTCTAAACGTATTTCAAAAAAAAAAAAAATTGAAAATTTTTTTTACCAACATTTTTGAAAAATTTTTTACCACCAAAATAGGTGGATTTTTTTTTTGTTCAAATTTAAAATTTCCACGTTTCCATGGCATTCTAAACGTATTAAAACAAATTTAAAAATTTTTCCGAAAAATTTTCTTGAAAAAATGTATGTATTCATCACTAAGTAGGTACTTACTATAGAATAGAAGAACATATTTTGTTTGCTCAAATTTAAAATTTCCACGCTTCATGACATTCCAAACCTATTTCGGAAGAAAAAAAATCGGTAAAGGTATTTACACAGAACTTCCCTCGTTTTTTGTGCATGGCGGTCACTCTAAAAAATTAATAATTACGAAATGACATTGAGAATAATAATCGGAATATAGTTATTGCTAGTATTACAAAGAAAACTTCATAAGTTTTGGTCAAAAAAATATACAGATTGCTCATCCAACAGCAAAAGTTCAATACTAAATAGCAGTTGCCACATATGGCAGGCATTTTAAACTTTTTTTACCACCACTATAGAATAGAAGGAAACTTTCCTTCTTGCTCAAATTTAAAATTTCTACGTTTGACATTTTAAACCTATTTCAGACGAAAAAACTTTGAAAATGTTTTTACCAACATTTTTGAAAAATTTCAAATAAAATAAAAAATTTTAACCACCACTATATTTCCACTCCATTACGTGAATATTGGATTGAAAATGTGACAGATGGCAATAATATCTGGCATATGCACCTATTATACTTTTATTGAAAAATGTACAGGGTGGTCATCCCAAGAAATAATTCAGTCATGGTGGACATTTGTAAAGGTATTTGCTCAAGCCTGCCATATGTGGCAACTGCTATTTAGTATTGAACTTTTGATGTTGGATGAGCAATCTGTATATTTTTTTGACCAAGACTTATCAAGTTTTCTTTGTAATAATAGCAATAACTATATTCCGATTATTATTTTCAATGTCATTTCGTAAATATAATTTTTTTAGAGTAACCGCCATGCACAAATAACGAGGGAAGTTCTGTGTAAATACCTTTACCGATTTTTTTGTATATTATAATTGAAAAGAAAAATCGACCTAGAGTTAGAAACAATATATTATGCGGTTGACAGTACGAATTAGCTGTTGAACAGAATGTACCAATGAGGTTAATTGTTAAATTTAGTCTGTGTTAGTACAATTGCCTGTTTAGGGCACTGACAGACATCGTACATTCAACGATTGAACTGGAGCACAATAGGAATTGGAAACAAGAACGGAAAGCCGTTGTTCAGTAACAAATGCAGTAAATAGTACATTAGTGCGAGAAGCTATACATTATTGGGGCTATTTCTTAGATGGACTTTTTAGTAGTTTTAATGTACGGATATCAATAACTTTTTGATTCCAATGATCATAAACTTTTATTGTAGCAGACACTGGCACAGGCTCACGCTGAAGTGCCATCATCGAATATTTAGATATTGAACTCTTGCCTTCATACTTCTCCTGTTCTCTCTCCAGATCAGAGTGAGATATTTTCCATGGCTCTTATTTATTTCCACTTTATTGGAATTTAGAGTCTCTAGAGGTTCGTAAACGAAACTATTAACCGCAGTATTTCCGAAATAGCGAAGATAATGAAATCTGCCCGGTGAAAGATTCTTTGCTGAATCATAGCCAAGTCATCATGTGTATTAACTAACTCATATCTATCTTGTTGACTTACAAAATATTGCGCCGGGTTGTAAGTTCCGCAGAGCTTTTACTACAGTGATAATGGAAAAAATAATGTTTCAACTTTATATAGTAATGATAATATTTGTTAATTTTAGAAAATAACGTTTTTATTTGATTAGAAATTTCGCTAATAATAATACCTTTTTTTCATACATGTTTTACATGTCAACAGAAGAATAACAATACATTAAACATTAATACGTTATTTGATAAATAACGTATTAATGTAATAAATAATAATGGATACATATTTGTAAGAATAATAAAATACCACAATGCTGATCTTATAAAACAGATACCTACTGTAATGGTACAAGCAAATTAACAATTTAGGGTAACAAAAATTAATAAAAGGATCATCTCTGGGATTTAAGTAGGTAATAACCTGGAGAATGAGATGATGTATTCTTTGCACTTCAAAGTTCCGGGAAACTTCAAAGAAATTTGGAAAAACTCTTTGATTTTCGTTTTTTTTGCTCTAGCGGTCAAAATAATGAAAATAGAGAAAGAAGTTGCCAACAAAAGTTGTAGCTCGTCTCTTTCTCTACAAAGTGGTCTTTACATATTTTTAGCTCACTTAAGCCGTTTAGAAGATAAATCGAGTTTTTCACTTATAGTTTTAAGCCGCTTCTAAATGCGCGAAAAATGAGAATTCTCCAGGAGTTTCGTACGACCGGGCTCATCGATCGATAATTCCTACTATTGAGAGCTCCTAAAAAAAATGAAAATAACATAAAATGCAGAGAAAAGTCGCAGCTTTAATGTGGAATTAATCACAAAATTCAAAAAAATTGTATCAAAGAGAGAAAGTGTCAGAAGATGGAAGTGAACTTTGTACAGTTGATCCACAGATTAATTCATATCTTTTCCGGAAGTCGTTAGAATGATATTTCATTTTGCTTATATATTCTTATATAATGATATATTAATCCAATTAACATTTTATTGCAATTACTTTTGTTGGAAAAATATGCCTTGCGATCAAAGTAGAGGGTATATTTGTCATCGATCAATCACCTCCAAATTTTGGAGTTCAATTCGCTATATCTTAAGTAATAATAATAGCACAGTCTTAATTTTTGGATTATAAGTACAATAAAACATATTCTTTCGAATGACTTTAGAGCTTTTTAAATGCGCGCAGTACTTTTTGAATTTGCCTACATTATTCATACACGTTCATAAAATGCACAATTATACAGTAAAACATATTCAACTTATTTGTTACTTAACATTCTTCAACGAAATATAGATTAAAGTGCGTGGAATCGAATCCATGCAGTGATGTAAAAATTTGTATGAATTTTGTGATTAGTTCCACAATAAAGCTGAGACTTTTCTCTACACTTTACGTTGTTTTCATTTTTTTTAGCGGCTCTGAATAGTAATAATTATCGATCGATATGTCCGGTCGTGCGAAACTCCCAGAGAATTCTCATTTTCCGTGCATTTCGGAGCGGCTCAAAACTATAAGTGGAAAACTGGATTTATCTCCTAAACGGTTTAAGTAAGACAAAAATTTGTAAAGACCTATTTTGTAGAGAAAGCGACGAGCTATAAATTTTGTTGAAAACTTTTTTTTGTATTTTCATTATTTTAGCCGTTAGAGCAAACAAACCGAAAATCAAAAAGTTTTTCCAATTTTTTTAAATTTTTCCCGGAACTTGGAAATGCAAAGAATGCATCATTCCATTCTACAGGTTATTAACTACTTATATCTCAGAGATGATTCTTTTATTAATTTTTGCGAGGTTTTTACATTTTGCCTTCATTGCCTGTACTATAAACTATGCTAATAAATAAACATTTAGGTACAATAGTTTAGAACAGACGATATCACAAAAAATATAAATTATACAATGAATGTAATAAGATTAACTTCATTCTAATATTTCAATGTTACGTCTAAAGTACTCGTCAACAGAATAGAAGGTGTTTTCCAGAAGATAATATTTTATAACTTTTTCGAATTTAATTAAATTGCATGTTTGCTTAATATTGTCGTGCAAGTCATTATAAATTTGTATAGGCATTATTGTCGACCAACTTGCTGTAAGTAACGTTTGGCAATAGCAAATTATTTTTAAACGCAAATTTTATTATAATTTATTTTTCGATCTGAAAAATTTGTCACTTGGGTATTCTCTTTCACATAATTTGAGGTTTATACAAGGGACACATAACGGGGGAAATCCTAAAATGGAAAAAGGAACAGAAAGCGTCCTATTGGAGGAAAACTCCAGGCCAAAGACAAGCGAAAAAGTGTTCGCTTATTCGGCAAAGAATGCCACAAATCTTCTGGACTTCGAAAAGTCCGACTTTACGCTAATAACAGGCGTTTTAACAGGTCATTGCCTTTTGAGATATCATCTAAAGAATATAGACAAGGCAGATAAATGCAGATACTGTGATACTACAATAGAAACTTCGGGACATAGTCTTTGCGAATGCAAGATGCTAGTCTGAACTAGGCTAAAGTACCTAGAGAAGATGGAATTAATGTCTGAGAATATGGATAAAGTAGCCCCCAGGAAAATCACAAGCTTTGTAAAAAGCTTGGGAGACCTGGGCAACAACTAATTGTAATTCACCAAAGATCTTTTAGGCCGATGTGAAGAAGGGTTGTTCAGGGCCGAGCGACCCTTTAAACAATCTACAATCTCTCTTCACGTCTCTGGACTGTTAGTTAGGGAAGTAGGCAGATCGCAGATTTTATGCATTTGAGATGTGAATCTGAGAGTGTTTGCGTTGAATTCTCCGAATTGCCCATCGTACTGATAGCATTCGCTAAGAGATATGTCCCCAAAAGCGACTCTTGAGCATGGTCTCTAAGTCGCACAGTAGGAAATTTATCACTTTTTTGGACAATAGCCCATTTGATGAACAGCACAGTTCTTGACCGATCTGAATATATACTTTCTTGACATAATCGTGAATGATTCTATATTAGTTTACCCTTCGATTGCTACAATTTAAATATCTATTCTTCTGATGAACGTATCTGACCCAATATCGGAACATTAAAAAAAGTTAACAAATGCCCTATAGAGATAGTTATTATTTTAATTAAAAAAGCAAGTAAAGTAAAAAAGTAACCAGCAGTGTAGTGTGTCGAATTTGGTGAGGGACGAGTGTTTAGTGGCTCCTACAAGATCTCGAGATAAATCCGGATAAAGCGGTAACAGAACATCGAAACTGTATTGAATTAAAGCGTAAACAATTCTGCACTGATTGATGTAAATTAGCACGAGTCTGGCTATTTCATGTAGTTGATATTTCATTAAATTATGTTGGTTGAATAAAGCAACACAAAAGTGTGTATATAAACAACCCGAGAAAGTGTATTGCCTGACCGTAAAATCTATACCTAGATCCGATCCCTTATTCAAGTGGGTGATATAAAATAAGCAACAGCCAGCAAGATGTGAATGAAACAGATAAGTTTTTGTTTACTTTATTTTAATTTAGTTTAGCTCATTAATAAAGTCTATTTCCTAATAGTACAGGCAATGAAAGCAACATGTTGTAAGAACGTCACAAAAATTAATAAAAGAATCATCTCTGGGATTTAGGTAGTTAATAACCTGTAGAATGGAATGATGCATTCTTTGTACTTCCAAGTTCCGGGAAAATAAAAAAAAATTTGGAAAAACTTTTCGATTTTCGGTTTTTTCGCTCTAACGGCTAAAATAATGAAAATACAGAAAATAGTTTTCAACTAAATTTGTAGCTCGTCTCTTTCTCTACAAAATAGGTCTACAAATTTTTGTCTTACTTAAGCCATTTAGGAGATAAATCCAGTTTTCCACTTATAGTTTTGAGCCGCTCCGAAATGAACGGAAAATGAGAATTCTCTGGAAGTTTCGTATGACCGGACATATCGATCGATAATTATTACTACTCAGAGCCGCTAAAAAATGAGAACGACGTAAAATGTAGAGAAAAGTCTCAGCTTTAATGTGGAACTAACCACAAAATTCATACAATTTTTTATCATAGAGAAAGAAGTGTTAGAAGTGTGACGTTAAATTAGATTCCGCCCATATATTTGTATGTGGGAATATAAACTTAAAAATTAGTGAGGCTACGATTGTTTTTTTAATATTGCTGTTGGTACCTGAGGAAAAAAAGGATATGAATTTTCTTCTTTACTTTTGTTGTTAGCAAGGAGACCAGGTAAAAAATGTGTATTCATATTTATCGATGGCTAAGTAAGAATACTCCAAGAACCTTAATGTTTACTATGTGATTTTTAGTCATTATAACTTAGGTCCATTGTTTTGTTATGTCTCGGGTGTTATTATAACTTCATTTAAGGTAATTTTCCGTGTTATTGTTAGAAGGAAATTTCGTTGGTTAACCTAAAAATGATAAACGCACATACGAAATTTAGTAATCACTACGAGCGGGCATATATTTTATGACTATTTGTAATTGTTCAAGCTAATGCTATTTGCTCTCACCTGTAGTGGAGAATCCTCATTTAGTTAAACAAATAAGGTTGTAAACATTCGAATTTACCTCTCCTTGATCAGCTGTCATATTTAAGAGTTAGGAAATAACGTGTTACCAACGTTTGGTTATAAATGGAACATTACTAAAGTCATTAAATCGTGGTTTTATTTATTTTATTGTTTATATGGTCCAATAATGGGTTTTGTGTATCTTAGTTTCTATTCTAAGGAGAGTTTTAATCATTCTATGGCTGGAACTAATTTTCTGTTACTTATCAATTCCTAGGGTATTTTCCTATGAAATGTTGAATTGTGAGGTGTTGAATTGTGATTAGTCGTTAAAACAGAAAAAAAACAGGTGATTAGGAAAAAAACGGTTGGTTTCGAAAACCGGCGTGCTCTTCCTTTCTTTATTGAGTCGTCAAGCCGATTAGTCAAGATTTTTATAATTGCTTGTAAAAGCAACCCCAACTTAATTACGGGGGATTATACTATAAAATTCTTACATTTGGAAGGCCTAATTGTGTGTAGCTGTTTGAAGCCAAATTTTGTTATAGAGGACTTCTAAATAGGCAATAAATACGACATTGTTGAATACCTGTTTGTGCCCTGACGATTTTGCGGGTAAGCACCATCTTGAATTTTCTGGAAATACTGACTCCTAATTTTTGTCATTCTTTTATGTAGGCAATTTAGGCAATTTGGATAATTTAGGCAATTTGGATAATTTGGGTAATTTGAAATAATTTGGAAAATCTGGAAAATTAGACATTGTACTCAAGTGGTTGGTACTAAGTTACATAAAATTGTGAAGCTGATAAGCTGTGTATGTCTATGTAGTTTTTATCGACTTGGAAATTGGTGAATCGATTGTTGGGAGGTCCCGCGAAGCCATTTTCTGAAGTCGTCGTTTTGGTATGGTCACATGTCACAGTTGAGACACATGGTTTCTGGTTATGAGGTCACATGGATTTAAATGTTGATGAGATACTGAAGCTGAGGTGTACATGAGGTTTTTTGCAGTAACAACAACATAGTAACCTGTACTAACAGATTTTTGCTCAACGCTGGATACCGGATGAGTACCTTTTTTTCTAATGTTACCAGAATAACTAAAAGTTATATGTGTATTAATAATCTGCTGTTATATTTATTTCTTTACTTATTTCTCTATATATATATGATATTTATGGTCAAATATTTTCATTAGTTACTCAATTAAGCATATGAGAAAATAAGACATGTGAGTAACTGCGCAGTTAACATCTTGTTTACAGGTATTTTATGGTTATATCATTAGTTTATAAGGTATATCAATCTTTTTTATTTATGTTGTTTATTGGCAGCGTCAATATAGAGCAACATATTTTAATTCAACCTAATTAGAAATCATTGACAGTACATCGTTAGAGATCGTTAGTAAATCGTCAGTATATTTTTAACAATTCATTTGCAAAATATCAGTGATCCACCAATAGTGGTTTTTGTAAAAAAGTAGAATATTTTTATTTGTAAGTTATTGGTACAATAGTATTACTAATCGTAGATCTAGCAAATAAGATTCTTTTTTAATAATTTCCTATTAATAATATTCAGAAAACTGAGCCGATTTGTACATTATTAATTGTATTTTGTATGTAAATTAAATAATTATTTTAAATAGATTTCTATTGTGTTTTGACTTAAATTAAATTTAACACGGTTTTTGGTAGTTTTTTGATAATCGGTGTGTCATACTCAATCTAAGGGGGCTGGAATTTATAGGAAATTACCTGGCGCTCATTTCAACTTATGGCAAAATTGAAATCGTTAAAAATAAACGATCTTCACCTCTGAGATTCTCGTGATAGAGCTAGCCGACCTTAAGAGTTAAGAACTAATTGTAATTTAGAGTCAAATTTCACTTTGTATTTCTTAAATTCAATTTGACCCGTAACAGAAGATGGCTTAGCAAACTTTATACAGTTGATTTATTCACATCTTTGAGTTTTATGCATCCTGCCTATTTCTTCCGTAACAATAGGTGCTTTTTCACTACATGGACTCGATTCCACGCACATTAATTTATGTTTCGTGAAAATTTCATTGAAGAATGATAAGAAAAAAATAAGTTGTATATGTTTTATTGCATAATTGTGCATTTTCTGATCGTGTATGAATAATGTAGACAAATTCTAAAAGTACTGCGCGCATTTAAAAAACTCTAAAGTCATTCCAAAGAATATGTGTTATTGTACTTATAATCCAAAAATTAAGACTGCTGTTATTATTACTTAAGATATAGCGAATTGAACTACAAAATTTGGAGGTGATTGATCGATGGGAAATATACCCTCTACTTTGATCGCAAGGCATATTTTTCCAACAGAGGTAAATGCAATAAAATGTTAATTGGATTAATATATCATTATATAAGAACATATTAGCAAAATGAATTATCATTCTAACGACTCCCGGCAAAGATATGAATAAATCTGTGGATCGACTGTACAAAGTTTACTAAGCCATCTTCTGATACTTTCTCTCTTTGACAAATTTTTTTATGAATTTTGTGATTAGTTCCACATTAAAGGTGAGTCTTTTCTCTACATTTTGTGTTATTTTCATTTTTTTAGGGTCTCTGGATAGTAAGAATTATCGAAACTCCTGGAGAATTCTCATTTTTCGCGCATTTCGAAGCGGCTTAAAACTGTAAGTGGAAAACTCGATTTATCTTCTAAACGGCTTAAGACAAAAATTTGTAAGGGTTTTTTGTAGAGAAAAAGACGAGCTACAACTTTTGTTGGGAACTTCTTCCTATATTTTCATTATTTTGGCCGCTAGAGAAAAAAACCGAAAATCAAAAAGTTTTTCCAAATTTTTTTGAATTTTCCCGGAACTTGGAAGTGCAAAGAATGCATCATCTCATTCTCTAGATTATTACCTACTTAAATCCCAGAGATGATCCTTTTGTTAATTTTTGTTACCCTAAATTGTTAATTTGCCTGTACTATTATTTAAATTAAAAAAATTAGAAATTAAAATTGAAAAGATATTTTTTTACTGGTTTATTAATCCTTGTCACAGTACAGTTTATTACAAGGCGGCAATTGAAAATAATTACTGTAAATTGAAACCGATTGTTTCAAAGGAACTACATACCTACAGGGTGAGCAAACTATCCCTTCTTATCGTTTTTCTCATAACGCGCAAAAAATATTGTTACCGCGAGATAGGGCCCTTCCCAGCTATTCCACCGTAAATGAATATTTACCTGTGGAACGAATAATAAATAAAAACAAAAAAATTGAAGCTGCCAGATTCAGAAACAGAAGAAATAGAAAACTTAGAAGAAGAAAAATAAGGAGATGATGGATGGAAACTTAAAAGAAGCATGGAGACTGAAGAGAAGCATCTCTCAAACACCTGCACACCCCAGCCGATGATGACAGATGGAAACTTAATAGAAGCATGGAAACTTAAAAGAAGCATCTCACAAACACTTACACTTCCCATCCTATATTCCCACCCCACGCGTCATGCGGCTCTCGCTGCCGACAAGAAGCATGTCCAATGTCCAACCCGGCGTATGCAGACGGTCCGGCGGTATATAAAACATCCGAAATTTGGTTCCGGCACGCGGTTTGGCCAACCGTCGGGCGTGTTCGACGGACGACCAAGCTGCGTGTTGGAACGAACCTCCATGGATGCCCGGAATCGGCAGCAAAACAAACGTTACGCTGGCAAATCAATCAAATAAAGTAAAAAAGTAAGTAAAAAAGTAACCAAATTTCAATTTTGGCGCTAAGAAATCATAAGATGCCCATGGACATGCAACCTCAAAGTTGCTTATCTGCTCCTTAATTGTTAACACTTATATACATCTATTACACTATTGTATTTTATAAAGCATGAATTTAACGTCATCCTTGATGACATTATTTTTTATTATTTATATTTGTTATTCTTTATAAAATTAATTTTGTTCATACGTACAATTAATTAAACAACCTAGAGTAATAAATTATAAATCGAAGAGATCCTGAAAACTTCCCAGGACCCGCAGTGTCCAATATCTAGAAATTGGACCATTTTTGGATAAGTTGGATAACCTGTTCATAATCAGCAATCCAAAAATAATAAAATAATTAAGCAGCAGCCTAATAACCCAATAAAGTGCATAAAAACCAGAAAATGACCAATATTTATAAATTGGATCACTTTTGGACAAATTGTTTATTATATACTTAATCAGCGACGCAAAAAACATGAAATGTTACTATAAAACTACAAAATTACGGTGATCTACAATACAGGGAGTCTCACCGGAACTGAATCGATCGATATAGAGAAAAGTACGCATCAGAAATTTTTGAAAACTTACATAGTTACTACCGTCGATGTGACCAATCCAACTAAAATAATTACAAGCATGGGGTACTTCCGGTTATACCGGAAGTCGATACCAACTTGCTTATTTTAAATAGAACACCCTATATATTTTAGACTTTTCCAGATGACAATACAATTATGAGTTCAGGCATGCACACCCTATATCTAAACCCAGTAGTTTCGAAGATATTTGACATTTTATAAATAAAAAATTGGACAGGGGCAACGGTTTGCAGGAACCGTTATAACTTTTTCTGTGTATGACATACATTTGCTCTTTGGCACGGAGAAAAAACACAAGGAGAATTGCATTCTACAAATGAAATGAATTCAATAATATCATACCAAGTGTTCCGTCTTTCGCGTTACATTTCGTCAACTTCAAACCGCGAAAACTTGTTTAGGTCAAATGGAACACCCTGTATTTTTTTACGAGTTGTGTAAAATTGAATTCCCTTTTCTGATATTAGCATTGAGGGGGTTAAAGTTTTCAACTTTTTGAAATATTTGCGATTTTATTAGAAATTCATGAATTGTTGTAATCATTTCATCAAAATAGCCATGATTAGAAACAATCAGTCATTATCTTATGTCAAAAAATGCCAGCACGTTTAAATTACACCCACGAAGACTTTTTAAATTGGTTTATTATTTGTGGAGAATGTGATAAGGTAATATCAAGAACTTGCAGCACATTTGCTACTCGATATCCAGAAAAACGGAAACAGTCACCAAACACTGTAAAACGCATACTAGAAAATTTTAAAAATTATGGCTCTGTCAAGGCAAAAATGCAAAGAGGAAAGCCTATTGTTGATGACGAAAACATTGAAATAGTCATTCTGCGATAGGATGTCATCAAGACAAGCTGCTTTGGAATCGGGACTATGCAAGGATTCAATTCACAGAATCTTATTAAAACATAAGTTTCACCCGTTTTCATTCGATATTGTTCAAGGATTAAAAAAAACAGTATTCCTAAGAAGACAGAATTTTTGTTTGAGTTTATTCAAAATAAGATCTGAGGGTGACGATTCTTATTTGGGAAATATTATATGGACATATGAATCAAAATTTAATAAAAATGGACTTTTTAATAGACACAATTCGCCTTATTGGAGTGACTCAAATCCTCATATGTTCAGAGAGCGAAACTTTCAGAAAAGTTGGCAGTTCAATGTTTACTGTGCCATAAGAAACGATACAGTGGTGGCGTTACAATTTTATCAGGAAAATTTAAACGGTCAATTAAATTTACTCTTCTGCAAATATGTATAGGTAAATTTTTGTTTTTTTTAGGTGAAAGATATCTGAATATCTTACAAAATTTGAATAATAACTATTTAGAAAATTTACCTCTCGCCGAACATAGAAACATTTTTTATTAGCACGACGGTGCTCCCCCACATAACGCATATTTAATTAATAATTATTTACAAGAAACTTTTTATGATCAATGGATTGCCAATAATGGACCTTTCTTATGGCCTCCTCGCTCGCCCGACTTATCAGTTCTGGATTATTTTATTTGGGGAACTATTAAGAATAAAGTTTATGAGAGCCCATTAACCACCATTGAAGATTGTATGCAGAGAGTAAGAAATGTATTTCAAAACATATCACAGGATTCAATTAGAAGAGCTACCCATGAGGAACTAATCCGAAGGTGTAAAAAATGTGTCGAGGTTCGAGGGCGGAATTTTGAGCAATTATTAAATTAAAATGGAATCGTGTTATAAATTGTTCTTATCTCTGCTATTTTAGTTCATGCCATATCTTCAATTCGATTAATACGCATGTTACCGTGTTACTGTTATTTTCCGTTTTTGTGGATATCTAGTAGCAAATATGCTGCAAGTTCTTGATATTACCTTATCACATTCTCCATAAATAATAAACAAATTTAAAAAGTCTTCGTGGGTGTAATTTAAACGTGCTAGCATTTTTTGACATAAGATAATGACTGATTGTTTCTAATCATGGCTATTTTGATGAAATGATTACAACAATTCATGAATTTCTACACATTTCACATTCCTGAACTCAGAATTTTATTGTCATCTGGAAAAGTCGAAAATATATAGAGTGTTCTATTTAAAATAAGCAAATTGGTATCGACTTCCGGTATAACCGAAAATACCCCATGCTTCTAATTATTTTAGTTGGATTGGCCACACCGACATTAATAACCATCTAAAGTTTCAAAAATTTCTGATTCCTACTTTTCTCTATATCGATCGATTCAGTTCCCGGTGAGACACCCTGTATAGGACAATCACTATTTGTGTTAAAAAGTTTTTTTTGAATGTTTTAAATGTTCGATAGCGGATCAGATGCGTTCAACCGAAGAATAGATATAGACGTTTTTTTTTCAAATTGTAGCAATCGGAGGGTAAACTAGAATCATTCACGAGTATTTAAAAAAATATATTCAAATTGGTCAAGAAATGTGCGTCAAATGGATTTTTGTCCAAAAAACATGGTAAATTTCCCACTGTCAGTCATCTCAACTAGAATAGTAATGTAATCCATGCATTATTATTCGTCTAGCAAAATATTGTGGTGAAGTACGGTAGCTAATTGTTAACAGCAGTTTATTTTATGATGTTTCATGTTTTAGCACAGTTCTATTTTGATATAGGAACATTTGCCACTTTATGTATGAAAGTTTTGCAAGCGACATTATTCAACAATATCAAGAATAATTACGACGGAATATTTAAAAGCTGTAATGAATAGGACAACACACATATAATAGAGGGCTTATAAAGTATTTATAAACAACCACAATGTATTTGAACGGCAACAAAGTAAACAAAAAAGTGTCTCGATTCGGATAAATAGCAATTTATTGACAGGCAAAACGCAACAATGTTGTGTTATTTACGAGCACTGGCTGTCTCGTTTTTTAATCCGAGGAGCAGCATGGGGGACGCATGTACACAACAACTGTATCTTAGAGCACTAAAAGATATTGCTATCGGGTCTCTATCTCCCGGGCTCTCCAATTTTTCATTATCATCTTCTGATGTGACCCATTTATCTGTATCACTTTAACGAACGTACGATATAGGGAATCTCATTTTTGACATCATTTCTCGATTCCCGATATAATTTACTATTATAGAGATAGATAGTAAAAGTGTATTCTTATATGTAGTGCGATTCTTTTTCATTTATTTGTACTTTTAGAGCATCCGGGAAGTGTCTTTCAAGTATAAGGATTTGAAATATATTTATAGTTATAAAAATCGTTCTCTAGATTGGATATATAACATCCTACAATAAAATAAAGCACAGTTTATTTTTCATGCTGAGGTTTACTATATTTTAGCAGTTTTTCAGTCAATGGGAAAATGAAGGTTTTTGTGAACATTTACCACTCTAGTAGAATCTTCGGTATCATCTCAGCTTTATCAATAATTTCCATTAAAATAAAAATCAGGATATAACATTTTCTGGCATACAAAGTCATTTAAAAATTATAACCATCTAGAACAGCTTGAGGTAGGCGCAATTGCCGAGGAAGAGAAACAGTTGGAAATTAAATATTCATCGATTAGAAGTCAAATTTGATTTACCCGTAGTCTAAGTAGAATTTTTGAAAATTTAAATATGACAGTGGTTCATACAATGGTAAATAAATTACAACTATCAGATTACCCAAATAAAGAAATTGAATCAAATAAAAAATCTGAAAAGTGCAAGATTCAAAGTCCCACCTCAAATATGAAAGAGCGGAAGACGGAATATGGACAAACATTCTTTGAAACATATTTTTTATAGGATTTTGCAAACAGCGGAACAAAAACTATCTATGAGAGCTGAAAGAAAAACTATATGTAAAAAATATTAATGAAACCTTTGCATTCTTTCGATAACCTGACTTCTGGTTATGTTAGCAAATCAAATTCCTAAAATAAATTTGTCAAATTTCTTATTTGACATTAGGCCTTTGTTCTCATTTTTAACTGAATCTTCACACCGTAGGTCATGTAGATACTAGTTTAATCTGCTTAGCCGTAGGGTCCTATGTTGGATGCTAGTGTTAAAATAAGAATGTTAAATAAGAAATTGGACAAATTTATTTTAGGATTTTGATTTGCTAGTATAACCAGAAGTCAGGTTATCGAAAGAATGCAAAGATTTCGTTAATATTTTTTACATATAGTTTTTCTTTTAGTTCTCATAGCTAGTTTTTTTTCCGCTGTTTGCAAAATCCTACAAAGAATATGTTTCATTACTATAAGCAAACAAATAATAAATAATTCACTTTTAAGAATTTTTTGTTATAATTTTGCACTCTCAGGCCACCATACAGGGGAGTCAAAAATCTGCATCAAAATTTCCGTGGGTACATTTAACTCAGATTACCATATCAATTTCAGACGGGATGACTAGGCTAAAAATTCTACTTGTTTTAACTTTAAAATCTACTCATAATAATACTTATTTTCATTTCCGCGACACGTCAAATCAATAAATCTGCAAAGGAGGGTTTCGCTATTTAAAATGTTAAAACCAAAAGATCCTCTTAAATTGCTCTCTTACTGAAACCAACAATTTTCTAATCTCATTTTGCTTTGAAATATGAATCACAGAAAAATTATATTTCCGGAATTACAGCATTGCATTGCTATAAAGTAAATAAATTGTAAGGTATCCATGGTATAATCATATTTCCACATTCAAACAGTAAATTGAGCTATAATTTGATACTTATCCAGCAACAAAACAAACGCAAATAGAAAAGAGGCTTCTATAACTACCAATTGTGTTGCATTTATCAAAGAAGCGGTATCCTAAAATATAAATTGGAATTTACATATGAATTAAATTTGTCAATAATGCTATAGATTGAAATACGGCATCAGTGAGCTCTGTGGCAATGCTTCGCTGACCAACCCAATCAGCGTTGGCCGGTATCGCAACATTTGCTGCTGGAGTTGAAAACACAAAATTCTCTCGTACAATGTTGTTAGTACTTATGCTTTGCTTGAAAATTGATTTACATATTATAATATATTTTCTATAATGGTTTATTTGTTGCATGTCCAGATTTCCTACTTTTTATTAGGTATTTTGCCACTGAAAAATATTTACAAATTTTCAAGGAAAAAAATCTGCAGCTACTGGAAGTGGCTGGAACCACCCCACCCGGTTGAAATTAGTGATGGGCTGCTAAACAGCAGTCTGCTACTTTTTAACTGTAATTTGATTCGTAGCAGTGGCAAATGCTGCGAGCTCTGATAGTCAATTCAAATCAGCCGTCATGACATGTCTTTAAATCAAATATATTATTGTAATATGACCCACCTATATTTATCTAATTTACGACGTTGTATGTGTTCACCGCCAAAACAGCCATAGAATTATTTATATTTCATTTAAAACTAGTGACCAATCCTCAAACTCTGTGTAATTATAAACACCTAATATATGATGATATTTAATCATGTAACATTGTCCGCAATTATTAATAAAGTTTATAATGAAAAAAGAAAGAAAAAAACCGCACTGTGTTGGGATTTAACCGCCGATCTCTTGATTTGTCAGTAAAATCAAATCAAATCAAAAACATATTTATTAAAAATTAAGAACAATCTGCCCCACCCGAACACCCATGTCTGGGGCCAGCCGAACATCTGCAGCGAGAAATTCCCCAGTACTTGTAAAGCTGGACGGAGTGAGGTCAGGCAGGATTACAACTCCTTTTACAAAAAGTAAATTAAAAGGTAAGTAAAATTAAGGCTTACATCACCATGTAAATTTAAAACAGTTTGTAAATAAATAAGTAGTATAAAGGTATAAAATATTAACAAAATTTGTTTTACGGGGAAATTATTAACCAAAAAAAACCGCTTCAGGAAATTCAACAAGAGCGAGGTATGGCTATATCAAACCACTTCAAAATTAATCAAAAATATAGTCAGGAAGAACAAAATTTCGACAAAAGACAAAAATTACAAAAAGAAACGAATAGCCCGGGAGGCAGCGACAGATTTTTCGTGTTAATATTCATAAAGCTAGAATTTCTTCCAAAGAGAGTTTAGATAGTATCTATAATGAAGGTGCAACTCTACCAAACTCTTAGTGATGCGTAAATGAGTAAAAAATTAAACAACATGTTGCAAGAAAATAGATGAACGAAAATTTCGTTTTTCGAATTGTCACGAATTGTCAAAATGACGATTCGCCTTCGTAGTACTCGAAATTATACTCGTAATTGTACTGAATATCCAAAGTACTTAGTAACAATTACTTGCGAGTACTTTTATTTGGATGGCATTTTGTACTCTAAATTTTTAAGTACTTTATATTATTAGGTACTCGAGTACTTTTGGCGGCCACAACTGACGAGTAACGAGTACGAGTACCGATGCCAATATTCTTGACTAAAGATGACGGTCTCGGATGATTAGGGGTCGAGTTTGAGCTCTTTACCCCAATCATCGCTGTAAGGGGTGGACCTGCTTTTTCGCCTACCCCCCCCCGCAAATGCGGACGGTATTGGGGATGTTAGCAAACCTCCCCTGGTCCTGGCTGTTGGACCCTGCCAGCTGGGTCGTTTCTTCTGGCGCTCTTCTGTCTTGGTCTTCTTTCTTCGCTGGCATGTATAGGCTCCCGGGAACGTCTTTAGTCTGTCTTGAGAGGGAACGGATTTCGTCGGAAGGAAGTGTGAATTGTGTAGTTCAGGATTGCGTTCGGCCAGAGACGCTTTCTTAGCGTCAGAGGCCGGCACGGAAACACGAGTACCGACGTGCAACACAGGCTTGTCTTTTTCCGGCAGTCAGTGTTAGTCAAACGGTATGAGAAGTGAGCGTTTGACTGAAACTATATACTATACATGTTTTGTGTTACTTTTTTTTGGAATTTTTGGTTCTGTTCATTTTTGTGTATCTATACATTTTTAGGAAATGTAATTGTTTTTGTTAAAGTCGATCTACTTTTATTTACTGGTAATGGTGTAAGTGGTATTCTAATTTTTTGTCTATTACCCATTTCAGTTTGGCATCTTTCTCGTATTCGTTACTTATTTTACTTCCACATCCACGTAGTGGATTGGAAGTATAGTAATAGCAAAAAATTTTTCAATTTTTTTTTTTCTTGAAGTGGGTTTAGAATGTCATGAAACGTCTAGATTTTAAATTTGAGCGAAGAAAAATATCTGTCAGTCTGTCTGCAACTTTTTTTTTGTCCGCACGTTTTCTCTGGAACGGTTTAAGATATTGACATCAAATTTTGTACACGTATATATTTTAACGAGATTTGGAGCTGGATTGTTTTTTGAAGATATACGGTGAAGTGTTGGGGGGTAAATAAGGGTAAATAGGGGGAAATATGTAAAGCAAGCTGGTAAGAGTACAGAAACTTGAAATTTGATGTATCTACTACAAGCCAAGGCCTCAAAATTTTTTATAATATTTTCCATCCCCCCCACCCCCTCCAATTCATTATTAAAGGGGTTGATAAAATAAAATTGAGATATTCACTTGAAATTTGGTACACGTATGTATTATAACGACATCTGGAACTAGATTATATTTCGAGATGTTTCCGTTGAAGGGTTGGGGGTTAAATATGGGTAAATAGGGGAAAATAAATGAAGCAAGTTGGTAGGA
This sequence comes from Stenurella melanura, assembly GCA_963583905.1. Lineage (NCBI taxonomy): Eukaryota > Metazoa > Arthropoda > Insecta > Coleoptera > Cerambycidae > Stenurella > Stenurella melanura. The sequence continues at coordinate 79,152,533 of OY757309.1, read as the reverse complement.
GCACAGTAACTTGGAATTCGGTGCATGTACTAGAAGCCGAAGCCTCAGATTTTTTAATAATATTTTTCAACCCCCGACCACCCCTACTCCATTATTAAATGGGTTGATAAAATAAAATTGAGATATTCATTTGAAATTTGATACACGTATGTATTATAACGACATCTGGAACTAGATTATATTTTGAGATGATTCAGTTGAAGGGTTGGGGGTTAAATAGGGGTAAATGGGCAAAATAAGTAAAGTAAGCTGGTAAGAATACAGAAACTTGAAATTCGGTCTATGTACTAGAAACCAAGATGTCAAATTTTTTATAATATTTTTCAACCCCCCACGACCCCTACGCCATTATTAAAGGGGTTGATAAAGTAAAATTGAGATATTCACTTGAAATTTGGTACACCTATGTATTATAACGACATCTGGAACTGGACTATATTTTTAGAGGATTCCGTTGGAGTTAAATAGGGGTAAATAGGGCAAAATAAGTAGAGGAAGTTGGTAAGAGTACAGAAACTTGAAATTCAGTGTATGTACTAGAAGCCAAGATATCAAAACATTTATAATATTTTTCAACCCCTCACCACCCCTACTCCATTATTAAAGGGGTTGATAAAATAAAATTGAGATATTCACTTGAAATTTGGTACACGTGTGTACCATAACGACATCTAGAACTGAATTATATTTTGAGATGATTCCGTTGAAGGATTGGAGGTTAAATAGGGGAAAATAAGTAAAGCAAGCTGGTAACAGTACAGAAACTTAAAATTCGGTGTATGTACTATAAACCAAGGCCTCAGATTATTTTATAATATTTTTCAACCCCTCAATACCCCTACTCCATTAATAAAGAAGATGATAAAATAACATAGAGATATTTACTTGAAATTTGGTACTCGTAGGTATTATAACGACATCTGGAACTTGATTATATTTTGAGATGATTCCGTTGAAGGGTTGGAAGTTAAATAGGGGTAGATAGGGGAAAATAAGTAAAGCAAGCTGGTAAGACTACATAAATTTGGGACTTGGTGTATATTCTAGAAGCGAAGGTCTCAGGTTTTTTATAATAGTTTTCATCCCCTACCATCACCATTCCCTTATTAAAATAGTTGAAAAAATTAAATTTAGATTTTCACTTGAAATTTGGTACACGTACACAACGATATCTAAAACCAAATTATATTTTGACATGATTGCGTTGGAGGAGTGGGGGTGGGTAAGTAAATAGGGAAAAAAGTAAAGCGAGCTGGTAAGAGTACAGAAACTTGATATTCGGTGTATGTCTTAGAAGCCAAGGTCTTAGATTTTTTAATAATATTTTTTAATTACCCACCACCCTTACTCCATTATTAACTTGAAATATGGTAGACGTATATATTATAACGATATCTGGAACTAGATTATATTTTGAGATGATTCCGTTGATGTGTTGGGGGTTAAATAGGAGTATATAGGAGAAAATAATAAGTAAATCAAGCTGGTAAGAGTACAGAAATTTGGGATTTGGTGTATATACTAGAAACTAAGGCATCAGATTTCTTTCTAATATTTTTCAAAGCCCGCCGTCTCCGCTCCATTATTAATGGGATTGATAACACAGAATTGAGATATTCACTTGAAAGTTAGGACAATTATTATGTATTATAATGACATCAGATTGAGATGATTCCATTGAAGGGGTGGGAGGTGGCAGGAATAGGGGAAAATAAGTAGGGTAAACTAGAAACGTCATTTTTTATATACTTAGTGGAAACCAACGCCTCAAACTTTTCTATAACATCTGCCCCAAATATTATTAAAATTCTGTGACCAATAATTTCCACGTACTAGATAGAGTGCAAATCTAGTCAAGATGTTTCCTTTAAAGCGACTTGAATGAAAAATCTGGATGTGGAAGTAGTGATTCCTTAGGCAGCGGTTTTTAGAAGAGTACTTAGAATTTTATCGATACAACTTTCTCTAAAGCTTAGTTACCTAGTAATATAAGGAGTAAAAGTGGCAGTTTATTTAGCAACTTAGTTTGAAAGAAAATGTATAGATATAATTTAAATGCATAACTGATATTTATGGAGAGTATTCCACGAATTAATGAGGTAACTGCATAAAACATATCTTTAATATTAAGTTTTTGGTTCGAAATGCTTTCCTGACATATTTTTATGTTTTGATGTTAGATTAAGTATCAACTGCTATAAATATACTACCGGTCAATAATTATAATCAGAAATACCATATGTGCTGAAGATGCGTCAATATTCCTTCACATTTTGTTTTAAAAACCATTTCCATCATGTACAGTAGTATGTTATTATCAGATTCTTGACTTCACAGACCTATATATGTGTATAAAATAGGTGCTTACGTAAAAAGTAAATCAAAGTTTTCAATTATGGAAAGCGCGTATTTCCCTTACGGCTTCGGGATAAAAAAAACGAATTTAAAATAAGGCAATTTTTCATCGTGTATCAGATAAATGTAAACATTTCTATATACATTTAACTTTACTACCTGCATGCAATATATTCTTATTTTTGTGGAAAAAATGTACTAAAACCATCTTCCCACATTTCTCGATTACCTTTTATTAACAACTTGTACTTATATACATCCTGAAAAACTTTCTTTTTGTTTCAGGATTTCGACTGCCTCTAAGCGAGTGTCATAGGTAAAATTCAGAAAGGGTGAGTACTAATATTAAATTTATTTTTACGTGTACCGCATACCATGGATAAAATTATACTCAATTCTACTAGTTCTCTCATGTATCAATTACAAAATTCCTAATAATGATACTTTTAAAAGATAATTTGTTAATGATAGAAAACTTAATGTTTCAATTCTGCGTTGTTGAATGATATAGATATTCCTTACTGATCGAGGTACATAGACTAATTAAACGTCTAAACTTTGAATACTGGATGGATTTACAATTCAAATGTTTTTAGAAAAACAACTAGAAGCAACAATTTTTGTTAAATACTCAAAATTTTTAAACAAGGATTGCAAGAATTAAGCCTATGCTTCTTTTAATATGACGATTATGTGTTCTCGCTGATCAGAAATAGTAAAGCTACAATTGTGTGAAAACATTTATTGAACTAAACTTTAAGAAAGGACAAACTAAAAACATGTATAAAATTGCCATTAATATCCTTATGATTCGTCTTATTTACAAAGAGTATTACCTTTTTCTCTCTCTTATTATCCTAAGGGACAATTTTCATTTTTTACCATGTGGCGAAAACACATACATTATCATTTCCACTCTCCCTAAGACACAATTTTGATGTTTTCTAGAGAGTTTGCCCAACCAACATTTATTGTCAAGTTTACGTTAATTCGTCCTACTAATAGGTCAGAATTTCGGTTTGACTAATTTGGTGATAGGCATTTTTACCTAAAAGTAACCACAAGTTTACCAATATGGGGAAAAAAATTAAAGTAAATCTGAGTTAAAATTAAGCAAGCTAGGACATTTTGTTCAAGATGTCAAAGACATTTAAAGGTAACATAGCCCTGTCAGCAAGTCAAGTTGTGGTAATTTTAACGTAATTACTCTGTATTTATTACTTAAATAATTAGCTATTTACCCATACCACAAAAACAATTAAGAGAAGGGGAACTAGAATTGCAAGTTGGTTAATAACTACAGAATGACCTACATGACGCCCATGTTTTACGTTATAAGTTGTACATAGTTTATCGATGATAGAAATATACTATTGGTAGGGGACACATGAGTGGATTTAATCAAATTATATTTGGAATGGTATCTCTCACCGTGTTTGGAAGAAAATTAATTGCGAATTAAAATTTACTGTAAATATAACTACTGTACTTCTAAAAAAAAGTGTGCGCTCTTAAAATAAATACAAATGAAATAAAAATTAAAAATGTTGCTTTTTTAATCTGTTAAAACTGTGGTAATTGTCTAACAATATGTCTAACTGATTTCTGGAAATCAAAATATGATTTATTGAAGTAACTGCAAGTATATTTTGCAAAACAATCAATTTTAATATCAACTTCAAAACAGTGTGCCATTATCCTTCAAAATGGCGAACGAATATTTTTCAAGTTAAATATGGAGTCTTTTACATGTTAAACTTGAAAGTCTAATTGTCCTCGAATATAAACCTATAAAACAAGTTTTCTTAGACCGAAGGCGATATAACCAATATTTTCGATTTTGAGGTCCACATTTCCTATTTAAAAAATATAGACTTAAAAGTAAGTGATAAAATAGGTCAATTTGCTCTACACTGTTGACTATTAGGTCCAATGTCCCAGTTTAGTAATTTTCGTGAACTAGTTAGTGGTGATTGTTTTATAATGGCGTATTTTAAAATTGTCGCGGTGTTATGAAAAACACTATAGTTATCATCATGAAATACACTATAGTTATCACAAAAATCTGTTGTTTGATTGATTTCAGTTAATTGATTATTGTTTTTAATAAAAGTGGTCCCAGATGCCACAGTTATCATATCAGATTTTGTATTTGTCACTTGACATCTTCTCTTGAGTGTCTTGTCATTATTATTTCCTCCTATTTTCTTTATAACCCTATAATAATTTGTGGAATATCGGTAAGGCTTGAATCTATTTTTATTCTCTATATTTTGTTTTTAATGTTTACTGTACAATATAATATGGCGTCACTCTACAACAACCGATACCTAGTGCCTAACTGATGAAGTTTGTGGTTTAACTCGCCTTTGAAGACTAAATAAGGCCAAAATGCTTTTTGGTATATTTTTACTGGTGATTTCGACTTTGTCTATTGTTTTTATTTCCAACAGGTAATTTCGACTCTATGGTTACTGAATGGTAATTATTTCGACAGATGTTTTCTAAAATATTACTTCGCCTTTTTTTGAATTTGGAGTGGTTAGAATTAAGTCATTTGCAACCTATTAAATGACTTATTATGTGTATGACTAAGAGGTAACTTTTGAAATCAATTTGTGGTAAATTCTTACCTTACTGAATGTCTTTAAATAGACCTATAGATAGTTTTTAGGTAAAATTTATGTTAATTTGACTTTCAAAATAACTTAATGTGTCTATGAACTTTGAGGGTATTTTTGAGGTAGGCTTTAAGTAATTTCTAACTCGGCAGAGTTACTTACAAGATCAGTGGGTCATGAATACATCTTCTAAGTAAAAAACAAATGCTTTACAACCTAAGCAACGAATTTCAGGCTATTATTACTTTATAGTAAGTGATTAAAACGAAATTAAGTAATTCTTGACCTCATATAATTATTGTCTATGTGGTTGGTCTATTTTGCTTGCTTGCTAGTTGGGTGGAGCTGTATTCGAATACGGACATTTAGTCCATCCATCCATCATGTTTTGCAAAATTTTAACATTTCATATTGGAAAATAAATAGTATTTTATATGCCAGGCATCGGGAGTTCAGGATGTGTAAATAACGTTTTAAATTGGGACAAAGATACTATTGATATCAGTTAATTATAGGCCTCTGTAAGACACAAATTTTCCCACCTTCGCAATTTTACGCCTTATTAATATTCTTGAATATTTATTGAACTAAACTTTAAGAAAGGACAAATTGAAAACATTTATAAAATTGCCATTAATATCTTTACGATTCGTCTTATTTACAAAGAGTATTACCTCCTCCTCTCTCTTATGATCCTAAGGGACAATTTGCATTTTTTACCATGTTGCGAAAACACATACATTATCATTTCCACTCTCCCCAAGATACAATTTTGATGTTTTCTAGAGAGTTAGGAGCTGTATTCGAATACGGACATTTAGTCCGTCCATTCATTATGTTTTGCAAAATTATAACATTTCGTATTGGAAAATAAATAGTATTTTATAGGCCAGGCATCAGGGAGTTCAGGATGTGTAAATAACGTTTTAAATCGGGACAAAGATTTTACTATTGATATCAGTTCATTATAGGCCTCTTTTAGACACACAAATTTTCCCACCTTCGCAATTTTACGCCTTATTAATATTCTTGAATATTTATTGAACTAAACTTTAAGAAAGGACAAATTGAAAACATTTATAAAATTGCCATTAATATCTTTACGATTCGTCTTATTTACAAAGAGTATTACCTCCTTCTCTCTCTTATTATCCTAAAGGACAATTTGCATCTTTTTACCATGTCGCGAAAACACATACATTATCATTTCCACTCTCCCTAAGATAAAATTTTGATGTTTTCTAGAGAGTTTGGAGCTGTATTCGAATACGGACATTTAGTCCATCCATCCATCATGTTTTGCAAAATTTTAACATTACATATTGGAAAATAAATAGTATTTTATAGGCCAGGCATCAGGGAGTTCAGGATGTGTAAATACTGTTTTAAATCGGAACAAAGATTTTATTATTGATACCAGTTCATTGTAGGCCTCTTTTAGACAAACTCATTTTCCCACCCTCGCAATTCTACGTGCTATTAATATTCTTGAATATTTTATGAACTAAACTTTAACAAAGGACGCACTGAAAATATTCATAAAATTGCCATTAATATCTTTATGATTGGTCTTATTTACAAAGAGTACTACCTCCTTCTCTCTCTTATTATCCTAAAGGACAATTTGCATCTTTTTATCATGTCGCGAAAACACATACATTATCATTTCCACTCTCCCTAAGATACAATTTTGATGTTTTCTAGAGAGTTTGAAGCTGTATTCGAATACGGATATTTAGTCCATCCATCCATCATGTTTTGCAAAATTTTATCATTTTATATTGGAAAATAAAAAGTATTTTATAGGCCAGACGTCAAGGAGTTCAGTATATGTAAATACCGTTTTAAATCGGACAAAGATTTTACTATCGATACCAGTTCATTATATGCCTCTTTTAGACATAGTAATTTTTCCACCCTTGCAATTTTACGTAGTAATAATATTCTTGGCGCTATAGGCGGAGGAATTCATGTATCATATTGCATTCGCTCTGTATATCGACATATTCCTACTTTTTCACGCTTTCTATAAATATTTAAAGCAATTGTTATTTACAACCATTATAATTTCATTTTAATTAATTATAGTTGGTGAAGACATTGACCTTTTAATCCTTAGGATTATCCGCACATTGTTCAAATATGTATTATGAATATTATGAAAGAAAAAAAATAAGTAAAATTTGTGTTTAAGTTAAACGGTTTTATTGTTAAGAAACATAATAATGATGAAGATAATGTACTAAAACCTAAAAAATAGTTAGGTCGGTACTAGGTACCAGTAATCACACCACTCTCCTCACGAATCTAGAGCATTGATCAGACTAAAATAAAGTCGTGGGGCGAGTCGAATTTCTATTATCTACAGACAACTGCTCATATCACTATAGGTATGCTTTGGATGCATCTTCTCAATAGACAACTTATGCAAAATGTGTGTAATAGTAAATTAGTCACTATCATCGTGCGACATCGTAAAACTATCATTTACATATTTACTCAGGTTACGCTACGCCCCACGATTTTATTTTAGTCCGATCAATGCTCTAGATTGATGAGAGCGGTGTGATGACTGGTACCTGGTACCTACCTAATTATTTTTTAGCTTTTAATACATTATCTGTATCATTATTATGTTTCTTTGCAATAAAACCGTTTAACTTAAAACATTTTTTTTCACATATTTTGTTTTCAAGTTTTTAGTTTTTTATTTCAATTACTTCTAAAGTGTACTGTGTTCTACTTGTCAAGCCCTTTCATTTGATACCCATATTGAGGGGATTGAAATAAAACAGTAATCCGCCATTTTGTGGTGGCGGTCATCTTGGATTTCGAACTTTTTCAAGGTGTACTATATTCTACTAGTTAAGCCCTTTCATTTGATACCCATATTGAGGGAATTGAAAAAAAAATGTAATCCGCCATTTTGCTGCGGCGGCCATTTTGGATTTATAATGATAACGAATATACATAATTGTGTTGTCATCAGAACTAAAGGTGTGCAAAAAATTTCAGGTCAATCGGTCAACAGGAAGGGGATAAAATTTCAAGTACTAGATTTAACTCACACAAGACACAAAGTAAGCTAAATAAAATCGTTTAAAAAGCGGGAAAACGGACTAACGAATTTATTCTTCGAACTCTTTTAAATACCCAAAAGAAGTTGCGGATAACGTATTATTCCTTCACTCATTCAGTGTGACACATCTCCTGTATTTATTAGGCAAGGCAAAACAACATTTGTTAAATTATTACAGAATTCTGCAGAATTACAAAAAAACGTGGAATGTCTTAACGAGCCCAATTCTTGCTCTGATGTTATAGATATACTAGGCCACAAAAAGTTATCTTCGCCCTTCGCAATGCAGAACCCCATTAGCATTCTTTGAATGAATTCATGTACAAATGCTTTATTAAGTCAGTGGCAAAAAGTACATGCAATCTTGCATCGTTACCTCCTACTGAGTCTGCTGCATGCCAAGGCACTTTTAGAACGTTCTATCAAATTCAGCAATACCAAAAGTCCTCAAGATTGGGGTTGGATGGAAACAAAATCGGTTTGCTTCCTATTACTACCAAAAACGAAGCTGCTCCTCAAAAACTATTGAAAACAATAAGCTGCAAGTGTACAAAATACTGCAAAGCCGCATGCAATTGTAAAAACACTGGACTAACATATACCAATGTCTAAATATATGTAGACGACTTAGATCAAACCTATGAACCCGAAGAGAAGGTATTAGCTTTTTTGGAACACGATAAACACAAGGAGGCTAGCCCTAATAAAGACGATGCAGAAGATAATGAAACCGACATGATATTCGCAGTTTTATTGACGCTATGGACCATTTCGAACCTTCAACTTCGAAAAAATCCAAACTAATGTAATGCATTGGTCTTAGAGAAAAAAGGAATTAGAAGTAAGTTAACCAAATAAATAAAAAGTGGATTAGGCCGATTGCGGACTCCACTTTAAAAAATTCATCAAACCCTCTACCGCAAGGTGGTTGAAAATTCTTGAAAACGGTGTCTATGTTGGTCCGATAATGTACAAAAAATTTCAGCAATCTTTGAGTAATTAACGATCTATTTATTTAATCCTTGCTTAACAATTGTGCAATTTTTTGTAAAATCCATTTAAAATTGGAAAATTCGCTTAAAAATTCAAAAAACTATGAAAAAATGATATCCCGTTGGAATTTTTGACAAATCGCAATTTTGGACGATTTTATGAGGTTTTCTACGCGTGAACCTTTTTATGCGTGACACAAATAAACAACTTTAATAATAAACCTTGACGATTGTTATTAAATACTCTTAAACACAATTAAGGACTGAAATATTTTTTTGTTGGAAGTACTACTATTAAAGTTGAACCTCTGTTGATCACTGTACGACGTATAATACGCCTTCATGAATTAAAAAAAATATATCTTGGCTTTTGGGCATGCTAGGGCAAACTTTTTTTTAAATTTGTAAAAAATTAGCAGCTTTTTAGATGTGCAAGAGCCGATTCTCTAAAGTTAAAAGATAACAAGATATTTGTTTATTTATGTCGGGCATAAAACGGTTCACGCGTAGAAAACCTCATAAAATCGGCTGAAATTGCAATATTTCAAGAATTCCAACAGGACATCATTTTTAAATAGTTTTTTGAATTTTCTAAATGAGTTTTCCAATTGTAAATGGATTTTACAAAAAATTGCACAATTGCTAAGTAAGGATTAAGAAGAAAATAGGTCGTTAATTACTCAAAGAGTAATAAACCGATCTTACTGAAATTTTTTTTACATTATCAGAACAACATAGACACCATCTTCAAGAACTTTACGCACCAAACACTCTACCGCAAGGTGGTATGGGAACGAGCGCATAATGGTAGTAACCACCGATAGTTGTAGACATTTCCGCCTATAACTCCAAGAATATTAATACTACGTAAAAATGTGTCTGAACCATTTCGATGCAGAATTTATTTATCTTTAACTTTGAAAACCACCTTTTTTTTCGTAGGACCGTTCAGAACCGAGATATTTGCAAGAAAATGATTTTGAACGATATTGCCTCAAATTGGGATGTTCCGGTGGGGCCGGCGTGGGGGAAAAATTAGTCTGTCTAAAAGAGGCCTATAATGAATAGGTTCCAACAGTAAAATCTTTTTCCCGATTTAAAACTATGTTAATCTACCTACCTGTCGCCTGGCCAAGACGAAGAATCGTCAAAGATAGTCTACTTTCCCGAACATTCTTTGTTTACATTACAACGTTTATAGGTTATATTTATGTTATTCGACCTTATATATATAATATCGTACCGAGAAATTATACAATATTTATAAGATAGGATTCACTGTAAAGTAATAGTAGATGAACACAAATAGAATAAAATTTTACTTACATTACAACTTCCGTCTCTTCTGCTATGTTAAACACGCTTGTCTTTGTTCATAAATTCGGCAACATAAAAATATGCCCACATTGTCCACAGACGGCAAATTTAAGGAAGTAGTTTTTCAAATCTCATATTACTCATTTCGCATTTAACGGAACACGCAGAAAAAATCTTTAATATGCTATTAGATAAATGCGTTATTACACCATACTATGAAACCGATGACGTCACCACCAATCATAGCTTGATCTGAATGCTTGTTCAGTTATTCGAATTTAATCTTATTTATTTGATATACGATAAAATGTTGTTTAAATATTGGGGACTGCTTTAATATAACATGTACTTCATGTTAATAACATTAAAAAGACAAATTTAAGCCTGCGGCCACTTCGATTTCTCTTGATGCATAAATCACGTTATAAAATGATTTGTTCAATAAATATATTTTAATCTTTAAGTGGCAACAGATTATTGGGTAGTTTGTAGTAATTCTCTTTATATTGATTGAAGTTTAGATTGCCCATAAAAATAACAGTAATACTCATAAATTTTCTCATATCAAAAATGGTCCCATTCGACAACCAGATCTGCAATAAAAACGTTTCAAATATAGATCTCCCGTAAAGATATCCTTGTTTTATTTCGAATGATAAACAATTTTACAACATTTTTATAAATCATTTCCACTGAAGGAACATCGACGTGGCGCTTGGACGTAAGCATTACCTACTAAAAAGATATTTCCCTATTTTCTTGTGGTAGTAAGTATTATATATACGGGTTTAAAATGGCATTACGTGTGCGCCGTAAAAGGCAGACGCGCCTAAAATATATTGTATACCATACAATTGATGGATTTGAAAATTTATTTTGCTCATGGTTTACTAACTCCGTAAATGACAGAATTTTATTATAAACTGGAATTTATCAAACACATCATTATATCCTAACGGTCGAAAGTTTTCCATAGAACCACAATCTCATAATAGTCCCCATAATCTATTTGATCTAATAAGATTTTTTTTACATCTGAAAATGATTTGTAACGTAATAAGCAATAAAATTAATGTTGTCATTAAATAATTCTTATATAGCGAAATATTCAATTCGATTGTCAATTTTTTAGAAGTTGTTCAAATAAAAATTTAAATCTGTTGTTGGTATTATCGCAATTTTTTATTTCGTACCAATTGCACCTCCCCATATTTATGGGTGGGGATGTTAAGATGGTACCATTCTTAGATGGATTTAAACTTTATTAACTTGTGGTGTGGACACTTTTGGCATTACTAGCGACTGACTTAGTCTTCAAGGTTTGTAAATACAAAATAATAGGTTCCTCGTCGATCTTTCAGTATATGCAGTTTCGATTTTGTCGAGGTCACTTTTGAGAAAATTCCGGAAAGTCAATAATACGAGAAATTTATTGTAATAAGTTGCTGGGAATATTTTCGGATGGAAATTTTAGTAAGTAAAAGTACATTAATCAACTGTTTTAAATTGGGGCAACTATGCCTTGCGGTGACAGAATTATTAAAAAATGAAATAGACTCGTTGATTAATGTCCATTATGTGCAACTTTACTACAAACTTTCATATAAAGCTATCGATCGGGGTTAAAGTTCAACGTTAAAAAGGCCCTTACTTTACAAGAACGCATAAAAATGCATTTTAATATGGAAACTATAAAAGTCAATATTGGGATTCGGTAAAAATTAGACGATTTTTAACGCTTAAAAATTAAAGGCAATTTATTTAAACGGGGGCAGTGATTATAATTCACATTTCAGAAGTTATGTTAAAAACATTGAGGTTTGTTCATTCCTGATATTGTTAAACTGCCACCATTTAAATTTATAGGACGAGAACCACTGTCAACAGCTGCTTTTACGATAAGTCCAGATGAAGCACCACTTTCAAGACATATACCTTCCACATCCACGTAGTGGATTGGAAGTATAGTAATCGTAAAAAAAAATGTTTTTTTTTTCTTGAAATGGGTTTAAAATGTCATGAAACGTCGAGATTTTAAATTCGAACGAAAAAAAAAAAGAAATTTCTGCTTGTCTGTTTGTCGGTCTGTCTGTCTGTCGGTCTGTCTGTCTGTAACATTTTTTTTGTCCGCACGTTTTCTCCGGAACGCTTTAAGATATTGACTTGAAATTTTATACACGTATATATTATAACGAGATCTGGAACTGGATTGTTTTTTGAACATATCAGGTGAAGGGTTTGGGGGTAAATAGTGGTATATAGAGATAAATAGGGGGAAATGAGTAAAGAAAGCGATTAAGAGTACAGAGACTTGAAATTAGGTGTTTGTAGTAGAGGTCAAGGCCTCAAAATTTTTAAAAATATTTTCCACACCCCCCCCCCCCACTTCATTATTAAAGGGGTTGATAAAATAAAATTGAGATACTCACTTGAAATTTGGTATAGGTATATATCATAATTTCATCAGGAACTATATTACCTTTTGGGATTATTCCGTTTAAGGGTTGGGGGTTAAATAGGGGAAAATAAGTAAAGCAAGCTGGTAGCAGTACAGAAATTTGAAATTCGGCATGTGTACCAGAAAACAAGGCCTTAGATTTTTTTAAATATTTTTCAACCCCCACCACCCATACCTACTCTATTAATAGACTTGAGCTATTCACTTGAAAGTTGGCATACGTACGTATTATAACGGCATCTGGAACTAAATTATATCTTGAGATGATTCCGTTCAAGGGTTGGGGGTTAAATAGGGGTAAATAAGGGAAAATAAGTAAAGCAAGTTGGTAAGAGTACGGACATTTGGGATTTGGCCAACATACTAGTAGCGAAGGCCTCAGTTTTTTAATAAGATTTTCCACGAAAGAAATGATTTATTTGTATTTGGCCAATTAAATATTTCTTAGTGGATACCAAGGCATTTATTTGAAAATGAAATCTAAATATTTATTTTTGTCAAATAAATCAAAATACTCATGAGTAAGAAATATTTGTTTCTGAGCAATAAATATTTTCTTGTCATAAACAAGGCTTCTTATAACATTTCTTGGATTTATTTGTAGCGAACAAATATTTATTTGTAATAAATAAATATTTCTTTCTCAACAACAATCCTTGTTTTGATTCAGCTTTAATGATATTGGTGTTGATAATTTGTTGTTTAACTGGTGTCTGCAACAAACATTTATTTATTTTTAAAGTTGACATTATTTTATCTTTTGCATAACTTGAAAAACAAACAAAACCAGAGATCTTTTGTCAGAAAATTATTAATGCAACAGGGATAAATATGGCGACCAAAACGTTTAGTTGAACTTTTTAGTTTATTTTATTATCGAATAAAAATATTTTGATTGGAATATATGAGTTGTATAAATATTTCTAGATCTGATGTATCTAAATTTATACGTATATCACGCAAATATACTTCTGATCGTTGAATATGTGAGATTGCAAGTGGAGTAATGGCGGCCTCTAGCTTCGCTTTTCGGCTTCTTCATGTGCATACCTTCGGCGCAAAGCCCCATATATGAATATTTTGTTGTCAGAAATAAATATTACTTCCTAGAAATAAATATTTATTTCACACATATTATGATTGACTTTGTGCTAAAATATTTATTTCTAGGAAATAAATGTAATGGTTAGATGTTTAGATGTAATAGATTTGGGAGAAACAAATATATTTCTCTCAAATAAATCTATTATTATTGATTAAATGATTATGTGGCATATTATTTTTATTATAACAAAATAATTATTTGGGTGCAATAAATATATATTAAATATTTGTTAAATTGAAAAAAATAAGCCTTCTTTCACATGTCAAGCCCCATATTTTCCTCAGTGTATAAACATTGTCCTATTGGATGTTCAAAAATTACATAAAAACTTCAATAATCCGGCGAAGAGTGTAATGTTTGTAAAATTTATTACAATATGTAGATCTCTGCCATTCCAGAACTATTCCAACTAGTTTTAAAATAAAAATGTGCAGTTATTTTTACGGAACTTGTAGAAACTAGTGTAAATGGAAAAACCAAGGACTGGTTTATTTGAAATGAATATTCGTATTCGTACACCCATTCTAGTCAATTTCCCTAGGAGGAATAATAAATACAATATAATTTCAATATCAGAAAGAATGTTCGCATTCGATATGTATTTCACATTTCACTTCTGCGACTTCTCTATTGAAGTCGAAGTCGAGGAGTGTTTTTAGGTCCCCGAAGGACCCTAACATGAAATAGAATCCCTACAGTGGCACCCACTACAGCACAGATACAATCAGGACTCAGAACCCAGTCACATGTCAATAACAGACATGTCAAACGGGGTCAGCCGTATCAATATAAAATATAGAAATGCCCCGATTCGCAACAGGAGAGTGATTCGCTGCTTCCAGATGGAAATTTTTACTTGTGTATCCACTTTTATTCTGACAGTCAATATATGCAGGGTTTTAGTTCAGTTCATAAAGAGCAAACTGTCGATGGCGACGCAGAAGACATTGTACGATTGCTAGATCCAAAATAATAATAATAATAATAATAGTAATCATAATAATTCTTTTGAAACATAAAAAATATGTTTCAATACAATTAAAGCAAACAAATAATAATTCACTTTTAAATAATTCTAAAGAATTAAAAGAATTCATAAATTATCCATAGACACTACAACCATATGTTGTCGTCAAACGATTAATTCAAAGAACAAATGCATAAATAAATACAAAATACTAATGTAGTAAAATAAAGGTAAACAAATTCAAACGAAAACAATTACAGACAGTCAGGCCACTGTTGTTTTCTCGAAGGAAAAGCCCGTTTTCAAAAAGAAGAAAAATTTATTTCACTGAGAACTTAACAGTATGAAATACAAATTAAGGCTGGTCCATAATACATATTGAAACAAAAGGTAAAGAATCTGCAAATATTTTAACGTATTTTCTTATCTATTCTAAAAGCCTCTTATACTTTTATAAGTAAATAGTGGGCGGTTATGTAACTCCTTCCTCCTTAATAGAAGTTTATTTATTTATTTTTTCTTTAATAAAATTAAATTTTGATTTCATTGTCTTGATTCATTTCTAGTTCCTGTTTCTTATTGATCTTTCTTTTGCTTATTAAAGGATTTACAATTTTTATAACAATAAAATATATATTTATTGAATTTAAGAGTAAATACAATATTATGGTAGTTATACTAAGGTTTCTGGTAAAAGTTGGATGTTAATTTCTTCTGTCCTAACTTTTTGTTTTTTTTGGGATGTCGATATTATTTATTAAGATCGGTTTCACTTTTCTTGTTTTTAGTTTGAAATTTTGTATTTCAACACGACAATCTGGGTCAAGTTCAATTAAATAGCTACCTGCATGTAAATTTCTATTATTTTTTATTTTATTACAAGTTTCAGTAACAATTCGAGTTTCGTGTATTATTGCAATAGAATTGACGTCGTTTATTTTATTGATTAAAGATGATTTTACATTAATTTATATTAATAAAGTATAGACAAATAATTGCATTTGGGTTTGCATGTTCTTTCAAAATCTCGATAATACCCTTTTTGTTACCTGGAAAAATGTTGTAATATTTTACTTTGTTACCATCCAACATATCCTGGCGATATTTATTGTTTGGATGAGGTCCTCTATTAACGATAAAATGTAGTGGTTCATTTTCGTATAGGAATAACTTTATTTTGTCTGTCTGTACTTGTATGTACTTTATTTTGTGAATTTTCTATTTCAATATTTTGTCTTAGAATTTCCAGGGTTTTTTCTGATGTGGTGTCTGTAATAGAGAGTAAACGAAGCTCTTTAGGTAGTTCCTTATCATTCAATGCTGATTCTTGACTAGTCTTCAAAACATTTCGATAGATTGAAATTTACATTTCCAGGTTTATTGGTGCTATCGCCACGATTTTTATTTGATATCAAAGTTTGATCAAAATCAAATCTGTACGTTCCATGTGCATTTATTTTATATTTTATTGAATTCATAAAAGTTAAAGGTACAGAAAATATCTCCATTTTTATAATAAAGTTGGTGTATTATTTTTTTCTATTCCGTATTACAGCGAGATAAGCGTAAATTTTCCAAATTTTCTTTTTAAGATTGTCTAAACATTTATCTAATTCTATATACATTTTTATTTTTTTGATAAAATTAGTTTCTGTTTCATCGACTTGTTTAGTATCTAACAGTTCGTAAAATGTTATTTGAATTGGATTTTCCGAGATGTTTCTCAGTGTTGTGGATGCAACATGATAATTTATATTTACTAGTGCTGAAGGCATTTCTAATTTATGAAAGTATTGATGCTTTAATACACCTAATCCAGATTTAAGTTTTACTGGTAAAGAAACGATTTGTTGTGTTCTGCCGGGTACAACAATGGTATATGGCTTTTTTAATTTAGTTTTTGGTTTTGTGTTTTCTTCTTTAGTCCTTATATAAATAGGTATTTGTTCCTTTTGTGTAATGGCTTGTTCAGCATTTTTTTTTTATTTCGCAAATTGAAAGTGCAAGTATAAATTAATGGATCTGCAAAATATCAGAATCTTATTCGCACGTTTAGTATCTTAAAAACTATTACAAATTTCCATCTCGCGAAAATGGGGCGTGGCCAGGCGCTACGTCACTATACGCATAGACTCGGCGATCTCAATAGACTTGATGCTCCTTATTGGTTATAATTATAAGTGTTTTCGAAGTATTGTTTGTTTTGCTTACTACTTGACAGTAGGGGAGTACAATTTGGTGAAATGTCAAAAAATTACAATTTTCTCTCGCTCCTGCCAGAACGAATTTTCGATTTGGACCCTGCAATTTACGATTATAATTCATCGCCGACTTTCTCCTTTCCGTAGACATATAGAACGAACTTCCACTCGACGTATTTATTTAGTTACCAGCGTTTAAAAATTCCATGTTTTTCGACTTTTCAGGTTAAATTTTAAAGGTCCCAGAAAGCCATTTTTCTTACGTCACTTGCGTATAGTGACGTCACAAATGAGCGCTCGGTTTTTGCAACTATTACTAAATTCAACTCCTTATATCTCGAGAACGGAAAAAGTTAACAATACGAAATTTTAAGTGTATAATGAGAATATCGAGTACTATATGAAAAAGTATAAAAACCATATACTAAGAATATCATGGAACAAGCCCATTAGCATATCATTAGACAAGTCCATTGTGGCATTAAGTTGTTGTAATAAATCAAGTCTAATAAGACCATCGCGTCGTAGTTACTTGAAAATTAAGATATTAAATTTATACATTATATTTGAATCTATGTTGAGCATTAAATTAATTGGACTATTTATCACTTCATTATGAATTGATGTTTTTTTTTTTTTTTTTTTTTTTAATCACTTATTTAACGTCGGCCTATTTCCGCTACCAAGGCCAATCACCGACGCCAGGAGACGAGCTACCCCCAACCTGGAAATTTTGCCGAACCTCTTCTCTATCGAAGAGTAGGGATATTTTACTTGCCTAACATTTAATAGACAAGGGACCGACTGCTTTACATCCCCTCCGAAGGATGGTATATCCGCTATGTAACCCCCGCCTAAAGTTACATACCTTCTACGCATGCGCTGATATACAAGCCGTTAGAAGATGGAGCGAGAACGCTGTGTTTCCCTGGAGAGACTGACCCATCCAAGTACTAACCGCGCCCGACGTTGCTGCATTTGCGTATCGAAATACGAGTATATGCAGACGTCTCTACGCTCGCTCCATGAATTGATGTTGCATGTGCAGTTTTTACTTGGAATGGTTCATTTTGAATAAATTTAGACAAAATTATATGCCAATGCTCGTGATACAAAGCTACGTATACTACCTGCATCCAATAAGAAATTTGAATCAAGTTTTGGAAGGTGTTTAAGTCCCTGTGTTGTTTGGGGGAAGTTCGTATAACTTTTGATTTTGTTCAGCCTCAGTTTGATTTGGTGGTGTCATAACTGGCATGGTGTCAAGACTAACACTCGGATTTTGATAATAGAAGTTATCATAATAAGGTTCGGACTCCATAGGGTAATATGGATAAAATTGTGAATAATTTAGGGGAATATTTCTTGTTGTTCTTGTTCACAATTATAAGTTTCATCTATGGACTTACTTACTTAACTTGGTAGTTAACGTATGTATTTAGGTGAGTTTGATATTAGCTAACTTCTCTTTTTAAAATTATAACCTTATTTTTCTTGACTAATGTCAAATATGTGTTCTGTTCAGAGACAACCCACAAATTGTATTGAACCTTTAAAAATAGTATAACTATATAGGTTTTGTATTTTTTTAACAGTAGGTATATAAATCACGCTCATTTTTTAAATTTTCATGTATTTTTTAAATGAAAATGCAAAAATTTAATACATTATTCATCGTGAAAAACTGCAACCGCAACTCGGAAAATTAACAAGTTACAGAAGCAAATCCAAGAGACAAAAATTGTTTAGAAATTTTCAATGCATGCGTCTGAATTTTTAAAAATTTTAGAATTACATACCTATTTTTAAAGCACTACAATTTTAAAGAGAGGGGTAGTTTTTCTTATTTTTCCGGATATACTCGGTGAAAACGCACTTCACGGAAAAATTGCAAATAAAAAAAGTCTTGTATTTCGATGATATATTCACCTGAATTTTTCAGATTTTTTTTTCAACTTTTCCCTTCTCCCATTTTTACGAATTTTCGAATGGCCATATCTCGAAAAATAAGCATTTCTCGAAAAAATTGACCAGATTAAAAACATCTTATTTTGGGTCAAAGAAGGTGACCATATTATTTCTTTTTTCAGTTTCGACCTAATTCTGCAAGTTACGGAACCCGGGATAAAAGGGGTGTTTTCTGCCGATTATTTCCTACTCTAATCTTTGCTTCAAATTTTTTATTAACATCATTACAAACGCATTGCAATAGGTTTCATCAAAATCCATTCACTAACACTTAAATTAGAGGTGAAACACCCTGTTGACTGCTCTAAAGATGCTAAAAGTTAAATATCTCGAGTTCAAATGGACGAATATTCACTTTTTTTTTAATTAAAGTTCTCGCAATTCTCATTTTTTACTTATAAAAATTTTTCAAAATTGCCGAGAGAATCTGTTTGTTGTCATTTGGTTTATAAATAAATGCCAAAAAAGTGGCCAAAATGACTTTAAAAGATTTTATTTAATGTCATGAAAGCTGGGGTCCAGTTCTACATTGTGAAAAAATTATCCATTTTGGACAATGGCACAAAATGGCAGGCAGTTCAAATTTCAGATAACAGATTCATTTGTGTCCACAAGGTTCAATATTTGGGCTTCTAAATTTCAGGATGTCCTGTTTTCAATAAAAGGTATATTTTCTAAAAGTTTGAGGACGATCGGATCTCTTGACGTCTCCGGGCGTTAAAATAAGAAAAAACGCTTTTTAGCCAGTTTATTCCATTTTGTACATTATGTACGTACTCAAATGACACAAAACCAACGCAGATTGGTTGGAACTTTAACTGCGAAGATTTTTGGTTTTTAGTTTGTCCGGATCGGACTCTAGAACCAGAGATATTCACTTTTTTACTTAAAAATGCTGTTCAAAAAACAAAATTGTTCATAAGAAAAAACGCAATAGGCTTTGGAAGTTCAAAACTCAGGTGATACCCCAGAAGGTACGAAATAATATTGCTGTTACAAAACTATACACATCAACGTCCTTTCTTACTCCACTAATAAGGTACAATTAACCGAAGAATGGGATTTTTTTTCAATAAAAAAAAAATGTTTAAAGTCGTCGGTTAAAGATGTTTCTTACAAAATGAGACAGTCAGAACGACAAAGAGATAATAATTTTAGTTTTACTAATTTCTCCCCTCCATCACGAGAAAACTATTCTTCCATTTTCCAATGTGTACATTTCTTATTTTCATTTAGTATCCCAAACTCCATACCAAGTTAATTTTAATTTCAAGTACTCAACACATTATAGATATTGTTTGCGTTTTCTTTAATAATAGTACAACATAAAATAGTTATTTACAATAATAAAACTAAAAACTTTAAATTTAACGATATTACTTTCTTTAATGTTCCAATAATGCTTTTATGATATATTAGAACAAATTCATCGTAAAAGTAAACGATCAGTAGAATTATTGTATTTAAAAACGCCATTTAAACAGAATTAATGATTATATTACCCATTTCAGCAAAGTTTGTGATATTCGTATACATTACATAAAGTAATTAGGTTTTATGCATTAATAGAGTAGAAATGAAAATTTAAATAACTACTTTTCTTATTCAATTCGCATTGACGGTAACACGTATTTGGATGGACTAAAGATGGATCGTGATATATTATACCGGGTGATTTTGTGAAAACAAACCACCTTTATTAACTAGAGTACCGTTAAAGATTTTTTTAGCAATAAACGGCATTTTCTTGAATATCAGAGGGGGCATATTTTAACGAAAAAAGGTGCATGTGATCCAAAACTCACCCACAGCCATCCTCAGTTTATAATTTCAAATGACACTCCTAATTTTTTTCATTGATTTCTAATAGCAGAATTTTTTTGGGATGCAATTGTAAAAAATAGTGTGACCTTGAAGAGGAAAATTTTTGAGAGAAATGCAAAAAAATGATTTTTTATAAAAAAGTGATAATAGCCATAAAAATCTTGGTAATGTGATATTACATTTGGAAGGCGTATACTGGCAATTGCCGGCATGTTAAAAAAATCCCCATTACCCTAAACTACTCCCACTTCAAAATGATTTAATGTGATATCAACTTATTATTGAACTTTTAGGTAATTATTATTGTAAACATGATAGTGGCGTGTGTGAGTCGGAAAAAACGCGAAAATGATAAATATTTTGAGCCGGAATGAAATTACCTCCCCCCCCCCGTTTTCGAGGATGCTGAACACGATGGCGGTGTCAGAATTTCTCTTTGGAGTTGCACTACCCCTCAAACAGGCCAAAACCCATCCCCTAGAGGGGTTAAACGCGATTTAATAGGTTTCCCTTAAGAAAATAGTACTTTCCTCCCGTTTTCAAGGATGCTGAGCACGGTGGTGGTGTTCTTAATTGAGTCCGATCCCTACTAACCCCTCCACCGGCCAACACTCGCCCCCGAAAGGGGTAAAATTTTTTTCTCGGATTATCAGCGGCAAATATATTTTCCCCCCCGTTTTCAAGGATGCTGAGCACGGTAGTGGTGTTCCCCATCGCACAATATAATTGCTCGTGTAAGACTGGATGTTCGACAATATGCACCTGCGTAAAACTAGGTTTAACATGTAGTGCCTTTTGTAAAAATTGCCGGGGTGAAAATTGTACAAATACAACAGTAATTGATGAAAAAGGCCTTCCTGAATCCGAATGTAACGAGAATGAAAATGATAATGAGGAAATATTGATAAATCTTGTACCGGAAATTCACATGAGTGAATCTGATACAGAAACTGCTGACGAGGTCTGTAATTTGGAAGACTGCGATGTTCATTTCGAAGAGTATCAACCTTGTAATTCTATTTGTAAGAGGCGTAGGTTAAATTAGTCGAGATAAAGTATAAACGAAAAATATATTTTATTGTAAGTGGACTTTAGCTTTAAGTAGTATAACGTTATATTTAGGTATCAATTATTGTAATTTAAGAAAGGACACTGTAGCAATTTGATTTCATGCATCGTAATAAATGTTCACAATTATTTATATGTAAAAATAAAAGTATTTAACAATTATTCAACTGGCGGTATTTGATGATATTTTTTCAGATGAACGGGAACCAAAGGACATTACAACCAAGAAAAGAAATAAGATTATTCTTCCCGTAAACAGCAACCTCGAAAACGGGGAGTGGAGGGAAACATATTTTCCGAAAAAAAAAAAAATTACCGCTCTCGGGGGCGAGTATTGGCCGGTGGAGGGGTTGGTAGGGGTCGGACGCGATGAGGAAGGAACACCACCACCGTGCTCAGCATCCTTGAAAACGGGGGGGAATATATATTTGCCGCTGATAATCCGAGAGAAAAAATTCATCCTTTTCGGGGGCGAGTATTGGCCGGTGGAGGGGTTGGTAGGGGTCGGACGCGATGGGGAAGGAACACCACCACCGTGCTCAGCATCCTTGAAAACGGGGGGGGGGAATATATATTTGCCGCTGATAATCCGAAAAAAAAATCACCCTTTTCGGGGGCGAGTAATGGCCGGTGGAGGGGTTGATAGGGGTCGGACGCAATTACGAACACCACCACCGTGCTCAGCAGCCTTGAAAACGGGAGGAAAGTACTATTTTCTGAAGGGAAACCTATTAAATCGCGTTTAACCCCTCTAGGGGGTGGTTTTTGGCCTGTTTGAGGGGTTGTGCAACCCCAAAGAGAAATTCTGACACCGCCATCGTGTTCAGCATCCTCGAAAACGGCGGGGGAAGGTAATTTCATTCCGGCTCAAAATATTTACCATTCGTCCGACTCACACACGCCACTATGAAACGTAACATAATTTTCAGACTCATAAGCTGTTTTACTAACCTCATAATAAGTGTTCGAAATGTTTACCGTCCCTATCCATACAGTGATACAGCCAGCTTTTGAATTCTTCTCGCACTTTCTGAAGTACGGAACTCGGAATTGATCTACATTCCTACGTAATTTGTTGCCGCAAATCTGCAATTATTTCGGGCGGGGTTTAGTATAAAACTGTGTTACAGTCTATTCTCGCATCTGTTCATTTAAATCTAAATATCGCAATTGTTCCAATGTTATCGTTCTAGTCGAATCTACATAGTATAACTGGTTGCCTACCGTTGCACTCCATGTAGGCCAGGCGTAGCAATGAAATTCGGAAAACCATGAAAACGTTGCTTGCAACGTGATGCTACTAGCAACGCGGAGGACGTTCGTTAATTTCTTAGGGAAGCGAGTTTCTAACGTCCGGTTATAACCTTTTCAAGACCGTTATTGTGGATTGAACTTATTGTTTTGTTAATGAAAATACGAAAGACGATATTATGTGCCGGAAATAAACGTATTTAGGGAGATTTTCATGAAGAGGTTCCGTCATCCTTTGATTTTTGACAGAGGTTTCCATCTTGGCCATTTTTGGTGTTTTTTTTTCCGTTTGCCTGCCGAAGATAAGTTGTGTCGCTGAGCACGTGTATAGCAATTTCGCATATTGTCACTACAGTTGTTACTGATTGCATATTGCTTTAAAATGAGTTCTAACATTGATTACTTAAACAGAAAAGCAGATTCGCGGTTAATGCCACAAAAATTCCTGTCAGATCAATAATTAAAAAGTTGACATTTTGACTCGGGTTGTAGTTGTTGCCATGGTAACTTTAAAACACGCGCGTTTTTTTAAGTTGGATTTAAACACTCTGAGGCGTACTTTAAATAAGCAAAATAGGGTACCAATGAAAAAAATATATTGAAAAACCATATGGAACTCCTCGATTTGATGAAAAAAAAAACAATTAGATGTACTGGTAGAGATTGGGGAAAATTCGCATAAACCAATTATATAACTTGCTGCCGACAATGATGTAAGTAAGTCATCGATTCTGCGAGTTTTAGAGAAAGGAAAATATCATCCGTATAAAGTTAGGTTAATTCAGTAGTTAAGTGATGACGATCCTGATCGAAGGCAAGAATTTTGAGAATTAATGATGAACAGGATGCTAGCATATTTGCAGTTTATAAACAAAAAAAATTGTGTGATGAAGACACATTTCAATTAATCGGAGCTGTAAACATCTGGAACTGTCGATATTGAAGTAGAGATAATCCTCATTGGATGATGGAGGCTCACACACAATTTCTTCAAAAAGTGAACGTTTTGGCTTGTATCACTAATAGTCAAAATTTGAAGGCACACTCAAGGCTGATGTTTATCTAGATTCGTTGGCGAACTTTTTAGTACCTATATTAAAACTACTTTCCAAATGACATAGACAGTTGTATTTGGTACTGACAAGATGGAGTTCCATCGCATTATTCACGTACTGTGAGAAATTACTTAAACGAAGTTAACTCTAACAGGTGGATTGGAAGACGTGGAACTATTGAATGACCACCTTGATATGACCCCTCGTGATGACTTTTCATGGGGGTATTTGAAACCTAAAGTGTATGTTAACCGAAAAAATTTACAAAATAAACCCTGAAGTCATACAAAATGCTATTCGAGAATTCAAAGTTCGCCTTGTTTTTTATAAAGAGGAAACTGATGGTCGTAATTATAAATTAAATTCGCCATTTTCTGTTTTTTTATCGTCGATAATTACGCTTAAAATGAATTAATCCATACATGTGAACCGCTCTGTATGCCACACAGATGACAATATTGTCTCCTAATTCGCAAGCGGCTCCCACTTGAACGATTTTGATGATTCTTTTTATTACAGGTGTCTACCCACAGATGAGCCGTCAATGTTTTCTACATCGTTTAATTTATCACTATCACTAATAAAGACAAAATACAATAGCAATAAAACAAAAAATAACTCTGGCCGTACTTTACGTGATTCCACTTCCAATGCCAAACGTTGCACGGCGTTGTCCGCACCCGAACGCGCATTTTGCAGTACTTGGCGCGCGAAATACACTTTGCTTAGACAAACTTTACACAAATTAAAAAACTAAGGAGTCATTTTAAAGATGGAAGTATCGCCGTTCTTATGCATATTATTGTATATTAATATAATAATAATATATAGAAGCAAATCATCAATATACAGGGTGTTTCACTCAAAAGTCCCCAGGCCATTATCTCTAAAACAAACAAATAAAGATATTTTATTTTTGTAAATGGCAGATGATTGATACCAAAGAAAGGTTTAAATAACGGTGATTAGAATTTTTCCTCAACAGCACACAGAGATGGCGCTGCGATGCAAAACTATTTTTTGATGGCTGGAACCTTGAAACATAAGTCATGTGATTAAACAATAATTTGTGAATAATTTTGATGGTATAGAGAATTTACAAAAAACAAGCCGTTTTGGAGTTACATGAGTTTCTTTCATTAATGCCAGTACACGTGAATTTTGATAAATCCCTATAATTTATTTATTATTTATTATAGAATATTGGTTACCAAACACTTTTTTTCAAGATAAGGAAAGTGATATAATACACTATCATAAAATTATGTTTACCACTTAAGGCCAAACCGGAACTAACATGATGAACCAATATCCATATGTTCCTACATATTACATTTTTTTTTCTAATAACGCTTCTAATAAAACGGCTCCCAAAACTTAAAGTAAGTAAGACAACAAAGAAAATACACACTAATTTAGAATGGGCTAAATTTATATTAACAATTCAGTAAAGAACGTAAACAAAAGTTTTATAAACAAACATTTAAAAACTATCGAAATATTATTAAAAATGAAATTAAACTAATTTCTTTCTTATTAGTAGGTTCTTATTATATTAAATGTTCAAAATTTCTCCCTTCTTCATGAATACACATATTGTACCGTTTCAGTAACTCTTCATTGCAAACTTATTGTAACGTATGTCTATTTATAGCAGCAACACTTGCATATATTTTATTATACAAATCGGCCATATCCTCAATGGGTTCAATGTACACTACACTTTTTAAATACCCCCAAAGGTAAAAATCTAATGGAGTCAAGTCAGGTGATCGTGCTGGCCATCTGACTACTCCATTAGTACCAATCCATCTCTGAGGGTACATTTCATTAAGACAATATTTGACTAGTACTGAGTTATGGGGTGGTGCACCATCTTGGTGAAACCAAATATTCTCCTGGTTATGAGGGATAGTCTCTAATAATCCTGGCAATACATTTCTCACAAATATCTCATATTTTCTTCCATTTAAAGTTCCATGGAATAGATATGGTCCAATAATGTATGAATTTAATATTCCACACCACACGTTAACTCCAAAAGTTACCTGATTTCGGGTCATTCTCATCCATCTAGGATTATTTTGTGACCAGTATCGGCAGTTATGCTTACTCACAACTCCGTTGTTGTGAAAACGGCTTTCATCGCTCCAGAGCACATTTTTTAAAAAATTTGGGCATTCTTCAGAAAGAACTGAAAATTCAGCTAGAAAATGTAATCTTCGTTCATAATCACCAGGCCTTAAATGATGGATCAATTTTAATTTGTATGGATGGTATTTATTTGATTTTAATATTCTATGGCACGAAGATATCGACAGATTAGTTTCCGATGCCAATTTCCGGAGAGAACATTGAGAATTGTTGACAACACTATTTAACACCAAGGCTGTATTTTCATCGTTTCTAACTGGCCTATTTCTGTTACGAATAGTTTTCTTAAAACTACCCCAGTTTCTTAAATTTTTAAACAGCATGATAAATGTTTTTTATCGGGTGTAGGTCTATTTGGAAATCGTAAACAAAACAATCGTTTTGCTTGTCGGGAATTTCTTTTGCATTCACCGTATATTAAAATCATATTTAACTTATCTTCATTGGTGTACCTAACCATTTTTTAAATTTATTTTTTTTTTATTTCCTTATTTGGATTAATTTGCTTTGAATTGTTTCTAAGTACACTATTTTTGTTTGAAACTATGATTGAAATGCACCAACTACAAACTTTGTTTAATAACTGTCAAACTTAAAATTAAATCAAAGCCTACTAATATCTCTTAAGTAGATTTTTCATTACCATTCTAAATTAGTGTGTATTTTCTTTGTTGTCTTATTTACTTTAAGTTTTGGGAGCCGTTTTATTAGAAGCGTTATTAGAAAAAAAAAAGTAATATGTAGGAACATATGGATATTGGTTCATCATGTTAGTTCCGGTTTGGCCGGAAGTGGTAAACATAATTTTATGATAGTGTATTATATCACTTTCCTTATCTTGAAAAAAAGTATTTGGTAACCAATATTCTATAATAAATAATAAATAAATTATAGGGATTTATCAAAATTCACGTGTACTGGCATTAATGAAAGAAACTCATGTAACTCCAAAACGGCTTGTTTTTTGTAAATTCTCTATACCATCAAAATTATTCACAAATTATTGTTTAATCACACGACTTATGTTTCAAGGTTCCAGCCATCAAAAAATAGTTTTGCATCACAGCGCCATCTCTGTGTGCTGTTGAGGAAAAATTCTAATCACTGTTATTTAAACCTTTCTTTGGTATCAATCATCTGCCATTTACAAAAATAAAATATCTTTATTAATTTTAGAGATAATGGCCTGGGGGACTTTTAACTGAAACACCCTGTATATTATTCTGCTACTTAGTTATTTATAAATGTGAGCTCTAATTCTCAGGGATTTTAATTAGTTCGGTTTAATATCAAACATCAACTATTCTTCTAATACACCAGCTTTATTCAGCTAAATTCAATATTTTTATAATATCAGAAAATAAAACCTAATACCCTATTCTAGCTAACTTATCCTATGACAACATTAAACAAATGTAATTACACAAAAAATATGAAGTGAAAATTTTCAAAATTAATACCTTAATTCACTTTCCTCTTTATAGTCTAATCCTTCATTTCTTTTACATTTTTTTTTACGATTGTCTTCTAAAATTTTATGTAACTCAATAATATACAATTACCATCTTAATTCATTTACCACTAACAAACTTTAACTTTGTTCTTCAGCCTCTTATTTTTTTCATTTGTATTCAATTTTATACTTCCCTAACTATATTAAAACTCCAGCTATTTTTTTCACCTTCATTTCGTTTCTGAATATTTTATTATTATACACCAACTCTGATGATTATCTTTATTAATTTTGTTTCACTTCTCTTCCTATTTCTATTCAATTTTATTATTATGCTCCAACTCCGATGATTATCTTCATTAATTTTATTTCACTTTTTCTTCTCGTTTCTATTCGATTTCATTATTATACTCCAACTCTGATGAGAATTTTTCTTTATTAACTTTATTTCACATTTCCTCAATTCAAAATATGTCACTCTATTTCTCAAAAATCAACAACTTTTTTTCCCCGCCATTTTTTTTTTCTAAATTTCCTTTTCTTTTACAATACGCGTTCACTTTTACTAGCTTACAAACTTATACATATTCACATTTCTTTATTCAATTTTGATCTCAATAAAACAAGTGCTGTAGCCAATGCTTAATTTATATCATATTATGTTTAATATTAATATAATGAATAATAACTCATCACTTATGAATTTCATGACAATATATATATTATATTTCGAAAGTAACCTCATTTTTGTGTATTGTATAATAATCCGTAGGTAATGCTCGAATTTTTTTTGGTCTACGGGAAACTTTCGAGAGAT
The DNA here is from genome assembly GCA_963583905.1 of Stenurella melanura. Lineage (NCBI taxonomy): Eukaryota > Metazoa > Arthropoda > Insecta > Coleoptera > Cerambycidae > Stenurella > Stenurella melanura. The sequence goes on along the minus strand of OY757309.1, from coordinate 79,123,848 downwards.
GTGTCAGTTTGAACCTTATTATTAACTTACGTTTGCTTAAGTTAATGTAGTTTAAGTAAATACTTCGTCTGAAATTACTAAACCTAATACCCTATTCTAGCTAACTAGCTAGCTAGCTAGCTGAAATTACTATAATTTCGTGATTTCAGAATTTGTGGAACAGATATATAATATACATGTTATCGGAAGTCAGGGAAAAAATTACTTAGATACATAAAACAAATTTAGTTATAAAGTAAAAGATATCGTCTGGAATATTAAAAGAAAATGTGATTCTACTTGTTTTTATAAATCATCAGTGCATTCCGTAATAAGCAAAAATATCGACATTTACAGTCTCGGGAATGTACTTCCCTAAGAAATATAACATAAATTCTGATAGAGTCGGGTATAGTTTAAGCTGACTTGTGTCATGGCCGCTAAAACGTCTGAACTAAGATTTTATTTGATGCATAAGAAATGCCAGTAGTTCTCAAACAGGTCTCTCCTGTAAGAGAAATGATGTCGCTAAATAATTATTAACAAATAGGAAAGATGTTTGGACTGTAAATAACAGTTGACGATGGTACAGAAAACTGGGTCAAATTGTTAAGATATCGAAAAATTTTATTAAGAAAAAATGCATAGAATAAAACAAGGACCCCATATATCAATTGAAGCAGATATAAGGAAAATAAAAAATTGCAAATTTTACCCCTAGCATTAATTACTAATAAATTCTATTATATATATAAAGTCTATTTCACAAATATTCGATTAGTTTCGACAAAAACTCTATGTATTTTAGTTGAGTAAAAGTATTTGCATGTAAAAAGAGAAACGAACCCACAATATAGTATTTCTGAGAAATCTCAATAAAACATATTTTATGACGGACACTGTAGGTATATAGTCTCGGGCACAAATGAAACTGATAACAAAAAATGAATTCCCCAATTCAGACAATAACAATGAGTTATCAGAAAAAGAAATCAAAGACTAATATCGTTATAGTCCAGCAAAAACCACGGGGAGGTATGGGCATTTCTTGCTAGGAAAATATAGGATCGTAGCATTAGTATGGGAAATGATGTTAGTAAAAATAAAATATTTCATTTAATAACAAAAAAAATCTGAAATCTCTATGAGGAAAACGAAAATAAATTATTTTTCTTTTAGTGGTAATAAATAAAAATTCTGGTTGACGAAATACATATTAAAAAAATTACCAATAATTTTAAAACAAATAAATTAAAACAAGACTGAAAGAAAAACGCATTGACACGTGTTCATAAACACTAAAACACTTGTACACTACACTTGAACAATTTACGACACGTTTTTATAAACAATACAACACTACACCTGAACAATTTATGTACTCGACGCACGTTTCACCATTTCACCATTTGTGTATTAACATAATATAACGTAAGAAAGTCGATTTTATTAGAGATAAACAGACGCTAGTAGTAATAAAATATTTTTGGAGAAAATTAAGTTTAAACAAAACTCGCGGCGCGGTTTAATAAAATAAAAATTTTGGAAGGAAAATTATTAACTTTTAATAGAGCTTAATCAAATATAAAAAAATGCAGAAGTGAGGATCGAACTTGCAACCACCCCATTTACATGTATGCTCGAATATCTCACCGATTGAACTACGCGATACTATGTTCATTCTCTTCTAAAACGTGTAATATGTATATTTGAGCATGAAATATATACCGATCGATCTATCGGTCAGTCGGTCTGTTTGTAACTTACTCTGGAACGGTTTAAAATATTGACGAAGTTTTCATTTAAAGCGATTTGTAGTATGTGAAATCTGGATGTGGAAGTCGTGATTCCTTAGGCAACGGTTTCTTAAATTTATTTTTATGCCGCCTGTTATGTACAAACAAAATACTAGATTGGTCAATTTGATACGAATGTTATTGAACATATTAATGCGACTTTTCAGTATTGTGTCATTTTCATATTAAAATTTTTTAGTGCCTTATGATATTGAAACTAAGTGAAATCTACGTATATTTGTATGTTTTTTTCTTAGAATTATATCAAACATCGTCTTTCAAGGTTTGCTATAGGGCTAATTATTTACCACGTATATTTGAAGATCTCTAGTACTTCCTGATATTACAATATTGAAAATGCTTTGCACAAAACGGTGTTAATTATCATCTTCTCCTTACCCTTGTTTCCCTAAATTGTGGCCCACGGTATGTATATACATATATTCGCAACCTTAAGGGGAGCATTTAAATTTCTAAGCAGAATTCGCCTTCTCCAAGTGTGAGATAAATTTCCGGCAGCCATTTGGGAATACACGAAATTAATTCAGCAATTAGTGAATCAGATAAAAGTAGCGTCAAAGGAAGTAAAAAATATAAGATTTAGCCTGAGATACTGAACCGTGCGGCCTCATAAAAGGCGGCCCACTAAAACGTCGGGATTGACTTTCATTTAAGCACAAGGCTGGCGCACATTACAAAGCAGGTTGTAAAGCTAGCAGGGCTTTTTATAGACAATTATATTGAGGAGCACAAAAGGAGCAGAAAATGCAACACTTTAACGGGAAAACGATATCAGTAAGTCTGCCATAACTCGATATCTCAAGTCGAGCACCTGGCACTGTCCCAGACATTCGGTTTGCCTATTGCAGCATTTTACTCAACTGCATTAGCTTACCCAGTAAAAATCGCTCTATTGGAAACTTCAATCCCGTTGCCGTCCATACCTTTATGGTTATGGGTGCTCGCAACATTCTTATAATGTAACGTCGTGATATGTACAGCTAGTTATTTCAGATTTATTGTGGTTTTCACATGTAACACACAACCGTCGCAGATAAAGTAGTTTCTTTTATCCAAAGTGTTCATGTCGGCAGATCTTAACATGTACCTAAAATAACAAAATAAATAATGCTACCATCTGATCTAAATTCTACACCTTTTTGTACTCATGTTTTCCGCCTGCCATACGTGGTCATGTTTTATTGTGACGTAAAAGTCCACTATTGTCGAAATGAAGCAACAAAAAGCAACGGCTGATTATAAAATTCAATTAAGAAAAAAGTTCTCATATCCAAGATACAGTTCCAGAAAACAAATAATATCAATGTCATAAATTGATATTCTATCTCTTTTTATTTATAATGTCCTAGCCAATATTTTGTGGCTTATGATCTCTTGCAGATCGCTTCATGCAACGTGAACAGCCTCCGAGGGAGGAAGCTGAAAATAGAAGAAATCTTGGAAAGGTACAGCGTCGACGTATTGGCCTTGCAAGAGAACAAACTTTGCCAGGATAATACGGAACTTCGAATCCCAGGCTACGTAGTCTATAAAATACTACGAAGAACCAACGCAGGAAGAGTGGCTCTGCTCGTCAAGAGGTCTATAGCTCATCTCATCTACACGCCGGAACTGGAAAACATGAAAGCCATCACCATAGTAGTTTCAATGCAACGAAACGTCCCACTCAAGATAGATTCCTGTTACCAAGCACCTCAAAATCTTCTAAACCATAATCTGGAGGCCCTCACAATACGGGCTACCCAGACGGTGGCTATAGGAGACTTCAATGACAAACGGAAAGCACGACGGAAACTAACGAGAAGAGTTGCAATGCCGATAGGAGAACTCCCTGAAAATACCATGCAGCTCATTCCAGACAGAAGGAGGGTTAAGAAACTGGTGCAGAGGACGATACTCCCTGAACACCGAAGGGAATACGACCAACTAACTCGAAGAGTTAAAGAAGTCATGCAAGAATACAGACAGAACAGATGGCAACGTCACCTAGAGTCGCAGGACAGAAGTATGTGGGCCACCCAGAACGCTCTGCTTGCCAAGCGAAAATCAGTCCCGCCCGTCTACGGAGAAAATGGTATTGTCTAAACTCGACAGGAAAAAGCTGATGCTTTTGCCGACAGTTTGAAACTGCAGTGTAGGGAAAACTGGACCGATGACGAGGACGAGGACTAGCTGGACGACGTAATACGCAGAGTCAAAAGGTTGCGACGCATGCCAGATGAAGAAATAATCCCCCAACTTCTCCTGAAGAAGTCAGGGAAATTCTGAGAAGCCTCAAGCCCTGCAAAGCGCCGGGGATCGGCGGAATAGAAAACGCAATACTCAAGAAAGTACTCCTTAAAGGAATAGCAGCAATGGTGAACATCATCAACAACATCTTCAGACTACGATATTTCCCCACCCAGTGGAAGAAAACAGACGTCATCGTGATTCCCAAACCAGATAAAAATCTAACCTCTCTTTCAAGTTACAGGCCCATCAGTCTTCTACCGGCGATGAGTAAAGTAGCAGAGATGATCATCCTGAAGAGATTTAAAAACCTGACCGATGAGCTCCGGATCATCCCCGAATGAGCAGTTCGCCTACCGAACAGAACATTCCACCGAGCTCCAAGTACTTCATTTAAAGGAGTACATCACGGAGGATTTCAACCACCGCCAAGTCACAGGAGCGATCTTCTTAGACGTTACCAAGGCATTCGACAGAGTTCGGCATGAAGGTCTCCTGGCGAAGATGTTGTCGATGAGATACCCTGTCGGCATCATCAAGCTTGTGAGATCCTACCTTCACCGGACGCAACCCCGTGTGAAGATTGCCGACAAGTTGTCGAACTACAGGCCCGCTATCCCCACCTGTTAGGTGGGCATACCGCTATCCCCACCTGTTCACCATCTACACCTCCGACATGCCAATAGCCGCAAGGATCTCTTTGATGCTCTGCTCAGACGACATGGCCATAATCGCAAGACTTGCCGCCCGCAACCTCCAGGAAGCAGTATACCTTCTGGAAGAGTGGTGCAACAAGTGGAAAGTCAAAGTCAACGCGGAGAAGAGCAAAGCCATCCTCTCCAAGAGAGACAGGAAGCAAACTTCCATAGGACACGTCTCCACGAACGGCGAGAATATCCAATGTCACGATACCGTTAAGTACCCTGGCGTTATTATGAATCGAAGCCTGACGCGGAGACAGAAAACGGAAGCAATAATACAAAAAGCGAGAACGAGGAGGACTCTACTCTACCCTATGATAGGTAGGAACTCTACCTGAGAAACGAATATATACCACAAGAGGCCGAAGCTCCAAATCCTCCTACCCTTACCCTAGCCCGTGCCGGCCTCTGACACTACAATAAGCGTCTTTGGCAGAACACAATCCTTGTTGTCCCTTGTCCTTGTCCAGTTCACACTTCCTTCCGATGAAATTGCCAATTGGCATCCTGGTCTTCAGAATAGTCAACACCACACAAACCCGTCCAAACTCCGAGAGGCCTCGGCAACAGCCGTTCCCTCTCACTACAGACGAAATACGCTCCCGGGAGCCGACATGCCAGCGAAGAAAGAAGACCAAGACAGAAGAGCGCCAGAAGAAACGACCCAGTCAGCAGGGTCCAACAGCCAGGACCAGGGGAGGTCTGCAAACATCGCCTACACCGTCCGCATTTGCGGGTGAGGTAGGTGAAAAGGCAGGCCCACCCCTTACGAGGCTGGTCCAGCGATGATTGGGGCAAATAGCTCAAGCTCAACCCCTAACCATCCGAGACAGTCATATTTAGTCAAGGATATTAGCACGGTGGTTTTTGAGTTGTTCTAGTCAATCTCCCTTTGCTGCATAGTACCTGTTATCTGTCGCAGCAGCATATTAGGCGCGAGGCCTCATCAACGCCATGGTCAGCCATTAACTCTTTCATAATAATAATAATTATTATCTTTATTGGCCCAAAAGGATAACCCCAATTACAATGTAACAAAAGTCAAATTAAGGGAAGCCAAGTCCGACCCTGTCGCTTAGAATCACCGTATTTAAGACAATAACGTAAGATACTGGCCATAGAAACATCTGTTTTATCTTGCAAACTGATTTACTTAGAGCCCAGGAAACGTGCTTTGTTAACTTTACTCTTTATTAGGTAGTCGACGTTAGCCACTTGTAAACAATAAATTACCATCCAAATTATTTTATGTCCAATTCGCCTTTCTTACTTGCAGTTATGGACACTTGTTAAATACGAGCCCACCGGGGGCTTCTAGTTAGATTTTCAAGACTAAAGCATTTGATAGAGGCTTCCAGGAACATATGTAATAGACCATAAGATAGATAGACCACTTAAGGCAGATTTTTCCCCCATACAAAAGCAAAGTCAGGAACAAAAGGGGTTTTTCTCATCTGTTTTAGTGGTAATAAAAATGTTCAGATAGGCCATATGATAAATACCATGGTCCGTTAGGTAATTTCAAATAGGGGGTACCGTTTAAACTACAGAAGGTTTTAATTGGTCGAGGGTTTAAAGTTTACTGCCCACTTTTGAAACGTCTTTTTTCTATTGAGATAACATCGTCACTTTTGGCTTAACGTCCGATCGGTCGTCATCTACCTACAGGGTATAGTAAATTCTCGTTTTGCGAACCTTTTTCAATTTTAAAGTTTAAGTACATTTGTTTAGTATTTTGCCGGTTTTAATAAGTAGAAAATTAATGTGTTGTAATTGACCTAGGAATATTCGGTCGCGATTCAGCTAAAGATTTGAACTTGCCGCGGACCATTTCATTTCTTAATATTGTGTAATTACTGTTTGTTAATTTATTTAATCGTGTTTAAGTGTTTGTGATTGTCAATTTCATTTGCTTTCATTTTCTTATGTAAATATAGTGGTTTAAGTGTTTTGAGAAATCACGTGTTTTATTTGCTTGTCATGAAATTAAGTTCATTTTATATTCAGTAAAGTTTGTTTGTGAAGTAACCTGGTTTATGGACACCAAAAAGGATAATATCACCTAGAAAGCAAAGGGTAAGCACAGTTTTGATTTCGATGGATATACTATAATATCGACGGAGTCTGCAGAAGAAATTGGGACACTCCGTACTCTGCCAATGGTAATGTCTGATTAAATCATGTAATTAGGGGAATAAAACCCCAGTTATTACAACAGGACAAAGTATACAATACAAATAAGTGTAAAACTTATTACATATACTACTTTAAAATAAATATAGTGTCGAGTAAAAGAATATAGATGTAAATATAAATAAAGCTATAAAAATAAAATCTTAAAAAAAGACATTTTAAAAAGTCAATTTATAAATGACTCATGGCCGTATCTATAAGTTTTTTTTTGGTAAGTATATAAATATCATTGTAATTTCGTATTTTATTAACATTGTGACACATATTTGTAATAGGTGACTTTATTCCAATAGAATATGCTTTATTGTCTGAAAATGTGTAGTAAATTTGCTGACTGTATAATTTCACTCTAAGTTTGTAGATACATATGTATATACATGTGTCTAGATTTACACTACGAAACTGGGCAACTGCGATATCGGATGGTCTACCCTTTCCCTTTAGTAAATGTTGATGTCATTGCTAAGAATTGTCACAATGTTGCAATGTTTCACAATTTCAGCGACGTTATCTAATTAAAGGAGATAATAAAACGGCATTAGTAAATAACTATGAAAGTACCGCCATACACTGGAATCTAATGTTGACACTCAGTCAGGGTCAAACGCAATAGCATTTTAAAATTAAATAAAATTCACTTTATCACGGTACATGACAGCTTTATGCCACTACTGCTTAACATTGTTATGTATGATTTAGTATTATATAAAAGTGGTTTATTTTATTGGGAAAATTATTTTATGTTGCCAGCAGTTAATTGGTTATTTATATTTAATTATTATTTTTTTTAACGTCTTATTTATTTTAACGTCCTGGCGAAGTTTAGCTAAAGCTATTCCACCACTTAACCATCATCATCATCATCATAACAAATTTAATATGGAATTAAAAATACAAAGCATTGCCTCCCCGGATCGAGATCCAGAATCAACCGCACAACCACGTCGCGCAGCGCCGTGGTGTTAGTACGGTTGGGTGGATCACGACCGGTTCGGCTCAATAAAATTAAATAAAAGTTAAAACTCCTGCCACCTGTGGCGGCTTAAAATTAACATTAAAATTTTTTCTTATACCTAAAGAATAGATTTAAAAACACTGAAAAATTAAACACAACAAGAAGATATGGAAAAAAATGAATAAATTTCGATTATTGGCACGGGAAAAACTCAACGAAAAAACCCGTTCGAGGTAAATTTACCCTAACAGTCTGCCCGCCGTTAGGAAGTTATGATTGGGAAAGGAAGATTTGAGTTTTAAATGATTTGAATTTTACAAAACTTCTTGGTCTAAAGTGAATTTAGAACAAAAAATGACAAAATAACAAAAAGGACAAAAGACAAACATATAACAAACACATAGAGAGAAAGGGGGGAAGGTATAGAATAAGAGATATGATGGTGAAAAGTGTGTGATAGAAGGAAGTTTTGGTAAACCACCACTTAACCAGGACGGCGAAATGAGATACGGTCACCCATCCAAGTAACGGACTCTCTCGGCGTTGCTTAACTTCGCCGATCGAGTTCTCGCAAAATCAATCTATCAAAACAAAACATATTTATTTAACATTAAAAGATACATTGCCTCCCCGGACCGCGATCCGGAGCCAACCAGACAACCACGGCACATGACGCCGTGGCGGACGCGAGGTTGGGCGGGTCGTGGCCGGTTCGGCTTAATAAAATTGATAACAAAATTAAAACTCCTGCCACTTTTAGCGGCTTAAAATTAATATTAAAATTACCATTGTTTTATAAAACATTAAAATAATTAAAATTAAAAATATTTAAAATTATCATTTGCACTTCACTGAATTTTGATCTGTTGATGCGGGAAAAAACTCAACGAAAAAACCCGTTCGAGATAATTGGCTTTCCAGCGGTCTGCCTGCCGCTAGGAGAAGTTTATTATTTTTAGAGATTTAGATTTCTTAAATTTTTCGGCCTAAATGGAATTTATAACAAAAAATGATAAAAGAACAAAAAAGACAAAAAGACAAAAACGAAAACAAGTGAAAAGAGAGGAGAGAGATAGAACAGAAAAGATTTGAAAGATACAGTGTAGGGTTGAAGAAAGTTATGGTTAATAGGAGTTTGGCTAGAGAGGTTGCCGGAAGATAGGCAACGCCTGGTATGGTAGGGGGTGTTTTATCTGGAATGGGGCATTATGCATTCTGATTTGGGTTATGTTGCGTGTTAGCGGATTGTCGCCCAGGCGAAAGGAATAAAATTTTTGTGATATTTCCCGGACGTAATCCGCTAGTGGCGTTATGTCGTTGCAACGATCATACAAATCTCTGAGCGAGGTGTACCTGCTCGAGTCTGACATGAGGCGCATAAATTTGTGTTCTAAGACTTTAAGTTTTCTCATTGTCGTGGCCGGGATGCTGCACCACACCGGCGCCGCGTATGTGATGGCCGGCCTGATCACCGCCGTGTACGATAATTTTTTATTGTGTCTGTTGAGTCCGCTACCCCTTGCCATGAGTGGATACAGACTCATGGACGTGAAGTAAACCTTACGTATCGTCTCGTTAATGTGTGTATTAAACGTCAGTCGTTTGTCCAAGTTAACCCCCAGATACTTCACGCACCTTTTGATTGGAATTTGCTGACCCTGGATCGAAATTGACGTTAATATGCGGTTCTCTGTGAACCGGCGCGTGAAGAGTATGGCCTCCGACTTCGCGACGTTGACCCGGATCTTCCACTTGTCGTAATACGCCGTGGCGCGGGCCATGTGCGCCTGGAGCAGCATGTTCGCCGCTTGTGCGTTATGCGAGTGCGCATACATGGCCGTGTCGTCGGCGTACTTGGCAAGCTTAGTATTCGGGAACTCCGGGAAGTCGGATACATACAGATTGTACAACTTTGGTGACAGGCACGACCCCTGGGGGACGCCCGCGCGAATGTCCCGCCGTGTTGAGAGTTTGTTGTTCACCCTGACCTGTAGCGACCTGTCCGTCAGGAAAGAGTGAATCAGTTTGGTTATGTGTACTGGAAAGTTCAGTGCGTTCAGTTTGTGTATAAGACCCGGGATCCAGACGGTATCGAACGCCTTCTCGACATCGAGGAGCACCATGACGGTGCTCTTCCCGAGGTTGCATTGCACCTTGACGTCGTTCACGATCCTGACGACCTGATGCGTCGTGCTCCTGCCCTTTCTGAAGCCGAACTGGCACTCGTCGTCGATGTGAAGCTCATCCTGAGCAGCGTCTAGTCTGATCAGGATGACCTTCTCCACCAACTTGGAGATCGTCGACAGTAACGAGATGGGTCGATAGCTGCCGACGAGCTTCGCGTTCTTGTTCGGCTTCAGGATGGGCACGACCACGGCGCACTTCCACTGGCTCGGCCAGTGTTGCAACCGCAGGATCGCATTAACGATATACGTCAATTGCACAATGCCTTTCCTCGGGAGATGTTTGAGAAACTTGTATTCGATAGCCACTTAAACTGGCACCGTACCTCGCCTCACATATGATGATGATGAAAATAAACAAATTAAACATGCCACACACATATTAAACAGAGCAGGAAAGTATGTGTCTGATTCAAATTTGTCTTTTTATTTGCTAGACATGTATCACATGTTTCTATATGAGAGCCGTCTCTGGCGCCGAGATGATATTCGCGAGCCTTCGATGATTATTATTTGTGGTTAGTTATTAACGAAAAAATGTTCAAGAACATGGTCAAAGGAGTATTAGATCTCGAATGCACGAGGTATACACGTAGTATAAACAAGATATAACTAAAACCATCTAAATGCAAAGAATTAGCATAGTATTTGTCTTTGATCCATTCTGTTTAGTTCCAGATCCATGATTTTACGATTTTTCATTAGCGCTTCGACTATTCCCATTTTTCCATTTTGAATTCCGATTAATTCTCGTACAAATAAAGTCGCCTTTTAATAAGAATCATTTACATACCGTAATTAAAATGTTTGTTTAATTACCAACGGAGGCTCATAATTTGTAAATGGAAACAGATACCAGGAAACTTTTTAGTGCACACCACACAATCAGTTGCGTTAATTGCACAGATAAAAATTGTAGTAATAACGTTTTACAGCTAAAACTTGAACGAAATGAGAACTTATCTGCAAATATTCAGCAGTAAAAATGAATTTATGATGGCCATTAATTAATTAGCTTGCATTTTAAGATAATGCTAGTTTACTACCAATTTGTTTAGCAGGTAACGCGGTTGGTATCTGTGCTGCTGCATTTTTATTTTTTATACGTTATCTTCAAATTTATGTAAGGGGTGGACTGGACTATTTATGTTAATTATAATTATTAAGGTGTAATGTTGATAGCGGGTGTCGTTCCTATAACGGGTGTCCATTTAGAAGTGTTCACCTTCAACATCCAAGGAACATTTTAAACCCGAGCCTGTCGACACGGTCACTTTAACTAAAACTGCACAGCAAATTATACTGACCTATGTTGGCTGCATTAATTGCGACAATTTGACAAGTGACAGTCCGGCTCGCGTTAGTTATTATTTGTGCTGTGCTCGAAAATATAATGTTAACCTATGTGTTAGAAGAGCGAAGAAGGGAAATAGAAAAACCACTATCTAAAGAATCACTACTTCCACATCCTGATTCTCCATTCAAGTCTTTTTAAAGGAAAACATCTTGACTACATTTGCACTCTAGCATGTGTAAATAATTGATTGGTCATAGAATTTCGAGGCAGATGTAATAAAAAATTTTGAGGCGTTGGTTTCTAGCATATACGTTAAAACTGAAGTTTTTGGACTCTTGTTAGCTTTCTTTACTTATTTTCAACAATTTACATCCTCCCAACCCCTTTCATTGAATCGTCGCAATCAGATGTCATTACAATATACGTGTACCAAATTTAAATTGAATATCTCAATTTTATTTTATTAACCCCTTTAATAATGGAGTGGCAATAGGGGAGATGGGGTAGAAAAATATTGTAGAAGAAATTTGAGGTTTTGACTTTTAGTATATACACAAAATCTCAAATTTCTGTACTCATACCAGCTTGCCTTACTCATTTTCCCCTAAATCATCCCAAAATATAATCCAGTTCCAAATGTCGTTATAATACATACGTGTACTAAGTTTCAAGTGAATATCTAAATTTAATTTTTAGCTAGTTTAATAATGGAGTGGGGTGGTGGAGTGGTTGAAAATTGTTATAAAAAAAATTGATGCATTGACATCTAGTACGTATACCAATGCTTTACTTATTTTCTCTTATTTACCCACATTTAACTCCCAGTCCTTCGACGGAATGATCTCAAAATATAATTTAGTTTCAGATGTAATTATAATATATGCGTGTACCAAATTTGAAGTGAATATCTCAATTTTATTTTATCATGACATTTAATAATGAGGTGGGGGTGGTGACGGAGATGGAATATATTATAAAAATATCTGAGGCCTTGGCCTCTAGTATATAGGTACACCAAGTCCCAAATTTTTGTACTTTTACTAGCTTGCTTTGTCTATTTTCCCTATATATATCCCAATTTACCCCGAACCTTCATCATCGGATCAGTTGAAAAAATAATCCATTTCCAGATCACATTATAATACATTTGTGTACAAAGTTTCAAGTCAATATCTTAAACCGTTCCAGATGAAACGTGCGCACAAAAAAAGTTAGAGAGAGAGGCAGGTAGACAGACAGACAGATCGACCGACAGACATAAGTTTCATAACACTCTAAATATACCTAAAGAAATAAAAACAATAAACAATTTTAATTATTGATTGATAATATAAAATATACTACTAAGAAATGAAATTAAAGTAGATATACAAGTGGAGAATTATTTATGTCTAATTGATCGTTAAGTCAAATATTACAGTTTTTGTACCTATTAATTTCTAAGTTCTCAAGTAACGTCAATTTTTATCCCTTACCACCTGTATGAAGGATACCAAAATTGTCATTAAATTAGTGCTTTTTTTCCAAGAGGTGATTTGTAAGGGTAGAATTACTCAAAAAATATTTTTTTTATGTTCCATTATAAGTTTTTTTAAATTTCTACCTGTTTGTCCCACACATATCTTAGAGCAAGTCCCACAAGTTAGCTTATACACTCCCGAAAATTCTTCTTTTTGTTCTTATCTTTATTGTTTTTAATAATAGAGCCTAAAGTATTACTAGTTTTATAAGCTATATTCAGACCTTGCTTCTTAAAAAAGTAGTAATCTTTTCTGACAGGTCGCCAATGAATATTAATGACCTAAAATTAGATTTTGAATAATCATGATCTTTATAGGTCGGATATACTGCATTTACCGCGTTATTGTACCGTTTTTTGTGCAATAAGTTATCTATAAAAGAGGCTTGAAGTCCGTTGTTAACCGCGATTTGCTTAATTAAGTGTAACTCCTTATTAAATTCGTAATCTGATAATGGAATATTTAATAGCCTATGTAACATACTATGATATGCTGCATGATTATGCTGTCTAGGGTGTAATGACATGTAATTTGTCGTAGTATCAGTATGTGAAGGTATATGGTAAATGGAGAATTGGTGTGTGTTGTCAACTCCATTTATTGTTAAATCTAAAAAAATAAGTTTATTACCACTTTCTCTTTCCACGGTGAATTTAATATTCAAATGAAATGAATTAATGTAATCTAAAAAACTATCCAGTTGTCTTGTAGTGCCTACAAAACAGGTTAAAATATCGTCTACCTACCTATACCAATACAAAAAGCCTTTATGCAGGTGCATATTTCTATGAATAATTTGTTCTAGATCATTCATAAAGATTTCCGCTAACAGGGGGCCCCCTGCAAATCGCGGTCAAAAACGGATTTCAAGCCTCTTTTATAGATAACTGATTACTGACAACCATCGTGTTAACTTCTCCGGTAATAATAATAATATTAAAAAATTTAATTTCCGCAAAGCTGACTATCCTAACTTACACGCTGAACTTTTAACAACCGATTGGTACTTCCTAAATTCGTGAACTGACGTTAACTTAGCATGTGAAATATTTTATGAGAGACTGACAAACATATTTGATAAGCATGTGCCAACTTTTATTAGCTATAAACGTAATTATCCATCCTGGTATACCCCTGCAATAATCAACAATATCAAATTAAAAAATTACTACCTTAAAAAACACAAACAAACAAAACTAGATGTACATTTGGAACAGTTTAAACAGCTAAGATCGTTAGTTAAATCAGACATCCAAGTAGCATATAAATTATACCTCAATAGAGTTGAAAGTAATGTTAAAAATGATTGTAAATATTTCTGGAATTATATTCATACAAAAAAACAACAATCTAGAATACCAGGTAAAGTAGTTAATGACGATATAGTTTTTGATGGTCCTCAACCTGTTGTTGATGGATTCAGCGATTACTTTAGTAGCGTTTACTCAACATCAACTAGCCCTGATACCTTTGCTGAGTTAAATTGTTTTAATTATATAGATGTCTTTAATATACGTGAATTTACCGAAAAGGACTTACTGAATTCCGCCAATAAATTGAAAAATAAAATGACGTCAGGTCACGATCAAATCTCTAGTTTTTTAGTGAAATACTGTAGATATGCCTTTATAAATAACTCCTTTACTTTTTATTTCCAATCTCATTTTAAAAACCTCCGTTTTTCCTGACATTTGGAAAACTACGAGAGTATGTCCGATACTTAAATCTGGCGATCCTTCCAAATTAACTAATTATAGACCTCTTTCTATTCTTTGTAATTTTGCAAAACTCTTTGAGATATCACTCTATAGTTATATTTATCCTGCGGTAAAAAATTTAATCTCACCACACCAACACGGTTTTATAGAGGGACGCTCCACCATAACAAATTTAGCAATTTTCTCTCAATATGTGGCTAATACACTCAATAACCATGGCCAGGTAGATGTAATATACACCGACTTTGCTAAAGCATTTGATCGAATCGATCACGGAATAATTTTAACCAAGCTAAATAACTTTGGATTTCATGAATCACTTATAACACCGATTAGGTCTTACTTGTCTAACAGAGTTGAGTATGTATCTTACAACGGGTTCGACTCTAAACAATTTATTGCTACTTCCGGAGTACCCCAAGGATCTAACATTGGACCATTATTATTCTTGCTTTTCATTAATGATCTTGTACAGATCATCGATTGTGAAAAGGTGCTGTTTGCTGACGACCTAAAAATCCACCATACCATAGAGAATGATGAAGACTGCGTATTTATTCAAAACCAGCTGAGAAAGATTGAAGTTCGGTGTGACGAAAATAATCTTCACTAAACACTAAAAAATGTAAAAGCCTAACTTTTACATTAAAGAAACATTACACTGAATTTACATATCAGCTGAAGTCCACAAACTTAAGCCGATGTGAATCCATAAAAGATCTTGGTATAGTGTTTGACCCAAAACTGTCATTTACTGACCATATTAACCAGACTACAACCTCCGCATTAAGAATGTTAGGTTTTATAATACGAAACTGTCGCAATTTTCATGATCCCACTGCGTTAAAAGTCCTCTATTTTGCTTATGTCAGATCAAAGTTAGAATACGGTTCCTTAATCTGGCACCCGTTTTATAATGTACATGAACTGGCCGTTGAAAATGTTGAGAGGAAGTTTCTCAAATTCTTTCAATATAAAATCACAGGAGTGTACCCCGAAAGGGGCTACTCTCAGCACCTGTTGTTAAATTCATTGAGTTTTCAATCGCTTCATCTAAGGAGAGTGTTATTTGCAGTAAGATTTATTTACAAACTTTTACATAATAAAATTGATTGCATAGGCCTTGTGAACGAAATAATATTTCGAGTTCCGCGATTATCCTCAAGAGTCTCGACTACTTTTCACTTACCTATCGCTAGAACTAATATATTGTCACGATTAGCTGTATATACAATGTGCAATAGTGTTAATAGCGTTGCTATGTACTGTGATATACATCATAATAACTTAAGCGTGCTGGAGAGAATTATCACGGACCATATCAACCTCATTTGACATTAATTTATATTCTTATCTAGCTTAAGTTAGTTTATTTAATCTGATCCACGTTTTGTTATTTTTGGTTGTTATTTTTGGCACACTTTTTATTCCCTTGCATGTATATTTTTTTGCTCTCTTTTGTCTCTTCTTTTCTTTCTCTTCATCTTTCTTGATCTTAATTAATTCGTCTTAATATATTAACTTAATTTAAATAATTTGAACTTAGTTTAGTTTAGTTACACAAACTTAGTTTATACAACTTAAGTTTTGTCCTGTAATTGGATTACTTTGTATTCTGTTGGGCAATAAAGTATTTATTATTATTATTATTTTTTTTTCTTTTTTTTTTTTCGCGTTAGCGATGCTGGACAGTTCTCCCGTGTCTCCGATATTCTCACGGGGGAAGCGCCAGCGAATTATCTACAACCACTCCCCACATCCCGCAGGGTTAGTTGTTGTAGATTCCAGAATCGTGTGTCCTAAGTAGACGCAGGGACCCCAAGACGACTGCCTTCTGCATTTGGCCTGCCAACCATTCGGCTGATTTTTGGCAGGCCGGTATGGTCTTCAATGCTGAGAGCAGCGTAGGCCTCATCCCACCGAGAACGCCGATTATCAGGACGACCATTTTGACCGAGTAGTCTGGGTATAGCGCGCGGAGCTCATACCGGAGATCTCGGTATTTAGTCCGTTTCTCCTCCTCCTTCAAGGTGATGTTTGTCTCGGCAGGGGCCGAGAACTCAATGATATACATCACCTTGGTCTGGTGGTCGAGGAGGACTGTCAGGCTTGTTGGCTTGAATCAGCCTGACGGTCGGGAACGAGTAGTTCCAATAAATTCGGCACTTCTCGTTCTCGACAACGGACTCGATCTCTCCGGGAACATAAGGCAACATTGGTGTTCGGTCTACCTCGTACGAGTGCCGAAGATGGTAATACAGCACTCGTAAAGCCGCGTTATGTCTGTGGATGTAGGCCGAAGTCGCGTAAATCGGACATGCAGATAGTAAATGCATGAGCGACTCCGGCGCCTGATGGCAGGTCCTACAATTTAGGTCGGGGACCTCTACACCCATAACACGACTGCGGTAGACCAAGGTGTTAATAACACCATCTTGGCAGGCCACAAAGAATACCTCGGTCTCCGACTTTAGCCCTGCTGACCTCAGGAATGCGAAGGTCGGCTTTGTTACGGTGAAGCGGGTTCTCTTATTATTATTATTTTTTATTTTTTTCTTCGCGTTAGCGATGCTGGACAGTTCTCCCGTGTCTCCGATATTCTCACGGCGGAAGCGCCAGCGAATTATCTACAACCACTCCCCACATCCCGCAGGGTTAGTGGTTGTAAATTCCAGAATCGTGTGCCCTAAGTAGACGCAGGGATCCCAAGATGACTGCCTTCTGCATTTGACCTGCCAACCATTCGGCTGATTTTTGGCAGGCCGGTATGGTCTTCAATGCTGAGAGCAGCGTGGGCCTGATCCCACCAAGAACGCCGATTATCAGGACGACCATCTTGACCGAGTAGTCTGGGTATAGCGCTCGGAGCTCATACCGGAGATCTCGGTATTTAGCCCGTTTCTCCTCCTCCTTCAAGGTGATGTTTGTCTCGGCAGGTGCCGAGAACTCGATGACATACATCACCTTGGTCTGGTGGTCGAGGAGGACTATGTCAGGCTTGTTGGCTTGAATCAGCCTGACGGTCGGAAACGAGTAGTTCCAATAAATTCGGCACTTCTCGTTCTCGACAACGGACTCGATCTCTCCGGGAACATAAGGCAGCACTGGTGTTCGGTCTACCTCGTACGAGTGCCGAAGATAGTAATACAGCACTCGTAAAGCCGCGTTATGTTTGTGGATGTAGGCGGAAGTCGCGTAAATCGGACATGCAGATAGTAAATGCGTGAGCGACTCCGGAGCCTGACGGTAGGTCCTACAATTTAGGTCGAGGACCTCTACACCCATAACACGACTGCGGTAGACCAAGGTGTTAATAACACCATCTTGGCAGGTCACAATGAATCCCTCGGTCTCCGACTTTATCCCTCGGGAATGCGAAGGTCAGCTTTGTCGATAAACCCAGTGTCTTTATGTTGTTGTAGAACACTCCATGCATGGGTTTATCGACGTGCTGCCTGAACAGATTTCTCTGCTCGGCAGCTTTAATTTGGGTTGTCAGGCGATTTGGCGGAAGCTCAGTTACTGACTGTGCATCAGCACCTCGCCTGCCTCTTCGCCTGAAGTCGAAAAGGAGACCGAGATCATCTGCGGCCCTGCGTGCTGCCTTAAATAAAAATCCGCCCACTCCTACGGTTTCATGATCTCTCACTAACCGCAGGAGTGGATCTGAGCTCCTCAAGATGTTACATGCCATACTCAGCGCTACTCTGCCATGCATGCACTCCAGGCTCAAGAGTCCTCTGCCCCTCCGTTGACGTGGGAGGTACACTCGAGGAACGGACGATCTAGGATGAATGCTTCTGTGAATATGCATCATCTTGCGGGTATCCCTATCCAATTGACGCAGCTCATCTACTGTCCACTTGACTACTCCAAAGGAGTAGAGCAGAATCGGAACAGCGAGTATATTAGTCGCAGACACCTTGTTCTTTTCCGAAAGTTCGGAAGACCAAATCTTTCGGAGTCGGTGTCTGTACTTGCCGCGGAGAGTGTCCTTAATTTGTTTTACGTCCTGGATGTGATGTTGTTGCACACCCAAGTACGTGTAGGTCTCTCCGGCATCCAGATGTCTTAGGATGCTTCCGGTGCCAGCTGCGCATCTTCAGGGAATAGCCCGCATCGTCCTCTCTTGAGGTGGACGACTGCACATTTGTCCAATCCAAATTCAGGAGAGGGCTGAGAGAGTCGCCCTGGAAAACTCCTCTCCTAAATGATACCGGCTCTGTTGAAATCCGCTGAGCACCAGATGTTACGGTGAAGCGGGTTCTCCAGAGTGGCATCAGTTGTTCAATGCATCTCACTATTGGGGCGGGTACCGCAAGGCATTGGAGCAGGTGTAACAATAATGCATGTGATGTTGTATCGAATGCCTTACGGTAATCGATCCACGCCATTGATAGATTACGCTTGTATTGCACAGAATCCTGAGCAATACAGCGGTCTATCAATAGGTTCTCTTTGCAGCCTGCCACACCTTTTTTACTGCCTCACTGCTCGTGTATCTCTTGGAATACAGGCTCAACTGACCTCAATGTCCTGGCGTACAAGATACGTGTAAATAACTTGTAGTAGGAATTGAGGCAAGTGATCGGTCTGTAGTTTTTCGGGTCGGACAGGTCCCCCTTTTTGGGGATCAGTACAGTTCGCCCTTCGGCAAACCAGTCCGGAATCTGCTGCCCCTCGTTCAACCACGAGTTGAAAACTCGAGCCAAACGGCGGTGGGTGGAAGGAAATTTCTTCCACCGCCAGTTGTTTATGCCGTCTGGGAGCGGGGCAGCGAAGTTCTTAGTGCCAACAAGCGCCTGTTGGACTTCTTCCGTACTGATCGCCGGGCACACTTCGCCTTGCCCTTCTAAAAGTCTGTGACAGAGGGCCTCGAAGTGTGCTATCGCTGGGATGTCATTGTCAAATGGACTCGTAGTCTCGTAGATTCCTTTCCAGAAGGCTTCGACATTCTCAACAGACGGCGGATTTTCGACAACACGCTGTGGCTCTTGGAACAGACGAGAGGGGCTTGTTTGGAACAGATGGTTTTGTTCCATGCTCCGCGTTCATCTGACCAAAGATTTTTTAATGACCCTAAGTGCTCGAATCCTATCTAGACAGTGCTGCTTGATCGTCTGCAGCACTGTCCGATTGAGAGTGTGGTGTTGTCGTCTTACCCCGGCAACTATACGCCGGATTTTCGGTGTGAAAGACTTAGCTGCCTTTATATACTCTACCACACTCTGGATTCGAGACGCGTGTTGTCTCGCCGATTTAATTTTCGCCTCGATTTTTTGTACGCGCCGCTTAGTCTTCTCGACCTTGTCCAACACGCTCTTATTATTATTATTATTATTGTTATTTTTTTTCCCCATTCACAGGTGTTCCTGGTTTGTCTGCTGTGATCGAGTACGTGGTACTAAGATCACAACATTGACTATTCACTTCCAAGGAATGATCTCACTATACTAGCTGTGTGGAGAATTACTGCTTATTATTATTATTATTTTTTTATTTTATTTTTTTTACCACAACTTACGTTGGTATCATGACTCCTGTCAGACACGGGGCCCCTAGAGGCCAACGTGTCCGTCAGTGGCTAACACACGGCGGATAGTGCGACATGTCGATAGTATGACAGATTTTTGTGATACGGTGATTATTTTTTCCCAGTCTGATAGTCTCATTTTTTCTAGATTACCAGGTAGGTATTTATCCACTAATCCGTTGGTTGTTATGATAACAGGTAGAATAGTTACAGTATTAAGCTGGTATATATGTTTTAGTTCATAAGCCAGGTCCTGGTACTTTAGTAGTTTTCCATTCCTTGCTGTCTTGATGTTGCTGTCAAGTGGAATCGTTACATCTATAATTTGGGCCCACTTATCCTTCTTGTGGATTACTAAAATATCAGGCCTGTTATGTGGTACCTCTCTATCTGTTATAATCGGCGTGTCCCAGTACACTTTAATATCACAGTTCTCAAGGATCTGACAAGGTGAGTATTTGTAATACGGTGTGATGTTTTGTACTAATTCTTTCCGTTTACAGATTGCTTGATGGACTATTCCAGCAACTTTATTATGCCTGTCCAAGTAGTCTTTTGGTGCAAGGTAAGTGCAGCCGGCAGAAAGGTGTTGAATTGACTCTGTTGTTGTGAAGCATAATCTGCATTTATCTGATGGTATATTTTCCTTGTGGATGTACTTTCTGTGGTTTCTGGTAGACACCACTTGGTCCTGTATCGCTTCTATGAACCCTTCCGTTTCAGCTTGTAATTGCCCATCAGCCAAGTACTTTGTGGATAGCCTCTTATCTACCTCGGCACTGTTTAGGTCTGAAGCATATCGACCATGCAGCGCCTTACCTGCCCACTCTTCCTCGATTTGTCTTATTGATCGGGGCGCTTCAATAGCTCGGTCTTCAGCTAAGGAGAGTGGTGAGAGGTTGTTATCACATCGTACGATTGCTGCATGGATAGGGTTTTGCTTGTTGAGGAAGTGATTGCGCAGTAGCTTTATTTGTTTAAGATGTTGTGCGTTCAGGTCTTGCACTCCTTAATATTATTATTATTATTATTATTATTATTACTATTATTATTATTATTATAACTTATTGCTCAAAAAACGGTACAATAACGCGGTTAAAAGATCATGATAATTCAAAGTCTAATTTTAGGTCATTAACATTCATTGGCTACCCGTCAGAAAAGATTAGTGCTTTTTTAAAGAAGCAAGGTCTGAATATGGCTTAAAAAATTAATAATACTTTAGGCTCTATTATTAAAACAATAAAGATAAGAACAAAAAAGAAGAATTGTCATAAGTGTATAAGCTAACTTGTGGGACTTGCCCTAAGATACATGTGGGACAAACCGGTAGAAATTTTAAAAAACGTGTAATGGAACATAATAAATATTTTTTGAATAGTAATAATAATTCTACCTTTGCAGATCACCTTTTGGAAGCAAAGCACTAATTTAACGACAATATTGATATCCTTCATACAGCTAGTAAGGGATCAAAGTTGACGTTACTTGAGAGCTTAGAAATTTATAGGTACAAAAACTGTAATATTTTACTTAACGATCAATTAGACATAAATAATTCTCCACTTGTAAATCTATTTTAATTTCATTTCTTAGTAGCATATTTTATATTATCAGTAAATAATTGCAATTCGATGCAAATTAGTTTTCAGGTAATTCAATGTCATGTATTTAAGGTTCAATAAGTTCAATTTGTAAGTAGTGTAGTAGTGCACTCACCTGATGAAGGTAATGTTTTAGCGAAACGATCGTCATGTTGACGTAATATATGCGAAAACGTTAAACACAGTTTATTGTTTTTATTTCATTAGTGATAATGGATTTTCACCAAGTAATGTTCAAGTCTATTAACTATTCTAAATATATTTCAACGGAAAGAAAAATTAATTGTTTTTTACGATTACTATACTACGAGGAAGTAAAATTGTAGCTTGAAATGTTCAAAGTATTTTTAAAATAAATAGTTTATATTCAAATTTGGTAATAAAGCTAGGATCTGAAAGAAAGGACCGGAAACTGCGAGTTTGAGATTCGACGACGAATGCAGATGGCAAGTCCGGCAACTTCCTATTTGATCAAAATTTGATGAAGAACAAGAAGTTATATATATATATATATATATATATATATATATATATATATATATATATATATATATATATATATATATATATATATATATATATATATATAATAATATCCATCTATGTATCTCTTGTTCAACTTCATTAAAACTTTCATAAAATTCTAAACAAAAAAAAGAGGAATTATCAACATTATTTCATGGCATCTTCTAGTTTTTGTCAAAAAGTAATAGTTTTACACGACATTTTTTCCTTGCGTTGATATGGCCTCTGCAGTTGGTACAGACCAAAGTTAATAGGTATAAATTATTTATAAAAAGTTTGTAGTCTTTCCATCAGCTATACTCTTTGTCGCGACTAGAGAACTTATCAAATTATCCCGTCAAGCTTCCAAGATCAGAATCCTTTCGCAGTCGCGATATCAGAGCTGTAATACGTTCATACTTTATGAACTACTATCAAATAAGAAAGGCATCAAAAACAAAAGAGTGACTGTTCTGTCATAAATTATGAAAGAAATATAATACCCTAAAGGTAAAGTTTCTCTTAGGTTATATAGTTACTTATAATAATCAATATTTCTGTCAAGATTTATGTAGATAAAAAATATTCTAAGCAATAAAGTAAATAATTTATAGATAATTATTACTATTCAGAGCCGCTAAAAAAATGAAAACAACGTAAAATGTAGAGAAAAGTCTCAGCTTTAATGAAGAACTAATCACAAAATCCATACAAATTTTTATCATAGAGAAAAAAGTGTTAGAAGATGGCTTAGTAAACTTTATATAGTTGATTTATTCACATTTTTGAGTTTTATGCATCCTGCCTATTTCTCCCATAACAATGAGTGCTTTTTCACTACATGTATTCGATTCCGTGCACTTTGATCTATATTTCGTGAAAATTTCATTGAAGAATGTTAAGAAACAAATAAGTTGTATATGTTTTACTGTATAATTGTGCGCTTTCTGAATGTGTAAGAATAATGTAGACAAATTCAAAAAGTACTGCACGCATTTAAAAAACTCTAAAGTCATTCGAAAGAATATGTTTTATTGTACTTACAATCCAAAAATTAAGACTGTGCTATTATTATTACTTAAGATACAGCGAATTGAACTCCAAAATTTGGAGGTGATTGATCGATGAGAAATATACCCTCTACTTTAATCGCAAGGCATATTTTTTCAACAAAAGTAATTGCAATAAAATGTTAATTGGATTAATATATCATTATATAAGAATATACAAGCAAAATGAAGTACAATTCTAACGACTCCCGGAAAAGATATGAATAAATCTGTGGATCAATTATACAAAGTTCACTAAGCCATCTTCTGACACTTTCTTTGATCAAATTTTTTATGAATTTTGTGATTAGTTCCACAATAAAGCTGAGACTTTTCTCTACATTTCATGTTATTTTCATTTTTTTTGGGGATCTGAATAGTAAGAATTATCGATCGATGAGCCCGGTCGTAGGAAACTCCTGGAGGATTCTCATTTTTCGAGCATTTCGAAGCGGCTTAAAACCATAAGTGGAAAACTCGATTTATCTTCTAAACGACTTAAGCAAGACAAAAATTTGTAGAGGCCTTTTTCGTAGAGAAAAGACGAGCTACAACTTTTGTTGGGAACTTCTTTCTCTATTTTCATTATTTTGGCCGCTAGAGCAAAGAAACCGAAAATCAAAAAGTTTTTCCAATTTTTTTTTAATTTTCGCGGAACTTGGAAGTGCAAAGAATGCATCATCTAATTCTCCAGGTTATTCCCTACTTAAATCCCAGAGATGATCCTTTTATTAACTTTTGTTGCCCTAAATTGTTAATTTGCCTGTACTATAGGAAAAATATTTTTAAAACACCTCGTCCTGGTAGTGACATGTAAGAGTTCAAAAAATTAAAAAAATTGTATAATCAGTGTTATTAGAAAAAGATTCAAAAAACTTTTATATTGTTGACATTGTGGAATAAAAAGAGACAAGTTTTTCGACACGATCTTTAGTTTTCCTCCTTTTTGGTCTTTCACTGCTTTCCTCAAAAGATAATTTTGGCCTGCCGCTTCTGGACGTGGACGGTCGGTTAATACCTGGGAGGTCTTCAGCCACTTTCGGGAATTTGAAATCCCCATTTAGCTATTTGGCATTCCTCCTTTTAAATAAGTCCACATTCCTTTCACTTTTTTGCCACCTTGTCAAAAATTGAGACTACAAACGTTGTACAGGGCCTGCCGTACTTGACTTAAATATTCTTTTGATAAATTCTCTGGTGTCAGTTTCTCTTATACCGCATTTCGGAGGTACTGAGATTTGTCATTTGATGTTCCAGATTGATTATTCCATATATGGAATAAGTCAGCTTTGTATTTCGGAACACCAGCTTTAGAACTTACAAAATCAATTATTACATTATTATATGTAATTAGAAAATAGATGCATAAAAAATGATCGGCAAAAGATGTGTGTTTGTATTTTATTTAGATTTAAAAAAATGGTGGTTAAAGGGTAGCCATCCCCTTCTTCAAATGTAATTTTTTATTAAGGGTGATTTGTTATAAGTATAAATTACACTTTTTAATCGTCAACAGTAAATAATTTCATGAGCGAAATTGGATCAGTCATTATAGTATTAACTACTCCTAAAAAGTAAGATCTTTAATCTGCATCATCTTCAAAACGTTGTTATAGTAAATAAATAAATATATTTTTTTAAACAGTGGTTTTCTTTTAAAAAATGAATTGCACTAAAAAGCAAAATAATTTTTATTCAGTGATTAAATTACAAGATGACGAAAAGGAAAACCATTGGACCATAGAATTTATGGTTCTCGAATAATATATAACCTAAACACTCAGTTTTCCGAAACGCTATTTGGTGTATGTCCACTAAATGCTCGCCTCTTTCATTCTTTATCAAGTGTCTTGGTTTTACTAGTGATATTTTAATTTGTCATCGATCACTGCTCCACATGTATAAACAAAATGTCGACGAATGTGTATATGTAAAATTTCTTAACATTTCTTAACATCCAAGGAGGTTACTTACCAATGATTCCAAATTTCTTTTAAAAGGCCCGTGAGGTCCTTGGCCCCCGTTGCTGGCTGTCAGACCTCCCTAAGAGTTTTCTTCCATCTCCTTCTTCAGGGGTGGGAGGGGGCGGAGTTTCATCGATTTGAATAGCACACGGCTTGGTCTATTAATAAAAGCTTAGACCAATATAAAAATAGAATTGTTTTTAGAGTAGAATTTTCTCTTCTCTAAAAACTGTAAAATAATCAAATAATCAAATAAGAATTACTTTCATGAGCAAAACTGAGCGATGGCGTGTTGAGGGAGAATAGAGTATACACCCAGCGAGGTGTAAATGCAACAGACAACCGGTATAAGCAAACTGCAGCATATTGAATTGAGAAATTGCTTTTTGTATTTTGATACCGCACAATTTTGCATCACTGCGTAAAATGTTGTTAATAACTCTCTAACGATTTACTAAGACCTATAATAATATTAGAATTCAGAAGTCAGCAGCAATAATGTAGGAAGATACTCTAATAACTCCTAATAAGAGAAGCTCCATGTTAGTAAATGTCTAGGTAATTGACCTTCATATCCACTTGGCAAGAGTTCAACGGGCACATGTGGCGACCTCGCGTTCTACCCTTGTTGGTTTATACATTTATTATGGATGGTAATTTTGTTGCTGTGTTAATCGACCAATTTAATAGGTATATTACGTGATTATCGGACTACCAAATTTATCTGCCATTGATGCTAGTTAATAACAACAGTTGTTTGCAAATAGGTCATGTGTTTCAGCATCCGATTCGCGCCCCATTGTTACTGAAAGATAAACTAGTTAAAATAACTACAGCTGGGGGTTGTCGACTGAGAATAATTATTTGACTAACATTTTAGTTCCCTTATCATCGCAATTTATATACACTCCTCTAACAAATTAACGTGCGGCTATGATTAGTCTCAATTCATATTTCATCAGAATAGCATTAATGTTAGTGGCTAGGCTTATGTCAAATCTGATGTTGATCTTAGAAATAAATAATTCTAAATAATGGATTCAGAATGGCTGCCATACTTGTATTTGTAGATTGTAGATTGTTTAATGTGTCGTCCGGATAAGAGTACAATATCTCTATAGTTGGGCACAATTGATTTGTTAGACTTTTTATGTATAAGAACAGCTACTGTCTCAGTCGAGTCGTGTCTATCGAAGCGAGCAGATATGTTGACGGAGCAGCGCCAGCGCCGCAATGTTAATAGTAGTAACTAGCAGCGACCACACCCAAGTTTTTACTAAGAAGAGGAGTTCTATATGTCTTTTACAAGACAATAGAACAAACAGATAAGTGAAAGTCTCCCTTTGGAGATGAATATCGTTTTTCTTTAATTTTACATGTACTTTTTCTCTCCTATAATATTCTAGGTATACCCTTACAGGAAAGAAAAATGTCATTTGCTGAGGAGGTAAGCAATATGCATGATTACGTCGAAAGCTTCCGGAGCAGTGCGTCCGTCGAGGACGAAAAGGATCGTACAATACTACGGCTCCTAGAAGAAAATAAGGACCTAAGGACTCAAATCCAGGACCTTACTGAGAAAATGGCCCAAATGCAAAAGCAAATGGTCGACTAAGCCCAAAGGCTGCGAGAAGCAGGTATCAAATACCTAAAAGCAATAGTTGTCGGTGAAGGTATCGCCGTCGAATTCCAATCCGAGGACGACTACCACAAAAAGACAGGATTATTCTCATACGAAAAGTGGGAATACCATACGTAGGCCCTCCTAGAGGAAAAGCTCCTGAGGGTAGTGGTGAGAGGAATTCCTTGCGGTGTCACAAACGAGGATATCAAGGAGGAGCTCAAGACACAAGGACTGGTACCAGTGTAAGTTCAGCGCACGACATCCAGGAGGACCAAGAGGGAGATGCCCCTCGTCCTCGTGCAAGTCTTCCTGGGCCAGGAGACGATCCTGGAAGTCAACAGATGTTGTTTCTACCCTGATCGTCAGGGTAGAAAAACAGAGAGCCGCTCTTGTCGTCACCAGTGCCACCGCTCTAGCCACGCACAGGGCAGTTGCACTGCACAGCTAAAGTGCGTGAAATGCGCCCAGGAGCACCACTCTGATGAGTGCCAAAAAAAAAGGAGAGCCCCGCCAAGTGCGCAAATTGCCAAGGAGCCCACCCAGCGAGCTATAGGGGATGCCCAGCTAGCCCAAGAAAACAGCAGGTCCCCCAAAGTCCAATAACGAAGGACCTAGGACGAAGACGGCTACGGCAGAGACCAGAAAGGTCACTGCTGGAAAAAGTTATGGAGACGCAGCAAGCACCAAGAGCAAAGCCAGACCTGCAAACAGGGCTAAGGCAGCGCCGAAAAAGGGGATTAAACCTCCAAATTCTGCTGTGGCCCATAACTTCACAGCTGCGCAGGCACAGATGCAGCAGATGTGCTCAGCAATAGGTGCATTCTTCGCCCAAATGCCAAACATGCTCCAAGAGTATATGGCTAATATGCTGGTGAAGCCGAAACTCTTACAGATCACCTCATGGAACGTGAACGGCCTCCGAGGGAGGAGACTAGAAATAGTAGAAATCTTGGAGAGGTACAACATCGAAGTGATGGCCCTGCAAGAAAACAAACTTAGCCAGGATAATACAGAACTTCGAATCCCAGGCTACGAAGTCTATAAAGAGCAACTAAGAGCCTACGCAGGAGGAGTGGCTCTGTTAGTCAGGACGACTATAGACCATCAACTTTTCGATACGCCGAAACAACATGGAAACCATCGCCATAGTAGTTTCAACGGAACGAAACGGCCCACTCAAAATAGCTTCCTGTTACCAAGCACCTCAAAGTCCTCTCCTAAACCATGACTTGGAGGCCCTCATAACATGGGGTACCAAGACGGTGGCTATAGGAGACTTCAATTCCAAATCGCCAGTTTGGAATTGCAGACTCACTAACACCCGTGGACGGTAGATGCTGCGATTCCTAGAGGATCATCATGACGTACAGGCGTTAGGTCCAGAAGAACCGACATTTGACCATGGAAGATATAGGCCTGACGTGCTGGATATAGCCTTGCTCAACGAGATGACCTTCACTGCCGAACTTCAAACACAATCTGAAGGCTCCTCGGATCACAACCCCATCTTCCTAAAACTAGGTGATGGTGTCCCTGAAGAGGATTTTCACTAATAGAAGAACGTACTGGGAACAGTTCCCAGCAATTTTGCAAAGGAACATTGCACACGTTCCCAGAATCGATAGTGAGAAAGAAGTAGAAGAGGCTATCATCTCCCTGGAAAACCACATCCAGGCTACACTAAAGGAAAGCACGACGGAAACTGTAACGAGAAGAGTTGCAATGCCGATGGAAGAACTCCCTGAAGATACCATGCAGTTCATTCGAGACAGAAGGAGGGTTAAGAAACTGGTGCAGAGGACAAGACTCCCTGAACGCCGAAGTGAATACAACCAACTAAACCGAAGAGTTAAAGAAGCCCTGCAAGAACACAGGCGGAACAGATGGCAACGTCACCTAGAGTCGCTAGACCCTCAGGACAGAAGCACAGAAGGCTCTGCGTGTCAAGCGAAAACCAGTTCCGCCCATCCACGGAGAGAATGGTTTTGTCTACACTCGACATGAAAAAACCGAGGCTTTTGCCGACAACTTGGAACTGCAGTGTAGGGAAAACCAGGTCGACGACGAGGATGAGGACTGGGAGGACGACGTAATACGCAGAAAGCTGCGACGCATGCCGGCTGAAGAAATAATCCCCCCGACTTCTTCTGAAGAAGTAAGGGAAATCTTGAGAAGCCTCAGGCCCCGCAAAGCGCCGGGGTGCGACGGAATAGGAAACATAGTACTAAAGAAACTACCCCACAAAGGAGTAGCAACAATGGTGAACATCATCAATGCCATCTTGAGACTGCGTTATTTCCCCACCAACTGGAAGAAAGCAGAGGTCATCATGATTACCAAACGAGGTAAAAATCTAATATTTGCTTCAAATTACAGGCCCATCAGTCTTCTACCGGCGATAAGTAAAGTAGCAGAGAGGATCATCCTGAAGGTACTTAAAACCCTGACGGATGAGCTCCAGATTGTCCCAGAGGAGCAGTTCGCCTACCGAACAGAACATTCCATTGACCTCCAATTACTTCATCTAACGGAGTACTTCACTTGTTAATTAATCATAGACGCACTAATTTTCAGCTGTTGGACCTTTTTTTTTTAAACAGAGCTTTTCTGGCTCTCTTGTCTAGGCTAGTAAGCTGTTTAATGGAATCCACAAAGAAAGTATTAAATGCATCAGCCTCTGATTGCATGTCAGACAATAAATCTCCACTGACATAAGTAAATTCTTCTGGATAATTTTTGATTTTGATAATGGTTTTTATTTATTTGCCATGATGTTTTGGATTTATTTTCTGTTCAGTATTAAAGAATCGTTATGTAGTTATTTGGCTATAATTATTTTCCTTACAAGATTCTATTTTAATTTATTATAACGTATGTGGACTCTATCTAGTATATTTATATGATCTTTAAGTATCTCTTAAACATATGCCCTTATTGTTTGCCTTTGAGATATGTACCATTAGGGAAGCATATAGACGGCGCGGCATATTGATATAGTCGAGATGTGGCTTTAGAAACCTCGATTATGCAAAAGTACTGCATTGTATTCTCTCTCTGCTCATATCTTCACCATTCCAGCTAGAGATAAGATAATATATAATATAATAATAACTGTTGCTAGTTCAGGGAAAACCTTATGGAAAGAGACGAAGAGGACGTCCTCCAAAACGTTGGACTGATATCAGTAAGGGACTAACGGGGAAGAGCATTGGCGAGACTGTGAGTCAAAAGGACAATCGGGACAGATGTCGGGATGCCATTAAACGTATCATACAACAAACGGAGACCAATTAGAATAATTTGTGGTTCACAAAACGTCTGAAGAGGCGTTGTGAATAAGAATAAAGTTTCGCAACAACTGTTATTTAAAATAAAAATTGTTTTAGGTCACACTTTTGTAACATAGATATACGGCAATTTACATCAAAAACAGTTTACAACGTACATATGTAGCTTAAATGTTGTTAACCACACTCTAGTACATTGTATAAATTGATCATTTCCAAGCAAATTTACATTGTCGTCTATTAACTGTGCCATGAGCTCTTACATACGGAAGGTATTAGTTACTACAAATACACTTAAACTTTAAATCCCATTAGAGTGTTTACTTGCGCGGATAACATGGACGTTTCCAGTTGGCTCCCATTTACTTGTCCTGGTCAGTTTCACGAGGAATTTAATATCGAACTTAATTAGGGGATTGTCTCGCTTGTAATTATCATAGGGTGTGCTCTTCTACACCTGCTGAACGAGGGCGGAAAATAAAACTTTAATTCAGTTGAAAACTGCAACAAAAACTTAACAGGAATTATGCAGATTTCTGTTTCGTGACGTTATCGTGAGCGGTTTAGATAAACCAGGCAAACCGTACAATATATTACTCGTACTTATTTGGAAATATGCCAGAGTAAGTATGAATAATCAGTTTCCTTCATATGTAAACTAGGTATAAATAACAATTTAGCGTTACTTGATATAGTGTTAGGTGCAGTTTTCTCGGTGGATAATTTTACAGAATGATTCAAATCTTCGATAAATTCTTAGGGATGTGTAACGCAATAATGGATAGAATATTCCGAAAACCACTAAAGATATTTACTTACGCGACTCTGGTATCCGGTCAACTGTAATGAAATAAAATCGAACGAAATAGCTGATAATAATAATAATAATAATAATAATAATAATAATAATATTGCTTTATTCTGTAAAAGGAATATTACAAGAAACGTCAATACAGTGTATAAATTACAATAAAAATTATAATAATAAAAAAAGCAAAATCAAGGATCATTAGTGAAATGCAAGAAATAACAGAACTTTTTACGCAACGTAACCTATTCTTGAAATTAATAAAATTTTACTTTAAATTTTTATTACTTTAAAATAACAATGCTCGAGACTTTGTCCGCCGACCTGCAGTTGACTAATTGGCACGCTGCTAGTACAACCAAATGACAAAATGTGAGCTAACTAATGTATGTCAAAACCGAGACCAAAACATATAGTAGAGATGAACAATGAGGATGAAACTAGTCTCTAACTAAGTAAATCATTACTCTGAATTGGCTCAAACGATTTCTCTGGAATCATTTGCAAACTACAGAAAGCAGATGATCCTGTGGACGAACCCACCATCTTTTGTCTGAGGGACACGTCAAAACTTTATTATTGAAGTGCACTCAGACTGTATTCTCCACCCTCAGGGCCGATTCTGTACAAGCTACAAACTCTTAAAGACGAGAAAGAAAAAAAATACTTACCACCGAGTGCTAATGTCTGCCTTCCATCGTATATTGTAACTAGCGATGCGCCTACTGCTCTGATCGTCGTCCTAAAATTTGCACTTTAGGGACACTTCTTAAAGTTATTAACCTCGCTAAACTTAGTGAACAATCAGGGTAAAGCAAACATGACAGGATCGTATCAGATCCGTGAAATTCAGTTGCTGATTCGTACCACAGAATTGTCTGAAGGTCGTCAATCTTAAATTAAGTAGTCAGTAAATTAATGATTCGATTTCGATAATATTTGTATTAATTGATTGTAAGAAATGGAATACGTATATGGAAAACAAAATATTCAAGCCTCTAGTTAAATCTATATAAAAGGACGCAAATCAGCGTACACCACCCATGGCAAGTGAGTCATGTATCGTAGAAGTATGTCTCAAGGACGCATTATCACAACTTCATACAACGACGAGATGATTGTAACAATCAATTGATACAAACAGATCCAGATTCTCAGCGCAATATGTTGGCAATATTTGGGTCGATTTATTCATCAGGATGATACATACATCTTTGATTTTTTCAAAATGTGTATTTAAATATGATGCTTTACAGCTTTTCCAAACATACTTACGGCATATAACCTATAGAGAGAACGCCGATACGTCCTTTTTGAAGGAATTTTGAATTTGCATGAGGAAATAACCACTATGCATGATGAAAGCTGGACTCAGTTAGCATTGACATTGAATTCTCTTCCCCCAATTTTAGTGTAGTTTCGAATAGACGTAAACCACCTACGTCTTTTCCATTATGGATAAATATTTCAGTAAAATTATAGTGTATTCCGAAAAATATTATTTCATGAATTATGGAATTTTTCGCCAATGGAGACGTCCCCTGGGTTCTAAGCAATCCCATATTAGTTTCATCAAGCTATCTATCATAAATATCAAACATTGGAAAACATTATTTTTATTAGATAATTCTATTATTACTATTATTATTATTATTATTATTATTTTTATCCCTTAATCACAGCTGCATTTAACAGCTGGTACTTCCAAGATAGGTCGAGAGCTTACCCAGCTCCTTAGATCTACCCTGCTTCGCATTCGTCAGTTCCACTAACCCTCTGATTGCAGTACCCTTCGGATAATATATGCAGTTCCCAGAAGCACGCTTTTTTGTAAACTGGCTTTATATTTTTGTCCTGGTATTTTATTTAAATATGTTTCCAGTTTTTTTGTGACTGTTCCAGTGGCACCTATTACTATTGGTACTACTGTGGACGAGACTCCCCACATTCGCTCTATCTCTATACTGAGGTCCTGATATTTTAAGATTTTTTCCGCCTCTTTCTTCACCACCCGTCTATCTCCTGGCACTGCAACATCGATTATTAACGCTGTTTTTTCTGTTTTATTTTTTATAAGGTTGTCTGGTTTATTCGCCCTGATTTCTCTATCGGTAATAATGGATTGGTTCCACATCAATACTGTACCATCTTTTTCCGTCACTGGTTTGGGGTCATGCTCATACCAGCGTTCTCCAACTGGGACACCCATTTGTTTGCAAATATTATAGTGGAGGTTTTTGCAGACTTGATCATGTCGTTTTATGTATTCGTTCTTTGCCAACATGGGGCACCCTGACATTACATGTTCAATAGTTTCCTCGAATGCCCCGCAAAGTCTGCAAATACTGTTAATATTTTGCTTTTGTATGTTTTTCATCTGGTATCTGGTGGCTAACGCTTGATCTTGGGCGGCGATAATCGTACTCTCAGTTGCGCCTTTCAAATCCCCCTTCCTCAACCATTCGTTGAGGAAAGGGGCGTTATTATTATTATTATTATTAGTCAAAAATGTCACAACTCTCTTTTCAGTTGGTTGCATTCACACTAGGGAAAGAATTCACTTTATCCTATGGTGAAAAATTTTCGGACTGCTGCTTATTATTATTATTATTATTATTATTTTTTTTTTTTTTTTTTTTTTTCGCGTTAGCGATGCTGGACAGTTCTCCCGTGTCTCCGATATTCTCACGGGGGAAGCGCCAGCTAATTATCTACAACCACTCCCCACATCCCGCAGGGTTAGTGGTTGTAGATTCCAGAATCGTGTGCCCTAAGTAGACGCAGGGACCCCAAGACGACTGCCTTTTGCATTTGGCCTGCCAACCATTCGGCTGATTTTTGGCAGGCCGGTATGGTCTTCAATGCTGAGAGCAGCGTAGGCTTCATACCTCCGAGTACACCGATTATGAGGACAACCATCTTGACCGAGTAGCCTGGGTACAGCACTTGGAGCTCGTACCGGAGATCACGGTATTTGATCCGTTTTTCCTCCTCTTTCAAAGCGATGTTTGGCTCAGCGGGTGCCGAGAACTCGATCACAAACATCACCTTGATTTGATGGTCGAGGAGGACTATGTCAGGCTTGTTGGCCTGAATTAGCCTGACTGTCGGAAACGAGTAGTTCCAATAAATTCGGCACCTCTCGTTTTCGACAACGGACTCAATGTCTCCGGGGACGTAAGGCAGCACTGGTGTTTGGTCTATCCCGTACGAGTGCCGTAGATGATAGTACAGCACCCGTAACGCCGCGTTATGGCGTTGGATGTAGGCCGAAATCGCATATATCGGACATGCAGAAAGTAAATGCATGAGCGACTCCGGCGCCTGATGGCAGGTCCTACAGTTTATATCAGGAACCTCTACACCCATTACGCGGCTTCGGTAGACCAACGTGTTGATTACACCATCTTGGCAGGCCACAATGAATCCCTCTGTCTCCGACTTTAGCCCGGCTGACCTTAAAAAGGCAAATGTCAGCCTGGTCGACAAACCCAGTGTTTCTACGTTCTTATAGTATACACCGTGCATGGGTTTATCGACGTGCTGCCTAAACAGAAGTTCCTGCTCGGCAGCTTTTATTTGGGCCTTCAGACGAGTTGGCTGTAGTTCAGTGACTGACTCTGGATCAGCACCGCGCCGGCCACCTCGCCTAACGTCGAATACGAGACCAAGTTCATCTGCGGCTCTTTTTGCTGCCTTAAACAATCCTGCACCCACCCCTGCGTTTTCGTGATCTCTCACTAATTGCAGGAGCGGGTCTGAGCTCCTAAGGACATTACATGCCATGCTCAGTGCCACTCTGCCATGCATACACTCCAACCCCAAGAGCCCTCTGCCCCCCCGATTTCGTGGGAGGTACACACGAGGGACGGACGATCTAGGATGAGCTCCTATGGATATTCATCATCTTGCGGGTACCTCTGTCCAATTGGCGCAGCTCATCTACAGTCCATTTGACTACTCCAAAGGAGTAGAGCAGAACAGGAACGGCAAGCATATTAGTGGCAGATACCTTGTTTTTCCCCGAAAGTTCGGATGACCAAATCTTTCGGAGTAGGCTTCTGTACTTGCCGCGGAGAGATTCTTTCACTTGTTGCACATCCTGGATGTGATGTTGCTCCACACCCAGGTATGTGTAGGTCTCTCCGGCATCCAGATGTCTCAGGATGCTTCCGTCTGCGAGTTGCGCGTCTTCAGCAAAGTCCCCGCATCGTCCTCTCTTGAGTTGAACGACCGCGCACTTGTTCAACCCGAACTCCATACCAATGGCCCGCGTGTACTGCTCGACCACCCTTAGAGCATTTTGGAGTTCATGCTCTCCGGAGGCATACAGTTTAAGGTCATCCATGTAGAATAGATGAGTGACCTTATGCCTCCGGTTGCTGGGTGGTCCACAGTGATACCCGCGAGTTTGGCGGAGCTCAACAGATAGCAGCAGCAGTGAGATGCAAAAGAGGAGGGGACTCAGAGAGTCTCCTTGGAAAACTCCTCTTCGGAATGCCACCTGCTCTGTTGTAACCCGCTGTGCACCGGATGTTATGGTGAAGCGAGTTTTCCAGAGAGGCAGCAGTTGTTCTATGCATCTCACTAGTGGTTCTGCTACCGCAAGACACTTGAGCAAATGCAACAATAGTTCGTGCGATGTTGTGTCAAATGCCTTGCGATAGTCAATCCAGGCCATCGATAGATTCCGCTTGTACTGCACAGAATCCTGCGTAATACAGCGGTCTATCAGCAGGCTGTCTTTACAGCCCGCCATGCCCTTCTTGGCACCACGCTGCTCGTAAATCTGTTGGAAGACCGGATCAACCTGCCGTAACGTCCTAGCATACAAGATACGTGTAAATAACTTGTAACAGGAGTTCAGACAAGTGATCGGCCTATAATTCCTTGGGTCGGACAGATCTCCCTTTTTGGGGATTAGCACGGTACGTCCCTCGACAAACCAGTCAGGAATCTGCTGCCCCTCGTTCAACCACGTGTTGAAAACTCGGGCCAGACGACGGTGGATGGAGGGAAATTTTTTCCACCACCAGTTGTTTATTCCGTCTGGGCCCGGAGCAGCGAAGTTCTTGGCCCCAACAAGAACTTGTTGAACTTCCTCTGAACTGATTGCCGGGCACACCTCTTCTGGCTCTTCTAAGGTTCTGTGGCAAAGAACCTCGAAGTGTGCTATTGCTGGAGTGTTGCTATCGAACGGACGTGTCGTTTCGTAGATTCCCTTCCAGAAGCGTTCGACATCGGCTACAGCTGGCGGATTGTCGACAACACGCTGTGGCTCTTGAAATAGGCGGGAAGGGTTCGTACGGAACAGTGTATTTTGCTCCATACTCCTTACCCGCCTTATTAGCGTTTTCTTGATAGCCATGAGCGCTCGAATCCGATCTAAACAGTGTTGCTTAACAGTAAGCATCACTGTTAGATTTAGTGTGTGGTGCTGGCGTCTTAGGCCGGCTGCTGTTCGCCGGACTTTAGGCGTGAATGCCTTGCCAGCTGTTACGCATTCCACTACACTCTGGATTCGAGAGGCGTGTTGTCTGGCCAACTGTATTTTGCCTTCGATCTTTTGTACACGCCGCTTAGCCTTCTCGATACCGCATGGGGCTCTGGTTGCCCTTTCGCGGGGGACGAGTTGGCTAGCAGCGTTGTACACGGCAGTGTTGATCTGCCAAATGTCGGCGTCTTCCGGTAGTTCCTCATCGATAACAGCGTCCATCCGTGCCAGGTCTTGTGGCTTTAGGGTAGCCCTGCTGTTAAGGCTAACCCTCGTCCTTAAGTCAACATCAGTGTACTCTATGGGATGTTCCTCGTCAGCTGCGATTTGCCGCGGTGGCAGTGCGGCTGGCACATGTCCCTGCTGACGAGGCGCCCTTACGTAGCCTGATCTGCGCAGGAAGGATACTTGATCTCTGAGCTGTTGTTCAGAGAAGGCGCGATGCTCTGGGTGCAGATCACACCAGATTTCGTGCAATCGCGCCATGTACCCCCTGCGCGCAGGTTCGCTGCTCTCATAGCAGGTCAGCAAGTCATCCCGGAGTTCCCTGGTCCACCTAAAGCGTCCATGTACATTGCGTATGTCGTTTCCATTGAGACCATCCGGTAAGGCCCCTCCAACTTGTCTCTGACCTCCATCCGAGCGAGGTCGATTGTGAGGGGCCCTTTCTCTGAGAGGTAGAACCAGAGAAAAAGAGTCTCAGAGTGGTTAGCCCTGAGACCCACGTCCGACATCTGTCAGGTAGATTTACCTCTGCCTGTCCAGGTACACCGCGTGGAGGCTGCCGATCCGTTTTCCGTATATATTCCGTATATATTATTATTATTATTATTATTATTATTATTATTATTATTTGTTGACGAATACACCAGCAAAAACGGAAAAATCTGGATGTATGTTTGTGAAGAAAGTTATATTTTGTACGATTTATTTTTAACCATTACACAGGTCAACAAATAAAATGTTTTGTTCTAAAGACTAAACCTATCATGCCTTAAGTATACTTGGGTGAAACCGAATTTTCAATTTAAAGAATTTTCTACAGCGCAAATTTCTCAGTAAAAATAGGAATTTACTATCCCGGTTTTTACAGCCAAAAACCGCATTTTGGCAGTAAGAAACGGGATTTACTCAAAATCTACGAGGTAGAAAATTTTTTAAATTGAAAATTCGGTTTCAGCACACGAGTATACTTAGGGCATCGATGGGTTTAGTC
The DNA here is from genome assembly GCA_963583905.1 of Stenurella melanura. Lineage (NCBI taxonomy): Eukaryota > Metazoa > Arthropoda > Insecta > Coleoptera > Cerambycidae > Stenurella > Stenurella melanura. The sequence continues at coordinate 79,086,173 of OY757309.1, read as the reverse complement.
TTTGGAACGGAATATATTTTTTTGTTGACTTGTGTTAATTACTGTATCTTTTGCTTGTGTTTCACCTTTGATGTGTACTATTACAATGCCATACGATAAATAAATAACGGAAAGATTTAATCCAAATTGTATTAAAACTGATAGTTAGGTATTTTCGCAGAAGGTATTTGGCAGTACAAAATAATGGACTACCTTACAGTCCATATAGAACCATTATCTATATGTTAGACCCATTGGACCCAAGACATTGGTTCAATATTTTGTGCTGCTGGAAGCTAAAAATTGAAAATGGCCAATCCGGTGGGGACAGACAGACACAATACATAAAATAATCGTTAGAGTTTGGAATGAAGAAAGAATGCCGGATGAGTGGTGTACTGGAATTATCTTCCCTCTCCACAAGAAAGGGGATCAACTTGAGTGTAAAAATTACAGAGGGATAATGCCTCTTAGCACCATTTATAAAAAAAAATTCAGTGTCCTATGTAGTCGACTGAGTGAGTACTCTGGAGCACTTCTTGGCGAATTCCAGTGTGGATTTAGACCTGGCTGATCAACAACTAACGGACCAGGTATACATACATACTAGGCCAGATATTAGAGAAAACCAGTGAATTCAACATAGACACCTTTTCGTAGATTTCAAAGCAGCCTACGACAGAGTGTTGAGACACAAGCTCCATGCAGCAATGGATGAGTTCAACATTCCCAATAAACTCATAGCATTAGTGAAAGCCACAATGTTCAAAGTAGTCTGTAAAGTAAAAATACAGTAGCCTATCGGATAACTTTGAAAGCAATGTAGGTCTGAGACAAGGAGATGCGCTGGCGTGTCATTTATTTAATATAGCTCTGGAAAAAGCCGTAAGAGGCGCTAGATTAAAAAACAGAGGAACCATATTTACTAAATCCTCACAAATTATGGGATATGCAGGCAACCTGGACCTGGCGGCACGCACCGTCCGTAAAGTTAAAGAAATGTTCGCGACATTCTCAAGTGCTGCTGAAACTATGGACCTTCGAATCAACGACGATAAAACGAAACTTATGGCATTAACACTTAATAAGAGAGCAAGAAACATAGGGCAAAACTTCAGCGTTGACAACTTTAACTTCGAAGTTGTTCAACAGTTTATATATTGGGTTCGATGGTTACTCATGAGAACTTCACTTCCGAAGAAATTAAAAGAAGGATTATTCTAGCGAACAAATGCTACTTTCGCCTAAGCAAACAAATAAAGAGCCGAAATTTAAGCAAAAAAACCAAGCTGACCGTCTATAAGACCCATATCCTACCAGTCCTAACATATGGATCTGAAACATGGACAATCTCGAAGGCAAACGAAAATCTACTAGTAACATTCGAGCGTAAGATCTTAAGGAGAATACTAGGCGCTATCCAAGAAAATGGCATGTGGAGAAGACGATACAACTTAGAGCTTTACAACAAATACAAACAGATCTTAGAGGGAAGAGATGTTGTGTCGTTTATAAGGATAGGTAAACTGAGATGGGCAGGACATGTGGCAAGAGCGAACCAAAACCGTACTCCAAGACAGATACTGATGTCACAATCAGGAGGAAATAGACGTAGGGCAGGCCAAAGTTAAGATGGCAGGACGGCGTGGATGAAGATGCCAGAAAAATCGGAGTTGCAAACTAGCAACAGTTAATAAGAGATAGAGACGACTGGCGGAAAAGAATTAGGAAGGTCGAGGCTCAACTAGGGCTGTAGCATCAATGATGATGATGAATCCGATAGGGCTGTCGTGATGTAAAACTTTTGCAGACTTACATTATGTTCGGTACGTGAGGATATGAGGATTCTCAGATAATGAAGTTGTTGCTAAAGATTAGAAATTCAAAACGACGGATATTTTACTTCACTTTGTAACTGCACCTCCATAAGAGGTAATCGATATTAGGTTATAGGGTTCAATTAACTGGGCTGCCTGCGACTGTGAAATTGCATTTAATAAGTTTTAGTGGCCGTTTCTTTATAGACTTCAATTAAATAATTAATGTTTATTATAATTTGCCTGGGAAGAACTTTAGAGAACAGCTTGATCAAGATGTCGTCATTTGACTTCTTAACACCAAACTAGCTCCACTAATCAATGCATTTTAGATACAGTATATTAAAGATTTCAAAACCATCTTACTACTAAGAGTGCGTACTGTACAAGTTTTTTAAAATAATGACATACAGAATGTTAGAAACCAGGTTCAGATTCTCACATTTCTTAGGGTGGCAGCTGTTATTAAAAAAATTGAGAGCTTTGCTTCTAGTATATACACCAAATCCCAAGTTTCTGGATTCTTACTAGGTTGCTTAACTTCTTTGCTCATGTTTACCCCAGAACTCAAAATATAATCTAGTTCCTGATCTTGTTGTAGTACATACAGGTATCAAGCAAATCAATATCTTAAACCGTTCCACGGTAATAGTGTGTACAGTTACATATCGACAGATGGACCGACAGACAGACAGAAATTTTGTTCACTCGAATTTAAAATCTCGACGTCTCATAACGTTATAAACATAGCTTAACAAAATATAAAAAGAAATTTTCTTTCACAATTGCTTATTATACTTCCACTCCCCAACATCAATGTGGAGGTAAAACTAGATTCTATATGAGTTTAATATCAGAAAATGTATACGTATATATTTGTAAAATAAATATAAGTGCATCAAATATTTAATGCCTGGGTTTATGTACTGGTTTTACAGCAACTTCATGTACATAATAATGTTATAATGTTTCTGTTCTCACTAAAAATAATAAAATGTAGTTTATAGCGAGCTTTAAAGTTACTAATAATATTACTACAGCTGTTAAAGCATTATTAACAAGAATAATACAGTTCGCGACATAGCTAAATAAAATATAAGTAGCCGTTTTAGGAAAATTATATTTAATAGCAAATGTTGCAATAAAAATAAATTGTGGGAACACATTAAAATCATCTTGTTTTGCTTGTTTGATGAAATAAAATATTGTATATTTTAAACGACAAGAAATCTTAGTGATAATGGAATATAAAAGAATTGTATCGAAATAAGTTTGACGAATAAAATCACTATGAGGAAATTTTGTTTTTTTTTAAAACATGCACATGATCAAAAATGCAAGCATTAGTATTTATAACCTAATTTTACTTTACGGTCTTGACAGAGATCCAAAATTTTGCAGACTTTCTCCAAGCTTTAATTTTCAGTCATGTAACCATTAAATAATTACTTTCTCATTTTTACTGCAGCTTTGATACAAACGTGTTTTTACAAAGTTTTTTATACATTATTATTTTATACTTTTAAGTCTTGAATTTACGATAAGATACACTGTATCCCTTCAAAATCCTATGCACTAAAACATTGTAATACAAATTATAATTCCGGAATTAACAGTGGAGTGTCTTCTTTCTCTCTGTTCTGTTCTGTTTCTTGTAAACGCAATAAGTTCTGTTAAACTGAAAATTTTTATTTTATATCTAGAACAAATTTACATTTATATTTTTTGTAATAGAACGCAACACAGCGGGTTGTGCAATAGTATTGGTAGAATATTACCTATTATAGTTGGGTCATGTACGTTAAACAAGGTGGTGACCAGAGACGTCTAAACTATCATGTTTTTATAGGATATGTTTTCTTATAGTTTTAAAACAAAACGTTACCATCATTTTTTATTAACCCCACAAAATGCGAGGATTTACAAGACATTGAACTGCAATGTAAACTGCTTCGTTCAGGATTAAACGAACTATACAGGATGTTTCAAAGTTAAAGGTACATACGTTACTTGTGGATAGAGGGCACTTTGGCGGTTCCAAATTATCCGGCATTGATGCATTCATTGTCTTTCCTTACTGAGATACAGGATGTTTTATGGATATTGGCCAAATCTTTCTTTGATCATAACTATTGAACCACCTGTATAATCGGTTCATACTTAGAATATAAGTTTCACTTATTTTTCTTGATAGAACTTCATAATAAACCAAAAAGAAATCCAGGTCCGGCTTAATAGAAAATTGACAATATGTTGTATAACAAAATTTTGTAGATCTGTTTCGGTATTCGAAAAGAGCGGAAATAACTGAATAGAGTAGCTCAGTTAATTTGTTTGCGCATTTCATTCATCAAACTTGATTACTTGCCGTAAATCCAATTTCATTAAAATGGTCTAGACAGTTGGAACTTGAATATTTATTTCAGGGTTAATTAACAAAAAAAATTAACTTGCAGCAGTGACAATTTTTTCACTTCTTGGCTAGGAAAGTGAACTATTATAAAATAATTTTGAAACCAATGTAGATTTGCGCACATAAATCAAAATACTACTTAATTTTGTGAGTCTAAAATAATATTATTTTTAATCCATGTATGTACAATAACAATAAATATGTGAAAACAATAAATATATAACTACAATAACTGTTTAAAGTGGCCTCCTCGCTGAATACATTTCCTTGCTCTGTTAGTAATATTTCTAATTGCACGTCTAATCGCATCTGGATTATTTCTAACTTCTACGCAAGCATTATTAACGTGTTCCAAAAGTTCCTCTCTACTCTTAATGGCTAACATCATATACCTTTGGTTTTACATGTCCCCCAATGATAATAATCAACAGAATTGAAATCCGGTGACCTTGCAGGTCAATGATGAGGTCCATTTCGATCTATCCACATGTTTGGAAAATTGTTATTTAGGAAATTTCTCACAATATTCCTAAAATGGGGTGGAGCGCCATCGTGCTGGTAATACATTCCCGCAATATTTTCATTTTCCAATAACACGGGTAAAAATTTTTGCAAAAAGTCAAAATAAAGTTCACCTGATAATCTATATCAGGTAGGATATGTGGCCCAATCAAAGGATTGTTGAAAACACAGCACCAAATATTAACAGCAAAGCGATGAGGGGAATTATTACAGCATGTGGATTCTCTTCGGTCCAAATATGTGAATTTCTTAAAATATAAATACCATCTCTTGTAAATTGTGCATCATCTGTAAACAGACCTCTGTTAAGAATTCTTCGGTTCCGAATAATCCAGTTAATAAAATTTAATCGATGAATTTCATCCCCTTCCTCTAACCTCTGAACCTGTTGAAGATGAACTGAATAGAGATTATTTTTTTCGGTGTTCTCCAAACACTGAAATGTGAAACACCTAAACCATGACCCACTCTTCTTTTGTTAATTTTTGGATTATTTGCAACAATATTTAGTATATTCTCTTCTACAACTAAAGGTTGCCATACTTGATGATTATTTAAGGTGGCCGTTGGATACCCACCATGATTTTTAGTATAATTGACAACTCTAGCAAAAATATTATGATCAGGAAGTTGGCGTCCAGGAAATATTCTTTGATATTCTGTCACAGCCCGTCCATTGCCATAAAAAAATCCATACACATAGACACATTTAAAAATTGATTAGGCATATTACGTACTTTGTAATGTGGGTAATAATATTAATACAAATAACAAAGATTTTAGAATAATTAAACGCAAGCATGTCAAACCAGTAAATATGAACTGTCAAATACTAAAATTTTCGGCATTGCCTACTTGGCGATAAAACAGCTATGTTGTAAAATCATCTCATAAGTTTTAGTAAATGGATTATTTCGAATCGAAGCATTCTTAAGAGATGCCTGTTTACAGATGAGGCACAATTTACAAGAGATGGTGTTTATAATTTAAGAAATTCACATGTTTGGACAGAAAAGAATCCACATGCTATAAGACAGAATAAATCCCAACATCGATTTGCTGTTAATATGTATGTATTTATGGCGGTGTTTTCAACAATCATTTGATTGGGCCACATATCTTCCCTGATAGATTATGAGGTGAACTACATTGTTCTTAAAATTATTTTACAATAGTTCACTTACCTAGTCTATAAAGTGCCCTCTATCCACAAGTAACGTATGTACCTTTAACTTTGAAACACCCTTTATGTAGATTAGGAGTTTTACTCCTAGATTTTACTCCAAGTTATTGTTAAGAAACGTATGACGGTTACCAGCCTTTCGTTACCAACTGCGAATATCTGTTTAAACAATTTAAAAAAGAAGAAATCAGCTGTGTACTTAATCTCAGTGACACCACTTAAAACTGAATTGTGCCGTATTCGAATTAATAGATTCGTTTGACTGCAAGACAGGTTCGTTAACTCCCGACACTTGCATTGCCTGTAGGTGGATGTAGATGGATGTCTTTTTCTCAATAGTGTAACTCTCTTCCAGACAACATTGACTTTGGGTTATCTAATATGTGTAAAGTGTTTATATTTGTTAGTTGAATTTTATACTCGGTTAACTTTCCACTTCTTGTATCAGTTGGTAATTAGATATAAATTGTCATAAAATTTCAATTCTTTGAACTTTTCATGAAACTGGTGTTACGTGTTTCAGTAAATAAATTATTATCATATTTTAATAAACTAAAACAATAATTAGCAATAAAGGGAACTAAATTAATAAAACGCTTAAAGACGGAAACGATTGTTCTGATGTTTTCCCAAATTCGTCTAGTCATAGGTAAATATAATTTACAGAGTTTTTAGATATCCCACTAAGTTTAAGGTGCCGGAGTGTGTTAATGTTCACAAACTAAGTTATCATTATAAGTTAACGAACTTTCGGCAGCAAACACTAACTTTCGTTATCTTAACTTTATCTGTTTAGCGTTAAAGTAACTATTTACTCACAAAAGTTTCGCTTTCTTTTCCCGTAAAATGACTTAATTTTATTGTGAATTACATTTATTTCCGCAGATTGGGAAATACCTTTTAAATATTTTAAAAGAAAATATAGTAAAGTATTAACATTAGTACTAGTCACTGGGAGTGTTAAAGCTAATAAAGGTATCATGAAATTTCAGTTGTGATTGAAATGGCATTTCTTGGTAAAAACTTCAAATTATAGTTTCATTGGAGAGTGCTTGGATATTAACAACGTTTTTCTCCCTTTTAGTTTCACAAAACAATTGTCAATAGTCTTTACTCAATCACTAGCAGGGCAAAGCGGACAGTTCTTGGCGTTGCGACAGATATTGGCACCATTTGACTTTAAATACAATTACTTGATAAGGTTTTTACCATTATTTTAAATGATTTGTAGCTTTTCAATATAGTTTTGGATGGTCTTACTAACTTCCCTGAATTACTTCATATTTTTATGTTAGTAACTCTGTCTTTGACAAAAGCACTGTATCTATCAATTACATGGGTTCCCGTTTTCCGACAGTTTCTAAAGAAACTGGCATGGTTAGAGTACAGATACTCTTATTATATTGCTTAATTAATACATACAAATCTAACAAATGCTATTTTATGAAACATACTTTTTTTCATTTAAGACAAACAAAAGTTGATACACTACTCTAAATTTAATTCTCTTACCACTAACAAATGTGTTCTTCAAAAGCAAGCTAAACAGTCACTGGAACCCTGTGCAAATAAAGAATTGAAATTGCTGACGGTGAGTATTCACAATTCTGATTTTCTACAATAAGAAAGAGTTATTGGCTGTGCCACTGGCCGTAACTCTTGTACTCACCATAACTGAGCGAAAAATTGGAATTCAATATTTATTATAATCCTTGGTTTATATTTAAAGCTATATAATTTTATTAACACCACACTCCGACTCGGTCGTGATGCCGACCATCACTATCAATATTCTGTACAACATTTGGAACACAATGCCATCACTCCCAATACTCGCGAACTTGCACACAGATTTCCCAAAAAATGAAGTTACAGGCCACACTATAAGAGTAACAATGCATTTTTGAAAACCTTACGCTACTCAATCTTTTACCTTGTTCAATATCTTTAAATTGCACCACACGTACCGAATTACCCTGTGATCATTTAGCAGGTATACATAATACACATAAACAGTGTGTCCCAAATTAGGGCTGCGTGTATCGTTAACTCTTTTATTATAACAGATAGAAAATCGGTAAACATTGTTTTTTCTTTCCCTTACTCTGAAGACCTTAATAGGGATTTACGAAAATGTACTGTGTGCTGGGATAACTATCTATGTCTTTGTTATTTCTATAAGTTTAGACAAAGATAATGATATTTGTAATTTATATGGAGTGAATTTTCGTAAACCCCGAATAGTTGACTATTTAAGCAACTTCTCTTACAATAAAAATACGGCACTTTATGAGGAGAATATCAAACTTGGCATACATCAAATTCATACCCATTGTCAACAGTTAGGAAGGTGGGCCACCTAAAACCTATTCTCCCAATAAAATGGCGGTAACTTTCCCACAAATAAGCGCCATGAAATTGCCTTAATTGTTTTAATGTATTATAGTCAGGTGTCCAATTGTATGTATAAAGTTATCAGAAGTCCATAGCATGCATCCAACGTTAAATTGGCCGCCGTTAAACTTAAATTATACTTTTTTCCACTAACCTTCGCTTTGAATTTGACAACAGTCCCTAGGGTCCAAGCAAAGTCTTCTGCAGGTCATATTCGACATGCAATTAGAATCGCAGATTTGCTTGATCCTCTTGTAGAAATGGTGAATGAATATATGATGTCACTGTGTACGACGGAGCTGCTCTCATTCATTCATCTCAGCCGCTTGTGTCGCGTACCTTTGGAGAATCAGCGTTCGGCAATTCCATGAGGGCATAGAGTCGGGTACAGTTTAAGCTGGCTTGTGTCATGCCCGCTAACGCGTCTGAATTAATATTTTATTTGATGCATAAATAATGCCAGTGGTTCTTAAACAGTTTTCTCCTGTAACAGCAATGATGTCGCTAAATAATTATAAAAAGTTCCATCCATTTTTAAATGTTTATCATAATATCGTCTTGTATTAGCCCAAATTAACTCTATAGCGTTAAATTGACAGTGGTAAGGTGGCAAACAAATAACTTCTCGCACAGAAGTTCAACAAAGTACATTGGTACCTTCTTATTATTATGAGAAAGATTTAACAAGTCCACTTTCAACGCTGTGGAAGGAAAAGGAATATTATTTTTAGTTAACCATTCTGCAATTTCATGCTTTTTCCATTGACAAGTAGGTTGTTTATTTAATAGTTGGGTGTGATACGAAGCATTATCCATTACAATTAAACTTGGTTCTTCAAGATTTGGTAGTAATTGACGTTGTATTCATTCCTCAAAATTGTCACAATTCATTTTATCATGATAATCCATACTTTTATTGGTAGCAGAAAAAATTAAGCTTGCTCCCGGAATAAAGCCATCTGACGTTCCAGAGTGCTAAATAATAAACCGTTTTCCTACAGTTGATTTTTTCTGTCTGACGCTTTTTATTGATAAATCTTGCCATGATTTTCGAATACTTCCATTGGCAAATACCCATGTTTCATCTATAAATACAATATTTCGAAGGTTACTGCTATTGTTTTCCATATCCATTTTTTAAAATTGAACTCTTTGCTGAACTATTCGTATTTGTTCACATAAATAGCAACGGTTACAATCTTCTTTATACCTTACTCTACAAACTTTTAATAGTTTTAAGAGACTTACCTTATTTAAGTTTATGATTCCCTTATTCTCCAGCGTTTCCTTCAACGTAACTAGTGTAAAATGGGTTTTCGATTGATAAAAAATATAAAGTACATCCCTTATCTGCATTTTAACACTTTTACATACATCCAAAGTTTTGGTTTCTTTCTAATTCGGTTTCTTTTGTGCTTAATTCTGCCAACTGTACTCAGACTCAAACTTATGTTTAAAGCTGCAGAAACTCTTTCATGAATACCCTCAAGTGGTATCAAGGGTCCATTGTTTTGCCTTTCTCTTATAAAATAATCCATTAAATTTAATACCAACTTTTTTGACTGTTCATTTAAGACGACCACTTTAGTTACCATATTTATCAAATATTTCTATTTAATTTTTATAATTTGATGTTTTTCCAAAACTCATGTTACATTCGCGACCTGGTAAATCACACTATATTGTTGTGACAACAAGGTAGTCACATCCCAAGGAATTGTACAGATTGTTAAAAATTTGATTTCACAGAGAAAACTGAAAAATCCACTACAAAATGGCCAAATTAAATTATAAAAACCTATGCGTTAGATATAAAACTTTATTGAAATCTTTGAGCAATAACAGCATGATATTTTAAACTGGATAACAAACCTAAGTTCTAATGAAACACAACCAAAAGTATTAAATTATTGTACACGAAACGTAAAAGGTCAAATGACCAAAAATAATATTTAAATGTATCATACCCGAATATTTTATATAACATAATATGTACAGGACTTTAAAAATGGTTTAATATCTATTAAGTTACGTCACCATGAACTATAACATGTAGATATAAGTAAGGACTTGACCCATGGTCAACATAAGCAGCATAGTAGTGGGAAATATAGATAAAAATTAACAAAAAACTATATAAATGTGAAATAAAAACATCATCTGTAGTGAAATTTTCAATAAGTACTCATGAGTGAGCTATAAACACTAAAAGACCTGATAAACGCATATCCAAAATCATGGATACAAAAAACTTTATTAGTAAGAACGGTAGAGTCCACCGCAGAAGTGAAAAGTGATAAAAACTGTAGAATTTCACATCGTATTGACTTTAAAGTAATGAATATGGTAGATACTTACTATATTTCACTAAAGAACGTGAAAGTTCTAGAATACCTGGACTATTAGAGGTCTCAAGATCCATTAATTAAAATAAGGGTGCCTTACATATTTCAGACTGTATCTCACAAAAGAGAAAATTTATGTTGATAAAACACAGACATGGTGTTGAAGGGAACTTTTCCCAATAGTTTTCATAAGTTGTATGTTAAAATTTCATCAAGGTAGATAAGTTGTAAGCCAATCAAGAAAACCAATGACAGTTTGCGGTACCCTAAAAAGGCAAAAAATGCTTTGGTCATTATTTTGATGTAAAATATAGTAGGATAAGTGTTATTAGTATAGAATTGTTCAGAGAGGATTGCTAATCAATTTACATAATAGTTATATTAGTATAAGATAGTTTTTAGTTGAATATTTGTAAAAATAGTTGGTAATAGAAAAATTTTAAATATTGACAAAAACATATAGTATGGCATATCAGAAAAAGCAGAATAAGCTCTAGTAAATGAATATGAAATTAGTTTTATCATTTTCAATCCACAAAAAGAATTATATTAAAATAAAGTTTTTCATAATAAAATGACAGAAGTCAAGAAGTCTGTTTTGTAACATAAATGTCAAACTAGGCTTGTGTGGGCCAATAGAATTCCACAAATTCAAATTTAGTATGTTGAAAGTATCGAAGGCGTAAGCACGCTAAATTTAAGAGGAAAAAAATAACCTAACTTAAAAAAAAATCAAAATAAATAATGAAACCAGCATACTCACATTAATAAGTAAACCAGGCTGAAGATAAAATTTAAAATATTTGATATCCAAGTGGATAAATACATGCTGAACAAGCAAAAGTTCCGTTCCTGAAAGAAATCATAATTTAAAATAAAATTTCTATAACCAAATATATCAACAAGTTTTGTTTATGAATGAGAAGAAGTAAATTAAAAGGTAATAATTTGTGCAACGCATATTTTGAAGTGCAAGTAATCAGGTAAATACTTACCTAGATTTAATAATAAATCCAGTGATATTTTAAACAAAGTGAATTTCATCGAAACGCCAAGAGCTCCGTCAAAACAGTGCTGCCAGCGGCATAAAGGAAGCGACAATTTGAAAGCTGAACGTGCGCACGCAGAAGAATAAGGAGCACCGATCGATAGACTCAAGGTAACATCTAAATAACCAAACAAATAAAACCCTAGGTAATTGAAATCAAACATATGATTATTTTTCAACTAAATAAAGGCCAATTTGTAATTTTATTTTAGTTTTAAGTTCAAACATTTATCCAAATTTTATACTCTTTTGTCACATTTCATTTTTATCTTTAAATTGATTAAGTAGCTTATTAAAATTTTGTATAAAACCAGTGGTTGTGTTTTTCATTGGAACCTACAGTTTGTTGAGGAGAAAGAAACGTGCAATTTTGAGCAATTGAAACCACTCTTGGCCCTGAAAGAGTCAATAATCTCATGCTATAAATTATACTGTTTATAAAAAGAAATAAAATCGGTTTGGCAACAAACCTGGCGCTAAACGAAATTTAAAATTTTATATATAAAAAAAAAATAATATAAAAAAATAAAACAGTATAATATATATAGGATGATCCAGTTGGCGCTCGATCCAAATTATTGGCGGTGGGAGCCTGTATTTATTGGTTAAAATATAGATAAACCCCACCCATATCATCAGGTGATAGGAACGATACGTTAAAAATGCTCCAGAAACCCGGTTTTCTTTGGAATACCGCGCCACCATAGAATTGTAGGTTCAACTAGGTATTTATTTAACAAGAAATGAATAGGGAAAGTTGAAGGTATATTCTATGGATAATAAATAAAAAATAAAGGCCGTAGACATTCGTGTGACAATCGAATAGATATTCAGGCCGCACTAAACGTAAGAAAATCGATTTTGTTAGAGATAAATACGCGCTAGCAGTAATAAAACAGCCGTTTTCAGGGAAAATAAAGTTTTAACAAAACTCGTGGCGCGGTTTAATAAAATAAAAATTTTGGAAGGAAAATTATTAACCTTTAATAGAGCTTAATCAAATTTAAAAAAAGTAGAAGTGAGGATCGAACTCGCAACCACTCCATTTACATTTATTGCTGCTCGAGTATCTTACCGACTGAGCTATGAGATCCTATGTTCATTCTATTCTAAAACGTGTAATATGTACGTACTACAAATTTGTAAGACAATCTTCGTTTGACAGATGAATATCCACTATTTGCCACTAGAAATAACTTAAATATTTCATATAAAGACGTTTTCCATATTTAGAGTGGTATTAGTTCACGGAAATAAATAACATTCGTCATCAAAACACACCGTTTGAGAATCGCTGAGCTTACGAGCTCACTCCTCAGTGTACATTTCCGTCTCAAAAGAAGTGGGAAAGAATCTTGGTAGATATTGATAATATCCTTAGGCTATTGCATTAAGTTTGTGTGCAAGAGATAATAAAAACGTATGAGCAATATTAATTCATACATCGGTCATTTTAAACTAGACCCGACTCTATCCATGCTAATAGATATGATGGGGGTATATATAGAAAGCTTAAAGAATAGTCTACGTGATGCTAGAGGTGAAAGAATTCGACGCCAGGTTTTGCCAAACTCACCTGTGCATCGTAATTGGGGTAAATTTTTTAGAAATAATAGTAACAAAGAAGATCTCTTTTCTCTCTTAAGGTGGCCATTCCCTAGAAAGAGACATTCGATAGGGAAAGATTTATTATTTTTGCCCATAACTTTTTTTTCTTACTACATATATTTAAAAAAACTATAAGAGTACCTAAGCAGAACCATAATAAGACTATTACTATGAATTTTCAGTCAATAATTTCAGTGGTTTGGGAAATAGCTCGATTTGAATCTACGAAATAGGAAGATTAACATAATTTTTAAATTTAAATCGAGCTATTTTGCAAACCACTAAAATTATTGAGTGAAAATTCATAGTAATAGTCTTGTTATGATTGTACTTAGGTACTCTCATAGTTTTTTAAAATACACGTACTAAGAAAAGAAAGTTATGGCCAAAAACAATAAATATTTCCCTATCGGATGTCCCTTTCTAGGGAATGGCCACCTTAAGAAGATATGTAGTTGAGAATGTGCGAACTGCCAAGGTTGTCACTAATATTGCAAATAAATCGATTAGATCTAAAATCGCTTCATTTTCCCATTAGACTCGTTCTGTAGACTTCCGACAACGTTTTAGATTGTTTTTTAATTCAGCATCCCTAAAAATATATAACTAGATACCTAATTTTAATATATTAAAATAGTTAAGCTACTTTAAGTTTCATGGAGGCGGAGATCGATGTACTATGTTTGGTATTCTCCTCATCAAATGTAGTTTTTTTTTGTTTACTCGTTTAATTATAAGAAAATGTCTCTACAATTTTCAAATTAAAATGACGTAACAATTTAAATTAGGGAGGCAGGTATCAGGAGTTTTCAAAAAAGTACGATGGTAGTTTCCAAATTATTTCAAAAACTAAAATAGCCAGCTCAAATCTAAAAGCGCCATTGCAGTGCCTAAAAAATTATCTTTTAACATATAATAGACTCTCTATTTTTTATAATAACGGATATAACAATGCACATAGCCCCAACATTGGACACACTGTATATGCACTAAAACTTAAAAATGTGTCATATCCAGTTCGGTAATAAACTATAATAATATCAATCACAGGATTTTTGTGTATGCCTCTGCATGGGACTCCGGATATAAATACTTGTTTTCCGCTCCACACTAATTCACGTCTAAACATTTAGTAGCGTCCATCGCCTTCAGGTCAGGCATTGAAATACATCTTCCTTAGTACTAGTTCAGATAAAATACATCTTGAATATAAACCATACGGTAATATTATCTCGGGCTTAAGGGTGGTAACCATAAAGAAACCCCAGTTATAAGGAGGAGATGCGATACGGTCGCCTTGAAACGTGTTTCTAATGTGGGTCTTAGCAATTTGAATGGCTCCCACTCACACCTATAGCACCTACTTACCGAACGGAGAGGATGATATTCCATAATTTGGCCTTCTTAAGCCTTTCATGAGGGGTTTAGGGTAAATTAGGCGAGAAGAGGGGCTTATGAGGGTGTTGAATTGGATTATTTTGCTTTACAGTTAATACTGAGTATAAAATTATTGATAAAGTGGAGCAATTTGGTACAATCCAAATAGCAATTGAAATGAAGTGTTCTTGAATTAATTTTTATGTCAGTCTTGCAAGGAAGGGTATTTGTTTTATTATCAATATATTGCAACAAAATTAATTGGGATTTTTTACCCTAATGCATTAGACACCCATCCTAATCAAATCGATTAAAAACAAATTAAATTTTCAAACTTAGATACGTAGTATTACAAACGACACCGCTTAATTCATACAGAAAATTGACTGTAGTATTCTCTATATTTTTATTGTAGATTTTAACTTCCTGAATAAAAGTTTCAATGAACACAGCCTTAAATAATGAACAGTTTTTGTGATAATAAATTCCAATTTTTATTAGGTGTGAAATACTTATTGCCGATTTTCTTGATTAAAATAACTTGTTGCTTAGGCCTAAATAGTTTTATTATCTGTCACTCTGAATAAGCCTACTATGATTGTTTAAGTATTTTGTTAATTTATACCCGATTACTGATTAGGGCTACATTTTTTATTAAAATGGATTTTTAAAACATCCCGGAATTAGGAATCACCCACGCTCAATAAAATTTTTGCAAATTTTAGTTATAAAATTATTTGTGAAGTGACTTTCATTTAACATATTCTTGTACATTTAACACCGTATTTAAATAACCACAAAGGTGTAATAAAAAAGTGTACTAGGCCATTTTGCTTATTTTTTGTGTTCTTTTCGAATATCGTACAGAAATTCCAAAAAAATATATATAGGGTCATGTTATTTAGAGGTAAAGAAGAAACCTAAATTTTAGTGACTCCGGACCTGGATTTTTTTCATGTTTCACATGTACCTCTGAAGAATCATTACTGTAGTAGCTGTACCAAATATGAATCAATTATTCCATTCCCTGTCAAAGCGATGACAAGAAGTAGTTTCTGCCAAAAATGACAAAACACCCTGTAATTTCGTAATGAAGGCCCAATGAGAAATTTCTGTGGAAGGTTCTGATTACCACTGATGTTCTCTATCTCCTGTTAAGCTATGTCCCTCTTAAGATGCAACACCCTGTATAAATTACTTTTAAAGTTGACACCCGTTCACCACTGTAGTCTATTACGAAAAATAGTTTGAGGAGTAGGGAAATACTATCTTATCGCGTTATAAAAAGTTTCGTTCGCCATTTCATTCTCGCCCAACTCAAACCGATATAACTCACAGTGAAGTGCAAAACAAAAGCGTAACTAGAGTTGTAAATAAACTGGGACAAAGTGCTCTGCTCACAACAGTACAACGTACCGGCCCGTGCTAATTAAATTTAATATAAAATATACAAGATGTCAGAGAGCAAGTGCTCTAGATCCCTAATAAATCTTTCCAGCACGCAAGGTATTTTCAACACGTAGAAAATAATTAATAATAGCATATTTTTATGCAGAATGCACGACTTAATTATACTCGCTAGACTTTTAGACCGTTTTATGGCACCCTGGATTTCTCTCTGAAAACGCGGAAAAAATATAATGCAAAGTTTAAATTAACACTTCTTAATTTAGCAGACTGCCCCATTGTCTAGACGAACGGATCGTGAACGGAATTCGTTGCGCAAGCACTGATGGCTTCGTATGGCTAAAAAGGGGTTAATTAAGCAACACAGAACACTGCTAAAAAGGTACCAGAAGTGGCATTGTTTTATATTAAGAGGATTTTTTGTTAATGCAGGTGGATTTTTTGTACCAAACTGTATTACTGCGTAAAATGTACATCGCAAGGTTAGAGTTATTCGAATATAAAAGAGGTAGGACTGTGAGATCTATACTATAATCTCTAACTCAAAAACCAAAATGAAAAAAAATTAAACAAAATATGTTTAAAACGTTAAAACATAGATTTTAATCCTGTTCATTTTTAATGCAGTTTTATCGACTTTCGAATTATTTGCACTATGGTATATGGTATATTATACCGGGAATATCACAGTAAAATAAGGGTAATTACATCAGCCACTTTTTCAACTTAAATGTTGTAACACTGGTTAGTGTGGTCTATAATATGATGTCCTGATTCAGCTTGCATTATTTAAACTTACTTTCAATTTTGAAACAAAGAGCGTAGCTGGATAAGCATGACAGCATGGGTTAGCTGCCCCCACTTGGATCTAGTTCATATTCGGGAGGTAAGTGCCTACCAATATGAGAATAATTCCCCCCAAATGCCAGTTTGAAAAACATATTTTTACAAAAGTTATGAAAGAATTTTGATAAATTAAAAAATTTGAAATTCTCAAATGTGACTGAGCCGACTCCTGGAGCTAAAATATATGTGATGCAGGGCGTTATGTCGATTATTAAAAAAATTAATACTCAATAAATTAAATGAATAGGGGGTAATAAAAAGTATTTTAATTTTGTCACAATTTTTCTTTATGAACTATTTGATGGAACACCACTATTTTTTTTACTGTGATATGCTCATATCCAAAGTAACAATACGTAATTTTTGAAATAAGATTAGAGGATTACTTCATAGTGTAAAAAAAGAAAAAAATTAATTTTGAAGTATAAAAAAAATGATATTCTCTAATGTAATGAGCCGAATCCGGGAGCTAAAATATATGTGGTCTAGGACGCTATGTCGAATATATTGACCAAATGCGGTATCAGGAGAAATGCACTGAATCTACTAAGAAGCTACCTAGAAAATAGAAACCAAGTTACTGTATACAAAGGTGTTGCATCGTAAATAAATAAAACGTATCATGGAGTACCACAGGGGTCCGTCCTCGGACCCTTGTTCTTCTTGATATACGTCAACGATTTGTATTGTATGCTGATGATTTGTATTGTATGCTGATGATGCAACCAAAATAAATACCCACAAAAACATGGTAGACTTAATAAACGTTATGCGACGAACACAGTCGAGTGCTTCTGAAAGTTCCAATCGAACATGTTGTGCTTAAACGCTATCAAAGCTGAAAATAAAGTATTTTTCACTCGTGGTTTCGGAAACTATCAAAACCCTAGGCGTGGTTGTTGATTCCAAACTATGCTGGGACCAACATGTCGATTATGTTTCAAAAAAAACTATCTAAGTGCATGTATATAATAACCAACTTAGTCAGGGAGGTGTCCCTTAATGTCGTGAAAACGGCACACTACTCTATGTTTCAGGGAACATTTTCTTATGCGATATTAACATGGGGACATACTAATCATCTAAGCAGAATATTTGGTTTACAAAGACGTGTACTTAGAGTGATGTCGGGTATTGGTTATAGAGATGATGTAAGACACAAATTTAAAGAACTCAATATATTAACTGTACCAGCTTTTTACATATACACGTGCTTATTTTATGTAAGGCCAAATCTAAATGATTATACCAGTCACCTGAGCGCGCTGATCACGACACAAGGTCGAGAAACAACATAGCACTGAAATACTTGAGATTAAAAAAAGCAGAAACGGACTTAATTATTATGGTCCCGTCTTCTTCAACAAGCTGCCATCTCATTTACCTCTCCCCCAGAGCAATTATTTGCCAGCCACATAAAGAATTTGCTAATAGAAGGAACTTTCTACTCCTTCTAGGAATTTTTGGCGGCTGACCTTTCAAATGAAACTCAACACATGTAACACACCAATTATGTTTGTCTGCGAAAGCGTTTATAATTATTTATTTGTCAGTGTAATTTGCAAACATTAAACTATGTTTTTTTTACTTTTATCTCATAACTGTAATGTGACTTATGTAAAGCTGTAATGTTGGTAACATCAGTAAATTATTTCTATTTCTATTCTGTTTCTATAAAAAAAATAATACCCATGAATTAAATGAATAGGGGGTAAATAAAATATTTTAAATTTCAACAATTTTTTCGCTATGAACTATTTGATGGTACACCACTGTTTTTCTCTATGATATGCTTATATCCCATATATATTTTTTGGAATAAGATTGGAGGATTACTTTCAACCAAAAATAAAAAATAAATTTTGTCCCCCTAATATTTATGAAATTCCATTGGAATTAGGAACCAACATTAATTCTCAGTTTGTGACTCAATAAAATGAGTATCATTTGAACAATACATTAAATGAATAGGAGCTAGAAAAAATTGTTTCCAACAATTCTTTCTTCATGAACTATTTGACGGAACACCACTATTCTTTTTGTGTGATATGCTCATATCCTAAATAGCAACATATAGTCTTTAGAATAAGACTGGAGGATTACTTTATAGTGTAAGAAAATAAAAAATAAATTTTGGCCTGCTAATATTTATGTAATACCATGGGAATCAGGAATCAATTTTAATTTTCAACTTGTGAATCAGTATTATTTTAGCCCCCGAATGTGAATGAGCCATTTCACATTTGAAAAAATCAAATGTTTTAATTTTTCAAATTTATTTTTTACACTATGAAGTAATCCTCCAATATTATTCCAAAAAATATATGTTGTTACTTAGGATATGAGCATATCACAGAAAAAAAAATAGTGGTGTTCCATGAAATGGTTCGTAAAGAAAAAATTGTTGCAAAATAAAAATAACTTTTTTTTACCCCCTATTCATTTAAGTAATTCATTTAGTATTATTTTTTTAAATCGATCTAACGCCCTGGACCTCATATATTTTAGCTCCCGGATTCGGCTCATTCACATTTGAGAAAATAAAATTTTTTAATTTTTCAAAATTTGTTTTTAATTTTTTTACACTATGAAATAATCCTCCAATCTTACTTCAAAAAATAAATGTTGATACTTACGATATGAACATATCACTAAAAAAATAGTGGTGTTCCATCAAACAGTTCATAGAGAAAAAATTATAGCAAAATTATTTTTTTTTACCCCCTATTCATTTAATTTATTGAGTATCAATTTTATTCATATTCGAGGTAAAGCCCTGGACCTCATATATTTTAGCTCCCAGATTTGGATTATTCACATTTGAGAAATTCATATTTTTCATTTTTCAAAATTTATTTTTATTTTTTTACACTATGAAGTAATCCTCCAATCTTATTCCAAAAAATATGTGTTATTACTTGGGATATGAGCACATTAAAGAAAAAGAATAGTGGTGTTCCCATTTGAGAAAATATTTATTAATTCTTCAAAATTCTTTGATAACTTTTACAAACATGTTTTTTTCAAGCTTCATTTGGGGTAAATTATTCTCATTTGGTAGGGACTTACCTCCCAAATATGAACTAAATCCAAGCGGGTTCAGCTAACCCATGCTTATCCAACTACGCTGTTTGTTTGAATATGGATTTAGATTTAGAAAGTAGGAGCTGGCTAATTTGCCTTGGTCATCGTGTCCCCTATGAATCTAATGTGGGTCTCTAGTTTTCCTTAGCGCCCCTAATCCAGATTTGTTCTCTATATCGTACTTCTCAGATTATGATTACGAAGGCCCACTTAGTTTATTATCTAATAAGGGTCATACATATCTCTTGGTATTTCCTCGCCAAGTAGCAGAAATCTCAGTCTAACAAGGTTGAACACATATACTGAGATTTCATTTCCTCGTGGCAAAATCTGAATGTTGCATTTTCAGCCAGACCTATTGAGCTCATATTTATTAAACCTACAG
This sequence comes from Stenurella melanura, assembly GCA_963583905.1. Lineage (NCBI taxonomy): Eukaryota > Metazoa > Arthropoda > Insecta > Coleoptera > Cerambycidae > Stenurella > Stenurella melanura. Next base: position 79,065,765 of record OY757309.1, on the reverse strand, counting down.
TGTCCGGTTAGAAATCCCACCATCATCCTACTAGCTTTTCTATTTTAGTGTAGTAGATCTTTCGTTTTAGTCCATCGTTCCTTAACGAACTCTTAGACCAGTCTTTGTCATGGTAAACTTTTGCATCATTTCAAAGCTATTACCTCTTTATGATACTTGTATGCATGGGTTCATCACACCGCAAAATGGTCCGAAATGATGCGCATTTCCTGACCAGTCCATCAATTATTTAATTTTCTTTGTGTTACTTGTGTCATAGTACCCGCACCATAATCACTTCATAATGACTTCCTAGGATCATAACGACCATCTACATGAAAGTCGTTGCCTTTGGTTCTGCTCGGCCATTGGAAAATATGATAATCGATTGGTTACTTCCCTTCTTATTACTACCATTCGGCCTGAAATACTGTAGCGTATTATCCACTTCTTTTTAGAATTTTTATTTTTGACTTTATTCCTTAAATCCTAGTTTTTTCTTCCTGTCCTGTCTTATACTTTCTCTTCCTATCCTGTCTATATACCAACCAATTTGTACTGATATTAGAGCACTGTCGTTCCAGTCTTCTCTGTATGATATTTAAATTTGAAAATGTTTAATGTTATACTTTAGAACTATAGAATACGTGAACATTCTTAAAATGGGATACGTCTTCAACTTTAAGCATAATTTCTGGGGTTTTGTTCGGTAGTGCCGCCTTATTAGCCCTAAGCCTTCTTACATTGGCTTGTTCACCGCCGAACAAGATTCTTTTTCACTCCATTGAGCGTTAGGTTTTTAAGGCCTCCGAAAGCTCTTTCTCGAGTGACGACTGTGGCTTTGTGAGGATTTATGAAAAACTCTTCCTCACTGCACTATCTGTTGATAATATTTAGGCTTCTTTATGAATGCTCTGTTACCAATTGTTTAGTAGTTATTCAAACTTTACATAAGTTAATTTTCTTCCAAGTGATTCAGAAGAAGAGATAATAAATTCACAGCTAGGACAAATTCTATATTTGGGTAATATTAAATTTGTTTTTGTCCTAGTGTCATGGTTATGTATGTCCCCCGGCTTACTAATTGTGTTATCACTTTTTAATTTCTCAATATAACAGAGTCATTCATATATATAACATGATGCCACTGTTAATATATGGAGGCTTTTAAAATGGGCTTCGTATAACTTTTTTTGTGATTTAAAAATTTCGTTCAAATGAAAAAATGACGCCCCATACTACAGGCTATTCTTCAGTAGTCTGCTGTAATTTTGTTGCTGAGTTGTCTTAGTATATAAATAAATGTCGATAATTGTTTTGAGGAAACTTGGCGAATGGTCTTTGTAACCGTAGTCAACAAACCTGAAACACACACACACACACACACACACACACGTACAGGTTAGCCAATGCTTGTGCGACCACCCGTATTTCACCGACAAATGTGGCCATGGAAGTTGCGACATACAGGTTGTTACGTTTTGCTAGCTTTCAATTTTGCTATTTTTTTTAATTTCATACACTCGCTCTTTCTATTGCTTTTTTCAAAAAAATACTTATGTGGACTTACCCCACTAGTCGGTGCATAGCAGGTCAAAGGTATATGCGTTATGTGGACTGACCCTATTGGTCTGTGTGGAGCAGGTCATTGATAGGTATGCGTTATGTGGCCATACATACGTTTTCACACATCTTAAAATTTCGTTTAAAACAATCTATCAAAGTATGTGTATCTAGAACTTCCATAACATCCATTCGGTATTTATCTAGTATCTAGTAGATAAACTCATGTTTTGAAGAACGCAGGATATTATTATAATTATTCTACAGCTACGGCCAAGAAAAAAATCTGTTCAGAGCAACTAGTCAAAAAATCTATCTAGATGATGATTATAGTAAATATAAAGTTGTAAATGCGTAGGTTAACAAAATTGCTCAAAAAATGAAAGTTTCACTAGAAAGTTGAAAGTGTTTTGAGAAATGATACCATTTTGTGGCATTTAAAGTATAAAATGACAGATGAAGAAAATCACGTGATCGCTTTTGTGCCCGTCATTTGGCATTATTTATACTAAAGAAACTCATGCTTTTCTAAACAGATATTTATTTATCATAATCATTCACTAATAAATACTGAAGGTTTCATTCTTATCTTTAATATACCTTTTCCCACATTATCGCCTCAAAAACTACTCATACTAGAAAATTAAATGACAATAACAATAACTAAAATACTTTAAACACGTTTCATTCAGGTGATATAAAATCTAAAGCCTTTCTTCAGAAGGTTCCGTATATTATTATATGACATTTTGTATTGAAATATGTTTTTAAAGCATTCATTATGATTAAGTTATTTCATCTTAAGTGTACTTTCCCTGGAAGTCATAATGCAAAAAGAAAACTAATTCGGACACCCAGTATATGAGTAAATAAAATATATTAATACTTAAAACTCACATTTCTTTAAAAACAGCTTACCAAAAAGTAACTAGTGGCATTCCTTCTTTAACAACTTACCAAAAAGTAACTAATAGCACTGGATGTTTAACAACTTACAAAAAAATAACTTATAAAAATGAATAATATATTATATTAATAATTAATAATCACATTGATTAAAAAATCACTTACCAAAAGTAACTACTGTGACTGTAAATAAACATTATGTAAGATACATATATATACATGTTTTACTAATATCGCCAAGAAAATAATAAAAATGAAAATTAGATGAAGAAATTAGGTTGATAACATACCTACAGGAGCGCTTCAAAACTAATCGTACTTAGAAATAAAATAACTTAAGAATAATGATATCTAATATATTCCAAACATATTTCAACACATATTGTCATAAAATAAAAGGTGCTTCTTTCTCCCAATAATGAAACATGATTCGAAAGAAAGGAAAGTAGTCTAGGAAATGGCGTGCAAAACCGACAACGAAAAGTTACTGTCTGTCACTCAGTGATCGAAGAGATCATATAACTACGAAACATTTTTCTCTCTGAAAATTTTTGGTATGGAAGGAGAATATGGAGGTGGGGGGCATTTTTTTTTAAACGAATGATTTATCAATATCTGTTCGTATATATAGTTTTTTACTTAAATTTAAAATCTCGACCTTTCAAGACATTCTAAATCTATTTGGACAGAAAATTTTGAATTTTTTTTTTTACGAAATTACTCTGTAGGTGCGGCATCATGCATGGTGGATACATTTTACTTCAAAATATACACTTTGTAAGAGGACATGTTTTTAACCAACGAGAAACTTTAGGCAAAACATGATATGCAATGAAAATTACTATTATTTTATTTATAAATAACTTGGGACTGTGTGGCTCCGTGTATGGCCACATAACTCATGAAGATTACACATATCATGTGCGGTGAGGTACGATTCCCGTTTCAGTGACGAGACCTCGATTGGCGAAGTTAAGTCACGCCGGCCGAGTCCGTTACTTGGATGGGTTACCGTATCTCATTCCGCCGTCCTGGTTAAGTGGTAGAGTAGGTAATATTAGATAAACTTCGCCATTACGTAAATCTTTTTATAAAAAACATTGCATCTTACCATATATTTTTTTAGCAAATCCCGTAATTTTCAAAGTTAATACAATAATTACTATAAATTCGTGAGAATCTATGTTCGTAGATTTATTTACCAATGATTATCATCAGCCTCAAGTATATTAATCACTAACATTTTTCACATAATTTAATATGTTTTATGGATTTGTGACAAACTATTTATTATACTACTTACAGTTTCTCAAATGGAGACATGTTTGTTATAAACATGAAAGAGAATAAAGCATTTTTTTTATACGTTCGACATCGTTATTGTTCAACTGTTCCTATTAACGATACCAAAAGAATCAATTCGCGTTTTATTTATATGTTTATATTCAATTTTAATATGTATTTAATATGAAATTATAATACTATATACAAAACGAAATTCAACTCAAAATACATTTTTGTTGTTATTTAGAATATTTTAAAAAACTTCCGCAGATGTATTTATACGATAAATAACAAAGAATATAGACAATATTTGTTTCCAATAGAAACGGTTTGTAGGTCGGGGGTCAAATTCGGGGTCTCCAGCTTGGGAGGCGGTATCAAATTAAAAATAAAATACATTGCACTAATTAAGCAGTCATCTTGAAGCCAGTCAGACATCCACGGTGCGAATCGCCTTGGCAATATAAGGACTAGATTTTAGAGAGGCCACATCAGATTAAAAAGAAATTGAATCATAGAAAAGGATGGGTGAATTAAATGTAATGGATAAAACAAGTAAACAGCAGATAAAATAATTAATATCGACATAATGCTATGAACACTAGCGTAAAAAATATTACAGATGTATTGCATATGGTTGGTTTCCACAGAAAAATTACTAGCCAAAAAGCTCGTTCCAAGCAGTCTAGCAAAAGCGAGTGGTTATGCCAGGCGATACGCAATGTTGGAAAATATTTTGACGCCATTTTGGTGCGTTCTGCTTTGATCGAGGGTCTCTTTATTGAACGTGCTTATTATACTCTTCGCAAATTCAAAACGAAGAATATACTGCATTCGATCGGCAAATTTCAAAAACCGATAAGGTTGCTCGTAGAAAAAAAAATTTCATATCACTGTGTTGATCGAATTCTGAAGAACATTCCGTCTGTCCGTCCGGACGTCTGTCTGTCCGCCCGTCTATCTGTCCGTCCGTCACGTTTCTTGTAATGACCATAACTTAAGAACGAAGAGTCCGATTGTATTAAAATTTGGACAGTAAGTCACTGTTGGCTAAAGCAAGAACTCCATTGTTTTTAAAAAATTGTTAACTATTTAAAAAATTATAAAAAATAAAATGTTTTGTAATTAAACAAAAAATATTCTAAAACAAATAGTGTTGACAAAAAACTGCAAAGAGTAAGTATCCTATAGAATGTGCAACAGTTATATAAAAAGTGTAGTAAGTCGGCGAAGAGTATAATGCTTCTCTTGTTTTTTATTTACAACAAAAATGAGGAGAGTATTCTATAGAATGTGCAACTATTATATAAAAGTGCAGATAATCGGCGGAGAGTATAACGATTAGCTTGCTTATCCTTTCTTATGCTCAGTAAGATGCATCATACCAGCTCGCCGCCGCATATGTTAGAGAGGTTGGGAAGCAAGTGCGTTGCGTCTAAACCAGAGTAGGTATATCAGTTAGTTATGAACTTTAGCTTTCGATCGTTACAATAATTTTGTTGCGTTGCGTCTAAACCAGAGTAGGTATATCAGTTAGTTATGAACTTTAGCTTTCGATCGCTACAATAATTTTGTTTTAACTATTCGCATTTGTTCAACTTTACTTGCTTATTTAAATATTCCTATATTTATTTATTATAGTTTCAGATTATTCGAATTTTCAACTGTTTTTCTTATTTGAATACAATTTCCAGTCTTAAAATAGTAAATATTACATTTGTCTCTGGAAGAAGGAATGAAGGTGATATTTTAATATTATTGGAACATATGCATTCAGCAATTTATATATCACAACTATCGCTCTGATTATGGATAAAATATAATATTCATAAACTTGGCCACACAATTCGTTTGATGATGTACATATGATTTTCCCTTGTCCGCACAACTCATTTAATGATACACAGACTGTGTTATACAGAAATTAGAAGCGGTGTAAAATAATTCCAATATAGATATAGGTGGCAGCACCATACAGGGCCACACAAGGTGGGTTTCATTCTGACTGAATCACACACCATAACAGAACATGACAAATGTGGCCATCTTCAAAAAACCACTTTTTAGGGGTAAAGAGACCCCGTAGAGTCAGCTAAAGTAGGTTAGAATTGTGGGGCCATGTGTATGGCCACACTTTTCCTTGGGGCCACACGACGTAAGTTATGGTGAGGTGTGTGACCCCACAACAATGGAAACACCTACGCACACACACACACACCCGCACACACACACACATAATTGTTTTGATAAACTTTGAATTTGAAACTGAAAGTTTAATGGGTTATCCAAATGCACACCGAGGAGCTTAATAGGTGAATTATTTATTTCTTTATTTTTTGTTCCAAAATTTTAAGTTTTTTTTCGCCGTTATTATGGTATTATAATTATTTCTTGATCAGTTCTTCATTAAATTACCAGCTATTTTTAAATAGTTCCAAGTTGAAAAACAGTTTGTTACTTAGTAAAAATGTCACGTCATCAGCACAAATTATTGTTGGAAGAACTTCAGTAGCACAATTGAAAGATACATCATCGATGTAAACTATGAACAGCACAGGGCTCAGAACAGACCCCTGTGGCACTCCATAATCAACATTAGAGGGCGTAATATCATTTAACTTAATACATTGTTAACGGTCTGAAAGATAAGATATAAATAAATTTAAAGATTTTCCTCTGATCCGACAGTATTCCAATGTTTCTATAAGAACACCATGATTAACGATCTCAAATGACTTATCCATATGGTACAATTTTGCAGTGCATAGTTACACTTCTCAAGAGCTTCTATAATGTTTCCATATATTTCACAGAGTTCGTCAATAGTGGATCTCTTCTCTCTCTATAGCCGAATTGAGCATCAGTTGTTTTTTCCAAATATTCTTGCAGTCTACTTCTAAGAACAATGTCAAATATTTTTGAGATAATAGGTATAATAGAGATATGTCTATAAGTGTCTGTATTTTTATGTACAGGTGTAACTTGTGATTTTTTAAAAATATCAGGATAAATTCAGCATTCAATACATGTGTCTATTAAATGTACAATACGATTTGCCTTCGGTGTTAATAGTGTATATATCATTATGATTGACTATCACAAAGTAATGGCTTCCATAATTGATTTTTTTGTAAGTATTATAGCTGCGTATTCTCATGATATCCTGATGAAATTGATATTCAAATTCGACAACACTCGGAATAGAATACATTTCCTCCTGGTTTCACTTATTGAAAACCTAAGCATATTCATTGGGTTATTTCAAATTTACTTACCGTGTATAATGGTTTTCCTATTTCTGCTAAAAAACGCGGAAAAAATCCCAATACATTCAAACCTTATCTTAACATAACCTCTTTCTACTTTATAGAGTTTTATGGATAAAGACTGAAATCTCATTTTGTTTGCCACATATAAACCCCAAAAGCACCGGAATGTTACAAGCGTTTCGTGTGTTCTTAACTGTGGCTTGGCCTTACATTCGTTCTTATACCACAATTTCTTTAAATTTTGTTCCCTTACAACGGAATAAATGTTGTTTAGCAACGGCATATAGACTTTCTTTAAGCACGTATAAAATATTGAACATCAGGACTGTATAATCAAACATCTATTAATGCAAATATACCAGTTTGGATAAAAATTACAAGCACGTGTTATTTGTTGCAGTTTAAAAAAAAATGAAATATCAGCATTTCAGACAAGCAATAAAAAGTTTATTTAGTATTGAGTGAGTTTATCTTGATTAGGAATGTACTTATTTACTCTGTTAGGTACCTCCTCAATAGGATAATTAATATATATTCATGATATTGTTGTAAAACCCAGCATAAGCGACGAAATCAGAAAAGAAGAAAAAAACCGCTGCCTAAGGAATCACTACTTCCACATCCAAATTTTCCATTCAAATCTCTTTTAAGGAAAACATCTTGACTATATTTGCACTCTAGTATGTGAAAATATTTGGTCATAGAATTTTAATAATACTCGAGGCAGATGTCATAAAAAATATAATTTCCGGATATCGTTATAGCATATTCGTGTACCGAATTTCTCGTGAATGTCTCAATTTTATTCCATCTAACACTTTAATAATGGGGTGGAGGTGGTCAGGTTATGGAATATATTATAAAAAAAATTGAGGCCTTGGCTTCTAATATATACACCATATTTCAGGTTTCTGTACTCTTACCAGCTTGCTTTAGTCATTTTCTCCTATTTGCCTCTACTTATCCGCCAAGCCTTCAACGGAATCATCACAAAATAAAATCTAGTTTATATGTCGTTATAATATATACTTACGTGTACCAAATTTCAAGTGAATATATCAATTTTATTTTATCAACCCCTTTAATAATGGAGTGGGGGTGATAGGGGAGTTAAAAAATATTATAAGAAATCTTAGGCCTTGGCTTCTAGTATATACATCAATTTCCAAGTTTCTGTACTTTTACCAGCTTGCTTTACTCATTCTCCAATATTTACCCATGTTTAACCCCCAACACTTCAATGGAATCATCTCAAAATATAATCTAATTCCAGGTGTAGTTATAATATATACGTGTACCAAATTTCAAGTGAAGAACTCCATGTAGTTTTATCAACCGCTTTAATACTGGAGTGGGGGTGGTGCGTGGGGGAATGAAAATGTTATAAAAAAATCTGAGGACTTGACATCTAGCATAAAAACAAATCCTAAAATGTTGTGCTCTTACCAGCTTGCTTTACTTATTTTCTCCTATCTACCCCTATTTACCCCCAACCCTTCACCGGATAAGTTAAAAAAACAATCCAGTTCCAGATCTCGTTATAGTACATAAGTGTATCTAAAACCGTTCCAGAGATATCGTGCGGACAAAAAAGTTACAGACCGACAGACAGACAGAAAATTTGTTTCGCCCAAATTTAAAATCTGGACGCTTCGTGACATTCTAAACCTATTTCAACAAAAAAAGTTTTTGACATTTTTTTTACGATTACTATACTTCCAATCCACTACGTGGATGTGGAAGTAATTGACGAACTACAAATGCCTGGTCTTCAGCTACGTTGAGTGAGTTCCCTTGTGTAGAAATTACGAAAGTATCATGAAAAACATATTTTATATAATAAACATAACAAATTCCTCTACATAGAGATTTAAGAAGTTCATTGCAAAATGACAATAAACTTTTTAGAAAGTCCAAATTACAACTAATTCTTGTTTTCCCTTAGGAAGGGCACAAACTTTTGATTTTTATTAAAGAAAATTTAATTATGACAAGGAGTTTTCAACAATTCTGAAAAACAGTTTTCATCTGTCAACGTGAGCTTAATTCTAATCAAAATTCTTGCGAAACGCAAGAAAATCTCACAAAGCGAGAACACGGATGTCTTTATAGACGTACAAATAGTTTGAAAGCGGAGCGAAATCCCGATGTCAATATGAGGTTATATACCGTTAATATATGTACAAAAGCTGGAAATCCTCAAATGTTATAACATATTCCTTTGTAAAAGTATTTTTAATTGTTCAGTCTTGGCGAGTCATGATCGTCCATAGAGACCTATAAAGTTTATCACAAGCGACCCAAAATTTAATTATTAATATGGCCGTTAATTCTAATCTTATCATCCTCAAATAAAAACTTCCAAACGTATTCTTCAAAGAATCCTTTTGTCCCAGTCGATCGATGCCTTTACTTTGACCATTGTATGTAAAAGAATAAGCGCTCTTAGGATGTGTCCCATACTTACCACATATGTTATGCTGATCAAATTCTTTTTATATATACTTAATAAGTGAGACATTGAATGTTCTTTCTTTATAAGAATTGATTTCTTAATCGATATACACAAGTATTAATTTAATTCAAGCCTTTTTATTGAACTCCATCATTTATGTTTAACGATTTTGTACTTTGAATCAGCAACTGATATTTAAGAAACTTCACACAGTTCGTCGTCTCTACAGAAACTAACGAGGTCAGCTTAAAAAGTGTTGTTATATTAAGATAGGTATGTTACAAAAAGTGAATCAGTGATGATAAATATAGTGTAGAGTGGCAGAGTAATAATTTAAGGAGATCGCAGTAATTTAAAGCATCAAGAATTGTTCTTTCTAGTATATTCCAAGGCTGGGATCGTAAGCGGTCTTCTAATAATAGACGTAATTAATCACTTTGAGAGTGGTAAGAAACTACCATATGTTGTAAAATGCACGACTGGCACTTTTATCATACACATTTTTTTGTGTCCTTCAGACGCAAGGTGATAAGAACGTCCACAGTGTCTAATCACAAGCCTCTCATAGACGAAGCCAACCATGGTTAAAATTATCTGGGGGCGTGCTAAATGTCCCGCTCCTCTACCAATTATTTCTCCGATATGTTTGGGAAATATCGAGTAATAGTGCCATGCCACCACCATATGAAGTTTTTGTACGAAGTTTATTCTAAGCACCGCCTAAGGATAAACATATTCTTGATGGAAAATTGGATTATTCAACTCTTGTAGCCAAGACAATATAACAACTTCCATCACACTCTTTTCATTATTTGATACCATATCACGGGTTTCGCTCCTTTTGGACTTCTTGATTTCTATAATATGCCCTATGCTAAAAGAAAACAAGCTAACCATTATACTCTTCTCCGATTTACTGCATCTTTTATATAACTGTTGCACGTTCTGTAGGATACTCTTAGAGAGTTTCTAGTTTAATTACAAAACATTAAACATTTTTTTTGATTTATAAAAATTGTAACTTTTCATTTATTGACAGATTTTGTTAAACACAATAGGATTCTTCCTTTAGCTAGCAGTAACTTACTTACAAATAGCTAACTACTTACAAATTTCAATACAATCGGACTTTTTGTTCTTAAGTTATCGTGCTTACAAGAAACGTGACATACGGACGGACGGGCGAACGGACGGACATTTTTAAAGTCGTTAAGAATTCGATCACCAACACAGTGATATGGAATTTTTTTTTCTACATGTAATATTACCGGTTTTAGAATGCAATATACTCTTCGTTTTGTATTTGCGAAGAGTATAAATAGGTAACCGTCGTTTTGCATTTTTCGTTATCAGAGAGACCTGAAATTTTCTTATACAATTGTATGAATTTACTTGACCACCGAATGTATTGCAATTCAATTTCAACATTCAATTTCACATAAAAAACGTAAATGGCGCAATATATGTATCTTTTGTTATTTTGGTAATAGTTATTTTCCTCCGTTAAATAGTTTTGTAGATACAGTATCATAAGATAGATAGATAAGAGCCCGACAGGCAAACTGACGCAATTGAAAGAGCTTAATTTTCGTAATATACATAAACTGAAATGTGGAGATCAGAGTAAATCTCGGATATTTTACTTCCACATCCACAAAGCGGAGTGGAAGTATGGTAATCGTAGAAAAAATAATCAGTTTTTTTTTTTAATACGTTTAGGATGTCACGAAACGTCGGGATTTTATATTTGAGCAAAAAAAAATTCTGTCTGTCGGTGTAACTTTTTTCTTCAGCGCACGAAAGCTCTGGAACGGTTTAACACGTACCTATGTACTACATATAACATTATTTGGAACTGGATTGTATTTTGAACTTATCCGGTGAAGGGTTGGTGGTAAATAGGAGAAAATAAGTAAGGCAAGCTGGTAAGAACACAAAAATTTGGAATTTGGTGTATATCCTATAAGCTAAGGTCTCAGATTTTTTATGTCCCCCCCCCCGGGGACCCCCTGAGTACGGGGGTACCACCACCACACCATTATTAAAGGGGTTAATAAGATAAAATTGAGATATTCATTTCAAATTTGGTACACGTATATTATAACGATACCTGAAACCAGATTATATTTTGAGAGGATTCCGTTGAAGGGTTGGGAGTTATATAGGGGTAAACAGAGGAAAATATGCAAAGCACGCTGATTAGAGTACAGAAACTTGGAATTTTGTGTATATACTAGATGCCAAATCGTCAGATTTACCATCCCCACTCCATTATTAAAGCAGTTGATAAAATAAAATTGAGATATTTAGTTGAAATTTGGTACACGTATGTATTATAATGACATCTGGAACTAGATTATATCTTGAGATGATTCCATTGAAGGGATGGGGGGTAAGTAGAAGAAAATAGAGCACAATGAGTAAAGCAAGCTGGTAAAAGTACAGAATTTTGGTGTATATACTTGAGGTAATTTGATGCACTTATGTATTGTAATGACATCTGATTAAGATGATTCCGTTAAAGGGTGAGGGGGGTTATAAATTTGGAAAGATAGGTAGAGCAAGCTAATAAGAGTCCAGAAATTTAATTTATGGCGTATATTCTAGAAACCAACGCCTTTTTTTATGGCATATGAAATATATACTCTCCGCTGACTTTTGACGGGCTTAGCCTAGTTACAAATAATAGTTACCGTATCCTAGTCAAACCGTTCATATCAATTAACTTTCTCTCTATAACCTAAGTAAATTATTAAGAAACGATTAACTAGCGTAATGCAATTCAACATGACCAGATTGTACTCATTATCTAACCATGGCATATTTTCGTATTCAGTTGAGTTATTAGTGACAATCTCCTCGGTCCACAAGATGGGTCATCCACAACAAAACCTTCATAATACTTCCATTCATGTTTTATTTTTTTCACCTACTCGCATGCAAATTCCACGATGTCCTTAATTATTAAATGAACAATGGGACGATGCGAGATATAAATAATTGCCATGTCATCCCATTGGAAACATAGGTATTCTCCTGAAACTAAATAAAACTCATTTATTTTAAAAATTAATAAAACAAAATGAAAAAAATATAAATTTATGATGACAAAAAAAACTAATAACTAAACTGCTAATTCATATAACGAACCTCAGTTGCAAGTAGGAGTATAAGTAGGTGGCGCTGGAAATGGAAATCCTATAAGGTGCAACGATAGTTATTTCTTTATTTATTTAAATATATAGTTCGTTTTACATATGAAAACGATAACTGAAAAATGTATTATACATAATAATTAAAATCGGTCAATTAGGAACCACTGGTGAATTAGGAGAGAAAGACATCTTGTGCTATATATACAGATTACCTGTTACTTTTATTCGACAGTGCAGTTGAGATTCACTGGTTTGGTAAATTCATATTGTGGTAACAGTAACTGAAAATTCTACAAATACTTTACAAATCTACGGCTTGATTAGGAATACCCACTAAAAGATTTGATAAAATTATTCAATGAAGTTTTCCTTGGAGAAAAACTTATGATAAATGGTCCGTCTGCAACAAAAGCCGGTGATCAAAAAGTCATTAGCCTCAAGCCGAACCCTCAGTTTTGTCTTAGATGGAAGGGCGAGAGGAAAACATACAGATTTTCTTGTACAAAAAAACGTTTATTGCATTGAGAGCTCAAACTGAATCGGATATTGTCATTATCTAAGTAATTGTTTACCTATGTCAAATTATAATGCGATTATATATTAAAAAGTTTAAAAATATTTTTTACTGGAATGTCGAAAATATGACTTTGAATAACTTATAATATAAAAATGATTGCGAAAATACCTGAAGCAAGAAACGTAAAAATCCAGTTCATTTTCACTTTTATAGGGAAATACGCAATTACGCAACTTAATCTGTCAAAAGAGAGAAAAATATATACATTTTAGACACAAGATAATAAATTTTATCCCAAAATAGAACTAGAAACACAAAATTAACAAAGGTTTTTCAGTTCACTTGCAGAATGTAAATGAAATTAATTTAATTTTTTATAAATGCTGTTCCGGAGAAAATTGCATCGATTGAAGTTATTGTGTTTTGTAAAAATAACAATACAAATCATTCAAATCATTTTATATATAACACATATATTAATCACACCTCGCTAGAGAATGTCCTTTCAACAATGTGGTATGATGATGATGTAACTGTGTTGCATAATAAGAAATAATTAAGAAGAATTCAAAGATCTTCAAGTTGTTAATTTACTACCGGCCATATTTACATTTATAGAAAAAGTAATGGAACAACGGTTAAGATGGCACATGGAAAAGTACAAATTAATACTTTCGGTTTAGTCAGGATTTAGAGTCAAGCACAGTTACAGCACAGCCCTCCTACGCAAAGTAGGGGGCTACCGATCAGGGTTTGTGTGCCTACTTAATTTTGCTTGACTACAAGGGTCAACCTTATAATATTAAATAGTATTTTAGACAGTATTTTAAATTCTTTAACCAATATCTAGCATTGCCCAAGGATAAATTCTTGATCCGTTACTATTTGCTATGTATACAAGCAACCTTAACCATTTATATGCAGATGACACCCAGCTCTTCTATTCTTTCAAACACTCTGATACTGATATCGTCTGTTCATTTGTTAATGAAGATCTTGAACATTTTGTAAAAGCGAATTATGTGTATGAACCTTATAAAAATATTTTGTATGCAAGAAAAATTCATAAATAAAAAAAATGTATATCACAAAATTAAATTTGGAACTGGTGTGTCCATATTAAATATTAAATTAAAGGTCTTCTAATTCCATCACAGGAACATATTGAACTGTTTAAGAGATCATTTAGCTACCAAATTACTTCCACATCCACGTAGTGGAGTGGAAGTATAGTAAGTATCGTAAAAAAAATTTCTAAAATTTTTTTGTGGAAATAGGCTTAGAATGTCATAAAACATCGAGATTTTAAATTTGACCGAAAGAAGCTCTGTCCGTGTCGGCCTGTCTGTCGGTCTGTAACTATTTTGTGCCCATGTTTTTTGAGGAGCGGTTTAAGATATGGACTTGAAATTTGGTATACATATGTATCATAACAAGGTCTTGAACTAGATTATATTTTGCGCTACTTCCGGTGAAGGATTGGGGGTTACATGTGGGTAAATAAGGGGAAATAAATAAAGCTAGCTGGAAGGCGTACAGAAATTTGGAACTTATATACTAGAAGCCATAGCCTTAGATTTTTTTCAATATTTTACACCCCCCTCCCCACCACTCCCACTCAATTATAAAAGGGGTTGATAAAATAAAATTGATATATTCACTTGAAATTTTGTACACATATGTAGTATAACGGCATCTGGAATTAGATTGTATTTTGAGATATTTCCATTGAATGGTTGGGGGAGGGGGGATAAATAGAGAAAAATAGGATAAATAAGTAAAGTAAGCTAATAAGAGTCCAGAAAAACAAACGTATTGTTGAAATTTTATTACTAATTATTTCCACATACTAGAGTGCAAATATAGTTAAGATGTTCTCCTTTGAAGAGACTTGGATGGGAAGTCTGCTGCTTAAGTAATTTTACAGTAGTTTGAAAAATCAACTAATTAGGAACAGCATTACTAGGCTTGAAAAGATACATGAATCATATCTGTACAGTGTACATGTACATGATTGGTATATCCTCTCGTATAGACAATTAAAAACCGCTGCCTAAAGAATCACTACTTCTACATCCAGATTTTCCTTCCAAGTCTCTTTAAGGGTAAACTTCTTGACTATATTGGCACTTTAGTATGCAGAAATAATTGGTCATAGAATTTTAATAATATTCGGGGCAGATGTCATGATAAAATTTACAAAGAAGCTTCGTTAAGACATTGAAAATTAACTTTCAAGCCTGACATCATATTTACAAAAACTGCAAAATGTACAGGGGATAGAAATAAAGAACTTCTAGAAATTTTCAAACTTTTATTAAGCTGCGGATAAAAAATTTAAAAAGTTACACTACTCGGAGTAATTGTAATAGGCTTTACATTAATATTCCACAAAAAGATGGGTCTCGTAAAACTGCGACAACATGAATCTAGGTATCAAAATTTATCAAATACATAAGTTTTATAAAAACGATGCTAGGCGTCGGTCGGTGGCGAGACGTAAAAATGCAAAATAAGAATCTATGTATCAAAACAAGTTTTACAAAATCGAGACCGGGCATCAAGGCTAGGCGTCGGTCGGCGGCGAGACGAAAAAATGAAGAATATGAATTTAGATATCAAAATTTACCAAATTCAGAAGTTTTACAAAAACGACGCTAGACGTCGATCAGCGGCGAGACATAAAAATGCAAGAATAGGAATAGAGGTGTCAAAATTTATCAAATACATAAGTTTTACGAAAACGATGCTAGGCGTCGGTCGGTGTTGAGGCGTAACAATGCAAAAATAAGAATCTAGATATCAAAACTTATCAAATATACAAGTTTTACGTGGAGACGTAAAAATTCAAGAATATGTATCTACGTACCAAAATTTATCAAATTCAGAAGTTTTACAAAAATGACGCCAGGCGTCGGCCGGCGTTGAAAAGTAAAAATGCAAGAATATCAAGTTAGGTTTCAAAATTTATCAAATACGCAAGTTTTACAAAAACGACGCTAGGCATCGGTCAGTGTCGAGGGGTAAAAATGCAAGAATATGAATCTAGTTGTCAAAATTTATTAAATACACAAGTTTTACAAAAACAATCCTAGGCGTCGCGTCGGTCGGCGTTGAGACATATTAAGAAGAAATCTGAGGCATTGGTTACTAGTATGTACACCAAATCCCAAGTTTCTGTACTATTACAGCTTGCTCTGCTTATTTATCCCTATTTACCTCTACCTACCCCCCCCCACTCCTTCAACAGCATCATCTTAAAATATAATCTAGTTTCAGATGTCGTTATAACACATACGTGTAACAAATTTCAAGTGAAATCTCAATTTTATTTTATCAACTTCTTTAATAATGGAGTAGAGGTGGTGGGGGGTTGAAAACTATTATAAAAAAATCTGAGGTCTTGGATTCTAGTACATATATCGAATTTCAAGTTTCTATACTCTTACCAGCCTGCTTTGCTCATTTCCCCCTATTATTACCCCCCAACCCTTCATCGGATGTGTTCAAAAGACAATCCAGTTCCAGATCTCGTTATAAGATATACAGATCGACAGACAGACATTTTTTCGCTCTAATTTAAAATCTCGACGTTTCATGGCATTCTAAACCCATTTCAAGAAAAACAAAATTTAACATTTTTTTCACTAAGTGGATATGGAAGTAAAAGAAAATATACTTGAAATATGAAAATAGTTAATTTATAATATAATTACCCTTTATTTGTAATTATGACGGAATTAATGTAAATTATTTTTTCCTGTAGGAAATGTTCAATTTTCCCCTTATGTTCTTCCAAGATAGAAAAGGAACGGACCGGAACTTCGCCATTTATTTTTCATATTATATTTTATTACGAAATCAATAATTTATTGTAACTTTTATATGAAATATAATAAGACTTATTTTTAATATTATTATTATTGTACGAGATAGTGAAGTAAATACTTATATTACTGAAAATATTAATGGGTAATATCTGTGCGTGAAATGAGAAATCAACGATCTTGTAAACCTACAAAGAAATTAATTGAAAATTTAATTACATTCATGTTAAAATAGAAATAAAGTTGCGATGTTACACTGACTTCTTTTCAACATAAAACTGACAGAGAAAATTCAATATAATATAATTAATCAATAAGTAGGGCCTTATATAAAGAATATGAATTGAATTTCCACACATAGAGGCCGGGCTTTTTTATCCAGAAAATTAGATTCACGCCATACTTTGTGTGTCACTCACTGAGATTAGTCTTTCGGAATATCAGAGATTTCTGTTACAGTTTTACATCGTCTCTACGAAAATAGACAAATAGTATATGTTGCCTTTCTAGTCTAATGCAAAACAAGACATACGTGGTGTATCACAGTAATACGATACGAATTCGGAAAATGTTTCGAGATACTTAACAATTTGATGAGCAATTTTAATTTTAGAAGTTAGTTTACATTGTTCTATTGTATCATTTGTTCTTTAATAATATCTGTTATAAGGGCACCACTCCAGTAAACAAATTGTTTTTAAAAAGTGCAAATCTAAAATTCAGATCTAACATACACATCCTATTCACAAATCTTACATTATAGTCCAATAAAATTAAGTGAATTTTAAGTCCAACCTAAAACTAATTTGGGATAAGCTGATTTTAGCGTGATTGTGTTCCCTAGGGGGTACTCTTTATGTGCCTAAAAGTCCCCAGTGATCCCCCGAGCCAAACTACCCCAAAACCACCTCCAATGGTACATTTCTTTGTTTTTTTGCGATTTTCTCAAAAACCTTAAACTTTTCGACAAAACTTCAGGATACATTTTTCGTAGAGCATAAAATTCCCTATCCAATGGTATATATATAGTATAAATTAGAGTAATTGCAAAGCCCTTTATAGCCTTATGAAAATAAATAAAATTTAAATTCTGCAAAATTATTTTCGATTTCCCAAGTTCTGACCAATACTTTAAAATTACAATAACACTAAAGTTGGTATGATGTAATCACTTTTTGATTTCATTTAAAATTGGCGGATGGCGTAATAGCACGGGGCAACACGACGGGCGCGGATTTCCAAGTAGACAAGTGCATTCCTGAGTTTTTAGTTATTACATGTACTAGATGTAAAAAGCGCGTCGGCAATAATTAATTATACAGCCGTTTTTTTTTAAAGCGTATATATTATAATATTATTAAACATTTATGTTATTAGAGTGTCTAGAGAAAAATTAACAGGTATGTTATTATTATCCTATGGCCAAAATCCCTACCTAACGATAAAGTGAGGGTTCGGCAAAATTTCCAGGTTAGGGGTTCCAGTGTTTACACAAGCCCTGATGAGCCTATCCTCTGGCGTCGGTAATTGGCCCTGGTGGCGGAATGAACATTTGCAACAACAACAAGTACAAAATTTACAGAACACCAACTTAGAGCAAAGAACGCAACTGGGCAATAAGTTGAATTTACACCTGAGACATCTGTTAATATAAATCATGATCATTTTTTAGCAGTTTCTTCAAATAAAGAGAAGTTCATTAATTTTTTAGAGGCCCATTTTGTTAATGACGGTATTTCAGTGAGCAGAGCAAAAACTGATGCAGATTATATGATTGGTAAAACAACATTGGATTGTGCCATAGAAAGTAACAATCCCGTAATTGTTGTGGCACTAGATACAGACATTATAGTGTTGCTTCTAGAACATTGTGCAACTCAAAATATTTATATGCTGAGACCCGGTACATCTTGTAAGCCAAATAAGCTAACAAATATATACGCATTACAAAATATATTAGATAAAAGAATTCTTCAAAATATACTATTTCTTCATGCTTTGACTGGTTGCGATACAACGCCAGCATTTTTTAAAAAGGGCAAGAAAACGGCATTAACAATTTAAAAAAATAATAATGCTCTTTTTAACGATATTTCCATATTTAAAAGCAATTTTAAGAAATCTATCTGATTTATTAAAAGCAGGTCAAAATTTTATTTTAAATTGGTATGGCAGTCACAAAAGCAAAAACTTAAATGAATTAAGGTGTTATAAATATTGTCACACAATTTCCCGTCAAAATTTATTTCAAAATTTTTAGCTCGCTACATTGCCACCTTCATCTGAAGTTGCAGAACTTCATATTAAAAGAGTTTACTTACAAGTACAGCTATGGATGGGCATCGAATTAAACCCAGATGACTGGGGGTGGATTAAAAAGGATGGCGCACTACAACCGCAAAAGAATTCAAAAGAAATTGCACCCGAATTCATTTAAAAAATTTTGTTTTGTGGATGCAAATTTAATTGCTCCAGTAAGTCCTGTACTTGCAGCAAATTTAATTTAAAATGCACTGCAAGTTGTAGTTTTTGTCTGGGACAATAATATTGCAGTAATGTCGCATCAGATGTGTCTTTAGTTGAGGACGATGAGGATTTTTAGTTAATTTTGTTTATGTTTTAATTTATCTTTTAATGAAAATGTATTATGTTTTTTATGCAATAGTTTTATTTTTGTTACTTTTTATGAGGAATAACTTGTTTATAAATTATTCAATTTTTTTAACTTTTTAACTTTTAACTTATTTATTACTTGGAGATTTGTGTGCAAATCGCAGGATCTTCTCAGGCTTAAAATTATTTGTAAAGATAAATATAGCTAATAATATTAATAAAAAATTATTTCGAATTACATAAATGCCGCAGATATGATAAAAATACAATAAAGCCCAAGTAGTGTTAATGTAGTTTTAAAATATTGGTCAGAACTTGCGAAATCGAAAATAATTTTGCAGAATTTAAATTTTATTTATTTTCAAAACGCTATAGAGGGCTTTGCAATTACTCGAATTTATACCATTGGATAGGGAATTTTATGCTCTATGAAAAATGGTTCCTGAAGTTTTGTCGAAAAGTTTAAGGTTTTTGAGAAAATCGCAAAAAAACAAAGAAATGTACCTTTGGGGGTGGTTTTGGGGTAGTTTGGCTCGGGGGATCACTGGGGACTTTTAGGCACATAAATAGTACCCCCTAGGGAACACAATCACGCTAAAATCAGCTTGTCCCAAATTTGTTTTAGGTCGACCTATTATTTTTACTGGCCTATTATCGTATGTACCACCTACACGCTGCTACAGTCTTTATTATATTAAACTCTTCGGAAATACAAATCGAAGAGTGTATTGCATTGGATCAGCACATTTCTAAAACCGGTAATATTGCTCGTAGAGAAAAATATTTCATCTCACTGTGTTGGTGAACGAATTCTGAACAACTTTCAAAATATCCGTGCATCTGTCTATCTCTATGTCTGTCTGTCCGTCTGCCCGTCCGTCATGTTTCTTGTATGAACGATAGCTTAATAATGAAAAGTCCGATTGTATTGAAATTTGGACAGTAAGTTAGTGTTATAATTTTTTACAAAATCGGTCAATAAATAAAACAGTTATTAATTATTTAAGTTAAAAAAATTGTATGTTTTGCAATTATATAAAAAAATGTCTAAATCTAATATTATTTACAAAAGAAACTGCGAAGAGTATCCTTTAGAATGTGCAACAACTATACAGGGTGGGGCAATAGTGCGTCGGAACTCGATATCTCGAGTTCTACGATGGCTAGAATTTAAAAAAAAATGCTTTTTAAAAAAGTCTATAACTAGAAATTATTTTCGAACATACAGGGCGAGCCAAAACTAAATCATAGGACCAAGTACATTTTTTTTTTAATGGAATGCTATGTACATCAGTACATTTTTTTTAGCCTCTTTCTATGCTCTGTTCATTCCTATATTGAATATGTCCCAACCACTTGGATGTAATGAATTTTTTTGTTGAAATAATACAATCTGCAAATTGATATTAAAAAAATCACCACAGTCACAATTATTAGTTTTAAGAAAAACTTATGTGAATACCAGTTACGAGATATCTAATTAATGTTTTCGAATCATTTTCATTTCCTAAAACTGTTCAGGGTGGCCAGAAATAATTTTTCAATTAAAAACTTTTTAAGACGAATTATCTCAATTTTTTCAAATGGAACACCCTGTATATTTTTCAACGATGTTATGTAGAAATGAAAAACGAATCTTTTTTGTATGTACTTCCCTATGGCTAATTGCAACCAATTTCGTTTTATTAAGCAATAATTACAAAATTCAAAAATAATGTTAAAAACAGAGGTTTCTTCAAATAACAATAACTCAGTAAAAAAAATTATAATAAATGTTCCACATGCATGTTGCCCATTTTGATTGACACACACATCTCTATGCGCTTTTGAAATGAGGTTCCTACTGTTCCTAAAACTACCGGTATGATAGATCTAAAGCAGTTATTATTCTTTCCTTCATATTTTGTACTGTTGTTAATGTGTCTCTATAAACAATTTCCTTCACGTATCCCCATAAAAAGAAATCCTTTTTTGTAAGATCTGGGGATCTAGCAGGTCATTTAGTGGGTCCATTTCTTCCAATCTGTTGATGAGAGTAGGTATTATTTAAGTGGTCTCTAATTGCATTTAAATAATGTGGCGGAACACCATCTTACTGAAACCACATCCAATTTAAAATTCCTTCAGGGAGATTTACCAATAATTGTGTCAGATAGTTTTCCAAAAAATGAAGATGAATAAATAGCTCCAGTCAATGTACCATCAAAGAAATGTGTCCCTATTACATGTTCTCCAATAATTTCCTCCCCAAACGTTTATAGACCAACTGTGTTGGTTATCAACTTGCATAAAGAAGTGATGATTTTTCGAAGCATAATAAGGGAAATTGTGCCTATTATCAAATCCATTTTTATGAAAAGTTGCGTCAGCAGTGAATAGAACTTTATTGAAAATTTGACATCATCTTGCATTTTACCTCTGGCTCAATTACAAAATTGTAGGCGCTTTTGAAAATCGTCGTCAGAGAATTCCTGGTGAATTTGAATACGATATGCATGCAACTTATTTGTAAGATTCGACCCACAGACCGTCTACTTATTCCTACTAACGAGCTCACTTCTTTTTGACTAACATGGGGATTCTCAACCGTTGCCAGCACTACAGAAAACTCATTTTCTACGTTCACAACACGTTTTATTCTTTCACTTTTTTTATATTCGACATTGCCAGTTTCCAGAAATCTATCGAGAGGGTTTTGGAAGCTGCTAACATCAGAAATTCTTCTTTCAGGATAACGTTGTTGGCAAGTAAACAATTATTGTCTGACTCGCCCAAAAAAGACAAAAGTCGTATCTACAAGTTCCGCTTTATTAAAATTCATATTGCAAAATTCCAAATATTTTAAATTCAACACAAATTGTAACTAACGTCCCGATAAGTGTGATAAATGCTTCGTTGTACACGATAATTTATACCAAACTGAGATTTTATTGCTTGTCTAATAACGAAAACGGCAAAAAAATTTACAAAAAACCTTACAGTAAAGGACCTGTTAAATACTATTTACTCATTTCAATTCATTGGAAGAAATGGTCCCACTAAATGGTGTCATTTCAAAATTGCATAAAGACGTATGTCTATCAAAATGGGTAACACGTCGAACACCTATTATAAATTTTTCTAATGAATAATTTGAGGGAACCTCTTTTTTTAAGATTATTCTTGAACTTGGCACTTATTTATTTATGAAGCAAAAAAGGTTGCAATTAGCCATAGGGAAGTATACACAAAAAATGTTCGTTTTTCATTTCTACATCACATCGTTGAAAAATATACAGGGTGTCCCATTTGAAAAAATTGAGAAAATTCAATTTAAAATGTTCTTAATTAGAAAATTATTCTTGGCCACCCTGTATAGTTTTAGGATATGAAAATGATTCAGAAACAATAATTAGATGTCTCGTAACTGGCATTCACATAAGTTTTTCTTAAAACACATAATTGTGACTGGGGTGATTTTTTTAATATCCATCTGCAGATTGCATTATTTCAACAAAAAAATTTATTACATCCAAGTGGTTGGGAGATATTTAATGCTAATATAGGAATGAATAGAACATAGAAAGGGGCTTCAAAAAATGTACTGATATACATAGCATTTCATTTAAAAAAAGGCACTTGGTCCTGTAATTTCGTCTTGGCTTGCCCTGTATGTTCGAAAATAATTTCCAGTTATATATAGACTTTTTTATCCAGTTTATTTGAAATTTTTTAAAAAATTTCTAGCTATCGTAGAACTCGAGATATCGAGGTCCGATGCACTATTACCCCAACCTGTATAAAAATTGCAGTAAATCGGCGAAGAGTATAGTGGTTAGCTTGTTTTAGGTATGAGACTGTTAAAAATTTTTTTTTTTTTATTCTAATTTTTTGGCCTTACGAACTTTGCGTTTTGGCCACGAAAATATTGTTTTATATTAACGTAATATCGACGCATACATATGTGCGCTACAACTGAAAATAGTTTAAGATAACTATATGAGCCCACATGTACACGCACACATGCTCACGCACGTATGCAAGCACATGCCTAGACACATACAACCACCCGCAGCATACGTGTAGATGAGGAGAGAATGTTTGAAAACTTCATAGCAAAAGTTATGGCAATCAGTGCAAAATAGCAACAATAATAACTCAAACGAGCATGTGCAATAACAATAATTTACCTAATTCAAATGTAAGGATAGACAAGGACACACGCTTCTCGCCCAGGGGCCTTTCAGGGCATTTAAAGATGACATAACTAAGATGACCACGGATGACATGGGGAAAATGACATATGGATAAACAATAGGAAATTGTACACATTTAAAAAATATATATGTATGTATATCAATAAATATACTGCGATAAGATGTTCATTAGATATTACAGCCTGTTTTCATTAAAAATACGTACAATAAATTGTAAATTTCGCAGTTGTTAGAGCTAAAGATATTTGGAAGCCAGATCGGGCAAGATTGTTTTTTTTTTAATTAGTTGTAATACTAACATATTTGATTCGTTGACGGTCAATGGACAGCCAAACAAAATGTGATTTAAGTCTCCATTTTCTGCTCCACAGGAACAGTGTGATGTTTGTAAAATACCGATTTTGTGTAGGTGTGAGGGAAATCTGCCATGGTTTAATTTCATTCTGCTAATAGTGGCAATAAATTTTCTACTAGCGTCCAACTTTTGATACCAGGGTGTACGTGGTATGTTGTCATGAACTTGAAAATAGAATGTCCTACTTCTGTGTCCATATTGTTGCCAGTGAATATTCCACTTTTTGCGAAGCTGATCTTTAACGACTACATGCATATCTTTAGGATTAACTATCTTTTCTTGGTAGCTGTTGTCATGGTTAGCTTGCTTTGCTATTAGATCTGCAACGTTAAAAATGAAAGTGTTAATATTGTTTTGCATGTAAGAATAATTTTTACATATTGTGAAAACTGGTGACGAGTGAAGTAAGTGGTATAGGTTGATTGAATGCTGCAGACTTTGAACAAGTATTATTTGTATTAAGTTGGCTTTGTATTTCAGGACACTCAGTTAAAGAATTTAATAATTTATATAACAAAATTATGGATTAAGTTCTGTACCTGTATAAATAAACTGTCACCAATAGGTGGATACGTTCCAGTTACTTTAAGCAAATTTTAAATAATACCGTTGTACGTATTGAACGCATGCACCTGATTTAATAACTAAGATACCATATCATTAAGGGAGCATACTCCAAACGTCAACGAACAATACCTGATAAAAAGACATTAATGCGTCTCGAGAACGAAGGTCCCTTGATGCGCATATGATGAACCCCTAGTTCTTATTAAAGAATATTTTATTGAGAGTCAAAAGTAACTCTTGAATTATCAAATGAATTTGACCGCTGCAGACAGGTGCCAAGATCGTGCTGCAAGTTAACACAATCGCCTATGTTGCAAATTTTTATATCGTCTGCATTTAAATATTGTCTTGCATTGAGATTGTGCGTGTTGTCATTTATGTGAATATTAAATAGCAGAGTACACAAAGCTGACCTTTGTAGAACTCCCTATGAAACGTTTAATGTTTATGACTTTTTGTGTTCGAAAAATGGTTGTATATTGTTTATAATTGTTTATTTGCGTTATATCCAGATTTTCTTACTATATTCCAATTTATTGGGTACTTTGCCACTGAATTTAAAAAAAAATTTTAATGAAGAAACCTCTGATCCGTTTGGCGCAGAGGTTTTTTCATTAAAATGTTGGTTAACATTAAAACATTGTTCTATTTGGTAAAAAGTCTTTGATTGATTAACTCACTGGAGATTATGACGACCTGGGTAGCAGCTGCAATAAAATTAATATTTACAAAAATGGTAAATAATGAACACGAAGTTTCTTTATTAACTATTATTTATGTTTGTCTACTTCGACCGCCATTTTGTAATTATTAGACTAGAGTTCTATAGCACATTGAATATTTTTGACATTTCATTACAGCAAAGAACGAACAAAGAAACAACTCCATTGATTTCTTTTCAAGTTTTAAATTATAACGAGAACTTCGATGATTATGCTGTTGGGAAATTCTTTTCTGCAGCATTAAACAAGAGAAAATACAGAAACCCTTTAATTGCCATAATCTCTGCCTTGAACCTGTCGTTATCTTTCGGGGTAGAAGGACTTTTTCGTGAAAATTCACTGCATTGTAGACATTTTTGGAAAAGCATTTTTGACTTAGCAAATATACTCAAGAGACTCGTATATTCTTACACAAATGTCCAACAAATTTAGTGAAAACTAGAATATTTTTGGACAGAAAGTAATTTTCTTAACTGTTTCATCTAAATTATTTATGAGCTGCAATACTTCCAGGATTTGCCATTTGGTGTCAAATGATACTAAAGAAATGCTACATGTTCTGTTACTACTTATGATACTTATTATAAATAGTTCTACAACTTCTCGTGTGAGCGTTGTTTGACTTAACTTTCATTCAATTTTCTTATACGACTAAATATATTTTAAAGCTCAAAATCTTGATAGGAATCTTTAACAGAATTTAGTTATTTGTCAGATTTCCTACATTTCATTTAAACGTGGATCGAAAATTGTTGTTCATGGTTTCGTTTTATGTTAATTCATAGACTGACATTTTCGTTTTTCCTTAGTGCTGAGACGTAAAAATCCAAAATGCAGATGTGGTATCAATCGAAGAGCGTGTATTAATGCTTTAGTATCAACAAATACGAAACTCGCAAGTATCAGTTTATAATATAATTTATATGTTGCAGAGTGTAGATAAAAAATCTCTGACAAAAAATACGCGTTCAAATAATTGTGATTTTTCCATACGCCATCCAGCGTCACCTTGCCAAGGGCTCTAGATATTGGCGATAGAAAATCGCGTTGGCTACGAGATGAAAGGGTAACAGGGTTACCTAGCCGACTCCAACTATAGACCGTATTTCCCTAAAGTGTACACATCCTATTGGGAAGTTAATATTCGAACAGGAAGCCGACTATAAGGAGATCAACTTAATATGTTTACGAATAGGGTATTGAAACTTCTCTTATATGTATCCCAAAAATTGTTTGCGTACTGATATCTTTAATAATAGTTTAAATTGTACAATGTTGGACCTCACTAATGTTCTTTGTCTGAATTGTATGAAGAACACCTACGTATTTTAATTAAAATAAATTCCAGCAACTGATTCACATGTAAGAATCATTTATATATACAATAATATACATACATGTTTATCTATTTAAATTAATATACCTGTATTCAATACACAATTGTTGACAGGCTTCTTGAGGGTTGCATGTATTGAATTCCGAGTTTGTGCACCCCCATTATAAGAATGATGCAACGCATTAGCGCCCCCTAGGTGTAGATAGCATAATTAATAAGCAGAGATTGTTTTCATTAGCATATATTCACACCCAATCGGTAGTCGTTGACAAAACGTGCGAGTATCGACTATCACCACAGAGGTGGCGCTGGGGAAAAAAAAATACTTTTCTCTAATTAAATTATGGTTCCTAAAGAACGCGTATCGAGACTTTTCTAAATTGTACCTGCATGAGAAAAATTCAAGATGGTTCCGAAAAGGTGTGGGTTATTTAAGAAGACCTGGAATGTTCTAGACACGGTCTTGTAGGGTATATAAGGCTACCGATTCACTGAGGGACGGCAGTTTTTAAATTAGTTCAGTTTAGTAAAGTTCAGATAAATTCAAAGTGATCCAAAGTGAACAGTAAAGTGACATATCAAGTAATAAACATTGTTTAAGGTTATGTTAGTCTAGTACTAAACATTTTGTGAGTTGTTGTAAATAAATATTATGTGTGGTTATCTCTAATTCCGGAACCCACGGATTTTAGGGGTGTTTCCTAGGAGGTGGAAACCTGTCACAATAATAACAATAATAATAATAAGTTAACGTAAAGAGAAAATGAAATTTTCAAGTTAAAAGTTGCATGGTAAGCTTTTCGATGGCATTATTTTATTTGGCATATAGTTGTAAAGATATTTCCGCAAACCTCCCATATTTGGCACTTTTTATTTATTACCTAATTATTATTTCTTAATAAATAGTTTCTGATAAATTGTTTTTTAGAGTGACCACCCTGTACAAATAAAGAAGGAGGTTCTATGTAAATACTTTTACCTATATTTTGTTTCTACATTCAGTTCATTGAAACATGTTTTTTGGATATTTTGTGGACGACTTCAACATTTAATATTATCACGCAGTACTTGAGATTTATTTTAAATACCCGGTGCAGCATTTTTAGAAAAGGACATTATTTATTACATCAGATTGTTTAGATTATTTTATTGTTGAACTGAAACGTGTTCCATGAAATAAAGGAATTTCCTAGTCAGCAGAAACTAAGTATATTCACCTAGGCTACTTTGTAACTGGGGCGAAATACTGAGTGACAAAAATAGTCACGGCATATAAAAAGAGTGCAAAAGCCAATTGGGATTTTGACTTAATACGGTTGCTGTGTGGCTCAACTTCCCTACCAAGGGGTCGCTCCTCAAAAGGCTAATATGTAAGTAAATATTATATTTGTCCGTGCTTCTCTAATCAGCAATCAATAAAGTAACTTGTTTTCTGTCACTATGTTTTATTTTACAAAGCATTCAATAACTAAAAACCGCTGCCTCAGGAATCACTACTTCCACATCCAGATTATTCATCAAGTCAATTTAAAGGAAATATCTTGACTAGATTTGTAGCACTCTAGTATGTGGAAATTATTGATCATAGAATTTTAATAATATTTGGTGCAGATGTCATGGAAAAGTGTGAGGCGTTGGTGTCTACCATATACGTTAAAAATGATGTTTCTAGTTTACACTACTTATTATCCTCTATTCACAACCTACCACCTCCCACCCCTTCAATGGAATCATCTCAATCATATGTGGTACTTTCTAGTGAATATCTCAATCTTATGTTAACAATCCCATTAATAATGGAGTGAAGGTTTTGGTGTTTGAAAAATATTAGAGAGAAATTTGAGGCCTTGGTATCTAGTATATACACCAAGTCCCAAATTTCTGTACTTTTGCCAGCTTGATTTACTTATTTTCCCCTATTTACTTCTATTTAACCCCAAACCCTTCAACGGAATCATAACAAAATATAATCTAGTTCCAAATGTCGTTATAGTATATAAGTCTACAAAATTTCAAGTGAGTATCTCAATTTTATTTTATCAACCCCTTTAATAATGGAGTAAGAGTGGTGGGGGGTTGAAAAATATTGTTAAGAAAACTGAGGCCTTGGCCTCTAGGACATACACTGAATTTCAAGTTTCTGTATTCATACCAGCATGCCATACTTATTTTTCCCTATTTACCTCTATTTACCCCCACTCCTAGTTCCTGATGTCGTTATAATACGTACGTGTACCAAATTTCAAGGGAATATCTCAATTTTATTTTATCAACCTTTAATAATGGAGTAGGGGTGGTGGGGGATTGAAAAATACTATAAATCACTTTGGGGATTTGGCTTGTAGTACATACATCAAATTTCAAGTTTCTGTACTCTTACCGGCTTACTTCACATATTTCTCCCTATTTACCCCTATTTAACCGCCAATCCTTCACCGGATATCTTCAAAGAACAATCCATTTCCAGATCTCGTTTTAATATGTACGTGTCAACATCTTAAACCGTTCAGGAGAAAACGTGCGGACAAAAAAAAAGACAGACCGACAGACAGACAGACAGAAAATATTTTGTTTCGCTTAAATTTAAAATCCCGACTTTTCATGACATTCTAAATCTATTTTAAGAAAAAAATATTGTGAAATTTTTTTTGCGATTATTATACTTCCAATCCACTGGTGTGGAGGTAATTAAACCCTCTCGGTATTGGCATTGTACTGGGCGACAAAGCGACAGGGGGGTAGCTGTGGGCGTCACGCATTTTGTATAGCAAATAAGCCAAACAACTCTGTGGGGTTTTTTATTGTGACATTTGATGGAGGCGCCTAGTTTCGTATTTAGGTGGATATACTCAGTTTCTGCTGACTAGGAAATTCATTTCTCCCTAAGAGGAGTACGTTTCATTTCAACAATACAGCAATTTAAATGATCTAATATAATAAATAATATCCTTTACTAAAAGTGCCTTACCGAGTGTTTAAAATATGACACTCAAGTACTGTGTGTCAATATGTACTGCGTGTCAATATGACAGACAATCAATTACTTACTTGTTATGAATAATGTTGATCTCATACTGATCATGCTAGTATACCAATAAAGAGTCAGACATGTGTTAGTATCTCTAGCCCTACCTAGAGGACGCTTGATTACATGGCAAACCACATTTCTATGAATTGAATTCAGAAATAAAGGATTTTTCATTTAAATTTACTTCTACATTTGATTATTAACAATGGGGGACGTTATAATTTAGTAAAGTCTAAAAAGCATAGACATAGTTGACTTAAAGTTTGAATATTGAATTTTTAAACTCACACTACTTCTTTTATAACTAAGTTCAAAATAAATATCACTCAACATAATTTCGTTAGTATGTAGCTGAAACATCTGATGTGAGTGAAACAAGCATAAAGATTTCTAGAAAGAAGATTGTTTTATTATATCATAGCGCAACACTCACGGAAGCCAAATAACTATGAGCGTTTTTTACCGAGTTCCCATTCAGAACACAACCTGGCAAATAAATTTTATGAGGAAAGATTGTTAGTTTTCGGACGATATAATTTCATGGCTGTTACGCTAAGCGTGCCATTTTAATTCGCCTGTTTCTGACAGGAAGTGGTAACATGGAGCGGACACGCTCACAAATTTACTGACATGGACAGAGGAAGGAAAAATTGCACATTTAACATTGCATAATTTGGACTTTATTATTAAACCGTCGGGCTTTTTTGCCTCTTGCCGGCGTATTTTGTTGCCTCTAATAAATGGCCAGACCATAATAAAATTAAATTGTTACACGAGGGATTTTATTTTGTTGCAACAAATCTCTCCTATTTACACTTTATGATTTCTGGTAGGAGAAACTCATCGGATCAAGGCAAATCAAACAATTTAATTTTTTCGCCGAGCGTAACCTTCCTCGGGGTTATAGATTAAAGTCCAGTTAGGACTTTTTCAAATAGAAAATTTAATAGCTATATATTTGGAATTGCATCATTAGATAAGCTATATACAAATTTACTTTAAAAAAGTGGAAAGGTAATGTCTTCAGCATTAATAAAAACAAGACTTTTCAATATAAGCATAAGTATTAAGATTAAATAAATCGTCTTTTTATGCACCTATTTAATTATATGAAAATAATTAAAAAAAAAATCGTACCTGTAACAAGATCAACCCCTCAGTAGTTCCAACGCGCTCCGTAGTTACCCTGTAGTCTACCAAATTTCAAGTGAATATGTCAATTTTATTTTATAAACCCCTTTAATAATAGAGTAAAGGTGGTGAAGGGTTGAAAAATATTGTTAAACAATCTAAGACCTTGGTTTCTAATACATACACCGAATTGCAAGTTTCTGCACTCTTACCAGTTTGCTCTATATATTTCTCCCTATTTGGCTCTACTTACCTCCCACTCCTTCAACACAATCATGTCAAAATATAATCTAGTGTCAGATATGGTTATAATACATACGTGTACCAAATTTCAGACGAAAATCTAAATTTAATTTTATCAACTCTTTTAATAAGGGAGTGGGGGTGGTGAGGAGATGGAAAATATTACAAAAAAAAAAACCTGAGGCCTTCGCTTCTAGTATATACACCAAATCCCAATTTTCTGTACTCTTACCAGCTTGCTTTACTTATTTTCCCCTATATACCCTTATATAACCCCCAACCCTTCAACGGAATCATCTTAAAATATAATCTAGTTCCAGATGTCGTTATGATACATACGTGTACGAAATTTCAAATGAATATCTTAATTTTATTTTATCAACCCCTTTAATAATGGAGTAGGGATGGTGGTGGGTTGAAAAATATTATAAAAAAAATTAAGGCTTTGGCTTCTAGTACATACCTCGAATTTCAAATTTCTGTACTCTTACCAACTTGCTTTACATATTTCCCCCTATTTACCCCACAACCCTTCACCAGACATGTTCAGAAAACAATCCAGTTCCAGAGCTCGTTATAATATATAAGTGTACAAAATTTCAAGTCAATATCGTAAACCGTTCCGGAGAAAACATGCGGACAAAAAAGTTGCAGACAGATAGACACACCGACAGATCGACAGACAGACAGAAAATTTTTTTCGCTCAAATTTAAAATCTCGACGTTTCATGACATTCTAAACCTATTAAAAAAAAAAAAATGAATTTTTTTTTACGATTACTATTATATGTCCAATCCACTACGTGGAGTATGGTTAGGTAGTGGCATAGTAATCTAAAATAAATCAATCGTACAAAAAAACTATACAATTGTGAAGGTATCAGTCAGTAACAAAAAGTAAATTAATGATTATTCCAATTTAGATGTCATTTGAGTACAGTTAACATTATTCAAGTAATTTAATATAGATAGTACTTAATTTACTATAACAGCTCTAAAATTGATGAATTGTTGTGTTGTTCTACACCTATTTAATTATATGATAATTATTAGAGATTTCTTTGTGAAAAATCGTACTGTGGATTATCGATTCATAATTCACTGCATCCGACCAATCACCAATACAAATTCACAAATCACTGTTTCGCTGATTCAATGATATTTTAAATTGACCGCGATCAACTCTTGCTGCGGCTGACGATCAATCAAGTCGTTTGATAACCAAGTGCATCGCCATATTGTTTGTTTACGTTTTGCAACGACTTCACTCCTTACGAGTGGGTATCGATTAATGTTATCAAATTTTAGTCTAATTCATTTGTTTAATAGGTGTAGAAAAGCATAGTATTACATTCGCGATTATGACCATTATTCAGTCAAATGATTTGCTCCACTCGCCTACGACTCGTGGACTCAAACATCATCTTCGTGAATAATCATAATCGCTCATATAATAATATACCATTATTTATATAAATTATTTGAGTATTGAATCTCATTTTAAAATTTGTTTCTACATGGAAAATGTTGTTATTAGTAAAATTAAATTTGTATCCAGTATCATCTTTATCATGTTAGTCGGGTTAGTCGTGTTTGTGTTGACAAGTTATGTCTTTGAATTTATTATTTCCACTCCACTAAGTGGGTGTGCAAGTAATCGTAAAATTTTTTTTTTCTTGAAATACATTTAGAATGTTATGAAATGTCGAGATTTCAAATTTGAAAAAATTTTGTACATTTGTATAACGGGATCTGGAACTGAATTATATTTTGCGCTTATTTCGGTGAAGGGTTGGGGGGTGAATAGGGGTAAGAAGGGAAAAATAAGAAATATAAACTGGTAAGAGTCCAGACATTTGGCATTTACTACATATACTAGAAACCAAGGTCTTAAAAAATTCTTTATAACATTTGCCACCATTTTCTGATACAGATTTTGATGTCAAAGAGATTCAAAATGATAAATCTAATAATGGGTCTGTCATAATTGCAGATTTACATTAAATTTGGCCACTAAAAATAGTGGAATAATTTTTTTATTAAAATCTAGTCGCCCTAAAAAAACTCACTAAAATTTATGAAATGAAAGAGTAACCGCAAAATTCACTTGTTTTTGCGTAATGGATTGTGAGCATGGGAAAAATCGTAAAAAGCTTTAGCAGATCTCAAATTAGTCGTGATTAAAAACCAAAAGAATCATTGTTTATGATTTTTTGAAAATGTTTACTAATTACCGCTATCCAGAGTTTGAAATAACTCCAAATCCTAAAAAAAATTTAAAATGTCAATAAACTTAAAAAATCTAAATATTTTATTTTCAGAATTTAAAAAAATATTTTTGATTTTTTTGGGATGTTTTCGCGCCCTTAGGTGAGGCCCTCACCTACAGGCGTGGGTGAATTTTTAACAATTCTTGACAGAAAATGCATAATTTCGCTTTTTTGAGACTGATTTAATACAAATACTACAAATAGAATTTATTTTAGTTTTTTGATATTTTTTAAAAAATTTTTATGTCATACTATTTTATTACTGTGTTTCTATTGCTTAGTTATCAACTATATAAGAGTGTACTTCATACCCGCGCGGGCCATAAAATGCAGTTTATGTCAAAAAAACATCTCTTGATTAACTTCTTAATAAACTTTATTAATTACAAATTGTGAAATTAAAGTACCTGTTTTGTAAATAACCAACTTAACTGTATTTAGTCGAATTCATATTAAACTGACAATTCTGAAGGATCCGGTGATAGTTGATTGCCTGCAGCAAATCTTGATTCATGTTTTATTGTATGGGTATCAAGTTTCTGTAAGGAAAAGCCAGGTCCAGAAGATATGCCTGCCAGCATCCTTGATACCCTATTTTTTGAAGATATACAGTCCTCTAAATATCCTTCAGCAACCGACGTACTCCTCCATCCACCATGGCGCTTCAACGTGTCATACTGCCTCCAGCCTCTGCCAGAAGATGATCCTTCAAGGCCAGATATTTTGTAATGATGAACAGAATTTTTCCAAATGTGTTTTTCCCAGCTGGCTGTACAGTACTGCTACCCTGTCTATAGGACAGAAAAATCTTTTTTCTGAATAATCACGTGGTCATAAAGACTTGCAGTCTCTTATCAGCATCATACTGTTCATTTCGTCTTCGTTAACAATGGTTTTATCGATTTGTTTCTTTGTTATATTTACCACGAAAACTGGTTTTCTATCTTCTACGTGAGTAACTAGCATATTCTCAAATTCTTGTCGTCGACATCCACCAAATACGCCAAATATTAGCAATTTTGTTCATGAATGAATCTTAAAACATCTTCTCTAGACAGAACCTTAGACTTTTTTGGCTGGTATCCATTTGACTGCTGCTTCAAATATTCGCTTAACTTATGGTAATTAGCGATGTAAATATTTTTATTTACCATTAAAGTCTTCTTTACCATTGAATATTTGGATCATAAGGAAGCCGAAGAAAATGTTTCAGCGAGATCGCCGAAGTATGGAAACAGCACAGTTTCATCAATATATTCTACACAGTTTTCTGCCATCCAGCTTAGTCATTTGTCATATTCTCTGTTGTAGGCGTCTCTCGATTTATTCGGCAGCAAGTTTTGTGTTGCTTTTTCTGCTCTTTTTGCAATTTCGTCAGGATTTTCAAAACATTCCTGCATTTTGACTTTTTAAGTTTGACAGCTAACAAAATTTGTAAATCCAACAAGTAAATAAAACATTTCCCTAGCAAAGAAATGATAAAATGAAAATGTTTTTATAATCAAATTGAATTTTCCGGATTTAAAAAAAAAAAAATATTGTTGATGCATTACGAACTAGTATGACATACAAGTTTGTACGCACCACGGGAATTAATAGATGTTTATACCCTCGGCCGACTTACAAACCCTCGGGCCAGAGGCCCTCGGGTTTGTAAGATTGTCGCCCTCAGGGCATAAACATCTATAACTATTAGGATCTGGGGTCATTTCAACCCCTAAATAAGAGTAATTAGTGAACATTTTCAAAAAACCAATAGCAACTCCTGTTTTGGTTTTTAATGGCAATTAATTTGGGACCTGCTAAACTTTTTAATGTTTTATCCCAAGCTCGCGATCAACTACGCAAAAACAGGAGAAGAAACGTTTTTTGTGAACACTCTTTCACCGTCCGTCGTTCGATTAGTTCAACCTTATTATCTAATATATTGAGGTCGATGTAAAAATGAAAAGTTGTTATTAATTATTTTAATTAATTTTGTTTTCCTTTACTGGCTTTGGATGTCTCCATTTAGCCACGATGTTTTTATTTTACGCTATACTAGATATATCACAACTAATCTATATTTAAAATCTATAATTCCATAAACTAATCGACCTATAACCTAACACGAGAGGAAATTAATTTTAAACTAGTTGTTATTAAATTAGTTGCATTTTACTCAAACTGAGTAAAATATTGCTCACCCTATACGCATTAGCCTAGAAAATGATTCTCTATGTACCTAGTACGTATATTCAGAATGTAAATGGTTGTTTCTAACTTCAGCCAGAAAATAAAAGCTTATATTTATTGTGCAAAATGTCGAGCGCATTTCAGTTGTTTATATTATAGCGGCGAGAGAAAAAAATAAATTGTCTGCAATTTTCTCTCGCATATCTTTAGAGTTTTTATCTAAATTATCGTAATTTTGCAGAGGAGCTGAGCAAAGCCGGGCGTTATATAAAACCTAGGGCAGCTAGCTCTGTGGTTTTTTGCACTTGAACAAATCGCCAGCAGACAAGCGAACCCTTTTCCCATCGTAAATGGACACTGTTAAAATACTCCTATTTTTATATTGCTTTCTTAAAGGTCTAATTTTTGTTTTTATTATAAATATAAATGCGTCGAAAAACATTTACACTGGAAAGCGCATAGAAACTTTCTTATTCTTGATTGCAAGCTTTCAAAAAATATACAGCTTGTCCTAAAGCAAGCCTGCATGAATAAATACACCAATAGCTATCTCCGTTATTATGGAGAATAGAAAATCGGTTAAGTGGACAAAATTATAGAGAATTTTATTGGTCATTTAGATATAATCTAATTTTTATTGTGCTTAAGATGTTTGAGAAAACCACACTCATACGTTTTTGAAAACCTCTATTTACTTGATTTAAGTTGTTGCATCATTTTAACTTATACGTCTTACAGGTATTTATAGCAAGGGTAAGAGAAAAGAATACTGTTTTCTGCTTTGGAGATATTGAGTACCATTTTCGTTTTTTATATGGACACCATATCGGATTTTTTATTGATATTACTTTTAAATCTCCTTTCAAAGTTGTACTGCAATTTGGTTTAATGTTTATACCATAATGCAGGACGTAATTTTCTTAATTTTTCAAAAAGTAGTTTTTGAGTAGCTAGCGAAAAACTGAATCATGATACCAAAATTTGGATTCAGGAGGTCAAAATAGATGGGGGGGACATGTGTAGGGGGGAACCCATGGAAAAAAATGTTTTTTTTGTGTGCCTCTTCGGACTATTACTTGCTAAGTTATCAGACTTTCAATGAACATGATGTACATCCAATAGTTGTTACCAAGTCGATGGATGAGATTTTTTTCTTTAAAAGCAATATTTGCGTTTTAGAGTGAGGCCTGGTAAATACTATATACTCATCGTTTCTACAAGACGCAGTGGAGTCACTTTAAGAGGTGCGTATATTCGTGGTGTAATGTTCTGTCCAAGAAATTGGTATTATTTAACCCATATCTCAAAAGTGTCAAGAGTTTGTCCGTCTCCCTAACGATCTAAGTTTCAGAGGAGTAGATGAAATAAGTGTTACAAAGTCTAACTATATTTTTACAAATTTAAATTTCCCTCAACTTAGTCCACGCAAATTAAACATTTTAGAAGAAATAATTTATAAAGAAACAAGCTAACCATTATACTCTTCGCCGATTTACTGCTCTTTTTATATAATTGTTGCACATCTATAGGATACTCTTTGCAGTTTCTTTTGTAAATAATATTAGTTTTAGAAATTTTTAGTTTCTACAAAACAATTTTTTTTTAATTAAAAAAATTTATGACTTTTTTATTTATTAATAGATTTAGTTAAAAAACAATAGGGTTCTTCCTCCAGCTACCACTAACTTACTCTCCAAATTTCAATACAATCAGAGTTATTGTTTTTACAAGAAACGTGACGGACGGACAGACAGACAGACGGACAGACAAACGGACAGACAGACGGAAGGAACATTTTGAAAGTTGTTCAGAATTCGATCATCAACACAGTGATGTTTTTTTTTTCTCTACGAGCAATATTACCGGTTTTAGAAATGTGCCGATCGAGTGCAATATACTCTTCGTTTTGCATTTGCGAATAGTATAATAATATTTGAGATGCGTACTTTAGATAGGATTGGAAATAGATACCCAAAAATGTCTCACCCCATTAAAGAACGGAAAGTCCATTATTTCTACTTTATTATTTTAAATATTCAAATAAAGCAATTTTTGTTGTATTTACATTTTCAATCATGTTAACTCTAAACATTATATATTTTTATGGTAGTAAATTTTCTAAATTTCTTTATTAATACACATGTAATGTTTTTATAAATTTTAATCGTTATTTGTGTTAATATATTGTTATTTTGTTTAAATTCTGCTTTTGATTGTTTCATCCTTAAACCGTTGCAGGAATATCAGTTGCATGAATACGCTGGCGCCCTTTTCTTTGTTTAGTTTGTTTAATAACACTCAAATTATTTATTGAAAAAAAAAATAGATACATAAATAACTCTTCTCACCACAGAGTGACCCTCGACTAACCCTGAGCTAATCGGTTGCTACTTTTTCATAGCTTCTTCAGTACCCCGCTGAGAAGTTGTGGTTGCAAATTGGCGCTCCAACGTG
Organism: Stenurella melanura; assembly: GCA_963583905.1. Taxonomy (NCBI): domain Eukaryota; kingdom Metazoa; phylum Arthropoda; class Insecta; order Coleoptera; family Cerambycidae; genus Stenurella; species Stenurella melanura. The sequence goes on along the minus strand of OY757309.1, from coordinate 79,027,720 downwards.
TGTGGCCCGAGTTAGAGATTTTGAATTGCTTTTAAATAATTGTGTTTTTGAATTTTATTACTCTTTCCTAAATACTGATATTCTTGCAAATTCAAGGAACAAACAATCAAGTTCTGACCAAAAAAAGACTTTGCTAAATTCATTGATATTTTTCTTATATTTTGTATTTTGATATTGTCACACTTGCGTATTCGGTGTACAATATTTTATGATAGAAAATTTCTAGTTATCTGATTTATCTATTTGTTTTTGATATTGAAAATTATTTATGCCTATTTGAATTTTTTTGCTATATTGTTGATATTTATTGCTATTTTGGTATATCTTTTGCTAATATTTTGCTGCGTATTTTGCGAAGTTTCTCCTCACTTTGCTTTTTGACTTGTAATTTAAAAGTAAAAATTTTTTTTAGCGTTATCATGATTTTACAGTATAGTTTTTGGTATTAAATTTATTTATCGTGGAGTTTAACGTATCTTACCTTTTATTAAATTTTTTCAACTTATAAACCCAAAATGGAGCCGAATTACTTAAGACTTAAGCAAGTTACTTATGAATTAATGATCAGAAAGATCGAACCTTCAGGTGATGCCGATAGAAAGAGAAAAATTTTAAGGGGGACAGACAGACAGACAGACGGACAGTTAAACGGACAGACAGACGGAAGGAACATTTTGAAAGTTGTTCAGAATTCGATCATCAACACAGTGATGTTTTTTTTTTCTCTACGAGCAATATTACCGGTTTTAGAAATGTGCCGATCGAATGCAATATACTCTTCGTTTTGCATTTGCGAATGGTATAATAATAATATTTGAGATGCGTACTTGAGATAGGATTGGAAATAGATACCCAAAAATGTCACACCCCATTAAAGAACGGAAAGTCCATTATTTCTGGAAAAATTCACCACTGACGGGGTGACGCTTGCTTTTCACTTTCATCTTGTAAACTGTTCGTTAGAAGAGAGAGAAGCATAGGAAATAAAAAAATTGTCATTAAATTCAGCATAAAAAGTTCCATTTACCTTATAGCTTATTCCCGCCTATTTTGGACTAACGGCTTCGAAGCTGAGAGGTAGTTTGAAGCGCGCAGGTAAAAATCGATCTCTCAAGAAGTGTCACAGATCTTTACTTTAACGAGAAAAATGCTCAAGAATGAGTTCTTTGAACGGAATTTTCTCTATAAAATATATGTATAGCGGGTTTCGATACAAGTGATTTTTTTTTTCCTTTCCCCTTCTTTCCAAGAAGCTGTATTTTTTAATTTGAGCTCGCTTCCACGCCACCTTTGAGGTAAAGGTAGGTTCTCGGTGCGTTTTTTAAAGTGTTTTCCCCTGTAGGCCTATTCCACCAAAATTCTGCCCAATTTTACTCATTAATAGATTCTTCATCTACGAAGTCTTCTTCGAACTAGGAATTTAAACATCCTTGCTCATGGCAATTAGAACACATTGTTGAGCAGCGCAGTCCAACCATAACACAGCTGAATCGTTTTCCGCAACTCTTTTTGCAGCTGCAAGATACTAGCTGAAGTGATGCTGGTATCTCGGTGGTATAAATGGATGTTCAGACGTTGCCCACCTTCCTCCAACTTCATTCTGTTGGTTCCAAGTTTTCTCCATACCATGCTTGAATTTTAAAAGATACTCTGTAAGAATGTTGACTTAATGCCTCAGATGTTGGTGGCAATCTTGGCAGAATCGCGGTATTACTAGATTGACCGACCAACTTATTGAAAATGACTCAAAGATGTCTCTTTTTTGGGAGATTTGTGTAATACAAGCGTGAATTGCTCTCCAGCACTTGCAATCTCTTCTTTCGTTGAATATACGGACAGCCTCTTAGACATCTTTTCTTATATTGGCGCATTCCGCTGCTTGCACTTTTTCTTTACCGAAGAAAGCTGAAGTGGTATCGCATCTACTGAACGCGTAGATAAACAGAACTGTCTCCTCTCAGTGTTTTAGAACTTCCGAGGATTATCTTCTATCAGTCTATCTTCACCGCATCTCCGAAAAGTTTTCTGTCGTACTATTACACGCACGTTTATTCCACAGCTGAAGATTCTGAGGTAAGCCTTGTTAAGACAAAGAGTCTATTCTGACCTGATCCTTCCCCTTCTCCTACATTTCACAATACTTCAAATATCTCCTCCTAGTCAGTCAGGTATAAATATATCGGTTGTCTAGAATTAATGATTTACATAAATCAGGTATATATTATGCGTACAATTATAAAACACATCTTTGTGAAAAAAGGGAAAAATAGATGAGAATCACTTGCCTCACTTGCCTCCGGTGATAAACCACAAAAAATTAATCAACGCGAATTAAGTGTTCTTATAAGAGACCTTGATCTGTCCAATGCTAAAGCGGAGGCTTTTGGCATCTCGATTACAACAATGGAATTTACTACAAGAAAATGTTAAAGGTTCCATGTATCGAAGTCGTCAAAAAGATTTTATACCTTTTTTCAAAATGGAAAATGACTTGGTTTCCTGCGAGGACATTGACGGTTTAATTAGTGCTTTACACATTCCCCATGATCATAGTGACTGAAGACTTTTTATTGACGCCTCGAAACTTAGTCTAAAGGCTGTGTTACTCCACAATGGAAATAAATTGCCATCAATTCCAATCGCCCATGCTGTCCATATGAAGGAAAATTACAGTAATATGAATGTATTGCTACAAGCTATAGAATATAACAAGTACAAGTGGCAGATTTGTGGAGACTTAAAAGTGACAGGTATCTTACTTGTTATGTAGCAAGGGTTTACCAAATATTGTTGTTTTCTTTAGGAGTGGAACAGTCTAGGGCGACTACAATATTACAAAAGAAGAGTTTGGCCTCCAAGAGTGGGTTTTGAACCAGGAGCAAAAAATGTTACTGACATTCCATTAGTTGACTCACAAAAGGTAATGCTGCCACCACTCCACATAAAACTGGGGCCTATGGAAATCTTGGTAAAAGCTATGGACAAAGAAGGATGTGCTTTCAGTTATTTAAAAGAAAAATTTTCCAGACTTAGTGATATGAATATTAAAGAGGAAATTTTTGTAGGTCCTCAAATCAAGAACCTTTCCAAAGATGCTGAATTTGACAACATTCTAGAAGGTAATGAAAAAGCTGCTTGGAATTACTTTAAATTGGTAGCAACACACTTTCTCGGTAACAAAAGAGCAGAAAACTATAGAGACCTTGTTGAGAATCTTCTTTCTTGCTACCAGATGTTAGGATGCAATATGTCATTAAAAGTCCACTTTCTACATTCATATCTAGATTATTTCCCAGAAAACTGTGGTGCAGTAAGTGATGAGCATGGAGAGAAATTTCACCAGGATATTCAAAACATGGAAAAAGATATCACGGCAAATGGACTTCTGCGATGTTAGCAGACTACTGTTGGACATGAACAAGAGATGCTCCAGAAGTAACATAAGAGACAGGCAAAGAAGCGCAAGAAGAATATGTAATTAATTTTCTTATTAAAGAGCCTATATTCTAATTAAATATGTATTATATAACATCTATTTGAAATATACATCAAATGGCAAATATTTTTTGGCATGATGTAATTCATTGCTTTTTTTATTAAAATTATACCATATTTGAGTTAGTACAGTTATTACATTTTTCTGAACCAACAAAATTTTTTAGGACTATGTTAGACGTAGCTGAGTCCAAAACAACACAAATACGTGGTTTTGGTTAACGATATAAAATTAAAGTTGAAATTTGTCGGTTAGTGTTACTTACTGTCTCGAAGTGTCAATCCAAAATTCGAAAATTTTTGTTCAGTACACTACTAGTTACAATTTTGAAATTATTCTTGTTTATTATCAGCACACAAAATTTTATAGATTTAAGCATTTTATTATCTATAGCAAATAGTACATATTAGTTTATAGAACATTGCTTTATTTAGGAAAGTTTAGTCCGATTTACTCTTTCCCAAATAATAGATGGATTCTCCGTATCGCCCTGTTAAATTCGGAGGTTCCTTTGAATGTGACAAGTGGTACACGAAGAGACGAACTCTAGTTCAGTAGAATAGGAGGGCTTTCGGTAATATAAACGCGTCGTTATCGCCAGAAGAAAAGAAAATAAATCACTGTTACGTACTTTAGCATTTTCGGAAGGGTCAAATCGCGGCAGGATAAAAGGTTAAGGGATTAGTGTCTTTGCGTATTTTAGAGAAAATTTAGGGCACAGTTCGGTGGATTAATTAGACCTTTTTTATTTATCCTTTTAAATTAAAATTTATTCAGGGTTGCTTATGAATGGTGAAGTATTTTTCTGTGTTAAGCAAATTTTGAAAATAATGGAGTGGTTTAGAATTTATAAAGTAAGCAAGGATTAAACAAATTTAATGAGACTCAAACAGGGGCATTGTATTTCAGAAAAAGATTTTCACAATAGAGGGAATTTAAGCTTGATCTGTTACTCTCACAGTGTGTTAGAATGTTCGACATTGGTACAGAAGTAATTCTTGCAAACACTGCAAATAACACTTGACAGGTGTTTCGTTAACCAAACTGACATCATCGGGTGGATGTTAAAACAAAAAAGTCGTCTATTTATAAGTACCTGAACTATTTAATGAACCATGACAAATTAAATACAATCTAATGATTTAATTAAGGCACACAATAAGGGAAAGTAAGTGAATTGGTGAAGCTAGATTGAGAGGCTTTTGATTCGATTGATTATCTCCTGGATTGTGCTCAATATTAAATAATGCACACGTATGTATTTTAACGAGATCTGAAACTAGATTATATTTTGAGCCAATTACTTTGAAAGGTTGGAGGTAAACAAGTAAAGCAAGTTAGTAAGAGTCCAGATTTTGCGAATACGCTAGAACCAAGATATCATTTTTTTTGTGACGTCTGCCAACCTCACCACCATCTTTAACATCCTCACTCCATTGTTGAAGGAGTTCAGAAAATAAGATTGTGATTAAGTATGAATTAGAACAAAAGTCCTCAAGAAAATATTTGGTATCTGGTCCACCATTACCACGGAAAACCATTTCAAATATGTTGTTAAAATTATATGAGCAATTATTACCACATACTGGAGTGCAAATATAGCATCAAGTCAGTTTATAGAGACTTGGATGGGAAGTCTGGATGTGGAAGTAGTGATTCTTCAGGCAGTGGTTTTTAAGTAAAGCTTTGGTTTACGAACTAAACTCAAATCAATGTTTCCAGTTTCCAATGTTTCCGTTATATTTTTTTTAACGTTCTATTGTCTGCTCTCTTCGAATCCGGATTTTTGAGAAAAAGATTTTTTTAATTGAGTTCTGGGTCTAGCGAATTTGCCCTCAAAGTTTCGAATCGGCTATTCTGATTAATGTACGTTATAAAAGGTAGATCTCGGAGTACTTTTCCCCAAGAACAGATGTACTGAATTTCTTTGTTGGCTTTTGCAGCAAAAACCGCCCCAAAATTTTGTTTCCTGACTTCAGCTCGCCACTATATCCGGACTGGGATTCAATTGTTTATCTAGTTTTTAATGCTAATTTTTGATATTAAACTGCTACTCAAAGGCAGTTTTCCACCGTTCGCATTTTGAAAAATTAAATTTAAGTCAATTTTGAGTGCAATTTGATAAAAATATTTGTAGTATTCTTTTCTAGAGAAACAATGCCCAGAGCCGTTTTTACGTCCCTCGCGTCAATTTTCTGTGCAGTTTTGGATTAATTAATTTCGTCTTCATTTTTCTGGATCTTTTTACTTGGACAGTTTTCCTGGGTTCATTAACATAAATACGTAACAATATTGTTTCCATTTATTCACCATTTAAGAATAATTTATATGTCAGAAATGAATGAATGATTGTATTGAAACATATTCTTTACAGGATTTTGCAAACAGCAGAAAAAATAACTAGGTATCTATAATTAAAAGAAAAACTTTGTGTAAAAATATTAATGAAATCTTTGCAGTGTTTCGATAACCTGAATTCTGGTTATCCTATTGCTAGCATAATCAGAACTCAGGTTATCGAAAGAATGAAAAGATTTCATTAATATTTGTACACAAAGTTTTTCTTTTAGTTACAGATAGTTATTTTTTCTGCTGTTTGCAAAATCCCATAAAGAATATGTTTCAATACAATTATAAGCAAACAAATAATAATTCATTATTAAAAATGAATGATTGGCTTTCTCATTTCAAATAGTTTAACGATATGATTAATCTGAAAACACCCAAAATACACTGTAATGAAACTACTACCATAAGTGAACTATATGGATTTACTAAAATACTAAAAAAAAAACTGAAGTGTCTTGTTTTTGACTACACGTACATCAGTACGTTGAAAAATGTATACTGTACTTAATAGTGGATGTCGCTGCTTTGCGATGCATTTAAATACTTCACCAGTGCATTGCTGTGTATCACATGCATTATGTGCATTGCAGTGCATTTGGTTGTACAAATTCTGGGCAGCGGTTTCCCCCTTGAACGTGTTCATATCACAGAACCATCAGTTTTACATTTTCTATTATAATAGATGTTGATTCGTGAAGGTCCACTTTTTCGACTTGTTCGACCGAGTTTGAACCTCGTCCATACACGAAAATGGATGTGCAGCACTGCCCCTCACATTATCCAACAGTCGTTTTAATATACAAATTCAAATTATCTGTATCTAGCGGATGCTGTGATAATATAAGATTGGGGATATAATTTATGGACATATTTATCATAAATGATAATTAGGCTGATATAATTAAAAACCCCACCGTGACCAAACAAACAATAATTAAAATGCAACGAATATCGACCCGCCATTTCCAATAAAGCCCAGCGAAATTTCATTGGAATATTACATTTCAGGGAAAACACATTTTCCCGATTTCCAACAGGAATACGACCAACGTCGATGCCGTTTTATTTGTGTATTTATGCTAAAAGTCTAGACTTTTTGTTGATGTAAATATTTCTTAGGAATCATTTTTGCCATAAACTGCTTGAGATGTTTACTCTCGAGATCGCGTTCCTGTCTTTTGAGTTCTGGAGTTTGACGCTCACTCTTGGAGGCTTGATCCCAAAGCAAACAGTACTTTCTGATTGAATATCGTTTCAAACTGTAAGCGCTCTTAAATTCACCAAGTCTTTCATTAAAACATAATAAAACTTGGGGAATATATTTAGTTTAAATCCCCACAACAAATTTACATAAATGGATAAGCAATCTCTTGAATAAATTTTTAATTAAATATATGATGCATCTTAATTAAATTAATATACTGAACAGGATTTGGGCCGAAAAAGGTAAACTTGTTTATTAATTTTTAATTTGAGCTGGAGAAATGATGGGAAGGGGTAGAAAGCACCCATTTTATCACGAGTTCCGTAACTTGTAGAATTAGGTCAAAAATGAAAAAAAAAAAAACAACAATATATTTACCTTTTTTAAGATGTTTTTACTCTTGTGAATTTTTTCGAAAAATACGTATTTTTCAAGATACAGGCACTCGAAAATTCCTAAAATTGGAGGAGGGTAAATGTAAAAGTTAAAAAAAAATCTGAAATAATTCAGGTGAATATATCATCGAAATTTAACACTTTTTTTACTTGCAACTTTTCTGTAAATTGCATTTTCACCGAGTTTTTCTGGGGAAGCATAAAAAACTACCCTATTCTTTGAAAGTGCAATGCTATAAAAGCAGGTAATTTAAAAACTTTGAAAAAAAATCAGACGTATGCATTGAGCTCTTCTAAACATTTTTTTGTTCCTTAGAATTTTTTGTAACTTGCTAATTTTCTAAGTTACAGGAAGTTTTTCAGGATAATGTACTACACTCCTGCACATTAAAAAACACATGAAAATTCGAACAATGAGCGTGATTTATGTATATCATAAAAAAAATATGAAAGCTATATATATTTAAACCAAAACCAGCCAGCTGATGGTTCATTAATTATTCACTTATGTGTAAACAATCAATTGCACACATTGTTAAAGTTCGCAGGATAGTCAGCAGCAGGTTCCTGGCCTATTGCTAGTACCTAAGTTACACGCCCTTTTTTTAAGTAAAAGACGAAAAACCATAATTGAGTCCATAATGACCCATTTTTTTTATCTTCCGCCCAACATGCAGCTGGGGGACTCATCACTTTCTTCAAAGGTGAGTACTTTTATAGACATTTCCAAAGAGAAGTTCGACTACCCTTTCTATTTCTTATTGAAATTCAATTTACCCGTGCTAATTCTGAACTACGTATCTTTTATTGTGATAAATATTAAATTTTGCTCTCTAATAATATACGTACGTATGTAACATGTCAAATAGCTTTAATAACAACTCAAGTTAACATTGTTTCGTACAGAAAGATGAGGGAATGGTGTCGAAACCAAGAGAACGTGGCATGTGGTGTCGGAAAGCCGAGCAAAGTTTGTTACTTAGTTAAGTATGAGGCTTGAACCCTGCATACTAAGCAAGTCCTATCCAGGAGTCACAAAAGGGCAGGGGGCCCCCTTATAGCCTAAGGAGGGATTCCCTGTAAAAGTTTTAAAGTAATCACAAAGTATTATTAATTTTAATATGTCTTCTTCGTTCAAGAAAATGGCGATGATATTAAGATTACACTTTGGATTAATTAATTTAAAAGATTTGTTTCGGGAAACTCGTTTAGGTTCACAAAAAGTTTCCGTTCTTTTTAGCTAATTTTCATTAAATCAACTTATAATAACAACTGATCGATGGTGCTTCATTTATTCGAGCCCTGAAAGATTAGGTTCTTAAAAAATTAATTAATTTCTCGATTGTCTTATTCGGATACGACGCGACGGTCTCTAACAGAGAAAAAAATGCTGTAATATAAATTTTTTTACGTTCCTGTACCGAGGCAGAATTTTACGGATTTTGTTCCCTTAATTAGCTTCACAAAATCTCCAGTAGGCCAATCAAATGAAGCAGAATAAGATCGTTTTTTAGAGGTAATTGCCATTAGAAAAAGAAAAACACCAGAATTATATTCAATACATATGAAATATCAATTTTCAGAAGAATGCATCCAAAACAAAGTTGCAGAAACAAAATGGAGGTCGTTTTACGTACTAAAGAATGTCAAGAAGTTGGTTTTCTCGTCTATCTGCGAATGTAAATTTTTCATCAAGAAAAGTTTGAAACAACAGTTGTAGGCATTTAAAAAACCTACAAAATGACACCCATTGAGTCAAAATTGGAATGTTAGATTTTTCGGAAATTAAAAATAAAAATCGAGAAATGACATTTTTTAATTTTGCAATAGCTTTTGCAATAATTAATTTATGGTATCAACAATCAAATACGCCACATTATGTGCTTAAAAAGTGACCGCAACCCGAATTCCCACGGATGAACAGTTTCCGAGAAATTCAATTGTTTATTAAAAAAAATGGGGCGGTCCGATTTCAATTTTACAAAAGCTTTCTGCTCTTTAAGAGTTGTACTATCGCTAAGCTCAAAACCAAAGTCAAACATTTCAATTAAGTTGTTTAAACACACCGTTGAAAATGATGCATATTTCGACAAGCGTCTAGGTACACCGAGAATCCGGAGCTTCGAGCATGCGCAACACGTGATATAATTTGTCTGACTATTGATTCCTTGCAAAAGAATTACTGTCATTAAGTCACTAAATATCAACAAATAAAAACGAGCAAAAACTGTTTATGTTTAGTAATCATTTAAACAATATAAATACCGGCGGAATGCTCCTAATTTCAGATGTTATATAACAAATATCTTAAAAATTTTCAACAAAATCAGGTCTGTTCTGACGAATTCCGAAGTAAAGACCTCAATTGGTGCGACTAAAAACAGTTAATGGTTCAAGGAAAACCAAATGGCAAAATGGATAAAAAACTGATGTTACCAATGAACTGATGGGAAAGAAATTTGCTGAGGCCGTAGGTCTAACAGATAACCACGACAGACAGCTTGATTTTGCCAAACGTACCATACAGAAAAATGATTCCAACTAGAATCATGCGTGGGTCACTAAGCGTATGTCCAGACGTTGTGAATAAGAAAAAATATAAATAAAATTAAACTTTAAACTGTGACTTTCTCATTCATTATGGGGGGATGGTAGCCCAGTGGTTTAGCACGTTTAGCTGCACCCTGGCGTACCAAGGGAAGTGGGTTCAAGCTCTGCTCACTGCGAAATAGTTTTATGTTTTATGTTATTATGTTCTGTTTTATATTATACTTCGGAACCACATCCTTCTAGACCAAGTGTGGTAACGCCTCTGGTGCGGAACAAATCACTGCTTTAAAGCGCAAAAAACATATCTGCCAACCTCCACCTATCACGCCGGGCCGAACCATATTCTACATTACGTTTCTTTAGTGCGAACACTGAACACGTGTGTAGATATAATGTACCAAAATGCGGAAATGAGGAATAAAAATAAATCTATAAGCTAATGTGCGTACCGAAATGTATTTTTACTTTAGGCGGAAAATAACCAAATGGTTAAAGATGGTTAATACGTTATATTTTAATAAAACAGAAGGACTATTGCTTATTCAATCGCAAATATAGGGAAGGATTTGAGCGCCCTAAGTACCCACCTTGTTAACAACCGAAATGTATTTTTACTTTAGGCGGAAAATAACCAAATGGTTAAAGATGGTTAATACGTTATATTTTAATAAAACAGAAGGACTATTGCTTATTCAATCGCAAATATAGGGAAGGATTTGAGCGCCCTAAGTACCCACCTTGTTAACAAATAGATACCGGTAGAAATATACTTCATATTAATCAGTGCAGAGCTATTAAACTGGGTGCAGGGTTATAATACACTTGAAATAATATAATAATGACATTCAATAACTTCTTGATATAGGGGCAAAACTAGTGTTATATACATTTTAAATGTACTAGGTCAGTAAAGCCACAAATTCATAATACACTGGTTTATGTCTACAGGTAAAATAAAGTTGTTTACTTCAGAATAACTCAGTCTTATTAGATTTCGATAACTTTGAATATCTACAGTTGGTCTAGAAGGATGTGCTTCCAAAATATAATTAAAGATTAAGGGACTTACCCGTAGGAAGTTTAATTTTAATTATATGAGAAACCACATCTGAATAGACCAACCCACCCAAAGTGGGTCGGCGCGGGTGGTGGGGGATTTGTGCATAAGTTTTTTGGGCTTTAAAGTAGTGATCTGTTCCGCACCAGTGGCGTTACTACAGTTGGTCTATTCGGACGTGGTTCCTCATGTAATTAAGATTGAACTTCTTACAGATAAGTCCTTTAATCTTTAATTATAGAATTATCCCCGAGAAGTGGTTCAGGCTACACTATAAACTGAAAAGGATATCGTTTCTCTTTACCTAACACAAAATTGACTGGATTATAAATGGTACATTATTATTATATCAAATACAGATCAAACTAAAGTAATGGGAACCGAAAATTGCCATCAATACAAATCTCATTAACATCGCCGCGTTTGCCATTTTATCGACTAAGTAAATTTAAATGATTAGTTTTCGTATGGAATCTGTCAGCAAATGTGTTTACTGAAGATGTAATTTACACGCAAATTCATATTTACCCAATTAGACGCAAACGAAATAACTGCAGTAATATGTATTAGCGAAATTAACATGAATCGCTGCCAATGACATAAACTGAATAGTCGAAAACTGATAGCATTTAATGGTCCAGCCACAATCTCACATAAAACAACTATCTATGATTGTTGTATAAACGAAAAATTTCATATTGATTCAATCTGAATTTTCAAAAATACTTTGTTTTTCTCCAATTCTTAATAGTCTAAGAGCTGACTACGGAAATTAAAAATGATAAGGTGCAGTGAAAAGCTAGCTGAAAAGTACATAGCTCTGCAGCCAGAAGTCCAACCCGGGGATTGAGTGCAGCTCTCAAATTTTGTGTAGTTATAGTTTTTAACCATACAAATTGCGTAAAATTATTGTCAGAAGTCTAGGTCGGGGATTAAACGTTGCCAGAAATCGGCAAAGTTGAGGGAAAATTGTTTAAATTATTAAAATTTGACATTGGTCAAGGTGCAGTTCTGGCGATTCTGTTCTGTCACTGTCGGCTCGAATTTTCGATTTCACCCATGCAATTAACGATGCCGTGAAAATGCCAATTTCAATCTTTCGATATCGACATCAGGAAACTTTCCAGCTGATGTATTTATTTAGTTCTGAACATTCATAAATTCCATGGTTTGCTTCTTCCGACGAGACTAATTGAAATGTCAAGTCCACCCCAATCGTAGCACTTCGTGTTAAGCGACGACTTTCATAACGGATTTCTCGGTTCGAATCCTATACGAGTGTGCTTTTTTAATTTGTTTTTTACTTTTTGACTGATGTTTCTTATGCTAAAATTATATCGCCTTTATTCATTTATTTCTACAAATAAAAACTATTATAACTCCACAAAATGTCAGAGCTGCACTCAAAGATTTTATTTCAACTAGAATTAACGCGTTTGACCGCCCACCCACGCTTCCAATCCCGGGATGGACTTCTGGCTGCAGAGCTATATACTTTTCAGCTAGTAAGAGGGTTTTTACATAAAAATTTTCACTGCACAATATCATTTTTAATTTTCGTAGCCAGCTCTTCTCCGTCTATAATATGTGCTATTAATATTTTATGTAATAAAAACTCCACGAATGGTAACAGGAGCGTAAAGCGTGGCCTTGTATCTAAGAACGCGTAAAAATAATATGAAGGGGACAAATGTATTTTCGTTTTAATTATTTTAGCCATTCTTACCAAGCATACATCGACAAAAATGTCTTATCGATGTATGTACGGACACTGTGTTTATTTTTTAAAATGGTGTAAAACAGGGCAAATTTGATACCGGCTTGACTTCTAGGTTGGATATTAGATGATGCTCAAGCTCGGCACAATATGAAGAATAAAGCTACATTTTAGATATTTACATCTTAGGTTTTAACAATTGAATGTACACATAAAAGGTCAAGAATATATTTTGCCTGTTTACATTGAAAAGTTCTTCTGTCATTACGAACCATGACGATCGTTTCGCCTAACATAGGCTTCATCGCTCACGTATTTAGGCTCCCCAACGCAAAAAGTGAAAAAACGTAATTTGAGTATTGCTTATAAGACAAATAACTCATTAGGAAAATACATGCAAAACTCAAAGAGACTATAAATCAGGAGTCTGCAAGTTGACTTGCGGTTCTTGCCCTGGCGTATATATTGGTCAAACTGGCAGGAGTTTCAAGAAACGTCCTTATGAGCACAAAAATAGTTACATTAAAAACAAAACTGACTCTACATATGAGAATAATTTTTTAGAAGAAACACATTCCTATAAGGATGATTTCGAAATTTCACATATAGAGAGTCGTGGATTAAGATAAATTTATTGGAATATTTAGAAATTAATAAATATAATCGATTGGACAATTTGTTAAATGAGCAAACCAAGATAAATCATTCTCCACTACTTAACAGTACTTGGAAGTGATTTGCATAAGTAGTATAGTTTTACTAAACTTATTCCAAATTTGCTAATATCTTGTATAATGTGTTTATTAGTTAACTTTTATTATTATGCTAATTACTTTTATAATATGAAATCCGTATTATTCTTATAATGTATTTATTTAAGTATTGTATTCGAAAAAAAATCATGTCCGAGATTTTTTCGGATATTCACGTTTCAGATCACGTAGATTACGAAAATATAGATTTTTCAATTCTGTCTGTCTGCCTGTTGGTGCATTATCTAAAAAACTACTTGACGGATAATAGTCAAATTTGGTTGGTAGCTGACACTACTACCAGCGAAGAAATGGTTAGATTCTCACTGGAAAATATACAGGGTGGACCGTCTAAAGTGAATAAATAATAGTAAAAAAAATGTTTTCGCTCAAATATAAAATTTCTACGTTTCATGACATTCTAAACCTATTTCAGAAAAAAAAAAATTTCAAAACTTGAAATTTTTTTACCAGTAGAAAAATGTTTTTTTTTCTGGAATTAAAAATTTCCACTTTTCATGACATTCTAAATCTATTTAATAAAAAGAAAATTCAAAAAGTAATTTTTTTTTAAAATTTTGAAAATTAAAAATTGTTTTTAAGTGTTTTTACTATTAGGTATAGCTAGAATATATGATGGAAAACATTTTTTTGCTCAAATTTAAAATTCCAAACCTATTTCAGAAAAAAAATTCAACATTTTTTTACCAGTAGAAAGATAGGAATTTTTTTTGCTCAAATTTAAAATTCCCACGTTTCATGACATTCTAAATCTAATTCATAAGAAACATTTTTTCAAAAAGAAAAATTGTTTGAAAATTTTGTCAAAGAAAACTTTTTTTAATACTGTAGAACATATGATGGAAAAAAATTCCTTTGCTCATATTTGAAATATTCACGTTTCATGGCATTCTAAATCTATTAAAAAAAAGAATATTCGACATTTCTTTAACCAATACTATACATCCTTTCCACTACGTAGATATGAAAATATGATAGATGGCAATAATATTTTATTTGACATGTAGTTAACGCACCTGGCAAGGAAGACACCTATTATAGTTTTATTAAAAAAATATACAGGGTGGTCATCCTAAAAAATAATTCAACTATGCTGGAAATTTGTAAAAGTATTTACGCAAGCCTTCCATATTTGGCACCTTTTATTTAATATTGAATTTTTGCTATCGGCTCTGTATATTCTTTTGACCAAAAGTTTTCAGGTTTTCTTTATAAGAATACCTTGCGATTATTATTCTCATATGTGGTTTCGTAATTAATAATTTTTTAGAGTGACCGCCCGGTATAAATAAAGAGGGAAGTTCTGTGTAAATACTTTTACCGATTTTTTTGTTATGCTAATTACATTTATTATCAAAGATTCAGTATTTAAGGAGATAGTTTATAGATTGTAAGTTATCGACTCACCACCCGATGAGTGTGTTCGTTAAATTTAAGTTTAATATGGATTTTCATCAAGTAAAGGTCAAATCGATCAACTATTAATAACTTCTCTATTAACTTACCACCTTTAATTTAATTACATTTTTTTCTCTCGTGTATTTCTTTGAACTAAAAATTTGTCAAATTTTGGCTTTGACAACAGCAATAATTACATTATAAAAATGTTGTGTTTTTGTTTTTTTTTGAGTGACTATCGCGTATATTTTTAACCCCCGACGCAAAAGGAGGAGTGTTATAAGTTTTTAATTTCCTGGGTTACCGGAGGGAACTATTGCATTCGTGAAAACCCTTTGGGTTTTCCTCGGATTATCACATTTCAAACCATATACAGACTGTCTATTTTACGAGGGCCACACCAAATATCTCGCTTAATATCTATTGTAGAAGAATAAAGTTTTAGAAACAGTTATCCCATTTTTTGTGAGCTATATTTCAGTAAAAAGAAATTTGAAATCCATAGCCTACTTTATGAGATATATTACAAAAACCTGAAAAATAGGAAAACCACAAACGGTTATAGCTTCCTTATTTGAGGAGATACGAAAAAAGTTAAAGGAATGAAAGTTGACGGCAAAGACAATAAGAATAATAACGTGTAACAAAAAAATCGAAAAATGCAGTTGGCTTTGACATACGCTAATGTGCAAAAATGAAAAATACATATCTCAAAGTAGGCCATGACGCCATTAATTCCGTTATTTTTTTCTCATTCCAACGATATAAAACATGTCACAGAAATTTTAACTGATAGTGTCAATATTTAATATTTTACGAATACCACAATTCATATAATTGAATCGTAACAATCAGCTGTGCCATAATTAGTGAAAAACAATGTATACAGTTATTAATAAGTTTGACAGATTGTCACTGTTGTATGTTGTATGTTGCGTTGTCAAGTTCTAAGACAAATTTTATATCAGTAATTATGGTGTACACCAATAATAACAAATTCGATATGATTAGCATTTATTGTCAGTGCAATTTTGACGCTGAGATGGCAGTCACGGTTTACGGAGATAGATTTCCAGATGCTCCGCAGCCAAATCGAACTATGTTTAGGAAGTTAGTTCAAAATCTAAAAACGCACGGTTCATTTTCAAAAAAAGTAGTAAGGCGAGCGCATGTTGCGGATAATGTAAGAAAAGTGAATAGAGTAATAATAATAATAATAAATACTTTATTGCCCAACAGAATACAAAGTAATCCAATTACAGGACAAAATTTAAGTTGTATAAACTAAGTTTTTGTAAACTAAACTAAACTAAATTAAGTTAAAGTTATTTAAATTAAGTTAATTAATATATTGAGTCGAATTATTTAGAATCGAGAAAGATGAAGAGAAAGAAAAGAAGAGACGAGAGAGATAATAAAAATATATATGTATATATGTAAGCGAATAAAAAGCATGACAAAAATAATAAAATAACAAAAAGTGGATCAAAGTACGCTAACTTAATCTAGGTAAGAATATAAATGTAAATGAATGTCAAATGAGATTGATATGGTCCGTGACAATTTTCCTTAGCTCGCTTAAGTTATTATGATATATATCACAGTACATAGCAACGCCATTAACACTATTGCACATTGTATATACAGGTGATCGTGACAATATATTAGTCCTAGCGATAGACAAGTGAAAAGTAGTCGAGACTCTTGAGGATAATCGCGGAACTCGAAATATTATTTCATTAACAAGGCCTATGCAATCAATTTTATTATGTAAAAGTTTGTAAATAAATCCTACTGCAAATAACACTCTTCTTAGATGAAGCGATTGAAAACTCAATGAATTTAACAACAGATGCTGAGAGTAGCCCCTCTCGGGGTATACTCCTGTGATTTTATATTGAAAGAATTTGAGAAACTTCCTCTGAACATTTTCAACGGCCAGTTCATGTACATTATAAAACGGGTGCCAGATTAAGGAACCGTATTCTAACTTTGATCTGACATAAGCAAAATAAAGTACTTTTAACGCAGTGGGATCATGAAAATTGCGACAGTTTCGTATTATAAAACCTAACATTCTTAATGCGGAGGTTGTAGTCTGGTTAATATGGTCAGTAAATGACAGTTTTGGGTCAAACAATATACCAAGATCTTTTATGGATTCACATCGGCTTAAGTTTGTGGACTTTAGCTGATAAGTAAATTCAGTGTAATGTTTTTTTAGTGTAAAAGTTAAGCTTTTACATTTTTGGGTGTTTAAGTGAAGATTATTTTCGTCACACCAAACTTCAATCTTTCTCAACTGGTTCTGAATAAATAAGCAGTCATCATAATAGAGCAGTAGCAGTGACGTCACAGTATTGCCAACTGTCAGTTGCCTGGGTGGTAAATTCAGAAATTTGACATTTGAGTTGGGGTCAATTTTCGTTCAATATAAATTAAAGTGGATGATTTCTTAACGTCAGATAGATGTAGTGATGTTTATAAATATATATTTTTTAAATCTACTCTGAGAGAAAATTTTATATATACTTTATTAGTGTTGTTTTTACCAGTGTAAAGTTTGGTGTCAACAACGTTGACATCTTTGTGAACCCATAAATTAGTGAAAATAAAGGCTATATTGGATTTTTTACATTTTTTGTACATATATAATATCAATACATATTTTAGTAAATGTTTAATTCATATACGCTCAGTTACAGCTAGGCAGTGACATAGGTTAGGTAGTATTATTACACTAGGTTAAAAGTTATCAAAATACTCATTGATTTATGCCAATATATCAATCATATTAATGGTTTTATAAACCTATTGTAAAATCTACGTTTTTCGACGATTTAAAATATTTCCCTTCAACTTTTTATTGATTTATATCTTACTTTTGTTAGGCTCAAAAGTTTGTAACGAGTGTAAGTGTTTATCACATTACTAACAACAATCAGAGGTTTGTATTATGAAATGCAGGAGTAATAGTAAATCTAATAAAAAGATAGGACTGTGAGATCATTTCAGTTTCCATTTAATTTAAATTGCGAGCTAATATGCAACATAATACACTCCGAATACTTTATATAGCTATATACCTAGTTTGGTATCTGTTCTGATTCTTACAATTATAATTACAAAGGTTCAAAATATTGATAATGTACACAAATAAAATACCAGTGAAGGTAAGTGAGCTAAAACACAACAGAATTTAAAAAATAACACACTTTTAACAGCATCGTCTACCATCATTGAATGTTTCAAATTATACATATTATACATAATTAAGTATAGGTAAGTATGAATAATAATAGTCTTATAGTTTAGATATAAATTTTATTTGCAAGAAGGGTCACAATGGTTCATTAATTCAATGCTATATTATATTTTTGAAAAATTATCCAACAATATAGTTTCAATCTCTCACTTTTAAATCATATAGGTTGGCTCCATTAATACATTTCAGCTTAGAAATGTAATGAGGGGACTCCTAAAATGTAGAATATAAATAAAATTATAATAAATTCACTGAAATTCACTTATTACCATATCGAAAATTAATAACTTTTGACAGGTACGCAAGATAACACGCCGGTTGAAAAACACAAATAAAACACTAAATTAAAGCCAGATCAATAAATCGCGGAATGTATAATAGACGAAAAACACCCAAAATTGATGTGACACGAAAAAAACGTTTAAAAAAGCACTACAAATTCTTTAAAAACTCGAATTAATCAGAAAGCACACAAATGCAAAACTAGGTCATTACCACCCAGGCAACTTTGGCAGCCATGTTGTGACGTCAGCTGCTACTGCTCTATTCTCTATGCTATGGTAGATTTTTAGATCGTCAGCAAATAGCACCTTTTCACAATCAATGATCTGTACAAGATCATTAATGAAAAGCAAGAATAATAATGGGCCAAGGTTGGATCCTTGGGGTACACCGGAAGTAGCAATAAATTTTTTAGAGTCGAACCCGTTGTAAGATACATACTGAACTCTGTTAGTCAAGTAAGACCTAATTAGTGTTATAAGTGATTCATGAAATCCAAAGTTATTTAGCTTGGTTAAAATTATTCCGTGATCGACGCGATCAAATGCTTTAGCAAAGTCGGTGTATATTACATCTACCTGGCCATGGTTATCGAGTGTATTAGCCACATATTGGGAGAAAATTGCTAAATTTGTTATGGTGGAGGGTCCCTCCATAAAACCATGTTGGTGTGGCGAGATTAAATTTTTTACCGCAGGATAAATATAACTATAGAGTGATATCTCAAAGAGTTTTGCAAAATTACAAA
Source organism: Stenurella melanura (assembly GCA_963583905.1). Lineage (NCBI taxonomy): Eukaryota > Metazoa > Arthropoda > Insecta > Coleoptera > Cerambycidae > Stenurella > Stenurella melanura. The sequence goes on along the minus strand of OY757309.1, from coordinate 79,008,486 downwards.
GAATAGAAAGAGGTCTATAATTAGTTAATTTGGAGGGATCGCCAGATTTAAGTATCGGACATACTCTCGCAGTTTTCCAAATATCAGGAAAAACGGAGGTTTTTAAAATGAGATTGAAAATAAAGAGTAAAGGAGTTATAAAGGCATATCTACAGTCTTTCACTAAAATACTAGGGATTTGATCGTGACCTGACGTCATTTTATTTTTCAATTTATTGGTGGAATTCATTAAGTCCTTTTCGGTAAATTCACGTATATTAAAGACATCTATATTATTAAAACAATTTAATTCAGCAAAGTTATTAGGGCTGGTTGATGTTAAGTAAACGCTACTAAAGTAATCGCTGAATCCATCAACAACAGGTTGAGGACCATCAAAGACTACATCGTCATTAATTACTTTACCTGGTATTCTAGATTGTTGTTTTTTTGTGTGAATATAATTCCAGAAATACTTAGAATAATTTTTAACATTACTTTCAACTCTATTGAGGTATAATTTATATGCTACTTGGATGTCTGATTTAACTAACGATCTTAGCTCTTTAAACTTCTCCAAATGTATATCTAGTTTTGTTTATTTGTGTTTTTTACGGTAGTAATTTTTTAATTTGATATTGTTGATTATTGCAGGGGTATACCAGGATGGATATTTACGTTTATAGCTAATAAAAGTTGGCACATGCTTGTCAAATATGTCTGTCAGTCTGTCATAAAATATTTCACATGCTAAGTTAACGTCAGTACACGAATTTAGGAAGCACCAATCGGTTGTTAAAAGTTCAGCGTATAAGTTAGGATAGTCAGCTTTACGGAAATTAAATTTTTTAATATTATTATTATTGCTGGAGAAGTTAATACGATGGTTGTCAGTAGTCAGTGTGCTGATACGTAAAGAAGGATGATGAAGATCTTCATTAATAAGCGGAGTAAAGTCTCGACGTACTTCACAATCTATATTGCTGATGGCTAGATCCAATAACTTGCCACTACTGTTGCAAACACTATTAAATTGCCTTAGATTACTTAAATTAAGAAAATTCAACATCTTTTGAGATTTTGCATCATGCACTAGTTGATTATTAAAGTTCGGGACATTGAAGTCACCTAAAATAATTACATTATCCTGATTTAATATAATATTTTCAAACATATCCAAAAAATTTTCAAAGTTTACTACAGATGTGCTAGGTGGTATATATAATGTATAAATAAAAGTTGAACCAGTATTAAGATGAAGTTTACATGCGACTAAATCTATTGTTGGAGAATTATTTTCTATGTAAGATAAATCTAACCTTTCAACATTAAAGTCACTTTTATGGGCTATGAGTACACCCCCTCCACGTGAAGATCCTATAGTCTCAAATTTTCGGTCGCATCGTAGCACGTTATAGTTATTTCCAAAATATTCAGAGCTTAGCACGTCACTGGATAGCCACGTTTCGGTCAGGCAAACGAACGCATACTCATTTTCACTGATTGCAGCGTAAAACTCGTCAACCTTCGTCCTCAGTCCCCGTATACATTTTGAAAATATAACAGCAAATCGGATAACTTTGATATGTTGGGCGTATTTAGTTTAAAGATGTTATTTTAGGTATGCCGTTAACGTGTTTAATTCTAAGGTTGGTTTCTCCTTTAGAAATACGTTCGTCAAGTTGTTTCTTTATGGCCTTGTAGTATTCAATTTGCTTCGGTGTACGATCCAGCGAGATAGAGACATTTGAGAGTTCGGAGAGAGTTCGGAGTTTCTTTGCATTGCGAATAACTGTTTCGACAGTCTGCTCGTTGGTAAGAGTAATCCGGATTGGCCTAGGTTTCGGACTATCCGGTAAATATTTCCCAAGGCGCATAGGTTTAATGTCCTGTGTAGAGATATTTGTAGCTAGTAATGAATTATGTTAACCAAAATGAGGAAACCTCTTTGAGACAAATTCAGAGAAACTGTCGCATAAAAAAAGACAGTGCAAGAAAAATATTGAAAAAAAACGGATTTCGATGCTACAAAATGAGGAAAGTTCAACATTTAAATGAGGGAGATAAGCCAAGGAGAGTAAGATTTTGTAGATGGTTATTAAATAAGAAAAGGAATGACGCGCGGATATGTAGCAAAATTCTTTGGTCGGACGAATCAAATTTTTCTAATAATGGATTTTTCAATAGAAATATGCATTATAAGTGGACACGAGAAAATACACATTGGTGCAGAGGGACTGCTTTCCAAGAAAGATTTTCTACGAATGTTTGGTTGGGTCTTTTAGGGACTAAAGTAATTGGACCTTATTTTTATGATGGCAAATTAACCGCTCGTAGATACCTTAATTTCCTGCAAAACGAATTTCAAGATTTTCTTTATGAATTAACAGTGGCAGAAAGATTAAATTATTCATATTTTCAACAAGATGGGGCTCCACCTCACACTGCTGTAATATGTACAAATTATTTAAATCAAGTTATGCCAGATAGCTGGATATGCACCTATGGACCCATTCTATGGCCAGTTCGATCACCAGATATTACTCCCTTGGATTTTTTCGTTTGGGGTTACATTAAAGACAAGGTATTTCAAACTGCCCCTGAAAATATTGAGGACATCAAAACCAGAATTCGAAACGCATGTGAGGCAATTACTCCTGAAATGCTCCAAAATGTAATGCGTGACGTGTCTCGTAGAGCACGTTTATGTGTCAGAATGCATGGTGCACAATTTGAGCATTTGTAGTTAGAAAAATAAATACACACAATTTCTTTTCAATATAGTAGTAGGTAGTACTGTTATACATAGTTTTTCGTTTTTTTCTTTGGATGTTCGTTTTGTACTTGTATTTTTATTTATGAGATATTTATTGGTTTGTATTAAATTGTAATAAATAATTACGGAATTATAATTATTATAAAGAGAATTTTTACTATTATGGCACAGCTGATTGTTACGATTCAATTATATGAATTGTGGTATTCGTAAAATATTAAATATTGACACTATCGGTTAAAATTTCTGTGACATGTTTTATATCGTTGGAATGAGAAAAAAATAACGGAATTAATGGCGCCATGGCCTACTTCGAGATATGTATTTTTCATTTTTGCACAATAGCGTATGTCAAAGCCAACTGCATTTTTCGATTTTTTTGTTACACGTTATTATTCTTATTGTCTTTGCCGTCAACTTTCATTCCTTTAACTTTTTTCGTATCTCCTCAAATAAGGAAGCTATAACCGTTTGTGGTTTTCCTATTTTTCAGGTTTTTGTAATATATCTCATAAAGTAGGCTATGGATTTCAAATTTCTTTTTACTGAAATATAGCTCACAAAAAATGGGATAACTGTTTCTAAAACTTTATTCTTCTACAATAGATATTAAGCGAGATATTTGGTGTGGCCCTCGTAAAATAGACAGTCTGTATATTATAAAAATGAAGGTCTTTCAATTCCGTCTATGTGTCAGTCTGCCTCTCTGTTTGTTTCTATTGTTTGTCTATTGGCGCTACATATAAAAAATTAAATTATTAGTAGGTGATAAATAATTCAATTATGGTGGAAATTTGAAATATTTAGCACCTTTAAGTCATTATTTATTTTTTCTGTCAGATGATCACTCTATATATTTTTTAACCAAAAGTTATCAAGTAGCATTGGAGGGAGACGCGTTGTACTAGCCTCGTGTATAGACGTGCTGTAAGACGCTCACGAAAAAAGCGCTAAAATAGCGGTAAAAACCACGTTAAACTCGATCAAATTAAAGCCATCGGTACATCAAGAAATTCTGCGCGAAGTGAAACACCATGGTATAAAAACAAAGTTGATATGAAATTAATAATTACGCGTGCAGATTTTTAATTAGTATCAAATAAAGCAATTTCAAATGCCTATACCTTTGCCAAGGCGACCGAGCACCCTTTCTCAAGTAGCTAGTGTGATAAAGTAAACATCTGGCAATATAACACACCATCAGTGAAGGGCAACGGGCTAGTTTTTAAGGAGCGGAAGTAGTAACATAAAAAAGGATGAAAAGATAAGTTTTTATTTTTATATAATTTGAAATTCCATGTATTGGTTTATTAATCCTTGTCACACGGTTCATATACTGGGCTTATTTATTAAATCAGGGATGCCTCTCACGTCAGAGGAGCCAGCATCTGCTTGATATACAGAGCGTCCCAAATGAAATAAAAAAAAATACCCGGTGAAAAACGGGAACTAATGAAAATTGGTACCAAATTATGAAAAAATACTGAATACTTCAAAATCAAACCAATATACAGGGTGCACAAAATATTCTCTCGGGTCTCTTTCTCATAACCCGCTAAAAATAACTATTTTTACCACGAGACAGGGCCCTCCCCCTGCACTACCAAAGTAAATAGATATTTACCTGTGGAACGGTTAATATAAATAAAAATTCATTGCGGCGAGCTCAAACGCAGATTTCTGGGAAACATGAAACCATATACCTATGGACGCAAGCGGACAGGAGGCGGTGACACTGCTAGATTCAGAAACAGAAAACTTAGAAGAAGAATAAATAAGGAGATGGTGATAGATGGAAACATAAAAGAAGCATGGAAATTGAATAGAAGCATCTCGCAAACGCCTACACTTACCAACAGATGATGACAGATGGAAACTTAAAAGAAGAATAGAAACTTAAAACAAGCATCTCACAAACACCTACATTTCCCGTCCTATATTCCTACCACATACATCAGGTGGCTCTCGCTGCTGACAACAAGTATTTCCCATGTCCAACCCAGCGTATGCAGCCGGTCCGGCGGTATATAAAACAGCCGAGGTTTGGTTCCGGCACACGGTTTAGCCGTCCGTTGGGCATGTTCGGCGGACGACCAAGCTGCGTGCTAGAACGAACCTCCAGTCTGGATGCCCAGAATCGGCAGCAATGCTCACCTTACGCTGGCAAATCGATCAATCAATCAATCAATCAATCAAACAAAAGTTATTAGGTGGTATTTTCCTTAGACTCGTTCTCGGTTTCAACGAGAAGCTGCGCATGAGTAAACAATGTTCCTGAATTTATCTTCAGACCTTCAATAAGACAAGTGATATACAGTGTGTCTCACTTAAAGTAATAAAATGTGTATTGTTGAAAATAAATGAATAAACATTTTCCTTTTACTTAAGAACGGGAAGCCGCATTTTCTGGCCATATTGTCATCTTCAATTATAGCATTAATCATGACATATTTACATTCCTTTGTTCCAAACTCAATTTAAATACGCCAATCGTATCGGGTGTCATACTTGGATATAGTGCCGTTTCACTCTCTAGGAAAAACCAATGCAATCTGGTAACGCAAACTTGCGCGACTTGGAATACGCGATGAAGTCTATTTTTAATGCATTTTTGCAAGAGTTTGTACTCAAGAAAGCCCATCCAATTCTTCAAGTGATATTCAAAAGGGATCAAGTTAGAGTCTATTTTGTGGTGCAGGTATACGTTTTGTTTATTAGAACAAAGACCGGATATGAATTTGAATTTTGAATGAGTTTTCTCCACGTACATATTCAGACTTTTTCATTAATGCAACATAACCCTTAATGTGATTGCCTACTGACTGTGCTCTATAAACAGTTTTGAGTTCTGGCTCGCCTATTTATGAAATTGTTGTCATTTGCAACGTTTACAAATCAAGATTTCTGACACGATCGCAGCGCAACGAGAACCCCCATCCATAAATTACAAACGATAGAGAGAAATTAATTGTTAACAATCAATCCAATTAAACGGGCATATAACACATAGACATAATAATAAAGTTCAGTTATACAAGTTTAGAACGGCGTTAAAACATTAATTTTGCAGATTGCCGGCGGTAATTGATATCGCGGCGAATAATTAATTCGGTTACATAATCACACCCATTATTATATTACATACCAACTGTGCCATTGGATTTATCATTATCAAGCCTATAGACAGTACCGGTTTGTTATTGGAATTCATATTAAAAAGTATACATTTATGTGTGTAAGAAACAATGCCATTAACGAACATGAAGATAATTAATTATTCCTGAAAACTATACTTTAGAAACTAGCACAGAAAGCGTTAGTTGCCAGTGGCAATTCGAATGAAGTAAAGTTTAATTTGAAATTTAAAGGCGGGTTTATACGTACATGGATTTAGTGGCGCCACGTCAGTGCAACTTGCGCGCCAGTATACGTTATCATACAATTTTAAATTCTATCTCGCCAGTCTCATTCTTTCAATTCAGAGTGCAGGTGATTGTTGAAGCAAGATGTCAAGTAATAAAGTAAATAATAATTCGTACCGGCCCCGGATTTCTTGCTTTTTGCTATTTTATTTAATTCTAAGGTACATGCATTCCTAATTGAACGAATCTCAGCCTTAACTTTCACACTTCCAGAGCCGCCAATCCCCATTACTGTTGATATTTTCTCATGCAATTACTCGAGATTCTCTGTTTTTATAAAGACCAGAATGCACATCCCACCAAAATCTTCATATACTTCAAGAAATTTTATAATTTCATCAGATGTCTACTCATCTTTGCTAGTTGATGATTTCTTCTTGCTCATTTTTATGTTTTATTAATCACACACAGCGCAAGTAAAGATTTACATGTGCAATTTTAATTTATAGCGGCATAGAAATTGACACTGACGTGCTACAAAGTTGGAAATTCCTAACTTTTTTGCATCAATACATGCAAGGTCAAAACATGCTCGCCAGTTCTCACTAGTAATTGTTTATACGTGCAGTATTTTTTTGCTGGTGTACCAGCATCTACTGGCGCCGCTAAATCCATGCACGTATAAACCCGCCTTTATACGGTGAAGTTATTATATATATTAGAACAAAAGCTCAAAAGACAAATATACTCGGTGACACTAAAATTATTACGGTGAAAATAGGACAAACTGAACATCTCCGGAGCTGATCGGAAAGTAGCTTATTTTCGCCCGCAATTACTTTGGTCGAATTTTGGTGAAATAGGGCGGGGACTTAATAATTACTTGGGCCAATGGGTACGGATCTGCCTTCTTCGCAGTCTTACTTTTGACCCGTCAGTTTGCGCCCTCTGTATTACAATATGGGACAAAACAACTTTCTGTAAATATCACAGCCCTACAGTAAATTTGGCCGAAATGGCTCCCCTAAATATAAATCATATCTAAAACTTAAACTACTCTATTCCTAGAGCTAGCTAATTATTCCTAGTCGGTGAAAAACCTTTTTGCTCTACGAGTGGACTTAAAGGAAAAACCGACTAGTTTCCTACCTAGTGCAAAGTATGTCTTCGGGGGAAATTCGGACCAATCATAGCACCTATGATTCTAATACCCTAGCTAATTTTATCATTCGTTTGTTTTATTCTGTTCTCGATTAATTGCTCGCGTTTCAGACATTTCTAATTAAAAGTAATTTGATAATGACGTCGATCGTAACGGATTTTCTCAGGCTATCGGCATTATAAGTTTATGGGATGCTTTTAAACGGTAATAAAATATTTCAGATTTGGAAAATATACTGCAGAATTCTCTATAGTTATTGCCGAACAGTTTTTGTCATAGGCATGGAACGACTGTTAAATTATAAATTTATACTGGCTTGTGTACTTTTAAAAACTCTCTAATATTGCCTTGAGCCGAAGTTTTTACAGCCCTAAATCTGGTCTTCTTTCTACAATATCGCATAATTCTATGAAAAGTTTTTTTTTTATCTTACATTTGTTATAATAATATAAACATTAATGCTTCTAATTTGAAAATTCTAAGCTGTTAGCATTGTTTTAGTTACGCACTGTAGTATTCTTAAGCACAGTGTAAGAGCATGATTGATATGGTATAATGCATTTGGACTTTATCATTTTATTTCTAATGATTTAATTTGTAATTCTAAAATCAAACAACGAACATATCTGGTTTCTGCGTCGAATTCTTGTAATACGTGCCTATTGTCACATGAACGTACTCTGGTATTGTATCCAGGCCGGTTCTGCCTCAAGTATATCCTATTTAATACTAGCGCCCGTAGAGCATTCATCATTTATTAGAATATTTAACTGTGATATATGCAGAGTTAGACATCGCCTCAGCGATGAATGCACAACGCACCGACCGACAGATCTGCCGAGATTTAATCACAGGATTATAAATGGGCCTTTCATATTTGTGCGGTCGCTATATGCTTAGATTAACACACATTATCATGCTAAAATGTGACATACTTTAACTACGATATAAATTAAATATTACTAACTATGGAGAATAGATAGTGAGGCTGTATATTATACGGAACAATTAATTTATGTTTCATATGAATGTTTTATTTGTTTGTCAGAATTCAAGAAGTTATTTGGATATTCCTAATTATATGGGTAATTTTCAACATATTAAATTTACCACTCATGAAACCAGAAGTGAGTATGTGGCAGAGTTTTCAATTATTTCATTAGACAACTTCATTTAGTACGATCATAACTATGAAAGCGTAGAGGTTGCAGTCGGGCGTGGCCAATTACGAACACCTATTTGATTACCGTTTATTCGAACCCTGCACAATTCACCTCTATGTGGTGACACTACTTAAGCATACTGTCAATATCTTATTTACTTTTATTTTCCAAATAGGCATTCAACAACATCGGACTACAATTTTCATTCGTTTCGTAAAGTGTTAAAATAAAACCGCTGCATAAGGAATCACTACCTCCACATCCAAACTTCCCATCCAAGTCTCTTTAAAGGAAAACATCTTGCCTATATTTGCACTAAAGTGTGTGGAAATAATTGGTCACAGAATTTTAATAAAAGGGCGTTGCCGAATGCCAGCCAAACCTCCAGAACTTCCGGGCGCTGCCGAATACTGAGGTAATTTCCGGGAGTTTCCGAATCCATATTAGGAGAGTGGTGAATCCATATCGAGGCGCTGCCGAACACCAGGGTGACATCCGAGCATTGCCGTATACCATGGTAATTTTTGGGCGCTACTGAATCCATATTCGGACGCTGAAGAACAGCAAGGTAACTTTCGGGCGCTGCCCAATCCAAATTAGGGCGCAGCTGAATGTATATTCGGGTGCTGCCGAATATGTAAGAAGGCCCAGTAGAATCTATTCGAGCGCCGCCGAATTCACTATTGAACACTACCCTCCAAGATCCATTTTGATTGCAAGATTTGACCCAAACATACTAAAATACAAAGCAAGTTATGTAAAAGCTTTTAAAAATTAAGTTTATGGACTCTTGTTAGCTTATTTCTCCCTATTCCTCTCCACCTACCCACCCCCCCAACGGAATTATCTCCATCAGATGTCATTACAACTCTAAATTCCAAGTAAATATCTCAATTTTATTTTACCATCCCCTTTAATAATGGAGTGCAGATGGTGAGGGGTTGAGAAATATTATAAAGAAATCTGAGGCCTTGGCTTTCAGTATATATATCAAATCACAAGTCTGTGTACTCTTACCAGCTTGCTTTACTCATTTTCCCTTATTTACTCCTACTTACCCTCCACCTCTTCAACGGAATCAGCCCAACATATAACCTAGTTCCAAATATCGTTATGGTACATACGTGTACCAAATTTTAAGTGAGTATCTCGATTTAATTTCATCAAAGCCGTTAATAATGGAGAGGGGGTGATGGGGGGTTGAAAATATTATAAAAATATCTGAGGTCTTTACCTCTAGTATATACACCAAATCTCAAGTTACTGTACACTTACCAGCTTGTTTTACTTTTATTCCCTTATTTACCCCTATTTAAACCTGAACCCTTCACCGGAATTAGCACACAATATAATCTAGTTCCAGATCTCGTCATGGTACATATGTGTACCAAATTCAAGTCAATATCTTAAACCGTTGCTGAGAAAACGTGCGCACAAAAAAGTTACAGACAAACCGACCCACAGTGGGGCTAACAAAAATTACCATTCAAGATTCTCTATAGACTTTAGTTTTTGTCCAATGGCAATATTTATTTTGTTTTTCAATAATCGTCAGACTTCTCGCTAAAAACTGTCTAGCCAGAATTTTGAGAAAAATCGAAATTGAACTTGCATGCGTTGTTACAGTTTATCAAAATTGGTAGAAGAGTCAGAGAAATTAATATAATTACATAAATTGACCAAATTGCGGATACTTTTTTCTTTTCTTAATTGGTTTTGAGTAAATAAGTAAGAATATAGTCTAAAAAAGTGTCCCAAGGCTTTTCACAAAAAAAATTGTGAAACAATGGCCGATACTTATCCGTCAGAAGTAGAAAATATTCCCGAATTTTAAAAGTATTTACTTCCTTTATAGGAATATTTTATTTCTAGCTCTACTTATTCTAAGATACATCGCTTGGCAAAAACGGTAAGCTAAAAGCCTAACACCCTTAAAATGACAAATAAAATGACCAAAATCATTATGCAGCAGAAGATAGTTTTGAAAGCTAATAAATAATTTACTTTTAAGTATATCCAATATTTTTAATTGAACCTAAAATATTTTAAACTATACCAAAAAGACATAAAGGACATGTACTAAGCCTAACAAAGCTAAAACTTGTCAAATAAATTACAATGGTAACTACTACAACAATGATATTAACTATGTAACTACAACTATAACGACGTCAATTTCGATTTTTCTAAAATCTGCCTCTACAATTTTGTAACCAGAAGTCTGATGTTCCAAGAATAATACACTACCCTTACTGCCTGCAAACACAGTTTAATTACAGTTGTGAGAGAGCGTTGATCATTGGGAATTGTAGCTGTGAAAGTTTAATAAAGTTTATATGTGTTTACGTTGAACTTTGTCCTTTAAAAAATGTCTTTAACATGGATCAAATTTCTCAAGGAATGTACTCTTTAATGCTACTTAACATTGATGGATAATATTAATTGATACAAATGTATAATGTTTTGTTTATTTCAATGAACTTTGCCGATAAAGATTATTAAATAGCAAAACTCCCGTTGAGTTATAAAGTTAGAGCTGCTTAGACCCGCGCTAATATTTTAAACATATGAACCATATATATTCTAAAACAAATGACGATAATTTTAGGCGCTCTGCATTGCTGTTGTTTTAGTTATTTTATATTAGAAACCTACATGTTAGCTGCTGAGAAAATGCGAAAATTAAGTAATTTTAATTTATGTAAAGTTTTACTCCATTTTTAGTAGAATATTACATTCTTTCTACCTTTTATCTTATTAACTATATTCTAAGTATTTTCTTTATATCAGGTGGAAATGGAGAGGGACTAAGTAGGACCCATATTTTCCAAATATGGAAAGAAAAATCTGATTGTGATTATTCTGTAAAATGTCTTCACGTTGTAAATGTAGCCTTAAACCAGCGACATATGACGGACCTGTCAGAAAATATTCAAAATGATGTACGACATAATATATATCTAGTTTGTAGCAAAATTGGAGTACGATGGAATAAAAGTGGAAGAGCACAAAAATGATTTCTGAATAATAATGCTGACCGGCTCAAAGAAAAATATAATTTCTATCATAATGGTGTGGTGGAAAATGATTTACCTAGCACTTCTGGGTTAGCAGGAAGAAAGAAACTGTCTTTTGATAAAGCCAGTGAAGGATCGAAACGTAGAAAGACCCAGAAATCCCGTCAGGTACATCAGCATCAATGGAAACTCAATTACATCTGATGTTCATAAATTGAGTACATCCACGTCTGAAAACGATTCAAATGAGGCACATAGTGACTATGGGAGTGACTATTAATAAAGAATAAGGATTTTATTATCTAAAATATGACATATTATATTTTTCCAATTTTTGGTACTTTGTCTTCATTCGTTTTTGCAATCCAAGAGTTTGTAGATACAATTTTGTGGTTTCTGGATTTTTCTTTACTTTCACCCCTTAAAGCAACTCTATTTTATAAAGGCAATTTTTTCCCCATTTTTATATTAATTTGTAGGTTGAATTACCTGTGAATAATTTTTTTCAGAATTTTACTTAATTTTTGTGAAATCCACCCCCTCGAGTCACAAAAATTTCTCGATGACATTTTTTAAATTATTTTTCATAAAATCTCCAGCTGATTTTGGATGAGTCTTAAATTTGGCCATTTCGACCCACTGTGTGATGTTGTGAATAAGAAGAAGCTCCTTTTGGATGAAGATAACTGATAATGACAACATAAAGTTCTTGATTTTGTGGTTCTTATGTCTTAAAACTTGGTGTATTTATATGGCAAACGTTTCGGTACAGTACTGAAATATATTTTTTGTCAGAATCATGAAGTTATGGAAATAGAAATAATATCTTACCAGCGCAGCGTTTCTTATCGATTACTATATGAGAACTGAAACAACAACTTTCGAAGGAGTTGGTGTGTCATAAATAGTTAATACAGTAAACCACATGATGTACTGCCTACTGAGTATCGACAAACTTAAATTATTTATCGCATAGTTTTACAGTTGTAGAACTTATAGAGTTATTCTTATATTACGTCGAATCAAAATAGTTTTGTAACCTTTTATTATCATATTGTATTTCTTTTAAAATTTAATAATAGAGATATTAAAAGCCAATTACTACTACTTATAAACACAAAAATGCATATTTACTTTGGTACGCGTATTAAATATAGAGCTATAATAAATATGAACTCAGAAGAGCAAATTTTTTAATAGTAGGTTGTCATTTTTCAGTGAATCAATCAGAAATGAATTATTGAAAGAACGGTGAAAAATTTTGAACAAAGGAATTTACTGGTTACGGTGAGCAAATAAACATTCCATATGGATATTTAGCATCAGTGTCTTTTCTATTGGCCAGATTAATATTTCGAGCTAATCGGTAGTTCAGAGTATAAGTTACAGGTACAGAATATCATTCGTTGTTAAATGAAGATATCAAACTACCTAACCTGAAAGCCCAGTTCCCAGGAAGAAAATAGCGGCAAACACCCGGAAAAAAATAATTATTATGACAACTTTTGATTTTTTAGTAGGTTTTTAATAGAAAAGTATTTTAAAATGTTATCAAGGCCACTGTTAGCGGAAAAGGAAACAAAATGGCGTCAAATTTCAAAAAAAAAATTTTTGGATGCAACTTTTAAAGTACTAATACTATCATGGAGATGAAACTTAAAGAGCAGAAAATTCCACAAAAAAATCCCTTTACAAAAAATTTCCTACATAGGTACAACGGTTCTCGCGTAAAATAAGAATCAAACTTATGGCAACACGATTCAACGCTTGAACGACTTTTTCCGTACGTTTCGGTACAAAAGCATTAAAAACTTTTGAAAAAATAATCAGATGGTAATAAAGAAACATTTTAAAGCACAAAGATGCAGCTGCCATTACTATATAATAACATATATTTTAATAGCAACATTTGTTTTTTATAACAAATGCATTTCTTTTTCTCAGTTTTAGACTCTACTCAATTAAATTAACTATATCTTGAAACATACTCGTTAATGTAATAGGTCTCGTCAGTTTTGGGATCTTCGTATATCACATTTCGATATCATAATAGGCAAAAATGTTCACGTGTTCTGGACATAAAATGAGGGGAGTTTTAATTTTTTGTAATTTTCGTTTATTTTACAATTTATAAAATGTTAATTTCAAATTTCCAGCAAATGACAAAAAATTAACTTTGACACACGAATTAAAATGAAAATTAAAGCTGAGGGCATCTATTTTTAAACGGTTTTATTTAGCTTACTTTGTGAAATGTGTGGGTCACATCTAGCAATTGAAATTTTACCCCCTTTCTGTTGACGAATTGATCTGAAATTTGGTACACACCTTTAGATCTGATGACAATACAATTATGTATATTCATTATCATTGTAAATCCAAGATGGCCGCCGCCACAAAATAGCGGATTACATATTTTTTTCAATCCCCTCAATATGGGTATCAAATGAAAGAGCTTAACTAGTAGAATACAGTACAATATGGAAAATGTCAAAATCCAATATGGCCGCCACCACAAAATGGCAGATTATATATTTTTTCAATTACCTCAATATGGGTATCAAATGAAAGGGCTTGATAATTAGAACACAGTACACTTTAGAAGTAACTAAAATAAAAAACTGAAAAACTAAAAACTTGAAAATAAAATAAGTAAAAAAATTTTTTTAAGTTAAACGGTTTTATTGTAAAGAAACATAATAATAATGATGCAGATAATGTACCAAAAGCTAAAATTTAATTAGGTAAGTACCAGGTACCAGTCATCACACCGGTCTCGTCATCAATCTAGAGCATTTATCAGACTAAAATAAAATTGTTACCGTTTAACGTAAACAATTTTTTTTACTTATTTTAATAGTAAGCCATATTAATTTTTTCATTATAATTTAGAGTCAACAGGAATGTGCAGCAGAGTGCATGTATCTTCGAGTCGGAGATTTTTTATAAATAGTACTGAGTACTCACAATTTTTTCAAATTGCTATCTGCGGCGAACGAAAGGGAATTTTTTTTTAAGTATACTTTTTTGTAGAATTTCCTGCTCTTTAATTTCCCTTTCTATGATATTTTTTGTATTTTTCTTATTTTAAAAGTTATTTCCAAAAAAAAAGTATTTTCTGTTTGACGTCATTTTGCTTTATCTTCCGCCCACGGTGGCATTGATAACTTTTTAACATGTTTTTTTACTACTAAGAAGCTACTAAAAAATTAAAAGTTTTCATAAGGATTATTTAATCCGAGCTCGAAAATCCCCTGAGGACTATACAGTACAGGGAATATTCAATAAAATCTTAAATAGTCATATACTCGCACAAAAAGAGAAGCAACCTAACCTGAACAACTAAGCTTAAGTTCATTTACACAGTTTTTTAAAACTTAATATAACTAATGCATTATAAGAAAGTTACAGTCATCTGAATTTAAACTCGTAACATCCCTATAATAAGCTAAACACTGAGCCATTAGATTCCTAGCGGGTGATCTTTAAAACTATAATAAAAACAAGTTATATAATTGTCGCACATTCTATGGGATACTCTTCGCAGTTTTTTTTGTAAGTAATATTAGTTTTAGACATTTTTTGTTTACTTACAAAACATGAAAATGGAGATAGACGCTATAACTTCAGAAAAGCCAATTTTCAGTAACTGTATGACGCACTCCAACATGAAGACTGGACTTTTGTCAATTCCTTTACACATATTTATCCTGCTTGTAAGGCTATGGTAAGCTTTACGCAAATTTCGACACGTGTGTTCCAAAGTTCAACTCTTCATACAAAAGAAAATATCCTCCATGGTTTAGTGGGGATATAATAAAAAATGTAAAATATAAAGCAAAATTGTGGCATAACTATAAGCAACACAATGACCTTGTGGCATATGCAGAATTCAAGCGGTTAAGGGCTAAAATTAAGGTTGATATCGATATAGCCTACACAAATTACGTTCGTAACATTGAAAATAATATTGTACAGGAACCATAGAAATTTTGGTCTCATATTAATAGTAAAAAGAAATCTACTGATATTTCCACTCATATGTTTTTAAACAATCAACATTTTGATAATCCTTTTGACATTATAAACTCATTCGCAGATTTTTTTAGTAAGTCTTTCCTGCCACCCACGGACAATTTCGAGTCGATAAACGACAAAGTAGCAAACACCTCAACTATCACTATTAATTGCTTCAGTGAAAATGAAGTATTTAACGCTCCAAAAAAATTAAAACCTAAACTAACAGCTGGGCCTGATGATATCCCATCCTATCTGATTAAAGATTGTGCCGCTATTTTTTCATATCCACTTTCCATATTTTTTAACTTATGTATTCGCAATGGCCAGCTTCCAGATATTTGGAAATATTCAAAAGTATGCCCAGTTTTTAAGAAAGGTGATAAAAATAATATTGCCAATTTCAGGCCTCTATCGATAACATGTAATTTTTGCAAGGGATTGGAAATTTTATTGCATGACACCATATATCCCAGCATTAAAAGCCAGCTATCAGTTTACCAGCATTTGTTAAAGGGCGCTCTACCACCTCTATCTAATATGCATAACTCAGTCTATCTCTGAGGCCATTGATCAACGCTTGCAAATGGACGTAATATACACAGATTTTTCTAAGGCATTTGACACCCTTGACCATGCTATATTACTTCAAAAAATGTCCTCCTTCGGTTTCTCCCAATCCTTGCTTGTATTTTTTCAATCCTATTTCTTAGGTAGAAAACAATATGTCGCTTATAGTGGGTTTCGGTGTGTCGAGTACGTGGCAACATCAGGTGTTCCGCAAGGATCAATTCTGGGACCGTCACTTTTTAATATATTTATAAATGATATTGTGGAAGTGATTCAAACCGACTGTTTGCTATATGCGGATGATCTCAAACTTTTTAGGACTATTAGTTCCATAGCGGACTGCAATTTATTACAAAACAACCTCCCCAACGTATCTAATTGGTGTGTTCGAAATAAGTTAAACTTAAATGTGCCCAAATGCAACGTTCTGTCCTACACAACAGAACTCATGCCCACCACATTTAACTATAGCACAGATAATGTGGAACTCCAAAGACCCGTGACTTTCAAGGACCTTGGAGGAATTTTTGATAAAGAACTTTCCTTTGTACCACACATAAATAACATAAGTTCAGAATCTTTTAAGATTTTGGGATTTCTATTCAGATCAAGTAGAGAGTTTAACAATACTGTTACTCTAAAATTGCTTTACTTTGCTATTGTCCCGTCCAAACTTGAATACGCGTCACTCATCTGGAACCCTCATTACGTAACTCATGTTAATAGCCTAGAAAGAGTACAAAGGCGATTTGCAAAATTATTGTGGTTCAAGTGTGATGGAGTATACCTATCAATTGGTTTTCCACATCTAGAACTCTTGAGTAGATTCTCTATGGACACTCTTGAGAACAGGCGGGTTTGCTACTCTCAAATATTTTTACTTAATCTAATACATAACAAGATCGTTTATCCAGAATTTTTAATTAAATTACAATTTTATGTCCCATTAAATACTCGGATAATACAAACTTTTTATCTTCCCACTCCGCGCTCTAATAGACTTCAGTTTTCTCCTCTATTCTCAATGTGCCATAATTACAACAAACATTGTGATAAATTTGATATTTTCAGCTACACTGTTAATTCGATAAAGGATTTTTATAGCCATTGATTCCTTGTTTTTCTTTGGATTCTTTTTTTATACAGTTTTATTATTATGCTTATCTTATAATGTGTATTTTTATGTTTCTTGTCTTTGATATTTGTTTTTCTTTAGTTATAATATTGTTATTTTTAGGAGTACTTTATATTTCATTAATGTATATTGTATATACTTAATATTTTGTTTTTATGTATCCGTCCTGCTCTGTAAATGGGTTATACCTGTTGAGCAGTGTATGCTAAATAAACAAATAAATAAATTAATAAAAAAACGTGTATTAAAAAATTTATAATTTTTTTATCTTTTGATCGATTTTTTCAAAATATAGGATTCTTCCTTTGGCTAACATTAACTTACTGTGTAAATTTCAGTACAATCGGACTTTTCGTTCTTAAGTTATCGTGCTTACAAAAACCGTGACAGACAGATGGACGTATTTCTTGAAAGTTGTGCGGAATTCGATCACAAACAGAGTGATATGATTTTTTTTTCTACGAGCAATATTACCGGTTTTAGAAATGTGCCGATCAAATGCAATAATAATATACTCTTCGTTCTGTATTTGCGAAGAGTATAATAATAAGGTTACCATAAATGAGACATTTCCATCCATACTATTTTAAACGAAAACCTAACAGATAGGCTCTTGAGATTAAAAATCAAGTCAGGTAGCAGAAAAGGAAATAAATATTATTTAATTGGAAGACTAAGTTTTCCATTTCAATATAATTAAATTATAAAGAGTACAGCATCGCAACAAAGTAAAAATCTAAAAAGCAGGAGTACGTGCCTGCTTCGAGTCAAGCAGATTTCCGTGCCGCATAGCTTCCTTTCTCTGCCTAAATAATGAATTAACTTAGCTTCCTTAGTTTTGCTTCCAATTGAAACTTCCCCGGCACGTACTGTGAATCGGAGTAAATCCATAAGTACCTCGCCACCTCAAATCCTTGAGAGTTCCTTAGAGGTGCCTCGGTTTCTTTCGGAGCAGACTGTACTCCTTGGCCCACTTTTTATTATTTCATATTAAATCTCATTACATTTTGTTTATACGGAGTGTTTTTTTGCTATCCAATTTATTCTCATTTAAATAATATATGTATACAAGATGAGTCAGTAGCGGTCAATATATCCTCACTTGTTTGAAAGTTAAAAAATATGCCTTAAAGTGGCACATTATAAAAGTATGTAAAATATATAGGGTGTTTTACATAGTGTTGGCAAGCTAATTCTAAGATTTTTAATCGGAACATGCAACATTTAATTCCCAATGACCTAAAAAAATTACTTTTTTACATTATTTTCGCAATTTACTAAAAATTGGTGGATGGTGGAGCTAACCGAAAATAAGAGTACATTGAATTATTTTATTAACAACTATGTAAAAGGAATCTTAAATGGTTTAAATGGTAGTAAGGAACTGTTTTAACATTGTTCAGCTCTCATCTATGACTAAGTTCATGTAAATGTTTCGAATTTTGGCCTTCAGCGTGCTAGGCTGGGTTGATTACAGTTCGTACTCTATTACAACATACAACGGCGGATTAAATATAAGTTGACCGTTAGACTCCTTCAGAATGCCGAGCTGGGACCTACTGGGTTACCTGTTATTTATTCGATGTCGGTGCACGGCAAAAGGTACCCAACACATGCTAACGACGCCACGATGAATCACCTCAACGTTGCCAACATTACACTCTCGTTCGCTTCGAAACCATTTACGAAACGATTAATGTCCATAAAAGATACGGAAACTTATGTTATATAACACTGCCATGATCTACCTGTAATTGAGAGAATAAACCGTTTATTTATATTTGGACTACATATTTACTAACCGAACTCTGGAATAACATCTCCGAATCCGCTATCCAAGCAAAACACGTTACGGTATAAGAGGGTTTATATTATAGTGAAGGCATTGTATCATTTATTCTTATATCTCGTTTATGAAATATTTTGCTGATTATGTTCCGAGTTATGTAAGGTATTAATATTCCTTTCTGAGGTTTTTTGCCACATGTGGTCATGTCCTAAAAATAATAAAAGGGAATCTGCAAAATAACAAGATTATTTGGAATATTGCTGGAAAATAACATCTACACCTGTAGCTTTTACGTAGATGTCTTTATGCCTTTTCTATATTTATATCAACCGTCAGTGAATCAAAATGATATAGAAGGTTGCTATTTTCTTTAACCGATATTTTTTACGATTTTAAATACCTAGATTGGCTCTTTCCTGCTTAATTACTTTCACATTCACGTAGTGAATTGGAAGTATAGTAATCGTAAAAAAACGTGTTTTTTTTAAATACGTTTACAATGTCATGAAACATCGAGATTTTAACTTTGAGCAAAAAAATGTCTGTCTGTCTGTCGATCTGTCTGTCCGACACATTTTCTCCGGAACGGTTTAAGATATTGAATTGAAATTTTGTACACGTATATATTATAATGGAAATGAAACCTTCTATATTTTAAACGTCATTGTTCGTTTTGTGATTATCACTAAAGATATCGATATTTCCATATACATTTCTCCTAGTGATGCCTACTTTTAATATCGGATATCCTGATTTTTACATTCCACCCCGTGGTGCTTAATATCGCCGTCTAATCACTAGACATTTGTAATTTAATCGATCTGCCTTCTGATACTTAAAAGAAAGGAGGTTCATGAACTACGTGGGAGGCTGATTTGAATCTGGAGATAACATTTGTACGGCATCTTCCAAGGTTTTTCGCGACCTTCAATTGAAATTCATCTGTACTAATTAACATAACAAATGATACTTATTTTTAATTTCCACGTACTAATTAATACAATGATAATACAAATTCTATTTTTAAATATCCCCACAATAATTACCATAATGAAACTAGATGGCGCTGCGAGGAGGCGATCACCTATTTGAATTTTACGCTGTCGCTGGTGGGCGTGGCCAAAAGGTGGAGGAGTGGGGATTGTCTTAGTTGGCCCCATACCTACTTGAGAATATCCGATGAAGGGTTGGGGGATAAATAGGGGGAAATATGTAAAGCCAGCTGATAAGAGTACAGAAACTTGAAATTCGATGTATGTACTATAAGCTAAGCCTTCTAAATTTTTTACAATATTTTCATCCCTCCATCACCCCCCACACTCCATTATTAAAGGGGTTGATAAAATAAAATTGAGATATTCACTTGAAATTTGGTATACGTATATATTATAATGACATCAGGAACTAGATTATATTTTGAGATGATTCTGTTGAAGGGTTGGCGGTTAAATAGGGGTTAACTGGGGAATATAAGTAAAGCAAGTTGGTAAGAATACAGTAACTTGAAATTCGGTGTATGTACTAGAAGCCCATAGAAGCCTCAGACTTTTTATATTTTGCAGCCCAGCCCCCCACCACGCCTACCTCATTATTAAAGGAGTTGATAAAATAAAATTGAAATTTGGTACACGTATGTATTATAACGACATCTGGAACTAGATTATATTTTGAGATGATTCCGTTGAAGGGTTGGGGATTAAATAGGGGAAAATAAGTAAAGCAAGCTAGCAAGAATACAGAAATTTGAGATTTGGTGTATATACTAGAAGCGAAGGTTTTTTTAATAATATTTTCCATCCCCTCTCCACCCCCACTGCCTCATTAAAAGAGTTGATAAATTTAAATTGAGATTTTCAATTGAACTTGGTACACGTATGTATTATAACAACATCTGAAACTAGATTATATTTTGACATGATTCTGTTGAAGAAGTGCGGGGTAAGTAGAGGTAAATAGGGAAAAGAAAGTAAAGCAAGCTGGTGAGAGTACAGAAACTTAGGATTTGGTGTATATACTAGAAACCAAGGCCTCAGATTTCTTTCTAATATTTTTCTATGACCAGTAATTTCCGCATACCTACTAGAGTGCATATAGAGTCAAGATGTTTCCTTTAAAGTGACTTGGATGAAAAATCTGGATGTGGAAGTAGTGATTTCTTAGGAATTTTGAAAGAACAGGGTTTTTCATTATAATTTTATATCTTCAAAAGATAGAAAGAAAGTTTTAAATAAATGTTGCAGGCGATGCAATTATCTACTGACCTCAAAACTTCAAAGTCAAATGTGCTTCCAAGAATTTGATGTGGATCGACTTTAAAAATATTACTTTTCGCGTAACTCCAGAGAGGGAAAATGTTTCATTTCATAAAATACTTCCAAAATATCACAACCATGCGGAAAGAAATTGATCATGTACCGGTGCATTTTGACGCGCTGCATACGTATTCCTGGTTCAATTTGCTCCATGTCATCAAATTTTCGTAAATAGAAAAAGGTGAAAAATTTATTAAAATACGGTTTTCTTAAGTCCTGACCCGATATATTCGAACCTGAAGATAGATATCCTAGTGATAATGTTAAAAATATTTTTAACCGCAAGAAATCGCGAAAAATTCAGAAACTCGTCGCTTTGGTGGCGGTGATTAATGTACCAATACAAAGTCGTCACTCTTAAATACCTTCGTTACTTATGAATCACTTTGATATAAAGCAAAATGTACAAAAAAGTAACAATTATGCATTGAAAGCAAAGAAAATCTATTTGTAAATATCATCGTTAATTTCTCTTTCGGGTTTATTAATTCGTTATAAATTAACAAAATAACTCTTTATTCTTCATCATTAAATATGTTGATTCATTTCTTTGCAACCTTTCGGTGAGACCTTGTATATGTTTACTTACATTTGTAGTCTCAGCTTCTATTTATATTGATATCATCTACAATCTAATGAATATTATTTTCATCAAATTTCTCCAATACAAGTGAAGCACGTCAAACAGAGTGATAAACCTAGGAAAAAAAGTTCCGTTTAACTATATTTTATTTTGCAAACTACAAAATGAATAGAAAAGTACAGCAATTAATATTCAGCGTTCATATTCAGAAATATATGCGTTTATTCTAACACCTAAAAATCTTGTAAATTGATTTGTCTCGTATACAGTCTGTGTCCACATAAATTCATTGATAGTGCTAGTGGAGCTCAGTAAATCACGGTAAACGAGTTTAATACGTTTTATTGCAGTTCCTAGACCATTAACGTATAGGTTATAAAGGCATATTTTTCATACGGGTCGTTAGCGCCTCGGGTTTGTTGCTGGTGACTTTTTGTAATTTTATCGAACACTTAATAATCCTTTACGTAAAACAAATTGATCTTGATATCTGTAGGTTTAAATTTTTTTGCTAGTTAAATATTTTCATGGGAAACAAATGCCGGTTAATATAATGACTTCTTCTAGGTTGTCACTTCGAAACCTCTAAAACTATATTTATTTAAATTACAAATTGATATTAGTAGTATGCAAGGTATGAAAAGTTTGATGTCTCTTAATCACTTATATACAGAGTGAGGCAATAGTGCATAGTAAAATATAGTGCATATACAAAATAGTACAATAGTACATGTTGCCCATTTTAATTGACACACGTCTCTATGCTTTTGAAATGAGGTTCCCACTGTTCCGAAAACTACCGGTGTGATAATCTAAAGGCAGCTATTATTCTTTCCTTCATATTTTGTACTGTTGTTGGTGTGTCTGTATAAACAATTTCCTTCACGTATCCCGATAAAAAGAAATCCATTTTTATAAGATCTGGGGATCTAGCAGGCCATTTAGTGGGTCCATTTCTTCCAATCCACTGATGATAGTAGGTATTCTTTAAGTGGTCTCTAACTGCATTTAAATAATGTGGTGGAGCACAATCTTGCTAAAGCCACATCCTATTTCGAATTCGTCCAGGGAGATTTACCAATAATTGTGGCAGATAATTTTCCAAAAAATGAAGATAAATAGCTCCAGACAATGTACCATCAAAGAAATGTTGTCCTATTACATGTTCTCCAATAATTCCTCCCCAAACGTTTATATACCATCTGTGTTGGTTATCAACTTGCATAAAAAAGTGAGGATTTTCCGAAGTATAATAATGGAAATTGTGCCTATTAACAAATCCATTTTTATGAAAAGTTGCCACATCAGCGAATGAAACATTATTGAACAAGTTGACATCATCTTGCATTTTTACCTCTGGCCCAATTACAAAATTGTCGGCGCGTTTGAAAATCGTCATCATTTGAAAATGATATGCATGCAACTTATTTATTTTTAACATTTGACCCACAGACCGTCTAGTTATTCCTACTAATGAGCTCACTTCTCTTTGACTAACATGGGGATTCTCAACCGTTGCCAGCATCACAGAAAACTCATTTTCTTCATTCACAACACGTTTTATTCTTTCACTTTTTTTATATTAGATATTTCCAGTTTCCAGAAATCTATCGAAAGTTTTGGAAGCTGCTAACATCAGGAATCCTTCTTTCAGGATAGCGTTGATGATGAATTCTATTGGCAAGTAAACAATTTCTGTTTGACTAGCCCAAAACAAAAGTCATGTCTACAAGTTCCACTTTATTAAAATTCATATTGTACAATTCCAAAATTTTAAATTCAATACAAATTGTAACTAACGACCGATAAGTGTAATAAATGCTCCGTTGTACACGACAATTTATACCAAACTGAGGTTTCATTGCTTGTCGAATAGCGAAAACGGCAAGAAAATGTACAAAAAACCATTACAGTAAAGGACCTGTTAAATACTATTTACTCATTTCAACGGATTGGAAGAAATGGTCCCACCAAATGGTCTCATTTCAAAATTGTATAAAAACGTGTGTCAGTCAAAATGGGCAACACGTCGAACACCTATTATAAATTTTTCTAATGAATTATTTGAGGGAACCTCTTTCTTTAAGTTTATTCTTGAATTTGACACTTATTTATTTATAAAACGAAAATGGTTGCAATTGGCCATAGGGAAGTACTTACAAAAAATATTAGTTTTTCATTTCTACATCACATCGTTGAAAAATATACAGGGTTCTCCATTTGAAAACATTGAGAAAAAATCAATTTAAAAAGATCTTAATTGAAAAATTATTTTTGGCCACCGTGTACAGTTTTAGGAAACGAAAATGATTCAAAAACATTAACTAGATGTCTCGTAACTGGTATTCACATACATTTTTCTTAAAACCCATAATAGTGACTGAGGTGATTTTCTTAATATCCATCTGCAGATTGCATTATTTCAACAAAAAAATTTATTACATCCAAGTGGTTGGAAGATATGCAATGCTAATACAGGAGTGAATAGAGCCTAGAAAGAGGCTTCAAAAAATGTACTGATATACATTGCATTCCATTTTAAAAAAGGCACTTGGTCCGGTAATTTCGTCTTGGCTCGCCCTGCACGAAAATAATTTCCAGTTATAGATTTTTTTATCTAGTTTACTTTCAATTTTTGAAAAAAATTCTAGCTATCGTAGAACTCGATATATCGAGATCCGACGCACTATTGCCCTACCCTGTATAATAGTCTAAGGGCCACTACTTGCAGTCTCCGTTAAACTTTAACATCTGCCAAACTATTGAAAGTACAGTTGTTTCCATGTTAACATACCAATTGTTCTGACCGACACGATGGTTAACGTATAACAGACACTGAAATTAATGTCCTTTAGAGTCAACAACGTCGTAATGTAGGTCGTTTTATATTCATTTGCGTTTGAAGTTCGCCAAACGACAAAAAATGTTTTCGTTTACTTCCGTCTACTCGAGTTTACGATCCAGTCCGTGTAATTTACGATGCCGTCAAAATGCCTATTTCAGTCCTTCGATATCGATATCATAAAGATTTCCCAGTCACGTATTCAAAAAGTAAAAATTGAAAAATATCAATTCTTTAAAAATTTAGAACTAAATAAATACGTCGAGTAGAAGGTTGTGCAACATCTTTCTGGAAAGAGCAAGATCGACACTTTTTTCCAATACTAAGTTGCAAATACAAAATCGGAAATCCGGCTCGGCATGAGCGAATGAAAAATTGATTTTCTTGTAGAAATTCGATAATATTGATTCTTTAAAAATTCGTAATTAAATAAATACGTCGAGTGGAAGGTTGTGGTGCTATATCTCTATGGAAAGAGGCAGATTGGCACTTTATCCTGATACTAAATAGCAAAAAGTTTTCTCGTAAAAGATCAAAAATATCAATTCTTTAAAAATTCATAATTATATAAATACCTCGAATGGAAGGTCATCCGATGCCTCTATGGGAAGAGGATGTGACCCATTATCATCGAAAAGGAGGTCATTGTTCAAATTTTTGAATTTATTCGAATAGAAATAATAAAGAATTAATTCTAGAATAAAAAATATGTAAACAGGAGTCTCAGTGCCGATTTCAAATTTGTAATCTGAGACCTTGATTACCCTCAGATATCGATTTGCGAATCAGATCATAAATGATATAACTAGTAAACCATATTGATGCAGCCATTTTCTATGTTTGAGTCGCAATGTCAAATTTGTAATCTGCGATCTCGATATTTTGTTCATTATCAGTTCACAGATAGAAATCTACACAATTACGAACGGTGACTGCTGCATGCATTAGGACGCAACGTATCAGCAAATATGCCAAAATTATGAGTGAACTCACATCGTTCAAAGTTATTACTTCCCTCGCATACCGAAGGACAGTATTGTATTCGAGAAAAAATCACCCTCCGAGATTTTTTCGGATTCTGACGTTTCAGATAACGTAGATTACGAAAATATAGGTTTTCAATTCCGTCAGTCTGTCTGTCTGTCTGTTGGTGTATTAACTAAAAAACTAATTGACGGAAAGCAGTCAAACTTGGTAGGTAGTTGACGCTACTGTCAGCAAAGAAATGGTAGAACTTTCAGTGGAATATACAGGGTGGACCGTCTAAATTGAACAAATAATGAAAAAAATTTTTTTTGTTCAAATTTAAAATTTCCACGTTTCATGGCATGCTGAACCTATTTCAGAAAAAAAAAATTGAAAATTTTCACCAAAATTTTGAAAAATTTTTTACCACTAAAATGAAAAAAAATTTTTTGCTCAAATTTGAAATTTCCACGTTTCATGACACGATAAACCTATTTCAGAAAAATAAAAAAAATTTAACATTTTTTTCACCAAGATTTTTGAAAAATTTTTACTAAGTATATAGAATATACGAAATATTTTTTTTTTCTCAAATTTAAAATTTCTACGTTTCATGACATTTCAAACCTATTTCGGAAAAAAATTGCAACATCTTTTCACCATTTTGGAAAAAAATTTAATACTAGAATAGATGGAAAAAATTTTTTTTTGCTCAAATTTAAAAATTTTACGTTTCATGACATTCTAAACCTATTTCAGAAAAAAAAAATTTGAAAACTTTCACCGTTTCTGAAAATTCTCAAAAAAAATTATACTTCCACTCGAGTACGTGAATGTGGGATTGAAAATGTGACAGATGACAATAATATTTGGCATATACACCTAATATACTTTTATTGAATAATGTCATCCCAAGAAATAATTCAGTCATGGTGGACATTTGTAAAGGTATTTGCGCAAGCCTTCCATATTTGGCACCTGTTATTTAGTATTGAACTTTTGCTGTTGTATGAGCACTCTGTATATTTTTTTGACCAAAAGTTATCAGGTTTTTTTTTTGTAATAATAGCAATAACTATATTCCGGTTATTATTCTCAATGTCATTTCGTAATTAATAATTTTTTAGAGTGATCGCCATGCACAAATAACGAGGGAAGTTTTGTGTAAATACCTTTACCGATTTTTTTTTAAATATTTTATAGACCACGTGTGATATTTGCGGAAAGCATTTCATGAAATCAAACATTGTCTACATATTATAATTACAGCAACAAATATATCTAGAGAAGATTTACAGTGATAATGATACTTCTCGAGTTACTAGATTTAGGACAAATAATGACATATGGTTGGTGGTGTGATCCTAAAAATTGCATTGCATAAGCTTCCAGGTTAAAGAGAGAAATAATCTGCTATATACCCAGAATAACATTTTTCAATAATTTCAAAGACAGAAATATATATTAATTTATCCTCAAAACTTTATTGAAAGAATACTCCACAGAACTTTTTCCTTGTTCAAATGCCTGACGACTGCCCTGTTTACGAATCCATCCTACATTGCAAATATAATCAATACCAGAATTATAACTAGCTTTTGTTTTCCAACCAAATGAAGGCAAGCATGCAAGTCCACGTGAATCCGTGAACTCTCGATATTAATATAGTAATACAAACCTTTCAGTTCGACTTCATCTACTGTATGAACTTCATTAATTTTATACTGATTCTCTTTATTATAAATAAAATAGAAGAAACCCTATACCTTGCACATTTATTTACGTAACCAAAGCAATTTATTTCAGCAATAATTTGATTTCATATAATGACGTTGCTAAGGGAGAATAATTTGGTTTAAAGTTGAAAATTCACTTCGCATGCAGCTTCTAAGCGCAGAAAATGAAAAATCTCTTAAATTAATCATTTCAACGTATTTTATTCCTATGTAACACAGGGTTTCCCTTAAGTTTTACCCTGGTTTATTATCTCTGGAATGGGTGAAGATAAAAACAAATGTTTAAAATCTCAGTTACACAGAAAGATATCTATTTTTAGATATTTTTGGTAAGTAAGTAAGTAAGTACTTTATTGATGCTTTCATGCCCTTTGGCACTTACACAGGTCATATAGAGAAATCATCATTGTAATACATAATAAATGAATATCACACATTAAGGTGGAAGTTTAAAATAAAAACTTACAAATTAATTAAAATGAAAATATTACAAATAAAACTTAAAGTAACTAGTAATTAAAATCTAAGACAGATCAGAAATATCACAGTCTAGAAATTCATTGAAATTATAAAAGGCTTTGGAGATTAAAATTTTTTTGATCCTCTGCCTAAAATACTGTAAAGGCAAGTTTTTAATTTTTTGTAGCAATTTATTAAAAAAATTTATGGCCCAGTAGTTTGGCCCATTTTGGCACCTCTTCAAACGGCAATACTTAACAATTAGATTAGATTTATTTTTCGTGCAATGATTATGTACAGAATCATATGTATCATATAAGACTGAGTTTCTTTTAATGTATAATAAATTTTCTGAAATATATATAGATGGAGAAGTTAAAATTTCATTATTTATGAATGAGTTCTTGCAGTCACAGAGTGTAAAGTAAGCAGTTCTTAGTGTGTCAGTTGAGACACAGTTTGCTAGATTGCGTAAAATAAATATGTTACTACTTAGTTTTTTCGAGAGATAATTCATATGCTCTTCCGATTTTAGTTTTGGGTCAAGATGAATGCCCAGGAATTTCACACTATTCTGCGGGATAACAGCAGTCTCAACATCTCGCCAAGTAAATACCATGTTCTGAGTTTTCGATTTGTTCAGAAATAGCTTGTTAGAGATAAACCATTTTTTTGCTTTTGATTGTGCCTCACATGACCTTGTTACAACGTCATTGAGGTTATTAGCTGTTGAACATATTGCGTGTCATCTGCAAATAGGATATATTTTTACAAAAAAGAAGGTCATTGATAAATATTAAAAATAGCAGAGGTCCTAATACAGACCCCTGCGGGACTCCCACAGTAAGTTGCCTCTTTGCAGATAGCACATTACCTACCCTAACCCTTTGATATCTATCATCAAGGTAAGATTTCAATAACTGAATGCTACAATCCCCAAAATTATAATATTTCAGTTTCTTTGTAAGAAGTTCATGTGAGACACAATCAAATGCTTTACTTAAACCACAGATAGTTATTGATGTGTAATTGAGATTTTCAAAGCCTTCCAATATTTTTGTAGATAGTTCTA
The DNA here is from genome assembly GCA_963583905.1 of Stenurella melanura. Classification (NCBI taxonomy): domain Eukaryota; kingdom Metazoa; phylum Arthropoda; class Insecta; order Coleoptera; family Cerambycidae; genus Stenurella; species Stenurella melanura. The sequence continues at coordinate 78,979,546 of OY757309.1, read as the reverse complement.
ATATTCCCGAAACAGTGTTTCGGTTTTTTCGAAATCCGAAGTGGCTACTTGCGAATAAGTTGTTACTCTCAAAACAGTGTGCCACTCTGTTTGCAATACATTTTTCTAGTATTTTTAATATTATTGGCAATAAGGAGATTGGTCTATAATTTGACACTTCCTTAGCATCACCTTTCTTAAAAATGGGTATGACTAATGCCTGCTTTAAGATGGAGGGAAACTTGCCTTCTTTAATGCATAAATTTATTAACTTAGTCAGGGGTATTATTAATAAATTTTTAATAGATTTTATGATCTCAATATTGAACCAATAGGTATTCCGACTGTGTTTATGTTTTAAAGAATTAATTATATCGCGTACTTCTATATAGGTAAACTCATTAAAACTGAATTTTTCACCAGGAACAGATATACTTTCCTCTTTAGTCAGGGGAGCTGTATCTGTATGTTCTATGTCTTTGAGTAAATTGTGAGCAATGCTAACAAAGAAACATATGAAATATTTGTAGATATATAAATATATGTCTACGCCCTATAAGTCAAGAGTATCTGAAAACAAACAACAAATGTTATTATTTTAATTTGTTCGATTTCTTGTTTTTTTGTATATTTTGTGTATTCTATTTCACATCCCTCGCTGATCGAAGAGAAGTATTGTATTAGTGAAAAAATCACCCTACGTGATTTCTTTGGATCTTCACGTTTCAGGCCATATAGATCACGAAAATCTACCAATTCCAATTCCAATTAGTCTGTATGTCTGTCTGTCGCATGTCGGTCTATTGTCTGGCTCTTGGCGCTGTACCTAAAAAACTTTTTGACAGGAAACTGTCAAATTTGGTAGATAATTAACGCTACTACTAGCGAAGAAATTGATAGACTTTCAGTGGAAAATATACAGGGTGAACCGTCTAAAAAGAATAAATAATGAAACATGTGGCAGATGGTCATAATATTTGGCACATAATCAACATAGTTGGCAAAGAATTATAAGTTTATTGAGAAATATATTGGGTAGTGTTTCTAAACAACTATGGTGGAAATTTATACATATATTTATACTCTGTATATTTTTCTAACCAAAAGATATCAGGTCTTCTTTGTAACAGTAGTGATAGCTACATTCCGATTAATTGTCTTATGTTGTTTCTTGATTAATTTTTTAGTGTGACCATCCTGTATAAATAAAGGCGGGAATTCTGTGTAAATACCTTTACCCATTTTTACTTCACTCACATACCGAAGGGAAGTATTGCATTCGAGAAAGAATCACCCTCCGAGATTTTTTCGGATTTTCACGTTTCAGAACATGTATAAGTACTACGAAAATATAGGTTTTTCAATTCCGTCAGTCTGTTTTGTCTGTCTGTCGGCCTGTTGGTGCATTAACTAAAAAAACTACTTGACGGAGAATAATCAAATTTGGTACGTAGCTGACTCCACTGCCACTGAAGAAATGGTTAGACTTTAACTGGAAAATAGGGTGGACCGTCTAAAGGGGCTAGATAATGTAAACAATTTTTTTCGCTCAAACTAAAAATTTCCATATTTCGTGACATTCTAAACCTATTTAAAAAAAAAAATGAAAATTTAAAATAGCAAAAAAAAATTGAAATTTTGAAAATGGATGAAACATTTTTGTTGCTCAAATTTAAAATATCCACGTTTCATGTCATTCTAAACATATTTAAAAATGTTTTTTTTTTTTTGAAAATCAAAAATAAAAAATTTTTCAACATTTTTTATAAAATGGATGGAAACAATTGTTATCCTCAAATTTAAAATTTTCACGGTTCATGCATGACATTCTAAACATATCTCAAAAAAAATTGTTTTGAAAATTAAAAAAATATGTACATGAACCTTTTTTTCAGCTTTAAAATTTCCACGTTTCATTACATTCTAAACCTATTTCAACAAAGAAACTTTTAAAAATAAAAAAAAAATTGAAAATGTTCATTTCATGACATTCTAAACATCTCAAAAAAACTGTTTTGAAAATTAAAAGAAAATCCCACTACACACTACACTTTCATTACATTCTAAACCTATTTCAACAAAAAAACTTTTAAAAATGAAAAAAAAAATGAAAATTTTGTCCCCCACCACTAGATGATGGAAAAAAGTTATCAGGTTTTCTCTATAAAATAGGGCTAACTACATTGCGATTATAATTATTATGTCATTTCTTAATTAATAACTTTGTGTGACCGCCCAATATAAATAAAGAGGGAAGTTCTGTGTAAATTCCTTTACCGATTTTTTAAAATTAGTTTCAAGGACTGTTTTAATTACCTTCAAAGCTATCAAATGTAAAAATACTCAACTGGATGGGATTTAAATGCAAAACAAATATAAAAAATAAAATAATAACTATAATATTAAGAAGGTGCATCCAAAGAGATAACTACTGCCATCACAGTAAATTATTTGAGGATGTTGCCAAGAAACTCTATCGCTAAGAGAACTACAAGCAGGCCGAAGTAGAGACACCGCCTTCACAGAAAGACGTCAAGGAGTTTTAACGTGGAATTTTAGAGAATGAAGTGATTCACAATGAGGATGCTCCGTGGATCGAACAAGGGCATAGGCAATACTCAAGGAATAACCCGATATTTGGTCGGACTGAAGAATGAATGAAGTTGCTCAAAGTCGCAAGGCGGGGGCGCTAATAAAGTAAGTCGGGTCCCAGAACGAAGTAGGGTATAAAACTTCTGATTGAAACATTTTAGTTCCCTGCATGAGAACTTAACAACAACTTTCCATAAAACATATGACATCCCGAGAACGTACGACGAACCACTCTTTGAAGGCAAGGAAGGTAAGGATCCTTAAAACTACCTGCCAGTAACTTTCCTATCAACGATGTACAAAATCATCTCTGCTGCACTATCAATTAAAAGCTACGACCTGCTAAAGTACCAGATACTGCCAGAGTAATAGTAAAGTTGATGATATGTTACCAGAGGCTGTAAGAATTAGCTGCTAGTGAGTAAGACTATCACATTGATTGCAACAAAACGACATCACAGAAACCTCGGTGTATTTATCTGTACTCGAAACATATGGCTGTGGCTGCAAAGTCATTCGCACAACACAAAGCACAAAAAAGTGTTTGGCAGCGTTTCTCACACTTGGATTGTTCAATCTCTAGAAAGTTAAGGCGACTATGGCGACCTTCACGGAAACAACAATGAAGATATGAAAAACGGAATTATGGCTCTATCACTCGAAAGAACATGCCAATTAAAAGAGGGGTCTTCCAGCGAGAGGCTCTGTCGCGAGTGTCGCGTTTACTGATCACCTGGCGCTTATCATGTCCAACCAACTAATCAGACAGAGAGTTAGCTTCAAAATTAGTGGCAACAATAGAGTAAAGCACGTTTTCTATATGGCCGACCTGAAGTTATTGCTAATAATGAAGAAACAAAAGTATCGATAGTCGTTAAATGGTTAATTCGGAATTTGGCTTTAAACAAATGTGCTCATTTTATGCCATTAGAAGTATGTTATTTCTTCATTAAATTTATTAACTAATGGATCCTCTCAGATTTTTTCTTTTTGTAGCATTTTATTCAAATTGAAGAAGTCTATGAATTCAAAATGAGCCATTCACATTATGTTTTGTATAATATAGATCTAATGAAACTGTGAAGTAGTAAATAAATTGAATACAATAAAGTTGATGGCTTCCATGCCTAGATCGAGACTTTCTTTTGTAAGCCTGTCTCGATCTATGCATGGACATCATCGTTTTCCATGTATTTTGACGCGATGAAGCCATTAAATTATTTCAAAAAATTCTATCTCATTTTCTCACAAATCACATTTTAAGTGTGCTAATATTAGCATTCTTAAAACGTGATTCGAAAGAAATTAAAGCGGTTGAATTTTTTTTTTTATTTTATGACTTTAGCGCGTCAAAATGGGTGGAAATGATGGCTTCCATTCATAGATCAAACCTTTTTTTTTGTAAACTTGTGTATTAAAGAAATTATTATATTATCTTCCTGAGAGCGCACAATGTCACAGACCAACGGCTCAATATACTTCTCCATAGGTCTCCTATTACTTCACGATGAACTTATAACTGGCACTTATGAAAAAATTATCAGAATTTTTTTTTCTTTTTTTTTTTTTTGAAAAACTTCCTCAGCTCTCATATTGTACCATACATAGATAGATATTTTATATAACCCGATTACATAGTACATTTTGGGCATGTCAAAAAAAAACAAAACTCTATAGAGTTATCGAATGTATACTGCGAACACATTAAAGTAAAAAAGACACGTACAAAAAGTAGGTATAAGAAAAATTTAGAAACAATTTGTAAACACTCAAACAATTATCATTTTATACAATTATGACGATGGTAAGTAAGCACTTCTCAGTACATAAATTATAAATATATAAATATGTAATTAATTATTAGGGGATACAATTTACAATAAATGGGGTTTGCATATACTTCTCAACTGAATAAAAACAATGCATAGGCAAATGCTTTTTGATTATCGTCTTATTAGCATTAGGCAAGGATTTGACATGGTTAGGTAGATAATTGAACAATTTGAAACCCAAAGAATTTTTTGTTGTCTTCGAATATCGAAAGCGTGGTGTTGGAAGCAGATCGTCTCTATTTCTGGTTCCATAGTTATGAACTTCAGCATTTGTTGTAAATTGAGTCTTATTTTTATAAACGTGACATAAATATATAAAGACGGAAGTGGCATTATTTTGAGATTTTAAAAATAGGCTTGCAGTGGTCTCGATAAAATCGATATTCTTTATACTTGCTGAAATACTTTTGCAATTCTATTCTACAGTGTGACCATTTTGAATGGAAACACCCCTGTAAAAAAAGTGTCTATTATCTGATTTTAACGGGGCTTTTTTTTAAAGATAGGCTATCGAAAGCTCTACATTATGACAGAAATTTAGAGATAAATTTTCAAGACCTACTATGATTTTTTTTCAATGTCAAAGATGGACAAACTTGATTATCGATTTTTGTATAAAATCTAACTATACCACTGGATTCAGAAACACCTCAAATGGATAAATCCAAAATTTAGTGAAAAAATATGAAGAATAATAACAGATTTATGACAAAATTAATGTAGGTAATAATTTATAATAACTTTTACATGATTTTTTCTAAAAATCGAAGTAGCCCATGAAAAATAAACAATAGAAAGATAAATTAAGTAAATAGTTTTAATAAATATGGTCTTTTTATTGAGTAATGACAAATAATAATAGGGTGCCATGGAAAACAAATTTTAAAGTCAGACGTCAAATCTTTAAACTACGCATATACTCAGATTATATTGTTATTGAAATTATAAAATTGATCAATAATATTATCAAGTATTAGTTTATTAGTTTGAAATTAAACTATGGATACTCTAAATATAGTAGAAAAATTGAACTTATGCGCCTTAGAGGAGATAATGATAGAACTTTGGGAGAGGCATATGAGATATTTAATAATAGGCACCCGAATAGGCCCAACATCACTAAAAGTACCGTTTCTAAAATAAACAAAATTTTTAATGAGTGTGGCGCTGTGACAAGGCGTACTATAAGAACGGATAACGTACAAAGAAGACCCAGGTACGAGCAGACCGTTCTAAATTATTTTAACAACAATTCAAACGCCAGTGTAAGAGTAGCTAGCGTAGATTTGAATTTACCTAGAGAAAATATTCTGTCTTAAAAAGAATAAGAGAAAACCATTCAAACCCAAGTTTTTATATACTGTTTACTTCCCTCGCATACCGAAGGGAAGTATTGTATTCGAGAAAAAATCACCCTCCGAGATTTTTTCGGATTCTGACGTTTTACTAAAATATAGGTTTTTCAATTCCGTCAGTCTGTCTGTCTGTCTGTCTGTCTATTGGTGCATTAACTAAAAAAACTACTTGACGGAGAGCAGTCAAATTTGGTACGTAGTTGACCCTGCAGCCAGCGAGGAAATGGTTAAACTTTCACTGGAAAATATACAGGGTGGACCGTCTAAACGGAATAAATAGTGACACGCCAAACCTCTTTCAGAAAAAAAAAACAAAGTTTTTATTTTTTTCACCATTTTTTAAAGAATTTTTACCACTAAAATAGATGATTTTTTTTTTCCAAATTTAAAATTCCCACGTTTCATGGCATTCTAAACCTATTTCAAAAAAAATTTTTTTTGAAATTTTTCTGTACCAACATTTTTGAAAAATTTTTTGCCACTAAAACATGGAAAATTTGTTTTTCTTTCTTCAAATTTAAAATTTGCACGTTTTATAGCATTCCAAATTTATTTTTTAAAAAATTAGAAAATATTTTTTTAAAGATTAGAAAATATTTTTACATTTTGAAAAAAATTTACCACTAAAATAGATGGAATTTTTTTTCTTTGTTCAGATTTAAAATTTCCACGTTTCCATGGCATTCTAAAACTATTCAAACAAATTTAAAAATGTTTTTGAAAAATAAAAAAAAAATTGCATAAGGTTCCCGAACGGGAACACAACTTTTGAACTACTCAAATATCTGATTCTATAAAGTTTTCTGTTTTTGTGCAGAATATATTAGCTTCCTACATGTTTAGTTACTGGTTATTACTGTTTTGGATGATAGATGTCGCCTCAAGTATAATTTCTGTCAATTAAAACTTTGTAGGTTAGTCATCAGTTAGATTTTTTGGTGTCAGTGTGTTTACTGTCGAAAATACTGTGTGAAAACTTATTACAGGTATGTGAAATATTTTTTTATATTTATATGATGATCTTAGCAGTAGATTAGTACAAAATTTGACCCTTTTTTAAAAAAGTTGTACCTAGAATGACATCTTATATATATGTTCCCAATTGGGAACAACATGCTTTCAAAGTTTGTTAGGTGCATATATTTATTTTTTCTGTTTACGACTAAATGTGCCGTTTCTTGCAGAATTACAATGGAGTTTCAAGAAATAAGACCTAGTTCGTTTTATGGGAAGAAGAGATTTGAAGTGGTACGAGACATTCCTTCCGATAGTGAAGATTCTGAATTATCTGATGACGGGGATGAAGGTAAATTCAGATAAAAATCTGAATCCGTGAGTAAATATACCTAAACAACATATTTTTTACAGTGGAACTACAAGTTTTCAAGATAATGCTGCAGAGTCAGATAATGATGAACCCGAAGATGATATTCCTCTCGCAGAATTGTTTGGTCTTCCTGCAAATAAGAGAATATATTCCCGCAAAAATAAAGTGGAAATCACGTGGAAAAAATCTGAGACTACCAGGGATCCCCAAAAAAATTTATTTTTGGGAGATTGTAATCTTCCAGAAGACATTCTACTTTTGCATAGTGCATACGATTTGTTCAAATTTTTTATAACAGATGATTTTATTTCCCACATAGTAGAGCAGTCGTGCCTATACAGTGTGCAGAAGAGGCCAGATAAACCATTCACCACTAATTCAAACGAAATTGAACAATTCCTGGGAATAATGGTATGGATGTCTTTGATAAGGCAACATTCAACTCGTAGATACTGGGCTTCTGATACAAGAACATCACAAATTGCGGATGTAATGCCAGTAAATCGCTTTGAAACCATAAAACGGTTTCTCCATTTTTCTGACAACAACCAGGCCACTAAAAACACTGATAAAATTATGCCAGTACTAAACCAAATAAAAAATGCCTGCCAGAAAATACCATTTGAGGAACATATGTCTTGCGATGAACAGATAATTCCATTTAAAGGAAGATCAACTCTAAAAACATATAATCCTAAAAAGCCGCACAAATGGGGCTACAAGATGTATGTTTTGTCTGGAATAAGTGGTTTTACTTCGAATTTTGAACTTTGCAATAATAAAGGTGACAAAAATATATTGCCAGGCGAACCTGACCTTGGAGCAGCTAGTAACATTATAGTTCGTTTATGTAGACCTATTCCTAGAAATATGAACCATAAGGTATACTATGACAACTACTTTTCTGGTTTGAGTTTACTGGCCTATTTAGATAAACTAGATATAAAGAGTGTCGCTACAGTAAAAACAAATCGCCTCAGAGGCTTGAAGACTATAACAGAAAAAGAAATGAAAAAAAAAGGTAGGGGTTCACATGTCGAGAAAACTGCTAATGTAGATAACGTAGATATTCATACAGTTCAATGGTACGATAATCGTATAGTTTCACTAATATCAACGTTTTCTGGAACAAAACCAATCACTAAAGTGAAAAGATTCTTCAAATCTGAGAATGGTTATAAAGACATTGAACGCCCAGATATTGTGAATATTTATAATATGCACATGGGTGGCGTAGACCTGCAAGATTCTCTCTTGGGATTATACCCAATAAAATTGAAGAGTAGAAAATGGTATATGCGGATATTTTGTCATATGATTGATGTTGTTATAGTCAATGCTTGGTTGCTCTTAAGGAGAATCAACAAGGAACTAAAAAGAAATGAAACCATTTCACTAATTGAATTTAGAACAATGTTAGCACGGGATTTATGTTTGGCTGGCAAAACAACTGAAAAAAAAAGGGGCGCCCCAGTTCTAGTAATCCCTCTACTTACAACTCACCTCGTAATTCACCTACAGTCTTCACCCCGAAAAGAAGATGTTTAGAACCACGCCCTACAAATATGATTCAAACTGACAATATCAGTCATTGGCCTTCCCATACTGAAAATAGAGAAAGGTGTAAAAGAAATAACTGCAAGGGAAAATCTCGCATACGCTGTGATAAATGTGGAGTGCATTTGTGTCTCAATAATAAAAACAATTGTTTTAAAGAATTCCACTGTTTTCCCACTTATAAATGACTAGTTTAAAATAATGTGTTTGCAAAATATTTTACTGTTTATATTTTAAAACTTCTTTGTGTACATAATGTTCCCAAATGGGAACATATATTTTTTTTTTAAATAAAAGATGCCAAATGTAAAATTTGTATGTGTACATCATGTTTGACAATATTTAAGAACAAAATAGTAGAAGAAATATTTTTTTTGCCAAATTAAAATAAATCATGCAATAGAGGGTTAATCTATTTATCACTACTATAGAATAGATGAATTTTTTTTTGCTCAAATTTAAAATTTCCACGTTTCATGACATTTTTCGGAAAAAAACATATTTTTACCATTTTGGAACAAAATTTAACACTAGAATAATAGATGGAAAAAAAAATGTTTTTGCTCAAATTTAAAATGTTCACGTTTCATGGCATTCTAAACCTATTTTAAAAAATACATAAATTTTAAGTTTTTACCACTACTATAGAATAGAAGGAAACTTTCCTTTTTGCTCAAATTTAAAATTTCTACGTTTCATGACATTCTAAACCTATTTCAGAAGAAAAAAAATTAGAATTCTTTTTACCCACATTTTTGAAAAATTAAAAAAAAAATGAAAACTTTTTAACCACCACTATACTTCCACTCCATTGCGTGAATGTGGGATTGAAAATGTGACAGATGGCACTAATATTTGACATATGCACCTATTATACTTTTATTGAAAAATGTGGTCATCCCAAGAAGTAATTCAGTCATGGTGGGCATTTGTAAAGGTATTTGCGTAAGCCTTTCATATTTGGCACCTGTTATTTAGTATTGAACTTTTGCTGTTGGATGAGCACTCTGTATATTTTTTTGACCAAAAGTTATCAAGTTTTCTTCGTAATAATAGTGATAACTATATTCCGATTATTATTCTCATTGTCATTTCGTAATTAATAATTTTTTTGAGTGACCGCCATGCACAAATAACGAGGGAAGTTCTATGTAAATACCTTTACCGATTTCTTTTTAAATATACAGGAAATTATGCTTTTTAATGTTTCAAAAAGTTTTATTAAAACTCTACACGTGTTTCGGCTTATTAGGCCTTTATCAAGAGTACAAGATATTACCGCAGAATCAACCCAATGTATTTTTATATACGTTGGAACCTGGTGATGATGAAATACGGATGGAATTTTGCTTGTGGGCTCAAGGAGCCCAGACAGTTTTTGAAAACCACTTTATTCAGCGATGAGGCAACTTTTACCACAAATGGGGTTGTATCGTCAAAAAATTATAGATTTTTGGGCTACAGAAAACCCAGAGTGGGTCATTAATTGCACAAGACAATGTCACCCAAAAAGTTAATGTTTGGTGTGGGCTACTCAATGAAACAATCATTGGTCCTTTTTTTTTAAGGTAATATAAATAGCATGTAGTTTCTACAGTTCCTAAGAAACGAATTTTGGAATATGCTACATGAACTTTCAATACAAGAAAGAGTAAATCTACACTTTCAATTAGATGGCAGCCCTGTCCATAATGCCAGAGTAGTTACCAGATGGCTTAATGCTAACTTTCCTAATCGATGGATAGATCGAGGTAACCCGTTAATTGGATGGCCACCCCGATCCCCGGACTTAACACCGATGGACTTCTTTTTATAGGGTTCAATAAAATTTAAAGTTTATGGGTCACACTCAAGTAATAAAGAAGATTTGTGTGCAAGAAAAAGATAAGCTTGTGCAGAAGTTACCCTGCAACAATTACAGAATGTCGTAAAGAATATTAAAAAATGATTCGACAAGTGCATCGAAATAAACAGCGGCCTTGTAGAGGCTACAAAAATTTAAGATGAATTGTATTATCGTGTTTTAGTTTTAGTGTAATGTTGTAATGTGTTGTTATTTTGTTTATTAATTACTTATTTATTATTACTTTCAATTGTTCATACATGTTTTTAAGTCTAATATGATTAAGTTTGTTTAAAAGACAATATTTATTAAAACTATCCACTTAATTTATCTTTTTATTGTTTATTTTTCATGGGCTACTTCGATGTTTAGCAAAAATCATGTAAAAGTTATTATAAAATACATTAATTTTGTCATAAATCTGTCATTATTTAATATTTTTTTAATGAAATTTTGGATTTACTCATTTGAAATATTTCTGAATCCAGTGGTATAGTTGGATTTTACAAAATAAAATCGCTTATAAAATTTGCCCATTTTTGACATTGAAAAAAAATTATAGTAGGTCTTGAAAATTGAAATTTATCTCTAAATTTTTGTCATAAAGTAGAGCTTTCGATGGCCTATCTTTAAAAAAAAGCCCTGTTAGAATCAGATAATAGAAACATTTATTATAGGGGTGTTTCCATTCAAAATGGGTCACGCTGTATATGTAAAATACAACAAGCATGTACAAATATAACTAATTATTTTCAGTTTAAAATCCATGGCATGTACCGCAGTTCTAGATTAATGGTATTGTACCAATTCATACTCTTTCGGTTCTGCTTGCAACATGGTAATAATATAGGAACACCAGGTAATTAGAAATTTGCATATAATGCAGCTGTAAATAGAAGTGTCGCCAATTGACGAGATCGATTTTTTGCCGCTCCGATGCAGGTGGCAGCCGGGTCAGGGATGCTGCACGCTAACGTTCGTTTCCGTATTGTTTCCGTCTCTGAGAGCTGGTAATTAACTGGAATCACGTGGGACTTATGGACGCGTAACCGACGTCACGTGGAACGGCATGTTCGAAAGTTTGTTTGTTTTGGATTACATTCCCGGGACACACAATCAAATTAACTAATCAAAATATTGAAGTATCAACACGTTATAAAAGGGTTGCTTTTTGTGCCACTCGAAATTACGAACACGTAATTTGATGACATTTATTAATTAGCAACCCCTTTTTAATAACGACATCAAGGGTTTTAAAAAGCCGAGAGAAGATGGAGGCTTTTTAGCTGGAATGGGCTTTTCCCTCATTTTTTTTTTATTGTGTTATTGGAAAGAGCCTATCAAAATATTACTAAAAACGATTTTTTATTTTTTTTCTGAGCGCATAAAATACCACAAAAAAAATACAAATGTTCCGTAAATGAACAGCAGTTTGAAACGATAGCTTTCGGGCGCCAATGTGACGTCATCATAAACTGCACCAATCAGTATGAGATTAAACGGCCGTCAGAATTAGCTATGAAGGTGCATTCAAAAAGAACCTCACTTCTCTGCCTTGCTTTCCACAACCTGCAATTCTATTGGTGCCTGAAGTACATTTATGAGGAACTACCAATAGAATCTCATATTGCAAAGTGGTAACGCTTAATTGAGAACGTGCGTTTATGACGCCCATTGACAGTGCCAAGAAGTATCTGTCATAAATCACGAGAGTGCAGCCCAGCGTGTTTACTTCTTGTTTGGTGTTGTAGTATTAATTTCTTTTAAAAATATAAGTAAATGTAAAGACAGATTTGTAAAAGGTCCACTAAAAGAAAGAACAATATATACATACATTAAAATGATCTTCGCAACAGAAAAATCCAGGAGCAGTATAAACAATACCTGGAACTTTTGCAACTTTCCACCATAATTTTCGAATTTCCAAATTTGTTGGAACTCGCAAAAATAACTTCGTACTATTTTCACTATTATTTGGACACACTGGTACAAAACAAACCTTTTTAAGCGGCATTTTATAATTAGAAGAGAGCAAAATTAATTTTCGTATCGAACGTAAACAATAGAAAGTGAGGTTATCGAATAAAGTTTGAACATTTCAGTACAGCGTTGCCAAATGAAACTGGCATTATACCATATGTGAACCAAATGAACAAAAATAGAGAATATAAATCTGATATATAGATTTTAGAAACTCATACAGTCAAAAGTTGATACAATTTTTGCTTTTATTTAGTGTCAGAGAAACGAAGAATACGTTGTAACGAAAAAATGCGCTATTGAAAGTAGACAATTGATAACGGAAATACGATGTTCATGTAAAAAGACATACATCTGGCAATAGAGGATCCTCATTAAGAATACGACTTTTATTGGTCTAATCAGTGTGACGTCACGCATGGCGCCTTAAAACTTACGTTTCAAATTACCTGAAATAAAACTGATTTTATAATGTAAATATTTGGTAGAACGTAAAAAAATGGAAGAAACTAAATTAAAATAAAATTATATTGCAGTTTATTATATGGCTTGATTATAGTGAAGTAGTAAAATTCAGTCATGCGGGAAAGGCCCATTAATGTTTTGCCTGGAAGTGTTTTTAATACCACCTTTTACTTCTTAATTTCTGGAGCACTAATTATATAAATGTTTCTGTTCATGGTTTATTCTGTTAGTTGATCTTTTAGTACTTATGATATTATGTGAAGCTATTTACTGTAAAATCCAGTCATTTGATGTTTATTTTTAATAAAAATAGTTATAATCTCGTAACTCCTCTAATAAGTAACAATTTTAAATTTGATTGTTAAGTCTTCTCGGTTACAGACTTAGTTTATAGATTGTACTTACAATTTTTAAAAGTGAACTATTTTTTTGTTTGCTTATACTTGTAATGAAACATATTATTTATAGGATTCTGCAAACAGCAGAAAAAACTACCTATGAGAAGTAAAATAAAACCTATTTGTAAAATTATTGTGTTATAATCTTTGCATTCTTTCGATAATCTGAATTCTGGTTATGCTGGCAATTAAAATACTAAAATGAGTTTGTCTTTCTTATTGGACAATTCTCATTCTAACACAAGTTTCTACACAGTCCCCTACGGCTATGCAGAGTAAACCAGTATCCACATATGGCTACGAAGATTCAGTTAAATGAGAACAAAGGCCCAAATGAAATTATTTACATACCTCGTCTTTTGGAAAAAAAATTTTTTTTTCATTCAAATGGATTACATTTTCTTGAAACCTATCATTCTGTTTTTTGGAAATGCTTTTTGCCTTTGAAACGTTTTTCGTCCTTATTCTGGGGCTCATCAGAAAAACACAAAGCCACTCACACGATGTTCCATGCATGAACCAAGACAATTATTAACTTTTTTGACCTTGTTTGACATCGACTGAATGAAAAAAACAGATTTTCACCTATGTGTTAGCTAGCTATTAATATTTTACAAATAGTTTTTATTTTAGTTCTCATAGATAGTTTTTTTGCTGCAAAATCCTATAAAGAATATATGTTTCAGTACTTACAATTATTTTGGAAGAAGATTTTATGTCTTAATATGGCAATGCCTTGCTTAAATGCTTAAATGCAACTGAATAGTTTTAGCTTCAAACGATACTTGTATTAAATGTGTTAAATGGACAATCTAACATGCATAATATTATAAAAAAAATGCACTTATATAAAAAATGTATGCGAAATATAATGGGGTAACTTATATTGTTAAATTCTGATTAATTATTATCACAATCATTATCTTTCTGACTGATAAAAATCTAAAAATCTCCTAGAATTAACACAAAGGAGTGAGGGGAGTAGCGATAGATATTTTAAGAAACTAGGCAGAGGCAATTAACATACAGTGAGGTCCACTCATAAGTAATGAATAAATTAATTATTTACCTAATTTACAATTTATGAGTAAAATCGTAAAACATGACAATTTTTAATACTAAAATTACATTTTTTGAGCATAATTCTATACCTTCCCCTAAAACCCCCTTGGAGAGACAGCTACCCCTTTTTATATGGAAGGAGGGTGCGTGCAAATAGCCCATTTGAAATGGTTTTTAATTCTCTGTCCAGTACTATAAGGTTTTTTGAATTTTTTATTTTCTTCATCAAGAAAATTAAATTTGAAAATTTTGAAATTTATTTAAAATGTATCCTAAACTACTTATGCCTGTGTATACTATTTACGAACTTAATCGGAACAGCACGGAACTAGAGGATCTTACGGGGTATTGTCAATATTGTCGCTTCACATTGAATGAGAGAGCAGGGAATTTTACAGATTTGTAATTCACCACTCCTCGTCTACAATCCACGTGGACTTGATCCGCCTGTCAGATAGAAATATAGGTGCGATTAGATGCTTAGCGAATTTGATTTATCAACACCAACCTTGTTCAGAGTTTTTGCATGCCATAATATATAAAACAAAAAATACGAATGAACTATTTTTATCGTATGATCTGTACCAGGCAGTGCAGTACAGACAGGCAGCGTTATAAATTACTTAATTCTAGTGAATATTTGAACAAATTATTAGTTTTATTACTGTGTTTGAGTGACTTATTGCAATTAATTGTTTAAATGGCATTTCGAGGGCCTTTCGATAGTAGTGAAAACGAAACGGACGATTTTGATACAGAGCCTATACAAGCGGAATTTGAAAAGACGTTCAAACTCAAAAGGTTGTTTGAATATTTACTCGTGTTTAAAAGGCGAAAATATTGATTCTTCATATAATCAAATTGTGAGTAGGATTTGTTAATTAACCAAATTTAGCCGTACTACAATGTATAGGGTTATTAGAGCCAGGGATGTAGTTGATCATTCTACTAAGCGGAAAAGAGTTGGACAAAAACTTAAAAACTCGATAACGCGTCCAAAGATGTCATTCGTCCATTCGTGTATGACTTTTACAATGAACAGAAATTGCCCACATTGGAAATGATTAGGGATAAGTTACGCGACTATCCAGATTATAACTATTAATCATTAGATACCTTGCGAAACGTTTTGCTCGATTGCGGTTTTAGGTACAAAAAATTGGACAAACGAATGGTAGTTATGGAATCAGCACGCATCGTTGATCATCGACACGAGTACCTAAAATAAAAGACTACCGAGATGCAAATAGAGACAATATATCTTGACGAAACATGGTTTGACACCCATGATGTAGTTCAATACGGTTGGGTAGATAACACCAAACACTGTAATTTAAGTACTCCATGTTCTGGGGGAGATAGAATTATAATTATACATGCTGGAAGTAAAAACGGTTTTATTCCAAATGCGTTTTTGTTGTCTGCCAAAAATATCAAACAATCCTCTGCCGTCTACCACGAGGATATGACAGCCGAATTATTTGAGAAATGGTCAAAGTAACAGCTGTTACCAAATATCCCACCAAATTCTATAATTGTTATGGATAGTGCGTCATACCATTCGCGGCAACACACAAGAATTCCGAACACCAACACAAGAAAAGGCGATATTATTGAATTTATAAAAGGTAAAGGCTTGGAAATACCAGAAAAAATACAAAAAAGACTTTTTTTTTATTGGCACCCTAATTTGCTTATTTAAAGTACCCCTCAGACTGTTTAAATCGAACTTTAAAAAACGCGCGTGTTTTAAAGGTTACCATGGCAACAACTACAACCCGAGTCAAAATGTCAACTTTTTAGTTATTGATCTGACAGGAATTTTTGCGGTATTAACCGCGAATCTGCTTTTCTATTTAAATAATCAATGTTAGAACTCATTTTAAAGCAATATACAATCAGTAACAACTGTAGTGACAATAATTAATCCTATGTGACAAATTGCAAATTAATTTTTGCATTCCTCATTTGACACTGACAGGTATCCTGATGTCACATCACGAATTCAAACATTTTACATTCTTAATTCTTATTTCCATTTTTTGTAATATTGTGTACCAATAGAAAAAAATAGCGTAAAGAATTCGTGGATAACTGATCTTTAAAACAGTTGCTCTATTTCGAGCACTCCGGCTGCGCCGTCGTGCTCGAAAAATCGCGCGTGTTTTAAAGACCTTAATATCCACTCATACTTTAATATACTATATTAGAACTGATTGGAAAGCAAAATTTTAAAAAGGAACATGCCGTTGAAAAAATTTTTGAAGCACACGATCATACTATTTTGCGTCTGCCTCCATATAATTGCACTTTCAATCACATTGAAATGGTGTTTGCTGATGTAAAAACAAGACTACGTCAATATAATCAGTCCCCATAATTAAGTGAGTCTGTCTTAAAGAATATAAAGATACACAATAGTAGGCGAAATAGGCAAAAGCGATATATGGAGGAAGTGTGTATAAAAAAGGAAAATGAATATTCTCTATTACCACCTATTAATCCTGTTGTTATTAATGTAAATACCGATTCAAGTTCTGAAAATTCGGATAGTGACGAATGAAATATTGCTTATTTAAAGTTCATAGACAGAGCTTTTTTGAAATTTGTTTATTTAACGTCGACCTATTTCCGCTACTGAGACCAATTACTGATGCCAGGAAACAAGTTCCCCCTACCATTTAATAAACAAGACAGTCGTTGCTTTACGCCCCTTTGGGAGGGCTATATACTATATCTGCAACTCCCGCCTAAGATTACATAACTTTACCGCTAGAAGATAGAACGAGAGGTAGGTCATTAGACAATAGACGTAGCCTTAATATATCATTTATGTGATTTAGCAAATGTGATAAACATATTTTTTCATTAACCACTTCTATTCAATAGAGGTATTATAGAAATATCTCTCCTTAACAATTAAAAAATAATTATTTAGTATTTAAAGCATTTTTACATTTCTACGCCGCGCCGGCTCCTATGTCCCACAAAGGAGATGCCGACTTTACTCCGAGTTTTCGTTTTTATGCTGCACCAATTGAGATCATATATGCTATACCAAATATCCCTCAAATATGACTTTTATAATTAATTTTGTAACATTCAATTCAAATGTATCGTTTTTTAGATGTGCAGGTAGCAAAATACCCAACAAAAAGAAAGAAGGAAAAATTATAACTTCTTTATTTGCTAAAATTATAACTTCTTTATTTGCTACATCTCTGCAAACTTATAATTCTAGTTATTTATCACTGATTGTTAAGTTGATCATTATTTTAACAATGAGTCTTTCGGTTGCCCAAAGAATTGAAATTTTAATATTATTAGGATGTTGTGATGAAACAAGAACGCAGAAGCAGGTATGCGAAATCTTCAATACTAAGTATTCTGACCGTCGCATTTTTCACTCTACGGTTAGTAGAGTAGAAAACAAATTTCGTGAATTTGGAGATGCCACAGATATTCCTAAATCTGGTAGGAAACGCATTTTAGACGATGAAAAGAAATTGGGTATATTGATAGATATTCAAGATAATCCACACACCTAGCATGTCAATAATAATGTTAGTAAAACGTCCATATTGATTTTTCTAAAAAATGAAAAATAGAAATAGATGTCAAGATGATCCGTTATTTATAAAAAACATTATCTTTTCTGATGAGGCAACATACATCTTAAATGGAACAGTCAACAAACAGAACTGTAGATACTGGAGTACAGAAAATCCACATTGGATGATAGAGGCCAATACTCAATATCCTGAGAAAGTGAACGTTTGGGCTGGAATTATAAATTCTCAAATTATGGGACCATATTTCTTTGATGGCACATTAACTGGCGCGCGTTATTTCGATTTCTTGCAAAATATCTTAGTTCCAGAGTTAAGAATACTTTTCCCAGATGATGACAACCTTAATGAAACTGATAGGAGTATTCGGTATCAGCAGGACGGAGCTACACCACATTTTGCATTGGAAGTAAGAGCCTATCTTAATCAAGTTCTTTCCAATAGGTGGATCGGTAGACGCGGTGAAATATAGTAACCTGCCCGTTCTCCCGAATTGATTCCGCTTTGATGTTTTTTATGGGGTTAGTTAAAATCGAAAGTCTACTTCAACAGATCAAATAACGTCGATGATTTATTAGACAGAATAAGGCAAGAAATTAATCAAATCACCCAGGAGACGATACAAAATATTTGATAAGAATTTCAGCAACGCATTGTCAAGAAGCAACGGGCGCCTAGTTTGAACATTTGATTTAAATTGTTTCATGTTCTTTTGTTTACTTAGTAATATTAAAAATGTAATATTTTTCAGTAAAGAAATTAGATAAATTCTAAAAATCTTATATTGCTAGATAAAGAAAATACTTTCAAATGAGCTATCACATGCACCCTCGTTCCATTTAAACATTTTAAACGGGTAACTGTCACTCCAAGAGTGTTGAAGAGGGAGGTATAAAATTATGCTAAAAAAATGTCATTTTAGAATTAAAAATTGATGTTTTTTAGGATTTTACTCATAAATTGTAAATTGCGTTGATAATAAATTTATCCGTTACTTAGGGACCTCACTGTTGTGTTACTTCTCGAAAGGTTGAACAGTGCTGGATGATTCAAACAATTAGAAATATACAAAATAATGTTTACGTTTGATGTCATTCATGTATGGCATCCAACACTCATCGCAAAAGAAAAGTGTTGCTAAAACTTTTGTGTTTCTTGCTAATTTTCTCATTTACCGGAGTACTGTAATAATGAAAATATCTTGTATTTCTATTTCGACAACTTAGGCCGTGGTCGATTTTCGAAAAGTTTTTTCTCCATCAGATTTTATTGGATAGAATGATTGATTTAGGTGTAAATAACAATAAAATCATAGTGCGTACGTACAGTTTTGCCAGGAAGACATATTTAAAAGCACTTTTATGCAAAAAGTGCATTTTTTGCTATTTTTTCGGATTTTTCGATACTTCTTCAAATATAATCATTTAAAATAATTAATATTGACTAGAAACTTTTATTTTATTATCACATAAATTTTATTGTGCATATAGAGTCATTTCTTACTCTCCAGATGCAATTTTTAGCCCTGGATTGCATCCAAAAGTTGCTTTAATGTTAAATATATCTCTGAAAAAATTTATACTCGGGGGTTTTCATGGTCGCTGATTACGATTCTGACATGACCATGTCTCTTTTAGCCCTTCTTTTTAAATATACAAAAATTATTTTTAAAAATTAAAAATTGTAAAACTATTAAGTGAAAGAAACGCGAAAAAAGTACTTTTTTATTTAAATTTCGCCCCATTTGCGGTCAGCCATTTTGAAATTTTCAATTTTCATGTCAGATTCGTAATCAGCGAGCATGAAAACTCCCTGAGTATAAATTTTTTTCTAGATATATTTAATATTATAGCAACTTTTGGATGCAATCAAGGGCTAAAAATTACATTTGGAGTGTAAAATATGACTATATGCACAATAAAGTTTATGTGGTAATAAAATAAAAAGTTTCTAGTCAATATTAATTATTCTTAAACGATATTATTTGAAAAACTATCGAAAAATCCGTAAAAATAGCAATAAATGCACTTTTTTGCATCAAAGTGCATTTAAATATGTCTTTCAGCCAAAACTGTGCATACGCACTATGATTTTATTGTTATTTACACCTAAATCTAGCATTCTATTCAATAAAATCTGATGGAGAAAAAACTTCTCGAAAATCGACCTCAAATCATTATTTCTGACGGCCTAACTACTTCTTCTCACTATTTGTAAACATGAATGAAATGATATAATAAATAAATCAAGTCTAACGCCGAGTGGAGATGAGAAGGTCCCGTTGCTATTAACTTGTCAACCCATTTCCAACAAAGATTTAATCGAAACACATTTCTTTTTACACACTTTTTATAGAGATAATATGCAATATGCATAAGCATCAAATTAACTTTATTTCCAAGGCCTACTGCCATGATCATAAAATGCAATATGAATAATCTCAAGGGAGAAATCGACTCCTAAGGTAAGCTTGCTTTCTGGTTTAATTTCAAAATGTTGAATCTCGTTAAACAGATGATAGATTTAACTTACCGGCATAGAGGGTCGAAAAGTCATTGTAGCAATCCTACTTGATTTCCGGTTTAACCGGAAATAGCTTTCAAACATGTTTTCTGATATTTCAAATATCGAATAATATTTAACATATGTATATATAAACAAGCCTATGAAGATAGGTATTTTTGTAATATTAATTTTTTAAAACAATTTTGGATATTTTTGACTGCTAAATGATCACAACCAAAAGTGCATTTTGAGGGTCTGTATGAATGCTTATTCCCTATTGGAAAATGGCTCAATATTTTTTAATAACATTTTGTAAAACAGTTGACATATTTCTAATCGAAAGTATAGGTTACTTTATATCGAAATAAATGGAAAATGTGGAGGGGGGGATGTTGTAGGAAAGCAAAGAAGATAGTAGGAATGTTGTAAATTTCACTAAATTTGCACAAGCCCCGGTTTTCATTATTTTCTTGAAACAGACCTATTCTTGCTCTATTGCTTAGGCTACACAGGAATTGAGGAATTTCCCGAGAACTGCAGAACAATTGAAAGAGTATATACATCTTGTTGATTGTTTGAATGACATAGATACGTACAATATTTCTCCACACTTTACTTGTTTTTTGCTTATTCATCGCCATTCTTTTAGAAAAATAGAAACATTGAATCCTAATTTCCATAATAGCTAATAGCAGAGCTGCGGTACTGAATTACCTAAGTACTTAAAATTTGTACTTAAGTACAAAAGTACTTACTTCAAGTCCCAACAAAAATGCAGGTACTGGTACTTATACTTTTAAGTATTGGCCATGGTACTTGTACTTAATACTTAACTTTTTAAGTACTTTTTACTTATACCTACTTGAAGAGAAAAGACGTACTTAATATGGAAATGTATTTTTTAGGACTTAAAATTAACATCTGATAAATTTAAGTCTTTCAGTATCTCTACGCATGTATAAACTCATGTCGTGACAAGTCTTTTCTAGCTCAGTGTTAGATTTCTATTTTAGTTTAGAAGGAGAGTCCAGGGAATAATGTCATTTAGTGTCGTCTGATTGCTGAAAGTGTATTCTTTAGTTTTATTTGACTTTGTTCTGTCTATATATTGCATTTACCGCTGGACCGATTATAATTTGGAAAGTCTCATAATGTAGGGATTTCAATTGCGCACAAATCATCCATTCTTCACTTTTCTCTACAACTGATAGATTTTTCAGTACTTTAAGAAAACTGATTCTCTACTCTAATTGTTGATAAAAACGATGATGCAAATGAAATTTTTTGACTCACGAAATGAGAAGCCTCATCATCTCCCAAAGCCATTCTGCAAAAACCTTGCGGCTCTACTAATTTACCTAAAAATTCTGTCTGTTTTCGCTTCATTTACCTGGTTTATTAAGCATTAGAGCACGAGCACAGGTATTTCATGTTTATTCGGCGAGCCGGGGCTCGGGGTAAAGGCAAAAAATATCAGTCAAAAGCTGTGTCACCTCCTCCGTTTCACTTGCGCAAGCAGGTCGAAATTACTATAATACGAAAAAGGTCTATTTTCCACTGTTATCATGTTTTTCGAGTTTCGAAATTAAAGTGATTTACTGGATGTTTTAATATTGGGATCTGCAAAAGTCCAAATGTCACATGGGGCAAGGGAATCACAATATGGATTTATAAGGGGGGGGGGGCACATTTTGGATCTTTGTAGGGGCCTACCGTGCATTTGCCTGGTTGCCCGGCGCCCCAGTCCGACACTGCCTCTGCCTTGAAATTGAATCTGTTTTTCATATAATTTGACTAATATAATTTTTTTTACACAAAGTTGTTTCGCTCATTGCATCAAAAATAATATAAATAATAATACAATATAATGATAACTGACGAAGACAGCCGTTTGCGACAAAATATATAAGTACTGGTATTTAAATTTGACACTTAAAGTACTTGTACTTAAAATCGTGGCTTATTTAAGTACTGAGTACTTTTTTTAAATACTTAAAGTAGCAAATTGATGTACTTAATACTTAGTACTTGAATTAACCGAATTCAAGTAATACTTACTTCAATTTTTAAGTATCACCTAAGAGACTTGTACTGGGTACTGGTATTTATTTATATTTTTAGAAAATACTGGTATTTAATACTTAAGTACATTTTATCGGTA
Source organism: Stenurella melanura (assembly GCA_963583905.1). Lineage (NCBI taxonomy): Eukaryota > Metazoa > Arthropoda > Insecta > Coleoptera > Cerambycidae > Stenurella > Stenurella melanura. Next base: position 78,956,921 of record OY757309.1, on the reverse strand, counting down.
CTTACAGCAGCTCTGGCTAATAGGTACTTAATGGTTATTGATAATATTAGTTTGTTATTTGTTTGATACATCATGGTATAAAAAGTACTAAATATATGTTAAAAATTAAAATAATGAGAAAATCTATTTGCGTATCCCGTTCATTTTAAATCTATAATTATATACAGTGTGTCCCACTTTTCTCGGTAACACCTACGACCTACGTAGATCAGTTAGTAATCAATCGATTTATTTTAAATTTGGTTAAGATATACATTTCTTGAAGATAACTAAAAGCGCATGTACCTATTTAATTTATTCCATAGATGTGCGGATTAAAGGGGTGAAATGGGGTAAATTTTCAGGTAAATTGTATTAGAGACTTTAAAAAAAACATTACCACCATCTCATAGGGCATCCTTTAAAACCCCTTTGTGCCAAATTTCGTTAAAATATCTCTAGCAGTTTTAGAGGTGTAAATAGGTACATATGAAATTTTGTCAAGAATTAATGGCCTTTAACTCGGAACGAGGTGAATTTAGTAACAAAGTCATTTCACATTTTTTGCTACAAATTTGAGGTAATAATCAAAAATATTTTCGCACTTGCCAAAAACACTAAGAAAATTTTGCCCATTTATACGGGCCCTATACAGTTTACTTGTTTTAAAGTCACCTTTTCTAGTCACCTTTGAAATCGTAAACAAAATTATTAACTTGACAGTAATGGCAGCCTTTGTAGTTTACTTGTGTCATTATTTTTGTTGTTTAAATTATTATTCAGTTTCTTATTTAAAATGGAATATCTTTCTGTAGCTGATAAAGTCGAATTAATTCGGATAGTGGGTGAAAATATAATTTCATATAGGAGAGCGGCCAGAATTTTCAATGCAAGACATCCAGATCAAAGAAGTCCCGTAACAGCAAAAACTATGTAGTGTTAATAGACTTTTTAATGAGACTGGTTGTATTAGGAAGCATAGACAAAAAATATCAAATATGTTTCAGGTTTGTTGTACATATTTGTTTCAGGTTTGATGACTACGGTTACAAAGACCATTCGACAAATATCAATATTAAATAATAGATAATGCTGACGATCCACGAATCATAGCGGTATTCAAAAATAACCCAACGTCTAGTATTCTCTCAGTTGCTCGCATTTTAAACGTTAGTAAAAATGAAGTTTGGCGTTGTCTAAGAAAAAACAGACTAAAAGCTTTCAAGCAGAAATTTTTACACATTCTAAAAGATGGTAGTGAGGAAAGAAGGGTAGAATATTGTTTGTGGTTACAAGAGGAATATTTGAATGATCAGAATTTTATTAAAAACATCATCTTCACTGGCGAAGAGACATTTTCAACTAATGGGGTTGTGTTGTCACATAACACTCGTTATTGGGCAGTTGAAAACCCACATTGGGTCATAAATTGTAAGGACCAATACGTAGCCAAAGTCAATGTCTGGTGTGACATATTGAATAATAAAATTTTGGGTCCCGTTTTTTTGGAAAATTTAAATGCCGAAACTTTTCTGAACCTGTTAAATAATTATCTTGATGGATTTTTAATGGACCTTCCACTGTTGCAAATGGTAAATTTAATTTTCCACTTAGATGGGGCGCCGGCTCACAATTCAATTGTTGTTAGAAATTGGCTAAACCTTAATTTTCCTCAAATGTGGATTGGAAGGAACAGTCCATTACATGAGTGACCCCCGTGGCCCCAGATATCACGCCAATGGACTCTTATCTTTGGGGAGTAATTAAAAACCGCGTTTACAAAACCTGTCCGAGAAACAGACAAGAATTTTGTGAGAAGATTACAGAATCTTGTCGAGAGGTGACACCAATAGAATTAATCAGGGTTCTAAATCATAAAAGAAAAATAGTAGACAAGTGTCTTAGATTAAATGGTGGCCTAGTAGAAATAACAGACATTTAGTTATGTTATTTAATATTTATTTGAATTATTTTGCTATTAACAATTTAAATATGTATTTTTTTGTTTAGTTTGTGTATTACATATGATATTGCTTAACTAAATAATATAACACTCAATTAAAAACATATCTTTAGTGCTAAAAATTTAAGAAGTTTTATTTTATGTTGCACAACCATAAGGCCATTCTATGTACCTGTTTATACCGCTAAAACACTTTGACAAAATTTGGCACAAAGGGGTTTTAAAGGATGCCCTACGAGATGGTGGTAATCTTTAAAAAAAAAATCCCCAATACAATTTACCTGAAAATTTACCCAATTCTCACCCCCTTAGTCCGCACGTCTATGGAATAAATTAAATATGTATATGCGCTTTTAGTTACCTTCAAGAGGTGTATAACTTAACCAAGTTTAAAATAAATCGATTTATTAATAACTGAGCTAAGTAGATGTATATTTTTAAAATGATTACCTACATTTCTTCACTACCCGATACCCAGCCAGGTACCAGTTTGATAGCCGGCGAAACCCAGTTTGTCTTAAAATGGGCCGGTATATTCCAGATACCCGGTATATACCCGGTGCATCTCTAATTTTCAGTAGTAAAATCCACTGCTATTCAGAAATATCCGATGTTAATGTTAATTTAGAGAAAGCGTTTTAGAAAATTTGACCTGTCTATTAGTATTTAAAATTCTCTATTATGTATATACAGACTGTCTATTTTACGAGGGCCACACCAAATATCTCGCTAAATATCTATTGTAGAAGAACAAAATTTTAGAAACAGTTATCCCATTTTTTGTGAGCTATATTTCAGTAAAAAGAAATTTGAAATCCATAGCCTACTTTATGAGATATATTACAAAAACCTGAAAAATAGGAAAACCACAAACGGTTATAGCTTCCTTATTTGAGGAGATACGAAAAAAGTTAAAGGAATGAAAGTTGACGGCAAAGACAATAAGAATAATAACGTGTAACAAAAAAATCGAAAAATGCAGTTGGCTTTGACATACGCTATTGTGCAAAAATGAAAATTACATATCTCAAAGTAGGCCATGACGGCATTAATTCCGTTATTTTTTTCTCATTCCAACGATATAAAACATGTCACAGAAATTTTAACCGATGCTGTCAATATTTAATATTTTACGAATACCACAATTCATATAATTGAATCGTAACAATCAGCTGCGCCATAATTAGTGAAAAACAATGTATACAGTTATTAATAAATTTGACAGATTGTCACTGTTGTATGTTGTATGTTGCGTTGTCGAGTTCTAAGACAAATTTTATATCAGTAATTATGGTGTACACCAATAATAACAAATTCGATATGATTAGCATTTATTGTCAGTGCAATTTTGACGCTGAGATGGCAGTCACGGTTTACGGAGATAGATTTCCAGATGCTCCGCAGCCAAATCGAACTATGTTTAGGAAGTTAGTTCAAAATCTAAAAACGCACGGTTCATTTTCAAAAAAAGTAGTAAGGCGAGCGCATGTTGCGGATAATGTAAGAAAAGTGAATAGAGTAATGAATTATATTAACCAAAATGAGGAAACCTCTTTGAGACAAATTCAGAGAAACTGTCGCATAAAAAAAGACAGTGCAAGAAAAATATTGAAAAAAAACGGATTTCGATGCTACAAAATGAGGAAAGTTCAACATTTAAATGAGGGAGATAAGCCAAGGAGAGTAAGATTTTGTAGATGGTTATTAAATAAGAAAAGGAATGACGCGCTGATATGTAGCAAAATTCTTTGGTCGGACGAATCAAATTTTTCTAATAATGGATTTTTCAATAGAAATATGCATTATAAGTGGACACGAGAAAATACACATTGGTGCAGAGAGGCTGCTTTCCAAGAAAGATTTTCTACGAATGTTTGGTTGGGTCTTTTAGGGACTAAAGTAATTGGAACTTATTTTTATGATGGCAAATTAACCGCTCGTAAATACCTTAATTTCCTGCAAAACGAATTTCAAGATTTTCTTTATGAATTAACAGTGGCAGAAAGATTAAATTATTCATATTTTCAACAAGATGGGGCTCCACCTCACACTGCTGTAATATGTACAAATTATTTAAATCAAGTTATGCCAGATAGCTGGATAGGCACCTATGGACCCATTCTATGGCCAGCTCGATCACCAGATATTACTCCCTTGGATTTTTTCGTCTGGGGTTACATTAAAGACAAGGTATTTCAAACTGCCCCTGAAAATATTGAGGACATCAAAACCAGAATTCGAAACGCATGTGAGGCAATTACTCCTGAAATGCTCCAAAATGTAATGCGTGACGTGTCTCGTAGAGCACGTTTATGTGTCAGAATGCATGGTGCACAATTTGAGCATTTGTAGTTAGAAAAATAAATACACACAATTTCTTTTCAATATAGTAGTAGGTAGTACTGTTATACATAGTTTTTCGTTTTTTTCTTTGGATGTTCGTTTTGTACTTGTATTTTTATTTATGAGATATTTATTGGTTTGTATTAAATTGTAATAAATAATTACGGAATTATAATTATTATAAAGAGAATTTTTACTATTAAGGCACAGCTGATTGTTACGATTCAATTATATGAATTGTGGTATTCGTAAAATATTAAATATTGACCCTATCGGTTAAAATTTCTGTGACATGTTTTATATCGTTGGAATGAGAAAAAAATAACGGAATTAATGGCGTCATGGCCTACTTTGAGATATGTATTTTTCATTTTTGCACAATAGCGTATGTCAAAGCCAACTGCATTTTTCGATTTTTTTGTTACACGTTATTATTCTTATTGTCTTTGCCGTCAACTTTCATTCCTTTAACTTTTTTCGTATCTCCTCAAATAAGGAAGCTATAACCGTTTGTGGTTTTCCTATTTTTCAGGTTTTTGTAATATATCTCATAAAGTAGGCTATGGATTTCAAATTTCTTTTTACTGAAATATAGCTCACAAAAAATGGGATAACTGTTTCTAAAACTTTATTCTTCTACGATAGATATTAAGCGAGATATTTGGTGTGGCCCTCGTAAAATAGACAGTCTGTATATATATTTTTAAAAACAGCTGAAATGATTCTGTGTCGTTGCACCGTATACAAAACAACGTCAAGGATGTTCATTAGAGTGTAAAGATTAGTATGTTGCGAAAAACAATTATTATACTGGTACTAAAACTGAAGCGGCACTCCGTAAGTCTTCAATATTAAAACTCATTTCAGATACATTTTAAAATAATATCGTAAAAGTTGTTCAATACACTCACTATCAATATAAATTTTATAGCAAAATTAATATAAATTCTTGATACTTCCATTGTTTTAATCGTGATATTAATGGTCGGTCCATTACACTTCGATATCGTATATATCATTTTCATGACCACAAATCAGATGATATTAGAGGGTGTGACAAACAATAAAATTGTATTAGGCCTGTCGGAAATTCCGCTTTGTTTCATATATCAGTTGTGAGTTGTGTCACATCGAGATTTTTGTTGACCGAAACTCAAAATCGAGCTCGCTTCTGATGTGATTGATCACACCTGTCGGTGCGATTTCTACCCCAATTTATAAATTGACGTATAGAAAATTTGAGAAATCGTATTTTATTATTAATTTATATTTAGTTATAATTTTGCACTTAATATTTATGATAACAAATTCTGAATTAGCAGATGTTTAGGATAATATTAATTTAGATTCAAATTTCTTTGTATCTAATGGATGTAATTTCAAGTCAAGTAAATAATCCCTGTGCACAATGCCATAGGTACGTTGGAAGTTGAAATATATATTTTACACGGCCTTTGTATAGGTTTTCAGCTATGAATTCCGCAATTGCAGGAAATTGAAAATTAACTTTAAGTGAATTAACTGTCTCATACTAGTAATTAGTCATGTTCATTGAAATTTTAGGTATCAATTACTTAATGACACCCTTTTTAACGCCTCATTTATACCAAGATCTAGGCGGAGTTCGGCCATAGCTATTCTACTATCTAATCAGAACACGTACAAACAGACAAAAATACAACAATCGTTCCCTGTGATATTGCCATCTGGCGCAGCCGAGACTCGAACTCGCAACCCGCAACGAAATTCGGCAGTTTTATGTCTTGGAATGGTGATAGTTGATTTATGTCTTATATTTAAGTTATGTACGTCTGTTATATATGTAATTTTATTATACAAATAAGGAAGTGACTTAGTAAATATTAAGTTGTGAACGAATGAGCAGCTGTGGAGAATATTTCTGTTCTTAATAATAAGCCATCCTATTTTTTTCAAACCCAAGGATACCGGATCGTACTTTCTTATTCCACAAAATTAGTCCAACACACTATTTTGTAACCGTTGTAATCGCTGGCGTAAGAAAGGGAAATAAACAACTGGCGCATAGTTTATATGAGAGACGACCAGATCTTCACATAAAATTGCTTTAGTTTCTTTTGTCAGAATGTCTTTAATTTCATACATTATTTTAAATTTGCAAAAGATTTATAATGTTATTAGTATGCTCAACAAATTTTAGACCAGAATCAATACATAAACCTAAATTCTTTGACGCATTTGTTTGCTCAAGATGCTCGTTGTTAATTTGTATGTTGACGTTTACCACTCACTTACCTCTGGTGTCCCTCCTACCAAATAACATTACTTCGGATTTTGTTGCATATTTTGTGACGTTTGGTTCACTCGTCGGTTGAGTGAAGGGGGCGTCACTTTGGCACTCGAGCTCGGTGCGGTTACGGTAAGCTCGGGCGCCACCTTTACAGTTTTTCTCGTGGTGTAAAGGACCCACACTAGCCTCTTGACACAGCCTGTTGCAGTAGGGCTGGGATAGCGTCAGAGGAGACACGGTACGTCCAGGGGTCTAGGGGTAGTAGACTTCACACACACCAAAATAAAAGGCACAGCTCAGATCCTATATATAGATATTTATTATTCCTAATATATATAATTCTACCTAACCTATAACTACTACGGTTAACTATGGTGACGGTGGCGAAGCAAGAGGGCGGCTGTAAGCAGGATACGAGTTTAGAGAAACGGAGCGGTAAGTCGGAGCAACTACTATCGGTATAAAAGCGGACAGGGTAGAGCAGATACCAGGCGGAGGAAAGCAAAAGCACATGTAAACAATAGAAAACAAATACTCGGGCAACTTGCACACTGGCTCACTCCGGTCGGCGGTATTTGGTCGGGGATTATATCTCGGTCTGCTAGAAGACTTTGTGACTTTCCGGCCGACGGCAACTAAGCCAGAAAGCCCCAAGCTTCCCAAGTACTCGCTTGTCCTCCAGACGACGGTGCTAGGCCAGAGGGCAAACACGAGACCTGTTGCCAACCAATGTATCTTCCCAGACACACGGCGGAGCAAACCGGGATTAGTACACAATAGTAGAGGGTCCACGCCTTCGAAAGCCGTCTAAATCGCCAAGTAACCCATTCCAGCAAGGTAAATAATTTTTGAGCTCGAATATCGAAAGAGGGTCCTAATGGGCATCAGAAATGGCTTGCTGGACTTTTGTTGACGATTGCACAACTTCTCCACAAGAAAAAAAGATGGCGAAATGTTATTTCAAGAATTCGTGTTTTTAAACGTATACCTCTCGCTAGAGAGTGAACCACATGCGATATTGATTTGATTTTTTTTATTTATATACTACTGACATGAGCGCATCTATCTGTACTAATTAAATTTCAAACTCGCTTACGGTGTTTTTCTAAATAAATCCTAAATCACAGTAACGAAATTTGTGTGTTTGAAATTTCGACATGCGGGCAACTATATTAAATATTCAATTTTTTTTATATATTATGTACGAATGAAATATGGTCTAAAGATCAACAGAGTTTTTGCAAAAAAAATTAGCTCGATATCTTATACAGTTTTTGAGTTAACGACATTTTAAAATAAACCATAATTAGATTCGTGGTATTCCTGTTAGCATGCGGCTGTTTTCTGGCTAAGTGTAATGCATTAAGATAGTAGGTGTTTTAAAACCTCATGAGCCGTGACCTTCATATGCGCAGAGACATAATCCGTCCTGTTGACTCAGTTACACTTCTTAAAAATATTATATTTATTGTTTACAATTTATCCCGAGCTCTTGTTTATGTATACAGCAAGGCAGCCTCCAGTGTCTTCAAAAACATACTTATAACTCAGATTAAACTTTGCCTTTTGCGCATTTCGCGGCTCATGAGATTCTGAAACACCTCTAAGCCAATACATTTTTAAAATTGTGCTATTACTTACATTTTTACAATTTTGCAAAAATATTAACAGGTAAAAAGAAACTCATTTGGCCGATGATTTACTCGATCTATTAATTATGAAGGTGTATAGAGATATTATTTATTAAGTATATCATTATTGTGGTACAAATGATATTACAAATGATATAGCATTTTACAAATATGAAAACATAAAAACGTACACAAAACTTGTAATATATACATAAGTAATAAAAATAATAATAATAATGCATAATAAGTATACACAGCTCAGTAAGCATTGACAAACCACTACATAGGCATTACTATTAAGAAGCACTGTCTGCTAAAAACTGCTCTGTATTATTTCTGCCCTTAAAACAATTGTTAGGAAAGGCTATACATGCAACAAAACACCAAGTGGACGCACATTTTTAATCACAGTTTACTTTACAATTCCACTATTTGTTTTCTTTAGAACCAGTTGTGACTTTTTGTCATCATTTGTGATTTTATTTGGTTATTCTCTATCAGATATCCAAATTTTCTGGGAAAGGGTAAATTGGGAAGGAGATCGGAAAATCGCTTGGACACTAAAATTTTACGTGCTTTGTTAACTGCTTCTCAAGTCGAGAAAATTAGTTATAAATCCAGGATTCTGTGTTAGGTAGGGGTCTAAACCACTTTTTGAGGATAATTTTTACAATTAAAAGTATTTCGCAGTGAGCAGGGTTTTAACCTACTTCGGTAGGTTCTTCAGTTGCTAGCTAAGCTAAGTACACTGAACCACTGGACTACCGTCCCCTGTAATGCTCGTTTTAAATGCAGTAAGGAAGTGTCTTGTGTAGGACGCGGACGTAGCTAACGTAAGTCTAACAACCTTAAGGAAAAATAAATACTGCCTTAGCAAATCTAAAGATTTAAATTCACTACAGATGGCCGTAGTGAATTTAAATCCTTAATTCGTAAGTCCTATGTGAATCTGTGTGGATAGATTCACATATGACTTAGGAGCATCTTAAATTACACGATCATCAATTGCATCGCAGTTATCTCCAAAATTAATCAAAATATATAGTTGGCGTGTTCATTTTAAGGCAACAATAACTGCTCATTTATCCTCTTCGGAAAGGATAACTGACAGGTCACACAATACACCGACTGCCAATAACGTTTTTACAATATTTTCTTCTTCATATTTTTCACTTAATTATTTACTGATTTCGTGAGTATCTTAAGATACCCTTTGTTGTCATGTACCCACACAATTTTTGTAGGTTTTCTATTTTGCAAAAATTAAACATACCTTGCGCAAATATTATTGGTTCCCTTCATGATTGCAAGTTCACATTATTGGGCAACGTAGGTACGTCATTATTTACACCAACATTCTAAAATGTATTTTAGATTATTCGCTTTATATTTGTTACTATTTATAAAGTAATTCCAGTTTAGAATAAGAATTGTGTCTGTTATGGCGAATTCATATAATTCTGATGGGTTTTTAAGTCATACCATACATTTTCTTAAATATGAAATTTCGGACAATTTTTATTTTTTAATCTCAAATTTGTATAATTTATTGACGATTTCATACTGTATTTGCACCTTTCGATATATACAGTCCTTCTAAGCTAAAATGACGTAATTGAAAATTTTCTAAGCAAATTGGACGTACTTCAAAGTTTCCTTTTTTCAGTAATCATTAAACCATTATTTCTGCATCTATATTTTAACAGACTCTATTTTAAAATCACGTAGTTGTAACATAACACATAAATGATTGTCTAATTTTCAGACAATTGGTGACCTACTGATTAATAGTAATATAATACCTTAATCAAATTAGTTATTAGACTAATATCTATCCACAATTACACAGACCGAATCCTGCCGCAGCTGTCACATTGCGCGTTATCATAACAAGACATTATTACGATCGAATTAAAAAATCTGTAACTCGAAAACTGTATGAGATATCGAGTTAATTTTTTTTGCAAAAACTTTGTTGATCTTTACATCATATTTCATTCGCATATAATATATAAGAAAATTAAACATTTAATGTAGTTATCCGCACGTCGAAATTTCAAACACACAAATTTCGTTCCTGTGATTTAGGATTTAATTAGAAAAAAACCGTAAGTGATTTTGAAACTCTACTAGTACAGACATATGCGCTCATGTCAGTAGTATGTATAGAAAAAAAATCAGATCAACATCGCATGTAGTTAAGTTTCTAGCGAGAGAGGTATACGTTTAAAAACACGAATTCTTAAAATAACATTCCGCCATGTTTTTTTCTTGTGGAGAAGTTGTGCAATCCTCAACAAAAGTCCAACAAGCCATTTCTGATGCCCATTAGGATCTTCTTTCGATATGCGAGCTCAAAACTTATTTACCTTGTTGGAATGGGTCATTTCAATTTTTAATGCTTTGGACCCCTTACTACAAGATGGCACTTAGTGCCAGCCAAGCTGCTTATTTACGGTCGGATTTACTTACTCTCTTTCTCCTGTGTAATGTCGGTTGCGGTCAGCCGGTAAAGATCCAAATTAATGGACCCAAATTAATGGACCATAAAACGGTAGAAATCCAAATTAATGGACCCAAATTAATGGACCCAAATTAATGGACCCAACGGATAGAGATCCAAATTAATGGACAATATTTCGCTGGCTGGGCCAAGTATTCGTTAACGGTGAAGCCACTCGTGTCAGTAGTGGAGACAGTGGCTCCATCTGGCGGAGTGTATTCCTATTTGATAATTTTAATAATTAAAGTATAACACTTATTTACGCTCTGTATCGACAGTATAAAATATTAATATTCAAAATACGAAAATAGACGGCGGTATTGGATGCAATTTCCACACTATAAAAATGCTTCATTACAATTTATAGAGACGAAAAACATACATACATATTTTAATAACGGACATCATGTTGTGGTTCATGAGTTTACAAGCATTTTCAATAATAGCCTGTTTAAAAAAATAGTAGAGCTGAGTATCATCAGCATAAAAATGTGACCTACAGTTTTTAAGAACATTCTAAAATTCAGCTGTATACAACTTAAATATTGAACCTTGTGGCACACCCAGATTTACTGGTAGCATGTTAGAACTTTCTTCTTCAATAGTGATTCTCTGATGTCTGTCAGTTATATACTGCTTCTTAATTCTATAGATCTAGGACAGAATCCAAAATAATGTAAAACTGCTAGAAGTAGTCGATGATCTATATGATCAAACGCCTTATTGTAATCTAACATTAAAACTGTAGCTTCATTGTTGTCCGATGTTAGTACAATGTTATCGACCGCCTTAAGCACTGCACTATTTGTGATATATCCCTTACGAAACCCAGACTGGTTAATAGGTAATATATTATTTAGTTTCACGTGCTCTCTGATTTGTTCATTCATGATTATTTCAATGATTTCAGACTGATAGGTTAAATCTGATATATTGCTAGTCTTTGGTAATAGCATTGTTTTTGAAAAACGTTATTTTCGAAACAAAAGTTTATAATATGTGCTTGTAAAGGCAAAATATTAGGACGTAGATACAGAAGTAATCCAAGTCTTATACCGTCAATTTCAACTGCCTCAGCTTTGATATTCTTTATTTGATATTCGGTGACCACTTTGAAGAAAAAACTATCAGTGTTATTTCTAACATGATAATTATAAAATTTGAATAGATTTCCTCACTAACAATAAAATCGCTTGTGCTAGAATTTATAAAATAATTGTTGATAGGTATCACCAACCATCTCTGGAATGTGCTGGATTGGCTTTCCCTTATAAATGCTAACACCTTTAATTCCCGCCGCATGTTTTTGTTATTATTTGCTCTTAATGAATGTTGAAGATAAGCCTTTTTTTCTCTAACGATAGCAGAAGTTGTTATGTTCCGATGCCGTTTGTAAAAATCCCAATGTGCTGGTAATTCTGTTCTCTTATATCTAACTTGTGTTCTATTCCTAACTTAGTCATTTGTCTTACGGCATCTGTAAGCCAATGTAACGTTTTACTAATCAAATATTATTAATAGTGAAACAATCTAGATCGGCTGTTTACAGCTCAATCATGCAGTTTTGCTTTTGAATTTTATCTATAAATTCTTTCTTGAGCTTATTGCAAAAAGAGTTAATACAACTCGCGTAATTGTAATAATTTTTAGTATATATAGTAATATATAATCTGTACTTGCTAATCTGTTTCCCTCATATATTTCGAGTCCATAAAGTGTTAGCTAGACCTTTACAATTTAATCATGGTGAAAAACCTGCAAGGCGAAATGACATGTGAAGGTTGTAACATGCTTACAAATTGAAATATCGCGACTTGAGCACATTCACTGTGAGAATATGTAAGCTAAAAATGTACATTCTTACGTTCTACACGTTAATAATTAGGGAAATCAAAAGTACACTTTTTATTACAATTATTTATAGTAGCATTTAATCAGCCTTTCAGAAAGTATTTTCTTCTTAACTAAATAAGTTTCATTTATCCAGAGAATGAAACCATATTGGTTTTAGGTATGACACTGGTTCGTATAGCCAGTGCTTTCTATATGTTTGCTCGTCATACGGTTAGTCGAAGCTTGCGCGAGAACACTTTGCAGTAGACTTCTTAACGACTTTAGGTTAGTCTAATATTGTTGAGAGTACATTATCCATAATTCCAATATTTTAATTTGTTTGTCAGTTGTCAGTCATTACATTACATTAAAATTTGGCGAATTTTGCGAACTTTTTAGGATTTTACAGCTGTATTTGTTAAATGTTTATACTTACGTACTTTATTTTTACTGGAATAGCTTCGGAAGTACATGTTTTTTGTGAAATACCATCTCTAATTTGAGTGCTAGTGAATGATTTTGATGGAACTTTGCGCAATATGTTTGTAATGACGTTAATAAAAAAGTTGAAGAAAGACTAGAGTAGGACATCATCGGAAGGGGTAGAAAACACCCATTTTGTCACGGGCTCCATAACTTCTAGAATTAGGTCAAAAATGAAAAAAAATATATTTGCCTTTTTTGGTCTAAGATAAGATGCATTTACTCTTATGAACTTTTTCTAGAAAAGCGTATTTTTCGAGATATGGCCACTCGAAATTTCTAAACTCCTATTTTTTTTAACGAAACGTGTGGTATTTCTGACCAGAAAATCTGATGAGGCCGTCATTTCCACGTATAAAAGGTACACTTGGTAAAACTTGATAACTCCAACCGTTTTCGAGGAAACTGCCGTTAAACATTTGAATAATTTTTTGAAAGATTTGACTTGAATTTAATGAAACAAAGTGTATTTATTGAAAACAGTACAAAACGTAAGGGAAATCAAAATCGTAATAACAGCGTAAACTCTTTCTCGCTTTCTTATGAACTAATGAAGTATTTTCATGGTATTGAGATAAATACATAAATCAAAATATTGTGTAAAATAAGGATCTAATCTTATTAGAAGACCAAAAAATAACATAAAATTTGACTTAATGACGTTCGTATTTATTGTATAAACTTTCCCCCCCATGCAACTTAGAGTACATTTTCGATATGGTATCCACTTACTTCTAAGCCATTTCTAATTCTTTTCATAAAAGATTTTCTTACATTGAAAAATACATTTTCCTGGCCTCTAATAAAATTGACTGCGTTTTGTATTTTGTTCCACAGTTTTTCTCTTGAATTGATAGTATTTGCATAGAGTAAGGATTTCATATGTCCCCACACATAATAATCCAAAGGATCATAATCAGGACTCCTAGGTGGCCAAGCAAACTCACTTCCTCGACCGATCCATCTGCGTGAGAAAGTTTCATCAAGATAGCTCTTGACTTCAATGGAGGAATGAGAGGGAGCTCCATCTTTCATAAACCACATTCTGTTCCGTATGTTTAGCAAGAAAAAACAGATAAGACTGTCCATTTAAATTTGGAGGAAGGACCAATGGTCCCAATAACTGATCGTAGATAATACCACACCAAACGTTCATCTTAAATTCGTGCTGACAATGCCGTCCTTTAACGGCATGAGGTTTACTTCCCAGTAATGGGTATTTCTCCAGTTAAAAACGCCTCGGCGAGTAAAAGTTGCTTCGTCAGTAAATAAAATGTTCTTAACAAAATTTCTATACCTGTTGTGTTTATTTAGAACAAATTGACAAACTTGTAGCATTTGTGGAAGATCCCTTCGAAGAAAGTTTTGTATAGGAGTGAAGCGATATGGGTAGAAGCGTTCTTTGCGTAAGACTTTTAGAACAGATTGTTTACTCACCCCTGTTGCCGCTGATAAACGACTTGAGCCGACTTGAAAATCTTCATACACATGAACTAAAAATTCTAGTTCTTGATCTGAAGTAATTCGTTTCGGTCGCTCTACATCATTTTTATGGCGAAATGAACCCGTTTCTCCCAAACGACGAAACAGATCTTTGAAAATCCTATTTATGGTCTGGCTGTATTCTATTTGGATACTGAAATGATTATCTCCTCGCTGCAGCACGTCCGCTAAAATTATTTTATACGTAAACACATATCACATTTCCCTATTTTAAGAATTGTTGTGTGGAGGCATTTTAAATAAATAAGTTAAAGAAATTATCTCGAGGAATACAAGAGCAAAATAAAATGATTAAATAACGTACATAACAGAACTAAAACGTATCCAAAGCACACTTTTCAATAAATACACTGTGTTTCATTAAATTTGAATCTGTCTTTCAAAAAATTATTCAAATATTTAATGGCAATTTCCTCGAAAACGGTTGGAATTATCAAGTTCTATCAAGAGAACCTTTTATACGTGGAAATGACGCCCTCATCAGATTTTCTGGTCAGAAGTACCACAACGTTTCGTCCAAAAAAAATATGAAAAAATTTATCATCCTGCGGCACCCTCTATGATCTAATGTGATGTAATACATAAATTATTATTTCTTAGAATAAAAAATGCTTTTCTAGCAAATTTGGCGAAGATCCGTCAAGAGGCTGGTGAATTATTGCAAAAAATGAAAAAATAATTTGACTTTGACACCCTGTATCTTTTTCCACAGCAACATTTTACTAAAGCATACTTGGTTATATCCTCATATCTTGGCCCAAAGAATCTACCCCTGCACTATGGCCTATTATTGATTGTTCACCCTGTATATGTTTCATATATATATTTTTTTATAATACATAAATTACGCTAATTTTTCAAAATTTCATGTACTTTTTAAACTGAAAATACAAGAGACAAAAATGTTTAGAAGGCCTCAATGCATACGTCTGAATTTTTTCATTTTTTAAATTACATATTTTTAAATCAATATCAAATCATGTTTTTCCAGAAAACTCGGTGAAAGCGCACTTTACGGAACAGTTGCAAATAAAAAAAGTCTTGCATTTGCACGATTCACCATATTTTTTCCAGATTATTTTCTCAACTTTTACATTTCCCCTCCCCCACTTTTAGGAATTTTTGAGTGGCCATATCTCGAAAAACATGCATTTTTCTAAAATATTCACAAGAGTAAAAACATCTTACTCTAGGCCAAAAAATATTGTTTTTTTTTAATTTTTTACCTAATTCTACAAGTTAGGGAACCCGTGAACCCTCTAATCTTTTTTCAACTTTTTTATTAACACACATTGCACAAGGTCTCATCAAAATCCATTAACTAGCACTCGAGTTAGAGATTGTAGTCATTTTAGCGCACATTAAATAGGCAACTTTTTATTAATAATTAAACTATTTCCTCATTCGACAGAAGAAAATAGAGTTTCAAAAATGCTTTTATTGGAAAAGCGCGCCTATTTAACATTCCTAAGACCAAACAATATAATTTTTTAATGAATTCTTTAGAGACGCACTACGCAGGAACTATAGGGAACAGAATAAAAATTTAAATTACCTACTAGCTTACATCAACAAGTGGATAAACACATATTATATCTATGGTTATTTTGATTGGGAATCCCCTCCCCCATCACCTCAATTCATTTGATCATCCACTTCTGCGACACCTTGTATAATAATTATGCTTTTGAAATTGTTTTCCTTTGTCTTTTGCCAAAATGAATGAAATGGAAAGAACCATATTGAGTTTAGCAAGTCGTCGTGAACTAAAAAGTTTCCACTACCTTCTCATTGAAGTTTTGCATTCCTAGTTCAATATATTATGAATATAAGTGTTATATTTTTGCAAATTTTCAATTTTATGTGATACTTCATGGTTTATAGCCTAGATGCAAATAAGCTCAATCTTTTACTTTTACTACGAGGCATAAAAATGTTTATTGCTTACGTTCTTTTGTCCCTCACTATAAAATTTGGAATTACTGAAAGATACGATTCACATGATATCATGTAAAATAGGGTGATATTTTCTTATTTTGATGTGTGTGCTTATCGTTTAAATTAATATTAACATGTTGCAAATTCAGCGAATGCACGAATTGTTAAATTAGAACTAAGTATTACAAGTTTTTGTTTAATTAAAATACTGCTAGATATTTCCAACCGCCTGTGATATTTGCTATTTTTTATAAATGACTTGAGTTTGGATGCATATTGTTTGGCCCTATGCTACCGTGTATGTACGTCTCCTTCTATACTCAAAACTACTGGTCCTTCCTATTTGAATTTGAATGAATTTGAATTTGAAGTATTTACAAGTGCGAGAAAAACGCAATTAATCATCATTTCTTTTCAAGAGTACCAGCAGTAGTTATAATTTTACTTCCACATCCACATAGTGGAGTGGAAGTATAGTAATCGTAAAAAAAATAAAAAAAATTTTTTTTGTTGAAATAAGTTTAGAATGTCATGAAACGTCGAGATTTTAAATTTGAGAAAGATGTAACAAGTACCTAAAAGCATGTTTTTTGGGTCGGATCGTTTCGCCTCGTCGAGTCCGGAATAAGTTTATGTTTTTTGTACGGTGTTATTATTTCCCATGGTTGCAAGGATTGCGAAATCTGTGGTTTTTTTCTGTTTAACGCACGAGAATGGAAGGTGGCGACACATAAGTACGACATGCGAAGCGTGCGCGGTCTCGGACGCGCTACACTATGTTGTAACTTTTGAATTAATTAATGAAATTGAACTCAACAAAGCTTAAATAAAAGAAGAAACATGCGATTATCGCATTATGATATTATCAAATATAAAACTGATTGTATTTAGAAATAATATATATAGTCGGAACAAAGAAATTGCAGACGAAATCGGTAAAAGCTCTACCATTTCTATACAATTTTACTTCCACTTCCACGTAGTGGATTGGAAGTATAGTAATCGCAAAAAAAATTTCAAAAATTTTTATTCGTGAAATAGGTTTAGAATGTCATGAAACGTCGAGATTTTAAATTTGAGCGAAAAAAATTTTCTGTCTGTCGGTCTGTCTGTCTGTCTGTAACTTTTTTTGTCCGCACGTTTCCTCCGGAACGGTTTAAGATATTGACTTGAAATTTTGTACACGTATATATTATAAAAAGATCTGGAACTGGATTGTTTTTTGAGGATATCCGGTGAAGGGTTGGGGGTTAAATAGGGGTAAATAGGGGAAAATAAGTAAAGCAAGCTTGTAAGAATACAGAAACTTGAAATTCGGTGTATGTACTAGAAGTCACTCATATTTTTTTATAATATTTTTCAACCCCCACCACCCCAACCCCATTAATGGGGTTGATAAATTAAAGTTGAGATATTCATTTGAAATTTCGTACACGTATGTATTATAACGACGTCTGGAATTAGATTATATTTTGAGATGATTCGGTTGAAGGGCTGGGGGTTAATTTGGGGTAAATATGGGAATATAAGTAAAACTAGTTGATAAGAGTACAGAAACTTGAAATTCGGTGTATGTACTAGAAGCCAAAGCGTCAGATTTTTTTCATAATATTTTTCAACCCCCACCACCCCTACTCCAATATGAAAAGGGTTGATAAAATAAAATTGAGATATTCATTTGAAATTTAGTACACGTATGTGCTATAACGACATCCGGAACTAGATTATAATTTGAGATGATTCCGTCGAAGGGTTGGGGGTTAAATAGGGGTAAACAGGGGAAAATAAGTAAAGCAAGCTGGTAATACTACAGAAACTTGAAATTCGGTGTATGTACTAGAAGTCAAAGCGTCAGATTTTTTTATAATATTTTTCAACCCCCACCACCCCTACTCCAATATGAAAAGGGTTGATAAAATAAAATTGAGATATTCATTTGAAATTTGGTACAAGTATGTATTATAACGACATCTGGAACTAGATTATACTTTCAGATGATTCCGTTGAAGGGTTGGGGGTTATTTAGTGATAGATAGGGGGAAATAAGTAAAACAAGCTGGTATGAGTACAGAAACTTGAAATTCGGTGTATGTACTAGAAGCCAAGGCCTCAGATTTTTTAATAATATATTTCAACCCACCACCACCCCTACTCCATTATTCAAGGGGTTGATAAAATGAAATTGAGATATTCACATGAAATTTAGTACGCATATGTATTATAACGACATCTGGAACTAGATTATATTTTGAGATGATTCCGTTGAAGGATTGGGGGTTAAATAGGGGAAAATAAGTAAAGCAAGCTGGTAATACTACAGAAACTTGAAATTCGGTGTATGTACTAGAAGCCAAAGCGTCAGATTTTTTTATAATATTTTTTAACCCCCACCACCCCCACTCCCTTATTAAAAGGGTTGATAAAATAAAATTGAGATATTCACTTGAAATTTGGTACACGTATGTATTATAACGACATCTGGAACTAGATTATACTTTGAGATGATTCAGTTGAAGGGTTGGGGGTTAAATAGGGGAAAATAAGTAAAGCAAGTTAGTAAAAGTACAGAAATTTGGGATTTGGTGTATATACTAGAAGCGAAGGTCTCAGGTTTTTTTATTAGTATTTTCCATCTCCCCACCACCCCCACTCCTTTATTAAAAGAGTTGATAAAATTAAATTTAAATTTGCACTTGAAATTTGGTACATTTATGTATTATAACTATATCTAAAACTGGATTATATTTTGACATGATTGCATTGAAGGAATGGGGGTAAGTAGAGGTAAATAGGGAAAAATAAGTAAAGCAAGCTGGTAAGAGGACTGCAACTTGAAATTCGGTGTATGTCCTAGAAGCTAAGGCCTCAGATTTTTTAATAATATTTTTCAACCCTTCCACTGCCCTTACTACATTATTAGAGGGGTTGATAAAATAAAATTGAGATATTCACTTATAATTTGGTAGACGTATGTATTATAACGACATCTGGAACTAGATTATATTTTGGGATGATTCCGTAGAAGGGTTGGGGTTAACAATAAGTAAATCAAGCTGGTATGGGTACAGAAATGTGGGATTCGGTGTATATACTAGAAACCAAGGCCTCAGATTTCTTTCTAATATTTTTCAAACTCCACCACCTCCGCTTCATTATTAATGGGATTGATAACATCAAATTGAGATATTCACTTGAAAGTTAGTACACGTATGTATTGTAGTGACATCTGATTGAGATGACTGCATTGAAGGGGTGGGAGGTGGTAGGTTGTGAATAGTGGAAAATAAGTACGGTAAACTAGAAACTTCATTTTTAACGTACATGATAGAAACCAACTCCTCAAACTTTTCTATGACATCTGCCCCAAATATTAAAATTCTATGACCAATAATTTCCACATACTAGAGTGCAAATATAGTCAAGATGTTTCCTTTAAAGTGATTTGGATGAAGAATCTGGATGTGGAAGTAGTGATTCCTTAGGCAGCGGTTTTTACTACAATATTACTCTTGAAGTAATAATATATAAAAATATCCGATGAGTGGAAAATATTTCAAGAATTTATTTTTGAAAATGTACACTTCCAAAACTTCAACATTTTGAGAAAGTAATTTGATATGTATAAACTAACTTTAACCACCTATTACTCTGGTTTAAATCGAGTTATTAGATTACATGCATTCATTTTATATTTGAAAATATGATAATCCAATAGCCACATGTTTCTTGTTATATTTAAGATTTGTTGAGCTCAATTTCATTAATTACTTCAAAAGCTACAACAAATTTAGTGTAGCGCTTCCGAGAATAAGCGCTACATCTGTAGCCTACATTTTTGATCGTACAAAAAAACTTCATATATGTTTTTGATGTGAAATTGCCTCCTCTATTACCTAGTGCTATTAGTTTTTTGATATTCTTTTATTTTGCGGGTTATTGTCCAAAAATCGAATTTCGGCCAATATTTTCTACTTTTTTAGTGGTCGCCGGCACAATACAGCTGTAAACTTTCTTTTATCGTATTCTACACCAACAAAAATATTGTTTCTGAAAAATTCAACCATATAACATTTAGTGATTTTATCAATTTCTGTTTCTGACAACTGGGCCAAAAATGTACATGTACTGGAATTTGGTAATAAATGATAGTTTGTCATAAGACATTAAACCTCAGAATATTTCCGATTGAGCATACCTTTTATTGTAGAAATATGAAAGGTTGAATGCATTAATACGTGCATATGGGCGACTTTCAGCAAAATGTAGCGACTTAGCCCCACCCTCAACTGGCTTATGCATAACCATAAATACAGAAGTTATGCAATATTAGGCGACAATTTCATAGTAGATTTCCCGCCTTTCGGCGCGGATGCAAGGCAGTCGGATGTTAGGCAAGTCTTCTCACGAAGAAACATTCAGCAGAGAAATTCTGGATGGGGTTAGCTCATCTCCTGGAGTCGATAATGGGCTTGTTCCATGATATTCTTTTTATATGGTTTTTATACATTTTCATATAGTACTTGATATTCTCATTATACACTGAAAACTTCGTATTATTAACTTTCTCCGTACTTGAGATAGAAGAAGTTGAAATTAGTAATAGTTGCAAAAACCGAGAGCTCATTTGTGACGTCACTATACGCAAGTGACGTAAGAAAAATGGCTTTCTGGGACCTTTCAAATTTAACCTGAAAAGTCGAAAAACATGGAATTTTTAAACGCTCGTAACTAAATAAATACGTCGAGTGAAAGTTTGTTCTATGCCTCTAAGGAAAGGAGAAGGTCGGCGATGAATTCTAATTGTAAATTGCACGGTCAAAATCGAAAATTCTTTCCGGCAGGAGCGAGGGAAAATTGTAATTTTTTGACATTTCCCCAAATTGTACTCCCCTACTGTCAAGTAGTAATCAAAACAAACAATGCTTCGAAAACACTTATAATTATAACAAGTAAGGAGCATCAAGTCCATTGAGATCACCGAGTCTATGCGTATAGTGACGTAGTGCCTGGCCACGCCCCATTTTCGCGAGACGGAGATTTGTAATAGTTTTTAAGATACTAAACGTGCGAATAAGATTCTGATTTTTTGCAGATCCATTAATTTATACTTGCACTTTCGATTTATGAAATAAAAAAAAATGCTGAACAAGCCCATTGGCCTTAGTCGCGCAAAGTTGGTAGAGTTAAATAAATGACGTTAAAAAAAGTATATATCACGGTGAGCAATTACCTATTATATTTGTTAATTTCGCGGTTATGTAAGTACCTAGAAACTTATGAAAAAAACAACCATTATTATATAAAATAGGTACAATATTGTCATTAATTTAATAAATACATATTTATCTTCTTGGATAAATTTCAATGCATGGAAATTACACTTGAGATGACTCCATAAAAAATAATCTAGAGGTGTAAGATCAGGAGACCTCGGTGGCCAGTTTAACGGACCTCCGCGACCAATGGACCTGTTGGTGTAATGCTGGTTCAGATGATTCAGGGCCGGTACAGAAAAATGAGGTCCAGCACCATCGTGCTGAAACCACAAACCCAAAGTATTGATGCCTTCTAATAAATCTCTAAAAAAGTTTAAATCAACATCCCCAGTTAGCCTTTCTTCAAAAATGTGGGGCACTATTAGATGATCTTTGCAAATATCACACCACACATTAATATTAAATCTGTATTGGGAATGTTTCTGAATCACTGCATGTGGATTTTCGGCTACCCAAACATGCTGATTTCTACAGTTGTTAATTCCGCCACGTGTGAATTGGGCTTCATCCGTGATTAGAACTCTCGATATTGTTCTTCTGTGACCCAAAATCCACCTACAAAATGTTAAGCGGGGAACGTCGTCGCCGTCTTCTAGACGTTGTACTGTTTCAACATGAAATGGATACAAATTTTCCTTCTTTAATGTTCGCCATACTCTTGTCTCAGGTAACTCATTACTTATTTTTCTAACACTTATGAAGAGATTATTTTCTACAACCAGTAATATTTGCTCTTCTTGTGGAAAAGCTCTGGGAACACGTACATGCTTTGTCATTGACTGAAATTGTCAATGTTCCCGTGTTCCCTACTAAATTGGTATACTTCTGAAAACGTTTTATGATCTTGGTACACGGCGATTTGGAAAACGTCTTTGATACTCTCTTTTTGTAGCTCTCCCATTACCGTAGCAAAAGCTATACACAAAAATAATATCCGCATAATCTTCATTACTACATTAAAATTTTTAGTTTTAATAACTGATTTTTTATCACTTATTCTAATAATTACTAAGAACGAACAGCAATTCTTATTTGTAAAATTACACATTTGACAAGTGCCTACTTGGGATTTTTAATGCAACATTGTCATATGTTAATCGCATCGTTTTATTACCTATTTTTTATTCGTGAAATAAATGGAATGTGCTTTTTTTTGGAAGGAAAAAAACACTGAATGTCAAAACAGAAACAAATAACCTCTTCTATGGGGTATTTAGCTAAAATTAATAAAATAATGATGTTAGCAACTGGATTGTGTTATTTGTAGAATGTCAAATTTGGTATTTCAATGCTTTTGAAAATTTATTGAAGAATAACCATAAACGTGCCATCAAATATTATGACATTATTTTATAAACTGGTTCATAGGCTTTTTAAAAGTTTACTAACATTTACCAAAAAATAATAGACAGTGTGATGTTAACGACCCTAAGAGCCATATTAAAAAAATGGAGGTCGGTCCTGGAATTTTTCCAAAATCACTTGAGCCATTTATTAACTTAAAAGACCATAATTTGTGTACCAAAATTTTATCTAAATCATTTCAAAAATATGGCGGACTGAATTTCTGGTCAAAAACCATAAAACACCCGTATCTCAGAAAAGGTTCACATTCAACAGTAAGTATAGGGGTGTTTTGAACTCAGCTGAGTGTGCTCTACCTTCCACTAGAGCATGTCCGTTTAAATCCGGGACACCCTGTATAGTAAATTTTAATGACATTCAATTTTAACAATTTAGCCATGTGAATATGTATAATTTACCATCTTATTATATGTAAATTTTCAGAAAGAATAGATTAATTTTATTTTTATGAATGATGAGACATTTTATATGTTTGTGACAATAGATATATTTAAAAATCTAGGCTAATTAAATTTAAATTTGAAATATATCTTACTGCAATTTTACATGTCTATACATCACATTGTTGTACATAGAGGAGGTAATGTAGGAATTACAATAATTTATTTTGACGAAAATGTTTACCATTCTACACATACCCGCCCCTGTTGCCTCTGGAATGTCATGATATCTATCCTTGTTTATGGCTATATAATGTGATTATGTTGGGAGCAAACAAGGTATGTAGTGAAGATATGTATCTAAACTTGTTCTCTGATCGGAGATTCGAAGCGATAAGATAAATGGGTGTCGTAAAAACAGAAAAACTCCACGTAATGATAACTGGCAGATATTGTTATTGAAGACTAAAGCATTCTTTCGATCCGATAAGAGACGATGAGTTACTTACCTATTTGTGCTTTTTTAATATTTGATCTCATTGACGTGATTGGTTAGCATTTGTACTGTAGATGAAATTGTTCTAAATCTTAATTATAGTCATTGAAACCTTGCATTGATTGTATACATGGCAAAATTGTAAAAGTTTCGCCATTAACCAAAGCGAATCGAGATTGTTCGGGAACTTTGATGCTTATGTGTAACGTTTATTTCGACGTGTAATGCAAGGCGTTATCCTCGTTATAAAGTTTGTTCGAGTGTGAAACTTTAGTGACATATTGCGACTTAATGTTATTACCGAGGTACACAAATACAACTTGAGCTACATGATGCCGCGAAGTGGGAAGTGGAAAGAACTACACAGCAAAAGAAGAAGACGACAAACACGCGTTGACAAGGAATTCTTAATATTTAAGTTGATAAAATGGAAAGTACAAAATACTAGTTTTAGAAATCATACGAATTTTATTCGCAACAGAAATAAGATTTTAATATTCTATTTGTCCAGGAGAGATTTAATTTTGAAAACACATTGTTACATTATTTATATTCATCGTTAAACTTCAAAATGAAAATATACTGGTCTCCAATAGAGGACATCATACGAGCAACAGCAGAAGAACAAACCAAAACACACGAATGTATAGTAATGGCAATGGAGATAACTGATACCTAAACATACTTTGAGAACTTCTGTTACAGTAAATCACAATTTTATTTTGTTAACGCATTAATTAATGGAGTGATGGGGGGGGGGGGTGGCAGATGTCCTTGTCAGACCTTGGTTTCTAGTATATGTACCAAATCCCCTAGTATAGTATACACCAAACCTTTAGTTTCTGGACTATTATTAGCTTATAGTGCAATGCAGGTTTTCACGACCGTTGTCCAATTGACTTTGTCTTTGGAACCCTTCTGAAGAAGCTGACAGCATGATCAGCGAAACGTCAAGACAAGTTCGACGACCGTGACAAATATCATTATTATTAGCTTGCTTTACTTATTTACCCCTATTTACCCGCCAACCATTCATAGTCGATGAAATGAAGCAGGAAATAGTCCTAAAACACAACATGAGACTCCATTCCACCAGATTTTTATGTGAGATGGTGCAAAATGTTCCTAAAGATGTATAGAACAAAGCCAGGGTCATGGGAACTGTTGCTTTTTCGATTTCCGGTCGTAACTGGAACAGAAGTGCTCTATTTCCTGTCAGCAAAACTTTTTCCTAAGTTGGAGAAAACTATTGGATTTTAAATTTTGGACAATTCTAAGCAATATTTGACTCTTGGCATTTTAACATTGGAAATGTTTATGTTTTCGTATATGGGGAAGAGTTACCAGTTTTCGTTCAAGGCAAAAGACAGCGATGTCGCGGTCAACTGAGACTATCGTATGCAACGGCTGATATACGCAAATGTAATATGGGTTGCGTATATTACAGGGAGTCAAGTTACCAGTTTTCATTTAAGGTGGAAATATAGCGGTGTAGCGAATCGTATATTGAATTTTTTTATCTAATCTCATTCTTCTCGAG
Organism: Stenurella melanura; assembly: GCA_963583905.1. Classification (NCBI taxonomy): domain Eukaryota; kingdom Metazoa; phylum Arthropoda; class Insecta; order Coleoptera; family Cerambycidae; genus Stenurella; species Stenurella melanura. The sequence goes on along the minus strand of OY757309.1, from coordinate 78,931,419 downwards.
ATACAAGCGTCTTCTTAACGCTTATATCTCGAGAAGGGTGAGGTTAGGTAAAAAATGTCAAAATTAGAAAAAGGGTTAAAATTGTCCATAATATAAAGTGCTCTAACCCATAATAAACGCCCAAAAATAATAGTAAATACTAGTTAAAAAAAGCCTAAATACCCGTTTTTTTTTAACGTTTATATGTCGAGAAGAGTGTGGTTAGATAAAAAATGTTAAGAGTCAAAAAATGCTTAGAATTATCCAAAATATAAAATCCAATGGTTCGTTCTCAACTTAGAAAAAAAATGTTGGTGACCGGAAATAGCTAACTTCTGTCCCAATTTACGACCGGAAATCTAAAAAGCACTCATTTCCATGACCCTGAATTTGTTCTATACATCCTCTATTCTATACATCTCACATAAAAGTCAGGTGGGGCGGAGTCTCATGTTGGGCTTAAATGCTCATTTCCTCGACTATCGATGGAATAAGCTCAGAATATAATCTAGTTTCAGGTCCCGTTATAATAGAAGCGTGTGCAAAATTTGTACTCAATATTTGGGTTTATTTTGTTAACCTGCTCAATAATGGAGTGAGGGTGGTGGTAGGAGTGGGAGATGTCAAATAAATTTGAAACTTTGACCTTTAGTATATACACCAAATGCGAATTTTCTGAACTCTTACTAGCTTGCTTTACTTATGTACCCCTATTTAATCCTCAACCCTTCAACGAAATAAGCTCAATATATAATCTAGTTCCCGATCTCGTTATGATACACACATGTATCAAATTTGAAGTCAATATCTCAGTTCTACTTTATTAACCCTCTTTAAGACGGAGGGTGGGGGTGTTATAAAAAAAATATGCACTTGGCATCTAGTATACCGGGTGAGTCACGAATTGCGTTCGCCCCGATATTTCCTAAAATATTTGGAATATTTTCAATAAAAAATCAAGTTTGGTGCACTTCCGGTTTGACCGGAAATGCCCACAACTTTCGATTTTTAAATGGAACACCCTATATATTTTTACATTTTTGGAATCTAGAGGAAATTTTGAATACAATACATCCATTTTGGTCACTTTTTGATAAACATTAAACATTTTATTAAGTTTAATTGTTCAAACGGAATTGATTTTTATTTATTTATAGGCCCGATATTTATGTTCATTTAAATAAAACTCTGAAAACCGAACTGATGTCGCATTCTATTGCAAATGTCCTTGTGGATGTAATTGTGTTTACCTCCACATACCTATGCTAAACTTAATTGTAACGTTCTTTGCGCTCACAATTATTAAATGTTTGATAGCTCAAGATTGCCTATAACTACACGAGTCTGTCTGACAGCTGATGTTGTTTTATTACATACAATGGCTACTATGATTTTTCCAATGTTATTGGGTTACCAGATTTACACAGAAATGTGTCATTTTAGTTTCCAAAGCCCACTAATCTATTATCTATTAGCCGCATGTTTCTAAAAGCTTGGTTGCATTGTATTTTGGCTGAAATCTCAAATATTTCTGAGCGAATTTTCAAAATTTTGGTATCATTAGATTCGTATGAAAATGAGGTATTTAAAAATGTTGGTGAACGATTAAATTCCCATTTTAAAAAACCGAGTTAGTGAGTAAAAATCACATTTAAAATTTTAAACGCTTCTAGAGAATTAAGTAATGCAATCATATTGCTCTTTTTATTTTTATAGTAACGTAGCACACAAACTAAAATATATTTTGGGCACCACAATCCAGAGATTCAGAAATAGATTTTTTAATAAAATTTTTAATGTTTATCAAAAAGTGACCAAAATGGATGTATTGTATTCAAAATTTCCTCTAGATTCCAAAAATGTAAAAATATATAGGGTGTTCCATTTAAAAATCGAAAGTTGTGGGCATTTCCGGTCAAACCGGATGTGCACCAGACTTGATATTTTATTGAAAAGATGGCATTTTTGTCGTGTAATAAGGCCTCCTAATTTCAATTTTCTATTCCAAATATTTTAGGAAATATCGGGGCGAGCGCAATTCGTGACTCACCCGGTATATGCCAAATGTCAAGTTTCTGGACTCGTACTAGCTTCTTTTTACTTGTTTACTCCAATTTATGACGCCGTGGATTTCTGGCTATCTCCAGGTCAGATCTCGGAGGCATATTCGTATCGAGTGTATCGAGTCAGAAATAACCCAAATATTTGTGTATCACGAGCGTGTGCAATCGCAGCATGTGTGCAATGATGCGCGTTCGTTTTGAGGCTTCTTAGAACTGTTTAAAATTGCACTTAATTTTGTATTTTAACTTTTAACATTGAGAAAAGCAAGGAGCATTTGTGCCGTTTTCGCAATTTATTTTCAATTGCAAAAACGGCGCGAATGTTCCTTGCCCTTCTCGAACGCCACCTACTGACTTTCAACGGACGACTATGTCAAATCGTGCATTGTTGGTTACTTCCAACTCTGCCATAGCATGCGCTCGATACGAATATGCATCCCGGAGAGGCTATTCACAGGATATTTACAATGTTAATGTTGAATAAAGACTTGAAATATATCGAAAACTATTTATCGACATGCAGCTTTCAGTCACATAATCTACAAATAATGAAATTTGGAGAAAATTCGACGAAAAGCCATTTTTTATAAGAAACCCTTTGTAGAAGCAGTGATGCAAAATTTCATGAAACTTAAAATTTGCGAATTATTCAATCACATTTTTGGGAAAGTTTAGAAATTCGTCTGAAATTTATGAAAATTCTGAAATATAAAATTAAGCATTAAGCATCACGAAACTTTCGTGAGATTTCAATAAAACTTTCAATTTACGACATTTAATTAAATAAATCCCTAATATTATGAAAGTTAAGTAAAATTTGATTGCAAAATTTCATGAAACTTAAAATTTCATTGAAACCTTCATTTTATGAAATTTAATTGAATATTCCCCAGATATTATGAAAGTGAAATGAAATTTCATTGAAATATTTCATGAAATGATATGAAAAGGGGTTAATGACTAATAACCCACTTTGGAACTAGTCTCATAAATTTTTACTTTTCAATGTTTCTTTTTAATGTAGAAAAACATGTTTTGTTTTGTCTTTAAAAGATTACAACTTTAGATACCTACTAGTTTAATCTGCTTAGCCGCAGGGGACTATGTTGGATGCTAGTGTTATAATGAGAATGTCAAATATAAAATTGGACAAATTTATTTTAGGATTTTGATTTGCTAGCATAACCAAGTCAGGTTATCGAAAGAATGCAAAGATTTCATTAATATTTATTACATGTAGTTTTGCTCTTAGTTCTGATAGATAGTTTTTTTCCCGCTGTTCGCAAAATCCTATAAAGAATATATTTCATTACTCAACTAACATGGTACCCGATATCGTTTACATTATATCTATCTGAGAAATATTTAAATTGTGTTAAAATTGTAATGCGGTTTCCTACACGAAACTCACTTTCAAGTTTCATTTTCGGTAAAATTAACGCTTTTATCAGATAATTCAGCGGAAGTGCATGCAAGAGGAACAAATTATGCCTCTTTATCTAATGTAGAGCTATCCAGCCTACATTATAATGAGGCAGTCGCCATATTTTATAGTTGACTCGCATTGTGCGTGACGTGCCCTAGAATTTTGCAGCGCTCCTTTTCGGGATTTTGTTTTATCTGAATCTGTATGTAAAACACATTATTCATTCTGATATGGCTGTATAATTTTAGACTAGAACGTGTTCTACGTACATGGAATATCGAGAAAGAATGATTTAAAATAGCCAAGCTGCGGCAACAAAAGCAGCATTACAATAAATATGAGAATTTCTTGTTTTTAGTGATTACAATTAGTCGAAACAAATGATTCTTTCTGTCCACAATCTGTATTTTCGTGGCAGCCGAAAGTGGCCTAATTAATATAATCTAGGAAATAATTTTAAATTAATAAATAACCTTTTAAAACATTCATTGTTTCCATATCCACGTAGTGGTGTGGAAGTATAGTAATCGTAAATATATTTTAACCTTTTCTTTTCTTAAAATAGGCTTGGAATGTCATAAAACGTCAAGATTTTAAATTTGAACGATAAAAAATGTATGTCTGTCTCTCTGTCGGTCTGTAACTTTTTATTTGTGGGCACGTTTTCTTAACAACTGTTTAAGATATTGACTTGAAATTTGTCATACGTATGTACTATGACTAGATCTGGAACTGGATTGTATTTTGCGCTAATTCCGGTGAAGAGTTGGGGGTTAAATAGGGGTATATAAGGGAAAATAAGCAAAGCAAGCTGGTAAGAGTACAGTAGCTTGGGATTAGGTGTATATACTAGAAGCCAAGACCTCAGATTACTTTATAATATTTTCAACACCTCATCATCCCCTCTCCATTATTAAAGGGTTTAATAAAATAAAATTGAGACATTCACTTGAAATTTGGTACACGTATGTATTATAACGACATCTGGTACTAACTTATACTTTGAGGCGATTCTGTTGAAGGGTTGGGGGATATATATGGGTAAATAAGTAAAGCAAGCCGGTAAGGGTACATAAACTTGGAATTGGGTGTATATACTAGAACCCAAGGTCTCAGATTTTTTTATAGAATTATCCATCAACCACTAAGACCACTCCATTATTAAAGGGGTTGATAAAATAAATTTGAGATGTTCACTTGAAATTTGGTCAACGTATATATTATAACGACGTTTGGAACTAGATTATATTTTGAGATGATTCTGTTGAAGGGATGGGGATTAAATATGAATAAATATGGGAAAATAAGTATGGCAAACCGACAATAGTACAGAAACTTGAGATTTGGATGATTAGGGGTCGAGCTTGAGCTCTTTGCCCCAATCATCCCTGTAGCCCTGGACCGGCCACGTAAGGCGTGGGCCTGCTTTTTCACCTATCCCACCTGCAAATGCAGACGGTGTAGGCAATGTTAGCAGACCTCCCTTGGTCCTGGCTGTTGGACCCTGCCAGCTGAGTCGTTTCTTCTGGCGCTCTTCTGTCTTGGCCTTCTTTCTTTGCTGGCATGTCGGCTCCCGGGAGCGTCTTTAGTCTGTCGTGAGAGAGAGCGGAGTCGGAGTTTGGGGCGGTTTGGGGGATGTTGACTAGTCGAAAGCCCAGGGTGCCAATTGGCATCATGTGCTCCGATTTCGTCGGAAGGAAGTGTGAACTGTGTAGCTCAGGATTGTGTTCGGCCAAAGCCGGCACGGGCTAGGGTAAGGGTACCAAGCTGGTTGTTTGCTTGGTACATCTGGGATCGGGTGATTTGGGTGTTTTGGTGGCTTGAAGGTCGGGTTAAAACAGAAAAACTCTTAAGTTATACTTATCCGTTGTCCAGGATCTGAAGCTTCGGCCTCTTGTGCCTCGGAGCGTCGTTGGGGTCGTAGTCAGTCGCCTGTCTGACCAGCGGATTGCCATGCTCAGCTGCACTGGCGTGTGGATTCTTCGCTCCGTCCTGGATGATTTTAGTTACCGCGGTGTATTTCAGGTCTCTGAAGCTATCGGCGTTTCTGCCAAACCATGGTTCATCCACGGTGCACCTGATTGCGACGTTTTTCACAGCTTGTATCCTCTTCAGGTGGGTCGCTGCTTGGTATCCCCAGACAACGGAGGCGTAGGTCAGATAGGTGCAATGAGGGTCCTGATAAGCGTGAACTTGTTCCTCAGGTTAAGTGGGCTCCTCGAGACATTTCATGTATATACTAGAAGCCAAAGCCATGATTTTTTATAATATTTTCCACCCCACCACCTCCACTGCATTATTAAAAAAATAAATAAATAAAATAAAGATTTTTACTGGATATTTGGCACATGTATTATAACGACATCTGTAATTAAATTATATTTTGAGATGATTTCGTTGAACGGTTGGGGGTTAAATAGGGGTGAATAGGGGAACATAAGTAAAGCAGGCTGGTAATAGTAAAGAAACTTGGGATTTGTTGTATATACTAGAGGTGAAGGTTTAAGATTTTTTTTTAACATTTCTCAACCCATCCACCACCCCATTCCATTATTAAAGGAGCTGATAAATTTAAATTGAGCGCTAAACTTCGCCAGGACGTTAAAATAAATAGGACGTTAAAATAAAATAAAATTAAATATTCACTTGAAATTTAGTACAAGTATGTATTATAACGACATCTGGCACTAGATTATGTTTTGAGATGATTCCGTTGAATGGGTGGGGGGTAGGTAATGGTAAATTGGAGAAAATGAGTAAAGCAAGCTGGTAAGAGTACAGAAACTTGAGAATTGGTGTATATACCAGAGACCAAAGGCTCAGATTTCTTTATAATAGTTTTCAACTCCCCCACTACCTGCACTCCATTATTAAAGGTGTTGATAAAATAAAATTAAGAATTCAGTTGAAATTTGGTACACGTAGGTATTGTAATGACATCTCCGTTGTGGGGTTGATGGGGGGTGTTAATTGGAGAAAATAAGTAGAGCAAGCTGGTGTCCAGAAACTTCATCTCTTTATATTCTAGAACCTAGCGTCTCAATTTTTTTTATAACTTCCGCCTCAAATATTATTAAAATTCTATAACCAATTATTTTCACATACTAAAATGCTGATATAGCCAAGATGTTCTCCTTTATAGAGAGTTGGATGGAGAATCTGGATGTGGAAGTAGTGATTCCTTAGGCAGCGGTTTTTTATAGTCTAATTAGAAACTCTATTGATATATCTCTCATTAAACGAAAATAAGTCACACTAAACTAGCTTATAATCACACCAAAGTAATCAGTCTGCGCATGCAGTTATATCTAGGTATTCTTAGGGCGTTATTTAAAAAAATTTTAATAAGTCATTTTACAAAAAGCGATTTGAGCAGACAATAATAAGCTTTTGTTTCGGTTGATTATTAGTATCTCTTAGATTAATTATTATAATATAGTAGATATAATTATATAGATAAAATAGATTTACTATATAAATCTGTAAATTGTTCTTGTATGAAACCTACAAATATTTAAACTTAACAGAAATCTGTCATAGCTAGAAATATTTCTACGACTAAACTAATCTACTTGGCTGTAGAGATTTCAGACTGCTGTTTAACTTTTATATCTGTATAGATCCAGTAGTGTCTAAAAATGAATTATTATTTGGTTGCTTATAATTGTATTGAAACATATTCTTTGTAGGATTTTGCAAACAGCAGAAAAAATAACTATCTATAAGAATTAAAACAAAAACTGTGTTTAAATATATTAATGAAATCTTTGCATTCTTTCGATAACCTGAATTCTGGTTATGGTAGCAAATTAAAATCCTAGGATGAATTTGTTTAATTTCTTATTTGAACATTCTCACTCAACAACTGTGTGGATGCTAGTGGTTGGTTATATTTTTACTTTTTCTGTTCTCTTACGCCCAAAATGGCGCCAGAAATTCTCCGGTTAGATTAATCGTTTGGTAGTTGTAGCGGTTTTAAGTATAGTAGGTATGCTAAATTGCTAAACCGCTCGAAATCAGTGGTTCTCAGCACGGCTCCCACCGCAGCGAGGTGATGTCAGAACGATAAGTTTTGTATGATGCATGAAGCCTAACGACCTACCTATTAGTACGGGAGCACATCGACAAAAGTGGCTTCAGGCACCGCAGTTATTGTCGCTTGGTGAAGGTGTTGTAGGTATTTGTAAGTACTACTTCTCCCAACAGCAAGTCTCGTGACCGCGCTCTCTTCGAGAGAGAGGTACAAAACAAGGGCACGCTTAAATGCTGACAAAAAAATCTAAACCCAATCAGGCACTTCTTTTGAGTAGAAATAAGTATTTTTTATTTCCTGGTGTTTTTTTCTAAAGTGCTCCCTTCTCCCGGAAAATATAACAAAAAAATTATTAATTTAATTTTGTTTTACGGGAGAAGGAATGACTTTCAAGAAAAAATTTAAGAAGCAAAAGTTTTTTATTTCTGTCCAAAGAATGTGCCTGAATTTTTTGGGATTTCTTTGAAGAAAATTTTAAAAAATGTAAAGAAATTCTTGGCCGAAATTTTTTTTTGTCTAAAAATTTGGCAGGCGTATTCTTTGGACTAATATAAGCAACTTTCGGCTCTTGGAGTTTTTGTAATAAACGCTTCGTTCACCCTAAACGAATTAATAAAGGTCTATGAATTTAAAAAAAAAATGTTTTCGAGAAAAGGGATCAATTTGGGAACAAACACGAATTGACAAAAGATGCTTATTATTAACCAAAAAAGAATTTTTTCCGATTTTTGGCCAACATTTAAGCGGTCCCTTGTTCTTTGACTATCTAGAAGAGAGGGCGGTCACCTGACCTGCCGTTGAAGGGAAATGGTACCTATAGATGCCTACAAAATCTCCACCAAGCGGCGGCAACTGCGGTGCCCGAAGACACTTTTGTCGCTGGGCTCTCGTACTAGATACGACCGTACGTTTACATTTAACATATAGTTCACCTCTTACTTATTGTCCGCATAAAAAATGTCTGGTCTCTGATCTTTACCTCAAAGTCAAAGGCGCCGACACTTTTTATGCTGCCTAGATAAATAGAAAGAAGTATACCGCTCATTCTCAACGAGTAATTGCTACGGACCCGAGAATAAAATGGTGTTGACTGAGGAATTAAGTTTGAGGTTAACTGGGTGCTATGGAGTGAATCTCACATTAGAATCTATAATAAAGATTTTACTTTTTCAATAAATTTCGCAGAATGGATATGTGAAGAAGGTTTCTATTTTTTTTTTATTTAAAAAATATATTAGTATAATTCTAGCACTAGCCAATAATAAATCATCCTCTTCGTTCGACATTTTGAATCTGGCAACGATCCTTTCCCGACGGTGTCGATCTCAAATGTAAGTCTTTGGTGTGGTGAAGTGCATTTCAATCCCTTGCAACTGCACAGGCCAATCCACGTGCGCCGTCATTGACGTTGGCTTCCACTGGAATTTGGTCTATACATGGCTTTACATCGAGTTCAATGTCGATATTAGGTAATTAGGTTCAATTAACGAAAAAACTGTGTAATTTTTAGTGGCGGTTTTTTTAAAGCCGGTTCAATTTAAAAAAACCTTTTCTTCACCCTTTTTAGTTGCCCAATTTCATGTAAATCCACAAGGGCTATGCTATTACGACAGCCCTATTGGATTCCCAATTTTGAATCGTCAATTCGGTATCAGCTAGTCTTAAAATTCTTGACTATTTTCTTCCAACCTGCACGTCCATCATAATTTTAAATATTCTCTAATGGAAACTAGTTCGAGGTTGGTACAGTTTAGGTACCGTCCAAATGGTAATGAAGAATACAAGCTTATAATAAAATATATTAAAGAAATGTTGGATGAACCTTAAATAGAAGAGAAGAGATAAGGATGCATGGGACCGAGGAGCCAAATGGAGTGCTGGTTGGGGTATAATAGAACCTAACTGAACCTAAAAAAATTAACCGGGGGGCTTTGCCCCAAATTACCTTGCCGATAACTAAAGTGTACCAGAGCCAGTACTTCTTCTAAAAATTGATAGAGGAAGCCCTTACTCTGTGGTAATCCATAATTCTAACGAAACTGAGTAAAACACTACTACATTGCTTGATTCTGCGGTTGGTTCCTTGTGAAACATTCTTCAATAATTTAAACATACAAGAAATTATGATTTTTAATGTTTCAAGTAATATCTTGTACTCTTGATGAAGGCCTAATAAGCCGAAACACGTGTAGAGTTTTAATAAAACTGTTTGAAACATTAAAAAGCATGATTTCCTGTATATTTAAATTAAAACACTACTATGTTGTTACCACTATATTTTCACAAAAACTTGCAGTTTCAACACTTTATCACTTTCAAACGATGATTCAACTAAGAATAAAATACAAAGGTCTGGTCCCTATTTAAATATATTGCTAAATTAAACAGATTAGATGATTATGAAAGCACCCAGGTAGTTTATGATATTGTGGAATTCCCATCCGAGGGTGGTTTTCCCAGAAATATTAAGAAAAACGGTCAATTATACTTGGTAGCGGTAAAAAAAGGCTAATACATGATATAATTGATCATTTAAGAAGATTATTTCAATCTTATTATTGTATTTATATATTTCTAAATGCTTCTAACAAATTATTTTTAAACCTTTGCTAAAGGGGGTATACCATGATCCTGTTACACTCGGTAAAGTGGTAAAAAAACATATAGTGTTTTAAGTAATTATTTCTTCTAACTTGCACCTTCGCCATAACTTCAACTATTCTCTAATAAGAAAGTACTTAGTTCCCATTTCTGCTGACCTCTTCCTTTTTAAATTTGTTTAAAAAGAAAATTGATTAAAGTCAATATATTCGCCAGATACCTTATTCTCGTAAAGAAGAAATAAACATTATTTACGTCTGTCAAAATAAAAAGTACGCAAAAAATGAGGTAACCTCCACTGAAATCAGAATGTAAGTGTCTACGTTAAGCGATGACTTACAAATCGAGTCTGGGTATAATCTCTCGGTAGTTACGTATAATATGACATGGGACTGAAACAAGACATTTGCTACATACAACAGTAATATAGGTAAAGCTGTTATACGCTGCGAATACGTATCATTCGATCAGAGTTGCATTCGCAGACGGCTTGGTAATTGAGTTGAAGCTGAGTGGAGCGGTTTCAAGAAGCACAGAAATTTCGTCGGTAGCGTATGATATTTCTGTAGGAAACCATCTGTAGAACGTGAGGTTGACAATCTTCTTGATGTGAAAATACATGCCACGGAGGTACATGAAATATTCAACTGTTTGTTGACACTTCTCGTTTCTGGAATAAGCTCCGATTTCTTTTTCTTGGAATTAAGATCAAAATTTAAGAACTGGGATTTATCATAATCTATATAATTTATTAATAGAGAAAAACTCGTTCATTTATTTATCATAAATGATTTGAATCTAATGGAACGCAATTTATAATTGTTTAATAATTAACTGTTGAAAATATGAAAGTTTAGTTTGCAAGTCTTAAAGTATTTTTGATGTCTTAGTAACTCGCAATTTGTTAAAACTTTTCTTTAATCCTTGGTTTTTCTGTAAAGAGTTAAAACTTTTTATAATCTGGTGTAAAAGACCATAAACTGTTATGATAAAAGAACAATATTTTGGTGTGCAAGGAGGTCTAAAACCGTCTTCTTATATTCTTGGAGTTGATAAGTACATACAAAACAAGGATATAGATTTATATAAGCAGTTCTCAAAAATGGATAATAATAAGTGATTTTAGTAAGGAGTCGCTGGTATTTTACAATTAACTCTTATATTTTTAAAATAGAATTTCATATCAATCGACACAGAAAAGGTATTCTTGGTAACTTTCGAAAACCGAACTATTTTCAAATAATTAGCGTTTATAAACGAACGTGAATCCGGGTTTTATTAAGAAATACTTCTATATACATTTTGAATTCTGTCGATTACGCCAACTTCGATGGTAAAGCGCTATGCAGCTTGCTACTACATTTTGAAAAAAAATGTAGTATAGGTTTTGAATTTTTCCGGTGGACCATCGAAACCCGAAAAAAACGTCGGATCGAAATGAAAGTCATATCTATCGACTCGAGAGCCAATTTAGAAAATTCCGTCCGTCGGTCAGTCGGTCTGTCTGTCGGTCTGTTTGTCGGTCTGTTTGTCGGTCTGTCTGGCGGTCTGTCACGCCCAGCCCCCCCAAATCCGTTTTCGGATTTCGATGAGACTTGGGTGGTTAATAGGAGGTCTTTAGAAAACCTTAACGCCGGAAATTCGGCTCCGTTTGGAAACCGGAAGTACCCGATATAGACGTTTCGAGTTTTTCGGGAAAAATTGAATAACTCGCTAACGGGTAGTCGGATCAAGATATTTTAAAAAATAAATGGTGCCGCTGGCCAAGCTCTACAAATAAGTATACCAGAGGCTAAGTCGAAAAACAAATTAAAATTGAATTTTTTTGCAAAAAACTGGTTTTCTCGAAATCGGGCTAGGAAGCACGATAACTGTCCAGAATATTGATCGATTTCGATGAGATTTGGTGGAATCAAAGGTACACGCCCACAAATGAAGCCTATTCCTGGCGGCCCCAATCCGTTGGCCGCAAGTATTTTTTCCAGGGCCGAGTATGATTTTTCAAAGAAATTAATAACTTCCGAACCGAACGTCCGATTTTGATTTTCAAAAATGGCAATTGTAGGGCTTGGTTAGGTCTATTAGGTGACGTTTGTGAGAAATTTGACAAGACAAAAGCGAATCTACAAATCCAGGAAAATTTGATTTTTTTGATAAATTCTACAAATTCCGAGCAGTTTCCTAATAAAAATCGAAAATTAGGTATTCCGTCGATCAATCTCTATAACCAGTAGTATAAGGCACGGACCTTTTTGGACAAAAAATTTGAAATAGACTTTTTCGAAAAATTTAAAATAAACGAGTTATTTACGAATATACATTCCATAAAATTATTTATAAAAAATATTACAAAGTGATAAATTCTCCGTGCGATATAGGTCCAAAAAAATAATGTAATGTCGTATTTAAAATATCATCATTCATTTCCTTATTTTCATTTACTATATACAAATAGAACCGATGCACCTTTCTGTATTTCAAAATGTAGTTAGCCTTTACTTTAGTTAATACAAAAAGAAAAAGGAAAATAGAACATGTGAAAATATATTGAGTCATCTTGCGACCCTCTGCTGAAAATGTAATAAATCATCCCAACAGGGATAAAAAGCATATCAAAATGTAATTTTTTTCGCTTGTTACTACATTTTGGAAAAAAGTAAGTAGTAGTATAGGTTTTTGCATTTTTCCGGTCTATCAAAACCAGAAAAAAACGTCAGATCGACATGAATGTGATATCTATCAACTCGAGAGCGAATTTAGAAAATTCCGTCAGTCGGTCGGTCGGTCTGTCCGTCCGTTTGTCACGCTCAGCCCCCTAATCCGTCTTCGGATTTGGATGAAACTTGGGTCGTCAATAGGAGGCCTTTAGAGAACTTTAATGCCGGAAGCTCGGCTCCGTTCGGAAACCGGAAATACCCGATATAGACGTTCCAAGTTTTTTGGGAAAAATTGAGTAACTTGGTAACAGGCAGTCGGTTCGAGAACTGGTTTTCTCGAAGTCGGGCTAAGAAGCACGATAACTGTCCAGGATATTGATCGATTCCGATGAGAGTTGGTGTGATCAAAGGAAGTCTATTGCTGACCGCCCGAATTCGTTGACCGTAAGTATTTTTTCGATGGCCGAGTATGATTTTCCAAAGAAATTAATAACTCACGAACCGAAGGTCCGATTTTGATTTTCAAAAATGGCGATTCTAGTGCTCGATTAGATCGATTAGGTGATCTTCGTGAGAAATTTGACAAAACAAAAGCGAATCTACAAATCCTGGAAAATCGAAAATTAAGTATTCCGTTGATCAATCTCTGTAACCAGTATAGTAGAGACTCAGAATACGAAAAAGTCGTCTAGAAACATGTTCCGTGGAACATTGAAAGGTAAAAATGTACTGAGTACTTTATTATATAGTACCTAACATGTATATACACCCCCTAAATTCGTCTGGCGATACCGGTGTCCAAGCACCCCCCAGGGTGAAAAACCGAAAAAAACGAAAAATTAGATATTTGTCTCATTTTTCTGCCAAATTTTTTATTTTTGATAAATTATATATGGTAACAAAGTTATGGCTATTTATAAGTAAGAGATGTGTATTGTTTAAAGCGTACACTGTTTCCTAAAAACTAGCATAGTTCTCTTATCGCGCAAATATTCATTTTGCTATTTTCGTAAACTCATTCCACTTGTGATTGTTTGCAGACGAACGAAAATTTAAAAAAATTGACAAAAATAAAAGTTGTAGTCTATACTATCTGGATTAGACCAGTTTTTTTGGTTTTGCTTTTGGATTATAAATGAGCGAGTTATGAAGAAAATAGTTAGTTGTTGTTAAAAATTTAATTCAACCCCCAGTTGCAACTATCTCTACTCTGTCGTTTTCCTCGCACTTTAACATGTCTTCCCGCTCGTCACCTCGGTCCGCGAAACTGTATACGCTCACATGTGAATGCATACTTCTGTGTAGAATATTGTTTCATCACATGTTTTAGTAGTATTTAATTAGATATTGTTACGTTTATTCACCTTTTAGGAAACACCCTGTGTGAATCCGTGGGTTCTAAATAATTTCAACAAGAGATAAACACTAACACTTTATTTAATAATTTACTGTCTATACAATACTTCAAAATAAACTTTATTTACTTCTTATTTAACCTCACTTTTTACCGAACGTCACTTCTATAAACTTCTTCTTTAATAAACTTCTTCTTCCGCGCTGGTAATACGCGCCTTATATACTCTGAAATTACCTCTAGATTGAACCAGAATCTTCTTCCACCACACTCTAGAAAAGTCGTTGGCTCTTTCTAGAGTCTTTCCAGTCACTATCAGTAGGCCTAGGCGTATCATGTCCAGTTCCAAGGGGTGTAATTCATAACAATATTGTTATATATTTATAATATTATTGTGAAATATGGAGTCTTCATCAAGTAATACCGAAAATGAATTAAATTCGGAAGTTAAATTGCCTATTAAAAGTCGAAAATCACTTAATTCAAGGAAATTATTATCTATTAATCATGAAGAGGCAGATACTAGAATATTGTTGCACATAGCCAAATCTGAAAGTTTTACAGAATGCATTATAATATAAGCTGTAAGGATACTGATGTACTGGTTCTCTTACTTCATTTTGTAGAAAGTCTTGACGTAAATGTTTACATGTAGACAGCACAAATGAAAATAATAGATATATAAATTCTATCAATATTGATAACATTTTAAAATAAAATATATTAATCGTGGAAAATCTTTGAAACAAATTGCAGTCTGCTATCGGGTTTATGTGAAAAGTATGTTTCTTTAGAAGTAATAAAATTTAAGGAGTTGGAAAAGTTTTGCATGTTACTGTATCCCACTAATTGCGATAATATTAATGATTTGATGGCTAAGATGGCATCTCAAATCAGTATAGACAAATTGCCCCCCTATAAGTGACGCCTTGAATCAACACTGTTTGCGAGAATTTCACCAATTTATTATATGGAGCAGTGCTTTAAACCCAGTTATTAACATGTCGAATTCTCTAATCTGTTTATATCTAGAAACACATTTAAATAGGGACCAAATCTTTTGTATTTCATTCTTAGTTGAATCATTGTTTGAAACTGACCTAAAGGGTTGAAACTGCAGTCACGTTTTGTGCAAATATAGTGGTAAAAAACATAGTAGTGTTTTACTCAATTTCGTTATAAGATAATTCTTATTTACCTATATGGACAAATAAATCGCCAAATGCCAACTCTGACTGCAGAAATGTCATTCTGTTATTGTAAAACAGGTAAAAGTATTGCAAATTGTTTAAACAACGTTTTTTATTAAATGTCATTTCAGGATGCTCAACCATGAGGTGCCAGTGTAAAAAATATAAATTGATACACAGACAAAATTACAGTTGTAGATGAAGAAACGGACAATGAATTATATTAGCAAAATGATGATTTCTGAGATCATTACTTTTGTATTTTATTATAATGTGCATTTTTCAATTAATATGAAAATGTATTACCTTGTAATAATTTCAACATCAATTTTATTTGTTTAGTATTATTCTTAATTGGTTTATAAATAATCAATGTGTCTTATTATTATTGTGGCATTTCACACGCCTCCTATATTATTATTATTATTATTATTAAGACAAGTAAAGGGTGTGGGTAAATAAGTATTAATTATAAAAGTAGTTTTTCTTCCCAAAATTCATAATTTTATATTTTAAAAATTATGTAATTTAGGTCATTAGTATCTGCGTTAATGTATTTTTGACTTATTTTTGTTAGGACAATTACGTCCTAAATTATTGTTGTTATATCACATCCAGGCTAATTTCTAATGTATAAATTTAAATGGCAATACTTTTACGACTATGCGAGCAGCGAGTGAGAGAGAGAGGGAAATGGACAGATCTTGCGATAGCTGCAAGAGGTGTGCTGCGGGAATTCTGTCAACAGGTTGGTATTTCTTTTATAACTTTCTTATTTATAAGCGGAATATAAAAATCAAAAAACGATTATAATCTAGACAGTACAGGCTACAACTTTTATTATTATCAAGTTTCTAAAATTTTCGTTCGTCTACCTACAATCAGGAGTGCAATGAATTTGCTAAAATAGTAAAATGAATATATGCATAATAAGGAAGTTACATAGGTCTATAACAACCATTATCCGCTTCAACTAATGCAATTTCTTCACATGTAATTTGCCATAACTTTATTATTATACATAATAAAACAAAAATTTGAAAACTGTTAGAAAAACTAGGGAAAAATCTAATTTTCTAGTTTTTTCGCTTTTTCACCACTGGGGATTGTTTGGACACCGATATCGCCAGACGAATTTAGGGGGTGTATATACAAGCCAAATAATATGCAACAATGTAATCAACACATTTTTACCTTTCAATGTTCCACGGAAGTCGAGATAGATCTCGTTTTGAACTCTACTAGTACGGTCCTTTTTGGACAAAAAATCTGAAATAGAGTTTTTTCGAAAAATTAAAAATAAACGAGTTATTTACGAAGATGCATTCCATAGAATTATTTAAAAAATATGTTACAAATTGATAAATTCTCCGTGCGATATAGGTCCAAAAAAAATAATGAAATGTTATATTTAAAATATCATCGTTCATTTCCTTATTTGGTTAAGTAATGGTGTTAAATTTTTGGGGTGGCGCGAAGTAGGCCTTAAGATTCAATTATTGTAGCTAAAATAATTCCAACTTTATAAAGTAGAAAAACTTATTATGGTAAATTTATATCTTTTGTAAAATATGGTTAGTCACAAAAAAATAAATTTCAATTCCTGCATTGCATCCATTGTAAACGAAATATACGAATGCAAAACAAAACAGGTTTTACTATGAAACAGATTTTGATATCGTGCCTTCTCGAAAGTCTCTATGTTAGTTATACACGAAATTATCTATCGGTGTCCAAATCAAAAAAAAAAAATGAAGATCATACCGGAGAAAATTCTATCTCTATAAATGTTTGACTGATTTTCATACTAAATAAAAACAGAACCGATGCCCTTTCTGTGTTTCAAAATATAGTCACCCTTTACTTTAGTCAATGCAAAAAAAAAATAAAAATAAAACATGTCAAAATGTACTGAGTCATCTTACGACCCGACCCTCTGCTGAAAATGAACTGAATCATCCCAACAGGGATAAAAAGCATATCAAAATGTAGTTTTTAGCTTGTTTCTTTTATGGAACCTTCTTGTCAAGAATTGCTCCAGGAACATCTTTCTTACTAAAATGTGTAATATATTTTGTAATAATATCTACCGATTGATCCTTTCTAAACTCAATCAAGTTGTTTTTGCAGCTAGAGTTAACTTATGGATATTTCAATACGACCTATACATCAATCTTAAGAATATAAAGTGACAATTTGGACTTATAATTATCGAAATCATAAATGACATATTTTACAGGCACTCTCATTTGTATTTTAAAACAGTGGCTATGGAAATATTTACTCATTAAAAGCAACTGGCGTATTCCATTTACTGTATTAGCGCACTGTATAAATAAATCCATTACCTAATTATTATCTCTTTAACAAAGTCAATCAATACAGTTTATTTGGGATAAAAAACAAACGTAAAAATTCGAACCTTAAACGTAATTGGATTCCATAGCATATCCGCCTTATTGGAACGAGTAAATGGAAATCTGTTAACAGTACTGAAACAAAGCGTTCTCGATACAAAGAGTAAAACGAGAATGTTTAAACAAAACAGGGAGCCGCGAAAATGTACAAGGTAGGAAGCGCCGGATTGTAGTAAAAGGGGAATGCATTTAAAACTTAGCCTAATTAACTAATGTAATTTACAATTTAAATTGGGCAGTGCGGCTTGGAGGATAGTGCCGTTTCGGCTGTTACGACTCAGACCTAATTATAAGAGTACACCTCATTTAGCTGGCGCAATTATATAATCACGTTTCGGTGAACATGTGCATCATCGCAGTGTGGAAGTGGTGCTCGGATTTTTTTGCGAGTCAAAACCCGACCTACGAGTGTTAGCTTCATTGGATCCTCCATGTTTATATTTATTTCAAATGAAATATATTTTTTAGACAATCAATTATAAATTATGTTAATTGTTTCTTTTTATAATAATAAATCATTAATCGTTTCTTACGTTTTAATTAACAGAGTCAGTTCAATCGACGAGTCAGATGTCTTCGTCAAACTTCCTTGTATTACTTCCACATCCACGTCGTAAAAAAAATTCAAATTGGTTTTTTCTTGAAATAGGTTTAGAATGTAATGAAAGGTTGAAATTTTAAATTTGAGCGAAAAAAGAAATTTCTGTCTGTCGGTCTGTCGGTTTGTCAGTTTGTCCGCACGTTCAAGATACTGACTTGAAATTTTGTACACTTATATATTATAACGAGATCTGAAACTGGATTGTTTTTTAAACATATATTGGGGGTAAAGCAGGCTACTAAGAGTACAGAAATTTGAGATTCGATGTATGTACTAGAAGCCAAGGCCTTAAATATTTTATTATATTAAATAAGTAAAGCCAGCTGGTAAGAGTACAGAAACTTGAAATTGTATGAACTAGAAGCGAAGGCCTCAAATTATTTTATAATATTTTCCATCTCCCCACCATCACCCCACTCTATTATTAAAGGGGTTGATAAAATAAAATTGAGATATGACATCAGAAACTAGATTATATTTTGGGATTATTCCGTTGAAGGGTTATACTAGAAGCGAAGGCCTCATGTTTTTTTTATAATATTTTCCATCCCTTTATTAAAAGAGTTGATAAAATTAATTTGAGATATTCACTTGAAATTTGGTACACGTATGTATTATAACGACATCTGAAACAAGATCATATTTTAACATGTTTCTGCTGAAGAAGTGGGGGGGGGGGGTAGGTAGAGGTAAATAGGGATAAATAAGCAGAGCAAGCTGTAAAAGTACAGAAACTTGGGATTTGGTGTATATACTACAAACCAAGGCCTCAGATTTGTTTTTAATACGTTTCAACGTCGACCGACGCCTAGTGTCATTTTTGTAAAACTTGAGTCTTTAATAAATTTTTACGTCTGGACGCTGAACGACGCCTAACGTCGTTTTCGCAAAACTGTGTGTTTGATAAATTCCTAGATTCATATTCTTGCATTTTTACGTCTCGACGCCGACCGACGCCTAGCATCGTTTTTTGTATATTTGATAAATTTTGATACCTGAATTCTTGCATTTTTACTTCTCAACGCCGACAGACGCCTTGCGTCGTTTTTGCAAAACTTCTGAATTTGATAATTTTGGTACTTTGATTCATATTCTTGAAATTTTCCGTCTCGACGCAGACCGACGCCCAGTCTCGCTTTTGTAAAACTTGTATATTTGATAAGTTTTGATACCTGGATTCTAATTTTGCATTTTTACGTCTCGACACCGAACGACGCCTAGCCGTTTTTGTAAAACTTATGTATTTGATAAATGTTGGTACCTAGATTCTTATTTTTGCATTTTTATGTCTCGATGCCGACCGACGCCTAGCGTCATTTTTGTAAGACTTGTGTACTTGATAAATTTTGATTCCTAGATTCATTTTTCGCAGTTTTACGAGACCCATCTTTTTGTGGTATATTAATATAACGCCTATTACAATTACTCCGAGTTGTGTAAGTTTTTTAAAATTTCTAAAAGTTCTTTATTTCTATCCCCAGTACATTTTGCAGATTTTGTAAATATCATGTCAGGCTTGAAAGTTAGCCAAGTTCATTTTCAATGTCTTAACGAAGCTTCCCCTGTAAATTTTTTTATGATGTCTGCCCCAAATACTATTAAAATTCTATGGCCAATTATTTCCGCATACTAAAGTGAAAATATAGTCAAGAAGTTTACCCTTAAAGAGACTTGGAAGGAAAATCTGGATGTGGAAGTAGTAATTCCTTAGGCAGCGTTTTTTTCAATACAATCTCTTTTAAATTAAATATTTTATGATAACATCCTTATGAAACAAACTACTTAAATAGGCGTGTGTACGAAAAATGTAACAAAAAATATCAGTTTCTTAATAACTCAACTAAAGGTAGGTTATTTTTTTGACTACTCTGTGAAGAATTCTCAATTAATTTACACTAATTTAAACGTATCTGTCGCGATATTGTCGATCCCAGTTGCTTTGCCAAATTTTAGCTTTTGTATAGTTGTTGCCTCCATCTTTGATTTCAATACTACAGATTCGCGTTCGTAGTCCTGCTCTGCCTGAGAGGTAACTTGCTTATGTCAGACGTTAATTTCGCTTTTTCTATGTACTTTAATTTAATGTGGATTAATCACTATTTGCTGTTTTGCTTGTCCATTTTCTTAAGATGATATCTCAAGACAAAGACCTGTTAGAAGGTCTTGCTGTCGTCAGCATGAAGTCAAACTTATCGAGATAGAAACGTCTTGTAGTATTCTTTGTCAAATATAACTCTTTAACTTTGGCATGTAGTGTTTGTTCAGTAGATATATAGATAGATAGATAGATAAAATTTATTGATGTTTGAAGATACAGAAATACTTACAGGAGTCAAAAGAACAACACAGTAGTATGTAAACAAACTGAGACATGAAAATAATTGTAATAACTAACAATGTATAAAATAATGTTAAAATATAAAATATATTTTTTTAATGGTAGAATATATATAAACATACAATGTATTATTTAAATAAGACTTAAATTAGTATTTAAAAATTCTAAATCACTATAAAATGCCTTTGACAAGAGAATTTTTTTTATTCCACATTTAAATTCCTTTTCGGGCAATGGTCTTATAGTTTGGAGCAATACATTAAAGTATTTAAGACAATAATAACCGGATCCATCCCTAGTTTTATTGAATAATTTACGTTTGGATTATTCGCATTTCTTGTAAAATGGGAGTGTATTTGACCTCGCTTTGGATGCAACGTTTCATTAGCTTTGATGTATAAAAGACACTGTAGTATATAGACCGATGGTAATGTCATTACGTTTAATTTTATAAAAGCATCTTTACAATCTTGCCTGAATTTTAGCTCACCAACGATTCGAACGGCCCTTCTTTGTACTCTAAAAACATTGTCACGTGAAGCAGCATGCCCCCATACAAGAATGCCATACGATATCACTGAGTGGATGAGGCTGTGATAAGCATGAGAAGAGTTTGTTGAGATACATTGCTAGACAAATTTCTAAGCGGGTATATGTTTTTAGATATTTTGCTACAAACATAAGTGGTATGATGATCCCATGTTAATTTAGAATCTAGATATAGACCTAAAAATTTAACAGAGTCAGGGTTATTAAAATTATATATATTTCGCAGTGAAAAAATCATTGTTTCTGTTTGTGTGATATGTTTAAACTCAATTGATTGGAAATAAACCAGTTTTGAGCAATTGTTTGTATTAAATTGACCTCGTCTAACAAAACTGATAGGTCCGAGTTACAATTAGTTATGTTACAGTCATCAGCAAACATTATTATTGACATCTTTTATAGAATTTTGAAGGTCATTTATACATATTAAAAATAGAGTAGAATCTGCTTCTCCCCTTTTCCTATTATGTTTTTCTAGAAAAGACACAAAACAGTTAACGTCAGAAAAATGGGACTTCATTACGTTTTCTGCAAGGTTATCAGCTAATTCATTATCTTCTATTCCATCATACATACATCAAGTTAACCTTGTTTTTATCAATTGTTTTAAAGATTATCTGCATTCCAAGTCAATAGACGATAGACCGACGAACCGTCATTAGATTGAATAAGGTATAACTCGAGAGCCTTTAATGCTGCCAGGCTATCTGAAGGAATATTGATATTTTCCCTTCGCATACCTTTGTTTATCCATTTCAGGATACAGATATATAGCATAAATTTCTGCCTGGAGATGGTTGAGGTATTGCGTATGGCTTTAGATAGGCTGCAATTAGGCCTCGCTATGTCCACACCTACCCCTTCAGCGATCGTATAACCTTCTGTGTACTAGATGAGTAATCCTTTCTCCAATCGTAGTGCTTCAATCAACTCATCAAAAGGACAATCCTGCCTGGCTGGCAGTAGTTAAATTTGGACATGACTCCAGTTGAATTGTCGCCAAAAGTCTTACGTGATCCTCTAGATAGTCCAGGTTGAGTTTAAGTACTTGTTACAGCCTAGGGGCACTAAGTGTGTCTCTTTCCTCGCATGCAGATCTAGAGGAAGTGGACCTATCATCGCTACCATAGTTGCCGTGAGACAGGAACGCATTGCCTCTGTAGTCTCTAAATAACAAGTTAAAAAAACTGCATTTTGATATGCTTTTTGTCCCTTTTGGGATGATTCAGCACATTTTCGGCAGAGGGTCGCAAGATGACTCGGTGCATTTTGAGATGTTATTACTTCCCTCGCATACCGAAGGGAAGTATTGTATTCGAGAAAAAATCACCCTCCGAGATTTTTTCGGATTCTGACGTTTCAGAACACGTAGATTCCGAAAATATAGGTTTTTCAATTCCGTCAGTCTGTCTGTCGGTCTGTCTGTCTGTCTGTCTGTTGGTGCATTAACTAAAAAACTACTTGACGGAGAGCAGTCAAATTTGGTAGGTAGTTAACCCTACTGTCAGCGAAGAACTGGTAGAATTTTCACTGCAAAATATACAGGGTGGACCATCTAAACGGAATAAATAGTGAACAAAATTTTTTTTTGCTCAAATTTAAAATTTCCACGTTTCATGACGCGCTAAACCTATTTCAGAAAAAAAATTTTTTTCAATCATTTTTGAAAAAATTTTTACCACTAAAATATGGAAAGAAAAATTTTTTTTTTCTTCAAATTTAAAATTTTTACGTTTCGTGGCATTCTAAACGCATTTCAAAAAATTTTTTTTTATTTTTTTACCAACATTTTTGAAAAAATTTTTACCCCTAAAATAGGTGGAATTTTTTTTTTGAAAATTTAAAATTTCCACGTTTCCATGGCATTCTAAACGTATAAAACAAATTTGGAAATTTTTCTGAAAATTTTTTTAAAAAATGATTGAACATTTTTTTCAATCATTTTTGAAAAAATTTTTACCACTAAAATATAGGAAGAAACTTTTTTTTCTTCAAATTTAAAATTTTCACGTTTCGTGGCATTCTAAACGTATTTAAAAAAAAAATTTTTTTGAAAGACTGAAAATTTTTAACCAACAGTTTTGAAAAATTTCAAAAAAAAATTGAAATTTTTAACCACCACTATACCACTTCACTGAGTGAAAGTAGAACTGAAAATGTGTCTAATGGCAATAATATTTGGCATATGCTATTATACTTATTGGAAAATATACAGGGTGGTCATCCCAAGAAATTATTCGTGGTAGACCTGTTATTTAGTATTGAACTTTTGCTGTTGGATGAGCACTATTTTTTTGACCAAAAGTTATCAGGACTTCTTTGTAATAATTACAATAACTATATTTCCATTATTATTCTTCTTCTTCAATGTCATTTCATATTTAATAATTTTTTAGTGACCGCCATGCACAAATAACGAGGGAAGTTCTGTGTAAATACCTTTACCGATTTTTTTTCTTTCTTTTTCTTTTTGCATTGACTAAAGTAAAGGCTAACTACATTTTGAAACACAGAAAGGGCATCGGTTCTATTTTTATTTAGTAAATGAAAATAAGGAAATGCATGATGATATTTTAAATACAATATTACATTTTTTGCAGCTATATCGCACGAAGAATTTATCAATTTGTAATGTTCTTTTACATAATTCTATGGAATGCATAATCATAAATAGCTCGGTGGCGCAATGACCAGCTCGGTGGCGCAATGCTGAAGGTGTCTGGCTTGCGACCACGGAGTCCCGGGTTCGAATCCTGGCCAGGGTATGGATGTTGGTGGCGTTTTTTCATGTGTTACCGAGACGGTAGCAGTGACCTAGACCGCTGTTGGGTGGCACAACATGTCTAGTCGCTGTTATCTCTTCTGAGTTCGAGTCTCAGCTGCGGTAGATGGCAATATCGCAGGGAATGGTTGTTGTGTTGATGTCTATGTGTATGTGTCCTGGTTGAGTGGTAGAGCAGCAATAGCTGAACTCCGCCAGGACGTTAATATAAACAAGGCATTAAAAAAAAAAATAAAAAAAAAAAATAATAAAAAAAACTGGTTTATTTTTAAATTTTAGAAAAAACTCTATTTCAGATTATTTGTGCAGAAAGGTCCGTCCCTTACACCGGTTATAGAGATTGATCGACGGAATACTTAATTTTCGATTTTTATTAGGAAACCGTTCGGTATTTGTGGAATTTATCAAAAAAATCTAGTTCTCCTAGATTTGTAGATTCGCTTTTGTTGTGTCAACTTTCACACAACCATCACCTAATAGACTTAATTGAGCCCTACAATCGCCATTTTTGAAAACCAAAATCGGACCTTCGGTTCGGGAGTTATTAATTTCTTTGGAAAATCATATTCGGCCCTGGAAAGAATACTTGCGGTCAACGGATTCGGGCCGCCAGCAACAAACTTCATTTGTGGCCATGTGCCTTTGATCCCACTAAGTCTCATCGATATCGATCAATATCCTGGACAGTTATCGTGCTTCCTAGCCCGATTTCGAGAAAACCAGTTTTTTGCAAAAAAATTCAATTTTCATTTGTTTTTCGACATAGTCTCTGGTATACTTATTTGTAGAGCGTTGCCAGCGGCACTATTTCTTTTTTGAAATATCTCAATCCAACTACTCGTTGCCGAGTTATTCAATTTTTTCCGAAAAACTCAAAACGTCTATATCGGGTACTTCCGGTTTCCGAACGGAGCCGAGCTTCCGGCGTTAAGGTTTTCTAAAGACCTCCTATTAACAATCCAAGTTTCGGACCGATAGACCGACGAACGGAATTTTTTAAATTCGCTCTCGAGTCTAGAGATATGACTTTCATTTCGATCCGACGCTTTTTTCGGATTTCGATAGTCCACCGCAAAACCTATACTACATGTAACTTCAACTCCACTGGAAGAGTTCAATTCTGCTGCATTTAATTTCTTCTGTAATTTTCTAATTTGAAGTTATTATACTTTCGTCGCAGCCACATTGTCGCCGTTATTGACGATATAGAAAAATACTCTCTAAAAATAAGTTAATAAAAGATATTTTGCGTCACGTTTTTAATTACAATTTCCAGTCTAATTGCGCGAAAAATAACGTTAATAGACATCTGTCTGTAAAAGATGTCGTCAATGTTACTTCAGTAAATAACTAAGGTTATGTTGGACCTATAATTACTTTCTCTGCAGAGCTATTTATAAATTGAAAAAATATTACCCGTAAATAGAAAGAATTATTATTTACACCTAGATGTAATGACACATAATATCAAGAACAGCTCATTTTCAATTATTGTTTAAGGCTCATTTTAGTTAGGAAAAGTTCTATTTCCTTAACAATAAGTGCTGAAATAATATTTCCCCACACAAAAAGCTGTAACTCAATGTATTTAGAACAATATAGCTATTAATGGAGCTATATTAAAGTATTTAAAAATTAATTATTATTTGTTTGCTTATAATTGTATTGAAACATATTCTTTATAGGATTTTGCAAACAGCAGAAAAATAAATATCTATTACTAAAAGAAAAACTTTGTGTAAAAATATTAATGAAATCTTTGTATTCTTTCGATAACCTGAATTCTGGTTATGTTAGCAAATTAGGATTTTAATTTGCTAGCATAACCAGAACTCAGGTTATCGAAAGGATGCAAAGATTTCATTAATATTTTTACACAAAGTTTTTCTTTTAGTTATAGATAGTTTTTTTCTGCTGTTTGCAAAATCCTATAAAGAATATGTTTCAATCCAATTATAAGCAAACAAATAATAATTCATTTTTAAACATTCGTAGAGTATATAGGTTCCAATACTAGGTAGTTAGCTAATATATAGGTGAGGTTGTTTTTATCAGTCAATGTCAAATATAATTATTTCACATTTATTAATAGAAATTGTCTTGGTTTTGCATGAAACATCTTTATGAGTGGCTTTATGTCTGTATGATAAGCTCCAGAATAAGGGCGAAAAACGTTTCAAAGACTAAGCATTTCCAAGAAACAGAATGATAGATTTCATGAAAATGTAATCCATTAGAATGAAATTTTTTTTAAGACAAGGTAGATAAATAAACTCATTTTAGGTCTTTGTTCTCATTTTTAACTGAATCTTCATGATCGTAGGGGGTTATGTAGATACTAGTTTAATTTGCATGGCCGTAGGGGACTGTGTGGATGCTAGTGTTAGAATGAGAATTGTCAAATAAGAAATTAGACAAATTCATTTTAGGACTTTAATTTGCTAGCATAACCAGAATTCAGGATATCGAAAGAATGCAAAGATTTCATTAATATTTTCACACAAGGTTTTTCTTTTAGTTATAGATAGTTATTTTTTCTGCTGTTTGCGAAATGCTATAAAGAATATGTTTCAATATATTAAAGTATTTTTAAAATATACATATTGCTGTAATATCCACACTGTGGAACACTACCTAAGCATCGTGTTTGAAATCATAAATAAAATTCACAAATTTGTATAAATTTTGGAAAATAACCATAACAGTTTTACTTTAACAGAGCACACAGAAGCAGTAATGTTTATAGTTTGTTTAATTGATTCAAGTTCACTTGTTCTGTAGAGAATGGAACTTGGTATTGAATTTGAACAAAACATTTAAATAAACATAAAAAGGAATTAATTTAGTTTTAACAAGGTTAAGCTAAGTACTATATTGTAAAACATAAACTTTTAGAGATTTTCAGTCTCGCTTAAAATAGAATGAACTTAAAAAACAATAAAATAAAATATCTAAAATCTGACATTCATGTCAAAAATCTAGGGCTGAAAATCTTAAATTGTGTAAAAACATTTTAAAATTACACAAAGTACATCTTAAATCAAAGACAATTACCAGTAGTTGCATTGCAGCGTCATTAATTCAGAAATAGTAAGTCCATAGATTACAAAACACTGAATGACATTTTAAATTTTCAGATATTTTCAAATATCGTTGCATAAAGGTGTTTTGTGAAAGATATTTTACATCATGCTGAAAGAAAGGACTAATAGTATGATATTAAATGTTTATTGGCGTATCAATTTCTTGTGTTTAGTTTAGTATACCAATATTCATGAATCAGTCAATCTGAAACATTGCAATATGTTTTTAGCTACTAGCATTTTTTGTTTACGATTATTATTCATCTAAATGTATGAAATAGTATTTATTTGATTTCGGAATTGTTAATTGTAGTTATAAGTAGATTTTAAAGAGTACATGTAATATATCAATATATTTCGAGTAATTACAATTATTCACTTAATGATGAAA
The DNA here is from genome assembly GCA_963583905.1 of Stenurella melanura. Classification (NCBI taxonomy): domain Eukaryota; kingdom Metazoa; phylum Arthropoda; class Insecta; order Coleoptera; family Cerambycidae; genus Stenurella; species Stenurella melanura. Next base: position 78,903,955 of record OY757309.1, on the reverse strand, counting down.
AGTAGAATAGGAAATTTATCAGGAAAATTAAAGAATAAGAAACAGTATTCAAATAATATAAAGAGGAAACATAATTGAATAGTTTAAAAATTAAATTATAATTAAATTTTGAAATAGTAGATCAAAATAGAAAAAAACAATTGAAACATTGGAAATTAATCCAATTAAACGGCTTTGTATTACAAATCAGTTGATCATCGACCGCTGAATAGTTAATAGCTAAAAATATTCGGCCAAGATTAACCAACAAATTTATAATAAAAGAAAAAGAAGTGAAATGATTTGAGGGTTAGAATAATATTGCTACCCAGATATATTGATACCAAATAAATATTTGTCCAAATATATTAAATATGAGAAGTGAGTAAACTTTGGAAATATTACGAAGAACATATCCTGAAAACAGATTTAGAAGAGGGAAGTATTTGTTAATCCAGTTATCTATAATTGGTGGTACGCTAAAGTGCACAAGGTACACGGGATCTGCGCATGCGTCATGGTGATTTTGGGGAATTTCTTTATTCTGTTTGTCACTAGATCAAAGGCCCAATCTGTTTGAATTTTTAGCGCGTAAAGCTATATATATATAAATTAAATGACACATCATATTCTTGAATATTGCTCTGTGTGTGAGTTATTTGTGAATTTATTCCAGTTAATAGCAAAGCTTTCATACGTAATTTATTTAATTCCCATCAGCGATTAGTATTGCTTTCTTTCCACATTTTACTCATTAATTAATACTAACACTTTTATTTTCAGTGTTTACATTTTCATTATTGCTGTTTAGATATTTAACTATTTATTTATTTATTGTATCCATATATTAATAAAAAAAAATGTTATAACTTTCGTAAAATATTTTTAAAGCATATTTACGCTTTGTAAGTTTCTTCTTGGTTTTTCTTATATAAGCAGTAATCGAATCCTGTCTTTCTTAATATACCATATACATATCCCAAAAAAAAAATTAAGTGGAAGATACTTACTGATCCGATTGTTTCACGGTAAAATATTTAAAAATCCACCAGTGGAGTTCGTCCTTATGAAGAAAAATAAACTTAATTTTCCAAAAAAAGATGTTAGGCAAAGTTTTAACTGTGAAATAATCTCATAATCTTATTTGTTGTTATCAAAAACTCACTAATATCGAATTTGAATAAGACGGTGTACTTGCGGTGTTCATGTAATAAACAAATAAAATGTCCCTTTTAAAGGCATTTATTATTTGTTATTATTGTTATGATAATAACTAAATCACAGTTTGCTCAATAATTGTCATGACCATAATTGACCAACTTATATTTAAAAGGTAGATGTTATAGAAATTTAATCCCACTGAAGAAATGTTCTTTGCTATTATCAATATGATTTTAGAAAATATAAGAAATTGGATATCGACCAAATCTCGTTAAAGTTGCACTTATGGTAGGTACTTATTTAAAATGTTAAATTCGTTTGAAATTGACGAATGCCACTGGTGAATTTTTAAATATTTTATCGTGACAATCTCCTGATGGGTAAATATATTCCACAGAAGATTTAAAAAAATCGCATTGTTAATAAGGGCGCTGTGATATGGGAGTCCTGAAAAGTGACACATATACTGTGCAGTAAATTGGAATTTATATTTGCTCTTTAACTTCTGCATTCAATACATAAATAGATAAGTAAACTTTATATTTTTTATATATGTATATACCATAACGATGAAATAAAAGTAGAAAATTGATTATTAAGAGTAATTTTAGATTTAAAATATAGAAATTATTTATGAAATAAAAAATTTATGGACTTGCATTCACAATTTTCTTCATTTATATTTCCTAACACAGATTCCTTATTCTGCAATATTATAAATTCATTAGTAATCCAATCAAGCTCCATTTAAGTTTCCATTCAGGCCAAAACATCAAAATTTAAGAACAACTTTGAAATTACACAGACAAAATTTATTCCGTCAAATGCATATATATTACTAATAAATAAACATAAACAGTGAAACTATATATAATACTTTAATTTTATATTTGATACTACTAGTAACACATAATTAACTAGTGACCCGTCCCTTCGCATGATGTCATTTTAAGCGCAGTTTCTCCGTAACGACTTCATTGTAGATATCATTTGATGTTTGTCTATCTTTAATACACTGCCACATAGAATCAATAGAAATTTTTTCTTTACTTATTGTACCGTGACATCACAAACTATTTTGGTCACATATGGTCATGGATTTAAAAACTGCTATGTCCTAGCTTAGACACTCCATTCGCTATAAAAAAAAGTACCAGTCTGGACGTTTTGCTTGCTCCTTGTCAGTAGGTGCAGGGAAAAGAAGTGAACAAGGCCTACTATGTCCGGGCGGTGGATGCGGTCATGTGACCTGATAAATTCTAATTGAACTTTCACAACGATGCTTTTTTGAGACTTTTTGATTGCAATGTGATATATATATTACCAGACGTTGAGAACAATCCAAAAATACCCCTGCCAGCATTTTCTGTCGTCAGGTTCGGCCCTAGGCTCATCCGTTGCTCTGAGATTTCCGGAACTTGGGCCCTAAGGCTCAATTCTTTGTTCCACTTCTTGCAAATTAGGTCCAGGAGTTATGAAAATCTTACTTTTCAAATGCCATTCAAGCATCAACTTTTTAAAGATGTAATGAAGATTCAATATCTACATATTTTGAGAATTGACATACCCCGAAACATGAATCCATGCTTTATCAGAAATAAATGTCCCGTCATTCATTAAATTATTGACAAACTACTGCAGTATGCAGGATGTTTAAAGTAGCCTGTCGGGAAAAGTGATTGATATGATTGCATGCCCAAGTTCTTCTTTACAATTCTTCCGCATGTTCCATAAGAAAGTCCAATTTTCTGGGAGAGAAGTTTCAAAGGTTTTACAGGCTCTTGTACCACATGTTGACGAACATATAATTAACAACTTCTTCAGTATGCATAGTTGGCCTACCAACACCTTTTTAATGGGTTACACAGCCAGTTTTGTGAAAAACACTAACACAATAGCGGAATGGCAGAATCTGCATTAATATTGGTTCAGCGGTTCTTGAGATTACTGCCTTCATATAGAATACACACAGTGACACTTCCTTCCATATTATATAATGATTTGATCTCTTGGCTGTTGATAACAACACTCAGCAATATACTTCACATACGTTTCAAGAAATAATTTGTCTTTCCACCGGCTGTCAAAACGTAATTTGATATTCTTGTTTTTTGTATCTATAACAAACAGACAAAGTTTTAATATATAATATCGTCGGTGAAATATGTTAACCTGCTAACTCCGTTTAGCCTAATTTTACAGGAGAGCATTAAAACTGCGTAGGAAATTATAATTACATATTTTAAATCAAAACTTTGGCTTCAAAGAATAGATAGGTATTTATTATGCAATTTTATAAACGAGAATACCCAGAGGCTGTCTTCATTTAAGATTTAATAGCAAAATAAAGAAGTTGGCAGGTTTACATTTCTAAAAAAATAGAATATAGGTATATATCTAGCGAAATGGTTGCTAAATTTAAATAACTTACCTTCCATTACATTTTTATTTGAAATCCCAAATTTCATTTAGCTGTTTGATTCGAGGCTTCCAATGCAAATTATCATTTAATTTAATTATGTCTTTGTGTTTACTTAAGTTGATTATTTACATATTACATAACCTCGAAGTTTGCATTCTGTGATTCTGTCAGGGAATATTAATCTGGGCGGTTTTAAAATCGGCGCATGCGCATATCCCGTGTCCCTTGTGCACTTTAGCGTATGCTGATATTCAAATGTCTATCAAGTGACAGAAATATTTCAACGAAATTTTAAAAACAATTTGGAGGTTATAAACAAACGTCAATCCAGTGACATAAAAAGAAGAAGAAACTTTGAGAGGTTATAAAAATCAGTCAAGTGACATCGTATTTCAAGTAAATTATCATACCCAGTTAGAGGTTATAATTAAACGTCACTCGAGTTATAAGAAACCTAGACAAAGCTTTATATTACAAATCCATGGTACATATTTTTGTTTTAAATAAATTATTTACATACAAGGCCATATTTATTAGTTTTTAATTAAGTTAGATATTGTTATTTAAATTTGATAGTTACATTCCAAATTGAAATTTATTAATAAATTAATACTTTTTTCGTTCAAAATTGACTTTGATTTATTTTGATTGGTATCTTGATCGATGAGCATAATTGAACCGACTTTGAGTAAGAGTCATTCTATAGAGTATAAATAATCATGCTACTGATGTTCTATAGTCTGTAATTTTTAATAGTTTCTTAAAACTATTTGGCATCCAATAATTTCATTTCAATTTACTTTCAAGAAGTAAATCCGGACATACAAAATATAGAAATAGATTGAGAATATAGAACAATATATTTACATATTTAATTCGTAGTTCTAATTTAAGAAGTTTGAAAATTGTCTTAAGGTTATTTAGTTAATCAGTAAGTACTCCCTGAAAAATTGAATAGCTGCTACGAATTATAATGTACAGTGTATACTTTGATTTCTTGAATTATGAACGTGTTGTTACTTTTTGATGCATTACATGAAGTACAATTTCAACTTACATCTACCCAGAGCAAGTATGTTAAAACTTGCCTCTATATGTAGCTTTGTCACTTACATATGTAACTATTGATTTGCATTTGTGGGCAATACTATTTCGTTTCAGTTCTTATCCCTCACTCTAAGTCCTACAATAAGTTTAAAATGTAGCTGGGGACATAAATCAAATTGAAATAATAGATCTTTTGTAAAATAATTAAAAAATATTTAAACCTAATGATATATATTCCATGATGATTCAGAATTCAAAATAAAGGAAGAGCCACCAAAGAATAAAACAAAAAACACAAAAAAACGAACCATGCAAACAAAGGATACAAAAAACAAGAAAAAAATAAAAAGGAGTCGAACACCCGTCACGTCCCCGCCATTGACTCTAAGTAACGTTAATAACGGGTTATATTCAGCAAAATGAAATAATTCATACCATAATGAATAATCTTAAAACTGTGCGTCAAGGTCAAAACCAAGATCATCAGAAGTTAGTTTGTTTGATTTCACACAACTTTTATCTGGGTAAGTCCTTACTAAATCAGCAGTTCAAATCTATTTTGTAACAAAAAAACTATTCTAACTTTCACATTACCTTCAATGGTAAATATCATCCTCTTCTATACAACTTTTTCTTCAAAGATTCATATCTTAAAGTGAGATTATGAGTTCTCTTCGAATCCAAGATGCAAAATGTAAGTTTTATTGTTATAACAAGGAATTTACGATAAAATGACTTTGAAAACATTGCTAGAGGTCAAAGTCAAGGTCATCATAAGGTAGCTCAGTAATATTCCTACAACTCTTGTTCTGGTCATTTCTCCTGAAATCTCTGTACGTTCAACTATATGAATAATCATTATTTGACCTTCAGTGTCCGTAACTTGAAATCTGTGGACTTTCTGCACCTACTGCACATAAAAACTCTTATTCGGAAAGGAATGGTGCAACGTATACATTTCAGTCGGTTTTAGCTCAAACGACTGTATAACTTTTACCGCATATTTTATGCGGGGTCCTTTAAAAGCACAAGTGGTATTGCCACGAGGACCGTGAAATTTTCAAAATTACTTATTGGCATGTTCTCTGTAGGTAGGCTTAATTGATTCCTAAATCTAATAAAATAATTTTCGTATCTTTCCCAAATTAATTTTATGTATTTTATTTAACTTATAGCATGTTACAATATTTAAAGGAAGCTTAGTGTCATATTTCAAACACATAATAATTAAACTATAAATTATATTCTACCTATATGGAATATGCCGACTAAGCAAGTAACATTTATATAAATACGCGAATCATTTAATGATGGTCAGTCCATTGGCGTCCAGGCACATCTCCTCTACACCTCTACTAGGATGATTTGGTAAGAACACTTTTATTATATGTATTATTTTTTATCAATTTCATTATGTCTTATTTTTAATTATTTTATTTGCCAGTTCCATTTTATTTATCTTTGATTTTTACCATGATTTAGTGTGTTAAATAAATATATGTAAAAGTTATAATAATTTATTTATTAAAAGAGCAACCTCTTCTCCCCAGGCTCCCCCAGGTCGTGGCACATGGTGGAGGCGTCTAGCTTCGTTCCTAGGGTTTTATTCTCCATAATAAAACCAATGTTTTTTATGGTATTTCCATTGCCCGTGCCAACTGGCTGGAAATATGATGAAAAATATTTATTAAAAATTGGTACTTTTATTTTAGCCCGTGTAAACTGGTTAGTAGGTGGTACTAATTTATCCTCCAATTGTGGTATTTCTATTGCCCGTGGGAACTGGCTAGAAATAAAACAATAGAATAAAAAAATAAAAAGTATTATTCATATTTCAGCCCGTGTAAACTGGTTGATACAGGATAGTATTTTTTTGTTTCCTTGACTTAACCCTAATAGCACCCTTTTAATTTATTTTATTTTTTTGTACCTCGTTTCTCTCAGTAATTTAAAGTATGCTTTTAAACGCCACGAATAAAGCCTGGGAGGAGAGATCACCAAAAGAGGAGTTGTGCCTGGACCTCAGTATACATGGACTCCCGTATACATGGGCATGTATGTATAGGGTATATATAGGAAATTAAGTCTTAGCAATTTCGTGCAATGCAAAGCACAAGCAGTAAATATTTTTAATAATATTAATATTTAGTACAGGTACATTGTCTTGTCCCTACGATTTTCATTATTGAGAAGTAACAGCAGGAGCTTTCTGGAAAGCTCTCCCAGCCATAGGAAGCCAGCTATTATCCCATTGATTTATGAGTCGGTTGGTTCAAGAAATAAGAGGCCTGGTACTCCTCCAGGGGTAGTAGTCACGCCAACCAACGGTGAAAACAATACTCCTAATCATCATGATGTTTTATTTGGTAGTATATGCACCCCATTGGTATTATTCATTGCATATTTTCTGGTTAAGTATTTCCTTTATTGGTGCAATCGCGTTAAAAAATCTAGAATAGAAAAAATATATATACTTAATGAAATAAACACACTTGCAGGAAACTCACAATGTATTAACTGGTACATAATAGAGGTTGAAGAAAATATTTCAACCCTCGCACCAGGTGATTAAATTAACTGCATTTTGTACGATGTAGTGAATGATGATAAGCAGTCAATGAATAATATATTAAAGTTGATTTTTTTTTATAGGTACGTATCATACGTTAAAATGAAAATTGAGTAAAATACTCAATATGATTAAAGCTGAGCTACCAAAATAGGGCCCATTTCAGATTCAAAAAATGCCACATCGTTGGGTTATTTAGGTTAATAATTTCGTAGATTATTAAATAAATATCCTAGACAATTGGTAACTTGAATTATTGCTATATTAGCACAGCTCAAGAAAGTACTAGTACACAAAATAAAGTAGATAAAAGGATAAGATTTCTGTTTTCTGTGTGTTTTACTAAAGTAAATTAAGTTTTATAAAAAGAGGTGATGCATCACCCAGAATAGGTGTGCCAGATGCTTAATTTAATAAGAAACAAAAAGAAATAAATAAATCATGCAAGATATAAGTAATTTTCTAAAATGAAATTAATATGTCGTTCCACGTAAAAGGAACATCAATTTTTTCTCCTGTGAGTAGTGATTAATTTATTTAAACCAACAATAGAAAGACTTGTTTCAAGGAACAGGGAGAGACAAATATAAGTTTCATACATTTTACTTTTCGAAAATATAAGTGTTAATATGAAAACGAAGAGGGACAAATAGACAAAATAACTTATAACCTAATGTTAAGAATTAGGGACATAATTGTACTAATTGCATGCATTATATCATGTCTAATAAAAACATCAAGGGATGTTAGTTTATTGATTAAAACATTGTTTTTTGTTGTTAAAAACAGAAGATTCTATAATAATTAGGAAATATTTCTTTTAAGTCGATAATTACGAGATGAAATTGTACTTATAGATTTTAAATAGTTTATCATTTTCTTTTACTTACCAAAGCCTTATTGTCTTTTTCATGTGAATTACTCCAAGGCACGCGGAGCACTGACCAGAGCCAAACATCACCACACAACAAATCGACCTAGGAAGGGCCTCACAAACCCATAATAGTGATCATAATGCTGTCATAGATACCGAAGCCCAATGGTTAAAATGGAGTTCCGATGTACACACGGAGGGCGAGCCAGTTTCCAGTAAATTCAGTACGAGCTTCGCTCTCTGTTAGGCAACTGTAAGCCCAATGGTTAAAATGGAGTTCCGATGTACACACGGAGGACGAGCCAGTTTCCAGTAAATTCAGTACGAGCTTCGCTCTCTGTTAGGCAACTGTAAAGGGACAAAATTCTTGGCCATTTTCCTAAATTTGCACATTCTGCAAATAAATTTCGCCATATTTTCCTACGTCCTTGTCTAACAGGAGCACATTTCACTCGAGATGGAGTGGAACCAAATTTTAATCGAGAAGCAAAATTGTCACCTATTGAAAAGTTTACCCTGGTCTTCGTAAACGTTACCTAGAAAACAGGTGATAAAGCTTTATACAATTGTTAGCTACTCACTTGAAGCAAACCAAGTAAATAAGTACTCACCTACTTACCAGACCAAAACTTCACCGAGGGCTCCCAGTTACAAGCAACACAAAAAGTACTTGGCATGATAATCTCCATTGGACGTGGCTTACACTTATTACACAAGTAATATTTCCATCCAAGGGATCAAACGAAAAACCGCGTTGCTTATTCAGCATTATTTTAAGAAGAGTTGTGATTGTACTAAATGCAAATAGTGCTAAATTAAATGACAAATGACATATGACATTCCCTTGTGTGCCAACTTCAAGTAAGAAACAAAACTCTTCCGACTGAGAATTGCCAATCGCAACGTAGGAGAACCGAAAGTAACTAGATCAACAAATTGCTATTTGGTGGTGTGCGGTTAAACGCAGGACCGGACTCAGGCGAAATCAGTGTTTCAAAACGTGTGCCAAAAAACTATAATTTATTTACATGAACTTACTCTGTGTTTGTTGTAGAAAGTGTACTAATGTGTATATTTATTTATTTGTCTTTTTGTATTGTTTTGTATTGATATTTTTATTATTTTTTTCTTTTTTTACTAAATGTATATACAATGTATTTTTTTCTTGTTTGTTTTAAAATCTGGAGTCCAGCTTTGTCAGGTGGGGGAAATGTGCCACGAGGACCGTGAAATTTTCAAAATTACTTATTGGCATGTTCTCTGTAGGTAGGCTTAATTGATTCCTAAATCTAATAAAATAATTTTCGTATCTTTCCCAAATTAATTTTATGTATTTTATTTAACTTATAGCATGTTACAATATTTAAAGGAAGCTTAGTGTCATATTTCAAACACATAATAATTAATAGAGTTCACTTAACTATAAATTATATTCTACCTATATGGAATATGCCGACTAAGCAAGTAGCATTTATATAAATACGCGAATCATTTAATGATGGTCAGTCCATTGGCGTCCAGGCACATCTCCTCTACACCTCTACTAGGATGATTTGGTAAGAACACTTTTATTATATGTATTATTTTTTATCAATTTTATTATGTCTTATTTTTAATTATTTTATTTGCCAGTTCCATTTTATTTATCTTTGATTTTTACGATGATTTAGTGTGTTAAATAAATATATGTAAAAGTTATAATAATTTATTTATTAAAATAGCAACCTCTTCTCCCCAGGCTCCCCCAGGTCGTGGCAGTATTTGCGGAAAATATTTCACTAATTCAAACATACCATATGTAAATGGCTGCAACGTTTTTATAGAGATAAAACTTGCATATGTTTCACAGTGATAAATTTGGATGCTGTGTTTGGAAAAGCAGATGCTACTGTGTTGAATACTAATAACGACATTTTTTGGCAGACGATAACTTTTTACAATACATTGGTAAAAAGAACCAATTATAGATAGTAGAGTAAGTTCTCATTGTATAATATTTGCGTATCGAAACATATTCTTTATAGGATTTTGCAAACAGCTGAAAAAATAACTATCTGTAACTAAAACAAAAACTATGTGTAAAAATATTTAATGAAATTCTTACGATAACCTGAATTCTGGTTATGCTAGCAAATTAAAATCCTAAAATTAAAAAATGTCTAATTGAGAGCAAATGAGAAAATTTTTAACCGAATCTTCATGGTCGTAGGAGGTTAGGTAGATACTAGTTTAATCTGCATGGCCGTAGGGGACTGTGCGGATGCTATTGTTGGAATGAGAATTGTCAAATAAGAAATTAGACAAATTCATTTTAGGATTTTAATTTGCTAGCATAACCAGAATTCAGGTTATCGTAAGAATGCAAAGATTTCATTAATATTTTTACACATAGTTTTTCTTTTAGTTATAAATTGTTATTTTTTCTGCTGTTTGCAAAATCCTATAAAGAATATGTTCAATACAAGTATAAGCAAACAAATAATAATTAATTTTTAAACATGCATAGAGTATATAGGCTCCAATACTAGTTAGCTAATATATAGGTGAAGTTCTGTTGTCTTTATTAGTCAATGTCAAATATAATTATTTCACACTTATTCATAGAAATTGTCTTGATTTTGCATGAAACATCTTTATGAGTGGCTTTATGTCTTTCTGATGAGCTCCAGAATAATGGCGAAAAACGTTTCAAAGGCTAAGCATTTCCAAGAAACAGAATGATAGATTTCCTGAAAATGTAATCCATTAGAATGAACATTTTTTGAGACAGTGTAGATAAATAAATTCATTTTAGGCCTTTGTTCTCATTTTTAACTGAATCTTCATGATCGTATGGGGGTTATGTAGATACTAGTTTAATCTGTATGGCCGTAGGGAACTGCGTGGATGTTAGTGTTAGAATGAGAATTGTCAAATAAGAAATTAGACAAATTTAATTTAGGATTTTAAATTGCTAGCAACAAGAATTTAGGTTATCGTAAGAATGCAAAGATTTCAATAATATTTTTACACATGGTTTTTCTTTTAATTAGAGATAGTTATTTTTTCTGCTGTTTGCAAAATTTTATAAAGAATATTTTTCAATACAATTATAAGTAAACAAATAACAATAACAAAACAGTTAATTGTTAGATAAGTATTTATCTCGGTACATTTCTGTCATGTAAAATCGAACGAAAAATCTATACAGAAATAATTTTATAAGCTTTGATTTGCGGATTTCGCATAACGCAACATTCTTGAAATGCTTTAAAGAGATCTATTTGCTAAATAAAAAAAATAAGTAAATACTTTAAGTAGGTAAACCTTTCGAATAATTATTTGCTTCACTTTTAAGAATATCCACTTAAAATTTCAGCAATTGAAGATTTTCTCCGAATCAAAAATCTAATTGGAATTCGCTACAAATCTTTTGCTATATTCAAGAAAATAAAGCGAGGGTGGCTTGAGTAAAAACTATTGACCAAGAATAATAGGGTTTTATTCTAGAATTATGTCTTGATTGAGATTTCAATACCAAATTAAATCTCTACTATCTTTATTCTTTTATTCAAACTGATTCTTATAAAGTGAACAAGAACACCACCGATTACAAGATTTGTAACAAAGATGTAGTGTACGTAATTGTTTGCAATAAATTTAGAAAAGGGGTGGAAACAGGTAAGAGTACAAATTGCATTTGGGACATTACGAAGTAGTAGCTTTCCGCACACATATAATATATCGTGTAGTGAAACAAATTCCGCAATTTCAGGGGATAAAGTTGTAAGTTTAACCTGAGCAATTGTGTCGGGAGATTTTGTTGAATGCTCTCTTTATACTCTTAGCTCTCTATAGATAAACAGTATACACATCTACACTAAATGTAGCATTACGTGTGTGCATTTTTAAATAATTTTAATTATTTTAATTAGTTTTTAACATTATGTAATATTAAGTATATTCTAATACTGATATAGGAAATAAAAACAAAGATGTGATGTAGCTTAGTTCTTATACAGGATGTAATTTGTTTCATGTTATTAAAAGAACTCACCTAGGTCAACAAATTGAACAGTGTCTTGTAACGTTCCTCAAAGTCGATTTGTAGTATGCCTGGGGTAAAAAAGGGGTAATTTTACAAATTTTGAATACCATTTGAGTTAGCAACGGATTCTTATAGGAAAAATTCCGCTGAATAAGATTTTCTTATGAAAATGTTTCCTAAACCCCAAGCTTCAAGGTCAAATAATTGTTTAAACAAAATTGTTTTTGTTTTTATTTAATAAAATAAAAACGGTTTGACGGATCCGAAAATATCTTGATTCAATCGAAAGATATTTTCAATGCGCGCCGTTTAGCGCCAGGCACAACTCATTTTGGCAACCCGTTCATTTGTTATAGCCAAAATAAATTTCATAATTAACAATTACTCCGAAACTAATGAGGTCAGGATATTGTTTTTTTCAAAATATATGCCTATTATACCAAAGAATATTCCTTTTTTTTGGCCCGACATCTTAAATACTTTTTGATTGTTTAAACAATTGGCATAATTTGTTAATTTGCAAATAACTTTCTTTTTCGAAAATTTGATCGACTTCAAACCAACTTTAAAGGATAAATATTGATGTCGGGCATAACTCCCATAGAAGTCTGCACGAATGCAACTTTTTGCTTTTGTTTATTTAAAGTTTAATTAATTTTGCAATTTACCAAATGGAATATCTCAGCTCGGGATAAGCGTATCGAAATGGGATTTTGTGCATATGAAAGTTCTTGCAAAAAGAGAAAGACCTTGTCGGATAACCGGAACTAGGAATAAAAGTGACATTGCGAAGAGGCTCTAATTTGTTCATTAACAACTTTTTGGACAGGCGGTTTGGTGCAAATGAAAGCTAACTAGTTTGAAAATAGTAAGATTTGACGCGCAATGGGGTGGCGGGTTCGATCCTCGGTGTGGGCAAATGGTTGATGAAAAAACTTGTTAGCTTTCATTTGCACCGAACCTCCTTTCCAAGAAGTGGTTAATAAACAAATTAGAGTCTCTCAGGCAATGCCACTTTTACTTCCGGTTCAGGTTTTCCGATCAAGGTCTTTCTAGGCTCGAAATTTTCCTTTTTGCAAGCACTTTCATATGCACAAAGCCCCATTTTGATACGCTTACCCAGAGCCAAGTCACAAGTCTATTGCAGCCTGAGAACCACTAGACATTTTTGTATACCGGAGACTCTGTATAATTTCACGCTAGGTTTGTAGATACATATGTACATACATATGGCTAGGTATATACTACGGTTTGCAAAACTGTGATCTGGTCTACCTTTTCCCTTTATTAAATGTTGACGTAAATGCCAATAATTGCCACAGTGTAGACAAAAAGCGCTTTTGAAATCTTTCACAATTTCGGCGACGTCGTATAATTAAAGGAGATAAAAGCACATAAGTAAAATACATAAAAGTACCTCCTCCGTACACTGGAATTTAATGTTGACACTCGGTCGGAGTCGGCAGGCGCTCCCTGTATTTATGCATTTAAATTATTTCAAAATCAATAAGTCAGTAAAGAGAGAGGATATAGAAGTTCCCATCAAATTATTAACACTTATGATTTAACATTTTAATCAGTAAAGGTGTAGTTGTTAGAAACCATTGCGTGACTTCAAGATTGCAGTAACGGAGTTTAATTTGCTTGTTCTCTATTCGAGCTTAACTATATTTGATTGACATTCTCGATCTAACGGCAAACATGGTTCTATTGAACTTGCATTCGAGTTTGCAGTAATTTTGATCAAAGCCTCTGCAGTTCGCCGAAGAACATTCTGCGTACATATTTGCTAGTAAAAATAAAACAGAGTTGGTTACAAACTTATCGGTGTTTTTTTGAATAATATTTAAAAACGATTAATGTGACTCATTAAAAAAATGCAACATTTTTTACACTACTGCTGGGCAATGTACTGTTTCAATAGTGTCTCAGTAGGCTATAAACGACGTAATAACTTTTTTAGGCAAAAAGTAAATCAATTTTGTTGACTACATAATAGAAACAAATTTGAATTTGATCTGAAAAAAACAGAGGAAGATACGAAGGTATGTAGGCGAGAAGTGGGACATATTTTATATACAAAACTGAATTGAACGGAGAAATACGGTAAATAGGGAAAGGACCATGGGTTTCATTTTGTGTCCCAACGAGAATGAGGCAAGATTGAAAAACATCTGGCACCTTAATTTCGCTATAAACCAGCGCTATAGTAAAAGCCCTGTCATTGCTGTAACTGTTTGCTTATAATTAACTTGATGTGAGATGAAACAGTTTATATTTACCGAATCATTTTAACGGTGGCCGCATGGGTAAAGGGTGATACAGACAGTGACCCTCAGAGAATATGAACCGCTCTGTTTTGTCACCAGACCAATTCGTATTTTCGAAAATGCAAATAGAGCAATTTACGTTTTTATTGCTTGGGACTGAATCGTAACATAAATTGCTTGAGGGTAGTATGTTTTCCATCAGTTTTTTTGTATTAGAAAAAATCATGGGACCGGAAATAAACAAATTATGTCTGATAGTATTTGGTATTAATCACCAGAGGTTGGATTTACCTATCGGATTCCAGGAATGGCTTTTACCGATATTATATGTTGTAAACACTTTCTGAAATATTCCCAACGCAACGCGACATACTAAATTAAATTAATGCCACGCCAATCTATGAGCTAAGTGCTCCTGACAAGGTTGTTTTTGTCAATTAGCAAGAGTCTCAGGGTCCTTTTTAGTTGGGGCATAAAATTAAAAAAAATAACTAAATATATATAGCAAAAATGATTTATATTGAACACACTCTGCTATATATCAGATTCGAGTAAATAAACAAAAAAAAAACTTAATTAGATAATGAAATAGATAGTCATAAAAGGCTTAATTTAAAGAAACATGTTTATACCAAATACATAAATATATAAAAGTATCACAGGTTTCTCCCCAAGTACATAGCTATGTCTTGTTTACAGTGTGTATTCTACTCTAATATTAATATTTAAATGAATTTAGTGAGGGTTAGTAATTTTATCGTGGACAAATATGTATGATATTAGCAATAACAGAATGCTTAACAATCGCACGCAACTGACTGACCTTATCTTATCTGCTATATGCCTTTTTTTAATGTTTAACTTCCTCGTGCGGTCTCTTACTCTACGGCGTCAAACTCGAGATGACACCGGGACGTTTCTAGGATAGAGTTACTCTGCGACGACGCCTGCCCCCAAATACGCTTCCCAGTACGAACTGCGAGTCCTGAGGTAACAGCTTACGACAATGCCGTCCACTAGCACACTCTGCTAGGCCCTTAGAAGCACGGTAGAATCAACATACCAGCACCATGCTACACCATAAAAGTAAACTCCGTACAAGAACCCTAAAATGCGTTATAACCCCTTAAGTAAGAGAAACAAATATCAAGGTGAAAGTTTGCTTACCTCTCTCGAGGGTAATTGCCAAATCACAAATAGAAAAATAGCACACGAACCCACTGTTGGTATGTGGACTGTGGTAGATTATCCTGTCGACTGCAAAATTATAAACAATTGGTCAGAAGATACCAAATTTTAAAGAAAAAGGTACTACTCACGTGCGAGGATAATGGGCACACACTAAATCCTTTTAAAAAGGCACGATTTTCATTACACTAAACGAAGACTTCAGCTTCTTCACCAAAACAATGAAAATCTCTAAAATCACTGTTGAAAAATGAATAGATCCCCGTAGGATAATTCTAAATTAAATTTTTCATAACAACAGAAAATGTCGACCCTTATCACTCGACAGCCGGAAACAGATACCTTCTAGAAGGATACCTTTTAAATTTTGACAGCACCCACCAATTAATTACTACCACACCAGAACAAATACTAACACAATATTAATCGAAGAAAATAGGCCAACATCGGGGAAGGGATGTGGGGTTTTACTTCCAAAAATTAACAAAACGGATATATAAGGTCTCGGCGCTAATAGTAATAAAAATACGCTATGTGGGGCATTTGGTTACATTGCTTCATGTTATCTATGAGGTAAGATATAAATTTTATAAGAATAACATTAAAGACAGCTTAGCGCGCGCGCCTATGACTCGCCTTGCTCGATAATTAATGTAATTTATATTGATTATAGAAAGATAACAGCCAATAACTCAAGTAATGTGTTTCACTGGTTGCTTAAATTGAGGGACAACATACAAAATATTTAACGTTCAAAGCGAACCGTGACATTAATTTAATTTTACAATGTTAATGCGTAACTTAGTTTTATCGAGAAATGAACTGTATTAAATAAAAATGAAATGCGTAATAGATTATTTTAAACTGCAGCAGATATACCTACTAGCTGTTTACCTGAAGTCCAATCTCAGGCGGGGAGGGGAGTAATTTAACAATTAACAAGATTACTCAGCAGTGTTGTTAATTGGCGGATAATAGTCCGATATGCGGACTTTTTTTCATGCTGCGGATATTTTTCGGATCCTAAGATATTTCGGATCTTTTCGGATCTTTTGATGACTTTGGCAACATGGCATATACAGGCAGACTTGAGAAGGAAAGCAACTTTCGCCTGCTGTTCTATCTAGTTAATTCTCTAATCTTTGGTAAGAGCACAGTTTAATAATATTATTAATTATTTCTCTACTCTGGTAAGAGTATTTTCACAGTAGAGGAATATACAGTAGATTCACTCCCTATCTACTCTATGTAGAAAAAATTAGACTAGGTTTCATTTTTTATGCTCTAGACCAGACTGAGTGCGCCAAGACCACGCGCACAGAGGGGAATGGCGCCAGTTTTAAAATCGAGTAGCGAACACCGGCGCGCGGCGTAGGTACCGAACTAAATGTCAAATTTGTTGGTTCAGGACGCGTTTTATTAACTGCGCATGTGCCTGACGTTCGAGGACGTCCTCGGACAGTCGACAGTAGTATTACCAATATTACTGTTTTTCCAGTAGAGCTACTGTGTTTTGATTTCTTTGTTTTGTGTATACCATATAGTAACCACCGAGGCAAATATTTAATTTTAAGGAATCACCCCCCCCGCTCTTCAAAATTCTGTCCGAGAAATATATTCAAGTGTATCCCCCCCTCACTCTCCGAATTTTTTTTAGAGATAGGATAGTTATGAATGCCACGGCCCTGTTTCCTACTGTTTTTTTTTTATTATCTACTGTTTCTTCGCCTAACGGAGTTGGCAACATTGTTGGACAGGGTATTTCTCAAAACCAGAAAAAACCTGAACAAACCTTATATATTTTTGTGTAGTAATGAAAAGAAAAGGCCCTAACTTGAGAGAAAAGCACAGTACTAGTTCCATTTTTTAATTTTTTGCTTAATTTCAGCGAGCGGATAATATTGGACAAGATCGGACTTTTTTCAAAGCACTGGCGGATATTTACGATCGTCGCGTCCAACAACACTGTTACTCAGTGTCTCTCTTACTGTAGATTTAGTCGGACGTAAGTACTAAAAATGTGAAGTGAAAATGCCGCATCGTAATGAGCCGACGCAGCTAGAGTAAATTTTTGGATTCGTGATATTGCTGATTTACAATTTGATGGTAGGGAACTGTATCGCACTAGATGTGACAAAGCTATTTCGTGGTCATGCAAAACAAATATTAATTCACATGTTTTTTCGGAAAACGATAAACTAGTTGGCTTTACTTACAGTGACATGCAAAGTAATTTTAATTTAGATTTAGTGGAAGTTATGATAGGATGTAACATATCGTGGTCGAAACAATATTAATATGCATTCGGAGTATAGACCATGAAAAAATATTTATTTACGTAGTGCGAAAATATCAGTCAGAAAATTTCTTCCGAGTTTAATGGGAAGTACATCTGGCTTAGCGTGGACGAAACAATCAATGCTTGAGTATTCAAAGTAGAGAATCTTTTAGTAGGTGCATTGGACGAAAATTGCTCAATGAGCGGACACTTGATCGCCTCTAACATTTTAAAAGCTACAAATTCTCGCACTATAGGGAATGCTGTAAATTCAAGTTTACAAGGTTTTTGCGGTGACGAATATGCAGAAAATAAGGACATATTCTTATCATTTATTACCGATGAAGTGAATTATATGAAAACTGCTGGAAGAATGTTGCAGGAAACATATACTGCATGTAACATGTTTAGCACATGGGCTTCATAGGATACCTGAAACTATTAAAAGGTGCTATATATAAAGACAATTCCAGACTGTTTTTAAAAAATCCCGGATTTGTTACGATGACAGGTGTAATAGACGTGTTAAACGGCAAAGAAGTAGACCTTGCTAAATCGGGCATAAATGTGGTGTCTGCGGAAATTTTGGTATTTTAAGTATGCCCTATTTTCATCTGTCCACGTCGGGTGGTCCTTCTCGCAATATAAATGGACTTTCAATATACTTGTGTGTATTAATTCAGTGTTAAGTACGTCCCCTTATACCTCCAGTTCTCTTCGAGTGAGTGCTTATAATAAGTTGGCTTTATCAACATTGGATAATATGGAATTCGCAAAAAAAATACAAGGTAAGATATTGTTTCACACACGCATGCAAATCTTTAGACTCTGACACATAGCCACCTAAAGCCAATCCTGATTTTATCACAGATCCGATAGATAATTCCGACCTATGCTAATCACCGATGAAATGTCTAATAAAAAAAATCGGCAGCTACTGGAAGCGGCTGGAACCTCCCCACCCGGTGGTTGAAATTAGTGATGGGTTGCTAAGCAGTCTGCTACTTTTTAACTGTAATTTGATTCGCAGCAGTAGCAAATGCTACGAGCTCTGATAGTCAATTCAAATCAGCCGTCGTACATGCCTTTAAATCAAATATATTATTGTAATATGATCCACCTATGTTTATCTAATTTACGACGTCGCCATAACAGCAATAGATTTATTTATATTTCATTTAAAACTAGTGACCAATCCTCAAACTCTGAATAATTATAAACACCTAATATATGATGATATTTAATCATGTAACATTTTCCGCAATTATTAATAAAGTTTATAATGAAAAAAGAAAGAAAAAAAACAGCACTGTGTTGGGATCGAACCGTCGATCTCTTGATTTGTAAGTTGACGCTTTAGCCCACTGAGCCACTTATGACGTAATTTTACATATGTAGATATTATATAGACATTGAATTTTGTTTGTTCTCTATACAATAATTTGTATAAAAAACTGTAGGTATATAAAAAAAAGGTGCAAGTGTGATATATCGTTGAAATCGGAATTTTAACTGCTTTGCAATGGTTAGATTACAAATTGTAAGTAATAATAAAATAAACAAGTTGTTGTGCTAAAATGGCACTAAACGTAATCCGATCTCAACCAAAACCTTTTCAGATCTTCTAGAGCACTAAAGAAACCATCATGCAAAGTTTCATCCAAATCCGTCCAGTAGTTTCGCCGCTATCGTGCTAACACACATACACACATACACACATACATACACACAGACATTTTTCAAAAACCACTTTTTTGGATTCCTGGGACCTCAAAACGTATAGATTTGACGTTATCTCAATTTTCGATTTTGGACCAATTTTAGTAACCTCCCACAATTTTATTGTGGGGAGGTTAATATATAAATATTTGTACTGAAATTCCTCATAGGGTCCTCCACTTAACATAAAACTTATCCTGTTTAATTTTTTTTTTTACTATAAACCTAGACCATGATTGCATTGTAAAAACATTTTGTTCGTGTTTGTACAGAGCGGCTACTTTAGAAGCTTCACTTCATTTCACTACTATTTTTGTCACCAATAAAAAGTTCGGGAACTATCGTAATATATTTGTCTCTCAAAATTCCGGTTTCGAAGAGAACAGACAATAGAACGTTAGAAAAAATATAACCGAAACATTGGAGACTGGAAATATTGATTTGATTTTAGTTAGCGAAACCAAAGATTTACTTAAAAACAACTACCTGTGGAATCACTACTTCCACATCCAGACTTCCCATCCAAGTCTCTATACACTGAAACATTTTGATACCATATTTGCACTCCAGTATGTGGTAA
Source organism: Stenurella melanura (assembly GCA_963583905.1). Lineage (NCBI taxonomy): Eukaryota > Metazoa > Arthropoda > Insecta > Coleoptera > Cerambycidae > Stenurella > Stenurella melanura. The sequence goes on along the minus strand of OY757309.1, from coordinate 78,883,841 downwards.
TAATTGCTCATAGAATTTTAATAACATGTTTGAAATGGTTTGCCGTGGTAATGGTGGACCAGATACCAAATATTTTCTTGACGGCTTTTGTTCTAATTCATACTTAATCACAGTCTTATTTTCTAGACTACTTTAACAATGGAGTGAGGATGTTAAAGATGGTGGTAAAGTTGGCAGATGTCACAAATAAAATTGAGATCTTGGTTCTAGCGTATTCGCAAAATCTGGACTCTTGCTAACTTGCATTACTTGTTTATCTCCAACTTTTCAAAGTAATTAGCTCACATTATAATCTAGTTCCAGATCTCGTTAAAATATGTGTGTGCCAAATTTCAAGTAAAAAATAAAAAAATGTATTTTGTTAATTCTTTAATAATGGTGTGGGGGTGGTGGTGGTGGGGGTGTCAGATGTCATAAAAAATTAAGTCTTGGCTTCTGGTATATATATATATACTAACTTCCAAATTTCTGAACTCCTACTAACTTGCTTTACTTATTTTTCCCTACTTATCCTTATTTACCCCCAACCCTTCAACGGAATCAGCTCAAAATATAATCTAGTTCAGATATCGTTTTAATACAAACGTGTACGAATTTTCAATTGAAGATCTCATTAATATTTTGTTAACCCGTTTATTAATGAAGTTTGTGGATATCGCAGATGTCAGTTAAACATTTTATTCTAATGGATACACTAAATTTCAAGTTTCTGCACCCTTACTGGTGTAAGTTCACAATATAATCTGGTTCCAGATCTCGTTTTAATATATACGTATACCAAACAAGTAAATTTCTTAAACCATTCCAGAGTACTAGTGCGCACAAAAAAAGAGTTACAGGTCGACATTCTTAATCGAACATGGCATTCTCAACAAAACAGGAAGAAATAAAAAAAATTGAAACATGCTAACGATTACTATACTCCACTAAGTGGATGTGAAAGTAATTAGGCGATAATGAAAATTTCAAATTAATCAAATACACGGTTCTCGAAGTATACTATACGGATTTTAATGAGCGGCCAGCGTCAAGTTTTTGCCATTAAGATAAATTTTTTGGTCGTACTTTTGTCGTACGATTTTTTTCATTGCTAACATTACAGAGTGTAGGGTAAAAGATGAACATAAAGTTGGCACCTAGAGTTAGCACCCCACATTCACACTAGGTCGGAAACGACAACGTAACGAGCGGCTGCGCCGCAGCTGGCGGGGATTATCTTGTTTCGAGGAGTAGAAGAGGACTGTCGGGGGTGAAAAGCGGCAGCTCGTTGCCGGATAGAATTTTCCGATGAAAAAAAATTTTCGGCTCTGAAATGCACATATAAAGATCTGTCGCGATTCGGGTTGTGGCTATCGTCATGATTCAGTGTAAACCAACCGCCCTCCAATTTTCAGCGCGGCAGCTCAATGCCAAGTCGAGTTTTCTGGGGGAAAGAGTTTTCCGACCGTGGAAGGGAAGGGCCAAGAGTTGCCACGATTTTCTCTCTGTGGATGCTTCTCTGTTACCCATGGATACCTTTTGGCTTATTTTTAGGGCGGCAGCTCAATGCCAATTCGAGCTTTCCGGAGGGAAAAAGAGTTTTCCGACCGTGGAAGGGAAGGGCCACGAGCTGCCGCGATCTTCTCTCTGTGGATGGTTTTCTTTTAACAATAGGTACCCTTTGACCCACTTTCAGCTCGGCAGATCAATGCCAAGTTGAGTTTTTCGGGGGAAAAAGAATTTTCCGAGCATGGAAGGGAAGGGCCACGAGCTGCCGCGATATTCTCTCTATGGATGCTTTTCTTTTAACAACAGGTACCCTTTGACCTATTTTCAGCGCGGCAGCTCAACGCCACGCCGAGTTTTCCGCGGAAAAAAGAGTTTTCCGACCGTGAAAGGGAAGGGCCACGAGCTGCCGCGAGTTCCTTTCTGTGGATACGTTTCTTTTAACAATAGGTACTTTTTGACCTATTTTCAGCGCGGCAGCTCAACGCCACGCCGAGTTTTCCGCGGAAAAAAGAGTTTTCCGACCGTGAAAGGGAAGGGCCACGAGCTGCCGCGAATTCCTGTCTGTGGATACGTTTCTTTTAACAATAGGTACTTTTTGACCTATTTTCAGCGCGGCAGGTCAATGCCAAGTCGAGTTTTCCGCGGGAAAGTGTTTTGCGACTGTGGTAGGGAAGGGCCAAGAGCTGCCGCGATTTTCTCTTTGTGGATGCTTTTCTCTTACCAACGGGAACCCTATGACCCACTTTCAGTGCGGCGGCAGCTCAATGACAAGTCGAGTTTTTCGCGGGAAAAAGAGTTTTCTGACCGTGGAAGGGAAGGGCCACGAGCTGCAGCGATTTTCCCTCTACGGATGCTTTTCTTTTAGCAACAGGTACCCTTTGACCTATTTTCAGCGCGGCAGCACAACGACAAGTCGAGTTTTCCGCGAAAAAAATAGTTGTCTGGGGGGAAAAAGAGTTTTCCGAGCATGGAAGGGAAGGGCCACGAGCTGCCGCGATTTTCTTTCTGTGGATGCTTTACTTTTAACAATAGGTACTTTTTGACCTATTTTCTGCGCGGCAGGTCAACCCAAGTACAGTTGTCCGCGGGAAAGAGTTTTCCGACTGTGGTAGAGAAGGACCAAGAGCTGCCGCGCTGAAAATAGGTCGAATGGTACCTATTGTTAAAAGAAAAGCATCCACAGAGAGAAAATCGCGGCAGCTCGTGGCTCTTCCCTCCACGGCCGGAAAACTCGACTTGGCGTTGAGCTGCCGCGCTGAAAAGGGGTCAAGGGATACCTACTGTTAAAGGAAAAGCATCCACAGAGAGAAAATCGCGCAGCTCTTGGCCCTTCCCTTCCACGGTCCTAAAACTCTTTTTCCCTCCGGAAGCTCGACTTGGCATTGAGCTGCCGCGATGAAAACAGAGGTAGCATCCACAGAGAGAAAATCGCGGCAGTTCTTGGCCCTTCCCTTCCACGGTCGGAAAACTCTTTTCCCCGGAAAACTCGACTTGGCATTGAGCTGTGCTCTGGAAATTGGAAGGCGGGAAGTTTACACTGAATCATGACGATTGCCACAACCCGAATCGCGGCAGCTCTTTGCATGCACATTTCAGAGCCGAAAATTTTTTTTACATCGAAAAATTCGATTCGGAAACGAGCTGCCGCTTTCCACCCCCGACAGGCCTCTTCTACTCCTTGAAACAAGTTAATCCCCACCAGCGGTGGCGCGGCCGCTCTTTACGTTGCCGTTTCAGACCTAGTGTGAATCCGGGATGCTAACTCTGGGTGCCAACTTTATGTTCATGAGTAAAAGAGGTATCAGAGATTTGTGAAATATGATTAGACAACGGCATGTAAAAAATTTAAGAGAATTTGCAGTTTTCCCCTACAATAGACAATAATCAGTAATTATTTTTGTTATATTCTGTATAACAACCACACTCTGTTTACAGTATTGTCACTTTTCTGTTTTCCCAAGAAAAATTTAAACCGTAATGAAAAATATGCCTTAAAGATACTAAAGGTAAATGGTAAAAGAAGAACTTCACAAACTTAACTTTTTATAAAACGAATCTGTTAACTGTATCATCAGTTCTGTGTAAACTTCAGCAAAATGTTTCATTTTAATATGAATATGTTTATATTTAATCGTGTTGCTAAAAAATAACCTCTAACTGATCCGTTAATATAATAGCGAGACGGCATTTCTCAGTAATATACTGGTTAATTGTATTATTTTGCGGATTTCTCGTTCGTCATTTAAAAGTAAAAATACATGTGGCCGAAAAAGAATAGAAAAACTAAAAATGTCAATGTTATATATATAGGTATGTATATATTTCTCGTTTAACTTAAAAAATACAGTTTGAAAGTAATAAACACTAATTTAATTAATCAAGTGATATACATACCAAATTAAACTTGGAACCCCCACCACTGTACTGAAGACAAAATTATAAATATCAAAAATACTTGTTAGATACTAAATAACGATAGGTCGAAAATTGATAACTGCATTAAAATAGCAACGGTTCATAATGTTTTTTTATCTCTGTATTTTAAATACTGTGTTTCTATCTTTACTATAAATGTTCACCTTCACGACACCAAAGTTACGTGACAAAACAGACAGAATAAATATTTCTTACATTTGGTAAATATTATTTTGCTTCTAAATCACAAAAGAAATACAAGAAGTCTCTATTTATTTGATAATTGATTTAAAATTGGATATGGTCTAAAATTTGATGAACATTTAATATTTTCTTGCATCAAAAGTTTCCTTTATTGACAAGTAATATAAGAAAATTACGAGAAATCAATATCTGATTGTCATTTTAGAATTATGTACAAAAGTATACTCGCTCTTTATACTTTGCTGCATTTTTTTCACATTTTTAAATAAATATTACAAGAACGATAATAAATGTATTAATAGGTAATACCTTGATACTTAAGACATTTTATATCAAAGAAACGGTTAAGGAAACATTAACAATATTATTGACTCACCCCGTATATGATGACTGAAATATAATATAATGCTGGAAATATATAAGAGTTACTGAATGCCCTTACCGTGAGCACCCATAAATGAACTAAAAAAAATTTAGTAACCGTAAATTTTTCACGTAGTAAATAGGAAAATTACACCGACCAAGTCATTTGCTAAAAGAGGATGATGACACATAGAATTTATATTTTTTATTAAAAATAAATTGCGCTCAAAGTTACTTTGTAGCATGGAAACGGTTCGTTTGCTTTTTAAAATGAAGGCAGAGAGTAATGCGGAATAATTTTATTATAAAAGTAATAAATGCAAAGATATGAAGCACTGAGGTATTATTATGTTAATCAGAAATATAATACGTATAATGAAAATTACTAAAATATAAGAAGTTCTTATAACTTAAATACTCTCTCTAGGTACCAGGAAAATATTCAAATTGTACGTTTTTAGGTCACTGCCAACATCAAAAAGGTTCGCGATTGTGTATCTGTTTGTTCAAAGTCTATGTAGTTTTAGAAAAAATGAATAATAATAAGAAACTAGATCTATTCTAAATAAAACTTGCAGTACCTTTCTTCATATCTTTTGTTTGAATTATTAACTGGAAATAAACATAACATAAACATACCTCACATAGTAGACAACCCCTAAACCCAAAACATAGACTCTCCGGAAGAGGGTTACATATTTGAAAAACGCAGACAACATCCATTACCTACCAACATGGCCGGTGTCGGAGTTGGAAACCGAACCCAGTACGCCACAATCAGTCTGACTCAGTGCGCTTGCCACTAAGACGCTTAGAAGGCTGAACTACCGTACAGAAATTAATTAAAGACAGTCGTGGAGGCTTGAGGTTTCGAGACACGCATAAACTGTCTCAAAACCTCAAGTAGACGAAAATATGTGTATACAGGGTGTCCCAGATTTAAACGGACATACTCTAGTGGAAGGTAGAGCACACTCAGCTAAGTTCAAAACACCCCTATACTTAATGTGAACCGTTTTTGATGATGTCATGTGTTAATCGCATCGTTTTATTAGTTATTTTTATTCGTGAAATAAATGGAATGTGCTTTATTTTGGACGAAAAAAACACTGAATGTCGAAACAAAAACAAGTACGGGGTATTTAGCTAAAATTAATAAAACAGTGATGTTAGCAACTGGATTGTGTTATTTGTAGAATGTCAAATTTAGTCTTTCAATACTTTCGAAAATTTATTGAAGAATAACCATAAAGGTGCCAGCAAATATTATGACATTATTTTATAAACTGGACCATAGGATTTTTAAAAGTTTACTAACATTTATCAAAAAATAATATACAGTGTGATGTTAACGACCCTAAAAACCATATTAAAAAATGAATTTTTTCAAAATCACTTAAGCTGTTCATTAATATAAAAGAGTATAATATGTATACCAAATTTTATCTAAATATGTGCAGTCATTTCAAAAATATGGTGGACTGAAGTTCTGGTCAAAAACTATAAAACACCCCTTATCTCACAAAACGGTTCACATTCAACGGTAAGTATAGGGGTGTTTTGAACTCAGCAGAGTGTGCTCTACCTTCTTCTAGAGTATGTCTGTTTAAATCTGGGACACCCTGTATACCAGACAACATTTTTTTTGCCCGACCCAACATATATTGACTATTAAAAAACTATTTCCGAAAATTTATTGGTACAAATACTTAGAGTTAAGGAAGTTTTTTTATGATTGATTTTTGAAATAAAAGGTGTCATCTTCAGTTTCTATATGGTTCCGACACTTGATCCTCCCCCCAAAGGATGTAAACTACTCCTGACTAAAATAAGATATTTTTTAAAAAGTATTGCTGATTTATTGTTTAAATGTACTGTATTTATGTTTTTGTACTCTCTTATTGCGAGTCCAATATGACGAATGAAAATTTTTCTTAAAGCAAGTGTTTTAAACATGCAAAATATTTGAGCATCTCGGTTATGGTGTGTATACAGTGTGTTCAACTAAGTCGGCACCATATAGGAAACTTTTTTATTCTTAGTTTTATGAAAAGAAGTTATTCTTGATGAGAACTTTGCATGGTCTAAAACCCACAATGAAATATTTAGATCTCAATTTTCTGCAATCGTATACGAGGTTTGTCGAAAAAGGCAACTTTTGTTCAAGAGTAAAGTAGCTTTATTTATTACAACATCGACAATCGTTATTAAGAAAAGTTGATCCCAAATGAAAACTACAGTCAGATATCCAATTATCTATCTACGATGAAAAAATTTACAGATTTCGCAATCCTTGCAATCATCGGGACATTGGAAATGATAACTCGGCTACACTGCTGTATTTCCACCTTAAATGAAAACTGGTAACTTGACCCCCTGTAATATATGCAACCCATATTACATTTGCGTATATAAGCCGTTGCATATACTATACTGTTTTATTTTTTTATATATTATTTATTTATTTATGATTTTAATTGAAATTTATTTTTATTTTAAATTTAAATTTTGTTGAGCGCCAGGTTTATTGCCAAACCGACTTTATTTTTTTTTATCTCTTTTTAAACAGTATAATTTATAACATGAGATTATTAACTCTTTCAGGGCCAAGAGTGGTTTCAATTGCTCAAAATGCACGTTTCTATCCTCCTCAGCAAACTGTAGGTTCCAATGAAAAACACAACCACTGATTTTTTTACAATTTTTTTTTAATATGCTAATCAATTTAAAGATGCAAATGAAATGTGACAAAAGAGTATAAAATTTGGATAATATTTAAACTTAAAACTAAAATAAAATTACAATTTGGCCTTTATTTAGTTGAAAAATAATCATATGCTTGATTTCAATTACCTAGGGTTTTATTTGTTTGGTTATTTAGTTGTTACCTTGAATCCTATCGATCGGTGCTCCTTATTCTTTTGCGTGCGCACGCTCCAGCTTTCAAACTGTCGACTTCCTTTATACCGCTGGCAGCACTGTTTTGACGGAGCTCTTGACGTTTCGATGAAATTCACTTTGTTTTAAATATCACTGGATTTATTATTAAATCTAGGTAAGTAATTACCAGATTATTTGCACTTCAAAATATGCGTTGCACAAAATAATACCTTTTAAATTACTTCTTCTTATTCGTAAACAAAACTTGTTGACATATTTGGTTATAGAAATTTTATTTTAAATTATGATTTCTTTCAGGAACGGAACTATTACTTGTTCAGCATATATTAATCCACTTGGATATCAAATATTTTAAATTTTATCTTCAACCTGGTTTATTTATTAATGTGAGTATGCTGGTTTCATTATTTATTTTGATTTTTAAAAAGTGAGGTTATTTTTTTCTTTGAATTTTTGCGTCCTCACGCTCTCGATGCTCTCAACATACTAAATTTGAATTTGTGGAATTCTATTGGCCCACACAAGCCTAATTTGACATTTATATTACAAAACAGAACACTTGATTTCTGTCATTTTATTATGAAAAACTTTATTTTAATATAATTCTTTTTGTAGATTGAGAATGATAAAACTGATTTCATATTCATTTACTAGAGCTTATTCTGCGTTTTCTGATATGCCATACTATATGTTTTTGTCAATATTTAAAATGCTTCTATTACTATCTTATACTAATATAACTATTATGTAAATTGATTAGCAATCCTCTCTGAACAATTCTATACTAATAACACTTATCCTACTATATTTTATATCAAAATAATGACCAAAGTATTTTTTGCCTTTTTAGGGTACCGCAAACTGTCATTGGTGTTCTTGATTGGCTTACAACTTATCTACCTTGATGAAATTTTAACATAAAACTTATGAAAACTATTGGGAAAAGTTCCCTTCAACACCATGTCTGGGTTTTATCAACATAAATTTTCTCTTTTGTGAGATACAGTCTGAAATATGTAAGGTTATGCACCCTTATTTTAATTAATGGATCTTGAGACCTCTAATAGTCCAAGTATTCTAGAACTTTCACGTTCTTTAGTGAAATATAGTAAGTATCTACCATATTCATTACTTTTAAGTCAATACGATGTGAAATTCTACAGTTTTTATCACTTTTCACTTCTGCGGTGGAGTCTACCGTTCTTACTAATAATGTTTCTGTATCCATGATTTTGGATATGCGTTTATCAAGTCTTTTAGTGCTTATAGCTCACTCATGAGTACTTATTGAAAATTTCACTACAAATAATGTTTTTATTTCACATTTAAATAGATTTTTGTTAATTTTCTTCTATATTTCCCACTACTATGCTGCTTATGTTGACCATGGGTCAAGTCCTTACTTATATCTACATGTTATAGTTCATGGTGACGTAACTTAATAGATATTAAACCATTTTTAACGTCCTGTACATATTATGTTATATAAAATATTCGGGTATGATACATTTAAATATTATTCTTGGTCATTTGACCTTTTACGTTTCGTTTACAATAATTTAATACTTTTGGTTGTGTTTCATTAGAACTTAGGTTTGTTATCCTATTTAAAATATCATGCTGTTATTGCTCAAAGATTTCAGTAATGTTTTACATCTAACGCATAGGTTTTTATAATTTAATTTGGCCATTTTGTAGTGGATTTTTCAGTTTTCTCTGTGAAATCAAATTTTTAACAATCTGTACAATTCCTTGGGATGTGACTACCTTGTTGTCACAACAATACACAGTCTCACTCGACCGCGACACCGCTTTATTTCCACCTTAAATAAAAACTGGTAACTTAACCCCCTGTGATATATGCAACCCATATTAAATTTGCGTATATCAGCCGTTTCATGCGATAGTCTCAGTCGACCGCGACACCGCTGTCTTGTGACCTTGAACAAAAACTGGTAACTCTACCCCATATACGAAAACATAAACATTTCCAATGTTAAAGCAGATTTTGTTATTTTTACAAACTCTTCTCTACAATTAGCATTGATAATTTATGTCTACAGATCGACATTTAATCTAGGATGCAGTGACAAACCAATGAATTTTTGATAGGAAACATCAAAACGCTAGTTAGAATTTGTAAAATACAAGAAATGGCAGCTGTATTAACTTCTGAGGAGAAAGCTGAAATAGTTTGGATTGTGGAAGATTATTATAAAACTCATCGAGAGGCAGCAGTTATTTTTAACAACAGACATCCGAATAGAAATATTCAACCTTCAACAGTTACGGGAATTGTAACTAAATTTAAGACTTCTGGAAGTGTTCATAATAATTTTAATAAAACACGCCGGAAGTGGGTTGCAGATGATAACACGGAATTACAAGTAATGCTGTCTGTCGAAGAACATCTAAAAAATGTCATTGCGAAAAAGAATGTCTTTAATACAAACTAATGTACTTAATGGTACAATGGCAAATATTTCAAAAAGAAATAAATATCACGCATACAAACCGCAGTTTGTTCATACCTTGAAAGAAACTGATTATGATAGACGGTTTTATTTTTGCTCTTTAATACAAGGAAAGTTAGAAGAGGATCCGTTTTTATTAAGACATATATTTTTTTCTGATGAGGGGACATTCTCTTCAAATTGAACTGTCCGTTCACAAAATTGTCGCTCTTGGTGTGACAGTAATCCCCATTTTACAATCAAGACTCGTGACCAATATTCCTTTAAGATAAACGTGTGGAGTGGCATCTACAAGAATAAAATAATAGCACCATTTTTTTCGACAAACTATGAATGCTGAACGCTATCTATATCTTTTACAAAACGAATTGAACGACTTTATAGGCGAACTGTTCTTACAAAACCGTCAACGTATATGGTTTCAACATGACGGTGCTACATGCCACAGTACAGTACCTGTTACGGATTACTTTGAAACTATTTTCAATGACAAATTGATACATAGATATTCCTAGTTTTTTGGCTGGCTGAATCTCCAGACTTATCCCTTCTGGATTATTTCTTATGGGGCTACTTAAACCAAAGGATTTGCCACTAAGGACTTTTCAAGATATTGATAATTTGAATAGGATCATTTCAGAAGCTTACCAAGAAATTACTCCAAGTATGATAAAGGATGTATTACGGGAATTTGATAAACGAACCATTAAATGTTTAGAAAGAGATGGTAGATATGTTGAGGCTTAAGCGAATTGAAGCAGAATACAAATTATTTCATTTCCAATAATGTTATGAATGTTACTTTTTAGTTAACTTGTTTTCTTCTGTTTAACTTTTCATTTGCAAAATAAATTATTATGATATGCATGCATTAATTATTCAAATTTAATAGCAAATTGTTACACAACTTACCAATGAACCAATAGGTTATCACGTTTTCAATACAATAAATGTTTAATGATTTGCAAAATTAAATTATGTATATTTTTACCCAGAAATTATTAAAGATCATTTTCTCATGGTAGATGGATAATATTGGATATCTGACCGTAGTTTTCAATTAGGATTAACTTTTCTTAATAACGACTGTCGATGTTGTAATAAATAAAGGTACTTTACTCTTAAGAAAAATTTACATTTTTCGACAAACCTCGTATACGACTGCAAAAAATTGATACATAATTATTTAATTTTAGGTTTTAGGCCATGCAAAGCTTTTCATCAAGAATAACTTTTTTCATAAAACCAATAATAAAAAAATTTCCCATATGGTCCCAGGCAACAACAAATTGTTTAGTAAACGTTTATTTTACGTTATTTTGGTTGAAATATCGTTTTCGTTTATTTTTTATACGTATATGATAAACGTATCTTGAATCAACGTGTTATTAACGTATATAAACTACCAAATTTATTTGTAAAGATCTTATAATAGCATTAAACTTGTAAAATAGACGACTGTAGTCTTGTTTTAACTAAAATATTAATTGATTTTATAAACCTGTAATAATTCTTGAGAGTTTTACTACACATCTGTATATCTTTGGTAGGTTGTAAATGTATAATACACAGGTACAGTTAACGTATTTTCAACGTAGACCTCTGGATTAAATAAGACGTTAAGGTTTCGTAATCGCGTAAAACATACGGCAGTAGTCTTATTTTAAGTAAATAATTGATTTTATAAAGTTTATAATTTTTGAGTTTTACTCTACACATGTATATTGCCGGTATGTGGTAAATGTAATATGCACGAGTACAGTTAACGTCTTTTTAACGTTGACGTCTACACGACGCAGAAAGCGGTAAATTGAGCATCTCGTGCCGGTTAGCGCACGCGGAATGCATGACTTGCTTGCAAGAGAACAAAAAACACAACCTAACCTGACCTAAACTGACGACTCTGAGTTCCTAGTTCACCCAATAATTTTTTACAGCAGGAAATAATTAATATAAGACTAAAATCAATAGCTTTTAGCGGGGCAATGTAAACCAAACCCGGGAAGCATATAAGCTCTATTTACTGTCCTACGCATAGCAGTATTTGCGAATATTTCATTGGCCGTTTCATGAACTTTAAAAATCCATGCGTTTACTGTCTATTTATTCCGTGCTATAGTAGTAATTCTTAACTGGATGGTTGGCTCAATGCATGGCGTTCTCGCTTAGGTGCGAGAGGTCCTCGGTTCAACTCCTGTACACTCTGATCTTTTTTTTTTTTTTTTCGTGTACACGCTGAACTTTTTTTTTAACAATCGATGTATTTTTTCACAAATTTAGCTTTGATTTGACGGCAGAAATAATGTTTTCCTTCTTTTTCCTATAATGATTTCACTCTTTCATGTGATGGTTATGTATGCACCCGGGACCTTTGGGCAAAAGTCTAAAACCTTTACCAGTGCGCTACGGCCACCTTGTATGGATTGCCGACAACGGTTTATACAATTTTTTTTAAATTCACGAAGTCCGCATGCCCGAAGCAGCATGCTCAAGATACCTATTGTTTGATCCAGGAGGGTGTTACAAACTACGTGAGTATGCGCAGTGTAAAATCTCGTTCCAGCAACGAAAAATTCAGATATTTGTATAAATGTTTTACGTTCCAACAATACAGAGAACACCTCCGAACGAGTTTGGGAGCTTCAAAATTCTTCCAATATCTGAATTTTTTGTTGCTGTGACTATTTGACTGCACATATTCATGTAGATTGTAACACCTTGCTGGAATAAACCTAAAATTTGCCGCCAATTGTACGACGCGCGCTCGACAGCTGATTCAATAATATACACATTACACATACTTTATTCCTCCAAGTTTATGTGCATTGTGTATATAATAAAGCAGCTAGGGTGACCACAGAATTTTAGTAAGTATATAAAATCTCTGTTATATTCTAGCAGTATTATTGTGTTCTAAATAGTTACGAGGTAATAGGTGAGTATGAGTAATGTACTTATATTTTTAAATTTAAAATAACCGCCAGACTTCCATCGCGCCCTCTAACACACCTTAGTCAGTTACTCATAAATCTATTAACCCATACCTCCGATAGATGACCGGCATGAGAAAATAATGTCTGTCAAATTGGTGAATTTTAGTGTTCTCCAAACATCGTGTTTCGTGTTAGAAGATCCTGCCTGACATTCTTAATTGGTTTAAGTTAAATAACATACACGTTACAGTACCTTTGCAAACAGTAATTAAACTGATCAATTAGTGACGCTACTTGTGATCCGAAATTGGGAGTAAAATACAGATAAACATTGATCTGTGGAGTGAAACGCCGTATCGGCCATTGTTCGCGTCAATTTTTAGTTTCTGCATTTCTGTGTTTGTAGCGGTGAATGGCGGTAAACGATGGTATCTATCCTGTCTGGTCAGAATTATAGAAGTGATATTTAGAATTGAAATTATTGATTTGAATATGTGAGTACCAAAATATAATCGTAATATTTGTGCAGTTATAAAGCCAAATACAGTGATTTTTTAATACTTGCTTGCGCAGCTATCAGAAATAGAATGCCAAAAATTATTTCAAAAAGACATTTACGTCGAAAAATTGCAATTCAAACAAAGATCTCTCTAGACAACATATGTAGCGATAATAATTCCCTTGAAGTTACTTCCACACCTGTTCCGACAATCTCACGCTTTGATTCACACTTGAATAATTTGCCCCTAACCCTTCTTCCATCTCCAATACCAGAAAATGCTCAAGTAGATGTTGCTAGTGCCGATTTGTTATTAAATACTCCGTTGTTGCATTTTGAAAGTAAGTGTGTTAATAATAAGTTGAAAGATGTTCCTATTTTGTTAGATTGTCCACTTCAGGACAATACGTCACTTGAACATAGGAATTTTACGGAAAATTTAGCAAATTGGGCTAACACCAATTCATTGACAAAAAAAGCTTTAAATGAATTAATTGCCCTAATAAAACCAAAGTATCCTTTTTTAAAAAAAGATGCACGAACTATTCTTAAAACCCCGAGAAAGGTAAAAACAACAAAACTCTTGAATGGCGAAATTGTATACTTTGGAATAAAACGACAGTTAAAATCAATATTAGCTTCAGAAAACTTAGAAACTCTAGAACAGATTTCTTTACAATTTAATATAGATGGCATACCTATGTTTAATAACAGTTTTATAGAATTTTGGCCAATTTTAGCGCGTAGTAATTCCCTCGAGAACAAAAAACCATTTGTAGTGGCAATTTTTTGTGGGCAGGGTAAGCCGTCGCCCCTTTCACAGTATCTAAGTCGTTTTATTGACGAATTTGTAATATTACAACAGAAAGGAATTCGATATGGTACTAGACATTTTAATGTTGTTTGTGAGGTATTCTGTTGTGATGCACCCGCTAGGGCGTACATTAAACAAATTAAGGGGCATAACAGTAAACATGGATGTGAAAGATGCGATGTAATTAGTTTATATTCATCACTTGAGAAAAGGAGATTTTATCCTGTTAATGTGGGAATAAGTAATATGAGAAAAAATGAGGATTTCACCGGGGACATAAGTGGCAATAGCCAAATTAAAGAAAAATCTCCTTTGCTCCAACTTGGCGTAGGATTAGTTTCACAGTTTAGCCTAGACCCTATGCATCTTATTTATCTGGGGATTGTAAAAAAAATGGTGGTTAACTATTGGCTAGATGGAAAACGTCGGTTTAAAATTTCTAGGTTAGGTTTGGGAAATATCAATAATAAGTTAAGTCTAATTCGCAAATATATTCCATCCGAATTTGGCAGAAAAATCAGAATTCTACAACAGTCACGAAGATGGAAGGCTGTAGAATTTAGATTTTTTTAACTCTATTGTGGTATAGTAGTACTGTTAAATAATGTTAACAATAAAGTTTACAAACATTTTTTACTGTTACATGCAGCTATATTTATATTAAATAATAAAAATCTTATTGACCGTTACATCAATGTGGCAAATGAGGCTATAAAAATGTTTGTAAATAAAGGGCCAGAAGTTTACGACAAATTCTTTGTTTCTTATAATGTTCATTCACTCCTTCATATTTGTGACGATATAAAATTGTACGGGCCTTTAGAAAATTTTAGTTGTTTTTCATTTGAAAGTTACCTAGGTAGCTTGAAGAGAAAAGTAATGGGGAAAAATTTACCACTGCAACAAATCCATAACAGAATAATAGAAGTATCAGAGACACATAACAACAAATGCAAAGCAATGTCACAGATTAGTATGGTTCCAAAATATGTTGATCCGAAAGGCGATGGTTATTTTTTTTGTAAAAAGTTAGTTACTTCCAAATTTACATTGTCTGTTGGACCACCTGACAATATGGTGGCTGTCGGAAATAAAATATTCTCTATTAAAACAATTTTCTTTATAAGCGGTACATACAAGTGTACTGGTTGTCCTTTTAAGTTCCGAAACGATTTTTATACTTTTCCGCTACAATCTTCAAAATTAGGTATATTTTACGTAAAAGGTTTGGGGCAACCAGACGTGTTTCTATTAAATGACATTACATTTAAATATGTGTCATTTCCGCACAAACAGGGTTTTGTAGTTGTCCCTATCGTCCATTTTCTTTAAAAAAATGAGCATTTTCTAGTCGGTACTGCCATGAGCTAAAAAATACTATTCTCTAATGTAAATTAATGTAAATACCTATGTCTCTATTTGTAGTGACCATTTTCGATCACCTGATTTTGACAATTGATTTGACACAGCCTGGAGGACACACAAACCTCATCCAATCGCAGAGGAATGCATATGAAAACAATTAGAGATTAGTTGCTAGCAGTAGCAATTTAAACCTGTTTTTAAAAAATAACAGCTTTTATCCATCTCTAGAAAACAAAACAATGAGTTGTGTGTCCTACCTATATGTGAATATGAATTTTGTCAATTAACTGACAATGTCACAAAAATTAAAGTTAGATATACACAACTAGATTTTAGAAGAAATACGTTATAAGACTTGTCCTATTTTTGCTCATGACTGTACATACGTTTCCCGATTTCCTTTTCAAATAATTTTATATTGTAGTAATATTGCATTTTAGTTGTTCTATGAGACCATCTCTCTACTTATAAACATATTTATTTGTCCTTCCAAATTTTATTATTCAAAATGTTTGCTGTCATCGAATTTGACAACAATAAAAAAGAATTGGCTGTTGTTCCTTTGGTTTGGCTAAGTGACGACAAAAAAAATTGTTTTTGGCCAAATGTTTTTGGACAATCGGCATTGGACAAGCTTATTGAGGACCTGACCCCACCAAAAAACAGCTGGCACACATATTCAGTCAAGAAGATTCATGACACTGGAGGTAAATTTTTCAAGAATAAAACTTGCATTGCATTGTTTTTTATTTTTATAATTTGTTTACAGAAACTTTCAGTTCAATGAATGAACGATTACAACTGAGAATAGAAGAAATGACAGCAACTACTTCTACCGAAAATGAATTTATATCAAAACAGTCAACTGAAGAAAACGCCGAGAGAGAGGATGAAGATCAAAATTGGAGTGATTCATCAGAAAATATTGAAAGAAATAAGGAAAACTGCAAGAGAAAGAAGAAGATATTAAAAGGAAAAAGCCCAAAGAAATTCAAGATTAACAGGTTCTTATATTTTATGTTTAGCTTATTTACCCTTACTAAGCTTTTTTCTTTTTCATGTATGATACAGGCAGAGAAATATGGTACGTAGTTCCAGCAGTGAGGACAGTGACTGGGCCTTACCTCCTGATCAAACAATGATTCCATCGAGTTCAAGGTTTGCTCATTCTGCCTCACAAATACAGGCACGATCCAGTCCTAAATCGTCCCCATCGTCCTCTTCGCTACTTGTCAGAACTGAAAGTCCTATCTTCAACCCTGCTCAATCAAAATCTAGTCCAGGATCGTCCCCGTCCCAACCCAGGACAGACACTCCTGTCTTCAACCGTAATGTTCAAGAAGTAAATCGACCGAAACCGACACCAGGGATCCTAAATATGTGCCATGATTTGACAGCAGTGAAGCTTACTTTAGAGCAACATTCTGTCATGTTGCAAGAAATATTGAATACTCTTCGAACGACAAGCATACAGTCCTTGACTAGACCTGTTGACACTCCCCAGTTTCCTATTGAGCACAAGAATGATTTCGCAGCATTCGAAACTTGGTTAACGGTGGAATCCAATTTTATGTACATGGTAAATTTTTTATTTAAAATATTAGTGCACTAATAATGCTAAACAAATTTTCAGAGGACTCGAGTAGCTGCCATCGGTGGTTCTAATGTAAGAAGTACTGCTATGAATATGTTAAAATTTTTGATGTCAAACAGAATGGGAATGAGGTTTAATTGGGCAGGATCGGCACCCAAAGATGGTACAAAAAAACGAAAGCAGGCATTCAAACTTACCAAAATGTACAACTTGCTAAATGGTAAGAGATTTCAAAAACCCTTTAATAAATTTACATGTTTAATTTTGTATCTAGAAGCTGTGAAACTGGCATTTTCGGGAAGAGAAAATGCTGACCTGTCAGATTACACCATAAGTAAAGCAATTCAAGACTGGTTGAAGTTATCCAAATCACGTTATGAACACAATTTGGCTCCAAAGGAACATCTAAATAACTAGTCTAATCGAATTGGGGTTTTGTCCAAAAATAAAAGATAAATTGTCTATTGTCGAGAATTATTAGATAAGCAATGTTAAATATCAGTTTAAAGTGTCAAGATTAGGAGAATGACGTATGTTTATTATTTTGGATCATATGTCAAACTGACAGTCATGTGTTTCTAATGCTCAATCTGATATTGATCTTTTTTTCATTTCATTTTTATTTCAAACATTCTTAGAAAAACAAAGATGCAAATAACCAAATACAAAAATTTTGCGTTTCGATTGCCCTCTAGTTTTTTTTAATTTAAAACTTTTACCAAAAAATGTTTTTAGCGACAATTTATTTTTGCACAAGTTTCTCTTTTTAATAATAATGTACGTTCTATGGTACATTTCGACACGATTCTCAAGCTAGAGTAAGGACACATAGACGATTTTATTTTCTTTTTTTTATTATTGTTTCATTGTCTGATCATTGTTCTGTTTACATTTTGCTAAATTAATATTCGATTGTAAAAGTTAATTTTTTATTTTAACAATATATGTGTTGTGTTACAGATGTATGGTTAATTTCCTTCTATCAATATTTTTTGTCTTATTGTTCACTTATACATTATATTGTAAAAGTTCCTTTTTGTTTTAATAATTTATAGACAGTAATAGCTGCACTTGTGCATTTTCCTTTCATTAAATTTTAATCGAAGTACACATAGATGATTTTATTTCCTTTTATCTGTTAGTGTTTCATTATCTGACATATTTTGTTTACATTTTGCTAAATTAATATACGATTGTAAAAGTTTATTTTTTATTTTATCAATATATGTGTGTTACAGATGTATAGTTTAATTTCCTTCTATCAACATTTCGCACTGTTGTCTTATTGTTCACTCATCAGTATATTGTAAAAGTTCCTTTTTGTTTTAATAATTTATATACATTATTAGCTGCACCGGTGCATTTTCCTGTCATTAAATTTTAATCCACACAGGTAGCTATAGCTCATGAGCTCAATATTGAGACTGACAGAGGTTAACATATTTTAAGATGTGCTTTTTTTAACGATCATTATTACGTTCAGATAGAACATCTGCTACCAAAAATTACTGAGCGTTATGTTTACAAAAAGCTGTTTCCAATATAGTAATGTCTATTGTCGAGATTTATTAGATCTACCAGTACAAAATAAAAAAGCCATAAGGTAAGTAAATGTAAATAATACGTCACATGTACTTTTCATATACATTATTAAAGACATACGTTTATTTGAAACGTAAAATATAGATAGGATAAGAATGTTTATAAATAGTTATATGGTATAATAAAATAAAACGTGTATGGTATACTAAAAAAAACGTATAAGGTATCCTAAAATAAAACGTTTATAATATACTAAAATAAAGCGTGTATGGTATACTAAAATAAAACGTATAAGGTATCCTAAAATAAAACGTTTATAATATACTAAAATAACGCGTGTATGGTATACTAAAATAAAACGTTGATAATATACTAAAATAAGACGTGCATGGTATACTAAAATACAACGTTTATCGTATACTGAAATAAAAGCTTTATGATATATTAAATTAAAACGTTTATTGGGCGGACATTCGAACAAATAATAAACGTTATGATAAATCAAATTTAAACGCATGGTATAAACTAAAAAAAAACGTTTATTATACTATTTGGTGTTGCCTGGGGTGCCAACTTAGTTGGACACACTGTAGATAGAAAATAGTATTTGTAATGTTTCTTTTTTTACTGGCTAATTATGGACACAAAATGGACGCCATTATTAAAAAACGTGAAACGTACATTGTTCCGGTCATAATTTTATAGATTTTATGCCACAAAAACAAAACAAAATGATATAAAATCTTGAATTTTGATCGTTAATGTTTTTTACGCATATACCAGTTTTTGAAATACTTGACATTTATAATCAATACTTTGTTTTATAAACGTTTGTACGCCATCATTATGCTTCCATACCTTCGAAATTACTAACCATACATAAATAAACAAAACATCAAAATCGTCTTTAGTTTATAAACTTTCCTAACGGCCTCTAGAATTTTTTCGCTAAACTTAAAGATTATCAGTTCAGATGGTTCCAATATAGAAATGTTTGTTTTAAGTATTTGCGACTATACTATAAAAAACGACATTTATTCCATGACAATTTTTCTAAATCCTAAAACCTCCAGCTAATGCACTATAATGAAACAAATTCTATTTTTTGATTTCTGTATATCATTATTTGCAAACTGTAGAGTGTGGCTCGGCAGTGCTCCAATATTAGTTTCATCAAGCTGTGGCAAGTACAAGATGAGCAAAAATCTAGGCCAGTCCAGGTCTACAGCGATGATTGGGGCAAAGAGCTCAAGCTCGACTCCCTAATCGTCCGAGACCGTCAACAGCAGTGAAGAATATTGGCGAATGTTGGCGTGGAAAATAGATTTTCGATTTTTGGCGGAGTCGCCGGTAATGCTTAACAATAGAGCACTAGCAGTGACGTCACAGTATTGCCAGCTGTCAGTTGCCTGGGTGGTAAATTCAGAAATTTGACATTTGAGTTGGGGTCAATTTTCGTTCAATATAAATTAAAGTGGAGGATTTCTTAACATCAGATAGAAGTAGTGATGTTTATAAATATATATTTTTTAAATCTACTGTGAGAGAAAATTGTATATATACTTTATTAGTGTTGTTTTTACCAGTGTAAAGTTTGGTGTCAAGAACGTTGACATCTTTGTGAACCCATAAATTAGTGAAAATAAAGGCTGTATTGGATTTTTTACATTTTTTGTATAATATCAAGACATATTTTAGTAAATGTTTAATTAATATAGGCTCAGTTACAGCTAGGCAGTGGCATAGGTTAAGTAGTATTATTTCACTAGGTTAAAAGTTATCAAAATACTCATTGATTTATGCCAATATATCAATCAAATATTAATGGTTTTATAAACCTATTGTAAAATCTACGTTTTTTGATGATTTAAAATATTTCCCTTCAACTTTTTATTGATTTATATCTTACTTTTGTTAGGCTCAAAAGTTTGTAACGAGTTTAAGTGTTTATCACATTAATAACAACAATCAGAGGTTTGTATAATGAAATGCAGGAGTAATAGTATATCTAATAAAAAGATAGGACTGTGAGATCATTTCAGTTTCCATTTAATTTAAATTGCGAGCAAATATGCAACATAATACGCTCCGAATACTTTATATAGCTATATACCTAGTTTGGTATCTGTTCTGACTCTTACAATTATAATTACAGAGGTTCAAAATATTGATAATGTACACAAATAAAATACCAGTGAAGGTAAGTGAGCTAAAACACAACAGAATTTAAAAAATAACACACTTTTAACAGCATCGTCTACCATCATTGAATGTTTCAAATTATACATATTATACATAATTATAAGGATAAGTATGAATAATAATAGTCTTATAGTTTAGATATAAATTTTATTTACAAGAAGGGTCACAATGGTTCATTAATTCAATGCTATATTATATTTTTGAAAAATCATCCAACGAAATCGTTTTAATCTCTCACTTTTAAATCATATAGATTGGCTCCATTAATACATTTCAGCTTAGAAATGTAATGAGGGGACTCCTAAAATGTAGAATATAAATAATATTATAATAAATTCACTGAAATTCACTTACCATATCGAAAATTAATAACTTTTGACAGGTACGCAAGATAACACGCCGGTTGAAAAACACAAATAAAACACTAAATTAAAGTCAAATCAATTAATCGCGAAATATATAATAGACGAAAAACACCCAAAATTGATGTGACACGAAAAAAACGTTTAAAAAAGCACTACAAATTCTTTAAAAACTCGAATTAATCAGAAAGCACACAAATGCAAAACTAGGTTATTACCACCCAGGCAACTTTGGCGGCCATGTTGTGACGTCAGCTGATACTGCTCTATTATAGTGGATCTGAAATTAGAATGCAGTGCTTGTAAAGATAGGGTACATGTAACCTTGTCTCTGATTGGTAAATTTGCAAGCCAAGTTTATGCAGGGAAATCTTACTAAATTAGAACAGATTTCCTGCCAGGTCATGGAAGTACGTTGTTATTGAAGTATTTAAGTAATATTAATAAAACAGTGATGTTATTTTTAGAATACCTATTTTTATATTTATCATATAAAATTGAACCAAGTTTTAATGCAAAAATTGTATACAAGTTGTACTAATTTAAAACTAGTATAACTATTATATCTTCTATGTGTAAAAAATTATCATATCTTTATTTAATACTCTATGCAAAGAGTAATATATCACTCAAGCACAGACCGGCCATTAGCGTATTGTTGTTTCTCAACATTCATAGGAATTATACAAAAAAATCTAAGTAAATTCGCTTTGAAATGAATATGAAAAAAAAATGTCTGTTGTTTGAACTATCCAATTATTTTCAGTTGTAAGCCTCATCTGCGTTACACGGCGCGGGCGGTTATAACATTTGTGTAAACATTTTAGGCAGGTATATGAGAGAGATCAAAGATATAGTTCAGAGCGGCAGAGACAAAGACAGTTCGCCTCATATCAAGCACAAGCAAGTAATAATTTATCCAAAATTCTTTAGCACTGACATTTTTAGAGGAGTTGAAATTGTAATGAGCATTCATTATTCTATTTTGCAAAACATACATAGATGAAAAAAATGTGCTTGAAAGTTGAATGGCTTTTAAGAAAACACTAAAAATTTTAAAATAAAATTTCACCGTCGACGTCGTTCGGTTGATAGAACCATATTGCCTGATGTAGCGGTTAAACTATTTATAAAAAAAAGTTTTTCATGAAACAGTGCTATGAAATAATAACAACGCCACAGACAATACAACCCAAGGGGGTATCCCTGAAGGCCTGAAGTAATATTATGCAGAATGCTATACATTTTGAGACAACGGACGTACATCCAGTATCCGACTATACTAGGATTAATATTTTTCTCCGAAAAATTCCAGTGCCACGACCGAGGATCGAACTGAAATTGAGAGTTAAATTTTTCTGACTATTCACCATGAAATCAAAATAAAAATAGATGTGTTTTAACTTCTAAGATAATCATTTGTGATAAAAGTAGTATGTAGTATCATTAGAAAGGTATTATGGTTAGAGTCGTGTAAATCAAATTTTTCTGTTAGTTTTAACCCGTAAACACTCTTGATTCCCTCAATATTGAACCGTCATAACTTTTAAATCATTTAGATTTTGTAATGAACTCATCACTTTAGTTCTCGTAATAAGATTAGAGTTTATTTTTATGTAAATTTCCAATGTTAATGAAGGTTGGCCAATTTAACGTCTCTAGTGTATTTTTCACATTACACTGAATTTAATACGAAATGTAAGACGACCTTTTCCTTTTGTTTTATTAGTGCTTGAGATCAGTAGAAGAAGAATAGAGAAAAAAGAATCTCAATTAATTGCAATACCAAGACATCTTCAATTTTAGTAAAGTTCCTCTTAAGGGATCCTGATTAAAATATCCCAAAAGATTCAATTAAATAGTTGAAAATAAGACAAAGCTGACACACTTGCATTATCTGTCAGATAAGGTGGAAACTAAAATAATTTAACGAGTATTATTATTCCTTAAGTCCGCATAAACTTGTTGAAGCTTAAGAATTTAAGTTTTCATTAGATGTAAAGTAAGTAATCTGGCTCGGCGTAATACGACTTTTTAGTAGAAAACCACAGAGAGAAGACATTTAAAAGTTGGCTGTTTCGGAATGTTTTCATCTCGGCGCTCAAGTTGTTCCCGCTTCTCCGACGCTCACTATGATAATTACAATGGTAATGACGCAATTAGTAGCCAGATAATGAAAATTATAATTTCTAAACAGCAACTTCTGCCAATATTAGTCGTTCCCCCTTTTGTAT
This sequence comes from Stenurella melanura, assembly GCA_963583905.1. NCBI lineage: Eukaryota > Metazoa > Arthropoda > Insecta > Coleoptera > Cerambycidae > Stenurella > Stenurella melanura. The sequence continues at coordinate 78,860,451 of OY757309.1, read as the reverse complement.
CGTCGCCTGCTTCACAAAGAAAACCATCAACATGAGTTCTTTAACGCAAACTTTAGATGTATAGGGGACTATGCTTATTTTAATAAGAGTAAATAATAATTTTGATGGAGTGAGAGGGTTCAAACTGCCTTGCAGCTTCAAAAATTATATACCTATAGAACATTTTAAACTCCTTTCCATATACTCTTTGCCATGGACAGTGCATCTTTCTAATTAGGTTACTGATTATTACAATCATTAAATAAATTGCTCTTGTAACCGTTATAAACTTTTGTTTATAGCAATTAAAATAAATAAGTTACAAATTTACATTATGTCGAGGATCCAAAAGGACATGCTGGACAAAATCAAAATGGTTTTGATTAATTAGTTAATTGTTCAAAATAGCCCCATTTATTTGCAAACCAAGACGTGCCCTTTGGCTTAGATCCAGCACAGCTCACAGTATAGGATATCCAAAGTCAGTCTGAAATCATAAAAAAAAGATCGACAAAGGAATACTTCATAACACCAGCGATGGTCACGAGCGTAGGCCTACAATTTTTAGATTAACGTTTTAATTATTGAAAATATTATTTTACTACTTTATATTAATTAATAGGCATGATGTAAATTATTGATTTATAGTACATTATTTATTTATAGTAAATAATGTTACTTTAATAAACAAGTGATTCAATAAAACTAAATACATATTTTACCTACGACTATGCTACCAGCATAAATCAATCAGGCAGCGATTCTATAATAGTGAACCAGGTAAACAATCGACCTCTTTCGTTGGAGGTAAGCCCATAACATATCTTGTGAACTGTATTTTATACGCATATCGTTCACAATATTCAAGTACGCGCCAGTACGCGGTCTCGCGTTTTATTCTGTCATGAATAGGCTTTGTAATGACATCCTGGAGCAACGCTTTAGACTGAATTTCCAAATTAATAATAGAAATAGTATACCACATCCTGCGTGATTGTCGCCAATGCTTAGATTAGTTCATTCAATTTAAGTCGGGTGATCGGGTAGGCCAGTTTACAGGACCACCATGTCCTATTCAATTACTTGGATACATTCTGCTTAAAATAGCTGGTACATGTCCCGACGTTGATATAACCGCGCGTCTTCCAACAGCTCAAGTTGGTCTTCTATTTAATATGTCTCGTAAGATTATCTCTACAAGCGAGCAGGAAGTTTAAAGAGTTCAATCTGCATAAACAATTTTAAAATTACCTTCCTTTTGATTGTAATAATTTACTTACCAAACAGTGTGGCTAAGAAAAGAAGGTTTTAGTTTGCCCAAGTTGTTCTTGTGTGGGCCACCCTACGAGCGACATGGTTAGCGTCACTGGTGTAACCTGGCTAGCACAGTAAAGATACGGAGAACAGAAGGGCAGTGAGTTCAAGGCTTGGGCGCCATGATTACTGAGTATAATCAAGGAAAAATAAAGATAAAGATAAACAAAAGACAAATGTTAAATATATACAGTAGTACTATATTACAAACTACCACAGTATTAGCAATACTGTATAGCAAGATATTAACAGAAATATATACAAAATAAACTATATTACAAAATACATTGCAATTTGCTCAATAGCAAGATACATTTGAGGCGTTTACGAGCCAAAAAAATATATTACAACAAAATACGAGCATTTACGAGATTTAAACCGAAATATATTACAAAGGTATCTCGCAAACGATCCGACCAACAAATATTTACAGCATTAGATATACTAAAATGCAACACAAAATACACACCATTAGATATACTAAAATGGCGACACAAAATATATTACAAGGATAATAAAACTTAACCTAATAAGATATGCTATTTCACTCGAACTTGATATTTATTTGAGCCTACCAGTTTATAGCCTCCCCGCTGCGTAATACCACATACTCAAAAACGGGACACCTCAAGTTATATAACCACAAAAAATAATACACATTTCACCGCGCCTCGAACATCCGAATTCCTTTAATTAAATAATCCACATAAGTGATGCGACTTGACGAGTCAAATCTAGGAAATTTCAGATCACACGACGCGTATTATGCGCAAATAATAACCGACATGTCTAACCACTGAGACACATCCAAAACAAAAGTACTTTCACAAAGCGAATTTGCGATACTGGTAAAATTCAAATAATATCATGTTATCAAATAACTACGATTACGTTAAGCGTTGACAACAAGAAATCGATACTACGACGAAATATTTGTAACAGCGAATTTAAGATATAAGTAACTGTGAATTAATATGTAGCAATAGATATGTGAAAATAATCCCTTTTACATGTAATAATCAAAGGTAATTATCTTTTGTTATAATATCCTGATGAAAGAAATTCCTAAGTACGCCCCTGTTCTACGATGATATTAGGTTCAGAAGTTGCATAGATATGTTTCACACGTGGATGCCTTAATCCCATTTTGAGGTTATGAAATTGTAGAAACATGCTTGTACAAAATTTTGTCGCCAAGACAAAATGAAGAAAATCTCTTCGCCCAGAATTTTGTTTACTTGGTAGAAAATCTTAAATACGTGTTGTGGCGAAACATTTCGTGGTAAAGACAAACGCAGTATTCTTATCCAAAAAGTTATTATCAAGAAAACGTAAAAGTATAGCTTTGAGATACTTTGACGTTTAAAAAAAAATTGCTATCTTAAAAAAAAAAACTTATACGTCTATAAGGTTCCTTCATTTTAATATCCCCTTTAGGGTCTAACAAAATTTCAATTACTTCCATCTCAAAGGACGACTCGAGTGAAAGAGCTAGGAATTTAGTCTAGCGCGGCGTATTGTTAGATAGGTCCCGGACCGGCAATAACGTGGCTCCGCCCAAAAAGTAGTTCTCTTTTATTAACGAAATATTAAGAGTCAAATAAAAGATCTATATTGGTGTCGATAGTTCTACGTTTCATGAAACTAACCGACTTTATTATAAGTACTCGACTCAACTTAATTTTTACTTCCACATCCACGTAGTGGATTGGAAGTATAGTAATCGCAAAAAAATTTTCAAAAATTTTTATTCGTGAAATAGGTTTAGAATGTCATGAAACGTCGAGATTTTAAATTTGAGCGAAAAAAAAATTTCTGTCTGTCGGTCTGTCTGTCGGTCTGTCTGTCGGTCTGTCGGTCTGTCTGTAACTTTTTTTTGTCCGCACGTTTTCTCCGGAACGGTTTGAGATATTGACTTGAAATTTTGTACACGTATATATTATGACGAGATCTGGAACTGGATTGTTTTTTGAGGAAATCCGGTGAAGGGTTAGGGGTTAAATAGGGGAAAATAGGGAAAAATAAGTAAAGCAAGCTTGTAAGAGAACAGACACTTGAAATTTGGTGTATGTACTAGAAGTTAAGGCCTGAGATTTTTTTATAACATCTTTCAACCCCCCACCACCCCTACCCCATTAATGGGGTTGATAAAATAAAGTTGAGATTTTCATTTGAAATTTCGTACACGTATGTATTATAACGACGTCTGAAATTAGATTATATTTTGAGATGATTCCGTTGAAGGGTTGGGGGTTAATTTGGGGTAAATAGGGGAATATAAGTAAAACAAGTTGGTAAGAGTACAGAAACTTGAAATTCGGTATACGTACTAGAAGCCAAGGAGTCAGATTTTTTTATAATATTTTTCAGCACCCACCACCCCTACTCCAATATGAAAAGGGTTGATTAAATAAAATTGAGATATTCATTTGAAATTTGGTACACGTATGTATTATAACGACATCTGGAACTAGATTATAATTTGAGACGATTCCGTTGAAGGGTTGGGGGTTAAATAGGGGTAAATAGGGGAAAATAAGTAAAGCAAGCTGGTAAGACTACAGAAACTTCAAATTCGGTGTATATACTAGAAGCCAAGGTCTCAGATTATTTATAATATTTTTCAACCCCCACCACCCCTACTTCATTATTGCAAGGGTTGATAAAATAAAATTGAGATATTCATTTGAAATTTGATACACGTATGAATTATAACGACATCTGGAACTAGAATATTCTTTGAGATGATTCCTTTGAAGGGTTCGGGGTTATTTAGGGGTAAATGGGGGGAAATAAGTAAAGCAAGCAGGTATGACTATAGAAACTTGAAATTCGGTGTATGTACAAGAGGCAAAGGCCCCAGATTTTTTGATAATTTATTTCAGCCCCCACCACCCCTACTCCATTATTCAAGGGGTTGATAAAATAAAATTGAGATATTCACATGAAATTTAGTACGCATATGTATCATAACGACATCTGGAACTAGATTATATTTTGAGATGATTCCGTTGAAGGGTTGGAGGTTAAATAGGGGTAAATAGGGGAAAATAAGTAAAGCAAGCTGGTAAGACTACAGAAACTTGAAATTCGGTGTATGTACTAGAAGCGAAGGTCTCAGGTTTTTTTATTAGTATTTTCTATTTCTCCCCACCACCCCCACTCCCTTATTAAGAGTTGATAAAATTAATTCACTTGAAATTTGGTACATTTATATATTATAATTATATCTGAAACTAGATTATATTTTGACATGATTGCGTTGAAGGAGTGGGGGTAAGTAGAGGTAAATAGGGAAAAATAAGTAAAGCAAGCTGGTAAGAGTATTGCAACTTGAAATTCGGTGTATGTCCTAGAAGCCAAGACCTCAAATTTTTTAACAATATGTTTCAACCCTTCCACTACCCTTACTACATTATTAAAGGGGTTGATAAAATAAAATTGAGATATTCCCTTGTAATTTGGTAGACGTATGTATTATAACGACATCTGGAACTAGATTATATTTTGGGATGATTCCGTAGAAGGGTTAGGGTTAATAGGAGTGACTAGGGGAAAATAAGTAAATCAAGGTGATAAGAGTACAGAAATTTGGGATTCGGTGTATATACTAGAAACCAAGGACTCAGATTTCTTTCTAATATTTTTCAAACTCCACCACCTCCGCTTCATTATTAATGGGATTGATAACATCAAATTGAGATATTCACTTCAGATTAGTACACGTATGTATTGTAGTGACATCTGATTGAGATGCCTCCATTGAAGGGGTGGGAGGTGAATAGTAGAAAATAAGTAGGGTGAACTAAAAACTTCATTTTTAACGTATATGGTAGAAACCAACTCCTCAAACTTTTCTATGACATCTGCCCCAAATATTATTAAAATTCTATGACCAATAATTTCCACATACTAGAGTGCAAATATAGTCAAGATGTTTCCTTTAAAACGACTTGGATGAAGAATCTGGATGTGGAAGTAGTGATTCCTTAGGCAGCGGTTTTTCAGTTAGTTTGATTTATTTATTTAATTTGATTTGAATATTATCGAGCGTGCGCCGTTTAATATACTGATGCGTAAGTATAAGCTGCTAACAATTTCAAATCTGCCTAGGAATAGTTCGTTAAAGTTCCAGAGTATAGGAGAATAAAATGTTTGATTATTAAAATTTTTCTAATGTTTCAACAGTTTTCAAAAGTATCAGCCCGTATATTTTCACTGAACTTATTCTGAAAATTTGTGGGTCTGAAAGTATGTGGATACTCACTAACCCAAATATGACAGGAAACAGATTGTTTCAAAGAAATGACATACCTACAGGGCGAGCAAACTATCCCTTTGGACCTTTTGCCTCATAACGCTAAAAAAATATTGGTACCGCGAGATAGGGCCCTTCCCAGCAACTCCACCGTAAATGGATATTTACCTGTGGAACAGTTAATAATGAAAACTTTTAAAAATGCTACCAGAAGAAGAAACAGATAAGAAAAATAAGGAGATGACGATAGACAGAAACTTAAAAGAACCATGGAAACTGAAAAGAAGCATCTCGCAAACACCTGCACACCCCAGCCGATGATGACAGATGGAAACTTGATAGAAGCATGGAAACTTAAAAGAAGCATCTCACAAACACCTGCACTTCCCATCCTGTATTCCCACCCCATGCTCATGCGGCTCTCGCTGCTGACAACGAGCATGTCCAATGTCCGACCCGGCGTATGCAGCCGGTCCGGCGGTCTATAAAACATCGGAAATTTGGTTTTGGCACGCGGTTTGGCCGCCCGTTGGGCGTATTCGACAGACGACCAAGCTGCGTGTTGGAACGAACCTCCATGGATGCCCGGAATCGGCAGCAATATCCACCTTACGCTGGCAAATCAAGCAAATCAATCAATCAATCAATAACAACTTTTTATTCTCATTAATTTAAAACAAAACGCGTATTTTCCGAGATACAGATGTTTAACATTTTTCAAAAAGACGGGATGAGAAGCCAAAATTGTTAATAATAAATTCAGGTATGTTTATCTTTTCAATACTTTTCTTTTTCCTCGTTGACTTTTCTACGAAGTACAAATCCGCAAAGATAAAAATAGGAAAAACCTTGGGGGAAAATCATAAATGAAAAACATTTTAAAAAATCTGAAAAAATCACTCAAGTAGAACAAAGTTTTCTTAATATTTTAATATTTTCATTATGTCCATGTTTTTCGAAAACCAAAGCCTCAAAATTTATTATTTAATGAAAATTTAATTTATTAGAAAATACCGAGCACATTAATATTGAGAGAAAAAGAAAATATTCATAGTAAATGTCCTGAATGACTATTTGATGAAATTTGATATCAGCATTTGATATCCGCCTCATTGTGGAGCTTACGTGCCTCAAACCTACACAAAACATTTCCACAGAGATTGGTAAGTCGAAGAGGACGATGACCACCGCGATCGCCAGATTTAAGTCTTCTAAAACTATTTTCTCTGAGGTCGTTTAAAATCCATTTTCTATAGAAGAGTTGGAAAATCGAGTTGGGAAGGTTCTTCAAGAAATATCACAGCATGCTATTCAAAACTCCTTAAGCGCCTTAGTTGATCGATTAGGATAAGGTCAGGCTGCTGAAGGTCTTCTGTTTGAAAATTATTTTCTTATGAAGATATGCTGTCACTTATTTAAAATTGGTATTTACCGCACAGATACCTGTGAATACTGTGATGTGACTGGGGACTTGGACCATATATTTTTCGAATGTAAACAGCATGCAATACACACTAATAGGTTATACACTGATATTCAGAGAGTTTTTAATATTGCAACACCTTATAATATGCTTCACCTCTTAACGTTAAACCAAAAAAAAATTTTCGATACGCTAATTAATTTCGTGAATGAGACTAAAATTAAGCTGTAGATTAGTTTTGTTTCCTCATTGTTCTTTACCTCTTGTTTATTTATACCTCCTATCCGTGGTCTAGTCTAGTGTGTCATGTAAAATGTCCTGAAAGACCCCTGGACGAGAAGAGTGTGTTCCCCTGTTTTTCCTTTCTTCCTTTGTCGTCGGTAGGATGATGGTTTCTTGCTGTTTAGGTTAGAGATAGGTTTGGGAAAAATAAGATAATCGTATTCTTTAATATGTTGTGGCTGGCTGTATGGCTAATGGCCTTGATGCCAAAAAAAAAAAAAGATATGCTGTAGAAAATCAATTTTAAAAGTTTTAATAATAAATCTTACTCTAAAATATTAATCAGGCATTATCAAGTTTGAAAGTGAATTATTTATAATTTGTTTGCTTATAGTAATAAAACATATCCTTTATAGGATTTTGCAAACAGCGGAGAAAAACTATCTATGGGAACTAAAAGAAAAACTATATGTAAAAATATTATTGAAATATTTGCATTCTCTCGATGGTTATGCTAGCAAATTAAAATCCTAAAATAAATTTGTCCAGTTTCTTATTTGATATTCTCATTATAACACTAGCATCCAACACAGTCCCCTACGGTTTGAAGATTCACTGAAAAATGAGAACAAAGGCCTAAAATAAATTTATTTACCTACCGTGTCTTAAAAATTTTTTTTCATTCTAATGAATTACGTTTTCATAAAATCTCTCATTCAGTTTCTTGCAAATGCTTAGCCTTTGAAACGCTTTTCGTCCTTAATTTACTCTGCATAGCCGTAGGGGACTATGTTGGATGCTAGTGTTATAATGAGAATGTCAAATAAGAAATTGGGCAAATTTAGTAGTAGTAGTTGGACAAATTTATTTTAGGATTTTAATTTGCTAGCATAACCAGAAGTCAGGTTATCGAAAGAATGCAAAGATTTCATTAATATTTTTACATATAGTTTTTCTTTTAAATCCGATAGATAGTTTTTTTCCGCTGTTTGCAAAATCCTATAAAGGTATTATCAAAATTCGTACTGTAAAAGAAAACATCGAGGGAAAATACTAGGTGATATATTTCAAGGTTTTTATCTAAAGCTTTTCTAGAAGAATATATTCAAATAATATTTTTTTTCATCTTTTCCATCGCTAGTAGAGTAAGATCTTAGAACCCCAGACCTACGTCACTTTAGCAAAGCTAATGTTTTGACAATAGATACTGTGTGATTTGTGGTTAAGAACGTATGCATACTTGCTCGCTTAAAAGCCCTTTTACAGGTAATAAGTACAAAAGTTACATAAAAACCTTACTAACCTACGTTAAAGTATATTAGCTGATTTTCATATGTGTTTGACAGAATACTGTTAATAACCAATATTCATTTTTGACAGACATTTTTCGTGGGCCCTAACTTCCACCAGACGCTTTGAAGCTCGGAAAGAAAACCCAAATTAACTTAACATAATAAATGTTTTGTTTTGTTTCGTTTTTCACCTAGCTGGTATTAGATATGATTCCACAGTTATTTTGAAATAGAGCAAAGCAAAAAATGTATTATGTTAGGTTAGGTTAGATTTGTTCAAGCTTTAAAGAGTTTTGCGGAACTTAGGGCCCACAGAAAATGTCTGGCAGTAATGAATGTTGGTTTCTAACAGTATTCTGCGAACCATACATAAAAACCAACCATCACACTTTAACGTAGATTAGTAAGGTTTTTATGTACCTTTTGTGCTTGTTACCTGTAAAAGGATCCCGCTTTCAAGCAAGCAAGTATGCATACGTTCTTAACAACCATGTATTGTCAAAACATTAGCTTTGCTAAAATAACGTCGGTCTGGGAGCTCTGGGATCTTACTCTAGAACGCCGGTCCTTAAATCACGAAGTGATTAAAATCTGTGATGATAACGTACCCTTGCTCATCATCCGAAAAATTAAAAAAAAAACGCTGCCTAAGGAATCACTACTTCCACATCCTGATTTTTCATCCAAGTCACTCTAAAGGAAACATCTTGACTAGATTTGCACGCTAGTATGTGGAAATTATTGGTCATAGAATTTTAATATTTGGAGCAGATGTCATAGAAAAGATTGAGGCGTTGGTTTCTACCATATACGTTAAAAACGAAGTATTTAGTTTACCCTACTTATTTTCCCCAGTTCACAATCTACCAGGTCCCACCCCTTCAATGGAATCATCTCAATAGGGGTGGTGGGGGGTTGAAAATATAATTTAAAAAATGAGTCTTTAGTTTCTAGTACATACACCGAATTTCAAGTTTCTGTACTCTTACCAGCTTTCTTTACTTATTTTCCCCTATTTACCCCTATTTAAACCCCAACCCTTCAACGGAATCATCTCAAAATATAATCTAGTTCCAGATGTCGTTATAATACGTACGTGTATCAAATTTCAAATGAATATCTCAATTTTATTTTATCAACTTCTTTAATAATGGAGTAGGGGTACTGGGGGGTTGAAAAATATTATAAAAAAATCCGAGGCTTTGGCTTCTTCTATATACACCGAATTTCAAGTATCTGTATTCGTATCAGCTTGCTTTACTTATTTTCCCCTATTTGACCCCCAACCCTTCAACGGAATCATGTCAAAATATAATCTAGTTCCAGATGCTGTTATAATAAATACGTATACTAAATTTCAAATTAGTATCTCAATTTTATTTTATCAATCCCTTTAATAATGGACTAGGGGTGGTGGGGGGTTGAAAAATATTATAAAAAAATCTGGAGCCTTGGCTTGTAGTACATACATCAAATTTCAAGTTTCCATACTCTTGCCAGCTTTCTTTACATATTTCCCCATATTTACCCCTATTTACCCCCCAACCTTCACCGTATACCTTCAAAAAACAATCCAGTTCCAGATCTCATTATAATATATACGTATACAGAATTTCAAGTCAATGTCTTAAACCGTTCCGGACAAAGCGTGCGGACAAAAAAAAATTACAGACAGACGGACAGACAGAATTTTTTTTCGCTCCAATTTAAAATCTCGACTTTTCAAGACATTCTAAACCGATTTCAAGAAAAAAAAAATTGAAAATTTTTTTACGATTACTATACTAACAATCCACTGCATGGATGTGGAAGTAATACCGTTCATGGTTTATAACTGTTTAAGGAAGCAATATAATACACTGTGTTGGCCAATGTGTATTTAATTTTAGCCAAGGGACCTACTGGTAGTGTTTGGCCGTTTCTTTATCGGACCCCTGCATATACGTTTTAGAAATAGTGAAAAGTTTAAATTTTGCAATAAAAAATGTTTTCTGTGAGCAACCACAATTCTGATATTGCGAGCATAAAACTTCCATGATTAGTTAGTTTAAGCTATTAAATCTATAACAATTGTCATGTGTGGAATTAAAAAACTCTGCAGCCACCTGTCCTTTATTCCATTTAAAAATGATTCCATGTGCACTGATGATAAATGATTTCATTCCAACATCATGTTTAAATTATCTTTGCCAACAAACATGTGAAATTATTGATGTGAATATGTACCTAAAAAAGGTTAGACTGCGAGTGCATCCATGTTTAGTTGAAAAACCTATTTGGGTGAACAAAAAGATATGGATCATGGATTTTTAACATTACATTGCAAGTGAAAATGTTAGAGTTGTGCCGGCGATTACGAGCTGCATTCATGTCTAAAACAGTGGTGTACTAGTTTGGGTCCGGGGGCACAGTGTGTCCTTTGTAATAAATAAAATTAAATAACATATAAACAAAACAAAAGATTATTGTTAGGAAGTAATGAAATATATAGTTCACCCAACAAATTCAGCTTTTTAATAAAGCTGATAATCTTATTGGGTGAGAAATCGTCCAGGTCCTCTGGCTACAGTCGCCCTTTGCCAAACAGTGAGAACCTGGTTCTCTCTGCAGCAGGACAGGTATACAGAACGTGTTCTGCCGTTTCATTATCCTCCAGGCACATATGGCATTCGGAGTTTTTCTCTAGTCCAATTTAATCTGCAGTGTCCAGTGTATAGGCCAATTAGAGTTCTTAGGTTTAGTCTTTTAGTTCTTGATATCAACGGATATGTAATATACTCCTTTGAATGAACTGATAGCTCCCATCAGTGCTGGATTGTTTCCAATTCAGCCCAGGCTAGGACAGCAGCCTTGGCAGAGTTTGCAAATATGCGAAGTGCCAGTTCTGGTCCTATAAATTTGGTTGCCCCGCCTTCTCTGGCCAAAAAATCGGCAACTTCGTAGCGTTTCATGCCAGAGTGGCCATGTATTCAGATCAGAGTCAATTTGTTGTCTCTGCCCAGTCGAGTGAGAGCTTCCTGGCAATTCCATATCATTTTAGAGTTACAGCGGTAAAATCCAAGGGCTTTAAGAGCCGCTTGGTTATCTGAAAATATGTGTATCTGTGTCTAGGTTGCGTCTGTTTAAGCCTCCGTGTGCACAGATCAATAGCATGGATTTCTGCCTCAAATATGGCGCTGACGCTGAAATTCTCATTCCTTCAGCCAATGTCGATTGGCTGAAGGTGTTGATCTGTAATTGAACTTGAGTAGAAGGTCCAGCTGGGTTACATCTATAATTATCATACTAATCCGGAAGTCCCCCACCATGGATCCTCCTTTGTTGGAAGAGCGGCGCAGTGACACAATACATGTTCAGCGGTCTCACTTTTTCGGTTACATCTTCTTGGGGGTTGTATGGATATTCCCCGTCCCCTGTAGCACAAGATATTGGGTGGATATAGGTACAATGTGTTACCTATATTGTATATTGGGCTTTAACCAATATTGTACCGATATGATTATCAGCTGTATTTTCAATATTTTCTCCCAAAATATAGCCAACATTTTACCAATATTGGCAAATCAGATTCAATATTAACATTATTTAACCAATATTGGCGCAATGTGTGGAAACTGATATTAGTTCTGAATATTGGACTAATATAACTCCTTTATTACTTTTAGGTATTCAATTATCATTTTACTTTAACCATTCGTTCATGTACATGTTCCCATCATCTTCTAGAATTTTTTCCACCTTTCCACCATTTTCCTCAATTTCCACTATAGGCACTGTTCCCCTAATTATTAAATAACAAAACTCCCATTGCGTTATAAAATTCTCGCTTAGACTCGCGTTAATTTTTTAACCATACGAACCTTAAACATTGTAAAACAAATACGAAAATTTTGGGCACTGGAGTTATGTAATATTAAACTCCTACGTTAGATGTTGAAAAAAAGCGAAAATTAAATAATTTTAATTTATGCGATATTTTAATCTACTTTTAGAAGAATATTACATTCTTTCTACTTTTTTTATCCTATTTAACTGAATTCTAAATATTTTTTTACATCAGGTGGAACTGAAAAGGGACTAAGTAGGATGCATATTTTTCAAATATGGAAAGAAAAATCTAGTTGTGATTCTTCTATAAAGTATCAGTACGTTGTAAATGTAATTTTATACCAGCCACATATTTCGGAACTTTCAGAAATAAATCAAAAAGATGTACGACATTATATATCGAGTTTGTAGCAAAATTAGAGAACAATGAACAAAAACGGATAAAGTTAATGCTGACTGACTGAAAGCAAAATTTAATTTGTATCAAAATGTTGAGGTGGAAAATGATTTATCCAGCACTTCTGGATTAGCAGGGAGACAGAATGTATCTTTTGATGAAAGCAGTGAAAGATCGGATCGTAAAAAGACCGCAGAATTTTGTAAAAACTTTGGCTCTGAACAACTAGTTTATACAACCTATAGCAGTTTGTGCGCTTCCTTATTGTAAGAAATAAACAACTAAAATGTATATTTTCTTCTTTTTGTATTCCAAAGTAAAACAACCACTACTAACAAATTACTCATTTAAAGCTATTTAGTAATTTTGTAATAAATTTTAAGGCATTCTGTTCCACTGTTGCACCCCTTAGAACCACCATATTTAATACAGGCAATTTTTTCGTTATTTTTATGTTAAAAATTGATACTATCAGGTTCTCCCGAAATTCCCGCATTCCCCTTTAGGTTCTGACTCTACATGCAATAGCGGTAAGAGAACTTCCTATAAACATGTGTTCGAAAATGCTTCTTAATGGGGCAGTCTTTCTGAGCATGGCACCTAGCTTTATGAAACTCGATTTTGCATTATCAAGGTTTATTCTTGAACAATATCAACCAAAATTTATTTCATTCATAGAAGGAGAAACGAGGGATAGTTATCCTTTTTTCAGGTTTACATTTTTAATTGTTTAAGACTTAATTATGATTCTCAGGATAATACATAAAGGTTATCTATATAATTGGATGTATGACTTTCCGTTTTCAAGGGAAAGTAGTTTAAACGAAATATTGAGATGATTCCCTCGGTAATGAGTGTTATAAAGAAATGAGAAAAAGATTGACTATCCCTCGTTTCTCCGCTTATGAATAAAATTAGATTTGGTTACTAGTGTGCAGAAATAAGCCTTAATAATGCAAAATAGTGAACCAAGTCTCAAAAAGTCGTCCCAATAAAAACAGTAAAAACCTATACTTGTGCGCCATCCTCTGAGGGTTGTAACTTCCTTAGGAAACATTTCCAGACACAGGAAATTTTCTTACTATTTTTGCATGTAGCATCGCTGTCTAAAGGAAAATGTGAGAATTTGGGCACACTCTATATATTTTAAATATTGTGTAGCAATGGGGCGCCAATGCCGCCAATATGCTACCAACGCTGGTATCCAATATATTGCCGATATTGTTATCCAATACGGCATCTATGTTGATATTTAATATGACCAATATGTGATTGCAATATTGGATATTTATTGCAAAAAACTGACGTTCGTTATATTGGCCCAATATGTGAATCCTGTATTGGTCCAATCAGTTTGTGCTACAGTGGGTGCGTGAAAGTGTTTGCTTAGCTAGTAATGTCCTTCTAATAACTCTACACACACGCCTATATTATTTCTGGCCATTTTCCAAATTCGATCAGTTATGTTTGCAGCTGTTTATGCCACTCGAACAAGCCGCATGGAATTTTAGTGTAAGGTTCTTTATCGTGGAACTGTAAAGTAAATACGAAGGCGCTGTTCCGGTTCCCGACCATACAGTGCGCACCCAGTGCTTTTACGTGGTAGTAGTCCAATCAAATTAGATTTTTTTTGAGCCAACTATGCCATCCGCAAGGTATAATATGGGAAACCTAGGAAAAACTCCGTAGAATTTGATACACTAGTTTTGGACCAGCAGCGGTCCCTTGCAGAAGTTATTCAAAATGGAGTCAATAGAGACCAAATCAGTTTTTCGCGATTAAAAAAAATCTAGACTGCATATCCTTTGGCATTTTTTTACGAGACTCGACAATATTTAGACTGACTGTTCAGCTCCAACGTGTACTTAAATAACGTCGGCTCTAGTTATATATTTTTGTAAGTATATTGATGACTAACTTACATAGCCCCTCTTGTATTTCTCCCCCGCTGCGTTTTGTTTTATTATTATAGTTGCGAAAACACAGTTGTTTTACTCTTGGAAAGGGTTGAAATCTTTGATATAGCACTGATTGTGGGATCAAACGCACAAGCTCTTAAACACTAAACTTGACTACGCGCGTTCTGCAGTCATTTGGTTCTCCAATTATTCAGTTAAATATAAACCCGTTAAGTAGAAAACAAATACTAAATTTATATCACCTTATCGAGACGGCAAGAGAATATTACGTGCCTATGTACTTTTGTTCTGCGGACTACCATGTCTTAATGTCTCTCTATGTCTTAAGACATAGAAATGTAAGGACATCTGCTCTGTATTATTCGCCGATTGCTTGAAGAGAACTCTTTAGCATGAACAACCTGAAACTCTCTAAAATTGGAAGTACAGAGACAATTGACTTCATTATAGTTGCAAAGAGTTTAGAAAGACATTTAGAAAAAACAGTACCTTTTACTTTTTGGCGTAAATGTTTCGTTTAATTTTTTGTCCTATAATAGGACAATTTAATTAAATTAACTGAAAAATGTATTACCATACAAAATGTGCCATAAAATTAGACCTCGGCGGGTTCTTGGGGTCACTGATCACAATTCTGTGGTTAAAATTGTCTTTTTGTCCAAATTGGGCCCAATAATGCCCATCTGCACCTTATACAATACAGGCCTAACCTACCAATATGAAATAAAATTAGACGAAAATGGTTACTCGGTGATTTTTGAGGTCGTCGCTGAGCACGATTCTGTGGTTTAAGTTCACCCATGGCCCAAATTCGGCCCAATAACGACGAATATGGTTACACGATACATAGACACGCGTGCGCATAAACAGACATGCGTCACTTTTCAATGAGAAAAATTAGATCTTCTGTTAGAAAGTTCTCCAAATACGACGCCCGGGAAGGAGCCATGCATTTGAATTGGAGGGACAAAAAATCTGAAGGTTTTTCGCTGTTGCTATCAAATTCATGATCCGCGATATTTATAGGTTAGGTCTGCATAAGGGGCAGATGGACATTATTAGACCTAATTTAGACCAGAATGTCATTTTAAACACAATCGTTATTAGCGACCTCAAAAACCCCCGAGTAACGAATTTCGCCAGTTTTTATTTGATATTTGTAGTTTAGGTCTGGTTAGGAAGGGTATATGGGCATTGTTGGACCCAATTTGAACATTAGTTTAATTTCAACCACAGAAACGTGATCAGCTACACCAAAAACTCCCGAGTAATCATTTTAGTCTAGTTTTATTTAATGTTGATAGTTTAGGCCTGCATTAGGGGCATATGGGCATTATTGGGCCTAATTTGGGTCATAGGTGAGCTTGAACCACAGAATCGTAATCAGCGACCCCAAAAACCTCCGAGTAACCATTTTTGTCTAATTTTATGGCAAATTTTTCAATTTATTAAATTAAATTGATTCATTATTGGACAAGAAATGAAAACAAATATTTCGGTGAAGAAATAAAAGGTACTGTTTTTTCTTTCTTTCTTTTTTTCTTTCTGAACTCTCTGCAGCAGAAATGAAGTCAGTTGACCTTGTACTTTCAATTTTAGAATTAAAAATGACGTGACTATTGGTGATAGTTGACAACACTAACTCTGTCGAACGTGAAGTTGGTCAAGGCGCCCCAGACAGGTCTGCGTTTTATCACCAATCGTTTTTAACATCTACAGTGGGCATGTGGTGCGGCGTGTGGTAGAGAACTGACAGAGTTTCTAATTTGGGACTTGCAAATGATACCACTTCAGTTGCAGCAAGCGAAGATGAGCTCACGCACCTACTTGTTAATCTCCAAACAATAAGCTCTGAGTGCGGTTTGAGTATAAATTAAAACAAAAATTTTAATAGCAGAGTGAGTGAATGAAAACCACCCTAGCACGTTAGTGCTAATTTATTATTATCACTTTTCTCATTACTATTATTAGTTATTGATTACCTCGAATATTGGCAGCCACTTTGCAAGCTCAGCCAATAAAGGACATGAGGAGTGAAAAATAATTATTATAGAAATTAAAAATTACACCTTGTACAGCTTACAGAGTCTCAAATCTATATTTTAAAATGTCTGTCAGTGATCGTAATAATTTCCGTACATTTTGAGATCTTTCTTAACACATGGAAAAAGTGTAGGTCTGCTAAGATCACGCCCTGCTCACTGCGAAATAATTTTAATAATGAAATTATCCCTATAAAGTAGTTTGGATTCCACTATATACTTAATAGCTTTGTTTTCTTTTGCCTAATCCAAGATCTTGGATTTACCCTAGTGGATTGAGAGGTAGCGAGAAAAACATTTTTAATAAGTGTTACTTACCTCCAGATATTTAAAATTATCAACATACAATAACATAATTGAATAAATATTAAAATGGTTAGTAAAAATTCATTACTTCTAATGAACGATTTATTGCCCGTTTACCTTCACGAATATGTTTTGTGAAAGTCCCTCTGTATAGAAAAGTAGTATGCCAGTGGTCAGTGCTAAAGTCTGATCTAGTTCTGTAGCTCGCACTTCGTTTCACGCCTTGTCGCCCCCGTGAGTAACAGGCGGAGTTACTCAGTCATTGTGGTTGAAGCTCTACCACAATTTTATGACACATTCTGCAGTTCTCTTTTGGTGGATTAGTCTATAAAACAAGACTGTGTATATAGTTGCCGGGATTCTGACAGTTATGTTGTGCACTTTACTGTAAACAGTTGTAAACCAAATAACTTTTATCTACATATATAAAAAAAGAAACGGTGCTGGTATGTTGTAAGCAGTATTTATCGGTCATGAGCCAAAGACATTTGGCTCAATATTATACAATGTTTATGGTCCCCAATATAGAAAAATCTGCAATTTAAACAAGAAAATTCAGGGGATTAATAAAACTTTTATATTATATAATAATATAAAAATATTTTGAAGACGAGTAAAGGCAACTGTTGCTAGAATCCATTTTACTTCCACATTCACGTACTGGATTGGAAGTATTGTAAATATTTTTTTGAAATAGGTTTAGAATGTCATGAAAAGTCGAGATTTTAAATTTGAGAGAAAAAAATTTTCGGTCCGTCGGTCTGTCTGTCTGTCTGTCTGTCTGTAACTCTTTTGGTCCGCACGTTTCCTCCAGAACGATTTAAGACATTGACATGAAATTTTGTACACGTATATATTATAACGAGATCTGGAACTGAATTGTTTTTTGAACATATCCGGTGAAGGGTTGGGGGAAATAAATAAAGCAAGCTGGTAAAAGTACAGAAACTTGAAATTTGGTGTATGTACTAAAAGCCAAGGCCTCAAATTTTTTTATAATATTCTCCATCCCCCACCACCCCTCACTCTATTATTAAAGGGGTTGATAAAATAAAATTGAGATATTGACTTGAAATTTGGTATATACGCATGTATTATAATGACATTAGGAACTAGACTATATCTTGGGATTATTCCGTTGGAGGGTTGGGGGTTAGATAGGGGTAAATATTTAACACTGAAAATGTTTAACAAATCGAAGATGTAACGGTAATACGGGGGTTCAGTAGTGACTTGGAAATTCGGCTGTTTTTTTGGACACGAAAGCGTTTGGTGCTGTTACATCGCATACTTTTTGAAAAATCCAAATTTGATTTTGAATTTGATAAATTTTGATACCTAGAATCATATTCTTGCACTTTTACGTCTCAACGAAGACCGACTGCTGGGGTCATTTTTGCAGAACTTTTTGCGTCTTGACGCTGGGCGACGCCTAACGTCGTTTTCTAAAACTCATGTATTTGATAAATTTTGATTCCTAGATTCATATTCTTGCATTTTTACGTCTCGATGCCGACCAACGCCCAGTGTCGTTTTTGTGTAACTAGTGTATTTGATAAATTTGATGTCTAAATTTATGTTATATTTTTACGTCTCGACGTCCACCGACGCCTAGTGCCGTTTTTGTAAACCTAGTATATTTGATAAATTTTGATTCCTAGATTCATATTCTTGCAGTTTTACGTCTCGACTCCGACCGATGCCTAGCGTCGTTTTTGTTAAACTTTTGAATTTGATAAATTTTGATACCTAGATTCATATTCTTCTATTTTTCCTCTCGACGCTGACCGACATCTAGTCTCGATTAATTTGTATATCTAAATTCATGATCTTGCATTTTTACGTCTCGACGCCGACCGACGCCTAGCATCGTTTTTATATAACTTGTGTCTTTGATACATTTTGATATCTAAACTTATGTTCTTGCATTTTTACGTCTCGACGCTGACCGACGGCTAGCGTCGCTTTTGTTAAACTAGTATTTTGATAAATTTTAATATCTGGATTTATGTTCTTGCGGTTTTACGTCTCGACGCCGATCGACGTCTAACGTCGTTTTTGTAAAACTTGTGTATTAGATAAATTTGGATAGCTAAATTCATGTTCTTACATTTTTACCTCTCTACACCGATCGATACCTGGCGTCATTTTTTTTAAACTTCTGAAATTGATAAATTTTGATACCTGGGTTCATATTCTTCCATTTTGTCGACTCGACGCCGGCTGACGCCTAGCCTCAATTTTTTGAAACTTGTGTGTTTGATTAATTTTGATACCTCAATTTATGTTCTTGAATTTTAGCGTCTCGACGCCGACCGATGCCTAGCGTCGTTTTCGTAAAACTTGTGTATTTGATACATATTGATATCTAGATTCATATTCCTGCATTATTACGTCTCGACGCCCAGTCGATTGTGTAATTGATACCTAAATTCATATTTTTGCACTTTTACGCCATACGCCGCCGTCGACCGACGCCTAGCATCGTTTTCGTAAGATAAATTTTGATATCAGATTCGTGTTCTCGCATTTTTACGGAATCCATTTTTTTGTGCAATATTAATGTAAAGCCTATAACAATTACTCTGAGTTATGTCACTTTTTGTTTATTTCTATCCCCTGTACATTTTGCAGATTTTGTAAATACATGTCAGGCTTGAAAGTTAGCCAAGTTCATTTTCAATGTCTTAACGAAGCTTGCTAAATTGCAACTTCTGTAAAAAATTTTATGACATCTGCCCCAAATATTATTAAAATTTTATGAACAATTATTTCTGCGTACTAAAGTGCAAATATAATCAAGAAGTTTGCTTCTAAAGAGACTTGGAAGAAAAATCTGGATGTGGAGGTAGTGATTTCTTAGGCAGCAACATTCATATGAATCATGATAATAATTTGTACATAGAGGGTGAGTCAGTATTTATTCTGACAGCTATTAAACGCATGTTTGACATCGCTAGACTCTTCAATTTTTCCATTTTTGAGTAACACGTATTTTGAAACTCGAGCTGATGGTGACGCTGGTTCTACTAGTAAAAAAAATAGGAATCACAAGACAGTTGACAACACATTATGAATGAGAGTCCAGACCATAGCTTATTGTTTTCCCTATCATATGAGACCAGAAGTTTTAAAATCAGTTCAAAGGTAACGAGATTATAAGTAATTAGAAGTTTCCGTACTACCGTTGAATAAAACGTAACCTACATTTGACAGATATTTAAAGGAAAACCCGTGGTTACATTTAAATTGCTATATTCGGATGTGACCTAAGTCAATATGGCGCTGTATAGGGGACGCTTTTAGACGCATTTATATGAAAAGTTATTTTTGCTTGTGAAAATGTTAATAACTGGAAAGTTTGTAGAGATCGAAAGAGTGTTGGCAGCAAGGCACATTAATGAAATGTGGTGAAAATTAAGAGAATATAAGCAGTGGTATGAGCTTTATAGCTTTGTGTTTGCAGACCTCCAATTTAAAAGGTTCTCTACATGAGATTACTAGAGGGTTGTTCAGTAATTCAATATTTTATTTTCTACCTATTTTGTACGCCTGTATAGTTGACTACATATATTTAATGCACATAAGAGACCTCAAAGATTTGCCGCGTACGTACAGAGGGTAGAGCGGGCATACTTTGTTTCTCTAGAGAAAGTTAAATCATAAATATAATCTGTTACTTAATACATAGAACATTACTATTCTCATATAAAGTATGTTTCGCCATGATTAAAATAAGACGTTAACGAAAACACACCTGTTTCAATTATGATTTAAAATTATTTTGATATAATTACCCCACTCCCTCCTGCCGAAAATATTTTACGACGTACCGGTTAACAGAAGGTATGTAAACCCAACCCACCACAGATTCGAACCTAATATTGCCAGTGTATCATGGGATATCGAATTCGTCAATACTCCACAAATATATAAGATACCTATGATTCCCTATCTTGACACAAGTAATACAGAGTAATTTTTTTAAATTTACCGCCTTATCAAATAAATATTTATTTACCGAAAACAATACTTTTAAATTTCTACTGTTATTCTGCACAAAAATATTAAGTATTAAGTTATGGATGGTATTTCTGGTCTGTTTTATGTGCACTAAATATATGTAGTTAAGTATAAAAATGAAACTGGCGAGAGAATTTAACAATTCCGACTCTTACTTAGTGTAAGATACGAGGTAAGATGTTAGCAGTGCGGTATTCGAACAACAAGAATCGTTTCGTATTTGATTCTTGACTTCTTGAAAGGTCTCAATGTTCTTAAACGTTTTCTTAAATGTTTTTATTAACCTCTTCTCAAGTCAACTACTGGCAAAGTTAGTGAAGTCAATAGAATTTTTACTACGAAATACTGATCCAATGTTTCATGATTCGACCCTACTGGATCTGATAGGGAATTAAATTGCAAGAAAAAAACGTGGTGTATAATTTTTTATGAAAATTATTGTTTTCCAAGTTCCGCAATATTGAAGACATTCTTCAACATTGCGATTTTAGGATATAAAATTGGTGCTTCTAGATTGCTTTGGGTAAATAACTCAAAAGTTATTACATTTAATAAAAAAATGGAATAGTGTAAAAAAGTAGATTAAGGTTAAACCTAAAGGAAACGGAAAATGACAAATTTTAATAATAAATAAAATTCTAATAAAACTGAGTAATTGATAGTATTGAAGACTCTTGACATATTAAAGTTTGTAAATAAGTAAGTATCATGCTACCTTTAAGGAATTAAGTTCAGTAATAATATAAATAATAATTGATGAATCGCCTGTTCGCGTTGAGGAATTCTCCATTATTTTGTGTTTCCTGGAAATCTTAAATTTAACGAACAAATTTGGAATAAATTTGGGAAAAACTATGTTACCTATGCAAATCATTTTCAACTAATGTTAAGTAGTGGAGAATGATTTATCTCGGCTTGATCATTTAACAAATTATTCAATCGTTTATGTTTGTTAATTTCTAAACATTCCAATAAATCTAATCTCAATCCTTTACTCTCTACGTGTAAGACTTCGAAATCATCCTTAAAGGAATGTTTTCATCTAATAAACTTTTATTATTGTGTTGTTTAATAGTGCAGTGATAATAAAACAACTGTCTAATATCCAATAGACTGGATTCCTGAAATATTGCGTCGCTTGAGTACGTTTGCTCTTTTTTAAAAACCGTTTCCTAAGGAATCACTACTTCCACATCCAGATTTATCATCCAAGTCACTTTAACGGAAACATCTTGACTAGATTTGCACCCTAGTATGCTGAAATTATTGGTTACAGAATTTTGATAATATTTGGGGCGGATGTCATAGAAAAGTTTGAGGCGTTGGTTTCTACAATATACGTTAAAAATGAATTTTCTAGTTTACCCTACTTATTTTCCCCTATTCACAACCTACCATCTCCCACCCCTTCAATGGAATCGTCTCAATCAGATGCCATAACAATACATACGTGTACTAACTTTCAAGTGAATATCTCAATTTTGTGTTATCAATCCCATTAATAATGGAGGTTTTAGAAAGAAATCTGAGGCCTTGGTTTCTAGTACATACACCCAATTCAAGTTTCTGTAGTCTTACAAGCTTGCTTTACTTATTTTTCCATATTTAACCCCCAACCCTTAATCAGAATAATCCCAAATATGATATAGTGATGTCATTATAAAATATACGTGTACCAAATTTCAAGCGAATATCTCAATTTTATTTTATCAACCCCTTTAATAATGGAGTGGGGGTGGGGGGATGAAAGATATTATAAAAATTTTTTAGGCCTTGGCTTGTAGTACATACATCAAATTTCAAGTTTCCGTACTCTTACCAGCTTGCTTTGCATATTTCCCCTTATTTACCCCTATTTACCCCCAACCCTTCATCGGATATCTTCAAAAAACAATGCAGTTCCAGATCTCGTTATAATATATGCGTGTACAAAATTTCAAGTCAGTATCTACAATATATAACCGTTCCGGAGAAAACGTGCCGACAAAAAAAGTTACAGACCAACAGACAGATAGACAGAAATTTTTTTTTCGCTCAAACTTAAAATCTCGACGTTTCATGACATTTTAAACCTATTTCAAGTAAAAAAAATTGAAATTATTTTTACGATTACTATACTTCCAATCCACTACGTGGATGTGGAAGTAAAATTATTTCAAGTATTTTTTTTTGCACAATTTCTAAATTTTTTAGGTGAGATTTTGAAGTGCTACCCCAAGCCAATATACCATAGATTAGGTGAGATTCTACTTATGAATGGTATAATACCTTCAATTCTATATCTAAATACTAAATCTAATCTAATATCTAAAACTTCAGTTAACTTTTTAAATTTGTATAGAACCCGAAAATATCGAAAAAACTGTATCTTGGTTATAAACGTTTTTCGATCCATCAAAGATTAATCATTTGGAACGATCTAGGTGTCCTAACATCTGCAGTTAACATATGTACATTTTCGTATGAACATTCTGTATAATAATTGATCAATTTAAATGTTCAGTGTTTCCTATCTTTGGGTTTTTCACATTTGCTCTATACTCTATTGCCGCACTGTGAATTATTTCATATCCATGTTATACATTAATAGACGTAACAAAACAAAATGCTAATAAAACAAAGTTTTAAGAAACTGCAGTGCAGCAATTATGAATTTAGTTGTGATAAAATACCTCGTTCTTACAGTTTCTATAAAACCTATAAAACATTAAAACTTCTTCAGTCTCTCTTATGCACCAAAAGTTTTCAGTTTTTATTAAACAGGACCCGCTCATGAATTATGAACATCTTGAAGTGTAATTAAATTTTCATTGGAGGAACAGTTCTTGGGTCAAACCAATATAACAGCCATTATAACTTCAACAAGTGCAAAACAGCGTAATTACTCATTACTTTGCTGCAGCGCTATCGTTATCCTCGTCTCCTGTAATTATCCTGTCCAAATTATCGTTTGATTTTCAATGAGATTGAGGTTAGGTGCACGTATAAACTTCACCACAAATTTATTTCCGACATGCAGACGATAACGTCTGGTCTAACAAGTATCGACTATCCATTTCCTGTATATTTTATAGAAGTTGTTTGAGAGGAAACACTACATAGAAGATCTGTAATGTTTACAATGGAATAACGGTATTTTGCTGTCGTTAGGTTTGTATTATGTAGTCAATTAATGATAGTATGGAATGATAACAAGAAAATCAACGAGATGTATTAGACTTTAAACTGAAATTCTTTTCACAGCATTTTTAACTTAATTCTCACCCCTCATTGGGGAGATTTTTGAAATATATGAGCAGGCAGTAAACGTTACTTTCATTATTATAATTATGTGAATAAAGGCACATTGTGGCTTTGAACATGATGAAAGAGTGAATTATCTGGATAATCAACCAATTATTATGAATAGAACAAGGGAAATTAATGAAATACCGTATAGTGACCTAATACAAATATATAAACATAAGGAACGAAAGAGTGGGAACAAATATATAATAATGCTTACGTCGACAAATTACTTTTTGATACACCCTAAACTCCCCAATAAACAATGTTTTCTGAAAAATGTTTTCTTAACCGCTTTTCAAGTCGCTTAGGTAACCCCTTGAAAATCCAGAATGATTTTGTGTTAGATAAAGAGAAACCAGGTCCTACAGTTTATAGTGGAGTCCGAACCATATCTTGAAAATAATTTTATAATTAAAATTATTTCGCGGTGAGCAGGGATTGAACCTGATTCGCTAGGTATGCCAGTATGCAAGCTAAATGCGCTAAACCACTGAGCTACCGTCCCCACATTGGTACAATAATGTGCATATATCCAGACAATGGCCTGTTCCCATCACACATACCTTTTTAAAATAACAATACTTACGGATAATATTTGTACATGTGGACAATGTGGGGATATAAGTCATATATTTCTTAATTGTGTACTTAACCAAAATCACACGAAGGTTCTAATGGACAAATTAATAAAACTGAAATTTTATCTTCCTCTATATATTAATAATATACTGACATCAGAAAATGTTGATGCTTTCACATTATTATATAATTTTCTTAAAACAACAAACACAAGTTTATAAAAACCGCTGCCTAAGGAATCACTACTTTCACATCCAGATTTTCCTTCCAAGTCTGTTTAATGGTAAACTTCCTGGCTATATTTGCACTTTAGTATGCGGAAATAACTGGTCATAGAATTTTAATAATATTTGGGGCAGATGTCATTAAAAAATTTATCGAAGAAGCTTCGTTAAGACATTGAAAATGAATTTGGTTATCTTTCAAGCCTTACATGATATTTACAAAATCTGCAAAGTGTACAGGGGATACAAATAAAGAAAAGTTTTAGAAATTTTCAAACTTTTATTAAGCTGCGGATAAAAAAATTAAAAAAGTTACACAACTCGAAGTATTTGTAATAGACTTTACATTAATATTCCACAAAAAGATGGGTCTCGTAAAACTGGGAGAACATAAATCTAGATATCAAAATTTATCAAATACACAAGTTTTACAAAAACGATGCTAAACGTCGGTCGGCGTCGTGACGTAAAAATGCAAGAACATGCATTTAGATATCAATGTTTAACAAATACACAAGTTATATGAAAACGACGCTGGGCGTCGGTCGGCGTCGAGAAGTAAAAATGCAAGAATATGAATCCAGGAATGAAAATTTATCAAATACATGAGTTTTACAAAAACGACGCTAGGCGTCAGTCGGCATCGAGACGCAAAAATGCAAGAACATAAATTTAGATATCAAAATTTAGTAAATACACAAGTTTTGCAAAAATGGCCCTAGGCGTCGTGTCGGTCGGCGTCAAGATGTATTAAAAAGAAATCTGAGGCCTTGGTTTCTAGTATATACACCAAATCCCAAGTTTCTGTACTCTTACAGCTTGCTCTTCTTATTTATCCCTATTTATCCCTAGTATAGTTTTGTTTGCACGTGCATCACTATATTATAAATCGGGAGCTACTGGCTGATGGTTCATCTAAACATAAGGGAAGGAGAGAAAAAAATTAATTGTCAGAATTAGACGATCATCTAAGGCCAAAGGAAAAATCAAAAACCTGATGACTAAAAAATACACCTCTCTACTGTACAGCTAAGACTATTGCAGAATTTATATTTTAAGTTTATACATGGTGATCAAATATTTCATAGTAATTAATTGATTAATTAATTAATTAATTAATTAATTCGTTCATTCATTCATTCATTCATTCATTCATTCATTCATTCATTAGTTATTTATGTATTTATTTAGGATACAACTACCCAGACATATAAAAATCCAATTACAGGGTAGGAGAGAAGAAACAGTGTTAGGCACAAAATTTTATACAATCAATACATATATTGAAAACATAAAATATTTGCACATAAAATTGATATTTTAGTAAGTGTAACACAGATAGTGTAATTTTGTAGCACAGTAGTACGAAATATATCGACATTATCCTGTATATGCACAGTTTGAACACACTAAATACAAAAGTAAAAACCGCTGCCTAAAAAATCATTACTTCCACATCCAGATTTTCCATCCAAGTCTCTTTAAAGGAAATTATCTTGACTACATCTATACTCTAGTATGTGGAAATAATTGGTTATTGAATTTTAATAATATCTGCAGCCGATCACATAAAAAAAATTGAGGCGTTGTCATTTAGCATATACTCCAAAAATGAAGTTTCTGGACTCTTATTAGCACCCTCTATTTATTTTTCCCAACTTACACCCCCTCAATCCTTCATTGGAAAGGGTTGAAGAATATTATAAAAAATCTGAGGCCTTCGCTTCTAGTAGTAACAACTACCAGGTTTCTGTACTCTTACCAGCTTGCTTTACATATTTTCCTCTATCTACACCTATCTACCCACCAGCCCTTCACCGGATATATTCAAGACAAAAACTAGTTCCAGATCTCGTTATAATACATATGTGTACAGAATATCAGATCAATATCTTAAACCGTTCCAGAGAAAACGTGCGTATATAGAAAGTTACAGACCGACAGACAGACAGACAGACAGACAGACAGACAGACAGTCAGTCAGTCAGGCAGACAGACAGACAGACAGGCAGGCAGGCAGGCAGGCAGACCGACAGACAGACAGATCGACAGACAGAGAGACAGAATTTCTTTTTTTCTCTCAAATTAAAATCTCGACTTTCATGACATTCTAAACCTATTTCAACAAAAACTATTTTTGAAATTTTCTTTACGATTTTACTATACTTCCAATCCACTACGTGGATGTGGAAGTAAATTTGGGCGAAGCATATTTAGATAAAAATAGTTATTTGAACGCATATGAAATGCTTAGATATGTAATTTAATATAACTAATTATAATCTGGTTGTTTAATATACTAATATAAGAATACAATTAAAAAATACCTACTGTGGGATTCCAAATCATGTATTTGATACAAAAGTTATTAATAATTTAAATGTAAAAAAATTGTTTTTCTTTAGTTTTACTTCCACAGTCACGCAGTGGATTAGAAGTATAGTAATCGTAAAAAAAAAATTCAACATATTTTTTTCTTCAAATAGGTTTAGAATGTCATGAAACGTCGAGATTTTAAATTTGAGCGAAAAAAATTTCTGTCTGTCTGTCTGTCGGTCTGTAACTTTTTTTGTCCGCACGTTTTCTCCGGAACGGTTTAAGATATTGATTTGAAATTTTGCACACGTATATATTATAACGAAATCTGGATCTGAACATATCTGGTGAAGGGTTTGGGAGGTAAAGAGGGGTAAATAGGGGGAAATAAGTAAAGCAAGCGGGTAACAGTACAGAAACCTGAAATTAGGTGTATGTACTAGAAGTCAAGGCCTCCAAATTTTTTATAATATTTTCCATCCCTCCACCACCCTACCACTGCATTATTAAAGGGGTTGATAAAATAAAATAGAGATATTCACTTGAAACTTGATATACATATATATTATAATGACATCAGGAACTAGATTATATTCTGGTATTATTCCGTTGAAGGGTTGGAGGATAAATAGGGGTTTATAAGGGAAAATAAGTAAAGCATGCTGGTAAGAGTACATAGACTTGAAATTCGGTGTGTGTACTAGAAGCTAAAGCCTCAGATTTTTTTATAATATTTTTCAACCCCCCACCACCCCTACTCCATTAATAAAGTGGTTGGTAAAGTAAAATTGACATACTCACTTGAAATTAGGTACACGTATATACTATAACGACATCTGGAACTAGATTATTTTGAGATGACTCCGTAGTAGACTTGGGGGTTAAATAGGGGTAAGTAAGGTAAAATAAGTAAAGCAAGCTGATAAGAGTACAGAAACTTGAAATTTGGTGTATGTACTAGAAGCCAAAGCCTCAAATTTTTTTATAATATTTTCCATTTATATTTTGAGATGATTGCGTTGAAGGATTGGGTAATAGGGGTAAATGAGCGAAAATAAGTAAAGCAAGTTGCTAAGAGCACAGAAATTTGGAATTTGGTGTATATACTAGAAGCGAAGGTCTAAGGTTTTTTTATAAGATTTTTCATGCCCCCACTCCCTTATTAAAAGGGTTGATAAAATTAAACTGAGATTTTCACTTAAAATTTGGTACACGTATGTATTATAGCGACATCTGAAACTAGATTATATTTTGACACGATTCCGTTGAAAGAGTGTGGGGTAAGTAGAGGTAAATGGGGAAAAAGAAGTGAAGCATGCTGTAAGAGTACAGAAACTTGGGATTTGGTGTATATACTAGAAACAAAGTCCTCAGATTTCTTTCTAATATTTTCCTATGACATTTTCCCCAAATATTACTAATATTCTATGACCAATAATTTCCACATACTAGAGTGCAAATATAGTCAAAATGTTTTCTTTAAAGTTACTGGGATAATAAATCTGGATGTGGAAGTAGTAATTCCTTAGGCAACGGTTTTTAACTTTGTAATTGAATAGAAAACTTTTAAAATGTTATTTCCTGTCACTATCTATTGTTCACTTTGCTTCCTTTAGAATTGTAATAGAAGGATTTTGGGTTCAAGCTCTGAGTAAGTTAAATATAGATTCCTTTTTTTATTAACGAGTGTTTCATCAATTTAATTAGAATTACATAACTAAAAGAGTCTAAAACTAAAAGTTATTTACAAAAAAATGCGAAGAATCTCCAATAAAATAGTGCAACATCGACGAAGGGTACAATGTTTACTCTAATTTCCTTACAGTTTTAATCTTCTCTGAAAATCAAAATAATCAAACACAACAATGTTAAACCGGTATATGGATTTCATGAACCATTTACAATTTAATGAACAATACTGGGACAGAGAGTTCAAACATGAGTATGAAAATATATGCATATACTCAAAGATACCTTGTTTGAGTTTCGAAGTGTGTTCAGCAATATTGCGTCACGGTATCTCCCTAAAGAGACTGTAGGTATAACATACCATCAACCTACACTGTCCATTATTGGCGGTTTTCCATCGCCGCGTTCGCCGTTGTCAATGAGTGGAATGGTGTCCGGTCAAAGATCGTCCATCACCGGGACTCAATCACGGCGAATGGCTAGCCGCTTCCGGCTAATTGTCGCATCGATCACCTGGACCGCTCCAGCGGAATATGACTCCATATATCTCGCGTCGTTTACTCCCCTCATCCCAAGGACGCTATTGCTTTTGTTTATTGCGGGCTGTACTTTATTCAGGGCATGGTCGGCCCATTGGGAGAGTCAACCTTGAAATGTTTTAAATAGTAGCTACAAATTATGGAATACAGTGTTCTTAAATTCCACATCCACGTAGTGGAGTGGAAGTATAGTAATTGTAAAAAAATTACATTTTTACTTCCCTCGCATACCGAAGGGAAGTATTGTATTCGAAAAAAAATCACCCTCCGAGATTTTTCGAATTTTCACGTTTCAGATCAGGTAGATTACGAAAATATAGATTTTTCAATTCCGTCAGTCTGTTTGTCTGTCTGTCTATTGGTGCATTATCTAAAAAACTGCTTGACGGATATTATTCAAATTTGGTAGGTAGCTGAGACTACTGCCAGACTTTCACTGGAAAATATACAGGGGGGACCGTCTAAAGCGAATAGATAATGAAAAATTTTTTTTTTCTCAAACATGAATTTTCTACCTTTCTAAACTTATTTCAGAAAAAAATTTGTTTTCAAAACTGAAAATTTTTCTTTGCTCAAATTAAAAATATTCACGTTTCATGACATTCGAAATCTATGTCATAACAGAATTTGTTCAAGAAGAAAAATTTGAAAATTTTGCCAAAAAAAAATTTTTTTACATTTTTTTACTATAAAAATTTTAAATATTTTTTTGCTCAAATTTAAAATATCTATGCTTCATGACATTCTAAACTTAATTCAGAAAAAAGTTCAAAAACAAAAATGTTTTGAACATTTTTTTACTAGGTAAGTACTATACTTAGAATAAAGGATGTGGCTATTTATACATACAATATGTATGTGCAATTGGCTATTTACACATACAGTATGTATACGCAATTGGCTATTTATACATACAGTATGTATTCGCAATTGGCTATTTACACATGCAGTATGTATACGGAACTGGCCATTTATACATATAGTATGTATACGCAGTTGGCTATTTATACATACTGACTGTTTATATATTATATATAATTAATATTTCGATAATAACTACACAATTATAGATAATTATAATTTTATTTATTAAAGTTAAAAATAGTAATGAAACGTTGATAACATCTGAGACAACAATAAACTTAAATATTTCAGATACAGACAAATAATGAACTGGCAGTTCATTTACAATGTTCAATACGGTAATCAATAAACTATGAAATATCATTAAATCAGTGAAATGTAGGTCATGAAATTTGCAGCAGGTTGGTAGGTATACCAATAAAATAAAATAAATATATTATTTTTATTCTGTATTTTTTCCTTTTTTTCTGTAAAAAGTGGTCTGCTTAGTCTTTCTCTTCGGACGTCCTTTGGATTTAATTTTAGTTTTGAATTTTAAGTGTTTATTTGACTTATTTGGAGAGGGCTTGTTATTAGACCGAATGTTTTCTTCAGGTTCTTCTGGTTCAATTGCGCTAAGCCCACTACTTAAGTTTTTATTTGATTTATTTGGAGAGGGCTCGTTATTAGACCGAATGTTTTCTTCAGGCACTTCTGGTTCATTTGCACTAAGCCCACTACTCTCATGTTCAAAAAGAGAAATTCCATTTCTTGCATTGCTTTCTATTACTTTTAATTTCTCTATATATTTATTGAATGTTTGCGTTCCATAATTAGACAAAATATCTGCAATATTTTTAGTTATCGCCAGTGCCGTATTAAATTTTTCCCTATCCGATAATATTTTGTTGGGAAAATCAAAATCATCAGTAAATGTTTCATCTTGAATATGATCATCGATGTCTACATTTACACCATCTGTATCCATTCTTAGTGCATTTTCAATTGAAATAATATATCATGCATGAAAGCAAGTTTTTGGAAATATCTCCAAATTATTATATTTTCTTATCATAAGAATATGACGACATGGTGCACTAAAAAATTCCAAAATGAACACGAACATGTTTCCACCGATGTATTATAAAATTTTGATATTTTGCTATCAAGATTTTCCTCAATGCCATTATTCTCTATTCTCATTTTGGACTCTAAAGTTTTAAATAATTTTAACTGTCTATGAAATAATTTTATTTCCGTCTCTGTGAGGGCTTCAGAACATTCTTCCAGTATATTTCTTATTTCGATATCACTATCCATAATTTTAAAAACTTTTTGCTTATTGCTAATTTGTTATTTATTCTTGAATCAATACAGTTTATGATTTCCTTGATACATAAATAAATTGTTGGCAAACTATGATATTTAGTTTGTATGTATTGTTTAAGGGTCCAAAATGATCGTTCAATTCTGTTGGTTGTAGTGTCTCCCATTAATGGTAAATGTTTTCTAAAAGAATGTACCCACATTTCTTTACAGTTATCCCAATTTTTAAGGAATTGTTCCTCAAGTGATACATGTTTATTTTTTGTTCCAATAAATACTTGTACAGATTTACAAATTTCCGCGCCAATTGAGTGGCAGGCGCCTCCCACATTTGACTTTACTTCGAGGGTTTATGGCTAGTTTCAATACAAATCATATGAGAAATTTATTATTTTGGCTGCTAGAATTTTAAACTAAATAAGTAAATTTTAACCCTTGTAAATATTTGAATGGATCTATGTGGGTACACATATACAAGAAATGAGCTTACGTGCAAGATAAGTCTTTCTCTTGTTTAACTGCCAGTTCGTTATTTGTCTGTATCTGAAATATTTAAGTTTATTGTTGTCTCAGATGTTATAAACGCTTCCCTACTATTCTTAACTTTAACAAATAAAATTATAATTATTTATAATTGTGTAGTTACTGATTGATTGATTGATTGATTTGGTGTCTTTGCCTAGATATTGGGGTGTAGTGGTGAAAAGTGAGACACACTGTATATAATATACAGTCAATATGTATAAATAGCCAACAGCGTATACATACTGTAAGTATAAATAGCCAACTGCGTATACATACTGTATGTGTAAATAGCCAATTGCGAATACGTACTGTATGTATAAATAGCCAATTGCGTATACATGCTGTATGTGTAAATAGCCAATTGCGCATACATACTGTATGTATAAATAGCCACATCCTAGAATAAATGGTGGACATTTTTTTTTTTTGCTCAAATTTAAAATTTTCCCGTTTCCCGACAATCTAAACCTATTTCAGAAAAAAAATTTGAACATTTTTTTACCATTTTGGAAGAATTTTTGACCACTAGAATAGATGGAAAACATTTTTTTTGCTCAAATTTAAAATTTCCGCATTTCATAATATTCTAAGTCTATTTCAGAAGAAAAAAAAATTGATAATTTTTTTAAGAAACATTTTTGGAAAATAAAAAAAAAGAAATTTTTTAATCACTACTATACTTCCACTCCACTACGTGAATGTGAAAGTGAAAATGTGACAGATGTCAATAATATTTAGCATATGCACCTATTTAATTTGAGAGTTCCCTAGATTTAATACGAGAAATAATTATTTGTTCGATGCTGATAATTACTTCCACATCCACGTAGTGTATTGGAAGTATTGTAATCGTAAAAGAATTTTCAAAAATTTTTTTTCTTGAAAAGGGTTTAGAATGTCACGAAACGACGAGATTTTAAATTAGAGCGAAAAAAAAAAAATTTCTGTCTGTCTGTCTGTCTGTAACTTTTTTTTTTTGTCCGCACGTTTTCTCCGAAACGGTTTAAGATATTGACTTGAAATTTGGTATACGTATAAATTATAACGAGATCTGGAACTGGATTGTTTTTGAAGATATGAAAGGCCTCGAAATTTTTTTAAATATTTTTCATCCCCCCACCACCCTCCACTCCTTTATTAAAGGGATTGATAAAGTAAAATTGAGATATTGACTTGAAATTTGGTACACATATATATTATAATGACATAAGGAACTAGATTATATTTTGGGTCTATTCTGATTAAGGGTTGGGGGTTAAATAGGGGTAAATTGGGGTAAATAAGTAAAGCAAGCTAGTAAGAGTACAGAAACTTGAAATCGGTGTATGTACTAGAACCCAAGGTCTCAGGTTTTTAAAAATATTTTTCAACCCCCCACCACCCCTACTCCATTATTGAAGGGGTTGGCAAAATAGAATTGAGATATTCATTTGAAATTTGGTACACGTATGTATTATAACGACATAAGGAGCCAGATTAAATTTTGAGATGATTCCGTTGAAGGGTTGGGGGTTAAATAGCGGTAAATAGGGCAAAATAAGTAAAACAAGCTGGTAAAAGTATAGAAACTTGAAATTCGGTGTATATACTAGAAGCCAAGGTCTCAGAATGTTTATAATATTTTTCAACCCCTCCATACCCTACTCCAATAATAAAGGGGTTGATAAAATAAAATTGAGATATTACCTTGAAATTTGGTACACGTATGTATTATGACGACATCTGGAACTAGATTATATTTTAAGATGATTCCGTTGAAAGTTTGGAAGTAAATAGGGGTACCTACATAGGGAAAAATAACAAAAGCAATCTGGTAAGAGTACAGAAATTTGAGATTTGGTATATATACTAGAAGCGAAGGCTTCAGTTTTTTTTATAATATTTTTATAATATTTTCCATTTTAAGGTGAGCATATTTTTTACTTTTTTAGAAAAATTCAAAAATTGTTCCTATTTAAGGATAGAAAATATTTTAAAAAGGCAGTATATAATGAACATTTTAAAGATTGAAACAACAATTTCCCTGTAGATATGGGTTCGACTAGTCATAACAATAATTCTAATGAAAATCCCATGACGATTGTATCATGTATAGGACTTATGAATTTTTTCGTTTTCTGGGGTTGGTATTTTAATTATCACAAGGTTTTGGAGGGTTGTAGAACAATTTCCTAAACTCTTTCAAGTACGCTACAGAATAATACATAAACCGAAAAAAAATCATACAAAGTAAAATCTGAGTAATAACAGTTGTCTTATTTTTATACTCTTCGCAAATACAAAACGAAGAGTATATTGCATTCGATCGGCACATTTCTAAAACCGGTAATATTGCTCGTAGAGAGCTCGTCTGCTCGTCTGTGCGTCCGTCCGTCCGTCACGTTTCTTGTAAGCACGATAACATAAGAACGAAAAGTCCGATTGTATTGAAATTTGGACAGTAAGTTAGTGCTAGCTAGAAGAAGAACAATTGTTTTTGAGCAAAATCGATTGATAAATAAAAAAGTTATAATTTTTTTTAAATCGAAAATAAAAAAATTTACATAATGTTTTTAATGTTTTGTAATTAAAGTAAAAATGTCTAAAATTAATATTATTTACAAAAAAACTGCGAAGAGTATCCTATAGAATGTGCAACAGTTATATAAAAATTGCAGTAAATCGGCGAACAGTATAACGGTTAGCTTGTTTAAATATTCATTATATACCTACTGCATTTTTAAATATTCTCTACCCCTAAATACGGACGATTTTTGCATTTTTCCAAAAAAGTAAAAAATATCCTCACCTTAAAACGTCTCAAAGTTTAATTTGAGCCCTATAGAATTTATTTTGCTCTTTCCCTTGGCCCGCTATCTACTATGCAAAAACAGGCGAATTTTGCGGTCACTTTTTGTAACTTTTTTTGCGCACATTTTGTCAGAAACGATTTAAGATATTGACTTAGAATTTGGTACACATATGTATCATGATCAAATCTGGAACTATATTATACTTTGCGCTAACTCCGGTGAATATTTATGTTACATATTTTTATCCGTTTTCATTAGATTTCATTTGATTCCCTCGGAGGGGGTGAAATCAGCTAACTGAATGTCAGTTATATAAAAAAACAATGAATACAAGTATTTTCAAAAATTGCTATGATAATTTTTCATGTTTTCTTGTTTGGGGTAGATTTACCGTTCGTAGGAGTTGTCTTTCATAAAAACTGGCGAGAAATATTTTTTCTATATTTGTCATGACTTGACACATTTAAATATTTTACTTTCAGATGACGCCCTTCGCGGGGTGGGGGTAAGTAGGGGTAAATAAGGGAAAAGAAGTAAAGCAAGCTAGTATGAGTAGAGAAACTTGGGATTTGGTGTATATATACTAGAGACCAAGGCCTCATATTTTTTTATGATAATTTTCAGCCCCCCATCATTTCCACCTCATTATTAATGGGGTTGACAAAATAAAATTGAGATTTTCACTTGAAATTTGATACACGTATGTAGTGTAGTGATATATGATTGAAATGATTCCGTTGAAGGGATGGGGGTGGGGGGGTAAATAGAGGAAATAAGTAAAGTAAGCTAATGAGAGTCCAGAATCAGTTTTGGCGTATATGCTAGACGCCAACATTTAAAATTATTTATGACATCTGCCTCAGATACTATATTCTTAAAATTATATTATCAATTATTTTCACATACTAGAGTGCAATTATAGTTTTCTTTGGCCTTGGAAACTTGTCCTTTAGCCATGCAATTATAGTAGATGTATTTATTCCTTTAAAGACACTTAGATGGGAAATATGGATGTGGAAGTAGTGATTTCTTCGGCAGCGGTTTTTTATATCACGTATACAATGTGTCCACAGAAAAACGTTCTTATAGGTGTAAATAACCATTTTTTTCACTATGAACACATTTTCTGTATTCTGCTCCTGCTTGACCTAAAACCTATTTTCGGTGCGTTAGAATTTCAAGAATGTTAAAAGGGCGCTGGTGGCAGCTTAAAAATGAAATTCGCTTTTTTTGCTATGAACACAATTGTATGTATTCTGCTTTTGCTTGTCCCAAAACCCATTTTCAGTACGTTAGAATTTCAAAAATCCATAGAGGGCGCTGGTGGCAGCTTAAAAATAAAATTCGCATCAGGTAAACTGCCATTTCTGTGCTAGATATTGAAAAGTATTATAAGAAAAACTTGCTCAAAATTTAAAAAAATTAAGTTGTACCGAATTTGATAACTATATACATATTTTTGTATTTATTATTATCAGTCTCATGGAACATGAAATGAAACGTATAGTTATCAAATTTGGTACAACGTCATATTATTTAATTTTGAGCAAGTTTATGTTATAAGATTTTTCAATATCTAGAACAGGAATGGCAGTTTATTTAAAGCAAATTTTATTTTTAAGCTGCTGCCAGCGCCCTCTATGCATTTCTGAAATTCTAACTTACTGAAAATGGGTATTGGGTCAAGCAAGAGCAGAATACAGAAAATTTTGTTCATAGCAAAAAAATGGTTATTTACACCTATAATAATGCTTTTCCGTGGACACATTGTATATAACAGTAGTTAAAAGTGGGATTAATTAAAAGTGTTAAATAGAATATTTTGTTCAATAACTACAATAAGTATATATTGTAGATTGATAAAAGTCGAACAAGTGGCTGTCACCGATCTCTTTAACATCCATGGTGAACACGTGAAGCGACTAGCAGTATGGAGTGACATGTACAACCAAGATTTCTAAATTGAGATTTGTAGATTATGCTACTTTAGTAGCAGCAGTCAGGATGAGCTCATACACCACTGGATTAACAATATTGACACCTGTGAATATGAACACAGATTGGCATCCTTCCAGTTGAGCAAAGTCTAAAGCGACAGAGATTTCAGGAAACGCACGAAGATTAATTAGACTTGCTGACACTCTAGTTTTCAGCATCTTTCTTTGCGGCTCTGAGACATAGACCGGTTCGAACTGATAAATAGCGTATTGATGTGCTGGCAAATATTAAAATACCAAGGCAATTTCCGGGCGTTTCTGAATCCATATTAGGACACTGCCGAATAAATGGCGTATTGATGTGTTGGCAAATGTTATAAAAAAAATCGATGCCTTGGTTTCTAGTATATACATCAAGTCCTTACCGGCTGGCTTTACTTATTTCCCCTATTTATCCCCCAACCATTCACCTGGAGTAGGCTCAAAATATTATCTAGTTCCAAATCTCGTTATACTACATACGTAGAAACAAATTTGAAATCAAAATCTTAAACCGCTCTCGAGAAAACTTGTGCTCAACAAAATAGTTACAGACAAACAGACAGACCAACCGACACACAGAACATTTTTTTCCGCATAAATTTAAAATCTCGACATTCTAAACCTATTTCAACAAAAGAATATTTTAATTTTTTTTATACGATTAATATACTTCCACTCAACCACGTGGATGTGGAAATAAAAGATACCAGCTATTGGTTATTTACAAAGCGTACAAAAATATTTCACGACGTTACATGCCAACTACATGCGCTATATTGGTACAGGTATTAAACTTATTGTGCAGATTGTCGTGCGAAAGTTGCTAAAACCTGGTCATTGTTGTTGCTGTCTAAATTCAAAACAAAAAACGATCGGTTACCAGTTTCGCGAACTTTCAACGGCTAGTGCATGTTACTTAATTCCGTAATCGTAAAACTGTAAGAATTGTGGACAATAGATGATAATTCTGTGTGTTAGTGTTAGTGTTTGTAGTGGCCTCAAGAAAGAAATTACAGTGATGTAAGTTTTTAAAATTTAATATTTCATTTTCAGAATTTGTTGTTATAAACTGTGTTTGTGAGTTTTCAGCACGAAGTTTTATTTATGAAGTTATAAAACTGTTTGATAAAAAACTGTTTCTATTCAGTTGAATTATGTATGCTATATTATTACCTATTACGAGAAATAATCTACCGTACACTCATAATTAGTTCTTGATTTTGTTTTATGCGTTAGCTTCCTTTTCGTGGAGGTATGTGTGTATTGTGCAATGTGCATACGTACCTATAATATATGTTCTTATGTAAAATTTATTTGTGTTTGTTAATTGCATATCAGTTTTCCAATTTGTTCATTTTTTATATAGGCATTTTGTCGACGATTCGACCTTGGATGTTGATGTCAAATTTGGGTTATTTTTGGATACAATTGTGCCCGCCCTAGACTTATGTTTTCCCATTAAAACCAAAACGATAACAAACGACAAAAAAAAATAGACTAAATTGGTTTACTGATAACCTTAAACAAATGAGAGAAATACTTCATTCTCTTCTAAACATTTACAAATCCAAACCTTCCAGTGACTTGAAAGAATTAAACAATCTCAAAAAACGTCAATATAAATTCGAGCTAGAAAAAGCGAAAAAAAAGGCAAACGATAACTACATATCTCGAAATAAAAATCAACCAAAAGCCATGTGGAATTTAATTAAATCAAATAAACATAAGTCTCGCCCTCATTCTGAAAATATTTCTCCAAATGAATTTAACAATTATTTTGCAAACATTCCTAAAAACTTAATTAACTCCTTAACACCACCTAATAATAATTTTGATGTTTTCCTGAATAATTCCACTCTCAGACACTTAGACAGGGATTTTAACTTTGCTGAAGTATCGTACATTGAAATTCTGGACGTAATTGAAAATTTAAGAAAAACTGAAAGTAAAGATGTTTATGATATTAACATAAAAGTGCTGAACTCTATAAAATATATCATCCTAATTCCTCTTACCAAACTCATTAATCAATGTATTAGGAATAATACTTTTCCGAAAGCTCTTAAGATTTCAAAAGTTTTGCCTATGTTTAAAAAAGGTTCCGTTGATGACCCCACTAATTACAGACCTATTTCCATTGTCCCTTTATTTGCTAAAATTTTTGAGGTAATACTTTAAAAACAGATAACTAATTACTTTGAAGATCATAATCTATTTAGTAACAGTCAATTTGGCTTCAGGTCTAAATTATCTACGACATTAGCAATAAATTCCTTAACAGATATTATAAATAAAGGCTTTGAGGCGAAAGAATCTGTTCACGTACAGTTCTTAGACCTGAGCAAAGCTTTTGACTGCGTCTCGCATAATATTCTGGTGCATAAACTAGGCTTTTATAGATTCTCGGAAGGTAGTAAGAATTTGATCTTATCATATATTACTAACAGATCTCAATATGTTAATGTCGATAACATAAATTCGAACAGAATAGACGTTAAATTCGGCGTACCCCAGGGTTCGGTCTTGGGACCAGTTCTTTTTCTCGTTTATGTGAATGATTTGCCAAACAGTGCAACCTTGTCTAAATTCACCTTATTCGCGGATGACACAACTTTGGCTCAGTCTCACACAAATATTTGTACATTATTAGAAGAAGCCTGTAACAGTCTGACTCTGGCTCAAGATTGGTTTTTAAGTAATCAACTAGTTTTGAATTACGACAAGACTGAAACCATGATTTTTAGTTTAAAACGACATACTCTCAATGCTAAATATTGTAAATGTGTTAAATTTTTGGGTGTTATTTTAGACAGTAAATTGACATGGGATAAACAGACAGAGCTAGTCTGCAAAAATGTCTCCCGGAACATTTTTCTGCTACGTAAGTTGGTAAAATGTGTGTCACAGGCAACATTATTAATTGCCTATCACGGACTGATTCATTCTAACTTGACCTATGCTATCTTGGTATGGGGCCACTCAACACATATTTCATCAGTTTTTTCCGTGCAGAGAAAGGCCGTAAGAATCATTGCAGGTCTAGCATACAGAGACGATTGTAAGGAGGCTTTCAAAAAATTAAATATACTTACCGTGCCTTGTGCTTATATATTGCAATGTCTTTTGTATATTAAGGAACACGCAGGTAATTACACTACGTTAGAAAATATTCATTCTTATTCAACGCGTAATAAAAACAATATTAACACTGAATTTTTGAGACTGACGAAAACTAGAAATGGAACTGACTACCACGCAATAAATTTTTTTAATGTATTGCCTAATGCCGTCCAAGGACTTGAAATTAGACGATTTCAAACAGTAATGAAAAACTTCCTGCTGACCAATGCTTTCTATACTTTCAATGAATTCATGTTGTCTGATTTCTCCCGAATAGTTTAGTATAATAGTATATTGTTTTTCATTTACTTTTATATTTACACTTTATTGTATGTTTTATTGTGTTTATTTGTATGTTTCCTTTTCGTATGTATTGTTTTTTTACAGATAAATGTTAATATTTTATTTTGTATATGCTGGACGTGTCAAAACACTATTTGTGTATTATGACTAATAAAGTATCTATCTATCTATCTATATAATTAACAGAACCTCCGATCTTCGAACAGTTCTTAAGTAAAATATTTTTTTTAAATTTCTGTTTCTTAAGTAGTTACTTTAGAAGTGAAATCTATTATAACATGTATGTATATGATGTCAAAACATTTATTTATGATACAAAATGTTTTGTGGTTACCTATTAGTTAATGAGTTATTTATAGTTTTGTAGACGTTTTGGGTGTTATCAGTTAATACTCAATAAGCGATGATCGAAAAAAAATTATGTGCTTTATGCTTTGTATATATGGAATGACCAGAGAAGTGATGATTTACGAAGTTGAAGTGATGAACCCAAACATTAGTAAAGCAAATATTATTCTCTTAAAATTATATTTTACTTCCACATCCACGTAGTGGATTTTAAGTATAGTAATCGTAAAAAAATTCATTTTTTTTTCTTGGCATAGGTTTAGAATGTCATGAAACGTCGAGATTTTATATTTGAGTGAAAAATTTTTTCTGTGTGTCTGTCTGACGCTCTGTAACTTTTTTTTGTCCGCACGTTTTCTCCGGAATGGTTTAAGATATTGACTTGAAATTTTGTACAGGTATATATTGTAATGAGATCACGAACTGAATTGTTTTTTGAACATATCCGGTGAAGAGTTGGGCGGTAAATAGGGGGAAATAAATAAAACAAATTGGTAAGAGTACAGAAACTTGAAGTTTGATGTATATGTACTAGTAGTCAGGGCCTCAATTTTTTTATGATATATTTCATCCCCCCAGCAACCCCACTCCATTATTAAAGGGGTTGATAAAATAAAATTGAGATATTCACTTGAAATTGGGTATACGCATATATTATAACATTTGGAATTAGATTATATTTTTGGATTATTCCGTTCAAGGGTTCGGGGTTAAATAGGGGAAAATAAGTAAAGCAAGGTGGTAATAATACAGAAACTTGAAATTCGGTGTATGTACTAGAAGCCAAGGCCTCAGATTTTTTTATAATATTTTTCAACCCCCCACCACCCATACTCCATTTTAAAGGGGTTGATCAAATAAAATTGAGATATTCACTTGAAATTCGGTACACGTATGTATTACAACGACATCTGATTATATTTTGAGACGATTCCGTTGAAGGGGTAGGGATGTAATTGTGGGCAAATAGGGAATAATGAGTAACGCAAGCTGTGTAGAGTACAAAAACTTGAGGTTTGGTGCATATACTAAAAGCCAAGCCCTCAGATTTATTTATAATATTTTGCAACCCCCCCCCCCCCACCAGCGGCATTTTTGATGATATTTTCCATCCTCCCAGCACCCCCACTCCACTAATAAAGGAATTGATGAAATAAACTTGAGACATTCACTTGAAACTTGGTGTTTTTTGTTAAACGGGTGGACAGAGGTGTGTAATTGGGAAAAATCAGTAGAGCAAGCTAGTAAGAGTCGAGAAACCTCATTTTTGGCATATTTGCTAGAAACCAATGCTTTAATTTTTAACACTGAGATTGTTTAACAAATTGAAGATGTAACGGTAATACGGAGGCCCAGTAGCGATTTATGTAACGCTTGGAAATTCTGCTGTTTTCTTGGAAACGAAAGCGTTCGATGCTGTTAGATCGCATACTTTTTGAAAGATTCAAATTTGATTTTGAATTTGATAAATTTTCATATCTAGAATCATATTCTTGCATTGTTACGTCTGGACGCCGACCGACGTCTGGCGCCGTTTTAGTAAAACTTGTGTATTTGATAAATTTTGATATCTAAATTTATGTTCTTGCATTTTTACGTCTTGGCGCCGACCGACGCCCAGCGTTGTATTTGTAAAACTTGTGTATTTGACCAATTTTGATACCTTTTGATGCCATATTTTTGCGTTTTTACGTCTCGACGCCGACCGTTCGACGCCTAGCATCGTTCTGGTAAAACTTATGTATTTGATCAATTGTGATATTTAGATTCATGTTCTCTATGTTGTGTAATATTAATGTATAGCCTTTTACAATTACTCCGAGTTGTGTAACTTTTAAATTTTTTATCCGCAGCTTAATAAAAGTTTCAAAATTTCTAAAACTTTTTTTATTTCTATCCCTTGTACATTTTGCAGATTTTGTAAATATCCTGCCAGGTTTGAAAGTTAGCCAAGTTCAGTTTCAAGGTCTTAACGAAACTTGCTAAATTGCAACTCCTGTAAATTTTTTATGACTTCTGCCCCAAATATTATTAAAATTCTATGACCAATTATTTCCGCATACTAAAGTGCAAATATAGTCAAAAAGTTTACGTTTAAAGAAACATGGAGAAAAATCTGGATGTGGAAGTAGTGATTCCTTAGGCAGCGGTTTTTTAAAGTTATGAGTGAACAATGCTTATACCAGATATTGTCTGTAATTGTTTATTTGTGGCATATTCAGATTTTCTTACTTTTTATTGGGTATTTTGCCACTGAAAAATATTTAAAAATTTTAATGAAAAAACCTCTGCGCCAAACGGATCAGACAGAGGTTGGTTCTTGAGTACTTGACTGTTTCAAAAAGTCTCACACCTAAAAATATATAAACTAGAACAATGTTATAAACTAAAAACTGAAAATCAAAGCTATAGGTAGTTAACGTTTCGGAAGAGAATCTACTTCCGTTCTCAAAACTTTTTTGGCCGTCAACCATGACAGTTCTTTGTTTATGTATTTCCATAGTCACGTGAGACATTAAATTATATTTATCTTATTTTTACTTACTTCGTCTCTAAGGATGGGCAACCAACTAGTAGAAAAATCTATTGAATAATTAGAAACGCATCTATCCTCGTTTAATAAAATAATCGCGGATTCTTTAAGTTTTCTTTTAGTTCCGTTGCTCTCTTTTTCCAAAATCTTCGCCGAGTCCCATTTAATTCTATGATTATTATCCCACGCGTGGGATAATAATCATAGAATTAAATGGGACTCGGCGAGCTCTCTTTCTCCAAAATCTTCGCCGAGTCCCATTTAATTCTATGATTATTATCCCACGCGTGGGATAATAATCATAGAATTAAATGGGACTCGGCGAAGATTTTGGAAAAAGAGAGCAACGGAACTAAAAGAAAACTTAAAGAATCCGCGATTATTTTATTAAACGAGGATAGATGCGTTTCTAATTATTCAATAGATTTTTGTACTAGTTGGTTGCCCATCCTTAGAGACGAAGTAAGTAAAAATAAGATAAATATAATTTAATGTCTCACGTGACTATGGAAATACATAAACAAAGAACTGTCATGGTTGACGGCCAAAAAAGTTTTGAGAACGGAAGTAGATTCTCTTCCGAAACGTTAACTACCTATAGCTTTGATTTTCAGTTTTTAGTTTATAACATTGTTCTAGTTTATATATTTTTAGGTGTGAGACTTTTTGAAACAGTCAAGTACTCAAGAACCAACCTCTGTCTGATCCGTTTGGCGCAGAGGTTTTTTCATTAAAATTTTTAAATATTTTTCAGTGGCAAAATACCCAATAAAAAGTAAGAAAATGTTTATACCAGTCAAAAAGTTGCTATTATTTTGTTTCACCTATAAATTCTATATTTGAGCAAAATATGTTAATATTAATCGTAGCCGTGGAGTAGATCATGGAGTTTCACATATATTTCTCGTGGAAGAGAGATATTTTTTTCTTAAATTTGCATGGAATCGTAAAAATGTAAGAAATAAAAATCTCACACCTCTTCCGGATT
Organism: Stenurella melanura; assembly: GCA_963583905.1. NCBI lineage: Eukaryota > Metazoa > Arthropoda > Insecta > Coleoptera > Cerambycidae > Stenurella > Stenurella melanura. The sequence goes on along the minus strand of OY757309.1, from coordinate 78,816,056 downwards.
AACCTGAGAATGCCAATTACTAGGTAAGTTCTTAAAAAAAAGCATCTCGACTGTATTTGCGCTCTAATATGTGGAACTAATTAATCATAGAATTTTAATAAAAGGGCGTTGCCGAATATAAGCCAAGTCTCCAGAACATAATTTTTGGGCGTTTCCGAATCCATATTAGGACAGTGCCAAATCCATATCCGGGCGCTGTTGAATCCCTGTCCAAATTAAGGCGTTTCCGAATCTATATTCAGTAGCGCCCTAATTTACCCCATATTTAACCCCCAACCCTTTACCTTAATTTGCGCAAAATATAAGCTAGTATCATATCTCGCCATGTTACATACACGTGTATCAAATTTCAAGTCAATATCTTAAACCGTTGCTGAGAGAATGTGTGCACAAAAATAGTTACAGACCGACGGACAGATCGACCGACAGACATAATTATTTTTGCTCAAATTTGAAATCTCGACCTTTTATAGCATTCTAAGCCTATCTCAACAAAAAAAAATGATTTTTTTTTACGATTACTATAAATACTTCCATTCCACTACTAGTCTAATCTGGCAGCCACCTCGACTAACGTGCGAGGTATAAAGCTATAATTTTGTGTATACTTAATTTAATACTAGTTAAATAAGAAAATCAATATCTGGTAGGGTTGGTGCGGTTGCAAAAGTACCACCTAAATTTTTTTTAAATGCGAAATAATCATAAAAATTAATGTACTCATACAAGGCTAACGTTTAAATATGTTTTAATTTATACATTTTTAAGTACTGGAAAAAATTGCCACATAACTCTCGGCTACAAATACCTGCCAGATGAGTCTAAAGTTGTTGAGAAGGGTAGTATTCCATAATATCCTTGTACAAAGCTGAAATTTGGAGGAAATGTTCTTCGACGAAGGTATATTGACAGCCAGACAATTTGGTTGGTTACAAATACTCGCCAGATCAGAGCATTGTTCATGATATTCAATGGGAGTACAGGTGAAATAGACACATGTAGATGCATACGCGGGAAAAAAAGTCAATAGGAATTATGAGTATAGTAAAAAAGAAGTGTTTTGCTCTCCAAATTTTAGTTTTATACAAGGAAATTATGGGATACTACCCTTCTTAACAACTTTAGGCTCACCTGGCAGGTATTTGTAACTGACTTTTGTAACCGCGCCAACCCTGCCAGATATTGATTTTCTTAATTAACTAATACTAAATTAAGTTTACACAAAATTGTAGCTTTGTACCTAGCACGTTAGTCAAGGTGGCTACCAGCTCTCCGACTATACGTGAATGTGGAAGTAACAGGGCCGTCGAGAGAAAATCGGGGCCCGGGGTACAGTAATATACGACTCCCACCAATCTTCGATATAAATTTCGAAGTACGGGGGGTGGTATTCATAATAATAAACTATTTATTTCTACAGAAATTTCGAAGGGCGAGGGGGAGTATTCCTTAGGACTGAATATTTTTCTCGATCGAAATTTTGAAGAACGGGAGGTGATATTCCTTAAAATTAAATATTTATGGCAGAGGACATTTATTACGGTTATCACGGCAGAAATTTTAAAGACCGGGTGGGGGGATATTTCTTTGCCGTTTTCATATTTATCTCATTATAAACAACACAAGTCATTCAAGTCATTCAGAACTCGTTATTAATTTACATCACAGTAATCATTTAAAAGTATACCTCTCTCGTTTTACCTAATGCAAATGTAAATCTCCAACTTCGGGTAGAACCCGGGCCCCCTCAAAAATCACCAGTCCCTGGGAGAAACACCTCCGACCCCCACCCCTCTCTCGACGGGCCAGGGAAGTAATAATGATATAAATATATACAGGTGTCAAGAATACGAAAAACGTTTTGGTACGATAACGACGAAAACAGAGCATGCAGCGTGATAGTTTAGATGCCCAGAAAACAGAAAACGTTGAGCCCCAAATCATAGCAATTCATCTTAGTGAATGATTCGTGAATTTGGATATTTTTTAAGTAAATCCCATGTCGCATTAGACGCGTTAGCCATGGAGCTGTCTTAATCTGAATGTCCTAAATATTCAGAAACATAACTACTTGCACATCCACGTAGTGGATTGGAAGTATAGTAATCGTAAAAAAAAATTCAATTTTTATTTTCTTGAAATAGGTTTAGAATGTCATGGAACGCCGAGATGTTAAATTTGAGAGAAAAAAATTCTGTCTGTCTGTCTGTCCTTTTTTTGTCCTCACGATTTCTCCGGAACAGTTTAAGATATTGACTTGATTGACTGAAATTTTGTACACGTATGTACTATAGCGAGATCTGGAACTGGATTGCTTTTTGAACATATCCGGTGAAGGGTTGAGGGGTAAATAGTGGGAAATAAGTAAAGCAAGCTGGTAAGAGTACAGACCCTTGAAATTAGGTGTATGTACTAGCCAAACCCTTAAATTTATTATAATAATTTCTATCCCCCACCACCCCCACTCCATTATTAAAGGGGTTGATAAAATAAAATTGAGATATTCAGTTGAAACTTGGTATACGCGTATATTAGAATGACATCTGGAACCAGATTGTATTTTGGGATTATTCCGTTGAAGGGTTGGAGGTTCGATGGGGGTAAATAGGGGAAAATAAGTTAAGCAAGCTGGTAAGAGTACAGAAACTTGAAATTCTGTGTATGTACTAGAAGCCAAGACCTCAGATTTTTTATAATATTTTTTAACCCCCCACCAAGGAGTTGGTAAAATAAAATTGAGATTTTGACATGATTCCATTGAAGGAGTGGGGGCGAAAGTAGAGGTAAATAGGGAAAAATAAGTAAAGCAAGCTAGGAAGAGTACAGAAGCTTAGGATTTGCCGTATATACTAGAAACCAAGGCTTCAGATTTCTTTCTAATATTTGTCAACCCCCCCACCCCCACCTCCACCACCTCCACTCCATTATTAAAGGGATGGATAACATAAAATTTAGATATTCACTTGAAAGCTAGTACACTTATGTATAATAATGACATCTGATTGAGATGATTCCGTTGAAGGGGTGGAAGGTGGTAGGTTGTGAATAGCACAAAATAAGTAGACCAAGCCAGATACTTCATTTTTAACGTAGAAACCAACGCCTCAAATTTTTCTATAGCTACCCCAAATATTATTAAAAATTTTTGACCAATAATTTCCACATACTAGATTGCAAATATAGTCAAGATGTTTGCTTTATATTTTATAGAATATCCGAAATACAAATTTTGAAAAAGTCCCTGACAACCATCAGCCATAATTTTAACTACGTAATTGTCAATCAAATGTCATCTATCCATTACATTTTTAAAACTGTTTTCTGTATTGCCCCGGACCAGAGGATTCTGCTGTTCGACGAGACTTTTTCAACATCATTGTACAGAATATCGTGGTTATATAAATCTTTCAATAGCCTAGCCCTTCTTGAAATCTCTTTAGAATAATAAGCTGGCACAGACTTCTTTGCAGCATCACTTCTGATGAAATGGCTCAAATTCTTCATGTGTTTGCCTGAAGCACCAACTCTACTTGATAAATATTTAAGTTTTCAGCTGAGAACATTTTTGGTTTATTAATCTTATAATAATCTGTATTACATGATGTTACTGATGCAACCGATTCAAATCAAAAGTGTGGAGCATATGACTGTGTAAATTTGTCTTAGTAGTAACTTATTCTTAAAGTGGATAGACTGTAAAAAGTATGTATTAATAAACAAAAAATATATACCTCGCACATCTGTGAAGATGTGAGTTCCATTAATAATAAAATTTGCAAAAGTTCGTAATGAATTTTCATCAAGCGAGAGTATCTGATAGAATGTATTTTTATACATTTGCTTTCATCTGCATCGTATACAAAGTATATTAGTGCTTTAAGAGGTTTCTCAGAGTAATCAGACTATGCCACTGTAACCTAATAATATATTTTTATTTGATAATGGTAAATTGAGTTGGCAGAAACTTTTACAAAGCCTAATATTATAAACTAATTATTTGTAATCAATTAAATTGATGTAATAAATAGAAACCTGTTAAGCACGAAATGGCGGTCGAATAAAGACCTACATTTTATGAATGGAATGAATGAACATGTTTGAGCACTCAACTATATTTACATTCTTGGTGACGTTGATTGCAGATTCGACTTCGTTGGATTAAATAGTGTATTTGAAATTTATTTTTACTTGCTCTAGAATATGCAGTCAGTGTTGCTTAGGTTGAAATTTTGTCGATGCATGAGATATTCTTCTTGTTCAAGAAAATTGAGGTGGCTTCTTTTAACTTAAAGGTGTCACTCCGTCTAGGCATAAAGAGAAGACATTATTCAGAATTGTTGCAATAATTACTTCTTGATTATTATTTTTAAAAGTGAATTATTTATTATTTGTTTGCTTATAGTAATGAAACATATTCTTTATAGGATTTCGCAAACAACGGAAAAAAACTGTCTATAAGAACTAAAAGAAAAACTATATACAAAATATGTTAATGAAATCTTTGCATTCTTTCGATAACCTGACTCCTGGTTACGCTAGCAAATCAAAATCCTAAAATAAATCTGTCCAATTTCTTATTTGACATTTTCATTATAACACTAGCATCCAAAATAGTCCCCTACGGTTAAGCAGATTAAACTAGTATCTACATGACCCCCTACGGTGTAAAGATTCAGTTAAAATTGAGAACAAAGGCCTAAAATGGATTTATTTACCTACCTTGTCTTAAAAATGTTTTCACTGTAATGGATTACATTTTCATAAAATCTCTCATTCAGTTTCTTGGAAATACTTAGCCTTTGAAACGTTTTTCGCCCTTATTCTGAGCTCATCAGAAAGGCACAAAGCAACTCATAACGATGTTTTATGCAAAACCAAGGCAATATCCATGAATAAGTATGAAATATTTATATTTGACATTGATAGAAAACAGCAGATCTTCATCTATCTATTAAATAACTAGTATTAGAGTCTATATACTATATGCATGTTTAAAAGTGAATTATTTATTATTTGTTTGCTTATAACCAGAAGTCGGGTTATCGAAAGAATTCAAAGATTTCATTAAAATTTTTTACATGTAGTTTTATTTTAGTTCTCATATATAGTTTTTTCTGCTGTTTGCAAAATCCTATAAAGAATATCATTACTATAAACGAACAAATAATAAATAGTTCACTTTTAAACAGCATAGAGTATTTAGGCTCCAATACTAGTTAGCTAATAGATAGGTGAAGATCTGTTGTTTTTTATCGGTCAATATCAAATATAAATATTTCATACTTATTGCCTTGGTTTTGCATGAAACATCGTTACGAGTGGCTTTGTGCCTTTCTGATGAACTCAGAATAAGGACGAAAAACATTTCAAAGGCAAAGTATTTCCAAGAAACTGAATGAGAGATTTTATGAAAATGCAATCCATTTGAATGAAAAAATTTTAAGACAAGGTAGGTAAATAAATCCATTTTAGGCCTTTGTTCTCATTTTTAACTGAATCATCATACCGTAGGGGGTCATGTAGGAACTAGTTTAATCTGCTTAGCCGTAGGGGACTATGTTGGATGCTAGTGTTATAATGAGAATGTCAAAGAAGAAATTGGACAAATTTATTTTAGGGTTTTGATTTGCTAACATAACCAGAAGTCAGGTTATCGAAAGAATGCAAAGATTTCATTAATATTTTTTACATATAGTTTTTCTTTTAGTTCTCATAGATAGTTTTCTTCCGCTGTTTTCAAAATCCTATAAAGAATATGTTTCATTACTTGATTATTATTTATCGATAAGTCGATTTTTATATATTCATTTCTTTTGTTATTTTGCAACGTAAATATGTCCTCAAATACAGGGTACTTGTGTAGAAGTACACATATTTTGCATAATAATACATTGGCCCAAAAGACCTAAACAGTCTTATAATTTTTTTTGCTTTACTCTTAAATTAAAGATTTTCTGAAACTACAATTTTTCAAGAGAGATGGTAGTACTTGTAATTTTGACTACGTCAGTAACGCTGGCCAAATTAGGTCAGGTTCAATTTAAAGACCTGGGGCATTTTCGAACTACACGTCGAGTTATAATATGTTTACTATATTTATAAGAAGTAAAAGTCATAAAAGAGGCTAGTTAAGCGCTACCTGTCCTACATAAGTGTTATTAACTGTACCTCTAAAAGATGTCGCCACGTCGCGTCGTCGCATCATTGCGTTATTTAGTTGTAGACTACACTACCGTTTGCCAATCATGCAGTGTTGTCAATGTGTTTTATTTGACTAGCTTTTAGGTAAAGTAAAGAAAATTAACATAACTGTGTGTGATGATTGTAATGGTGAATTAAGTATTATTGAAATTAAGTTAATCCCTATTAATTTAAATGCTGACAGCGGTTAAACATATTTGCATTATAATAAACGAAACGTAAATTTTAGTCTCATCATTAAAGTACATTGTCGCAGTCAAACAGACTTCTGACAGTGGTACTATTGCTTAGTAGTTTAAAGTAGGTACTCGGGCGATTTTTCGTTGTACTGGTAATTTAAAATTAAAAATGATGGAACCGTTTACTTCAAATGAATTGTGATGTTTGTAAAAAGTGTTAAAATTCAAGCATAAATTTAAAAAAATGTCTGTTAGAGTTTTCAATTTAGAACTGATTAAACGAGGTAAAAATAAAACTGTTATATTATTTTTAAATGTCAGAGTGGCAACACTGTAAAGTGCGCATCAATGACCCGACAAGTGAGCGCAATATGCATTCTCATCTTGTGTTTATAGTTGTACTATCTCCGTTGAAAACAAGGGCTTTATGTGATTAACTTTAAGAGAAGATAGATTTGAGTCAGAAAAAAATATAAGAATTTCCTATTTGGACAACATACCATCGCATCGTACAAAATACTTGCACTTATACACAGCTGACTCGCTGTATATGTTACTAGCAATAATACGCGGTCTAGTGTGATCGTCTATGATATTCCGTGTGCTCTTTGTTGGGACAAGTTTAGGGTATTTTCACTTATTTTTATAGATATATGGCAATACTGAAACGATTCTCGGTCATTCTAGAATCAATGTTAAATGCCTCGGATGTCGTCACCAGTTTTCAGACTGACAAAATCAACTATCAAGCCTTCAGATCACTTATATATTCATCGCTATTTTTAACTGTGGGTATTTTGGTATCTTTTCATGAAGACCGTATTTTAATTCTCTACATAATTTTGGAAAAATATTACAGAAAACCCAGATACCACAAAATCTAGAGAGAATCGAGAAATACTGCATTAGAAGAGACCCAGGAATAAGAACGGTACATAAGCACCCGGAACAAACCCTATTAGAAAATCTACAAAGATTAGCCAATAACAATTAGTCAACACCGAAACATATTATTATTGTTATAATTATTGTTGATATTAGTATAAGTATAACAGCTATCACATAAAATATTATTTATTGTATCATAAAATTGTAAAATATTATATGTGTGTACATGTAATTGTAACAATAGGCTGAAGGACCTAGGTCAATAGCCTACTGAATCAGTTTGTGGTTCAATAAAGTTCATTTATTATTATTATTACAGAAAAGAAAGTGAGATGAAATTTAAAAAGCACTGCCTAAGGAATCACTACTTCCACATTCAAATTGTCGATCCAAGTCTCTTTAAAGGAATTCATATTGACTATATTTTTACTCTAGAATGTGGAAATGATTGGTCATAGAATTTTAATAATATTTGAGGCAGAGATCATGAAAAAATTGAGATGTTGATTTCTAACATATACGCCAAAAATAAAGTTTCTGGACTCTTATTAGCTTGTTCTACGTATTTTCCCCAATATACACCCCGTCAACGGAATCATGTCAATCAGATGTCATTACAATACATACGTGTACCAAATTTCAAGTGATTATCTCAATTTTATTTTATCAACGCATGTAATAATGGAGTGTAGCTGGTGGTGGGGGGTTGAAAAATATTATAAGGAAATCTGAGACCTTCGCCTCCAGTATATACAACAAATTTTTGTACTCTTACCAGCTTCCTTTACTTATGTTCCCTTATTTACACTAATTAATCACCAACACTTTAATGTAATCATCTCAAAATATAATCTAATTACAGATGTCGTTATAAACATACATGTTCCAAATTTCAAGTAAAAATTTCAATTTTATTTTATCATTCAATTTAATAATGGAGTGGGGGTGTGGCGGAACTCAAAAAATATTATAAAAAATCTGAGGCCTTGGCTTCTAGTATACACACCAAATCCCAAGTTTCTCTTACCAGCTTGATTTACTTATTTTCCCCCATTTACCCCTACTTAACCCCCAACCCTTCAACAGAATCATCTCAAAATATACTCTAGTTCCAGACATCCTTTTAATTTATACGTGTATTAAATTCAAAGTGCATTTCTCAATTTTATTTTATCAGCCCCTTTAATGATGGAATAGGGGTGGTGGATGGAAAATATTATAAAAAATCTAAAGCCTTGGCTTCTAGTATATACACCAAATCTTAGTTTCTGTACTCTTGCCAGCTTATTTTACTCATTCTTCCCTATTTAACTCTAATTACCCACCCCCCTCCTCACTTCTTCAACGGTATCATCTCAAGTGAATATCCTAATTTAAGCTTATCGGTCCCTTGAATAATGTAGTTGGGGTGGTGGAGGGTTTGAAAAATGCGATAAAAAATCCTAGGCTTCACTTCTACTGTTTACAACAAATCCCAAGTTTCCGTACTCTTACCAGCTTGCTTTAATTATTTTCCCCTATTTACCCCCCAATCCTCCACCGTATATGTTCCAGATGTCCTTTCAAGTCAATATCTTAAACCGTTCCAGAGAAAACGGGTGCACAAAAAAGGTTATAGATAGACCGACCGACACAGTGGGCAAAATACCGGAAACGTGGCCAAAACCTTTAGATCTATTTAAATATTGCTGACAATTAGTATGTAGGGGTCGCTAATTTCGATTCTGATATAATGAAATAACAAAACAAAATGGCAGGTCCAATATGGCCGACTTATTTGTTAAAAAATTAGTTTCTTCAGCTAAAAGTCAGTGTATGTGTTTCCGAGGTCGCCGATTTCAAATTTAATATTATTTAAAAAATACAAAATAGCGGGTCCAATACGGAAACCCTATTATTAAAAATAATTCATTGTTTCAGTTGAAAGTCAGTGTACAGAGATTTTCGAGGTCGCTGATTTCTAATTTGATACACATTTATATTAAAAACATAGAAATAATTGATTTTTTGTAAAATATGGCGGAGGGTGACCTAGTGGAATTATTTTTATGCAATTATGTTGCAACTGCTATTCGTCGTCGAATGAAGAATCACTTTCATCATCGCTACTTTGAATTGTTGAATACGATTGTTCAAATATTGGCTCAGTTAACAATTCTACAGCCTCGGATGACAAGGATTTCACTCTTTTTGCGGATGATTTACGTAGGCTGGAAATAAAAGGATCTGACGCTACCATGAGCCTAAAAAAACATCTTCCTTGTTTTTGTTCTGACTAGTTTCTTTTTGAATAAAGTCAGTAACAACGTCGTTACTTTCATGAAGGTGATGCCTTGCTAAGTGAAAAATTTGCCACCTGGCGAAGAAAATTTTGTTAATGGCCATATGTCATATCTGTAAAAAAACATAAAAAATAAAATTATTACAGTTCGGTATTAAATTCTTTCTAATAATAAAAAGTACTGAATTTTGTCGGTTTTTTATTTGAAAAACAAGGAAGTTGCAAATATTTTGATAAAAGCATAATGTAATTATAAATACAATATGTATTTGCAAAATATTGTAACACATTTACTGTACAAACATGTTTTTTCAAATATTTTTATTAATGTGCTATACTAAATGCAATTGTTTCATTTGTCAAAAACCAAAAGAAAATGAAGCGTACGACGCGCGAACTTCAAAATAAACAAAAATGGGAAGCTGCGGGAAGCTAATTTTTACAGGCATTATGGAATCTCTAAAAAACACGGGGAAATTGGTTTCTGGGTGGGACACCGTGGAAAAATTAATTTAATGCTTTTTTGCTTTACATTTTTTGAAGCAGAAACGAATAAAATTCATATTTTACATGCTAAATTTGATTATAAAGAAATGAATTTTAATTTTGAAGTATATAATTATAACATATCTACTCTCAAAAATAGAATCCAATTCTTAAAGTGAAATTCGGGCAACTGCCAAACACACAATAAGCATTTGAAGGGAGCGTTATTTCTCACTAAGCGTTAGCTCAAGATGTGGATTTGCAGTCATTTACTTGTCATAATATACCGACGTTCAATGTACGTCTAAATAACGGTCTAATGTCACATCCTAATGACGTCATATCCTGACTCACAATCAGGTTCAATATGACCTTAGTTTGACGAATATGGCCCCAAATAAGAACCCTTTCCATACGTCATTTTGACGCACGATCAAGGTTCAATGCTGACGTCAATATAGCGTTTAATATGACCTTGATTTCACGAATGCGGGCCTAAATAAAAATCTTTTTTCAGTTGACAATATTATTTAATCATTCAGTTTTTATTCATTTTACGTTTACATATGATTTTAGAATGTAAATTGAACGAAGATAATAATAAACATTTTTTGGATATAATTTATAAATCAAATCTTGTACCGTGTCCGTTTAATTTGATGCAATTGCTAGCATCAAGAAACATTTTTATATATAACCATTTAATATGCCATATAAAAAAAAATAAAATAAAAAATATAATAAGCATGTAATATTTGTAACTTGTATTTAGAAATAAGTTTCCTATAGTCTTTCCTTCAATGTTAATCCATGTTATCCGAGGTCTAGTCAGTATGTGTGAAAATCGTCTATACCGACCCATAGACGTACCTGTATCACTGTCAGTTCCCAATTATAAGTTGAAAAAAAAAAAGAAAAAAAAAAGATAAAAAATTATTAAATGAAATAAAAAAAATACACAAAAAAAAAATTGAAAAAAAAAACATAAAAAAAAAGAATTTATATTAAAAAAAAAACTGAAAAAAATATCACAAAAGAAAGATATATGTTTGTATGTTTGTACTTATTCGTTTACGTAAATACTTATATGCTTGTTATATACAATAGAAAAATATGTAGTTAAAAAAAAATGGTACACATTGGTAACCAAGGGATAATGTGATAAGAAATAAAATAAAAAAATTAATTATTATACTAGGAAACTTGGCGAATGGTGTTTGTAACCGTAGTCAACAAACCTGAAACACACACACACACACACACACACACACACACACACATTTTACGTTTTTATTAATTAGGAATAGTTTGAATATACATATATTATTATAAATAATAATGTTACAGAATTTTAAACACATACCTTTATATCATCCGGTTGTGGGATTTGAACCGCCGGCCTTTCACTTGTTAGTCCAGTACGCTTCCTCTGAGCTATTGTCGTTCATGTAAATTTTACTTTACAGTATATTTATTACTTGCAGTTGAGTACCCGGTTTAATATTCCCTTTCAGCTTTAACCAATTAAACATATTCCTGAAAGAACTTTTAGTGGAAAACACATTCTACAGTATACAAGAATTCCTTGATTTCGATTTAAATGCATTTTGTATAAAATTTAAATGCATATTGTATAAAAAACTAGTCTAATATAAATTTTAGTACTGAATGTAATCGAGTGTGAATTGTAATGTGTGAATTTAGAATTTGGTTAATTTAGAAATTGTTCAAAGGTAGGTTTTAATTAAACATAAAATGTAACTGCCTGTATAGTCTGTATAGTCTAAGATACAATTTTAATTATTTTAATTCCTATATTTTCATATTTTATTGTAAAATTATACATATACACATTTCTTGTTATCTTTACTATTGACAACCTTAAACATTTATAAAGTGAACTTCATATTTCTAAATCAAATAAAAAATTTTGTTAGTCTAAATTAAAATTATACCAAATATTCTTTTGTTGTTCACTTTCGTCAATAATAATTTAATATACCTATCGAATTATTATTGTTGCCCAGCAAGGACCGCGAGGAGGTACGAGCAATTCCTTGCCAAAAAATGTGGGTTCAGAGTTAAGGTTATCTATATTATTAAAATAGGTCAAAGAAATAAAGTAAATTTTTAAATTCATTAAATAAAGAAAATATTGAATTTATGTCAATAACCCGTAAACTAATTAACCCAGATTAAATAAATAAATAAAATTCTAGAAAAACAAACAAATAATTGAAATAAATAAATTCAATTCTGGACAGCAAATAAATAACTATAAAATAAATAAATTCAGTTCTGAAAAAGAAACAAATAAATAATTATTAAATAAAATATGTATACATATAATATAATAAATAAAAATCACGTTATATTGCATTTGCGCGTATGTAAAACACTAATGAAACGATACATTCACAATCACTAAATCAAATCACATATAACATTTTATTTAAAACTCTAATCACTACACTCACTCTACACTTCACAACCACTTTCTACATCGGTATCATCGTCGGTATCTGAATCTACAGATATTATTAAACGGTCTTGATTAGGGCTGATGCTTTTTTCTAACTTAATAAATTCATCTTCAATTTTAATGACATGCTGAATACACTTTTTCCAATTACTTGGTATTATTTCTCCACTTTAGCTATAATAAGGTCGACTACTTTGGCATCAAATTTGGGGAAGGTGCTATTTTTGCGAATACTTCTTTTCAGCTGACTCCATATTAGTTCTATCGGGTTAAAAATGCAAAAGTATGGGGGTAACCGTAAGACTGTATGTCCTTGAGCTTTAGCCATGCTCTCAATCACATATTGTTTTGGGAAGTTTTGCTTCTTAACAACTTCCAAAAGATCTTTCTTCCTAAAATTTTCTTCAAATTCCAAATTATGTTTTCGGAGAAATTCTTGAATATCTTTTTTCTTTGTTCCCGTATTTGGTATTTTCTCAATTTGTCGCCAATGATACGAAGCATTGTCTAAAACAATTACGCTGTTTTCTTCTGTATTTGGTAGCAATGAAGTCTGAAACCTTGCTTCAAAAATATCCGCAGTCGTGTTTTGGTGATAGTCAACATTTGATTCTTCCATTTTTTTTCCACTTAATTTGAGACCATTATGCACCTATTCATTTTCTGATCCACAATGTACAATTACTAATCTGGTTTCTTTATTTGCAGGAATATCACCTTTACATTTCCTTGAACCATCTATCCAGCCTTTTTTCACTGTATCATGGGTATCATACCAAGTTTCATCTAAATAATAAATTGGTCGTTGTTAATTTCCAAATTTTTTTATATTTTCCAAATATTCATTACGCCACTGCACAATTCTGAAGCTTTCCATAATACCTGCCCTTTTATTAATAATCTTGAACCTAAATCCTATCTTTATTATCCAGCGCCGAAGTGTTGCTTGACTAACTGACACTGCACCATTTGTTTTCAGTTCCATATGTATTGATTCCACCGTTGGTACCTCATTTTCCATATACTTGCTATATATTAAATCTCTTAACAATTTCACCATAGACGAATCTAATGCTCGTGCTGCTCCTTTATCCGATCTAACTTTTCGATTAGGTACCACATCCTTAATTATGCTATAGACAGACCATTCTGAAATTTCTGTTAAGTAGGCCGTTTTTTCCACGGCTCCTTTTTCACCTTCACTTTCTTTTATATTTTTATAAACGTTTAAAACTACTTTTTTAGTACGTTCGCATAAATATTGTCTAGAACGTTTCTCTGTAATTTGCGAGCCGTTACCATTTCCCATATCGTCGTTAAATTCTCTGCTGGAGCTAGGTTGAGGATCTTCCCAAGGCCTGAACACTATCACAATATTATGTTACCACAGCCACTAAAAAACGGAAAACACTCGAATATTTCACCATCTGCCGGAATATTTTTACACAACTACATAAACTACGCTTAAACAAAGATCAATTTCACTTATCTGTTAAAGTATTATACATTCTAGGCACTCACAATCAAAATAAAATGTAAACACTGAACCACACACTGTATTATTGTATGAAGCACATAACCTATATATTCTAAATATAACACAACTCGTTCGAAATATCGCGGAAGACTGTGGTCCGTCCCTGCCTAATACCTGCGCCGTTCTGCTTGCCCTTTTACAGCATTATGTATATGTGTAAAAAATTAAGTAAACAGTAGTGCCCGTTAGACCGTAAAATATTTTAGGAGTGAGTGGCGTAATTATTAGAAATTATAACTGATAACTAAGTTTCCCTTAATTTCTTATTTTAATCCATGCCCCGCTCTATCCTAGTGGTAATAGGCGGCAAAGCTTTGACATTTTTTATCTGACTTAGAAATATGAAGTTTACTTTACAATGTATCTTGGGCAATAAATGTATTTATTTATTATTTATTTATTAGATATGTTTTACAAGACATTGTCAATAAGAATAGGGAAATATATTTTCATTCTTGATATACAAAATATATGTCTTTGAGCTGTTTGCTAAATACGATGACAGTTGAACAATTTTCTAATACAACAAGAAACATTCCTACTTTCTTCGTGTAATCAATATACCATATCGTACTTATATGTCATTTTACCAAAAACAACGTCTGTTTTAAAAAGAAGCGTAACGCCCATGAGCTTGAGGCTGTCGCTATTTGTCACTCGAGTGCAACACTTAACTATATAGTGCTTTCATTATATAGAAAAAACGAGCCCCGTTCTCTTGGCGTTTCTGCACTTCGCAAAATACACACACACTGTAAATTTAACAAAGCTCTGCCATGAAGGAGATTAATTGTTTGCTTATCGTCGTCTTTGTCTGCTCATTTTTTACTGTGTCTTTTGCCCTGGCCATTTATTGTTCTAAATATTTAATATATAATATTTTTGCTATAAAAGAAAAATGAGCTTTTGCAAAAAATAGCACTACACTTTATCTTTAGTGTCAGAGATAACGGGACTTTTATTATCTTGCTCGAAGTATATGGATGATTGGTAATGCGAAGTGCAGTTAATAGAGTAGGTACTAAGAATTTTTGCAGTGATTTAAGACTACTTTTTAATCTTAATAGTCTCAGTCACTGGAAACACATTTATTTCTTGATTTTCTGTGATATGCTATTTGTTATATATAAGAACAATATAGTGGTACCCAAAAATTGCTTACATATAGCTTGTTATTAATTCCGTTCTTGTAACTATAATATTTCGATTTTTCATATATAGAGCGATTTTGGATGATTTGAACAAAAACGTTATTTCTACCAATTCTTCCTTGTATTTTTTAAAACTAGTACTATGACATAGCTTGGAATACTCCGAACATATTCTATATTTCAAATTATGGGAAAATATTAGAAATAATTGTTAAAGTAGTATTAGCAAAATATTTTAACAAGTTTAAACTGATATCATATAGGCAATTGGTGTTTCAAGGAAATAAGTCTAGTATTGTTACTATTTTTGCGTTTGTTGAGAAAATGTACTTAGGTTTAGATAGTCTTCGCTATGCGTCATTATAGACATGTAAAAGTCTTTCTATAAAATATGTCATTCATAATTATTAGTAAAACTAAGATTCATTGAAATTAGGGGCTCTTGGAACTTGAGACTCCCTTAGTTTCAGGTTTGGACCTTTTCAATATCAGATGATACAAAATAATATGTTAAAAATCGATAATATAAGTGATAATGAGAGAGTAAATTTTGGTACTCCACAAGGAACTGTTATAAGACCAGTCGCATTTGCTTTCTATCTATATGTATATACTTATCCAACATACCAAAGAGACCATCTCTTCATTTGAAACGATATTGCTTTTCTATGTAGACGATACTTGGCAAGTTCTCAAAATCAAAGAATAAATTGACATGCTAAAAGTAAAACAATTGTTGATCAAAAAATGAATCATACATTATTTCTTCATACTTTCTAACTAACCTTAGCTTCTTGAATCTCCAACTTACCTACCTTTGACAGAATAACAATTAGACATCACCAGGAAAATATTTCAACTAACTGAAATATCTAGAAATTTATTCTCACTTAAGATGGCTACTATAATAGTATAGTATGCTACACCAAAAATTACAGGACTCGTACGTAATTTTTTACATTTACATTTTAAGATACCGCTTGATAAGATGATGTGGAGTTTAATAACTTACCAAAAACAATTACAAATATCTAGAAAGAAATTAGAAAGACAGTATGCAGCAAAGGTACGAGGTACAACACTCAGATATGATTTTCCATACACACTGTTATAGGGCCATAATACATAACAAAAAAATGTGCAGGAAAACATGTCTTAAACATCATGCAGTCAAATATCACTCATGATATATAGTTTTCAAAAGATAAGTAAAGGAATAGATAAAATCACAAGGACTAACGTTGTATTTACGGACAGTGCAGTGGGCCAATTAAAGGTGATGTAAAAAGTTCAAAAAATTTCATATGTCCCATGAACTTTTATTAATTTTTTTTTTTTGCTTTTATGTAAATTCCTTTGATAATAAATTATAGACTTACTTTTAATAGCACTTTTACGTGCTTTTAAACATAGAAACTTGCAGTCGGGTGTAGCTGAACGAAAATAGAGAATAAACACTATAATTTCTGTTAAATCGAAGATTCTTATTTCAAAGAATCTGGATCAAATTGATCTGATCATGTATAAAAATCAAATATAAATATTATGCACTGTATGAAAAGCCTCCATATGAGCTTAATTTTTTACTATGGCGACATGCGGCCTGTGTCTAAGCTGCCAGAGAAGTGAGATATCCGCACCTTTAGGTACCTAGCCTAAAAACATTTATTTTGATTGACTAAAGAGATTGTGAAAAGTACTTCTACTCATTTAAAATTACATATGAAGGTTCCAAATTAATAATTTTTAGGTTAAATGAAACTGAGGTACCTAAGACTGCCTGTGACAATAACACGGAAACCGTGCTTGAATATAACGAACGATAATCCTTTTGACATTATAAACTATAAATTCGCAGATTTTTTTAATAAGTCATTCCTGCCACCCACGGACAATTTCGAGTCGATAAACGACCAAGTAGCAAACACCTCAACTATCACTATTAATTGCTTCAGTGAAAATGAAGTATTTAACGCTCTAAAAAAATTAAAACCTAAATCAACAGCTGGGCCTGATGATATCCCATCCTTTCTGAATAAAGATAGTGCCGTTATTTTTTCATATCCACTTTCCGTACTTTTTAACTTATGTATTCGCAATGGCCAGCTTCGAGATATTTGAAAATATTCTAAAGTATGCCCAGTTTTTAAGAAAGGTGATAAAAAGAATATTGCCAATTTCAGACCTATATCGATAATATGTAATTTTTGCAAAGGTTTTGAAATTTTATTGCATGACACCATATATCCCAGCATTAAAAGCCAGCTATTAGTTTACCAGCATGGTTTTGTTAAAGGGCGCTCTACCACCTCTAATCTAATATGCATAACTCAATCTATTTCTGAGGCCATTGATCAGCGCTTCCAAATGGACGTAACACAGATTTTTCTAAGGTATTTGACACCCTTGACCACGCTATATTACTTCAAAAAATGTCCTCCTTCGGTTTCTCTCAATCCTTCCTTGTATTGTTTCAATTCTATCTCTTAGGTAGAAACTAATATGTCGCTTATAGTGGGTTTCGGTCTGTCGAGTACGTGGCAACATCAGGTGTTCCGCAAGGATCAATTCTGGGACCGTTACTTTTTATTATATTTATAAATGATATTGTGGAAGTTATTCAAACCGACTGTTTGCTCTATGCGGATGATTTCAAACTTTTTAGGACTATTAATTCCATAGCGGACTGCAATTTATTACAAGACAGCCTCTCCAAAGTATCTAATTGGTGTGTTCGAAATAAGTTAAACTTAAATGTGCCCAAATGTAACGTTCTGTCCTACACAACAAAACTCATGCCCACCACGTTTATTTATAGCATAGACAATATAGAACTCCAAAGACCCGTGACTTTCAAGGACCTTGGAGTAATTTTTGATAAAGAACTTTCCTTTGTACCACACATAAATAACATAAGTTCAGAATCTTTTAAGATTTTGGGATTTCTATTCAGATCAAGCAGAGAGTTTAACAATACTGATACTCTAAAATTACTTTACTTTGCTTTTGTCCGGTCCAAACTTGAATACGCGTCACTCATCTGAAACCCTCATTACGTAACTCATGTTAATAGCCTAGAAAGAGTACAAAGGCGATTTGTAAAATTATTGTGGTTCAAGTGTGATGGAGTATACCCATCAATTGGTTTTTCACATCTAGAGCTCTTGAGTAGATTCTCTATGGACACTCTTGAGAACAGGCGGGTTTGCTTCTCTCAAATATTTTTACATAATCTTATACATAACAAGATCGATTGCCCAGAATTTTTAATTAAATTACAATTTTATGTCCCATTAAATACTCGGATAATCCAAACTTTTTATCTTCCCACTCCGCGCTCTGATAGACTTAAATTTTCTCCTCTATTCTTAATGTGTCATAATTACAACAAACATTGTGACAAATTTGATATTTTCAGCTGCACTGTCTGTTAATTCCATAAAAGATTTTCATAGCCATTGATTCTTTGTTTTCTTTGGATTCTGTTTTTATATAGTTTTATTATTATGCTTATCTTGTAATGTGTATTTTTATATTTCTTGTCTTTGATATTTGCTTTTCTTTAGTTATAATATTATGTTATTTTTAGGAGTACTTTATATTTCGTTAATGTATATTGTATATACTTAATATTTTGTTTTTATGTATCCGTCCTCCTCTGTAAATGGGTTATACCTGTTGCGCAGTGTATGCTAAATAAATAAATAAATAAATAAATAAAAACGACACACGTATACGAATACAGTCAACCAGGTACGTTATGCGTTTGCGGTAGTTGACTTCAAATGAAAGTAGTCGAAAGTCACGATTATAAGCCGTATGTATACCTGATCTCAGAGGTCTCGCTGTATACTGTGCCGGTAGCATAGTCATAGGTTAAATTATATTTATTTACTTTTACTAAATCATTCATTGAATTATTCATTAAACATTATTTGTTAAAAATAAATAATTTACATTGGGCCTATTAATTAATAAAAAACAGTAAAATAATATTCAATTTACTTAAAAAGTATAAACATAATTCTGGAAATTGTCGGTTGGCGCTCATGACATTCCTTGGATTATGAACACTTCCTTTTTATGATTTTCCATTTGATGTTAAGTAAGGTACACAAAACCAACGAAAGTTTCAGTTGGACCTGCCAACTACTAATACCTATTAATACCTATGTATAACATTGAGACAAAATTTATAATTACAGTGACTCACCAAGGAAGAACATACCGTAAAGAATTGGTTACCCAAATTATTCAAGGGTCAAATAAGTATAGTATAAAAGCTATAATAAATTCCTTAAGAGGGAACACTAGGTAAGGCTAGTGGGGAGGGGGATAAAGCACCAAATTAGAAGATATCTCCCTTATAATCAAATTTTATCCAAAAATAGTCTTCAACAATCCTGTACTATTTATTTACACATATTTTCAGTTAAATAACATCACCGAATTTGCAGAAAACAGCTTATTGTTAATCATAATTTTAATGATTAACAATAAGCTTTTTTTGCAAATAGGGTGATGTTATTTAACTGAAAATAAGTGGAAGTTGTACATAAATAAATACTACAGGATTGTTGAAGACTATTTTTGGCTAAAATTTGATTATTAGGGAGATATCTCCTCATTTGGCGCTCTGTCCCCCTATTTAATTCCATTTGTAAATTAGGGTAATTCTATTTGTAAATTAGGGTAATAATGCATAGCTAAAGCAATTCTTACAATAATTTGAATTTCAAGGGACTAAAATAGGAAAAAGAAAGAAAGTGAACTTTAAATGCCATCTTATATACGCGTGGGAAGTCTATTAGCTTTTTAGTTCGCTTCTTGTCCAATCGACTTATTTTTTTAGTTCAATATAAAAAGCATCCAACCCTTATATAAACACGAAACAAAATAAAAGAAACAATTCTTTATCTGTAATATTCGGATATATGAAATGGTGTTTTATATACAATAACTTTTATCGAATAAACTGATATAGTGGTGGAAATAGTAGGATTTATTGAAGTTGGCGGTTAGCATTTATACAATATTGTGGCTACAGAAGCGCACAATAAGGATTACATTATACAGAAATTCTATTCATCGCAAAGCCCTCTGATGTATATTACAGGAAACACGCGGTGTTAGAGTTCACACATGAGTTCTCGGCGATCTTGTTTCGTGTTTCACATGTGCATTCCTTTAATTTATCATTTGACAAGTTTAGTTGGATATTACATTGATATTGCTATTACAATGTGGCTATACATCAATTTAAGTTAAGAATATGGTAGTTTATTAAAGTGTACTATACTGCAACCAGTTTCGATCGATATTTACATAAAAGGCAATTCAAAAAATGTTAACCAAATTACGATGATATGAAAGCTAATGATAATGTGAAATAATATTCAACTAATATTAATGAAGACAAAAAGGCGAGCAAAGTAAAATATAAATAAAGGAAAAAAGAAGATATCAGTTGATATTGTCTAAATGTTATTTGTTGCATTATCTTAATTTTTTCTATTCTTTGCGTCTTCCTGCCACATGTATTTTTTTCTTTTTAACCGGTGCTCGGGGAATCTACAAAATATCACAGTTAACCAGTATGTTGCTGGTAAATAACCTTTACGCCTGTGACTTTTACGTCAAAGGAACAGTTAAAGGTTGCTTTTTTTTTAAACAAATAACACAAATGAGTATAGAAACTTGAAATTAAATATTTCGCCGACGTTTCGGAAATATAATCTTTCCTTTTTCAAGACTTTTTTGAAAAATCTATTTTGCTGTGTATGATAAATACACAGCTCTAAGAATGCTTGTTATATTCAATATACATAGATACTTACTTACTTACTTACATATAACTGTTGATATGGTTAACAGTTTTTTAATCTTTATACAATGTTAAGTTTGTGAAGTACTTCTTTTAACATTGGCAACCAGGTTGTACAGACATCTACGGATTGAATGAGGATAGATGCGCGTCGAATTGTTCCGTAGATGGCTGTACAACCTGGTTACCAATGTTAAAAGAAGAACTTAACAAACTTAACATTGTATAAAAATTAAAAACTCTTAACTATATCAACAGTTCTATGTGAATAGTAAGTATCTATGGATATTGAATATAACAAGCATTCTTAGAGCTGTGCTAAGCTGTTTAGAGAATTTGCAGACCCACATCCTGGAAGCTATAATATGCCAATCTATCTCCTTCAATAACGATTCATCTATGTCATCAATGGTGAGTATTCCTATATCGAGTCGTATTCGAATTGTTGGTATGTACTGTAACTCGATTGCTCTCATTTTGTTTATGGAAGCGTTTGACTGCAGACTTGTTAATTACCAAATACATTGTTACTAAGACTCAAGCAAAATTATCATCGAATGAAAGGAATAAATGTCGTCTTTCTTTCCACAAAGACGTTCGAAGATATAATTTTTCTGTCGATTAAACAACAGAAGATCCAGATCCGCTAATTGTGAAAACAAGAATAGAAATAATAATTCGAGTTTGATTTTGCGAAGATATGGACGTTTTACTTCTGCTTTTACAACATTGGTGTTGCTTGTCATTTATTTAATTCAATTTTGAAGACTTCAAAGGTAAGTATTTACAGTATTCTTCCTGTATTCTTATAATAGTAGTTTGTCGAGTAAGAGGATCATTTACTATTTCCACTTACTTTTAGCGGTTGTGATACATTTTCCGCTCTTTCTAATCCAGATAATGACTATGCTATAGAAACAGCAGAATTTGCAGGAAAACCTTTTAAGTGTTTCAAAACAAATGTCCTGGACTGGGCGCCATCGATGATGCTGGATAAAGCTTTCTTTTGACACTGTTTGGAGCAAAACGTCAAGATAATATCTTTGGATGCTGGACGCTGCAAGTTTAACGCAATGTCTTTGCCACCTACAATTGCAGCGGAATAGCAACATTTATACGGGATTTATTATCCAAGAGTAACCGAACGTTAAAAAAATGTGGAAGAATGAAGCTAGGAACAGAGCAATGCTGGATTTACATCAGTAACATTGCTGTTCTTGAAAATAAGTGCATTACCTGTTTTAAGAAAGGATAACAGTTAGCATGTGATTGTAAACGGCAGGCTTAAAATGTATTGTAATTTAAAAATTTACTGCCAAAATGAACAATAAGTCATAACGATGAGAAAATCGATCCTCCAGAGAACAACCAAATTATAGAATCAGTTGAGATCGAAACAGTTTCAAGTATTGCAAAACACTACGATGTACCTGAACCTTCGACATCAACAACATAATCGACGCCGTAAGCAGGATATTTGCTGCTCAAAAACAGGCTTGCCCAAATTTAGGGTGTATTATTATTGTTGTATATAAAATATACAATATTGTATATAAAAATTTTCAAATTTTTTTTTTTTAAATACATTTTGAAAAATTTCTGTCTGTCGGTCTTTAATTTTCTTTTTGTGCACGTTTTCTCTGGAACAGTTTAAGATATTTACTTGAAATTCGGTGCTCGCATTATAATGAGATCGGGAATTAGATTATATTTTGAGCTTGTTTCATTGAAGGGTGGGGGGTGAATTGGGGTGAATGGGGGAAAATTAGTAATTTGGTGTGTATAAGAGCAAAAGTTCTCAAAAAAATTAGCATCAGCCACTCACATATTTATTAGACGTCAGATAGTTGAAAATACATCGACGCGGCACATCGTTCTATGGATTTTTGGGTCAGACGATTTCAAATATATTATTAAAATTATATGAAGATGCTCTCATTTAAATTGACTTGGATGGAAAATATGGATGTGGAAGTAGTAATTCCTTAGGCGGTCTTTTTTGGATAGACGTAATTTTCGTGGTAATACTTAGATAGGAGGTCAGGGTGCATAAGCATAAGAGTTGTAGGATTATAATGGCAAAACTCTCGCCACTAGTAACTATCTTCTTAATTTGGGTCTTAAGTTTTATTTTTGGTTCTAATGGAAATCTTGACATGATGATTTTCTCAACTATAAAGTTAACAATTTTATTTATCATTTATGTCAGTATTGTATCAATATAAAATTAACCTCTTTTCCTACAGCTAATACACCGTATATGAGTTTTTTTATTTGTGTGGTTTAAGAGGTTTGATATAATGAAAGATAATTTTTTACGATAAGGTTAGAACCAGTAGAAAGTTTTATAAAATTATGGAGGTATCTGCATTAGACAAGTAGAGATCTTCATAATATAACAATAGCAACTGTAATAGCTGGCTTTTGCCGTAAGGATGGGACAATGTGTTGATAACTTTATTTTTATGATGTTATTGATGGAAACATGTACAACTAGTGTCTAAGCAACTTTTGGAAGCATCTGACAATACCAACAGAGAGAGAGAGAAAGAGAGAGAGCATTATTCCACTTTTCCAGACTTTTACTTAAGATGTTCATACTAATATTTGGAAGGTCGCTGCATTGAGGTTCGATAAAAGACTGGGATATTCAATATTAGAGATATCATTGTAGGAATTCTCCAATAAAGGAATGATATTGCAGAAATCTTGAATACATATACACAGAGATGCAGAATGTTTGTTTCAGCATAATGTATTTGTTAAGTCAGATATATTTTGGATTATTTTAGAAATATTAAGTAAACGCGGTAGGCCCGATGGAATTTTACATCATAATTTATTTTTAGTCACCTTTTTGTAAATATGGATAATTTTTTTTAATGTACACTTATGTCAAAAATTAAAAATTTCGGAACTGTTATCTCTCGATATAAATGTTTATAATTTATGCCACAACGGTTTGAGGAATTAAACAGGACAAATATGTTCGTGTAGTTGCTTGCGCCTTAGATCGTTTATATATCGGTATCGCACTACCCTTACTTCACACTTTTGAAAATACTTTTAACCAAAAAACTAAGAGTAAAATAACTAAAAATTAAGCTGTCTTTATATGTATAAAATTATTCTTCGATGGGGGGAATGTAGTAATAAGATATGATCGACTAAAATCATCTTCATGGTGTTAAAAGGGCTGCGTAATGGCTCCCTAACAACAACAATACAAGTTTTCGTGATATTGGATGTCACCCTAGAAGTTTGACGCCCCAGCAAACCCAATGCGTACTCATTACATGCCGAAATCCTTCAAAAGACGAGGTTTGGTTTAATCACGCTGCGGAAAGCCAGTGGGGTGAGCATTTCTAGACAACTTTGAAAGCTATATAAAGAAATTGCTTTTCGTGTGTTGCCGAATCTAGGACCTATTTCACACTAAGAATAAATATGCCACAACTAAATATACCTCGACTTAAGTTTCTTGATAACTAAACAATATTTGGTTGTTTAACATTTTTCGATGGGATACCAAATTTACTTAATTGTCGTTTTCCTCGATTACGCTTAATATCTTGAGAAAGTCTGCAGCAGAATAATCAATTGAAAGGTGCCCCCACACCTATAGAACTGGAATTGTGTCGTAATATTGTATTTTATAGCGGGATCACTTCCAGTGCTACTGCTCGATAGGGTGGAACGATGTCATTTGAGATTTATTTTCATTTTTTATTTGGATCGACTGGAATGCCAAAAGTTGCCAAATGAATATAAACTCGTACAAAAACGAAATTTATATTTTTACTTCATATTTTTTTTGTAGGAGTTCCTAATTATTTAGCAACTTTTGATACTCCAGCCCAGCACAACAACGAAGAAAAAAAAATTCTTGGAAAACATTTTAATTTTTAAACACAAAATATATTCTTGTGAAGGGAAACTTGGGTAAGTTTCTATTAAATTTCTGTTGGTTAGTTAACCAATAGAATTTATTTATTGTGTTGTGTCCTCCGAATTTGTGTTAACGGTTGGCATCATGGCTCGAGACTTAAAGAGTTGAGCGAATAAAACCATCTCTGGAGTTTTCTCCACACACCGCTGCTGCTTCAGTACCTAACTAATTTTACTGTTCGTTTAACCGTTTGTGTGTGCCATGGAAGACCAGAAGGGGTTTGAAGCGGTGGTACTTCTTTTACGATGATAACATTTATGTCTTTTATTTGATATGTCAGCGAGCAAGTTCAGATCCCAAACTACCCTATTCTAGTATTTTAGTCCTTGCTAATCAGCTATCAGAAAACAGTCCAGGAAAATTTCTTTTTAGTCCGTTGCTAAGCAACCATCAAAAAAAGAGTACGGGATTCTTTTCTCCGTCCTAGGCCGGGAAAGTAGGTAACTTTCCCGTGCCGGTTTAATGTTATACATTTATAAAAATTCCTTAATTTTGATTGCGATTTCAGAAAAAATAGTATGTGTACCTCGTAGTAAAAGCACATTCCCGAATTTTGATGCATTACCTCAACCGTTTGCCATGCAATAAGGTCAATGTATTCAGTGGCTTCAAAATTCAGGTCAGGAATAAAAAATGATCTTATCTCATTCTTCTTGGTCGACCTTGCTTTTAAAATCCGTCTATACGCCCATGTTCGAATTGCAAAGCGATCATCAGAAAGCAATATCAGCAATATTATATTGTGTATGTAGTAGTAAATGCAATACATTCCCGGACGACGATGTAAATTATTGGCCGAGGAGTTAAGCCGAGGCCAACAAGCATCAAAATTCGGGAATGTGCTTTTACTACGAGGTACACATACTGTTTTTTCTGAAATCACAATCAATATTATTCTAAATTAAGGAATATTTATAAATGTATAACATTAAACCGGCACGGGAAAGTTACCTACTTTCCCGGCCTAGGACGGAGGAAAGTATCTCGTACTCTTTTTTGATGGTTGCTTGGCAACAGACTAAAAAGAAAATTTCCTGGACTGTTTTCTGATAGCTGATTAGCAACGGACTAAAATACTAATAGGGTATTTTGGGATCTGAACTTGCTCCGAGAAAGTAGGCATTCTTCACCGATTTCAGAAACAATGTTTTTCTGAAATCGGTCAAGAGTGCCTACTATCTCGGAGCAATTTCAGATCCCAAAATACCCTATTCTAGTATTTTAGTCCGTTGCTAAGCAACCATCAGAAAACATTCTAGGATTTTTTTTTAGTCCGTTGCTAAGCAACCATCAAAAAACAGTACGTGAAAGTTTTTTCTGTCCTAGGCCGTGAAAGTAGGTAACTTTCCGTACCGGTTTATTGTTACGCATTTATAAAAATTCCTTAATTAATAATAATATTGATTGCGATATCAGAAAAATAGTATATGTACCTCGTAATAAAAGCACATTCCCGGACTTCGACGCATCGATGAATTTATATTATCGTCTGGGAATGAATTGCTTTTACTACTAGATATACAATAGACTATTTCAGGATGGCCAAGAAATCCATTTCTTTGGATGACAGGGTCTAGCAAAACAAGAGTATGCAATGGCAAGAAAACGTGCAACTAGCGAAAAACCAACATGATACTGACAAACAAAGCTACACAGCGTGTCAGTCCTGTAATATACTGGATACTCCTTCTCTAAGAACGAAAATAGGATACCATTCTCCCCAACAGTTAAATTGTACTCGCCAGACTATAAGCGTAGAGAAAATAGCGAAACCCTTCATCTGTTTATTCAAACCTATTTTTCAAAAATGAAATATGTATGCAATTCTTGATAATCCGTAAATAATGATGTAATCACCATCATGTCCAACTTTCATTCGGTGTGATGCTTTGGATCAGGGTGAAACAAAGTCCGTGGTACTTCATAGGACGTATCTCTACAATACAATTAATTCAGTTGCATATCACGTTACGTAATATATATTATGTAGAGTTGTTTAAAACATAGCTCATTATTTACGTACTCTACATTGTAAATTTTAGTTAATTTTTAAAAGCTTTTATTTAACTGGTTATGTTAGTATGTATGGATGTCTGTCCAGTTCAAAATTTATATTCTAATTTTAACTCACTTTCTATTATTCGATCGAACTGAAATTTGGTACAGTTACATAACTCTGGTGATAATAGATGTTTCTGGTGTTGAATGGAGAATTTTAAGATGGCGGCTGCAATATGGTGTTTGGGCGTTATAAAGACTGATCAGATTAGCATGAAAATGAGTACACAGGAGTTTTAGATGGCGTAGATGACGAATCTTTGATGTTGTAAATGATATCAATTAAAAATTAAAGATGGCGGCTGCAATGAGCGTTGTGCAGCAAGATCATATTAGCAAAAGAATAATTTAGATGTTCTGTGTATCACTGAACACTGGCTAGTGGACAGCAACATTGACAATATCGTTTTGCCTAATTATCATTTAAAATCTCATTTTTCCCGTACAGATCATATTCATGGTGGAGCTTTAATATTAGTAAAAAATAATCTGTGCTCATATAACATTAGTAAAATCAATGACTTATCTATTGAATGTCACATAGAAATGTGTGCAATATGTATCGATATCGCTGATAAAAAAATTATTATAATTAATGTATACAGACCCACAAATAGTAACCTAAATTTATTTTTGAAGAATTTAAATGAGGCTCTAAAATTAGCGTCTAGAATGTGTCCAAATATTGTTCTATGTGGCGATTTTAATATTGATTATTTAACTGCTCATGATAAAAAAAAGAAATTATTATGTGACTTATTTGAAGCCTTTCAATTAATTCCAACTGTGAATGAACCAACTAGAGTGTTTAGAGATAGCAGGGGGTGCGTTAGTTCAACATGCATTGACTACATGATCACAAATTTACCCATGATAACTATAACGTCAGTGTTGTAAATCCTTTATTAGGGGATCATTTTGCTCTCATATTATCATATACACCTGTAGCTACAACTGAGGTAAACAGTGATATCTTAATATTTTATAGAAGGGTTATTAGCGAAAATAACTTAAGGGAATTTAAATATCTTTTAATTTCCACAGATTGGAATGATATATATTATTTGGAAACAAACACTGCCTTTCAACATTTTGTTGAGTCATTACTATGGAGCTTTAATGTTAGTTGCCCTTATAGGTATGTAAAAAGTAAAACAAACAAATTAGATAAAGGATGGCTAACACAAGAAATAGTATCTCAGGGCAGGGCACTAAAAATCTTGTTCTTAGAAATGTTGCATTCAGATGTTCCTGACTCAGTTAAAATATACACAAACAGGAAAAAGAAGTATAAAAGAAACATCAAATCTGCAAAGAAAAACTACTACAGTCAAAAAATAAGCAATGCCGAAAATAAACCTAAAGAGATTTGGAAAATTATAAATAATAATTTAGGTAGAAATAAAAATAATCAAAATAAGGAACTAACACTATGTATAAATAATAATACAATAACTGGTAGTAATGTAGCTGACTATTTTGCGATGCATTTTGCATCTGTGGCCAGTGAGAAAATAAATAGGTACTTTGCTTATAATATGTCTTTACCTTGCACTGTTGCTAGCTCACAGAGCGGTCAATATTTGTCTCGGAAGTTACCAAGCAAGAACTATTAGACACTGTTAGAAATCTAAAAAATAAAAAATCGTCCGGTTTTGACGAGCTAACCGCCCATGTACTTAAAAATATTATTGAAGAAATATCAGATCCTCTATTATACTTAATAAATTTATCGTTTGAAGAAGGAGTATTCCCTGATATATTAAAAAAGGTATGTGTTATACCAATTCACAAGAAAGGCAATTTAAATGATATCGACAATTACAGACAGATATCCCTTTTAAGTGTCCTATCCAAGCTAATTGAAAAAATTGTATCCACTAGAATAATGTCCTTTGTTGGTAAGGAAAATATATTGACAGCATACCAGCATGGATTTAGGACAGGCAGATCCATTGAAACGGCATCTTGCCAGTTTTTAAATCATCTTTATCAGAAATTAGGCGAGGGCAAATATGTTGTGTCTATATTTTTTGACTTGTCGAAGGCCTTTGACACTGTCAACAAAGATATACTACTAATAAAGCTAACCAATATAGGTATAAGGGGAAATCTGTTACAATGGATAAACTCCTACATGGAGGGGCGGAAGCTTGCAGTAGCGTGTAATAAGACTAAGTCAGTAACATATAATGTAAATTTAGGAGTTCCTCAAGGCTCTATACTGGGGCCACTGCTTTTCACCCTATACGTTAATGATTTGCCAGTACACATAAGAGACGGTCTCACCATAGTGTATGCGGATGAAACAACAGTAACCGTAGCAGCCATATCACTTAATGAATTAGAACATAAAATAAACTCTGTGATTGATGACATGAAGGCATGGTGTGATCGAAATAAACTCATCTTAAATGATACGAAGACAGTGTTTATAAACTTTAATATGAGAAGACCCATAAAATTAGAAGCTCATCCACTCTCTGATATCACTAAATTCCTAGGGACCTATGTCGATAATAAGTTAACCTGGAATTCCCAGGTTGAACATATATGTAAGCAGTTAAATAAATCTTATTATGCAATATTACAAATGAAAGATACTCTCAATGAATCTGGTCTGTTAAATATATACTATGCGATGGTGTTTTCGCATATCTCTTTCAATATATTAGCATTGTCAAAGAATGTTTATAATACAAAAAAGAATACTCCGGTTAATATTTAACATGAATTATAATGAAAGTTGTCGAAACATCTTCATCGAAAAAGAAATTCTCACCACCCCTGGCATTTATATATACAAGTGTTTGCTATTTGTTAAACATAATCCACAAATTTTCACTAGCCTAAACAACAGACATTTACATAATACAAGGCAAGGTGATAAACTGTTGATACCTACTCATAAAACAACAACTTTTAAAGATTCACCTTATTATAATTGTGTTACATTATTTAATAGTCTACCACATAACATAAGAGATCTTCCGCCGAACACATTTAAAAAAGAAATAAAAACAAATCTGCTAAAAAATGGCTATTATACAATTACTGATTTTCTGAACAAATAAGATAATCATTAAGGATTGTTTCTATTAACTGGTTGTCTGATTAAAAAACTAAATCTTTATTACTATTTGTTATATTTTCAATGACTTTGCCCCTATAGGGCCACTGACATATTTTGTTATTTATTTGTTATGTATTTATTTATTATGTTGTATAATATATATTGTGACGCTTCGTTCACTCGTCGGTTGAGTGAAGGGGCGTCACTTTGGCACTCGAGCTCGGTGCGGTTACGGTAAGCTCGGGCGCCACCTTTACAGTTTTTCTCGTGGTGTAAAGGACCCACGCTAGCCTCTTGACACAGCCTGTTACAGTAGGGCTGGGATAGCGTCAGAGGAGATACGGTACGTCCAGGGGTCTAGGGGCAGTAGACTTCACACACACCAAAATAAAAGGCACAGTTTAAATAGATATTTATTACTCCTAATATATTATTATACCTAACCTATAACTACTACGGTTAACGGTGACGGTGGCGAAGCAAGAGGGCGGTTATAAGCAGGATACGAGCTTAGAGAAACGGAACGGTAAGTCGGAGTAACTACTATCGGTATAAAAGCGGACAGAGCAGATACCAGGCGGAGGAAAGCAAAAGCACAATAAACAATAATAAACAAATACTCGGGCAACTTGGCTAAGGCGCAGAGCCTAAGGTTAGTACGCACTTCCGGTCACGGTTCCTTGTTGGTGTAATCCCCCAAAGGAGAGATTAAACCAACGAGGTTCACGGGCGTTACTTTGCGCTGGTGGATGTCCTTGTAGCTTTCCGGTCGACGCACCCAGACCAGAAAGCCCCAAGCTTCCCAAGTGCTCGCTTGTCCTCCAGACGACGCAACTAGGCCAGAGGGCAAACACGAGACCTGTTACCAGCGGAAAGTTTCCCAGCCACACACTCTCCCAACTTGCACACTGGCTCACTCCGGTAGGCGGTATTTGGTCGGGGATGATATCTCGGTGTGCTAGAAGGCTTTGTGACTTTCCAGTCGACGCACCCAGACCAGAAAGCCCCAAGCTTCCCAAGTGCTCGCTTGTCCTCCAGACGACGCAACTAGGCCAGAGGGCAAACACGAGACTTGTTGCCAACCAATGTATCTTCCCAGACACACGGCGGAGCAAACCGGGATTAGTACACGGATGGCACCTAGTCCCAGCCAAGCTGCTTATTTACAGTCGGTGTTACTTACTCTCTCTCTCCTATGAGACGGCGGTTTCCAGTCAGCCGGTAATGGTCCAAATTAATGGACCCAGGCTAATAGACAATCATTTGGCTGGCTGGGCCAAGCATTCGTTAACGGTGAAGCCAATAGTGTCAGTGATGGAGACAGTGCTCCATCTGGCGGAGTGTATCTCTACTTGATAAATGAAAGTATAATACTTATTTATGCTCTGTGTGGACAGTATAAAATATTAATATTTAAAATACGAAAATAGACGGTGGCTTTGGGTGTAATTTCCACACCAGAAATTACGCCCAATACCTGTATTAGAAAATACTTATATCCTAAATAGAGAAATAGACGGCGGTGTCGGGTGCAATTTCCACACTATAAAAATGCTTCATTACAATATTTCCATTACTTGTATGTGTGTATGTATGTATATGTGTATATATATATATGTGTGTATACATATGTAAGTTTAAATTTGTTGAGTATACATTTTTATCTATACATGTGTTGACTTGCCAAATGTACCAAATGTGTATCTATTATTGGTGAATAAATTTCTATTCTATTCTATTCTATTCTATTCTATTCTATTCTATTCTATTCTGATGAGTAGGCACAGAGAAGTTTTAGGTGGCATAGATGACGAATTTGATGTTAAAAAATATTCGGGGTTGGGAAAATGCGTAGGAACACCTCATTTCTGGCTAAAGTATTTGTTCGATTAGAAAATACCCTTAACAAAAGTATTTGTAGGATTTCTATTCTAATCACTGACGTACTTTGATTTCCAATGGCTATTTTTCGATATATGACGTCATCGGCAGTATTTCAAATAGATGGCCCTGTATATTTTTACATTTTCATGAACTACCATGATATAGTATTTGGTGGGTGTGCGGCATAGTGGCTTTTTGAACATTAAATTATATAATGAAACAAAGAGTAATAAGTATTTATTAGTTAATGAAAATTGAATTTTTTATTACAAAATTTTGAGCATTTTAATATTTGGGAAAAGAGGACACATCAAACTATTTTTTCATAGGTACAATTTAAACTCGTTAAAACTCGTTATTTACATCATTTGCGCGAGCAAATTGTTCCAGCAATCAATCATTTGTTTCCAAACCAGCAAATCCAGAACGACTCTCAGATGAAATTTGATATTAGTAAGACTGAGCTCAGCCTCATTATGGAGTTGACATGCGTCAAACCTAAATTAAATATTTTCACAGAGACGAGTAAGTCGAAGAGTACACTTGCCATCGCGATCACTAGATTTAAGGCCTTTAGACTATTTTCTTTGGGGTCATTCGTCATCTATAAGACCAAACCTCAGTCCTTAGAAGAGTTATAAGATCGAATTAGGATGACTGTTCAATAAATATTACAGTATCCTATGCAAAACTCCTTCAGAGCCTTCATTGATCGATTAGAATATTGTCAGGTTGCTGAAGATTTCAAGTTTGAACATTTATTAGGAATATATTCTTTTTTCCTAATACTGAAGTGCTCAATATTTTATAATAACAAATTTAATAATTGTCATTAATTAATAAATATTTATTACTCTTAGATTATTCGTTTATGGTTAAACTGAAACATTTTGTGATCTGACATATATATGGACAATTTAAGGTTAATAAATTTGAAGTCACGTGAAAATCAAAGTTCGAAATTTAGAAAGCTACCTGTTGTAAAACAGGTTCTCAAATCAGACTGTAAGTAATACATTTATTTTAAAACGTAATATGTTGCGCGAGGTATAATTGATTCTCAGTTTGAAATCCGCTGAAAAATAATGACGCAACAATTTTTCGTCAGTTTCTTTTGGCGCACTCGTATTTAAATTATGTATCAAATTATTTCTTTGAGAAATTTCCCAACGTAAAGTTTGATATAAATTATATTTTCACACCAATTTCATTCTCCCATCCGATCGGAATATCGAACATATTAGCTTCAATTTGAATTTACAATTTCCTTTGGTAATGTATTATTATACAGTCAACTTGACATATATTCGTTATATGCTGGAAATTCAATAACTTTGGCCCTTGTTTGCAGTTTCAATATAAAGCTAATATAGTAGAGACTATGTAATATTGTTTTCTGTCTTCCCCCACGATTTACGGGGTGGATGTGCTTAAAAATCGCATAGCATAGCATTTCTTTATTTCAGGTGGATAGAAAGGAAACGTGAGATTGTCGTCGCATTCGAATTAGAGTCATATCCTGTGTATATAGGATTATTTATTTTGGTCATATATTAGAAATAGATATATGAAGAAAGAATAATGTAAAATCTATTCAAAGAAAATATTTTCAAAATAGCATTTTCGGTTATTTAAATTTTTAATTCTTTTTCAGAATGTACAGAAAATTTAAAGGACATTTTGTTTAAGGTTCCCGATACCTAAAGTTAATATTTTCTGAGATATTCATTTATTTCCGAAAATTTTGACTAACAAGTTGTATAACATAAAAGTTTATATCCAAAAAAAGTTGTAACATTACTTCTTTTATGGGCGTAAGGTAAGATATTGGAGATATCTATCTTGTAAGAAAATATGAAAATATACGTTAAAAAGATTTTAAAATTCGTGGCATATGTCGACCACACAGCAAGAAGTAATTTTTTTTAAAAGGCACCATACTTAACTAAATACACCATTCGATAGAGACAAAAATGTTTGATATTTGCGGTTTTAGTTCCGGAAATTGTCTATTATTGTTTATTTGTGGCATATTCAAATTGTCTTCCTTTTTGTTGGGTATTTTGCCACTGAAAAATATTTAAAGATTTTAATGAAAGAACCTCTGCGCTAAATGGATCAGAAAGAGGTTGGTTCTTGAATACTTCATTGTTACAAAATATCTCACACATAAAAATGTATAAATTAGATCAATGCTATAAATTAAAAACTGAAAATGAAAACTAAAGATAGTTACGGTCTTTAATCCAGTCGAAGAAGCCAAAAAAAGGCGAAATAGAGGAAACAATTCATGTAGATGCCAATAGTGGTGGTTAAATAATTTTCTTTTTTCTTTTTAAATAGGTTTAGAATGTAACGAAACGCGAAAATTTTAAATTTGTGTGGAAAAATGTGTTTTCATTATCTACTCCCTTTAAGCGGTCCACCCTGTATATTTTCCAGTTAAAGTCTAACCATTTCTTCGGTGGCATTAGCGTCAGCTATCTATGAAGTTTGACTGTTATCCGTCAAGTAGTTTTTTAGTTAATGCATCAACAGACAGACAGACAGACAGAAAGACAGACTGACGAAATTGAAAATCCTATATTTTCGTAATCTACATGATCTGAAACATGAAAATCCGAAAAAATCTCGGAGGGTGATTTTTGCTCGGATAAAATACTTCCCTTCGGTATACGATTTTTCCACTCTCTGTATCTCGAAAAGTATTGATCCTAGAAAAAAAATTAATAGGAACTTATTTGTTCGAAATTTCATTTATTTTAATATTGTATATAAATACTTCGGTGTTGTGCGAATGGCTTTACAGCCACAGCCATATATTACCAGTATAGATAGATAGATATATAAATACCTTTTCTCTAAAGTGCGTGGTTTTCGAGTTATTCCAGAAAAATGTGAAAAGGGGCCCTTTAAACTACCCCCTACCCCCCGCAGACCATCCACTAGTCAGGACTTTTAGTTTGTTGTTCTGGGTACTTCCCCCAACAACTATAGAGAAACTGATAACTACACGAATTATTTCCCTTACTTTTCCTTCGTTGATTGAATTACTTGGCAAATTCTTTACTTCCGTTCTCAAAAATTTTTCGCCATCAACGATGACAGTTCGTTGTTTATGTGTTTCCATAGCCACGTAAGACATTAAATTATATTCATCTTATTTTACTTACTTCGTCTCTAATGATGGGCAACCAATTAATACAAAAGTCTATTGAATAATTTGAAACGCATCTATCCTCGTTTAATAAAATAATCGCGGATCCCTTAAATTTTCTTTTAGTTCCGTTGCTCTCTTTTCCCAAAATCTTCGCTCGGTGCCACTGGATCCTTTGGCTATTATTATCACACGCATGTTCACGCATTTTGGATTTTTTGGATTCTCTCGTTCAAGTGTAATTTCTACGCTCACCAAGACTTTTGTTGAAAAATCTAAATGACTTACCTACTTAATGTTTTCCGCACTCACATGGAATACTATAAATACAATTTTTAGAATTTTGAAAAATATTTAGAGGTTTAGTTTTCGATAAAACCGATCTTGGCGTGGAGCCGATTCTTCGTAATTTATCCGATAAACCATGTATACAGCGTGATTCACGTAGGCCATTCATTAGAAATTTTTCAACTTGCAGTTGAATTAGAAACTTAAAATTTGGTATGCAGCGATAATCGATCATGCCTATTCTATCTAAAATATTTTCAGTCCTCCAACTATACAGGGTGTGCCAAAAATTGGTACCAACTCTCTTATTTTAAATGGAAACCTATATTTTTCTTTACATAGTTCGATTGGTCTTCTAATTCTGAGTTTAGAGAACCTAAGTTATGTTAACTTATCTATTACAATTTTTGACATATGTCCAATTTTTTGAAAAAAATTTCCGCTGTAGTAGTTTACGAACAAATTTGTATCTCGCAAATCTTTCAAAATTATGAAACCAAATTTGTGAAGCAGTTAGCTGGAAGTCAAGGCTAACTTTTGATGTCCCATCGGTGGTCCCATTTTGTACCATATGGGCACAGTCGATTTTCAAATGTCGCAATCAAAAATTGTCAAAAAGTCAATTTTTTCAAATGGCACCTACTATTTTTTTTCACACCATTCGAAAGAAAATTGAATTTTAGGGTGAGTTACTTAAGCATTCCCTATACCTAACTTCACCCCATATCGAGTTATTCAATAAAATCCAGAAATACGTTATCTTGCCGAGAGATTCCTTACTTCATCAAGTATGCCATGGAAACAAAAGACAGTTGTAATAATTTTTAAAGAAAAATATGGACTCTTATTTAATTATACACAACACCAACAAATTATTATTAACGAACAAGAACAATGTTGACGAAATTCTGACGTAAATGTTCAATGTGACCACCATATTTTTGTTCAAATATTCTATTATTCTACTTTCAACAGATTGCGTAGCACATCTTTGCGCCTACCATTTCTGACGCCAGAAATCAATCCAAAATTGAATTTTAGGGCCACTTTTATTAACATTGTGTATGTCTATCTACAGTCGTTTTTGAGTTATTGGCATTTTTTTAAAAAAATTTTGTTTTTTTTCCTCAAGGGTAGTAGTAGGCTTTGGAAACAATCATTTCTTTTTAATTTTTATTCAAAAATCGTATTGTAATAATAAATAATAACAACAAAATAACAACAAATAAACAAATTAACAAAATAATTATTTCAATACAAATGCTCAATGTGTGCACCGTTTTCACTGACAGAATTTCGTCAACATTGTTCTTGTTCGTTAATAATAATTTGTTGGTGTTGTGTGTAATTAAATAAGAATCCATATTTTTCTTTAAAAATTATTACAACTATCTTTTGTTTCCATGGCATACTTGATAAAGTAAGGAATCTCTCGGCAAGATAAGGTATTTCTTGATTTTTATTGAATAACTCGATACGGGGTGAAGTTAGGTATAGGGAATGCTTAAGTAACTCACCCTAAAATTCAATTTTCTTTCGAATGGTGTGAAAAAAAATAGTAGGTGCCATTTGAAAAAATTGACTTTTTGACAATTTTTGATTGCGACATTTGAAAATCGACTGCGCCCATAAGGTACAAAATGGGACCACCGATGGGACATCAAAAGTTAGCCTGGACTTCCAGCTAACTGCTTCACAAATTTGGTTTCATAATTTTGAAAGGTTTGCGAGATACAAATTTGTTCGTAAACTACTACAGCGGCAATTTTTTTCAAAAAATTGGACATATGTCAAAAATTGTAATAGATAAGTTAACATAACTTAGGTTCTATAAACTCAGAATTAGAAGAACAATCGAACCATGTAAAGAAAAATATAGGTTTCTATTTAAAATAAGAAAGTTGGTACCAATTTTTGGCACACCCTGTATAGTTGGAGGACTGAAAATATTTTAGATAGAACGTGCATGATCGATTATGGCAGTGTACCAAATTTCAAGTTTCTAATCCAACTGCAAGTTGAAAAACTTCTAATGAATGGCCTACGTGAATCACCCTGTATATGGAATTACTGGTGAACACATAAGGTTCTAATGGTTTATTCTCTCTCCTTTCAATTTCAACTCACTGTTAACAGAAACACAATATTGATTATTTTGACAGTTTTTTGTTCTAATCGATGAAAATTAAAGAATGTTTGTCTTCTAAAGAGAAGGCCTTGACTGTTGATAAAACAAAATACAACAAATATGACAGACATATAATTTCTGTTACTCTATTTAATTACATGTACTTTGTGTTGTGTTTTACTGTGAGGAAAACGGAAAATAATTACTTACACTCGGATATTTTGAATTTATTTAACGTTTATGGAGAATGAGACAAGATAATTAGTAGAACATGCAGAAAATGTAATTAAATATACACTGCATTATCATTAATGAGTCCACAAAAGTTTATAAAATTGCACAGCTATTTTGTTAGATTTGGCACCCGAGACGCACAAAGAATAATAATCAGACCTATAGCCCCTTCAAATTAGAAAAAAATTAAAGAAATGTTGTCCACAGCTACGTGATCTGTAAAAAGTGAAACATTTGGGTTGTCTAAACATGACTATCACCCCTTGCTGTTCTAAAAATGGGTGATTTTTGAGAAATATATACATATCATGTATATGTATAATTTTCACTTTCGCATTTTTCTCTATATCGAGGAAAAAGTATGCATTTCGGTGAAAAATATCATGAGAGCAAAGTTGTGAAGCATAGAATTTCCCACGAGTTTTATCTCTATATTTTTGTCCGAATTCCGCATGGTTTCGCCGCTAGATGGCGCGAAAGAAATATATATATATACAAACTTTTGCGTCTTCTTTAGATTTTCAGCCAAAATTATGCTTTTTGGTGAGAAACATCAGGAGAACAACGTTGTAGAACATTTCCTACAAATTTTGTTTTAACATTTATTTACGCTTTTTTCGAATTTCGCATAGTTTCGCCGCTGTAGAGGACGCAAAAGCAAAAAATATATATACATATACATTTCGCGCCCTCTAGCGCCGAAACTATACAAAATTCGGACAAGGACGTAGAGACACGTTATGCTCTACAACTTTGCTCTCCTGATATTTTTCACCAAAATGCATAGTTTCTCTACAGAATAGAGAAAACGTATCATACCTGTGGGAAGTTTTTCCATAAAAGAGTGATTTATTGACTAATTTGAAGGGACTAATATAACTTCAAATGAGGACGAAGTTAATGTCTTGGCCTATTTCAGAGCAAATCTCGATCATTCGATTCTTTCAGAGGTAGCGGATTTGGGCATTCCTTACAGCTCCATTCGAATACATTTAATAAAATATAAATTTCATAATTTTAAATTTACTACTGTACAAGAATTTTATCAGGACGATCTACAGCGAAGAATAGAATTTTGCGAAATGATATTAATCGGTACATAAGGAGATCCCCTAATTTTTAGAAGGAAATATTTGGAGTGACGAGGAAAGATTTTGAGAGGAAGATATTTTCAATCGCCAAATTTTGTCTTATCATATTTACGACGATAAATTGAATAGAGTAAGGTATTAAGATAATTTAAAAATTGTCGTAATGAAATTTATTTATCCATTAATAGTTATTTAACAAACAAGTGCAGTAATAACAGCGAGTAATAATCGAGATATTTTAACGCGCGAGCGTAGCGTTCGCGTTAATGGTCGAGATTATTAATCGCCTTTTAATATACGAGTTAGTTACAAAAATTTTTCCGTCGACTGTAGTTTTAATAAAATGGAGAAAATCTGATTTTAAGTTTTTATTTACTAAAATAAGTACAAATTCGGTTAAGTATTAATTAATTAGTATCATCTAATTTGTGTTTATAAACATTTATATTTACCTTAGATATAGTACAATTACTGAAATTAAAGAAAAGCATAGATAAATGATTAGTTCTTTGATAATCTGAATTTAAATTCAGGTTTATATCATTATCTTGGATAATAGGTTGTGTTTCGGCATTGGTAGAACTAGTATGAGCTTTTGTAACAGTTTTACAGAAGATTTGTTCAGCTATGTCAATTTTATTTTGCAATGAATTTTCAATATATCCTTCTGCAACATAAGTGGATTTCCAACCACCAAGACGTTTAATGGCTGAAAAGTCTGCACCACTGTCAGAAAGTATTGAGGCAGAAGATCGCAGAAAACAATGCCCAGTGTAGAGACGCGGCTGCTCTAATTTTAAGGAGGTTGCTATAATGGACGGCAGTTTAGAAAATGTATTTATGCCAACTGGCTGGGTAGAACATTTATTATTTTTATAAATAATAAAAAAACGTCTGTGTGGAGTATGTGCAGGTCTTAATGAGACATAGTGTTTAACCAAATTCAGAAGGGTATTTTGTTCATTATCTACTATGGTAAATATTCTGTTTGTGTGTGTTTTAGATGCCTTAACTGTAACTAAAAATTTAGATCCCAAATCCTGAACACTGTTTGTTTCTAATTTCAACAGTTCATCCTTTCTCAATGCGCCAGCTACTCCGAAAAACCCCACCTACTAAAAAAATTGTATGTATTAGTATTGAAAATACTACTGGGCGCATGATATAGGACCCAAGTTATGAAAAACGTATCGAGAGCGACATATCTGTCTAGGACGCTGCGCCGGCCTTGTAACCGTACCGTTCACTCAACGATATGCTATTAGGGATATCACGTTTCAATAACAATCCAAGCAATATCTCGAAACTAAAATATAAACATAAACACTCCTAAACTTAATGGTCTCTTGTGATACATGCCGACACTGTCATATCGTATGTTACTTAGTTTGCATAACTTGCGTTATTTCTTACTGAACACCGTCACTTTCAAATTAACATTGAAAAAACAAAATAACCCAATAAAACATGAACTAGCTTACTTTGATCGTATGGGCAAATATATTTAAGATTATGTAAATAAAATTATCAAAAAAATCTGAGTATGATATAAAAAAGTACAGTAGAAAAGCACTATACAGGGTGTTTTACAAAGTTTATGAAAAAATTTGACAGATGATAGCTGGGTTAATCTAAAAAAAAAATATCAATTAACATGGGTCCAATTACAATGAACCCAAGTGGTATTATTAAATTTGATAAAAGTTTTTATTTTTTTAATTTTATCACCAATCGCTAAGGGTATCTAATGCAAATGCTGAAAATACCTATCATCCTACCCATCCATCC
Organism: Stenurella melanura; assembly: GCA_963583905.1. Taxonomy (NCBI): domain Eukaryota; kingdom Metazoa; phylum Arthropoda; class Insecta; order Coleoptera; family Cerambycidae; genus Stenurella; species Stenurella melanura. Next base: position 78,775,377 of record OY757309.1, on the reverse strand, counting down.
TTGGACTCCAAGAGTAGTATAGTTGCATCTGGTATTTTCAATACGCTTAAGATACTTGCGAAAGATGCAAGATCTGTGAATTTTATTATAGTTTTATCTTGTTTATTTGTTTACTTTTGTCATTAAGAAGAGGTTGTTAGGAGCATCAAAAATAAATTTTTGTACGTGTTTTTTCTCAAGCACTTTTGACTTCTTCGGCGCATAACTTACTTTTTGCCTCTTGATAAATATAATTAATTTAATAAATTTACTTATGTCGATGTTTTTCTTCAAGATTGAGATTGATTTAAGCATTGAATAATTGTATATGAATGTAAACCTGAAATTAGGCCTCTTTCTGCAATATTCGAGAAATATTCCAATAGCACCGATTTTTAGTAGCACGTTACTTGTTTTCCATAGCATCATGAAATAAATTTGGCGTAAGTTTTCTCATACAATTTTGTTTTTTTCTGGCAGTAAACTTAATGATGCTACATTTGCAGTTTCTGCGACTTCAGGTGGGGTTAATGTAAAATCCTCTTCGTCAATATCCATGTATTCAATGTTTTACAACACCACTTCAGAAGTGACAAGCTTGACAGTGACAGATATTGGTGACACAGCGTCTGGATTTTAGTATTTAATTTCAATTATGTTGGGTGCCTATATTAAAATCGTTTATTAATAATGAAATCATGCATTAATAGGGGTCATTAATAAACGATTTTGTATAGATTAATATAACTCTTTAATACACTGTCGACGGAAATCAATATTTTGTATACCGGTACTAACTCGATGATGCCCTAGGTATTTGTACTAGATCAGTTAGTAACGAATTGGACGAAGTGTTCGATAACAGGTGGATAAGACGTTTGAGTCCATGAATTTGGCCTGCGAAAATCTCCTGACTTAACCCCTATGGATTTAGAATTAGGAGAGAACTTGGAGATTAGAACCAAAATGAAATTCGGAATATTACTTCGTATTCAGAGAATAAAAGGCTCCTGATATGTTTAGAGGTTAATGGATAATACATTGAACAGCTTAACTGATGTTTCGTTATAAAGTTTCATAATGAATTATAAATTCTTGTTTATTCATCATTTCATTGATAACGTAAGAGAATCGCAAATATCTAGTAAATCATATATTTTCGATATGGGAACATGATACGTGGATAGATACCTCTAGCGAACGATGTATTTACTTAGGCATGGTGTTATTTAAGAAAGTAACTTTGTGATGCTTTTATGCGGGCGTTATATGTCAGTAATTTTAAAAACTTTTTAGCAGACATTTTCATGATTTTGCGTAATGAATAATTGCAGTACCTTGCCTTACACAAATAAAAAAGCATCGTGTTATCAATTATTGGAATTCAAATGTAAATTTTTAGGCTAGACAACTTTTTTGTCAAAATTTTTGGAAACAATAATACATCAGAAAATATTAAGTTGGGGGCATTCTATTTAAAATAACAAAATTCGAGTCACTTTCCGATATAAACGGAAATACCACACCCACTGTTTTGAATATATTTTCGTTGAATATATCCTACCCTGTTAGAACTATAGCCAAACTTTCACATCAATATTATTCTTCTTTCTCTATATATTTCTAATAGACGGCTAAAATAAATTATCCTGTATAATACACCACTGCTTCAAAAATAGAAATCAAAAACCTCATAAATTATCCACAATCATCAAACAAAAAGGATGGAAAAATTTCTCCTTTCACACCGTTTATTTTTATTAGGCGAGTATATTTTCCACCCTATATCCGTATTTCGTTTGGATTTGGGTCTATTAAATAACGCAATTTAATTAACATGCCAATACCATACCCCATTATGCTGACCTTATCAAAATAACAACAATAACTTTGGGCTTATATTGTAAATTAATAATTAACGTACATTTACAATATCACGCTCGGTCAATATTGCTTTACCCTTAAGTGAAATCATTATTAACTAATTCAAAATGTTAAATACTCAACATTTAAATATCTGTTAATTATGTTATTGTTCTGTTTAGGTTATACTAAATGATAGTTAATATACCGGAAAGTGGTTTACAACGATGTTTTCTGATCCTCGCAATTATTAGTTGACCTTCCTTTGCTGTGTAACACGTCTGACGGCATTGTGCTAGCTGTCGTGGTTGCTTGTTAGATGTACGACCTTACCTGAGCTGCCTTCCGTCAACAAAGGCAATGCTTTATTAAGTTGCGTTTGATTTCCTCGTAATCATTTAAAATTGTTTTTGACTTTAGTAGGTAACTCACACGAAGCAAAACACTTCCCAAGAAAACAGAAATAAAACGAGAACTTAATCCGTCCATTCTAAGGGAGGCGTCTTATCTGAGAAATATATTTTTCAATAGCGAAAGGGAACGACAGAAAATGTACTTCTTAGGAACATATTATTACATCATCTAGAAAGACGTAGAGTAAAAAAACCTTAAAGGTTATGCCGTATTTAAAAAGAATCATTTGTAACTGTCGCTGACAAAATGGGCTGCATTAGCGTGTACATCGAGGAAATGTCATCACACTTTGTATAAACTGTCTTGAATGGAGTGTATCTGAGAGATCCTTTGCCTATGAAGATGTTTTCATAACTTTTCTTTCATTGAATTTTATAATTTTGCATGCTTAAGTGGCCCATGATGTTTAACCGGTTATAAATGATGTCAAAAAGAAACTTTTTAATTTGCCTGATATTTTATTTAAAAAGTTTCGCAGTTTCTCCCTCGAGGGAAGATGTTTAAAATAGATTGGAGAATTAAGTAAAAATTTAGGGAATTTAAAACGCGCGGAAAATGTACGAGAAATTGTCCTCGTTATTAATAAAAGTAATATTACTAGAAGTATTAATAATGCCTTTTTCGCTGTATTCTGTGATCCAAAATAAGAAGGAATATTATCATTTTATAACTTACATGACATTGTACTAGATTAAAAAATTTAATGAAAATAAGTGTTCAATATGTTTGTTCGATATAGTCGAGTAAATAGAGGCGGAAAATATGCATTAGGTATTTCGAAATAATTACGGGAAGCTTCGATTTTCCTTTTGATAGGTACCTTTTGATAAGCACTTTTACATCGCTTAAAATAAAAAGTTATAAATATGTAATTGTGAGGAAATTGTGTATAATTATTTAAACAAAAGAAAACTTAAAAAGAAAATTATTATAAGTTAAGAAATCTTAAGGCCATTTAATTCAAATAGACATATTAGGGGTTTTCGAGGTCGCTGAAACAGATTAACATGTCAGAAAAAGGTTATTCAAAATGGCTGATCCAATATGGCCAACTTCTCGATAGAAATTTAATTAAAAATGACATAACTCGATAAACTTTAAACAAATTGTGCTCGGATTAACATATTCAATATGGTATGGGTGAAATAATATATGCCGATATAAAAAGTAAAAATGGTTTACGCAAAATTATAGTTATTTATTGTATAAGTGTTTTAGTTAGCGTTTTTATCCACGCAAGAAAGTTTAAACTCGAGAACGAAGTTCGAGAGTTTAATTTCCTTGAGTGGATAAAACGCGACTAAAACACGAATGCTATACAACGTTTTATTCACAATCACGGTCATTTAGAATCAGATTTCATTAAAAATGATTTGACATTTCGCTCTGTCAGCGTCAAATATTATTGAAATTAATAAAAAAAAACTTGGAAGGTGTTGAATGGTTGCTATTTAGTTATGATTGTTTATCGACTCTATTTATAAAAATTTGTAAAAAGTTGGTGAAAAATGCAAGAAAGCGATTTTGTTCCTGAGAGAATCCTTCGAGAAGCTGAAGAAGCAAGTATTTTCCGAATTTAATGAATGGAAAGGAAGACTGGGGGCAATGACAATAAATGAGGAAGCTGCTATCGTTTTTCTTAAATTTGAAGAAGAAGTATGCAATTTCATCCATATGGTCAAGGTATTCGATGCTGAAGGCCTCTATAAAGGTCCATAAAACATACACATTGGAAAATATAGTAAGCTCACTGCCTGTCTGAAGAGTGAGTCGAGAGGGTACAAAGCAAAAAAAGCTGCGGTACTGGAAAGAGCACACGTAAAAGACTTTTTGACAAGTGCTTGCAATAAAGAATATTTGATGATAAGGGTAATATCGATAGATAGATAGATAGATAGATAGATAGATAGATCCTTTATTAGTCATAATACACAAATAGTGTTTTGACACGTCCAGCATATACAAAATAAAATATTAACATTTATCTGTAAAAAAAAAAACTCTCTTAACCTTTTAGACATTGTAGATAATAAACTTTGAAATATTTTAGGTTGCACTAATAATGGGGGTGTGAGGTGCCTGTCGTTGCTGTGAATTGACGAATTTGAAAATCAATGATGTAGATGACAGGGGCGCATATCTACTTGTATCTATACCAGCTACCAACACCGGCGTCTTACGAAAATTTACAATTATGGGAGAAGGATTCTCCATCAATACTGTGGAGACGTATAGAAAATACATGTCCTTACGTCCGAAGAATGTATCCAACGACATATTCTTTTTACGATACACTAATCAAAAATGTACTTCACAACCTGTTGGAATCAACACTTTGACGAAAGTTCCTTCAAGAGTTGATTAATTTTTTAATCTGGCAAACGCAGAAGCTTACAGTGGCCATAGCATGAGGTGTACTTCTTCAACTTTACTGGCTAATAAAGGTGCTGACCTCACAAGAACTAAACGACATGGTGGGTGGAGAAGTTCCGCTATAGCAGAAAGTTATATCGAGGATTGTATATCCAATAAGCTTGATATCGCAAGGAAAAGCCAAGGTACTTCTGGTTTTGGTACTAGTCGTCCCTTACAAGAGGAGACATCAATTGTTTATACAGATTCATCAAAAACTTCGACCAGCACTATGTGTTCTGAAACCGATGACAACTACAAGTTTGTTATTAATGGAAACGAAGTGAAATATGATGAAACAAATAATGAAATGTCTATTAATATACAAATTAATATCAATATTAATGAAAATTAAATGAAATCTAATTAATTTAAGATTGTATTTTTCATTATTCCACTAGTGGAATAAAGTAATTTCATTATTCCACTAGTAGATAAAGTGGTACTTTATATGCTTCATAAGTGTGGATAGAACTCCAATTATAATGTGATTGTGGTAAAATATTTTTATTAAACACAATGCATATTCAGATTAACGATGCCGCGCAGATGTCCTTTTGCTTCCTATCTCTTTCTGTTATTCAGGCACTATAATTTGACTCATGGCCCTGTACCACGCGAATATTTTTAATATGTTTTCGATACTTTACTCCAAAAAATTCTTTTATATCGTATTTACTTATTTTGAGGTCGTATTATAAATATATATTGCATAGGTATGCTGAGTAAAGTTTTTATAAAAGTTATTAACGTTTATTTATGCCCTAATTTCCCGAATCTTAGCGCACAAAAATATGTTTTTTATTTTTGCAAAATAACGAGGGTTAGCTTAATTTTTAATATGAATCCCCTTGAAGCATCTTAATGTACACATTTCAAGCTTTAAAAATTGCACTTACAGAAATCTAATAACGTGATTTAAACCAGGTGGTTAAAGTTAGTTATTTATTTATTTATTTATTTATTTATTTATTTATTTATTTATTTATTGCATACACTGTTCAACAGGTAAGATACCCAATTACAGAACAGGAATAAAGGCATACAAAGCATTAATTACATAATATACAACAACATAGAAAGTAAAATGAAGAAAAAAATTACTTAAATGTACGAACTATGAATAACTAATGATACGAAGAAAGAGAAAAAAATAACATGGGAAATGTTTAAATATAAAAACTATATATACATATATACACATATGTGATTCAAAGCAAATTAAGAAAAACAAAGACACTCACTGGTTATTTAATTTAGAACATTTTGTTTTATGTCACTAAGGCTGCAATTAAAAATATCGAAGTCGTTACATAATTTGTTAGAAGTACTGCAAATCGTATATAAAGGTGAATTATTTAGTACGTTGGTACGCGGCGTAGGTAAATAGAACACTTGGTGATTACGAGAGGTTAATCTGGGAACGTGAAAATTAAGCTTACTAATTATTTCGGGTGCGTCAAAATCATTGCGTAGTAATTTAAACAAAAATACTTGAGAAAAGTACGTACGCCTATCCTCAAGAGTAGTCATAGAATATCTTTCAAGCAAGTTACTGTGCGGAAAACCAATTACTGGATAGGTACCGTCGGATTTGAACCACAGTAATTTAAGAAATCTACGTTGAACTGCCTCCAAGTTATTCTTATGAACATCATAACTGGAACTCCAAATTAGCGATGCGTACTCAAGTTTCGATCTGACGAAGGATTGATAAAGAATTTTCAGAGTATCAGTATTAGTGAACTCTCGACTAGTACGAACGATGAATCCAAGGGCTTTGGAGGCTTCGGACACAATGGTATCGATATGATCAGTGAAGGATAATTTACTACATATGAAATTTTGGAAATGTACCTCCATCTTGAAAAATAAATTTTTGAGATATTTTTGACTCATTGGATCTTTCATGCATTACTTTAAAAGTAATATGTGAAAGTTTCAGGTTCTTATCTTAAAAGATATAGAAATAGTAGAGCTTTTACCGATTTCGTCGGAAATCTCTTTATGTTCCGACTTCATATATGTACTATTAATACATACATTCATATCTATATTTGAATATATAAGAATCCAATAGCCACATGTTCCTTTCTTCATTTAAGCTCTGTTGAGCTCAATTTCATTAATTAGTTAAAAAATTACAACATATTTAGTGTAGCGCGCCGCCGCTCTACTTACGTTTCGCCGCGTTCCATTTTCGTGTGTTAAACAAAAAAAATCTGGAGCCTGCATTTTCGATCGTACAAAAAAACTTCATATACATATTTGATAAGAAGTTTCCCGTAATACTGAGTGGGGAATTATTTTTCTTTTGAAGGAAATATTTTAAGAGATATTTGACAAAGACTGATATTTTACAACTAATTTGTTTAATAACAAATTATGGTCAATGACGATTGTTGGTAACTTTTGAAATATATTCTCAAAAGTTACCGCTTCCCTGAATTTATCCGAAGTGACAACCTCTAGTGACTCCACTAATAATGGAGCACTAGCTTTCCAGGTCTGAATGAAAATTGATAGAAATAAATTTCATGAACGCTAATAAACAGTCTCACACAGAATTTAGTATGAAAATAAACAATTTTGTATATTTGTAATAATTGACCGCTCATAAAAGAAAACCAATGGAAACTCTAAAACAAAGAAAAACAAAAACACAAAAGTTTTGTTTTATGTTTTACAACTCCCGTCACGTATTCTGGATGGATACGGCTACTCATAACTTTTAAATTTCGTTATTGTAGTAACTTTTAAATTGTTGCCTTAACATCCCCTGTTATTTTATGTTAAGGCAGCGAAAAAGTTTCGCAAGTATTACGTAATAAATAAAGATGTGTCCCTACGTCAATGATAATTAATAGGCCGGTCAATCGAGATAAAAAAGTGCCTGAGCCGTAGGGTCGTCCCAATTCTCCTTTTTAAAAATTAGCTGATTGTTATTTTGTGATGGTTTATACATAAAATATTTTGCAAAGAACCGCGCTCCAACCGATTAATATTTAGAAACCGTTCACAGAGATTAATGTTAAAATGAGTTTAAAACCCAGGGGCTTTCATATTATATTTAAACATTTCCCATGTTATTTTTTTCTCTTTCTTCGTATCATTAGTTATTCATAGTTCGTACATTTAAGTAATTTTTTTCTTCATTTTACTTTCTTTCTATGTTGTTGTATATTATGTAATTAATGCTTTGTATGCCTTTATTCCTGTTCTGTAATTGGGTATCTTACCTGTTGAACAGTGTATGCAATAAATAAATAAATAAATAAATAAATAAATAAATTAGAATCAGTAGGTATAATCTCTTTAATATTGACAGTGTGAGCAAGAGACCTTCGAGGAATGAGAGAAGTTAAGAGTTATTCTGGTCTTACTAATTAAACAGGAGAAAAAGGCAAAGTGATCGGTGTCAATGAAAATGAAAATAACTACAGAGCATTTGTTTTTAGGGTGCCACCAAATTTTCTACATAGTTATCTCGTTAAAAATATATAAAATCGGGTTAAAGTATGTAAAAGAAAAATAAAGCGGTAATTCTCAACACAGTTGAATTCATACGCTTAACCATATATCAATCCTCAGTCAAACACATCTTTTTCCCCTCAAATATTCCGTCAATTCGTAAAAAAAATCACTTGCATTCGTGGTTGAAGATTTTAGGTGAAAATTCATTTTTTCATATCTATACTAATTCATAGCAATTATTTTATTACGTCTAAGAATTTAAAATGTCAGAAATTCTTACATATTCACATGATACGCTAAGTTATTTATATCATCACTTATTAAGCTATCGATCAAATTTGAGTAAACTATTTAAGTACAAAAATCAATTTATATTTCTGATACCAGTCACGAAGGTTCTGAATACTGCATTACCCTCACAGTCCTTCTAATTTCAAACATACAATCAATATTGACTTGTCTATAAATGAAATACGTTTCTAAAATTAATATCGTAGAATAATTTTATAGAAAGTATAGTAGTTAGAAAAAAATGCAGAAGTGTGATAATTTTGTTGAATAATTCTATTGAAATTGGCCGTATGCTAGATATAGATCTGAAAGAGAAATATTTAATATTTTTGACCGTATCTTTTTTCTTAATACATACGATATGTTTCAAGATATATGTGACAACACGTGTAATGGACAAATAATTTTGAAAACTAATGGGTCGAATTTCTTTAAGTTTGTTTGTAAAAGTACCTGTACAATACCGATTCAACTCATGTAAGTTGAATCAGTATTATACAGGTTGTTTTATAAACGAACTTATAAGAATCGTAACCAATAAACAACCCGTATTCTTTAAGATACAGAAAAGTCCACTCAGTAAAGTTGTTTAGAATTCAAATGTATGCCTTGTTACCAAACTAGAATATAAATTTACGTTGTTTTTTCACCAAACTAATATTTTTCTTTAATGATGCAATAAATTTTTTTTTAGCAAATTGATAGTGAATATATAAATATCTCTAGTAAAATCTGCAATTTCTTAATTGTTCTAAAAAGCTGTCAACTCCGTTGTAAATAATACTGAGTTTGTTAAATATACTGTTGAATTTCTAAATCTATGAGGATGGTTTCCTCCTCGTAGATTTATAGAGAAGATTGGTTCTTCTATATAGCATTATTATGAAACTTAAAACCTTACAAACATTGCAGTAGTGCAAGGCTTCAGGTTAAAAACTTTGCCAAAATCTTCTGGTTTGATCCCGTGAAGATAATTTAATGTATTTGACTGTCCTCTCGGATTAAAAAAGTTGGAAACGTCTATCAAAGTGTATTCTGCAGCGACAAAGAATAACCCTTATGGAAATTAATAATAGTAGCTAATATTTACCTAATAGAACATTGTTTGCATAAATAATTTTATGTCACGTGCTCAATGATTGGTACGCGAACTTCATTGGTTATACTAGTTTCAGAGGACAAGGCCGCCAATGTGATCTAGAAGTTATTTCTAATTCAGTAAAAATAATTCATTTACGTAATACTGATTTTCTTTTGTTCAATCCGAGTTTAACGTTTGTGGTTTCCCTTTTGCACTTTCCGTCCATTTTATTAAACAACATAAAATATTCTTGTGTTTTCGAAACAGTTTCTTTTATAGTACATGCATTTTTATTACGTACCTATATACATATACCTTAGTTTTCTACATCACGGTAAGGCTTTTAATCATGTGGAATGGGGCAAGTGTAGGCTGAAGTTTTAAAGATAGGAACACCCAGACATATTGTCTTTACTATTCGTCGACTGTGTGAAGAAAACTCTGCTATAGTCAAAGTTGATAACACCAAATCCGAAAAATGTAAAAGTTGGCAAAGACGTTCTGTTGGCAGTCTTTTTAACATCAACAATGAACACGCGATGCGACATGTGCTGGTGGAGTGGCAGGACCAGTAATTATAGACGGAACTAAGATTTAAAGGAAGAACTAATACGCTTACCTGGTCATCTCGACACAACAAGCACTGAACACGGTTAGTGTTTGTTCGGTCTACAATATGATTGTAGACCGCACAAATGAAAACCACCCAGATATGGTAACGATAGGTGATTTTTAGGTAGAGTGGTTCAACTTGGAGTCCTTGTGGACAATTCCGGCAACTATGAATATAGGATTTGACAGACGGCATGATCGGCAACTTGTGTGTTGAGTAAAATTTGACGTGACAGGGACATTACGAGGATAAGATTTGCTAACACTTTAGTATTGATGATTTCGAGATGTGAGTTTGAGATATTTGCTACGAATTGACTGAGGAGCCCATCGCATCAACAGCTTAATTTCCCATGAAATGGAATCTCCGAAGCAACTCCAGCAACATTTCTTTGGAATACTTTCACTTTCTGACCACATCAACTGGAGAGAGGATAATGGTAAAAGTCGCAGGGAGATGACGTGAAGCTGCGGGTAGTGCTGCACAACAAACGGAGGCCAACTATAATATTACATGAATCATAAATCGGCTCAATGTGTTGTCAATAAGATGATCCTAACTATATATTCTCGATATTTTATTTATTTATTTATCTACTCAAAATATCTAGAGCATAGAATCCAAAATGATGTTAAACCAACGTGCCATATTGTACAGAGAAAGAATATTGACGATGTATATTATAAAATAACACAAATATAAATTAAAGGAAAAATGTAAAAACATTCTAAGCTAAATATTTCTTTTGCACACTTTCGAGTCTCTCAATGTCAGATTGATGGTATGGTTCCCAGATAATACAGCAATATTCTAGTATCGATCTAACAAGTGACTTAAATATATTTAAAACACAAGTAATCTCAGTGAAATCCCTGCATTGTTCTTTAATAAGACCACATAGACGGTTTGCTTCCTTTAAAACGTTCTCAGTATGTAAGTGATATCCTAACCTGTCATCTCAAGCAATGCCCAGACCACAAATAGAATCTGCTACAAACGAAATATTATTTTTCTTCTTAAAGAATATTATTATCTTACATTTATTTATATTGATTTCAATACAATTTTTTAAATTCCAATAACAAAAGATGTCAATATCACACTGCAACATTTCAGCATCAGCATATGTTATTAACAATTTAAAACAACTTCAATTCATCGGCGAAAAGTAGAATTCTCGTAAATCCAAAATTGTATTGCACATTGTTAATAAAAAGTGAAAATAAAATCGGAGAAAGATGAACACCTTGCCGAATTCCGGAAGTCGCATTGATATTATTGATCTATTTTGCCCTATTCTTACAATTTGAGTTCTGTCCATTATGTATGATTTTATCCAATAAAGCACCATAATGAGAGTTTTTGAAGACGAATATTTTGATTGACACAATCAAAGGCCTTTTTTTGTATAAATTGCATCAACTTGGGAGGCATTCTTAAATGCTTCAAGTATAAATGATGTGTATAGGAAAAGATTTGTTTGCGTACTACGACCTCTGTAAAAACCATGCTGATAGGATATGATAACATTTTTATATGAATTATATTATCAGCTGCAATGAATTCCAGTACCTTCGGTATAACAGAACGCGAAGAAACACATCGTTAGTTTTCTATATCAGACTTTGGACCTGATTTATGAATAGGTGTACTTTAAGCACATAAGAAAAACGGCCAATATTCTCAATGAAGAGAGATGAAATTATAAAAATTTTGCCGGCAGACAAAGGTAATCCCACAGTGATTATAAATGAAAAAAAACATATGACGAAAAAATCATGACACTTATCATGAAGGACCATGCTCTAAATTAAGTAAAAACCCAACAAAATCAATTGAGGGCCAAATTTATAGAACTGTATTTAAATAAAAAAATGAATTTAATGATTTTGAACGACGGAAGCTTACACCGCATTATAGCAAGCCTCCTCATTTTTATGGATTACCAAAAATACATAAACAGAATGTCCCATTAAGACCAATTGTTAGTTCCATTAATTCGCTATGGCACAATTTGGCAAAATTCTTGCTTAAATTTGTTAATTCATTATCTGGAAATACTGACTCGTATATAAAAAATAGTAAACATTTTATCGAAAAAATTTATGAAAACAATATTCATAATACACATCTGATGGTTAGTTTTGACGTAGTTAGTCTGTTCACTAACGTCCCAGTAGACAAAACTTTAAAAATAATAAAAGACAAATTGTTAAACGAAAATAATTTGGAAGCTAGAACTAAATTGAGTGTACATACCATAACGGAACTTTTAACTATGTGTATAAAAACAACTTATTTTCAATTGGAAAATGATTTCTATCACAAGGATTTCGGTATGGCAATAGGTCCTCCATTGTCACCGATTTTAAGCAATGTATTTATGGAGAATTTTGAGACTAGACATGTTCAAAATTGTGCATACAAACCGGCTATCTGGTGGAGATATGTAGACGATATATTTGCAATCTGGCCCTCACGGTATTGAGTTACTAGATAGTTTTTTAGAACATTTAAATAATAAAGAACCATCTATTAAATTTACTTTAGAAAAGGAAACTAGAAATGAATTACCATTTTTAGATGTTTTAATTAAAAGCGTAAATGGTGCAATTGCGTTTATAGAAAACCAACACATACCCACAGTTATTTAAATTTCAACCCAAATCAGGTGATGCACGTTAAGAGGTAGGTGTGTTATAAAATGTTTGTATAATAGGACCAAAATCATTTCTTCTGATGAAATATTAAACAATGGGAAGCGGTTTATAAAAGAAGTTCTTATACCCTGAGGATCTTGTCGATAAAACCTTCATAAATATTGAAAATAACAATCAGGTACGACAAAAACCTGAAAAACGTTACACAGCGTTAATTCCTTACGTATGCGGATTATCCGAAAAGTTGCACAGCGATAGATTTGATATTAGGAAGGCATTTCAAACAAACAACACTTTAAGATCTATTCTGACAAAAACGAAACAGAAGAACCACGAGCAAAATTAAAAAAACTGCATTTATAGTATTCCATGTGAGTGCAACAAATATTACGTGGGTAAGTCATCCAGACCGTTTAGTGTAAGATTGGATAAACACAAAAATTATATCGGAAAAAATGAAATTCAGAGGTCCAAGATCTGCGAACATGCTTGAATGAACGGACATAGAATAAACTGGGAGTCGGCAAAAAATTTAACAGAGGAGGCGGATAGCAAAAAAAGAAAAATTAAAGAATCAGCAATAATATTATTGAATGAGGATAGATGCGTGTCGAATTATTCCGTAGATGTCTGTACAACCTGGTTGGTTAGAACTTCACAATCTTAACATTGTATAAAAATTAAAAAAACTGTTAACTATATCAATAGTAAGTATCTATGGATATTGAATATAACAAACATTGTTAGAGCTGCGTATTTATCATACACAGCAAAAAAAAAAAAAGATTTTTCAAAAAAAGCCTCGAAAAAGGAAACATTAAATTTCCGAAACGTCGGCGAAATATTTAATTTCAAGTTTTTATACTTATTTCTGTTAGTTGTTAAAAAAGCAACCTCTAGCTGATCCTTTCACGTGAAAGTCACAGGCGTAGAGGTTATTTCCCAGTTATTTCTCTGGTTTATCGTGATGTTTTATAGATTACCCAAGTACTGGTCAAAAAGAAAAAATACGTGTGGCAGAAAGTCAGGAAGTCCCAGAGAATTAGAAACAATTAGGTGTACTGTAGAAAACTTTCCAAATATTGGCATACACTCCTATCTCTAATGAAAGTTTAAAAAAATCTCATGTATGTCTGGAAATAAATAGAATCATCAAAAATTTTATGGTATCTAGTTCTAGGTTTAGGTCATCTTCGTCGTATTACTACTGTACTATAGATTAGTTAAAATATTTTGACCAACGCATAGTAGCCTTATGTATGTTTACGAAGCCCTTTGTATTTTAAATTTATTTCGCTTGTATTTAATTATTTTAAGTATAATTGTTCTGCTACATTTTTAATAATTATTTATTTGGAACATAACTCGTGTATCTGTGGAATAATTTTACGAGACTGAAATGCGAGTGAGGTTTCCTTATTTTCCTGGTGAAATCTCATCCGCGTTGAGTCAACTTCGCATCCCCCGGATCATAGATGTATCTATTAAGACAAATATTTATCGGAAGTTTGAGGCTCAGTTAATCATTAAAATTCACCCCTTTCTCTAAGCACCAAAATACACAACAAACTTTATATTGCTCAATTCCCACTTCACAAAATTTTTAATTAATTGCTTTACACTTACTACTTTATTGATTGTAAAACACCCAAATCAACCCTTCTATAAACTTCAATGCTGGACCCTTTGAAATTCCCTTCATCAAAACCATATTAGCAATAACACACCACCTAATCTGTCCCATTTAAATTATAGTTATATCCCGAGAGTGTACATCTAAAGCGTGCTTGTGCTTATTGCAGATTTTCGAGAGATGTGCCGGAAGGGGAGAGCAGCCTCCACCCAACTAGTCCTGATTAATTAGGTGAGTGTTGATGATCTCGGTCATTAGGATGATTCATGTCGCCACCGCCGCCGTCGGTTTATAATTAGCCTCAACTAAACTTATCTGCTGCTCTGGAAATTCAAGAGCTCATTTTATAGTGAAAAAAGCTACACTCAATATTTATAATACGATTAAGGTCGGAACATCGAAAGTAGGTGAATCTAACAATTTAATTTTCAGGCCATGAATTAAACAGTAGAATGATTCGACCTTTGCTTGATGAACTTCCATGTTACAAATGGACACAAAAACAAGTTTAATTGCCAGAATCATGTAAAACTGTCTGTCTTGTTTTATACACAGCGTTAAACGGTCACACACCAGTTCTATATATTTTTTTTAACTTGGCATTAAACTCTGAGTATAAAGCGTTTACTTTGTTATGCTGGTACTTGTAATAGTTTTTGACATGTCAATATTTTTCTTAAGTTTTAGAGCCACAAGGGTCCACTAAAAATTCATATTAGTCTCTTCAAATTAGCAGAAATCAAAGAAATTTTCCCACAGCTATTAGATCTGTAAAAAGTGAAGCATTTGGGTTGTCTAAACATAATTTTCACCCCCGGTAGTTCTAAAAAAGGGTGGACCTTGAGAAATATATCCATACATATATATGAGTTTTAGCGCCTTTTCGCATTTCTCTCTATATTGAGGAAAAACTGCATTTTAGCGAAAAATATCAGGAGAGCAAAGTTGTAGAGTTGTAGAGTATAAAATTTTGTCTCTACGCTTTAGTTCGAGTTTCGCCACTAGAGGGCGCGAAAAGAATGTTTATATTTATACACTCAGGAGAACAAAGGTGTAGAGCATAAAAGTTCCTACAAATGTTGTCTCTCCTTTTTTAACGTGTTTTTTTTTAATTTCGCAGTTTCGCAGCTAGAGGGCGCGAAAGAAAAATATGTATGAACTTTTACGAACTTTTCCTACCTCTATCTGTTGCGTTCGAGTAACCATATTGGAAAAATGGAGCTTCTATTCAGTTATAACCATTATACATCGGAGCTATGTTTGATATAAACGATCGGCAGCTGCAGGAAGCGGCAGGAAGTTCCCCATCCGGAGGATTTTTGAAGCCGAAAAGAGCACTAAATTGTGTGCCATAACGGCAATAAACGTAATCCGATCTCAGATCTTTTGGAGCACTAAACAAACTTTCATGCAAACTTTTATTCAAATCCGTTCAGTAGTTTCGGCGCTATCGTGCTAAAACAGCTGAAATTAAAGGCGACAGTAAAGTTGTATAGTTGTTGAATAGCAATGCACGTGACGTGACGGGTTTTATGGCGCAACGGCTCCGCACGTCGACCGTAAAAAGCGATTCTTATACTTCACATTTGCTTTGTTTTCTACTCCTTTTTCACGGAAACCAAATCGAAAGGGTGCAGGTGTGATATATCGTTGAAATCGGAATTTTAACTGCTTTGTAATAGTATAATTACAAATTGTAAGTAATTATAAAACCTTTTCAGATTTTCTGGAGCACTAAAGAAACTCTCATGCAAAATTTCATCCAAATCGGTTCAGTTATTTTGCCGCTATCATCCTAACACACATATACACAAACTCATAGACACACAAAGACATTTTTCTAAAACCACTTTTTTGGGTTTCTGTCACCTCAAAACGTAAAGATTTGATGCTATTTCAATTTACGATTTTGGACTAATTTTAGGAACCTCCCACAATTTTTTGGGGAGGTTAAAATAAAACTTATAATATTCGCTACAAATGACCTATACAGTTTTTTCGTAGCTGTCTATTTAGTCGCGTCATTTTGGCATTTTGCCCCGAAAAAAAAGGTACAGGGTCAATTGACTTCATTTTTGTTGAAAAGAGTTCAGAAAGGCATTAAGAAAAAACAGTACTTTTTATTTTTTGGCAGAAATATTTGGTTTTATTTTTTATACAATAATTGGCCAATATAAATGGCCAATTTAATTAAATTTATTGAAATATTTGTTATCATATATAATATGCCAGAAAATCAGACGAAAGTAGTTACTCGGGGGTTTTTGGGGTCGCTGATCACGAATCTAAAGTCCGATTTGGTAAATTCAAAATGGCTGACCGGAAGTACAGTCAATTTCTCAGGAAAAACTAGTATTATTTTCGTTTTTGGGTTAAAAATAAGTACTCAGGGGCTTCTGAGGTCATTGATCACGAATCAGAGGTCCAGTTTACGAAATTCAAAATGGCGGACCGGAATAACAGTCCATTTCTCCGCAACACTCGTATTATTTTCTTTTTTGGGCTGAAAGTGGAAACTCGGGGTTCTCGTTATAGCTGATAACGAATCCGATGTCCAGTTAGCGAGAATTCAAAATGGCGGACCGGAAGTAGTATATTTTTTAGGAAATACTCGAACTTTTCATGCTTTCAGCCAAAGAAAGTAAAAAATACGAGGTTTTCCGGAGAAATTGACTGTTCTTCCGGTGCGGTGATTTGAATTTCATAAATTGGACCTCTGATTCGTAATCAGCGATCTGAAAAACCCCCTAGTAGTAATTTTCAGCCCAAAAGCGAGAAAAATACGAGTTTTTCCTGATAAATTGACTCTATTTCCTTTCCGCCATTTTGAATTTACCAAATTAGTCCTCGGATTTGTAATCAGCGACTTCGAAAACCCTCGAGCACAGATTCTCAAGGCCAAGATATCAATTTTCATTTCTTATAGAAGATGGCTCGATTTCCGGTCTGCCATTTTGAATTTTCCACATTGGACTTCAGATTCGTGTTCAGCGACCCCAAAAACCCCCGAGTAACCATTCTCGTCTAATTCTATGCTATATTGTGAATAATAACAAGTTTTTCAATTAATTTACTTAAATTGGCCATTAATGTATTGGCCAAATTTGTTTTTGGCTGAAACTTAAAATCTCGACTTTTCATGAGAAGGAGAAATTTTTGAATTATTTTTTACGATCACTATACTTCCAACCCACTACGTGGATGTGGAAATAAAGTAAATAGGTATTTCTACGTGGATAGAATAAGTATTCTTCGCTGATGAGGAGCTATAACACCGAAACGTGCGTCCATAGTCACATTCTTGTTGTTTACCGAGGCAGTTGTTATCGTTTTTAATTTTTTGTCGCACTCCATAAACTCTTCCATTCTTTTGATTATATTCCTCGTTTTTGCGATTATAATTGTCAGTAATACTAAAAGCTAAACAATTAGAAGACGAATAAATATATCCACCAAATTCAAGGTTCCCACCTGACAGTGTGAAATAAATATTACACCTAATATTTACCGTATCCAATGACTCGGAGTTGACATTAGATTCCACACGTCCGTCCCCCGACACCAACTTTATTAAGGTGCTACCCCCAAACGGGCGTCTCCATGACTACGGCAGAAGCAGTGTATGTGGGCCATACACTAGCACAAAGACCGTCCGATGATGTGCCGTCTAAGAAAGGACTCATTTAGCGCTTGCATCGCCGGACTTTTATGCCAGCCTTTATTGAATTTTATTTAGAAAGGTTTATTGGAAAATATTATGTCGTTTTAGACCTAATAAGTAGCCCCCTTGTGAAACAAATTTTCGTAGTCGGCTGTAATAATAATTACAGTAGGGAGGATATCCCAGCGTTGCAAGGTTAAGAGACTAAGAATTCCTCTAGTAGCGTGATTTATAGACCAAGCACGAATTTCCTGAAAGAACTGTAAATGATGAGTATAGAGGTCGGTTTACGGTATCTTCGTAGTTAACTTCAGGAACTGATGTTGGATGTTGATATACAGGGTGTCCCAATAAAAACTCCTAGGCCGGATATATTCTAAACGAATAGATATATTTTAATTCTGTAAAAGCCAATTTGTAGAGCATAAAGAGAGCTTCATTTTTGAATATAATTGTTTTATTAATATATCAGTATATAGATGGCGCTGTGCTCTAAAGAAATATTTCGATGGGACAAACTTTGAAATGGGATTTATGTGAAAGAAAATGCATTTCTAAGCAGATTATGTTCTAAAAAAATGCCATAAAACTAACCGTTTTCGAGATATTTGAGTCCAACTGTTGGCATTTGTCAATATTGAATAATTGTAATTCAACATTTCAGTCCTTTAAGTGGCACAATCTGTATTTAGTTTACAAATTTTAGAAGAAAATATTTAAAGAATTTTTCATACAATTGCTTTGTTATTAGGTTGGGCTATGATTAAAGATATTTGATATCTAGTGAGTATAATAACCCTTATACCTTAAATACAATTAAAGTTACCTTTGGAATAATAGTTTTGACATTTGTCAATTTCAATCACATTTTGTTTATTGGTGTGTCAATAGAACTGTATTATTGTACCTAATTATTGTTTTCTTTGTGAATATTTATTATTTCTCATACAAATGAAGATACATTAAACATGATTTTATTTATGGGGAATGTCGTAAAAATGGTTCAAGAGCTGTAAGTTTATATGAAATACGTTTTCCTGACAGACCTTTACTAGATCGGAGACATTTTGTAAGTTTGTGTTCTAATTTGAAAAATTATGGAGGTTTTAAGAAACCAAAAACAACAAGAAGAAAAAGAACTGCAACTGATGAAAATGTTTCATTGGTATTACATCAAGTAGAAAATAACCCAAAATGTCAGTACGCAAGTTGACGGAAGAAACAAATATTGCACGTTCCACCTGCCACAGAATTCTTAAAACAAACAAATTTTTTCCATATTAAAGTTCATTTAGTTCATCATTTGATTTCAGGGGACAATGAGCGGAGATTAGAGTTTTTGGCGCAATTTTCAATTCTCTTAGAAGAAAATTCAAATCTTTTAGATACAATTATGTGGAGTGATGAAAGTCGATTCCACAACAATGGAGTAATCACAACACATAATTGTGGTTACTGGTCTCAAGAGAATCCTAGGTGGATGAGACATAGCAGATCCCAGAATCGTTTTGGTGAAAATGTGTGGTATCGTTAATGGTTACATTGTTTGCCCATACCTCTAGCATGAGAATTTACCAGGTGAAAGATATTTACAATTTTTGCAAAATGATTTACAAGTACTATTAAGGAATTTGCCAGCTCATTTGGATAATATGTAGTTTCATTAGGATGGAGCAGGTCCACATAATCATCACAACGTTGTCAATTATTTAAATCAAGCATACCCAGGAAGATGTATTGGTACCAATGGAGTACTTAGATGACCCGCTCGATCTCCTGAAATTACTCCATTAGACCTTTATTTATGGGGATTTATAAAAAGTGAAGTGTACAAAGAACCAATAGAAGACATGGCAGATCTTTATAATAAAATTTATGCTAGTGTTGCCGCCATTAATCGGCATACATTATTAAAAGTTTGTAGATCTGAACTAATTAATAGGTTTATGATGTGTGTTAATAAAAATGGCAATAATTTTGAACACCTATTAAAATAGTTATTGTAATTTCATTAGTTCGTAAAAATTGTTTTATGTTCGTAATTGTTTTTTTATTGCTTAAATGTTTGAATTATATGATAAATAATATTTTTAGTTTTTTCTTTCCAAGGGTTACTTCAAATATATTTAATTCATAAGATATGAAAAATTATTTAAATATTTTCTTCTAAAATTTGTAAATTGAATATAGATTGTCCCACTTAAAGGACTGAAATGTTGTAGACATTACAATTATTCAATATCTCGAAAACGGTTAGTTTTATGGTATTTTTTTTCAGGACATAATCTGCTTAGAAATGCATTTTCTTTCACCTAAACCCCATTTCAAAGTTTCTCCCATCGAAATATTTCTTTATAGCACAGCGCCATTTATATACTGATATATAAAAAAACGATTATATTCAAAAATGAAGATCTCTTTATGCTCTACAAGTTGGCTTTTACAGAATTAAAATATCTCTATTCGTTTAGAATATATCCGGCCTGGGAGTTTTTATTGGGACACCCTGTATATCTACACATAATATTGTAGTATATTTAGGGTGTTGCTTAAGTACGTCTAATTCTGTTATGAATAAATACAATTTTTTTTACACAGGGTGGACCGTGGAACATTCATAATGGGTATAATTCAAAGGTACATTTTTTGGATCAATATATGAGGAGATTACCAAACATGCTTTGGTAAATTCTGCTGTGGAAAATGATACAAGGTGTCAGAAAATGTATAGAAGTAGTATACCAGCCTCCTTTTTCGTGTTTACATTACTTTGGGGATGTCATTTTTATTGATTATGCCCACGAATTTAATTTACCCCTTTCATAATTAGTCAAATTTATCTATGTGATATTACCAAGGAATGATCGTACATATACATCGGGCCTATTTTTAAATCTATACTCACAGTCTCTCTGCACATTGGGCCACGTATATCTAAATGCATTAATATCGTTTATACGTGGACGGTTCTCAGAGATATGTGTGTACACTTTGATATGTTACAGTTCAAAAACTTACCCCCTTTCTCTTGTCAGACCTGCTGTTCCACCTCAGTGTGCGGTGATCTAACTCTTAATACTCGACTGTCACTAGTTAGCAAGTAAATAAAACACGCATTTTCAACAACACTTAAACTATATTTACAATAAAAGAACACGAAAATGATCAGTTAGAAATATAACAAAAGAAGATGGAACTTAAAATTTAAACAAAGATAAGAAAAATAGCTACTTAAGCGAAAAACATTACTTTGTTAATGAGATATTTGTTTCTAATAAAACACCAACTGATTACCTGAATGCAGAAAAGAAACAAGGCTATTAACGAACATGAAGTTAATAATTCAAAGAATCCGAGTTACTAAGACAGTTTCCAGCGACAAATCGAATGGGTTAAAGTTTACTTGGAAATTCAATGAAAATAAGCTAACTTTTAGTATCAAATCTCGAAAACACAAATATAACAGGTGACCCTAAAAATTACTACACAGTGGGCTAGAATCCCAAAATCCAGGCCAAAAATCGAAAAAGCAAATTCGTTGTATTCTGTATTAATTCACACAGTTTTGTAAAGCAGGGTTCCCTGCGTGTAAGACTGAAAGGACAGCTACCTAGGTTTTCTACCATCGTTTTACCTTAGTCGGAATTTGGCCATCTCGAATGCTTAACGGTACGAAAATCGGTCCCGAAATACTTAACGTGCGTATGTTGTGAATTTATGTTATCGCAGGGTGTTCTTTTGCCTAAGAAAAATGGAGGCTATTCCTGAAGGTATGTAAAATATTATCTATACATTGAAATTCAATATTTTTTATTTTTTTTATAGAAAATAAAAAATGTTAACGCTTGTAATACAAACGCGCGTGTTAAGGTAGCAAAACAAAAGTATGAAAATAGTTTGTATGTACAAGAGATGTTGCTCTAATTCATAGTTTAGCATGTGGAAAATGTTTGTGGAATAAGAAATTCATAAAAATTAGCTTCTAGAAACTGCTTATTTTAGTGAAATATGCAAAAATAGAAACTCGACGCGTTCTCAGAGCAATTATAATTGGGCCTGCGTCACAGCAGGTATTCATTCCCGATACAACAGTAGGTCTCAACCAAGGGGGAAGATGTATATATCTGGTGTACACTAATGACCAGCGGAAGGGAAACTATATATAGAGTGTCTCAATTTTTCGTGAAATATATTTCAGAATCAGGGAATGGATTCATCATGAAATGCATAAGCCCACCTCATACACGCCGGAGGAAGTAGTACGAGAAGGTATTTTAAAAATCTTTTCCTCATAAATACATAAATGCAATCAACACGTCCGCCAAGTTTGAAATATTCGTGCAATATTTATATTTTCCACCCTTATAACTCACCCCAGGGGTAGATAATTACTTTTCTTATTTTTCTCGTAGAAATTTAGTTCTCAAAAGTACGTAAAATGAGTTTCAAAAATATCGAAGTTTGTTTATACTGTGAACCCCTATATTTCACCCCCAGAGGGTGTCAATTTTTTTTTACTATTTTTCCCTTAATAACCCATGCACAGTAAGTATATTTTGCCAGAAATTATGGATTCTAGCCCACTGTGCGGCGGGGGCACTCTCGACCGCGACAGATGCATCTTCCCGGAAAATAGTCATGCAACCATCGGTGAACATAGAGTGCAATGGGCTGGACATCCATCTAATTGGAAACATATGTTTACTCTATAATGTAAAGGCATGTTGTTTAAGATTGGTGAAAATCATTGTCCACAAGAAATAATGAGAAGCTGGATCATTTAGGCATGGAAGCAGAAAAATTGGACCGATGAGTGAGTCGTTACACAATCTCATCCACATGTTGCACGAAAATTCATATTGAAAGTGGCTATCTCGTACGGCATTGTATCATTATCTAAAGATGCTCTTAAAAAACTAGCGGTAGTTATATGAGGGTATATGAAGGACTTCTTATGTATTACTACCATCAAAACATGTATATACCAAACTTCTCGTAAGAAATGAACACATCAAACTTTGTCATTCAGGAACTCAGGCAGTTTTAAATAGTATACGGCAAAAATATTGGCCAATTAATGGGAGAAATATAATTAGGGCAATTATTCACAGTTGTCATAAATGCTTCAGGTTCCGTATGGCTCAAACAGAGCAAACTCAGCTCATGGGTAACCTACTTAAGTATCGACTCCAAGTAACAAGGCCTTTTTTAAACAGTGGAGCAGACCATGGTGGTCCCACATATGTCAAACAAGGTACTCATAGGAAATCACCCATACCAAAGGCCTATATCGCTTTATTTATATGCATGGCGACGAAGGCAATTCATCTAAAATTGGTATCCAGTTTATCTACAGCAGAATTTCTAAGTGCATGCAGGCGTTTTACTTCACGAAGAGGTAAATTCGCCAACATCTACAGTGATAATGGCATACATTTTAAAAGTGCATACCGTGAGATGCGTGAATTACAGAAATTATTAAGAGACGATCAAAGCATACAGAAAATATGTAACTCTGCTGCCACAGATGAGATCCAGTGGCACTTTATTCCACCTAATTCTCTTAATTTTGGGGACCTGTGGGAGGCAGGAATCAAATCTGTAAAGTTCCATATAAAGCGTGTCATTGGAGAGACTAGACTTACATTTGAAGAAATGTATACACTATTAGTACAAATCGAGGCTTGTGTTAACTCCAGACCTTTAACCGATGATCCTACAGACTTCTTTCCACTTACTCCTGCACATTTTTTAATTGGGTCCCCATTAACCCAATTACCAGATCAAAGTGTAATGACAATTGATTGTCACGTTGGTCAGTCGTCCAGAAAATGAGCCAGAATTTTTGGAAGAATAGTCGAGGGAATATTTACATAATTTACAACAACGCTTCAAGTGGCCACAACAAACACCAAATTTGTGTATCGGAAATATGGTTCTTATCAAAGAGGACAATATTACACCTCTACAATGGAAAATAACACGAATTGTTCAAGTTCATCGAGGACGTGACAACTTAGTGAGAGTGGCTACCGTCCGATCTTCTTCAGGATTACTGAAACGACCTATCACAAAACTGTGCCTTTTGCCTAAGGATGCGTAATATTAAAACGTTGCTTTAAGGGGGCCGCATGTTTGAGGCTGATTTAAACATAATGAAAATTGTATTGTCTAGCCCTGATTTACCACTGCAAGTGTCCTTTTTGACTGATCAAGTCAAAATATGCAACCCTCAAAAAACCGTTGGGCTATAGGTAGCTTTTGAATAAAAATTAATTGATTTCCAAAAAACTTCAAGGTTTCTCAATGACATTTATCAGTCGACTGTACTATTTGATAGACTGTACTTTATTTTCAATTAGTAAATTTTATCTACGTGGGTATATCTCTGTCGAGTTTTAAAGAAAAGTAATCATTGATGATATTAATAGCCAACCGAAAATAAATATTTACTTCAGCATTTCCCTGCGAATAACTTTTTTCACAAAAAACAATTGTGACTGATAATGATTCCTTATTATCGCGTCGGGCTTCAGTTCGACCCCCATACATTGTGTCCACGGATGTCCACGGATGTACGCGTTCGTGGGTGTAAATGATCAAAGAGGTTTAAGATAGATGTTCGTATTCAGGATTTAGCTCCCAATCTCAAAAGAAGTTGTACCGAATGTCATGTATTGTATATACAGGATATTTATCGGTCAATTTCAGAAGAGTCGCGAGAATCAACTA
Organism: Stenurella melanura; assembly: GCA_963583905.1. Taxonomy (NCBI): domain Eukaryota; kingdom Metazoa; phylum Arthropoda; class Insecta; order Coleoptera; family Cerambycidae; genus Stenurella; species Stenurella melanura. The sequence continues at coordinate 78,750,564 of OY757309.1, read as the reverse complement.
TCTTTATTTGAAAGTCAATTATTGTTTGTTTGATTATAATTCTAATGAAACGTATTCTTTATAGGAATTTGCAAACAGCAGAAAAAACTATGAGAACTAAAAAGAAAAACTCTATCTGTATAAAATATTCATAAAATCTTTGCATTCTTTCGATAACCTGAATTCGGGTTATGCTAGCAAATTAAAATCCTAAAATCAATTTGTCTAATTTCTTATTTGACAATTCTCACTGTAACACTAGCATCTACATAGTCCCCTACGGCCATGCAGATTAAACTACCCCCTACGGTAATGAAGATTCAGTTAAAAATGAGAACAAAGACCTAAAATCAATTTATTTACCTACCTTGTCTTAATAATTTTTCATTCTAATGGACTACATTTTCATGAAATCTATGTTTCTGTTTCTTGGAAATTGTTAGCCTCTGAAACATTTCAATGGCCCGTTAATGGTATTGTATGTTTGGCCCTTCTGGCAATCAGTTTGTGTTTTATGCGAAACGAATTTCCCATTAACGAAGTAATTTTTCACTTAAATACGGGACTACGGTCCAATTTGCATATTTCCTTATTTGTTTAACGTTAAGTTTCATTTTCTTTTGTTTTAATTTAAGTATCATTTATTTTTGTCATATTTCTAAGCCGATTAATTTCGCGTTATTCTTGTGTAAATATAGATTAAGTGTTGAAAAATGCGTGTTTCATTTAATTCCGGATGGGTAAGCACCTTCCACCCAAAGAAATCGCATTTTTAATAAAGTCGCTGTGATATGGGTGTCATGAAAAGTGAGACATACTGTATATGTATTTTCTGTAAGATTGCGTGGAAACAAGAGAAACTGTTTCGATAAAATATCACATTTTGTTTGGCACATTATATTAATTGGTTTTCCTTGTGTTAGGTATACTCTGTATACATTTTCTCACTGAGAGTATATTAGGTTTTTTCTGTGGTACTTAATAATTTGAACTAAAGGCCGAAGATTCTTGTCAGCAGCATTTTTTTCATTAATTCTTTTCTAGATGTTCTCCCTAGATATTTTTTACTAAAAAATATCTAATATCTTCCTTGATAACTGGCTGCTAAATTTAATTTTTCTGCGTCAAATAGTTTCTTTTAGATGTAACGTCAACACACACACAGACAGACCGACTGACACAATTGAAAGACCTGATTTCGTAATCTGCACAATCTGAAATTTACAAAAATCGAGTGATTTCTTCACCACTATAGTATCTCTTCGGCAAGCGAACATAATTACGTTTTTCTATGTAGTTTTTTTCATTCATTTCAAAAAGACTTGAGATGGTGCCCTACTATCTCCCAATGCCTCGACTGAAAGCTGTAGGCCTTCACTTGTAAACTTTATAATTATTTATACACGACTGTCGACCGATCAAAGATAGAAGTTCAATTAGTGACTATCAGGAATAGGGTCTCGCAGCCATTAACCTACCAATGAATTTGGCCCCATAAAACCACCAGACTGCCCTTAAGTTAATTGGTTTTGGGCCAACTTCGACACGACGACGTTGATGAAGGGCCCTTGACGCCCTTACACCAACATATTCACAGGTTAGCGCACAAAGGCTCCCACAACGTCCTCTATTATACAGAATGAAATGCAACTATGCAATTTTGTTTTTGCGCAGACTATTTGGAATTTATAGTTTGAGAGGAATTATTATTTAGGTTAAGTGGGGGACTCCAGGGTCTTTAAGAATACGTATTGGAGGAATCTTAATGGATATTACTTTCTACACCATGTGAAAATTGGATGCTTCAATTAACTTATGTGAAATGCTGCTGAATATTTTTAGGAACTTGTTGACAAAATCAAAACCTTAATAAGTACGAAGTCATTGTAGCATTAATAATACCGGAAAGATAACACAGGCACTCACAAAAAAAAATGTTGAAACTCGAAGGTCAGAGCGTTATAGGTATATGTTTGACAGCAGAATTTCGATTAAATTACGATATTAGTTCTAAATTAGGGGTTTTCTAAGGCTAGTAGGAACGTGAAATTAAAATATTCTCTTTTTCAAGTCTATAAAATGCATGTAATTACAACAAAACTAGAATTATTGAACTTATTTAAAGTCTTTTGTATCCTCTGACACTAAAACCACCCGTAAAACTATTATGGGCAAAACTCGTACGATATATGTTTATAGAGTCAAGAGAAGATTAATTACAATACCAGCTGAGCGTGTGGAATTAAGTGGCATTTCTATTTGAGCGCCTTGTATTTGAGATTTAACTTTTCTATTTGTCAGTTTTACAGTTTATTATATTTTTAATTTTGTTTTTAAGTTTTTCGTTTTTTAGTTTTCATTTTTCAGTGTTCAGTTATTCAGTTTTTTAATCTTTCACTTTTCTGTATTTTAGTTTTTCAATGTTCAGTTTTCCAATTCTTCAGTTCCTCAGTTGTCAGGTTTTCAGTCCTTCAATTTTTGAGTTTTTCAAATTTCTTCCAATTTTCAGTTTTTTAGTTTTCAGTATTTCAGTGTTTAAATTCTTCACTTTTCAATTTTTTCAAATTTTTAGTTTTCAGTTTCTTAGTTTTTGGTTTTTGTTTTTCAATTTTTAAACTTATGGTATTTCAGTTTTCCAATTTCCAATTTTTCAGGTTTTCAGGTTTTAGTTTTCAGTATGTTGGTTTTCTGTTTTTCAATTTTTTCATCTCTTCATATTTTCGAGTTTCGACCACCTGTTTGTAATATGTGACGACGATAACTCTTAGGAACCGATTTTCATTCGAATCAAACAATAAATAAATCTTTCTCATTAAAAAAAAAAAACCTCTATGCATCAAGTATTACACTTTTCTATTTGTCCGGTATTCTATGGATCTATAGAAATTCGGATTTCAAATATGCGTTTTCTCCCACATTAAAAAAAACATAAATTCCAATCAAATTAGTTCGAAATTATATAATTTTTTTTTTTTAATAGGTTTTCTTTTAGTTCTCATAGATAGTTTTTCTTTCCGCTGTTTGCAAAATTCTATAAAGAATATGTTTCATCTTTATTGGTGATTTAAGTATATTTTTTATGAAATATCGCAAATATTGCAATAATCTGTTTATAAATTAAACCAACTTGTGGGCGACTTTTTATCCATAACTCGAAAAATAATGAAAACATTTTACCAAGGCTACTTTAAAAGTAAATTATTATTTTTTTGCTTATAATTGTATTGAAACATATTCTTTGCAGGATTTGGCTTGAAAAATATTTAAAAAAATCTGAGGCCTTAGCTTCTAGTACATACAACTTTCAAGTTTCTGTACTCTTACCAGCTTGCTCTACTTATGCTCCCTTACTTACCCCTATTTAACCAACGCTTCAACGGAATCATCTCAAAATATAACCTAGTTTCAGATGTCGTTATAATACATACGTGTACCAAATTTCAAGTGAGCGTCTCAATTTTATTTCAACAGCCTCTTTAATAATGGAGTAGGGGTGGTGGAGGGTTGCAAAATATTATAAACAAACCTGAGGCCTTAGCTTCTAATACATACACCAAATTTCAAGTTTCTGTACTCTTACCAACTTGCTTTATTTATTTTTCCTTATTTAGCCCCCAACCTTTCAACGGAATAATACCAAAATATAATCTAGTTCCTGATGTCATTATAATATATACGTATATCAAATTTCAAGTGAATATCTCTATTTTGTTTTATCAACCCCTTTAATAATGGAATGGGGGGTGGTGGGGGGATGGAAAATATTATGAAAAATTTTGAGGCCTTGACTTCTAGTATATACACCTAATTTCAAGTTTCTGTACTCTTACCTGCTTGCTTTACGTATTTCCTCCTATTTACCCCTATTTACCCCCCAACCCTTCACCGGATATGTTCAAAAAGCAATCCAGTTCAAGATCTCGTTATAATATATACGTGTACAAAATTTCCGGTTAATATCTTAAACCGTTCCGGAGAAAACGTGAGGACAAAAAAAAAGTTACACACATACAGACAGGCCGACCGACAGACAGACAGACTTTTTTTCCGCTCAAATTTAAAATCTCGACGTTTCATGACATTCTAAACCCATTTCAAGAAAAAAAAAATGAAATTTTTTTTACGATTACTACCAATCCACTACGTGGATGTGGAAGTAATATGTACTTACATGGCATCTGCTTGGCCACATTAAAATAAAGCTGCATAGAATACCTGATATGAACTCAAACTTGCATCGGCGAATTGGTTGCATGCCTTTAAGCTTTTCTGATAAGATCTGAATTACAATTACAGGGAGATATATTTACATGAATATACGTGGGTGTAAGAGTGTAAAAATAACTAAATTATTATTTGAAAGAAACATGAATCTTTATATTGGGCCAGCGAGAAAAGTTACTTCACTGAGCTCTTTTATTAAGATCAATTTCGTAAAATTAGTTTGAGCACTCCAATATGTAAAATAAATAAATCATCAAAAGAACTTATTACGTTGTCTTTAAAAGTGAAGGATACCTTTTGTGAGCGAGGACACATGGGAATCAATGAAACCTAATATAAATAATTGGGTACATGGTTCGTTATTCAAGGCTAAATGAAAGAAAGTTTTTTTTATAAGTTTTTTGCAGTGATGTGAATAATTTTTGCCCAAGTTGTTTCGTTAATTAAATGAGCGTACAGAACATAGGTGTTTTTTAGGACAATTTATTTAATTATACAGAGAGTTTTATTATTAAAATTTTAGTCAGGCAGCGTCGTTGCTTATTGTAATATAACACAATATAGTACAATATTCATCCATAAATGAAGTCATCTGGGCAGTTATTTTTTTGTTGTATTAAAGACCCATTTCGTTTAAAAACATTTACTTCAGGTGTTTCGAAGACGCTGAACACAAATCTTGTTGATTTGGTAGACCGATTGGTCAGTGTACGGTAGGCATTGCTGCCAAGATATCCAATTTTCATATACCGCCGGATCGGCCGTACGCCGGATTGGATTTGGGATGTGCTTATTTCCAGCAGTAAGAGCCACATAATGCACGTTGCAGGAATATAAGATGGGAAGTGTGGGCGTTTGTGATATGCTTCTTTTAAGTTTCCATCTATAATCACCTTCTTGCTTCTTCTTCCCTTTCTTCTTCTTCTTTTTCTTCTTCTTCTATCTCTTCTGTTTCTGAATCTAGCAGTGTGTATGTCTTTGATAGTTCTTTATTGAAGTCCTTCTCTTGAGTTTTTCGTTCTGTAGGAGGGACATGCTTCAGTTGTCACTTTTTGCTACTTTGTTATATTCTTTAGCGAGCTTCCATTTTCGTTTGACCATGTGTGGTGTAAGGCTTTTTATTCTCATCCTAATGTACTTATTATATGTTGTTGTTTTTCAGTAGCCTTTATCTTCTTTATTTGATCGTATTTGTTGTGTCCTCATCGGTGATTTCATCGATATCAGCGTTATCTCCGTCGTTACTTTTATTTTTATACTCATTGTTAGCCATTTATGTTCTTCCCCTGTTAATTGTTTTCCATTTCTTCCTATTGTTTCTTTTTTATATTCTTCTCTTTATACCAGGAAAGTGTTATTTGGTGTTTTGTTTGTATACTTCCAGTTTCTTTGTCTCCAATTTTACACAATTTTTAGCCCTCTGGCTTATTTTTCTATCTACCAGGATATGGTCTATTTAGGAGTTGGTGTTTGCAATAAAATTTATAAATGACCACTTTAAGGCCAAAATCCCGAAAAATTCTATGAATATTAACAAAGGCTTTAAATATTAAAGTTTATATTACAGTATAGTTAAGAGGTATTTTTGCACACATGCTTTTTGAGTGGGGTGGTGGTATGTAAATTGGAGAAAATAAGTAGGTCAAGCTAATAAGAGTCTAGAAACTTTACTTCTGGCGTACATGCTAGAAGCGAACGTCTTCAATTTTTTTATCACATCTGCTTTAAATATTGAAATTTTAGAATTAATTACTTCCACATACTAGAGTGCAAATATAGTCAAGATATTTTCGTTTGAGGGGACTTGGATGGAAAATGTGGATGTGGAAGTAGTGAATCCTTAGGCAGTGGTTTTCTTCTCATAGGTATCACTTTTTCAAACATTATAAAATAATCCAAATCTTGTTATATGATCGAGAATTCACTTGATGTTGTGGGTCCAACTTTTGCTTCAAATATATGCCCCTCTAAACGAAACTATTTTAGTTTTCTGTATTAATGAGGTTAGCTGAACTGTTTATCAACACTGTCTAAAACTTATAAATCATCACGGCTTGCTGGCTAAATCATTTATCGCTCCGAAATTATCTGGCGATATTTCATTAGAGTTCTAAACGAAAAATAATTCAGTGTGGGAATTGTGACTGGAAAGACAATCACTGTGGGACTTTGCGAGTTTTCGATCTCATGTTTTTGTGTTGATTAATAGAATGAGTTCCAGTGGCGGATTGTAGAGATGGTGGGCTCAATTAAAATATAAAAAACCGCTATCTAATAAACCACTACTTCCACATCCAGATTTCCAATCAAAGTTTCTTTAAAGAAATTAATGTAATGATACCAACGGAGCTGGCTAAACTCATGTCGAAAATTAGTATTTGAATGTAATGTTTTTGGCCGAGTGCAATTATACACAAAAAGTAAAAAGTCTCGGAACCCAGTTATTCTGAATGAATATTCATATTTTTTTTACATTAAGTATCTGATACCGAGTAGGTACAAAAAAGTTTACTTCTTTGAAATCGGCACTATTTACTGGGAGGTGGTTCCCACTCCCTCTAGAGGGGTGGACAAATAAGTAAAATAATAACCACCGATTCTCATATAAAATCACATTGTGAGAGAAAAAGATAGTTTACAATTTTTAATGAAAATTTATGTTATAAAGATTTGAACATAACGATTTTAGCTTTAAGAAATTGGTACCTAGAGATTGTTTTTCGTAAATAACTCAAAAGTTTTACATTTGTGGAAAAAGTGGTTTGATAAAGAAAATAAGATTATGAAATCACAAATAATTTATTTTTGATTATTTCTGTACGATAAATAGTTCTAAAAATATGATAGTTTAAAAATGGCGCTCGAACGTTTACCAGTCGAGATACAGTGCATAAATCAAAAATATGTCAGAAACAATCAATACAGTGAAGAACTGATTCCTGGACAGCTTATTCCACGACATGGGTAATGTTATGTAATATCCATGGGGCGGTGCTGAAAATCCCGTGCAATAATATGAGGTCCTTTGTTTCCCTGAATAGTGGCTTGCCAGCTTTGGAGGTAATATTCCACCAAGTACAATAGCAGCGGGTCAGAGTAAAGATGGAGAACCTCTAGATATTGGAAGGGTCGTCCACGATGGCGCCCTGACAGTTGGAAAGATACAGCCAAGTCACGACACGCGGCGCCTGCTACATCACATATGGTAAAAAGGAACTCTTCTTCCCCGGTTATGAATTTTTGGCACAACAAACGAACTGATACTGATAAAAATACGTGCAATAGAAATTAAAGAACTTGAAATACTCTTTGACAATATATTTTTTCTATCAATACAGCTTGAAAAATAACGATATTATGTGCGAAACAATGAGTGCCTTGTAATTGTATTAAATAACAAAGGAGGAGGGTCCCTAAGGCCTGTTTTCGGCCCCCTTCAGTTTTTGACAGAAATAAGTGAATTTGATTTTTTTTGGCTTTTTGAAAAAGAAGATAGGAGATAGGTCATTTCCAGGTGAAGCAAAAAGTTCTTACTCCCCACCCCTTTTTTCCCTACCCCCACCTACATCCACCTACCCCTGTACCTATTCTATGAATATTCACTGCGTATTTCAATAAAGAAATTCATTCAATGAGTATATTTATATAATATTCGTTAACTAATATATGCTGGACAAATAAACATTTGAAGCAAGTAAACATGAACCTTATAATTCTATTCTCAGCTTCAATCAAAAATAATGGCAGACATAGTAGTTATCGGTTCCATTTGGAATTTTCTAATACCTTGTGTTCCATTATCAAGTAAAGGACTGTTTCTTATAAGAGCTCTTGTCTCTAACATTTTAATACATATTTAGGCATATTAGTATCCTGTACTTGTCTCTCTGAAAAATTCACAGATTTCGCAATCCTTGCAACCATCGGGACATTGGAAATGAACAACACCATACATAGAACATAAACTTTTTCAACTCTTTCACCCTTTCCACTACACCGTTGTATTTTCACCTTAAATAAAAACTGGTAACTTGACCCCCTGTGATATATGCAACCCATATTACATTTGCGTATATCAACCGTTGCATATACGGCAGCCTCACTCGACCGCGGCACCGCTGTCTTTTGACCTTGAACAAAAACTGGTAACTCTACCCCATATACGAACATATCCATTTTCAATGTTAAAAGGGGTGGGGGCGTAAACACTTTTCGTTCTACCTGGAAATGACCTATTTTTATTCACAAAGCCTAAAATAATCGAATTCACTTATTTTTGTCAAAAATTGGAGGGGGCCGAAAACCGGCGGAGCAGGCTTTCTCCTTTAGGATTTTCCTGCTGTCATTAGAATGGAAATTCAAATAATTTGTACCAGTTCTTATTAATATTTAGTATTCCAACATACCCCAATTTTAAAAGTTTCAATTTATAAAAGTTTTCAAGACATATTAAATTTAAATATATTTCTTTGTCACTAAAAGTTCAAGCCCCACATTTGTACTGTCATATTTCCGAAATTATTCTACAAATATTTAAAAAAACAAATTAGCATACCGTATCTTAAGCTTTATTTTTCTATATATTATCACACTTTCCTTCAATGCAATTGTTTTGGAGTTATTTACAAAAAGAAGAATCTTTTCGGCAAAATCGTAAAATTTTATAAGCATATTTTTAAAAACGACTGCTTCAAAAATGCCAAAAAATGACAGCATGTGTTTAATGCTATATATTAATAAGAGCCAATACAGATTTTTCTGAATTTCCATTATATAGCTAATGGAAAATCCAATTTTTTTTTTCAAAAAAATTTACAGAGCACTCATTGCACATAACATTGTTATCTTTTAAGCTGTGCAAATACAAATAAAATCCTATGAAACAGTTCTTCAAGCCCTTTAATTTCTATTATATTTATTTTTAACATCATACTGATTGTTTCTGATATATTTGAGATTTGAACATTTTATCTCGACTGATAAAGGTTCGAGCGCAATTTCTAACTACTGCGACTAAATCATATTACTTCCACATCCACGTAGCGGATTGGAAGTATAGTAATCGCAAAAAAATTTTCAAAATTTCCTTTTCTTGAAATAGGTTTAGAATGTTATGAAACGTTGAGATTTTAAATTTGAGCGAAAAAAAAAATGTTTCTGTCTGTCTGTCGGTCTGTCTGTCTGTAACTTTATTTTTGTCCGCACGTTTTCTCCGGAACGGTTTGAGATATTGACTTGAAATTTTGTACACGTATATATTATAACGAAATCCGGAACTGGATTGTTCTTTGAAGATATCCGGTGAAGGGTTGGGGGTTAAATAGGGGTAAATAGGGAGAAATATGTAAAGCAAGCTGGTAAGAGTACAGAAACTTGAAATTTGATGTATGTACTACAAACCAAGGCCCAAAGTTTTTTATAATATTCTTCAACCCCCCACCTCCCCTTCCATTATTGAAGGGGCTGATAAAATGAAATTGAGATATTCGCCTAAAATTTGGTACACGTATGTAATATAACGATATCTGGAACTAGATTATATTTTGAGATGATTCCGTTGAAGGCTTGTGGGTTAAATAGGGGTAGATAGGGGAAAATTAGTAAAGCAAGCTGGTAAGAGTACAGAAATTTGGGATTTGGTGTATATACTAGAAGCGAAGGCCTCATGTTTTTGTATAATAATAAAAGAGTTGATGAAATTAAATTTAGATTTTCACTTGGAACTTGGTACATGTATGTATTATAACGATATCTGAAACTAGATTGTATGTTGACATGATTTCGTTAAAGGAGTGGGGGTAAGTAGAGGTAGATAGGGAAAAATAAGTAAGGCATGCTGGTAAGAGTACAGAACCTTGAAATTCGGTGTATGTGATAGAGGCCAAGGCCTCAGTTTTCTTAATAATATTTTTCAAATCGCCCACCACCCTTACTTCATTATTAAAGGGGTTGATAAAATAAAATTGAGATACAGAAATTTAAATTTGGTAGACGTATGTACTATAACGACATTTCGGAACTAGATTATATTTTTGGAAAAACAAGCTGGTAGGAGTACAGGAATTTTGGATTTGTATGTATACTAGAATACAAGGCCTCAAATTTCTTTCTACTAATTTTCAAACCCCAACACTTTCTCTCCATTATTAATGGGATTGTTAGTACAAAATTGAGATATTCACTGAAAGTTAGTACCACATTTGATTGAGATGATTCCATTGAAGGGGTGGGAGGTGGTAGGTTGTGAATAGGGGAAAATAACTAGTGTAAACTAGAAACTTAATTTTTAACGTATATGGTAGACACCAACGCTTCAAACTTTTCTATGACATCTGCCCCAAATATTGTTAAAATTCTATGATCAATAATTTCCATATACTAGACTGCAAATCTAGTTAAGACGTTTCCTTTAAAGTGGCTTGGATGAAAAATCTGGATGTGGAAGTAGTGATTCCTTATCAGCGGTTTTTTTAGAAGTATTCATCGTACAGAAAGAAATTAACAAACATAAAACATTTGTAATTTCATAATCTTATTTCTTGTACCATACGACTTTTTTCATAAATGTAAGACTATTTTTTTAAAGCTGAAATCATAATTTTCACATCGTTATAACTTAGAAACTGAAAAATTGTAAACTATTTTTTTCTCTTACAATTTGATTCTATATTACATTAGGTGGTTACTGTTTTACATTTTTGTCCACCCCTCCAGAAGGAGTAGGAACCACCCCCCAGTAAAAAGCGGCAATTTCTAAAGGGCAAACTTTTTTGTACGCAGTGCTAGAAACTCAATGTAAAAGCTTTCATGAAAATCCATTTACTATAGATGGGTATTCAGGTAAAAACCTAATTGCAGTCGACTATCTAGCGTGTTGGTGTTTGTAGAAACTACCTCAGAGCTAGGTCACATCGGCAGTGGCGATTTTACCACTGGGCACACTGGGCGAGTGCCCAGGGCGGCAAAGTTTCAAGGGCGGCAAAATTTTTTTTTTTTTTGGTTATTACTTTAGTCGTTTTTATGATTCCGCTAATGTGACAGTTCCATTGAAGCCAAAACAACGCATCGAGCGATATGGATGGCAGCCAGAAGCGGTTTTCTTTCATACCCAATTTATAATATTAGAAAATAAATACTTTTTTATTCATTGTTTCATTTAAGCAAGTGAGCCGTAAATCGTTAACGAAATACAAAATAAATTATTTCGGAATTGATAATTGATAAATCATAGTACAACTCGTTTTAGCCAGGCTAAAGGAAAATAATCCATTAATGGATTACGTACCTTGTGGAGTACATTCCTTAAATCTGGTTAGACAAACTGCCGCAGATTGTTACATTGAATCTGTGAATTTTTTTTCGACATTGCAAGAGTTGTATAATTTTTTCACAGTATCCACTCGTAGACGGGAAATATTACAGAATATTCAAGTTGAAGAAGAAATGGTGGAATTAGAAAAAGAGGAAGATGTTAAAGAAGAAAGGGCATCGCAAAATACAGAAGAAGAATATTTCAAAGAAAGTTCTGTATGAGACGCAGGAACTTCCTCTAATTCTGAGACAGAACAATCAAAACAAAGACCTACTCCCCCACTGGTGTTAAAAAGTTTGTCTAAAACACGTTGGTCTGCTAGGTTTGATGCCTGTAGGGCTCTTAGGCATGAACATCCAAAAATAATAAAGGCTTTGCAATACGTAAAGGATGATGAATCTGAAAAAGAAATACACAATGTGAAGCTTCGGGTCTTCTAGAAAAGTTACAATGCTTTGAAACTGCCTTAATGACGAGTTCATGGTATCCAATTCTTTAAAGATTCGACAAAAATAATAAAAAACTTCTAGGAACTACAATGACTTTAAACAATGTTACTAGCGTGTTTGATACCTTATCAAAATTCATTACAAAGTTACGAAGTCAGTTTACTCACATAGAAAAGATTACCAAATCAGTTTGTGGTTTAAGAGAATATGAGTATGATATAAAGAGAGTGCCGAAGCGGAAACGTAAATTTTATGAAAATCCCGGAATCGAAATCACTTCATCAAATGGGAGGGGATCATTTTAGGACCAATTACATTAAATGCAATAATCGATAGATTTAACTGCGGAGCTGCACAGACGAGGTGAAGTTTACAAGAAATTAAATTAAACGAACAGTTTTGCTTTTTTGAGCACTTAATTACTACTAGTGACCAGGACATAGACAAATCAGCTGCAACATTAATAACAAATTTTATCCAAGATTTAGAGGAGCCTACTGCCAGAATGCGCTTAGTTCAAAATTCAACTGAACGATTTGGTCGATTTGACGAAGAAATCTTTAACAATTCTAGAATTGAGCAAGCTGTTGAGGTCAAACAATTTAGAAGACGCGTACCCCAATATTGACATATGCTTCATAATATTTTTAAGCAAACCCGCTACAAACTGTTCTTCTGGAAAAAGGAGTTTCTCGACCTTGCGACGGGTAAAGAATTACTTACGGTCCACAATGACGCAGGAAAGGCTAAATTCACTAGCGGTATTAAATATTGAAAATTATATTTTAAAAATTATGAAAACAGGCGATATAATCAATGATTTTGCTGTGAAAAAAACGAAAAAGTTCGTCTTGATCTTGTATACTTTTGTTTTTAAATTATTTTATATTTTCTTTATTTTTAATAAATAGGTGTTATACGGAAAAGTCATTTTATATACCACTCACCTCTAATGTGTAGTGTCCTTTGTTCTTTTAAAATATACAAAAAAAAATGTTTAGTAAGTATTTTTTTTTGGGACTGTATATATATGTTATATTTTTTAAGAGGAGGGGCGGCATCTTAAAATAGTGCCGGGAGCGGCAAGCATGTTAAAACCGCCCCTCCACATCGGTGTTTTCAGCCCCGTGTATTGAAAATGTCTGAGAAGGAAAATGTGTCCTTGAAAATTTTGTTTATAATCCATGTATATAATCCTAAACTCATTAGTTGTATCTCGAAAGAAAACGTTCACGGCACATATTTGTCTGCCATAGAGCGAATAATCATATTTATGTGTCCGCAATATCCTGTTCGTTAAGCCTAAGATACCTTACGGATTGGATATTCTTGCAACCACATTGATTTCCGCCTCGACAAGAACAGAATAATTGCCAGTTTCTAATTTAAAATATTTTATTAAATTTCTCCCATAATGATTAAATGCTTTGTGTGGAGATTACAATGCTTGTTGTTGACAGGGTGGAAGTAGCGTAATAAATTTGACACTTAATGAATCCAAAAAGTAAGACGTTCTAAACGCAGAAAACCTACAGGGCTTTGAATTAATAAAAGATTGGGGTAACTTTACTTCAATTAAGGGATGTACAAGTTCTTAAGTGATACTAAACTCTGGTCGAATATATGTTATAATTTCGCTACAATATTAATTATACATATTTCTCTTTACCCCCGAGCAGTGTGATTTGTTTGTTTACAACTTTAAAACGAATACACCAATTTCGATGCAGTTTTCTGTAGATGTTTTCCGGAGCAGCTTATTAGACGTTGGTCATCGTACTAAACCATCATGGGGTACTGCAGAGTCAACAAATCTCATTGAATTTATACGTTAGGTGTAATATTACAATTGAGAATTGAAATAACTGTGATCCACCTGTAAATATTAGTTAACTTGTGGTGTATCGTGGAACTTTTCAGTCAGTTTAAATGAAAATTATTATACTTTCTTACTTTCAGTTTATTAACTATTGTACTTAGCAGTTTGTTTATGTTTCATTTTACTTCCACATCCACGTAGCGGAGTGGAAGTATAGTAACCGTAAAAAAAAATTAAAACATATATTTTTTTTGAAGTAGGCTTAGAATGTCATAAAACTTCGAGATTTTAAGTTTGAGCGGAAAAAAAATTCTGTCTGTCTGTCGGTCTGTAACTTTTTTTTGTACATAGGTTTTCTCAGGAACGGTTTAAGGTAATGGCTTGAAATTTTTACACATATGTATTATGACGAAATCTATAACTAGATTATATTTTGCGCTAACTCTAATGAAGAGTTGGGGATTAAATAAGAAAAAATAAGTGAGGCAAGCTGATAAGAGTACAGGAACTTAGGATTTGATGTATATACTAGAAGCCAAGGCCTAAAATTCTTTTATAATATTCTACAACCCTCACCACCCCCACTATATTAAAGGGGTTGATAATATAAAATTGAGATATTCACTTGAAGTTTAGTACACGTATGTATTATAACGACATTTGGAACTAGATTATCTTTTGAGATGATTTCATTGAAGGGTTGGGAGTTAAATAGGGGAAAATAAGTAAATCAAGCTGGTAAGAGTACAGGAACTTGGAATTTTGTGTATATACTAAATTGAGATATCACTTGAAATTTGGTACACGTATGTATTTTAACGTCAACTGGAATTATATTGTATTTTGAGATGATTCTATTGAACGGTTGGGAGTTAAATAGGGGAAAATAAGTAAATCAAGCTGGTAAGAGTACAGGAACTTGGAATTTTGTGTATATACTAAATTGAGATATCACTTGAAATTTGGTACACGTATGTATTTTAACGTCATCTGGAATTATATTGCATTTTGAGATGATTCTGTTGAACGGTTGGGGTTAAATAGGGGTAAATAAGTAAAGCAGACTGGTAAGAGTACAGAAACTTGAGACTTGGTCTCTATACTAGAAACCAGGGCCTCTGATTTTTTTACATTTTTCAACCCCTCCACCATCCCCAGTTAACGCACCGAAGACTAAACAAGGAGTGACCTTTTTTCCTAACGAAATCATCCTAGTCAATTTTTAAGTGAGTGGGCGTTATCAACCTAAAGAAACCTCGACCAATGGGTTGGGGTAAATCCTCTATTTATGTAACTAAGTCGACCGGATAGCTGGCGTCATCTATAGTTCAATGTGAGACAAAATAACTTTCCATAAATATCGAACCTTCTTTTAATATCATCTTAACATATTCCATATCTACAGCTATCTAATTATTCCAGAGAAGGTGAAAACACCCTTTTTATATTTTGATTCCTTATGATTTTTATCTATTAATGGGAAAACCTCGCTTTTACTGGTTGCCTGACTAGTTTACAGCAGAGTTAGGCATCTTGTACCAATTACAGCATTTTTGAGTCTAACTATGCGCTAACTAATTTAAATCTTCACTTAAACGATTGCGGATTTGCCTCGTTCCCGCGTAATCGACATTTCTAATAAAACGATTTAATACTGACTGTTCCACCCCTACGGACGGTTTTATGGGGGTTGTTAATTTGCAATAAAACATTTCCAATTAGGAAATATAGTACAGAATACTTTATAGTTATTGCCGAAAAAGTCTTTGTCATAGGCACGGAACGACTGTTAAACTATAAATTTGTCATAGCCTATTTACTTTCAAAGATCTTCTAATATTACATTGAGTCGGCTTCTTTACAACTGTTAGAGTCTTTGAACTGTCATCCTAATTTTCTACAAAGTAACCGCCCTACTCTCTGAAAAATAATTTTGATTTATTAACCCCTTTACTACTTTGTTACTTCTTATTACTGCGCTGTGGACGGTGCTGAATATGTTGTTATCATGGAAGTGAACAACATAAGTTGTCAGAAAATTATAGCTAATTGACAGTTCATGGAATGAATGAGTTTAGTGCAGTTGAATGTTCAGATATTGTTTATGTGTGTGGTTACTGTGATGGTAATGGTCTTCAGGCATCTGAAGAGTACCATGTAAGGTTTCGTCTTTCTCACAGAGTTTTCGGCCGTACTTTTCAACGTACTGGTTCACTTTTTCTTCCACCTAATAATAGAGGTAATAACGCTAGAGAAGATATTCTTAACAACGAAGGAAATATAATTGATGCAGTGTTGGACAACCCTACACTGAGCACTAGACGCATTGCAACACAGTTTCATGTTCCTCAAAATTTTCACATTCAATGCGTCCAGGTACAACAGGAATACTACGGTCAGCCTTGCACTTGGTTGTTACAAATAATTTCCGAAAATTCAATATTTCTAGCTAGAATGTTATGGACAGATGAGGCCCAATCGCAATGTCATGATCGTTTTGGTGTAAATTCGTGGGCTGGAATTTGTAATAGAGAACTACTTGAATTAGAATTTTTACCACACAGGCTCAATACCGCACACTATCGAATTTTACTAGATGAAACGCTTTTGGAGAGGATTGAACATATTCCGCTTCTTGATCGCCAACAAATATGGTTTCAACATGACGGGGCTCCAACTAACTATCGAGGACACATAATTGAATGGTTGCAAGCACATTTTCTGAAAGATGAATTGGTCGCAGGGTTTTTATTGTTTGGCCACTAAGGTCTCCCGGCTTAAACCACTTGGATTTTTTCTTTGGGGTCATCTTGGGTAATTTGTTTAAAGTCTCGAACTAAGCACACGTGAATAAGTACTTGATGAAGTAACAGCTAGATTTAATGAAATTCGTCAAGATGGTGCAAAAATAGCGCATGTTTACTTACGATCAATGGTTCGCAGGTGTCGTGCTTGCATTTGAACTCAAAGGGGACATTTTGAACAACTGTTATAGGCAATAGTTTTGTAATATATTCATGTTTCCTTTAGCTCATTTTTTTAGTTATTTCTTTAAATGTACCTATGTATATATTATATGTATTTAATTAGATCCTTACTAACCTTACGTTTAAAAAACGCATTTTCAGTCATAGCATATCGTGTATCGATTTTGCAGGATCCCTCGTCACCCTGTACAAATACCCTGTAATTAAACTGAGTCGAGAGCTTCCCGGAAATAAAGACATAAGAACATACTTCAAGCAAAATCGATACATTATTAGCTGTGAATAATAAAGTGCTTTAGTTTTAGTGAATAGACGACTAGATAGAGGTTATTGCAATATGCTGCAAAGGAAATACGTTTCGCAGATGAGCAGATAAAAGACGAATACGCTTTATACAGGGTAGATTATTTTCAATAACTTTCTTTCTCATATTCTTTTGATAAAATGAAAGTGACGCTGCGTTTTAAATTTTCAAATGAATCGTAAATAACTTATTTTAGTGAATACAGTTAAGTATTTAACTAGAATGTACTCGAAGAAAGTTCGTTATTAGAGCGATTTGAATTGTCGGAGAGTATTTCTACATGTAAGCTAATGACATTTGTATAAATTTTCATAATTCTGCAGTAACGATGCATTACATATAGATACTAAGACAAGCGATATATACATACCTACATATTATAACATAATAATAATAATAATAATAATAATAATAGTTTATTAGTCAAGCAGATCGTATACAGATATGCAACAAGTCAAGAAAATAGTTTTTTGCACGTTAAAGTAGCTTTAAAAATCTAAGAATAAAAAAGTCCATTTCATTACATACTGACAATGCAATGATTCTATCAACACATACATAAAAACACACAAGTAAATGCATTAAATATTATTCTAGATAAAGAACATATGACACTAGTTGGCATATAAAAAATCTTCAACTTAGTAAAATACATTTTCAATCAAGTACTTTTTGATGTTCCTTTTGAATATATTTACTGATAGTATTTTAAATTCATTTGGTCAATGATTACATTATTATAGTTTGACACAATTGGGACATGTTCAAAAGTGAATTATTTATTATTTGTTTGCTTATAGTAATGAAATATATTCTTTATAGGATTTTGCAAACAGCGGAAAGAAAAACTATCTATTTTTTTTGTCCTTATTGTGGACTCATCAGAAAAGCCTAAAGCCACTCATAACGATGTTCCATGCAAAACTAAGACCATATCCATGAATAAGTATGTAATATTTGACATTTAACTGATAAAAAACAACAGATCTTCACCTATATATATTAGCTAACTAGTATTGGAGCCTGTATACTCTATACATGTTTAAAAGTGAATTATTTAATATTTGTTTGTTTATAGTAATGAAACATATTCTTTATAGGATTTTGCAAAGAGCGGAAAGAAAAAGTATCTATGAGAACTAAAGGAAAAACTATATATAAAAATATTAATGAAATCTTTGCATTCTTTCGATAACGTGACTTCTGGTTATGTTAACAAGTAAAAATTCTTATTTGCCATTCTCTTAGTTCTCATAGATAGTTTTTCTTTCCGCTGTTTGCAAAATCCTATAAAGAATATGTTTCAGTACTATAAGCAAACAAATAATAAATAATTCACTTTTAAACATGCATAGAGTATATAGGCTCCAATACTAGTTAGCTAATAGATAGGTGAAGATCTGTTGTTTTTTATCAGCCAATGTAAAATATAAATATTACATACTTATTCATGGATATTGTTTTAGTTTTGCATGAAACATCGTTATGGGTGGCTTTAGGCTTTTCTGATGAGTCCACAATAAGGACGAATTCGTTTCTGATTACAGACCAGTCTCTATATGGCGGATATCATCCAGTATTCAACTATGCTATTTTACATACATGCCAAGTTTGAAATAAAAATTTCAATTATAATAGTAGTTTGTGCAACAAGAGTGGATATAATATCCATATCACACGAGAAAGAAGATCGAGTACGTCGCCGTACGCGGAGTGCCTCAATCTTTCGAGTGCGATATGGATAATCCACTCTAGTTGTACAGTATACTTTTTCTACGACCAGCTTAAGAAAAAACTACACAATTTTAAAAGATTTATTAAACATTAACATACACATTGAAATTTACTTTGACAGCTTATGCACTAACTTGAATTTTTTTAAAACGAATAGTTGGCTATGTACGGACTATCTATCTATTTATCCTATCCTAGATAGGATATGAAATATATCCATTCAGATAACTGGAATGGCCTACTTATCCATTCTATAGAGTGTACAGAAAACAGCAAATATACATAAGGGGGTAGAAAAAAGAAGTTATTGCTTGGACACAGACACACGGTATATTTTTTATTCATTGTTTGAGTTCACTGAATCATGAAATGGATTTCAGAACAAACAGTTTCTTTCTACGGTGATTATTGGTTACAATATACCTATTTTATTAAATCAAATAGGTATAATTAGTCTGATAAAAAATATTGTCATCCATGAGCAATTGGTTACTTTTAAATTTCAGAATAGTAAATGGAAAACCAAACAATTTCTAGCAGATTAAGGTCATGTTTGAACATATCTGATTATGTAATTATTGAACCGGGACCAAATCAACACATTGCTGTGATAGGAATCAGGGCGCCTTGAATCCAGGAATTAAATAGAAATCGCTGAGTAAATCCCTCCAAATCCAATCAGGCAATAAGATAAGGGAATCGAACTACGTGTGTGAATGTGAGGAGTCAAGCCATAGGGGCAGCAGCGTTAAACATTAGTATCGAAAGAATTTAATGCTGAATGAAACCAAATTTGCTTACAATTTATGTATAAAAGAAGCTGACTATTATATCCTTCAATTCACTACACTTTTTGTATAATTGTTGCATATTCTATAAAACACTCTTCACAGTGTATACTTGCGAATAGTATAATAATGTTAGTTTGTATTAGCGGGTGGCCACGTTGTCTAACTGCGAGATGAATGAAAGCCGCCAAAGTTTGGCCCATAATCTTATCGCATTTGTGACAAATTTATTGCTGTTAAGATGATATGAATATAGTTACGTAAAAAGGAACCACGCGACAAAACGTAAGTTTTGAGAAACAGAGGATCAAAGTTTATGAGGTCTAATCAAATACGTCAGCTTTTTATGAAAGGGATTTTTTTTAATATGACCGTAAAGAACCAGTGAGTCTTTCCGACTGAACAAAAATTGAGAATTTTTCCTACATTTTTGTTTTTATTTTGAAATTTGATGCTTGGTTCCTTTTTGCATTTTATTATATGGCTTATATATGTTTGTGGTATATGAATGTAAGTATGGGTAAAACAAAATTAAGTAGTTTTAAACCCAAAATTTTATTGATAGGTAGTATTATTTTTATAAATAGTTTTAAGCCCAAAATTTTATTGGGAAATTAGTAAACATGTCAAAATTATTAACATCTAAATATTTGGTTCACAGTCCGGAGTGCCTTCAAATCTGTCTATATCATCATCAACATTTTCATCTGCGAAAAGCGTTGAGTAGAATTCATGGCAATCTATTGAAATAAGGTACCAAATTGACTTTATATCTTGTAATTTCTTTTATGCAATATCTTTCCACGAGGCCATAATGGATTTAAATCCTTTTTATAAAATCCACGGATGGCACGACCTCGTGTTGTTTTATGTAATACAAAGCTCAACTAGTTTTTCATCATTAAAATTATTTTTCATGTAAGTGGAAAAAGGTTTTTCCTTTAGTAGTGGATTTCCCAAGTTTGAAGCCAGTTAATATTTTTTCCATCTACTCTTGTCTCTCGGTTTATGATTTTCTTTTAATTATCACCTGATTTAAAGAAAAACTTTTTCTCCATTGGATTCACCGACAAAGGCAAATTATGTTTCCATTACGTTAAAGTAATCATGGGGCCTGTATAAATGTTGCTGTCGGTTCAATGCAGTCTCAATTTTATCTAAATCATCATCATTTGGCAGGTGGCTATGTCTCGGCCTAAGGTGCAAATTCTATAAATCCACTTCTCGTTACAACCGTAAATATGAAACTAATATGCATCCACAAAAAAATTCATGATTTTGTTATACTGCGAAAAATTTTCGAGTTTTGGATATTTGGAGTTAGGTCATTTGCATGTTAGGCCGACGTATGACCTGGTATTAAGGACCTAAGAGTAATTTTTTTTAGGAAGGAAAACGCCAAGCCCTCTTATTTCGGTATATGAGGACAAACTTTCAATTTGCAAAATGGAAACATGTCACTTGGTTTCATTTTATCTATTTACAAAAAGGAACCATGTCGCTTGGTTTTTTGTTGCAAAACAACTTAGGACCATTTTGTGATTTTAAGTGGTTCTTTTCGAACATAACCACTGGTGGATATTAATAATTCATTTGGTCCTTTTTGCATAATGAAGAATCTGTTCTTCAGGTAGGAAATGATGTGGAATAGTCTAACTATTCCGCATCATTTCCTACAATAAACCAGAAATCATAAATTTGTCGTTTGGTTCCCTTTTGCGTAGCTACGTCCATATATGATGCATGCGTAGGGACTATTGCCGGTTTTGCAATGTAACCGTATTATATAATATTAATATATACATTTAAATAACTAATAACTTTTTTTACTTATTGATCGATTTTTTTAGAAAACAATGGGGTTCTTCCTCTAGCTAACAATAATTTACTCTCCAAATTTCACCACTACAATCCAACTTTTCGTTCTTATGTTATCGTGCTTACAAGAAACGTTACGGGCAGTTAGTCAGACCGACAGACAGACTGATGGATGGACATTTTGAAAGTTGTTTAGAATCCGATTACCAACACAGTAATATGAATTTTTTTTCTCTACGAGCTATATTACCGGCTTTAGAAATGTGCCGATCGAATGCAGTACGCTCTTCGTTTTATATTTGCGAAGAGTACAATAAGCTACATCGTTAATATTAGTGGTATTCTAAAACAAAATGAAGAGAGTACTTGCATTTAATTGGCATATTTCTAAAACCGTAAAGAGTGACCGCAAAAAGGCCTAAAATAATAGATAGCGGGCCAAGGGAAAGAGCAAAATAAATCCTATAGGGCTCAAATTAAACGTTAAGAAATTTTAAGGTGAGAATACTTTTTACTTTTTTGAAAAAATGCAAAAGTCACCTCCTATTTAAGAGTAGAAAATAATTTAAAAAGGCAGTATATAATGAATATTTAAAAAATGAAACAATTTCCCTGTAGATATGGGTCCGACTAGTTATAACAAAAATTCTAGTGAATTTCTAGGACAATTTCTTAGTCTCTCCCAAATACAATACAGAATAATATCCGTAAAGAATTCATACAATATAAAATTTTAGTAACAATTGTTTTATTTTTTTAAATATTCACTATATACTACTATTTTAAATATTTTCTACCATTACATAGTGATTTTTGCATTTTTTTTCAAAAAAGTAAGAAATATGCTCACCTTAAAAGGGCATAACCGTGTAAGCATGACAAAACTGCCCTTGAAGCAAAATTGCTACTTTTTTTTATAGTGAATATAAGTGTTGGATGTAATTCTGTAAAATTCTGACTTTTCAAAACTTATAGTTTTCGAGTAAAAAAAATCAATTCTTACTTTTTTTTTTGACAAACTGCGTTTACCAATTTGTTGGTGCTTTATGTATAGTATATATCTGTTTCAAATGGATCAGTAATAAACAAATTAGGTTATTATTCTTCAAAGAAATGTTTTTTTAATTATTTCATTTTTCAAAAAAAATTTATTGACACTTCTGCATTAGTGACACCCACCAATTTTTTTAAAATAATTTATCATTTAGTGTTCTATAACATATACTTTTATGAAATCTTTTGAATTGATATAACATACTGAGAAATGAAAAAAAATCTCTGCTACGCTATTTTCCACAATAACATTATTCATACTAATTATTAATTATTAATATTCACATAAAACATTAATCTTTACATTCCATAATTGTATACATAAAAGAAACTGACGTTGAGAGACATTTTAAAACTGAAAAGCTTCATATTCCTACTAGATCGAGGTTTTCGAGATGTAGCTGCTTACTTAGAATCGAAAGGCTTTAGGGTAATAATGCCATCTACTAAAGGTCAATGAAAACAGCTTAGTACGCAAGAGGCAAATTATTCCCGGTTTGTCACAAAGGTACGTTGGGCTGTTGAAGCAATTCATGGGATGCTAAAAGAGAATTATGATCATGTTTTCGACAACAAAATGCTTTCAAAAATTTGAAGCTACTATCGTATAGCCTATTAAATCGTTTCTGAAAGAGACTAACTTCAGATAGCACTATTTCTAATGAGGGCCATCCATAAAATACATCACTCAGAATTTCACCTTCTTGGACCCTCCCTCCCCCTTCGTCACACTAATCAGCGACATTCCTAACAAATATTACGTCACAAAAGCTACCCCACCCACCTATAAACGATTTCTTGTGATTAAAAATAGCATACAGATGAATAATTTTAAAAACTGCCAAGTTAAGAAAAAAATTAAAATAAAATTGATGAAATGCGGACGTCACATTTTCTTAGATCCCCCCGCCGCCCCCTTGTCATATTTCGTCGCGCTAAGCTATACACCTCCTTCCCCCTTATTTGCGAACGTATCTAATGAACGACCCCTGAAGTATTGGAAAAAATGTTAATAAAACATAATGAAGAAAATACTCTAGCGATAGAAGTAGAGAATAAAGGCTGGGTACGTAAAAAACTTCCTATCGAAGTTGTTTCATTTACTGCCATTATTGATTTTCCCGAGTTGACAGAATCCGACATGAAAATTTTGTTTACTGGGAATTATCAGTTCAGCCAGGCGATTTCATATTTAGCTGAGATGTTAAGCGATGATGGTTCTTTAAATATGCTCTACGTAAAAGAACAACAGATGCTTTGTTCAGTATACGCCAAATAGTGCAGGATTTAAAGGCATTAAGCCATACTTTTGTGAGTGTGCTAACGGACTGCGAACTGTTGGTTGCTGTTCACGCGTAGCAGTTGTTATTTATTATTTGTCCTACGGAAGGTTCTTGTCATAAATTCAGCGACCATCCGCAACGTTAAGTACACTATTTACAACGAGAGACATCAATGTGGTAATAAACGAAGATAATGATGATGATTGAGAGAAAAGAATATTGTTATTAAATAATTATAATATGTGTAAATGCCACTTACTTGATTGCTTTTTTATTTTTCAGTATGTTGTACCAATTCAAAGCATTTCATAAAAATATGTGTTATAGAACACTAAATGATAAATTATTTGAAAAAATTGGTGGGTGTCCCTAATGCAGAAGTGTCAAAATTTTTTTTTCAAAAATTAAAAAATTAAAAAAACATATTTCTTTGAAGAATAATAGCCTATTTTTTTAATTACCAATCCATCTGAAGTAGATATAGACTATATATAAAGCCCAAAAAAATTGGTAAACGCAAAAAAATACAAAATTGAGAATTGATTTACTTTACTCGAAAACTATAAGTTTTAGAAAGTCAGAATTTTGCAGAATTACATCCAATGCTTATATACACAATACAAAAGTAGCAATTTAGCTTCAAGGGCAGATTTGCCATGCTTACACGGTTATGCCCTTTCTTCAAGTTTAATTTGAGCCTTATAGGATTTATTTTACTCTCTACCTTGGTCCGCTATCTACTATGCAAAAACAGGAAAATTTTGCGGTCACTCTCTCGCTCATGGATGTCAAATATTCATACCATTGTGTTCATGATCGAATTCTGAACAATTTTGAAATGATCGCCTATTCGTTTAGCTGTATTTATGACTGTCCGACCCTCATGTTTCTTGCAAGCACGATAACTCAAGAAATAAAACGTGGTTGATCCCATTTGAATGAATATTTAATAAAGTTATTTTACAAAGAATCTATACAGGTTGTTTCAGGTATGTGGTCATTAATTTCTAGGGGTGATTCTACATAAGGAAATATGGAACATAGTTCATATAAACATGAGTCCGAAAATCCCTCCTAAGGCGCTGCGGGCCTCTGAAATTAGTGAAATTGCAATTATTATTCTCTTGAAAAAAGTAAGGAAAAATAACAAATTATTACTAAATTAAAGGACTCAACATATTTTAAAGATTAACAAATTAAATTAAATATTTAAAATTCGCTAAAAAATTCTGTTTACGCAAAGAGACTGTAAAAATTCCTTTATGTTAAAATTTCTCGAAACCAGTTGGTCCTATTAGTGGAGTAGATCTGGCAGAAAAAAAGGAGGTGAAAAGCAAGTGCCATTTTTCAAACAATTTTTTTTCCATCTTATAGAGGACGACTTCCCCCACTTCTCTGACACCTTCACATCCGAGATCTAGGTGGTGCGGGAGGAGGGGGAGCTGTTAAACATATGGAAAATCGGTTTTTCTCAGTCTGCGCGCGACCGGGAAGACGGACAAAAAATGTTTCAAATCAAAAAGAAAGGTGTCCCTGAGGCGAGTAAACTAGTTTTTGGTTTTTAAAAATCGGCCAATTAGGGCCGGAGATACGGCCATTTGAAGGAATTGAATTTCAGGGTAGGAAAAGGGATCGAACTGGAGGTGTGAGGGGTGTTTAAGAGATAAGGGATTGGGTTGGGATGGTAATTTTTTTTTCTGTTGTGGCTGAAGAAGAGGGAGGGCGGAACGTTCAAAAAGGGAAAACGTCTATATCTCCGGTTCTAATAGGGCGATTTTAAAAAGTCAAAATGAGATTTCTTCCTTTTTTGATCAGCTATAATGTTGGATAGGTAGGAAATTATTTTTGCCGAAAATGTAAAAATGGGGGGCAAAAGAATTTTTTTTTGTATCAAAACGATTTTTTTATGAAGGGGGTGAGTGGCGGGGATAAACTGCTCCTAAAAGACGGGGACTCTCATCCCCTTTAAAATGAAAAAATAATTTTTCGAATTCCTTTATTACGACAGGCAGTGCGACAACTTGAAGCTTAAGCCCTACAGAAGGGTAATGGAAAGTCCTACGCCCTTCTGCTAGGGCTTATTTTAAAGAGAACACATTTCCCTTTTTATTAAAAAAAATCAATTCGATCGGACAGTAACTTGCGCAACGCGCGCGAGTTACACTTATATATTTATTTCTTTTGAATCAGCAGCCGCAGCGGCGGGAGAGTAGGCGTCGCCTCTACCCTCTCTACTCTCTTGCCGCTCTCACTTACACACACGCAAAGGGAAATCGGAGGTCAGAAAGGTAAGTATGACATTTTCCCCCATAAAAAAGAAAATCGTTTTGAAAAAAAAAAATTCTTTTTACGACCATTTTCACATTTTCGGCGAAAATTACTATCTATTCAACAGTACAGCTGATCAAAAAAGGAAAAAAACCGAATTTTCGTTTTTTAAAATTGCCCTTTTTCCCTTTTTGCACGTCCCCTTCTCTCTCTCCTTCCCTAATTGCCCTAGAGAGCTCCCCCCGCGGCCTCGACGTCTTCCTATAACCACCCACAACGGAAAAAAAAATTACCATCCTGTCCCCATTCCTTATCTCTTAAACACCCCTCATACCTCCTGTCCGATCCCTTTTCCTACCCTGAAACTCAATTCCTTCAAACGGCCATATTATCTTCGGCCCTAATTGGCCGATTTCAAAATACCAAAAATCAGATCGGTTTTCCATATGTTTAACAGCCCCCTCTCCCCACCTATATATCGGATGTGAAAGTGTCAGGGAAGTGGAGGAAGTCGTCCTCTATAAGATGGGAAAAATCTTTTTTTGAAAAAAGGCACTTGTTTTTCAAATACCAGATCTACTCCACTATATGACGTTACGACAAGATAACCTATGTATTTATGGCATATTTCGATCAGACAGTCACAGAAAGTTCACATTAAAAAATTTGGTGGGAGAAGTAAGTCTCCCCTTTCCCATTTTGTAGACCCCTGATTAAATATACCCTTACTAGGTAACATCGTATAATGACCTTTATTAATATCGAATCACTTGCAAAAATTAGTCACTGTAGCACAAATGGTTCCTGAGAAATTAAATAATATGTCAATTTTAGGTGCTCCTTCAGAGGCCCGACGCAGCGCCCTTAGGAGGAATTTGCTGACCCACGTTTATATGAACTTTCATTCATATTTCTTTATGTAGAATCACCCCAAGAATGACCGCATACCTGAATCACCCAGTATATAATAATAATAATAATAATAATAATAATAATAATAATAATAATAATAATAATAATAATAATAATAATTTATTAGTCCATTCGATCATAAAGTATGATATAGGATAAGTCAATAAGGAATATTAATAAATGGGAATATAAACATAATAACAAAGAGAATAAAAAACAAGAAAATATGTAAGTAAGCATACAAGATTTTGAAAACACAAAGACAACAATAAATAAATAATAGCATATAAACACAAAATATATAGGCAGCCTCACAATATTAAATATAACATTAAATGACATTCAGCCAATTTAAAAATAAGAACAATCCTATTATACTTGGGATTAAAATAGGATCACAGTCAAGATTTCCTTAAAAAGTACAATACATAGCATCAAAAAAATATTACTACACGCGGAATAATAGTATATATAATATTTTATTTGTTTAAAGATGATTGCCAATAGACCAATAATTATAAAGATTTCCATAACAATAAATGTTATCTGAGATTTTCCTTCAGTACCTGTTAGTGGAGGGATTAAACATCACAATACCACAAAAATCAGTTCTGATGGTGCCGCGCACCGCCCCCACCCCCCAACAAACCAACCCTTAGGTGAAGAAAGCCTTGTTTTACTGACAACTCGTTAACCGTTGAAGATATAAAAAAATTGTGTATCATAAAAAAGAAAGCATGACTAATTGCCTAAAAAAAGTCCTCTTATAATTTTCTTGTATATGCCATGGTTTTCGAGAAAATCGATACTGACCAAAATTGCAAAATTTGTATTTTTAATGTGCGCGAATTTTCGTGTATTTGAAATTTTTTGCGCGCGGCCTATAGAAAAAGTTGAATTGCTCAAGAATCAAACAAGCTAGGAAGAAAAATCAAAATGGGTTTTAAAAGGGATATATATATATGATTTGTTGCCATTTTTGATGGCTATTGATATTTATTAGTATATGAAAATAACAATATGTCGCAACCACCGGAATGGCCACAACAGGGGCCACTAGAGGTTGGGGTTGTCGGGAATTAACAAGACAGATGTAAAAACAATATATACATTTATTTTCTGGCAGTGGGCCATAAAATGGTTCAGGGGCACAGAACATAACAACAATAATTGTACCATTTTGAAAATGGCCTTACCATTGGTGCATGTTGGAAGGAGATATGTCATTTCGACTACACACACTAAAAATCTCAGTGTCGACACTAAAACATCGGAACTCAATGAAATGAAAAGAACCAAGAGCCTCGTTTGTTTAGATTATTCGTTTTTTATACTTGTTTATTTATCAGACCTTTATACCCGTCAATGTTATGTCTATATATATTAATGTTCTATTATAAAACAATTCTACTCTAGACATTGACATTATTTAATTGTTTTTTGATTCCTAACTAGACTAGGGTCGAATATGTTTAATTTATACAAACATTTGCTACTTTCCCGGATTTGGCTATTTCCTGCGTGACAATATAGTTAGTTATCTCTTGATTTTTTCTGCATCTAACTTTTCAGAGGCCCATAAAAAATAACTGACTTTAATATAAGTTATAAATGCATTTTCTTTTAGTTTAAGGTGGTACTTCAATGCAGAAAAAGTTAGGAATAAAGATATTCACATTTACAAATTTACCAGCATGTTGAAATTAGCCAAATAAAATCCAAAAAAGGCTGCATATTAAATTTTTTGTTGATATTTTTATTATGCAATTTTTTAACTATTAACTGATTAGAAACAACAGTTATATGATATAAAAACTCAAAAAAAATTTTTGAGGTTAATTTTCAAGATGTTTGGGTCTTCTTTTTATTTTTAGGAAACAGTAAAAAAATTGGCCAAAATTTGGCTAACTTCAACATGCTAGTAATTTGTAAACGACAATATTTTTATTCCTAACTTTTTCCGCATTGAAGTACTACCTGGAACTAAAGGACAATGCATTTGGAGTTTTTGGAGTTTGGATTTTGTGGGAGGGCAGTCACATTTAGGTGACCGCAGCACCTAGGCCCCATTGGGCCCCTTGTACATCCTCCCGAGGGATACAAGATTCCACCTAGGCCTCCAACCATCCTAATCTTGTGAAGAAGGTGGTGATGCTGCCTAGGGGAATATCCCTCAAGTCGGCCAAAGTAGGCCAACGTTCTCCCAAAATGGATTCTCTGCTAGAGGAGACTGCCGGGCACTCACAGAGTACGTGTTGGACAGTCTCGTCTTCTTGTTCACAACATCTGCATAGGGGTGTGTCATTTAACTTCATGTTATAAAAGTGCTTCCTCAGCTGGCAATGACCAGTAAGAATTCCTGTCGCGAAGCGCAGGTTCTTCCTGGACATTCCCAGGTAGATCATCGTTGTATCCTTGTCAGGGTATCTAAGCAGATCCCTGGCCAACTGACAACTATGAGTTTCATCCCACAGTTTTTTAAATTTTCTGTGGGTGTCTTCTTTAATCGTTAGCATTATTGCTGAGGTCGGCAGTGTGTTGGAAGGGCCAGGTCCAAGTATACTTAGACTGGCTGCCTTCTTAGCCAGACTGTCAGCTTTCCTGTTGCCTCTGCACTGTGCATGCCCTTTGACCCAGCATAGAATGACACTGTTCATGCTGGAGGCGCCCACGAGTGCCTGATGGCATTCCCATACTGACCCTGTTGTTATTTTGTGTCTCTGTAGGGCCAGTAGTGATTGTCTACTATCAGTGTAGATTCTTATTGTTTTTCCCGTTATTTGTCTACGGGAAAGTTCTTTTGCGGCTATGGTTATTCCCGCCAGTTCTGTTTGTATTATACTGGCTTGTTTGTCCATAGCCCATTTAATTTGAATTTGCAGGTTCCTGGAGTATACCCCACAACCTGTTCCTTCTTACTTTTTCGATCCGTCTGTGAAGATGTTAACTGTTCCTTCACTGACAGCCTCATTGCTACTGTTGGTGTGTATTACATAGGGTCTATCAAAGATGAACTGTGGAGAAATACCATCTGCACGTACCTGCAGAAGTGGCATTTGTTTAATTGCCTCATTCCACAGCCGGCATCTGGTCACTCCACATCCTATGTTTGGCTGTATACCAACGGATTTGAGACGTGCCATAGTAGTTAGGGCCACCTCTTCTAGATATATGTCTAGTGGTGGCAGGCACAGCATCACTTCCATTGCTCTTGTTGGTGTCGTTCTCATAGCTCCAATTGTATTTAAACAGGCTACTCGTTGTACCTGGCTGAGCTTACGTTTCGCTACAGTCTGCTGACTCTTAGGCCACCAGACGATGGCTCCATAGGCTATCATTGGTCTTATTATAGAAGTGTAAATCCACATAGCCACAATGCATTTATAACTTATACTAAAGTCAGTTATTTTTTATGGGCCTGTGAATAGTTAGATGCAGAAAAAATCAAGAGATTACTATATTATATTGTTATTTTTATATACTAATAAATGTCAATAGCCATAAAAAATGACAACACAAGAGAGCATTTCATATCCCCTTTAAAACCCATTTTGATTTTCCTTCCTAGCTGGTTTGGTTCTCGAGCAATTCAATTAGTTCTATAGGTCGCGCGCAAAGAATTTCAAATAAACGAAAATTCGCGCACACTAAAAATACAAATTTTGCAATTTTTGTCAATATCGATTTTCTCGAAAACCTTGGTATATACAAGAAAATTACAAGAGGACTCTTTTTTAGGCAATAGTCAAGCTTTCTTTTTTACTATATCCTCAACAGTTAACAAGTTATCAGTAAAACAAGGCTTTTTTCACCTAAGGGGTGGTTTTTTGGGGCGGGCTGCGCGGCACCCTCAGAACTGATTTTAGTGGTATTGTGATGATTAATCCTCCCACTAACAGTTTCTGAAGGAAAATTTCAGATAACATTTTCTGCGAACTTCTGGTGTATTTTTTACTTTAACGACTGGATTATTATCATTTCAAAAGCTACAAAAGATTAAAAGAACTATTTCGACACAATGCAATTTAAAACAATAAATTTGCGTTTCAAAGGGTATGTATAGCGGATAATTTGTATGGTTCCTTGTCGCTCCTAAATTTGGGGGATTCTTTGTCAAATTAAATTGTTACCAGCGTTCGTGGTCGCCTTGGAAAATCCTTGAACCAAGTTTTTCTGCTCTTTGGTACCCAAAATTTTTACTTTTTATCACAATCAAGGAGGATACTGAGTGGGTAAGATGGACGCCGGTCGGTCAGAGTCCGTTTGTCAGATGATTGGACTGTAAATCGAACGGTAAGTCGGACGATCGGTCAGTCGAAAAGTCGGACGTCGGACGATGGTGCGGTCAGGCGAATGGTTGGGCATCGGTCGGTCTGCCTTATAAGTGTCTCTCGCAGGAATGGTTAATTAAACAGGAGAACCTAAGATCAACAGCCATACCATCAGGCGGTCAATATATTTTATTCACTTGAATGTATAATATATAGACATAGCATATATAAATGCAGTATCTTATGCCTATTATTGTATATAGTTAAAGTAAAAAAACAAATTAAAATGGAAATGGGAAATGGTCGGTCTGCCGGTCGAAAAGGTATTAATATGGAATATCGTTTTATGGGTTCTTGGGGGAGACGATTTCAAATAATTGTATTATTTTTTCATGAACAATTATTTCCATATACTGAAGTGAATATAATATCAATACGTTTTAGTTTAACGAGACCTAGATGGGAAATCTGGATATGGATGTTTCCTTAAGCGCTGGTATTTAAGTATTACTAGAATACTATATCTGTCAAGATATGCAAGTCCAGACTTGCACAGGCAAAATGGAGGCCTGCATCGCATGGTTCAGCTGGAACAAGCCAGGTTATTAACTAAATTAAGGAGTTTCCATAAACGTATTGTTAAAGCCGTTTTCAGTAGCTGTCTATTTTTTCACAGGGACTTAGCGGTAAGTGTTGCAAATTGTCAAGCTGAAAGTTGTGGAATCCATTATTGAAATGGATGCCGGATCAACGAAACTACATTAGCATGATATATGTCATATAATAATCGTAAAACCGAATTTTTAAATTACATTACATACAAACAGTATCGTCTGGACAATGTCGATAAATAAAATGTGAAAAGTATTAGTTAGGATTTATAGTGCCAAACATCTAGACAATGGCAATGATACAACAATCCTATTAAGGTTTTATGTATTTGGCAGTGGATTATCAAGATAAATTCTCATATGTTACATTTTAATATGTAGGTAATAATCCAGTCAAAATAGACATTCAACTCCATAATAATTCGCATCGAGCTGAAAGTTGGTACCTTGAATATACTATTACAAATGAAACGTGAAAGGCTCCACCAGTCGGCTAAAAATTTTAGTCAAGGTCAACGGTCAGAAATATCAGGTTTTCGCTTATTTCTCGTAAACGATAAGTGTTAGAAAATAAATCATACAAAGTTTGTAGATCATGCAATTATTTGCAATATCGCGATTTCTAAAGTTGGAAACATCGTATTCTGCATAATATGCACACATTTCCGCGCCACTTATGAGGTATTTAAAAGTGAATTATTTTTTGTTTGCTTGTAATGAAACATATTCTTTATGGGATTTTGCAGAAAAAAAACTATCTATGAGAACTAACATAAAAACCGTTTGTAAAATTATTTATTTACAATCTTTGCATTCTTTCGATAACCTGAATTCTGGTTATGCTAGCAATTAAAATCCTAAAATCAATTTGTCTTTCTTATTGGACAATTCTCATTCTAACATTTGTCTCTACACAGTCCCCTACGGCATTGCAGAATAAACCAGTATCCACATAACCCCATACGGCTATGAAGATTCAGTTAAAATGAGGACAAAGGCCTAAAATGAATTTATTTACATAAATTTTGGAAAAAATTTCATTCAAATGGATTACATTTTCATGAAATCTATCATTCTGTGTTTTGTTTTATTTCTCATAGATAGTTTTTTTTTCTGCTGTTTGCAAAGGTAAGGATCAGGTTCAATCATCATACTGCACCAGTGGAGTGGGCTTAAATTTTGGCTTGGAAATGATGCACTCTGAAATTTTATTACAGAAAACTGTTGTTTTCGGTCTCATAAATATGTGATAATAAGTCTCCAGAAATCAAATCTCGACTAATGGTAAAATACAAAACAAGGGGTGTACAAAAAACGCTTACTGAAAAGTGAAAAGTAAAGTAAATTTCCTACAATTTGATTTTTAGAGGATCTTTCTGCGATAAATATTAGTTAAATTATGGCTGTTCGTTGTTAAAATACTGCGTACTTATGGAAGGGTATAGCAGGATAAGTACGGAGAATGTGCCCTCAGAGCCAAATATGATGAATGCTAGGTAGGTTATCAAGTTGCTTTACCATTTATTTATTTTTGACCTTCTATCTAGTACTGTTCTTGAGTGATTTTAAAAATTGTCTTCATAACGGCGATTTTTTCAAGCTTTATTTTTTCTAACACTACTAAAGCTAGGGAGATAATTCAAAAAACCAATTATAGAGAAAATAGAGCTGTGGAAAATATTGCACCATTTTTATTTTTAATTATGTCGCTTACAATCCACTCACTATCTAACAAAATCCTAGTATACAAAGCGATGTTAAAACCTATATGGACATACAGACTCCAATTGTGGAAATGTGCAAAGCCAATATTGAATATTATACAACGATTCCAATTAAAAACCCTCAGGGCCATCATAGTTGGAACTTTATGGTAGGTCAGCCACCAGACAATACGCAAAGAGCTTGGAATACCCTTCATCAAGGACGAAGTCAAGAGGTTTCCTGAATTTCCTAACAGATAGTGACACCGCCTTAATCCAATAATTCTACTACGAAATACATTACCGAGATCTACCACAACCATTAGAGCTTGCATCGTTGCTTATTAACGAGGAGAAACTATGATGGTAGTTTCCCAATCAAGCTAGGCCTACCCATCGAATTTATTTATTATTCTGTATATAGAGGTAGACTGTAAATATATCGCTTACGAAAT
Source organism: Stenurella melanura (assembly GCA_963583905.1). Lineage (NCBI taxonomy): Eukaryota > Metazoa > Arthropoda > Insecta > Coleoptera > Cerambycidae > Stenurella > Stenurella melanura. The sequence continues at coordinate 78,716,594 of OY757309.1, read as the reverse complement.
GATTTTTTAAAAAATATTTTTCATTTACGATTTTTCTTAAACACCCTCGGAGTGACCGCCTTAAAAATATTAGAATTCTCAAATATAGCTCTCAGTGTACAGATCAAGGTATATAAGTTTCACCAAAATCCGACTGCTGCAACATAGTGAAAAAGAATGACCACCTATTATACATTAATAATAATTACCGTTCATCTATTTGTATTAAAATGAATGATACCATTTCTTTCAAACTAATTTAAAATCCAGTATTTTAAATCCATTTCAACAAAAAGTTTTTATATAATTTTTAAGATTATCTACTATGCTTTCACCAAACTACGTGGATGTGGAAGTAAAATGGATATTATGTTGAAGAATAAGAAAGTTTATGGTCACTAGTTTCGGTGCTATTGTAGATGAACCTAATATCGTTTGGTCTGAAGGACACGACAAGAATTTTATATAATTTAGGCCGGAGCCGTGACGTCGCTACGATACTGATCAACTCTACTCACAAGAGGGATTCAAGATATCCTCCAGACTCCCCAAGACGAAAATAGACAAAATTATACTTACTGTGATTGCTACAGTCTGCTCTTTCAGTCGAAATCTTATGTCGAGTAGTGCACTTTTAATGAATATATCTTATAATTAGCACTTTCTCAGAAATACTTCTTAATAATTAAGACAGTCGATGGATTCTATGAGTATTCGGACAAGTACACAGACTTAGCGGGATCATAGGTGACCCTCGGAAAGCAATTGTCCGACTGACTCCACAGAATCGCACGTCGGTCACAAATCTTATAATTAGTGGATCAATAAGAAATCGAATCCAAAATATATTTTCATTTATTGAAATAATGCATAAAATGTAAAAAATATAAATATTCAATACTTAGCTAATGTGTATAAGGCAAACATCAAAGAGCACCACCACTCGGCAAGTCGTTACCTCCCGTAGAAGTGTAACTCATCCAGCGTCGAGAGAACTATGACAATCGACTGTACAAGAAGATTCAGACTCCCAATTAGTAATATATGTAAAATGTATGCGAAACTTTTTGAAAATTATTTACTTTGAATTTTGCACTAAAATTATCGAAATTATTGTCAGGACGTTTAAAGAAGCTATCTATGTGATTTCGATGGTTTTCCTGCTTTTGTAAACGTACTGACGGCATCGAACACAAATATACTTTTTTCGAGCGATTAGTATGGCGTTGTCCGCCTAAGCCGGGATAAAAAGTATTTTGGGTTCGTCGGAATCGACCCTCCGACTTTGAATTCTTTGACTATTTTCTGTACGTTCTTGGGGTTTTGCATGAGGATTATGCTCCAACCCTTTGAGGAATATTAAATGAGGATTTTGTATTTTATTGGAAAAACCGTCCCATCGATTTTTTTTAAATTTTGAGGTTTAAAATATCTACTCGCTACATCCTGACTGAGGATTTCGACTTGCGACCACCAAATTCGTGGTACTTTCGAAAAACCAAATTCGTGGTACTTTCGAAAAATTCATCTCCAGGAGCGGTTTTCTGCTTTATTTTGTTATTGTATTTTTATAAAAATAATTTTTTGAGATTTTCAAAAAATTGAATTGGTTGTACTTCCAAAAAATTTTTTCCAGTTTTCCATCTTATGCGACTTTATTCGCTGTACTTTCGAAAAACCAAATTCGTGGTACTTTCGAAAAGTTCGTCGGGCGGAGCGATCAATTTTTGGAGTACTTTTGAAAATTCGAACGACGGAGCCCAAAGGCGATTGACCGTCGTCCTCGAGATGAAAAAAAAGTCAATATTTTGGTCATTTTTAGTGAAATAATTTTTTACGTAGATTTCGATTTAAGATGATGCCAAAGGTGTTTAGAAGTCTTTTTACTGGTTTAAATATTATTTTTTCATGGGATTTTTGTCTGAATTTACTAAGTAACTAGTAAATTGGATATTTTTCCAAAGGGATCGTTTTACTTGGTTGAGTAACACTATCGTGTCCACATGGATACACAACTCCATTACAGACTTTTTTAAAAACCACTTCTGCGTATTCTTGGTACCTCAAACCGTTTGATGCAGCAATCTCCCGATTTTTAGAAGTGGGGAGGTTAATATCAGGAATTATGTTGTATTCAGTCAATCAATTGATTGTAGTTAGTTAATTATCGTTTTAAAACGCATATCTTAACTGATATTTTGAATTGTCTGATTCACCCAGTAAGCGCTCCGGAGACTCTAAAAGTTAATTTATCTGCTATCCACCATGTGACATTTGAGGCTATTAAAACGCATTCCATCCAATTCCACGACCATAACGGCGTTTAATGTGACAAACCTTTATCATCACAATACATAATTATAAATAAAATTTTATTGTCTTATGCCCATCATCCGCGTATCCCTTGTATATGGGGCGGTTGTTTTTAGGGGTTATTACGCCACAGTCTTGTATTGCAGGCAATCGGAGTGGCTTTATATAGCCACATAAATTTAACACAACGCTTTATTGTACAATGTTGCACTATAATATATGAGCGACTATGCTGTGCTTTACTTTAATTATCTTACACTGTATTATAACTTTCATCTCCACTTGTTCGTAGACGGTGTCTGCATCCAACTTTTTCTCGATGTTTTCTTTAGATTATATATTTGTTGCTTGAAATACTTACAAACTCAAGAAGAAATTTAATGCCTTCATACAGTGTTTTCTCTCCCCCTTTTATCAAGAATTTTATTACAACGGCATTAGGATGCAGAGGGTAGTAATGCATATTTTTTAAAGCATTTAATACACAAAAGTGATTCCCGGGAAAGCAATAATTTTTATCGATATTTCAGTGCAAAGCGTGGAATCCTGAATCTAGGATTAAGAAACAACTCTTGAATATATTGTTTTATGATAAGGACCCCGCACCATTACCATTGGAAAAATCATGTCGGTGGAATTTTCTTCAAATATTGGGAATGGGTAGTTCAAGGGCTTCCGAACAAAAAACACCCTATGAAAAAATTGATTCAATTTATTCCCTGCATAATTACACTGCATAATTACTCTGATTGAAAGTTAAACAATTTTGTAAAATGTCTTCAGTGGAATATTTTTCATACTTTGGGAATAAGTAGAATAAGTAGCAGTAGGCTTATAACGTGCGGAATGCGCAAAAGCATCCTTCGTTGCATTTTCTAATATTTATTAGAAAAAAAATTAATAATCGGTACTAATACGAACTATTCCTAAACAGATGAGAGATTGTCAGAGTTTATGCTTACGCCTCAGAATAATAGATGGCGCACGCTCTATATTATTCAAATTAAATAAATAGATCACACTTACTTTAAAATGAAGTTGAGTAGATTAAACTATAATTATAATAAATTCTGTTAGCCACATCAGAAAGTAGAATTATTAAACAAATATAGATTTTTTGTTTAATTTAATATTCCCTTACAAAAGAGAACTACTTTTTGGGCGGCAGAACGTGACTACCGGTCCGGGAAATGTTTAACAATACGCCGCGCTTGGTTAAATTCCAGCTCTTTTACTCGAGCCGTTAATCGAGACGGACGTATTTGAAATTTCGTTAAACCTCTAAGGGGGATATTAAGATGGAGAAACCTCATAGGCGTATAAGGCTTTTCTTTAAAATGACAAGTTTCCTTTTAACGTCGAAGTATCTCAATGTTACACTTTTGCTTTAAGCAAGATTATATACGTTCAATTTTGATACTACGTTTTTGTATACATTTTCCTGATAATAACTTTTTGGATAATTATACTGTATCTGTCTTTATCACGAAATTTTTCGACACAACACCTATTTAAGATTTTCTACCAAGTAAACGAAAACCTGGGCGAAGAAATTTCGTTAATTCTGTCTGGGCGATGAATCATTTATGTACGAGCACGTTCTCTACGATTTCATAACCTCGAAAATGGAATGGTACCACATGTGGCATCGAGCGGGAGGAGCAAAATGGGGGTCCTCAACCATCTAACCACACAACGGTTGAAATCTGTTATCATCGGAGAACAGGAGCGTATTTATGAATTTCTCTCATCAGGATATTAAAACAAAAGATGGTACTTTTGAACAAAAGAAAGTACTTTTGATTATTACAGGTAAAAGAAATTATTTTCACATGCAGTGTTGGTCAATAAAGTGTCAATATTTTGTCGTTATGTACAACTTTGCTTAACGTAATTGTAGTTAATTGATAACATCATGTTATTTGAGTTTTACCAGTATCGCAAATTTTCTTTGTCAAAGTAATTTTGTTTTAGATATGTTTCAGTGGGTAGGCGTATCGGTAATTATTTGGACATAATATGCGTCGCGTAATCTGAAATTTCCTAGATTTGACTCGTCAAATCACATCACTTATGTGGATTATTTATATTTAAGGAATTCGGATGTTTGAGACGTGGTGAAATGTGTATCTATTTGCTAGGATCGAGTCCTAGTATTATTAATTTTTGTAGTTATACGGGGTGTTCCGTTTTTAAGTATTTGGCATTACGCAGGCTATATACTGGTAGGTTCAAATAAATATCAGGTTCGAGCGAAATTGCATAAGTTTTATTGTTTTACCGTTGTAATATATTTTGTGTTGCCATTTTAGTATACCTAATGGCACCTATAAATCCCATATGCGACACTGTAAAGGACAGAGACTAGCAGAGATATATCCAGGTTAAAGAGCCGAGACTCGTACACATAAACAGTTTAGCGGCAATAAAAGATTGAATTTTCGTAAGACGCACAAATTTCACTACTATTTTAAAATAAGCGTTGCAAATGATACAAATAGGTAATGTAAGGAATTATGCGATGTAGGTAAATGTATTGTATGATGCAGATATTATAATTATACGATTAAAATCCACTATTACCTACTTCAGTCAGGTACTAAAATTCCGAGTCGGATTATCCGAATCATTCCGAGCGTATTTAATCTTGACGTGTCAAATCACAGTCCGAGGTCATCGGCGGCATTTCTGCTAGATCAAAGGAGTGTCGCACATGGGATTTATATGTGCTAATGGTGTAAATATCTTGTTTGTTTGATCGTTTGCGAAATACCAGCTTTGTAATATGTTTCGGTTTAAATCTCGTAAATGCTCACATTTTGTTGTAATATATGATTTGTTAGTATTGAGATAAAGTTACGAGACATATTTTTTGTAATATATTTATTTTGTCTCTCGTAAACACCTCAAATTTATTTTGCAGTTTGGCAAATTGTTATATTGTGTATCTTGTAATATAGTATATTTTGTATATATTTCTATTTGATATTCTCCTATACAGTATCGCTGATGCTGTGATAGTTACTTTTTTTGTAATATAATATCTTGTAATATAGTACTATTGTATATATTTAATATGTGTCTTTTGTTTATCTCTGGCTCTTCTTCTCCTTGATTATACTAAGTAATCATGACGCCCAAGCCTTGAACTCACTGCCCTATTTGCTCTCCGTATCTTTGCTGAACTAGCCAGGTTAAACCAGTGACGCTAACCGTCGCTCCTAGGGTGGCCCACACTTGAATAACTTGGGCAAACTAAAACCTTTCTTATATCGCCATAGACTTGCGAATAAAACATGTCATAGGAAAACATTGATTTAATGCATTTCCTGTAGAATTACAGTGACTGAAAGTTAACAATTTTTGAGAAAAATTGTCGGTGGAGTCTTTTTGAAACTTTGGGAATGAGTAGTTCAAGGGCTTTCAAACAAAATACATCATGTGATAAAATTGATTTAATGCATTCTCTGCATACTTGCAGTGACTGGAAATTAGAAATCTGAAAATTCAAAGGTTTTTAACTTCCAGTCACTGTAATTCTACAGAGAAGGCAATTTTTTCATATGACATTTTTTGTTGGGCAGCCCTTGAACTACCTACTCCCAAAGTTCGAACAAAATTCCACCGAAATGGTGCAGGATCCTGTTATGAAATTCTAAATATGGTTACCCCAAAAGTTAGTCAACGTAAACTTGTAAATACAAGCGAAGGAGCATTTATGGAAGGATTATAACAATTTTTACTACGAAGTACAACGTATATTAAATTTACTTAACAAATAATATCACATATAAGGAATATCTCGATCAAACCGAAAATATAATATGTAGTAAACAATAATGTTAAAGAGAAATAAAATATATATATAAAAACTTTTAAAAACAGCGAGTGCTTTTATGTGTTAAAGAATGTATTTTTATCTTTCTTCAAATTTGTATAGATTACACAGTTCCATAAAAGAAAGAAAATGTTCAGACCCAGAAACCAGACCTATCAATATTTATGTATTTTAACCTCCTGAATTCGATGCCGCCGCCGCCGCCATCGTTGGGTTTTTTGTATCTTAGATTTTATCTAAAATAGCATGCAAAATTTTTTGTGGGGCTGTGCCACACAAAAAAAAAATCAGACTCAGAAACTAGATCTATCAATCTTTATGTATTTTGGCCTCCTGAATTCCATTCCGCCATCAAAATTTCATTTTATCGTTTGGTTTTTTATATCTTAGATTTTATCTCAAATAGCATGCAAACTTTTTTGTGGGGCTGTGCCACACAATAAAAAATTCAGACCCAGAAACTAGATTTAACAATCTTCATGTATTTTGACCTCCTGAATTCGAGTCTGCCTTCGAAATTTCATTTTATCTTGGGTTTTTTGTCTCAGATTTTGTGTGGCTGTGCCACACAAAAAAAATTGTTCAGACCCAGAAACTAAACCTACCAATCTCTATGTATTTTGACCTCAGAATTTCATTTTATCATGGAGTTTTTTTTATCTTAGATTTTATATAATTTAAGAGTGCTATTTCAAAGATAAAATCTAAGATAAATACAAAACCAAACGATGAAATGGAATTCTGACGACGGCATTGAATTCAGGAGATCAAAATACATAAAGATTGGTAGATGGTTTCTAGCATGCTCTACTTATTTTTCCCTATTCACAGCCTACCACCTTCCACTTAATAATGAAATAATAACAAAAACAGCTGCCTAAAAAGTACTAAAGTTTTAAACCATATGGGAAATTTACTAGGTTAGTTACATAGAGGGTGATTTGGATCCAAAAAAAAAACCGCTGCCTAAGGAATCACTACTTCCACATCTAGATTTCTCGTTCAAGTCACTTTAAAGGAAACATCTTAACTATATTTGCACTCTAGTATGTGAAAATTTTTGGGCATAGAATTTTAATAATATTTGGGGTAGATATCAGAAATTTGAGGCGTTGGTTTCTACCATATACGTTAAAAATTAAGTTTCTAGCTTGGTCCATATATTTTGAACTATTCACAGCCAACCACCTCCCACCCCTTCAACGGAATCATCTCAATCAGTTGTCATACTACACATACGTGTACTAACTTTCAAGTGAATATCTCAATTTTATGTTATCAATCCCTTTAATAATGGAGTAGAACTGGTAGGGGGGGGGGGGGGGGTTGAAAAATATTACAAAGAAATATGAGGCTTTGGTTTTGAGTATATACACCAAATCCCAAGTTTCTCTTACCAGCTTGCTTTACTTATTTTTTCCTATTTACCTCTATTTACCGCTCACCGCAACGGAATCATGCCAAAATATAATCTAGTTTCAGATGTCGTTATAATACACACGTGTACCAAATTTCAAGTGAATATCTCAATTTAATTTTATCAACTCTTTTAATAAGGTAGTGGGGGTTGTGGGGGGACGGAAAACATTATTTAAAAAACCTGAGGCCTTCACTTCTAGTATATACACCAAATCCCAAATTTCTGTACTCTTACTAGCTTGCTTTACTTATTTTTCCCTATTTACCTCTATTTACCGCTCACTGCAACGGAATCATGCCAAAATATAATCTAGTTTTAGAAGTCGTTATAATACATACGTGTATCAAATTTCAAGTGAATATCTCAATTTAATTTAATCAACTCTTTTAATGAGGGAGTGGGGGTTGTGGGGGATGGAAAACATTATTTAAAAAACCTGAGGCCTTCACTTCTAGTATATACACCAAATCCCAAATTTCTGTACTCTTACCAGCTTGCTTTACTTATTTTCTCCTATTTACCTTTATTTAACCCCAAACCCTTCAACGGAATTATCTCAAAATACATAATACATACGTGTACCAAATTTCAAGTGAAAATCTCAATTGAATTTTATCAATTCTTTCAATAAAGTAGTAGTTAGGGGTATTGGCGGGTTGAAAATATTATAAAAACATTTAATGAACTGGCTTCTAGTACATACACCGAATTTCAAGTTTCTGTACTCTTACCAGCCTGCTTTTCTTATTCTCCCCTATTTACCACTATTTAACCCCCAACCCTTCAACGGAATAATCCCAAAATATAATCTAGTTCCTGGTGTCATTATAATATATACGTATTCCAAATATCAAGCGAATGTTTCAATTTTATTTTATCAATAAAATTGAAACATTCGCTTGATATTGTAGATGGCTACACCCTAGTCTAACATATGAATAATACTTCTGTATCTGAATTATATCTTTTTAATGTTCACAATTCTGATTGAGTTTGCATTTTCTGAGGTTCTACCTCTTGGATGGATTTAAGGAATCCTCATTAAACTTTAATATCTTCTTGTAATAACTAGTTCATAACATGCTTTTAATAGCATGAAAAATTAGCAATCGATAAATTTTACAGTTTCAATTTATCATAGAATAAGCGATGGCTTTTTATAATTATCCTTGACAAGTTGAGATTAAACCATTAAATTAATTATTTTACTCTATAATTTGTTATCGATTCGTTAAAGTGAACCGACTGCTCTCACCCTAATTTCTCATAAAGAAAAGCTCTTATAATTTTCCGATTTTCCGACGTGTAATTAAATTTTCAAACCGTCCTTACGTAATTTAATTTTACGAGACTCTGACTCATATCAATATTGACTTCTTAATATCGAAATAAAATAAAAATTCAACAACTTTTCCCCGCTGTTTCCATAATCGCTATGCATTGTTGGCAATCATAATTAAAACTCAGCTTCACCTCTATTATTTTTGAATTTATTAATATCTGTGTTTCCTCAACATCGACTAATTCAAAATGAAATGAATTCTTAGAACTTTGTTAGTTACGAAGATAAAGTTTATATGTCATCCTTTTTCATTGTTTATAACGAAGTTAGCAATATGAAATAGAGACATGTTATTATGTACTTTTCAACTGGCGGTACTACTGAATAGACTGTTAACATTTTTAAAAGGATGCAGTTCTCAATCCATATGTGTGTTCTTTATGTGTGTTCAATTTCTTCTATAACTTGTACGACCTGTTGTAGTCCCATTTTAGTTTCATCAATAGTCCCTTCAAATTAGGAAAAATTAAAGAAATGTTCCCACAGCTATGAGACTTGTAAAAAGTGAAGCATGTGGGTTGTCTAAACATGATTTTAACCCTAAAAGAGGGTGGTTTTTGAGAAATATATACACATGTATGAATTTTAGCGCTTTTTCTCCCTTTTCTCTATTTTAAGGAAAAACTATGCATTTTGGTGAAATGCCAGCAGAACATATAACATACACCATAAAATTTCCAACAAATTTTGTTCCTAGTTTCACTGCTAGAGGGCGCGAAAGAGGTATATACATATATAGAGTATTGCGCCTTTTTTTAGATTTTCAGCCAAAATTATGCATTTTAGTGAAAAACATCAGGAGAGCAAAATTGTAGGTCGCAAAATTTCCTACAAATTTTGTCTCCATTTAAGTTTTTTCAAATGTCGCATAGTTTTTCCGCTGGAGGGCGCGAAAGAAATATATATAAATAGACTTTCGCGCTCTCTAACGGCGAAACTGTGCGTAATTCGAACAGAAACGAAGAGACGAAATTTGTTGAAAATTTAATGCCCTACAACTTTGCTCTACTGATATTTTTCAGCAAAGCGCATAATTTTGGCTGAAAATCTGAAAGAGGCAGGAAAGCCTCCTTATATATACGTTTCGCGCCTTCTCGAGGCGAAACTATGCGGAATTTTGACATAACGTAGAGACCAAATTTGTAGACAATTTTTTGTTCTACAACTTTGTTCTCCTGACATTTTTTACCAAACTGCATAGTTTTTCCTCAAAATAGAAAAAAAGTGCGAAAAAGCGCTAAAATTCAGATATACAGTGTGTCCCAGGGTATCCTGAAATTTGGTATAGAGGTATAAAAATGCATTCTAAATAACTTTTCTTAGTGGAATTTTTTCATATTTTGAAAAATAAAGGTACTTTATTAGTGGTGATTTTTACAACTTTGCTTATAAAGCACCCTGTAAAACACCAAATCAAGTCATTTTTGGTATACTTTAGTTTTACAACAAGCAGGACTCAATCCCCAAATACCATTCCAAAATTCCAAAATTTTTGGTACATTACACCTCTTGTTACATCTATCCTGGGGCACACTATATGTATATATTTTTCAAAAATCATGTTTAGACAACCTAGATGCTTCACTTTTTACAGGTGGGAATTTTTCCATAAAACAGCGATTTTTTGACTAATTTGAAGGGACTACAAGCTGTATACAGTATAAGATCAGCAAAAATCGGAAAATGTTTGTCTATTCTAGAATTTGGCGAATGCTCCAGGGATAAAATTGGTAGTTAGATGTTTTTGGGGTAGCTAATACTGAATCTGCTGCCAAATTTTAAATAGCTAATTCAATATGGTTGCCATAATTCAATATTTACAAGAAATTTAGTACAATGAGAATTATCTGAACGAGTACAATATTGAAACTTAATGCTTCAAAATTATATATTTTCTTTGGCTTTGCAGAAATTACATAAAAGACCACTAAAAATGGCGAAGAAATTTTTTTTTCGGAGTATTAACCAAACTTTAAGAAATATCACTAAACATTATGACAGTAAAATTATATATTTTACTGTCGCGCGTCGCACACTGGGATCACGACTAGGTATAGTTGGCAAAAATTGAAAAAATCATAAATCGCGATAAATGTTATATTTCCTTGACATCTTACAGTAGTGACGCAAGATCCTCTCAAAACTCTGATCCAAGTCAAGTCATTGCAATATAGGCCTCCCAAATTAGAGAAAAAATTCTCATAGTCGTAATGATATTTTCAGTTCATTATAATACCAGTAACATAAGTAATAATTCAATAAATCAATGAAACGTCTAAAGAATTTAAACTTAAGAAGTAAGTTACTTGTAAATATGCTTTGTATGACTAAGAACAGAATAGTTACAAAAAGACAAAAAATAAGTCAGTTAATAACAACGAAATCACAAACTATCATTGCCTTGTAGAGAATATTAACTCTTATTTACTAATATTTTTTTAATATCCACATTAAAACATTGTGGCTCAAAATGACTGTACTTAAAGATTCTCCTTATGGCCAAGTATTTTTAACCTTTATAGTTTTGATATATGCAGCAATTATTTCAAGTGTTGTGCTGCTTCCATTAAGTGCATTCGTGCGTATTTTAGTTTTCGCATATGAACAGACACATTTAGTAACAAAATAATAATAGCATAAAATATTTATACAATTTTTCAAACAAGTCCTTGAAACTATCTTAATTTATTAAAATAGCAATAAATGTTACTTGAAAATCCTGTTACTCTCAATGGCGGCTCCACAGACAATAATGACAGGAAGTACTAAATGAAATGAGGAACTAGTGCATTATTACTACTAAGCGGCCAACCACGTTACGTAACTGATTAATGCAATAATATGTTGAAGAATTTTTTAATAAATGCTGTCCACATGTAAAGACAACTAGCAGTACTAGCAGTAGTTTGAAATAAATAAACGGATAAATAACAGTATCCTTGTTCAACTGCACCATTTTATGTTTTTATTAAAAGACGTTGTGTTCATCTCAAGAAGTATTAAAAATAATGACCAGTAAACAATTTGTGAGCTTATAAATAATGTTACATAAGTTTAGCCTACAGCATTCCCTACTTTTTAATCGTATAGAAAAAATGATGTATTAACAAATGATATAAGGTCAAACAAGAAGTTATTTATTAATATTACGTATAGTACAGGTCCAAAACTGATCCTTGGAGTTATCCGATTGAGGTTGCGAGATTTGACATTAGGCATTTACATAGTGTGTACTACCACTTAAATTGTTTCGAAAAAAACGTCTTCATGTAGAAAATAATTGAAATGTTCTTACAATTGTCAGCCATATAGTGTGAAAGCAGTGTGATATATGGCAAAACTTAAAAACTGTTGCTGAAAATGAATTTAAATAATTAAAACTATCATTTGAGTAATATTATGATCTACTTTGAGTTAATTTTAATAAAATCCTTTACATCTTACACAAATTACTTACCTACCTTATTTTGAATGTTTAGTTGTCGACGAGGAGACACAGCACAGGTATCCTAAGTTAGTTCGGTAGAATATTTAGGTATTATAATCGACATGAAATTTAGATGGAATCTACAAGTAAATAACATTTTAAAGAAATGCTTTCTACGAAAGATTAAGTATTAAAAAAAAATGTAGACCAAGAGCATTTGATAATATTATATTTTTCGTAGTACAAACACAATTTAAGTATGGGATACTAGGATAGTGAAGAGTGACCAAAAACTATTTAACAAGTTTAATATATACCCAAAATTTAAACATTTATGAGGCGATTTCTGCAGCTTCCCTTATCTCTGGCTGGGTCAAAGAAATCTCGTCTACACTATCAGCATCCACTTATTTAATTATATTACACTTTTTGAATAATATGTAATATTATTGTAAATAGCTTAAATCGCACAAATTCTGACGCTTCAAATCGATAACAAAATTACGCTTTGACACATTGTCATAGCTTACTAATAAAATAATACGGTTTGTAGGCATATAGGTAAATGGTTCCAAAAACAATGTTGGAGGTTGCCGCGTGTTGCTAATAAACGACGCTTTATAAAAACTGACACGTAGTTTTTGAATGTTCATTAAAGTACCTCTTCAGCATGCACCAATTTAGTACTTTCTATAAAACTTCGACAAAATTTGTCTTTTGGTTGCTGCAATTTTGACATTATTAATTTTTTAGTAGACGTTACTATCGTGATTTCTTATAAGAAACAGACTATCTTCATTATTCACTGCAGTGAATAATGAAAACATTGTTCACTGCAGGGAATAATGGACAGCATTATTCTTGAAGAAACATACATTATTTAGTAGTCGTGGACAAATTACAATTACGCGACAAGATTTAAACAAGGCAACTGTACTGAACATAGGGTTAATAAAGCAATTAACCAGAAAAGTTGTTACTATTTAACGCCAAGGCTTTTAAATAAGCTAAGTCATGAAATAGAATAGCATCAATATTAAAGTTTTTAAGAACAAATACAAAAGTTTGTTAGAAGTTTTAAATGGACAACGATGATTTAATAAAGTAAATACTTAGTTAAACTTACAGTATATGAAGCACAAAAAACAAAACAATAACAATAAGGACCCCGCACGGAACATATGGAAATTGGCCCTCGGTTAAAGTGTTTGATACTCGGGGATATTATCCAAATATCGATGTTGATCAAAAGTCTCTATGGGCTCAAGGTCGGAAATTGGACGGTTTTCAAGATATCGGGGGTGTAAAGGGGGATGCTCATTTCTTGTGGGAAGTGGCCCCCGCTCCAGTAAAGTTCTTCGCTGGAATCGACATATGTTATTCCTCTTGACCTCCTGATAAAAATTCTCAGGGGCACAAGTTTGAAAAATGGACAGTTTTCTAGATATGGGGGGTGCAAAGCGGGGCGCTCATTTCCTTTATAGGAAGTGTCCCCAAGTGACATTCACTGGAATCGACATATGTTGTTCCTCTCGACCTCCTGATCAAAATTCTCATGGGCACAAGGTCGGTACATGCACAGTTTTCCAGATATCGGAGGTTGCAAAGTCGACCCCCGATATCGAAAAAATTGTGCATTTGCCGACCTTGTGTCTATGAGAACTTTTGATCAGGAGGTCGAGGGGAACAACATATGTCGATTCCAATGAAATTCACTGGCGGTCACTTCCTATAGAAAGTGAGCACCCCCCTTTGCACCTCCCATATCTAGAAAACTGTTTATTTTCCATACTTGTGCCCCTGAGAATTTTTGATCAGGAGGTCGAGAGGAATGACATATATCGATTCCAGCGAATTTTATTGGAGCGGGTGCCACTTCCCACAAGAAATGAGCATCCCACTTTACACCCCCGATATCTGGAAAACCGTCCAATTTCCGACCTTGAGCCCATAGAGACTTTTGATCAACATCGATATTTGAATAATATCCCCGACTATCAAACACTTTAACCGAGGGCCAATTTCCATATGTTCCGTGCGGGGTCCTTTACTGGATTAGACAGAAAAAATAAACGATTATGATGACATACACTAAAATGTATTAATTTGAACTATTTTTTTATGGGTACAAATAGTTTATTTTTTTCTATGCTCTCTCCCATGTCTAGTTAATAGTAGTCATTTGGTGCTCAAATAATAGGTTACCTGGAAAGTTTGTCGGTAGTTTTGAAAATTGGTGATTTTATAGTTTTCGACATGCTTTTTCCGAATTTCTACGTTGCCACCTCGTATTTTGCCACTCACGCTGCCATATTTGAAAAATGGCGCATAGAAACAGTCTTGTCATAATATCTCCTTTCCGACACATTTTACGGTGAAAATAGTTCTGTAATAAATTAAACTAGCGAGAATTCCCTATAATTTACGTAGTAACCTTTTTTTTTGGAAAATGAATAGTTTTAGCGTACGAGCGGCGCAAAGTCTACTCCAACACGAGCCAAAAAACTCATTTCCACACCACCATGAGGTAGACTAAGTGGCGTGTTTTTTTTATCGAGGTATCCCCAGTAGGCCTAATCCATACGCAATTCACTATTACAAAATTTAACGCATTCTCCTTCGCTTCGCTATTCTTGATGGACCAGGTGTTGCTAATCACTTGCGAATTATCACAGGTATCACTGCAATTCGTGCATATAACGGAGCAGTTTAATCCAGCCTTTCTGCATCGTTTTCGACATACATCGTGAACCACTATCAATCTCAGTTCCTCCAAGAGTTTGCCTTTGTTGTCCTTTCTTCGAACACCTGACTTACGAAAAGTCTCCAATCCTTTTTCCTTCACTTCAATTCCTTGCAATGAAGTTTCATAAATAGAACAGTTCACTTCCTTAGAAGCCATGGCTCTAAAAATGCAAACGACGTTATACAACAATACACGTGTACTGATGATTCAGCAAGAATACTTGAACTCTGTCGGCAGATGTTTCGTAGAAGGGAGAGAGGGGGTTCTCGACACAAAGGCGGCGCGGCGCGTCCCTTTATACGCGCGGAGGACTACAGGCCGTAGAAATCCGGTTTTTCAATACATCGTAAAATATTTTTCGTTAATATACGAAAAACGCGTGTTGGTGTAGGCGTATGTTGGTTTGTGGCACTGGTACGCTGAAACAAAAAAGATTACTACATAAATTAGAGGACATTTTCTTTAATTTAATTTATTACATAATTATTTTCATCGTAAAATGAGTCGGAAAGGAGATATTATGAAAAAACTGTTTTAAGGCGCAATTTTTCCAATATGGCGGTGCGAACAGCAAAAATACGAGGTGGCAAATTAGAAATTTGGAAAGAGCATGTCGAAAACTATAAAATCACCAATTTATAACCCTCTGAAAACTTTCCAGGTAAAAGTACCAAATGGCTATAACTATAAGGGAATATATTGTTTGAAAATAATGTAAAATTATATTGAACTATAATAGATATAGAAAATAAACATTATTGTTATTATTATTATTAGTTGCTTGAGCTTTCTCATCATATCATCAATGTTGTTTGTATGTCTAGGTGATTAGAAATCATTTTCTTGGATTTAGGAGCAGTACCAGTAGCTCAGAGGTTGTATTTGAAAACATTTATTAGTTAAATGCATAATGAAGCGAAGTGAGGAAGCTGCTCCTTGTTATTGATCTATTTATACTAGAAAATTTTATTTCCAACGGTGGTGGTATTACGCGCAAAATAATGAAATTTTGCTACATTTTTTTTTTACAATGGTTTAGGACAATAATTTTATTGAGCGAGGATTTAAAATAAAGTCATGTAATTCATTTACGTGTATTAGTGGAATTTAAAATATCAAATTCTACAAAATTTAACCAATATTTATAGCCTATCATATCAACTGACAGCTAAATTAAAATGATTTAAATTTCGTGGTTTCCTAACATAATCCAGCCAGGTCCAGAGCACTACCCGGGTAATGCAATATTCAGTACAACACTACTGTGATCGACAGTTCTCTGGTGGACGCCAAGTCCATTCAATTTTATCGTGCTCTGTGTTTGAACACATTTCGATAAAGTTCCACGTTATCTGCATGTTGAGCTCAAATAAGATCTGATTGATATGCTAAAACGTTTCGGTTCATATTGAATTTTGTTTGTGGGAAACAAATTAGATTTCTCCAATAAATCGTATTTGCATTACCACAAAGCAAAATATATGCATTTTATATTAGGCAAGAAACATTATTTTTATGTTTTTGCCAGCTGATAATGGCTTTCTTAACATAATGGTAATATGCCATCGATCAAAAATTATATGATCGAATGAACATCTATAATAATAATAATAATAATAATAATAATAATAATTTATTTATCCTTTCGATCATAGTATAATGATACAGGACATGTCAATACATAAACAAAAAACAATAATAATAAATAAAATATATAAAATATAATACATGACGATAATTGCACCAACATAAATAACATCGAAATAAATAGATAGTCAAATCTACCGTAAAACAGTTATTTTTCCTAGGTAGTTAAAAGTGTATGAGTACCTAATTATTATTTAAAAATTCGTCGACTGAATAATAACAACCATTTATTAAATACTTTCGCAATTTCTTTTTAAAAGAATATAAGGAAGCTTTTTCTTTGATTTCGGGAGGAAGGGAATTGAAAAATTTTGCTCCGGCCAGCTGTGGAGACTTCTCATACAGTGCTGTTCTCCTCTATGTATTTTCAGTAGATTACCATGTCTAGTAGGGTAATTATGTAGTTGAGAACTTGTTTCATACTTGCTAATATTCTTTTTTGTATATATGAGACAATTATATATATAGACGCAATATAGCATGTCGTTTAAAAAATACTCTACATGACTGAGTTTTCTGTAAGCCAAAAATTAATCGAATGTTCGTTTTTGAGCAATTAGAACCCTTTTTCTCTCAGAAGCGCCACCCCACAAAATGACGTTTAACGACAGTACCGAATTAATGAGGGCATAATAAACATTTAATAGTGAGATTTGGTCTAAAACATTTTTTTGTTGCAAGATTGCCCCTACTTATTTTTCGACAAACATTGCTAATATTGTAGTGTATTCACACTCAAAAATAAAACAGGTGGTTACCCAAATAATTAAAAATTTATTTCTCTCACAAGTCACAGCTGATCTAATACAAAGCCATTTTAATACTGGTAAAATCTACAACTACGAGGTGCATGATAAATATATTGCGCACTTACACATAAGTCTGTGTACGCCGGCTCCAGACACTACAACTCCCCGCGCTCTAAATAAATTTAATTTTCGTAACCTAATCGGTCTGGTTGTCTGCGCACACGTTGTGGTCGGTCTAAAATTTCAGTACGAATACTGTTCTCAAAATTACTATTTGGAATTAGGTTCGTGCTCAAATTTTCATTACTAGTAGTTACATTTTCTGTTTTGTTTAACATGTCCTTAGCCAAAGTAAAATCAAAATCTGTGCTTAACTAATCACTTTTCACAATTTTATTTTCTAAGTCAATTCCGGTTAAATTATTGTTGTCGAACAATTTGCACTCGCGTATTTGGTTTACGTGTCTCTTCTAAGTAAGAGGTGAATCACACACTTTTACAATAAACGTATATGGTCCTACTTTTTTTTCAATTTTACACTTTGTCCATACAGGCTCATTTAATTTACGAAAATCTTTACACATAACGATTTGTCCAATTTTAAATCGTACTTTCCTTCTCCCCCCAGTATTCTTAATTTGTCTTCGTTGAGTTTTTTTTATTTGTTTAAATACTTTATTGTATACTTTTTTGTTTAATTTATTACTGTCTAAAGGGTTGATTAAATTGAAACGGGTGCGAACATTATGACCTAACAATAACCTTGACGGAGTTTGGCCGTTGAGCAATGTACCGTATTTCTATAATCAAATAAAAACTCGTTTAGTTTTTTATTTATCTCTTTATCAGGATAAATTTTTTTTAGAAATTGTTTTACTGTCTTGACTGAATTTTCAGCACTACCATTTGTACTAGGGTGAAAAGGTGAAATCGTTTTATGTTCAATGCCATTTTGTTGTAAAAATTGTTTAAATTCAAATGAAGTGAATTGAGGGCCGTTATCGGAAACTAATATTTTTGGTAACCCAAATCTTGCAAATAGTTCTGTCAATTTTCCAATACTATTTGTTGAGGTAATATTATTCATTGGAAATATTTCTAACCATTTAGAAATAGCGTCAGTAATACAAAAATGCATTTTGTTTTTAAAAGGACCTAGAAAATCTATATGAATGTGTTCCCAGGCATTTTCAGGATAAGGCCATGGAATTAAAGGACATTTTTCAGAATTGCATTGATATTTTAAACATAATTCACATGATTTGCAAGTTAGCTCGATATTTTCATTTAGAGCAGGCCACCATAAATAACTACGCGCCAAAGATTTGGTTTTCACAATACCCATGTGTGATTTATGCAACTCGTCTAATAATACTTTTTGCAAATTTTGCGGTACCATTACGCGATGACCCTACATTAAAATGTCGTCCTCTATGGATATCTCGTATTTCCTTAAATAATACGGTTTATATTTGTCCTCGACTACATTAGGCCAACCGTTTTTAACCTAATTATAAATTTCTTTTAAAATTAAATCGTTCTGAGTATCATGTTTAATAGTTTCGATATTTAAATTACTGTTTGCAGTTTCAAAGTAATTTAAATAAGTATAATCGCTTTCGGGTTTTAAATTTTCGTGATCTAAAGGAAGTCTGGAAAAACAATCGGACACATTTTTTTCAGACTTTACGTATTCAATGTCATATACATAACCGGATAATAACCAGGCATATCTCTGCAACCTATTAGCAGCCAATTGTGGTATTACCAAAAATTGCTAATAATGGTTTGCTATCCGTTACTAAGGTAAAAGTACGGCCAAAAAGGTACTGATGAAATTTTAACGTTCCAAAAACTAAGGCCACTGCCTCTCTGTCAATTTGGCTATACTTTTTCTCGGTGTCGGTAAGTGTCCTTGATGCAAATGAAATAGGCCTTTCTACGCCGTTTTTATAAACATGTGACAACACTGCACCGACACCATATGGTGACGCGTCACACGCCAATTTCAACTTTAGGTTAGGGTTGTAATGCACAAGAACATCAGGAGAAGCTATAATTTTTTTTAATTTATCGAAACAATATTGACAACTTTCTGACCAATCCCACTTCACGTCATTTTTTAAAAGTCTATATAGAGGATATGCTATAGTGGCCATATTAGGTATAAATTTCCTGTAGTAATTTAGGAGTCCCAAATATGATTGCAACTGAGCTTTGTTGGTAGGGCAAGGTGCATTTAGCAGAGCCTTGACCTTTTCAGGAGATTTCCTTAAACCATCCTTGTCCAATACAAAACCTAAATAACTAACAGACTTTTGAAAAAATACACATTTTTCTTTTTTTATTTTAAGGCCGCAATCCTTAATACATGAAAACAATTTTTCTAATCTTGCTATATGTTCTCTTGTATTCCGACCCGTAACCAAAATATCGTCCTGAAAACAAATAACACCCGCAATACCTTGAAGTACAATTTCCATAATTTTTTGAAAAGCTGAAGGCCCAATGGAAACTCCAAAAGGTAATCTGTTATAACAAAAAAGACCTTTGTGAGTGCTAATTGTTGTAAGCATTTTTAATTCGTCAGATAGCAAAACTTGTTGATAAGCATGAGCAAGATCTATTTTGGAAAAAGTTTGGCCACCCTGTAATTTTGTAAATAAATCTTCAATCCTCGGGAGTGGGTATCTATCTAATTCGATAATGTTCGTCGAATTTTTCCACTATATCATTATAACTAGCTTCATCGGGCTCTTTCGGAACTAATAAGTCACATAGGGTACTATAAGCAGACTCACTGAGGTTGTTTAATAAAAATCCTCGCTTTATAATAGGATCTGTTTTGCTGTTTATCAAGAAAAACTGCGACACTTGTTTTTTGTACAGTATCCAGTTGTTTACATTTGGGTCAAATTCGCGGACGTTTCCAATTGTCATTTTCAAACCGGCGTTTGTGCTCGCGTTTGCGCTGTCCACATTACTGCTACCACCTGGCATGTTTGTGTTCTTTTCACTCAAACATGCAATTTTTAATCATTTAACTTAACACAATATATCTGTAATCCTTCCGTAATCTCGTCGCCACTGTAGTGTATTCACACTCAAATATAAAACAGGTGGTTACCCAAATAATTAAAAATTAATTTCTCTCACAAGTCACAGCTGATCTAATACAAAGCCATTTTAATACTGGTAAAATCTACAACTACGAGGTGCGTGATAAATATATTGCGCACTTACACATAAGTCTGTGTACGCCGGCTCCAGACACTACAAATATGGTCTTTCCAGCTCAGATCACTGTCAATATGTATACCAAGAAATTTTGTTGTTGCACTTGGTACAAGTGTTAATTTGTTAAATGTTACATTTATGTCAGTGTGAAATATTTTTCTGCCAAAAAATTGCATAAAAACAGTTTTTTTAGTGTTAACAATTAATTTATTTATACCGCACCAATGTGTAAATTGTTCAAAGAGAATATTGAGCTTTTCCTGCAGTTCCTCAGGGGTGTCTGCTTCTTCTGCTATGGAGACATCGTCTGCGAACAGCACAACGCAGTCAGTACTAATATGAAGTGGTAAGTCAGTTATAAACAAAAGGAAAATAAGTGGTCCCAGAACAGAGCCCTGAGGAACTCCAAGATTAACGTCATACTTCTCTGGACTAGTTTCTTCCAATTTTACAACAAGTTCTCTAAAGCTGAGATATGATACTGTCCACGAAAGAAAGTTACCCCTAATTCCAAACGCAAAAAGTTTTTCTGCCGCAAATGTTGGTTCTATAGAATCAAATGCCTTGGAAAGATCAAAGAAAAGGGCAACAACGTACTTCCTGTTATCCATATGATTGTACACAAATTCCAAGAAGTCAGTCGCCGCACTCTCGGTTGACCTGCCAGGGTAAAATCCATTTTGACATTTGGAAATTATTTGGTATTTTGTTAAATAGGGAAGTATTTTATTATATATAGCGCGTGCAATTATTTTACAAATGACGCTAACTACAGCGATGGGCCTGTTATTCTCTATTAAATATGGGTCATTATTCTTGTAGATTGGAATTACTTTTCCTATTTTCAATTCTTCCGGGAATTTCCCCAGTTCTACAGAAAGATTAACAATATGAGCTAGTGGTTCGGCAATAAACTGAGCAACAGATTTAATAATTTTTGTAGACACACAATCTACTCCTACAGTTAGTATTTTTCAATTGACATATTATGTTTATTATATCGTCACTAGTGACTGGCGTAAAGAAAAAGGTGTTGTTATTATTAGGCATTGTAGTACATTTTTTTGTTACTTGATCACCAAAGTGATCCTTTATTTTATTTGGGACCTCGGTAGAGTAGTGCTCAGCAAATGAATTGACAATTTTATCGGGATCACTTACAATTTCATTGTTTTGAATTTTTATTGACTGTGCTGCTTTAATTTTGCCGGTCTTTTTACGCACTAAATGCCATACTTGTATTTGTCTATCATGTGTATTAACTATATTACTTAATGAATTTTGATAATAATTTAACCTGGCTCTATTAACACTTTTTTTATGTTCCATTTTCATTTCATTATACCTAATTGCTACATCAGCGTCATTTGCATTTTTCACTAACCAGAACATATTCTTCAATTGCCTACTTTTTTCTCCTATATCCCTTGTGATCCACATATTATGTGCTTTTTTATTTTCAGTCGAGATTTTAATTAAAGGACACGTTAAATCTATAGCATACAATAAATTGTTTAAGAACGTATTATATACATTATTAATATCAGACGTACATTCATATACAGGGTCAAAATTTTCAAATTGCAAGTAATTTTTTAACTGCCACAAATTATTTTTCTCTATCTCATTTCGTGATAATTTTTGACTGAGCGTGTAGATGCTTAATATTTTGTATTTTCAGTGTAAACACAATACCTAGATGATCACTAAAGTTGAATGGTTCAATTTTCTCATTATATAGTTCTTGTGAGATATTTGTTGCGAAGTAATCAATGTTTGAAATTGAGATATAATTATTTTTTTATCTGCAAACACTCTTGTGGGCTCATTGTTTTTAAATGATAGTTTATAACTTATGAGAAGATCTCTAAAAAGATTTTTTTCTCTTTCCCTTTGGGGAATTTTTTTCATATTTAGACTATCAATATTCATATCGCCGCATATTATAATATTTCTAAAGCGGCTAAAACAATTATTTAAAATAAGCGTGAGCCTATATATGAATGTGTTAATGTTTCCATTGGGGGGTCTGTAAATATTTACAATGTAATATTTATTGTGATTAACAGTAAAGGATATGGCACAACACTCGATATGTATTTCTTCAGAGAACTCTGTTATATTGTTAAGAGGTTTGTATTCAATACCGTGTTTTACATATATTAACACACCACCATGTATGTGATTTTGTCTGTTAAAGTAACTAGCTATATCATAATTTTCTAAATTTACACTATGAATATTTTCAATAGTACACCAAGACTCGGATATACATAGCACGTCGACATTTTCCATTTGCGTTAAGAGTTCAACCTGATTAATTTTGTTGAGTATTGATTATACATTTAAATGAATAATTTTTACAGTTTTCGAATCATTGCTATTAGTGGAGGAGACTATGTTAGCAGAGAAATTTGAGACAATCTCGGGTATAAAAAATATCACTCTTAGGATTACCTCCACTCGAATCTTCATTGTTGCTTACGAACATTACATCTTCTTCTGCGTAGTAGTCATCGGACACCAAGATTGTTTCTGGAGTTTGCACTTGTGTTTTATTAGAACATGTTTTCTTTATCAACGTGTCATTAATTAATGACACCCCGGGAGTGGACAATTGTCCACTCCCGGGGTTTAATGAAGGTCAAATTTTTAATTTTGAGCTTTTCTGATAAGTTCAAAATTATCTCTTCACTCAGAACATTCTTACATCTTGACCTACTAGGAGAGTCTAGACGTAACATTTCCTTCAGTGTAAGAATTTATTGTTAGACAAAAAGATCTTAAGTATATATTAAATTTGTTAATAAATTTGTTAAAATGTCTTTCATCAGAGTTAGGTACTGGACTGATAAGTATGTTTGTGTGTGAACACTGTTTTATTTTAGCACATAAGGTTTTAAATCTGGGATAACCTAATACTAAATAACAAATTAGATGATAAAGTTCTTGAAATGATTTTTGTATACTGTCTATAATTATTGTTTATTTGTGGTATGTATGAAATACTGCCAAAGTAAGCTAAATTATACTTTTCTATTAATTATCTATAACGTAACAAATTAAGCTATCAATCTGGATATTATCTTCAAATATTCGGAATAATGGATATTGTTATGCATTATTGTTAGTCTACATCCACTGCGGTATAGCCGTATCAACACCAGTGAAAGCACAAAACACAAAAATTACATCATTAGGTAACAATAGCCTAATTTTATGGATAAACGCTGTATCGAGATATCACATATAAAGTTTACACAATTACTAAACAACATAAAACAAAGTTTCTATTTTCATTAAAGATATAACTGGACCTATTTAAATCTAAGGTCAAATTTATAACCTTTGGAGTAAAGAAATTCCCACGTATCCCCTTTCCAATTCTTTTCTTTATCAGCATACTTCATTCCAAATTCAGACAACAATTAATTATAATAAAATCTCCTGTATCAATAGATATAGGTACTGAAGTGTAAAAGTATAACTTCAAACTTTGCAACAAAGCAATATCTTTTGAACGCAATGAGTCATGTAGGCTCTCTATATTTTAGAGGAATATGTTTGTAGCAATTAACGCAAAATATATAACAAATAATTCTTCTCAAAATTTACCCGCTAATAGTAAGTTAACAAATGATGTTCCTCAGAACTTGTGGAAAATAATTCTCCACGGTCGTTTCCTAACTAAGGATTAAAGTCTTTCTTTGACGGAGTTTTAGAAGAAATTGTAAAAGATGTTATAATTTAAACTTAGTGCCTGCCTGTTTCTTCTAAGGGTTTTGTCAGAGACGCATACAGAAGACATCTTTAAATATTATTAATCGAAAGAATCAAATTCTACAAAAGAAGATAATTATTAATTGTAATGTTGAGAAAGATAATAAGGTGGTTATTCTAGATCAGGATGACTATTACAATAGGGTAGATAAACTGATCAATAACGGTCTCGTTTGTAGAAACCCGCAACCAAAAATGATCACTGAATAGAAATACAATCAAACATTATAAGAATCTTTTTGTACCAAGCATAAAACATCGGTTACATGTATGTAACTCAACAGCATCTAGATTATGCTATTTGCCAAAAAATACATAAACCAATCGGATCTAGTAAAATTAATCATAATTATATACACACCATTCCCTATATTTTCTATTATTCCAGTCTCATCTGTTATGGTTAAGGAGATACCATTAATTTCCATCTTAATGTTTTCCATTTTTTTATTGTTTATAACCACAAACCTTAAATCTTCTGTCATGTCTGACTAACCCAAACATACCCAACTGCGCAGTTGGTACAGCTTGGGAAGTTAGGGGAGGTAACCCGGGTGAAGCAATGCGTCATCGGGGCAGTTATAAGAATTACTGCGCGGGTGCCCAGGGCACCTGGTAAGCTAAATACAATTTGGCTTTGAAGAATAATATAAATATAAATAATAATAAGCAAATAAATTTATTGCATACCGTCTTTCGTAAATATATATTCAGATCTTAACATGTTGCTTTTTTAGGTTATAAATATGACTTCTTTTAAGAACTGCATTGTACCAGCTTCTTTTTGCATGAACACATCAGTAAATTCACCAGACAAAATATTTTTAACTGTCCCTAGAGATTTTAAACGCAGAACCGATTGTTTTACTGCTATAACCAATAATACAGGCCTTAACTTGGAGTGGTCAGAAGCAATATAACTATTATATTATGCCTGATCGAGAGAGATTACGTTGCATTGGATATTATTATTATTTTGTTTCATTACAATTACTAAATTAAATTAAAAATTATAAATTCTAATATTTCATTTAGATTCGATATACTTGTACACAAACACAAGAATTAAAGAATTATAAGAATGAATACTCGATTCTTTGCACCTCTCATTTCAGGAGCTAAAAAATCCATGTTATTGACCTAAAAGCCATGAATCATATCCATTGAAACTAATGGAGTTGTTAGAATGTGCTTTTTCGTAGCCACTTTCCACCTGAATTTATAAAACAAGCGAAGAATGTCTTTCTGTTTAAAAAACATTTGTATAAATTCATGAATAAATAATTCTAGTTTATTTTATGCATTAGGCTGATTGTTAAATATTAAGTTAATTATAATTAATCCACAAATATTATATCCTAAACTAAATAATGAAATGTATTTCTTTTTTGTAATACGAAGTAACTGTAAATGTATTTTTAAGTAAGTATACTACATCTGTGTTCAATAGCTGTTTGTGCTAAATAATAGTATATTATGTAACAAGTTTTATAAACGTCATTTTAGTCACGAGTTTTATTAATCGCGAGCGACGCATAGCGGAGCGAGTGTTTAATAAAATGAGTGACTAACAAGTTTATAAAACGTGTTGCATACTATACTTTTTCTACGACAGCAAATATCTAAATAAAAAATTTGGAAGTTATTTTAATATTTCATTTATTAACGTATCAATAACATGGTAACAGTAAAAAATTACTAAACTATTGTTCTACTTATTGTGTATATTAATGGTCACATTGGAAACATTTTGGCAATTGCTAAAAAAACTAAGTGATTTAGGCTCATTTTTTCCAAAAAATACAAAATTACTTGTCTCTTGTCACAACGCGTCGATTTATTTTGACAGATTGATGACAAGAATTACGGAAAACTAACTTGATTTTTGCCATTAAAATATCTAGAATTAACCTCAGCCGTGACTAATATCTCGTTGCTAAGTTCAGCCTGTGACTAAAATGCACGAAGTCATGGTTTGTCGAAAGCGTGTTTAAAGGATAATTTAGCGTCATGGAAACGTATACGATAAACGCCATTTTAAAGATGGAAGTAGAAAAAGATTGTTATTATTATTATTACTTTCCATTTTTAACTATTATATTAGCACAAACAAAAACGCAAAACTAAACGATAAATCTGAAACTTTACTTATTTACTACTTATATTGCCGTAACCTCAAAATATGACTTATTTCCTGCGTAATGTTGGAAGAAGAAGACGCAGTTTTTCTTGATTGAAATTTACTGAGAAGATTTCTGCATTACTGAGGTATTAGTCCCAAAATTCAGCACATATGCTTAAAATTCTCCTACGTCACAAGATTATTTATTTAAATTTAATTTTCAAAAATAAACTTATGGGGCGTAAAAGAAAAACTGAAACCACGCAAAGCTCATTAAATTTTACTGAAGAACATAATGAGCCCATTAAAAATATACTTTTTTAAAATGCAAACACCCCATTGGTGAAATTAATTCAAATGTGAAATTATTTTAGTATAAATATAGTTGTACTTTAGTTTCAATCGTCTCCCGAAGATACCAATGTGGTGGTCGAAACGAACGTCAGGTGTTAGTATTTGATTGTAGTGTTTTGATATTTGTAGAAACTACTTCATAGGCAGCGTGACCCTAAGTTTATTCAAGTCGAAAACTGTAAATTCTAGATACTTACATTGTTCTATGGAACTGTTTATTCTCTTTTACCTTCTTCTTAAATGCTGTCGTAAAAGCGCCACAATTAATTAAACTTATTTTGTGTATATCTACTTCTTTGTTGCGACATGTTTTACTGTAAATTATTTTGACGTTCTACACATATTATGTGGTAGCCACCTTTACGAGATAATTGTGAGAGAAAAGAGAATACATCTGTCATATTATCCTTCCTCAGTAATAAAACTATTCTAGAACGTTTAAATTATTTTCGTCTAATGTTTTATTTCCCATCTGATAATATGTTGTTTCCGTGTGACGATCGTCCAGAGTCAGTTTCGAGTTGCGGCTTGCAGCACTTGCATTATAAATTAATGTTTGTCAAATGTGCATTTCTCTAATTTACTGCTACACATACTCTATGCATAACTCATTTCGTTGGATGCTCTGTGAATTTAATCATACTACATTTACATTAGAAGTTGTTTCAGGAATCGCGAGCGTGGACATGTTGTTAATTAAAAACTGATAAATTACCTGGAAGATAAAATGTATCCGTCATTACGAATAAAAAGAATATATTGTGCTCCTCAGGTATATGTTCTTAAAACCGTATCGTTGGTAGAAAAATAATTTTTATGTTAATCATTAGGATTTTTAATAACTTTCAAAATGTCCGTCCGTCCGTCCTTCTGTCAGATTATCCTTAGCCCCTTCTGTCATCAACTCATCACGTTTCTTACAATCATGATTAGTGTTGACTAGAGGAAGAACACTATTTTATTAAAAAGAATAATATGTAAATGAAGAGGGTTGCAATCTTTAACAGGATTCTACGGTATTATTTTAGTCTTCGGTTTTCCCGTTGCCGGTTAGGACTTCCGAGGCATCCACTACAGCCCGCCGGCGATTTGGTTACAGCCACTGCTTACGATCTGTGAAGTTTTTTTTCTCTTTCCCTTGGCTTTGGATGAACCATCAGTCAGTATCCCTTGATTTATAAGAAAATAAGACTATACAACAATGTTCATACATACTACTCATACGTGTAACTGCACACATACATACATCAGTGCGTACCAATGTATCCACCACCGTGATATACACGGGGCCACAATCAGTTCTGAGAGCAGCGTAGGTTTCATACTTCCGAGGTCATCGATTACTGTTACTGTTTTTTATATTTCCGTTATATACATATTTTTTTAGATTTCTCGATACCTTGCAGAACTCCCGTTTCCACCAACACCTGTGGTAGCAGCGCCGCGCCGGTCGCATGGGGTTAGTGATTGTGAATACCCGAATTATCTGCCCTAAGTAGACGAAGTGGTATAGGTATAGTAACGTATAAAATGTATGCGAGCACAATTGAAACAGTATAAAAACTAAAAGCCGGCAAAAACAGTCAGTAACTCTTTATTGTACATGGGCGGAGGTAAATAGAAATGCTTGTCATAAGAAAATGTTTTAATTGAAAATTGTATTAATTTTTATTATTTTTTGTTTATTAGGTAGGCTATTTTTGTTCATTTCGCCAATAACATATTTTTCGAAGTATTGTCAGATTTAGATATAAAGTCTCTTATTGGGTTTAGGTTTAAAGTTAACTCATACTATATTGAAATATGTTGTTGCTCAGCAAGGACCAACTAGAAGGTATGAACATATCCTTGCCAGGATGAGGGAATGGGGCAGGTTAGATTAGCGAGGGGCAAGGATGTTATATAGTAAAAAATAAAATTTAAGTTTCTTCTAAAATAAAAATAAAAATGTAAGTTTCTTAACCAAAGCAATGAATTAGTACAACAAAATAAATATTTGTATAATAATAATAATAATAATAATATTTATTGTCCAAGAGATCATAAAACACATGACATGGGACAGGTCAAGAGAAAAATATTGGCACAAGAACATTCAAGATGTACATAGTCAACACTATAAAGTATAAATACGAAATCAAAATACAAAATACAAAATACAGAATACAAGATACAAGATACAAAATACAAAATATAAAATACAACATACAAAATACAAAATATAAAATATAAAAGATAAAAGATAAAAGATAAAATACAACATACAAAATACAAAATACAAAATACAAATACAAAATACAAAGTACAAAAATCAAAATGCAAAATATAAAATACTAAAATACAAAGTACAAAATACAACATACAAAATATGTATACACGTGGTGCAAAATAATTACATAAAAATAATTGTACTAGTGAATATTTAAAATTCATGATGTAAGTAGTCAGACACAGAATAAAAACAATTTTCTACTAAAACATTTTTTACGGCATTTTTAAAACTTTTAATTGAAGTAATGTCTTTAATGCAGTGTGGCAACTTGTTGAACAGTTTTATTCCCATGTATCTGGGACTCTTTTCATATATTGATAAAATATGAATGGGAATTTGTAAATCATTTTGATTACGAGTTTGGTAATCATGGTAAAAATTATTCATTAAGAAGTCTTCTAGGTGAAGCTTTACAAACAATACTATTTCTAATATATACACACACGCAACAGGTAAGATTTTCAGTTCTTTAAATACATGTTTACATGAAGAATATCTATTTATACCAGATATGTATCTAACTGCCCTTTTTTGCATTTTAAAAACTTTATCCATATGATGTGAAGAGCCCCAAAAAATTATTCCGTAAGTTAATCTAGAATAAAATTGCGCGTAATAAAATGACAATATAACGCATCTATTAACAATATCCCTTAAACGATATAATGCAAAGCAAACCGATGCCAGCTTTTTACAAAGAATGTCTATATGCCACTCCCAGCTTAAAGCGTTATCTATATACACTCCTAAAAATTTTGTAGTTTGTACTTGTTCCAGGGACATATCATCTATCTTTAACAAACTGCTTTCATTATATTGCATTATTCTAGGTGTAAAATGTATAAATACTGTTTTGTCCTTGTTTACTAATAATTTATTGTTATAAAACCATGCTGTAAGCTTATTTAACATAGTTTGTGCTGTCTCCCTTAGGTTTACAATATCAGTATTCACACTTAAATAAGATGTATCATCGGCGAATAGAGTTAGATTATTACCGCCTACAATTTCTGACAAATCATTTACAAACAATACAAACAAGAGTGGCCCTAGGACTGACCCTTGAGGCACTCCTCGAGACATGTTCATTATACTAGAGAGATGACCATTTATTGCAACTTGTTGCTTTCGATTAGACAGATAAGACTTCAACCAATCACCACATTTGCCTCTGAAACCATATTTATTTAACTTAGTAACCAATATATCGTGATCAACAAGATCGAACGCTTTGCTGAGGTCCATAAATATTCCAAAACATTTTTTATTATTATTTAAATTTTCATATAATTTATCAACAAAATTAAGAATTGCTGATTGAGTCGATCTGCCTTCACGAAAGCCATGTTGTATATCACATAGAATGTTATATTTCATTATGAAGGTGGTCATTCTATTAAACATGACCTTCTCTAGTATTTTCGAGATAACAGATAAAAGAGAGATAGGACCATAATTCTCGATGAAAGACTTATCCCCTTTTTTGTACAGAGGAATGACCTTGGCTGTTTTGAGCACATCAGGAAAAGTACCTTCTAAAAGTGATCTGTTTATCAGATATGTTAATGGCTGCACAATATGGTAAACTACTGATTTGAGCATATTAGTACTAATATTGTCTATACCGCTAGAACTTGAAGATTTAAGGTTCATAACAATATTAAAAATTTCACTTTCAGAGACCGGTTCAATAAATAATGTTGGATAATTCTTGAGAAGACTATAATTGACCTCTGTTTCATTAAAAGCTACTGTTGAGATATTTGGCAATTCAACAAAATATTGATTGAAGTGATTAGCTATTACGTTAGTGTCGTATATTAATTCATTATTAATTTTCATGCAATCAATTGCATTATGTCTAACTTTATTATGGTTTATATCTTCATTTATAATAGACCAAGCAGCTTTAGATTTATTTGAGGAAGTATAATACAATTGATCGTTATATAATTTTTTTGCTGCTTTAATAACTTTACGATAAACTCTCCTATACGATTGATAAAACTGTTTGTCTTCTTCTCTATCGCTTTGACTCATTGCTCTGTACAAAAATTTTAGTTTTTGAGACGAAATTTTTATGCCATTTGTTAACCAGTTCTTTTTGTCCATCTTTTTTCTAGCATTTTTTATTGCAATAAGTGGAAAACTAACATCGACATAATAAAGGAGACTACTCAAAAATTGCTTAAACCCATCATCTATATCTACAGCGTTCAACGTGTCTAACCAATTTTCTTTGCTTACATGTTGTTGACAGGTTTCATAATTATTTCTAGTAAACAACCTAGTTTTTACATTGATTTCACCACGTTTAATGCCATTAGGTATTTGACTAAGTAGTATTTGTGCAGTATGATCTGATAACCCATTTTCTACAATTTTACCATCAATATTAAAGTAACTAATGTCCATGTTAGTGCACATATAATCTATCCCTGTTGCAGATGTGTTACTATATCTCGTAGGCTCATTAATGTGACATGTAATGTTATAAGAGTAAAGGAGGTCAAATAATTGATGTTTACTAACTGTATTTGACAAAAAGTCAACATTCCAGTCACCACACAACACTATTGACGACTTGTCATTTGACACAGTATTTAAAATTAAGTCTAGTTCTTGGCAAAGTAGTTTAAATCACCTGTTGGTGATCTATACAATGTCATAATTTTCAGACCATAACCTTCACTAAATTTTAAATCAGCACCAACTATTTCGAAATCTTTTTCGATCGATTTCTTGTTAATTTCAGTTAATTCTTTTATATCAAAATTTAGTGAAGATTTGTGAAATATGATGACTCCGCCGTTTTTAGAATTAGTCCTACAAAATGCAGTGGTTACGTTATAACCTTTTATGCAAAGAGATTTTAATTCATGTGGTTTAAGCCAGTGTTCAGCAAAGCATGCAATATCAACATTTTGCAAATTTAATTCAATTTCTAATTCATCGATTTTATTCCTCAAACATTGAACATTTTGGTGATAAATTTTTAATTTTGCCACATTATTACTATTACTTGATTGCTATACATCACTGACATTGTATTTAATTTTTTGTTTTTGAATATCTATTTTCTTTTGAAAAACAGGACAATTTAAATCGTAAATGGAATGATGAATGTTAAAATTAGCATTAATAGTTGCATTAGCTTCAATACAGTTATGGCATTTATAGACATCGCTATTACATGTGTCAGTTGTATGCTCACTTGACGTACATCTAAGGCATCTAGAATCACTACTACATTGCTCTCTTTTATGACCAAAACCACCACATTTAAAACATCTGAGAATACTCACATAATCAAATACACGACATCTTGCCCAATCGACATACAAGAAACCTGCCTTCATTATTCTTCTATAAGATTCTGGATCACATTCGAGAATGGCCATATATTTGGTTCTCATTTTCTTAAAGACTTTCAAGTTTATCAATAGTGAGTCATGGTTCAGAGCGGTATTCTGTCTTTTTAGATACGTAATTAATTCTTCTTCTGTCAATTCACTTTCAATATCCATTATTTTAACTGTAGGATTTTTTAATTCAGGAGCATCTATTTTGTATGACTTCCCTAGCTTTTTTTCAATTACTGTTTTAACTTTATTGACTTCCATTTTACTGCTACATTTAATAACAACTCCTCCTTCTTTAGCACTTCTAACTTCGTTTATACCAACTTCTAGGACGGAAGGATTTACACACTTTTGAACAGCTTCTAGGGATTTCTTACTCTCTTGATCTTTGTTTTTAGGTTTCACTATCACGACTTCACTGGCTACCTTAGCATAACTTTTAACTTCACTAGTACTACAAACTTCATGACATTTTGGTTTTATGCCATTCAATATATATTTTAATTCCGATATTTCGGAGGTTAACTGATCTCTTAGACAAGAGAATTCATCTTTTAATTCCCATACATATTTAAGTGCCAAATTACAGCTATCACAAAACCACATTACACCTTTACATTTTTGAATATTTTGCAGATCTAATATGGACATGTCAATACATTTTAAATGAAAGTCATGATTACATTTTCCAAAACACTTGATACTTTGATCTTTACTTTTAAACTTTGCAGTACATTTCCCACAGACAGGTTCATCCATTTCAAATCATGAATAGGTAAAACAGTTTTGTATAGTAACCACTGGCGGATTGAACAGTTTTCGCCGATTGTAGATAACCAAGTTTGATTATCAACGCAAATGATTAACTGTGCCTGTTGAAAATACAACTAAATACACTTATTGTAACTTCAGTATATACAACTTAAAGTTATAGTACATATCCACTGTGACTTATAATTTTCCAAACCGTATTATCACACTTTTTTCGCACATAAATACCATAAACAAACAACACAACTTAACAGATGTGGCACCATACCACCAATGATATAGATAAAACATAAATAAAAACAAAATTAAAATATGTCTCTAGAATAAAGTAACTTAAGTAATAAAATATATTCTAAGAAATGTAACAATAAAAAAAGTAAACTTCATACCTAATATAATAGCTAAATATTTTGTTCTGAAAATATATATTAAAAAAGTTAAATGCTAAAAGTTGACGCGTCCGAATCTCCTTTTTCTGAGGAGTAATCATTATCCGGTTTAATTATAATCGGCGCAATGGGGGGTAGTGTTGGATATTGATTTTCTTTTTTAATTACATGCTTAACGTAATTTTTCTATAAATCAGTATTGTCAAGATCATTTATTACTTCTCTTATATGATCAACTACTACCGCGCTTAACGTTGGAGAGTCATCACATTTTCGCAAACGATTTAAAGTTGCCCAAACCATCTCGATAGGATTAAATATGCAATAGTACGGAAATAATTCGCGCTATATTGGAACTTTTACAGCAATTTCCATATTTTTTTCTCTCATGAATGTTAAAATGTCTTCCTTTCTTGTACTGGTGTCCGGTATTTTATTTAAATTCGCGAGTAATAAGAAGCATTATCTAATACAATTATCGAATTAGGCGGGATACTTGGTAAAAGCTGTTCTGAAAACCATTTTTCAAATAAACCGGCTGTTATATCTTCGTGATAGTCTGCAGAAGACTGCGATATTTTTTTAGCCGACAAAAGCAACGCATTAGGTACAAGCCCGTTTTCACTTCCCGCATGAAGTATGATAACGCGTTTTCCTCTAGAACACGGAGTATTTAAAACAATTATTTGAACCGTCTACCCAACCCTACTGAACAACATCATGCGTGTCAAACCACGTCTCGTCTAGATACACTATATGCCTGTTTAGTTTACGATATTCTCTGATTTTTTCCAAATTATATACCCGAATTGCTACTATACGTCGCGATTTTATAATTACCATACAACTGTCAAGTTTTTTATATTTAAAACCGCGTTCTAAAAAAACATTTCGTAGTGTATCTAAAGAACTATAATTATAATCAGGAAAATCGCGTAATTTTTCTCGAATCATGTTTAACGTAGGAACTATATTTTCTTCATACATATTATAAATTATACGCCGTATTACATTTTTGGTAGCATCATCAATATTTTTTAATTTCGTATTTTTCCGTTTCCTCTTTGTACCGTGATCTATAACATCTCCTTTTTTAATTACGCGATAAATTGCTAATTTTGATATTTTAGTTAATCCGTTAATACGTTATATTATTTCTTTCTCACGTTGTTCACGATTTTCGCTTTTTAAACGTTCATATATATTTAAAATGATGCGTTGACTTTGTACGTGTAAATTTTGATTTTTAAACTCTAAATGTATTTCGGCTTCTTCGACAATAACCGGTTCAACTATTTCGGAAATTTCGGACATTATTATATTATCCTCTGTTTGAAATGGTCTCCAGAAAGCCATGATAACTTAGTAAATAATAAAATATCTTACCTTTCATATAGTAATAAATATTTATAAGTATGGAAAATAAGTGTAAACTGAACCACACTTGATATTATAATAGGTATTTCTGCACTGCACTGGAAAAATGTTATAAAGAACTAGGTGACATAACTCCACGATATAACTCAAGCACCGACGACCAACCGGACTGACTGAGGGATATCCGAGTCCCAGCTAATCACCCGTCCTCAAACCCAGGCCAATGACAGCACATCTCGCAAGTCCACGTTGACTGCTGAGAAACGATTTTCGAGTTTTTTTATGCTAGTGGACTTGACCGTCTTATTATCTTTAAACCAGTGCAGTCGTAGATGGTTCATTCGGGCTAATTACATTGCCAGTCTCGGACTCGCCTGCACAGTTTCAATTCGATTCTCGATACCATTGCTAAATACATAGGACAAAATTTCAAGTTAAGTGCGCACTGTCCTGTGCTTTAACACTGCCCAGTCTCAATTGACTTCGTAAACACTGTAATTTCATGCGTATATTCTATATTTCGTAGAGCAGAGACATCTGATTTCGCCAAGAGAATTCCGGTTCTAAATGCAGGCAAAGCGTGTTTCACGTAGCATTAATTTATTAATTTGATGACTGCCAGCCGTGGCTCACTGGCTGTGTATTCAACATTGAATCCAGGCAGTTCCTGTAATCTGAACGATTACACATATTTTTGTTTTTACCAAATAGTATTTAATTTCATTCTGTACATAAATAAAATAATTAATTTTCCATTCGACAAAATACGCCGAATGGAACAAATTTGCCACTGATTTAAAATATAAATTGTTTCTGCGTGAAAGAGTCTGTAATATAATGTTCCAACAAATTATTAGAGTGTGAGTTCAATTATATGCCATTATTACGTAGCTGTTGAATGAAAATACATATATTGGATCATGGACAAAATAAATAATGTGTCAGTATTTTATCACACCTTTTTTAACATTCAGCACAGTTGACCACTTAACTGTAAAGGATAATTAGAGGTCAGAAATATTCCTAAAGGTGTGATATATTAAATGTTAACGTGTTATTTCGTCTGTATTTGGTAAGAGAATTAGAAAAAACTTTGTATGAAATATCAAAACCTAACATATTAAAAAAATAACCAATATCATCATATAATGTGCTCTATAGCAGACTGCTATAAGTTTCGCCATAAAAAACAATCTAATTTTAAAATTGTGTAAGTCATGTAAAATAAATCACAATATGCAGCATCCTCAGAGAAAGACTGTAAGTCAGACGATCTTGAACTCCCCTTCTATAAATCTGTCTCTTATAAAAATCTTGTATTAAATATCTGTGTCTTATTAAACACATTGGAAAGTGCAGTATCATGAACAAACTGAGGTGTGCAGCGGGTCGCTACAGAATTGTGAAAAATGTTCTCAGAAATATTCAATATAATCACAATAAGCCTTAGATCATTGTAATAGGAAGATAGTCATTGCAAATGTCTGAAAATGTATATAGTATTGCCTTACAAGAAAATATCGATGCCATCACCAATCAAGTGGGGCTGACGACAAAGGATTTCAGTTCAGAAATACCCAGAAATCATATTTTTTATAGTGTAATATAATAATAATAATAATTTATTGGCCAACATTGGATACAAATATTTACATATTATGGCAAGTCAAAATATAATCACAATTAAGAAATTGTATCTTATAACATATACAGGGTGGACCGTTAATAATAGGCCATAGTACAGGGGTAGATTCTTTGGGCCAAAATATGAGGATATAACCAAAATGCTTTAGTAAAATGTTGCTGTGGAAAAAGATACAGGGTGTCAAATTCATTTTGTTATTTTTTTTTTGCAATAGCTCAACAGCCTAGCCTCTTGACTGATCTTCGCCATAGCAAACTTTTTTTATTCTAAGAAATAGTAATTTATGCATTACATCATGTTAGATCATAGAGGACACCACAGGACCTGTATCTGATGATAATTTTTTTTCATAGAGAATCTAAAGAGGGCGTCATTTACACGTATAAAAGGTACACTTGGTAGAACTTGATAACTACAACCGTTTTCTAGAAAATTGCAATTAATTAAACATTTAAATAATTTTTTGAAGTATTTTTGAGTATTTTCATGGTATTGAGATAAATACATAAATCAAAAGATTGTGTAAATTAAGGATCTAATCTTATTAGAAGACCAAAAAGAACATAAAAGTTGACTTAATAACATTAGAATTTATTGTATAAACTTTCCCCCCATGCAAAGACTCCATTGCTGCAACTTAGAGTAAATTTTCGATATGATATCCACCTACTTCTATGCCTTTTCTAATTATTTTCATAAAGGATTTATACATTTTCCTGTCCTCTAATAAGATTGGCTGCGTTTCGTATTTTGTTCTTCTCTTGAATTGATAGTATTTGCATAGACTAAGGACTTCATATATCCCCGCACATAATAATCCGAAGGATTATAATCAGAATTCAATGGTGGTCAAGCAAAATCACATCCTTAACCGATCCATCTGCGTGGGAAAGTCTTATCAAGATAATTCCTGACTTCAATGGAGAAATGAGGGGGAGCTCCATGTTGCATAAACCACATACTGTTCCGATGTCTAGCATGAAAGCATGTAATATATCAGCAAGAGTATTTTGAAGAAAGAACAGATAAGACTGTCCATTTAAATTTCAAGGAAGGACAAATGGTCCCAATAACTGATCGCCGATAATACCACACCAAACGTTAATCTTAAATTCGTACTAAAAATGCCTCTCTTTAACGGCATCAGGATTTTCTACTCCCCATTAATCGGCATTTCTCCAGTTAAAAACGCCTCGGCGAGTAAAAGTTGCTTCGTAGGTAAATAAAATGTTCTTAACAAAATTTCAATCCCTGTTGTGTTTATTTAGAACAAATTGACAAAATTGTAGCCTTTGTGGAAGATCCCTTCGAAATAAGTTTTGTACAGGAGTGAAGTGGTATAGGTAGAAACGTTCTTTGCGTAAGACTCTTAGAACAGATTATTTATTCATCCCTGTTGCCGCTGACAAACGACTTAAGCTGACTTAAGAATTTGCATCCACATGAACTAAAATTTCTAGTTCTTGATCTGGAGTAATTCGCTTCGGTTGTTCTACATCATTTTTATGGCGAAATGAACCCGTTTCACCCAAACGGCGAAACAGATCTTTGAAAATCTTATGGTCTGGCTGTATTCTATTGGGATATTGGAATGAGTATTTCCTGGCTGCAGCACGTCCGCTAAAATATTTTGTACGTAAACACATATATCGCTCATTTCTTTATTTGAAAAATTATTATGTCAAGGCATTTTAAATAAAGAAATTAGCTTGGGGAACACAAGAACAAAATAAAATGATTAAATGACGTACATGACAGAACTAAAACGTAACCAAAGCACACTTTTCAATAAATACACTTTGTTTCATTAAATTTGAATTTGTCTTTCAAAAAATTATTCAAATGTTTAACGGCAATTTCCTCGAAAACGGTTGGAGTTATCAAGTTCTATCAAGTCTACCTTTATACGTGGAAACGACGCTCACATCAGATTTTCTGGTCAGAGGCACCACAACGTTCCGTCCAAAAAAAATATGAAAAAAATTCATCATCAGATACAGGTCCTGCGGCGCCCTCTATGATCTAACGTGATGTAATACATAAATTATTGTTTCTTAGAAAAAAAGTTCCTCTAGCAAATTTGGCGAAGATCAGTTAAGAGGCTGTTGAGTTATTGCAAGAAAGCGAGAAAATTATTTCAATTTTAACACCCTGTATCTTTTTCCCCAGCAACATTTTACTAAAGCATATTTAGTTATATCCTCATATTTTGGCCCAAAGAATCTACCCCTGCACTGTGGCCTATTATTAATGGTCCACCCTGTATATATGGATATTTACATGTGTATAAATAAATTAAATGAAATGATCACTATAAACTTTGCATGAAGCAGCATACTCTCAATTCAATAGTACGTTTTTGGAGTAACATGATGTGGTTGCAACGAGAAACTACAAACTACTAGTCACCATTCACTGCCAATCTGTCCGTAAGCAGGTTCGAATAAAAAATTAGAAAACAATTCGTGTAATTGTGGGCATGATTAAGATATGTGGATCATATATTCGCAGTATTCACTAAAAAGATTGTAGATGTAGACAACTTTGATTCGAGGATGACTGTACGACACAGTATATAGTGCTGATCTATCATTGCAAGGTTGATCTTTTAACTAGCCTATTGCAAAGGCAGGAGGGTACTAACACGTTTGTGGGAAGAGACAAGATTATGGAATTTAAACATTACTATTTATACGATTTGCATAAAAAATAATCAATAATCACACCACAGTAGTCAAAGTAGCGCAAGACAAATGTTTTACACAATTTTTCTTATTATTTCAGTTTAAAATGTCCTCTTATAAACAATGTTAATGAACTGCAAGGCGTAGTTTATAAGTTAATAATATAATTTGGTAGAATTGTGTTAAACAATTAAATATGTTTTACAGGCTATCTCTAAAACACAAAATACGGATTTAGATTTGGAATTGGCTACTTGGTTGTTTACCCTATTACCCCTAATTTTCTACCATTTTTTACCTTGATTTTAAGATCAATCTAAAACTATAATAAATCAAATATGTAAACTTAAAGAAATAGAATGTCAAATTTTAAGAAAACTCATCGTTAATATTTAATTTGTCTTTTAATATAAATATTAATCATCTTCATTTCAAAATTCCGTACTTATAGCTTCACAGCATGTTAAGTAACGGTTACTTATTTAAATCTCGAGGATCTCTCATGCAAAAGCTTAAACGTTTTTGTCCAGAGAACGAACATTAAGCTGAATTTCCTTAAATCATTTCTTAAGAAGCTTTTGCATGTTCTTGTTGAACGGTTTGCATAAAAATGCTATTAGAGTACAGATACAATGCTGGTAACTTAGACCAGAGTGATAGAATAGTACGAGAAATCCAGCGACGACATGAGCGATAAGAGAATTAAAAATTGCAGTTGTTGAAAAAGACGAAAGATCCTTTAAATCTCCTATTATGCTTTTTATGTTCAATATGTATACGAGGTGTTTCAGATATTATTCGAGAACTCAAGGAGAGGTGCACCCTTAAAACTGGAGTTAACAGAAAAAAAAAATATAGAGAAAAATATCACAAAAAAAATCAGAAACTAGACCTACCAATCTTTACGTATTTTGACCTCCTGAATTCGATGCCGCCATCATAATTTCATTTTATCGTTGGGTTTCTTTATTTTAGGTTTCATCTTTGAAATAAAATTTTTATATTTTGGCGCTCTGAATCCGAATTTGATGTTGGAAAGGCTCTGCAATACGAATTGTAACGGGTTGTAACGTGCGGAATGCTCAAAAGCATCCTTCGTTACATTTTCTAACATTTATTAGAACAATTTAAATAATCAAACATTTTATTCTCCTATGCTCTGGTACTATAACGAACTATACCTAGGCAGATTTGAAATTGTCAGTAGCTTATGCTTACGCATCAGTGTATTAAACGGAGCACAGTCGATAATGTTCAAATTAAATTAAATAAATATATCAAACTAACTGAAAAATGAAGTTGAGTCGAGTATTTATAATAAAGTCGGTTAGTCACATGAAACGTAGAATTATCAACACCAATATAGATCCTTTATTTAATTTAATATTTCGTTAATAAAAGAGAACTACTTTTTGGGCGGAGCCACGTGATTGCCGGTCCGGGACATATCGAACAATACGCCGCGCTAGACTAAATTCCTTCTCTTTCACTCGAGCCGTCCTTTGAGATGGTCGTAATTGAAATTTTGTTAGACCCTAAAGGGGATATTAAGTGGAGGAACCTTATAGACGTATAAGGTTTTTTTTACCATGTAAGAACAATTTTCTTTAAAACGTCGAAGTATCGCAAGGCTACCTTTACGTTTTCTTGATAATAACTTTTTGGATAAGAACACTGCGTTTGTCTTTACCACGAAATGTTTCGCCACAACACGTATTTAAGATTTTCTACCAAGTAAACAAAATTCTGGGCGAAGAGATTTTATTCATTTTGTCTTGGCGACAAAATTTTGTACGAGCACGTTTCTACAATTTCATAACCTCAAAACGGGATTAAGGCGGCCACGTGTGAAACACATCTACGCAACTTTTGAATCTATAATCATCGTGGAACAGGGGCGTACTTAGGAAATTCTCTCATCAGGATATTATAACAAAAGATAAGTACCTTTGATTATTATATGTAAAAGGGATACACATCCGTTGCTACACTTTAATTTCTAGTTACTTATATCTTATATTCGCTGTTACAAATATTTCAACATAGTATTGATTCCTTGTCAACGCTTAACGTAATAATAGTTGTTTGATAACATGATATTGTTTGAACTTTGCCAGTATCGCAAATTCGCTCTGTCAAAGTACTTTTGTTTTGGATGTGTCTCAGTGGTTAGACATGTCGATTATTATTTGCACATAATACTCGTCGTGTGATCTGAAATTTCCTAGATTTGACTCGTCAAGTCACATCACTTATGTGGATTATTTAATTAAAGGAATTCGGATGTTGGGGGCGCGGTGAAATGTGTATTTATTTGCTAGGAATCCTAGTATTATCTTTTTGTGGTTATATATTTATATAACTTGGGGTGTCCCGTATTTTATCTGCTAGAGATAAGTTCTAGTATTATTTTTTATGGTTATATAACTTGGGGTGTCCCGTTTTTGAGTATTTGGCATTACGCATCGGGGAGGCTATATACTGGTAGGCTCAAATAAATATAAAGTTCGAGTGAAACTGCATATCTTTTATTAGTCTAAGTTTTATTATTTTGTCGTTGTAATATATTTTGTGTAGCCATTTTACTATATCTAATGGTGTAAATTTTGTGTTCCATTTTAGTATATCTAATGCTGTAAATATTTTGTTTGTCGGATCGTTTGCGAGATACCTTTGTAATAAATGTCGGTTCAAATCTCGTAAATGCTCACATTTTGTTGTAATATATAATTTTTTTATATTGAAGCAACGTTACGAGACGCATCTTTTGTAATATATTTTTTTGTCTCGTAGACGCCTCAAATTTATCTTGCTGTTGAGCAAATTGTAATATAGCGTATCTTGTAATATATTTTCTTTTGTACATATTTCTGTTTGGTATTTTGCTATACAGTATCGTTGTTGCTGTGATAGTTTCACCTTTTTGTAATATAATATTTTGTAATATAGTACTACTAACTGTATATATGTAATATCTGTCTTTTGTTTATCTTTATCTTTATCTTTATCTTTATTTTTCCTTGATTATACTCAGTAATCATGGCGCCCAAGCCTTGAACTCACTGCCTTTCTGCTCGCATTGGTCAAAATTCAAATTTCAGAAGCATACAAATTCTATATATCTAAAGTAGAAGTTAACGTAACAGCCTGTCCCAAACAATTTTGGTCCTATATACAAAATAAGAAAGGTCAAACAAGGATACCGGGGAAAATGCATTGTGACGGCATAATTTATGACACACCTCAAAATATTGTTGGTGGATTTAGTAGTTATTTTAATTGTGTGTACTTAAGACCGTCAATCGAATTATTACCTCCAAGTAATATATCTAATTATCCGTGCATTAACCTTATTCGCCTCTCAAAATCTGATATATTGGAAGAAATTAAAAAGTTAAAAAATAAAATGATGTCGGGTACTGGCCGAATTCCTAGCTTCCTGATAAAGGACTGTTCTTATGTGCTTATTACTCCGCTGTTAATCGTATTCAATCTATCGCTAAAGACAACAATATTTCCTGAATGCTGGAAACTGGCAAGAGTGTGTCCGATACATAAAAATGGTAACATGTGATGTGCTTAACTACACAGGTATTTCTATTTTATCAAATTTTTCAAAGGTTTTCGAGGTGTCGGTGTATAATGTAATATATCCATCTGTAAAAAATTTAGTTTCTGTATCTCAACAAGGCTTTATGGAAAACGCTCTACGATATCTAACTTAGCGCGTCTAACTCAATTTATTTCCAATACACTAGACAAACGAGGGCAGGTGGACGTAGTGTACACTGTCTTCTCGAAGGCTTTTGACCGCATCGTCCATAGACTTTTAATTAATAAACTTGGCAACTTTGGCTTTAGTGATACACTTGTTAAATTTTTTGAGTCTTGCTTACAAAGCCGGTTACAGTATGTTCAGTACAATGGTTTTAAATCAAATACATCCTCGGGCGTGCCTCAAGGTTCAAACTTGGGACCACTCTTATTTTCGGTATTTATTAATGACTTATGTGATGGACTGAATTGCAGCAAACTTCTCTTTGCGGATGATTTGAAATTATTTAGCAAAATCATTACCATAGAGAATTGTGCAAGATTACAAGAACAATTAAATATTATTGAGAATTGGTGCCTAGTGAATAAATTATCAATGAATGTATCTAAATGTAAAGTTACGACTTATTCACGAAAGGTAAATCTGGTTGAATATTCATATAGTTTAAATGACACCTCTTTAACTCGTTGTGAGAGTATTAAAGATTTGGGTATACCGTTCGACTCGAGATTGGAATTCACAGCACACATTAACTCGATTACTAAATCGGCGTTAAAAACACTCGGTTTTATTATAAGAAATTCAAAATTTTTTACTAATACAGAAGCACTAAAAACATTATATTTATGCTTTGTGCGTTCGAAATTGGAATATGGTTCAGTAATATGGAATCCTATTTATGAGAAATATTTACAATCATTGGAATCTGTTCAACGGAAATTTCTTAAATACCTATGTTTTAAAATAGATCACCAATACCCCGAACAGGGATATCCAAACTATTTAATGCTAAACACGGTTTAACTTGGATTCATTAAAAAACAGAAGAATTATGTCAAATTTAATGTTTATCTACAAGCTGATCAATAATACAATAGACTCTCCAGAACTACTATCTCAAATTAATTTTAGAATTCCACGCGTAGGCTCTCGTCAAAACTTTACTTTTGCACTACCATCTAAAAAAACAAATATGCTTACTAAATCACCCATTTATTCCATGATGGAAATATATTACTCTATTGGTGACCATTGTGACATGTTTAATTTTTTTTTTAAATAATTGCTCCAAGACCATAAAATTATATGTTTGAAATAGATTGTAACCTACATTCAAATACATAACCGTAATATTAAGCTACTCTAAACGAAATAATTATGGTATACTTTTATATCTTATAATCTTATATTTTATACTGTTTTCTTTATACTTTTTATACAGTTTTTTTTATAGTTTTATTTTATATATTTCATATTGTATACTTTGCACTTATATGATTTAGTTCTATTTTGTAAAATTGTCCTGTAACTGGAGGATTCTGTTGGGCAATAAATTCTTTATTATTATTTATTATTATGACTGAATGAAAAAAAAAACAGATTTTCACCTATGTATTACCTAACTAATACTGGAGCCTATATACTCTATACATGTTTAAAAGTGGATTATTTTTTGTTTGCTTATGCTTGTAATGAGACATATTTTTTATAGAATTTTGCAAACAACAGAAAAAATTATCTATGAGAACTAAAATAAAAACTATTTGTAAAATTATTGATTCACAATCTTTGCATTTTTTCGATAACCTGAATTCTGGTTATGATAGCGATTAAAATCCTAAAATTAATTTGTCTTTTTTATTAGACAATTCTCATTCTAACACTAGTTTCCACACAGTCCCC
Source organism: Stenurella melanura (assembly GCA_963583905.1). Lineage (NCBI taxonomy): Eukaryota > Metazoa > Arthropoda > Insecta > Coleoptera > Cerambycidae > Stenurella > Stenurella melanura. The sequence goes on along the minus strand of OY757309.1, from coordinate 78,671,682 downwards.
TAGCGGCAGAATAAGGGCGAAAAACGTTTCAAAGGCTAAGCATTTCCAAGAAACAGAATGATAGATTTCATGAAAATGTAATCCATTTGAATGAAATATTTTCCAAAAGACGAGGTATGTACATGTCATAGAAGGCATTTAGACCTTGGTTTCTAGTATATACATCAAATTCTAAATTTCTGCACTTTACTTATTTACTTTTATTCATCGTCCATCGCCCAACCTTTTATAAACATAAACTATTTAATTGACTCACGTATATTACAAGGGAGACTTGGGTAAATGCTTTAAAGAGGGGCGATCTAACCAAAACAATCTTAGTGACTCTATTCATTTTTGCTAATTCTCTTGAACTATTTGTCATCGAAATATATAGATCAGCCACGCCTTGGGTAAAAGGCCCACCACCTGTTGAAGTGGGCGGTCCACGGCCCTTCTATCTCTCAGAGGGCTTAGAATAAAATAGGATAGAATGAAATGGGATCGAATATAGTATAATAATTATTGATCATAAGAGATCGATTTATGCTGTAGCAGGCCAGTACGTATATTAAAGAAATATTAAAATGTATAATAAGTATACACATATACTTACATATGAAAATAAAATATAATAATATATGAGATGATAAAACATAAAAGAACAATTTACACAAATGTACAAAATGTAACAATATTGTTACATTTTAACACTCCCTAGTGAACACCCCAACTGAGGGTTCGAGAATTATAACACAAAGATAACAAACAGACACAACTACACCACACATAGTGGACAACCCCCAAAGCCAATGCTTAAGTGGTCTCGAAGAGGATTACACTTTTGAAAAAACTCACACAAAATCCATTACTCACCGATACTGCCAGTATCGGAACTGGGGATCGAACCCAGTACGCAACAGACAGTCTACCGTGCTACTAACAGTAACAATCGGCACTTATATCTTAACTTACGAACCAATTACAATACTTATTACTTTACTTAATCAATACTAAGTATTATTTCTTACTCGATAATTCACTACTTTGATCGCTTTATTCCATTTTACCTATTTTTTTTTAATTGTCTTATTTATTATAACGTCCTGGCGAAGTTTAGCTAACGCTGCTCTACCACTTAATCAGGACGGCGACATGAGATACGGTCACCCATCTAAGTGACGAACTCGCCCGGCGTGCCTTGACTTCGTCGATCAAGATCTCGCCAGTGAGACTGGAAGCGTATCTCACCTCACGGACTTATCACTTCTTAATTCCAATCAGAATTGACTTGTCAATCTTCTTGCCTTTATATACTCACAGATGTCTACTCTTGCGTAGTTCGTCTCCATTCTAGAATAGAATTCTGAAATCATTCATATAGCGCCATCTCTGAGATAATTCGGCAAGTTTCACTCTACGGTACAGGCAGTATTGCCGGTTACACGTCTTTTTATAATGCCATTCCAACCTGCGACATTTCAACCCTCGATGTCTCAACCCTCACCCATATCAATATTTCCGGCACCTTAACCCTCTAATAACTAAGCCCCCGATATTTGAAAAACTGAAAACGGAAAAATTTAAACATTAAGAAATTAAAAACTGAAAATCTGAAAATTGAAAAACTGCAGAGAATAAAGAAGTTTTCATGTAATAACACTAATCTTCGTATCTTTGTCTCATTGTCCGCAATGATTCATTACTATGTTATTCCCCACTCTTAATTATCAGGTGGATTGAGTGGGTCAGGGATGGAAATGTCGAGGGTTGAATTTTCTAAGAGTTGAGATGCCGGGATTGAGTTTGGGGTTGAAACTTCTGGCCAAAATTCTGAAACTCTGCAAATGTATTTATTGTGCATAGGTCTCTAAGGGAAAAATAGTAAAAAAAATTGAAACCCTCTGGGAGTGAGATATAGGGAGATCGAAAATATAAGCAACCTTCGATATTTTCGAAACTCAGTTTACGTACTTTCGATACCTAAATTTCTATGAGAAAAATAAGTTAAAAAAATGATGATCCCCTGGGGGTGAGTTATAAGGGTTGAAAATATACATATTCCTCATTTTTTTTCAAACTTGACATACGTGTTGATTACATTTAGATATTTATGAGAAAAATATTTTTAAATACTTGGGAGTGCTATGTAAGAGTTCAAAAAATTGTTTATACAATGTTTTTAGAAAAAGAAACAAAAAATTATATATTGTTAACATTGTAAAATAAAGAGAGATAAACGGCATTCAAAAGTTCAATTTATTATAGATATTTGTACAGAAATAATAAATAAAGTAAGACCTATCAAAAATACATACTACTTGTCTACCTAATCACTACTGTCCGAATCGATGTAGTCATCAGTTCTCTTAGACACTTTCAAACTAATTGTTTGGTTTCACCACGTCTTGTTCTGTTTCAAAAAGTATTCTTTAATCCGTTTAGCCTCGTTCCAACGTTTACCAAGTTTGCTGCAAAATCTGCTTAAATCAATTTTAATTAACTTGACATCGGCTTCACTACACTCGTTTTATTCAAATCGACTCAAAACTACTGTTTGCACGTGTTGATTACGAATTTGGATTTCGCTTCCAGATTTTTCATGCCAAATTTGGTGTAGCTCTATTCTGATCGGTTTACTTTCTGTAAAAAAAACAAATAATTTATTACTAAAATGATTACAATACCTCTGCTTCTTATTTTGCTGGAAATAATAAAATAATTGTTTAAGGGTATTAATATTATCATTATTTTTATTAATACTTTAGGGTTATTATTATTATTTAATTACATAACAACACGTAATTGCAAATTTCCTGTTTTAAGATATATGTTTTACTCACTACTTAAACCTATACGACACAAAAACGTAACATATCTGATTTTTTAAAATTGTCAATGCTGTGTAAAAAAAATTGAGGCTCCCGGAATAGCATATATTAAAAGCCATTTTTTTGTGTGCAAATACTAGCTCCCAAGATTGATCAATTGATGTCAAAAACGCAGGGGGGTATAACGGGTTTAGATTTGTAGGTCAACAGAAACTTTTATTTCTCGTGAATTTTAAAAGCGTCGGCATTAAATAATTTGAATGCACGTTTGACAAATTAAAAGTGATAGGTTATTTCAAAAACATGTAATACTGTGTTGTACTTACCCAGAGGAAGATGTTCCATCTTAAATTTCTTTGATAACGTCTTTCAAATTCACTCACGACACAGCGAAAGTTAACTTGTCTTAAAGTAGCGAACTATACACACCGATAGCACGGTACGAACTGCCGAACTCCTCTACCTGTACAAGGCAAATTTGCCTACCTACCACCATAAAACTCTTTATATTGTGTGCTCTGGAGGTTTCTCTTTCGTGGTAAAACTTGTTTGGGAACCGTCTAAGAAGTTGGTAATTTGCAATTTTGGCCAGCTTTTAAGAATTCTGACCCATTGTGTGATGATAAAAATACGTGCCATCGTATAGCTTCGTCTACACTTGTTCACTTTACGTGAGTTAGATGCACGCGCTCCAGCGCTTGCATGTGACGCATGCACGAATGCATGCCTTAAGTCAGTCGAGGAGCGCCGTTGTCAGTGCGGCATGCCGTAGCGCACGTTCTTCCATTGTCAGTGGATTTTTGTTCAATTTACCGTGCAATTTGAGCATTTTTTCGGAAAAGTATCGTTCTGTTTTTGTTATTTTCAGTTTATGTTTTTTACTCAAAATGTCGTTTTAACAGACGCTATCCTTTATTAATCAGATAATGCTTTATGGGACATTACACGTAAGAACTATACAAATAAGATTAAAAGAAATGTTGCTTACATCGTTCTAGCCATGAAATATAACATAACTGTAAGGAATGTGAAAAACTAAGTTAAACGCCTACAATCATATTTTTCGAGGAAACATAAATTATATAAAAAAAATATTTTTAAGAAAAAGCTTTTATTTAAAAAATCTGTACTAAAAAATAAAATTATTTTTTTAAATTCATACACCTGGAAACCAAAAACTTTGAGGACGGGCATATAGCACTATTGCATAGTTACTTTGCTCAATTGATCGACGCCAAAGCTTTTAGTTTCCAGGTGTATGAATTTAAAAAAACTATTTTTACTTTTTAGTACAGTATTTTCAAATAAGAGCTTTTTCTTAAAAATATTTTGTTTGTAAAATTTTATTTTTTATTTTTATTCTACTTGTTTTACAGACAAACAGATAGACAAAACCCTTTCATTTGATACCATTGGCAAGGGAGTCGTGGAGAAAAAAATAATTTATCTTTGTCCAGGGGGTCCACCATATTTGATTTAGAATGACGTTACATAGCTTATCGTATCTTACTCGTCAAACTCTTTCATTTGGTACTCATATCAAGGGGGTTGTGAAGAAAAAGCCTATCCGCCATATTGAATCTAGAATGACGTCACGTAGTTTATCGTATTTTATTCGTCAAACCCTTTCATTTGATACCCATATCAAGAGGGTTGTGAAGAAAAATGCGGTGCGCCATCTTGGAACGTCCGCCATATTGGATATAGACCGATTATGGCTATACTGTATTGCATTATCACCGGACTTATACACGTGTACCAAATTTCAAAGCTCTAGCTTAATTAGAACTAGCCGTCATTCAGCTTGCAAAATTTGACCTAAACTAACTAAAAAACTAACACTGCAAGTTAAATAAAAGGTTTTAAAAAGTGCGGTGCAGGAGCAGAGGACAAGTATGACTCTAATTGGTTCGCGTCTAGGTCCACTTTGAAAACCATATCCGTCACCTGAATGTTTTATTTATATGCCTTTTTCTTAATTTTTCACCACTAAAATTGCAGCTTCTATACCCGCTATCATAACAGTATTAGCATTTATTGTAAAACTACACGTCTACACTGCTGAAAATTGAAAGTGATTGATATTTTGGTGCAATGGTGTAGACAATTAAAGGCTTGTGGCTGACGCATTCAATCTAAAGCATGCGCTATACGCAACAATGTTGAAAATGGATTTGAAACGTATATATCGGAACTATACGGACTTAGGTTCTATAGTGCGCCACTGGACTAGATTAGATTAGGAAGAATGAGCTGGCTGATTGGCCTTGACCACCGCAGCCCCCATGGATCTATTGTTGTGTGCACCACTGGACGGCCGCAACAATGTTTCAAAAATATTGTACTAAAATAACCATTTTCTTAAGTTCTCCGTACTGGTTCACGTTCTTGTAATGAATATTCTTTTTATTCTTCTACCCTCGCATACCGAAGGGAAGTTTTGTATTAGAGAAAAAAATCAGCCTCCGGGAATTTTTCGGATTTTCACGTCTCAGATCATGTAGATTACGAAAATTTAAGTTCTTCAATTCCGTCTGCCTGTCAGTCTGTGTGTCTCTTTATCTGTCTGTCGGTCTGTCTGTTGGTACATTATCCAGAAAGTACTTGACAGAGAACAGTCAAATATGGTAAGCTACTGCCACAAAAAAAATGGTTAAACTTTCACTGGAAAACATACAGGGTGGACCGTCTAAAGGGAATAGATAATGATTTTTTTTTAATTTAACGTTGAATTTTTGTTGCCGGATGAACAATCTGTATATTTTTTGGTAAATTTAAATCAGGTTTTCTTTGTAATAATAGCGATAACTACATTCCTATTATTATTATCATATGTCGTTTCGTAATGAATAATTTTTTAAAGTGACCACCCTGTATAAATGAAGACGGAAGTTCTGTGTAAATACCTTAACCGATTTTTTTAGTTTGGCCATCTTGTACACTTATTTATCAAAAGTATATTGGTTCTGCAATAATATCAACTACATATTCAAATATTTTATGTGACCAGCCTTATGATTCTTTTACTTTCTAAAAAATGTTTAAGTCATAATATTCCTTATTTTCGTTCTATACTGTATTTTGGAGAAATAACCTTTTTAACCGACAACTGTAACTTTTACTTTTTGAATCTATTATAAATCCAGCCTCAAGAAAGTATTTTAAACTTTTCGATATAAATCCCTTATAACCCAACTCCATTAGATTAATAAACGACTGACTCATATGTGTTAAGACGAACGTTATTTAACCACGGAACAGTTATTAAAGCCAAATAAAATCTATTGATTTTAATTCAGTGCCTCTCGAACCGATAATACTTTACGAGTGTTTCACTTCTCTCTATCACCAGCTTTTTCTAGTTCTTTAGACTTTTCCAGTATTTATTTTACAATTGATAATACACCTACTAGGTAGCGAAAAAAATATAAGAGGTAATTCGTTATTAAAATAAAAAGAATTACAGGGAACAAAGGTAAGTAAGTATATCTATGTCAATTATTTAACTGACATGCACGAGTTTATCATGTTCAGTCAAATTAAATTCCTGCGATTACTAAGAAATTTTGGTAAATAATTTAATTTAAAAATTTGTTCAACAAAATTCAACATTTATTTACACTCTAGTTTTTGTGTATATTGTGTTTGAAAAGTAATGAAATGGCACTGGAAATTTCAAAAAAGGACACAAAAACAGCAACAAAATAAAAAACAACAATAAAAAAACTTTCTACCGCAACATATGTAAAACAAGCTAAACATTATACTCTTCACTCATTTGTTCACCTTTGTATACAGTTGTCGCACAATCTAGGGGATACTCTTCGCAGTTTTACTGTAAATAATGTTAGTTTTAGACGTATTTTTTTTATTACAAGGCTTAAAAAAATTGATTTTTTAAAATTCGAATAATTGATAACTATTTTATTTACTCATCGATGTTGTCCAAAAATAATAGGGCCACTCGTCTAGCTAACACTGATTTACTGGCCAAATTTCAATACCTTAGTTTTCTTTTTTAACTTATCTTGCTTACAAAGACGTGACGGACAGACAAACGGACGGATATTTTGAAAGCAGTTCAGAATTCTATCACCAACACAGTAATATGAAATTTTATTTCTCTACGAGTAATATTACCGATTTTAAAAATGTGCTGATCAATAGCCAGTATTCTCTTCGTTTTGTGTTTACAAAGAGTATCATAATGAGAGATATTAAAACCAGATAAAGCTGTTGTTTTTGGGACAATAGCGCGGACTATTTTTCCTATTTTAACATAGTCTAGAACGTGACGAATTAATAAAAATATATGCAAACAAAATCTCAAATAAACATCCGAAATATGCGATACTCTAATTTTGCCTTCATGGGGTGACTTTAGGGTCCTATAAAAGGGCCTTATGAGGGTTTAATTTTAGAAAGTATTATTAATTCGTATTTTCTGGACAGTACAGTTCTTAACAGGAGGCTTGTGTACGACTTTTATTTCACTACACATTCTAACAATTCTATCGCTAATTAACGAAACAATGTCGTTTACTTAAATGTTTTTCTTAAATGTTTTCTTAAATGTTTTCTTAACCGCTTCTCAAGTCACCGAGGTAACTCCTTGAAAATCCAGAATGATTTTGTGTAAGGTAAAGAGAAACGAGGCCCTACAGTTTATAGTGGAGTCCGAACCACATCTTGGGGATAATTTTATAATTAAAATTATTTCGCGGTGAGCAGGGATCGAACCTGCTTCGCTAGGTATGCCAGTATGAAAGCTAGACGCGCTAAACCACTGAGCTACCGTCCCCCTGTTAATTACTATTGAGTAATACATGAGAACCTTCATGGTTCCGGTCCCGCAGGCATATGTTATCAACCAATTTTGGCTCAAATTTACAGGAGATAATTAGTGTTAAAATGAGAATGGCAACTAAGAATTTTTACTTGTTAGGATAACCAGAAGTGAGGTTATCGAAAGAATGCAAAAATTTCATTAATATTTTTCTATATAGTTTTTCCTTCAGTTCTCATAGATAGTTTTTCTTTCCGCTGTTTGCAAAATCCTATAAAGAATATGTTTCATTACTATAAGCAAACAAATAATAAATAATTCACTTTTAAACGTATGTTTTGTAATGACATCGGATTGAGATAATTCCTTTTAAGAGGCAGGGGGGGGGTGGCTGGAAGGTTTTCAATAGTGGAAAATAAGTAGAGCAATCTAATAAGAATTAAGAAACTTAATTTTCCACGTATATGCTAGAAACCAATATCTCAAATTTGTCGATTACATCGGCTTCAAATATTTTAAAAATTCTATGACAAATAACTTCCACATACTGGGGTGCAAATTTAGTCAAGATGTTTCCTTCAAAGTGACTTGGGTGAAAAATCTGGATGTGTAAGTAGTGATTCTTTAGATAGCGGTTTTTTTTGTGGGATTTCGAGCAAATATGGGGGTGAAATAAAGTAATTTTAAACTTTATTTTTTGAGCCACCTTAATAATAATAATCGAGTAAAAATCTTAAAATGATGAAAATCGAGCACTTTTGGTATGTTGACTGAAGTGACCAGTAAATCATTTATGCTACAAATTAGTTTCCGATTTAAAGCTAACTTTCCTAAGCTACCTACAAACCCACGTTAAGTAAGAAATCGTTTGCCAGATCGACTGAAAAATATCTGAATTTCCCTAATTATCCATCTAAAAGTAAACAACTTCATACAAATACCCCTTATTTAACTCAGGCTTTAAAATACATTTTAATGGCCTAAGTATTTCTGCAAAGGAGGGTCTGAAACTAATTTAAAATGGAAAATAATTGTATCAACCTGAAAAAAATTAATGGGCACAGCCTATTTCGTTTCTAATTAATTTAAATATATGCATCGAAGGGAAGTGCGGCTGGTAAAATTCTAATTGGTGTATCGAATTCTTGTCCGTACTTAAGGAGCACAATGGTCGGTAGTCTATAGTTTAGTGTCTTTCTTTCAAATTAAGAAAACCCGATAGGACACTTGGGGAGAAATCGAACAGTTCCTCGAGTTGGGGCTAATTGTTTTTATTCTCCATTCACGAGTTTTCTTCCACGGACAAGAGTTCACTAATTCGGCACTTTCAACTTTTATTATTTCGGTCTTTATCTATTTTGTTGTGTATTGTTCGAGACCGATAGGATCGCCTCGATAATGTAGAGGCGTGTTATTTACGGTGGAGAATAAATAAAAAGTATAACTCAAATAAATTTATAGCCATTTAAAGCATGATTGTCTTTGCTAACAAAAACAAATATTGACAAAGATTTCGACCATCTTTCCAGGGGTAAGAACGCAACGTTCCTGTGTGCTTAGAAAAGACTAGATGTTTGTACTAGTCTGCTATTTACATTCTGATGATCGTTCGCGATTGCTGGGAATTCAACCAATGGCGTGCTGCAGAATATTAGGACAAAAACAGGAAAGAAAATTAATTGAATCAACGATCGCTTAAGCAAATTTTCGTCTATTATGTAACTAATTTCTGACTTTGCCTCTATGCAGGGTGTAATTAGTTTCATGTCATTAAAAAAACTGGTGGTAGGGAACGACAAGACAAACAAAAAAACCTTATATAACATGGGGTCTAAAGCTCATAGTTTTGGAGAAAAAAAATAAACAAACATTTCCAAAATACTTAATAACCTAGTTTGAGAACTGCTGGCATATTGGGGTAGGTTTCATTGCCTCGCGTCTTGTCGCATGAGATACTCTGACATTTCTGCAAATAAGTATGCCGACAAAGCAGTTAAAAGCGACTGACAGAGGACATCGTCATGTTTTTGCTTCTTCGCGGCCAATTATCCTATTAGGCGTGCTATCTCTCCCTTGTAATATTCTCCAGTAATAATTTCAGTTTGGTCCTTACTTGGTAAAGAACGCACGCATGACGCGACGTACCCGTTCCTTGGTTTTGTCTGTTTTCTTTTTGAATTTTGTGCCACTTATGTTAAGATTTATTTCATTGACTCGATCAAGTCGTTAGTGCTTGGTTACGTAAGACACTACTTCTCGTTCGTGCTTTTTGTGTTACTTTTTGGATTTTGTACCAAGTTTTTCTTTTTGTTTTCTTTCTTGATAACGTTAATTCACAGTTTAGTGTGGTGTTTTAAAACGCAGATTTTGGACATTATGGGAGATTACACTTATCCAGAGCTCGCGGATATGGACTTGGTACATGGAGAAAGTGGTGGAATTGCAGCTGGTGCGGAAGAGGTTTAGAACAATTGCAATGACGTATTTTAATGTGCATAGAAACCATAAAAAATGATCCTAATTTACCAAATGTGTTGAACGGAGTAAGTATGTTATTAGTTCAACGTACCGAAATGTGTATACGTGGAGATGGAGGTCATTTCGAACAATTTTTGTAAAAAATTCAAAAGAATTGTTCAGTTATTGGGTGTTACCCATTGGGCATTAAAGGTATGATTAATATTATTAGTATTCGTTGTCTTGTTTTTGTCTGTTTGTTATTGTTTCCATTGATTTTCATAGAGACCAAAGACTTGATTTTTAGTTTTCGATGCCTGATTGGGAAAATTATGCGTTCAATTCGTTAAAAAAATCAGTTTTTTTCCTAACTTAAAATACACAACTAATTTCTGTTATCGTATCTCGGAAGTCTAACTGTTCGTTTTCCAATTTCATAGAACAATTACAAATTTTTTAAGCTTTTAACACAATGTTGCAAATGTTAATAAACCACTTTTAAATTTTATAAATTCTTATAAACGACAATAAAAGCTACAATAGATTTGTTCCAAATTAAAAAACACATGTAAACAAATCCTATTTAAACCCCTGCGGCCATGCTATGCTTGCGTTGTACCGAAAGAGAAGGAATTATTTACTTTTTCATAATTAGTGGTATAAAAAGTTCAGTACAAATAATCCCATCAAAGTGCCGCACTTCTACCGACGGGAACACAAGTTGGGTACTACAGTTTTTTATTATTTCTAATATTCGGAACTATAACATCCATTGACCCTGAAAAATAGTGGTTCTCAAATCTTTCCTACCATAACATTGAAAATGTAAACCCGTCAGTTTTTTCAAAGTGCCCCTAGAGAAAAAGGTCATATAGGTTCTCTGTTTGTCTAGTCGGTCCCTATTACCAGTTTTTTTTAATGACGTGAAACTAATTACACCCTGTATATGAGGGTTTTGCAAAGAATACCATTCATATTTCTGAAATGAAGAAATTGTTAATGATAACTTCGGACATGCTGATTTAATCTTTATAGTAGTAATAATATTTTATAAGTCTTATACATCATTATACATATACGTATAAGATTGTATAAAACTATGTATTACACAGATTCGAATAATGTAAGAGAATGCATATAAATAATGAATTGTATAGGAAAGGTAGTAGGTAAAAGTCTTACACAATTACTCATATCTAAAATTAACATACATAGACCTAACGTACGTACTACCTACCTTTTACCAGCTGTGTGCCCAATCTTCCAAATATTTTGAATTTATTGTAACATATTTTGATACCTAAGTATTAAAACATGTTATTCCGTTGCGAACGACAGCCGATTTTTGGTGGAGAGCATAGGCCGTGGGTTAGGATTGTGTGTGGACACTCAAGAGGGCGCCACCGGCTGTATATTACGTAATAAGATTTAAATAATTTTGCCAGCTCGGAACAAAATTAAGTTATTAGCAACCATGCGATGGAATACTCAAAATATATCTGTGATATCTAAACTCTACTTTACTCTCAAATCTCAAAATTTAAGCAAATATCAGGAGTATCAGTGCAAATAATAAGAACATGTAGACATTAGACATTTATTACAACACACGTGAGACATACAACAATAAAAAGAATAAAAAACTTTACCTAATTGTGGTTTATGCGTATTAAAAATATTCTGTGCCGTTGATAAAAACTTGATTTGAATTCAAACTCAATTCTTTGACTGAGACTTTCTTGCAACTACGAGTTTGCCAATATACAACAACTATGAGTTATAACTTACAACCATGAATTAAAGATTTACCATGAATTAAAGATTTACCATGAATTAAATATTATATGCGTGACACAATAGTAGGTGAATTAACATCTCACGGTACCATGGGTGTTTTACAGCAAAACTCTTAAATATATTATCATTCTATACACGTGACTTAGAGCTTGATTTATAGTTGCAAGATTGTGTTATTACTTACTTCAACATATGAACTAAAACCACTGAATTAAACTATAATATTTTCTTTAGAATATTTAACTAAAATGAACAAAAAACCTGGTTAAGGCCTTGGCATTTCCTGTGACGACTGCAGTGTGACTTGTCACCATTTCTCTCGACGTTGGCTGCAACTGCAGTTCCGTGTTGCATCAAGTTGCTACCTGAATCTCCGGGAGACTGCTACGAACGACTCTGCCAGTCCTAAACTTCTCAAAGTGTCAGCGTAACCCAAAACCAAATATCTGAGTAATAGACTTCCTCCTATTACTCCTCCAACTACTGGGCCCCCTTACACAACCAAAATTACAGCACCAAGCCTGTGCTCATCCCAATTGTAAGCCTCTCCAAACATAACTTATTCTCAAAGGGCCAGTCCCTCCAAACATACACTTGTACAAAAGATATGCTTATACCAAACACGGGCTTATACCAAACACTCTGTAATAATTACAATAAATAAGAACTAAATAAAACATCAACTAAGTAAAATAAAAAGCCTACCTCCTATAGAGAGTATTGTATAACCTTCACGAAACACGTGGCGATCAGATTTATGGCAACCGACAAAACTCCTTCCTGGGAATTCACAAAATCTTCACAGCAAGGCGGTGAGGACCATTGGGTACATCAATCAAATCCCTTTTCAGTGCAAACGATGTAAAACCCAAAAATTCCACACAAAATCGGAACCGCCGCTGTTCACTCGTGGCTGTCTCAAAGATCAATCTTCGACGGAAAAACGCTTGACAATTCACCATGTTCTTAGTGTTGCCAACTTGAGCATCTAGAGAACTCTTTCTCTGGCCAATAAAAATGCGCCAACAAAAAGGACTTGTAATTTAAAGACTGAATTACACCATTGTGTAATATCCCAACAACAGAATACGTGAGTAACACCTCTAACTTAAAATATTATACACAAAAGAAAGCACGCTTTCTTTCCCTGTTAAGAATTTCAGATATGCAACCCACCATGCCCCTTGAAGTACGAGTGGTTGCCTATCAAACAAACGAATTAATGGGTTAATTTACTGTATTGAAACTGAAATTATTAATGTAGATTTTTCAAATGCTACACCACCCCCTTCCAAAAATAAAAAAGAAAAAATCTTAACCAAAAAAACTTAAAACTCAAAAAGAGATTCTTTTCTTTTTAACGTTACATCTGCCAGTGACCACAGGTGTTACAACGGAAAGCTCAAATGACATGAATTGCTTGGATACTTTGGTAACTGCGTGTACCACACGTCCATAAGGAATCAAAATCAGTGAAAGTCATAATCGGTAAAAGTCATAATCGGTAAAAGTCATAATCGGTAAAATCATAATCGGGAAGGTCTTATCCAAGGGAAACTCAAAATCACGAGACTGGTCACACTATCGGAACTATAACAAACTGATCAGATGAACTCTACACAACAATACAAATCAAAATGATTCCATAATCAAAAGATCTATCTACAAAACACAAATCAAGACTCAAACTCCCAGTTTGAAGCCTGACGTAAGCCATCTTAGCCCACCGAAATTTCAGAATTTGAACCAAAGTGAGCCTTTAGGTCCTTAACGTGCCATTCACCAGCGTCAGTTCCATCAACATTGGTGAGGGCATACACTACACGCGAAACTTTCTTACGTACCGTACACAGTACATACTTAGGAGCCAACTTCCTAGAAAACCCAATCGCTGCGTCCGAGAGAACTTTATTTTTGCGCCAAACAAGGTCGCCTTCCTTAAACGAAACGTCTCTCTTCCGGAGATTGTAAACTCTACTATTGCGCTGATACGCAACATGAAGTCTTTTACGAACTTCCTTAAAAACATCTACAAGGCACTTCAACTCTGAAGCATAGCCTTGCCTATCACCTGGCGATATCTCAACATCGTCAGTGGAGACTACCTCTCCATAATAATTTCCTGAAATAGGAACATGCCTACCAAAATTCAAAAAGGACGGGGTGAACCCTGTCACCTCATGCTTTGCAGTGTTAATAGCCTGCCTAATCTTATGAATTTCTTTGTCCCAATTCTTGTGCTCTTTTATGTAGCACCTAATGGCAGTACCAACTGTCTTATTGTTGCGCTCAACAAAATTGCACTGCGGAGAATAACGTGCACTGAACCAAATCTTTTGTACCTGATACTCTTTTGCCAGTTTCTTAAACTCAGAGCCTGCAAACTGTTTTCCATTATCACACAAAATGAACTGAGGTACACCAAAGACAAGAAAAACTTCATTCTCCATAAACCTAACCACGTTTTGAGCAGTAGCCTTACGCATAGGACAAACTAATGTGTACTTCGTGAACCAGTCACCTACCACAAGTAAATGAGTGTTTCCCTTCGAAGATCGTGGGAATGGGCCCATAATATCAACAGACACTATCTGCCAAGGATAACTTGCAGATTTTTCGCCACCCATAAGTCCCATTCTAGCCGTGTTTGCTATCTTCTGAGAAGCACAAACTTGACACTTTCGAACATACTTCATGACGTCCTGGCGCATTTTTGGCCAGTAATAATGTTCTTGCAGACGAGCCAATGTCTTGAAGAACCCAAAATGTGCACAAACTGCAGGATCATGGCATGAACTCGTGATTTGCTGCCTTTGTCCCTTCGGAACAAGTAACTTCCACTCCGTAAGATTTGTCTGCACCGATACACGAGATGGAATGAGCTTATAGACTAAACCATTTACTACTTTCCATTGAGGATAACGTTTTGGAAAAGAGGAAATATTTTCACTCATGGATAGATACCAATCATCCAAATTTTCCAAAGAAATCTCTAACAAAAGAACTTCCGGTTCAGCCGGAGGAATGCGAGACTGTGCATCAGGAACTACATCACAAGAATCTTTAAAGTCAATCTTAATTTGAAACTGTCTAGCAAAGTCGCAACCAAAAATAAAAGATTGAGGCAAAGAAGGCACTACTAAAGCTTTCACAATTTGACAGACATTTCCTATACATATGGGCAAATCAACCAAACCTGTTACTGTTTGCTGACTCCCATTCGCAACAAACACACTTTGAGTATGAGACGGATTAATCTCTAAGTTCAATTGTCTCAATAACTCAAGGCCACCTGAACCAATAATAGAAGCATTTGCTCCCGAATCAAGCAGAGCCACTATGTCCCTACCATACAATTTTACGGAAACGTAAGGCCTGTTGTCAGTACCTTTCTTAACAAACAATGGTGCAGCTTGCTCATGCAAGTCTGTCTTACCCGAAAACTTATAAAAATTTCTAACATGTGAGAGCCAAGACTGCCACTCTCTCTTACTAAAATACGAAAACTTCCATTTGGCTAACTTACTGGGATCAGTGTGGCGGCCAGAACACACCTCCCTTACTGGTTTTTTGGAACACTTCTTGCAATTAGCTAACCTAACATTAGGCATACCACAACGAAAACAAAATATTTTCCTCTTAACCTTGCAAGACGAAAAAGTGTGGTTGGACTTACCACAATTCCAACAAACTTTTCTACTCCGAGCCTGTGCTGAAGTACTGGGATTACTGACGCTATTCCCCTTTCCTGAAGTACTTGCGACTACCTGCTCTACCTTAGTACTTACCAGATCAACATTAGGAGTTGTACTCCCTACATGACCAAGGTGATTATTACTCTCTACATTTTCTTTACTATGACACGAACAGCAACATTGACTAGTTGAATGTGACTCTTCAACTGATAAGTTAGAAACTTGCGGCACATAACTACGTCTCGATATTACGTAAGCAGCATCCTCTAATTTTTTACATAAACTAAACAATTTAGCAACCGTATCCGCCTCACATAAAGCTAACTGACCTAAATATTCCGGTAACAAATTATTCCGAATGTGCTTAACTTTCGTGACTTCGCTAGGAGCATGACTAAGTCGACTATACAAATTTTCCATTTGCGCAAAGAATATGGTCACCTTTTCATGCTTCTTTTGCTTTCGATTTTTAATTTGTTCCCAAATTTCATCTTCCGCGTTAGGTGGTAAAAAGTCTTTCTTTATCAAAGAAACTAAAGAGGCCCAACTATCTATACTAGTCTTGATGCTGCGATACCAAACAAAAGCATCTCCCACAAAAAGTTCTACAGCGGCATTAAATAGTTCTTGTTCATCAACCTTACGCGCCTGCGCTAACTCATTAACACGCTCAATGAAAGAATAAACACTCTTAGGATCCCCATTAAATTTTACTCCCCACTGAGAAATTGGAATCGTTTTGCTCGCGCACGTCACTACAGGAGTGGGCACGTGAACAACCTGACTGTGCACAGTTTGATTCAAGTCATCATTCGGAACCGTAGCTGTTACTCGTTCATGTAAATCGGCCTCTAATTCTATACACGTCGCATAGGATTCATTTCTAAAAGTGTTTGCAGCTTCCGCGTTATCACCTTCTACAATAATGCGTTGAACACGACCGGTAACATGAGCAATACAAGACTTTATTCTCTTAAACAAAGAATCAGAGGAAGTGCCTTCGAAATCAGCAATTAAACTTTTGATCGAATCTAATGTAGCATTTACAGCTAGCTGCTCAGCATTAAAATCAAGTTTATAAGTATCTAAATTGATAAGACGACCCGGCCTATCACGTTCTTTTTCCAACAATCTATTTAAAATTTTCCTCTTATCTTGTTGATTTCTATTGGAATAAACATTTCTGATGTTCAACTCATATTCCAACTCTTCAAGCAATAAATGATTAGATTTAAAAGTATCTTCCATGATCAAAAAAAATTTTAAAAATGCAAATTTCTAACTAAATTAAACGTTAATGTAAAGAGCAATAACAATCACAAATGCAGGTAGTAAACAAACGCACAAGTCCGCTGCTTAAAATAGCAAAATGTTCCAAAAACTCTAAGTCCCAACACTTACTTACTTCACCCTGTATAGTAAAATATACAATTGCTATTAAGTGCAGCAAACACAAAATTTAAAACTGCAGCAAGAATTATCATCAATAAATTCAATCACAAATTTAGGAAATATTCTTTTCCACCCTGTATATCGATTTAATAATTCCCCTCAAAATCTGAAATATTTTCTAACACTATGCAGTTTTAATTTCGTAACCAGTACTTTTTCGGAAAATGTAGTCTATTTTTTTAAAAGTGGCAACGTCGCAAATCAATCGCCGGAGTCTAAAGAAATGCCAGTGTTTTATTGTACATCTCACAAAAACTTTATAAATAGGAACTGTATTCCTGCATGAAATAAAATAGAAATGCTAATGTCTACACACGTCCCTGATATTTGATTAAAATTAAATTAATCACTACTAAATTACTCAAACAAAAACCAAAAATTTGTGTCCACACTCGGCTCTTATTAAAATATGAAACTTTATTGCTCTAAGTGTACTTTTGGTGTAGCAATCGGGCCCCACGTTGGGCGCCACTTTTGGTGTAACATATTTTGATACCTAAGTATTAAAACATGTTATTCCGTTGCGAACGACAGCCGATTTTTGGTGGAGAGCATAGGCCGTGGGTTAGGATTGTGTGTGGACACTCAAGAGGGCGCCACCGGCTGTATATTACGTAATAAGATTTAAATAATTTTGCCAGCTCGGAACAAAATTAAGTTATTAGCAACCATGCGATGGAATACTCAAAATATATCTGTGATATCTAAACTCTACTTTACTCTCAAATCTCAAAATTTAAGCAAATATCAGGAGTATCAGTGCAAATAATAAGAACATGTAGACATTAGACATTTATTACAACACACGTGAGACATACAACAATAAAAAGAATAAAAAACTTTACCTAATTGTGGTTTATGCGTATTAAAAATATTCTGTGCCGTTGATAAAAACTTGATTTGAATTCAAACTCAATTCTTTGACTGAGACTTTCTTGCAACTACGAGTTTGCCAATATACAACAACTATGAGTTATAACTTACAACCATGAATTAAAGATTTACCATGAATTAAAGATTTACCATGAATTAAATATTATATGCGTGACACAATAGTAGGTGAATTAACATCTCACGGTACCATGGGTGTTTTACAGCAAAACTCTTAAATATATTATCATTCTATACACGTGACTTAGAGCTTGATTTATAGTTGCAAGATTGTGTTATTACTTACTTCAACATATGAACTAAAACCACTGAATTAAACTATAATATTTTCTTTAGAATATTTAACTAAAATGAACAAAAAACCTGGTTAAGGCCTTGGCATTTCCTGTGACGACTGCAGTGTGACTTGTCACCATTTCTCTCGACGTTGGCTGCAACTGCAGTTCCGTGTTGCATCAAGTTGCTACCTGAATCTCCGGGAGACTGCTACGAACGACTCTGCCAGTCCTAAACTTCTCAAAGTGTCAGCGTAACCCAAAACCAAATATCTGAGTAATAGACTTCCTCCTATTACTCCTCCAACTACTGGGCCCCCTTACACAACCAAAATTACAGCACCAAGCCTGTGCTCATCCCAATTGTAAGCCTCTCCAAACATAACTTATTCTCAAAGGGCCAGTCCCTCCAAACATACACTTGTACAAAAGATATGCTTATACCAAACACGGGCTTATACCAAACACTCTGTAATAATTACAATAAATAAGAACTAAATAAAACATCAACTAAGTAAAATAAAAAGCCTACCTCCTATAGAGAGTATTGTATAACCTTCACGAAACACGTGGCGATCAGATTTATGGCAACCGACAAAACTCCTTCCTGGGAATTCACAAAATCTTCACAGCAAGGCGGTGAGGACCATTGGGTACATCAATCAAATCCCTTTTCAGTGCAAACGATGTAAAACCCAAAAATTCCACACAAAATCGGAACCGCCGCTGTTCACTCGTGGCTGTCTCAAAGATCAATCTTCGACGGAAAAACGCTTGACAATTCACCATGTTCTTAGTGTTGCCAACTTGAGCATCTAGAGAACTCTTTCTCTGGCCAATAAAAATGCGCCAACAAAAAGGACTTGTAATTTAAAGACTGAATTACACCATTGTGTAATATCCCAACAACAGAATACGTGAGTAACACCTCTAACTTAAAATATTATACACAAAAGAAAGCACGCTTTCTTTCCCTGTTAAGAATTTCAGATATGCAACCCACCATGCCCCTTGAAGTACGAGTGGTTGCCTATCAAACAAACGAATTAATGGGTTAATTTACTGTATTGAAACTGAAATTATTAATGTAGATTTTTCAAATGCTACATTATTACAATTGATCATAATGGAACTGAAATCAATATAACATCCGTCACTACAGTAAAGTATCTAGAAATCACCATATAACCAAAAACGTAAGAAAGCGTAGAAAAATCATAACATTCGTATAGTATGTAGCTGAAGTTTCGAACGTTCACTTGAACGAATTTCAAATGAAAAGGAAAAATTAATATCAATTGCAAATCGACTTAAGAGTAATTTTTGTTCGGTTATATTGGTTGACACCAATACTCACAATGTTCCCTCAAAGCATCCCTCACGCCGAATTTATAGCACACCCTTAACCAACCCCTGACTTAAAAAAAATCACCATAAATGCAAACTTGCTTAAAAGTAAAATGTACTTAGCTATAATTATTATGTAAAAAATTGCTATAAACATATTCTCGAAATTTCTTTTGCGTATAAGGCTGGGATGCACCCCTCGCTTCAACCCTTAATTTTGTTAAAATCCTTAATAAGTTAATCTGGCTTAGGCGTAAAAGTTTTTTCGTTTTTCTAGTAACAACTAGTACCCCAAACATTCCCTCAAAGCCTCATGTACGTGTAAGTGGCGGATCACCCCTTTAGCAACCCTTTTATATAAAAAATCACCATTAAATGTAATCTGGCTAAAGTACATAATTTTGTCAGCCACGTTTGCTACAAATACTTCTCCAAACATATCCTGCAAATTTCATTTACGTATAAGATCCGCATGCACCCCCGCTTCAACCCTTAACTTTAAAATATTCGTCAAAAAGTCAAACTTTCTTAGGCGTAAAAGTTTTTTCGTTATTCTAGTAAAAAATAATACCCCAAACATTCCCTCAAAGCTTCATTTACGTGGAACTGGCGGATCATCCCTTTAGCCACCCTTATATATAAAAAATCACCATTAAATGCAATCTGGCTAAAGTACATAATTATGTCAGTCACGTTTGCTACAAATACTTCTCCAAACATATCATGCAAATTTCATTTACGTATAAGATCCGCATGCACCCCCGCTTCAACCCTTGACTTTAAAATATTCGTCAAAAAGTGAAACTTTCTTAGGCGTAAAAGTTTTTCCGCTATTCTAGTACCAACAATACCCCAAACATTCCCTCAAAGCCTCATTTACGTGGAAGTGGCGGATCATCCCTTTAGCCACCCTTATATATAAAAAATCACCATTAAATGCAATCTGGCTAAAGTACATAATATCGTCAGCCACGTTTACTACAAATACTTCTCCAAACGTATCCTGCAAATTTCATTTACGTATAAGATCGTCATGCACCCCCGCTTCAAACCTTGATTTTAAAATATTCGTCAAAAAGTGAAACTTTCTTAGACGTAAAAGTTTTTCCGTTATTCTAATACCAACAATACCCCAAACATTCCCTCAAAGCCTCATTTACGTGGAAGTGGCGGATCATCCCTTTAGCCATCCTTAGTTCCGTTAGTACTGGAGATGGTCCCAAAGTAGCCTTAATAAACTTGTCACTTTTTCTAAACTGAAGAGTGGCTCTGGGAATGTTAAACACTTTGGACGCCTTTCTGATAGACATACTTTTATTGTCTATAGATGTTAACGCCTTTTGAAGTTCACTCTCCGAATATTTTTTTTCATAATTATGGCCTCTTGGTGGTTTGGGCATTTTTAGGGATTTTCTATTATTATCTTCTTCTATTTCTTCGGCAATGGAATAAAATCTAAAAAAATATTTATTTACTAAGATAAACAAGCTTCAGAGTACTTAAGTATACTAGTCGCAATGCTTATGTGAAATTCAATGAAAAGCCAAAAATTGATTATAGAATTATTTATTTATTTATTTGTCAATTTAATAATATGTTTATTTGTTAAATGATTAATTCATTTCATATTTATTTTATTTATTATTTGGAATATATTACAATTCCAATTTCGCCTGACAGTGATTGGCACCCCTCAAAATCAGTGATTGGCCCCCGGCCAACCATTATCTAGGATGGTCTAAATAAATTCCTTAAGCAATAATATGCATTTTAGAACACTTCTTATCAATTTTAATATATAATAGTAGTACTCTTATGATATACCCATTTAACATAGTAATTGGCACCCCCGGCCAATCACTATCTATTACCTGATTTCAGCAGACAATTATTGGCCTACCATATAATTAATACATGCTTTAGATTATAACTTCTAAAACACGTTTAAAATACTATTTAATATAATCTATGACCAGTAAAAGTAATATAACAATACAACATTATTGCAGTATTAACAAAAAACTTACCAAAGTTGAGGCGTTTCTTAACTTTTTCGTAAGAAAATTACGAATTTAAGCGAAACACATGCACCTGTCACTAAACAAAAAGTTTTTCCGTTGTTCTAGTACCAACAATACCCCAAACATTCCCTCAAAGCCTCATTTACGTGGAAGTGGCGGATCATCCCTTTAGCCACCCTTATATATAAAAAATCACCATTAAATGCAATCTGGCTAAAGTACATAATTTTGTCAGCCACGTTTACTACAAATACTTCTCCAAACATATTCTGCAAATTTCATTGACGTATAAGATCCTCATGCACCCCCGCTTCAACCCATGATTTTAAAATATTCGTCAAAAAGTGGAACTTTCTTAGGCGTAAAAGTTTTTCCGTTATTCTAGTACCAACAATACGCCAAACATTCCCTCAAAGCCTCATTTGCGTGGAAGTGGCGGATCACCCCTTTAGCAACCCTTATATTTAAAAAAATCTGGATTAAATGTAATCTGGACAAGGATATAATTTTGTCAGCCACGTTTATTACAAATACTTCTACAAACATATCTTGCAAGTTTTATTTACGTTGTAAGTTCCGCATTGACCCCCACTTCAACCCTTGACTTTAAAATATTCGTCAAAAAGTGAAACTTTCTTAGGCGTAAAAGTTTTTCCGTTATTCTAGTACCAACAATACCCCAAACATTCCCTCAAAGCCTCATTTACGTGGAAGTGGCGGATCATCCCTTTAGCCACGCTTATATATAAAAAAAAATCTGGATTAAATGTAATCTGGCTAAAGTATATGATTTTGTCAGCCACGTTTATTACAAATACTTCTACAAACATATCTTGCAAGTTTTATTTACGTTGTAAGTTCCGCATTCACCCCCACTTCAACCCTTGACTTTAAAATATTCGTCAAAAAGTGAAACTTTCTTAGGCGTAAAAGTTTTTCCGTTATTCTAATACCAACAATACCCCAAACATTCCCTCAAAGCCTCATTTACGTGGAAGTGGCGGATCATCCCTTTAGCCACCCTTATATACAAAAAATCACCATTAAATGCAATCTGGCTAAAGTACATAATTTTGTCAGCCACGTTTACTACAAATACTTCTCCAAACATATCCTACAAATTTCATTTACGTATAAGATCGTCATGCACCCCCGCTTCAACCCTTGATTTTAAAATATTCGTCAAAAAGTGAAACTTTCTTAGGCGTAAAAGTTTTTCCGTTATTCTAATACCAACAATACCCCAAACATTCCCTCAAAGCCTCATTTACGTGGAAGTGGCGGATCATCCCTTTAGCCACCCTTATATACAAAAAATCACCATTAAATGCAATCTGGCTAAAGTACATAATTTTGTCAGCCACGTTTACTACAAATACTTCTCCAAACATATCCTGCAAATTTCATTTACGTATAAGATCCGCATGCACCCCCGCTTCAACCCTTGACTTTAAAATATTCGTCAAAAAGTCAAACTTTCTTAGGCGTAAAAGTTTTTCCGCTATTCTGGTACCAACAATACCCCAAACATTCCCTCAAAGCCTCATTTACGTGGAAGTGGCGGATCATCCCTTTAGCCACCCTTATATATAAAAAATCACCATTAAATGCAATCTGGCTAAAGTACATAATTTTGTCAGCCACGTTTACTACAAATACTTCTCCAAACATATCCTACAAATTTCATTTACGTATAAGATCGTCATGCACCCCCGCTTCAACCCTTGATTTTAAAATATTCGTCAAAAAGTGAAACTTTCTTAGGCGTAAAAGTTTTTCCGTTATTCTAGTACCAACAATACCCCAAACATTCCCTCAAATCCTCATTTACGTGGAAGTGGCGGATCATCCCTTTAGCCACCCTTATATATAAAAAATCACCATTAAATGCAATCTGGCTAAAGTACATAATTTTGTCAACCACGTTTACTACAAATACTTCTCCAAACATATCCTGCAAATTTCATTTACGTATAAGATCCTCATGCACCCCCGCCTCAACCCTTGATTTTAAAATATTCGTCAAAAAGTGAAACTTTCTTAGGCGTAAAAGTTTTTCCGTTATTCTAGTACCAACAATACCCCAAACATTCCCTCAAAGCCTCATTTACGTGGAAGTGGCGGATCATCCCTTTAGCCACCACTATATATAAAAAATCACCATTAAATGCAATCTGGCTAAAGTACATAATTTTGTCAGCCACGTTTACTACAAATACTTCTCCAAACATATCCTGCAAATTTCATTTACGTATAAGATCCGCATGCACCCTCGCTTCAACCCTTGACTTTAAAATATTCGTCAAAAAGTCAAACTTTCTTAGGCGTAAAAGTTTTTCCGCTATTCTGGTACCAACAATACCCCAAACATTCCCTCAAAGCCTCATTTACGTGAAAGTGGCGGATCATCCCTTTAGCCACCCTTATATATAAAAAATCACCATTAAATGCAATCTGGCTAAAGTACATAATTTTGTCAGCCACGTTTACTACAAATACTTCTCCAAACATATCCTGCAAATTTCATTTACGTATAAGATCCTCATGCACCCCCGCTTCAACCCTAGATTTTAAAATATTCGTCAAAAAGTGAAACTTTCTTAGGCGTAAAAGTTTTTCCGTTATTCTAGTACCAACAATACCCCAAACATTCCCTCAAAGCCTCATTTACGTGGAAGTGGCGGATCATCCCTTTAGCCACCCTTATATATAAAAAATCACCATTAAATGCAATCTGGCTAAAGTACATAATTTTGTAAGCCACGTTTACTACAAATACTGCTCCAAACATATCCTGCAAATTTCATTTACGTATAAGATGCGCATGCACCCCCGCTTCAACCCTTAACTTTAAGATATTCGTCAAAAAGTCAAACTTTCTTAGGCGTAAAAGTATTTCCGCTATTCTGGTACCAACAATACCCCAAACATTCCCTCAAAGCCTCATTTACGTGGAAGTGGCGGATCATCCCTTTAGCCACCCTTATATATAAAAAATCACCATTAAATGCAATCTGGCTAAAGTACATAATTTTGTCAGCCACGTTTACTACAAATACTTCTCCAAACATATCCTGCAAATTTTATTTACGT
This sequence comes from Stenurella melanura, assembly GCA_963583905.1. Taxonomy (NCBI): domain Eukaryota; kingdom Metazoa; phylum Arthropoda; class Insecta; order Coleoptera; family Cerambycidae; genus Stenurella; species Stenurella melanura. The sequence continues at coordinate 78,647,058 of OY757309.1, read as the reverse complement.
ATAAGATCCTCATGCATCCCCGCTTCAACCCTTGATTTTAAAATATTCGTCAAAAAGTGAAACTTTCTTAGGCGTAAAAGTTTTTCCGTTATTCTAGTACCAACAATACGCCAAACATTCCCTCAAAGCCTCATTTACGTGGAAGTGGCGGATCACCCCTTTAGCAACCCTTATATATAAAATAATCCGTATTAAATGTAATCTGGTTAAAGTATATAATTTTGTCAGCCACGTTTATTACAAGTACTTCTACAAACATATCTTGCAAGTTTTATTTACGTTGTAAGTTCCACATTCACCCCCACTTCAACCCTTGACTTTAAAATATTCGTCAAAAAGTGAAACTTTCTTAGGCGTAAAAGTTTTTCCGTTATTCTAGTACCAACAATACCCCAAACATTCCCTCAAAGCCTCATTTACGTGGAAGTGGCGGATCATCCCTTTAGCCACCCTTATATATAAAAATCACCATTAAATGCAATCTGGCTAAAGTACATAATTATGTCAGCCACGTTTGCTACAAATACTTCTCCAAACATATCCTGCAAATTTCATTTACGTATAAGATCCTCACGCACCGCCGCTTCAACCCTTGATTTTAAAATATTCGTCAAAAAGTGAAACTTTCTTAGGCGTAAAAGTTTTTCCGTTATTCTAGTACCAACAATAGCCCAAACATTCCCTCAAAGCCTCATTTACGTGGAAGTGGCGGATCATCCCTTTAGCCACCCTTATATATAAAAAATCACCATTAAATGCAATCTGGCTAAAGTACATAATTATGTCAGCCACGTTTGCTACAAATACTTCTCCAAACATATCCTGCAAATTTTATTTACGTATAAGATCCTCACGCACCGCCGCTTCAACCCTTGATTTTAAAATATTCGTCAAAAAGTGAAACTTTCTTAGGCGTAAAAGTTTTTTCGTTATTCTAGTACCAACAATACCCCAAACATTCCCCTCAAAGCCTCATTTACGTGGAAGTGGCGGATCATCCCTTTAGCCACCCTTATATATAAAAAATCTGCATTAAAAGTAATCTAGCTAAAGTACTTAATTTTGTCAGTCATGGTTGCTACAAATACTTCTCCAAACATATTCTGCAAATTTCATTTACTTATAAGATCCGCATGCACCCCCGCTTCAACCCTTGACTTTAAAATATTCGTCAATAAGTCAAACTCTTAGGCGTAAAAGTTTTTTCGTTATTCTACTCACAAATAATATCCCAAACATTCGCTCAAAGCCTCATTTACGTGGAAGTGGTAGATCATCCCTTTAGCAACCCTTATGTATGAAAAATGAGCATTAAAATGAATCTGGCTAAAGCATATAATTTTGTCAGCCACGTTTACTACAAATACTTCTCCAAACATATCCTGCAAATTTCATTTACGTATAAGATCCGGGATACACCCCGCTTTAAGCCTCGGCTTTAAAATATTCGTTGCATGTTTTCAGAAATTTTCTAGTAAAATACGGTATTTGTCCAATTTTTATTTATTTATTCATTATTTTCACAAATACTACACGCTGTAGAAATTTGGAATACTATTTTAAGAATATCCTGTATAGTTCCTGTAATATTATATTTGATTGATAGGTCGTTGTTACTTAGTTACATCTACGTATAACATATCCGCATTAAAAATAATTTTTAAAATGTTAACTGTCGAGCAAAGAATTCTTTAGGTACAGTGTTATGGAGACGGTAAAAGTTCAGAGCGTTAGGTTTTCAAAAACTCAGTGAGAGAAAAAAATTAAAATACTGGTTCAGTGCCTGACGTAAAGAAAAAAATATGACGCCGGCACATTATTAGTGTTGGCATCTGTTGCCGAAAATCCCAAACTTTCGTGGAGAAACATTAGTTGTTTAAAAAAAGTTGCATTCAAAAAATTTTGAAAATAAAGTGTTTCCCTACCTTAGCAGTAGGTAAATAAAAAGGACTAGTTTGCTGTTTATGGGTAGGAAATGAAATTTTAAGTGGCAACAAGAATTTTTATAAATTTATTATGTTCTCCGACGAGTCAACTTTTTCCAACAAATGGGACCTGTAGCTTCACAAGTAAGGTGTTGGAGTGAGTCCAACCCCGAGTTTAGAATTTCTACCGGAAGGCAATATTAAAAAAAAGTAAATGTCTGGTGCGTTATTTCGTATCGTGGCATAATAGGGCCATACTTTTTTGAAAATATGTGCAATAGTAACTCTTATTTACACATGCTTAATACATTCTTTTCGGATCAGTTAGAAGCCTTGCCGTTGTAATATTGTACTAGAATATATTTTCAGCAGGATGGATGTCCCGCACATCATGCCTGCGTCGTACGTAATTGGCATAATAGCAAATTTGGGCAAAGGTGGATTGGACGAGGCGGTCCAGTTTTGTGGCCCCCAAATAGTCCACATTTGATCATTGCGGATACATTTCGCTGGGGGTGTCTAAAACAAATTATCTACCGACAACCCATAGACAACAACGGTGAAATTTTAAAGCAGCGCATATCGGCAGCTGTGCAATAAATTTCCATTGAGGAAGTTGGAGGTAATTTGCACAACATTCTAAAACGATTAGAAACATGTGTACAATTTGGTGGAGAAATTTTTGAATTGTGATATTTAATAAAGTCGGAACTTTCAAATATGTATGCACTTCTATAAATTCATAATTGTTTGAAAGTCTGACTTTTTGACGAATATTTTAAAGTCAAGGGTTGAAGTGGGGGTGAATGCGGAACTTATAACGTAAAAAAAACTTGCAAGATATGTCTGGAGAAGTATTTGCAGTAAACGTGGCTGACAAAATTATATACTTTAGCCAGATTACATTCAATGCGGATTTACTTTTTGCTAAAGGGATGATCCGCCACTTCCACGTAAATGATGCTTTGAAGGAATGTTTAGGGTAATATTTGTTACTAGAATAACGAAAAAACTTTTACGCCTAAGAAAGTTTGACTTTTTGACAAATATTTTAAAGTCAGGGGTTGAAGCGGGGGTGCATGCGGATCTTATACGTAAATGAAATTTGCAGGATATGTTTGGAGAAGTATTTGTAGTAAACGTGGCTGACAAAATTATGTACTTTAGCCAGATTGCATTTAATGGTGATTTTTTATATATAAGGGTGGCTAAAGGGATGATCCGCCAATTCCACGTAAATGAGGCTTTGAGGGAATGTTTGGGGTATTGTTGGTACTAGAATACCGGAAAAACTTTTACGCCTAAGAAAGTTTCACTTTTTGACGAATATTTTAAAATCAAGGGTTGAAGCGGGGGTGCATGAGGATCTTATACGTAAATGAAATTTGCAGGGTATGTTTGGAGAAGTATTTGTAGTAAACGTGGCTGACAAAATTATGTACTTTAGCCAGATTGCATTTAATGGTGATTTTTTATATGTAAGGGTGGCTAAAGGGATGATCCGCCACTTCCACGTAAATGAGGCTTTGAGGGAATGTTTGGGTTATTGTTGGTACCAGAATAGCGGAAGAACTTTTACGCCTAAGAAAGTTTGACTTTTTGACGAATATTTTAAAGTCAAGGGTTGAAGCGGGGGTGCATGCGGATCTTATAGGTAAATGAAATTTGCAGGATATGTTTGGAGAAGTATTTGTAGTAAACGTGGCTGACAAAATTATGTACTTTAACCAGATTGCATTTAATGGTGATTTTTTATATATGAGGGTGGCTAAAGGGATGATCCGCCACTTCCACGTAAATGAGGCTTTGAGGGAATGTTTGGGGTATTGTTGGTACTAGAATAACGGAAAAACTTTTACGCCTAAGAAAGTTTCACTTTTTGACGAATATTTTAAAGTCAAGGGTTGAAGTGGGGGTGAATGCGGAACTTACAACGTAAATAAAACTTGCAAGATATGTTTGTAGAAGTATTTGTAATAAACGTGGCTGACAAAATTATATACTTTAGCCAGATTACATTTAATCCGGATTTTTTTATATATCAGGGTTGCTAAAGGGGTGATCCGCCACTTCCACGTAAATGAGGCTTTGGGGGAATGTTTGGCGTATTGTTGGTACTAGAATAACGGAAAAACTTTTACGCCTAAGAAAGTTTCACTTTTTGACGAATATTTTAAAATCAAGGGTTGAAGCGGGGGTGCATGAGGATCTTATACGTAAATGAAATTTGCAGAATATGTTTGGAGAAGTATTTGTAGTAAACTTGGCTGACAATATTATGTACTTTAGCCAGATTGCATTTAATGGTGATTTTTTATATATAAGGGTGGCTAAAGGGATGATCCGCCACTTCCACGTAAATGAGGCTTTGAGGGAATGTTTGGGGTATTGTTGGTACCAGAATAGCGGAAAAACTTTTACGCCTAAGAAAGTTTGACTTTTTGACGAATATTTTAAAGTCAAGGGTTGAAGCGGGGGTGCATGCGGATCTTATACGTAAATGAAATTTGCAGGATATGTTTGGAGAAGTATTTGTAGTAAACGTGGCTGACAAAATTATGTACTTTAGCCAGATTGCATTTAATGGTGATTTTTTATATATAAGGGTGGCTAAAGGGATGATCCGCCACTTCCACGTAAATGAGGCTTTGAGGGAATGTTTGGGGTATTGTTGGTATTAGAATAACGGAAAAACTTTTACGCCTAAGAAAGTTTCACTTTTTGACGAATATTTTAAAATCAAGGGTTGAAGCGGGGGTGCATGACGATCTTATACGTAAATGAAATTTGTAGGATATGTTTGGAGAAGTATTTGTAGTAAACGTGGCTGACAAAATTATGTACTTTAGCCAGATTGCATTTAATGGTGATTTTTTATATATAAGGGTGGCTAAAGGGATGATCCGCCACTTCCACGTAAATGAGGCTTTGAGGGAATGTTTGGGGTATTGTTGGTACTAGAATAACGGAAAAACTTTTACGCCTAAGAAAGTTTCACTTTTTGACGAATATTTTAAAGTCAAGGGTTGAAGCGGGGGTGCATGCGGATCTTATACGTAAATGAAATTTGCATGATATGTTTGGAGAAGTATTTGTAGCAAACGTGGCTGACATAATTATGTACTTTAGCCAGATTGCATTTAATGGTGATTTTTTATATATAAGGGTGGCTAAAGGGATGATCGGCCACTTCCACGTAAATGAAGCTTTGAGGGAATGTTTGGGGTACTAGTTGTTACTAGAAAAACGAAAAAACTTTTACGCCTAAGCCAGATTAACTTATTAAGGATTTTAACAAAATTAAGGGTGTAACGAGGTAAATTTTCCGTTGCCAAAAATGCAGTTTACATTACTAATATACCTCGTTATTTGCTCCGCTTACATTCGAATCATAGGTATTGTAAATTATTATTATAGATTTCTCCTAATTTAGCTAGCTGAAACCGAGAAACAGATTTCTACTTTAAATAGGTAATTTGATAAACCTGGCAGTGAGAGGGCTGTCTATAATATTAATATTAATTACAAGATTTGATACGGAGGGCGTTGATAAGTCAGCTGCGTAAATCAGTTTCATTAGAGCACATTTGAAATCACTTCTGTCCGATCCGTCAAACAGCCCAGTCGGGTATTATTCCGTATATCCAGCACATGTAAGTACACCGTTTTATCACCGCCGCTGGTTTCTTGTCGACCTTTTTATATTAACACCGATAAGAATAATTCACTAAAATGTGTGTTTTAAAGCAATAATTTGAAACCGATTCCGTTTAAATGTATCAGAGTATAATTATTATTTCCCGACTTAGCCGAAATTAAATAAATTTATTAAATTATTACAATATAGTAAGCGAGTCCAAGTTAGGACATGTCAACTTCTCCGATTTTATCCAAATAGCCATGTTCGCAAGAATTTCCAAATGGGAAAAAGAACATGGATGATATTTCGAGAGAAAATGTGTACCGTTTACCGTTTATATTATTTTGATCCAGACCATTTGTGATGGTACTGCGATAAAATAATATGTTGTTCTACCAAATGGGTAGAAGTTTTAATTACCGTAATTTTATTTTAGCTAGGTCGTAGCAAAATAAAATCTGTATTTGCAAAAATTATTTTTGTGAAATTTTTTTTGTAGTGTTAGTGTTAATTTACCGTTCATTTTGTTTCCAATATTTCGTATTAATACGAAATGGAACAAAATTCCTTACTTTGAAATAATTTATAGAAATTTATTATAGTCCGGGAACTGAGAATAAAATCTAGGCTACTGTCAATAAATTAACTAACATTATATTCTGATACATATAAATTCTCCGCATCAAATCCGACAAGATACCACGTGGCCGAACCGAAATGCATTTAATGAAGGCACCCAGCTGTAGGGTTTGAGGCGCTTGGCAAACACCGCATCAAGTGTTGATGTAATTTCAACATTTCCGAACCGAACCGAAATACCACCGTTCTGATTATTGCTGTCTGTCCGTCTAGGCAGAATAATCTCCGCCGTAAGCTGATACCAAATCCGATAACCGTTTTATTTTCCGAACCGAGTGTAACCAAGGTTACACACCGCTCCGAATCCGATAACCGTTTTACTTTCCGATCCGAGTGTGACTTAAGTTACACACCGCACCGAATCCGAAAACCGTTTTATTTATTTGGTATCAGTTTTATTTCATTTTGCCAAGTTCTTCACACTTACACTCTGACCGTCCATGTAGGCATGATTATTGCTGTAGATAACCGCTTGCTTTTGCCTGGTATTTGCACGCTGTCCGTTTTTTTAAATTACTTACTTGTGTAGTTTTTTCCGTTTACTGTTTTTTTTATACCGATTTGCTACTGTTGTTTTTCATCGCTTTCACCGTTTGCTTGCTTACCACCGCTTGCTTCCGCATTAATGAGTAGCTAACTAGCTTCTCACCGCCTGGTTACCCGTACGTCACAAAATGGCGCCCTACCTAATTCAAATTAAATTAAAATGACATATCTTAAGTTTTTGTTATTGTATTTATCAGAAACTCCGTATTTTGGTACCTAACCGTTTTTTATTGTTTTGTAAAAATTTCATTGTGTGTTAATAAACTTTGTTATTTACCGACATCTGCCTTTTACTGTTGAATGTGAGTGAAAGTCTAATCTGCCGTCCAGACCCCTGGACATACCGTGTCTCCACTGTAGCTATCCCAGCCCTACTGCAACAGGCTGCGTTTAGGAGGCTAATGTGGGACCTTTGCCCCACGTAAAAATTGCAAAGGTGGCGCTCGAGATTACCGAATTTAACCGAAATATAGCTCAGCGCCAAAGTGACGCTTCCACTTGCCTATGCGCTAGGCAACTGGAAGAAAGCACGTCACAAAATGGCGCCCGAGCAGGGACCTAATTAAATGAAAGTAGACCTGATTTACCGAAGTAAACTTAATTAAATTAAATTATACCTGAAAAATAAAGATGAGATTTTCTTCACATTCGGCAGGCACCGAGTACAACCTGAAAAGTACCAATAGACTCACAGAGTCATGTGGGGTGTCATTTTTGACTAAATCGAGCACGGGGAACCGATTCCGACTACTGCCGATCCGATCCGACCGCACCCGACGGCGTTATTAATCATTTAATAACCCCTTAAGAATTTTTTTCACCGAATGGCCGTTTCCGTGGTGTAGCCTTCTGAAGAGGCTGCCTTTTTAACCGAAAATCCGAATTCCGACCGAACACTTCCGAAGTCTCCCGAAGTTACCCGATTGCACAAAATACCGAGTAGGGAGTCGTTTTCAGGGTAATCGAACCCAGGGAAGCGTTTGGCAACACTGGAAAACCGATCCGACCATCCGTTCCGGAAAAAACCGTGCTACAACCAAGTTATGGTTCCGAATTGAGTAAGACCCATACTAGGTGATAAATAGCACCCCGATACACCGTCTGCACCGATTTTTACGGACCGCCCGGATTTTGCCCGGAATATTTACCGACTCCGGTGTCCGGAGTTACTAGGCAAGTGACCCCTCGTTTAATAGTAACTCAAGGACCCTGAATCGATTGCCGTAGGTTTCACTATGATCCGACCATCCGTTCCGAAAAAAATTGTACCCTGGTGAAGGGGTAAGTTCAAATCCGTTAATTCCGATGGGAATCCGTAGTCCGCATCACTGGACGCCATCCAGACCGAGTTTACCGATTACCGATCACTGAGATACCGCTCAGTGCCGTTCAACACCATTCCTAACCAGCTATGACAGTACATCTTAAGAATGGACTACTCTGAGATACCGCTCAGACCATTCACTGCCCTCTGTCACCGTACCGAGCCGTTTCCGATTATTACCGAGCCGATCCGAGTACTTCCGAGTACATTATTAACCGTTTCCTGACCGCCTGCCGATTTTAATCAGTTCCTGTGCTGCCAGCGTAGTGAGAGGCTGCTCTGGTGAGCTACCGAATTCCGTCCGAATACTTCCGAAGTCGTACAAAGAGACCCGACGTCACAAATAGGCGTGTGGGGTATCGTTTTCAGGGTAACCAAACCTGAGGAAACGAGTAGTATTACTGCGAACGCGATCCAACCGGCTGTTCCGAGAGATGTTAATACTTTGGCATTTTCTTGATTAAAAATAAACTTGGAAATTTTTCGGCGAGACCGCGTCGAATAATTTTAGATAGTTTGAAATTAAGGGACTTTGTCATTTTTTTTTTTTTTTGAGGAATGGAATTACGATGTAACTAAGTTAGGAGTCCGTTCCCAGAATATTTGGTTGATAGCATCAATAAGGACCGTTCACATTTCAGTTTTACTGACCGACGACTCCGGAATATGAAGTTACTAGGAGTGTGACCACTCGTTTAATAGTAACTTGGAGACGCAGAAGCGATTGCCGTGTGTTGGAGTCTGATCCGAACATCCATACAACGAGCACGTGTACCGTAGCAACCTGATAGGTTGCATTTACCGATTTTACCGTTTGCAACATTTTTATTGTGGTGTTGTTGATTGAATCTTTACCGAATACCGCAGGCGCGACAGGAGTCCCACTGTGCGCAAACGCAGCTGTTCCTAGCTGCTCCGTATATACAAAACCGATCCGAACCTGAGGAAACGACTCGAGCTTGAGACCGCAAGCTGTAAAGAACTCTCCGAATACTAACAGTACCGATCAATAACAATCATTGCAGTATACCGTTATATTTCTAACCGTTATTGAATACTGACTAATAGATATCAATTCTATTAGTATCAATACATTTCACAGTTGATTCGAAATAAGAATATTTGGATTTTAGCTACTATCATTGAGAAGCTAAAGAATTTATCTGATACGAATTCATTTTTTTCTTTTTCTTTCTCATCGTTTACCGTTTTTATTTAATTTCTTTTCATGCAAAAAGAAACCCGTTCCGAACTTGTGTGTTCTTTGGATTCCTATCCAATACACACGTACATTAGAAACCGTTGTATTTATTTAATTTATATTTATATATTTATATTAATATTTTAAGTTATATTAATACCGTTACATTTATCAACTGTCAACGTTTACTTTTGCAAATATTTTGCTTACCGTCTGGCAGCATCTTTTCAACCGATCTGCCGTATACCGTTACACTTCCGACCGCTACCGTATACCGTTACATTACTAGCAGTCACCGAATACATCACCGTTTTACCGAACAACATTTTTTTACCGTCCGTCAGCACCTTTTCAACTGATATACCGTACATCTTAACCAATTTTAAGGTTAACACCGACAATGCTGGACAACGAACAGGAAGATCTGAAACAAGTGGACAACATTCATGATCAGCAACAACAAGAAGTTGCTGGAGCTAGCGATATCCGTCTAAGTTGGATATACCCTCTACCAACGAAGCCGCAGCCACGATCAGTCCGTTACCGCCACTGCTACGTCGTGATCGTCCACTGATACATCAGTGTCATCCGTCACCATGTCCCTAGGAACAACCGTCTACATATGCATGTAGAAATAATTACCGTTTTCCGCCCTGATTGACACCGACTCCGTCCGTTCCTACCTGGGAAACCAAGTATGAGGTTTCTGATCCGTACAATGGATACCCTCAGTTAGTACATCCGCTCCGTCTGCTCAACTAGCTGATGGGAACCTTGTAACCGTCAACCAGGTCTAGATTTTGCGATAAATCTGATCACCGTCCGATCTCAGCACCGTCTCCTACTAGTCCATTGGGAATAATTACCGTAGCTGAGCTAACCGAATTTCTGACAACCGAATTACCCCGTTTTAAGGCTGTCACCGAAAACTACCGACCGCAACCACCAGACTTCCCGGGATACCGCCCAGGGAAGCCGCCGTTCTACCGATCCACCGTACTCGCAACGACGTACTGCTCCGCCAACAACTGGCAGGAATCCACCGAACAATCATCCAGTAGCGAGCCCCGTTGTGCAATACCGCCGAAGCCCGAGACTACGTTTGTCCCGACCGTCCGTCTAAGTCAGCACGACTGACATTCACCACACCGACCGATCCTCCGTCTAGCGATGCCCTGCTACAAGGCATGTCGCTATGCTACCGACCGTTAACACTTTTCTATTTTTCTTTTCTCTATTTTTCTCTTTCATTATCCGTATTCTTCTCCACCGTTCCGGCAGACAATTAAAGTCTGCCCACCGACCGTCCGTTCAGTCTGCCCGCACCGTTACCCACCGTTTCGACAGACAGGGAAAGTCTGTCCACCGACCGTCCGTTCAGTCTGCCCGCACCGTTACCCACCGTTTCGACAGACAGGGAAAGTCTGTCCACCGACCGTCCGTACCGTCCGTCCTCACCGACACGACCGACCCAGGGATCACTCCGCCACCCGAGGTGCCCATTCATCTGCCCGTCAACGAGTACACACTACTTCCAGAACGAAGCAGTATAACCTGATAGGTTGACGATGGAGCGAACCCCAGTACCGGCATACGCTGGAAGAGTAAGATTTTTATTAGGGTCTTTAACAAATTATGTTTCAGATGTTCGGATGGAGGCCGTTCTCTTTTGTTTTTTGCTATTGATGATATTCCGGTGACAGAGTCGCCCCGGAAGCTATCCATGTAATTCATTTCTTTTGTTTGGGAAGAAGAACCGCCGTCACTTACCGTTTTCTTATTTTTTTTATATATTTTTTTTTATATTGTTTGTACGATATAGGGATCCGTACCGCTAAGAGTAGGAATAGGAAAAAATAATAACTGCGTTTATTATTTTTTTTATTCGAAGTAAGAGGGGGTGTAACGAGGTAAATTTTCCGTTGCCAAAAATGCAGTTTACATTACTAATATACCTCGTTATTTGCTCCGCTTACATTCGAATCATAGGTATTGTAAATTATTATTATAGATTTCTCCTAATTTAGCTAGCTGAAACCGAGAAACAGATTTCTACTTTAAATAGGTAATTTGATAAACCTGGCAGTGAGAGGGCTGTCTATAATATTAATATTAATTACAAGATTTGATACGGAGGGCGTTGATAAGTCAGCTGCGTAAATCAGTTTCATTAGAGCACATTTGAAATCACTTCTGTCCGATCCGTCAAACAGCCCAGTCGGGTATTATTCCGTATATCCAGCACACCGTTTTATCACCGCCGCTGGTTTCTTGTCGACCTTTTTATATTAACACCGATAAGAATAATTCACTAAAATGTGTGTTTTAAAGCAATAATTTGAAACCGATTCCGTTTAAATGTATCAGAGTATAATTATTATTTCCCGACTTAGCCGAAATTAAATAAATTTATTAAATTATTACAATATAGTAAGCGAGTCCAAGTTAGGACATGTCAACTTCTCCGATTTTATCCAAATAGCCATGTTCGCAAGAATTTCCAAATGGGAAAAAGAACATGGATGATATTTCGAGAGAAAATGTGTACCGTTTACCGTTTATATTATTTTGATCCAGACCATTTGTGATGGTACTGCGATAAAATAATATGTTGTTCTACCAAATGGGTAGAAGTTTTAATTACCGTAATTTTATTTTAGCTAGGTCGTAGCAAAATAAAATCTGTATTTGCAAAAATTATTTTTGTGAAATTTTTTTTGTAGTGTTAGTGTTAATTTACCGTTCATTTTGTTTCCAATATTTCGTATTAATACGAAATGGAACAAAATTCCTTACTTTGAAATAATTTATAGAAATTTATTATAGTCCGGGAACTGAGAATAAAATCTAGGCTACTGTCAATAAATTAACTAACATTATATTCTGATACATATAAATTCTCCGCATCAAATCCGACAAGATACCACGTGGCCGAACCGAAATGCATTTAATGAAGGCACCCAGCTGTAGGGTTTGAGGCGCTTGGCAAACACCGCATCAAGTGTTGATGTAATTTCAACATTTCCGAACCGAACCGAAATACCACCGTTCTGATTATTGCTGTCTGTCCGTCTAGGCAGAATAATCTCCGCCGTAAGCTGATACCAAATCCGATAACCGTTTTATTTTCCGAACCGAGTGTAACCAAGGTTACACACCGCTCCGAATCCGATAACCGTTTTACTTTCCGATCCGAGTGTGACTTAAGTTACACACCGCACCGAATCCGAAAACCGTTTTATTTATTTGGTATCAGTTTTATTTCATTTTGCCAAGTTCTTCACACTTACACTCTGACCGTCCATGTAGGCATGATTATTGCTGTAGATAACCGCTTGCTTTTGCCTGGTATTTGCACGCTGTCCGTTTTTTTAAATTACTTACTTGTGTAGTTTTTTCCGTTTACTGTTTTTTTTATACCGATTTGCTACTGTTGTTTTTCATCGCTTTCACCGTTTGCTTGCTTACCACCGCTTGCTTCCGCATTAATGAGTAGCTAACTAGCTTCTCACCGCCTGGTTACCCGTACGTCACAAAATGGCGCCCTACCTAATTCAAATTAAATTAAAATGACATATCTTAAGTTTTTGTTATTGTATTTATCAGAAACTCCGTATTTTGGTACCTAACCGTTTTTTATTGTTTTGTAAAAATTTCATTGTGTGTTAATAAACTTTGTTATTTACCGACATCTGCCTTTTACTGTTGAATGTGAGTGAAAGTCTAATCTGCCGTCCAGACCCCTGGACATACCGTGTCTCCACTGTAGCTATCCCAGCCCTACTGCAACAGGCTGCGTTTAGGAGGAAATGTGGGACCTTTGCCCCACGTAAAAATTGCAAAGGTGGCGCTCGAGATTACCGAATTTAACCGAAATATAGCTCAGCGCCAAAGTGACGCTTCCACTTGCCTATGCGCTAGGCAACTGGAAGAAAGCACGTCACAAGGGTTGAAGCGAGGGGTGCATCCCAGTCTTATACGCAAAAGAAATTTCGAGAATATGTTTATAGCAATTTTTTACATAATTATAGCTAAGTACATTTTACTTTTAAGCAAGTTTGCATTTATGGTGATTTTTTTAAGTCAGGGGTTGGTTAAGGGTGTTCTATAAATTCGGCGTGAGGGATGCTTTGAGGGAACATTGTGAGTATTGGTGTCAACCAATATAACCGAACAAAAATTACTCTTAAGTCGATTTGCAATTGATATTAATTTTTCCTTTTCATTTGAAATTCGTTTAAGTGAACGTTCGAAACTTCAGCTGCATCGTATAGTCTATAACTTGGAATTCACAAGTATATCCCAAAATTTACAATTGTATCTCAGCATTCATAATTATTAAGTGTGAATTCATAGACAATAAAACAGATGCTACAAATGCCAAAACTATAATACTCGATACACGTGTTATGTTGGCATCATCTGAGGCTGATTCAGTCTATGCTGTATTTATGCTAAATTAATATCATGATTCGACGCAACTCACTAACCAATAAAGCTGTCTATTTATATTATTTTGTATTTTACTGTTTCCAACTTTTCAGAAACACTCGGCTGTATAATATTTGTTACAACACTCCTCATTAGCCTTAAGTTATTAATATGTATCCTCCTATTGTTATCATAAGTACGTTGTCCAACACAAGATTCTTCACTTATTCTATATTTGAGATGAGCTATATGCTCTATGAATCTAATTATCATTGAATTTCTCGTTGGCCCAACATACCTCAAATTACGGGATTCCGTCTCATGTACAAAAAAGCAAGAAAATGTAAATCAATTCGTTGATCACAGAACGACGATGTTATGAATAATATGAAGAAAACGAAAAGTGAGCTTTATTATTGATTACAGGGCGGACCATTAATAATAAGCCATAATTCAATGGTACTAGATTGTATTATTTTCTTTTTTGCAATATCACAACTACCTGTTGACCGATCTTCTCCAAATTTGTTAAGGAAACATTTTTTAAGCTAAGAACCAATAATTTACGTATCACATCACCCTAGCCCATAGAGGGCTCCTCATGAGCTATACCTGATGATGAATACCTTTTTACTTTTTTTACGAAACGTTGTGGCACATTTAACTGGAAAATCTCATACAGGAATTGTTTCTACGTAAAAGAGGTACACTTGATAGAACTTGATAATTCAAACCGTTTTCGAGAAAACTGCCGCAAAATATTTCAAGAATGATCACGCAAATTGACTGATTCTCTTATGAACTATTCGCTGCAACCTAAATTAAATTTTCGATGTGACCTCCACCTACTTCTATGCATTTTCTAATTACTTTGGAAATAGATCTTATATAGTCGCGTCATTTGGACATTTTACTTCTAAAATTGAAGGTACAGGGTCAATTGACTTCATTTTTGTTGCAGAGTTCAGCAAGGCATTTAGAAAAAACGGTATCTTTTATTTTTTCGCAGAAATCTTTGGTTTCACATTTTGTCCAATAATTGGCCAATATTAAGGGCCAATTTAATTAAATTAATTGAGAAATTTGTTATCATACACAATATGCCATAGAACTAGACGAAAAAGTTTATTCGGGGTTTTGGGGTCGATGGTCACGAATCTGAATTCTACAATTTGGAAAATTGAAAATGGCGAATCGGAAATCGGGCCATTTCCCAGAAATGAGAATGGATAACTTGGCCTTGAAAATCTGTACTCGGGGATTTTCGAGGTCGCTGATTACAAATCTGAGTTCTAATTTGGTAAATTCAAAATAGTGGACCGGAAGTAGAGTCAATTCCTCAGGAGAAATTCGTATTTCTTTCCAATTCACGAAATTCAAGATGGTGGGCCGGATTAACAGTCAATTTCTGCAGAAGACTCGTATTCCTTTCTTTTCTGGGCTGAAAGTGGGAACTCGGGGGTTTTTGTTATCGCTGATGACGAATCTGATGTCCAATTAGGAAGAATTCACAATGACGAATCGGAAGTAGTAAATGTTTCAGGAGATACTCGTATTTTTCATACTCTCAACCCAAGAAAGAAAAAAATACGAGGTTTTCCGGAGAAATTGACTTCTTCCGGTCTGCTATTTGGAATTTCGTAAATTGGACCTCTGATTCGTGATCAGCGACCTCAAATCACTCGAGTACTCATTTTCAGCCCAAAAACGAAAAAAAGTTTTTTCCTCAGAAACTGACTCTACTTCCGGTCTGCCATTTTGAGTTTACTAAATTAGACCTCGGACTCATAATCAGCGACCTCAAAAACCTCCGAGCACAGATTTTCAAGGCCAAGATATCCATTCTCATTTCTTCTGGAAAATGGCCCGATTTAAGGTCCGCCATTTTGAATTTCCCAAATTCGTCATCGTCGACCCCAAAAACCCTCGAGTAACCATTCTCGTCTAATTCTATGGCATATTGTGTATGATAATACATTTTTCAATTAATATAATTGAATTAGCCATTAATGTTGGCCAATTATTGGACAAAAAATGAAACCAAACATTTCCGCTAAGAAATAAAAGGGACTGTTTTTTCTAAATGCCTTTCTGAACACTTTGCAACAAAAATTAAGTCAATTGACACGTTGTCTTCAATTTTAGGGGTTTTCAGATTATTCATGGAAAAATGACGCGACTAATATTAAAAAATACATTATTTTCTCCTCTAATAAAATTTGATGCGTTTTGTATTTGTTTAATGCAATTCGTGTCTTGAATTGAAGGAATTTACATGCACTAATGACTTCATATATCCCCACACACAGTAATTAAGAGGGTTCAGGACTCCTTGGAGGCCAAGTAGAACTTCAACTGAGCCATCTGTGAGGGAATGTCTCATCAAGATGATTTCTGACAGAAATGGACAAGTGTGGGGAGTCCCGTTTTGCACAAACCACATTCTGCTTCTTAAGTTCAGTGAGTAATCTTCTAATATATCAGCGATAGTATTTTGTAAAGAAAGCAGATGACTGACCAATTAAATTTGGAGGGAGGACATACCAATTAAAAATGCTTCGACGAATGAAAGTTGCTTCATCGGTAAATAAAATGTTGAAATGGAATTGGCAAAATTCTACCCTTCGTGGTAGATCCCTTCCAAGCAAATTTTGTACAGGAGTAAAGTGATATGCGTGCAAGCCTTCTTTGCCAAATATTCTTAGAACATATTGTTTACTCACTCCTGTTGCCGTTGATAAACGACTTGAGTTGACTTGGGGATTTTCAACTACACGATAAGATTTTTTTCTTCTAGGTTTACAGTAATTCGTGTCGGTCGTCCTTCCTCCAAAACAAACGAAATAGATCTTTAAAAATCTTATGATATGGCTGCATTCTATTTCGATACAGTTCTGAATATTTCTTAGCTGCAGCACGTCCGGAGCAATTTTCTTGTGCGTATATCCAAATTATATCCTTCATCTCTCTATTGGAAAAACAAAGAGGTAAAAGAAACTTCTAAAATTAACGAACACAAGTGAGAGATAAAATGTCAAACTAACGAAGCTGTACCAAAATGATAGAACTAAGACGTCACTAAAGCACACTTTTCAATAAATGTAATTTGTCCTTTTCAAATTGTGTTTGATTTCAAAGAATTCTTGAAATCTTTCGCGGTAGTTTTCTTAAAAATGCTTGGAATTATCAAGTTCTATCAAGTGTATATTTTGTACCTAGCAATGACCCTTGTATGAGATTTTCTAGTCAAGGGTGCCACAACGTTTCACAGAAAACAAGTGAAAAAATATTCATCATCAGGTATAGCTCATGATGCGCCCTCCACGAGCTAACGTGACGTGATACATAAATTATTGTTTCTTAGCTTACCAAATTGGGAGAAGATCGCCAAAGAGGTAGTTGTGATATTGCAACAACAAAAGATACAACTTTTACTCCCTGTATCGTTTCCACAGCAACTATTTATTAAAGTATGTTTAGTTAGATACTCATAGTTTGGTCCATAGAATGTACCCTTGAATTACGTCCAATTATTAATTGTTCACCCTGTATAATTTAAGGGCTAAATAACTTATAATAAGAGATCGGGAATTTCATCTCGGTGACGTAAAAGTCAAGGTTGGTTTTGCCGGCGCGGAGAGATTTTTATGCGAGTACGATACAGTTTACCTTACCTTGTACTTTCTTAGGGAATTCTGTAATATCTAAAGTTAACATGGTTAATTTATTATAAACACTCACTCGAAGAGGAGGTAATGTGGAACGTAATATTGAACTAAAACACATACGTGTATTTTTCATTATCTTAAATTAACCCACATATATGTAATTTTTCACGATCTGTAGCGAGTATAATAGTATATTATTAATATTTGTTCTAAATACTCTAAAGTTAACCTTCGCCGCCTGTCATTAAAAATCCATTTATATTGAGAAAAAGACCACTCAACATCAACAGATGTCATCGGATCCTGTCTAAAATATGTACAATTTCTTAAAGTCTTTAAAACTTTTTAGAATTTTGTTTCTCTCACTAGGTAATTAAAAATTATATTGCCGGAGAATAAACACGTTTATTGCAGCAACTGCAGTAATTGAATTCGCGAGAAACTTTCGTGTATGGTCTTCAGATCTTCTTGAACAGTTGGATCCATAAGTGCCTGTTGAGCCTGTGCAATAACAACTGCGTCATCTGGATTCAACTGCAGTATTACTAGTTTGATGTTTTCAAAATGGCAAAAATAGTATGATGTCGCTTCTAGCCAAGTTCCCCACCGTGTTATAATGGGCGCTGGAGGTAATGGTGTATTTGGAAGTATTTCTTTAAATAATCGTACACGATGTGGTGCTTTCAGGAAAACTTTCTCTTTCCTCTAATAGTTTCAGCAATTCTATGGAGTTCGTGTGCTAGACATGTTATATGCAACATATTGCGATATGTTTCCTTCATAATTTGTCCTGCAGCTTTCATCTAATTCACTCCATCGGTAAGAAATAATAAGATCTTCTCTTTTACTTTCTAAATATTTGTCATTCCAAAACTTCAATTCACTGCCTTCACTATAATGCGACAATTTGTCGTTTCTACAACTGTAGACGCGATCAAGTGTCCGCGCACCGAACAACTTTCCTCAAATGCACCAACCAAAACATTTGCTACCTTTTCACCACAAGCACTGGTGGTTTCGTCCACACTAACCCAGATGTATTTCCCAGTAAGCGCAGAAGAAATTGTTTTGTCCAACATTATCAGACTCCGTGGATAAATATTTTCCGCTGAGTGTCGTTTCCGACGGCACCTGAACGGTGGTATATTTGCCACTAATACAATTTCCCAAAAATTGTCTAAAAAGTGGATTATCTAGTTTTGACCACGGTATGTTACATCCCGCCATCACTTCCACTAAATATAAATTAAAACTGCGTCGACTGTCAATCTCAGTAGAGCAACTGGCACTAGTAGGCTTTTGTGAGGAAAAATGTCTATTAACCTTTGTTTTAGATATAAAAAAATTTGTTTTGTTGCAACTACTACAATAAAGATCTGTTCCATCAAACTGTAGTTCTGGGAAATCGAGAATCCACAAGTCTATTGCAGCCGGAGAAGCACTAGACATTTTTGTATACCACCGACTCTGTATAATTTCACACCAAGTTTGTAATACATACGTACGTACATATGGCTAGATTTATACTACGGTTTGCAAAACTGCGATCTGGGATGGTCTACCCTTTCCCTTTATTAAATGTTGACGTAAGTGTCAATAATTTCCACAGTGTAGGTAAAAAGCAATTTCGAAATGTTTCACTATTTCGGCGGCGTCATGTAATTAAAGGAGATAAAACCGTAAAAAACATAAAAGTACCTCCGTCAACTGTAATTTATTGTTGACTCTCGGTCGGGATCGAATACCTCACTGCAAATATAAAAAATCAACTATGTTTTTACCACACATTAAACAGAACAGGAAAGTGTGTTTAATTCAAAATTGTTTTTTTACTTACTAGATATGTTTTACTTGTTTTTGTAAGAACTATTACCATTTTTAAGTTAAATTTATTACCAAAAAATGTAGCTGGCAATAATAAATATTTCACCACTTCATCGTTTTTCTGATTCTTTCAGTAAATATTTGTAATATAATATTACGTATATATGAGAGCCGTCTCTGGCACCAAGATAAACTTCCCGATCTCTGCGTTATAACGAACACATTGTGAATAAAATACGCTGCGCTAAAAATTGTATATAATCGGAGACACTTTTTAAACCTGTAGCGAAGTTGTTGTCTTTGTTCCAAGTGTATTCTTCTTCAGAATCCATTTTGTCAATAGGAAATTGAATCAAATAAATATTATTTGAGTCCTTTGTTCGTTTGATGCAAAAACATTTCATTTACTGAACTGAATTATTGTTAATTTTGAACTCTGTACTGACTTCCTCTACAATTTGAAAATTCAAATTAAATTCCTCTTTATTGTTAATCACTCTGATCTTCAAAGTCAACAGACTTTTTGTTTTCATTGTTTAATTATTGTTGCATAATAGGTATTCTTAAATTGCTTTTAAATTGTTTATTTTGTGAAATTTTAATGCTCTTGGCCTTACTATGCAATGTTTTATTATTTTTCGCAACAACTAACTTAGTTTCTCTATACCCTTTAACTAAGAGAGTCGAATTTCCGATTTATAAAGTGGATGTTATTAGGCTATCAGTTGTAAATTAAATTTATGTGCTGTAAACTTGCCTGATTACCACCTTCCGCATTCTTTGAATAGCCGCTTTCACGCATACTTTGGATGGAGTACAATAATCGATAGCATCGTTGGAGTAGTATTTTACGTTTTGATTCGGTGAAGTTTACGAATGAAATTTTAAGCCTGTTGAAATTTATAAGGGTAAAAGGAATTGAATGAGAGGAAGATGAAAATTACAAACCTGTTTTGATGATAATATAATGAACATGAACAATAAACGAAATTATACCATAATGATGTATTAGTGTATTACGATTTTCTCAAGAAATTCTAATTTGAAATGCTGCTAACCTCAATAACGGCATTATTACACATCTCGCTGAGTATGTGTTTCGCTGTCAAAAATAATCTTTAAGGTGGCCATTCCCTAGAAAGAGATATCCGATAGGGAAACATTTATTATTTTTGCCCATAACTTTTATTTTCTTAGTACGTATATTTAAAACTACTATAAGAGTACCCAAATAAAACCATGACAAAACTATTACTATGAATCTTCACTCAATAATTTCAGTTGTTTGCAAAATAGCTAGATTTAAAACTACGAAATAGGAAGATTAAGATAATTTTCCAATTTAAATCTAGCTATTTTGCAAACCACTGAAATTATTGAGTGAAAATTCATAGTACCTAATAGTCTTGCTATGGTTCTACTTAGGTACTTTTAGAGTTTATTTAATTATACGTACTAAGAAAAAAAAATATAGCCAAAATAATAAATATTTCCCCATCGGATGTCTCTTTCTAGGAAATAATCACCTTAATTGATTATTTTTGCAAAGCATTGGTTTAAATTATAACAATTGGTACACGTAAGATTTTACTCTAAAACATTAATACCAATTAATTATTATTAAGTATTTAATAACGTCATGAGTTTTCGCGAACCATTTCTTGCGTTCTCGGTGTCTATTGGATAAATAAAAATAAAACTAAAATACGATCATTTTCAATTTTTTTGTGTGTCTGTGCCTGAGCGCGCACACACAAAAAAGTCATGTATATTTGAGCGGAGCATGATAGCTCCCTGTATTTTGAGCCCCTAAATCCGATGCCGCCATCTAAATAACTCCATTACGTCAGGATGATGTGCCAAATATTGTTTATACATAACATTGTTTTCGTTTTCTTTTTTTGGTCTTCCGCTCTTCATGAACGATTGTATTATATTAAGCATGTGCCAAATATTATTGTTATTTTCTCATTAATTGCTTTTTTAGGATGTCCATCCTGTAAGTTTATCACTGATAGTATAGACTATTAGCAGAACGTCTACTAGTCCCACGGCACAGAATTTATCCGTATAATTATGCAGAGACTTTTATATTGTGTTCTAAGAATTTAATTATTTCTTTGTTTTCTTGAATAAAAACACATTGTTTCTAATTTAAATATACAGGAAAATTATGCTTTTTAATGTTTCAAAAAGTTTTATTAAAACTCTACACGTGTTTCGGCTTATTAGGCCTTTATCAAGAGTACAAGATAGTATTATCTTGTACTCTTGATAAAGGCCTAATAAGCCGAAACACGTGTAGAGTTTTAATAAAACTTTTTGAAACATTAAAAAGCATAATTTTCCTGTATATTTAAATTATTGAAGAATGTTTCACAAGGAACCAACCGTAGAATCAACCCAATGTACATTATTTCTATTTGCAATTGTTACTACTCGGGAGTACATACAATTTCTTACAAAGTAAATACAATTTCCAAAAGCATTGTATTTATTGTGGCGAAACCCTTGATGTGATTATATTTATAGGTAATTGTTTGCACCTCCTTTACCAAGGCGTTAACATTTTTAAAAACAGCGACACAGATTTGACAAATTATCGCCAAAAAAGAGTATAATCTTTCAAATTTCACAATTGTTAAACGTTAGTCGAGTAGAAATAATCACTAAGTAATTTTGAAATGAAACATCTGCCGAATAATTTAAAATAAATTTGAAAAAATATTCCCATAATTATTGCCTAAAAAAGAGGCAAGATGATACAATTTGAAAATGTTTAAAAGTTAGGGGAATAATCGAGAATCAAAAATGTCTGCCAAGAAATTAAAAAAGAAAAATAAATATAAAAGTACTATGGTAACGGGACTTTAATCCGGAAAACTTCTTTTGTGGTCGTCGCTTAACACGATCGGCTACGGTGGATCCCAATTTTAAATAGAGGGAGATCGAGAAAGACTGGTTACGCCGCTCCCTAAAGATTTTTTCTGTGCTACTCACACTATTTTGTGATATTTTCAATATTTGCAAGTTGGCGACAGTAACAGTGATTTATATAGGTCGTGTGCGCGCGACGTCACAAATTTTGGCATTCGTCATAGCTTAGGGACAATATAGCGAAAAGTCTAAATTGGTAAATGGCAACTATCCGAACATTTCATTAAATCTCTACTATTGTGGACATTATATTATACAAAATGCCAAGCTTTGAATGTACCATTAATTCTGGAAGTGTGGCAATACAAAATGGCGTTAGTTTTTATTAAAAAAATTTTCAACTAGGAAAAGCTGAAGTTGGAATATGTCAACCGATTGCAAGCAGTAAAAATAAATGATTTTAAAGGAGTATTTCAAGCATTTTGTTAATGGTAAATTGTTGTATATTAAAGCAAGAATTTTATTTTTCACGCGAGTTTATATTGTAGGCCACACTGCTGTGTTACAAGACCAGAATCAAGTTAGGTTTCCTCTCTTAACATGAGATCCAACTTAAAACCCAGATATGAAACTGAAAGTGGTTGAGATAAACTAAGTGGTGCTAGAGCAATCGATAAAAAAATTGGTATACAAACTAATAGTTGGTTTGACTGAGATTTTTCGTATCTTAACTTGAGTGGAGCGAAGAAGAGGCTCGTGCCGAAAGAGGAAAATGTTACAGAGACAACCGTTTTAAACATGGTACAATTCAAGAGGAAAAAGGAAAAGCTACGGATTATATGAAATCTGATGAAGTTTATAAATTAAGAATGAAAGTTCAAAGTATAGTTGCCATCGATGATCTGCGGAATAAATTTTTAAAGTATATATTGTGGTTGTTTAAAAACTGCCCACTGTTGGATTGTTTAATATTTGAAAACTGAGTCTGAACACTGACTTCAACTCACTTTCACAGTTTTTAGACACTACACAATATATTTATTTACATTCACTCGCTAGATAACTCGATGAATTGTTATAAGTACAAATGGCATCTAAGTTATATTACAAATGTTAAACTTGGTGATAATAAGTAATTTTATATTTTGTAATGTACTTTATTTTATTCTCATTTACAAGCATGTATGTACAAGTTCAGCGCAGTCGACATTCAACCTGCTGCTAACGATAGTAGTAAGTGATAAATAAAATAATAAAAGGAAAGGAGAATATTTAATAAAACACATAAGTTAGACAATAGTAACATTAATACGACATGATAAAGAAAGTTACGATGGTTTGCACAGCTCGCTGCATAACGTAGATGAAGGGTCAATCGCTAGATAAGTTGTGTCTATCTTACTATAACTTTAAGTCCTTTGTTTAATTTGTTTCTTTTCAAGTACCTATATCACAAAATCTAAACATTGTATTGCACAATGGTTAACTGTCTAGCATAGCCATTTTTACTGCTAAAAAACTAAAGGAAATGGTGTCTCATCTCCTCCCTCTATACCTTATAAATTGCAAATCAGGCTAGCGAACATGTTCTGCCTGTACCTGCAGCACAATCACAATGAGCACTAAGAAATCATCCCGATCTGCTATAATCCAAGGAATAAGGCTTTCATTGTCCATAACCTGAAAAATGCTAGCAATTATTCATAACACAACATTTAATTACGCAAGTAAATGGTGAAAATGATTTATAATTTATAGCGAATCCTTACCTTTGCGATAAAAAGCTGTGATCCTATAAATTTCTTGGAGAAAACTTCTTTCACCCAACGAGTAACAAAAGATTGTAATCTTCGGCTTTTGAATGCCTTGCACTCATTCCTTTAACTATACACTCCTTTCAAAAATCATGTAATTAAAATATATGTATGTTTAATATTAGGAAATACATCAGCATCTGTACTAAAGTCGTCTATACTTAATATATAGGGATTTGAACTGATAGCACCAACTTTTTCCCACACACCTATCCTGTATATTATAATTCATAAGGCAATTTCGTAAAATCTGAATCTCCTTAACAAACAAAATTCGCCACACGAATGGATTAAGGATAATAATTGTGGATGTTAAATAATCCAAAATTACGTTTTAAAACATCACAAAATCTGTAATATGTATGTATAAAACAAGGCGTTTGATCAGCTGATCACACAGTGGCGTCCAGTTGTATTTCTTCAGTATTCCCTAAATTAGTAACATATGAAACTAATTTTAATAATATATAGAATAGAAATCAATTTTGATCATTTTAGTGATTTATCTGGGTCACGTGACGTTCATTCTTTCTCGATCGCACTGTGTGAATAGAACCTCGGCGGAAAAGGTAAAATATCAAAATTATCAAACAGTGATATCTAAATAAACACGTCGAGTGGAAGGTTGTATGATGTCTATACAGGAAAAGGAAGATTGGCATTTTGTCGTCATCGTAAATTGCGCCGGCGAAATCGCAAATTCAGCTCGGCACTAGCGAATTGAAAACGGCTTTTTTGACATTTGTAAAAGGTACTGCACGTAAGTTATTGACTAGGCCGCCGCGGGCGATAGTAGTTATCTCCACCTTTCTGCAGATAATCTATATCTATTCTATTTCTTCATTGGCAATGCTGTCAACGATAATTGGTTGACACCAAATATAATTTTTCTCCGTTAAATTGTTTTGTACATATAGCGCCAACAGGTAGTCAGATAGAGTGACTAACTAAGGGAATTCAAATCCCTTCATATTCGTAGTCTACATAATCTAAAGCGTGAAAATCCGAAGAAATATCGAGGATTTTTTTTTTCAGAATTACAATACTTTTATGTCAATAAGCGAGGAAAGTAAAAACTCTATTGACATAGTTATAGCATTATCTGTATTTTTGTCCAACCCTATATGGTAAGTTTAGCATGCTGTGGTAAAAACTGGTATGCCATGGTTAAATCTTCGCGGAAAGTTTATCCCCTCATAGTAATCACGTATGTGGAAGGGTTGCAAATGAGCAAACGTCGTTAATGCCTTTAAGTTGTTTACTTTCAAAGTAACCACAGGCATTATCTCAGTATTGCGTTGTAGGGATTTGGTATATTATAATTCAGAGGCTGACATTTATTTTGTTTGGCAAGTTAATTTAATTAGTGGTAAAATAAGCCAAGGAAAAAATTTAATTTACTAATGATATATTGAATTAATCAAACTAAAATTGATAATGCTACTGTTATTATAGGCTGTGGCGCGGCGTTGCTTAATTTTTAAAAATTAATGTTATTAATATTTTAGAGAATCGATCTATTCCACGCTTTCATGTGGCCTAAATGTATATATAGCTTACTATTCGATACTTTATTTATATTTTTCCTACGACATGAAGTAAACGTTCTGTACATATTATCTATAATATTGCAATTATTGTACGAAGTGTCTTGTAAATAAATAGACAAAATGCAACTGCTCAGATCAAAAATATGAATCAAATACTAATTCATCAGGCATCACTGAAAAGATTAGTTCCTTGTTATTAAAAGAACGACCAAACAAAAATCTATATAACTTTATTGCCCTCGTTTAAGTATTATTCGTGAAAAAAAATCACCCTCCGAAATATCTTCGGACTTTCGCGTTTCAGACCATTACATTACAAAAATGAAGGTCTTTCATTTCCGTCAGTCTGCTTGCCTGTCTGCTGTCTGTCTGTTGCCAGTTACCAGGAAGTTAGATCCTTTAATGGCCAAGGGTATAAGAGGCATAATTTACAATAAACACCAAAAAAATTCTATTACATGACAATATTACAAGGAGCTCAATACATTGTGTTCCTTGTCCCGAAATTAGAAATTCGTTTCTAATGAGTATTTGAAATAACTTAATAAAATTGTACAACAATGATTTAAGTATTGATGTGGGATACTGTAGAATGACTAGGTGCATACGGAAGAAAACCACTTGCTTTTTCAGTAATACTACTTTGTCGGCCTGTTGGCCAAGGGATACTTCACTCATGTTACACCACATAAACACTTCATTCTGCATTACGTCTATCTGATTATTGGATTAAACACTGCGTATCTGTTTGCTCGCATTACATGCGTATGTGCCTATAGTTCGGATGACCTAGGAATTGGCACTTATGGCATCTTGTCACCCCGTTCGGATGGGTCAATGTTAATCCTTGTTGATTCTCAGCATTACCAGCCGATGTTATTACCAAGTGTTGATAATCCGTGATTTACTTGCTGATTGGTGTGATGACATCCATTACTGATGGTAATGTATGCCAGATCGACTCGTATACGGTGAGTTACAAGATTACACAACAAATTCATAAGACTGTTTATCCGTTAATACATTTCCCACATTTTCAACATTATTTAAAACATTAGTTTCTATATTAATAAGATTACTTGAATATAAACAATACAGAAGTTGTTATAAAATCGAAAGTAAGCTATTTATTTCTTTTTCATTATACATTAACAAGAAATAAATATATTCACAGTAGCACTCATTCTCAGTGACGGGAGCTCCGTTTTGGATAGCGCCGGAGGCACGCACGTCTGTGTAACTCCAACGAAATCTCGAATGAACTCTGTTAAAACTGTGAGAAATAATGCGAAATTGTGTTCAATTGAAGCGTGGATAATTCTACATTGATTGATATAAATCAAAATGAGTCTGGCTATTTCATACAGTTGATATTTGATTAAGACATATTGGTTAAATATAGCATCACCTGAAAGCGTATATAAACAACTTGAAAAAGGAACTCAAATGTCTGACAATGTAATATAAGCAGTGCACCAGAAAGTTATCTTTTCAGTGAAGGGCAACGGGTGCAAGTAGTGTAGCAATAAGTTCTATTTACTGGTTTATTAATCCTTGTCATTGTCCATATATTGGGATTAGTTACGAATACAAAGATGTCTCCCAAGTGAAAGGAGTTGGGGGTCTGCATAATATACAGGGCAGGGCGTCCCAAATGTGCTCCTAGATCTCTTTTTTATCTTTTGCAGATTTATTTTTTTTTTCTTTACCTTGGCGGATCGGTATAGAAGGGTGCCTCAAATGTTTTCTCAGGGCTCTTCCTTGCACTTCCACTGTAAATGTCTATTGACCTGTGAAGCAGTTAATAAATAAAAGCGGGCAAGAGAAGGTGTACACTACTAGATTCAGAAACAAAAGACAGACGAAGAATAATGTTAAAAGAAGCTTGGTAACTTAAACGAAGCATCTCACAAACACCTATACTTCTCATCCTATAATCCTATCCCATGAGTCATATGGCCCTCGCTTCGGGCAACAAACACGTCCCATATCCAATCCAGATTGGACGTCCGGAACTGACAGTAATGCCTACCTTATGCTAGCAAATCAATTAATCATATCAACAATAGTCAGCTTGGTTATCTGGATGATCTTCACTACACGTCTGAAGGAAACATCAATGTTTTCTATGTTAAGGGACGTCAGAAATGCCTTTGGCAACGGTAAGCGAATCTTTCCATTCATTGACTTCGTGAGACGTTAAAAATCAAAAAAGGAAAATGTTTACTTACCGCAAATTGCTACTAATAACGAACACTTGTTTAGTGTTCTTCGACGTATCTGGTAGATTCATGTTTTGATACTCTTTGAATAAAAATATACAGTTAAAGTTTCAGACGTAAAAAACCTTAGGAGATTGTTTAAGTTGGGTTGCCACTTGCTACACACTTGTGATCTTAAAAATTAAACTGACTAGTCAAATGAGAAACTTGAATTCAATTAATATCTTCATTTGTTGCTTCTCTTAAAAATTCAATATTTATACAGGAATAAATACTCAAATCTATCTGAAGATCAATTGTATTTAAAGCAACTTAGGTTCGTATAACCACACATAACAAGTGGAACACGTCTCGAGGATGCGCGTTTTCAACCCCATACTACGGCGAGAGAAGATTGTAATAATCGATTGCACAAAGAGATTCAGTCTCCTCGAAAGGATGTACTTGTAAATTCTGGACTTGGGTTAGAAGGTCTTGTGATTGACTGTAGCAACTGCAACGACAATTCTGCTTCACTTGTGATTAGATTTAAATATCCTAATCGGCGATTTTGTAACTCGCCAGGGAAACATCTTTAATTGCTTCGAGAAGCATATATAAGTTACATGCAGCATATAAGTTGGATCTTAGGTCGACAACCCTAATCTGACCATCAGCGCTCGGGAGCAAAGTTATTATACCCTTTTGACAAATAATGAATCGATTATGATATCATTCCCAATTTGTACTTGCTGAGGAGATGATGCAGATTACCTTATTCTTTGGTTAAAATAAGTATTCTCTCGTGGGCTATGTCTATAAAGTAGGCATAAAATCAAAGGACTATATTCAACTGATAGCTCGAGGAACTACTATGTTCTTATAAGATCTAAAGTAGTAGAAACTATTTTTTTGCCGCTTTAAATGACGTTTACCGCAAATTCACAATACCTCTATCTTTCAACAAATACGTGTCCTAAAGTGAAACTAGAGAATACTCTGGTGTCGTATTTTTCCGACGTAATTGTTTTATTGTCCACATCAATTATTTAGAGGATGTTCACCAACTGTTTTATCGCTCTTCAAAATACTGCACTGGCCTTATGTAATCAAGGAATATGGTGAGTCTGTGTGTACAGCAGACAACCGCGGCAGATGACGTGATACAGTCAGATGTGTAATACAGCAAGAAAAGTCCAACTTAAATAAAAAGTTGATCACAAAACTTATACCAAGACGTTGTGAATAAAATGAAGAAGAAGAATGGGCAATAACTTCTGAGAAATGTTAAGGGTGACCCAGACTTAAGAGTTAGATTAGTTGATGGAATTTAGTCTTGTTTTACAGGTAATTGCATATTGTATATTCACTTACTTACTAGACACTCTGTATAGAGTAATTCAGTATGTACCAAAATGAACATTTCCAATTTTCAATATAAAATTTACCATTTACCAACGGAATATTTTGCTCATGTATAAGATATCCATATTCTCTGGCTTCGTATACAAGATGTGGATGTGGCTGAAATTAAATTCTCCAACAACAAACAAAATATACGAAAGTTGATAAACATACGAAGCTGTCGAGGAAGCTGAGAAACTTGTTTGAAAAGGACTTCCGCCTTAAGGAAGCATCTAAACTTTCCAACAGTTTTAACTTGAAAATAAGATGTGTGCGACCAGGGAATTAATGAAATATGTGTAATTTGGTGCTGTTGAAGGGGTGAATTATCATTGAAATCTGGAGTGCTGAAACTTTACCTTTGAAAATAATTGAAGGAATTTTTACTTGATGTTGTTTTAATACCTGTTTTTATTTCTAAGGGAATAAGTAGAATACTGGAGTTTGAAAATTGGTGTATTAAGATGTATTAATTGTGATATATTCAGTTAGGATTGAGATGATTTTAATCAAGTGATTTTTGTTTAAAAAAGTGAGCATAAATTCAGGTCTAAATATTTTTAAAAGTACGAGGTGTGGTTTCGATAAATATTTATTTGCAAAAATAAAACTTTCAAATGATTTTAATGCAAAAAGGTAAAGCTAATGAACTTAAAAGTGAAACATAAAACATAATGTGTATACATGTACAACGTCGAATTTTGATTTGTCTTCTGTTATGCGTATTTAAAGGCATTTCTTCATATGCAATTGGACAAAGCACGATACGAGAAGTTAGTAAATATAGTTACCGAAAATGCTGGGCCATAATGAGAATATGTTATGATATTACCGGTCATTATTTATAAATAAACATGCTAGTCCAGTAACCTCTTCATCAAAAAGGAGGGTTATCTGACATTAAAGAGGTTATCTATGATTTTTTAATATGTTATGTAGGATTACGAATTAATGTTAAATCTGAAAACATAAACAATGTTTCTCTGAATATGAAAACTATGCAAGACTTTGAATAGCTGCATCTCGGAGACTATTTGGTCTATAGAGTCCGTTCTGGTACCAATTTGTAGCAAATTTAGTCTACTTTCAAGAAGTATTAAATACGTGTTTTTACCATGATGGTAGGTCTTAAGGGTTAAAATTGACAAAAACTGAAAAAAAAGTAAAATATCTAGCAGTTTTTGAATTTTTGATCAAGACCGGAGCTCTGCCGAGGACTAGACAAACTTATTAATATGGGGTTTAAAGCGCATAGTTTTGGAGAAACTTGAAAAAAAATTTTTAATGATTGTTTGGGAACTGCTAGCATATTGGGGTAGACTGTATTGTTGTCCCGTCTTGTGATTATCAAATAATATTTAAGTTTATATCGCTACTTGGCTAAGAACGTACACACAACCTACCCGCTCATTGTTTCTGTATTTTGCTTCTGTTCTTTTTGAATTTTGTGCGACTTAAGAAAATGTTTACTTACCGTTCAAGTTTATAAGTAGATTTTTCCTAATATTGCAGGCAAATTAAATTGAGAGTGTTTACTAATTGTCGACAGAACTTTTATCACTGGAAATGGTAAAGGTGCTTATAATGAATGTAGAAAAGAAATGCAAGGCCTGGGGTAGTATAGGATTAATTTGGGGGGTTGAAAGGTGATGCAAAATATAGTACTACGTTTTCCGGCGAAACTTTACGTTCTATCAAAAAATGTCCTAGAAATAAGTTGTAGATCATAAAATAATCTATAACTTTCATAAGAGCCACTTTTTACCATAACCTCAAAATTTCTGAGAAAAATGTCTACATGTTATTTGTGGCATTATCTTATTTTTTTTTTCCTTCTTCAATTTTTTGGGACTTCCTGCCACATGTATATTTTCTTTTTAAGCGGTGCTCGGGGAATCTACAAAATGTCACAATTAACCAGTATGTTACTGGTAAATAACCTCTACGCCTGTGACTTTTACGTCAAAGGATCAATTAAAGGTTGTTTTTTTTTTTTAATAAACAACACAAATAAATATAAAAACTTGAAATTAAATATTTCGCCGACGTTTTGGAAATCTATTCTGTTTCCTTTTTCAAGGCATTTTTTGAACAATCTTTTTTTGCTGTGTATGATAAATACACAGCTCTAGGAATGTTTGTTATATTCAATATCCATAGATACTTACTATTTACATAGACCTGTTGATATAGTTAACAGCTTTTTTAGTTTTTTATACAACGTTAAGTTTGTGAAGTTCTCTCTTTTAACATTGGCAACCCATTGTCGAATTGTTCCGTAGATGTCTGTTCAACAAGAACTCTGTACGATGATTTTTCACCACAGAATTTATTTTTGAAAAAAAAGTTTTTCATTGAAAAAACTGAATATCTTAAGAACTTCTTAATTTCTTCATATAAAAAAATTGTACTTATTTAAGACATAAGAAGGCATGCTTACACAAAATTTCATCGAAATTGAATTATTTTTGAGAAAATGAAAAATAAAGAACAAAAAATTTGTTTTATAGCATTTTTCTCGAAAATTTTGAGGTTATGGTAAAAAGTGACAGTTGTAGACTTTTTTATGATTTACAGCTTTTCTGTAGGACATTTGTTGGTAGAACGTCAAGTTTCGCCGGAAAGCGTAATAATATATTTTGCGCCCCCTTTCCACCCCCCATATTACGTTCATTATAAGCCCCTTTACCATTTCCAATGATAAAAGTCCTGTCTACAATTAATAGTGGTCTTGGCTTCTAAATCAGTTAATTTGCCTGCACTATCACTTAAAATACACATTACTATTTTCTGTTATCTTATCTTGGACGTCTAACTGTTCATTTTCCAATTTCGTGAAATAATTACTCATTTTTTAAGTTTTTTACACAAAACACTTATTTTATGTTGCAAATGTTAATAAATCACGGTTCAAGCGGTCCCATCAAAGTGCAGCTCCTTTTGCTTCGTGACCGCGCGGCGGCGCGGATACACGTCATTAGGTAACCTTTATTATGACTTATATTATTCGGAACTATACGTCCATTGATCCAGAAAAGTAGTGATTCTCAAATGTCTTCTACCTTAATATTCAAATGTTCAACCTTGGTCAGTGTTCTTTAAAGGACCCCCAGAGGGAAAGTCATACAGGTTTTTTGTTTGTCTAGTCCATCCCTATTTCTAGTTTTTTTTAAATGACGTTAAACTAATTACACCCTGTATTGCCCCACGCTTTTGTGTTTAGTTAGCAAGAAATTCGACACTTTATTATACAAGTATTGAAGACTGAGTCCCTGTAAGACATAAGAGAAAACTTGTTTTCTTTTAAGTACATTTGAAATAACAGTTTGTGCATACTTTTTTTGTAATATAAATTTATTTTCTTATTTTAATTAGATTTTTTCGATTTGGAAGCAATACCACAGATCAAATACATAAATGAGAAGTGTTCGTACCCATAGAAAACAAAACTGATTCGTTTGCCTGAAACCGCCATTTTGAATTTTTTAAATTTAGACTAAATATTTATAACCTGCAGCGTCGATAGCCCTCGAATACTGATTTTCAGTCAAATCAGAAAATAAACAATAAAACTTATCCGCTATACTGACCCCACCATTTAATATTTCTGAATTTAAATCACATAGCGACCTCAAGAATCAGTAAATACCAATTTTTTAAAAGAATCGGATATTAAATGACAATAAATTGACCGCCATCTTGGACTTTCCCGTAAACCAAACACGCATGCAAAATTTTTTGTCAATACGACATCTTGAAGTGGGTGAAAACTGAGTTGCAAAATTTTTTTACCTACAAAGTGTCAAAGTCAAGCTAATAAAAACTGTGTTAAACAAAAAAAAGAGTTTTTCGAACTCTACTGAAACGTTTCGCGAATGTGTTGTAAATTGTTTGTTATTTAAATTTAAAAAACGTTCATACATATTTTTTTTTAACTTTATTAAAGTTTCAGTTAATATTACATAGTTTTCAGGGAGACTTTTTTAATCCTTAGTAAATCTAATCGGTATGTAGTCTGTCCTGCTTGAAACAGACATTTCTTATTCGATGTTTGAGTTTAGTGTGTTATAATAAAACGGATTTCTGTACAAAATATTTTCCTGTGATGATTTGTGAAAAAAAAAATCCGGTGATAAAAGTAAGTATTTCATTATATCAAAGAATATTTGTGTATTTTTTCTTCTTATATCAATATTTTTCTATACTTCTACGTAAGTAGTCCCACCAGGACTTTGATTGATATCGTAAGATAAAATTTGATTTTAGACCTTCAAGAGTCCCTTTCCCTAGAGAAAACTATTAACTAACTCTCTTATTAAAAAAGAACATCTTCGTATTAGATAAAGGTTTCCCAGCGGAAGGGACGCTAGGAAGCGCAGTAAATAAAACAGAAAGTAGCTTTAAAAACGTCCACTCTTAATGCGCCCAGCAATATAACAGCTTTTCGTTAATTTATGAAACAATCCAAACCGCTGAAAACTAAATCAAAAGAACACGGGTGAAAATTAGGGTACGAGAACATTAGTAACTTTGCGGGAGTCGCGCCGACCGAGTTGTAATGTTAAGATAAAGCCTAAATGGTTGTTAGAACCAACGCCTCGCTTGATTGATATAGCCAAGATACGTCGACGAAATTTGTGCCTTGCGTAAATAATACGGTATTGTCATAAAATATTTAGAAAATGAACTTTACGAATAGCTAATAGTTAATATTATCAAAACTTATTAGTTATTCGATAATGTTTCTACTTTCCGAGTGATAATACTTCATATACAGATGTAATAATAAAACATATTCTTTATAGGATTTTGCAAAATAATCTATGAAAAATAAGAGTAACACTAGTATCCACATATCCCCTTATGACTATGAAGAGTAAGGTTCGAATAAATAAGAACAAAAAAACCTATATATTCAATAAAAAATAAAAATCTAATTAATATGCAATAATAATAATAAATGGTTTTTATTAGAAAAAAGAAATACAATTTCGTATTCTAAAGGGCGAAGTTTAGTTCAACAACCTATTCCACCTCTTACACCCTTAAAAATATAAGAAAAAGATACTTGTATTAAGTAGATACTTATATAAAACTAGTAGAATTCTTTCAAATAACAAAACAAAATAATATTTATAAACTGTGACTAAGAGTAAATTAATTGACGCAGAATTACATACACAATACAAATTGTGCAAATAAGCGATTTAATTTTCAAGCAGATTATAATTTGATATAGCGCTGTAGGAGAACGAGCGCAGAAAAATGGCAGTACTAAGTTGTGGAGTATCCTAAGCAAGTTTTTGCTCAGGATACTCCGGTACTGAAGTAGTAAGAACTCTATGAACAAACATCAGCAGGTGATATTTGTAGGTAGTTTCAAGATTAGGCCATTCAAGTTGCAAACGCTTCTGTAAAACATGTTGAAATTTCTTTAGTCCAAAAATATCACGAATACAGGTATTTTGATTTTTTTGTAACCCATTTATTGTACTTTTGTTGAGACATGAAAATACACAATAATATCATATCTAAGAATAGATAAAACTAAAGTACACGCAGTTTTTTCCTTAGTTTATAATTAATTATGTGTATTGGCATAAAGTAGTTTCAGCACAACGTATGTTTTTTAACCAATTTGTTAACATGTGTTATAGATGAGTTTCGATTGAAAGATGATACCTAACTTTTTTTAACTTTCTGCTATTGGAAGTCTACTATTATCTATAATAAAATATTTATATTTTCATATAGCATTTGGTGATACATATTTTGACTAAAAATCATTACTGTCGATTTATTTGGGTTAATTTTTAAACTGTTTTGTAGTAAAATTATAAATCTCTTGCAAGTCAATATTTATTAAGTTTGTAGCTGTGTGGTAATTGTTAGGATCGAATGAGAAATAGAGTTGTGTATCATCGGCATATGCTTGCACAGAACAGTGCTGTATGTTTACAAAGATATCTGCTGTATAGACGAGATAAATAAGCGGTCCCAATACAGAACCTTGGGGCACACCGAATGATATTAACTGTCTACGAGAATAATTATTTTCAATAAATACTCCTTGACTACCACCAGCCAAATAAGATTTGATAAAATTTACAGTTATGTCGCAAAAACCAAATGGGTGCAGCTTTACACATAAAAATTGATGACTTAATTTATCGAAAGTTCTTGTGAAATCAAGTAGAACTAAAACTGTAGCTTGCTTGTTGTCTAGGGCTCTAAATATATTGTCTGTCACATTTACTAAGGTAGATGTTGCACTATGACCCTTTCGGTAACCTGACTGAAATAAACGAATAATTTTGTGTTCTTTGACATAATCATTTAATTTCTGGTGTACAATTTTCTCCAGAATTTTTGATAGAACAGTTAGAATGCTTATACGCAAGTCAGATATATTTTGAGGATTATTAACCTTTGGCAAAGGACTAACTATTGCCCCTTCCCCTTGTTCCACGAAACAATTCATAATGTGAGTGAGATAGTCACCAATTACTGGAAAACTGTATTTTAACATTACTAATTACTTTATTAATTATTTCAGTTGAAGTAATTTTCAAATCAAAACTCACATTTAATTTGTATTTCCTAGAACGATAAAAATTTATTGTTTCCTCACATGAGTTATTATTTTCAAAATCTGAAATAAAGTAGTCTGGGTTTTTCATATTGCTCGGTAAATGAATTTTCGAATTCTGTTGGATATTTAGTGATTTTAAGGCATTCCACAAACATTTCTGATTTTATAAACTTTGTAAATGGTTTAAATATTCAGTTTTCTCTCTTCTTATGGCAGCTAATGTGTACACAATTCTTTATAATAGTTCCAATCGTCACGTGACTTCAAACGTTCGTATTTAATGTAGGCTTTGTCAATATATCAATATTAAAGTTTGTATCCAGTTTAAGTATAAATGTGATCCAATTAGTATTAACTGCTAACCGCAGCTCGAGTGGATCCTTTTTTCGCCATCTTCCTTACTATCCCAATATCTCTCCACTATTTCATATTTCAACAATCTGTCGACCACTCTCACCTTTCCACCACTTCTTCGCGCTCTCTGTAATATTTCTTCATTCTCAGTATATTTTTTTATCTTTCCACGCCTTCATCTCACTTTTCTATGATCTCTTCAATTCCCCTCCACCTTTGATACAAAATAGACTAATTAATAAAAAGTGTTCTCTATTTCATATAAATATTCGGGACATCTAGACAGACACACAAACATACAGAGGAGCAAACAAACAAATATAATTCTGAAAATACATATTTATACTTTGGTATCATTAGTGCAGTAAATGAAGACAAAGGAGGGGCTCAGCTTTACAATTTTGAAAGGCAAGGTCGGATTGACCCAACATTTTTTGCAAAACCTTAGAAATGCGTTTAATGTAAAGGTCCACCCTTTGAAATTTACCGCTGCTTTCTTAATTTTGCAATAATAAGCAATAATTGCAAAATTACATGTAAAATGGAATAACTCGAAGAAAAATGAATCGAAATTAATGAAAATTATTTCCTGGGGGTTTTTGGGTGTGCTGAATATGAATATTAAATCAAACTTGTAAAATTAAAAATTGTGGATTCAAAATGGCCGATCGGAACGTAATAAAGGTGCGAAAATTTTTATAAAAAATAGCACAAGTTTATTTTAATGATTTTCCGTGTATATTCATTTTAAATTTACGTTTGATTCGGAAAATTTTAAATGGATAAAGGAATATGACTATTCTTATTGAAAAAAAATCAAAGCTAGGTAAGAAATAAACAATAACTACACATACGGATTTTTGTACCTGCTGCTTACAAATCTTACACTTGATTGAGAAATTCTAATTATGGTATGAAATTTATTATCTTATGTTACGAGGGAAAAATGAAAATACTTTAAAAATTTCTCTTATAGTTTTTATTACACGAATTTAATAAAAACTGCGGAGCATTTTCGTTGACGAACACACGCATAGCTGTTACGTACTACACACTACACACAGTCTCTATAGCAGCCAGTTTTTCAATGTCGAGTTAACTCTTGTACTGGAGTTAACTCTGGATTAAGCGCACTGTTGCGTATTTCAAATGCGAGTTAACTTGAAACCTCGAGTTTTATCGAGGTTAAGATAACTCTAGACGAGGTATGAGTTAATTACAAATTTCGGCTTAAAACTAACCTAAAATTATTTTATGGTGTAAATAAATTGTGATATTTTTCAAACACATCATGGATTATGATTTTAATGTAAATGCTTACAGCAGTGATGAAAAAGCTAGAAGACCCAAGATAATCAGATATAGGCCAAACCACATGGAAGAATGGGATCGACACGATTTTTTTTGCGCGATTTCATTTGCCTCCAAGAACTGTAGATAATATATTAAAAGAAGTGCAATATATTATATTTCGTATTCTACGAATATGTATTTGTTATCTTGTGTTGTATAAATATTAACATGCAATGTTTATTTTACATGAGGGAACTGGTTTCCTCTCATCGTATGCTATGTTGTGGAGAATTGTTGTAGCCGCAACTGTCTGTATGGTATCCATTTTAAGGCGCAGCGTTAATGCTAATGCTCCTCTCCACTGTGTTTCTCGTTCTGATGTGGGATTAATTAAATAAATTCTCAACGTTATTTCCGATCTACACAAGAGGCGTCATAAGGTAGAGTTTCACAGGATGGCCACTATTGCCGATCAACAGACCATCATTAAAGTGACCTCGTTAAAATAAATTGTATAAACAAATATATAAATATTACATTTTACATTTTACAAATAATATCACAGAAAGTTAGGTTAATGTAACATTTTTAACATCACAGAACTATAGAAGACATTAGAATACTTGTGTAAAATTCCGAAAATATGGTTAAAATTCATACTTCTCATGTCAACATAACAAAATATTTCACACAACTCGAGTTAACTAACTCGAATGAGAAATAGTAATGAAAAACAGTTGTAACGTTAACTCGAATTTAGCCTCGAGTTAAGGTGCGAGTAAGAGTTATCTAACTCGAACTTTAACTCAACATTGAAAAACTGGCTGTTAGAGGTATTTCAGAATGTTATGAACCGCGAGATGCGCAAAATGCAAAGCTTGTTCTGGGTTATAAGTGTATTTTGAAAACAGTTACGGCTACCTTGCTGTATACATAAACAAGAGCTCGGGATAAATTACAAACAATAAATCTAATGTTTTTAAGAAGTGTAACTGAGTACACGAGAGGGATTGTGTTTCTGCGCATATGAAGCTCATGAGATTTTGAAACACCTCTACAGCTACCCATGTCTGTGTTGCGTGAATGGCTTTGCAGCCACAGCCATAGATTATAAGTACAGATAGATGGCTGCAGTGCTCATGTAGAAATTTGTGCATGCAAAGGCGCATATACATACATGAAACAGCGCGCGACTTCAAGTTCGAAATAGTACGTAAAAATAATTGTTATTACATTCAGGCTGTAATAGGAAATTTAATATCTTTTACACAGTAAACATGTCTGTTATTGGTAATTTTATTATAAAAAATTGTTATAAGAAATTATTAAATAAATTATACAGGTATACAGTCCATACCTACAAAGCGTGCATTAAAAATTATATAACTAGGAATTCTAGTGGACAAACTAAATTTGCAAATGCGATGAAAACGCGCTTTAACAACACAGATTTCTCCCTTTTTGTATTTAGAATGTTTATTGGATTGGAAAAAATCAAACTAAGTTAAAGTATCTAAGATAGGTATCTACTGTACCACCTCTGTGTGTACAAATTAATTTAAAAAATGTTGTTACCTCATAATTGAATTTTTTTATACGTCGATTTTCACAATTTTTTTAAAGACACAATTTGTTTATGCCATTTTCGGTGATAATATGCATAAAACACTCTAATTGTGATAGATTGATTGATTGTAATATTTCATTGGAAAGTACACATCACGAGCTTTAAATTGACCACCTGCAAGGGATTGATATCATTTTGCAAAATTATGTTATCAACGATGAAAGTTGGAGGTTTAAAAGAAAAGAATGTAATTTTTGAAAATTCGCCAAATTCAAAAGTTTAATTTGTTAAATAAAGTTATCTAATGGTTTTCACCGTAGACTTTTTTTTAGCTAGTACCTTTTTATATACTATTGTTGCATTATTCAAATTTTTTTACCTATTTTGTACATGTTTCGACGAATTTCATTAAATTGTCGATAATTTAGCTGATCTCCAAGTTTCAACTATATTATCAACAAATAAAAATTTGCTTAATTTTATTTATACACTTGAAGGTGATTGAGAAATTGGTCCTTTTTAATGTCCAATTGGTTTTATAACATTTGTGTTTACCAGTCTATAGTTATAGTCAGTTATGTATAGCGCGCACACTAGCAGCCCAAGCCAGCTTTCTGTGTGAGCGGGCGGCCGACACAGCACAACTTGATGCCTTGGTTAACAAATTGTTACTGGCTCTATTTTAACTGCTACAAAAAATGTTTTATATGTTTTTTTCGTAAAATTTGCTGTTCTATCGAATGACGCTATCAGTTTATGAATAAAAATTAAATTGAAAAAGTTATACTCAAAAAACCGTATTTTTGCATCTAAATGGTTTAATAACTACTAATCGAGCGGATCTTTTTATGAAGCTGACTTTTGCCAGAGATTAAAACAAAGTCCGCCCTGTCTTCGACATTTGTAAAGTTGAATTCTTCATTTACTCTATTACATAACGATAATTCTGAGAGAATGCAGATCTACAAAAATATCTACCTACCCTTGCAGAATTATTAATATAGCAGTGGCATTATTTATACTTTCTTAACACACAAATATGTTTTAATTCACCTTTTAATTCCGCAGCTCTAAAAGCTGGTCTACTATTTTAATTCCCATTTTTGTTAGAAGATTTTTATTTACAACTAAACTATCTACTGCGACAACAATATCGATATTCCACCTGTATAACAAAACACCTACAAAGAATCGAGATACTCTCGATCCATTAAACTCGGGCTATTTATTACTTCCATTCTATTCTATTAGTGACAGTTCCATTAATATATCCCTTGTCACAAGACAATATGGACACGAAGATCTTATTTGTAGGAAATGTGCACGCTGATCGTGTGCCATCAGTACTGGATGGACCTATCCAATGAATTTGTCACTTCAAGAGGCTAAGAAACAGGAGATATTTTCTGGTATTCAACATCGCTTCACTTCATTTAATCCCTCTCTTTGCCTGTAGTACTTGTTTATAAACAGTGCGGTTGAAATTAAATTTAAAATTGCCAATTCTAAGCATGAGAATAGTACTTCCCGTATTCATTCCCTCTCAATTGTGACTATGTTCCAAAAATTATATTTTAGAAATTTTGTGCGAAACGAATTTTGATTTTCTATTCCCCAGTATAAAGTTTTTTAAATTCGGTGCTTGAATTACTGAAAAAATTAAAGTCAGTTGAAGTATTTTTGGTAAATTATT
Organism: Stenurella melanura; assembly: GCA_963583905.1. Classification (NCBI taxonomy): domain Eukaryota; kingdom Metazoa; phylum Arthropoda; class Insecta; order Coleoptera; family Cerambycidae; genus Stenurella; species Stenurella melanura. Next base: position 78,606,515 of record OY757309.1, on the reverse strand, counting down.
AGTTTTTGAGAAAAGTTGAAACTCATCTATGATTGCTTTTAATGTCATAAAAACATGTGAGGCGTTTGTTTCTAGAATATACGCCAAGAGTGGAGTTTCTGTACTCTTATGAGCTTGCTGTACTTATTTTCCCCAATTTACAACCCCAACCCCTTAAACAGGATCATTTCAATCAGATGTCATTACAGTACATGTACGTGTACCAAATTTCAAGTGAATATCTCAATTTAATGTTATTAACCCCTTTGGTAATGGAGTAGAGATTGTAGGAGGGGTTGGAAGATATTGTAAAAAATCTGAGGCCTTGGTTTTTAGTATAATCTAGTTCCTGATGTCGTTATAATACATACGTGTACCAAATTTTAAATAAAAGTTTCAATTTTATTTTATCAACCCTTTTAATAATGAAGTGGGGAGTTGAAAAATATTATAAAACGATCTGAGGCCTTCGTTTCTGGTATAAACACCAAATCCTAAGGTTCTGTACTCTTACCAATTCTCTTGACGTGTTGCCCCTTATTTACCCATATTTAACTCCCAACCCTACAACGGAATCATCTCAATTGTATTTTATCAACACCTTAATTAATAAGTGTAGTGAAGGCAGTGGAGGACGGAAAATATTATAAAAAATCTGAGGCCTTGGCTTTTAGTATATACACCAAATCCCAAATTATTGTACTCTTACCAGCTTGTTGTACTTATTTTCCCATGTTTACCACAATTTACCCCCCAACGCTTCACCAGATATGTTCAAAAAACAATCTAGTTCCTGATTTCGTTATGGTATATAAATGTACAAAATTTCAAGTCAATATATTAAATCGTTCCAGAGAAAACGTGCTCACAAAAAAGTTACAGAGACCCACACCCAGTGGTCAGTTTAAATCAAAATAAAAAATGCTCTTTAACACGTTATTTTACAACGGAAAAGTGAGTCAAAAAACTGTTGAACGTGACCTATAAAATAATTGTCCCTAGCCGCAAACAAGAGCCAGTACCTGTGCAGGTTTATACCTGTTTTCTTAATAGAGTGGAGGAAGCCAGTCTGTGAACCGCGAACCGCTCTTGAGTAAGTATTAATGTCGCCTACTGAACGCACGTGTTATCTGTTATGTATGAAAGTATTGTTATATTATTTAGTTCTAAGGATTTATGTTAAGTTTGGCAACGCCGCTAGAGACGTCCACGTGCAGCAGTTACTTCTAATGTTCTATGACATGTGTACGCGGCCATTACGCTCTAATTGTATATTTATTTAATAAATATAATTAACTACCACTCAGAGGTGTCTTACTCTCATCGAGAAGTGTTCATAGTTCTTCCGAACGTTACTACAACAGATAAAACATTACAATATCGACATGGCTAAGTGTCACGTTTGTTTCATGTTCATATTTTAGTTACATTTTTATTTGATTAGTAAGTAAATAGTTTTAGTGACATACCTAATTGCAACGAAACTATAGCAGCATTTATTACATATTTTATTCTAGAAACTCAGTTGTTGTGGATTGGTTGTAAAAATGACTTTATTATACTGAAAATATATTGATCTTTCAATGGAACGTAATTCAAATTGCAATAATTTGCAATCTTGTAAGTCATAGCCTTCTTTTCAGTAGAAATGTAAAATGACGATAACTATTTTCTGTGACGTGTCTGTCATATATTTGTCATTTACTATAACTCTTTGTCATTTTTTGGACCGAGTTTTTAAATTGGTAGTAAATTAAATGAGGCAACTTGGCCATTAACAAACACAGAAAAATACTTCAATGGTACACCCATATATTTGTGTAAAGCACATTTGTCAGTATTGAAAAATTATCGACGGCCACTAAAATAACCCACATTATATAGAAAATGTTCACTATAAAATTAATGAAAAATATTAAAATATTTTTTCCGCGTCAGATTTAAAAAACTGACTCTGTGAGATAGACAGACAGATTTTTTATTTTTAAATTTCAAATCTCGAAGTTTCATGATGTTCTATACCTATTTGAACAAGAAAAATGTTTGAAACTTTTTTTTTACGATTATTATACTACGTGGATGTAGAAGTAAAATTCAGCCTAACCTCAATTCTTTCGATTTACCCCTCCGCCCCATTTTTACGACAGATCGACTGTAGTATAAATCACACCAATTCTCTTTGAACTGAAAACCTGTGTACTGCTGCGCTAACATTTTTTCCAACGCTTAATAATAATGATTGCTGAAGGATTTCAATTATTCCCAGGAAATATAAATTATTCGTTGAGCAACGCAGAGTGTTTCGTACTTCAGCATCGCAGAGAAACCGTAGTAAGCCACTTTCAGGCGCCTGCTTATAATAGAGGCAAAATAATAGTTTCCATGAAAAGGCGTCCCCGGAACTATAACAAAGCAAATTAATGGGAGTACGGGTCTCAAAAGCAAACGTTAACGCTGTTTGGTTGCCTTATTGATATACTTATACAAGTCCCCATTGTTTTACGTATAACAAACTGACAAGTTCAGTGATGTCTTGGAAATCTGATTGAAATTCAGCGAGAGTAAAATAATGTCATGTCTTACATGGCACGGGATTTGAGAAGGCGAGCTCCTTCGCGTAGGAGAAGTGGGGAGCGGCGCGCTGTCATGTTCGATAGCTGAAGATTGATGCTCCTTATGGGTAAGTTATGTCGCCCCCTGGCCCCTAGCCAGTTGCGCCACCGCACTTCGTTGCATTTATATCGGCGATGATCCGCTCGGTTCTACTTTTCACGGTTTCCTGCTTAGGTCATACCGACGTGTATTAAAGTATTTGCATGAACTAATGAGTTTAGTCCTTGTTTCATTATTTTTGTAATACATATAGTAGAGTGCAATTAGGTTTTTACCTGGAGACTCGTCTACAGTGAATGGACTTTCATGAAACTTCTTGCATTGAGTTTCTACGAAGGCGTAGAACGTTCACGGATGTTTTTTTTTTTCATTTATTCCCACATAAACTTGTATATAATTTGATTATTCCCTGTTAAATCTGTAAACAATTCAATTGGCTTCAGCTGAATCTGTATATAATTTAATTATTCCCAGTTTAAACTGTAAAGAATTCAATTGTTTACTGTTCAATTTGTAAATAATTCAATTATTTACAGTTTAAACTGTATTTTTTTTTTAATTCTCACTTTAAACTGTAAATAATTGAATTATTCCCAGTTCAAACTGTAAATAATTGAATTTTTCCCAGTTTCAATTGTAAATAATTGAATTATTCCCAGTTCAAACTGTACTTTTTTAATTTCCACTTTAAACTGTAAGTAACGCGTATTTTCACGATTGAAACACCCTTCAGGATCCGGGGGTTCCAAAATAATTTCAAAAGGGATAACCACTAACACTTTATCTAATAACTTACTGAAACTATACAATATTTTCCTTAAATAAAATACACTTTTACTAAAATAACTATCAACAATGTTTAATACTTTATATTTCTACCACCTTGGATTTCTAACCTCTCACTTTTCAACTTTTTACTCCTCTGCCGTAAATTACGCCTTATATATTCAACAGAATAACATCCAGAAAAATCTAGCATAGACTCTAACCTTTTCAAGAATATACATCTAGAACAATGTATAACTCTAGAGCCATCTATAGGCTTTCAGAAGAGATGGCGTGTATTATTGGTTGAAAGAAAACAAGAAAAAAAAATAAACTGACGCAAGAAACAAGAGCGATAATCAGGTCAATGAACGATGAGATAGAATTTTTTAAGACATGTCTAATGTAATCTTTTAAAATTACCAAATTCTTCTATTTTAAATTTTTATTTATATTTCAGTTATATTTACTTTTGTTATTGTTAAAAAATTTATGTAAGTATATATTTATTTTTATTAATGTTAAAATGTATGTAAGCATTTGTTTAGTATTTTTTTAAAAGTTTTTATTAATTCTGCACAGAGCCGCTACTAGGGCGTTGCAAGAGCAGCCCCCGCCACGGGCGCTATCTACTCTAGTTGCGGCTCTGGTTCTGCATAACTGATTATAGTTTATGTTGAGAGAAAAAAATACAACTTTAACACCCACAGCAACGATTTAATAAAACATATTTGGTTATATCCTCAGATTTTAGTCCAAACAACGTACCTTTGAATTATGGTCTATTATTAATGGGCCACCCTGTATTATTCTGGAGATATATTGGAGCTGTACCTCGTATAACACTTGGACCATGTGTGAACTAAGTTAGAAAGCTTCATTAAACAACACTAGCTATTTGTTTCTACTATTGGGCAATTTACTATGATATACTATACTATACTATAATACCGTCCAAGCTGGGTCTACTATGAAATAAAAATAATGCAGTTTGACGGTTCTTTGAGCAAGTCAAGGAAATGAAACACATTTCACGACACAAATGAAACGTAGTCATAACAAATATACTGTAATGTAACACCATTTCCGATGCAAGTTATAACTTCATTCCGGAATAGAATCACGCGAGACTGGCAATAAAAGAAGTCTATTATGACAGCAAAAATCTCCTTGCAGATGCCCTGCAAAACAGAATTATTTTTCTCCGAGATGGGACTATTTACGACTAGCTCGGGCGATAATGGAAACTGACATCGAAGAAATTCATTACTGCAGTCGTTGAAATAAGAAATTTTATTTACTTTACTTTACTTTTGTAAGTACTAGTTTGGTTTTATTTCTACAAACAATTTTATATTATTTAAACGATAAATATTTTACCTCTTTAATTATATTTGTGAAGACGAAATCGGCTAACCCAAAGATACTTTTAATATTTTAATAAATAAATGAAAGTTAAATTAAGTAAACATATTACACATATATTATAATTCATTCAGGTTTTACTTAAATTAGCATGGGCTATGATATTTCCTTAACGTCCATTTTCGGCAAAAAATGGTTCTTGTATCCAAATAACTCTCAGTCACTTTATTCTTTTAGCGGAATAGCTATCCATAAAACAGTTGAAGTTGAATATTTTTCATGGAAGCGAGCGTAGATGACTCGGATATACTCATATTTAGGTACCAAAAATAAAGCAACTCGAAGTGCTGTTAATACTTGGATGGGGGACGTCTCTCCAGAGAAATGCAGAATATTTGCCCCCTCTTCTAACGGCTTTTATATCAGCTCATAGGCAGAAGATATGAAAAAATTGTCTATAATTGTTTATTTGTGGCATATTCAGATTTTTTTACTTTTTGTTAGGTGTTTTTCCACCGAGAAATATTTAAAAATTTACTGAAAAAACCTCTGCGCCAAACGAATCACACAGAGGTTGATTCTTGAATACTTGACTGTTGAAAATGAAAGCTATAGGCAGTTAACGTTTCGGAAGAGAACCTATTTCCGTTCTCAAAACTTTTTTGGCCGTCAACCATGACAGTTCTTTGTTTATGTATTTCCATAGTCACGTGAGACATTAAATTATATTTATCTTATTTTTACTTACTTCGTCTCTAAGGATAGGCAACCAACTAGTACAAAAATCTATTGAATAGTTTGAAACGCATCTATCCTCGTTTAATAAATTAATCGCGGATTCTTTAAGTTTTATTTAGTTCCGTTGCTCTCCTTTTCTAAAATCTTCGCCGAGTCCCATTTAATCCTGTGATTATTATCCCACGCGTGTTCACAAATTTTGGATTTTTCAAATTCTCCCCTTCTAGCGTAATTTCTATATTCACCCAGCCTTACGTTGAAAGTTCCAGATGATTCACCTACGTAATGTTTTCCGCACTCACACGGAACACTATAAATACAATTTTTTGAATTTTGAACAATATTTAGAGGTTTAGTTTTTCATAAAACCTATCTTAGCGTGGAGCCCGTTTGAAAAACCGTTCGTACGGAGAACCTATTACCAATTTTTCGTAATTTATCCGATAAACCATGTATATATGGAATTACTGCCATTGACCTAAATACCTCAGGTTGTGATAGTATATTCTCTCTACTACCAATATTCAATAACTGACTGACTATCAACAAAACTCTCAGGATACTGATTATTTAATAAGACATGCAATTTTAGGCGGGGATTGCATATTGGACATACCATCCTTCGGAAGAGATGTAAGGTAGTTGGTCCCTTGTCTGATATATTTCCATTAAAGGCAAGTAAAATATCTCTACGCTTCGATAGAGAAGAGATTCGTCGAAATTTCCAGGTTGTTGGTAACTTTTTGTTTCCTCGTGTAGGTGGCTGGCCTTAGCAGTGGAAATAGGCTCACGATAAATCAATAAAGCAAAGGATTGCTCGTAATTTTTTAGTTAATGTCGAATAGGCTCGTTTCTCAATTTTTTTTTATTATAAATTCTGAAAGAGGGCTCTGAATTAATAGTGTATGCAAAATTTTATAATTTTCTGATGCTATTTTACTTGTTAAAAAAATTACGAAAGTCCGCGCTAAGCAACAAGCGAACGCGCCAGACGTAACGTCATCGGCCCCGTCAGCCGCCGGTCGCCAGCCATTCGCGTTCCAGCGGGAAGTGGCAGTCTGAATTTTCTTCAAGGCTACTCTGTCGTGTTTATTTTACTTCTCGTACCGAAGTATATTTTTGTGATTTTTACAGAAATATGATAATGGATTATAAAAAAGGGAATAATAATTATAAGTACTGTGTTGTTCCGGAGTGTAAAAACACTACTCTCACCGCACCGGATAAAGTTTTCATAACATTGCCCAAAGATGAGAAGGCACGAAAATTATGGCAACAGTGTATGATACTTCTTGTCTAAAAATTCAAGAAAATATTTTAGCATTTTTACAACGAAATCTGTATCATATTCATAATATTTATATACGATTTCTTTGCTTGTCTCAAAATCAGGTTTTGCGATTACGAATACACCCTTGTATCTCTTTGTTAAATGCACTTGCAACTGAATTTGATAGAAGTACTTCATTTTAATATTTCCATTACTATCAATAAAATTAGAAATAGTTTTATCAGAAAACGGACATTTTATTTCCACAACCATTTCCTCATTAATAGCGTCTGGACTGGCTCCTATTATTGGATAGTCACTTGAAAGAAACAGAATAGCTTTGTAGAACTTTTTGTCACTTTTTTTTGCCAGTTCTTTCAGCACAGCTTCTTTTAAATACAAACCACGTTTCATAGCTTCAGTTTGAAACATCTTAGCACCCAAAATGTTTTCCACCAATACTCCATCGAAAGTACAGAATTTCGCAGCATCATGTGCTTTTGAGGCTGTCACACGGCCGTACCTCATTTCCGACCATAAACTACATATGGATTGATTTCTGGTATTTTTTTCGGTATTTCTAAGAATATCTTCATTTATTTGCTCTTTACAAAATGTAATAAAATTATCCGCATTATGTTCGATATTTTCCAATAAAAAATTTAGTTTTAGTGTATGTAGAGATACAGAATGATAATTTTCAGTTTGATGGTACCTCATAGTGCTGTTTTTGATTTGCCTCATTAATATATGTTTTTAAAAGACTATCGTCAGACAACACAGCCGCTGTTGCACCTAAGTCTTTAATGATTATACATTTCTTTGTAGTTGTAGCGCCACTTAAAACAGATCTTTTCCAATGGCAAACCTTTTCGGTAGGGGAAGGTTCTTCGCTACGGCGGTGAATCCACATTAAAAAAGCCACTGCATGCTTACAACCACCTTCCGAAGCTGGACAGTCGTTACACTGTACCTCAACTACCTTTCTTTCATTTTCATCTATTGCGCAAGTCAGTCGATAGCATTTTGACTTAATTTTATGTTCAGGGGTTATTTTTGCTTGCAAATAACACAGGCTACTTTCTCGCTTCAGTTGAACGTATCCTATAGCGTTGTCCCCATAATCCTGACGGGCAGACCTTGAACAATGAACGAAAATTTCTTTCTAATCATTAAAATAAATGTCAATACTTACTGCTGCATTTTCATACCCCTCATTTCGGCGCTAATGAAGTCTCGATTTGAGTTAAAATAATCCATAATCATGATAACATCTACCTCTGGCATATTCGATGAATCAGCTTTAATATAATCACTATCACACATTATATTAATTTGAAGTATAACAGTTAATATACAACAAAAATCCGATTGATATGATGTAAACGAAGAATGTAAAATATTAAACAAAGTATGTTGTAATTATCTGCTCTGAGCGTTCGAATTTCAGAACGTCTTTAAGCCTAATAATATTGCAATGCAATGGCCTCGCTGGCTATCACTGCGCTCGACGGGGCCGGTGACGTCACGCCAGTGAATTTGTCGCGAGGGAGTCTGGCGTTTTCTGACGGCAATATTTTGGCCAATTCTTGTCCGATTGAGCTAATTTTTTTTAGGTGTTCCAAGTGAAAAGTTCTTTATGGAAACCGTGAAAAAACACTTATTAAAGAAATATTACTAAATGAGCCTATTATGCAATGCGTTTCATTTAAGAAAAAATGAGCACAATGCAATTGGGCACTTCCGAACTAATCTGACATTGTAGATCTAGCAATACTGTAAATTAGAAGATAATAGACAGCTTTTGACATAATCTAGATATCAGAATGTCATTCCAATGTCACAATGAGCTTCCATATTTGACATATTTTTTAATACAAACTCAACCCATATCGTGGTACCAACACACGACAGCCCCATCCAATGGCACATCTGTTTTTAAAAAGAAAATTCAAGTATGTAATGATATGCCGAGTGTTCCATTTAAAAAGTAACTTACGATGTCCAGCCGAAATTAATTACCCTGTATTATTCAAAATACTTCTTACTATACAGCTTTTTACTTTATATCACCCCGTATACAGTATATGCTCTGATGTTCTTTACAATAGGTGTAGTGTAATGACTGAAATTTCTAACTTCTCGAGAAAATGTTATTCTTTGCCTAAAAAATAGTAACGACGTTGACAAAAATTATGATGGCGTCATTTTCATCTTATTTTTTTTCTCTTTCTTTACGTCAAGCACTGAACCAGTTTTTAAAATTTTGTTTATCAATTTATGAACTGTCATTCTCAAAACATACACATTGAGAAATCTCTCACTGAATTTTTGAATAACGTAACAGTATGAACTTTCACCGTCTCCATAACACTACTAAAAAAATTCTTTGCTCGGCAGTTAACATTTAAAAAAGAACGACATGTATTTTACTAAAACTTCACTAATTTCAGAAACATTGCAACATTCAAATGAAATTTTGGATTCGGACAGACCATAAAATTTGAAATAACTTTTTTATTTCACATTTTGTTCCAAAATAAAAAATAGAACCAAGTTTACCCTTACGGAATTTTAAGTGTCTGTAATTTTTGATTACCTTGTACAAAAAGTATAATTTTTGTCAACGTCATTACAATTCTTTTGGCAAGCAAAAACTTCCATAAAGAATAACATTTTCTCGAAAAGTTAAACATTTTTGCCATTACACCTATTGTAAACCCCACCCTCGGACATACCTACTGTATATATAAAGCAGAGGATAATATTTCTGTGTTTAAATAGAATCTCTATCTGTTGGCACAATATTGCTCAAAAGAATATGTTGACTACATTTAAGTCATTAATTTGTTATTTTTGCTTATTCTTTGTTGGTACTTTGCCCCTTCTGTAAAAATATTAAAAAACTTTCATGAGGGAGCTAAACTAAAGAAAGACTTTCTTGTTTGTCTTTTTAGAAAGGCCTTGGGAAAATAAATCGTATGCCACACGTGAATAAAGACATTTATCTACTCATATTAGATTATATATTATTTACTCAACCGTTTTTGAACAGAAAATAGTGTCCATAAACAAATAGCATGATTTATTATAACTCCCTAGTGATTTATTTTTAAACCAACCCCCTTTAACTTCATGCCTAGCCTGTCCAATCGATGTAAAGGGCAAATTAAAATAGAATGGCCCATTATTATTGGACGTTGTCAGACAATTATATTAATATTTATTGTTATAATCGTAGGTAAAGTATAGTATTCAACTTGTGATATTGTTAATAACATACATGATTATTTACAGCACTCGCCTACGGCTCGCGCTGCAAACTTCATTTGCGTGAGTTATTGCTTACATTATCGCAAGTTAAATAATATACTTTTATATCCACCCTCAGAAATGAGTAAATCAATCTACCCGTTGATAAAATATTGTATCATAAATAAATAATTTTTGATCAGAGTTAATCTTTTACCGCATTTTTATGGCATATAAGCGGAAAATTCAACTTGTTAATAAAAGGACATTGTAGTAAAATATTTTTCTATTTCATAACCCGCAAAATGTTATGATCATCGTAAAACTGTATTTAGTTGGTCTTAAAAACCTATATATTTCATTGCACTGCTTTCAAATATGTCACTCGTGATAAGTATTCATTATGTGATACTGGCAGTCCGTTAGTGAGTAATTAAAAAATGATGCTGGAAACCATTTCACATAACAGCTTCGTGCAAAATTCCATATGTAGTTTTAGAGAGAATCTCATACTCACAATCGAATGTTTACTATCTTTTTCAAGGCAAATCCAATATTGTCCCTACTGAGCCCGAGGCTTCAGGATATCATCTTTATGGTTTAGAAAAGGCTAAAGCCCATCGCTCACAAGCCAATATTTGAGATTTCAGACCTAGCTTAGGTGCTACTTCAATACTTTTAGAATTTTACAGGAATATTGAAGTTCAAAAAAATTCTGTTTTCTCCTACATTCTCTTTATTGGCGTATTTTTATAGTTTTCTATGAATTCTATTATACAAAATGTCTGGCTCAAAGAAAGCAGATAAGAGATGTTTTGATTAATTTTCATGCCTATTATGTGGCATCTTATGTCTAAAAATATACCACCTAAAATAAACGTATTAAACGAATTATTTTAAATTAGAATTGTGTTCATGTTGCTGAAAAATTATCTGTTTTCGTTATCTAAACTTCGAGAATGCTTTCAAATATTTTCAAGGTTCAAGATGGCAGCATTCTATTAATATAAGGTGTTCATAAGTAAGTGAACATGGAGTAATTGTCTGTAGATCATGTCATGTCAGTGCTATTAATAATTGCTATAATTTCATTGAAATTTTATATCCATGATATCTGCAAATATTTTACTTTGTTTAAATTGTGCGTAATATCATTTTTAAACTACTTGTTTTCAGTAATTTTTGTGAGAATTGATAATATTTGATAAAAACGCAGAAAACCATACGGGAGCTGGGAGGCGAGAAATCGCATCTGATCAGTTCATCTTTGTAGGCGCTCATAAAATATGTTCTGTGATAACAAATAATCATGTTTTACAGAAAATTGTATTCGGCATCTATCGATTAGGTGACAGCGGCATATTAAGCAAAGTTTCAGTTCCTTCATTCAAAATATAATTAAAAGTTCAATAGCAAATCAATTGAAATCTTATTTAAATTACATCATTTTCAATTTTTCCAAAACGTGTAAGTTTAATTGTTCGAAAGTTTTATTTATTCTGCATATCTGCAATAAAAATCAGATTCATAAGTGGAAGAAATTATAGGGATGATTCACTCCTAAAAATACGCTCGATTTGCTGTTTGTTCATTTTAGCACCTACCTCAATATCGATATTAAGAAATAAGATTGAATTAAACGAGCGACAGGTGAAAATTATTTCATAACTTTCGGTGATCATTTTTGAAAAGGCGCCTTAATATCTTTCATTGAAATCTGCAAATGTTATGCAATTATGCCAGTTGCATTAAAACGGCAACTTTGAGTATTTCACTTTTGATATCAGATTCAGCATTAGCTGCTCCGTAACCACCTAACTGCCAATTCCAACATATTTTTTTTATGCATTCGCCAAATTCACAAGTAAAAAACTGCTTCCCGATGTTTGCTCATCTTATATTAGACATAGCGTGATAATACTAACATGGGATCATTGCCGAGTTATACTCTACAGTTTGCAGAGGATTTTCAAAGAATACCTGCCTTGAGATGACCTTGAACGACTTCGAGGATGCATGTAAAGTAAAAACAAACACCGAATTCGAATTCAGCGACCACCAAAACATGTTCATGAATTTTTTCAGATTTTTTGGAAGGTTTTTTGACCGTTAAACCTTCAAGCGGCCTTAAAAATGACCTTGAAATGAGGTCGACTGGCCTTAGATTCAAATTCAGGGTTCTCGAAGACGAACGTATGAATTTCTTCAGATTTTTCGGATGGACCTTAGCATTTTTGTCTCAAAATCCCCTCAAATGACCTTAAGATGACCTTGAATGACCTCGAGGATGCATGCAAAGTAAAGACAAACACCGGACTCGGATTCAACGACATCAAAAGCATGTCCATGAATTTTTTCAGATTCTTTTGAAGGTTTTTTGACAGTTTGACCTCCAAATGGCTTTGAAAATGACCTTGAAATGAGGTCGACTGACCTCAGATTCAGATTCAGGGTCCTCGAAAACGAACGTATGAATTTTTTCAGATTTTTCGGATTGTACTTAGCATTTTTGCCTCAAGACTTCCTCAAATGACCTTGAGATGACCTTGAATGACCTCGAGGATGCATGTAAAGTAAGAACAAACACCGGACTCGGATTCAGCGACCTCAAAAGCATGTCCATGAATTTTTCAGATTTTTTGGAAAGTTTTTTGACCACTTGACCTTCAAATTGCCTTGAAATGAGGTCGACTGACCTCAGATTCAGATTCAGGGTTCTCCAAAACAAACGTATGAATTTTTTCAGATTTTTCGGATGGTACTTAGCATTTTTGTCTCAAAACCCCCTAAAATGACCTTGAGATGACCTTGAATTACCTAGAGGATGCATGCAAAGTAAACACAAACACCGGACTCGGATTCAGTGACCTTAAAAACATATCCATGATCTTTTTCAGATTTTTTTGGAAGGTTTTTTGACCGTTTGACCTTCAAATGACCTTGAAATTGACGTGATGGAGCTTAACCGACCCGCTCATCGTAATCAGCGACCCCAAAAACTCTAGGATACCATCTCCGATGTCCGTGCACAAGCCTAGATAAAATGTTGACCTGTGTAATTATTGGATTTACAATAACACAGGTCCAAAAAAAAGTGTGCGGAAACCGAATTTTAAATTTAAAAAAGTTTCTATCTCGTAGATTTCTAGTCAATCCCGGTTTCTATTGTCAGAATGCGGTTTTTTTGCCAAATTTTGACGTAAAATGTGTTTATAAATACCTACCTACCTCAAAACATAATCAAAATTACTCTCTTAATAATTCTAGACGTTCGAACAATAAACAACTAATATTTTGCACTTTTTAGCCCTTTGGAGTCCTTTGGAGAGCGGAGTGTCCTTTTTTAACTTCGGATTCGTGTTCAACATTTAAAAATACAGAGGAGAATACACCTCGTACTTCTTTTTTAAATTTTTTTAAATTAAGTTTTTGCCCGTCCTCAGGTTCGTAATCATCGCTCAAAAATAAATTGGAAATAGTAATTTTTAAAATGTTTTGGTTTAGGTAAATACTTATAAACACATTTTACGTTGAAATTTGGCAGATAACCGTAGTTTGACAACAGAAACTGAGATTTACTCGAGATCTACGAGGTAGAAAGTGTTTTAAATTGAAAATTCGGTTTCAGCAAACAAAGATACTTTAGGTATGATAGGTTTAGTATTTGGAGCAAATTTAGTTGGTCATTGGTGGTACAAGTGTTGCTTTTAAGGGATGTTTTTATTTCTAATTGTTCAAGGAGGTTTAAGCGTTTTCAGAAAGAAAAGAAAAACGCTTAAACGTCCTTGAACAATTAGAAATAAAGAAATCCCTTAAAAGCAACACTTGTACCACCAATGACCAACTAAATTTCATAAACACTCCTATGATAGACAAGGTTTTAAGAATAGCCCATTGAATTATATTCCGAGTAGGTAGATCCTTAGTTTTATTACTTAAAATACTTGGGTATTATTGCATTTATTTTTAGAACAACCGCCCTCATAGCTTTAGTATTCATCTGTAATGCTCTTGAGAAAGGCCTAACAAGCCGAAACATATGTAGAGTGTATAAAAATACAGTTTTTATTTGAAACATAAAAAAGCATTGTTTTTCCCTTTTCTAAAAATAATTATTAAAATTATGCATAATGAAATAAATTGTAGTGAAATATTAAGCCAACTGAACTTCCAAGCCAATACTTTAATATTCCCTTAGGTTCAGTGCAACAAAACTTCCCTGATTTTTTATTAAATTTCATTTTTCATTCCCATGGATGATAGTACAGAAATACTTACTTAACTGGTATATAGATATACATAAACGTAGGTAGCGTGGACTTGACGAATTTTAATAAAATATGTATAAAAAACAGATGCAATTTTCCTGTAAGAGCTCTGGTAAGATTTACGAAAAACAAAATGTGCATTAAAATTCAAATAAGTTGGAGGGAATTCACTTTCGTTTCAATATATATTATTTTATGTAAATCTATTTAAATAAAAAAATCAATTTTCCGACATTGTCTATCAAGCCTATATTTATTCGTATATGTGATACGAATATTTTCTAAAATTGCATCGTAATCTGCGTAAGCTCAATTTTGTTTAAATGTAAAACATCGTAAAATACTAAACATTTGACGAATAATGTAGACTGGGACATAACTTACAACAGCTTCTCCATGCAAATTTATCTTATTTTCAAATAGAATTAGTTCGTTGTGTTGCGTTTATTCACCTTTTAGGAAACACCCTGTGTGAATCCGTGGATTCTAAATAATTTCAACAAGAGATAAACACTAACACTTTATTTAATAATTTAGTGTCTATACAATACTTCAAAATAAACTTTATTTACTTCTTATTTAACCTCACTTTTTACCGAATGTCACTTCTATAAACTTCCTCTTTAATAATCTTCTTCTTCTGCGCTGGTAATCGCGCCTTATGTACTCCGAAATTACCTCTAGATTAAACCAGAATCTTCTCCAACCACAATCTAGAAAAGTCCATGGCTCTTTCTAGAGTCTTTCCAGTCACTATTAATAGGCATAGGCGTATCATCCCCACTTCCAAGGGGGTGTAATTCATAACAGTTGTTTATGTAATGACTTCTCATACTTTTTTTAAATGATTATATAATAGTTTTAAGTAATAGCATACCCATGAATAACATAACATGAAATGCGGAAAACATTTATTGCGACAATAAATTAAATTAAGATCAGGACACTGTAACAAGATTTAACAAAAACTAAAATACAATTAGTTGACTCTTATGCGACAATTATGAAAAGAAGCAAACATTACAAATAATAGCTTACAGGTGTTACTATCTTATAAGTGTATTTTATATTTCTGTAATGTATATTGGAAACATTATATTTTTTGTTATTTGTGTACCCATCCTGCTCTGCAAATGGGTAATACTTGTTGAGCAGTGTATGCCAAATAACTAAATAAATAAATAAAGAATCCTATTTCTATCGAACTAAATACCTATAAACTTCTCGCGATAAGTTTTGCGGTAATGTCATCAACATTAATCTGACATTTTTTAACTTATCTTTGTTAACATCTACTCAGCCGCACTGGGTTCACTTATTGGACCACGACTTAACCCCAATCAAATCTAATAGCATTTATTTTCTTTGTTTGAGTACATTCTAATAAAATTATGCCTTTAATAAGTTTGTTTCTATGTATATTTTATTATGCTGGTGTCTAAATAAGTATTAATTCGTTTAATACGTAAGAGCTTAAACGAAACTGTCACTTGATGGATGATGACTATGTGGTGTGACTTTACTCCAAAATATTAGAATGTGACTTGATCAACATTAGATAGTGACTTGACCTTATAGTAAGAAGGGCCCATATTGTGGAAAGCATGTAAGAAAAGTTGGCGAATGCTTAATTTAAGCGATTACAAAACTGGACTAACGACTGGTTTTGCGACTTCCGCATGCATGAAATAATCACCTCCATTTCCTTGCTAGTTTCATAAATAGCTATTTGGGCCAATCAATAAAGACATTAGAAGTCGAAAATTTAAGTATAATCTTGAAAGTAATAAATCTAATTTCGAAGGCACAGAACATGCTGGTTAATATGTTGTTTAACCATTTCACGTGAGAAATTATAAAAGCTTACAAACTGAAGGCAAGTGGCCCATAAAGGCTGTCTTGCGTTGAACTATATCTGCAACCAATCAGAAGATCGGTAGCATTGAAAATTTGTAACAATTCACATATTTATTAATATTAATTGAATAGAGTGTGCCGTAGATTCTTGGTGAAACATACTAAATAAAATAAGTATTAAAAACACTTGGTTTTACTGTTCCACAGTTTTTATTCAGGTTTATATGACATATGTTTTGGCCTTTCGACCATTATCAAAGAGTTATAACAACTAACCTAAAAGTGGCCATTACAAGATGTTTATAGGATTTGAGAGGTATAGATAACCTAATTAACATTTTATTACTTGTTTCTAACATAGCTACTATTGGGAATTTAATTTAAATTTTTAATTACTATTTCTGGGTATGTTTAATTTTAGTATAGTGTCTATTATGGAAGTATTATGAAATTTAGTTTGTGTATTAGTAACGTTTTTCTGTTTATTTAAGGGGTCAGTCAACTTGGCCCCCTCCAGTTATTTTTTCTTCTTCAATTTGCTAGCACACAATGTTTAGACCTAGCACACCCTAGCACAACCATTTTTAAAGCTAGCACACCTCCTCACAAATAGTAAATAGGGGATGTTTTCGGGGGGGGCCGCTAGCCCCCCCCAGTTATTTTTTTGTCTTGAATTTGCTACCACACGATGCTTACACCTAGCACAGGCTAGCACAACCATTTTCAAAGCTAGCACACCTACAGGGGTGGTAATATACAGGGTGTAAAAATTTTCTCAGCCCCCCCCAGTTATTTTTTTGTCTTGAATTTGCTAGCACACAATGCTTACACCTAGCACAGGCTAGCACAACCACTTTCAAAGCTAGCACACCTATAGGGGTGGCAATATACAGGGTGTAAAAAAATTTCTCAGCCCCCCTCCAGTTATTTTTTTATCTTGAATTTGCTAGCACACAATGCTTATACCTAGCACAGGCTAGCACAACCACTTTCAAAGCTAGCAAACCTACAGGGGTGGTAATATACAGGGTGTAAAAAAATTTCTCAGCCCCCCAGTTATTTTTTTGTCTTGAATTTGCTAGCACACAATGTTTACACCTAGCACAGGCTAGTACAACCACTTTCAAAGCTATCACATTTACAGGGGCGTTAATATACCGGGTGTAAACATTTTCCTTAGCCCCCACCCCTCGGTTATTTCTTTGTTTTGAATTTGCTGACACGCAATGCTTATACCTAGCACACCCTAGCATAACCACTTTCCAAGCTAACGCTCCTACGAGGTCGATAATACACAGGGTAGAAATTTTGTCCCGCCCACAGATATATTATATTTTCTATTATTTCTCAGATTACCGAACCAAAAATGATCACATACATAATAGAGGGTTAAAATAGAGATGTTAATATAGAGGTTAATATAGATAGTTGAAACTTTTCTCTTTGCCCCTATGTACTTTTTTCTCAAATTTGATAGCACACTATGTTAATACCTAGACAACTAAACAACTAAATAAGTAAATAAATGAATTGAATTTTATTTAATGAGTAATTATTTTTAAAATCGTTTTAGTAATATAATAACAGCAACAATAATAGTGACATATTTAAAATATAGTGTATAGTGGTTTTCAAAAAATTCTCATGTTGGGAAAATTTTTATTGTTGTGTCGATGGAAAATTGAATTCTGCCAATAACTGCAAAACAATCATTAAAAGTCGCCTTGTATTTCGTATTTTTTCGTACTTCAGTTTAGGAGACGGCCGCCATTTTACAATATGGCGGCCATAGCATAATATACATGAATGTTATTAATGATATGCTATTGCTGGACACTAGTAGGTAATGCATATGCAATGTTTAGAATCATTCCCAGGGAAAGATTTTTTCCTAATATGATTGTGCCAAAAGTTGACCAAGTAAATTAAGTGAACAATAGGCCAGTAGAGTTAGGAAGAAATGTGCACGCTATCAAGAAAATCTAAATAAAAATAATCCAAATTAAATTTTCTACAAATAACGTCTGAAAAAAATTTTCAGTTTTCCCAACAGGTTTCGAGATGTCCTGGGTTTTAGGCCAAAATTAGAGACTCATGTATATAAGACATACTTCCCGCACCTAAAGGTTTGTCGCCGTTTGATAACATGTTAGATGCTCGGTTTTCTCAAAAACCCTGTTTTTTTCCTAATTCTACTGGCCTATATATTGTTCACTTAATTTACTTGGTCAGTTTTTAGCACAATCATATTAGGGGAAAAAAATCCTTCCCTGGAAATAATTCGAAACATTGCATATGCAGTACCTACTAGTGTCTAGCAATAGCATATTATTAATAACATTCATTCATATTATGCTATGGACACCATCTTGGAAAATGGCGGCCGTTAAACTGAAGTACGAAAAACACGAAATACAAGGCGACTTTTAATGATTGTTTCGCATAAATATAAAATTTGATAGGTGACGACTGCCACATAACCATTGGTTTTCACGCCTTTTTTGTTCCAAGATAGGCAAATTTAATTGGCATAGTTAAATTTTCCATGGAAACAGTAACTAGAATTTTTCCAACATAAGAACTTTTTGAAAACCTCTATAATATATTATATTTTAAGTATGTCATTATTATTATTGTGGTGTGTTATTATATTACTAGTACGATTGCAAAAATTATTTATGAAATAAGGTTTAATTTATTTATTTAATTATTTAGTTATTTAGTTGTTAACATCGTGTACTATCAAATTTGAGAAAAAAGTACATAGAGGCAGAGAGAAAAGTTTCAACTCTCTATATTAACCTCTCTATTTTAACCCTCTATTATGTATGTATTTTTGGTTCGGTAATCTGAGAAATAATAGAAAATATAATATATCTGTTGGCGGGACAACATTTCTACCCTGTATATTATCGACCTTATAGGAGCGTTAGCTTGGAAAGTGGTTGTGCTAGGGTGTGTTAGGTATAAGCATTGCGTGTTAGCAAATTCAAAACAAAGAAATAACTGAGGGGTGGGGGTTAAGGAAAATGTTTACACCCTGTATATTACAGTCCATGTAAATGTGCTAGCTTTGAAAGTGGTTGTGCTAGCCTGTGCTAGGTGTAAGCATTGTGTGCTAGCAAATTCAAGATAAAAAAATAACTGGGGGGGGCTGAGAAATTTTTTTACACCCTGTATATTACCACCCCTGTAGGTGTGCTAGCTTTAAAAGTGGTTGTGCTAGCCTGTGCTAGGTGTAAGCATTGTGTGCTAGCAAATTCAAGACAAAAAAATAACTGGGGGGGGCTGAGAAAAATTTTTACACCCTGTATATTACCACCCCTGTAGGTGTGCTAGCTTTGAAAATGGTTGTGCTAGCCTGTGCTAGGTGTAAGCATCGTGTGCTAGCAAATTCAAGACAAAAAAATAACTGGGGGGGGCTAGCGTCAACTTGGCCCCCCCCGAAAACATCCCCTAATCACTATTTGTAAGGAGGTGTGCTAGCTTTAAAAATGGTTGTGCTAGGGTGTGCTAGGTCTAAACATTGTGTGCCAGCAAATTGAAGAAGAAAAAATAACTGGGGGGGGGGCAAGTTGACTGACCCTTATTTAAGGCCTTGACTTCCAAAATTTCAAGCAGGTCTAACCCATTTCCCTTATTGACATTGTACAAAAGTTTAATACTACTACCATAGAAAAAAATCGGTAAAGGTATTTACACAGAACTTCCCTCCTTATTTGTGCAATGTGCATGGCGGTCACTTTAAAAAATTATTAATTACGAAATGACATTAAGAATAATAATCGAAATATAGTTATTGCTATTATTACAAAGAAAACCTGATAAATTTTTGTCAAAAAAATATAGAGAGTTCTCATCCAACAGCAAAAGTTCAATACTAAGTAACAGGTGCCAAATATGGAAGGCTTTCGCAAATACCTTTACAAATGTCCAACATGACTGAATTATTTCTTGGGATGACCACCCTGTACATTTTTCAATAAAAGTGTAATAGGTGCATATGCTAAATATTATTGCCATCTGTCACATTTTCAATCCCACATTCACATAATGGAGTGAAGTATAGTGGTGGTTAAAAAATTTCATTTTTTTTTTAATTCTTCAAAAATGTTGGTAAAAAAAATTTCAATTTCTTCTGAAGTAATGGAATGTCATGAAACGTAGAAATTTTAAATTCGAGCAAAAGGAAAGCTTCCTTCTATTCTACAGTAGTGGTAAAAAAAGTTTATAAATTTAAAAATGATGTTTTTTTTAAATAGGTTTAGAATGCCATGAAACGTGAAAATTTCAAATTTGAGCAAAAGAAAAAATTTTTTTCGTCTATTCTATAGCAGTGATAAATAGATTAAAAATGTTTTCAATTTTTTTTTAGAATGCCATGAAACGTAGAAATTTTAAATTTGAACAAAAAAAATTTTTTTTTTCATTTATTTTAGTGGTAAAAAATGTTTCAAAAATGTTGGTGAAAAAAATTTTCAATTTTTTTTTTCTGAAATAGGTTTAGCGTGTCATAAAACGTAGAAATTTTAAACCTGAGCAAAAAAAAATTTTGTTCACTATTTATTCCGTTTAGACGGTCCACCCTATATATTTTCCAGTGAAATTTTTACCATTTCTTCGCTGACAGCAGGGTCAACTACCTACCAAATTTGACTGCTCTCCGGCAAGTGGTTTTTTAGATAATGCACCAACACACAGACAGACAGAGAGACACACACACACAGACAGACAGACAGACTGACGGAATTGAAAAACCTATATTTTCGTAATCTACGTGATCTGAAACGTCAGAATCCGAAAAGATCTCGGAGGGTGATTTTTTCTCGAATACAATACTTCCGTTCGGTATGCGAGGGAAGTAAAATGGTTTTTATCTATATAATTTTCTGCGAAACCAGTTGATTTTTTATTCTCTAAAATAGCCATTTTGTGTTCATTTACCTGTACGTCTAAGCTTCGATCACTCTGACCTATATATAGAGTATCACAATCGTCACAATTTATTTCATATACTCCCGCTTTTTGTGAGTCTTCAGTTTTTTCTTTGTTGTTAATCAACAAGCGACCTAAGTTGTTTGTATTCGAGGAAATGGTATTAATTCCAAGTTTATATAAGTTTACATTGCAACACCTTGTGTCGAATAGCGAATTAAATCAATTGGAATGGAAAGATCTCTAATTAATGATAATTAATTAATATCTCGATGAACCAACATTATTTTAAATTCTAAGCTTTTTGATAGAAAAGAAAATATTCTTTTAAAATATGTACACTTTTGGGAAAAATACGTGGATGATATGTTTTGTATGGAGTGGTACGGATAGGTAATTATCAGAGCTCATTCGTTTTGTTAATTCTATAAACAATAAAATTCAGTTTACGGTAGAAATCGAGATAGAACCTTCTTTAAACTTTTTAGATACTTCATTGACATGAAAAGGTCCCATTTTAGAAATCTATATTTATAGAACAGCCACTTTTACTGACACACTCATGTATGCAAATAGTAATCAATCCTGGAAGATAAAATTGTCAGCTTTTCATAGTTATAGATTGTTATCATTAAAGTAAAATAATGTCAATTTTGAAAAAGAAGGTACAACCCTTAAAATAATAGCAAAAAACAATGGATATCAGACATCTCTCATAGACAAGCTAATTACGAACAAACAAAGCTGTTGAAAAAACATTTTTATAACGCACCCAAAGAAAATAAAAAGTGGCATATTATTAATTTTGTAAAACATGTTAGCAACTCAATTTGTAATAGGTTAAGTAAACTTGGCATTAATATCGTTTCCTCGAATACAAAGAAAGAACTGAAGACACACAAAAAGCGGGAGTATATGAAATAAATTGCGATGCTGTATATATAGGTCAGAGTTTTCGAAGCTTAGACGTACGGGTAAATGAACACAAAAAGCCTATTTTAGAAAATAAAAAATCAACTGCTTTCGCAGAACATTGGATAGATAAAAACCATGTTTTCTGCGGTAGTAGTATTAAACTTTTGCACAATGTCAATAACGGAAATAGGTTAGACATGCTTGAAATTTTGGAAATGAAGAAGGCCTTAAATAAACATAAAAACGTTACTAATACACATACTAAATTTCATAACACCCCCATAATACACCATACTAAAATTAAACATACCCAGAAATAGTAATTAAAAATTTGAATTTAATTTTTAGTAGTAGCTATATTAGAAATAAGTAATAAAATGTTAATTAGGTTATCTATACCTCTCAAATCCTATAAATATCTTGTAATGGTCACTTTTAGTTAGTTGTTATAACTCTTTGATAATGGTCGCGAGGCCGAGATACATGTCAGGGGAATCTGAAAAAAATTGTGGATCAGTAATACCAAGTGTTTTTAATATTCTATTTATTAATAACTGTGAGGTAAAGATATTAAAAAATACTGACAAATTGCAGATTGCTTTTATAAATTGTCCTGATTTTGAAAATCACAGCCCTTTTCGTCCTACGCAATATTCATTATTTCACATAAATAGCGTCAAAATTATTTACTTTTTATATCTTAGAGAGAAAAATCTCAAATGTTGTTATATTAAAGTGCAAATGTGAGTGCTTTCTTTCTCTGTGTGTTATTAGACATAGACATAGACATAAACATATTTATTCACCATGTAGAATACAGTTTATGTACATATGGTAAGTCAGGTACAAGAGCAGTTTATAATGTATAAGACAAGTATAAAAAGAGAACAAAGATTTAAGTGTAGATTACATATACCACTTTCGAAATATACACTACACAGTTATTGTATAAGACATCACACAACAACTATTATCTATATTAAAATATATAATGTTGTAGTTAAAAATTATTTACAAAAGAGAAAGAGGAACAGATAATAAAAATGTATATCGAGTTCTTATGTAGGACATCGCACACTAACTAAACTATATTAAAGCCTGTAATGGTCCAATTTACACTTGTTTAAAAATAATAGGTAATCTAATATATAACGACTAAACAACCATTATTACATTACACTTTAGATTATAATTTTTATCATAATCAGTAAGCTAAAAATTCCTCAACATTATAATAGGCTTTTTCTAAAAGTAATTTTTTTATTTGAATTTTAAATTTGGATACGTGCAACTTTTTGACGTTTTCAGGGAGGCTATTATACAGTATTATGCTATTATAGTGGAGAGATTCTTTAAACTTAGTTGTTTTGTGCCGTGGAATCGATAGAAGCCTCCCGTGTATCGTATTGTAAGTGTGGCTATCATCAAGAGTTTTAAATTCCTGCAAGTTTGTTTTTGCGTATGTTAAGCATTTGTATATGTAGATGCAGGGTACAGTTAGGATCTTCTTTGAAATGAACGTGCTTTTGCAACTTTCTCTATAATTTAGATTAAATGTCAGCCTTATAATCCGTTTCTGTGATACAAACATTCTATATAACTGGTTAGACCTCCCCCAGATACATATATTTAGTGACAAGTGAGAGTATGCTAGGGCATAATAAACATCCATAAGTCCCTCCTCACTTAGAGTGTCTTTTAGTTGCAGTATTGCAAAATATGCCTTATTTAATTTGCTGCATACGTGATTACCCTGAGGTTCCCATGACAATGAGCTATCTATATATGTTCCTAAGAATTTGGAAGTGGCGCTTAGAGGTAACGAATTTAGTGAGATAATTTTTCTTGGGTTGAAATTTAGAAATACCGTTTTTTTTTTTCATTTAGTATTAGTTTATTTCTATTGCACCATTTATTCATATCGTCAACAACACTGTCAATAGCTGCCTGTAGATCAACACTATTTATAGCAGATAAAGAAACAGTTGTGTCATCCGCATACATGACTGTGAAGCCGTTTTTTATATGACGAGGAAGATCGTTTATATATATAGCAAATAACAATGGTCCCAGTATTGATCCTTGGGGGACACCTAACATGACATCATATACATCGGATTCAGCCTCATCATATTTTACTATGAATTTTCTGTTTTCCATATATGAATTTATCCAGTTTAATAACTTTCCCCTTATTCCTATAGTTTCTAGTTTACTAAGAAGTATATCATTGTTTACAGAGTCAAATGCTCTTGAGAGATCAAATTGGATCGACACTACATATTTACCGTTATCAATTTCACGGTAGATAAAATCAAACAATTTAGCAGTTGCACTCTCTATCGATCTTCCTGGTCTGAATCCATACTGGTATTCGGTCAGGATATCATTCTTGTCTAAATATAACATGATTCTATTTGATACAAGTTTTTCAATAACTTTGGACATTACACACACAAAGGTGATTTGACGATAATTTGCAATATCATTCTCATTACCTTGTTTGAATACTGGGATTACGGAGGAAGTTTTATATTCAAAAGGAAAGTAACCTTCGAGGATTGATTTATTAATAAGATACAGGAACTGATCAACAATATTT
This sequence comes from Stenurella melanura, assembly GCA_963583905.1. Lineage (NCBI taxonomy): Eukaryota > Metazoa > Arthropoda > Insecta > Coleoptera > Cerambycidae > Stenurella > Stenurella melanura. The sequence continues at coordinate 78,581,956 of OY757309.1, read as the reverse complement.
AACGAAATGCTCTTTAAAATAGACACAGTCAATCCGTCTAACCCGGCCGATTTCTTATTTTTTAACTCTCTAATTTACAATTAGTTACAAGGCTAGTAAGATTTTCTATTAATAGAAATAAATATTTACACTGTTTGCACTTTTCAACTGGATCTATAATTTTGTCATAACACAAGAATTTAAATATTCGTTATTGCGGATATGCATCTGCAACCTCATCAAAGAGGCGCAAATTATTGTAAAATAATTATAGTAATTGTCGGTCTAAAAGTTTGTTTGGCAACTTACTTATTGATGTTCGAAACCTTTACAATCCTTCTCAGTCTACGCAAGACTTTTGAATAATGTGTATTATGGAGATTGCTGCAGGCCTATACCGAAAACTTTCTTTCATAAGTTTTTGCGGTATATTGATTTACTGACAGAAATACTTAGTATTATCTTTGCAGACCAACTTTGGTCCATGACAATGTTCTAGTGGGTATATTTGTAATTCTCGAGTGACGAAATACGAAAAGGTAGTTAAAAGGTTAATTATTTTTACTGTTCAGTGTTTTACAAAATAGCTCCTCACACTATAATCAAATACGACGCACAGTGGTCATTTTTCAAGTTCTAGGGGGACAACATTCTACAAATTTGCAAATAGACAAAAAATATTCTTTAGAAAAGAAGAAAAATATTGAAAAATTTTAGACACTGAAAGAGTGGTTTTTGAGGGGGTTGAAATTTTTTTTTATTTTAAAAATTCTGAAACTTTGTAGCATTGATAATATTGTATCCGTGAATACACCAAAAATAGTACAAAAATTCTAAGGACCAAGGGGATGATTTTTATGGGGGTTGAAAATTAAATATTATTTTAAAATTACTTAACTTTTTAAATAAGATTTGTGAATCTGCGAAAAAATATGAAGTAAATATGGTTAAATAAATGTAAGGAATGGTTTTTGAAGGGGTGCAGCGGACAGTGTTATATTTCTAGGAGGACGAAATTATATCGATTATTTGTTTTCTGTTTTTGTTACAAAATGGTTAACAACTCTATAATTTTCATTAAATGTCCACACAAATTTCTCACCGTTTTTTTTATCATGCACTGATAATGTACATCAAAATCATTATAATCACCATTTTCATACACGTAGTCCAAAACCCATCGATTTTTATTCTGTCGAACTGGTTCATTTCTCCACACGTCGAATAAAATACGCAGAGTAAAACCAGTCGCCAATGCTGAAAATCATAACTATTGAGAATGCAAGTTCCTGCAGCTGAATGCAGCCCAAATACAATCATTAATACATGCTTGAAATAATAATGTCACATTCACTAGAAATCCTTATCAATCCGATACTTTTCCAGTCTAATAAATAACTTTCATCTGTTCTTTTAATATGCAAATAAAAACTTTGTAAGAGTTTATATGGTAAAAATTAAGATACTAACCCATGTTTATGATATATGCGAAGAAATCACACAAGTAAACACCAGTACGTCGACTCCGATGCACCCCAGATGTTGGAAGAACTGCGAGGGTTAGTTCGTTCGCGACAACTCAAGACGAGTAATTGCTCGAATTTATTTATCGTAGTTTACTGGTGTGTTAATTGGACACTTACTTCAACACTCAGTGATTATATAGAAAATAGTTGCATATTGAGGTGTCGCTTGTTCAAATCGACAAAGCTGACGTACGTGCGACGTAAAATCTTACAGATAAAAAATTGTTTCATTTGATCACGTGCACATTAGTATAGATCAACAGGGCCTCGTGCGTAGTGATGTAGGTAGACAACCTTGGTCTCACCATGAAATAATTTATGTATAAACAATATTCAAGTCTTGTGTAGCTTAAGAAGGGTTGCAAAGGATCTTTTAAATGCAATTGACTTCCGGTAGTTGAAATTTTGCATAGAGGTAGTTCATGACATGCTGATAAAAAATCTCTATGGTCACAAAAAATTTTAATGGCAGGATATCGAGATATTGGCCGAAAAAGGTCTTAATATCGACGAAATTACGACTTTCTTCACCCAATATCTCGAAATTCTGTCACTAAAATTTTTGGTGACATGGAGACTTTTGATCGGCATGTCATGAACTACCCCTGTGTAAAATTTCAGCTCCTGGTAATGAGGGCCAAATTATATTTAAAATTTTCGGAGTCCTATGGTTGCAATCATCAGTAAGTGTCAACTGAAAAGGTATTAAACATAATATCTAGGTGATGAAATGGAAAAACTGCCTGGAATTGGAAGGCGGAAATTGAAACCGATTGTTTCAAAGAAATGACAAGTATCCCTTCGAACCTCTTTTCTCAAAACGCACAAAAAAATATTGTTACCGCGAGATAGGGCCCTCCCAGCAATTCCACCGTAAATGGATATTTACTTGTGGAGAAAATAAAATAAAATAAGAAATAAAAGCTGCCAGACTCAGAAACAGAAGAAACAGAAAACTTAGAAGAAGAAAAATAAGGAGATAACGATAGATGGAAACTTAAATGAAGCATGGAAACTGAAAAGAAGCATCTCGCAAACACCTGCACACTCCAGCCGATGATGACAAATGGAAACTTAATAGAAGCATGGAAACTTAAAAGAAGCATCTCACAAACACCTACACTTCCCATCCTATATTCTCACCCTATGCGTCATGAGGCTCTCGCTGCTGACAACAAGCATGTCCAATGTCCAACTCGGCGTATGCAGCCGGTCCGACGGTATATAAAACATCCGAGATTTGGTTCCGGCACCCGATTTGGCCGTTTGTTGGGCGTGTTAGACGGACGACCAAGCTGCGTGTTGGAACGAACCTCCATGGATTCCCGGATTCGGCAGCAATGCCCACCTTACGCTGGCAAATCAATCAATCAATTAATAAGTCAATAATTTGAGTCGGCACAATCAACTTTTTACTTCCCTCGCATACTGAAGGGAAGTATTCAATTAGAGAAAAAATCACCCTCAAAGATTTTTTTCGATTTTCACGTTTCAGATCATGTAGATTACGAAAATATAGGTTTTTCAATTCCATCCGTCTGTCTGTCTGTCGATCTTTTGGTGCATTAACTAAAAAAACTACTTGACGGATGACAACCAAATTTGGTAGGTATCTGACGCTACTGCCACTGAAGAAATGGTTGTAATACTGCTGTAAAATCATTTCTTTTTACTCCTTGCAATCAATTGACGTGTTCTAATTTTAACTGTTTGTAGTTGAAAAGTCGATATTTAAAAAAAATTGGCGTCACTTCGTATTGCCACATTTCCACAATTAATAATACAGCCAAAACTTGTATAGTTGTGTGATATAATGTCCACAAAAATAGTAATTTAATGAAAAGTTTGGTTAGTTCGTATTTAACACTTCGCGCACACACGGCCTATATAAATCACTAAATCACTGTCGCCAACGTGCAAATATTGAAAGTGTCACAAAATAGTGTGAGTGGCATATAAAAAATCTTTAGGGAGCGGCGAATTCAGTCTTTTTTGATCTCCCTGTAGATGGTTGTAAAATTTTTACACCTATCCAGGGCAATTAACAAAAGCGTTCCACAAGTTTTCTCGATACTTTTACCTCACTGTTATATACGTACAGTAATTGTTACTAATATTTGACATTCCCGACTATCTAATTGGTTGCAAATCTAATATATCCCAGGAAAGCCTTTAGCGAACCTGCAGTTTGCGACTCTTGCAATTTCACACAAAATGGTCAAACCATATATTACCTACCAATTTTCAACATGTTCTTTGCCTCTGAAACGGCTATAAAATAAGCTCATTTAATACTTATTCTACATGACTAATGGAAATTACTACTTAATAGGACACTAAACAATGTTCAAAAACTTTTGACATTATCGTTAATTAATTGTCTCTCTTAAGGGGCCCAATTACAATATCTACTGTTCACTTCAAATGCAATTTACATCGTTAGTATGTTCCATTTTTCTCCAATTATTAAATTAAGATTCTCCCAATGATTTCTATTATCAGGTCATTTATATCTTTCAGAACTCTGATCTTTTTATTTCGTGGTTCTTCATTAAACCACCCTTTATCCTTTCCATGTAACATAATTTCTCTCTTGTTCGAATTAGAAGAAGTTTCGCGGAGAGCGCCCGATCTAGGGGTCCAGTATTGTTGAATCCCTCGCAGAAGATAAGCTGAGCTCTAATGGACCCGTATTAAATATCTGCTTGCTTTCTTACTATCATTTTTCATCATCTACGTCATGTCATACTGACGAGCCGTCGAAGTGCTTGGCTTTATCGAAAGGATTGGTGGGGGATGCCCATCTTAACGCTCCATATCGTGTGAATCTCTATCCGCATACTTTTCCAAATATTTCTCGGATCGATTTACACCACTCCACATTCACTTATGACCTATCACGTTACAAATATTTGGAGTCTCTGACGAACTGAGAATTGCGACCTGACGTGTTTATTTCGTAATGTGGATCGGGATTTGCTAAAGTACATAGGGAGTTCATTGGGGATAATTTCTGCTCGCGTGCTATATACGAGTATAACGATATTAATAGATTGTTTCTAGCGCTTATAAGTTCATTATCGAGTACTAATTGAATTAGCTTATCAACAGTTCTTACTAAGAGCTCAAGTGGCAGTTTAGCGTGGCCGAATGTGAAAACTTGTTTGATAACATTTTACTCGAATATATCACACTTTACTACGCGGTGCCACTGAGATAAAGTACAAAGCCATTATATTTCTTATTTTTATTAGTCAAATGGGCGACACCAGATTAAAACTATTCTTGTTCCATAAGTCTCATTGGAAATACCTTAATAATACTATTTAAGTAAAATTGATTTTATTATGGATAAGATATCTTCCTATGTGCAACATTGCATATTTAAACCATTTAGAGGAACTTCTTAGTAATATTTCCTGCATGGCCGATGATATTATCTTTGTTGGAGATTTAAATATTCACTTTTACAAAACAGGTACGACTCAGAACAAATATATTAGTAATATATTGAATTGTTTTAACCTTGCGTTGATCGATAGAGTTATAGAATGTAGCACAGTTGATATGTTCTATATGTCTGATCACAGATTAACCTACTGTAAATTAGATTATAATGTTGCAAAAAATCCTTCTCGAAAGGTAACCTATACAGATGGTCGCTTCTTTAACTTAAATTAATGTGCAAAAGATGCTTCTTCTGTGAACTGGGATTACATAAACACAGTAAGGCATATCGATAACAAAGTTGAGGCCCTACATCACTGACACCAATAAACAAATTATCAGGTTTAAGGATCATGCATATAATAAATTAAAAAAATGAAATCAGAAAATCACCTACAGACTTTTAAAGATCTCAAAAATTATCCTGGTAATCAGGAATGAAGAAAACCGTACATTACCCATCAAATAAATTTAAGCAAGAGCAATCCAACAAAAATGTGGAGAGAGTTTGCAAACTGAAATAAACATAATAAACCCCGTAATGAAATTTCTCCAGATACCAAAAACGCGAATGAGAAAAAACAATTTCTTGCAAATATAGCCGCCAGATCCAAAAATAATGACACTTTAGATTTTTATCAATACAACATCGCCAATTCCACATCAACTGGAATGGAACATCAGGTAGTTTTAGTGGAGGAAGTAGAACAAACCCTCAAATAGATTAAATCATTCGCCGTCGGATCTGACAAATATCAATTTGGAAATGCTACGGTTTTTTCATACTGTGAGAATACCATAACACACATTATAAATACCTCATTTGAACATTCCTTGAGTTTCCTGTCATTTGGAAAAAATCCATAATAACTCCTCTACCTAAAATTTCAATAGTTACCGAATTTAAAGATCTTGAACCAATAAGTGTTCTGCTACCTCTATCAAAACTTCTGGAAAAATAATGGATAGAAGATTCACTGATCATATCATAAGCAACGAAGTACTTCCTACCACCCAATCTGGATTTAGAAAGCATCACAGCACTACAATCACCAAACTCCACTATAATAATATGCATCCTACAGTGTTAAAGGGGTTTTCTAGGGTGTGTGCACTATTTTTTTTTTATCTAAAATTATAAAGTAGGTACTCATGGTATTTACTAGAGCTGAAACAATTTTTCGGCAAAAAAAAAGTTTTTAAGTATTTTTAAAAGAAATTTAGTTTTGAATGAAATATTCGCCACCAAAAAGGGCAAACCTATATCCTTTACATATGTGACATCACTCATCATATGTGTCAATCTACAATCTGTCAAAAACACGTTCTACGACTTAAGTGAAATTAGCAACGCGTTGCCAGCAACGCATTACCAACTTCACCCTTTCAATTTAACTTGGCAATGGAAATAAGTTTTGAGTTTGAGATGTCACTGAACTGAACTGAACTTGACTGAATAAAAACTTCTTATTTGGACTAATATTATTTATTATTTATTGGTGAACTTAACAACATCATTGGATACGAAACATTTTCCTATTGAGGAAGTTCTGTGTCTCACATCACTTTTAATTTTACATGTCACATATTTACTATGAAAGAATGGGTTGGCCTGCATCCCCACACTTTTAGTCTGTATAATTTGACCTATGTCTTGTTGACAAAATTGTTCTAACACATGTTTGTATGCATCTAATCTGACCTGATCAGTGCTCGTACTGGGTTGATCAAAATTTACAACTGGTGATAAATATTCCTGTTCATTATATATCGTTTCCATATTTTTAGCCAGCACAATTTGAATATCATCTTGATAAAAATGTTTCATCACATGTTCGTTTAATCTGACCTGCTCAGTGCTTTTGGATTGATGACAATCTGTAACGGGTGATACATCTTCTAATATAATGGAATTCGTGTCCTGCATTAAAGCCTACTCAACTAACTGTTCTCTTTGCCGCTTTAAAGTGAGAGATTGTTCTGGTGCAGACGCATGTCTTTTTGTATCTGGTTGGTAGGTAAATATGCGTGGAACTACATCCTCCTTCAAAATCATATATCCTCCCATAAGATTGTATCGCATGTAATTTTTCTACTTTTCCTCAAGCTGAAAATAATAAAGAAGTATATTTATATCTTGTAATAATATATAACATAGGTGGGAGTTCATAGGGTTAAATATAACCAAGTAGGTAATTAAATTATTAGTTTCAATTCAAAATAGATATATCATACCATTACAAGCATAATTCTAAGGGAAGTATATATCTAGTATGATTTATTTACAATATTAAGGGTAATGAGTCATTTAGCTATTGTCGATTAGTTTCTACCATGATAATAACAAATAAATTGTACTTACATTAAAATGATCTTCACAACAATAAAATGCCCATTTCGATTTGGGAACATTGCGATTCTCTGCTTCAAATAATTTCTCATTCTTCGTGAATAATTCGTTTTAGGAACACTTATAAAGTTATTATTTGGGGCATTTACAGAAGTATTTCTGCATGTTGGCACAAAACACCACTTATTTGCTACTCCACTCATATTTCTGACTTATATTAATGACATTAATAATATCTGACATTGCTTTTAACATTGGCTCAAAACTTATTTCCGTTGTCTCCCGTTGACGCCACGCGACGTCATCTTTTATATCAATGTGTGTGAAGTTAGCAACGCGTTGCCAGCAAAGCGTTGCTAACTTCACACATAAGATGTATGACGTCACATGATGTTTTCTAAATCATTCAAATATTTTAATTTTAGGTCGATTTGTTTATTAAATATTTATTTTAATCTCATGATATGAATAATATGAATGCGTTTAGGCTTTCATATGTATTACTTGATATTAATGCATCATTTGAAGTGAATTGTTATATAGTGCACACACCCTATTATCTGTCCGATTGTACCCAAATGATGAAATCTAATGATACCATTTCCCCTGACTTGCCCACTAGCAAAGGCGTACCCCAAAGAAATATTCTTGGTCCGCTTCTATTTATAATATATACCAGTAACCTGCTAAAAACACTGTCTTCTTTGTGCACAATGCATCTGTATGCAGACGATGTGCAGCTTCAAATAGCAAGTGATCCACAAAATCCTGATCGATCGATTACAGTGTTAAATTCTGATTATTCTATCAACCACGGTATGGTGATTAATCCTTTCAAGACTGTAGCTCTATTCAGTGGAAATAAAGCGCTGTATGCCAATACCAAACAAAATACGTCTTATGGCATTTTTTTGGATAACAACCACAAGTTAAGTGATACTGCCAAATACTTAGGACTTATCATTGATCAAAACACGAATTTTGAAAAGCAAGTGATAAACAAATGTAGCATAGCATATTCAAAAATAACATATATTTATAAATATAAGTATATTCTGCCTTGTGATATTAAATTGAGGTTAGTAACTAGTTTGATATTAAGTCAGTTTGATTACACAGGTCCACAAAAAAAATCTGGGCGATGAACCAGAGTACGTTTATTTTTTTTGTAATTTTGCGCTCTGAAACCGAATCCGATGTCAATTTTACCCCTGTACGTCAGGATTTTAGGTTATGTTCATTTATTTGGGACGTGCTTATTTTTTGTGGGAAGTGGCTCCACTCCCGGTGAAATTCGGTGAAATCGATGTATGCTATTTCTCTCGAGCTCCTGATCAACATCTCTCATGGACACAAGGTCGAAAAATGCACCATTTTCCAGATATCGGGGGTGCAAATGAGGTGCTCATTTATTACGGGAAGTGGCCCCAGGTGAAATTCGCTGAAATTGATATATGTTATTCCTTTCGACCTCCTGATCAAAAGTTCTCGTGGGATAGCGGGCGTTGAATAATCGACTGTATAGGTGTTTTTTAGAATTATAACGTCACCAAAGCTCTTTTCCATCGACTCTGCTCACGTAAGTCCAATATTTTGGAGTACATTCTCGACTCAAACTTACGAATTTGATGGAGACTCGTCTATTAATGGTATACCACTTGCTAGTCATTTATTCACCCTTTTGGTTTTAGCAATTCTACTACTGCTTGATATATCAGTTCAATTAGCGGAACTGAGCAAATTTAAAATATTATTTTACTTGGGCCAAACTTGAATCAAATTAGTTCTCCACAAAAAGAAGCAAACCCAACAGGTACCATAGAAGAGATCCAAAACTTAAGTTTTACATATATAAAATATAATCAAATGCAAATGCAAATTCCCTACAATGTAAGAGTAATCTAAAATAGAATTGAGGAAATGAATATATAACTAGCAAAAATACTCGTAATTGTTTCAAACTCTTACTAAAGACTTATCACAGATAAGTGCAAAGACATATATCCTTCTAAACAAAATACTTTGCTGCCTATATGCCACGAACAACATTGATTTAAAAGAAAGAAATATGTACACTACGTACAGATAACTGTCACAATAATGTTAATTTTAACTTTAAATTATCCTGTTCAACAAAACCAAAAAACAACTAAAGACAAAACACTTACCAAAAAACTTTAGAAACTTTCACGTACACGTGTTTCGGTATCCTACATCAAGGATACACTCTTCAGTGCTACTTCGCTCAAAGTTTAAAAGTCTACTGACTAGTCGCTTACCAGGTAATACGTATTTTTGGTTTTGTTGAACAGGATAATTTAAAATTAAAATTAACATTATTGTGACAGTTACCTGCACGCAATGTGCATATTTCTTTCTTTTAAATCAGTGTTGTTCGTGGCATATAGCCAGAAAAGTATTTTGTTTAGAAGGATATATGTTTCTGTACTTATCTATGATAAGTCTTTAGTAAGAGTTTGAAATAATTACGAGTATTTTTGCTAGAAATGTATTCATTTTCTCAATTCTGTTTTGCATATATACTTCAGTTCCATAATTTAAAAATATTAAAACATACATTTTTCTTACATATTTAATACGCTTAATGTTGACTGCTGTATTATTACACTATTATTTGCAACTTTACAAAAACACCACACTAAAATGAACGAATTCTGTACAAAACATAACTACGTAAACATTAATATAATAAGCTGAATTACCCTTGCATATAATGTAATGTACTTAAAACTAGACAGTGTAGATTATGTACGACCCAGTAGTGAGACTATCATAAGCTTAAGTGGATTGATATTTCTTACTGTGCAGTCCTTACTACTCTTGACAATTCATGGGATCTAATAATCTAAAATTAATAGTCCGACAATGTTAGTATGTAAATTAAACACGTTAGAACACAATTCAAGGAGGTGCGTCGTAATTTGTTAATGCAATTTACACCCAGTTGTTTATAACGTCGGTTTACGCAAATAGGCAAGGATATGGGAGTCTCGGTCGAAGAAGCTGCCCTATATGCACCTGCTGCTGATTAGAGAGCGTGAGCGTGTATCCTATAAATTGTTTAATATAGGGAAACACATGTTCTGAAATCACGTGTTTATGAAGTTCGGAGACTGTAGCGCTCTGGATTTGGAGGACTGGAACATAAATATAATAATAGTAGACCAGGAAATAAAGGTCCTAAGCTCAGAGCGCCAGGATGGCAGTTAACCTCAATTTCCAAAATATAATTGTAAATGTGATACTCAAAGGCAAGTAACGCCATAAGAAACCAGTTTAAAAGCTATTAAATTGTATCCTAGGGGCATTACATCACTTCAAGTAAACAAACAAAGGCAGTAGTACTCCAGAAAATTAAAATCTTTAAGTCATTGAAAATCAATTTTGTGCTATGAAAATTTAATAAACTTGTGCTTGTGCTAACTTACCATAATAATAAATCCCAGTGTTCGGGTAAACAAAAATGTTTTACGGCTGGAAATCCACCAGAAACCACCAAGCTGTCTTCTCAGAAGAATGCGACAACGTCTGCGCATCGAACTTAATATATGGCATCGAATCAAGACTACAGAGCAGCAAAAAGCTTTTACAGTAACAAAATAAATTCACGGTACAAAATTATTTCATGTTTTCAAAGTAAAATTTCTAATTTCAACAACAAAATCAGTATTTTGCGTGGCAGAACTACGTGTTAAATATTGTGTAGGTATTTGATTATAGTGTGCTAATGTACGAATTTGGTAGTGCCCACGCTACCTGGCGCACAACGAATATTTTTCAGCTTGTCAAATTAAAAATTATTAAAACTTTTTTTTTAATTCAAAATTAATTCACAACAGATACAGCTTCATACATACAGTTCAGTCAACGGAGCGCTAAAATGACTAAAATCTCTAACTTGAGTGCTGGTGAATGGATTGATGAAACCTTGTGTAATGTGTTTGCAATGACGTTAATAAAGAGGTTGAAAAAATTATTAGAGTAGAAAATGATCGGAAGAGGCAGAAAACACCACTTTTGTCACGAGTTTCGTAACTAGTTTTTTGGAAAAGCATATTTTTCGAGATATGGCCACTCGAAAATGCCTAAAAGTGGGGGAGGGGTCATGTGAAAGTTGAAAAAAAAATATGAGAAAATTCAAGTGAATGTATCATCGAAACACATGATTTTTTTTTAATTTAGTACTTTTCTGTAAAGTTCGTTTTCACCGAGTTTTTCCGGGAAAGCATGAAAAACCACCTCTTTCTTTGAAATTGTAGAACTTTAAAAACATATAATTTGAAAATTCAGACGTATGCACTGAGGCATTCTAAACATTTTTTATTTCGTGGAAATTTCTTGTAACTAATTTTCCGAGTTACAGGCAGTTTTTCGCAATAAATGATGTACTACAATTTGGAATAGAAGGTAAACTGGCACACTTATGTTTGCTACTTGTTCACTTATTTGTTATTCATATCATAGAATAAACCAGAATAAATGAAACTTCCTTGTGTTTGCGATAAACTGCAAATATAAAGAAATCCGGCGTTGTCTCAACAAAGCAGCAATTGTACTTTTACATCATCTGGACAAACGGCCTTAAGCTTTGGCCAAGGAGAAACATACATTTCCACTGTACCGACTATGTATGCATTACACTACCGTGTTGTTATCAAAGGAAGTTAATATTATTTTATCATGTGATCAGGGTACTTTGGTTCTTGTTCTTTATAGCTACAGTGCAAGAATTTTTTATAATTCTTTTACTTTGTGCTATCACTGAATTTTAATGAAGCTAAATTAAGTAGCATTTCTTCTATAATATTATGCTTTGCGCAGGATTATTGAATTTTGCATAGTTGTTGAGCATTCTATGGGATATTCTTTGCATTATTTAAAATAATGTTAATTACCTCGATATCTGCGTAGTGGAGTGGTAGTAATCGCAAAAAAAATTTCATATTATTTTGTTGAAATAGGCTTAAAATGTCATAAAACGTCGATATTTTAAATCTGAGTGAAAAAAATCTATCTGTCGGTTGGTTTGCTTGTCTCCTTCTCTATCTGTCGGTCTGTAACTTTTTTGTGCGTACATTTTCTCAGGAATGGTTTAAAATGTTGACATGACATTTGGTAGACATATGTATCATAACGAGATCTGGAACTAGATTATATTTTGCGCTAATTCCATTGAAGGGTCGGGTTGGGGGTTAAATAGGGGTAAATATGGGAAAAAAGTAAAGCAAGCTGATAAGAGTACAAAAACTTGGGATTTGGTATAAATACTAGTAGCGAAGGCCTCAGATTTTTCTATAACATTTTTCAGCCTCTCCATCGCCCCCACTCCATTATTAAAGGAGCTGCTGTTAAAATCAAATTGAGATATTCACTTGAAATTTAGTACGCCTGTATATTATAACGACATCTGGAACTAGGTTATATTTTGAGATGATTTCATCGAAGGGGTGCGGGATAAGTAGTATTTTCATTCTACTAGAACCTTATCAAAGGTGGGCATTTTTCAAAATAACGTTTCGGCTAGAGACCCTTCACCTTCATCAGATTTATTCAATAAAGAAAACATTTTAACACGAATTATCTTTAAAGAAATATATAATTTGACGTTTTAAAATATGGTTTCAATGTTGATATAAAAATATCTCCTTTTTGCGTTCCATCTTTATTAGAACCAAAAGCTTTAAAGAAAATAACATTAATTGTAATTCGATCATAAACGTGGTACTTATGAAAAAGTTTGTGCATACCACGTTGACGATGGAAACCAATGGAGTGCCATTTTGTGGGAATACTGAACCAATCAAATGTTATATTAGGAGCAAATAGAGCGTCTAGTGAAGTATTGTTACTGTATTTTTCTCTATACATACCGGATGATTCAGCCAATAAGGATACTCTTGTAGATTTTGAATGATGGATTGTTTTCAAATTTGGTGTAATGAAATTTAAAAAAATTCAAATATTTGATGTAAAGAGAAAAAATGGCCGATTTCCGGTTTCGATGCAATTTACATAAGAATCAAATTTCTAAATGAGACAACCTATATTTTTGCATATTTCGATTCCTTTTAATCATAGAAGGCGTTCGACTTGATCAAAATAATTAAAAATCAATCATCAATGCAAACCCCAGTATATTATTATCTCTTTAAATATTAGGGTTACACATGATTTACTCTTCATTAAGTTCAGCGATATTAGTTTTTCAACGAAAACTATTATTTTTAAATACATCGTGGCCCCCGACACTCTTATGATTTCTTTTCGAATAATGATATATGTAGTAAAATACATAATGTACCTACATACCTAACTGAAAACTATTATTCTACGGTCCAAGAATACGTTTACAGAAAAGAAATAGCCAGTGGTTCGAGCCAGTGCATATAATTTATTTGTTAATTTCTAAAGGTTTTTTTTTGCGTTGTGGGCTTTTCAATTTTTAATTTAAATTTTATTTCTTCCTCTTTAAAGGTTTATTTTTTGTGTCGAAGTTTTTAAAATTTACTTCCACATCCACGTAGTGGATTGGAAGTATAGTAATCGCAAAGAAATCTTCAAAATTTTTTATTCTTGAAATGGCTTTAGAATGTCATGAAACGTCGAGATTTTTTAACTAAACTTTAATTTTCAGTTTTGTTTTATTACAAGATAACTTAACCCTTTCGTGTCGGGACACGAGTTGTATAAAATCGTACATAATTTTCGTGTCTGCCTGACGGAAGACGACTCGAGTCGATAGTATAATTGATAGTGATAGTTTGCGGCTACCTAGTTTCCATCAAACATGGCTAAGAATTACCTCGCAAATACCAGCTTTTGAAACAAAAATTGACAGATTTCGCATTCCTTGCAACTATCGGGACATTGGAAATGATAACACCATACATAAAACATAAACTTAAACTTAAACAGCTACGATCCGTCCCAAAAAACATGGTTTTAGGTACTTGTTACAAAAATAACTATTGGCTATTTGTCAAACTTTGGAAATCCATGGCGACCATGATTGGCGCTGATCACAACCGCATCATAACTTCATGTTCTCCGCGCCTACTCAAACTGTGCACACTTGCTCAGTATTACGTCATGTGATCTCGACTCTTCATGTCGGCGGCCTTGGGTAAAACTCGTAACTTTGGCCGCATATGCGAACATTAACATTTCCAATGTTAAAGAGCGGTGGGACACCACCCCCCCGCACCCCCTTTTCTTTGTATGCGACGCTAATACTGCCTACGGCGCTAATAATTATTAACAATTAGATACCAGAATAAAAACCTACTAACCTAACCTAAAGAATTCATAGAAAAGAATTTGTGAAAAAATATATTAATCGTCACAAAATTAAAGAAAAAAATCAGCAGGCATAGGAGTTTGAACCCGGGACCTTTCGCACCGTTAGCAAGAACATTACCTATGCGCCAAGCGCACGGCTGATGATAAACACTAGGGCAAGGAACAAATAGTGAGATGAATGATACCACGCTTCTTTATTCATCCGCCGCAGCAGCACTAATGCGTCCCGGCTCGATGTTACAATATTAGCTTTCTTCATACCGCCTTTTGTTGAACAGGCGATACAATATCGATTGGCGCTAACCGACTACACCGCATTCGCTTCCCACATAGTAACAGGCTCTCGATCAGTATTACATCATCTGATCTTGATACTTTCATATCGACGGCCTTGGGAAAAGCTTGTAACTTTTGTCCTACACGCTATACAGGAACATTAACATTTCCAATGTTAAAAAGCTGCTTTGAAATCGGTTCAACCGTGTTGGAGGTAGAATGCCACAGACAAACACATACAAAGACAAAGGCTTCAAACTTATAACACCCCCCGTTTTTGCGTCGGGGCTTAAAAATATTTCATTAGTTTCCATGTCAATGAATTTAATACTAAAAACCGCTGCCTAAGGAATCACTACTTCCACATCCAGATTCTTCATCCAAGTCACTTTAAAGGAAATATCTTGACTATATTTGCACTCTAGTATGTGGAAATTATTGGTCATAGAATTTTAATTATATTTGGGGCCGATGTCATAGAAAAGTTTGAGGGGTTGGTTTCTACCATATTCGTTAAAAATGAAGTTTCTAGTTTACCCTACTTATTTTCCACTATTCGCAATCTACCACCTCCCACCCCTTCAATGGAGTCATCTCAATCGGATGTCACTACAATACATACGTGTACTAACTTTCAAGTGAATATCTCAATTTGATGTTATCACTCCCATTAATAATGAAGCGGAGGTGGTGGAGTTTGAAAAATATTAGAAAGAAATCTGAGGCCTTGGTTTCTAGTATATACACCGAATCCCAAATTTCTGTACTCTTACCAGCTTGATTTACTTATTTTTCCCTACTCCTATTAACTCCAACCCTTCTACGGAATCATCCCAAAATATAATCTAGTTCCAGATGTCGTTATAATACATACGTCTACCAAATTACATGTGAATATCTCAATTTTATTTTATCAACCCCTTTAATAATGTAGTAAGGGTGGTGGAAGTGTTGAAAAATAGTATGAAAAAATCTGAGGCCTTGACATCTAGGACATACACCTAATTTCAAGTTGCAGTACTCTTACCAGCTTGCTTTACTTATTTTTCCCGATTTACCTCTACTTACTCCCACTCCTTCAACGCAATCATGTCAAAATATAATCTAGTTTCAGATATAGCTATAATACATAAATGTACCAAATTTCAAGTGAAAATTTAAATTTAATTTTATAAACTCTTTTAATAAGGGAGTGGGGGTGGTGGGGAGATGGAAAATACTAACAAAAAAACCTGAGACCTTCGCTACTAGTATATACACCAAATTTCAAATTTCTGTACTTTTACCAGCTAGCTGTTCTTATTTTCCTCTATTTACCCCTATTTAACCCCCAACCCTTCAACGGAATCATCTCAAAATATAATTTAGTTCCAGATGTCGTTATAATACATATGCGTACTAAATTTCAAATGAATATCTCAATTTTAATTTATCAACCCATTTCATATTGGACTAGGGGTGGTGGGGGGCTGAAATATATTATTAAAAAATCTGAGGCCTTGGCTTCTAGTACATACACCGAATTTCAAGTTTCGGTACTCATACCAGCTTGTTTTACTTATTTCCCCCTATTTACCCCTAAATAACGCCCAACCCTTCAACGGAATCATCTCAAAATACAATCTAGTTCCAGATGTCGTTTTAATTCATACGTGTACCAAATTTTAAATGAATATCTCAATTTTATTTTATCAATCCTTTTAATAATGAAGTAGGGGTGGGGTGGTGGGGGTTGAAAAATATTATAAATAATCTGAGGCCTTGGCTTCTAGTACATACACCGAATTTCAAGTTTCGGTACTCATACC
This sequence comes from Stenurella melanura, assembly GCA_963583905.1. Classification (NCBI taxonomy): domain Eukaryota; kingdom Metazoa; phylum Arthropoda; class Insecta; order Coleoptera; family Cerambycidae; genus Stenurella; species Stenurella melanura. The sequence continues at coordinate 78,565,250 of OY757309.1, read as the reverse complement.
AGCTTGTTTTACTTATTTCCCCCTATTTACCCCTAAATAACACCCAACCCTTCAACGGAATCATCTCAAAATACAATCTACTTCCAGATGTCGTTATAATACATACGTGTACCAAATTTCAAATGAATATCTCAATTTTAATTTATCAACCCTTTTCATATTGGAGTAGGGGTGGTGGGGGTTGAATAAAATTATAAACAAATCTGACGCTTTGGCTTCTAGTACATACACCGAATTTCAAGTTTCTGTAGTCTTACCAGCTTGCTTTACTTATTTTCCCTTATTTACCCCTATTTAACCCCCAACCCTTCAACGGAATCATCTCAAATTATAATCTAGTTCCAGGTGTCGTTATAATACATACGTGTACCAAATTTCAAATTAATATCTCAATTTTATTTTATCAACCCTTTTCATATAGGGGTAGGGGTGGTGGGGGTTGAAAATTATTATAAAATAATCTGACGCTTTGGCTTCTAGTACATACACCGAATTTCATGTTTCTGTACGCTTACCAACTTGTTTTACATATATTCCCCTATATACCCCAAATTAACCCCCAACCCTTCAACGGAATCATCTCAAAATATAATCTAATTCCAGACGTCGTTATAATACATACGAGTATGAAATTTCAAATGAATATCTCAACTTTATTTTATCAACCATTAATGGGGTAGGGGTGGTGGGGGGTTGAAAAATATTATAAAAAATCTGAGTCCTTAACTTCTAGTACATACACCGAATTTCAAGTTTCTGTACTCTTACAAGCTTGCTTTACTTATTTTCCCATATTTACCCCTATTTAACCCCAACCCTTCACCGGATATCCTCAAAAAACAATCCAGTTCCAGATCTCGTTATAATATATACGTGTACAAAATTTCAAGTCAATATCTTAAACCGTTCCGGAGAAAACGTGCGGACAAAAAAAGTTACAGACAGACAGACCGACAGACAGAAAAAATTTTTTCGCTCAAATTTAAAATCTCGACGTTTCATGACATTCTAAACCTATTTCACGAATAAAAATTTTTGAATTTTTTTTTGCGATTACTATACTTCCAATCCACTACGTGGATGTGGAAGTAATAAACAAACGTGATGCAGGTAACGTGAAGGCATCCGGTGTAATGAATTGAATACTTCTCAAGAATAAAATGTTGGTGAAATAGGTATTCGTACTCGGCAGCACCCAATCGCAACTTATTAGGTTTTTTTTTATATTTCGATACTGAAGTAAAAATAAATATAATAATAATTAATACTACATGAAAGTTAGCAATTCAATGTACATTTTGTATTCAGATTGCAGCGGACTGCAATAGAAAAAGGGAAACAGAGCAACAAAAAAGTGCCCAGCCTGCAACGTAATCTCGTAAGCTCGATGGCACTCGTATTAGCGCCTGCACATCGTTGTTCTTTATGTGTAAAGCTTTGTTTGTTCTCGAATAGGACAGATTATTGGGCCGACCATTCCCACCTTTGTTTACGATATCACATATTGATGTTTTATTTTATGTCATTTCAACCGATCGCTCTATCTCTTTAAGGTTATGTTTTATTAATGGCTCACAGCAATATTTCTTTTTCCAAGTGCCAGCAATATCGGAGTGACACTTTCATTATTTTGCGTCATTGGCTGTGTATTTCCCTGCAATTTTGAAATGGACATTGTAGATTTATAGTAAGGAGAACAGGTTCCTTTCGTATTATTGAACCACTGTCGAGGTTCATGAAGAGGTAAATCGTTAAAGTTAAGGGATGTTTTTCATATAATATGAAACCTGTAGTTAATGTGATTTGTAATTCACCTAATATACCCATACACACTTTTTGTACTTATATTCCTTATCTTTATTCTCTCTAAACTACAGTTTATAAAGTATAGTCAGTTTATCGTACTGTGTAAATAAATATTTCTACGGCTATACAAATCAAAATGGAAATTTTTCTTCTCAGGGAAGAGAACTGATAACTGAAATTTATTAGAAATTATTTTCTATATTATTAATCAATTATTACTGTTTGCAACCCATATTATTATTGACAACCAAATCTGTAATAGTATATGCTACCAAATTCTTGTAAGATTCTTCATCAAGTCCATTTAGTAAGCACAAACAACATTAATTTAATATGTGAACTAACACCAGCCATTTCTTAGAACACGACGTCCGTTACACTGTGTGTTTAACAATGAATCTTGAAAATCTTGAAAGTTGTAACATAACATGTGTACTTCAGAAATAAATGTACCTATTTCTTCTTTAAACAAACTTTAGTTTTGTTTGTTTTGTAACCAGGTGATTCTCGCTTGAAAACTATTTTTCTTCAAACGTCATAGAAAAATGCACAGATAGAAACAATGTTTTGATTCAAGAATCTATTGTTTCATATATACGCAAATAAATACATTCTTCTATTATAAAAGAAATACTTTTGTTTTAAAAATAACTGAAGAAATAAATAGCAAATTATTTTTGAAACGAAAGTATTTATTTTATACGGAAGAATTTATGTACCACAGTACAATATATCCATAGCAACGTGTATTTTGTTTAATGCACTGCACAGTGTAAAATTAATGAGTTTGTAATTCTAGCCCATGCTCAATTTTCGATCAAATTGAATGAAATTGGGCGCAAAATGTTCGAGAAAGCTGGTACTTTATGAGTAACTGCTGGTTTCACAATTGACAGCTGCCAAAACCCCGCGAAAATTAAAAACATTAAAAAGTTTCAAAACTTGTTTAGTCTAAGTTTTTTAACCAATTTGTATGACTTTATGAATATTTCTTGGGCCACTGATTACGAATTCAATATTAATTTTAGCCAAAAGTTAGACCAAAATGACCAATTTTGGTTTAAAGCCGTTCATGTTCAAGATATTGGCCATCTTTGGACACTTTTAGCGGTTCTAATGGATTTGTTTCTTGACTGATTGATTTGCCGGCGTAAGGTGAGCATTGCTACCGATTCCGGCATCCAGTCTGGAGGTTCGTTCCAACACGCAGCTCGGTCGTCCGCCAAGCACACCCAACGGATGGCCAACCCGCGTGCCGGAACTAAATCTTGGATGTTTTATCAGCCGGACCGACTGCATACGCTGAGTTGGACATGGCACATGCTTGTTGTCAACAGCGAGAGCCACATGACACATGGGGTAGGAATATAGGATGGGAAGTGTAGATGTTTGTCAGATGCTTCTCTTAAGTTTCCATGTTTCTTTTTTAGTTTCCATCTGCCATCATCAGATGGAAAGTGTAGGCGTTTGCAAGATGCTTCTTTTTAGTTTCCACACTTCTTTTAAGTTTCCATCTATCATCACCTCCTTACTTATTCTTCTTCTAAGTTTTCTGTTTCTGAATCTTGTACTCCTCCTTCTGCCCGTTTGCGATCACTTCGTTTGTCTGCCAAGACATACATACATTCGCTCGCCGCAGAGAGCTTTTATTTATTAACCGTTCCACAGGTAAATATCCATTTACGGTCGAAGTGCAAGAAGAAAAAAATTACACAAAATTTTGAGTTGTTAGCTCAACCCATTCCCGTGCCCCAAAGACGATGAATTTTCCTATGTATTTTTTATGGGTAAAAGATATTTTTTCATACATTTGCGACAGAATCGTTAAAATGTTGTGTAATAAAAATCGCGCACGTCTGCTCTTCAGAATTGTCGAGGAAACGCAAATTAATCATTCCTTTTTTAAATCAAGCCTCGTGAGACTTTTTTATAGGGCCCCTAAATGGCCCAATAGGGACATTTTGGGGCCCTATAAGAGAGTCTTATGAGGTTTTAATTAAAAAAGGAATGATTAGTTCGTATTGTCTGGACAATTCCGAAGAGGAGACTTGTGTGCGATTTTTATGTCACAATGTTATAATGATTATCTCGAAAATGTACGAAAAAATGTCTTTTACCCATAGGAAATATATATGAAACTTCACCCCTTTTGGGGCACTAGCTACCCTAAATTTGGTGTATTTTCTTTTCTTTTATATCACAATAATTTTAGAGGGTGAGACGATCAAATTTTAAAAATTGAGAAATAAGGACCACCCCACTATACAGCTTATAAAGAACTTATGACGAAACAAAAGCCGCTGCCTAAGAGATCACTACTTCCCCATCCAGATTTTTCATCCCAGTCACTTAAAAGAAAACATTTTGACTATATTTGCTCTCTAGCATGCGGAAATTATTGGTCATAGAATTTTAATAACATTTGGGGCAGATGTCACAGAGAAATATTAGAAAGAAATCTGAGAACTTGGTTCCTAGTATATACACCAAATCCCAAATTTCTGTACTCTTACAGCATGCTTTACTTCTTTTTCCCCATTTACCCCCCAACGGAATTGTGTCAAGATATAATCTAGTTTCAGATGTCGTTATAGTACATACGTGTACCAAATTTCAAGTGAAAATCTCAATTTTATCAACTCTTTTAATAAGGGGGTGGAGCTGGGGGGGCATGGAAAATCTTATTGAGAAAACCTGAGGCCTTCGCTTCTAGCATATACCCTAAATCCCAAATTTCTGTACTCATGCCAACTTGCTTTACTTATTTTCCCTTATTTACCCCTATTTAACCACCAACCCGTCAACGGAATTATCTCAAAATATCTAGTTCCAGATGTAGTTATATTACAAAAAATCTGAGGCCTTGTCTTCTAGTACATATACCAAATTTCAAGTTTCTGTACTGTTACCCACTTGCTTTACTTATTTCCCCTATTTAACCCCTCGGAATAATCCCAATTTTCAATCTAGTTCCTGATGTCATTGTAATATATACGTATACCAAATTTCATGTGAATATCTCTATTTTATTTTATCAACCCGTTTAATAATGAAGTGGCGGGTGGTGGGGGATGGGAAATATTACAAAAGATTTTGAGGCCTTGACTTCTAGTACATACACCAAATTTCAAGTGTCTGTACTCTTACCCGCTTGCTTTACTTATTTCCCCCTATTTACCCCTATTAACTCCCCAGCCCGTCATCGGATATGTTCATTTCAGTTACAGATCTCGTTATAATATATACGTGTATAACATTTCAAGTCAATATCTTAAGCCGTTCCGGACAAAACGTCCGGACCAAAAAAGTTGCAGGCAGACAGACCGACAGGCAAACAGAATTTTTTTTTCGCTCAAATTTAAAATCTCGACGTTTTATGACATTCTAAACCTATTTCAAGAAAAAAATATATATTTTTTTTACGATTACTATACTTCCAATCCACTACGTGGATGTGGAAGTAAACTTCTTAAACTACTTAAACTGCAAAAACATACTCTACTTACAACACATAATTGCTTCTAATATTATAAATAAAAAAATATTTAATATTCAATATTTTTTAATAAAAAATTCGTCGGTGTTAAAAAATATATTTGTTGTTAGCAGTCTTTTTACTTCATTTTAAATTGAATTTAAAATAAAATAACACGATTATAGCACAATAATTGTTTAAGTCTAGCAGATATCTGCACTGAGTTAGATATATCTTGGTTTGTGGTGTTATATCGATGATTATCGCTCCCGGACTCCGAAATCGTCTACACTTATTACTTAGCTATTACTGTTGCTACCTACTAAGTTTATGATTATAAACCATGTAGTAGCATTCACTCCATGCAGAGCCGTCTATGTAGTGTCAACATCGGCAGACCGTTGCGTAATACAAACCTACCTTATAAATTTATTATGTGTTTTGGCATAAAAAATGTATGTACACATATTTCTCACATAAATTGTTATAAATTCGCACTTTCAAGTTTCAAATTTTTACTGAGTGCTCATAGTTTCAAAGTACACGGTAAGTATTTTTCAAAATTTTCATGTAAGAGCCGGTTTCTTTTAACAGTAAATATCCACTGTAATGTCTTTCACATTCCACAGTAGTGAGGGTAGCATTTCTAAAGATATTCATAGACACCTGATCAAGGAAGGCATATCTGGTTCTGTCACAATTTTCCTGCTAATGGCAAATACGACCGACAAGTCTGGATCCCTTTGTAAAACTTCAATTCACTTTTTTTATATAATCTCACCAGATGCACCCGGAATTTCATTAATTGTTTTTTGAACAGTATCTAGTTTGTTAAATGTTTCTTCCAAGGACAAATTTGGACATTGAAGGTATTCTATAATTCTTGTTATTATTTTAGAACGTTCGAAAATTAATTTTAAATAATTTTTAATATTTGGACTATTTATTAAGTCCTTTGCACGCTTAATCGCAGTAGTATCTTCATTTAAGGTTTCTACAACTTCCTTTACTGAGTTGAAGTTAGCAGGGTAGTAACATGCCGCGTTTATCCGTGTTCCCCTACGTGTGATCACTGGTATTGGAGGAAGCGACAAATTAGGACATTTTTCTTGGAAACGGTTAATCCTACTAGGAGCTTTTTGGATTTTTTTTTTATATTAGCAATAAGTTTTTCAACTTTTGTGAAACTATCTCGTACTGTTTCGCATACGCGGTGTAACGCATGCGCTAAACAAGTAACATGTAACACTTATGGGTATTTCCTTTTAGTTTTTTTTTCAGCACTTAACTTATACGACACTGGATCACTAGTAAAAACAACAACTTTCTCTAAATTTTGTTCAGCCAAGGCAATTTTAAAGTGTTTCAAAAAAATTAAACATTGACTCATCATTAACTGTTTCTAAAATCTTGTAAGCTATTAGATGGTACTTGCCAGAACCATCAACATGTAATTTTATAACTAATAAATTGGCTACTTTATTTCCCAAATAGTTTGCCGTTTCGTCTATTGCAACCCAAAACCAGCCATTTTGAAGATCACTCCGAATACCTTCCAGTTTTTGTTAATATAATTCGCTAAGAGTTTTTTAACGAAGCAGGCTTTCACTTGGAACATGTTGCCCCATGCAATATTTGTTTAGAAAATGTGTAAAATGAACGTTATTTAGTACACTCCATGGAAGACTTAAACATATTAACAAGAGAGCCAAATCGAAATAAAACTCGATTTCCTTTTTTCTATTACACTCGTGTGTGTAGCTATTTACATGTTTTGAAACAACATTTATCTGTATATACCTTATTGTGACATCACAAATATTGCAAATTATTTTTTCTCCGTCAAAACGACTGTAATTTTCCTCGAACTAAGATGCGGCATATTGATAATAAGTTGTTCTTTCAGTAAACACCATTATAAACTAGGCCCTGGCCTGGGCCAAGTCCATTCAATTTAAAGGTAAGTAAATAGTAAATAATGTTTGGCGTGTATTGCAAGCGTGTCTGCCACGCGTTGTAGGTGTGCATTGTTTACGCGCTCTCTTTCCGTAACTTAAATAGCGTTTTTTGTGGAAATGGATTATATAATTTAAATTACACGAAAAATGAATAAAAATTTATTTTGCAGTGAATTAAACATCTGTGATTATTTATTTTATTTATTGTATTTTAATAAATCGACGCATCTGAAAATTAAACAAAAATTCCGATCACTATTGATTACCAAGAAAATTATGCACCTATCTGTCATGAAAGTTTGTATAAATTCAGCTCGAAACTGTGGTCGTCAAGTGATCCTAGACGGCTGACATGAGAGTTCATATTTAGGGATGAATCTTTCAGCTGGTGTTTGTTGCAATCGAAACCAGGCGTTTTGTGGTAAAATGTAAGTTTTGCACTCAACACTCCAGGCCTGCATTTAGTAATCAAGGACTCGGCGAGAGATACGTAGTCCGGAGAATAGCTATTGATTTGCATTCTGGTTATTATCCTTATGAAAATAAGGATTTATAGGGGTGATTGACAGAAATATTGCGTTTAAATATTCCGCCCTCTAGAAGCCTACTTTTGATTTATATTGTAGTTTGCCCCTACTTTCGGCAATGAGACAGTTCATGCTTTAGTCCACATATAAATAACTTAAGTGGACAAAATGAAGGGCTTCAAGTTGGGTATTCAAATAAAAAACAACATGTTTCAATGACTGGGTAAAACACATACAGATTAAACAAGTGATTATACCTTATTTTATAAATATAGATCTATTTATTTACGTATTCCCAATACTTTGTTGACTGCTGCTATTAGTAGTGTAACTTGCATATTAGAAGATTCCCATTTAAATAAATAAGCAAGAAGCAAAATAAATTTATTACAAAGTTATATGTAAAACTATTTATGAGATTATAAAATTGCTGAACTTTGTTAGTATGAATTATTACATTCTAATATCATGCAATTATTTTTGTTTGAGCCAAAGATTTCCATACACGATCCTACCGTCGCCTCGGTAGGGAACGTCAACCTCAATTTGTCGCCCAACTTTTGAATTTATAATGTACAATCAATTTTGACAAACTTGACTGAAACTTATACACACAAAAAGGTCTGGTTACTGGCATGAAGCTGGTAGGAAAACTGTAAGTAAGCATGTTAGGCAGTTTCATTTGTTTTATCAACTTTAATGCATCCATCCAAGTTTATCTCATTTATTTTGATGACTGAAGAAAGTTAATTTTTGCAATATTTGAAAATAACAGCTTTGTTCGCGAAACGGTTGAATAGAGTAGAGACGAAACCCCAGTCGGAGCGTGAAAAATAATGCATATTTCGGGACAACTAATTGTACTGCTTAAAATCTTACAGAAAAATAAAAGAACTCTTCAGTATACACAGCATATATTATGCAGAAGCTATGCATTCTTAGGCAAGAATTGCATAGATATAATATAGTCGTTGGCAGGAGATATATGACATAGGTAGTACCTGGATATTAAAAGTAAAAAATCCATTTTTTTATAGAAAAGAGGTTTGGCAAGATTTGAAAAAAATGCGTTAAAATAAAATTAGTATAAAGTGCCAATATATGATTATAGAGATCGAAAAATAACATTCAAAAACAATTATTCTATCAGCATAAATAAGATTTTGACTTTGCAAATGGATCGTCCTGTAGAAACAAATGCAATATTTTATTCTATTGGTCTCCATTTATAATACTTTGAAGTGGTCAAAATGTCTCACTAGCGTATATTCCTAAATAAAATTATTATTGGAATTTGAATTGCGGTCGGTGTGTCGAACACTTGAAATAAAAACGCACGTGTTCCATTCCACACTCAGGTAAATTCCCCACAAATAAAACCCTTGTTTTACTGTAAATAACTACGAGTGTTTTGGTTTTTATTACCGAAGAGAAGCAGCAGAAAAGCTGAAATTAGAAAACATATTTTATTATGCTCCGTGAATATTTGATTTATTGTTGGTACGAAGCAGAATCGTTTACAGATGTACGACAGTTTCTTGAGCTGGTTTTTGTAACTTGAGATTATAGAGAATTCTTTTGCGAATACAACATCATTTAATCTTCTACATAATAATTTATTAACGAAGTTTTCGTCGAAGTGTTTGAGAAGCTATATAGTGATAATTTCTGCAAGAAGTGATTTAATTGAAACCTCAGATTTGTATTAATAATAATGATTAGAATGATCTGGATGATAATCTATACCATTAGATTGCAGTATTCCATTTTTTTAATAGAGAATAAGTAAAGTAATTGTTATTTATCTGAGGTGTAACTTCTGTTTATGAATATTGTACCCACAAAAACAGATTATCGATAAAAAAAATAGCGCCAAGTACACTCTCCCCAAGAAAATATTTTTCCTCTACAAAAACATGAAATGAAAAAATGTGATCTCGCCAAAAATATGTGATATCAATTAAAATTGCCAAGTCCGGTATCTATTTATAAAAAGAAAAATTATGAAAACATTTTTTTAAATACAAAAAAAATTGGCACGGGGGCGAAATGGTACCCAGCGGAGCCCTATGAGGGCCACGATGCGCGACGGAGTCCTACGAGGGGGGGGGGGGGGGCTGTCAGTCGTGATGCAGTGGCTACTGTGCATCTTTTGGATCCAATCATCACCGACAAAAGCCGAAGTTAATGGGACAGATCGCATATTTATTGTTTTAATCAAAAAATAAAATCCTGTGCGCAAGGGACGTGGCTACGCAATGCTATGCAAGCATTTTAGCCTCAAACGATGGAGAAGTATTAATTAAGCGATTCTTAGTTAAATCCGAATATTTATTGAGAAATTTCAATTTAAAAATTGAACTTGGCGCGAGACACTACCGTGTCTCTTGATTTCACTTTCGCGTAATTATATTAAATAAAATTATCGATATAACTTCTAATTACATAAATAAATAGTGAAAAATAATGAGGATTGTTTCATAAAATAACATTTATTATTATAAGTTTTGGACATTTCTTTCTAAAGATGAATTTTTACTGATCCTTGCATTACACCAAGGAATCTAGCCCCGTTAGCGCAAGTTTCAGGATTTGGGGCCTTTTGGCAACATTGGTGTTGTCATCTTCAACAGCTCCAACAAGGAATCCCAGAGACTCCTAATGCAGGACTTTCTTCAAGGTATTCACCGTTTCTAATGTAAATTATAAGACATCTTAAGGATCCATATTATAGGCATGAGAAGTACCATAGTTAAATAAAATAAAATTAATTCAAAGGTTTTTTTTTTTTTTCCTTCACTGGCTTTGGATGTCTCCATTTAGCCACGATGTTTTTATTTTACGCTATACTAGTTATATAATAACTAATCTATATTTAAAATCTATAATTCCATAAACTAATCGACCTATAACCTAACACGAGAGGACCAGCTAGTGTTGCAAGACTCAAGGATTATTGGACAGGGACACACACTTCACGTCAAGGTGCCCTTCATGACGCCTTTGTTTAACACGTAACACACACGGGGCAACGGTAAGGGGGTGATATAAAAAACAGTGGATAAGAACAGAGGAACTCATCTAAACCTATATTTTGACACGACATAACCTAATAAACTCCCAAAATATACACTTAAAATTTTCATTTGTGGTAATTCAAAGGTAAAAAGGTTTCTATTAGTGCAATTCTCCGCGCTTCTTGACCAGGCTATTATTGTAGACTGCGATCATAGTCCTTCTTAACTGCTCCGAGAACTGCTACAATACTACAATTCTGCAAACATGTATTTGGAGACTGTTGTACTTGCTCATCTTTTCAGTTTGAGGCTATGTGACTCACGTAACTTGAGTCACATTGCCTCAAACCAGCTTTAATTTTTTCTCGTGCTCAAATTGATAACCAGCTTTTTCTTGGCAAAGTCCTAACCGAAAGTAAACTTCATCGGTAACTTTCTGCAATACCTCTGGAGTTATTTCCTTTGACACATCGAGTATTCTATACCCTTAGATAGGTATTTTGCCTCCCTCCCCCTGCACAGGGAGGTGGGGGATCAACTTTGGTGTCATTTGATAGGTTTCCTTAAAATATTGAACACCTGTTTTTTTTTGTTTCCGGTGTAAACCGATTATTTCAAACTTACGCCTTTAACTTAATTCTTTTCGATTACAGCGCCATCTGCAGCGAATCCAAAAAAAAATTTCCTGGCGAACCTTACGTAATTTCAGCCATACAATCCGTTTCCTCAATAAAAAATGAGTGTTCCCATTTAATTTTTCAAAGTTGCCTCCCTTCCCCCTGCAAAGGTGGATGGGGGAGTCAACTCTGGTGTCATCGAATAGGTTTTTAAAAAATATTGAACACGTGTTTTTTTGTTTTCCGAAAATATTAGAAGTTTGCGATGTACTTGACCGTTCCGGGACTTTTGGACACCCTGTCTATCAGCAAACAGTATTCTTTCATTTCAGTAAGATCCATTTTTAGCCTCTAATTAAGAATTACTTATTTGGTTTAATTTGTAACATTTTATTTTTATCTTAATAAATATACTTTGTAATTTTGTATCACGGTGATATTTGAATTTTGTAAGTTGACGCTACGTTTAAGTACCTGGTATTGAGATTATAAATGATGTAACCATTCGACGCAGGGCCCTACGCGATGAATTTGGCAGGACACAACAGGATTGATCCCCCACTGGTCAGCGAGGAGCAGCAAGTTAACAGTGGCCTGGTGAATTTAACCAGCCAGTTTATGTAAGGTTTCTCTCATTAATTTCCTGGATCTTCTTCCTACACGTTTATTTGTATTCTGTTTTAATAGACACAGTTTAGATGGGAAATTACTTTCCGTCAAATTGAATTAAACCAAATGCATATTGAAGCTCAATCTGTTCCGAATAAAAGTTCTCATGGGCAAAAGTTCGGAAAATGGAGAGTTCTTCAGGGTAGCTATTCTGTAATTTCAGTGAACATGAACATTTCTCGTGAGAGAAGAGTGCTCACATCACGGTCCCTTCCCCGGAGGTACAAAAACACTATTCTGTAACTACAAAGACTACGCGGGGATGTGATGTGGTCTTTCCAGCGTTGCCAACATTTGCTCCCAAATTTCAACCAATAGAAAAGCCGCAATGCCATGATCGAAGGTCGCGGGTGGTATGATGAGAAGTGCATCCTGTCAAAACTCAAAATGCGAGTTTCTATCACATGCAAAGTCAGCAAAATATGTTTTATCTCATAAATGCGAAAGAATTTTCTGTTGGGTAAGGGGGATAAATGACATCAAACGTCCATTCCAACCCGATGAACGGTGCCGTAAAACATCTTTTGATTGAATGGGTGGAAATACAACTGCAACGTATGTGTACAAATCAGTTCACAAAAAGATGCCAAAAAACGTGGGAACTTTAATTGCCATCCTTGGGAAAAGCCAAAAGTAGATTTAATTTGTAATATAATAATTTGATTGTACACAATCTTTGTTTAATATATTTTATATTAGCAAGCACGTACTTTATTAACTCAATTATAAAAGCTGAAGGGATTGGTTATGAACACAAAATTCCTCGTTTAATCAAGGTATCAAATATCATGTCACCAACATTTAAATAAAATGACTGTTTGCCAAAAGTGAGGTTATACTTTCATCCTCTCACGCGTGAACGGTCCCGCTCCCTCACAATGAGCTTGTTCGGCATTTTTTTTAATTTCATAAATCGAAAGTGCAAGTATAAAATAATGGATCTGCAAAAAATCAGAATCTTATTCGCACATTTAGTATCTTAAGAACTACGTCACTATACGCATAGACTCGGCGATCTCAATAGACTTGATGCTCCTTAGTTTTTTATAATTATTATTATAAGTATTTTAGAAGTATTGTTTGTTTTGTTTACTTCTTGACAGTAGGGGAGTACGATTTGATGAAATGTCAAAAAATTGCAATTTTCTCTTGCTCCTGTCGGGACGAATTTTCAATTTTGACCCTGTAATTTACGATTAGGTTTCATCGCCGAGCTTCTCCTTTCCGTAGAGACATAGAACGAACTTCCACTCGACGTATTTATTTAGTCACCAGCGTTTGATAATTTCATGTTTTTCGAACTTTGAGGTTAAATTTGAAAGGTCCCAGAAAGCCAGCTTTTCTTACGTCACTTCCGTATGGTGACGTCACAAATGGGCGCTCGGTTTTTGCAACTATTACTAATTTCAACTCCTTATATCTCGAGAACGGAAAAGGTTAACAATACGAAACTTTAAGTGCATAATGAGAATATCGAGTACTATATGAAAAAGTATAAAAACCATATAAAAAGAATATCATGGAACAAGCCCATTTACCAAGAGAAGCATGTTCCATGATATTTGGCGTGATGTGACCGCTCCCACAGTTGCACAATACGCTATTTTGGTTTTCGAGAGAACTTCGCACACTTTATCATGAAAACATGTGCTCACATCACATCACACCGATATAGAATAGCTACCCAGATATCTGGGGTGCAAATGGGATGCTCATTTCTTGTGGGAAGTGGACCGCAGTAAAATTCGCTGGAATTGACATGTTATTCTTCTCGACCTCCTGATCAAAAGTTCTCATGGATACAAGGTCGGAAAATCGACAGTTTTTCAGATATGTGGGGTTGCAAAGTCGAATTTGCACCCCCGATGTCTGGAAATCTGTCCATTTTCCGACCTTACGTCCATGATAGTTTTTCATCTGGAGCTCGAGGAATAACATATATCGATTCCAGCGAATTTCACGGGGGGACAGGGAGCCACTTCCCATAAGAAATGAGCACCCCTTTTGCATCCCCGATGTCTGGAAACCTATCCATTAAGAGTGCATAGAACTACTTAAATAATATTGAAAAAAGGCAAGAAGAAGCGTTAATATTTATGTCATTCAGCAACCAAGTAATTTTTATCACTTTTACTGGATTCGAAATTTTAAGAATAATTCGTCGCGTGATTGTGGCTGAATACTAATTTTAAATATAGAAAAAGATAAATACGAAGCTTAAATAACTCGACTATGGAGAATCCTTTGTGAATATATAGAATTAATTAAGACTTTTCCCAGGACGAATGCTAAGTAATCCTTTAAAATATTGTCCATTAAAATGCTGCAATAGATTTAAGTGCTAATTCCCCAGTCAAGTTTTCAATTATGAGAAACACGGTAAGCTGGGAAAGTTCGCCCTCAGGACCCTTTACAAGAAAAACGGATGACAGTTCGCGAAATCTACTTCGATCTCAGCTTTTAAGTTAGATTTAATTTTTTAGTTTAGTTTAAGAAAGCGAGCCATTCTATAAACTCGTTTAAACAGCGACTAAATTACCATTTTTATAAATTTCTGCTTCAATATTACATTAGACTAAAGTTAACATAAGTTAAATACTTATAGGTAACATATTTATTTGATCTTGCGTTGTTTTAAATACAAACATTAAATTAAAAAGTTAATTAGATTAAGGAAATAAAAATCTTCTTAGTCCCAATGAGCACCATAGATAATGAAGTATAGGTAATACACAAAAATGAAATATAAGATATACCCCGACAGCTCGTACCTGTCAGAATCACTTCACAACATGGTATCTTACCACATCCCATAATTTTTTGGCCGCATAAACCTGAAAGAGAACTAATATAACACAGCTAGTTGTTGATGGACAACCGAATGATAATCTGGGCTTATGCACATTCTTTTCTTGAGAGTTGAGATTTACAGAACGACCAAACATCAAAATAATTGAATTAATTTTTTTTACATCATGGACAAAATTTGTATGTAACGTGTTTAAAGTTGACAGTATTACATGCATAATTATATTAAAACTTGCCAAAAATAAATGTATTTTTAGCGCTCATCACTGAAATATTATCTTTTAACATATTTAATAAAATGACGAATGCGCCGATGATAATAATTAGCATAACGACAAAGTTAGGAAACTAATTCATTTATTAACAAACTTTGTTCATATTAAAAAGGGCAATCCTTTAATCCACATACAGAGATAATCCTGTTTCATATATGAGACGTACAGATAAGCTCCTCTTTGCTTCATAAATACCGCCTAGAGCAGAAGGGGAAGAGGTAAAAATTATAAAAGTTGTGAATAGGAGGAATAAACTTCCCAGTATCACTACTATTACGAATTTATTTTTAACTTACAGCTCAAATTGGTTTTAAGGGTAATTCATATTTCCTTATTTTACATGTGGTTTTATAAAGTTATAAATAATAAATAGCGAATGCGTTGGAATTGATGGGTTTTCACAAATAAAGAGTTATCCTAGCAATAAAAACTCATTTTACTGTTTACTTACATTATTTGTTGTCTGTTGGAAATAATTTTTTTGTTTATAACATAAGAGCTACGAGAAATCTATCCCTCAACACTGTATCACAAACAAAACTATAAATATTTGCCGAAACTGCAAATTTTAAGAAATTCGAATAATATCCAACAAGGTCCTAAAATGCAATCAAGAGAAATTGTAGCGGAAAGAGAGTAATTTCAGTTAGCAAAAAGAGTACATTCTACTCTAGTACACATTGTCTAAATAATTAAATAAAACAAAACAGTGGCAAAATAAGAGTGATCCCTTATCGGAAAAAAATCTGTCTATTGAGGTACACTTATTATTTTCTGAAATGTTTTTTTTCCACACCCACGTAGTGGATTGGAAGTATAGTAATCGAAAAAAAAAAAAAAATTTTTTTCTATAAATAGGTTTAGAAAGGCATCAAACGTCGAAATTATAAATTTGAGCAGAAGACAAAATTCTGTCTGTCTGTTGATCTGTCTGTCTGTAACTTTTTCTTGTCCGCACATTTTCTCCGGAACGGTTTAAGATATTGACTTGAAATTTTGTACACGTATACATTATAACGAGATCTGGAACTGGATTGTTTTTTGAAGATATGCGGTGAAGGGTTGAGAGTAAATAGGGGGAAATATGTAAAACAATCTGGTAAGAGTACGGAAACCTGGAATTTGATGTAAGTACTACAAGCCAAGGCCTCAATATTTTTTATAATATTTTTCATCCCCCACCGACCCCCTCCCACTCCATTATTAAAGAGGTTGATATAATAAACTTAAGATATTCACTTGAAATTTGGTACACGTATATATTATAATGACATCAGGCACTAGTTTATATTTTGGAATTATTTTGATGAAGTGTTGGGGATTAAATAGGGGTAAATATGGGAAAATGGGTAAAGTAAGTTGGTCAGAGTACAGAAATTTTAAATTCGGTGTACGCTCTAGAAGTCAAAACCTCAGATTTTTTTATAATATTTTTCAACCCCCCACCGGAGGGAGAGTTGATAAAATTAAATTTAGAATTTCACTTGAAATTTTCTATTCGTATGTATTATAACCTTATCTGAAACTGGATTATATTTTGACATGATTGCATTGAAAAAGTGGGGATAAGTAGAGCTGAATAGGGAAAACAAGTAAAGCAAGCTGGTAAGTGTAGAGAAACTTGAAATTCGATGAGTGTCCTACAAGCCAAGGCCTCAGATTTAAATAACATTTTTCAACCCCTCACCACCCTTACTCCATTATTAAAGGAGTTGATAAAATTAAATTGAGATATTCCCTTGAAATTTGGTAGGCGTATTTAGTATAACATCTGGAACTAGATTATATTTTGGGATGATGCCGTTGAAGGGTTGGGGGTTAAATAAGTGTAAATAGGGGAAATAAGTAAATCAAGCTGGTAAGAGTACAGAAATTTGGGATTTGGTGTATATGCTAGAAACCAAGGCCTCAGATTTCTTTCTAATATTTCTCGAACCTCACCACCTCCGCTCCATTGTTAATGGGGTTGATAACATAAAATTGAGATATTCGTTTAAAAGTTAGTACATGTGTGTATTGTCATGATATCTGATTAAGATAATTCCATTGAAGGGGTGGGAGGTGCTAGGTTGCGAATAGGGGAAAATAAGTGGGGTAAACTGGAAACTTTATTTTTAACGTACATGGTAGAAACCTACGCCTCAAACTTTTCTATGACATCTACTCCAAATATTATTAAAATTCTGTGACCAATAATTCCCACATTCTAGAGTGCAAATCTAGTCAAGATCTTTCCTTTAAAGTGACTTGGATGAAAAATCTGGATGTGGAAGTAGTGATTCCTTAGGCAACGGTTTTTTAGGTTTCTATCCGTTTTTTAATTATTTTTAAATAAATAAATACGACTTGATCTTATTCGCAGCGTCGTTCTGACGTTTTGTCTATCACCCATAATCCTAGTCGGCTACCCACTGCGTATGGTAGATCTTATTAGGGGGACTTAGTGTCTGACAAAGACTTCTCATCGGTGTGCGGTGCGTGATGCTTGTTCAGAGTTGTAGTATGTGGAAGAAATTTTGCTCTGAGGCTAATGGTATAGGTTTATTTATAAAATTTTAGTATTAGTATTGTTGTAATATACATGGTTTAATGGTTGAATAATAATATGATAGAATTGGTCAGGTTTGTGTGCGTGAACTGTACAGTTTACTTTTTTACGGTACAAACGGCTCATTTTTTTGCACACACCCAAAATAACTGTTTATACAATTAATTGCATATAATATAAATCAAACAGGGACACATTAAATTCTCAATTTGTTCACAATACTTACAAAAGTAAATTCACTCTTGCAAATAAATACTTAATAGTTGTTCATTATAGCAGTTTTCTCTAAGAAACATTAATATTTTTACAGTATGTAAGCACGCCATACAATCAACGAATTCCTTGATTTCTTATCATTCAGCCCTTCAGGTAAATCTCGTGGTGCATCCTAATAAAATGCACCACTGCACTTATTTTGAGTGCATTAGCAGCCTGTGTGTATTAATTTATTAGGTAAGATTAATTCAACTTATTTCGTACAAGCGCATGTAGTGGTTAGCTGGAGAATTATTTTCTAATTTCTATAAATGTTATCGCTATTCAATTAGTATATATGTTTGTGAAATAAAGTAGACTGCAATCGTGTGGAACTAGTCCACATGTTTTCATTCATAGGGAAGTTCGGATTGCGCAGATCTCATTTTACCCGGTCAGAAAATAAAACTATGTTTTTATGTACCTTCTTCATCTGAATTCGCTTAATAAATTCTTTACATAGCATGCCTATCCGAAGACAGAAAGGTTTTCCTTAGGCTCATGTACAATTATTATTAATTATTATAGCTAATTCTTTTTTTTTGTTTAAAAGAAGAAAATTGTTCTTGCCAATTAGTATGAAAAGAGGGAACCTAAATTCAAATAACTATTTTTTATTTTGCTACATAGTGAACTAAAAACTTTTACCGATTCTTTTTGTTTGCTTAATTATTTCCATCGTGTCTATATATTTTACTTCCACATCCACTTAGTGGATCGGAAGTAAGTATAATATTAATCGTAAAAAAAATTCATTTTTTTTAATTGAAATAGGTTTAGAATGTCATGAAACATCGAGATTTTAAATTCGAGCGAAAAAAAAATCTGTTTGTCTGTCAGTCTGTCGATCTGTTTGTCGGTCGGTCTGTCTGTAACTCTTGTCCGCACGTTTTCTCTGGAACGGTTTAAGACATTGACTTGAAATTTTATACACGTGTGTATTATAACGAGTCCTGGAACTGGATTGTCTTTTGAACATATCTGGTGAAGATTTGGTGGGTAAATAGGGGTAATAAGGGAAAATGCAAGCTGGTAAGAGTACAGAAATTTAGATTTAGTGCGTGTACTTGGAGCCAGGGTATCAGATTTCTTTATCATATTTTTCAAATACCACACCCCCTCTACTTCATTATTAAAGGGGTTAATAAAATAAAATTGAGATATTTACTTGAAATTTGTATACGAATGTATTATAATGACGTCTGATTGAGATGATTCCGTTAAAGGAGGGCGGAGGTGGGGGTGTAAACCCAGATCAATCTAATTAGATTCCAGAAACTTCCTGGATGTGGAAGTAATGATTCCTTAGGCAGCGGTTTTTTCTGATGTAATAAATGAGGTTATTCAATTTTTGTTAAATAAATAAATAGTTTTCTCGCTACGTGGTGGTTCAGATTGAAATCAGGGTAAGAGTTGTGGTTGTTGACTACTGATTCTATATATGTACAGTATGACCCCCAAATATTCGATTCTATCTTGTCAATAATATACCTGGCATGCGAATATGATTGGCCAGGTGGTTTTGATTAGGTCTTTCGTATAGATTGAGGGTTGTGTTTCGTGTATATTCAAAATAAAGGAAGAATACGGATGAGAACTGTATAGCTATGATGCCTAAGGAACCTGTCCACGGAGGGTAATCGATATATTCTTAGTACAATAATTATTGGGAAGTAAAATCGATAAAGTTATGCTAAGGGTCATGGTACCAATACGTTATTAAAATTTTGGACTGCACATGACCAATCTCGTTGCTAATAGAGGTTTTCCATCGATAAATAAATTAAGGAGTCCGTGATAAAGTCACTATCGAATGCGTTTAAGTGATTAAATTGTCAAAGTATAATTTAAAGAATAAACTGAAAATTAACAACAATGTTGTTGCGCGCTGTTCTAACCGCGACCCGGAAAGTGTTTTTAAAGAAATTTTTTTAAATTTTGTACTTCAGCTGAACATTTTATTCATATTCTGTCAATGTGATTTTACAAGAAAAAACTAGGATACGTGTCTAGAGAGAAAATTACCTTATGGTATTAATATTTGTAAATTAATACTATTCTTCTGTCTATTTAGCAATGGTATAAGAGGGCGAAGTTTAGTTTCCCACCAGATCGAGCTAGTATAAATTATTACTTTTATTATTGTTAGTAGTGTGACCTCATATTTCATCAA
Source organism: Stenurella melanura (assembly GCA_963583905.1). Lineage (NCBI taxonomy): Eukaryota > Metazoa > Arthropoda > Insecta > Coleoptera > Cerambycidae > Stenurella > Stenurella melanura. Next base: position 78,545,122 of record OY757309.1, on the reverse strand, counting down.
TTATTATGATGCCATGATAATAGTGAACTACAATCATGTGAGCTCTAGGGCTCACAAAGTTAAACTTGGAGTTCCCCAGTGCTCCGTCTTAGGACCCTTATTATTTATAATATTTGTAAATGATCGTCCTGATTACATTACATAAAAAATGTAGGACATGTTACTATTTTGCTGATGATACTGTTATTACAACAACGGCAACAAGTGTAGAGAAAATTCAATTACAGGCGGAAAATATTAATTCTTTAAGCGTTTGGTGTGATAGTAATAAACTAATATTAAATACCAAAAAAACGGTAGTAATGAATTTTCATGTTAGAAGATCTTTGCCAGTTAATATTAAAATTATGGACTTCGAACTGGATGATGAAACAAAGTATCTTGGTACTATACTGGACTCGAAGTTATCATGGTATAATCATATAGATACGGTAGGCAAAAAATTAAATAAAGCATATTTTGGCATCCTCCAAATGAAAAACATTTAAGATGAGAATGAAGTAATAAATATTTATTTATTATGCTTTGGCGTACTCACACATTTCATTAAACATTATGAGATGGGGTGGTGGCAGAGAAAGGAATAGAGTATTTATTTTACAAAGAAGACTAAATCATTTATCTAAAAGAAAATTTTAACCTTACCGTGCGTGCACATATTTAAATGTTTAATGAACACTAAACAAAATGTTGATAAATTTGTTAAAATATCGGATAACCGTTCTTATAATATTAGACAGGGTGAACTCTTAACTATTCCTATTCATAAAACTGCGACATATAAGCATTCTCCATGGTACAACTGTGTTAGTTTAATAGGTATATAGTTCAAATAATGCACTGCCCAACACCGTACGTGAAATCAACAGTAACTACTAAATTGTTGAAAAATCTAGTTAAAAACATTTTAGTAGAAAGTGTCTTCTACAGCATTGACGAGTTTGTGTCCGGGATATCACAGAAATAATAATTTTTTGTTATTTACTGTACACTTTTATTTGACATCCATTTATTCTCTGTCTTTTTTTGTATATATCCTCAATTACACACACCATACTTTTATTTGCAAGTAACATTTCGACTTATCCTATGTCATGTAATGTGATCATAATGTATTAATAAAGATTATTGTTATTATTATTAATCAATAAACACTGAATGGCCCTGAAGGGAGACTTGTAGAACTTCATTTAATATATTCTGATGTAGTGAACTATGTTCTTATACGGAATAGCCTGTAATTTACTAAATAAACAATTTGCTATTAAATTAATAGGTTACAATAACCTTATAAAATGTAAAACTGATACTAACATACTACGGTTTTTAGGTAACAAAAGCCTTGGAATAATCTGGAAATTAACAGTATTTTTTTTTTCGATCAATTGAAGTTTTAAAGTTTATCGCTTGAGATTTTAATTGAGGATTAAAGTAGTGGTTGGACGTTCCTGGCGACAAACGTCAAAAATATAAAACAGTAAACATATTCTTTATAGGATTTTGCAAACAGCATGATTGGCTTTGTGCCTTTCTGATGAGCTCAGAATAAGGGCGAAAAACGCTTCAAAGGCTAAGCATTTCCAAGGAAATGAATGAAGATTTTATGAAAATGTAATCCATTAGAATGAAAAAAAAATTAAGACAAGGTAGGTAAATCAATTCATTGTAGGTTTTTGTTCTCATTTTTAACTGAATCTTTATACCTCAGGGGGCCATGTAGATACTAGTTTAATCTGCATAGCTATAAGGGACTATGTTGGATGCTAGTGTTATAATGAGAATGTCAAATAAGAAATTGGACAAATTTATTTTAGGATTTTAACTTGCTAGCGTAACTAGGAGTCAGGTTATCGAAAGAATGCAAAGATTTCATTAATATTTTTACATATAGTTTTTCTTTTAGTTCTCATAGATAGCTTTTTTTCCGCTGTTTGCAAAATCCTGTAAAGAATATGTTTCATTACTATAAGCAAACAATAATAAAAAAACATTAAACTTTGAGAATTTGAAAATCAATTGAATTATTCGTAAAATAACTATTTGCTAATATGCTTGATATTGTATTACTGTCATAATTATCAGCATTTAAAAGAAATACGCAGTCATGATTAAATATCCAAATAAAGTGAGGAAATATGTATCACTGAATAATAAACACCTGACCTCCTCTTCTAAGCAATCAGAACTATACTGATACGGCTTAGTGAAATCGACTAGAAATACAAACAATGCCGTTACGAGTAATCGATTTCAGAACCTTTTTTGATTTACAGTTACAATCATATAGTGTTTATGTAACTTTTTTCCTGGTACGATACGTCCCATATAGGATGAGAAATACCGTCGTAAATTTGATAAACGATATGGTTGTCTTTAAGCAAAAACAGATGAAGACCGAGTGCTCGGGGTGCATATCTTATTTTCGAAGGAAAAAACAACGACCATTACAACGGACTTTTCTTTCTGATAAATATTAAAGTTTAATTTGACTTCAGGAAAGTTGAATAAGGGATGCTTAACGAGGTGATTTTTAAAGTTTTATTTCATTTTAATTTTATTTGATTATAAAAGCAAACGTCAGATTTTAGGCAGTGTTAGAAGTAAGCTAAAATATAATAATTAATTATTTAAATTTTGCTTTGGATGTACTGCACTAATGGACTTCAGCAATTTTAATCTTTTCATAAAAATTATCTTTGTTTCAGGATCCTGGTCCGACCATAAAATCTGCTTGGAGTGTTTACAGATTACCTATGCCAATGAAGGTAAATATAAGTACCGATATTTTCAATTAATTTTTGTCGGAGTTGACGGTTCAGAAACTACAGAGAAATGAAAAAAATTATAATGTCTTGCTTTCAGTTGTTAATTTTGGAAAAGCGTACTTAAGTAATAAAACTTAGTAAGATAACACTTGGATTTTAATACACTAAGTTCGTTTCGAATTTTGTGACCTTCGTTTCGGTTTAACGATCTTAGTCAAGGAGCATTAAACAATGCGTGTATACGATTACGCAAGTGGCGGAAACGTATATTATTTTGTTACGAATCCGCAAATCTCCGCGCATGCGTAGGAGTTTGTGGATTTCTATGATTATAGATTATGGCTCCGCAAGTTGCAGAAATAGGTACATAACCTCAGAATTAGTCGTTTGAATGCTTTAGTGTCATAAAAGTTATGTTTTGAGTTGTAAAAGTATTTCTATGCCACAATGTTGCAGCAAAAAAAAAAGTGGATGAATCTTCAGTTACTTCTGAATATTATTTATAGTTAGGGGAACATTTAATTCCTACCAAGAAGTGGAAAAATTTATAAAAACGATAGAAAGAAACAGAATTTGTGCAACATCAACGAAGAGACCTATAATAGAATTGTTTCAATAAATGGTAATAGTAATGGAAAAACTGAGAAAACTAACCAACAACAGCTGAGAATACATCAAAAATAAAAATTCCATTACAAATGAAAGTACGAAGCAGATCCAAATGACAATATTGTACGCCTATAGGACTGAGAAAGAAAAATAAAGGTGTTCATTTTAAAACTAAGGTACCTGTACAACGCCAGAAAATTATTTTAAAGGGAATTTTTTTAAATATAGATGTTACCAACAACATATTACATGAAAATAAAATAGTTAATGAAAATGACTTGCCTATGTGGGAAGAAATTGACTGCACTATTTTGGAACCAGAAATATGCTTAGCAGAGGTGGAGATATTTTTCTCTAGGATAACATTTTTACTCCAAGAAATGATTACTAAACTTTAAAAAAAATGGTTTTGTTAGATTTGCACTACTAGAGTTACAGCAGTCTAACTATGCTAGATGTGCTTTATACTTAACATGATTCCACAAAAAATGCGCCTGTTTAAATAGATTACCCAAATCTCACAAAACATGGGATTTTTCAAATGCAATACAATATTATAATTTTCTTTAAATTTATCGTAGGCATAATTTATTATAATTTGTTATTTCTCCATATGTTTTGGTTCTATATTGTATTTATATATATATACCATACAGATGTTACCTAATATCAAAATAATATTCTTCAGTGTCCCTTTAATTCACACCTGCGTTTATCTAATATTTAATAATTAAAAAAAAATTCCTGGGAATTACACTTAGTTTTTCTTTACTCTCATATTATTTGTAGCATATTACTCACAACTTACCAAGGAACTTACATGCATATAATTTTATAATTTGCAGATACTTAGTAAAGTTTTATTTTTGATTAGACCGCAACTTGCGAAACCCTAATATATAATCATAAAAATCCTTAACCTCCTACGCATGCGGAGAGATTTGCGGACTCGTAATAAAATTATATACGATTCCGCCACTTGCGGAATCGTATACACTGCCTTAAACAATAAACTAAAAATGTGAAACACAGTATTTAATAGTTTATTAAGGTAGCTTAAACTTTTATTTGCGAAAAATAAATTTCGATGTTTTTTTCTCTAACGCCCAGAAGAAATACTATATATTACATGAAGTAGAACACATTTCTTGTGTTTCGCAAAGTTTCCAACTTAGGCTTTGCCTCAGCTGCAAATCCTGGGCTCAACACAAAATAAGTGCGTTCTGCTCCTAGTAATACAATATACTAATTTCCTAACAGGAGTAGATAAGGGATATTTTTTTAGCAGTAACATAATGTTATTACCGAAAGTTACCACAGCGGCCGGTGGCGCTCTATCCACTAGCCACCTGTCATACCATTAGTCCGCCATGCAATGTCTTCAAATTATCTGTGGTTCTCGCCACAAAAATGTGTGAAGAAGTACAGTGTACACTATCCGAATTACTGGAAATTGCTAATTCTGCTGTACAATATTTTATTCCTACGAAATCTCGCAAGGTTTATGAATTTGCATATCAGCGACTAATAAAATGAGCTCAAGAACAAAATGTTCGCAGTTATTCCGAAAACATACAACACTGTAGTTTGCAATAATTGTACATTTATAATAAATAAATAAATTTTTGCATTTTAATACGCTTGAAGAGAAAATAGTATTTCAGCTTCAGTTACGCCTCAGCTGAAAATCCTGGCCTCAACACAAAAAGAGAGTGCGTTCTACTCCTAGTAATATAATATACTATTGTATTATTAAAAAAGTGTAACAAATTTAATAAAATAGTAAAATATATTTTTTATAAACTTGAGTCGATTTTATATTTGATCCGGAATTAGTTGACAGCAATAGTCAATAAAAGTAGAGAGATTTGTGTCCGGCGTATATCACCCCACTAATCGGCTTAAAATAATCTAGTTGGAGAGTGCACATGCATATATTTTCACACGTTAATGACACTTTGAAACTGTTGTCAATGTTAGAATTTTCTGCTTTATCTAGCTTGTGCTAAAACACTTTCAGAATTTCGTGTAACCTACACGACGAACGAAGAGGTAGTTATAACAAATCAAAATAATATATTTTTAAATAATTCGGAATTTTGCGTTAAAACAAGTCTATATAATTCAACTTATTTTAAAGGCAACAGCTAGGTAAGCATAAGGAATGTACCTTTTCATCGATTTGGCTATTTTTCTCTCAAATCGCTTTAATGTAACGTTAAATGCCGCCAATTATTATCCTCGAAATTTTCATGTTATTTTAGAAAGAAATAAAATTTCAAGTAAAAAAAAAAAATTTCGGAAACCGTTGTGCGAATTAGATGGTATCGAATTTTATTAGAGAGGTACTAAAAATTTAAAGATGCAATTTTTTGCTGCTATTCACTCTGCAGGAAATGTGGAAAATACAAAAAAATCCGCTGCCTTCCACATGCAGATTTCCCATCCAAGTGAAAGGATTGGTTTCTAGCATATACACCAAAAATGAAGTTTCTGGATTGTTATTAGCGTACTCTAATGATTTTCCCCAATTACACCCTCCCTTCACCCCTTTAACGAAATTATCGTTATTACAATACATACGTGTACCAAATCTCAAGAGAATATCTCAATTTTATTTTATCAACCCCTTTAATAATGGAGTAGGGGTGGTGGGGGATTGAAAATTATTATAAACCAAATCTCAAGTTTCTGTACTCATTTTCCCATGTTTACCTCTACTTACGCCCCACCCCCCAACGCTTCAACGGAATTATCTCAAAATATAACCCAATTCCAGATGTCGTTATAATACGTATGTGTACTAAATTTCAAGTGAATATCTCAGTTTATTTTTATCAGCCACTGTCATAATGGCGTTGGAGTGGAGGGGTTGAAAAATGTTATAAAAAAGTTTGAGGCCTTGACTACTAGTATACACACCAAATCTCAAGTTTCTGTACTTTTACCAGCTTACTTTACTTATTTTCCCTTATGAACCCCCAACCTTTCAACGGAATCATCCAAAATATAATTTAGTTCCAGGTGTCATTACAGTATATACGTGTACCAGATTTGAAATGAATATCTCAATTTAATTTTATCAACCCCTTTAATAATGAAGTAGGGGTGGTTGGAGGGATGGAAAATATTATAAAAAATCTGAGGCCTTGGCTCCTAGTATACACACCAAACCCCAAATGTTTGTACTTTCACCAGCTTGCTTTATTTATATTCCCCTATTAACCCCTATTTAACAACCAACCCTTCAACGGAATTATGCAAAATATAGTCTAGTTTCAGGTGTCGTTATAATATATACCTGCACCAAATTTCAAATGATTATCTCAATTTTATTTTATTGACCCCTTTAATAATGGAGTTGGGGTGGGATGGAAAATATTATAAAAAAAAACTGAGGGCTTGGTTTCTAATTTATACACCAGATCTTAATTTTCAACGGATAATTTCAAATAACAATCCAGTTCCAGATCTGGTTATAATACACACGTGTACAAAATTTCAATGAAATATCTCAAACCGTTCCAGAGAAACGTGCGCACAGAAAAATTACAGACAGACCGACCACTACGTGGATGTGGAAGTAATAGTACAGATAAGGAATAATGTACAAAAAATGTATATACCCACTCATCACCTAGTCGCTAGAAAACTATATCGATGGAGAAGGAAGCATGGTGTTCGATGGGCATAATTACTTCCACATCCACGTAGTGGATTGGAAGTGTAGTAATCATAAAGAATTTTCAATTTTTTGTCTTGAAATAGGTATAGAATATCATGAAGCGTCGAGATTTTTAATTTGCGCGAAAAAATAAAATCTGTCTGTCTGTCTGTCTGTCGGTTTGTCTGTCGGCCTGTCTGTCGGTCGGTCTGCCAGTCTGTTTGTCTGTCTGTCGGTCTGTAATTTTTTTTTGTTCGCACGTTTTCTCCGGAACGGTTTCAGATATTGACTTGAAATTTTGTACACGTATATATTATAACGAGATCTGGAACTGGATTGTTTTTTGAATATATCCGGTGAACAGTTGGGGGGTAAATAGGGCAAAATAATTAAAACAAATTGGCAAGAGTACCGAAACTTGAAATTTGACCTATATGTACTAGAAGTCAAGGCCTCAAATTTTTTTATGATATTTTCCATCCCCCCAGCACCCCTCCACTCCGTTATTAAAGGGGTTGATCAAATAAAATTGAGGTTGATGAAATAAACTTGAGATATTCACTTGAAACTTGGTACACGTTTGTATTTTTTGTTAAAGGGGTCGAGGGGGGCGGTGTGAATTGGAAAAAATCAGTAGAGCAAGCTAATTAGAGTCCAGAAACCTCATTTTTGGCGTAATATTGAGAATGTTTAACCAATCGAAGATGTAACGGTAACAGTAATACGGTAATTTGATAAATATTGTTACCTAGAATGATATTCTTGCATTTTTACGTCTCGACGATGACCGACGCCAAGCGTCGTTTTTGTAAAACTTGTGTATTTGATAAATTTGATTCCTAGATTCATATTCTTTCATTTTTATGTCTCGACGCCGACCGACGCCTAGCATCGTTATGGTATAACTTGTGTGTTTGATCAATTTTTTGATACTTAGATTCATGTTCTCTATTTTGTGGAATATTAATTTATGGCCTATTACAATTACTCCGAGTTATGTGACCATGACCATGACCAATTATTTCCGCATACTAAAGTGCAAATACAGTCAAGAAGTTTACCTTTAAAGAGACTTGCAAGAAAATCTGGATATGGAAGTAGTGATTCCTTAGGCAGCGGTTTTTATATTTTGAACAAGGTCCTCCTCATTATACTGTTCGTGTAAGCAACAGTGTAACAAAGATTTCCTGCGAAATGAATTGGTAGCGGAGAAAGAACGACCGACAAAATTCCCGGATTTAATGATGCTCGACTTTTTCATAGAAGTTTACAGAACTCTGCAAGATGCAGAGATCTCAAAACATAAATATATCCAACACGAGCTTCCTCCCCTTAATTAACAATATATTTCATCACTACTTAGTCATATATAGAGTTATTCTGGTGGCTATAGAAATGAAAATATGTTTCATAAACCCATGGAAAATTGTCCGAGTATGTAGGTATTCATTTATTTACAGAGATGTTTCAGTAAAATTAATTGAGGTGCAGAGCCCACAAGATGTATTTAGAAATTTAATAACAGACTGGAGCTATATCAGAAGTTAATTTGGATACGAATTCTATTAATAAAAAGCACCCATACAAATAATTATACAAAAAATAATATGCCTACGTAACTATGGTGCTTGCGTAACGTAAAGCCTTAAATAAGTAAGTAGGTGAGCAAAATTGATTAGTGTTTCTGACATAAATATATATTTGAGAAAAAAGTGTAAAAAAGTTTCATGGTTAGCTATGCAGACAAAGGAGTGTTATATCCGAACCGAAATATTCCTTTGAAAGTTGGCTTGAAAGTTATAATATGCAGTCTATAGAAATAGAAGAGAAATTATTTGGGAAAAAGTCCATACAAGCTGAAATAGATTCTACAAAAGTCTCCTCGGATTTTATTGAAGATAACAAAGTATCTATTCTTTGAAATGGTGTCACCATAGTTTTAGTGATTATTATACTCTTCGCAGATACAAAACGAAGAGTATATTGCATTCGATCGGCACATTTCTAAAAGCGGTAATATTGCTCGCAAAGAAAAGATTTTCATATTACTGTATTGGTGATTGAATTCTGAACAACTTTCAAAATGTCCGTCCGTCCGTCTGTCTGTCTGTCTCTCTGTCCGTCTGTCCGTCCGTCCGGCATTTTTCTAGTAAGCATGATAACTTAAGAACGAAAGTCCGACTGTATTGAAATTTGGACAGTAAGTTACTGTTAGCTAGAAGAAGAGCCCTATTTACTCCAGGAAACTAAGGCAAAATGAGGGGCAAAACTCGGAATGGGGAAGAATAGGCTGTAAATTTGTACAAACCTTTGTTTTGGAATTCTAAAGACTGGTAGAAAAGTCTCATATAATCTCGTGTCTGCATTGTGAGATATTCAAGGTCAGAGGTCATAGAAATCGGTGATTCGCAATTATCCCGTTTCCTATGCGAAATACATCACTTAAGCTATTATGAAATATGTAGATCGTAAAATTGTCTTTATTCAAGCATTTTTTCGTATCGTGTACTATTCTCGAGATACAACGCGGAGAGTGGCAGGCGAAGCACCAATATTTCGCTAATATTTCAAAAAGTTGGAACTTTAACCCCTGCAATGTTTATACTAGAAAAAAGGGAATTTAATCTTACATAATTTGATGTAAGAAATACAGGCATTCCATTTGAAATAAGATAGTTTTTGAAGTTTGAATTTGATAAAATGTAACGTGAAAATGGAACACTTGGTATACCATTGTGGAATTTATTTTTATTGTAAAGACTAGCTCGTCTTGTGTTCTTTCTACTTGCCAAAGAGCAAATAAGTGTATCCTATACGAAGATAGTTCTAACGGCTATTGCAAACCACTGTGCCTGTCAATTTTTTTTTATAAAATGTCAAATGTCTCCGAAACTACTGGGTTTAGGTATAGGGTGTTGTATCTCGAGAATGTTTGATGATACGAAAAAATGAAATAAAATTGTAGATAATTTTATGATCCACAAGTTTTATAATCACCTTAAATGGCGTATTTCACATAGGAATCGAGATAATTGCGAAAAACCAATTCTCGTGACCTTTGAACTTGAATATCTCACGACGCAGACACGAGTTTATATGAGACTTTTCTACCAGCCTTCAGAATGCCACAACAAAGTTTCATACAAATTTACAGCTTATTCCCTCTCATTCCGAGGTTGAATCCTTGTTTTCCCGGAAATATCTATCAATAAATAAAAAAGTTACTAATTTTTAAATTAAAAAAATATATAATATTTTGTAATTAAACTAAAAATGTGTGAAACTAATATTATTTACACAAAAAAATGCGAAGAGTATCCTATAGAAGGTGCAACAATTATATAAAAAGTGCAGCAAATCGGCGAAGAGTACAATGGTTAACCTGTTATTATAAAATTTGCATTGTCATGCGCTAGTATTTAAGCTGATAGAAAGATCTCATGTCTTTGATAAGTACATAAATTGATGACGTGAACGACAAGATTCGAGATTCCAACTATAGTGTGATAGTAAAAAAATGAGGTGATTTTGTTGCCGCTACCGAATCGCTGCAAGTGAATTGCATAGTCTGATAAAAGCTTTAGTGGATTAATTCAATTCATAATTAACCTAGACTGGGCTATAGAACCCAATAAAATATCCAATGTTTAATTCCCAATGTCCATTTCAACCACCAACACTTTTGTTTGTTATGTAAGAATTATAGAATGAAAAATAACTTTATAAACTGAACTGTCATATCCATTGTTAGAATGCTAAACATTCGCTAGACCGGAATTGTGCTCTCATTCACTCCAACCATACCCTTAGAAAGCAATAAATTATTATTCGTTCGTTTCAGACAGAATTTTACATTTTTTGTACAAAAAAGTATCCATTGGATGTTAGATTACCTAACCTATTTATCTGGAAGTCAAACAGGCATATTATAACGCAGATAAAATCACCCACCTAGTTCCCGCGGGTAGAACAAAAACTCCGTCCATATAAATCCTCTTTGAATTATTGGTTAAGAATGCTCACCATAAATCAAAACATCTTATTCAGAATTCTATTTTATACAAGGTGCTCCACAGTATTTACATTTGTACCAGCTGGGTGGATTTGAAGAAATTAATTTTTGTGTAAGAAACTACTAGCTACTAGATATTAAAAAAATATCAGCTAGCTGCTAAATGAATTAACTGAAGAAGCTAAACGTTGTAAAAAGAAATTGGAAGGCAGCGTTAAATGACATCGAAACAATATTTGTATTGTGAGAAAAGTAGATGGATTTGGCACATAATGAAACTATCTGAGTAATTGTTTTTAAATGGTGATTGTTTTTTACATAAGCTTGACAGGGATTTCATCTAATCCAACAGCCTTTTAAACTTTTTAATTCTAGAATTATATTTTGCACGTCTGTATATGGCATAAAACATTGTGGCAGGTATAGACTCCGGTAAGATGGTTTTATTCAGGTTCAGGACTCAGTTTTTATTGTTTTGGCAATATAATATATCTATCTGCTCTTTACCGATTATGAAAAGTACTTAACAAAATTATTTTAAATGACGGGTTGGTCAGTTACCATTTAGTTGTCATTAAATAGCGATTCTGTTGTAGAGGAGTTTCGAGTTGACTAAGGTCGAGAGTAGACGCTCCCGAAGAAAACGCAAACTCGGTAAAATTTGAGTCATCAGTGGGTCAAAAAATGTTGCGAAAATTGAAGTGTTATAATAAAAAGCAAATTGCATACCAAATTAATCATTGAAAATTTCTGAGAAAGTTTTTAGCAGCAAAAATAATGTAAAGAAGTGCAGTGCGCCTTAGTTTGGAGGTCAACGGAAATAGACCGATCTATGCCCAAGACCCTTCCAAATGCATATTGAACTAATCTTGGAAAGTGTAAATAAATAATAAACTTTTGGATGCAGTGGTTTAAGCATAAGAAACCAGCCCATGAAAAGAAAATAAACCAGCAATCACAACCTCATTTAAAAAAAAGAGTTTCTTAATAATCTCAAAAATAAACCTGTGTTAAATAGAAGACAGGCAATAAAATTGAAAAATACTTGGAATCAGAAAACATCAACCGAAATTAATTACCATAAAAACGTTCAACAAATCAATTTACAGGGTATACAAAATACTCTCTTAGTGCTCATTCTCTTTCTCCGGACAGCGTGAACTTCAGAATGCTCTAAGGCTGGTCGAGGAGTACACGCGGGCCATTGGCATGGAGTTCGGGTTGGACAAGTGCCCGGTCGTCCATCTCAAGAGAGGACGATGCGGGGACTTTGCTGAAGACGCGCAGCTCGCAGACGGAAGCATCCTAAGACATCTGGATGCCGAAGAGACCTACACATACCTGGGTGTGCAACATTACATCCAAGATGTGCAGCAAGGAATCTCTCCGCGGCAAGTACAGGTGCCTACTCTGAAAGATTTGGTCATCCGAACTTTCGGGGAAAAACAAGGTGTCTGCCACTAATATGCTTGCCGTTCCTGTTCTGCTCTACACCTTCGGAGTAGTCAAATGGACTATAGATGAGCTGCGCCAATTGGACAGAGGTACCCGCAAGACGATGAATATGCATAGGAGCATTCATCCTAGATCGTCCGTTCCTCGTGTGTACCTCCCACGAAATCGGGGGGGGGGGAGGGCTCTTGGAGTTGGAGTGTATGCATGGCAGAAAAGCACTGGGCATGGCATGTAGTGTCCTTAGGAGCTCAGACCCGCTCCTGCAATTAGTGAGAGATCACGAAAATGCAGGGGTGGGAGCAGGATTGTTCAAGGCGGCAAAAAGGGCCGCAGATGAACTTGGCATTCGACGACAGGCGAGGAGGCCGGCGCAGTGCTGACCCAGAGTCAGTCACTGAACATCAGCCACCTCGCCTGAAGGCCCAGATAAAAGCTGCCGAACAGGCACGTCTGTTTAGGCAGCATGTCGATAAACCCATGCACGGGGTGTTCTACAAGAATTTAGGCACACTGGGTTTATCGACAAGGCTGACATTCGTCTTTTTAAGGTCAGCTGGGCTAAAGTCGGAGACCGAGGGATTCATTGTAGCCCGTCAAGACGGTGTAATTAACACGCTGGTCTACCGAAGCCGCGTAATGGGTGTAGATGTTCCAGATATAAACTGCAGAACCTACCGTCAGGCGCCGGAATCGCTCATGCATTTACTTTACGCATGTCCGGTGTATGCGATTTCGGCCTACATCCAACGCCATAACGCGGCGTTGCGGGTGCTGTATTATCATCTTCGGCACTCGTACGGGATAGACCAGACACCAATGCTGCCTTACGTCCCCGGGGACATCGAGTCCGTTGTCGAAAACGAGCGGTACCGAATTTATTTGAACTACTTGTTTCCGACAGTCGGGCTAATTCAAGCCAACAAGTCTGACATAGTTCTCCTCGACCATCAACGCAAGGTGATGTTTGTGATCGAGTTCTCGGCACCTGCCGAGCCAAACATCACTTTGAAAGAGGAGGAAAAACGGACCAAATACCATGATCTCCGGTACGAGCTCCAAGTGCTATACCCAGGCTACTCAGTCAAGATGGTAGTCCTAATAATCGGTATGAAGCTTACGCTACTCGCGGAACTTAAGACCATACCTGTCTGCCAGAAATCAGCAGAATGGCTGGCAGGCCAAATGCAGAAGGCGGTTATCTTGGGGTCCCTCCGCCTACTTGACGCACACGATTCTGGTATTTATAGTCACTAACCCCACAGGTCGTGGCGAGTGGCTGTAATTATGGCCGGCGCGGCTACCGTGTGGTATCGGTCGGAAAACACGGAAGCCCTGTCCGGCAATGGATAAACCGAAAAAAAAAAATAATAATAATAATACTCTTTATTTAAGTAGACATGCATTACACGTATATAAAAAAATGTCACAATAACATAGTATAAAGACAATGGTTTTCAATAACTAGGTGAAAAGCTGGTCAAGACGTATGGGGAGCTACCAACAAGAATATTATTGATAGTCTAGTCAACATAAAATTCCTGTAAACGTAATAATAATAAAATAGTAAGATACTTTTTTTTAAAGAAAAGAATAAGAAAAGGACGACATACGAAAAGAAGTAATATAAAACAGTAATACAATATTTGTTACCTGTGTTAAAGGGTAGCACTAAAAAATTGGTCACAGAATTTTAATAATGTTTGAGGCAGATGTCATAAAAAAAATTGGGGCCTTGATTCTTAGCTTACACGCCAAAAATGAAGTTTTTGAAATCTTATTAGCTTGCTCTACTTATTTTCCCAATGTACACCCCCCGCCCCGCACCCACCCCTTTAACGGAATCATCTCAATCAGATGTTATTATAATACATACGTAAGTATACCAAATTTCAAGTGAATATTTCAATTTTCTTTTCTTCTTCTTATCTTAATAATGGAGTGGAGATGGTGGATAAAGAAATTTTAGGCCCGGAATCATCTCAAAATATAATCTAGTTCCAACGTGTACCAAATTTCATGTGAATATCGCAATTTAATTTTATCAGCCCATTTAATAATGGAGTGGAAATGGTGGAGGGGTTGAAAAATATTATAAAAAATATGAGGATTTGGCTTCTAGTATTTATGTCAAATCCAAGTTTCTGTACTCTTACTAGCTTGCTTTACTTATTATCCCCTATTTACCCTCAAACTCTTCACCGAAATTATCACAAGATATAATCTAATTACAGATATGGTTATAATACATACATGTACCAAATTTCAAGTGAATATTTGATTTTTATTCTATCAAACCCTTTAATAATGGAGTGGGGGTGGTGGGGGGAGTTGAAAAATATTATAAAAAATCTGAAGCCTTGAGTCCTAGTATATACACCAAATACCATGCTACTGTCCTCTTAACAGCTCGATTTACTTATTTCCCCTATTTACTCCTATTTAACCCCCAACCCTTCAAGGAATAATTTCAAAATATAATCTAGTTCCAGATGTCGTTATAATATATATATGTACCAGGTTTCAAGTGAATATTTCAATTTTATGTTATCAATTCCTTTAATAACGGAGGGGGTGCGGTGGGGGGAGGATGTGAAATATTAATAAAAAAAGCTAAGGCCTTGGCTTCTAGTATATACACCGAATCTCAAGTCTCTGTACTATTACCAGTTTGCTTTACTCATTGTCCCTCATTTACCCCTATTTACCCCCCAACCCTTTACCAGATATGTTAAAAAAACAATCCAGTTCCAGATCTCATTATAATACATATATGTTTAAAATTTCAAGTCATTCTGAACGTATTTCAACAAAAAAAAAATATATTTTTTTTTGCGATTACTGTACTTCCAACCCACTACGTGAATGTGGAAGTAATTATTATTACAAAATATATTTTACCTACTGATCTGAAGAAACGTTTTTCACTTGTTCGTTTTAATTACCCATCAGAGAATATTCCTTGTTGTAACAAGAAAAAATATTACTTCATTTATACAATGTATCTGTAGGAAGTTTGTTTACTGTAGTCGTTACAAATTTATTCGATTATTCTACAAGAAGAGATATAATTCCCAAGTTTTATCTGGCCCCTCAGTGGTGTTTATATTAAAGTGAACGGTTCATTAATTTCGAAATTCGATGTTCCATGTTTGCTTATTTATCAGCAGATCAAATTTGCTGAGGAAGCTGATTAATATTACAAACACATTATCCTTTTATTATCCGTCTTGGGACTGGTCGCCATAGCAAACGTTCAAGGATTTTTACGTAAATTAAAGTAAATGTGTTCCGTTAATATTACATGCCCAATGCGTCTTGGAGATTAGATTTTATTAGATTGGGTACCTATCCTTTTTATTTGTGATCTTACAGCACTCGAGAGAAAATCTAGTTAAATGTAATAGAAATGTATCTGACTAATCATGAAAATTATATACTTCTTGCAATAGTTTTCGTTACATGATTTTTATTTCTTGACCCCACCATTATTATTGTTAAATTGACGACAATAATAAAAGCTATTTATTTATTTATATAGAATTTCAATACTCGTGTGAGCTGGCTTGAAGAGCAATAGCTAGTTTAGAGGACCTATGGGGTCAATAATTCCCACGTGAACACTTTCTTGAGGTTATTAGTAATGTTCGTCATGTGACAACATTTGATTAAATCAGATATTTATAACAATATTTGACAAATGAATACCTTAGTTGTTATATTACAATTTAAATATGTGGATTGTGTGGTTGCCAAGTGTTAATACACAGGATTAACCTTCAATATGGGTTATATTCTGCATTTTGTGAGAGAAGTCACAATCGTGCGCACTCATCAGTCAATATATCACCTATTTTTTAAAATGTATTGATTAGATTTATGAATAATGGAGGGTGCAGAATCCGATTTTCTGCTAGAGTTTGAAAAAATTATTGAACAAAGCAAACTGATGGCAAAAGTGGACTATTTTTCACGTAAATAGATAAAAATATTGTATACAACACATGCAATAAATATATTTTTGACATAATATGGCGTACTGCCAATGTTCGCGCCGGGTTTCCCAAAACAGCCACTTCTGGCATTTATGTTACAAAAACAGCTATATTGACACCATTAAAATACTTTTCACCGCTTAAATTCAACAGCAACCCTTCGGTTAATTGCGAATTCTGAATCATATCGTTGCATGCGGATTGCATTCTTAAAAACTTTTAATGTTATCGCTTTTAAAAATACATTACTAACAGTAGGTCTCCAATAGCACTTAATGTCAGAGTGATACATATAGCATACAAAGTTAAAATATTTTTATTGTGCTTAGTGAATAGATGGAAAGATAATTTTTTAGGTATTGAAGGAGAGCAAACTATCTATAAAAATGCATTTTAAATGTCGGTATTTTTCTAATAATCTAAAGTAAACTATATTAGAATATTTATATTCATAATTTTATTAACAAATTCATTATTCAACTATTTATTAATAGTTCAATAATGAATTTGTTATGAAATTTCTATTTAGGAGTACTTGTCTTGAAATCCATGAACTACTGAGACATTAGAATAGTAGGGAATGAAATTTTAAACTATCCTTTTTTATTTTGTATTTTGTAAATATATAAAGTTCGCCGGAGTTCAGTTATTTCGGATATACTTATTATCCAAAATAATGCTCTTCCACTCAACCTAAAAGTATTATATCTTATTAATAAATTAATTTTAAATGGTTACTTTCCTGATGCACATAAAATCTCATCAGTCATCCTAGTGTTTAAAAAGGCCGTGAAAAAGACATCGATAATTACCGACAAATGGGTATCTTTATTGAGTGTGGTATAAAAAATTATAGAACATATAATAAGTACTGGCATAATATCATTTTTAGAAAAATATAACCTATTAACAAATTCTCAGCGTGGGTTTAGAAAGGGGTGTAATAGTAAGTTAGAGGCTATCGGAATTAGAGGTAATGTGCTATGCTTGATTGCCTATATGCAAAACAGGAGTCTGAGGGTAAAATGAAATGAGGTGCAGTTTGACAAAGTTGATGTTGTTTTAGGTGTTCCCCAGGGATCCCCATTAGGCCCGTTATTGTTGTTGATATATATCAATGATCCTCCCATATTTATTAAAAACGGATATACCATCATGTATGCGGATGACACTACGGTGACGGTAACAGCTAAAAATCCAGATGAACTTTATAATAAGGTTCAAACTGTCATGGCCGAAATGAGTACGTGGTGTGATCGTAACAAGCTAATACTGAATGAAAATAAGACACTTATCACTGGCGTATTCACACTTATCACTTAACATATTTATTTGGGGTAGATCTTCCAATGTTAACAGGGTATTTATCTTGCAGAAAAGGATAAATAGATTATTGTTTCATTTGGATTTCAGGGAGAGCTGTAAGACCATATTTATAAATAAAAAACTTCTTACAGTGCCGAGTGTTTATATATGCAAATGTTTACTGTATGTCAAGAACACTGTAAAATCTTTTAAATGTTTATCGAATCATCATGTATACAAGGTGTCCCAATAAAAATTCCCAGGCCGGATATTAGAGATATTTTAATTCTGTTAAAGCCAATCTGTAGGGCATAAGGAGAGCTTCATTTTTGAATATAACTGTTTTTTAATATATTAGTATATAGATGGCGCTGTGCTCTAAAAAAATATTTCGATGGGAGAAACTTTGAAATAGGGTTTATGAGAAAGTAAATGCATTTCTGAGCAGATTATGTTCTAAAAGAAAATACCATAAAGCTAACCGTTTTCGAGATATTTGAGTCCAAATGTTGGCATTTGCCAATATTGAATAATTGTAATCTCTTCAACATTTCAGTCCTTTAAGTGGGGCAATTTGTGCAAAATGATTTACAAGTACTATTAAGGAATTTGCCCGCTCAGTTGAATAATATGCGGTTTCATCAGGATGGAGCAGGCCCACATAATCATCACAACGTTGTTAATTATTTAAATTAAACATACCCATGAAGATGGATTGGTACCACTGGAGTACTTAGATGGCCCGCTCGATCTTCTGACTTTACTCCATTAGACTTTTATTTATGGGGATTTTTAAAAAGTAAAGTGTACAAAGAACCAAGGACAGATCTTTATAATAAAGTTTATGCTAGTGTTGCCGCCATTAATCGGCATACATTATTAAAAGTTTGTAGATCTGAACTAATTAATAGGTTTACGATGTGTGTTAATGAAAATGGCAATAATGTTGAACACCTGTTAAAATAGTTATTTTAATTTCATTAGTTCGTAAAAATTGTTTTATTTTCGTAATTGTTTATTTATTGCTTAAATGTTTGAATTATATGCTAAACAATATTTTTAGTTTTTTTCCAAGGGTTACTTCAAATATATTTAATTCATAAGATATGAAAAATTCTTTAAATATTTTCTTCTAAAATTTGTAAATTAAATACAGATTGTCCCACTTAAAGGACTAAAATGTTGAGGAGATTACAATTATTCGATATTGGCAAATGCCAACATTGGGACTGAAATATTTCGAAAACGGTTAGTATTATGCTATTTTTTTTAGAACATAATCTGCTTAGAAATGCATTTTTGTCACATAAACCCCATTTTAAAGCTATTCCCATCGAAAAAATTTCTTTAGAGCACAGCGCTATCTACATACTGATATATTAAAAAAACAATTATATTCAAAAATGAAGCTCTCTTTATGCTCTACAAATTGACTTTTACAGAATTAAAATATCTCTATTCGTTAAGAATATATCCGACCTGGGAGTAATATCGCTCAAAGTCATGGATTTGCCAATATCTTGGACCTGAACGGTCCTACGAAAAAAGGATGTCAAAGTTAAAAGAAGTAAATTCTTCATCGATAAGTTTCTGACACATTTTTACGTAGTATTAATATTTTTGGAGTTATAGGCGGGGGGAATTCAAGCATCAAGTTGTATTCGCTCTGCATATCGACACTTTTCTTATTTCCACGCTTTCTATGTGCTATTACGTTTAATTTTAACTTAAGTCTACAACTATGGTGGTTACTACCATTATATGTTCGTTTCCACACCACCTTGCAGTAGAGCGTTTGGCGTGTTTTTTTAAGTGGTGTCCCCAATAGGCCCAATCCACTTTTTGTTTATTTGGTTAATTTACTTCTTTCTTTTATTCTCTACTATCAATGCAATACATTAGTTTGGAGTTTTTAAAGTTGAAGGTCCAAAATGGTCCCTTCCCTTAAATAACACTGCTAGTGTCGATTTCACTATCGTCTGCATCGTCTTTGTCAGATTCTGCCTCCTCGTGTTTATCATGTTCCAAAAAATCTAATACGTTATCTTCGGATTCTTCGACTTGATCTAAATCATCTACATATATTTCGACATTTGTACACGATTGCCCTTCTCATCCAGAACAAATAACAGAACACCTTAGTCCAGCTTTTTTACAAGTACAAGCGGCTTTGCAGCCTTTTGTACACTTGCAGCTTATTGTTTTCAATAGTTTTTGTAGAGCAGATTCGTTTTTTGTAATAATAGGAAACAATCGAATTCCTTCTTTATCCAACCTCAATCTTGAAGACTTTCGGCATTGCCGTGTGGCACTGCTGAATTCGATAGTACGTTCTAGCAGACTGTTGGCATGTAGCAGACTCAGTACGAGGTAAGGATACAAGGTTACGTATACTTTTTGCCACTGATTTAATAAACCATTTGTACCTGAACTCATTCAAAGAATGCTGATGGGGTTCTGCACTGTAAAGGGCTAAGATAATTTTTTAACCTGCTATATCTATAACATCAGAGTGAGAACTGAGATCTTTAAAACATTCCACGTTCTTTTGTAAACCTGCAGACTTTTGTAGTAATTTAACGAATTTTGCTTTGCCTTGCCTAAAAATGCAGAAGTTGTGTCACGTCCACTAAATGTGTGGAGGAATAATATGTTATCAGCAACTTTTTTGGGTATTTAAAAGAGTTCGAAGAATGAATTAATTCCTTCGTTTTCCCCTTGCTTGGTTTCATAAAATATACGTTTGAGCAACGCGCGGATACTCCTGTCATAAGGATTAAAAGGTCAACTATAATTACGAAATTGTAATGAGGTGATATATCTATCACTGAGATTATAATAAAAAAATCAGCATCTTCAGCGGCCTGCTTATCAACGAATTCTGCAGTGGTAAGCTTTTTACGTAATAGGGAGATCAACCGATTTTTATTTTGATCAATTGATAGATGCTTTTCCTGTTGCATTGTTGCTGTCATAGACTCGTCCAAAATTTCGAGAGGGAAAAATTAGTATGCCTAAGAGAGGCCTATGATAAATTAATTCCAACAGTAACATCTTCTGCCCGATTTAAAATGATGTTTACGCATCCTGAATTCCCTAACGCCGGGCCTACTACTGGAATCTGTTTATAGAAAAATAATTATCAATTTCAGGATAAAATTATTTAATCGTATAACCATATCATCAGTATTTTCTAATGTTAAAAGTTAATGTTCTGTAATGAAAACCGTTTTTCATTCTGTCTACAACTCTACTGATATTAATTGTAAAAACGAGGAGGGATCATAATAAAAAATCTCATAAAAACTTGAGCACAGAAGCTGATTATAACCATCCTCCGGCAGTTTCCCTAACATGGCTTGCGGATATTCTTTTTTATATTATCCAGTCTAGCGCGTTAGCTTGCTAAAATTTTTATAGTCTGTTAAGTACCTTTTGTTTTCTGAGGCAACCAAGAAAATTGTACATAAACATTCGATTCAGTTATAAGGTGGCTAGTGCATAACACTTAAGATATGTTTCATATGTTTAATATTTTAACTCGGATATAAAATCGTGTATTTTTGTACAGTGCGATCGAGAAAGAGTGAAGGTGACGTCACACATAAAAGTCACTAAATTTATCAAAATTGAGTTCTATTCTACATACGTTATTAAAACTAATTACCTATGTTACTAGATTAGGGAATACTGAAATACAAACGACCGCCACTTTGTGATAAGCTGATCAAACACGTTGTTTTAACTGTAAATTTTGACAATTTGGTGATGTTTTAAAAGTTATTGATTATTTAGCATTCATAATTACTTACACATCCACGTAATGGATTGGAAGTATAGAAATCGTAAAAAAAAATTCAAAAATTTCCTTTCTTGAAATAGGTTTAGAATGTCATGAAACGTCGAGATTTTAAATTTTACCGAAACAAAAATTCCATCTGTCGTTCTCTCGGTCTATCGGTCTATCGGTTTTCTCCGGAACGGTTTAAGATATTTACCTACGTGGAATTTTGTACACGTATATATTATGACGAGATCTAGAACTGGATTGTTTTTGAACATATCCGGTGAAGGGTTGAGGGGTAAATAAGGGGAAATAAGTAAAGCAAGCTGGTAAGAGTACAGAAACTTGAAATTTGGTGTATATATTAGAAGCCAAGGACTGAAATTTTTTTACACTATTTTCCATCCCCTTTACCACCACCCCCCCCCATTCCCTTTATTAAAGTGGTTGATAAATTAAAATTGAGATATTCACTTAAAATTTGGTATACGCATATATTATAATGACTGAAACTAGATTATTTCATTGAAGGGCTGGGGGTTAAATAGGAGAAAATAAGTAAAGCGAGCTGATAAGAGTACAGAAACTTGAAATTCGGTGTATGTACTAGAAGCCAAAGCCTTAGATTTTTTTTATAATATTTTCCAACCCCCCCCCACCACCCCTACTCATTTATTATTTAGATTTTGAGATGTTTTAGTTGACGGGTTGGGAGTTAAATAGGGGTAAATAGGTGAAAAGAAGTAAAGCAAGCTGGTAAGGGTACAGAAACTTGAAATTCGGTGTATGTACTAGAAGCCAAGGCCTCAGATTTTTTATAATATTTTTCAGCCCCCCACCACCCCTACTCCATTATTAAAGGGGTTGATAAAATAGAATTGAGATATTCACTTGAAATTTGGTACACGTAAATATTATAACGACATCTGAAACTAGATTATATTTTGACATGATTCCGCTGAAGGAGTGGGGGGTAAGTAGAAGTAAATAGAGAAAAATAAGTTAAGTAAGCTGGTAAGAGTACAGAAACTTGGGATTTGGTGTAATACTGGAAACCAAAGCCTCAGATTCCTTTCTAATAATTTTCAACCCCCATCACCTCCACTCCATTATTAAAGGGATTGATAACATAAAATTGAGATATTCACTTGAAAGTTAGTATATGTATGTATTCTTCATTTTTAACGTATATGGTAAAAAGCAACGCCCCAACTTTTTCTATGACATCTGCCCCAAATATTAAAATTCTACGGTCAATAATTTCTACATACTAAAGTGCAAATATAGTCAAAATGTTTCTTTTAAAGTGACTTGGATGCAAAATCTGGATGTGGAAGTAATGATTCCTTAGGCAGCGGTTTTTTCCTTAATCAATTCATGTGATTAATTTTGTTTGTTAAAATGGAGACTATTTTATATTTTACAGGATAGGCGTATGGAAAAAAGTTGATGCTACCAGTTTTAATCACTATATATTAAATAAAGCTGACTTCAGTACAGATACCGGTGTATCTTCGAATATTACACACACGTGCACTGTATTTACACGATTTTTGAAAATAGTGCATAATTGAAATAATAAGTCCAAGGTAGGTATTCAAAAGTCGAAGCTTATGAAATCCCAACCTCAACTTTTAGTCGCTGGAAAATCGAGGTAATTTATTAAAAACTGGTGTCATTTCGTATTACCACACAATTAATAACACAGGCAAAGTTTGTCATTTTGTATTATACAATGTTCACAAAAGTACTAATATAATGAAAAACTCCATCAGTTTCCATTTAACATCTTGGATAATGTCTAAATTTGTGACGTCATGCGTACAAGACATATAAATCACCACAAAATAATGTGAGTAGCACACATAAAATCTTTAGGGAGCGGCACGTTCAGTATTTCATCCCCCTCCCCTGTAGGTTAATCCCGTATAGGTAGAAGTTCGTAGTAAAAGATTCCAGAAGGCTTTTTTCACAAAAAATCGCTTATTTGATACCGGTTTGTGAATAAATATTTGCTTCCCATCCTCAGGTAACAGGAGTACACATAGGAACATGTATGATTTGTTAATAAGTTAAATAATTACACTAACATTACTACATCATTGTATATCAACAAACACACAAAATTGTATGCAAAAAGCTTAAAAAATAGTTTTTGGTTAAAAGACCTAGAATAAGGAATATTGATAAAAATATGTATAGAGAAAAACAACATATTCTACAACAAGATTTGGAATGGCCCATATTCCACATGAGCGAAAAGTTTGTAGTCCGAAGGCGAGGGCTACGGTTTGCGACTGTGGAATATGCCATTCCAAACATGTGTTGTAGACTACACTTTCTCTAACAAGATTTCAGAAATTATACAAAACATGTTTTGATCAATTAATATATTTGCACTCGTTACTATTCTTATTTTCACAACAGAGTGCGTAGCTCAAATGATAGAGCGCTTGCTTAGCATGTATACCACAACTTTCCTCTACCTAGCACTTCGTCTTTTCACACCTTTCTATTCTATTCTTTCCTGTTACTTTCTGCTTGTCATTTTCTTTGTTACTTTTGTCTTCTTTGTCCTTTTGTACCCTTTTATTTTAAATTCTGTCTCGGCCGAAAAATGTCTAAAAATTGCAACTTTTAAAAAATAAAAACTTCCCACTTCCCTCTTCCCCCACATCTTTCTAGTGGCAAGGGACTATTGGGACGCCAACTGCCTCGAATGGGGCTTTCGTTGAGCTTTTCCCGTGACAGCAATCAAAATTTGTAAGTGTGTTTGCGCGAATTCTAATTAATAGTATCTTAATTATTTTAAATCTATACATAATTTTAATGTTAATTTTAAACTTCATGTGCAATAGGAGTTTTCACCTTTGTGCCATTAAGCCGAACCGGTCGCGATTCGCCCAGTCCGACCGAATTCGATTTTTTGATCTAGAGGCGATTGAAACTGTGAATATCTGCGAAGGTCTGCTTAAATGTTCCATAAAAATTCTGAAAATATTCAGGCTCATTCTTGGAGAAAAATAAGCATCTTTTATCTTGTAGCATTTGAAAAAACTACATTAATAATTTCAGTTTGAATACTGTAAAGTAACCGTGATTAATTCATTTATTTGAGTATGCAACCCACGATCCAGAATTTGGTGGTAGGTGGTTGCCTATCTTGATGAGAAATTATGGGTAGTAAACATGTTTTCTTTAAGCATAATTTTAGTTAGGGGTGTTACTCACATATTTTTGTAGTTGAGATATTACATAATTGTGTAATTCAGTCTTTTAAATGCAAAGCCCTTTGTTGGCGCATTTTTATTGGCTAGAGAAAGAGTTCTCTAGATGCTCAAGTTGGCAACACTGAGAACTGGAGAAAGGGATTTCCTTTTGGTGGTTCGTTCTTCGACAGCGACGAGATAGCGGAATGGCGGCGGTCCCGGTTTTGTAGTGAAGAATTTGGTTTTTACATCGCTGACACTGAAAAGGGATTTGATTTGATGTACCCAGTGTTTCTTTACCGCCCTGCCAGAAGCATTTTGTAAATTCCAGGAAGGAATTCTGTTGCTTGTCGTAATCTGATCGCCACGTGTCTCGTGAGGTTATGTAAAACTCTCTATAGGAGGTGAGCTCTTATTTTACTTAGTTTGGGATTTTATTTAGTTCTTATTTATTGTAATTATTACAGAGTGTTTTGGAGAGGCTTATGTTTGGTATAAGTATATGTTTGGAGGGGCATATATACTTTGGAGAGGTTTAAGTTCTGAATGAATGGTGCTGCCATTAATGGTTATGTAAGGGGGCCCAGTATTTAGAGGAGTGATGGGAGGAAGTCTATCACTCAGATGTTTGGTTTTATGTGGGTTCCGCTGACACTTTAAGAAGTTTAGGACTTGCAGAGTCGTTCGTAGCAGTCTCCCGGAGATTTAGGTAGAAATTTGATGCAGCACGGAGCTGCAACGCCAACGTCGAGAGCGTCTATGGTGACGAGTCCCGTTGCAGTCTTCACAGAAAATGCCAAGGCCTTAACCAGGTTTTTTGTTCATTTTAGTCAAATATTTTAAAGAAAACATTATAGTTTAATTCAGTGGTTTTTGTTCGTATGTTGAAGTAAATTATACCACAATCTTGCAACTATAAATCAACCTCTAAGTTGTGTGTAGAATGATGATACATTTAAGAGTTTTACTGTAAAACACCCATGGTACCGTGAGAAGTTAATTCACCTACTATTATGTCACACATATAATATTCAATTCATGGTAAATCTTTAATTCGTCATTGTAAGTTATAACTCATAGTTGCATATTGGCAAACTCGTAGTTGCAAGAGAATCTCAGTCAGAGATCTAAGTTTGAATTCAAATCAAGTTTTTTGATCAACTGTATAGAATTTCTTTCACACGTATGAACCACGATTAGGTGAGGTTTGAATTTTTTTTTGTTTTTACTCTTTACTGTTGTACATCTCATGTGTGTTGTAATAAATGTCTAATGTCTACATGTTCTCATTATTTTCACTGGTACTCCTAATATTTGCTTAAATTTTGAGAATTAATAGAGTAAAGTAGAGTAATGATATCACAGATATATTTTGAGAATTCCATCGCATGGTTGCTAGTAACTTAATTTTGTTCCGAGCTGGCAAAATTATTTAATTCATATTACGTAACATACAGCCGGTGGCGCCTTTTTGAGTGTCCACACACAATCCTAACCCATGGCCCTATGCTCTCCAACAAAAATCGGCTGCCGTTCGCATCGGAATAACATGTTTTAATATTTAGGTATCAAAATATGTTACAATCTCTTGGTGTTATTTTTAAAGTACTTCCTTCTCCCGCAAAAAAAATAATAAAAAAATTATTTTTTTGAAATTTTTTTTACGGGAAAAGGAAGGAAGCACTTTGAAGAAAAAATTCGGGGGGGGGACATAAGTTGATTATTTTTACCTAAAAAATATGCCTGAATATGTTGGGATCTTCTGAAGTAGAAAAAAATAAAAATCTAGGGAAATTCTTGGTCGAAATTATTTTTGTCTAAGAAATTTTGAAAACCGACAGCGTGTTCTTTGAACAAAAATGAGCAACTTATGCCCCTAAACTTTTTCTTCAAAGTGCTTCCTTTTCCCGCAAACAAAAAAAATAATTTCTTTTGTCTGTTATTTTTTGCCGGTAGAAGGAAGCACTTTGAGAAAAAACACCAAGAGACAATTTTTCTCCAAGAAATGAGCCTAGATATTCTCAGAATTCTTATGGAACATTTAAGCAGACTTTCTCAGATGTTCACAGTTTCAATCGCCTCTAGATAAAAAAATCGAATTCGGTCAGACTGGTGGTCAAAGAGAATTTTAATCAGGGGGCCCAGGAGAACATTTTCCCCAAGTTTCAGAACAATCGACTGAAACCCATTTTTACTAGCGGGGTCCTTAATTGATGATGATGCGGAAGATGCCGGGGCCGATCCCTGGGGTCTCCAAGTTTCTTTCTTTATGAATATTCACAAAAAACTTCAAAATGACAAATGCGAAACTAGAAATAAACACCATTTATCCAACACATGTATATAATATGACTATTACTATGGCGGTTTTACATATAGAATGTGAGGTATTTCACACTAGTGAGAGAATATAAAAATAACTTTATTTGGTTTGTCAGTCACTTTTTAAATTAGCAATCAATTTTCAACTTTTAGAAATATCAATATTTTTATGAACTTTTAATGTTGCCTTCAGCACTAAATACTTTTTCCACATTGAAGAAGCCTAAACACTTTTGAGAAAAATAAGAACAATTTCAGCAGAGAAGATGTGTATCGACTAAGCAATACATGGAGACTAGCTTTGCCAATTACCAGTAATGTAATCGGTCAGGATCAACGCAGCACGACGAATGTGCAACCAAGCGTAGCAGCGTCCAGGTATCTAACGAGGACCCGAACTCAACAACTTCAGTCTTTGGAACCCTTGTGAAGAAGCTGACAGCATGATCAGCGAAACGTCAAGTCAAGTTCGACGACCGCTGCAAAACCCGGAAGAAACTACTTCATTCACTAAACACTTTTCCTGTATGCTAAGGAAATAAGCCAGCATTTATACTTCACTTCACTTCATATTTACACCAGTAACACCTATGCGTCTTGCCCAATCGTTATATTGGCCGAATTCCTTGTCATAAAAATCGGACGATTTTTTAGGTAGTGAGTTTAAACAAACTTCATTTGCTCCTTTTCTAATTTCTTCCGAGACATAGGTACCAATTTTCATCCATTTTTTCTCAAGTAGGTAGTTACTATTTTTTAACTTTATTTGTTGGTTATG
This sequence comes from Stenurella melanura, assembly GCA_963583905.1. NCBI lineage: Eukaryota > Metazoa > Arthropoda > Insecta > Coleoptera > Cerambycidae > Stenurella > Stenurella melanura. The sequence goes on along the minus strand of OY757309.1, from coordinate 78,517,227 downwards.
TGTAAAAACTAGTAAGCAATAAATAACAATTAACACCACAGCAACCATTCCATGACCTTTCGAATGACAATGTTTACCAATCTAAAAGTTAATGTGTCAAATGAGTTGTCAAATTTTAAAAATATTATTCAAATTAAAAGAAAGTGTTGGAGAAAATTTTGTATTGCACACGTATGTAACTGCACATTAGTCACTTAATAAAATTAGCCACTCGACTTTTCTTGCGTGACTAATGTCCCTTATTACACACTAGTACAATAAACAACTATTATCTACTCTCATTAGATTATATATTAATTACTCAACTACTTTTGAATCAGTAATAGTATCCATAAATAAGTAGCTCGATGTATAATAACACACGAGTGATTTATTATAACTCATTGCGTACTACATGCCTAGCCTGTCCAATTGATGTAACGAGCAAAATGGAATAGAATGGTCCATTACTATTGAGGGGAGGAAGGTGATTTCACGTATTTGGTTAGTTTGGACGTTGTCAAATTAAGTTAAGTAATAATTGTGCCAAAAATGATAAATTCGGTTAATCAAGAAAAACTGCCATTTATTGCTATGTAGTCCAAGCGGCAGGTAAATATTGTGACAAGATCCACCTACCTCGCTGATTTTTTACATACGTTTTAAGCCCCACTTAAATATCCCAAACGCACAACATTCTATATTCCTTAAGACCCGCGGGGGGACGGGAGGCCTAAGATGTGAAAAAACTGTGTTTCAATTATCTCCGCTTCTATTGAAGCTGCGACAAAAGCGATGATACCGGCGTAGAGGGAACTTCGAGTACTAAGACTTTGCTCCTTTTGACTTTCGTCGTAACTGCAACGGTTATCCATTGGGGGGTGGGGCAATCTTTTTCGGAGCAACAGTTTTTTTTTAATAAAATCAATTATTTGCTTTTACTATTTTATACATATATCAACCTTTTTTATTATTTATACAGGGGTTATGAATTCTTCATTTAATAATTAAGAATAATAGCAATAATAGCATAATCTTTCTATAATTATTTTGGAAATAACTGTAATTATTGAACATTCATAAAAGTAATCTTGTTATGGTTCTACTTAGGAAGTCTTATAGCGTTTTTTAAATAAACGTACTAGGAAAAAAGTTGGCCAACAAAAACTGTTGCTCCGAAAACATTTGCCCCCCCCCCCATTTGTCGTAGCTTCAATATAAGCCAAGATAATTGAAACAGGATTCTTGCACCTGTTAGGCCACCTCCCCCCCCCCCGCGGGACTTAAAAAATATGGAACTTTGTGCATTTGGTATACTTAATGGAGGCATAAAACGTATGCAAAAAATCACCGAGGTAGGAGATCCTGTCACAGTAACATACGGAAAATCTCCCTGCAGCCTGGACTGACCCTCCAATCGATAACGCTTCAGTTACGACGAAAATCAATATGAGCAAGGTTTTAGTGCTTGAAGCCCCCTCTACGTTGGTATCACCGCTTTTGTCATAGCTTCAATAGAAGTCGATATAATTGAAATACAGTTTTTGCACCTGTTAGCCCCCCTGTTAGAATTTTGTGCATTTAGGATACTTAAGGTGGGCTCAAAACGTATACATAAAATCAGTGAGATAGGTGATCTTGTCACAGTAACATAGGAAAAATCTCCCTGCCGTGTGTGCTAATAATCGTAGATGAAGTATAGTATTCAACTTGCAATAATGGAAATAACACACTTGAGTATTTACAAAGTAAAAAATATTTTTATTAAATTCATACATAGTAATTGTCGATTATTGTTATATGACCGTGTCCAAAGCTTTTGGTTTCCAGATGTCATTTGATACGCATGTCAAGGCAGTTGTGGAAAAAAAAGTTATCAGCAATCCTGGGGCGTCCGCCATAATGGATTTAGAATGACATATAGTTTATCGTATTTCACTCGTCAAACCATTTCACTTATCACTTGATACCCATACCAAGGGGGTTGTGAAGAAAGAGGTGATCCGCGATCTTATGACGTCCACAGTATTGGATTGAGAACGATTTTAAATAAGTATATTATATTGCATTGTCACCGGACTTATACACGTATGCAAAATTGTAAACTCTATCTTAATTAGAACTAGTCGAATAATAATTTTTTTTCATTTAAGAATCCGTTTTATAGATAAAAATTATTTTTCGTTGAAAAAAAAATTTTTGACGGCCCCAATCTGAAACAACTTTGAATCCACCACTATGCAATCTTGTACAAAGGCATTTCTAAAGGTACTGATTAAGAATATTTTAAGTGCTACTTTTTCTTTCTAAGAAAATCGCTAATACTTTTTCTTTAAATCGATCCGTAAAATCGGACGCCTGAAGTCATTAAGAGTTTATAATTAGAGAGGCGAACTGTAAACAATAGTTTTTCAATTATTTATGCATAATACATATTGTGTTAGACAACCCTTACTATTTACATACCTATTGGTTTTTAATACTGCGGCCTATGAATTGAATATTTGAAATGAACAACCCCGGCTAAAGTTGAAGTGGTGTTCCCCCGGCCACTTCAAACGCTTATAATGCGGTTTTTCGTGCTCTAGTTTTCAGGCACTAAAATTCCTTTTTGCTGATGTTTCCAACGCATAAAAAAGAAATTTAAGAGAACGATGATATAGCCGTCAGTGCAATTCGCTTGGGAGTTTTGTTAACATTGTCGAAGACTATTATGTACCTTTTGTATGGCTCTCGCCCTTTTACACAGAAAACCTTACATAAATATCCAGTTTATTTTCTTTTTAATCCTTTCAAAGCTGTACATAGATATGCTCAGTTTATCAAAACGTAAATATACTGCGTGATATTGTTGTGCAAACTTTAAATCAGTATTGTACAATAAACATAAATAAATTATTTCATATAAAAGAAAATATTTTCACTCTTTCATCAGAATTCTGAAGCGGTGTGTGTATTGATACCCTTCAGTTTAATGAAAATAATAATAAATGAATTCAATAATTTTATAATAATATGTCAGTTATCATCATTTCCAAAATAGTCATCTGCTAGGCTCAGGCAAATTCTTAAAACTGCGTGAAACATGGAAAGGTTAAGTTTCAACTTAATCCTATAGCAGTACGTTATCAACGTTTCTTAGAAACAAGGTTAAGAGTTTATTATACCATATAGTCCATGCAAAAGTTGCAAAAAAGGGGTAAACTTGAAAAGTGCTGTGACAAGGGGGAGACCCAAGTCTCGAAGCACCCAGTGCCCTCGAAAACGGGGGGTTCCTCCCCCACCCTTCACTGAACTACCCACAAATTTCCAAAACCACCACCTCGTAATATTTTTCATAAATCCCCGATTATACGAGTCCCCACATGCCTAGTAACAAGAAATATTACGAGGGGGTGGTTTTGGGGATTTGAGGGTGGTCCCGTGAATCGTGGGGGAGGAAATTATGGTGCCATTGTGTTTAGCACCCTCGAAAATGGGGATAAACAGTTTTCAGAGTTTGAATTTATGGGAAGATTTTAGTATTGGGGAGAGGGGAGTTTTTAACCCCGGGGGTGATTGAAGGTCTCGGCACTCAACTTGATTTACAATGCCGAAATTTTGTCAAAAACCTCGATCCATAGATTCCCCACATGCCCATTAGTCAGAAATGTAAAAAAGGATGCTTTTGGGAATTTAGGGGTGGTTAGTGGAGGGTAGGGGAGAAATGTATGTTGCTATCGTGTTGAGTACCCTTTCAAACGAATGGAAACAAATTTTTATCAGTTTTGAAATTGGGGAGATTTTAATATCAGGGGAGGGGGTAGTTCGAACCCCGGGGGTTGATATTATGTTGGATGGTCAAAGTCTATACGGCCTGTCTGAAAAACCCGAACCGACAATTCCTCACTTGCCTAGAATGGGAAAAACGTGAAAAAATATCACCATCGTATTCAGCGACATCGAAAACGGGAGTGTGCAAGTGTACTGTCCTTGTCACAGCACTTTTGATGTTTTTTCGACTTTTTCATGGACTGATATCGAAGATTACTCAAATAGGTAAACAAGCCTTTTATATTTTTAGAATTAGATTCCCTATCATCTTCCCGCAGTTGACATCACAACTACCAGCAACCGTTTGACTCCTTTGCCTCACTATGTTCTTTCTCAGGCCCCGTTTTCATGCCTGGTTTTAACTAAACGATCGTAATGGTATGCGAGATTTTTAAATTATGCGTGATACATCATGATCAATCAAAAATTTATTTTAACTTAGTTGCACTCTCAGCATAATAAATGTTTTAAAATACATATAGCCATATATTACAACCAAATAATTCACTCACAGCCAAACATTTCACAGCAGAGCATTTCAAACCAATGCATAATTTAGGAGGTTATAACGTCAAATGTTGATATAATCAAGTGAAAGTAGCTACACTTTGATGAGATTTAGAACGTGCAAAGTTAAATAAATTATATATACAAAGGGTTGGAAGAGAGGGTAGAACAACGTATATTTTCATTTAATTTGTGTTTATTTTGTTTCATGAATATCTTACATGAATAAAAATGTCCTGTCAAAATAATTCAATATCGATATCAGTTCAACCAAATATTATTTATTGCAATTATGAATTTGTAGATACATAGTCAAAGTATATTGCATGTAACTGACATAGTTCTGAAATCATAAATATCGCTCATAAAGAAGGACTTTATTTTGTTGTCGAATTCTCTATAGTTTTCAAAATATCCATTCGTCACATTTCTTGTAAGCACGATAACTTAAGAAGGGAAAGTCCGACTGTGTTAAAATTAGGGTGGTAAGTTTTGTCTGACAAATGCCCAAAATAATTTTTTTTTGGAATTGATTGCAGAAACAAAAAAATAGTTACTACATTTAAATAATAGATGGAACTATGAGGCTATAATGAAGTGAACAACCATTTTTGTTATTCATAAGAGAAATAAAATATTAAAATGTCAAAGTTACATGAAAAATAATTTTCGTATATTGTTGTAATAATATATGTACTGTCCTTAAGACTTCAGATGACAATGAAAAAAATTGTACAATTTCTAGAGAGTTTAAGGGGATCCAAAGGAATATTTTATTTGTTAAGACATGGCGCGAGTGAGATTGTATACTTTTATTTTTGAACCATTCCTAGCTTTCAAATTAAACAAATGTTTTGTTTATAATATAGTAACAATCAAATGTACTCTAGGTTTCTAAGACTCACAGAAAGACTCTCGTAATAGGGTGGTCTCTCAGTGCTGTCTTTTGGACAGAATTATAATATCTGAATAATGTCATTGATTTGTTTTATTAGTATCCTAATGTGATCAGAATTAGATCAGCAATGAATAAGTAACTTCTTATTTTTCGTATTAAATATTAGATATTGACCCGTCCTTAAAAACTTAGATATGACTGCCATACCTAAGTTATATTTAACTATGGATGGACACCGAAATATCTATAGAGAAATAAATTGCATTAAATTTTAGGCAACCAAAAGGATAAAAACCAGATGTCTACGACTTACGGCATTAGTTGTAATTTGAAGTATGTAGGACAAGCCGAACGTTGAATTATAACAAGATTCAATGAGCATATGACAAATCTGTAAAATATAAAACTGAAAAATCTAGTGTTACTAAACATGCATTTGATAACAATCATAGAATGACTAGCAATAACTTAAGATTAATTAGAAATTTATCAAACAGTAAAGAGCTGGGTGCTTTTGTAAGCTTAGAAATTGTTAAAATACTATGAATAGTGACAAATAGCTTATCCGATATATTTTTCTTTCTAGATTGATATTGCATCAACACAAGATTTAAGTAATGTTTATAGTATTGGTTAAATCGCTTTAACAGTGACATTACTTTATTATCTTTAGTTCTAATTACCTTCAGATGACGTTCAAAGTTCCAGCCTCATCTGGGTTTCCTTAGTTTTTTAGTCTCTTGGCGCAACAAAATGGAACCGAGTAATCCACGATTTCGTGTAAACCATCCCCTATTTCGGAAACGCAACCTTAAATATTCATAAATAAATATCTAAATACATTACCATTTAAACCATATACACATGCAAAATTTCAGTTAATACATCTTGAAGTCAAAATTAAGTTGCAAATTTTTGCACATAAAAAGGAATATGATGGGTTATAACTCGTAGAGTATGTGTACCTACTTTAGTGACAGTGCACTAAACAAAAGTTGTAGAGAATTTTATACTGTACTAGATTGATAATATGAATTATTGTAGCAGAATTTACAGGAACAAGCTATTTAGTTCAGTAAACGTAGCCCAAAAAAGGGCGAATAAGGGAAATAATTCGTGTATAAGCCAATTTTTGTACAGTTGTCTGGGGGAGCGTCCTAAACACAACATACTAACGTCCTGACCAGCGAATGCTGAGTGGGTGCTGAGCTTTTCAGGTTTTTCTTGAATAACTTGAAAACCACGCCCTCTAGCGACAAAGCTTATAAATGCAATTTTAAACTACAGTAAATTTCCTACAAATAAGTTCCATTTCATTTTTTTTAGGATCAACACCTTTCCAATTTTGTATCCACCTGTTCTATTAGTGGTGGTAAAAAAATTTACATTTTTTTTTTCTTGAAAAAGGTTTAGAATGTCACGAAACGTGGAAATTTTAAATTTGAGTGGAAAAAATTGTTTTCACTATCTATTCCCTTTAGACGCTCCGGTCCACCCAGAGAAAGTCTAATCATTTCTTCGGTGGCAGCAGCATCAGCTACCTACCAAATTTGACTGTTCCTCGTCAAGCAGTTTTTAGTTAATGCACCAAGACAGACAGACAGACAGGCGGAATTAAAAACCTATATTTTCGTAATCTACATGATCTGAAACGTAAAAATCCGAAAAAATCACGGAGGGTGATATTTTCTCGAATACAACCTTCCCTTCGGTATGCGATTTTTCCACCCTCTGTATCTTGTAAGCTATCGATCCTAAAAAAATGATTAGGAATTTATTTGCAGGAATTTTCAACTAGTTTAATATTGTACATAGATATTTTTTCGCAAGAGGTCGCAATTTTCGAGTTATTCAAGGAAAACCTTAGGGGACCTTTAAAGTACCCCCACCCCCCGCTAACCTTCCACTGGTCAGAATTTTTAGTATGTTGTTCGAGGCACTCCCTTTAAAAAAATTGTCCTCTACCCTTATTATTTCTCCTATGTATCCTTCGTTGATTGGACTAATTCCGGAAATACCGATTTTTTGCACATAAAAATCAATATGTCTGCTTTAACGGGGGTCCTATTTGTCAGGAAAACATGGACTCTGTTTTAGAAAACCATTCTACATAACATATCCACAATTTAAAAAATCATCTCGATTTGCATTTTAACACTTTTTCGTTGATTCCAAATTTGCACATGAGATGTACTCAGTTGCCAGTTATAAACTGTAAACTGTAAAATAGATGATCGTTTACATAAAATCATGCATATTTGTAAAATCACCTGATGATCACATATTAATAAGAGAACAATACAACAACAATAGGTGACATTACAACTTGACCAATACATTCAATTACTGAAGTTTAATCAATTCCACTGCTATTTCTGTACTATTTCTCATTTTATTAAAAATAATAAGTCAAGATTCTTCTGTTGTGGTTAAAAATTGTTTTCTTCGTATTCGGCTATACATAGTATGCTTTTATGTCTGATTAGCCATCCACAGAATCCTTGGTCAGATGGATTAGATAAAATTAAAAACGACAATTACCCGAATCCTCCGGTATAACCCAACCGACGAACCTTCTCAAGAATTAGACGAAGCCTTCCTTACCAATGAATAACAATTTCGATTTCCTCCAATTTTCCTACCCTTATTAAAACTGCGCTATCCTCTCCAAGCCTCTTTTCCGCGCCTGAGCGTTGTATCGCTCCGAATTTGGCCCTCAATTATAGAGCCGCAACAAGCCAGTCTTCCTCAGCTACCGGTTAGGGTAAGCCGACGCCCGGCATCGCGGCGCTAACTACGACTGGATGTGTTGAGTTGACACGAGGTGTCACATTACCCGTTACCGTGGTTACTTCAACCGATCTGAGGGTAAACAGTTGCGCTCTGGAGCCCCAGGCTCTTCGTGTTTCGATGTTCCTTTGTGGTCCTTCCGCAGTCCTTTCGAGGTCCTTGTTAAAGGTGAATGTTTGCTGGCTTGCGAAGACGGGCTACAGACGTCGGTTTGTGATTTTTGGATCTCAGATCCGGTATGTATTTTTAATGAAATTAGGTGGATTTTGCGTTTGTTGCATTGTTCGTGAAAGTGGTGACACTTTCAGATTTTGCATGAATTTTCGTAGATAGGTAACAGTCATAAATATATTTATTTTTATTAACGCCCTGCTCCTAGTTTCATAATTTGGTTATTTACCTTTATCTACAGCTAAGAGAATTGAATACTCTCTGGGTAAGTTTCTCATCATTGTCTTGTACAAATAAGTTTGCCTTGACCTTTAACAAATTAATATTGATATCATACACGACATGTATCCTATATATTTATATAATGGATTTGTTTCTCTATCTTTGATTGGACCTTTATCAATTTGGAATTTCCTTTCGCGTCAATGTTGAATAGTTAATTCTTCAATCAGTGCGGCGCGGCAGCTTTAATAAAAAAGAAACTTGGAGAAACTCAATTGCTTTAGTGTATAGAAATTGGCATCTATAGACACAATACACAAGCAATATATGTTTCATCAAGTTTTTGATACTTTATAGATAGTTGCGTAAAATACTACTTTCAAACTTCTGTCAGTTCCGACGACCGGTACCTATATTTCAAATGTATCTCAATAGTTTATGTAATATCAAAATTATTATTTCAGGAGAGCTTTACTTGCTCAAATATTATAAAATGAGTGAAAATAGCCAGAATGGTACCTTATGTGTTTTTTAATTTATTTATTGAATTAATAACTTTCTTCGAAAGGTTACGCAAGCAATACGGATATTCTTTATATAATGAGAAGTTACAATGTGGAACATATTACTATATGATCTAGGGTGTGAACTGCATCATTTGAAAGAAACTTTCTCGATTCATTATTACTAAAATCAATGTTTGATACAATTACACAGGGAAGTTATATTGTCAAATGCTTAGTTAATATTATGTAGATTTTTATATCTAAAATGCTTTTTAAATTAATGTTTCTACAGTACATACACAGTCTATCACAAATCCAATATGTACATCAGAGTATAATTGATGTATAGACTCACATACTTGCAATTGTCTAACTTTTCAACACAATTTAGGTAGAATCCTGAAATTTCATGTCCTTTAAAAAGATTGTATACTGGGTTTTAGACATATTTTAGGAATAAGCTTGTTTCTACTACATCAAGAGCAGAATTCAGAGGGCACCAATTTGCTCATAAAACTAATAATTTCATGTTAATAAAATGTTATATATTTTTCCACATCATTGATGAATAGTGTAAATAGAAGTGGAGATAAAACGCCACCATGAGGCACACCATATTTCAAACATGCCAATTGCGGTATCTCTTGATCTATTTTGACTCTGATCTTACGACTAGTGAGAAGAGGCATTCATGTATGCTAATGCCCGCATATAATTTTATTGTGAGAAATTCAGTATCCACATATTCGGAAACACATGAGAGTTTAGAGAAAGATATTGAAATAGAGTTGTGTTTATGATTTTTTGATAAATTTGACTAGTTTGAAAGTTCCAGTATTTAAGTACATTTTCCACAGTTTTTTTCACAATATTGGTAAATATACATCGTTGACGAATAGTGTAAACAGCAGTAGATATAGCACGCTGCATTGAGATACACCATAAATTTTCCAAGTGTGGCAATTCTTGGCCTTTCTTGACTTTGATCTTACGAGCACTGAGAAGAGACTTTATCAAATCATTCATATAGCCTGATATAACTTTCCAATGAGAAACTCAGTATCCACATATCCGAGGACAAATGTGAATTCAAATGAAAATATTGAAGTATAATTTCCGTCATGATTTTTAGATAAAGAGAAGTTCGAAAGTTGTAATATTCATTTAGCGTTTTCTTTTTAGAGTTCCCGTTAATTTATTGACGCTAGTTTATGTCCAGTTAAAAAAGTTGCCCGTCTGTTGGAAACAAATTTCTTGGAGAATTTTTTAAAAGTAGGTAACCCGGTCTATAGTTTTTCAGTTATCCATGATCGCCTTGTACGTCTCTACCTACTTTTATACTATCGGAAGAGAAATCTATTTTTATAGAAAACTTCAGATCATACATGCTCGTTAGTACTTCTGGGCCGTTGAAAATGTTAGCTTCTAATATCTTTAACCTTTTAGAATAATTACTGTTGAATCAATGGCTATTATGAAACTCTTTCTAAAAATAATCAAATGAACTGAAAACATTTTTTTTCAAAATAACTTGATTTAAATCTCAAATTTGAAAAATTGTGCCTTCCCTTACCTTTTCATAACATTGCATTAGTGAATTCTTAATAACGTTTAAAATATACGTCCATCCGTCTGTCAGACTTATAAGTACGATAACTTAAGAAAAGAAACAATCGGATAGAACTTTGGACAGTAAGCTATTATTAGAGGATGAATTCTTTTGTTTTGAAAGAAATGTACTTGTGATTGTAGCCATTGAGAAGAACTTAGAAAACTATACTATGCTTATAGTATACTGAGAGAAGATTAAATTGGGAAATATAGCAATTACGCCTGGAAAATCAAGTTATTTTACAGAAATCACGAAGATTCCCTCACAGATTGTTCAAGTATACAGGGTGTAACGGGATCACGGTACACTTCTCCCTTTTCCTTTAATTTTGAAAATAGATTATTGAAATTTGGAACATCCTCTATAATAGGTACTTAATAAACGTCATTTTTAGATATACAGGGTGTTTCAGGTATGTGGCCATTAAGATCTAGGGATGATTTTCTATAGAGAAATATGAAAAAGAGCTCATATAAACATGGGTCCGAAAATCCCTCCTAAGGGCGCTATGGGCCTCTGGAGGGGGTACCCAAAATTGACATTTTATTTAATATCTTAGAAGCCCTTTGAGCTACAGTGACTAGTTTTTGGACGTGATTCGACATCCATTTTCATTTAAACACATCTTTATTCTATTTAACTGTGGTTAACATTGCAGGCTTAAGCTGCGGTATTTCATTGTGATATATTTTAAAAATACACATATTAAACCAATCATGATATCTAGACCAGTATAATCAGAAATGAGATGGTCGCCGATGATATGGCAGGAGAATCAGCAGCTGGCTTGTTGAAAGCGAATCAGCGGCAATAAATCATTTATAGTAATCGATGCTTATTTGAATTAATTTGTTTTCCAAAGAAATACAAATTTTATGCCGAAATGCATGTTGACTATTTTATTCTTGTTTTGTAGTTAACACTTATGACGATACAGGGAAATAAATGAAAAAAAACCTGTTCAAGAAAAAGTCAAGGAATAAAACTTATGCAAGACTATTTTTAATTTAATTTAATTTTTAACCGAAACAGTTGACGGAAAATTTTGGACATGATTAATTCCAAGACTTTTCTGTCCTTGGAAAATTTGAGTTGTAGTTCCTACTTCGTTGGGGTTTTATGTATTTCTAATCTTAACTTTTCTCTGAGAAAATTGGTTAAGGTTGTGCTTCTTGCTTAGCAAAATTAACATTGAAGTCATCAATCAGAATTGTCTAAATTCTCATCCAAAAGAATAGAACCATCAATTGTACATGCTAGTAAAAATCTATGTAGAAATTGTATAATTTCTTTTAGAGTATTAAGGGGAGATATGTAATGCTACCATTATTAGGGTTTTTTGAAGATTTACCTGCCTACCTCTTTTCACGTATTGGGTGTTAGAATCGTGTCATTAGACGATTCATTTCCATCTTTAGATATTTATTATTTCATTCGGACATAATGAAACAATTGATACGAAAGACTTAGCCGTGAATGCAAAAACTGTTAAGATGTATTTAACACTATACAATTGTATTCAAACACAAAAACTTGGTGAGGGAAGTAAAATTTAAAACATTCACCATTATGTGAATGGGAGTACTTATTACATTTTCGAATTATTTTCAAGGCTTTATTTTGCATCTTTTGTAACTTTTCATAACATTCATTAAACTTTTTTTCAAAAACAATTACTCTTTCATTATTATTACAACCACTTCATTGGAAATAGCTTGAATGGGTTATAGTATGTTTTACCAAATTTACAATTACTTGTATTCTGCTCATGCTTTCTGTTCATTGTTGTATTTAATCCTACTGTACTTCTTCTTCTTTAGACCGTTTCGTCCACTTCTGGACATACTTTTCCAACGTTATCAATTTTGAGTACCCAATATCCAATTTCTGTCGGCTTGCCTCTGGATATCGTCTCTCCATCTTGTGTGGGGGCGCCCGACACTCCGCCTAGTTTCTCTGGGTCGCCACTGCATTATCGCCTTCGTCCATTTTATATTATCTCTAGTGGCGTGCCCTGCCCAGCGCCAAAAAAATTGGCATTTCTTTCCATCATTTACATTTTTAAATCATTTTAACACCTAATTTAAAATCAAATAAAATCATATATAATAAATTTAAAAAAAGTTGTTTTTTTTTTAAATACTAAAAAGTAAAAAAAAAATTACTTATTACATCTGGAAACTTAAAGCGTCAATTGAGCAAAGTAACTGTGCAATATATGTCTATCTCCATAGCTTTTAGTTTAAAGATATATGAATTTAAAAATATTTTTTACTTTTTAGTAATTTTGTTTAAATAAAAGCTCTTTCAAATATGTTGCTTTTATATATAACTTTGTTATTTACTTTTTAGTCTTTACTTATTTTACAGACAAACACAGGCAAACCCTTTCATTTGACGCCCATGTCAAGGGGGTTATGGCGAAAGAGCTAATCCGCCATCCTGGAGCGTCCTCCATATTGAATTTAAAATTTATGTAGTTTACATTATTTATCGTATTTTACTCATCAAACCCTTTCATTTGATACTCATATCAAGAGGGTTGTGAAGAAAAAGATAATACGCCATCTTAAAGCGTTCGCCATATTGGGTTTAGAATGACGTCACCTAGTATATCATATTTTACTCGTCAGACCTCTTCATTTAATACCCATATCAAGGAACTCATACAAAAGTCCAAAGCTCTAGCTTAATTAGAGCTAGTCGAAATGGGTGTATTAAGAAATGAATATAATTTCGAATCAAAATTAAATTATTAATGTCTTTTCCTTTCCTCTGGGGTGTACCGTTTTATGCTCGAATTTTCTTAAAATTTGCTTATTAATGCGCTTGAAATTTTAACTTGAATTTAAATTACTTCATTACATCATGTTCCTCATATACTACGAATTTACGAATTGCATGTAATGTAAGGGGTCCAAAGCTTTAAAAATTGAAACGACCCATTCCAACAAGGTAAATGATTTTTGGAAACGAATTCAGGAAGAGGGTCCTTAGGGGTATCAGAAATGGCTTGTTGGACTTTTGTTGGCGCTTGCGCAACTTCTCCACAAGAAAAAAACATGGCCGAATGTTATTTCAAGAATTTGTGTTTTTAAATCTTTACCTCTTGCTAAAAAATTAACTACTGACGATATCGATCTGATTTTTTATATCTATATACTACAAACACGAGCGCATCTATCTGTACCAATAGACCTTCAAAATCACTTACGTTTTTTTTCTAAATAAATCCAAAATCACATGAACGAATTTTGTGTGTTTGAAATTTCGACGTGCGGGCAACTATATTAAATATTCGAATTTTGTATCTATTACATACGAATGAAATATGGTCTAAAGATCAAAAAAGTTTTTGCAAAAAAAATTAACTCGATATCTTATACAGTTTTCGAGATACGGATTTTTAAATACGACCGTAATAATGTCTTGTTATTATAGCGAGCAACGTGACAGCTACGACAGGGCTCGTTCTGTGCAATTGTGGATAGATCATATATTAGTCTAATACCTAATTTGATTTAGGTGTTATATTATTCTTGATCATTAGATCACTCATTGTCTGAAAATTATTAAACAATTATTTCGGTGCAATAAATACGTGGTTTTAAATTATGATGTAATTTGTTACATGTAATATACTGCCGTCCTAAGACAAAATGACGTACTTCAGTATACGCTCCTCTTGAGATATTTGACATTTTATACCGCTAATCTCAGCACATCTTATTTTTTTAAATAGTTTCATTCTATTTTTGGATTTAATTCTATGAGACAGATGCAAAAATAATGGTTTATTAATTATTGAAAAAAGTCGGTCATTTAACAAGGAAACTTTGAAGTACGTCCAATTTAATAAGTTTTAATGAATTGAGTTTAAAAATAAAAATTGACCTAAACTTCACATTTAAAAAAAAATATATGACATAAGAAACCAAGCCAATCATATAAAATACATTTCTGAATATTGGTGTAAATAAGGACAGATGTTGCCCAACAATGTGAACTTGGATTCCTCCCGCCTAGCATAAAATTTGAAGTGCAGTCATGAATAAACGAACACAATAATATTTACGAAAGGTATGTTTAATTTTTCCAAAATAGAAAAACCACAAAAGTTTTGTGGGTATACGACAACAAAGGGTATTTTATAGTATTCACGAAACCAATAATAATTAGGTGAAAAATATGAAGAAGAAAATATTGTAAATATTGTTTATTGGCAGTCTATGTATTGTGTGACCTGTCAGTTATTCTTTCCGAGGGGGAAACAGTGAGCAGTTACAGTTGCCTTAAATCAAACAGGCCATCTAAACAGTTTGACTAATCTCGGAGATAACTGCGATGCAATTGGTGATCGTGTGATTGAAGATGGTCGTAAGACCTATGTGAATCTGTATGGCCATAGTAAGTTTAATTAGATTCACCAGGGCAGCATTTATTTTTCATAAAGTTATTAGACATACGTTCGCTAAGTCCTACAAGAGAGCTTACTTACTGCATTTGAAACGGTCATTAAGTCCAGTAGTTTGGTATGCTTAGCTTAGCTTGCAACTGAAGTACTTAGCAAAGCAGGGTCAAACTCTGCTTACTGCAAAATAATTTTAATTGTAAAAATTATTCACAAGAAGGGGTTTAGATTCTCCTATACTTTCCTTACCTAACACAAAGTCCTGGATTTTAAACAAATTACCTCAGTGACTTGAAAAACGGTTAAGAAAACACATCACACTCTTCCAGAAAATTTGGATATCTGATAGAGAATAACCAAATAAACCCACAAATGATGACAAAAAAACCACAAGTGGTTAAAAAAAAACAAAAAGTGGAATTGTAAAGTAGAGTGTGACTAAAAATGTAGATGTTCTGTTGCATGTGCATGTGGCCTTTCCTACAATTGTTTTAAGGGCAGAAATAATACAGAGCAGTGTTTAACAGACAGCAATTCTTACTAGTATAGTATAGTGCTTTGTCGATGCTTACTGAGCTGTGTATAATTATGCATTATTATTACTATTATTATTATTATTGTTACTTATAAATTACACGTTTTGTGTACGTGTTTATATTTTATTTCTATACAACACCTTCATAACCCATAGATCTAATAAATCCTATGCCAAATGAGTTTCATTTTACATATTAATATTTTTGTAAAATTATAAATAATAACACAATATCAAAAATGTATGGCTTACTATCTTGATGCATTACAATTACCCGATAGCAGTACGTGAGATAATAGCCGCATGGTAATAGGAGTATCACGGACCTAAATTATGGTTTAATTTGAAAAGTCTGTAACTCAAAAATTGTAAAAGATATGGAGCTAATTTTTTTTTGCAAAAACTTTTTTGATCTTTAGACCATATTTCATTCGCATATTACTTCCACATCCACGTAGTGGATTGGAAGTATAGTAATCGTAAAATAATATAAAAAAAAATTAAACATTTAATATAGTTTATCGCACGTCGAAAATTCAAACACACAAATTTCCTTCCTGTGATTTAGGATTTATTTAGAAAAAAATCGTAAGTGATTTTGAAATTCTATCAGTACAGATATATGTGCTCATGTCAGTAGTATACAAATATAAAAAATCAGATCAATATCGCAGGTAGTTAATTTTCTAGCGAGAGGTATATGTTTAAAAACACAAATTCTTGAAATAACGTTCCGCCATCTTTTTTTCTTGCGGAGAAGTTGTGCAAGCGCCAAAAAAAGTCCAACAGGCCATTTCGGATGCCCATTAGGACCCTCTTTCGATATGCGAGCTCTAAATTTATTTACCTTGCTGGAATGGGTTTGGCGATTTTGACGGCTTTCGAAGGCTGGACCCTCTACTATATGCCGTGTGTTTAAAATTTGCTGTTCCTCGGACACAATGTCTCTACTTAGTACGATTTCTTATAACTTTTCCTAATAAAACTTTAAGCATTTATTCGAAGTAGGACGACAGCTTTGAACAGCTACTTACCTCAGGGTTTAAAAAGTTTCATTTCATTGTGCACCGTCAAAATATATTAATACCCATATACAATAATTATTTATATCAGTGTCTTCAATACTGTAGCTTTTAATCTATTGAGGTTTCTTTTCCTAGTTTTTCTAGATACCTAGATTAATGCATTATGGATAATACTTGACAGTCATTTCCATTTTTTTATTGCTGTAGTGTAATGTCGTAATTTAGGTACAATAAAACAAAGCATGTACTTGTCATTGTCGAATTTTTATTTTCGTTTTATTATTATGTCAGCATATACAGGGTGAGTCACAAGTGTGTTGAGTTTCAATATCTCCTCAACCGATTGAAATTTGAAAAATGTCATAAATTGGACGAAATCAAGTGTGGCATATTTTATCATTACTTTAAAATCAACAGTGTGTTTCAAATACCTGTGGCAAGCTAATACTTGAAATATTAAATGCAATACCCAGCATAGTATTATATATTAATATTTGGCCCTTAATTCTCTATTAAAGTATGCATCAATTTTGAACTTACACTGCGGCATTGCCGCATTTTTTAAAACTGAATTATTTATTATTTGTTTGCTTATAGTAATGAAACATATTCTATGTGTTTCATTGCCACGTTATTCCAACCTTTCCGACAAAAAATGCCTTTGTGACAGCCAAGAGTAAAATCTGTAAAAAATATTTTCATAAATTCTACCGTCGCGTCGTTCACTGTAAATGTTAGTCAACGCCATGTACATATGTACAAATTTCAGACCTCTAATAGTGTAACCTATTTCTACATGGTGTTCTCCACGCTGATTCAGGTTTATACATGTTTTTACTGTTATAGCTTAACTTTTTACAATGGTGATCTGTCATCTTGGCGCGTCCGCCGTATTAGGTTTAAAATGACGAAAAAAAATTTTTTTTTTGGAACTGCTATCGAGACAACTGTATCCCTATGTAATTTTCGACGCTGAATCCAAATCCGAGGTCAAAAAAAATCGTACATCCCCAAAATCAACCCCTAGCGCTAAAAAACACTCCCGGATCAAAATGACTTAACGCTCCACGAATAGTCTTAAATCTCAATAAATCGAATTAAATATAAACATTCAAGTATATAACGCATAAATACAGAGTTAACACTACTTTTTATTGAAAATCACCACCATGAATGGGTAAAAACTACCCCTCACACAACACGAAATTTAAAAAAACTGCAGTGATTGAAAGAAAGCTTACGATGCCCAGTTATTTTAGAAACAGTATGTATCTGCATTAGTTTCGATGCGATGCTCAAAAACTACCCCCATAGAGTGACGGAAACCACCCCTAAATTTAAATTGATAAAATGATTGAAAATTTCAAATCTTTAGGGTGCAATATGAGCATGAAACTTCATTTTCTCGATTCCCATCTTGATTATTTCCCAGAAAATTGCGACTACAGTGAAGAGCAGGGTGAATGCTTTCACCAAGATATATCAGAAATGGAAAAAAGGTACCAAGGAAGATGGGACGAACACATGATGGCAGATTACTGTTGGTCCTTAAAAAGAGAGACGTCTGAAAAGCATAAACGGCAGATATTACAAAAAGAACGAATAAATTTAATTGAGTTAAGACTATGGGTAAATTTTTCCTACTTCATAATATGGGTACTTTTCAAGTACGTTGTGAAATATTCTTCTTAAATAAGATCATGCAGATGTTTTGAGCTTTTCTAAAAGATACTGCAACTATTTTTTGAATTTTTTGTTATGTGAGGAGTAATTTTCAACCTTTCATGGGGATGTCACTGAATGACTTTGGTGCAATGCAAGTATTCACCTCCAAACTGCAGTGCTGCATATATTTAGTCAATTTTAGAAATCACGATGACAAAATTTTTTCCTCGATACCTATAGGGGTAGTTTCCGCCACTCTATGGGGGTAGATTTTGAGCATCGCATCGAGGCTAATGCAGTTACGTACTGCTTCTAAAATAACTGGGCATCGTAAGCTTTTTTTGAAATCATTGCAGTTTTTTAAAATTTCCTGTTGTGTGAGGGGTAGTGTTCACTCATTCATGAGGGTGATTTCCAATGGAAAGTAGTGTTAACTCTGTATTTATGCCTTATATATTTGAATGGTTATATTTAATTCAATTTATTGAGATTTAAGAATATTCGTGGAGCGTTAAGTAATTTTTACCCTGTTTAGGGAGTGTTTTTTAGCGCTAGGGGTTGATTTTGGGGGTGTACGATTTTTTTTTACCCCGGATTCGGATTCAGCATTGAAAATTACATAGGGATATACTTGTCTTGGTAGTAGTTCCAAATATTTTTTTTATTTGTGGGGCTGTGTAATATATCGTATTTTACTCGTAAAACCCTTTCATTTGATACCCATGTCAAGGGGGTTGGGAGGAAAGGTAACCGGCTATCTTGAGTTGTCCGCCGTATTGGATTTAGATATTAGAATATTGCATATTGCTATATTACATATAGCAATCGTTAAAAGTAAAATCAAAATTTTTTCGTGTTGAAATAGGTTTAGAATATCATGAAACTAACTTCCTCTGGAACGGATTAAGATATTGACTTGAAATGTTATAACGAGATCTGGAACTGGATTGTTCTTCGAACTTAGCCGGTGAAGGGTTGGGGGATACATAGGAGAAAATAAGTAAAGCAAGCTGGTCAGAGTACAGAAATTTGGGATTTGGTGTATATACAAGCGAAGACCTCAGATTTTTTTACAGTATTTCCCATCCCCCGCCACCCCCACACCATTAATAAAGCGGTTGGTGAAATAAAATTGAGATATTCACAAATTTGGTACACGTAAGTATATAATGTAATAATATATTGTGACATGTGTAATTAGACTATATTCTGAGATGATTCTGTTGAAGAGATGAGAGGGGGTGTAAATTGGGGGAGAATAAGTAGAGCGAGCTATAAGGGTCCAGAAACTTCATTTTTGGCTAGAAACCAGCGCCTCAAATATTTTTATGACATCTGCCTCAAATATTATAGAGAATGTCCAATTGTCGCAGCCTTTCCGGCGATTTCGGTAGATATTAAGGCAAGTAGACTTCGTTGAAGGTGTTTTCTTACATATTTTGAAGAGCAGGGGAGGGTGATTTCTCTAAACATTTTTTTTTCGAAAAATATCGACAGCGTTCAAAAATATCCACCAATAGGCAACTCTCGGTGCAGCGAAAGTACATCTCACATGTCCACGAAGGTCCTCAGTATATAAGGGGGGCGTTTTAGACTGTAGGCGTTGTGGCGATTGCCATCACGCCACCATTGTCAGTCCGCCACTGATCTGGATTGAAAGTCATGATTCATTAGGCAGCGGTTTTTTATTAAAGCAGCTGCCTTATAACTTCAGCATTCATTTTATAATGCTCTCGATAAAGATCCAACAAGCTAAAACATATGTAAAGTACTCTGTTTTGAAATATTTGAGAGAAGTGTCTTCTTAAAATAAGATTAATTAGTTTCAAATTGTTTCATAAAGAATTTACCACGAGTTCAGTTCAGAATTAAAAGCAGTATACTGCTGGATCTCTTTTTATTATATTTACATCCATCCCTAAAGTTATAGATATTAAAAATATTTACCCCTAAAGTAATAAAGAAGAACAGAAACAAACATAAAACGATGCTTATCTCTCATATACATGGAAAAGGAAATAAAGTACTGTTTTATGACTTTAATCTATTAAATATAAATTAAGGTCATAAAACAGTGTTCGAACGCATGTGGTAAAATTTTAATCGTTATCACCATTTATTATAAAGTACAAGACTTTTATTATTAATAGTATTAATGTAACTAAAACATTTTACAACTTTGAGTAGTTATATGTACATAACACTGGAATTAATACTGCACTCGATGCGCGTTTCGCTAATCTTAACATCATCCGGAGATAATGAAAACTCAGTAATCGCCTATTTGTATTTATAGAGACTGCTTACTCGTCAGTCTCGCATCAAAGAAGGTTCCAACCTTCTCCAGAACTTCTTCGTAGACAACATGCTGTACACAATATGCTCAGTAAAATTGCTGGCTACTAAGAAATCACTACTTCCACATAGAGATTTTCCATCCAAGTCTCTTTAAAGAAAAACGTCTTGACTATATTTGCACTCTAGCATGTGGAAATAATTGGTCATAGAACATGACATTTGAGGCAGATGTCACAAAAAAATTTGAGGCGTTGGTTTCTAGCATATACATCAAAAATGAAGTTTGTGAACTCTCAATTAGCTTGCTCTACTTATTCCCCCTCTTCAACGGAATCATCTAAATCAGATATCATTACAATATATACGTGTACCTTTCAAGTGAATGTCTTAATTTTATTTCATCAACCTATTTAATGATGGAGTGGAAGTAGTGGGTGAGTTGAAAAATATTATAAAGAAATCTGAAGCCTTAGCTTCTAGTGTATACACCCAAATCTCAAGTTTCTGTACTTTTTACCAGCTTTCTCATTTTGCCCTATTTACCTCATCCCTTCAACGAAATCATATCAAAATATAATCTAGTTCCAAATGTCATTATAATACATACGTGTACTAAATTTTATGTGAATATCTCAATTTAATTTTATCAGTCCCTTTAATATGTAGTGAAGGGTGGTGAAGGGGTTGAGAAATGTTATAAAAAAATCTGGGGCCTTGGCTTCTAACACATACACAAAATCTCAAGTTTCTGTTCTGTTACCAGCTTGCTTTACTTATTTTCCCATATTTAACCCCAACCTTTCAACGGAATCATCTCAAAATATAATCCAGTTACATGTCGTTATAATATATACATGTACCAAATTTCAAGTGAAAATCTCAATCTTATTTTGTCAACCACTGTAATAATGGAGTCATGGTGGTAGGGAGGGGCGATGTTGAAAAATATTACACAAAAATCTGAGACATTGGCTTCTACTACAAAGGTACGCCATATTTCAAGTTTCTGTACTTTTAACAGCTTACTTTACTTATTCTCCCCTATTTACCCCTATTTAACCCCCAATCCTTTAACGGAATCATCTCAAAACATAATCCAGTTCCAGGTGTCGTTATAATATATACGTGCACCAACTTTCAAGTGAATATCTCAATTTTATTTTATCGACACCGTTAATAATGGAGTGGGGGTGGTGGGTAGGGGGGATGTAAAACTAGTGTTAAATAATCTGAGGCCTTGGCATCCAGTATATACACCAAACCCAAAATATTTGTACTTTTCCGAGCTTGCTTTACTTATTTTCACATATTTACCCCTATTTACCCCTATCCCTTCACCGAATAAGTTCAAAACCAATCTAGTTCTAGATCTCGTTTTAATACATACGTGTACAAAATTCGAAGTCAATATCTTAATTCAGTCCAGAGAAAAGGGGGCACAATAAAAAAAAAATAAAGAGTTACAGACAGACAGACAGACATACCGAGAGACCGACAGACAGACAAAATTTTTGTTACTGAAATTTAATATTTCGACGTTTCATGACATTCTAAAGTTATTTCAAGAAGAAAAATTTGTGACATTTTTTTTTGCGATTACTATACTTCCACTGCACTCGTGTCGGCCGTGACCGACCTTAGTATACCTTTCAACACACAAATAAAATGCACAGTTTATATTCAATTGATTTTAAAGCACTAACTTGTTGCATACATGTAATTGTGTATGAAATAGTCACATTACAAAATAATATGTATTCTTTGAGAGGGAATATTAATATTACACTGGTTTCAATCTAGAAATGAGAATAGAAACATTAAAAATGTGAATAAACTTACAAAAATGTAAAATTTGAGGTTATGTTAGCAATATAACCTTACTTCTATGATATATCCGAGTAGACCATTACGGTCACGTAATTTTGACAAATCTGTCTGTAGGACATACAAAACCTTATTTCAGGTTAACAGTTCAAAACGAACATATATATGAAAAATACCTGTTACAAAATATTTTGAATAAATCCTAGGATTTTTCAGAAATGTTTTGCTTAATTTTCCCCGTTTTAGAGATTTTTTGTCATGCTTCTCTTCGTTATTTTCACAGCTTCTTGTTATTTTCTCCACGGTCCTTTAATATAGCAAGTATTTTAAAGAAATAAACATTGCCTCTTTCTCATCTATTACCATAATTCAGTACTGAACAAAAATAAAGGCAATTTCGTAACTTTTGCAAATAGAAAGTATTTAGAAGCTATTATGACATTAAATAACATAGGAATCCAAATGAAAACAATAAGTTGTCTGCCCTCCACGCAAAATGGCGCCGACCATAGCGTAATGTCAACCAAAAACTATCACGCCTAGTAAACTATCGCACTCTCGTCAGAGCTTCCATCCCTGCATCCAGCCCTGAAATTTTTAATTTTTAAGTACCTATAATCTAGTACAGCCAAAGCAGACTTCAACATCATATTGTGGTACCGACGGAAATTTTGTTACATATGTATGTTAAGTTTATATTAGTCGAAAATAAGCTGAGAACGCTCAGGGATCGAACTGTGGACCTAATGATTCGTAGGCTGATGTTTACACCAGTGAAATCACTTGAAAAGTGGTTAAAGTAATTCTGAGTTATTCTAAACGTGTAACAAAAGCATGGCTCTGGTATACGGAAGTGTCTCGCATCAAATTCGCTCTAACATCCTCCATGCTCGCAGAAATAATAAGTAAGCACACGTGCATTTTTACAGAAAAAATATCTACAAAAAGTAGTGAAATGCACACAAAAACAGATTTTCTGTACAAAAATAGCGTCAAGTACATTCTGTCCAAAAATATTTGAAATTAATTAAAATTGCCAAGTCCGGTATTTATTTATAAAAAGAAAATTTATGGAAAAAATCTTTTTTCAAATACAAAAAACTTTAAAAAGTTTCACTTTCCATGTTTTTTCATATTTTCTCAGATCCTGCACATGTTGATAATTGGAAGTAATATATAAAACTGCAGTCAGAGGTTGACGGGAAAATTTGTATAAGATTAACTGGGTGGTACTGGAGAATCCAAACAGCACAGTGAAACGCGCCAAGTTTGTATTCGAAAAAATATTATTTTCATAAATTTTCTTTTTATAAATGGGCTTGGCGATTTTAGTATACTTGGTGCTATTTTTGACAGAGAACCTGTTTTTGTGGGCTTATAATTACTGAGATATAATTAAGATACTTCATCGAATACATAAATTTTCCATTATTTAGTGACTTTTAAGACATCGTGGCAACCCTGCCATTGCAAACTTTTTGAAATTCCAGTCTTTATATAAAATACTATTTACGTGCACAAAGTTTACTTAGTCAACAAATTGCTTTTGGAATAAAACCCTTAGCAAATGGACTATGAGTGTAACGGTACTTTCAACATTGTACAAAGAACAATTCAGTAATAGTAACATACATTTTCATTTGTGATTATCATCCTAAATCGTAAAATACTCTGAAAATTGTTAAATCTAATAAATTGTACAGAGCCAAATTAATGCGCTGTCTATATATTGGTATATATATGGGCCAAAATTCCAGAACATAAAACGTTGAAGTTTATGACCGAATTTTGAAAGTTACAAGAGAATAAATTGGAGTTGGAATGTTGATTTTAGTTTCCTGTCCTCAGGTCCCTCCCACATTCGCTCATTTTCATTGTTTTATTGAACAAATAAATGTAAATTGCAAATTACTGTTTAATTCAAATGTTGTGGTTGCTATGGGTTAAGGTACAGTTACGTTTATTTCTGTTTTATTTTAATGTAAAATGTTTTACTAGTCGGACTTATTATTATTCATGCAATCTAATTTTGCAAGGGAAATTCTGGATTAGACTATAAACTCGATACAAACTTTCCTCTTTATCTGTTTGTTCAGTTTAACAATAAACATTTTAGTTATTGTTATTAGTATAAGTAGAAAAGTAGAGCTGTCCTCACATTGTTGAAGTTGGACATTATTACTCTTTGTTAGGACTATCACAGGGTCGTTTATATTTAAAATTTTAAATTGTTTGTAAAGTTCCAGCTTATTGGCGAAATAATAATTGTCGCTTTTTTGTCTGCTGAGTTCGAGTCTCAGCTGCGGCAGATAATACTGTCGTAGGAAATGATTGTTGTGTAGTAGTCTCTTTTGTGCATGTATGCTGGTTAAATGGTGGAGTCGTTATAACCAGGATATTAAATATAAAGAATTATAATTTAATATGAGTATTTTACTTGAATCTAACCCTGGCACCACCTAGCGTATGATGATAAAAGTTCGGGACGTCGGCTTTGTCAAAATACGGGAGCGTGGAAGAAAAAATGAAATCGTATGCGCACTGCCACTTATTATCTCATATACCAGTCAAGTTAAAGTGTACTCGACTCTAAACAGGGTGTTTCAAAGTTAAAGGTACATACGTTACTTGTGGATAGAGGGCACTTTTGAGGTTCCAAATTGCCCGGCATTAATGCATCCATCGTCCTTCCTTGCTAAAATACAGGATGTTTGATTGATTTTGACTAAATCCTTCTTTGGTCATAACTATTGAATCATCCTGTATAATCGCTTCATCCTTAGAATATATATTTCACTTATTTTACTGGATAGAACTTCATAATAAACCAAAATAGAAATCCAGGTTCGCATTAATACAAAACTGACAATATTCGATATTCGAAAAGTGTGGAAAAAATTCAATAGAGTAGCTCACTTAATTTGTTTGCGCATTCTATTCATCAACCCTGATTACTTGCCGTAAATCCAATTTCATTAAAATAGTCAAGGCAGTTGGAACTTGAATATTTATTTCAGGGTTTAATTAACAAAAAAATTTAACTTGCAGCAGTGACAATTCTTACACCTTTAGACTAGGTAAGTGAACTATTGTAAAATAATTTTAAAAACAATGTAGATTTGCACACGTAAATCAAAATACTACTTAATTTTGTTAGTCTACATTTAAGAATATTATTTGTAATGTACGTATGTACAATAATAACAAATCAATGATAATAATAAATACATAACTACAATAACTGTTCGAAGTGGCCTCCATTCTGTTAAATACATTTCCTTGCTCTAGTAGTAATATTTCTAATTGCATGTCTAATCATATCTGGATTATTTCCAACTTCTAGGCAAGCGTTATTAACGCGTTCCAAAAGTTCATCTCTAAGATTAATGTCCACGTCATATATCTTTGCTTTTAAATGTCCCCGAAGATAATAATCAACAGGATTCAAGTCCGGTGACTTTGAAGGCCAATGTCGACCTCTCCACATATTTGGAAAATTGTCATTTCGGAAATGTCTCACAATATTCCTAAAATGGGGTGAAGCTCCATCATGCTGGTAATACATTCCCGCAATATTTTCATCTTCCAATAACATGGGTAAAGATATTTGCAAAAAGTCTAAATAAAGTTCACCTGATAATCTATCAGGGAGGATATGTGGCCCAATCAAATAATTTTGAAAACACGGCACCAAATATTAACAGCAAATCGATGTTAGGATTTATTCTGTGTTAAGCATGTGGATTCTCTTCTGTCCAAACGTGTGAATTTCTTAAATTATAAACACCGTTCCTTGTAAGTTGTACCTCATCTGTAAACAGACATCTGTTAAGAATTCTTCGATTCCAAATAATCCAGTTATGAACTGCCTTGTTTTTAAAATTATTTTACAATAGTTCACTTACCCAGTCTAGAACTGTAAGAATTGTCAGTGCGGCAAGTTAAATTTTTTGTTAATTAAACCCTGAATAATATTCAAGTTCCAACTGTCTCGACCACTTTAATGAGATTGGATTTACGGCAAATAATCAAGGTTGATGAATGAAATGCGCAAACAAATTAAGTAAGCTACTCTATTCAATTTTTTCCACTCTTTTAGAATATCGAAACAGATCTACAAAATGTTGATTTTGACATACAATATTTGTCAGTTTTTTTATTAAGCCGGACCTGGATTTCTATTTTGGTTTATTATTAAGTTCTATCAAGTAAAATAAGTGAAACATGTTCATAAGTATGAACCGATTATATGGAGTGGTTCAATGGTTATGATCAAAGAAAGATTTGACCAAAACCTATCAAACATTATGTATTTCAGTAAGAAAGGACAATGGTTGCATTAATGCCCGGTAATTTGGAACCGCCAAATTGCCCTCTATTCACAAGTAATGTATATACGTTCAACATTAAAACGCCCTGTATATTATAATACATTTTGGAAGAATATATATTTTGCACAGAAAATATATACATTAAGTATTTATTTTTCAAAACTATTTTTTATTTTCACATCACTGTGTCGGTGATCGAATTCGGAACAAATTTAAAAATGTTCGTCCGTCCATCTGTCCGTCTGTCTGTCTGTCCATCCGTCGGTCTGTCCGTAGGTCCGTTCGTCCGTCTGTCTGTCCGTCCGTCCGTCTGTCAGTCTGTCTGTCTGTCCGTTCGTCACGTTTGTTGTAATTAAACTAGAAATGTCTAAAACTAATATTATTTACAAAAAAGAACTGCGAAGAGTATCCTATAGAATGTGCAACAATTATATAAAAAGTGCAGTAAATTGGCGAAGAGTATAATGGTTAGCTTTTTTATATATATTACTTCTCTTTTCATACAATTTTAATAACTTATACAGTAAACGTTGTATGTGAAGTATAATCTAAATCCCTCATATTTCTATTGAATACTTTGCAATGCGAGTTGTAATTATCTTGTAGATATTTTCACAATAATTGCCAGCATGTCTATTTCAACGCAGTGAAACTAATTGTCTCTTTGTAGCAACATATAATTTTAATGTCGATAACTACTAATTTGGATGTCGTCGCTGTAAATATATTTCCATGTCTATTAGAAGAGATAATAAAAGTTACAGCTATAATCATTAAAATGTGTTAATCACTGCATGTATGTTTGTATTGACGTGCAGATATGTGCATTTAAATATTAGAAATGTTTCCCTTTATATTATTTTACGTCACCGCAGAAAAACATTTCTTGAGAATACGTAAATAATTTTATGTATTTTAGATGATATATTTTCACATAAAAAAATACAGTTTCTTTACACATATCTAGCGGCATAGCACCCCAGAGTATTTTTACTTTGCATCTGTGTAACATTATTTTTGTCCTTTTGTATTAGAAAATAAGGCTTCTAAAATATGTGTTTGATATGACGCGTTTTTAAGAAATATTTTAAAAACAGGTTGATCTTTAAAGTACTGTAAGTATGTACTATAAAATTTTACTTTACTATATAATTAATTACAATATATTTCAAACGCTCTCACATTTAAATCCACAGCTCCTAATCAAGGACGGATGCAAATATTTGAACTTTAATGATTACACAGGCACAAGGAAAAGCGTACGTTACTAACACCTATGTAACCTATGTAACATTGTATTATTTATATTCAACTTGAAATGTTTTTAAACAAATTCAATGTTAATATTTGGAAAAAAGACGACTTCTAAAATGTACGTTTTTTAACAATAATTTCAACATAAAAATCGTCAGCCATTCACGAAAACCAACTTTGGGTCACCCTGTATAGGCGGTCACTAGCATCTAGCATTATAAGAAATAATATGGACAGCTTTCTGCATATCGTCTAATGTTATTACAAATTAGTTGTAAGGTTTGTAATTTCATATACATTGGACAAACGCGGTGTTCGATTTAGCCCAATCAATGGGTAGAAAGGTATACTAAAATTTATACCCGAAGACAAAAAATGTCGTTGTATAAAAAAAAAAAATCCAAACCAAGATCTGTATTTCGATGAACGCGATCTGAAGTGGCGAACTTATCCTTGAAAAATTGAACAGTTGAAAAAAACAGGTTTTCGTAAATAAAGCAATACTTTTACTCTAATCGAAAAAAGTTGAATGAGAAAGTTGTAGATACTAAAGAGATCTTTCTATTACTGTTTTATTAAGTATCAATTGCGATAACACTTTTCGAGATATATCTAAAAAACCGTAAAATATCGGGTTTTTTTGTTTTCGCTGTACCTTTTCAAGTCTACGTTCAAATACTCACTATCAACCGTCAGTATAGCTTACGGCAATCAGAAAAAGCATGTTTTTGAAAGATTTAAAAATATTTTTTATTTACGCATCTGCAACAGTTAGCTCCCCCCGCGCTAGCATGCTGCATTTTAATATTTAGCTATTAATGCTAGAAGTCAATAAAACAGACCCTAGAATTTTCTATTATCAATTAATATAGGTGTTCAACATTAACCGCCATAAACTCTCTATAAAGAAAATAAGCCTAAGATCGTTACTGTAGAGCCCTCCGTTAAGATAGTCTAGCCAATCTTCGCGAACGTCTTCTCTTCGAAAAATCGATATATCTCGAAAACTAAGAGATATTTTTAAATTTTTCAAAAAAGTGCTTTTTCGGCTTGCTGTGAATTATACCAGTGGTTGATAGTGAGCATTCAAACGTACCTTTGAAAAAGATACAGCGGAAACAAGTAAAACCGATTTTTGACGGTTTTCTCGATAATATCTCGAAAAGTGTTATCACAATTAATACTCAAAAGATGTTTTTAGCACCTACAACTTTTTCATTCAACTTTACTGAAAACTGTATTTTTCAACTTTACAAATCTTTTAGGTTAAGTTCACCACTTCAGATCGCGTCCATCGAAACACAAGTATTCCTTAGAATTTTTTTTCCTAGACAACAATTACTTGGTTTCCGGGTATAAATTTAGGTAAATTTAACATTAGGCCGTGACAGATTGATTGGCCTAATTAATCGAATCTTATAGCCTAATATCGATATTTGGGTCAGTTAAAGATACATTCGATTTTGTTAATTGTTCATTTTTACACGGACCTCATTATCGATATTAGGTAAATAAGGTTCAATTAATAGAACGAGGGTAAAATTGTGTATCATAATTTTCAGTGGCCGACTTTTTAATATCGGCTCAATTTTGTTGAAACTATTTTCTATGCTATTTATTGACGAAATTTCATGTAAATCTGCGAGAATTATGCAAGTAATGGACTTTTGAATATTTAAATTTTCGTATCATATTCAGTAACAGCTACTCCAAAAACATCTAACTTAATTTTACACCAATTTGCCCAAGGTGCCTTCTCCATATTCTCGCTCATTCTTGAATAGAAAAGAAAGTTTTCCGATTTTTGCTCACCTTGTATTAGACATAGCTTAATCAAAATAATAGGGAACTAGCACCATAGAGTATAGCACTCTACAATTTACAATAATTTCTACAGAAATCGCATAAGCCATTTCAGGGCGATTATTGAACGTACGTATGGATCAAATTGACAACCTCTTGTTATTTAAATATTTTATTATCTGTTAAATGACGCGGATTTTAATATATTGATTGAGTATCTAAAAGTAGTTGCTGTATTGTATTTTTTTTCAATTTCATTATCGTGAACAACGCGCCTATTAAAATAAATACTTTCAATTTGTCAAATATGTCATTGAGACGAAAATAACTAATTAGATCAGCATAGATACCATCATCGCTTTAAGAGAAGTGCTATTATAAATTGATTACTTAGAAAATGTATTCTACATAGAAGTTGCTAAATCGCCTGAATTGTAATTTCAAATTAAATCGATTTTCTAATAGCATGAAATTAAATGAATGACTGCTTCTTGCCTTTTTATAAATCCCAAGAAAGAGATTTCTTTCACAAAATAGTGCCTCAAATATTAAAAAATTTCTATAGCAAATGTTTACAACAAAGAAGTCCTCTTTCCCGAAGCATTCATCATACGATAAAGTGTATTCTATGAAAACGCTAGTATAAGTTCATTTATAAAATTATTATGATTATCACAAATTCTAAAGGAAACAACTGTTTTAGTTATGGCTTTTCTTAAGATGAGAGGGTCTAGGTTACCTTCCAATACCTGACTGTGCGGCAAAGATACAAACGTATACCAAGTGTAGAGAGGGAAGTAGAAAATAATCTACTTTAATTGATTTCTTGAAGAGCTTTAGCTTTGTTTTGCCATGGACGAATCCGTATCTGCCATCATGCGTTAACTACATGGGAAGCTTTTTGCATGAGCCCTGCAATAGTCAATTAAAACTGGCCTATTATCCAGATAACCAGATTATCTGCACGTTCTTAGTATAGAAGACTGTTTCATCCAATTTGACCGGTTGCTCTAGTATGAAGTTCCACAATACTGGAGACAGTCTTAGTCCACTTTGGTCCTAACTGTTTTGTTATGAAACGTGATTTTAATATCACGGGTACTCAGAATGGGCCATAACCTAATTTGGGGATTGACTAAGTCCGATCCGCGACCGCTTGACAGAAGGGCTGAAAGTTATTATTCAACACTCGGTTGACATCCAAAAATGGTACCAGAGCCAGTTCTTTCTGCTCTAACGCCTTCTCAGCTGTGACAAAGATCTGATGAAGCATCGCCTCTGCAAATTGCTTAACTTGCTGGTTGGGATGAATTGGTGATAGCATCCCATATACTTTTCCAATGTTTTCAAAAGGGATCACCCCTTTTCTCCTGGAAAAAATAGGAAGGAAGCACTTTGAAAAAAAAACACCAAGAGACAAAAGATGCTTATTTTTCTCCAAAAATTAAGCCTGAATATTTTCAGAATTTGTATGGAACATTTAAACAGACCTTCGCTGATGTTGACAGTTTCAATCGCCCCTAGATGAAAAAATCGAATTCGGTCTGGTGATCAAAGAGAATTTTAATGAGGGGGCCCAGAAGAACATTTTCCCCAAGTTTTAGAACAATCGACTGAAATCCATTTTTACTATATAAAACTGCGGGGTCCTTTATAGTAAATATACCTAATCATAAAAGGATAATTTAGTTTGGCGAATATAAGATAAAGAACAGGTTTGGTATACTTCAATGTCATGTTAGGCTTCCAGTTAGATAAAAATTTTAGCTGGAAAGTTATTGTCAAAATATAATTTCAAAACTTGCATCCTTAACATATTTATTTAGAAGTGCTTTAGAACAGTGCTATGTACAGAACAACTTCTCTGTTTATATTTTGCACAAGCTGATTTTGCTACTAATGTATTCAAGGCTCAAAAACGCATTATAAGGTGAATTGCCGGTGTTTCAAACACCCATTCCTGCAGGAAAATTTTCTCAAACTATAAGATTTTAACTTTACCAGGTATATTCAATTTTGAAATGTGAACATATATACTAAAAATTAAGAAGATTTTACGTTAAATAGCCAGTACCAAAATTTAAACGCGAGACAGAAACATAATATTCATGTTTCCTTTGCTAAATTAAATACAACTTCTAAATCTCTTCATTGTCTAGGACCAAAATCTATTAACTTGTTGCCAGATGAAATAAAAATTATAAAAAATGGAAAGCTGTTTAAAATTAAACTAGAAGAATTTTAACTAAATAAATGGTTTTATTCTACAGAGGATTTTTGTCTACGCGTTAATTTGTAAGTTTTGTGTTTTTTCGTGACTTTTCTTATTTTTTTTCTAGAAAGAGAAAATGTAATAGTTTACTAAGTTATTACTTACATTTTAGGTACATTTCTTTAAAAATTTGACATACCTAGTAAGTGTCCTATACAATGCTTTGTCTTAAGGAAAATAAATTATGTTTTCATTATTATCATTATTATTATTATTATTATCTTTTTTATTTTATCATCTTTTAGATGGTCTAGGTAATTAGGTGAACGGGTTTCAACCAAGTTCACCTAATCGGCACTTAAAAAGCGACAATATGACAGGTATCCAAGACTACTGACTTGCTAATTGCTGGGAGTACGTGTGGGATGTTCAGTTTATTCAAGTTGGAAGTTAGTATTTTTGGAACAATTGCTGTCGTTGATATAGTGAGTGCGTAAATTTTTTCATTATTATTATTATTATACCCAGTGACATAGCGTGCAGATGTAGAATGTCTGTTGTTGGACTTCCACTTATCGGGATGTATGTCAATTGTATTATTGTATTCCTTAAGTGACAAGTAATCGAAAAAAAAAAATCGCTTGTTACAAATATATGTAACAAATGTAAAAGACATTTTGAGTTCTTTCCATCACTAAAAAAAATCTCATTTCAATTTTCTGGTCTGCTATGCTCTAAGGCGAAGGATTGATCATGTCCATATCTTATATAAATGGCCGCGTTCATCACGCGGTAGCGCTAACTAAGCGGTCGCGTATCATTACGTCACTTGATCAGTTGTGTGCTGAACGGAGTTTTCTGCCACAGTGATACACGGGACAGCTGAGATCTGAATTAACCTTACATTTGTATTGTCAAACTGGAAAACTAGTGAAATTGTACTTCACTTTTTGCAAATTATCACTTGACACACGATGGTCACGATAATAAAAATTATCACTTTGTAATCGCGCTTGGAGGCTATTAGTATCTATAACTGTATAAATCATATTTTCGAATTCGTACATGATTTCTAATTCATGGTTCATTTTTTCATATCGATTCGCGCAGCACAACACAAACAGAATTATTTTTGAGGCTATTTGATGGAAAAAACAAAAGTTGTGGTTATGTTTATCTATTTAAATTCAAATTGATCAGTTATTACTAATCAAGTATCATACAATTACTTTGCTATATAAAGTGGCTGCCGATAACTTAGCGATCACCTGTGATCAGTCGGGTAAACGCCGTTCATGTAAAATGATCAGTGAACGCTACCTGATCGCCCACCGTGATGAACGCGGCCTATGTGTCAGGTAATTGCACGCTAGCTCCTGTACTATTAGGATACTACACTTTTCGGTTTTGAGGTTATTTGGTAACTTGTCAATGTTTAACGTTTTTCACGAAGGTTACAATCATTTTAAGAGCGAAGACGGTTTCCAAGAGACGTTGCCAAAATAACCATTGAACTTGACAAAAAGAATAATGTTCCTATAATTGAAAAGTACACGTACAACTTTGTTTTAATGATATGCATATCAAATGAGATACCAAGGAATTTCATGAAATGAACCGAAAGTTTCGCAAAATCCAATTGTATCTATGCTTTGCAAATTTTCATTCACCCGATGTACGTTTATTCATCGTGTATCCCGCACACACAATTAAGTAATTTATGTACAAAGTTGCGATACGTAGCTCGGCAGTAGTTAAAATATGCAAATAGTTGAGTGTATACTCTCGCGAATAGGGCAATTAATTAGAACGGGTGCGTGCTTGAATATCCCCGATATTTTCTTCACTACAACATACTTCTATCCCGCATGTCAGTGAGTGAGATTTAACAGAGTTAAGGGTAATTATGACAGCTGCGAACTCTTCGGACCAACCTGATTCCTATTAGAGTACCTCTGATGCTACTTATATATCATGTAATACAGTTGCTTTTCTTTTTTTCCGTAAGTGCATGCTTTAGAAATAAAACATATTCTTTACAGTATTTGGCAAACGGCAGAAAATTTATCTATGGAAAATAAGAAGAAAAATTATTTATAGTAGTATATTATTATATGAGCGATTATTCACGAATATAATGTTTGAGTCCACGAGCCGAAGGCGAGTGGCGCAAATCTTCTGATTGAATAATGTTCATAATAGTTCCACGAGGACCGTTAAGTTTTCAAAATTACTTATTGGCATGTTCTCTGTAGGTAGGCTTAATTGATTCCTAAATCTAGTAAAATAATTTTCGTATCTTTCCCAAATTAATTTTATGTATTTTATTTAACTTATAACATGTTACAATATTTAAAGGAAGCTTAGTGTCATATTTCAAACACATAATAATTAATAGAGTACACTTAACTATAAATTATATTCTACCTATATGGAATATGCCGACTAAGCAAGTAGCATTTATATAAATACTCGAATCATTTAATGATGGGTAGTCCATTGGCGTCCAGGCACATCTCCTCTACTAGAATGATTGGGTAAGAACACTTTTATTATATGTATTATTTTTGATCAATTTTATTGTCTTATTTTTAATTATTTTATTTGCCAGTTCCATTTTATTTATAGTGCAATGCAGGTTTTCACGGCCGTTGTCCAATGAAGTAGTTTCTTCCGGGTTTTGCCGCGGTCGTCGAACTTGACTTGACGTTTCGCTGATCCTGCTGTCAGCTTCTTCAGAAGGGTTCCAAAGAAGAAGCTGACAGCAGGATCAGCGAAACGTCAAGTCAAGTTCGACGACCGCGGCAAAACCCGGAAGAAACTACTTCATTTTATTTATCTTTGATTTTTACCATGATTTAGTGTGTTAAATAAATATATGTAAAAGTTATAATAATTTATTTATTAAAAGAGCAACCTCTTCTCCCTAGGCTCCCCCAGGTCGTGGCAATCGTGATACACAACTGCAGCAAGTGTCGATCGCAGTCGATTTAAAATGTTATTAGATCAGTGAAACAGTGAATTATGAATTTGTATTTGTGATTGTCCGAATGCAGTGAATTATGAATCGATATTTCTCTGCAGTGAATCATAGGTATGATTATTCACCAAAAAATGGTAATAATCGTCATATAATTAAATAAATGTAGAAAAAAATATTAATTCTCTGTAACTGTATTCTGATTATGCTAGCAATTAAGAAATTGTAAAATAAATTAATCTATTTCTTATTTCACAGTTCTCATTGCAACAATAGTATTCACATAGCCCCTTACGACCGTGAAGAGTAACTAGTGTCCACATAGCCTCTTATGGCTATGAAGATTAAGCTAAAGATGAGAACAAAAGCCTATCTATTCAATATCATCTACTGAAAATAAAGCTTTGTATTTCTCCAATAACCTACAATTGGTTGTGCTAGAGAATAAAAAGCTCTAAACTGAATATATTTACATACCATACACTTTAGGGCTTTTTTATTCTCCAGCACACACTGACAATTATGAATAATTGACATTTTAAACTAACAATTATATATAATTGCCACTTTATTGATCTGAAATCGTTAATGCAAAAAAAGTTACAAACGATAATTATATAAATAAATTTCAAAAACACAAGTCGCTATGTGGAAAATGATCAAAAACAAGAATGCCAACTTACTATTGTACCGAAAAATTGATTCTATAAATGCAAACGATTTTAATAGATGTTTTTCAACCATAGCAGACACATTACTAAAAGATCTTCCTCCATGTCCCAAGCTTCCTTCAGATACTCTCTCAAAAGTAAGTACATTTTATATTTAAAGTTTCATACCGTGAAATCAAAGAAATAATGGACAATTTAGAAAATAGTAACAGCAAAGATGAATGCGATAAAAATGTGCGAATAATTAAGACAATATAAAATATAATTTTGTATCCCCTGACTAATTTAGTAAATCAGTGTCGAACTACAAACCCTAGTACCAATTTTGGCGAAAATTTTCGAAGCAGCTATGAAAATACAAATAACACATTTCTTCAATTTACGTTTAGGAACAAGCCGTCTACTACACCAGCAATTAATAACTTTACTCAGATTATTTTACTTCATTTTGAAGTAAGCAATATAACTAGTGGAACTTCCTATGATTTAATTAAGGCCTTGGATTGTGTATCCCACAACATTATCTTAGATATATTGAGCCGATATAATTTTGATCCAAGTAGCATATTTCTGATACAGTCATATCTTTCAGGTAACACCCAATATGTTTCATAACATTACAGCAACTATCAGCACACCATCGTGTACTGCAAAGCTCGGTACTCGGCCCGGTATTATTTATCATTTATATAAATGACCTTGCCAACTGTGATAAAAATTATTGTTTGATATTATTTGCTGATGATGCCACCGTTCTCTAGGACAGAGCCCCTAATCAGTTAACAGAGAAAGTTATGAGTACTCAATCGAACATCAAACAATGGTTCCTTGCTAACAAACTGAACCTAAATCAAGAAAATTCGCAAAAAAATACATTTTGCGCTTCATCATATATATGTCAATCAGACCGTGACTGATAATGTAGTCAAGTTTCTTGGAGTTTATATTGACCCCATCAGCATGTTTCTAATATGTCAGTCACTCTTTCAAAAAAGGTATTTCTCTTAAGAAATTTAACAAATACTGTTTCTAAAAATATTCTAATATCAGCTTACTAAGGCACTTTTCATTCTAGCATGACGTATGCTATCTTAAACTGGGGACACTCGTCTCATAGTACAAAAATTTTTAGTCTGCAAAGAAAGTGTGAGTGCGAGTCCTAGTGGGTGTACACTATAGAGACAATTGTCGCGAATATTTTAACTGGAATTTCTACTGTACATCAAACGTAACATCAATAAATTTGACAATCAGGAATTACATACTTATCCTACGCGTTTTTGACACAACGTAAAACATAGATTTCTTCGACTTCGACAAAATCTAGAGATGGCACTGGCCACCATTGCATTATTTTTTTAAATATATTACCAGACCGAATAATAGTTCTAGAATTAAACAAATTCAACAAAAAATTAGGGAGTACCTACCTTATTTTCACGAATCATTTTTGGACATCTAAGCCTACCCCAACTAGCACAATTGGTCGTGGGAACATAGCAGTGACTATTGTTGGCATTTTAAAGTGTTTTGGTACTAGTCACAGGCACGTAATAGGGACGTTCCTAACACATGTTTATGACCAAAATGGGGAATATTTTTTTGGTGACGATAACGTTCCAGCCACGTTCCTGAAACTTGTCTGGCTACGTTCCAATGACGTTGTTGCTCCAGAGCGGCGACGTGGCGGCGTAGACGCCGCAACTTTCAGAAAACTTTACCACTCCCTACTCTTTCAAATCGATGTTGCCCCTTCTTTGTCGCAAACGATCTTATTATATTTATGTTTCATTCTTACATATGATTCTTGTTCTTGTTCATTTCCCTAACTCAGAAATTTAATAGAATATCAGAAGGTAATATTAGACAACAAAACTTGTGCTATTTTTCAGTGGTCTAAGGGTCACAATTAAAACAAATGCAATTTTACTGACAAACAATGATAAAACGTCCGAATCTAACCACGCGCCTTTAAAGTATGCATTTTTTAATGAAAATATTGTTTTTAAAATATGTAATGTCATGCGAGAATATGACACACTAGATGCCCAAACCTATTTTTTATTGTTCTTCGGAACTTAACACTACTTTTTATGTATTCATTTGTTGTATTTGGTGAAGAAATTGCGATAAATTATATTTATTAGTCAATTGTGAAATTATGGTTCATGTGTTATAATAATGGCGTCGATAATTTTCGCCATCAACATGGCGTATTTCATAAAACATGACTTTAAGGTCGTTTTGACCAAGAAATGCTACTTAAAAGTAATTGCTACTTGGCGATAGTGACGAAAACTGCAAATACGTCACATTAAAGTTATATTTACCACAAATCTGCGAATGGAACTGTAGCATTACTTTAAAGTGGTAGCAAAGTTGTGACTACCACAAATTACCTCTTCAAAGTTGCCGCTGCTACTTCATGGTTACATTTCTCCCGCTATTGATTCGGAACGTACTTGTTAGCCGTACGTTGAGGTCTAGACTGAACGCGTTCCTAGCTTTTGCTGTTTATCATTTACCTAACTTCACATTGAAAAACCTATCAGCTGTCGCAATTTACTTGTATGCAGCCATATATCAACGACTTAATAAACATAAACCTTGTTGGTATAATATACTATTACAGTGATAGATAACATAGAAGAAATGGTAGGTGTAATAAAACTGTGCTGAAATATTAAATTTTTTTGCCTTATTTTGAACATAAAATGTTGCATAGCATGAATATAGCAGCATATAATTCTAGTCTATGTTAGGCAAAGATATTATATAGGTTAGGTTTGTTGCATTAACTTTATTTATCGTCAACATTGGGAACTAGATGGTGAAATTTACTTCATGGTAAATTTCAGAGGTGATGTGCACTTTGTAGTAGCCGTACACAGTTCTGTAGGTAGCAGTAACGTCATTAACACCTTTGAATATTACTTACAAGTTCCACTACTTTAAAGAAATAGTGAAGGTTCCCAGAACGTCGCGGCAACTATAAAAGCTAGTTGAAGGTGATTGCAACTTTGAAGTCACATTTCAGTGATGCGAGTTAGTCGCTGCTACTATAGTTTACCACCTTCAAGTTCTGAAAACCCGAAAGTCGTCCCACTGGTAACTACCACGTTCCCATGTACCACGAAAGCTACGCAGAAGTTGCATAACTATAAAGTAATCATTAGCGGTAGAAACTACGAGGCAGGGACTGTAGACTTGTCAAATGAAGTTATTTTTACACCAAAGTCGTAAATTTAGTCGCAATTACGTAATGGTTACTCATACGAAGTTCCTATCTCAGTTACTGTCACTTTGGTGCTAGTTGGAACTACCCTTCTGTGTATAACATTTCTAACAATCCTTAGAAAGTTTTATCTTTTTATTTACATTTGATTTTTACGAATATCTGTGTTGTTGGAGTATTGTTTGCATTTTGCTGAAATATATTCTTATTATTCAATGTTTAATATTATTATGCTTATCTCAATTTACTCTATTTTTCTGTGATTGGTAAACATTTCTATGTATTGATATTAATATAGGATATTGTTATATTATTATTATTTAAATTGACAATTATAAACTATTCACCATGTCCTCTCTATGCTTTCGTATATCTCCGCCAGATAACCAGTTTATGTGTTCAATTTTAAACATGTGTAGTTCCTAAATCCTCCATAAATATATTGTTAAAAATTGATGACAATGGACACCCATTGCTACACCGAAATCCTGTTGAATAAAATCAATTTTCAATTAAAAATAAGTTGTTATACACATCTAAATTCACTACTTCAACTCCCTGTATACAATGGAACATGAAAAGGTGTTCGTGTTAGTATAGTTTAGCGGCATATATATCACAAAACAAAACAGTACTAAGATAACTTAAAACAACCGTTTTAAAAAGTGACCTCTTCTCTCTAAACATGAAATTAAATTGTTAATTGATCGATGAACAAATGTCCTGTCGGTGTACAAGCTGAAAAATTACTTCGCAAATAGTCTTCTATATAGCTCGTGGGATTCCATCCTAGTGCCAAAAAAATTAATTTCTAAAACAAATCCAAAGCGGTTACCGCATACTTCTGAGAAAGTTAAAACATTCACATTCGTTCCCGCCCTTCATTAACACAAGTGAGATGACATAATGTGCTCACATAAAAATTTTTGTGTAAAACCGCATTTAAAACTTCCAGCTGCTCATGTCGGTGCCGGGTTTTAAGGATCATGAATAATAGTAGAAATAAATGGCCTAATTTAATTAAAGCACATGCAACGCTGCATACCTCTCTTGGGCATAATAGAGCTACAGACAAGCTAGGTCCTCAAAAGTCATAATTTCTTTCGACTTAGCTTCCTTTTGTCACAAATTCTATTTATGTGCGAGATAGCATTGGGAAATCTGCATGGACAATAAAATTATCATAACTGGATGGAATACAGCTATAGTTTTTTAGAGAAAATCTTCAGTTTATTTTCAACTGAAAGCTTACTATAAAATATCTGATGCACATAATTTATTATATGACGGTATTAGAATCTGACATGGAGGCGAGACTTAATTCAAAGTTCTTTTTTTATGAAAATATTAGTTGGAGTTGGAGAGCCTTTGTTTTAAAGTGAAAAAGTAATCTATGAATAATAAAAAAAATAACAATCTGTAGAAATATTAATTTCCAATCTTTGCATTCTTTAGATAACCTACAGTCTGGTTTTTTTTTCCTTCTTCAATTCTTTGGGACTTCCACATGTATGTTTTCTTTCTAAGCGGTGCTATG
Organism: Stenurella melanura; assembly: GCA_963583905.1. Taxonomy (NCBI): domain Eukaryota; kingdom Metazoa; phylum Arthropoda; class Insecta; order Coleoptera; family Cerambycidae; genus Stenurella; species Stenurella melanura. Next base: position 78,476,948 of record OY757309.1, on the reverse strand, counting down.
GGAATCTACAAAATATATCACAATTAACCAGTATGTTACTGGTAAAAAACCTCTACGCCTGTGACGTTTACGTCAAAGGATCAGTTAAAGGTTGGTTTTTTTATAAATAAACAACACAAATAAGTATAAAAACTTGAAATTAAATATTTCGCCGACGTTTCGGAAATCTAATCTGTTTCCTTTTTCAAGGCTTTTTTGAAAAATCTTTTTTGCTGTGTATGACAAATACACAGCTCTAAGAATGTTTGTTATATTCAATATCCATAGATACTTACTATTTACATAGAACTGTTGATATAGTTAACAGTTTTTTAGTTTCTATACAATGTTAAGTTTGTGAAGTTCTTCTTTTAACATTGGCGTAGAGGTTTTTTACCAGTAACATACTGGTTAATTGTGATATATTTTGTAGATTCCCATAGCACCGCTTAGAAAGAAAACATACATGTGGCAGGAAGTCCCAAAGAATTGAAGAAGGAAAAAAATTAAGATAATGCCACAAATAACATTTAGACAATATCTACAGTCTGGTTATCCTAGAAATTATAGAAATCTAGATGAATTTATCTATTTCTTAGTTGGAAGAATGCACTTCAAAACGTAGACCATGTAGAAATTGTTTAATTGCAAGGTTTTATTCGTCTCATTTTTGCAATTAACTCTGATCTAAACCTATTTGTAGTATCTCTTCAAATAGTAGTTAAAAATTTACATTTACTTCCACATCCACGTAGTGGATTGGAAGTATAGTAATCGTAAAATAATTTTCAAAATTTCTTTTCCTTGAAATAGGTTTAGAATGTCATGGAACGTCGAGATTTTAAATTTGAGCGAAAAAAAAAATTCTGTCTGTCGGTCTGTCTGTCTATCTGTCTGTAACTTTCTTTTGTCCGCACGTCTTCTCCGGAAATAGAAGAATGCTGATATGAGTACAGAAACTTGAAATTTGGTGTATGTACAAGAAGCCAAGGCCTCAAAATTTTTAATAATATTTTCCATCACCCACTTCATTTTTTTACTTTCATATCCATGTAGTGGATTGGACGTATAGTCAGTAATCGTGAAAAAAATGTTAAACTTTTTTTTCTTGTAATATTCTAAGAATGCTATATGTAACGTAGAGATTTTAAATTTGAGCGAAAATACATTTTCTGTCTGTCTGTCAGTCTATAAGTTTTTTTGTCCGCACGTTTTCTCCAGAACGGGTTAAGGTATTGACTTGAAATATTGTGCACGTATATATTATAATGAGATCTGGAACTGGATTGTCTTTTGAACATATCCGGTGAAAGGTTGAGGGGTAAAATAGGGGAAAATATGGGGAAATAAGTTAGTAAAGCAAGCTGGTAAGAGTATATAATATTGAAATTTTGTGTATATACTAGAAGCCGAGGCCTCAATTTTTTTCTTATATTTTTCATCCCCCCCACTACCCCCACTCCATTATTAAAGGGGTGGATAAAATAAAATTGATATATTCACCTGAAATTTCGTATACTCGTAACGTATATTAGAATGACATCTGGAACCAGATTGTATTTTGGAATTATCCGGTTAAAGGGTTGGGGGTTAAATAGGGGTAAATAGGAGAAAATAAATAAAGCAAGCTGGTGAGTACAGAAATCTGAAATTCTGTGTATGTACTAGAAGCCAAGACCTGAGATTTGTTTATAATATTTTTCAGCCCACCCCGCCTCCCCTACTCTATTATTAAAGGGGTTGATAACATAATATTGATATATTGACTTGAAATTTTGTATACGTATATATTATAACGACATCTGGAACTGAAATATATTTTGAAATTGTTCCGTTGAAGAGTTGGGGGTTAAATAGGTGTAAATAGGGGAAAATAAGTAACGCAAGCTTGTAAGAGTACAGACATTTGGGACTGGATGTATATACGAAGTGAAGGCATCGGTTTTTTTTTTTTATATTTTCCGTCCCCCTTATTAGAAGGGTTGATAAAATTAAATTAAGAATTTCACTTGAAATTTGGTGCACATATGTATTATAACGACATCTGAAACTAGATTATATTTTAACATGATTCCGTTGAAGGAGTCGGGGGAAAGTAGAGGTGAATAGGGAAAAATAAGTAAAGCAAGGTGGTAAGAGTACAGAAACTTGGGATTTGGTGTATATACTGGAAACCAAGGCCTCAAACTTCTTTCTAATATTTTTCAACCCCCCATCCCCACAACCTCCAGTCCATTATTACAGGTACTGATAACATAAAATTGAGATATTCACTTGAGAGTTAGTACACGTATGTATAGTAATGACATCTGATTGAGGTGATTCCGTTGAAGGGGTGGAAGGTGGTAGGTTGTGAATAGCGCAAAATAAGTAGACCAAGCCAGAAACTTCATTTTTAACGTATATGGTAGAAACCAACGCCTAAAATTTTTCTATGATTTCTGCCTCAAATATTGTTGAAATTGAGATTTTGAATAGTTACAATTTTAAAAGGTTTTTCGGTCTAAAATGAATTTAGAACAAAAAAAGGACAAAATGACAAAAAAGACAAAAACACAAACAATTGACAGACAAATGGGGGAAAGGATAGATAAATATATAAAGGTGTCAAGAGAAAAGTTGTGGTTAAGTGTGGCTAGAGAGGTTGCCGGAAGATAGGCAACGCCTGGTATGGTAGAGGGTGTTTGATCTGGAATGGGGCATTATGCATTCTGATTCTGGTTGCGTGTTAGCGGACTGTCGCCCAGTTGAAAGGCATAAAATTTCTACGATGTTTCCCGGACGAAGTCCGCTAGTGGCGTTATGTCCTTGCAACGGTCATATAAATTTCTGAGGGAGGTGTACCTGCTCGAATCGGAGATGAGGCTCATAAATCTATGTTCCAGGACCCGGAGTTTTTTCGTTGTCGTGGCTGAGATGCTGCACCACACCGGCGCCGCATATGTGATGGCCGGTCTGATCAGCATCGTATACAATAATGTTTAATTTCATCTGTCCAGCCCGCTACCCGTTGCCAGGAGCGAATACAGATGCCTAGATACGGAGTAGACCTTACGTATATAGACCTGTGATTCACGATGTGAATGTTAAACGTCAGTCCAAGTTCACCCCCAGATACTTCACGCACCTTTTTATCGGAATTTGTTGACCCCGGATCGAGATTGGTGTTAAAATGCGGTTTTCAGTCAACCGACGCGTGAAGAGAAGGACCTCCGACTTCGCGACGTTGATCCTCATCTTCACATACAAATACCCAGTGCATTATAAGTACCTACTTTAAAAGAAAATTTACTTTATAATAATCTGCTACATTTAATTTTGCTATGCACCTCATGGACTGCTTGCTAAAGTAAAAGAGCTTCGTTGCATGCACCTCATGGACTGCTTGCTAAAGCAAAAGAGCTTCGTTGCGTTTTGCCTGATATATTCGACTAATTTCATCAGCATGTCTCTGGCTATTGTATTCAGTCTTTTGCCGGGAATTAAGCTTAGTTACTTTACAAAGAGTGAAACTAAAGCACTCACAAACTATCTACACAACAATTTAGATTATAAGAAACTGAAAACACCACAGTAAAAACAATTACAAACTTAATAAATAATGAGTAGACATACAAAATCATTAAATTTGACAAATGCATCAACTGTACACTACTGAACTGACAATGGTGATCGTTAGTTGCAGCTTCAACAAGCGGTTGTATTATTCATTTCTAAAACGCATCGTTACGCTTAGAACTTTAGTAACAGTATCACATATTATCGTACGGCTGCGCTTCCGACTAAAACAATGTTATCAATATTCGCAACATTTTATTATATTTAACTTACAGAACTCTAATTACATTCGAATTATGTTATGAGTATATTAAACACTTAAATTAGCTTTCATTATGTTTTAATAAAACCAAAATAAAACTCTTCATTTATCGGCTCCCGTCACAGCGGAGCGCAATGAGCCGCTCTGGGCGCAAAAAGGCAGGACGGCGTCATCGCCGTCAATTAGGCGATGGGTGTCTTCTCGGTTGACGAATTGCAGGATTATGCTTGCGGGATTATGGCCCGGCCATTATAAAAATGTATACACGCTTCGATAGTAATTTATGCGATGCGAATAAATCATCCGGAGTTCGAGGAGATGCTCGAGCTGGTGATTTTTATTTGTAAGTGGCGTAAATTTGCGGCTAAAGAGGTTATCAATTATAACTAGGTAATAGAATATAGCTGAATTTGTGTCTTATAACCTTTGAATTCGTATAAATGGGTGGAAGTGGTATTACAAAAATGTATATCAGGTTGTTTCATTTTTTCAAAGCTGCGATTTCATATGACTGTTTGAATCCTTGGTTCTACTTGTCTAAAAAATCCGTATGCAAAATTTTAGCCGAATTAAATAATATTTAGTGGTTGCACACTTTGATTACTTTTATTTCAAAGTACTGAAATTCCTAAAATTGTATTGCATCATACTAATGCGTTTCTTTTTTCTTTTGCTGTAATTAAGCTCAAAAATGAGTATTAGAAGAAGAATTTTGCTACTTGGAAAGGTGACTAGCGGTAAATTTTTAGGAGGTCGGGTTCCAAAGAACCATTGCTTTTAGTTTTTTTAAAAGTTCCAAAATTAGTGAAATTCCCTTGATAAGAAATCATATACGACGATGATGGATGAAGAAAACTCCGTTTAAGGTTTTCTAGAGGAGCAACGTGTGAATATGGGGGACTACCTCCAAATGTTTTAAAATACAGAATTCAGCCAAGAGAAGATCACAAAAAGCTGATTGAGTCGACCTTTACGTGATGAAAATCCATAGTAACACTGAGTTTTAATAAAACTTAATGTTTTACGATTTTCACAATATTTTATTTATATATTGTGAAAATCGTAACACATTAAGTTTTATTAAAATTCAGTATTACAAAGAGCTATTACATCAATCACTCCCATACCTTGAAGGTTGGTCTGAAAATGATTTCAAATTCAGGGTTCCAGGGGCTCTTCATTAAGCAACATGAATTGCAATGGTATATATGTACTCAAAATTGTGCTAGAAAAGTAGCATATTTTGTCTAATATATGTCCGCTTTCGGCACGAAGCAGTGGGGCTCGATGGACTCCACAGAATGATTTGGATATACTACAATATTCGAACTCTTACCCAGGTACAGATGTCAAAGAAATGCCTCTCACAGTTGCTAGGAGACACCTTTGGTCTCATTCAGAAACAAACATAGGATTGGTCTTCTTGGATAAACGTATCGCTCGGGCTGAGAAGAAAAAGACATTTGAAAATTTAAAATGAAACCTTCAAAGAAAAAAAATAAATGATTGGATGATAAAAACCTAGTTTTTCATGGAAAAGACCTGAGCGATTTTGTTACTAATAAAACGAAGACATTCTTTGAATTGTTTGGGATTTACGCCTTAGAAGAATTTCGCTGTGATACACTAAGAAGCTCCGTCAATGCTCTTAAGATCCTGAATGGTATCACAGAAAGGAGCATTGCTCTGATAAAAACGTTTAACGATCTAATTAAAAACGAATAACAAAGACAATGCTTGTTGAGAGTGGTCAAGCATCATAGAAAAGTCGTCACCAAGCGAACAAAAAAAGGAGTAGCATCATTGAAATGATTACTTTCAAGTAAATTAATGTAAAATATTTCACGCGTATGATACTACTTATCAATCATAGTGATTAATTTGAGTATTATTCAAAGCTTGCTATTGTTTGATTTCCCAATAAAAATAATTGACATTGAAAATATTATTTTTAGCTCACTTTTATCAAACTGTTCAAAGTGTGCAACTTCTAAATATTGTCCGATTCTTGAAATTGGCATATTATATATTATTTACATTACTGAGATTCAGGGCGTAAGCAATATTTGCAAAAATGTTACACTTTAATTCTCTTCTACTCCATTATAGTAAATATCTTCCTCCAAATCCAGACATTTAATAATAAACCTTTGCTGTTTCTTTCTTAGCATTTCTAAGAAAACATTTTTTACGTTAAATATATTGACATGACACTGACGTAATAGTAAATATTATTGATTACACCAGATTAGATTTGAGCAAGATTGGTAGAAACTGTTTGCAAAAACCATAATGATTGAAAAAGAACAGAAAAATAAATCAAAGTAGGAGATCAAGATTGATTATAACTTTTAATCCATAACGTGTTTTTTTTAATACTATTTCTTAATATTTTTAAAAATAGTCTCATTTTTCGGAATTTCCATTTAAAGCAGATGTTTTTATAAAAGAGAAAGAATGCACAAATGTCCTCTGTGGTCCTTTAGAGAATTAAAATTTCTTCATGGTTGGTACTTCCAACTGTTCGTAGATGAGCAAGAGCGTTCCATACTTTTATTAAAAGTAATTTTTCCTCCTTGGAGTTGCCGCTCGGGAACCTTTTTGGATATAAGTGAATGCCGGTTTATCAACCGGATTTTATGTTATGTTATGATAGACTTGTTTCCATATTTTATAAATTATGTTACAAGAAAAAGTGAGAAAGAATCGGTATTTAATTTATATATATACAGGCTGATCCATAAGTAATGATCCTCATTACTCCAAATTTTGGAATGATGAGGAATCATTCACATAATGATTTTTCTTAAGCGAAAAAAAGTAATTGAGGTTTCCAAGGAATAACCCTGAGGGCGGCAAAATATCATTCGCCGAAAACTAAAAAAAATTTAATTAAAATCAGCACAAATTAAAAAATTCATAAAAACTAGTCAACGAGTTCAAAGATTCTTCGATGCTTCAAGCCGGCGAATTAAAAATGGTAATAACAAAATAAGTAACCCAAAAAAGGTTCATAAAACATTTGAAACTTAAGATTAGTAGAAGTAAACGTTCACCAAATAACTTTTGTAGTTAATACGCGAAAAAGATCAACGAAAAACCCTTTTGTTGAATAAAAATTCTAGAAGACAAATGGACGAGATAACAAAAGACAAGAAGAAGAGGAGGGACAAGAAAGACTTGCAAAAGCTAAGTGGACAGACTGTGGAAAGAAGAAGCGTAGAGTAGATACAAGTTAGCGTATGGCTGCCGGAAAGTCGATGCTGGTATGGCAAGGTGTGTTTAATCCGAAAGGGGCATTATGCTGTCTGATTTGGGTTATGCTGCGTATTAGCGGACTGTCGCCCTGGTTGGAAGAATAGAATTTCTGAGAATTCTCTTGGACCTAGTCAGATGGTGGGGTTGTCATTGCAACATGCTTTTAGGTCTTTGAGCGAAGTACATCTGTCAGAGTTGGAGATGGGTCGCATTTTGGGTCCCAGCGCTTTAAGTTTTCTCATTATCGTGATCGGTATGCTGCACCAAACCGTCACCGCATATGTGGTGGCCGTGTACAACAATTTCTTATTTTGCCTGTTCAACCTGTTACTCCTATGTTCTATGAATTTTGTAAATTCAATGACAGATGCCATAAATTTTCACTTCAACTTAGGGTTAATCTACCACTTGCAGATATATATTCGAGGGATAGTAAAGACCTATAGTAGTATAGAATTTCAGTTCATTGTGTCAAAAAAAATGTATTCATTGTTGTCTATTTTTGAGTCCCTCATATTTCTCGAAATGACTAAGTTTCAATTATATCAATATTGCAGTCGGTGAGCGATTTCACATGATCGCTTCCTATTATATCACTGGGTAAGTTCGAAAAAGTTGTGAAAGTTGTATAACAATGAAAATGTTCAGAAATTGCTTTTCTTCGTAACGATATATTAAATCGTACGTTTTAATACAGACACCTATTATGAAAAGGTGCCGTTACGCCCATGACTGCTATTATGATAATAGCAGGGATGCGTTACAGGCCAATCTAATATCTTTTATGAAATGAGAGTGACTAGTCAGTTTTAAACGTATAACTAAATTATGGAATCTCTACCAATGAATTTGCCGGAAAACTTGAGCGATATTTTATCATAAATTTACAACTTTTGCGACTCTAGGATTTCTAGAAGATTTCTTATTTGCTATATTTCTATTTATTCATTATTGGATATATCTGGGTAGAAATGTGTTTTCATATTTCTTGACAATTTGCAATATTGCTCTCCTAAAATTGCAAATAACTTCAATAAACTGCACGAGTAGCATATTTTAACATATTTTTCCCTTTTTAAAACAAACCGACAAGAAGTTGCAGTCTTGCGTGGTCGACTACAAACACCTATTTTAGATATGGCTCAATTCAATTTTACATGGTGCCACTAAGATCGGGTGGTCACTGTAGGGTGGGGTGAAAAAATGAAATTAGAATATTCAAATAGCATTACCTTCCAAAAATTGTCTTTGGGTGTGGAGGTGAACTATAATTTTTTCACATTTTTCAAACATCTCCTGCCTCCAACTTGACCTTAAATTATACCTTCTGATCAAAATATTCATATTTTGGCATTGGATTCAAATATCAATTTGTTGCGCCATCTAGAAGCTATATGGTGAAACATTAACAATATCCATAAAATAACAACAGATGGCATTGATTTCATGAAACATCATCGGAAAGTAATAACGAATCAGATCAAATCACGGATCAAATAAATTTATATGAATCTACACCAAAACGTAAACGTATTGATATTGATTAATTTTCCGATCAGCCTGGAACTTCAATCAAAGAGAGTACTTCTATATCTAAACTACATCAACCTCAAATGAGAGCTAAATTACCTGCATTGGTCAAAAGATGTGAGATTTGGAGTTTCTAATAGAGCTGCTACAGCCCTTGCCTCAGCTGTTTTACAAGATATTGCTATAATTACCAAAGAAGACACATCAAAAGTAATTGATAAACGTAAAATATAAAGAAAGAGACAGACTAAAAGTTCGTTATGAATTAAAAAAAGCAGATGAATCCAGGCTAATTTGTGGTCTATTACTTGATGGTAGATAAAACGAGACGCTCGAACTAGAAGTGAATGAAGGCAAGCACCATTAGAGTAGTCGTTGATTGATGAGGGTCAGAATCACAATGACCTAAATATTCTGATCCTGACCCTCTTCTATCAACGACAATGACGAACTTTTAATCTCTCTCTCTCTCTTTATAATTATCAATTACTTTTGATGTATTATCTTGGGTAATTATACCCAATATCTCCTAAAACAGCTGAGGCAATGACTGCAGTAGCTCTATTAAAAACTCCAAATCTCACATGTTTTGACCAATGCAGGTAATTTAGCTTTCATTTGAGGTTCATGTAGTTTAGATGTAGAAGCTGTCTCTTTGGTTGAAGTTCCAGGCTGATCGAAAGATTCATCAATATATCGATACGTTTACGTTTTGGAGTAGACTCATATACATTTACTTGATCCATGATTTGATGTTACATCGTCTTCATGTTCTGCTGAAAATATAAAGGAGGCCATACTAAATTTTTTCGGAACAAATGATTTGAGTCTTGAGCATCTTATGTGTATTGGTTGTGACGTAAACACTTAAATCAAAGGAGGTGTTATGAGGCTCTTGGAACTAGAACTGAAACGTCTCCTTCAGTGGCTTATTTCTCGATGGCAGCACGACTGGACCACTAAAGTTTTCTGGATGCATCGGTAAATACTTAGAAAATTGTGCGCAGTCACCTTTAGTAGAATTTGAGAGCATTAAGTATGAATTGCCTGCCACTGACAGGGACAGCACAGATATTAGTACAAATCAGAAGTATCTCTGGGAAATGTGCCGTGCTATATCAAACGGGTATTCTTCCTTCGGTTTTTCTAAAAGAGAACCCGACAAGTTGTCTCATGCAAGATGGCTAACGACGGCCAATCGCATTCTCAGAGTATATGTTGGAACAGAAGTGCCGTCAAACAACTTGAAAATTTTAGTCGTATTTATATGAGGGTTTATGGTTTCAAATAAAAACCCATCCACTCCGTAAGGATTGGGCTCGTCAAACCTGAACCTCGATGAGCATTAGTTTGACCAGATACTTGAGCAAAGATTTCAAGGAAATAGTAGACTCCGTCATTCAAAGGAATGATTATTTTGCTCAACCAGAAAATATACTGTAGAGTATGGTAACTAATGAGAAGCGACGCATACGAGAACTAGGGCTGAAGCATATCCTTAAATCCAGAGCCAAGTCAAGCCAAATTTCGAAGAATACTGCAAGACAATGCAAAATTCCGCAGCTGAATTTTACAGCCACGAACATGATTGACTAGCAAACTACAGAAACTATTTTAAAAGACAAATCTGCTGAAATGTTGCAGTTGCTTATTGGGCAAGAGTAAACACCAGTGCTAAATTTCTCAAGATATCCCTGTCACACAAAATCAGTGGAACGTTGTGTGAAATTGGTACCGGAAGCTAGCATGTATGTTGTTGGATCTGACTCAAGAGATGCTTTCATCCGAGCTAGAATTAAGTCACGACAGAATTTACCAAAATTTTGAAACCAAATCAAATTTTCAAGTAGTTTAGAGGCTAGGTGTTCTACTATTTGCTGGTCATTTTGATAAAGTGTTTTTATGTTTTTGATTTGTTCTGTTTAGTAATAATAAAATATACTAAGAGACCTCATTTGTGTTCAATTAAATAAATATCCACTGGCATGTAACACTAGTATCGTTTGTGGAATCGAATCAAATTTTTGGGGCTGGGTTGGAAGCAGAAGATACTTCTGAAATTGGATGAGATTTTACAGGAAAATTACTCATATTAATAGACAACTTTTGATGGGTAATGCGTATAAAGATTTGTATTTCGCCCCACCCTAGTACTCAGATTCCAATCAACGAACTTATTCCTAGATACACAATGTACATTGGTTTGTTTGTTGCTGAGATAATCACAATCTAAGGCACTTCAATTGCAAACAAAAATCCGTATCGTCTCGCACACGTTCGTTTACCGTAATAACGAATATCTCTATTTACATGTCCGCCATTAATGGTAACAGGTGTTTTTAGGATTTCAGAGCGACTTAGTGGTGAATAAGTGATATTTTATACAGTTTAGTTACAATATGTTTATTATAAAATGGCGAAGTGCTGTGCCGTTTGCAGAAAACGGTTTAGAAAAGTTATTAATGGATCGTTTCATAAGTAAGTATAAACTTCACAGTCTTAACATAAAGCGGTTCTGTTGTAAGTTGTAATCAAGTTGGCTTTTAGAAAATAATGTCTTACCCCACACTTTTACATACAAGGCAAAGAATTTCAGACACTCAACACAAAAGACCACAGATTATACAAAACAAACTTCTTCGACTACTAAATAACTTAAACAGATACACAATGAATAGTGGACCTGCACTGGCAGACGAATGTGCGGACAGTCAAGGACTGCATTAAGGAATCCGAGCAATAATTCGTCACAAATAAAATATAGAAGTCAGGATTAACACTAGAGAGTACGCACATGAACAAGTAAGACAACGATTCTCATACATATTAACTGCTACATAAAGAACTTGCCATTTATAAGCTAGGTAGAAGATAACATAACTCAACCACAGAGAACCTGTCATTTACCCCAATTTAATTTATATGTTAAAATTAGAAACTATTCTTATAGCAACGATTACTTTGTAAAACTACCATAAGGCTTTTGACAATGGAAAATAATACTCAGAACTGGAGATGGGAATACCCAGAGATCTGATATTTATTATTTGTTTAATGCATGAACAATACTCCGTTTTGACGAAAGTTGACAACACCAACTTCGACAAATGCAAAGTTGATAGAAGTGGCAGACCAGATAAATGAAAACCGTCCGAACAAGTTAAGAATAAAGTATTGTGAGGTAGTGAACAATATGGTGTACCCAAGAGTCCCTGTGGATAATAGAATGTGGATATGTGAGTAGATCCAGGAACTTGCTAGTTAAACAAACATTGGCACGGCACAAATATCACGAGAAGCATAAAGATCAGCTTTGCTAATGCCCTAGTTTTCTTCTTCTTTCCTTCCGCTTCTCTGACCTGGATCATTTAGAAGACATCCAGATGGAGTATTAATGCTTTTCAGACATGGGTCTGAAATCTACAGCGAGATCCCAACGCATCAATAGCAGAAAGGAAGAAATACGCCTCCAAAAACCATTCTCCTGCATTATATCTCCCGAATCATCTCTTACTTTACCTCATCCTGAGTGAGGATAATACACAAAGGGTCATAGTTCATGGAAGACTACAAGAGGCGATGAGAACGTGTTCCAAAACGTCTCCAATAGGACACAAACCACGTAACTTGTGTAAATAAATGAATATTTTGCCAAGATAATTGATTATTTTCACCCTTTTTTTAAGAGAGAAGGGGAAACCTTCAAACGCGACCCTGCATGTTGTTAGCCTTCAGGGTGCTGTAGGATTTTTACCTCACTAAAACCTCTTCTCTTTTCAGCGGTGCATGATGGAACTGTCATAAGCATTACTTCGACATGTTCGCGTGGGCATTTCTGTTGTTCAGCCTGCCTTTCCTCGATTTCTGTCGTTTTCATGATCTCCCTGATGAGGTTTGACAATTTCGTCCAGATATCCTCGAATCAGAGCATTTTCCTTATTAAGTTCTCCAAGGTGGTATCCTCATCCCTGGCTAGGCTATCTCTGGCCTCCTAAAGATAGCATGTTTTGCGTCGTCGTCCTCAGCGTTCTAAAGCATGCACCGGCTGTTGCTTGCTCTCTTTATTTTGTTCAGGTATTTTTGAAAGCAAGTCGATGTCACCATGGGTCCTCTTGGCCCACTCCTCGTTTGGTCCACTGGGCCGTTCCTGTGTGGGCATCCCACCTTGCCTGCCACTCCTCCCATACTGCTTGCTGCCCTTGTTGTCTTAGTTATCTTCCACCTTCGTATGCTCTGATTCTCTCCTTAACCAGTAGATCTAGGGGCGGTATCTCCGTAATTACTTGTAGGGCGCTCGTCGAGGCTGTTTTGTAGACTCTACAAATCCTGATGAGAATTCTCCTTTGGACCCCTTATCTTTTTGTATTTCTCCATTTCCAGTGCCTTCCCTCGTACTAGGGCTCCGTATAGGACGATGGAGTTCACTACCGAACCTAGAGTCCTTCTACTCGGGCCTCCTAGGTTGGGGGCATCAATCTGCCCAGAGCCATTGCCGTGGTCCCGGCCATTTTGGCTGTTACCTTAATGTGTTCCGTCATACGCATATTTCTGAAAAACGTGACTCCCAGGTACCTAATGCTCCTTCTAGTTTCCACCTTAACCTCTTCGACGTTCAGCACTGTGCTGATCATGGTTCTGCGTCCTTCCAGGACCACCGCTTCCGTCTTGTGCAGGGCTAATTCTAATCCCTTTCTTCTCACCCACCTCGTGATGTTAGATACGGCCTGGTTCATCTTCTCGACTATGTCTCTTTCATGCCTTTTGACCACGGCCACCACCAGGTCGTCAGCATACCCCACTAAGTTGACCCCTCTTGGTACTCGTATTCTGAGCACTCCGTCATAGTAGATGTTCCACAGAATTAGCTTATTTTCACCTAACTTTTTATGAATGAATTAATCAATTACTTTTTCAATGCTGGACAATTAATTGGAATCGTATTTTTATTAAAAAAATGTTTATGAAATAAATAAATAATAATAAAAATACTGCATTTTATATTATCTAACCCCTTTAAATTTTAATTACTGAAACTGAAAATACTTTCGTCTGTAATAATATCAGACAAAATTCTCCAATCTGTGGTCTCTGGATTTTATGAATTTATAATACATTCAAGCCATTTGCTAAGTAAACTAATTAAAATTATTAGGCGAAGTGAATTTAACCAATTAAACTTGATGCACAGGAGGTATCATAACGGAGTTAATTTGTGAAACGTGGGCAATACCACTTAGGTGAAAACAAATATATATCAATACAAAGAAGGACCAGGGCTGCTTTTGTTTGAATGAGCCCAATAAACTTATATGCCAAACTTTTTTTTCACTCCACACGTTTACAAGGACTTGACTTCCACTATTTTACTAATACTAGAAGGATCTGACGTTCCATTCGCCAATATGGCAATTCACGTATGTTTCTTCACTAAACCAATATTGGCTGTCCCAAAAAGTTAACTATTGACAAGGGACACTTTTTTGAGAATTCGAAAAACCGTCCAATTCTGGCGTATGCGAGTAAGGTCGCCAGAAAGTTAAACTCTCAACCTCTCAAAAACAAAAGCGCCTAATTCAAATTTCAAAAAAAACATAAAATGTGACTACGGAACAATTTGTTATTTTCCAAACTGAAATAACAATGAAAAGTGTGGCCTCGTTCGTGAGTAAGAAAAATATATACAAACAGATATACCATATACCTTCCCCTAACGGGTGAGAAATACAAGAATATATTCTAATAAAACTTTCAATAGTAGTCTGTGCTGTACGCCTCTGTGAAGCTTGTAATAATGCTAATGAAAGCGTAATTCTTTCCAGGTCGCGTGCCCTCCTCCCGTTCCACTCTCTTGGTTGGCACACGATCCCCATCGATTTCACCCTTCGATTTAATGCCGCCGGTGATCTTTTTCAGTCGGAGCCAGAAGGTAAGAGTTTTATTTCCTTTTTGCACGATCCGAACTATCTTAAACAATAAATTCTTGATATCGTATGATGAAGTAGACTTCTATAGTGTGTATGTAGCTTTCTGGAAGTCAGATAAGAATATTTTGTTTGGCGTGTATCTTGTATACATATAGATGTCATATAACACAATGAACATACCTAGATAAAATTACAAATTTGATATGATGCATAAAATAATTATGATTAGTAAAATTCATAATTTACTAGTTGGAAGTATTTATACAGGTTGAATATGTAGAAGGGTTGAAACTTTTGTTCCTAGAGCCAACAATAACGTAGTTTACCTAACATCATATCATTAGAACGCTACAGTCGATAAGCGTACTATGAATAGAAAATATCCTGCTTAGGATCAGTAAAAATGTAAACTTTATTTCAACGTCTTCATTCAGATATTGTCTATAATTGCTTATTTGTGACATATTCAAATTTTGTTACTTTTTATTAGGTATTTTGCCACTGAAAATATGTAAAAATTAAAAAATGTCTCTGGGTCAAATGGTTCAGACAGAGGTTGTTTCTTGAAAAACTTGCTTTTTACACAATGTCTCACATCTAAAAATATATAAAAACAAAAAACTAAAAACTGAAAACGAAAACTAAACACAGTTAGGTAACGTTTTGGAATATCTTTCTTTTTCGTTCTCAAAACTTTTTTGTCGAACACCATGACGTTTTTGATGTTTTTTTGTTTTGTATTTCAATAGTCACGTGAGACATTAAATTATATTTATCTTATTTTACTTATAGTGAGGTCGATCTGGTACGAAAAAGTGACGTTTTTTTATTTATTTTTTTTTTTTCGTGATATAAATTCGGACCTCCCGAAACTTGTGGGCGACTCACAGGTGGTGGAGAGGGGGAAATTTACATGTAGAGATACGGGATATCAGTTATTCGGACATAACTCGCTTAGTCTGATTCGGATCGAAAAATTGTTTGAGCCGTTCTCCCCAATAGATGGTCGGGTCCAAAGTACTATGTCCAAATTTCAAGTCGGCTGGTTTGATTAGGATGGCAACACGAAAGTCAAATTAAAATTGCTGTAACTTCCGCAATTTTAGCCCAGAAAACGCGACATTGTGTATAAATGTTCCTGTCTCAACTTTTTATCATTTGTTTATAATTTTAGGTATAAATAAACAAATGGTTGCGAAAAAACCCTGTTTTCTTTTTTAGAAAAGTCATTTTTCATTAGGACGGAAAGGGGTGGGGCAAGAGATGTTTTCGCCGTCGGTTGTAGAATTTTTTTCTCTTTAATTTGAGGCCTGCCAATATTACGATCCGATGATTAGAAAAGGAGAGAGGAAAGCGCAAAGTTTTTAGCCCATAGAAGGGCAAGGGAAAGGGTTGGGGACTTCAGACCGGGCTCATTTTCAACCGTAACCAATTCTCTTTCAGAACTTTTTTTACCACGAAGCTCTAACTGTATTAGGGCCTGCACGTACGCGTGCAGGCTCTAATGCAGTTAGAGCTTCGTGATAAAAAAGTTCTGAAAGATAAATGATAATGAGCCCGGCCCGAAGTCCCCAACCCTTTCCCTTGCCCTTCTGTGGGTTAAAAACTTTGCGGTCCCCTCCCTCCCCTTCTAATCATCCCATCTCAATATGACCTGGCTCAAATCAAAGAGGAAAAAAATCCGCATTCGATGGCAAAAAAATTTCTTGCGTCTCTCTTTTCCTTCCTGGCAAAAGATGACTTTTTCTAAAAAAAAAAAAAAAACTTCGTGCTAAAAAAGTTCTGAAAGAGAATTGATTGCCCTGGAAAATGAGCCCGGCCCGAGGTCCATCAACCCTTTCCCTTGCCCGTCTATGAGCTAAAGACTTTGCGCTCCCCTCCCCCCTTCTAATCATCGGATCGCAATATTGCCGGTCTCAAATGAAGGAGAAAAAAATTCCACATCCGATGGTGAAAACATTTCTTGCCCACCCCTTTCCTTCCTGGCGAAAAATAACTTTTCTAAAAAAACATCGGTTTTTCCGCAACCATTTGTTTATTTATGGCGAAAATTATAAACAAATAATAAGAAGTTGAGGTAGGAACAATGATGCACAATGTTGCGTTTGCTGGGCGATATGTGGCCAAAATTGCAGAAGTTACAGCAGTTTTAATTTGATTTTCGTTTTCAACTCCCCCGTCCCTCCTAATCGAACCAATCGACTTGAAATTTGAACAGAGTGCTTTGGACGCGACTATCTATTGAAGCAAAAAAGTCGCTAAGTTGCTTTCTTCCCCGAAAAAAACGCGAGCGCGATTCTCGGCACATTCCCGCGGCAGTGAAAAATCCGTATACAAAACCGGACCTCCAAATTGCAATATCTCGAAAACCGCTGCACGGATTTCGACGAATCAAAATTCAGTTTAGGCGCATTTGCGAGCCCTTTATTATTACCTTATACAATTTTTCGATCTGACTCAAACTAAGCGAATTATGTCCGAAAAACTGATATCCTATATCTTTACATATAAATTTCCCCCTTCCATCATCCGTGAGTTGCCCACACGGGTCACCACAAGTTTCAGGAGGTCCGACTTTATAATATCAGAAAAAACAGAATTCGAAAAAAACGTTGTCATTTTGAAACCCAGATCGACTCCACCATTACTTCTATCTAAGGATGGACAACCAACTCGTACAAAAACCTGCTAAACGATTTAAGACGAATGTATCCTCGTTTAATAAAATAATCGCGAATTTCTTAAGATTTATTTTCCGTTGCTCTCTCTTTCCAAAATCTTCATCGAGTCCCATTGGATCCTATGATTATTATAATGAAACATGTTCCTTATATAATTTTGCAAACAGCAGAGAAAACTATCTATGAGAACTAAAAGAAAATCTATTTGTAAAATTACTGATTTACAGTGTTTGCATTCTTCGATAACCTGAATTCCGGTGCTAGCAATTAAAATTCTAAAATTAATTTGTCTCCCTTATTTCAAATTGTTTTTCTTTTAGTTCTCATAGATAGATTTTTTCTGCTGTTTGCAAAATCCTATAAAGAATATGTTTCATTACAGGTATAACAGAAAATAATTCACTTTTAAACATGATTATTATCCCACGCGTGTTCACAAATTTTGTTTTTTTCTGATAATTATCCCTTTCTGGCGTAATTTCTATATTCACCAAGCCTTACGTTTAAAGGTGTAGATCACTCACCTACGCAATGTTTTCCGCACTCACACGGAATGCTATAAATACAATTCTTAAAGTTATGTGTTCAATAAAATCGATCTTAGCGTGGTTCTTGTTTGAAAAACCATCCATACAGAAAACCTGTTCTTGATTTTTCGTAATTTATCCGATAAACCATATATGAAATTACTGCTAAAGACTTAATGACGCCAGGACAACCTCAGAATATACAATTACACAGAAACACTTCTAATACCAGTTGCACAAATCGGTATATGCAATAATATGCATATAGAAGGAAATTATATAAACTTAGAATCAACTATTTATATATCCATATGCATCAATTGAATTCCTCTAAAAGAAAATGAATTTGTTAGTATTATAAGGTACGGTCAATCCATTAAATTTCGATTGAGATGATGATGATCCTTAAGGTAGGTTAAGACAATAGCCGAGGATCATAGTTTGGAGTCCGTGCTAAACTGTACATTTCTAGGTACAAAGGAGCAATTGTGACCTAGTTACCTAATAAACTGTGGCACTATCCACTGTCCTATATTCTGTTAATATGAGGAGGATTCATATTTAGATACGAAAAATAAACCAGTTTTACCTTCATTAATAGTAGCCACACATGAGATTAACACAAACCTTAATTTTAACTAATTAATATTTGCAGTTCTATGGAATAAAATAATTTTGTTATTTAAAAAAAAAACTCATGCTATTTTCATTTTAATACTTACTTTTTCCACGTTTTTTTAATTATGGGAGGATACTTATATTATCAAACAAGTTTTTGCAATGATTCAAATTATACTGACAGAGAAAATGCCTCTAATGAAAGTAGCATGACTGATTCACACTCAGATTATTATCCTCTCGGGTGTAATATCTAAATTTAATTTACTTGCTCAATTTTTACTGTACGTGGAGCCATATTTTTTACGGCTTTATGTAAATTTTAGAATTACGACTTGAATACAGCTTTAATACTCTTTTTCACACTCTTTGCAGATGTAATATAAACGTGATATTTCATTGGAAATAAATAAAGAAAAAGAGTCTTCCTTTCTATTGTACACAATGTCTCACCTTTCAGCTTCATGTCATATCATATCTTTCTTATTTGGAATTCGAGTATTTTGTCATTTTGGTGCTAAATACAGCATATCTCACCACTCACCTACACAGCCTCGTATCTTCCTCAGCTTTTATCAGATCAATTTCAAATTTTTGTCAGTTATGCAATAAGCAAAATTAATTCTATTTTTGCCTACAAAAAATAATTTCGTCGATCATGGCCTCTACTGAGAACGGTTAAAAAATATGAAAATTCAAAAAATATTAATCCCAAAATTTCATTAAAAGCTTATGCCAATTTAAAATGTTTATACCCTCATCGTTATTTACTCTCACCGTCTCTTAAAGTCAAACTTACTGAGACGCTAGTGCTGTCATTTCAACTACTTTGATGTTGTATAATATGGTCCCTGCCTCGATAAAATGGATAGTAACAAAATGGAGAAAATCCAAAAAGGTATGTTTAAGATATATTTATGGCATTACGAAATATGAGCAGGTTTCACATACACTGAAAGACGACCAATGGTTGAACATGGTATCTAGAATAAAGTTTCATTGTGCAACAATATATTTTACCATAATATAGTCCTAAATAAATGTCCCTCATACTTAAATGATAAAATTAAGTTCGTATCTTAAATTTGAGATTCAAAGAAATGATATTACTTACCCCCTATCTCATAAAACTGCTTTAAATATATTGTACATATTTTTTATGAACTACAATAAACGTTATTATTGTTATTATTATTAAGTAAAGTTCAGAATTACAAACTTAGCCTATATAGAAATTTTTGAAATGTATTTATTTTTAGTACTAAATTTATTAAGTAGGTAGTTGAATATTCAATTAGTCATTTTTACAAATAGATTAATAAAACTAGTATCAAGACATTAACAAAATTTAACAGAATCAACTGAATTACCTAATTACTTTTTGAAAGTGAATTATTTATTATTTGTTTGCTTATAGTAATGATTCATATTCTTTATAGGATTTTGCAAACAGCGGAAAGAAAAACTATCTATGAGAACTAAAAGAAAAACTATATGTAGAAATATCATTACTATAAGCAAATAATAAACAATTCACTTTCAAACATGCCTAGAATTATAGGCTCCAATACTAGTTAGCTAATAGATAGGTGAAAGTCTGTTGTTTTTTATCAGTCAATGTCAAATATAAATATTTCATACTTATTCATGGATATTGCCTTGGTTTTGCATGGAACATCGTTATGAGTGGCTTTGTGCTTTTCTGATGAGCTCAGAGTATAGGCAAAAAACGTTTCAAAGACTAAGCACTTCGAGGAAACTGATTGAGAGATTTCATGAAAATGTAATTCATTAGAATGAAAAAAAATTAAAAGACAAGGTAGGCAAATAAATTAATTTCAGGCCGTTGTTCTCATTTTTAACTAAATTTACGTACCGTAGGGGGTCATGTAGATACGAGTTTAATCTACTTGGATGTTGGATGCTAGTGTTATAATGAGAATGAATGAATTTTAACTTGCTAGTATAACGAGAAGTCAGATTATCGAAAGAATGCAAAGATTTCATTAATATTTTTACATATATATTTTCTTTTAGTTCTCATGGATAGTTTTTCTTTCCGCTGTTTGCATAATCCTATAAAGAATATGTATCATTACCTAATTATTGTACACAGTCTGATTCAAACTGCATGTTCACAATTGTGATCTCGGAAATTGTAAGATAGAGAGTCGGTTAAATGGTGGCAAAGTTGCGCAATGTAGTACTCAATATGACTTAAAAAATTGGAATATTCCTGTTGGTTTTTGAAATACTGGAAAAAAATCTAATTATATACCTACCCTTGATTTTTCGAATCATTTATGGAAATCATTTTGTAATACGAATTCAATGATATGTCGCACTTAATTATTTTCCAACGTATCATTATTACACTTAAACCATTACTTAAATATAACAGGTCTGAATGCGGTCCTGTAAGTTTTGTTTTTTAAATTAAATTTCACGGGATGTTGTATTACCAATAAGCAAGTTGTTTATTTACTTGATATTATTTATTTACTTTTACAATAGCATCAAAATGTTTAAAGGCTAACTAACAAAGCGTAACAAGTCAAGTCCAGAAGCTGTACAATTAAATTTCCATTTCCATTAAGGCATATGTCTATTCTTGTGTTGATCTTATGTACTGCAAGTCCAATGTCCCTCCTAGGCAGGGATGCAAAGAATTTAAAATTATCTGCCTCAATTGTTCAATATTATTGATGGATTCCTTGTACACATTGTTTTTAAAGCACCCAAATAATAATCCCAAGGTGTTGTCAGGTGACCTGGTAGGCCATCTCATTATACTTTAATTGTCAATCCACTAGTCGGTAAATTATTGGACCAATGCCCTTACATTTTTTATACGCTTGTAAAAAATCAATAAAAATTATGTAAATACTCCAGGTCCCTATTTAAAATTTTGAAGTTTTCAAATAAAACAGGTACTATAGACGTATTGAGCATTTTTATTAAGTTCAATAAATAATAACCGAAATACTTGGAAAAATAAAAAATCCATTATTTGAATTTTTAACAATATCTCAACCAACAGGATCATTTCTGATTGTTTTTTATGCCATATTATTGAGTATTACATTGAGCACCCTTGCCACTATTTAATCGACCTTCTATCTCTACAGTTTCTAAGATCCCAATGGTGAACATCCAATTTGAATCAGACTATACATTTATGAGGTAATTGTCTTAGTTTACTCAAATCCGTGTTATATTAATGTATTTGTATTGAATGTGTATTCATAGCATTCTGACAAGCATTTCACCAACATTGGCATTGTCTGGACATGATAAAAATAATAAATATTGCAACTGTACTTAAAAAATCAGTTTGTATTAAAGAAACTGAATAGAATGATATAAAATTACAATTATATAGAAAATTCAGTAACTGTATAACATTTACATCTAGTTTCAAATTTAAAATATCGAAATGAATATTAACGTATAGTTATTATTTCAAGCCTGTCTCTTCATGATACACTTTTAATTTTCAATCTAATTAATGTGAAAATAAATAGTATATGAGCCCTTTCTCCTTTCACTGATGTAAATCGCTGACCCTATTTAATATGCTGAAGCATTTTATGACACTTACATCTGATATAAATTGAATTATTGCTATTTGCTTGTTCTTTTTTTAAAAGACAAGGTATTGTATCCTAAAAGTTGTATGTCAACATATTAACACAACCAAATAGGTGTACAATGTGTCTATGGGTGGATATTGGACATTTGTGGATTTATGAGAGAAAGCCATTCTTGATGAAAATGTCTGCTTGTGGTGCAACTACAAAAAAATGTAATCATTTTTATAGTTTAGGCTATAGGGTGGTCCATAATGTAATAATTTTTCAATTATGAAGTACATGTATATTCGTTAGAATCGAGAAAATTTATTCAGAATAACAACATGACTAAGTATGAATTTTTAGAACTATTTCAGCACTTTTGATGTGAAGTCTATAATTAACTTTATTTTTCAGTGCATTTCGTTATTATTTTAGTGACATCATTTTAAATCGATTTACACGTCAATTTTCTACAAATTTTACACTACTGTTAAATTTCTTCACTCAAACCATACAAATGAACCATACAAACATCTAATATTAAGCTTTAGCTTATTAGTAAAATTCTTCTATTATACAGGGTGTAATCAGTTTCTTGTCATTGCAAAAAAACTGGTAATGGGGACCGACTAGACAAACAAAAAACTTTTATGACTTTTCTCTCTAGGGGCACTTTGAAAAAACTGATCTGAGTTAACATTTTAAATATTTTTTAATATTAATGTAGAAGATAACTGAGAACCACTGCTTTTCTTGGTCAAAGGACTTGTACTTCCCAATTATACAAATTTTAAATTGTCATAAAAAAGTGCAGTCTTCGGCGTCACACGCGGTGTCAAAGCAAAGGCTTTGTTTGGGAGCGCCTTTGATGGACCGCCTTAACCGAACTGAGACAATTATAAAGAGGTGAATAATTCGTTATATTTTCCTGCACAACTCCAAGCAAATAATGGCCATAGAAGTTTAAACAGAGTATTTCTTTACATGTGTGTCTTTTAATTTGGAACAAAATATTGGATTAACGTTTATAATTGAGAATATTTAAATGTGATTTATTAACGTTTGTAACATAAATGAGTGGGTTGGGTTAAAAGCTTACCTAAGTGAATCAATC
Source organism: Stenurella melanura (assembly GCA_963583905.1). Taxonomy (NCBI): domain Eukaryota; kingdom Metazoa; phylum Arthropoda; class Insecta; order Coleoptera; family Cerambycidae; genus Stenurella; species Stenurella melanura. The sequence goes on along the minus strand of OY757309.1, from coordinate 78,453,922 downwards.
GAAATCTCTGCATCTGCATCAATACACAGTTCGGTACGTCGAATTAAGGACATACGTACTCCGTTCAACACTAAACAATAAACTATCAACTAACGTTGTCAATAAAGAAAAATAAAAGAAAAACTTGGTCCAAAATCCAAAACGGAATACAAAAAGAACGAACAAGTAAGTTGTACGTAATTAAGAATTTAACGACTTTAACGGTAAAGTCAATAAAATAAATCTTAACTAGAAATACACAGTGACCCGAAATTCAAAAATAACAAAAACAAGGAACGGCGAGGCGGGTTGGACGTGTGTACATAACGAAACACCCATAGTAACTAAAATATTGCACAAGGGAGAGTCAGAGTATAAGGCAAAGACACGCGCGACGATCTAAACCTACCTCAATATTCCAGCAGTTCTCAAAAGATTTTATTGAAAATATGCGAAATATTTGTTTATTTTTTTTTTCTCCAAAACTATAGGCTTTAGACCCCATGTTATATAAGGTTTTTTTGTTTGTCTTGTCGTTCCCTACCACCAGTTTTTTTTAATGGCATGAAACTAATTACACCCTGTATATCATATTATATTGGTGGACTGTACTTTTATAACCGACTATGTTTTTATTGGATTTGCATTTATAATAAGCTTTTATTACTTATATTCATTTCCAAATAGAGTATAGCAAGTTGACCACCAATTCCGTTGACATCTAAATGTGATCTGCTACGTCATAATTACAAAATGAGTGATTAAAAGTCAGTAGGTACTTATTATATTAATTTTAATTAAAACAAAAAACCGAAATTTCATATTTGTAGTTACTTTATTATACTGAATAACTTTATCATTGTCAGTAGCGAGAGCCACATGACGCATGGGGTAGGAATATAGGATGGGAAGTGTAGGTGTTTGTGAGATGCTTCTTTTAAGTTTCCATCTATCCTCATCTCCTTATTTATTCCTCTTCTAAGTTTTCTGCTTCTTCTGTTACTGAACCTAGCAGTGTGCACCTTCTCCTGCCTGCTTGCGTCCATTTATGATTTCTTGTTTCCCAGAAATCTGTGTTTCCATTGCAACGTCCTGGGTCCATTTCGTTTGTCTGCCAAGACATACGTACATTAACTCACCGCAAGAAGCTTTTTTTTAACCGTTCCACAGGTAAATATCCATTTGCGGTGGAAGTGCAAAGAAGTGCCCCGTCTTGCGGTAAAAAAGAGCTATTTACAGCAGTTTATGAGAAAGAGGTCCAAGAGAATATGTTGACCACCCTGTATATTGATTTGCTTCTGTATTAATTAGTTTCAATTCTCTTTTGCGTATTTTTTTATTTTATTACCTGCCCCTGTTCACCACAGGTTTATTTTTGAGATTAATAAGGAACTGTTTTAAAAATATTATGATTTGAATTAATACATTGCGTTGATATAAATTAATTCGATAAAGTTATAAAAGTAATCAGAAAGAATAGAAAGTCAAATAAAATAAAATAATTTATAGCTTATCTCTTTGTAGCGTCTGGTCCTGTGATTGCTTTATCGTTTTCTTCCCTTTCTTGTGTTGACTTTGTTCATATAGAAAACTTCCACTGCATACAATTACTTGCAGATGGTATGTCTATATTGATTTGTAAACACATGTGTCTCAATTTGAAACTATTTATGGTCCAGTTTTCTTTATCGCAGTAAACCACTTAAAAAGGATCTTCAAGACGACCGTCTTGGGTGTAGGTAGAGACACTGCTCTTGCACTTGTCTGCTTTATTTGATACCATTAAAAACAATATGCAAAAATGAAAAGACACAGTGGCTACTCAAATAGTCACATCGAAATTTGCTCATCGAAGACAACAAAGGCGAATAAGGAAGACTCCTTAAAAAACACATCTACAAAAGTATACTCTTTCTTCTTATATACAAGGGTTTTCCAGGCATTTTGTAACCAGTGCATCATTTTAGTTGGACTGCGTTTGCTGTATAGCACGTCTGAGGGCATCACATTATCTGTCGTGGTTGCCTGCTAGGCACACGTCCCACCAAAAACTATTTCCCATCAGCCCAACGTTTTGCAGGGCATCCTCTTGCTATCTGATTTTACACGTACTATCAACCGTTCTATATTGTCTTCTCGCCAATTGAAATGACCAGAAAATGAGAGGATTCGGCGAATATTACATATTGTCTGAAGCCTCTCCAGCAGATGCATAACCTCATCCTACATGTTAAGGAAGATGGGTAACTTTACATTTGTTGGAGTTAGTGCACTAAAACATGAAAATTTTTTTCACCTATCAGAGTATCTGTAAACTTATAGGTATGGCGAAAAATAGAAGCATAACGCTCATCATAGAAATTTAAATTTTCTTTCACGTGACTTCTTCGATAAATAGCCCGCATGTGAAAACATTCCCCATGATTTTATTTTTAGTAATGAGACTGAAAATAGTTCTGAAAAAATTACGTTCTATGTTTTTGATATTTTGTAGTTTTTAATCTTAAATTTTCAGTAGTACACTGTATCTATTCAAATGGCATGTCTTACAAATTAATGTTCGTTAAAGCTTATTGGCTGTCCATCGTAAAATTCAAATTTCAAATTCCCAATCTCCAGATGAAGTTAAAAATAGTGTTTCATCAAGAAAAATTTTATCTTTATGGTCACTTCTTGTCTTCTTTTGACTTTAAGGCAACAATAGTCTATACTCTTGACTTGACTTGATAAACTTAATATATAGTTCTGGAACGAAACATGGAAATAATCAAATCATATAAACTATTATTCGCTTCCCAAAACGTCACGAATTCTTAATTTCTATGGTTACGCTTCTAGTATGGTTCATAAACCTGATCATATTGTTCCTAGCTAGTAGACGCAGTCGATTCTAGTTTTGACATCATGCATGACGATCTCGAATAGTCGAATCCATTTTCTAGATGAGTTTCATATGTTATTGATTCTATTGGTATAGGAACTGTTCTGATATTCACATATTTCAAAGATTTCCTATCTATTTTGGCAACATTAGGTTCATTTGGAGTTAATCACCACAAATTAAAAAAAAGGTTCATCTGAAATGCTACTTTCACAACCGTCACTCGTTATTAACAAACATAAACTATCCAAACGATGACCCTTCCAGAAGTCTTTAAATTCTTGGATAAGCCGTGATTATTTTAAGACTGTTTTTGAACTTATATTTTTCTATGATTTTGTTATTATTTTCATATTTTCCTATAATTTATTTTATTCTTTTTCTACGATTTCTTTCATCAAGAAATTATCAAGAAATTTTGAACATCTTACAAGAAGTCTCGACTATTCTTGGTTTCAATTGCCTCTCGAACCTCTATTCTTGTCTTGATTTTTTCTTAATTTCAAGACAAGATTAAGAAGTAGTCTTGATTAAGTATTACAACTATTAATTGATTATTGAATTGAGAATTTGTCTTTGCCTTAAATATCAGGACACTAGGTACACAGGAGTGGATGAGAAATCGATTGCAAAATTTGACCCAAACAGACAAATAGAGAAAGTGATCTAAATAGTCGTGCTAAAAGAAAATAATCTAACAATTATGTGAATTTGTATGATTATATATATTGGGCTCTTAAGACTGTAATTTATTGGTTTTAAGTAAACTAATATCAGGTATCTATAATGTATTGAAAGTTCTGTTATATTTATTCACTAGGTATTTCCTTATACGAGAATTAAATGAGGAATTAACCAAAATATTATCATTTCCTAGACATTTTCATTACTATGTCGTGTGTTGACGTTAACTTTCATAAAGCAACAGCTTTTTATTATATCTAGTATGTTCTTTTATGCTTCCTCTGTTGCCGCTAGAAATATTAAACTTGCCTCAGACATAAGGTAGTACAAATTATATTGGCAATTTGCCATATTTATTTTCTGTATATTTTCTATAGTATATATTGTGAAGCATGCACCGTGTAATCCATTTTTTATGAGTTTATTGCTTCTGCTTAAGCTTAACCAACGATCATTAATTTTTGATCACTGAACAATACTCTTTCAACTATATTCAGAACCGATGCCCCACAAGCCTTTCAGTTTAGAAGGGATTTCATAGAGAACTCTATAAACGATTTTTGTTCGGATTTTCTACAAGAATCCTGGGCTCAATTGTACAATATATATACTTTCCTTTCAGGAAGAATTATATTAAATCGAACGATATTAACAAAAAATGGGTTAAAAATGAAATTAAAATGTCAAGTATAAAATTAAGAGATTTGCACAATCTAAAAAATGTATGTCCCGAGTTACATGATGAATACAAACGTTCAAAAAGAAAGCACACAATGCTTGTTGAGAAGGCAAAAAAATGTTTCTTCCAAAATAAAATAATTAATTCTACAAATCAGTCAAAAGCTGCATGGAAAGTAATTTCTGAAATGTCAAATAAAATCAGTAAAAAAGATAACGTACAAGTATTGGAGGAGGGGGTTTTACGTAAAAACCCCAACGCAGTGGCTTCCGCTTTAAATATTTTTTTTATAAATGCACCTCTAAGGATCTCTCAGAATCGAAAAACTAAGGATGTGAGCATTAATAACAATCAGAATATCGGCAAAAATCAAAGTTCTATCTTCCTGGAACCTTTTGATGTTGAACAGCTGCTGTCCTTTAAAAAATAGATTAAAAAACAAATATTCCTCAGGTCCGGATGAAATTCCCATGTTCTTAATTAAAAAAATCATCGGTATCATTATAGAGCCAATTACGTATCTGGTACATATATCCTTTACTACAGGAAGTTTCCCGAAAACTCTAAAAATAGGTAAAGTTATACCTATTCATAAAAAATATGATCCAAAAGATATGGACAATTATCGACCAGTCACGATTCCTTCTTGTTTTTCAAAAATCTTTGAGTACTCATATCTTGCACTGCTCTCAAAATTTATTGAGAAACACAATATAATTTCGGAAAATCAGCACGGGTTTCGTGCCAATAAATCAACTAGTACTGCCGTGTACTCTTTCTATAAATAATTAATAGAACATATAAAGGAAGGAGAATGCCCTGTTGGAATCCTTTGCGATCTAAGTAGCGCATTCGACGGTGTCGGTCATGACAACCTATTGGCCAAATTATATTTATACGGCATACGAGGAGTTGCATTTGACTGGTTAGCCTCTTTTCGATAGGATCGTAAACAATTTGTTAGCTTAACTCACACGGATTCCAAAACTGCCTATATGGTCAACTCCAAGTACGAAACCGTGAGTGTGGGTGTCCCTCAAGGTTCTGTATTGGGTCCAATACTGTATATATTATACACAAACGACCTTGAGAATTGGACACCAAACGCGTTTTTAGTACTGTATGCGGACGATAAATCTCTGCTGATCTCCAATACATCGAACGATTTACTGACATATAAATGTAATAATGTGTTAGAGACAGTGTGTAATTGGTTCGATAATAACTCACTTTTATGAACCAAGAGATAACAACACTTATAAGATTTCACCACAGACAAAAGGAATGCCCCAAATTTAATGTTAAAATAAATAATGTCACATTAAAATGGGAAGAACAAAATAAGTTTTTAGGAATCATAATGAATGAGTGCCTAAACTGGAAGGCTCACTGTGGTAACTTAATATCAAAATTAAATACAGTTTGCTATTTGTTCATAGATATAAAATCAATTCTGATACAAGGAGTAATATACAATATTAAGTCACGCCTTGACAAATCAACAGTGACGACACCGAGATTCTTGTACCTTTGATTTACCATAATACACGAAATATTTGTTTTCAGCCATCTACGTTTAGTGATAAAAAACGTGATATTAAATCGATGCAACATGTGCTTGGCGAAAAGGGATGCAAAATTATTCTCTTGTCACATGCTTTAACTGGATGCGATAGTACAAACTCCTTATTTTCTAAAAGTAAATAAGCAGCTTATCGATATTTCTGGAAATGCGCTTAATTTAGTTAGCATTTGCGCTACTGTGTGGTATTGGTAGATGTACGAATCGACATAATGGTGTGGAATGTCCTGTGATATGTTATAAGTGTTCTGCTATAGATTGCACAAATAGTGCACTGAAAGAAAGTGATTTAGATGAAACTGAAGATGATTATTAGATTTAGCTTTTCACTTATGTAAGATGTAAGATTGATGAAATACATATGCATTTGTATTATAAAGCGCATTTTGATTAATAAAAATATGATTTTCAACACTACATAAGCTTTCAGTTTTTTTTAATTTGATACAACACACGATTTCTTATGATTTTTAAAATAGTTTTCAAAATTCAAACTCCGTCTTTGCGGAAGTTAGTTCCATCTATCACCTATTTTTGCATATATCTACTGTGCTAGAAGGAGAATGAATGATATTGTATTGTATATTCTTGGTAGCGGCGAGGAGAAATAATTAATGCAACTTATCCTTTGGCACGATTATTTTAATTAAACATGAAAATTGTACATGGGTGTTCCGCTGATAATGTCTGACTATCTTTAATTCAGGGCAATTCGTATTTCGTCGGAAATGTCATCGTTGCATAATCCTCGCAATAAAACATAATTCAACGGAATTTTCATCATTTCAATTTTGAGTTGTAGCAGCTACGGTTTTATACGTCTTCTGCGGTGGAGCTCTCCTGAAGCGTGAAACCCAACTAGACATTCGTAGGGATGAAATTAATATCGCGTTGAACACGTACACCTCTCTATGACTGCTAAGTAATGTAGCAATGTGGAATCACATTTCAGACGAGACACTAACTAGATGAAGTCGTCTAACTGGGTTGGTTCCGATGAGAGAGATAAATTGTTGAGTCACGTATGCTCTCTGTGTTAATTTTATGGAGAACAGTATAAAAACTAATTCATGAATACTGCTTTACATGATAAAGTTGAAGTTTGAATTTAGGTAAAAAATAATATACAGGGTGGGGCAATAATAATAATAATAATAATACTCGTTTTTATTGATGCACTGCACATAATATTACATAATAATATTATAACATAAGATAAACAAGTTAACTCTTCGCCGATTTACTGCACTTTTTATGTAATTTTGGCACATTCTATAGGATATTCTTCGCAGTTTTTTTCTAAATGATATTGATTTTAGATATTTTCTGTTTAATTACAAAACATACAATTTTTTTTTATTTAAATAATTAAGAACTTTTTTATTTATTGATCGAACTTGTTCAAAAGCAATAGGGTTCTTCCTCTAGCTAACACTAACTTACTGCTCAATTTTTAATACAATAGAACTTTTCGTTCTTAAGTTATCGTTCTTGCAAGAAACGTGAAGGATGGACAGACAGACAGACATACGGACAGACGGACGGACGTTTTAAAAGTTATTGAGAATTCGATCACTAACACAGTGATATGATTTTTTTTCTCTACGAGCAATTACCGGTTTTAGGAATGTGCCGATCGAATGCAATATACTCTTCGTTTTGTATTTGCGAAGAGTATAATAACAGTACATCAAGGATGGAGTTTAGCTACTAGAGCTATTCTACCAATTAACCCATAACTTAAAACTGATAAAATTAAACACAAAAAATATAGTAGGAAAAGTGTAAATATAATATACATGTTTGTAAGGTATTATAAAGATGCGAAATTATAATGGTCACATAAATATAAATATGTACCGTTAGAAATTAAAAGTAAATTAAAAATTGGGCACTGCTAAGCGTACAATGAAACATATTCTTTAGAGGATTTTGCAAACTGCGGAGAAAAACTATATGTAAAAATATTAATGAAATCTCGGCATTCGTTCGATAACCTCAATTTTAACTTGCTAGCATAACCAGAAGTCAGGTTATCGACAGAATTCAAAGATTTCATTAATATTTGTATATATAGTTCTTCTTTTAGTTCTCATAGATAGTTTTTCTTTCCGCTGTTTGCAAAATCCTATAAATAATGTGCTTCAATGTCCATTAAGGCGCATAAATACATTACCAATTTCGTTAGAAGAATGAACTGCATTGAAAGTAAAAATCGTTGAAATAGCCCACTGCGCTATTTGTGTTGTAGCATAGTTAAAGAAAGTGCAGATCTCATGTTCCGATCGTGAATTTGGTTACTGTAAATAATCTTTTCTTTGAGGTAGGAGGGAGTAAAAGTCAACATAAGACAATATGTAAAAAAGCAGGTGATACTTAAAAATATCTTACGTTTTAGGCTACTTACGGTCATCAAATTTTGAGGAGATAATAATAATAATAATAATAAATACATTTATTAATCCCATAAATGTACACTTGTGTTACATAGATTATTACATTAAATTATTAAATTAGGGATAAAAAGGTTGGTTCTTAGTTCACTGTGACCAGGGTTACAGCATCTGCTCTTCCGTCCAACCTTTCATTATCTAAATATTTACATTATACACGTAAGTCACAAATAAGTTAACAATACTAAGAACACTGAAGAAAAGGAAAAAAAGCAAAAATCTGTTAAATAATTTGATCATGAAAATGACAAATTAAAGTTAGAATTCATTATTCATTAGGAAATAATTACATTTAATTTTAAATAAGCTTAGCAACATAGTTTTAAAATCATCATTACGTTTATTATAGTAGTGTACCATATTGTAAGAGAACGATCGTTGGTAGAGTGCATTGAGAGTAAATCTTTATGGGGAACATTTAAATTATGAACATCGGTACGATATCTTATTTTATTGTATAAATATTGGGGTGATTTTAGAAGAACTAATTTATGATAGAAACATAGAACATGTTTTTCATATTTAACCACTGGGCGTCTAGTAGTTTATGATATGGGATTAGATCTTTTGACTCCATATGTAAATCACAGACATGCATTTTTGAATCCTGTAAGAATCATTTTCATCAATGATACAATATATCAGCGTAATTAAATTGAGACAATACTAAACTTTCACATAACATATTTTTTAATTTTTGGATGAAGATTTTTTTTAAAAATCGTAAAAGCTCCGTATTCTTGTTTTTATTATTTATTTCTCGCTATTCGTTGCATAATTATAATAAAGTAAAGCCAAAGTAAACTCATTTCACTATGAGGTATGCGCGGTTTTTTATCGTGGTATCCCCAGGAAGAGAGAAACTTAACACTTTATGTAAATTTTAAATTATTTGTTTATCTTGCACTAACATAAGAGTGATATCAGATAATAAAGGTTACAATTAATTTGATGACACCTTTCTTTTATAGGCCATTGTAAAGCTATGTGAAATTTTACTTTGTTGCGTTTACATCTATTTCCATGAAAATGGATAAATTTCAAATCTTTTAAAAGGAAAAATAAGGTATCTGCAAATAAATGCTAAAGCATGTTAAAAGCAAAGTTATTTTTACTGGTTAATACAATTAGTTCAGAGAATTGGGAGCAAACGTACTAAATGCCTTTGTCCCTATTCGAAAAAGGAAAACCGAACGAACTGTAAACAATACAATTGACATATTATGTAGGTATCAAAGAAAATAGAAACCATTTTGAATTTGCTGTCGGTTTGTTACTTAAATTTCAGAAATTGTATTTCATATGTTGTTTTATTTTATAATTTAATTTTGTGTACATCTTATGCACTTTTTAATTTGAGAGAAACTAGAAATAACAGCTTAACAAAAATGTGGAATATTCCTGTTGTCATCACTTCTGTATGTAAGGAGGTTCTAGAAGTATTAAATGTTGCTGTACAGAACTAGGTTACCTTTATATACAAAAATAGAATGTTTTTCTATAAAGAAATACATTAAGGATGGATGACATGCGTAATTCTTTAGATAAAGAAATAAGAAGAGATTTCCTGCAAATGCAGAATTAAAGTAAAAAAAAAGGTCGAATGTCGCGCTGTATAAAAACTAATGTTTTAGTATATTAAATTATTCACCCGCATCAACTAAGTACTGTGAATGAACGACCACTATCCTTTTGACTCAAATTCATTATGGATAGATTAAACAAAAATGGCCAGCTACTGGAACCTCTTCACTAAATGTTTGCGAAAATTTGTTAAATTTGGTTAATAAGCGGGCTGGTTACTACTGAGCTATGAAGTGCTGGCCTCTGTGCCACGGGTGCTAAAACTTATAGTATCGGCAGAATGTCTACTAGCGCCGTGGAGCGGAATTTTTCCGCATAATTGTGCAGTGACATTTGTATTGTGTTCTATGCGTCGATTTTTCCATTTCTTGAATAAACAACACATTGTTTCTTTTCGCAATTATTATTAATCGTCAGGACATATTTCATACAAAGTAAATACAATTTTCATAAGCATTATATTTATTTATTGTGCTGAAGCTTTACAGCTTTACTAAGATGTTATTTGAGCAATTATCGGCGAGAGTAGAGGTTAACCGTTCAAATTTTACAATTGTTAAACGTTAGTCGAGTAAAAATAATCATTAAGTAATTTTGGAATGAAAACTATCTGCCAAAAAGTTGAAAATAAATGTAAAGATCGGTAAAGGTATTTACACAGAACTTCTCTCTTTGTTTATACGGGGCGGTCACTCTAAAAAATTACTGATTACGAGACGACATATAAGAATAATAATCGGAATGTTGTTATCACCTTTGTTACAAAGAAAACCTAATAACTCTTGGTTAAAAAAATATATAGAGTGGTCCTCCGATTGCAAAAATTCAATATAAAATAAAGGGTGCTAAATGTGGAAGGCTTGCGTAAATACCTCTACAAATTTCCACCATTGTTGAATTATTTCTTGTATATTTTTCAAAAAAATTGTAATAAGTGTCTTCCTTGCTAAGTGTGTTAACTATGTGCCAAAAATTATTGCTGTCTGTTACATTTTAAGTTCCACATCCACATACACTGGAGTGGAAGTACAGTGTAGCACAAAATTTAATTTTTTTTCAATTTTCAAACATTTCTTTATTAAATGGCCTTAAAATGTCATGAAGAAAAAAACAATTTGTATCCATCATCTATTTTAAAGTAGTGGAATAAAAATTTTAAAATATTTTTTTCTTTCTGTAATGAGTTTAGAATGTCATGAAATTTGGACATTTTAAATTTGTGCAAAAAAAAGGTTCCTCCATCTACACTAGTTGTGGAAAAATATTTTAAATTTTTTCTATTTTCAAATTTTTTTTTATTGAAAATACATTTTTTTCAATTTGAAAAAATTTTCAGTTTTTTTGTTTTTAGGGCTTAAAATCTCATGAAACGTGAAAATTTTAATTGGAGCAAAATTTTTTTTTTTCATCTATTCCATTGTAAAAGAATTATATGTATTTTTTATTTTCAAACACTTTTGAAATAGGCGTAAAATATGACAACGTGGAAATTTATAATTTGAGCAAAAAAAAATTCATAATCTATAGTACAAGAATTTTCAATTCTCTTTTTAACTAATGTTTTGTTTAAATAGGTTTAAGATGTCATGAAATGTGGACATTTTAAATTTGAGCAAAACAAAATTTTTCCATTCTATTCTATAGTTGTAAAAAAATGTTCTTTTTTTTTCAATTTTGAAAAACTTTTTTTGTAGGTTTAGAATGTCATGAAACGAACAAATTTTAAATATGAGGGGAAAAATTTTCTTTTTCATTATCTATTCCCGTTTAGACGGCCCACCCTGTATATTTTCCAGTGAAAGTAACCATTTCTTCGCTGGCAGTAGAGTCACCTGCCTACCAAATTTGACTGTTCTCCATTAAATAGTTTTTTAGTTAATGCACCAAGAGACAGACAGACAGACAAACAGACAGAGTCTGTCTGTATGTTTGTCTGGAATTTAAAAACCTATGTTTTCGTAATCTACATGATCTGAAACGTAGAAATCCGAAAAATCTAGGAAGATGATTTTTTCTCGAATACAATACTTCCCTTCAGTATGCGAGGGAAGTAAAAAAGTATTCACGTAATTATAGCCGGAAACCCTCTTGGGTGGTCATCGCTTAACGTGATCAGCTATGGCGGATCCCAATTTTAAATTTAAATAATACCTCGGCGTAAAAGCTAAAACGTCAAAAACATCAAATTTTCAAACATTAATATCTAAAAAAAAAATAGTCGAGTGAAAAGTCGTATGATGTTTCTATGAAAAAAGGAATATTGGCATTTTCTCGGCATCGTGAGTTGTGCCGGGGAAATCGAAATTTCGGCTCGGTATGAGCGAGTCTTTGACATTTGTGATAGGTACTGCACGTAAGTTATTGACTAGCCGCCTAAAACTGGAGTGAAATCAAAATAACATCTTTCTGGCTCATCGTGTTCAATTTTCTCGTGTGTATTTTTGAATTACAAATGAGTTAACCTTTATGCATGGTAATTATTCCTTTGTTGAGCAACGACAGTCGGCATCAATTCAGTTTCCTTCCTATACCTTAAATGCGGGTTTAATTGCTTATGAAAGTTTCTCTCCGCTTAATGTGTGCAAAATTCTTTATATGCAGATACAAAGTTAAATTGTCTATAAGTAATGGAGATGAATTAATGTCTTCTATCACGTAATTGATTAAAATTGTGTACATAGTGTGTCATCTGAAATGGTCCACCCTAAATTAATTATCCAAGACAGTCAGTCAATAATTAATATGGGAGTGCGAGTGTAGCGACCATCTTACTAATTGTAATGATTTTTTTATAGCGAATGCATACGTATAATGGTACAAAAAAATCCTTATTTATCAATGCCGACGCGACGTTTCGAAAAAAATATTTTTTTAATGTTCAAAGACTCGCTGTAATTTTGTTTACGATAATTACTTTTAAGTACTGTTTACAATTTGAATTAATTATACCGGATGGCATAAAAGTATGGGAACAGCAGGATAACTTAAATACGAATCCTAGAAAAAAACTTTAAATACAATAGTTGTAGAACATTTCCCTGTCTATCTGACGGTGGCCTTGTACTTGACCTTGGCCGGGCCCTTAAGGTCATTTGAAGAACAAGTCGATTTTCTCAAATGAAACCCCCTACTTTTAACTCCGGAAATGAAACTAACGGAAAATTCTACGTCCGGATATGATCTTCGGAACTTACCAAATTAACCTTTAAAGGTCACCTTTACTTTACTCTTGAACTTCATTATACTCTTGAACTTCAATTTTGCAACAGCGAATAATAGATGTGTGGCACTGAATTTATACTAGAAATGATAAGAAGCATGATTGATAATTTTTGTATCGATCTAGCTCATTGTCAAACTGTTAATGGCGAACAATTTGAACATCTGCTGTAATAACAAGACGAGTCCGGGAGGAACAGCGGAATAACTTGAAGAATACGAATTCTAAAAAAACCTTGAATTACAAAAGCTGTGGGAAATATACCTGGCTATCTGGCGGTGAACTTAAAATTGACATTTGCCGTGACCTTCAAGGTCATTTGAGGGTCAAGTCGATTTTTTCAAATGGGACTCCTTACTTTTAACCCCGGAAATGAAACGAGCGAAAAATTTTACGATCAGTGATGACCTTCAGCCCTTACAAAATTATGGTGTAAAGATGACCTTTAAAGATCGATTTTATAAGTGCTGAAGGTCACATCCGAACGTAAAACTTTCCGCTCCTTTCATTTCCGGGGTTAAAAATAGATGGTTTCATTTAAGAAATCGACTTGACCTTCAAGTGAACTTGAAGGTCGCGGTCAAGGTTAAATCCAAGGTCACCGTCAGATTGCCATTTGTAAGTATTTAAAGTTTTTTAGGATTCGTATTTTTCAAGTTATCCTGCTGTACCTCTACTTTTATGCCACCCGGTATACATTGAAGTAGATATCTTACTTAGTAAGTTGTTTTCTCCAATATATGATATCGTCAAACAATTGTTCGCTGGTTCATTATCATTCATTAACTTGACTAGTTTTAAGTTGAAAAAGAGAGCTTCAATTCTATTGGAATTTGAATAAAACAATTAAAAACGTATGAATAAATTGTACAGTTGTCAACGTTGTATTACGCAGTACATCTTAAAAACACGTTCATTGTTACAGGTTCATTAAAAATGTTTTGCTTTCTCTATTGATTTATCTCATTCGACTTACTACATAAATATTCTGAACATAAGTAAAAGCAATAAATAACAGAAACTAATAGGTATATCAAGTACGATTTCTTTACATATTTATAAAATTGCCGAGTCGAATACAAGTCTTTGTATTTTTTGTAAGTGCCCCCAGGAGATTCCACGAAAATGGGAAAGTGAATGTCAAACATCGAAAGTGTAAAAAGTAATTGTTCTTAAATATTGCTCTAAATTACCTTATAAGAACACAATCTACTCTTTGTCTATAAGCACTCATAAAAACCATTGTAGAAACGTTGTTTACTTTTACTTAGTTGCTTTTAAATTTCAATAATAATAGGAAAGACGTAGTAAAATGTATTTAGAAACAATGACAGTAAACTTTGTGTAGCGCAGTCATCGTCGGTATTATCTTCTCTTTCTGAAGTTTTCTTTATTTGTATTGTTGATAAGTTTATCAATAGCCTTCATTACAATTTTGAGAAAGTAGATATCAATATTTTGGTCCATCAAAAATAATTGCAAAAGAATTAATCTTTATGTAGTTCCCTAACTACAGATGAATAAAAAACTCCAATTGGTTAAAATAAAATTACTTTACTTTACTTTACTTCTACTGTAAGTTACACAATATCGTACATTTTAAATATCAAGAAACACGATAGTGTCTTGCGTCAAGTACACTCTAAAAACTTAAAATACTCTACAAACATTCAAATGGATCCTCCTCGCTCATTATGTTTACACAACTGAAACCAATATACATCATAAATGTAATCAGAGAGGCGCTGAGATGAGCACTAGCACAAAATAATAGTACCTAGTAATCATTTTCGTTCTTAGCGGTATGGTGGGTGGCCCAACCTATGAGGACGGAACACTCTTGTAACTTGAATGTGATAAATGATAATTAATTATTTATAAGTTTGATGTAGTGATATGAAGTTTTTATAATTATGTGATGCAGATCAACATAGTATCGCGCATCTGAGGGACACGACAAAACTTTATAATGTACAGGCGCCAGCCGTGCCTTCTCGACGATATCTAAAAATCTCCACTCTCAAGGGGGATTCTAGTAACTCTTAAGACTCCCCAAAGACGAAAATAAATAAAATTATGCTTTCCGTGATTGCAACAGTCCGCTCCCTCCGTCGTAATCTGATGTCTAGCGGTGCACTTCTGATTCGATCTAATAAACTAGCACTTTTTAGAAACACTTCGTAGATTATCAAGACTATCGATAGAATCTGTGAGTAATCGAATCGCTACATAAACTTGATGGGATCAAAGTTGACCCGTGGTAAATAGTTATCTGATTCACGCCACAGAATCACACGCAGGTTGTCAATCTTAGATCTAGTGGATCAATAAAGAATCAAATTTAAAATATATTTTCATTTATTGAACTAAAATTCAACAAATATAAAAAATAGAAATATTCAATACTTAGCTGATTGTATATAAAGCAACTTACCAGAAAGCACCACCCTTGGAAAGGCATTATGTCCCGAAGGATCGCACCTCATACCGCAGCGGGAGTATTATAACAATCGACGGTACAAGAATATTCAGACTCCCAGTCACTGTATGTCAAACTTTTTGAAAAACTATTTACTTTTAATTTTGCACTGAAATGTTCAAGCATGTAATCATAGGATGCTTCGAGAAGCTTTTTATATGAGCTCAATGGTTTTCCATCTGAAAAAACGTACTAATGGTATTGAACCCAAAGATATCTTTTCTCCGTCGAGTCGCATTCGAACGACCCCTCTGGGGATTCCCGAATAGGCCTTATGAGGTACTTTGGGTCCGTCGGAATCGATTCATCGAATTTGAATTTTGAGACTATTTTTAATGGACGTTCTTTTTCAGTTCACTTTCAAAACAATTAAATGTGAATTTTAGTTTTTATTTGAAAACCGTCCCATCTATTTTTGCTTAAATTTGGCCTTTGAAATAGCTTTTCGCTACATCCTGACTAAGATTTCCGCTTTGTTGAACGTACTTTGGGGTACTTTCGAAAAAACTCCAACAACAAAAGGTTCAACTTTTGTTACTTTCGAAAATAATTTTCTAACGACGCCGACGGTGTCCAAAGGCGATTTTCCGTCGTTCGCCATCTGAAAAATTTATTTTCAAAGACTCGATTTTTCCATGCGAATTTGGTTTGAATTTAATTTTTCTTAAATATTTTTATGTTTTAAAATGGATCATTTTACAGGGTTCATTAACAATGTAAAGCATTACAATGGTCAACCTCCGGAAAATCAAATTTCTAAATAGGACAACCTGTATGTTTTTACATACTTGAATTCCGCTGAGTAAATTACATATTATGCCAGTCGACGAGGGGTTTTGGGTAAAATAAATGGTGGCAAGCTGCAATAAATTAACAATATAATAAATTTGCACCATCTGTCGATTCCGGATTTGGCCACATTTTGAAAAAACGAGCGTAAAAGTTGCACTTTTACTATTTTTGTAAATAACTCTGTTTGGGTTCACTTTAGGCAAAATTTGCAAGTAGGTGAAAATAAAGCACGAACTATTCTCAAAAGTAAGGTCATATTTATTTTTCTTCTTTAAAAGTCTCCGGGAATTAATTTTGTTCTCCTACTTTTTCGATGCAGAAGGTTGGTCAGTAAATTCTTCCTCTGATTGTTCTTCAGGTTATGATTCATTATTAATTTCCCAGATATTTTCTTCGGAAGTAAATTCGTCAATTTCGTAATTAATTTCGTATTCATGTGGTTCTTCTATAATGGTTTCTGAATTAGAACAAGTTCTGCCCTCGCACTTGGTATTGATAGTGTTTTTAGCTTTTCTGAAATTATAACGTTATAATATGTTGTGATATGGTACGCATATGATCGTTTAAAAAACGACTGTTTATGAGAAGGGATTGTCAATAAATTTTTTGAGCGAATGTTGACTTTGTGGGCAGTTCCCCTAAAGCAAATGTTTTTAAACAGATAAGGTGGAGTTTCTAGCTTTATAATTCTATGATATAAAGCAGATGTGTGTAATTTACATCTATTAGACATGTTGAGCCACCCAGCAGTTTGGAGAGTGTGTGATATCGGTTGTCTTCTACGTATACCAAAATTAAATTTAAGACATGAATTTTGCACCTTCTGTATACGTGATTTAACAGGTTCCGTTATGCAACAGTCATATAAAGAGTCACAATAATTGAAACACGAAAATACTAAAGAATCACACAGCAATATTTTTAAATCTCTACTAAGACAATACCTATTTGCAAATAAAAATTTTAAATTGCAGTAAGCTTTTTGTATGCATCGTGCTATATGTTCTTCAAAGCGTAAATTCCTGTCCAATAAAACACCTAAATTTGTACATACATTGCATTGTAATAGAACCTCATAACCAACTTTTACTGCGAATTCCTGAGTAATTGTGTCCCTTATAAACTTCTTCCCGAATAACATGAAATATGATTTTGAAGAATTAATTTTAAGTGCAGGTTTTTTAGACAATTCTACAAGGTTCGTTAAATCTGAATTTATATTAGTCATAGCTTCGTTTGAATGATGGTGTTAAAAATTAATATAAATTTGAGTATCGTCGGCATACATATGAAATTTACAATGATTTAAACATGAATTAATATTGCAAGTGTATATCGAGAATAATAATGGACCTACTATACAACCTTGTGGAACTCCTTGCTTTACGTCTATGGAATTAGAGGATCTTCTTTCATAAGTAACTATTTGTGATCTATTTAAAAGGTAAAATTCTCTATTAGTTTGATAGCTTTGATATCAAATCCAACAAATGAAAGAATTGAAAACAATATTTTGTGATTAATGGCATCGAAAGCTTTGGAAAAATCTAAAAGAATCAGTGCAGTTAAGTTACCATCATCCGTAGCCCTAGATTTCGTTACTGGTAAAATATCATATTCTTTTAAAAAAAATTTATTTGATTTTCCATAATTTTTTCTAAAATCTTGGACATAGTGCACAGTATACTTATGGGGAAAAATCCTTTAGTTCTTTAGGATCTGTTACTTTAGGAAGTGGTGTCACCAATGCTTTCTTCCATACCCTATTTTTTAAACAAAAGTTTACAATGGGTGTAATATAGAGTATCAAATGAGGGCAGCATAATTTTAAGAGTTTTATGTTTATGTTATTATATCCAGTGGCATTTGTTTTGATAATGTTTATAATTTATGCATTTCTTTGTCAGATATTAAATTTTAAAAAAGAGGTTTAATTTTAGGGTCAATCCATATCCATATCATCAGATACTGTCAATAACATTCAAGTTGAATTGTTTGGATCTGAATGTTTATATGTTCTTCTATATTTATTATATTTGTCACAGATATATTGACATTATAATTTTTACTTATTTATGATTTTCTTATATAGATTGTAATGTTTAATTGTGGACTCTGTTTTTCTCTCATTTAGGACTTTCTTTATATTTTTTATTCTTCTGTATGGTGAAAGCAAAAACAATGAATTGTTCAGATTCTCTTTTCTTAACAAACTTATATACTATATTATATACATTGAAATATTTTAAATACCATCTCCTTTTACTTGTCGAAATCTTTAAAGATAGTTATGAAATATTCTCAAAGATAAGTATATAGACAGATATTTCTTTCATATTGCCGCAAAACAGAAAAACTTTTTTTTTATTAAAAGACTTGTTTATTAAAAAAAAAACAGTAACAAAAAATCAACAAATAACAACAATAAGGTAGAAAAATGACTTTGATGAGAGGTGATGAAGATGATGATGTATCAGTCTTGTAGCTTCGATTTAATGTTTGCTATGATGGTACACGACCTTGTAAACTGGTACCTTGACGGGTACTGGCTTAGGGATCTTGATTGGTACATGCTTTTCAACTGGTACTGGTACAGGTTTTTCAATGTGGTAATGGACTACTTTTTCTACCTTGTAGGGTACTGGTTTTTCGATGGGGATAGTGATTGTCTTGATGACGGGAACGGCAACGGGTTGGGGAACTTTAATATGGACGGGATAGGGTTGAGGGACTGGGACCGCCACTGGCTTGGGTACTGGGACAGGAATTGTGTGAGGGATGGGGACCGCTTCGTGCTTGTAAACGGGTATAGGGATATGCTTGGTGATTTCTACTGTATGCGAGATATCGTGTCCGCCTCCATCATGCCCTCCGTAACTGCCTGAGAATCCGGCATTTACGGTCGCGAGAGCGCACAAAAGTGATATACATACCTGGAAAATAAAAAGATTGTGTTTACTTTTCGTTCTTTAGTGAAACAAATATTTTTAACACAGTAAAATTACATATTTATTTGAGCAGAATTCGTGTCTGATTTATTTCATGAAAGTCCCGTAAAGTTGGTTTGTTTGTTTGTTTTTTTCTTTGTTACCGTGGGAAATGAGAACACTAAATGTATTTTAAATAATTTAACTCTAGAAACGTTGTTTCTATAAACATCAAAACTCTTAAGTGAAGGTTTCTGCAACTTTCAGAAATAATATAGCTTTAAAAATATCTGAAAGTTTTTGCTGAAATCAATTTTTTTTTAGATATTTGCAAATAATACCATTTTGTTCCATACGTTTAATATAAGAAACGTCACATGATGGCTCGAGACTCATTGATTTCTTGAAGAGTAAGTACTTTAAGACTTCTGTGAACAAAAAATAGTTACGAATTTTGTTATTTATTTGGCGATTCTTTAATTATTTTTACTATATTTTTACAAAATTAATTAACAATTGCTAGGCCGCAAGTAGACGATTATATGTGTAAACATGGAAGACATGAATTTTTCTATATTGAACAGATTGGGCCGTTACTTCATGAAAATCCATGATAATAATTGGGAAGAAAACTATATTAATTTTTGATTTTCACTTTATTTTTATCAACATGACAATTGTTTCGCCACACGGCGGCTTCTTCGGATGTTGAGTACTGGTATACTAATTTTTCTAATCATTTAGAAATCTTTCATTATTTTGTACTAAATTACTACTAAATTAAAATAGAAAATCTGAATTCATTCACAGTTTATAGGCTTTATAATTGGTCTCCATCGCCTTTTCTCTAAAACGAATATTTATTGAGAAGAAAAGGAACAAGAGAAACAATACTATGTATTACCGAAAAGTGTAATTAAAGTTTTTTTCATTATTAGCGAATTAATGCAACAAAATGACGATGTTTTTAACAAAGAAATGTGGGGACCCATATTATGTCGAACATAACAGAAACAGAAAAAAAACTCATTTGAAAGCTCAATCAATAATTTTTAATTTTCTTAGCAGTTTAGATGTAAGTGCTCTATAGTTTCTGAGATATTTAACATTTAAACTTAATATTTCGTCTTATAAACGTTCGGACGCTATTTATAAACTTCGGTATCTTCGAAACTATTAAGCCCACCTAAATTTAAAAAAAAATCAAATTAATCTTTTTCTAGATATCGTTATCATTTGTTTACTAAATATATGTACTTTTCGAGTTATTCGACAAACATTTTGAGATCCCTGTTTTCTCAAATAAAAATTCTCATTATAACTTACAATCAATTTACGTGAAAAAGTGCATAGAACATTTCTGTCTCAAAATTTGATTTTCTTACAGACCAAAGATTATTAATTTTATTTTTGGTGCCACCTAATACAAATTAGCAATTCCCCGCATGATATCGAAATGTGTCTTTGATGATATTTCTACTAAAGTACCAAAAAAAGTAACTTAAATTCACATGGCAGTCTTTCTAAGTTGAAATCTCTTCTGGCTATTCTAACTGCTGAGATTTAGATTAATATAAAATTGTCAAACTGTAAAAATAAATTTAAACACAGATATTAATCGAACATGTCCAGGAAACATGTATTTTATACTTAGGAACTTCTAAGCGTAGCAGAATCCTACGGTTCGTTAAGCTTATGTTATGTTAATAATCATTTTACCATTATTTGCAGAAAACTTACATTTACAAAGTTTAAATGATTTTACACGCATGTTTTAAGACGGATAGCAGCTACTTAACCGAGAAACTGATCTAGTATAGCAAGCAAAATGTTGCTTTATTTCCGAGATCTAAGTTAATTTATCAACATTCTTTAGCAAACAAAATATAAATTCAAATATAATATAGAAAAAAATTGTTGAATCCTCGATTGAAAAAGAAAATTTTACCAGAAGCAATGATAAGAAAATAGTTTCAATGAGTTTTTTGTATTATAGGACTATTCCATTCCCTCATTTGAACTGATCCAATTTATATAAGCATATAAATAATAGAATAGTGGTATTTATATATAGCTCTTTATTTGACGTGTCTCAAAGTACCCGTTTGTTTCTCTTTGACGCATACCTCGAAATTACATTCAAGGTTTAAGCCTAGCAACTTAATAATTCATGAAGAATTTATCATCTTTCTTTACTAGCATATGCTATAAATACTTTATTTACTGAAAGTAAAACCAATTTTGACTTGGTTACATATCCATACAAAGCCATTATTATATGGTGACGGGAACAGAACTTATACTCAAACCAAAAAAATATTTCCTCATCTTTTCACATTGACTCATTTTACCATTCTCTGTTTAAAAAATACATATCAAATTAACCTCAGAGGTTAAAAAATTACATACGAATCAACTAGAACAGGAACTAAAACAAATACTAATAAAAAAGTCTTACTATACAATAGTAATAGAATATTTCTTAGATACCTTCTTTTATAAATATGTTTTATTTGTGTCGTGCTATTTCAAGTTTTTTTTAGTACTTTATGGATTTTATATAAAATTACACTTAGATAAGAATCTTAAATTTATTTTGAAGAAACATTTTCCTTTAGATACATGTACTGTTTGCTTTTGTTTCATTCTATTCTATTATTTGCTGTATTTTTAACTTATTTGATATGTTCTACAACTACTTGGGTAAATTACTATATTTTTATATATACAAATAGAAATTATTGTCTATTCTTAACTGGCTTTCTACTTAAACGTTTTATTATAATCCTCGTGTGGTTGCTTAAACTCTATTGGAAAATCGTAAAGTATATTTCATTTTAACTCGGCAAAGAACCTCAGATGAAAGCCAGTTTCAGTTTACCAATAAAATACCTTTATTATTATTTTTATTTATTTAATTTTACCAATGCAGTCAATTTTTATATAATTTAATATTCATAGATCTAGTACTTAAACTTGAGATTTTAATGGTATCGCTCCATCTGGAACTCCATCGGTGCCGTATGTGAGAGAAACGGCATCACATCAGAGCCATTAATAAGAACCGGTCTGTCATTTTAAAATATGTTATTGTTATCTCATTAATCTATTCAAAACGTTTTACGTAATACATAAGTTGTTATCAATATTTTGCTGTATCACATGTTTGTGAATTGAAGTTACCTATTTGGGATGATCTGGGTAAAGTTATTATTTATACTGGGTGGTCCAGGAGTAAGGCGCAATACTTCTGGAGCATATAGGTTAGCAGAAATATGTACGAGAAATTAGTAAAAATTTTGAAATTTAACAAATAAGTCGCTAATAAACCTAGATTTATGGAAAAATTTTAAAAGTCAAACTTCTAGAAGGGGCAGACTGTGAGAGGTGCAAAAAATTATATCAACATATTTACATTTATGCTACGTCAGTTGTGCTAATAATGGGAAACACATTTTTTTAAATCTAGCTTATAATGGTAAAAAATTATTTAAAAATAGTGAAATGTAATTTTTATATTATTTTTAGGAATGAATTATTAGAATTATCTAAATTTATAAGCTAAGTACTACATAGACGAAATTATAGTACAAGTTATTTATTTCATTAAAAACAAAACAATTAGGAGGTTAATATTTAGGTACCATGTGATACCTAAATATTAACCTATATTTTAAATTGCCGCAGATATGTGCAAACTTTTACTAAGGATTTGTAAAAACGGTCGCTTTTATTACCAGAATAAGCTAACACATTAGTAGGGAAATGCTTGGAACCATCGTCTTAGGTATGAAAACAATAATGGAACTGTAACTGTGTCACTAAGCTTGCTTATTTGCGATATAACAGTGTCATTAATACCAATATATTGACAGAGTAATGTACTAAACTGTAGTTAATGTGTCCATGGCAAAAACAATTCAGATGGACTAAAGTATTAAAAATTATAACAATATGAAGCACGGTCTGTAACGAGTAATCAGATAAAAACGTGCAAGTTACGAATAGTGATGCGAATGCCGTACCAAACTATCCAAAATATTATATAAAATTTGGACAGTGTTTACTGTAATAGAGCATCTGTGATTGAAAAGGTGCTCACTAAATAATGCCTGTCGTGTCTTGTCTAAGACGTTCGGTTTGGAATACCCCATTGCTTTTTATCACTCAACTTTTATATAAATATATTTGAAGCAACATTTTAAATCCCTTGTACAATTATCTAAATAAAAGGCATCTGTCTTTGATGCTCATAAAATGATCGGTTTTAGAAAAAAATTTACTGATAAGAAATTAGTTCGATATATTTCAAGCCAAGCTAACAGACTTTCACAGAAAATACTAAATTGTCAGTCGTAAAAGGTAAATTAGTACACACTATAAAGGAAATGCTGTAACTGATAGTTGAGGAAGAATTTTAAAGAATAATTAAACCATATAATTGATTCATTTACACTGATCGCTTTTCCTTCGCACTCCAGTGCATCTAATGTGCAGATTCATATCAAATCTTGCTAAGAGCAAACGACTGTCAGAGTTATTAAAATGAGATTAGGAAAAGAAAGTAGCTTAACTTGTTCAACTATAGTGAAAGTATATCATATCACATGCACTTCTTTTTATTCCAAGTATCAGAAATATGTATTAATATTAGTGTGAGAAGCTGAATGAAAGTCGAATTAATTTACTGGGATTTCCAGCCCGGATTTTACAGTTAAGATTTATTTAATCTGTAGAGAACTCAGTTGAGCGTGCCATTGACATTTCTTCGTAAAATCGTTTTTTTCTAGCTTGATGAAATTGTCTGAAGGACTGAATTAATTTAGTTTTAATACAAACTATTATTAATAGAGTAAAGCGCAGTCAATGGCGTAGAAATGGGGAAATCTTAAATTAAAATGCGTTTATAAGTCTGAATTCAATAAATATTCTTAAAAAGTATATTAAAAATTTCAGAAAGTTTTTAAATGTTGTAATTTATTTAAATAATAATAATAGTTAATAATTATACTGGTTTACAAAAAAGAAGTGGCCTGGATCTGGGGTCAGACCATACGTTTCTTATGTATTTTTCGTCGCTGGATTCGAATCTATTTTTAGTTTAGCTCTATCACGTCAAGATTTTGAGATATCCTAACCTAAAAGTGCAAAAAACACGTTTTTTACATATTTGAGGTCATGTAGCTTTGCAAATTTTCTTTTCTCGAAAAGCCATGAATGTGATCTTAAAGTACAAATCTTCCTCTTTAAAATGCCGTAGATTTTGCTCAAATATCTTTTTTTTTTTTTTTCGCTGAGATATCGAATTTTTAAAATTGTCTCTTCATATCATATCTTTCCCGATACATTTAATTAGGACGGAAACCTTATGGTCATTATTTAAACTGCAAACTCAACGGCATTTTAAAGGTGAAGACTTGTACTTTAAGTTCCCATATATGGTTTCTTGAGAAAAAAAAAAATCTCGAGGCTACATAACCTCAAATATATCTAACTTTTAGGTTAGAATATCTCAAAATCCTTACGTGATAGAGCAAAACTAAAAATAGATTCGAATTCAGCGTCGAAAAATACATAATACATTTCTGCGGTATTCAACATAAAATTATAAATTTCTCTTATACGTTTATATCCAAAAATGTAAATAACAATCAATTTTAAAGAAAATGTAGATTTTATATAACATACGAGCAAATCTTACGGCTCTTGTTTTATAAAAATTTATTTATCAAATTCATTTAATGGTTGATGATCGGCATATTAATTGTGATGGTAAAGGTTAAAAGGAATAGATCAATAAGCACAAGAAAAAAAAATCTGTTGACAACCTCAGCAGAATTTATTTGTGTTTATTCTTGTTCAGGTTTCAAATTTAGAAAATACGAAACACAACTCGATTTATTAGGTGATCCAGTATATACCATTGTTAATTTAAGTCGTCAATTAAATCAAACTTATGTTCTATTTGTTTGTCCATATCAGTGTGTTACGTACTCTTTTTTAAATTTGATCAGGATCAGATAGGAGGCAGATTAGTAGTCTTGAAGATGCCAATATATTCTTGAAATATTTCGACTTTTTAAAAAAGTTGTTTTTCTTATATCTATTGCTCTGTGTCCGTCGACTTTTATCATCAGAAGTGAAATTTATCACAGAAATTTTCATGTTTTTGGTGATAACTTTTTATTTTACACAAATATTGCCAACATAGAATCGCAACAATGGAACATTGCAAATCTCGATTCAATAAGACAAGTTGTTTGCAAAGTTATTAAACTTAAATATTGCAACTATAAAATGTTTATATTTCGTAATATTAAAAGAGTTAGGGAGTCTGCAACTCAGTGATTGGTGTATCGAACTCGCAGCGAAATAATTATTCTTTGCCAATTTTCCTCAAGAAGTGGTTCGAATTCCACAATAAACTGTTGGCGCCCGTCTCCTTTACTCAAATGAATCTAAATCTCTCGGACTTAAAGGGTTACCAGATAATAATACTATTGAATATCCACTATGAGTTCTTAGGAACCCATAGTTCTTTTAGCAGTGTAATGGGTCAAACATAGAAAGAGATTAAGTTGACAGCCCAGGACCGTGGTTTGGAGTTCATCCCAAACTGTAAATCCTTAGATACAAAGAGCTAATTGTGACTTTGTTGCCTAATAAATTGCAATTATTACTATTTTTTATCCCTTTCATACCTATTTTGTTTCTAGAAAATAATGAAGGAAATATCATTTTATGATACGAATTATTGTCGTTTTATACACATTCCATAAATGAATGTGGATACCAGTTTTACTAATACTGCGAGGTTCTCAAAATTGTGTTTATGTAATGTGTATATTATATAGCAATAAAGAATATAAATATGAATTGCCCACTAGATCATAATTGTATGTAAAATTAAATAATTAGTTATTTTCACATTTGGTTATTGACATTAAGATATTGCAAGCATTACTTTTTTTAGTAAATGGTAAAATCTATCTTGAAGAATTTTCATGGCCTCGTGATATTCCTAATAAACCATTTTCATGAAATATTTAAAATAGTTTGAATAATTAAATTTCACAAATCATTTTGTAAATGCTAAAAAGAACATTGTTGTTTTCAATTTTTCTCATTTAGGTAATAAAGTCACAAAGTATTTATTTAGAATGCTTTTTCAGCAATGTGTGTTTTGAGATGTTGAAGGCTGTTCTTTACCTAATTTCTAAGCGTGTAGAGTAAGAGAACAATGGTATAACAAATTTTATAATGTCAGATTGAAGATGAAAAGTGTAAAAGATTTTCATTTGCGTAATACCTAAATAACATTTTCCTAATAATAGAAAAACTCAGAAACAAGAAGAAGCAGTTCTTTCCTACATCACTGTTCCGAAATGATATAAATAATTTTTACTTTTAAAACCAATGAATAACATTTTTGTTTAAATAATTATATACCCATTGCCTCATGATATTAAAGTTGTACCAATATTTCAAATGTTGAAATCAAAATCAATTTTAAAAAAATTAACAAAAAATCATTTATTCTAATTTCCCATCATAAAAAATATAATTAAGGTGGCCATTCTCTAGAAAGAGACATCCAATAGCGATATATTTATTTATTTATTTATTTAATCGTCTTATTTATTATATTAACGTCCTGGCGGAGTTTAGCTAACGCTATTCCACCACTCAACCAGGACACGTACACATAGACATCAACACAACGACCATTCCCTGCGATATTGCCATCTACCGCAGCTGAGACTCGAACTCAGGAGAGATATCAGCGACTAGACATGTTGTGCCACCCAACAGCGGTCTAGTACACTGCTACCATCTCGGTAACACATGAAAAACGCCACTAAACATCCATACCCTGGCCAGGATTCGAACCAGGGACCCCCGTGGTCGCAAGCCAAACGCCTTAACATTGCGCCACCGAGCCGATTTATTATTTTTGCCATCACTT
The DNA here is from genome assembly GCA_963583905.1 of Stenurella melanura. NCBI lineage: Eukaryota > Metazoa > Arthropoda > Insecta > Coleoptera > Cerambycidae > Stenurella > Stenurella melanura. The sequence continues at coordinate 78,426,696 of OY757309.1, read as the reverse complement.
TATTTTCTTAGTACGTACCCATTGCCTCATGATATTAACCATAGAACCATAACAAGACTATTACTATGAATTAGTACTCAATAATTTGTGGTTTGCAAAATAGCTAGATTTAAAACTACGATATAGGAAGATTAACATAATTTTTAAATTTAAATCTAGCTATTTTGCAAAATTCATAATAATAGTCCTGTTATGATTTTACTTAAGTACTCTTATAGTTTTTTTAAATATACGTACTAAGAAAAAAAGTTATGGCCAAAAATAATAAATATTTCCCTATCGGATCTCTCTTTCTAGGGAATGGCCACCTAAAGCCATTGAAAAAAGAATAATTATTTTAGAAGTAAACTTGGGAAATATTGTCTAAACTATTTTTTTATATGTTTTCAGCTTTGAAAAAAAGGGATCATTTGGGTACAATTTAAACGATTTTTTTGATAATATCAACTTTAGCTAGAAATTTGGTTTTGAAAATCCCCATTCAAAAAAAACAAATCCGGCGGTTTCCTCGCAAAAATGTGTTGTTCTTTTTTTAACCACCAACTTAATTCATGTTTTTGAGAAATATTCTTCTAATTTAAATTCTCAAATTAAACAAAACATAAAATCGAATTCTTGATATGATATCCAATATTGTACTGTTGAAATGTTGTGAAAAATAATTGAAAATATTGAATTATGTGACAAGGAAAATGTGTAAATAATTTCTATTGGAGTTAAAACCCCAAGACAATTTGAATTTAGAACTATTATTGTTTAATTGTTAAATTTTGACTATCAGAAACGCGTATTTGCAAAAAATATCAAAATTGTAGGAGCACATAAATGCCACAGGTGTACACTTCAGACACTAAACTATTCACAAAATTATCACAATCACGAATTCAGAACCTAAAATAAGCAACTTACAAGAATATTCATTGTAGACCGGCACGAGATGTGTACAGCTACAATGTAGATGAATGAACTGATGAATTATTTTGGGAAAGCACGATATATATACTACTCTGCTCTTTCACTACTTTCACTGCATCCCCAGAGATTGTCCATCCTGACATACAGAGTGATATAATAATCAAAAATGTATCAAACGCAATTATTTACGTTAGAAATTCATTAAGAATCGATGACTTAATTCACACATGAATCAGTTTGATTTAATGGAGTTGTTGGGTTGTTTTAGTTCAGACTTATCTAAATCGGCTTATAAAGTTTCGTTCCTGTTTTAGTATGAACGCTTCGTGACTAGCGGCTTAAGTGGATGTGACAGTTTTAAAATTAGCTATATTTTTTTTATAAATTCCATTTGTTGATGATTCAAAATATTCTATCACTTAAGATTTAAACCTAAGTTTAATTGGTATTTCCTTATACTTGTTATACAGGGCTATACAAAAGCCCGGTTCATTTATCGCAAAACCGCGCGTTCGTTCACAAAACTTTTTGGAGACCCTCCAGCTAGTCTTACTTCCACATCCACGTAGTGGATTGGAAGTATAGTAATCGGGAAAAAATTTTTTTTTTTCTTGAAATAGGTTTAGGTCATGAACGTCGATATTTTAAATTTGTCTGTCTGTCTGTCTGTCTGACGGTCTATCTGTAACTTTTTTTGGCCGCACGCTTTCTCCGGAACGGTTCAAGATATTGACTTGAAATTTTGTACACTTATATACTATAACGAGATCTGGAACTGGAGTGTTATTTGAAGATATCCGGTGAAGGGTTGGGGGGTAAATAGGGGTATGTATGGGGAAATATGTAAAGCAAGCTGGTAAGAGTACAGAAACTTGAAATTCGATGTATGTACTACAAGCCAAGGCCTCAGATTTTTTCATAATATTTTTTAACCCCCCACTACCCCTAGTCCATTATTAAAGGGGTTGATAAAATAAAATTAAGATACTCATTTGAAATTTGGTACACGTATTTACTATAACGACATCTGGAACTAGATTATATTTTAAGATGATTCCGTCGAAGGGTTGGGGGTTAAATAGGGCTAAATAGAGGAATATAAATAAAGCAGGTTGGTAAGACTACAGAAACTCGAAATTTGGTGTATGTACTAGAAGCTAAAGACTCAAATTTTCTTGTAATATTTTTCAACCCCTCACCACCCTACTCCATTATTAAAGGGGTTGATAAAATAGAATTGAGATATTCATTTGAAATTTGGTACACGTGTGTATTATAACGACATCTGGAACGAGATTGAATTTCGAGATCATTTCGTTGAAGGGTTGGGGGTTAAATAGGGGTAAACTTGAAATTCGGTGTATGTACTAGAAGCCAACATCTCAGATTATTTATAATATCTTTCAACCCCCACCACCCCTACTCCATTATTAAAGGGGTTGATAAAATAAAATTGAAATATTCACTTGAAATTTGGTACACGTATGTATTATAACGACATCTGGAACTAGATTATATTTTGAGAAGCTTCCGTTGAAGGGTTGGGGGTTAAATAGAGTTAAATAGGGAAAAATAAGTAAAGCAAGCTGGTAGGAGTACAGAAACTTGAAATTCGGTGTAGGTCCTAGAAGCTAACGCCTCAGATTTTTTAGTAATATTTTTCAACCCACCACCACCCTTAATCCATTATTAAAGGGGTTGATAAAATGAATCGAGATACTCACTTGAAATTTGGGACACGTATGTATTATAACGACATCTGGAACTAGATTATATTTTGAAATGATTCCGTTGAATGGTTGAGGGTTAAATAGGAGTAAATAGGGGAAAATAAGTAAATCAGGCTGGTAAGAGTACAGAAATGTGGGATTTGGTGTATATACTAGAAACCAAGGCCTCAGATTTCTTTCTAATATTTTTCAAACACCGCCATCTTCGCTCCATTATTAATGGGTTTGATAACATAAAATTGAGATATTTACTTGAAAGTTAGTACACGTATGTATTGTAATGACATCTGATTGAGATGATTCCATTGAAGGGGTGGGGCGTGGTAAGCTGTGAATAGGGGGAAAAATACTTAATTTTTAACGTATATGCTAGAAACCAACGCCTCAAACTTTTCAATGACATCTGCTCCAAATATTGTTAAAATTCTATGACCGATAATTTCCACATACTAGAGTGAAAATCTAGTCAAGATGTTTCCTTTAAAGCGACTTGGATGAAAAATCTAGATGTAGAAGTAGTGATTCCTTAGGGAGCGGTTTTTACTAATACAATCTTTTGAGGTTAGTGTCATTTGATTGGGGACATTATTTGCAATTTATTTAAGTTGTGAAATATTTCGAAAATTTTTTAGCAATTTCACATACATGGCAGGCCACGTCGACTTGGGATTTATGAGTTATTTTCAACATTTTCAAGATAGTGAGCAAAATAGCAGAGTATATTGTCAAATTCCACAAAATTGTTTTACAATTGCTATGTTTTCTGTTGACGGAAAGTATCAAGATTAATCTTGGACCGGAGCCAGCAGACATCCATGGTGCGACAGCGCCGTGTCAATTGATAGGGAGCATGGGCAGAGTTGAGGAAACTTAACCCAATATATCTAAAGTATCTCAACTATTTTCGCAGGACGCTGATTAAAATAATATGTTCAAACCATTCGATACACTTGTAAACAATGCAATTATGATTAATGTTTTAACTCTTTCTTCTAGGGTTTTTTCCTATTAACAGGAATGAAAATGAAACGCACATTCTTGATGGTTATTATTAAACCCCGTATTTAAATCGTTTTCCTCATAAAACCAAGCTGAATATATCAAGATGAAACCCGAAGAAGTTGACGGTGAAAATCGTGCACTGTGTATATTCTTTGACAAAAGAATTATGTAGGTGTAAACAATATCTACAAAATTTATTTGATATTTGTATGTAAACTTTTTGTGTTATTTCCATTACATTGCATGCAGCTCGAGACGTATTTCTATATATGAATCTGAATCAGATTGCAGAGCTACATTTCAATTTTATTTATCAAAACAGCAGATATTATATTTAGTAATAGTACTAAAGCATTGCTGATATTTTTGTAATCGGAAATTCAGAAAGTAACATTTTATTATGTGAAAATGTGTAACTGATCATAAGGTATTGATAATCATAATTTAACTATGTTTTCGAGAACATTTAATTAGTACTGATAATTAGAAAATGTCCTTTTTTTCATCGACGTTGTCAGTGTAAATGCTGGAGATCGATCCCAAAATATGATAGTCCACACAACGCGTTGCAGCTATTTTTCATATTTATATAGTTTTGAAAAATATTATTTAAATCTTTATTAATTAATTACTCTGATGGGTTCTCGTAACAAGCCTAGAATTGCAAACTTTCTTAAAAATAACTTTAAATCTTTTCAGAAATAAAAGAATCAAACTTTTGCTACTTTCTCTATTCATTACAAAACTCAAAGGATCGAATTTCTTGCACAATGATTATTTGTTCCTATTTCTTAAATCAGTGGGTGTTTAAAACGACACATCTATCTATGTTTTAAAGAAAAAAAATATATCTTTCCAGCAACTCTGCTTATTTCTAAACCTTTGTATGGAATATATGAAAGTTTATATTTTTCTCATAACCTGAACACTAGTAATAGAAAGTTGTATTATTGTCAAAAAGTCTAATTTTTCCTTAACAAAACTATATTTAAAATAATACTTGCGACTATAACAACAGTTATGTGTAAGAAGTAATTCTGAATATAACAAAAACATAATTTTTAAATTTTTATTCTTATTAATATTATTATGTGTGAAAGCACTCTCTAACTGTTCCTTTACATAAAAGTTAGAGACGTAGAGGTCATTTTCCAGTTGTGTACTGTATGATTGAATTATTTTGTAGATTCCATCAGATTTTTAGAAGTGAAGGCATATTTGGCAGAAAATTTCAAAACAAACGCAGAAAAATTTTCTACGGCAGTTTTTAAATTTCCTCATTGTACCTAACATTTCAGATTTTTCTCAGAATTTTTAGCCTAATATTTTAGCAAACAAATGAAGGGAGAGTGGCATATTAAAATGAATAATAAAAATATTTTTTTTGAACTTTATATTTAGATCTCCCAAACGACACCATAACTTTCCCGAACGAAAATTTTGCTTAAAGTAGTATTATATCAGAAAATATTTTTGTTGTATCTAGCTCCTTGGGGAACACCAAATTCTAAGTATATGTGAAATTTCCTATTTATACCTATACCAGTTTATGATATACAACGCTGTGGTAGGCGGATGGACAGACAAATAAGTTATCCGATATGGGTCCATTTTCCATTCCTTAATGTATAAAAATAGTAATTAATTTTTTTTTAAATTAAATTAATAGTTAAAAATAATAACGTCTTGCCAAGAATCAGGCCAAATGAAGATAGCAGAGATCCAGCATCTTCTATTTATTTAAAGCATACAATTCTGGTCTATACAATCACTATCCACACGAGATATGAGGAATGGTTGTACTAAATTCGGCGCTCTTCTCGTGTATCGTAGGCTACAGGATGACCGCCCGGTAGCGAAAAACTGCAAAAATAATTTAAAATTCGAACCACATGATTAAATGTATTCTTTACGATATTATAAATAAGTGGAACATAAAAAAAAAACATTTGTTTATCTTTTTGTCCGTTAAGTAATTTTTCTAAGAATTTGGTCAAATAATAATTAATTACACATTAATTTGATATTTTTGTTAAAAAACGTAGAAAGTTAAAAATAACCTAGTTATTTTAAAGTCAATATTTTACGTTAGACGGCTTCCTTTAACCTTCTTTAGTGATACAAATCCCTTTCATTCATTATTGACAACAAATCACATTCAACCGTTTCTAATTTAATTGTGGCTTAGATGCGAATAAAATAATCATAAAGTATAAATTTCAAATGTGCCATGTTATTATATAAATTTATACAAATTTAAGCATGCTTGCGGAAACACGAATATACAGGTCTTGCAAAAATTCACGACACATGTTCTTATTCCCAAATAAAAAATTAAGTTCCTATTACAGTTTTTTATTAAGCTGACTAATATTCTGTGTCTTCGGGACCCGAGAAAATTTCCGTAGGTTATTTTATAATACTACTGTAGTGAAATTTCGTTGGGAGGTTACCAAATTATAATAACTACTAAACGTTCTTTTATAGTAGATTCATAAAGAGTGAAATGTAGAACAAAAACCGCTGCCTAAGGAATCATTACTTCTACATCCAGATTTTCCATCCAAGTCTCTTTAAAGGAAAACATCGTATATTTGCACTCTAGTATGTGAAAATAATTGGTCATTTAATTTTAATAATATCTGAGACAGATATAAAAAAATGGAGGCATTGCGCGCTGTTTCCAACATATACGCAAAGAATAAAGTTATTGCATACTAGCTTGCTCTACTAATTCTTCTCAATCTACGTCCCCCACCCCTTCAACGGAATCATCTCTATCAAATGTCAGTAAAATACGTACGTGTACTAAATTTCAAGTAAATATCTCAATTTTATTTTATCAACCCCTATAACAATGGAGTGGAGGTGGTGGCGGGGTTGACAAATATTCTATAGGAATCAGAGATCTTGGTTTCTAGTATATACCCAAAATCCCAAGTTTTTGTACTCTCTCCAGTTTGCTTCACTTATTTTCCCTTATTTATCCCTAATTAACCCCCAACCTTTCAACAGAATCGTCTCAAAATACAACCTAGTTCCAGATGTCGTTATAATACATACGTATACTAAATTCAAGTGAATATTTCAATTTAATTTTACCAGCCCCTTTAATATTGTAGTGGGGGTGGTGGAGAGGTTGAAAAATATTATAACAAATCTGAGGCTTTGGCTTCTATCATATACACCAAACCCCTAATTTGTGTACTTTTACCAGCTTGCTTTACTTGTTTTCTTCTGTTTGCTCCTATTTACCCCGAACCCTTCGCCCGATGAGTTCAAGATATAATCCAGCTCCAGATCTCATTATAATACATACATGTACACAATTTCAAGTCAGTATCTTAAACCGTTCCAGAGAATACGTGCGCACAAAAAAGTTAGAGGCAGACCGAAATTTGTATTCGTTCAAATTTAAAATCTCGACGTTTTATGGCATTCTACGACTATTTCAACAAAAAAATTTTTGAATTTTTTTTTTTTTTTCGATTACTCTACGACTCCACTGCATGGATGTGGAAGTAAAATGAACGGCATTTTTATCAATGGGAATAACAGGTATATTTCAGTGAAGCTATACTGTTGTTGACACATAGAAGTACATAAATATTAAGTAGTTTTGCCGCCTGGTAAAGAAGAGAAAAATTAGTATTTGTATCTCAATTATTTTTTGCTTGGTGTACAAGCAACCGACAAAGGCTATAAAATCTAATTGACGCTCCACCAGTAGAGTTGTCTTACAGTGGCGTGCTTTGGATAGTTTCGTATATTATGTATACGATTTTTAGTTACTTATTAAAGGTGCCAAATTTAAGTAAATAAAAATTAAGCTTGAAGCATTTATTGGTCGTAGATCGCATATTGCAGAAAATGAAGGTAACCGGTATACTCTTCGTCCACTTACTGCATTTTTTATATAATTGTTACACATTTTATAGGATACTCTTTGAGTTTTTTTGTAAATAATATTAGTTTTAGACATTTTTAGTTTAATTACAAAACACACAAAAAAATATGTAAAAATGAAAAAAAAATATTTAAAGAAATTTATAACTTTTTTATTTATTGGTCGATTTTGTTAAAAAAACAATAGAATTCTTCCTCTAACTAACACTAACCTACTTTCCAAATTTCATTACAATCTAACTTTCCATTCTTATGTTATCGAGCTTACAAGAAACGTGACGGACAGACGGACATTTTGAAAGTTGTTCAGAATTCGATCACCAATACAGTGATATGACAATTTTTTCTTTACGAGCAATATTACCAGTTTTAGAAATGTGCCCATAGAATGCAATATACTGTTCGTTTTGTATTTGCGAAGAGTATAATAAAATAACAACCACAACAAATTATGTTATTAGTAATACGTATAACCGCTCGCTCTTGGATCTACCTTTCACTTTTTTTGAACCGACTAGATTTAATATTTTGTTTTCAAATTTGGAACATTTGTAAATATTATGGTAGAACGCTCCATATAGAAATTACGTCACATCTATCATACAGAGCGATCACTAATGACTGTCATTATTATGTAAAATGCATGTTTTTAACATTTTAGAGCGAGATCGGTCTGTACGAGCTTACTCAAACTGGAACTAAAATTTTTGTAGATATATTTCATACCAAGGAACCATAGTACACTAGTTTTTAAGCAAAGAACTACATTTTGTAGATAAGGTAATTTTTCGAATTTTTTATTTATATACACTGATAGACATAAAAAGTGGCGCATTCGAAATTTCACTCAAGTTTAATCTGTCATAATTTCTAAACAACTTGATTGACGGCCATGAACCATTCTTTATTTTGAAGAATGATTTTTTAAGATCATCATACAGACCCAAACATTTTTATTGATTAAACTTTTGTAAGTGATACACGGAAAAATAAAAGCGACCGTTTTATTCGGGAACTTTAAAATACTCTGTAAATTTATTCGGCACTTGGAATAAGCTCAAAATTCCTTCTGCGTTTTAGACGTAATTCAAATTAAATTTTTGTTTTTGAATCGCCTCTTTATCTTGCTTCATTTAGAAAATACACGATTATAGGTGAAACGCATGCAACTGAAAACATTTTATTGGATAAGAATACATCATTACATTATTTTATAAAATTACATCTTACAATTACCAACACGAAATCGAATAACGGTGGAACTGGTGCCCTGATTAAAGTCTCTATTCTTCTTGGCATGTTTCTGATTAAATATGAAATATTGATCTGTGGAATAATAGTCCACTGCTCTATAAGCGCTTTTTCTAAAATATCCACCGTGTCAGGAACCCTATTGCGAGACCTAATTCTTAGGCCCATTTTATCCGAAACGTGTTCTATGGGGTTCACATCGGGACTTTTTGCTGCTCATATCATACGGTCTATGCCAACTTCATCGAGATATTTATTTACGATGTGAGCAGTCTGAGGGTGTGCATTTGTGCATCGTCATGAACCAATATAAAATCGTTCCCTATAAAGGGTGCAAATGGTCTTGTAAAATGTTCTCGATATACTTGTTGGCCGTCAGGGAATTCCCTGGGAGCACGTAAATTCTGTGCGAGCTTCACATGAAATTCCTCCCCAGACCATAACGGAACCTCCACCATAGCTTTCTTTTGTGCTGAAAAGGCTCTGCTCATATCTTTCTCGAACTCTTCCTCATACCCTTTGACGACAGGATCTGGGACCAGTTGCGGCGTGTTCTTCGATGTCTTGCAAGTAATCTTGGTGCAGTTGCTGGTCTTCTAGACCTTAAATTGACTTCCTCCAATCTACGAATTACTGTACTATCACTTACAACTCTTCCTCTTACTTGCCTTAAATGAATATTTGTATGAACTGCTGTATGAAAGCGATTTCGTACAGTTTGAAGCCGAATAAACCAATCATTAATAACGGTTGTATATCTAGAACGACCTGATCCAGCTCTTCTACAATGACCAGTCTCTTCATATCTTGCAATTGCCCAACCTGCAGTCGATTCGGGAACACCAACAACCCGGGCAGCATTTATCTTTTACTTCTTCCGTCTCCCACTAAAGCCATAATTATTCTTAGATATTATTTGCTGAGGCATTACTTAAAAATCACAAACACGACTTTCGATCCGAATCGCGACGTGGCGAAAAACGTTTTCAATGTTTTCTACAAAAACGAATTAGAAATCATTAGCTAGTGAATGCCTGTAATGTTGAAAACATTTTGACACCTGTCATGTTTTAGAACAATGTGTAATCTGTTCATGGCTCTCTTAAACAAAACAAAATATGTTAATACGCATTTGACATTACTTTGCTTAAACATATATATATAAACGGCTTAAGTAAAACAAAAATTGGTAAAGACCTATTTTGTAGAGAAAGAGACGAGCTACAAATTTTGTTGAAAACTTTTTTCTGTATTTTCATTATTTTAGCTGTTATAGCAAAAAAACAGAAAATCAAATAGTTTTTCCAAATTTTTTTGAATTTTCCCGGAACTTGTAAATGCAAGGAATGCATCATTGTATTCTACAGGTTATTAGAGGTGTTTCAGAATCTCATGAGCCGCGAAATGCGCAAAAGGCAAAGTTTAATCTGAGTTATAAACAATAAATATAATATTTTTAAGAAGTGTAACCGAGTCAACAGGACGGATTATGTCTCTGCGCATATGAAGGTCACGGCTCATGAGGTTTTAAAACACCTCTAACTACTTAAATCCCAGAGATGATTCTTTAATTAATTTTTGCGAGGTTTTTACAACATTTTGCCTTTCTGTAGAAATTTCTGTAGAAAAATATTACACTTTAACGAAAATATAATACATTTGGCAATATGCTGCAAAATAACAACTATGTTCAGATAACCAGCATTGTAGTAGTTGATATTCCTATTGGATCTTACCAACATCAAATAAGTTGATAACCTATCATGGCAACGGTGGTTGGGGTGTAAAAAATTTAGCTTGAGAAACGTGCATTACGAAGTCCAGTTTTATTTATGAAGATCGTGGCGGCATCATATAGGATTGTTTTGTGTCGTATTAAAAATGTTCTTATTGTTCATAAAGAATCCCGCCGTATTCTTGTAGAACGAACCTGAAGAAATAGCTAAATTACGTGTTCAAGAACCTTGACTAATTAATGCTGATTTTTCGTTGACGTCTAATTATACCATATATTTAAATGTATTCTAAGTATTTATTTCTATATTTAGATAATGTTACTCCTCAGTTCACTTTTATAATTTTAAATTTATTTGAATAGATGGTAAACAATATTTATGAAAGGAAAACCAGAGTATGTAACCCACATATTAAATTACTAATATTTTATTAAATTATATGAAATGTGTTTGGAGAATATTATCATTATTTCAGGTCTTAATTATATTTTTTGCTGTAAGTAGAGAATTAAATTAATACTAATTTTGCAAGTATAAGGCTTTCTGATATAATTAGTTTTCTTTATGGTTTTAATTTTAAAGAGAGTAAGTAGGTGGTAAGTGAATCGTTGTAATATAAACACAAATCGTCAGTGACCTGACAATACTTCCTATCTACGAAACTAAATATTTAGTAACGGCTCTGTGAGATACAAGGTATTTCATAAAATAAATAGTTTGTCCAAGATAGAAGGTATTGTTTTCAGCAAATAAAAATTAATCGAAATTTTTCTTAGTTGGGAGATATTTACAAGCTTGTTTGAAAATATGAATTAATTAATGTAGATAACTTGGTTTCGTCAAATATGCTAATATACGATTCTAATGTATTGACCCCTCACTTTAACCGCGAGTATCTCAGAAACGGAGGAGCAGAGAAAATTGAAAAAATTATGTGTTCATTATGAGTTTATTCTAAATCAATCACTGAAATTTGAGTAATGTACATTGAACGCTTTTGAAGTTCTAATAATAAATAATAATAATAATAATAAAGTTTATTGAAAATATAAGATTACAGTGAGTGCTTAGTTTACGTACAAGTTTGAGACTCAACAAACATTAAGTCCACAGAAGGTTGAACCTTTTGCGTGGACTGGGATTACCTTATTTTAGCTAGAGTAAGACTTTTTATTGTTTAGAGAGAATTTTAAACTAAGTGGTACTTCCCTCTCACGCTCGTGCATACAGATATAGAAACAAAGTTGTAAGAGACATTCTATGTCGGGTGTACATAATAAGTATAACAATATAACTATTCTGAGATAGATAAATAAAATTGATTAAATTGGTAAATTGATAAAATAAGTAACATAATCAAGTAATATAAATAAATGAAAAACTAAGAAAATAATAAAACAATAATAAAAATATAATAGATACATGATTTAGTTATTTTTTAGATCTATAAGTTGGTGTATATTGCTCCTTGCTTGGCCAATTATCCAATGCTTGATTTTAGTTTTAAAAATTTTGAAGGAGTTCAGACTTGTTATATAATCTGGTAAGATGTTATATATTTTAGGACCTATATACGAATAGCACCTTTGTCCTATAGTTTTACTCATTTTTGGTACTAGCAATGATTTTTCGTTTTGTCTGATGCTGTATACGTGTTTAACTTTCCCTATGTTATTTCTGTTCTTGTACATTTGCAATAATACATTTTGACAATAAAGTTGTCTTGGGTCAAATAATTTGCTTTCCAAATAAATATTATCAGATGGGTATGTACATCTCTTGCTATATATTATTTTTAGGATCCGTTTTTGTGCAGTTTCTACATGTTTTAAATAGCGATTGGTTGCACCACCCCATCCAATAATTCCATATGTAATATGTGATTGAGCCAAGGCATAATACATGATTTTAAGGTGTTTTTCTTCAAAAATATTTTTGAAATATTTAAATTTTGGTAATAGATTCCTTAATTTTCTAACTAAATTATTTATGTGTATCCCATTTTAGATGGGACTAACTAAATTATTTATATGTGTATCCCATTATAGATGGGAGTCAATAGTAATACCCAGGTACTTTTCTGCTAAGTTACATTGAAAAATGTCCTACTTTTTAAGGAAATTTTGGCCATATCAGTTTTAAATCTGTTATATCTTGGAAAATGTGCCTACCATGTAAATAATATTTTAGATGCCGATAAAGCACAGCTTTTTTTGTACGAGGGGATTTTTTCATAACTTTTTATTCTAAAGTTCTGCATTTATTCTCAAAAACGTGACGTCATGTTTATTCGGTTATTTATCAATGTATTTAAAAATGTTTTTTTAAGCTAGTTAATTATATAAAATGTAAGTATTTTCAGAAAAAATAATTGGTATATATCAAATATTAATTTAGTTATCAAGTGTAATAGATTGCAAACTTGCAATGATATTATCCTTCCTCTCTCTTGCGACGAGCTGATTTCTGTCTTGACAAGCGGACGAGGTGGTCGCACTAACGCAGGATGTTGAAGCGAGAATGCGGATCTCTGAAGAAACAGAAGGACTCAAAAAAGAATTAAAAGAAGCATGGAAACTTCAAAAAAGTATCCCACATACACATACACTCCCCATCCGATGATGATATATGGAGACTTAAAAGCAGCATGGAAACATAAAACAAGCATCTCACAAACACCTACACTTCCCTTCCTATATTCCTACCCCATGCATCAGGTGGCTGACAACAAGCTTGTCCAATGTCCAACCCAGCATATACAGCCGATTCGGTGGTATACAAAACATTCGAGGTTTGGTTCCGACACGCGGTTTGGCCGTCCGTTGGGCGTGTTCGGCAAACGACCAAGCTGCGTGTTGGAACGAACCTCCAGACTGGATGCCCGAAACCCGCAGCAGCTCACCTTACGCTGTCAATCAATCAATCAATCAATAAATCAATCAACGTATATATCTTCCGAGTTTTCAACAGTTTTTCACAAATCATCAAATTTGCATTTCTGATCGCGATGAACTATTGAAAACTCGGAAAATATGCACGATACAAAAGAATTACAAGAGACCAAAATTTTAAAGAATATATTGGCCAATAAATCTGAAATTTTCCAGATTTTTTAATTTCATGCTTTACGAGATTTTCAATTTTCCGATAAGGGTCTTTTTTTCGTGTTTTGCCGGAGGAACCTTGACAGAGTGCACTTTAGTAAAAAGTCACACAGGAAAAAAGTCTTGTATGTTAATAATACCGTCATTAAAATTTTTCTGGAATTCCTCTCGTCGCTTCTGATTCCCCCTTCCCCCTTTTTGAAAACATTTCAAGCGCTATATCTCGGAAAATACGCATTTTCAGGAAAATTTTACACCAGTAAAAAGTTGTAATTTTTCGTTAAATTATCTAAAAATGTGTTTTGCTTTTGTTTTAATTTACCTCAATTTTGCCAGTTAACAAATTAGCAGCAAAATAATTGTTTTTAACAATGACGGGGCAATTGCGACCAATTTTTTTCTTTTTGGAGTTTGATCTAGACATCAAAACGAACAAAATCCACAAATTTTCGTAAAAATACATTCATTCGGTAAACTTTTTCAAGTTTAGATCAATTTTCGTCTAATTTGCCTACGCTAGAAGGGGTATTCTAAAATTATGTTTAAATATACAGGGTGTTTAATTGTGGTGGCAAGCTACTTAATACTTGAGTTTTTTAAATAGAATAAGATTCAAATATGTTAAATATTGTATTTTAAGAAATCGAGTATTAGTTTGCCACCACCGTGACAGAAGTTATCGCTAATAATAAGTATTCGCAAACGGCAATGCCTGACTAAAACTTTCATTTATCGATACAGTATTAATAAAAATGACTCAATAACATTTTATAATAAAATCGATTTATCTCCTAACCCATAGACATGGTCCTTCGAAAATCAGACACTGTTTATTGCATTTTCTTATTCCTATTTTTGTGTTCAATATTTTAGTAGCATTTTGTTTCTAAATTATAATAAAACATAGTTTTTATAAAACATAACTACGCTTCTGGCAGTCATCCTGTATGACGGATATGGCCCGATTTCAATACAGAGTACTCTAACATAAAATTTTGTATGTGCAATAAATTTCAAATAATAATTTCTAGTGTAACAAAAATTATCTAGTCTAATAGGCCTTCGGCAAGGCCCGACTACAACTATCGTCCGTTTCGTTAGTATATTATTAAAGATACTTCGATAATATTTTAAATTACCTTAGTAACATTTTGCTCTAAAATTATACGAAAACACAATTTATATTAAATGTGGTAATTACACGCCTCTAGAGATCGCCCTGTATGACGCATATAACTCAATTTCAACAAAGTATTCTGCTATGCTATTTTACATATGTTCAAAAGTACCAAAAATTTTAATTGAAACATATTCTTTATACGATTTTGCAAACAGCAGCAAAACTTTCTATGAGAACTAAAAGAAAAGCTATGTGTAAAAATATTAATTAAGTCTTTGCATTCTTTCGATAACCTGAATTCTGGTTATGCTAGCAAATTAAAATCCTAAAATAAATTTGTATAATTTCTTATTTGAAAATTCTCATTCAACAACTAGCATCCACACAGTCCCCCATGCAGATTAAGCTAGCACCTACATAACCCCCTACAGTAATGAAGATTCAGTTAAAAATGAGAACAAAGGTCTAAAATAAATTTATTTAGCTACTCTATCTTAAATAAATTTCATTCTAATGGATTACATTTTTATGAAATTTATCATTTTGTTTTTGGAAATGCTTAGCTTTTGAAACATTTTTCGCCCTTATTCTGAGCTCATCAGAAAGGCACAAAGCCACTCATACAGATGTTCCATGCAAAACCAAGACAATTTCTACGAATAAGTATGAAAAATTATATTTGACATTGACTGATAAAAACAACAGATCTTCACCTATCTATTAGCTATAGCCTATATGCTCTATGCATGTTTAAACGTGAATTATTATTTGTTTGCTTAAGGTGGCCATTCCCTAGAAAGAGACATCCGATAGGGAAATATACATTATTTTCGCCCATAACTTTTTTTTCTTAGTACGTATATTAAAAAAATATATAAGAGTACCTAATTAGAACTATAACAAGACTATTGTTATGAATTTTCACACAATAATTTCAGTGGTTTGCAAAATAGCTCGATTTAAAACTATGAAATAGGAAGATTAACACAATTTTTAAATTTAAATCGAGCTATTTTGCAAACCGCTAAAATTATTGAGTGAAAATTCATAGTAATAGTCTTGTTATGGTTTTACTTAGGTACTCTTATAGTTTTTTTAAATATACGTACTAACAAAAAAAAGTAATAGCTAAAAATAATAAATATTTCCCTATCGGATGTCTCTTTCTAGGGAATGGCCACCTTAATTGTATTAAAACATATTCTTTATAGGATTTTGCAAACAGCAGAAAAAATAACTATCTATGAGAACTAAAAGAAAAGTTATGTGTAAAAATATTAATGAAGTATTTCGATAACCTGAATTCTGGTTATGATAGCAAGTGGCTTTGTGTCTTTCTGATGAGCTCAGAATAAGGGCGAAAAACGTTTCAAAGGCTAAGCACTTCCAAAAACAGAATGATAGATTTCATGAAAATGAGATCCATTAGAACAAAAATTTTTTAAAACAACTTAGGTAAATCAATTTATTTTAGGCCTTTGCTCTCATTTTTAATTGAATCTTTATTACCGTGGGGGTTATGTAGATGATAGTTTAATCTGCAAATTTCTTATTTGAAAATTCTCATTCAACAACTAGCATCCACATAGTCTCCATGTGGATGCTAGTTGTTGAATGAGAATTTTCAAATAAGAAATTATACAAATTCATTTTAGGATTTTAAATTGCTAGTATAACCAGAATTCAGGTTATCGAAAGAATGCAAAGATTTCATTAATATTTTTACACATAGCTTTTCTTTTAGTCCTCATAGAAAGTTATTTTTCTGCTGTTTCCAAAATCCTCTAAAGAATATGTTTCAATACAATTAAGCAAACAAGTAATAATTCACTTTTAAACAAAAAAAAAAAAATTAAGTCTAACAGAAGTTATCAAAGATATTGTCTGTAATTGTTTATTTGTGGCATATTCAGATTTTCTTACTTTTTATTGGGTATTTTGCCACTGAAAAATATTTAAAAATTTTAATGAAAAAACCTCTGCGCCAAACGGATCAGAATGGTTCTTGAGTTATCAAAATTACAAGAAAAGGTCTACACACATGTATAGTTGAAATCAAGAATTCTGTCGTTCACGTCATCAATTTATGTACGTATAATGGAGATCAGATTTTTCTCTCAGCTTAAGGACTAGCGCATCACAATGTAAATAACCGAAAGTCACGTCTGATGGAGCTAAGGCCGACCAAACGTAACGAAGCGTTTTAGAGATAAATAAAATAACCGCTTGTTGTAGCCATAACGAATGTTCAGCATTTTGCCAGTTCAGTAGCGTGCAGTTGACATATTTGTCAAATTTAATGATTTTCTATTTCCTCTCTTTATTCCTATAAGTTTGTAATGTTTTTTACTGTGGTGTTTCAAGTGTTCTGTAATTATGTAAATTGTTATGTAAATAGTTTGTGAGTGCTTTAGTTTTACCGTCTATAAAGAAACTAATTTCAAAATGCCCGACAAAAGACTGAATGCAGTAGCCAGACACATGGTGGTGAAATTAGTTGAGTACTTCAGTCAGGAAAAATGCAACGGAGGTCCCCTTTTACCTTTGCAAGCAGTCCATTAGGTGAATCTCAAAATTAAATGCGGCAGATATTTATAAAGTAAATTTTCTTTTAGCGAAGTTCTAATACATTGGGTATTTACATGCGGATGCGATGGTACATAGGATTTGTAGGGAAACCCGCGAGGAGCAGGACGCCCCAAATACTACTGTGGCAAAATATGGACCCAAAAAGAAAAATAAGGCTAAGGGCTTGATAGAGGCACTGAAGATGTATATGAGGGTTACAATTTCTAATATGTACTCCAAAAGTAAGTCTGTGGCATAGTTGATTTTGCAGATTTTGTAGTTAGTCTATCCGACCGAAAAAGTAATGTTGTCTCTTGGCGAGAATATTATACTATAATATTAAAATTTAAGTAATAATTGTCATTTTATAGAAAATTCTAAACTCTGGCGTACTAAATGGTACGCCAATGCATGCCGCTCTGTGTGACCTTGACTCGATTTGATTCGAAAATTACAAGATGATGACGTGAACGACAAGATTCGTGATTTCAACTGTACATACACATGTGACAAAAGTCAAATTAAGGGAGCCAAGTCCGGCCCTGTCGCAACAGAATAACCGTATTCCGATCTTGGTAACATTTTAAGGGTCGAGACTTTAGTAAACTATCGTAAAATACCGGTCATAGATACATCTGTTTTATGTTATTTTAGAGTCCAGGAAACGTGCTTTGTTAACTTTACTCTTTATTAGGTAGTCGACGTTAACCACTTGTAAACAATAAATAAGCATCCAAATTATTTTATGTCCAATTTGCTTTGCCCACTTGAAGTTAAGGGCACTTGTTGAAATACCCACCGGGGGGTATAGTTAAATTTTCTAGACTAAGGCAGTTGAAATATGATTCCAGGAACATATGTAATAGACTAAGATAGATAGACCAAAGAAGGCAGATTTTTTCCCCTATACTAAGGCAAAGCAAGGAACAAAAGGGGTTTTTTTCCATCTGCTGGACTGGTATTAAAGTGTTAAGATAGACCATATGATAAGTACCATGGTCCGTTAGGTAATTTCAAATGCGTACGCTTCACTCTTGGCTTAAAGTCGGTTCGGTCATCATTTACCTACAGGGTATGGTAAATTATCGTTTTGCGAACCTTTTTCACTTTTAAAGTTTAAGTACCTTTGTTCAGTATTTTGCCGGTTTTAATAAGTAGAAAATTAATGTGTTGTAATTGAACTAAGAATATTCGGTCGCGATTTAGCTAAAGATTTGAAATTGCCGCGGACCATTTCTTTTCTTGATATAGTGTATTTACCGTTTGTTACTTTATTTAATCGTAAACGTTTGTGATTGTCAGTTCCAGTTGTTTTCATTTTCTTCTGTAAATATAGTGATTTAAGTGTTTTGAGAAATCACGTGTTTTAGAAGAAAAAGGGTAAGCACAGTTTTGATTTCGATGGATATACTATAATATCGACGGAGTCTGCAAAAGTAATTGGGACACTCCGTACTCTGCCAATGGTAATGTCTGATTAAATCATGTAATTAGGGGAATAAAACCCCAGTTATTACACACACATGCACACACACAAAGAGAGAGAGGAAGATTACTTTCTTTAATATATATTTGAGTTCGGTATGTTATGAGACGAACTTCTGTACTAAAATTTGTTTCTCTAATATGATTAGTAAAAATGTTTCTCCAGTTATAATATACCTATTTGATTAAATCGGATAGGCATAATAAGCAATAGTACCGTTGATATTATCAGTAACAACTCCACTAGGGTTTTTTAATTGAAAACACTAAATTTAATAACATTACAGTCAACGACATAAATTCCTAAACCTTTCCTCCTGTCTCATTAATTTTTCCTTGTCTGCAATCCACCTCCCAACCCCTTAAAGTCACTCTTTTACCCCAAGTTAGGCGAGGTCGATAGCTACAAAATAAATAACACCCCCTACTTCTTTCGACCACATAACTTTTACTCTCTACACGACATCTATTGAATATTTTTTTCACTTAGTGTTCCTATTACTTCAGGTAGCACGGCAGTTTATTCTGATATCGACACCGCCCGATAATTTATTAACCTTTGTTTTTCCAATAAAGACGAGTGCATCAAGTACTTGAGAAAGTAAGCATAAATCTAAAATAGATTCTTGTACTCATCTTGATTAATTTTATAGAAAGGAAGATTTATAGCAGTAACTTTAGTTTACTTAAAGATATGCATGCAATTACTTATAAAATAACAAAATCGATTGCAAAATTAACTGTCCTTGTTTCGTTATTCTGCATTGATATTGGAAATGACTCTCTCGTACGCATGAGGATCTCCGTGCTGCCAAATGTGAGCGTTATGCTAATTAAAGATACCAGCGCGGGTGAAAATTGCTTCGTCGGTTTAAATCACCATGAGAGGGAAAAAAGCGTCATTTGTTGTTTGCCGCAAGAACCATCTGGAAAACTCTCTCCTTCGCTGCAGGTCTTCAGGTACCAAACTTTGAACTTTATGCAGATGATATGGATGACGACCATACCGGGTGGTTCAGCCGATAGGTACATTCTTGTAACTTTTGAATGGGAGAATGGGTTTTTTTCAAATTTAGGTGGTGATATGAGATAAAATTTCTAATTATGTGATGTAAAAATCCAAAATGGCCGACATTCGGTTTTGATACAATTTACATGAAAATCAAATTTTTAAACGGAACAAGCTTTATATTTTTGCATATTTGGATCCTACTAGAAAAACTGTTCAAAATCGGCCTGCAAGCACCGTTAAAATATTATTTCTGCAGATACTAACATTAAACACAATTTATCCTTCATTCAATTCAACGATATTGGTTTTAGAACGAAAACTATTTTCCTATGGGACAACCTGTTATTTAATTAGATCTTTGTTACGAAAACATGATATACATAATGTCTGTCAATAATAAAATATTAATATTTATAATGTATGCAAACACTTAGAACAAATCAGTACTTTTTATATGCTATGTTTTATCTGTTATCTGTTATTTCTTTACTTGTTTTTTACTATGTCCATTTTTCATTTAATAAAGTCAGTCTTAAATGAAATCTTGTAATTATCACATGGCGCTGCGAACCAAAAAGTTTATAAGTTAGTTGAAAAGTGCAAAGTATTAAGAATTTCTTTATAAAATGGCAGATTATCGTGGTATTGCACCGCTAGATATGAGTGGCAATGTTTCAGAAAATTGGAAATTTTGGATTCAGAAGTTTAATAATTATTTAAAAGCAACAGAGTTAGATAAAAAGGATGAATATTTGCAGTGTGCACAATTATTGCAGTATATTGGGGATGAAGGGATGCGTGTGTTCAACACCTTTAAGTTTAGTCAAAGTGAGAAGGATAAAATAGACCCTCTTATATGTAAATTTAAGGAATTTTTCCAACCAAAAAAGAATTTGACCTACGAAAGGTACAGATTTATTAATAGGAAGCAGATGGATGGTGAGAAAATTCAGCAATATGTTACAGATTTAAAAAATAAAGCCAGAAATTGCGAGTTAGGCAACCTAGAGGATAGTTTAACATGTTCTGTTTTAATTAGTGGCTTAGTTTCCGTTGAGTTAAAGCAAAGATTATTAGAAGATGATGAAATTGATTTGGCCAAGGCAATACGAATATGTCAATCTGTTGAGGAATCGAAAAAACAAGAAAAAGAAATGACTGAAGGAGCGGAAGTGTGCAGTATTCAAAGTCGGTCATCGTTTCCAAACCGACCTGGCCCGAGTGGAAGAAGTCAAATACAACAGCGACAGTTTAGAGAATCACCAAGTAGGCAAGCGACGGCTACGAATCAAAATTTTTTTGGACGGAATTCCTATCAGTCAGTTCAACAATTTACAATGTCTTGCTCTAGATGTGGATATCAACATGTAAAAGGTAAATGTCCAGCTACAGGTAAACAGTGCGGTGCTTGTGGTGCATTTAATCATTTTAGAAAAATGTGTAAAAATAAAAATATACATACTGTTAATTTAGATAATAGCGATAATGAGTCCTGTAATGAAAATGTTTTTATTGGTATGGTTAATAGTAACAGTAAAAGTAAAACAAATAGGGAGTGGAATGTCACAATGTTGGTAAATAAGAAAAAAATAATTAAATTTAAATTGGATACCGGGGCAATGACAAATGTCATAAGTTTGAAAGATATAAAAAATTTAAAATTGGATGTAAATTCTTTAAAAAAGACACATATAAGATTAACTAATTATTCTAATGAAGTTATACCTGTTTTGGGGGAATGTCAGTTACATTGTACTTATAAAGATTCTGATTATTTATTGAATTTTGTTGTGGCAAAAGTTGAGTCACCAGCAATTTTAGGACTAGAAACTTGCACCAAGTTAAATATGGTACAAAAAATAGATAACATAAATGAAAATTATAATTTTTTGTTTAAAAAATATTGTGATTTATTTAGAGGTATCGGTTGCCTAGAAAAAGAATTTCACATTAAATTAAAAAAAGATGCTAAACCAATAGTTCATGCAGCTAGAAAAATACCTTTTCCCTTATTGGACCGTCTTAAAATGAGTTTATCTACAATGGAAAAGGAAAATATTATCGCTAAAGTGGATTATCCAACAGAATGGGTAAATTCCATAGTTTTAGTTAGAAAACCAGATGGATCGTTAAGAATTTGCCTGGATCCTCGGGATTTGAATTTAAATATTTCTAGGGAACATTTTCCATTGCCCACGTTCGAAGAAATTAGTGCAAAATTGGGCAATGCAAAATATTTTAGTACATTAGATGCTATGTCAGGATTTTGGCAGATTAGGTTGGATAATGATAGTTCAGACTTGTGTACTTTTGCAACTCCCTTCGGTAGATATAAATTTTTAAGATTGCCATATGGATTAAATTGTGGTCCGGAAGTTTTCCATAAAAGGTTCAAAGAAATATTTAATATAAATGGAGTCGAAATCTATATAGACGACATTTTGATTTGGGGTAAAGATAAAAAAGAACACGATGAAAGGCTAGAGCAAGTATTAAAAATTGCACAACAAAATAATATAAAATTTAATAAAAACAAATGTAAATTTGCTATGAAAGAAATTGTTTATATGGGACATAAAATATCACAAAGAGGGTACAGCCCAGATAATTCTAAAATAAAGGCCATCACAGAAATGCCAACACCAAAAAATAAAAAATAATTACAAACATTTTTGGGCATGGTAACATATGTTGGAAAATTTATCGAAAATTTATCAAATATTACAGCTCCGTTGAGACATTTACTTAAAACTTATATACCTTGGGTTTGGGAAAAACAACATAGCGATGCTTTTAACAAATTGAAAGAGGTTTTAATTAAACAACCTGTGTTGCAGTATTATGACCCCAATAAGCCTATAGTAATTTCTGCTGATTCGTCAAAAGATGGGGTGGGGGCTGTTTTAATGCAAAATAAAATGCCTTGTATGTATGCGTCAAAAGCTTTGACTGAGACTCAAAAAAAATATGCCCAAATAGAAAAAGAGCTTTATAGTTTAGTTTTTGCTTGTGAGCGTTTTCACCAATTCATATTTGCAAAATCTGTGGTCATGGAAACAGATCACAAACCTCTTGTACAGATTTTCAATAAACCGTTGTATGATTGTCCACCAAGATTGCAAAGAATGTTCATAAGATTACAAAGATACGATATCAAACTTATACATAAACCTGGTAGAGAACTGTTTATAGCTGACGCTTTGTCACGAGCTTATCTAACGGATTCTGAAAATAATAATATTGAATTCGAAAATGAGGTGGAGGCGCAAATTTGTTTGCTAAGATTAAATTTAAATGCTACTGATGAAAAAATCAATGAAATAAAGTCTGCAAATCTAAATGATCCAGAAATGCAAAACTTATTTAATTATGTAAAAAATGGTTGGCCAAAATCAATTAAACATGTAAATCCATTAGTTAAAGTTTATTATAAATTTAAAGATGAAATAATAGAAGCCGAGGGTTTGCTGTATAAAAATAAAAAACTTATAGTACCTCGACAATTACGTAACGAGATATTATCCAAAGTTCATTACAGTCATTTAGGAGTCAATAAATGCAAAAATAGAGCTAGAGAATGTTTTTTCTGGCCAAGTATGTCTAAGCATATTGAGGATTTTATACAAAATTGTTCCATTTGTAGATCTTTACAAAAAAATAAACAGAAGGAACCTATGTTGCCACATGAAGTGCCGGATCTGCCCTGGCAAAAAGTGGGGTGTGATTTATTTTATTTAGAGGGGGAGATTTATTTATTGGTGGTCGATTATTTTTCAAAGTATATTGAATTAGCAAAACTACAAGACAGCTCCTCGTCAATACAGGTCATTACACAATTAAAATCCATTTTTGCACGACATGGAATACCCAAAATAGTAATAAGTGACGGAGGACCCCAGTTTTCTAGTTTTTATTTTAAACAATTTTCAACTGAATGGCAGTTTACTCATGTAATGTCAAGTCCTCTCTATTCACAGTCAAATGGATTGGTTGAGAGAAATGTACAAACTTTAAAAAAAATGTTAATTAAGGCCAAAAATGATCATAAAGATTTATATTTAACATTATTACATTATAGAAATACACCGATAGACGAAAAAATTTGTTCTCCTGCAAAGCTGTTAATGTCCAGATATTTGAGAGATAATTTACCCCTCGAAAAATCAAAATTTAAAACTCAAAATAATAACTATGTCGATATTAAAAATAAATTGAAGTCTAAGCAGGCATGTCAAAAAAAATATTATGACAGAAAAACAAAACAAAACGAAAATGAGTTTCAAAATAATGAGAGAGTGTTTGTTAAAACAAAGTTATCAGAGAAAAAATGGAAAGAAGGAATAATACAATCAAAATCAGAAAGTAGACCTAGAAGTTATAATGTACAGTTAAATAATGGTAGCACTTTGTCAAGAAATAAACATTTTATTCAAATTTGCCCACAAAATAATGTAAATAATGCAATACAAAATATACCTAGTACTAGTTCAAATTGTGGTGACTATGATTTAAACAATTATTCTTTAAATAGTTCAGATGATAGCGAGGATGATGTTGTTTTTGTACCAAATATAACACGAAGGGGTAGGATAGTTAATGTACCTGATAGGCTAAATTATTCTTAAATAAGATTTTAAATACAAATTTTTATGTTATACACTTTTGAATTATTATATGTATTAAAATAAAATAATTGTAGTAGTATTTAATTTAGAAAATACTTGTGTAATTTTTGTAAGGTTATTGTTTTAATGAACAAGAGAAATGTCAATAATAAAATATTAATATTTATAATGTATGCAAACACTTAGAACAAATCAGTACTTTTTATATGCTATGTTTTATCTGTTATCTGTTATTTCTTTACTTGTTTTTTACTATGTCCATTTTTCATTTAATAAAGTCAGTCTTAAATGAAATCTTGTAATTATCACAATGTCTACCTACCATCTCGTTGTACTTTTATAATTAAAAAAAGAAATGTTTTGAAAATCGATTTTTTACAATAATTATTTTGAAGAAGTTGGTCCTGAGTAGATTTGATACATGACATAAAATAGGTAAAACCATAAAAATACTAACAACTTTTTCTTGAAATTATATATTCTTAACATAGAAATTGTAGAATTGGAGAATTTTTTTCCATCATCTATTCTTTTTTTTTTTTTTCTTCAATTCTTTGGGACTTCCTGCCACAAGTATTTTTTCTTTCTAAACGGTGCTCGGGGAATCTACAAAATATTACAATTAACCAGTATGTTACTGGTAAATAATCTCTACGCCTGAGACTTTTACGTCAAAGGATCAGTTAGAGGTTGCTTTTTTTAATTAACAATACATGTGGCAGGAAGTCCCAAAGAATTGAAGAAGAAAAAAATTAAGGTAATGCCACAAATAACATTTAGACAATAATCATCTATTCTATTGTAGTGGTAAAATAATAAAAAATAAATATATTTTTTAGATTTTCTAAAAAAAAATCATAAAACGTGGAAATTTTAAATTTGAGCAATACGTTTTTTTGCCTCATCCATTTTATAAAAAATTTTCAAAATTTCAAATTTTTTTCTATTTTAATTTTTTTTTAAATAGGCTTAAATTGTCACGAAACGTAAACATTTTAAATTTGAGCAAAACAAATTTTTTCCATCACCCATTTCACAAAAAATTTTTTTCATTTAAAATTTTCAAAAAAAAATTTTTTTGAGATAGGTTTAGAATCTCATGATACGTGGAAACTTAAAATTTGAACGAAAATAATTTTTTTCCATTAGACGGTCCACCCTGCAATATTTTCCAGTGAAAGTCTAACCATTTCTTCGGTGGCAGTGGCGTTAGCTACCTACCAAATTTGACAGACCGACAAAGAGACAGACAGACCGACAGAATTGGAAAACCTATATTTTCGTAATCTACATGATCTGAAACGTGAAAATCCTAAAAAATCTTGGAGGGTGATTTTTTTCTCGAATACAATACTTCCCATCGGTATGGGATGGAAGTAAAAAAATGGAAAATCAACAAAATTACAGATTTACAAGGAGTGAACAAGTAGATATGCTACTAATTTTTGGGGAGGAAAAAAGTGCACGAGCAGCTTCTGATTTATAGGCCGAAAGATATCCAGAGAAAAGGCAGCCTGAAAGAAGTTACTTTTATAAGGTTGAATCGAAATTTAGAAAAGAACCCGTACAAAATGGTGATACGTTTATAGTAAGTGGGGAAGCAAAATGTGTTGGCTTATGTCGAGTTTGACCAAAGTATTTCA
This sequence comes from Stenurella melanura, assembly GCA_963583905.1. Classification (NCBI taxonomy): domain Eukaryota; kingdom Metazoa; phylum Arthropoda; class Insecta; order Coleoptera; family Cerambycidae; genus Stenurella; species Stenurella melanura. The sequence continues at coordinate 78,400,599 of OY757309.1, read as the reverse complement.
ATCAGAGAGTTTGAACAGCAAGTAAATGTAAATAAGGTAAGTTGTAGAAGGATTTGAAAAAAATTCAAATACAGCTTACACCAGCATTTCTATGAGCGTAGAGTAAACTAGTGTAATTGGTTTTTGACTCAACAAGCACGAATAAGGCATTTTGAGTAATACGTTTTTTTTTTTCGATGGGGCCAGATTCACTAATAATGGAATGTTTAACCACAACAACGTATGATATTTAGCAAAATAAAATCCCTGACTGAGACGAGAAGGAGCATTTCAAGAACGTTTCGGATTTAATGTATGGATTGTGATATTAGGTTTAGAAATAATTGGACCAATATTGTTTGATGGAACATTAACAAGTCAACGTTATTTGTCTTTCTTGGAGAATGAAATTGAGCAGGAACTTACAAATTTATCGGCTGTAATAACAAGAGATATGTATTTCCAGCAAGATGGTGCAGGACCTCACAAATCAATGATTTAAATAACAGATTGAAAGGAAATTGAATAGGTACGCATGGTCCCGTTAGATGACCACCTAGGTCTCCGGACTTAACACCAACTGATTTATTTATATGGGGCCACATTAAAAATCATGTTTACTTGCGAGCTCCTACAACTTTGCAGAATTTGAAAGACAGAGTTGTGGAAGCCGTGCATTGAAATGAGTTAAGAGAAGTATTGCGATGTACTCTAAATAGGGCCAAGTTGTGTATCAGACAAAATGGGCAACATTTTGAACACCTTATTGTGCATTAATAGTGTACTATTAGTAATGTAGGTTTATCTAAAATGATGAAATTCTATTCACTTTTGTAAAATATTCGTTTTATTAATTTATTCAAATAATAAAAAATCGATTATCAAAACATTTCTTTTTTTAATTATAAATTTAGTACAAGGAGAAGGTAGACAATATACATATCATTTTTTCATAATGAAAAGATTGTCCCATAGGAGTTTCATTAAAAAAAAATCGTTCTAAAACCAATGTCGTTGAACTTAATGAAGGATCAATCGTATTAAATGTTAGTATCTGCAGATATAATAATTTAACGGTGCTTGCAGACGAATTGAACAGTTTTAGTTAAATCACGGCCTTCTATGATTAAAACTAAAAATTTAAAAATCTATATTTTTTGAAAATCAAAATAATATTTGAGGATCAGATCATATCTATTTTGGCGAGTAGGATCCAGATATGCAAAAATATACAGGTTGTCCTATTTAAAAAGTTGAAGTTCATGTAAATTGCATCGAAACCGAAAGTCGACCATTTTGGTTTCTTACATTGCATAATTGGAAATTTCATCCCATATCACTACACCAAATTTGAAAAAAATCCATTCTCCCATTCAAAAGTTACAAGAGTGTCCCTATCGGCTGAGCCACGCGATATGCTTTCAAAGTCCTGTTCACATGCTCTGCGTATATCCTAACTGCAAAGATCATCTGTACATGCTTCTAGAAGTCGTTTCCTCGAAGTGCTCCCAAATCTGTTCTGTTCTTATTTCATTCTCAAGAGGTGCAAAAATCACCTGGGTTACCCTGTATACAGTAATACTGATTTATTTTTCATCAGATTACATATTATTAAGCGGCTTGTACGCCTCATCTGCGATATCTGCTACATTGCGTTTATATCGACATTATTAACCCTAAGCCTGCCATTATCCATTTTCAATTAAATTCCAACACAAAGTGTTAACTTGTAATTCTACAAATTGTCATGTCGATGTCGTTGCGTTTGATAAAAGTCCATTTTTGTTCTACGAATTCATGTGAAAAACAATTTAATTCATGCTTGTACAAACCTAAAAATAAATTACTATTATTCATGGTACAACAAAACCTGTTAATAATTCACTCAGAGTAGAAAGGAACTCTATTTGCGACTTACGTACCGATACATAATTCATTAGGATAAGTTGAATTACGGTACGGGATCTAATAAAAAATTAATAAGGGGCTTTAAGGGAATTAATAGCTTGGACAAATGACAGTCCATGATATTTTGTATTAATATTGTGACAAAGACAATTGCCTTATAATAACTTATTTATGTACATTAATTCGAGGTTCTCTGATGTTCCTTATTGAAACTATACAGAGTGTCCCACTTAAAACTCCCCAGGCCATTTTCTTAATAACTTGTTTGAATTCTCTAAAAATTATTCAAAGAATATACAGGGTGTAATTAGTTTCATGTAATTAAAAAAACTGGTAATAGGGACAGACTAGACAAGCAAAAAACCTGTATGACTTTTTTCTCTAGGGGCACTTTGAAAAAAGTGACCTAGGTTTAAAAATTTAATATTAAAGTAGGAAACATTTTAAAACCACTCTTTTTCAGGGTCAATGGATGTTATAGTTCCGAATATTAGGAATAATAAAAAACTGTAATACCCGCTTGTGTTCCCGCCGGTGGAAGTGCGGCACTTTGATGGGATTACTTGTACCGAACTTTTTATACCACTAATTTTGAAAATTTAAATAATTTCTTCTCTTTCGGCACAACGAAAGCATAGCATGGCCGCAGGGGTTAAAATAGGATTTGTTTACATGTGTTTTTTTTAATTCGAAACAACATTATTGTAGCTTTTATTGTCCTTTATAAGAATTCATAAAATTTAAAAGTGGTTTATTAACATTTGTAACATTCTATTAAAAGCTTAAAAAACTAGTAATTATTTCATGAAATTAGAAAACTGTTATGAATTACACCCCCTTGGAATTGGAGATGATACGCCTATGCCTACCGATAGTGACTGGAAAGGCTCTAGAAAGAGCCAAGGACTTTTCTAGATTATGGTTGGAGAAGATTCTGGATTAATCTAGAGCTAATTTCGGAGTATATAAGGCGCGATTACAAGCGCGGAAGGGGAAGTTTATTAAGAAGGCAGTTGATAAAAGTGAACAAGTTGAAAAGTGAAAAGTGAGGTTAACTATTAAGTAAACAAGTATTGTACAGTCAGTAAATTGTTAAATAAAGTGTTAGTAGTGTTTATCTCTTCTTGAAATTATTTAGAACCCACGGATTCATACAGGGTGTTCCCAAAAAGGTGGAAATCCGTAACAAAACGAACAGTTAGACGTCCGAGATACCATAACAGAAAATGGTTGTGTATTTTAAGTTAGGAAAAAATCTGATTTTTTTAACGAATTGAGAGCCTAATTCAGCAATATCGAATTCCCACTGTCAGCTCAAGAAAGAAAAGATTACGAGTTTTACCGGAGAAATTGACTGTTCTTCCAGTCCGCCATTTTGAATTTCGTAGGTGTGATTCGTGATCAGCGACCTCAAAAACCGCCGAGTACTCATTTTTAGCCCAAAAGCGAAAAAAATACGAGTTTTTCCTGAAAAACTGACTGTACTTCCTGTCCGCCATTTTGAATTTACCAAATTAGGCCTCGAATTCGAAATCGGCGATCTCGAAAACCCCCGAGAACAGATTTTCAAGGCCAAGATGTCCATTCTCAGTTTTTCTGGAAAATGGCCCCATTTCCGGTCCGCCATTTTGAATTTCTCAAATTGGACATCAGCGACCCCAAAAACCTCCCAGTAATCATTTTCGTCTACTTTTTATGGCATATTGTGTATGCTAACGAATTTCTCAAGTAATTTAATTAAATTGGTCGTTAAAATTGGCTAATTATTGGACAAAAAAAATGGAACCAAACATTTCCACCAAAAAATTAAAGGTACTGTTTTTTATAAATATCTTTCTGAACTCTGCAACAAAATAGGTTAAGCATAATTAACATTGGATGGTAGTTAGATATTTAAGTCTACTTTCCTGTATATACTATGGTATATTTAAATGACATTAAATGGTCGGGAAAACTTCTTCCTTTGTACACAAAGAGTTTAATGCCGCGACCGATATTAGAAGTATGTACTTATTAGATTTAATAATCTCTAATCGTGTGTTTTAACTTAGCTAACCATTTCAATAAATTTAACTTCTATGCTCAGTTATAAGAAGTGCTGTTGACCAATATTAGTAAACACTAACCACTTTTTTTATTGAGGAAAGTTTTATTGATTTCTGATGTAATATTTAGTCTATGTTTACGCAGTAGTTTTTTGTCATTTCTATCCTTTGTATGGCCTGTCTCCTCTGAGAAAAATACTAAAATGCATTCTGTCCGTAAGGAGACAACCTAATCAGTAAATAGATTTCAATTTGATAGTCCCGTCTGAAACAGATTCCTATCCAAAAATATTTTAAAAATACTGTTGATGACTGAAATATTGATCTTATGCACAAACAAATTGTAGGTGTAATGAAATTTCTGTTTCGTGTGAACATCATCATATCGAGAAAATACGCTTTTCAAGTGAGTATGCCGTGAAATTTGAATAAAACTAGATTCAAAACAGTAATTTTGAAGCAATGGTGTTTTGCATAACATTTCGCAACATGCTTGCAAAAACTTCAAGGATACAATTTTGTAAAATTTGAAGTGTTTGAGGGGGTGTATAAAAAACTCGTTAGTTCAGATAACCCCACACAAGAAAATCAAAAATACTCAGACCTGGTGAAGGGCAGGTCAACGTACAGGTACATATGTTGCAACTGCTCGTCCATTATACCGGTTCACTAAACGGGGCATAACTCGAGCGGCATTAAGAGGCGGAGCTGCATCTTGTTGCAAATACATTTGTTCAGAAACTGCTAGTGGTAAAAATCCATCAACATTTCTTGAATGTCATTTTCTAGGAATTCTAAATATCTCTCCCCTGTCTAAGGTCCTTGAAAGAAATTCTTATTCCAATCACCTCAACCCACACATTTACACCAAATCTTTACTGAAAATTACCATGGCTCATTAAATGTTGATTTTCCTGCGCCCAATATCTATTGTTTTGTTCATTGAACATTCCATTATTGGTGAATCTCGATTCACATCAGAAAGCAACGTCAAAGATACAAAATAGGGTTAGCGGTATTGTTCTGAAGTAACCAGTTACAATAAACGAATCTTCGTACAAATGATTGTGTACTTGATATTTAAAGAGCGGTAACCATATTTTCTGAGAATCTTTCTTGCTGATTCATGACTAATTTGCGCCTCGTGGCCAATTTATCTAGTAGAATAGTAGAATTCACTTCTACAAAAGCCAACAGGTTCATTTGTATCGCTTCATCAACGATAGAAGCTGCAGGATTGTTATCAATTCCTCTCCTGATTTGTTTTGTCACAATTGGAAAATATTGATAACATGGATGATATCTGTTCAGATACCTTTGGGCCTACAAATCTGCGTTTATGGAATTTTTGTGGCATGGTCCAAAAATGGATATGTCTAATTTTTCATGCCTTGTATACATAGTTAACAATAATTATCCAACAACAAATAACAACAAATTTAAAGATAAAGAGCAAACTTATTAAGTTAACAATACACGAGTATTTTTACCTGTCAAACTTCTTTTTGTTTCCATAGCGCACTTCTTTTATTTGCAGCGCTGTTTTGTTGACAAATTGAATGTTTTGAATCTAGTTTTGTTCAATTTCCACGGCATACTTACTTGATAAACGCATTTTCTCGATAATTTAATCATTATCCACCAAAGAACTTGTTTGTGTATTTGGTTATAATCAAGCCTATTTTCGATTTGAAGGTATAAATGTACTTGTCGCGAAAATTAGTATATAACTACTGGGTGTCTAAAAGACGTTGCCATTTGAAAAAGTTGACATAACAACAAATTTGTGATTTCGGAAATTTTGGTTTTTCGTAGCTACTAAACCAATGGGCTTGTTCGGATTTTTTTTTTTTATTTCACAAATCGAAAGTGCAAGTATAAATTAATGGATCTGCAAAAAATCAGAATCTTATTCGCACGTTTAGTATCTTAAAAACTATTACAAATTTCCATCTCGCGAAAATGGGGCGTGGCCAGGCGCTACGTCACTATACGCATAGACTCGGCAATCTCAATAGACTTGATGCTCCTTATTGGTTATAATTATAAGTGTTTTCGAAGTATTGTTTATTTTGCTTACTACTTGACAGTAGGGGAATACAATTTGGTGAAATGTCAAAAAATTACAATTTTTTCTCGCTCCTGCCAGAACGAATTTTCGATTTCGACCCTGCAATTTACGATTATAATTCTTCGCCGACCTTCTCCTTTCCGTAGACACATAGAAGGAACTTCCACTCGACGTATTTATTTGGTTACCAGCATTTAAAAATTCCATGTTTTTCGACTTTTCAGGTTAAATTTGAAAGGTCCCAGAAAGCCATTTTTCTTACGTCACTTGCGTATAGTGACATCACAAATGAGCGCTCGGTTTTTGCAACTATTACTAAATTCAACTCCTTATATCTCGAGAACGGAAAATGTTAATAATACGAAATTTTAAGTGTATAATGAGAATATCGAGTACTATATGAAAAAGTATAAAAACCATATAAAAAGAATATCATGGAACAAGCCCATTCTAAAAATCTCACATTTACTCTCATAGCCCGGAAGGCAGTGACAGTTTTCGTGAAATCATTTCTATAAAGCTAGATTTTTTCCGAAAAGAGTTTAGATAGTATCTATAATGAAGGTGCAATTCTACCAAACTCTTAGTGGTGCATAAATGAGTAAAAAATTAAACATGTTGCAAAAAAACATATTGACGAAAGTTTCGTTTTTCGAATTGTCAAAAAATGACGATTCGCCTTCGCTCCTGCCGGCCCCAATTTTCGATTTTCACCTAGCGAATTACACTGTACGGTCATTGCCGACGTTTCCCCACCATCGAGATATAGAACGGGTCTCCGATCGCCGTATTTATTCAGTTCGTTTGACTTGCGGTCGTGCTAATCGGCCACTATTTTTAAATGGTTTCCCGAGTTCGAATCCCGCCCGGTTATACTTTTTTTTCGTTTTCAATTTTTTGATTCTATAATTGCTATTCGCTCCGTTCTATTGCATTTCTTGGAGAAATTTTGCATTTTCCGCCGCGGGATATTAGTCTGCACTATTTCGATTAAAAATCACATTCCACCTCCGCTATAGGGTGGCTAAATCTTTGGTAAACGTTGCTGAAATCATAGGGCATAAAGGAGTTTAATAAAATGATTTCTGAATTTATTTCCCGATTGCATAAAAAATTTAGTTCCCATCATTTCAATTCCTTCTTTTTATTCAATTATCGATGGTAAAAAGCATGTAAAAATTTTAGATTGTATAGAGACGTTGTGGATAGAAATCTTAGAGATAATGCAATCTTGTTTTGAGTGAATCGAAAGTACGTTTTTTTACTTGAACCCATTATTAATATTATTATTATTATATGCTGAATGTAATTTTTTTGCATTAAAAAACATATAAATTGAAAGAGAAATTTCCTTACCGAAACATATAATATAATGGAGTAAATAAAATCTTATTAACAGATCTATAAATATACTGTCTGGTCATTAATACTAATGTGTAATATAATGGTCGTGATTTGACTACGTATTGCTGTTTTTGCAACGTCTATCAAAGATTTAGCCACCCTATAGCGGAGGAAGAATGCGGTTTTTAATCGAAATAGTGCAGATTAATATTCCGCGGCGGAAAATCCAAAACTTCTCCGAGAAATGCAATAAAACGGAGCGAATAGCAATTATTATAGAATCAAAAATATCTGCCGAAAAATTGAAAACGAAAAAAAAGTATGCCCGGGCGGAATTCGAACTTGGGAAACCACTTAAAAATAGTCGATGATTAGCATGACCGCAAGTCAATTTTTCAAACGTAAGAACTGAATAAATCTGGTGATCGGAGACCCGTGCTATGTCTCGATGGCGAGGAGAAGGTCGACAATGACCGTACAACGTGAATCGCGAGGTGAAAATTGAAAATTGGGGCCGACAGGAGCGAAGGTGAATCGTCAGTTTTTGACAATTCGTGACAATTCGAGAGACGTAATTTTCGTCCATCTGTTTTTCTGTTTAATTTTTTACTCATTTATGCACCACTAAGAGTTTGGTAGAATTGCAACTTCATTATAGATACTATTTAAACGCTTTTTGAAAAAAAATCTAGCTTTATAGATGTTAACGCGAAAAATCTGTCGCTGCCTTCCGGGCTATTACTGTTTTGGTTCAGTTGATTGATTTGGGTGCATCCACCGTACTCTATATGCCAAAATAAAAATAGCCCTAAAAAAATCAAGCAGTCTCAAAAAAATTTTAAAACTACCCGGCCGTACTTAAAATCGTCTCCGGAATCTAAATATATAAAAATATACAGGGTGTTCTATTTATAATTTAAAAGTTGGGGTCATTTCCTGGGAAACCGGAACTGATGGAAAAGTATCAAGTAATGAAAAATTTGCCGTTTTTGATATATCGTACCTCTACCAAATTTAAGACTTGAAAATTCTGGAAACTATGGCTTGTTTAATGATTCCGTTGACACCCGGTATATCTTACAGAATTTTAAACTTTCAACTAAGTGTAAATTTTTGTTTTGGGGTAAGATTTATTGTTACAATCATACATCGATATAGTATGCAATAAATTAAATCAAGACTATTGTGGAGTTACACAAATGAAAAATATATTTTCTCTTAAAGCATTACTAAATTCGTGTTTTCCTTTTCACTACGTCTTGCTAGACATTTAGTCATCCATGCACTATTCTAATTGGCCTTGGTTTGCTATATGTCACATCTGACGGCATTACGCCGTCTGTTGCGACTGCCTGTTAGACGCACAGTCTCAACAAAAACTTGTTTCCTCAGCTTCTTAGCAACAATAACTTTTGTTTGTTATTTGCTCCAATGTAGGCGATGGTAAAGCACATATATTCGAGGATGGTAATATACCTATTGCTGTATTTAGCAAGCTGAAAGTTAACACATTTTCTCATGTTTCCACATTTGCCAAATAAGGAAGTTAGATATGTACAGAGCCTCTGCAAAAGAAAATAAATAATTGGTAAAGACATAACCTGAGAACATAAGGAAAATCAAGGGAAAATAAGATACAAAACAAAATGTTAGTTTGTGCCTCGCGGCCATATTGAAAAAGCTGCCATATTGAATCTCCGTACATCTGTAAATTATTAGAATATTCATTAATGTTTTCTTGGACAATGTCCAATAAAATACTGTCAACATAAATTTTATTACTACTACTTCCAAGTTCAATCACAATTTTACTAATCTCAAAAATTCCATGTCTCATATTTCTCGGATTAGGGACACAACATCAGATTGGTTCGTTCCCTTTTTCCGCAGTACTTATGTGACTACGATCATGAACGATTTGTTCTTTATGATTATGGTCGAACCCAACAATTTAATGAAACATTCACATATGATTCGACATTGTCACGCAGATTTATATTCCTTTCCATTTTGATACTTTCTATGCCTATTCAAAAAATGTTTGAGATATTCTGTTATGAGGCAACCTAGACAGCTTAATAAGTTTAATATTCTTCAATCAAATGAATGATGCGGAAATTATTTTTTAACAACACATGTATATCCCGAATATTCCTGGACGATAAGGTGTTAACAAGAATTTTACATGTTTCCAGTTGCAAAATTGCTTTCGTACTTATACTGTGCCACTAAAATTTAAGAATTCATAGTAATTATCCTGAAGTTTATAAAAGATCATCATAATACCTGCTTATTATTATTCCATTTATTTCAATTATCATTGAATATTTATAAACATCGGCGATTCAATAAGTTCCACCAGATCAATTACTTAAACATAGTAATAGAGTTACTGCCAATATGTTCCACATATACATTATGCCTAACAACGCTACTTCAATAAGGGAGAATACAGATTATTATTATAGTTTGAATTATTATGTCCGAGCTGTTTTAGGTTTGCTAGTTTTAGAAAAGCTATATTTATAGTAATTTAAAAGTTATTGATATCAAAATGACTGGCAATAGTAACTTTAAATTAGTTTTAGAGTTACTGCTATTAAATAGTGAGACTATATTTCTATTTTCTAATGATTCATGATTCATTTAATACGGGATTAATAAAGGAGAAAATGTTGAATAAAATATTCAAAATTAAGTAACATTCTCAAAGAAGTGTTCTTTCTTATCTGATATTCAGACCAACGAAACTAGTTTTTCAGTTTATTTTTCTTCATCTTTGTTCAATGACATAACGTAACTATTTTTCATTAATATAATTTGCGTCGCCGTATCATTTAAACTCTTCTACCATATAACGATTCAATATTATACCATCAATTTATTAAAATTTATAATTGTTCTGAATTAATATACTATATCTCTCATAATTTGCATGCCTTCATGTAAAACGAGAATTATAAATGATATCAATTCATTTATTCAAAATTATAAATTAATTTATTAAAAATTTCACAGAGAAGAGTTATTTACACGCGTTTAATTGGTGCTCATGTCTACTTTATAATTCATATCAAAATTATATTTAAAATAATTTATCTAACTAAATTAATCTTGCATAGGGGCACAGTGCTAGTTTTATTATGAAATTATACTAAATATTTCACTTTTTAATCTAGATATAATTAATAAAATTTTAATTTATATTCCATTAAAATAAATCGAACCCATCACAATAACAAATATTTAACCAACTAGTAAGTGCTGTGAAATAACATTTTTGTTGAAAACAGGTCGGATTCCATTTTGTTTCCATTGTTTGGATATGAAAATGAGTTGTGTCAGAAATTTGGAATAAGTCAACTAGAAAATTAAATCGTATGCTGTTCAATTTTATTAAACATGTACATTTAATCTTACCCACAAATGATATTTACTCCTTTATAGAGAGGGTTTCCTCTTTTACCAGTTTAATTTTGTTAATTTATTTAATGAAAGTACAAAGTGCGACCCATTATTTTATACAAACCGTAAGTTGCCAGATACCCAGCCTAAATTTGAGCAAAATAAAGAACGGTCTGTGTTTATGCCGGAGTTAATGCCGTTCCTTTTGAGGGTTAAATTGGCTCGCAAAATGATGTTGGTTTTGTTAGAGTTCTAAGGATTTTTTTTCTAATTTGTGGAACTGCAAGGCACGTTGAAGTTAAAATTAAAGATCTTATGTTAACGACATATGCATTAAATGTTGTTAAATGACAAATATGTTATTGCAGAATATTACAAGATGATTTGATAGTGTCTGTTATTGAGAGTTGCAAATTTTAGAAAGGAAATTAGTAATTTTATATATTTCACCAACAAAAATTCATTCAAATAATGAAATTGGTGCGCATATTCTCTCCAGCCTCTAGAAATTTTATAAATTTCCCAAAAAATAAGTTTTGCTCACGGTCTCGTATTGAAAAATGATTTTCCAGCGTAAGGTAGGCATTGCTGCCACTTCCAGTCATCCAATCTGATTTTTTTTACATTCCGCCAGACTGGCTGCAACCGCTGGATTGGATATGGGACATGTTTGTAGCCAGCAGCGAGAGCCACATGACGAGCGGGTAGGAATATAGGATGGAAAGTGTAGGTGCTTGCTTCTTTTAAGTTTCTATGCTTCTTTTAAGTTTCCATCTATCACCATGGGATGGGAGTGTATGCGATTGTGAGATGCTTCTTTTAAGTTCAATCTATCATTATCTCCGTATTTATTCTTGTTCTGACTCTTTTGGTTCTGAATTTAGCAGTGTGCACCTCTTCCTGCCCGCTTTTATTTATTAACTGTTCCGCAGGCAAATAGCCATTTACAGTGGAAGTGCAAAGAAGAACCCGAGAGAACATTTAAAACACCCTGTATACCGATTCTCCAAGGTAAAACAAAATAAAAAGTAAAATCTGCAAAACATAAAAAGAGATCTAGGAGAATATTTGGGACGCTCTGTACATCAAGCAGACCCCAACTCCTTTGACCTGAGAGACATTTTTGTGTTCGTAAATAAGCCCAATATATGGAGCATGTGATAAGGATTAATAAACCAATAAATAGAACCTATCTTTTAGTCCGTGTGCATATGTTGGCAGCTTCCCTCTCGTTTCTGTAAGATTCCTACACTACTTGTACTCGTTGCTTCACCCTTCCTAGAAACCAGCCCGTTGCCCTTCACTGAAAAAATAACTTTATGGTGCACAGCTTATATTATATTGCCATGTGTTTGCGTCCCTTTTTCAAGTTGATTATATACGCTTTCAGGTGATGTCACATTCAACAGATATATCTTAATGAAATATCAACTACACGAAATAGTCGAACATATGCTAATTTATATCAATTATCCACGATTCAATTCAACACAATTTTGCATGATATTTCACAGTCTTAACCGAGTTTATTCGAGATGTCGTAGGAGCCACACAGGCGTGCCTGCCTCCAGCGCCACCCGAAACCGAAAAGTTATTCCTTGTTCTTATTCACAAGATATTACCAGACGTTCTGAGATCCAGGGATTACCCTATTTGGTTTTCTCTAGCTATGTAACACGCCTGGCGGCATTAAGCCATCTGTCGCGGTTGCCTGTTGGGTGAACAGCTCTGTCAAAGCTCTTTCTCTTCCCATTAACTCCTTGACGACATCCGCTCAGTGTTTTGAAGGAAATTCTTTTCACTTTTCATTTGATTTCCTTTGTACCACCAACCGTTCTATATTATCGTCTTTTAAGTTGATGTGGTCAAAAAATGCGTGATTTCAAAAAAATGTGACACTGGGGACTTGCTTTTGGGGTCGTACTTCTTGCAAAATCGAGCTAATAGTGCGTGGGATGTTCTGAACATTCATACCATGACGGTCTATGTCTCAGAGATGTGAAGAAAGATGAAGAAATTAGGGCATTGACACTAGTTGACAATTGAATCACAGTCTGAACTTATTGGCTGAAGCCTGTCCGAAAAGTGTATGACCTCACTCTCGCTTCCCACAATTAAGATAGTGTCATCTGCAATTTTCAAATTAGAAACCTTAGTTCCGACTATAACAACTAAATTATGACTGTTCTTCAGCCTACGTCTCATCATGTATGCGCTATAGACGTTAAAAAGTATCAGGAGTAGCACACAAGCCTGTCTGACGCCTTTGGCAATTGTAAATTTGTACGCGTGAGCGTTGTTTACTTCGTCAAAGCAAAGTTCTCTTCATACAGTCGATGAATAATAAAGATCATATGTTTCGATTTCACCATCTTCAATAATATAGTCCACATATTACTCCATATTACAATGTCAAGGGCGTAATATTGCCTTCTATTATGGACAAGTTTTTTTAAAATCAATATTTGCTTCCTAGCACAGCGTCCTGCAACAAAGCTTGCTTGCTATGTGGATATTTACCAAGACAAGTAATTCTGATATGTGGATTAAAAAATATACAGCATTATTTTGCTGCATTTGATATTAATCTCAGTAATCTGTAGCTGTCACAGATATCTGTTATTTTCATCTTATGCCGCGATACTAAGATTGAAGTTCCCCAATCATCAGACCAACTTACTGTCTTCCATATTTTTTGCCATATTCTGTGAAGTATTCTCATTCCATCTTCACCAACTAACTTAACCAGCTAAACCTTGAGATTATCTAACCCAGTTGCTTTATCAGTTTTTAGTTTTCGTATGGCTGTCTTCACTTCTGACTTCAGTGTTCAGGTTCGTAGTCCAGTGCCAGTCCTGTACCTCAGAATGGTCGCTTTTAACAAGATTATAGCAGTATTAGCGTCAGTCCTCAAATACGATCCGTGTCAGTTAGAATGCCGGAGGAGTCTTAAGTTTACCAAGTTCCTGATATAAATTCATGTGTAATCATTCTTACTGAAACTATCCTTGCCATTATTGTGGACAGTATGTGACTATATCTCCTTACATATCGAAGACAAGAATTGTTATCGCTGCGGCAAAGAACCCGAATTCTTCGCATTAGCTTGTTGTACCTTTCAAACAAAACAGTTTTGACACCTTGAGGCCTCGGATTTCTCCTTACTCCTTTCTCTAATTACCTAAGGTCACTTCACATTTCTTCGTATCTCGTTTTGTGTTTTGTTGCTGCTCTTTCAGAGAATTCTAGAAGGCATTGGACCTTCGTTAATTAATGGATTAAATTCAATAATACATTCGCATAACTTTTTTTGGAAAGCTCTACCATCGATTCTGTATTACTACGAAGTAACCTCAAATTAAAATTAAGATAAAATACTTATGCAAAGCCTGTATGCGTGATATTTGATTATATTTTTCCCACAGGTTAAATGGCAGTTATTGGCAAATGATTGTATAGATAGTAGATGTATATGTTTTGTTAGATGTACCTGTAAATTGAAGAAGAGAATCCTTAATTACTTATGATGACTTTCTTGTGTTGCTTGTGTGATCACATAATTTATGGTTTAGTTGATTGAAACTTCTCTCCAAGGCGACGAAGTTAGTTCTTCGTGAAAATTATGAATATTTCAAAATTGTTTCAAAGTCTAGTTTGCTAACTACGGATATACGTATTGGGTTTGTTGTCGGGTGTAGACTAAAATTTTTCCAAGTTATATAAAGTAATGACTGAATCTGATTGAATGAATGCTCTCATTAAACGACAATGCCTAGGGTTCGTTTCTGAAGACTGGTTTTTAAAATCCAGTATACATTGCAAATGTGTTGTAATATGTAGTTAAAACTCACAGCCATAAAAATATGAGAAGATGAAAAGATTTATCGAAAGTTAACCTTTCAATAACAATAAAGACCTAACCTACCCCTTCAAAAATGTTCAAACCAACGTTACTAAGTCTATAAAGATATTGAGTTCCCATTAAATTAGTCAATTATCGATATAGATTAAAGAACTCTATGTTTACTGATGGCATGTTCGCCATTTTTCAATCTATCTGCCGAACAATATGTAAAACTTTAATATGTCGCACCTAGAGTCTCAGACTTCAAAGTATGTATCAACTGTAACAATTTCTGTCGATCATATTCCGACTCAGCCTCATTTTAAACGATGTTTCTCCTGCCTTCTTTCTTCACCAGTTATGGTTTTGGGCAGAGAAGCTAAGCTCAACTTTAGAAGAATATATTACACCCGCTACTTTATCATGAAGTAAAAATATTTAACACCACATTGACCTTTGGAACCCACAATTTTACAACTTTTCTAAATGAACCTCAGCGACGGATATTAGAATCGTCCCACATTTAAATTCATGACACACCACCTGAGATGTATACATGATTCAAATTGTTAAAGTACTGGTACCTACATGGGTAAACTATAATATAAGACTTATTAGTACTAAAATAGCAGTGGCTTTGAATGAATCTGCTTGTGTTAATGTAAACGGACACTTGATGCATTCAGATCAAGTAAGTAAGGAAAAAATAATAATAATAATAACCGAATAAATGACCGAGAAGTTGTTCTTATGTTGTATTTTATATTAAAAATACGTCGGAAGTTAATATGATTAAATAAACAATATTCGTGAAGAGAAACTTGTGATACTTGAATATTTATATATTTTTTAATGATTTGAATTCACAAAACTTTAAACATCTTCAACAATTTTTTAATTAACATAGATCTGGTTATAAGTTCAGCAATTATGACTATAAAGAATTAGTAAAGAACGAAATCAGAGAAGTATGTCCCAAGTAATATGCAGGTCGTCTTCGTATTCACAACTTCTTTCTAGACGTCTTGTAATTTATGTAATGTTCCAGTTCCAGTTGGCACCCGGCCTCACCAAAGCTCTCTTTAACTTTTTGATGGCATCAGCCCAACGTTTTGGTAGTCTTTGTCTGCATCTCTTACCATTTGGTTTCCCTTCTCGTGGATAATCAAACGTTCTATATTGTCCTCTCTCAGATGAATGGTCAAGAAATAAGAGGATTCGAGAAAATGCTGTCATTCGGTGGGTACGAAAGAATCAATATCTGGTGTGATGAGCTATCCAGATAACCCGCAGTGAACGTCTCCAAACCCATATTTCAAACACATCGATACGCCGTCTATCCGCCTTCTTAACAGTCCGTATCTCAAAGACGTAAGGAAACAGAGACAATTAGAGCGTTAGCGTGTCTGATCTTCTTGCGTCTCCTGTACTTTTGTCATGCCAAATATTGCTCAACTGGGAGGTTGCTGATCTTGTTATCTGTATTCTTCATCGAATCTCACACTCGTAGTTTCCCATGTTGTCTACAAGAGCTGCAAGGTAGACCACCTTGCCTAATTACCTATCCTTAACGTACCTGGATGGTTTCCATTTGCTCTGTCTACAATCATAATTTTTGTTTTATTGTAATTTACATTTAGACCGTATTCATTGCACATTGTAGGTTGTCCAGCAGGTGCATGAGCTCATTCTCACTGGCTGCAACCAAGGTGGTATCATCTCCAGACCTCAAGTTAGGAACCTTAGTTCCCCTTATAATTACTCCACCCTGCCAGTCCTCCAACACACGTCGCATCACGTGTTCACTATAGATGTTAAAGAGGAGTATTGACAGAAGGCAGCCCTGCCTGACGCCTTTGCCAGCTGTACATTCTAAAGTAGAGTTTTCGTCATACAGTCGACGAATAATAGATACCAGATATCTGGATGTTCCACTCTAATAGTTGAAGGAGCATAGTTACTAAATAAATTAACGAATGTTGATCAACATTCCAGTAACTGCCCATTTTGTTCTTTTCATCTAACATACACGGGCTTTAGAAATGTCCGATCAAATGCAATATACTACTCCATTTCCGGATTTCCGAGGAGCATAATAAGAGAAAATAAATTTAAACCCAATTAATATACGATAACCGTATAAAATAAAAAGTGCAATAAAAGTAAGAAGCAAATATCCTTGCGAGGCGTATATAAAATCTAATATAAGGAAACCGAAATACGAGAGACAGGCGTAATAAATATACCGATTGCTTAAACTATAAAGACGCGGGCGATTTCAGTTTGCAGTTCACAAGTTCTCTAGTACTTTACATCGTATCTGGGTAATTACACCGATATTTCTTTTAAGATTATAAAAGTTTCCGATTGCACTATACATATACGGGCGAAACGCAGCCGACGTTCCACAGAGTCATAACCCGTTATCTGCGCGTTGCAGGGCTGCCAACAATATAAAGTAATGCAGAAGTGACAAGCTGCACTTTTACGACGACTCGTTTGTATCCCTTCCAAGATGGCACTATGTGTTGCTCGCTGATGGGCCGCCATATGGTCGCGACGATGAATACTTTTATTACAGCTTATCAAAAATTTTATCTCCTCCTTCATCTCATCTATATTGGAAAGTTATTGCTAATAAATTTTCAGGAATAGGGATGGAGATTCATAACTCATTTAGAACGGTTTGGCAAGTGAACTCGCTTTTTATAAGGCGGGTAATTATTGTAAGAGCAATGCCTTGTGCCTTTTTGTAATAAGGCCACATAAATTTTAAATGCCTAGTATAGTTTAATTAACATGAATACTTCCAAGAATTTCACAAAAGTACATAATATTTAGTCATTTCCTGAAATATTAATGGACATGTCATTAAATCCAATAATAATAATTGATCTATTTGCCAACGTAAGGTGGGCATTGCTGCCGATTCCCGGCATCCATCCTTTCCAAGTTTATTCATAATACTCTCGATTGTTGCTATCTATGTGTAGCATGGCCTCCCTATTTTCAGTTTGTTGCTGTTCAGTCTTAGCGCTTTCTTTAGTATGTATCGTGTCTCGTCTTTGGACGTGTTCCCAGTATTTCTTTGCGTATGATTCTATTCTTTTGATTATTGTATTTCCCTCTAATAATGTTGACGTTTTCTGTCATTTTTGTGGTTTTTCTGTTTCTGCTAGCAGATGGACAATGTTCAATTCAGCTCTTCTCAGGATTTCTCTGTTAGCCTTTGTCATTGTTACGTTTTTGACTCCATATATCATCGTAGGCATTATGATGGTCGTGTATATCTTTTTGGTTAGGCTCCATGAAGGGTAGTATAGCTCTTGTTACTCTGTAGACCGTTTTGATTCTTTCCCTTCTGTTTCCCTCCTTTTCAGTTGATTCGTTAAGTGCGTTCCTAGGTATTTCATTATGTTCGTTGTTCTTAGGTGTAGTCTCCTATTTTGTACCCCACTGGCTGGACTTGTTTTAGTCAATGGGTCTCACACCATTATTGGGATCTTCTTGAAGTTTATTTTCATTCCAGAGGAATCCAGATGTGGTGTCATGTTTCTTAGATATTTAACGATGTCTTGTTCTTCCTCGGTGATGATAAGTATGTCGTCGGCGTATGCAAGCACGATGGAGGGCCTTATCGTTCCATCGTTTCCACTGAAATTCTGATTCTCCTTTATTGTGCTTTCTATCACTTGATCCAGGACTGTGGTGAATAGTCGGGGGGATAGCGGACATCCTTTGCTTGACTCCTATGTTTATCATTTTTGATCATCTGTTGAAACCATTGTATTGCGGTATTCTCGTGTAGGCATGCTTTTATTATTGTGTTTATTATGAGTGCGGCACTCCCCTGTTGTATAAAGTGTTGATTATAGTCTCATGACTTATGGCATCAAATGCCTTTTGGAGGTCAATTGAGTCTATATGTAGTTGTGTTCCTTCTTTCCACTTTTCTTCCAGGATCCATCTGGTGGTTTATAATAATTTATTCATGTTAATACGCAGTGAGCATGGGCATCAATAGTAAGTCAAGCACAATAAGTCAGTCAATGCAATTATTGTATATTGCATCACTTCATATGTATTATGTAACAACAAGTTATAGTCTGTCCCGTATATAATTCAGAAATATAAGAAAGTTTGCAAGAAGCTTAAAGCGCGTACCGCGTATCGATTTTCAGTTTATTTACAAAAAGGCCATAAAGAAGATGTTCGGCTTGTTTTATTAGATATCATAAAAAGAATCGTCATACATATTTCCTAACAAGTTAAGAACACAGCCAATATTACTAAGTATAATTGGTTGAAAGTCTTAGCGAATTGATAATTCATTGGAATGGGCTATCTAGTCAACGTGGCCTTCCAGGGGTGGAGTAACGAAGGCGGTATCAGAAGCTTTTCTGCGAACTTTTTATATCTCTGAACTATATACGGGACAGACTATAACCATACGAACACAAAAAAGATATTACTTTAAAATGTTGTTTATTCCAAAAACGATTTGTTTCCGGTTACCACTGGGTGCCTAGTACTAACTTATTAAAACTAACTCAACCATAATAATGTTTATTGCTTTCTGGTTCCTAACTAATCTGGTGTACCCCACACAGACTTGATTTCTATGTCTGATATTACATTCGTCTATTTCTCTGTGCGAAACATATCTACTATTGTTTTGCTTAATACTTATGAATAACGTAAGAATAAAACAAGCTAAACATTATATCCTTCACTGATTTATTGAACTTTTTATATAATTGTTTTACATTCTGTGGGATACTCTTAGTAGTGTTATCATCATAAATAATCTTAGTGTATATTAAGCCGCCAAGCCGGTTCATAATCTTGTCGTATTTGTGACAAATTTATACTTTTAAATTTATAAACATCAGAGAGTAGCCGGTTTTGCAACGTAGCTATATTTATTCATATCTAAACATTAAATTTTTATAATTATTACACTCTTTGCAAATACAAAACGTAGAGTATATTACATTTGATTGGCACGCTTCTAAAGCCGGTAAATTTGAATTTGGAAAAAACTATTCACATCACTGTGCTGGTCATCGAGTTCTGAACAACTTTCGAAATGTTCGTCCGTCTGTTTATCTGTCTATCCGTTTGTCTGTCTCTCCTATCCTCGTGTTTCCGATTTTATTGAAATGTGGACAGCAAATTAGTAGCTAGGGGAAGAGCCTTATTATTAAACAAAATAGACCGGCAAGTAAAAAAATTATAAATTATTTAAATTTTTTATAAAATCTGTTTTTTTGTTTTGTAATTAAAAATTGTTACATTATAATACCGCTACGCATAAATTTCAATAATATTTATAAACTTAAAAGTAATGAATTTGTCACAAATGCTTGGCAGCTTAATTCATCAATGGACAAGGCTGTCACTTACTCACATACTCTAACATTATTTATTTATGATAAAACTGCGCAGAGTATCTTATAGAATGTGCAACAATTATATAAAAACTGCAGTAAATCATTGAAGAGTATAACGGTTAGTTTGTCTTTTCTTAATATTTTTTTGAAGAACCCTCCCTAGTGGGGTGGGATTGTTTTCGTTTTAAACATTTTTTTTGTGTATCTAATTACAAAACATAAAAAAGAATTAATAACTATTTTATTTACAGGTCGATTTCGTTCAAGGTTAATACGGCTCTTCGTTTAGCCAACACCAATTTACAATTTTAAATATACAGGAAAAATTATGCTTTTTAATGTTTCAAAAAGTTTTATTAAAACTCTACACGTGTTTCGGCTTATTAGGCCTTTATCAAGAATATTATCTTGTACTCTTGATAAAGGCCTAATAAGCCGAAACACGTGTAGAGTTTTAATAAAACTTTTTGAAACATTTAAAAGCATAATTTTTTCTGTATATTTAAATTATTGAAGAATGTTTCACAAGGAACCAACCGTAGAATCAACCCAATGTACCAATTTACAGTTCAAATTTCAATAAAATCGGAGTTTCCTTTCTTAAGTTATTGTCCTTACTAAAAACATGAGGACGGACTGCCCGAAGGATGGACGTGCGGACATTTTGAAGGTTATTCAGAATTCGATCACCAACACAATAATATGAAACTGTGTGTAGAAACTTGAAAAATTTTAAGTATGACAGTTATTATAAAGATATTATATTTTAACTGTAATTAAAGACGAACATTTCACGTAATTTTCACCAAAATTAACAAATTTCAAATTACTCTCCTTTAAAATCCATAAGCGAAATACGATTTTCATACAAAACAATACTTTTCTTTTAATCGATAAATATTTTCTGAGATATTTAACAAAATTTAAATTTTCAAATTAATTTTCTTCAATAAAGCGTTTCCTAGAGAGAGAGAGAGAGAGAGAGAGATTTTTATTTAACAAATTGTATACTTTGAAAATATCGTATCCCAATTTCAATTTTTTTTTTTTAGAGATTAAAACCTTCGGTAACAAACATTCATTCATTCTATCAAGGGCACAGTGTTGTTGAAAAGGTTTTGTTGCATTTTATTAAACATTTTGCATTGTTTAAAGACCTTATACTGTAGAAGATTATTACTCTAAAAATATGCTATTTATTTGCACAATGATTCCTATTACTTTTTCAAGACTTCGAGTATAATTATTTTATCCTCTACTGGGATAAAATGTCGCACATGTGTTTTTTCCCAGAGATCCCGGGTTCTATTTCTGGCCGTGGCACCGACATTTTTTTGGTAAAATAAATTATTGATCCCAGCATACACCATTATATTGACTGTTTTTTGTCTCAAAATGGGTAGCCTCCTCACATATAAAATCACCTCTGGCCATCAGTGATAAAATATGTATTCTCCCGTGGTGTTATTATGATATTGGAAACCAATTAATTTAAGAGAGTGTAATTCGCACATTACTATTGCTAATATCTAATTCTATTTCATGTAACGTAAATGATTAGTACCTATACATCCGTATTCTTTTGTTGTCAATATAGGTGAAAGAAAAAAATACAATTTCCTCACAAAGTGCCCACATGCCTCCGAACAAAAGATACTTACACATAGCTTAAACTCATTCTTTTCGAGGCGATTGTAGAAGGTTTATTAAGCATCTTCCTGAGCGGAATGCGTTATTTCCCATTTTGTAGCTTGTTATTTACGATTTTCATAAGGCAACATAGTGGCCTTTATAAGAATTTCATAAGGTCGATAAAAGAGGTGAAGAATACACATGGAAAAGTGATGTAAAATCCATAGTTATCAGATAGGTGGGCGGAGGCTCTTATAAGTCGATCCAGAATTGGCCACCCACACGGGTCAGGAGAAGGTTTCAAAACTCCTTTGTATAAGGAAAATGTATTGTTTACAGCACAGGGGAATCTCTCACAAGTAATTTACATATTTAACACAACGGTGCCTAATCTAATCGTGATAATATTTATAAGAAGTTTCTGAAACTAAAATAGCACGATCAATATAGTTCGGTTTTAACTTATTAGTATAGCTGTTTCGAAATTATATTATACTGAAAATATTACCAATATAGAATTTATTTTAAATATTTAAGATTTGGGTATTTTTCTGGAATAATAAGTATATACTACTGTAAAGTGTCGACCACATAATTAATAATAATAATTTATTTTATCTTTGTTTAATTCTTTTCATTAGTTATATCCAAGAGCGAAGTAAATAATATTTAGAATTAATTTAATATATATCAAGTTATACAATTCTCTACCTAAAAATGCCGTAAAACAAATAAATGGAAATAACGGCCAACAGGCAGTGATAATGTTATTGAATCAAGTAAAACGATCAATTTGAATAAATATCCAATTTACTAAAAAAGTAAATCCAGACAAAAATCCCATGATAAAATAATATTTAAATCAGTAAAAAGACTTCTAAACACCTTTGGCATCATATTAAACCGAAATCCACGTAAACAATTATTTCATTAAAAACGACCAAGATATTGACCAAGAAATATTTTTCATCTCGAGGACGACGGTCAATCGCCTTTGGGGCTCCGTCGTTCGAATTTTCAAAAGTACTCCAAAAATTTCAAGTTGCACGGAGCGGAAAACCGCTCCGCCCGACGAACTTTTCGAAAGTACCACGAATTTGGTTCGAAAGTACAACGAATAAAACCGCATAAGACGTAAAACTGCTCCGCACAACAAATTTTTCGGAAGTTCAACGAATTTAATTTCTCAATCTCAAAAAAATTATTTTCATAAAAATACAATAACAAGACGCAAATAAAGCAGAAAACCGCTCCTCGAGATGAATTTTTCGAAAGTACCACGAATTTGGTGGTTCACAAGTCGAAATCCTCAGTCAGGATGTAGCAAATAGCTAATTTAAACGTCAAAATTTAGGAAAAAGTCGATGGGACGGTTCTTCCAATAAAAACCAAAATCCTCATTTAATATTCCTCAAAGGGTTGGAGCATAATCCTCATACAAAACCCCAAAAGCGTACAGAAAAATAGTCAAAGAATTCAAAGTCGGAGGGTCGATTCCGACGAACCCAAAATACTGTTTATCTCGGCTCGGGCGGACAACGCCATACTAATCGCTCGAAGGTGAGTCGACGGAAAAAAAGTATATTTGGGTTCGATGCCGTTAGTACGTTTATAAAAGCAGGAAAACCATCCAACTCACATAGATAGCTTCCTTAAGCATCCTGACAATAATTTCGTCAATTTTACTGCAAAATTCAAGGTGAATAATTTTCAAAAACTTTCGCATACATTTTGTAAATATTACTAATTGGGAGTCTGAATCTTTTTGTACAGTCGATTGTCATAGTTCTCTCGACGCTGGATGAACTACACTCCTACGGGAGGTAACGGCTTGCCGAGTGGTGGTGCTCTTTGATGTTTGCCTTATACACATTAGCTAAGTATTGAATATTTATATTTTTTACATTTTATGAATTATTTCAATAAATGAGAATATATTTTGAATTCGATTTCTTATTGATCCACTAATAATTATAAGATTTGTGGCCGACGGGCGATTCTGTGGCGTGAGTCGGACAATTACTTTCCGCGGGTCACCTTTGATCCCGCCAAGTCTGTGTACTTGTCCGAATACTCATAAAATCCATCGACGGTCTTAATTATTAAGAAGTGTTTCTGAGAAAGTGGTAATTATAAGATATATTGATTAAAAGTGCACTACCCGACTACTCCTTATATTCTTTTAAAAAGGAATTGCGAAACTATTTAATAAATGGTTGTTATTATTCAGTCGACGAATTTTTAAATAATAAATAGGTACTTTTAACTACTTAAGAAAAATAAGTGTTTTACGATATATTTGACTATCTATTTATTTCGATGTTATTTGTGTATGTTTATTTATTATTATTGTTTTTTGTTTATGTATTGACATGTCCTATATCATTATACTATAATGGAAAAGATAAATAAATTGTTAATATTATTATTATTATTAAGAGTTCGACGGAGAGAGCAGACTGTAACAATCACAATAAGTATGATTTTGTCTATTTTCATCTTGGGGAGTCCGAAGGGTATCTTGAATCCCCCTTGTAAGTAGAGTTGATCAGTTTTGTAGCGGCGACACGGCTCCGGCCTAAATTATATAAAATCCTTGTAGTGTCCACCAGAGCGAACGATACAAGGTTCATCTACAATGACACTGCTAATGAAATAAGAACCAGCCAGAAGCAAACAGACTATCAAATCTACTTATTTTTCAAAATATAGCGTTTATATAATTTACAATCAATAATTTAAAAACAAAAAGTGAAAATTTCCAGTAATATTACTTCCACGTCTACGAAATTAGTTCTTAGGAAAATCATAGGCTTTCTACATAGCTGGGGGGTTCTAAACAACGAATAATTGTAATGTCATTCAAAAAAGACCTTTTAGATTGAGATGAGGAAGGGCTGAACAGCCGAGCAACACCCCAATCTAAATTCTACGCCATTATTGTTCACAGAACGTGAAGAAGACGACGTTAAAGCTCTTAGGACTCTTAGTATGTTGCAATGTTGCATTCGAATCAACTTTAGGACAATCCATTTTTTCTGGCTTTTAGTAACATTTCACCTGACATTTTTAGGCTAATATAGTAAGGGGTCCAAAGCATTAAAAATTGAAATGACCCATTCCAACAAGGTAAATAAGTTTTGAGCTCGCATATCGAAAGAGGGTCCTAATGTGCATCAGAAATAGCTTGTTGGACTTTTGTTGAGGATTGCACAACTTCTCCACAAGAAAAAAAGATGGCGGAATGTTATTTCAAGAATTCGTGTTTTTAAACGTATACCTCTTGCTACAAAATTAACTACATGTGATATTGATCTGATTTTTTTTCTTTGCATACTACTGACATGAGCGCATATGCCTCTACTGGTAGAGTTTCAAAATCACTTACGGTTTTTTTCTAATTAAATCCTAAATCACAGGAACGAAATTTGTGTGTTTGAAATTTCGACGTGCGGACAACTACATTAAATGTTTAATTTTCTTATATATTATATGCGAATGAAATATGGTCTAAAGATCAACAAAGTTTTTGCAAAAAAAATTAACTCGATATCTCATACAGTTTTCGAGTTACAGATTTTTTAATTCGATCGTAATAATGTCTTGTTATGATAACGCGCGACGTGACAGCTGCGGCAGGATTCGGTCTGTGTAATTGTGGATAACCATTAGTCTAATAACTAATTTGAATAAGGTATTATATTACTATTAATCAGTAGGTCACCAATTGTCTGAAAATTAGACAATCATTTATATGTTATGTTACAACTACGTGATTTTAAAACAGAGTCTGTTAAATGATGCAGAAGTAATGGTTTAATGATTACTGAAAAAAGGAAACTTTGAAGTACGTCCAATTTGCTTAGAAAATTTTCAGTTACGTCATTTTGGCTTAGAAGGACTGTATATATCGAAAGGTGCAAATACAGTATGAAATCGTCAATAAATTATACAAATTTAAGATTAAAAATTAAAAATTGTCCGAAATTTCATATTTAAAAAAATGTATGGTATGACTTAAAAACCCATCAGAATGAATTCGCCATAACAGACACAATTCTTATTCTAAACTGGAATTACTTTATAAATAGTAACAAATATAAAGCGAATAATCTAAAATACATTTTAGAATATTGGTGTAAATAATGACATACGTTGCCCAATAATGTGAACTTGCAATCATGAAGAACGGAACACAATAATATTTGCGCAAGGTATGTTTAATTTTTGCAAAATTGAAAACCTACAAAAATTGTGTGGGTACATGACAACAAAGGGTATCTTAGGATACTCACGAAATCAGTAAATAATTAAGTGAAAAATATGAAGAAGAAAATATTGTAAAAACGTTATTGGCAGTCGGTGTATTGTGTGACCTGTCAGTTATCTTTTCCGAAGAGGATAAATGAGCAGTTATTGTTGCCTTAAAATGAACACGCCAACTATATATTTTGATTAATTTTGGAGATAACTGCGATGCAATTGATGATCGTGTAATTTAAGATGCTCGTAAGTCCTGTGTCAATCTATCCATACAGATTCACATAGGACTTACGGATTAAGGATTTAAATTCACTACGGCCATCCGTAGTAGTATTTATTTTTCCTTAAGGTTATTAGACTTACGTTAGCTACGTCCGCGTCCTACACAAGACTTCCTTACTGCATTTAAAACGAGCATTACAGGGGACGGTAGTCCAGTGGTTTAGTGTACTTAGCTTAGCTAGCAACTGAAGAACCTAGAGAAGTAGTTTAAAACCCTGCTCACTGCGAAATACTTTCAATTTTAAAAATTATCCACAAAAAGTGGTTTAGACCCTTACCTAACACAAAATCCTGGATTTATAACAAATTTTCTCGACTTGAGAAGCAGTTTACAAAGCACATAAAATTTTAGTGTACAAGCGATTTTCCCATCTCCTTCCCAATTTACCCTTTCCCAGAAAATTTGGATATCTGATAGAGAATAACCAAATAAAATCACAAATGATGACAAAAAGTCACAACTGGTTCTAAAGAAAACAAATAGTGGAATTGTGAAGTAAAATGTGATTAAAAATGTGCCTCCACTTGGTGTTCTGTTGCATGTGCAGCCTTTCCTAACAATTGTTTTAAGGGCAGAAATAATACAGAGCAGTTTTTAGCAGACAGTGGTTCTTAATAGTAATGCCTATGTAGTGGTTTGTCAATGCTTACTGAGCTGTGTATACTAATTATGCATTATTATTATTATAACTTATGTATACATTACAAGTTTTGTGTACGTTTTTATATTTTCATATTTGTAAAATGCTATGTCATTTGTACCACAATAATGATATACTTAATAAATAATATCTCTATACAACACCTTCATAATTAATAGACCGAGTAAATCATCTGCCAAATGAGTTTCTTTTTACCTATTAATATTTTTGCAAAATTGTAAAAATGTAAATAATAGCACAATTTCAAAAATGTATTAGCTTACCTATCTTAATGCATTACACTTAGCCAGAAAACAGCCGCATGCTAACAGGAATACCACGAATCTAATTATGGTTTATTTTAAAAAGTCCTTAACTCAAAAACTGTATAAGATATCTAGCTAATTTTTTTTGCAAAAACTCTGTTGATCTTTAGACCATATTTCATTCGTATATAGTATATAAAAAAATTGAATATTTAATATAGTTGCCCGTACGTCGAAAGTTCAAACACACAAATTTCGTTACTGTGATTTAGGATTTATTTAGAAAAAAACCCTAAGCGAGTTTGAAATTTAATTAGTACAGATAGATGCGCTCATGTCAGTAGTATATAAATAAAAAAAATCAAATCATTATCACATGTAGTTCACTCTCTAGCGAGAGGTATACGTTTAAAAACACGAATTCTTGAAATAACATTTCGCCATCTTTTTTTCTTGTGGAGAAGTTGTGCAATCGTCAACAAAAGTCCAACAAGCCATTTCTCATGCCCATTATGACCCTCTTTCGATATCCAAGCTCAAAAATTATTTACCTTGCTGGAATGGGTTACTTGACGATTTTGACGGCTTTCGAAGGCGTGGACCCTCTACTAATATTATGATATACAATTAAGTTTTCGATTTTCATTTTACAATATTACAACTTGCAGAGCAAGAAATGGAACACATTTCGATTACCCCGGGTATATTAGCATATGTAAGCATGTTACCTAGACATATTTATATTCTCACATCTAAGATTCTTCCTTGCTGGTACATGCAAGATGTAGTCGAAAGGCGAATATTTCCGACGCTAGTCATGTGTGACACATTGTTGCCGTGTCGGGCGTATCCGGCTTAAACGGCAGAGGGAAATGGCTTTTATAAAATGCTCCACTGGACGGCATAACTTGCATTCGCTTTCTTGGATCCCTCCACCGCCAATCAAATATATATTCATAGCTGTATTCCGATCAGACCGAGATCGAGACATTTAATAAAGGCATCCAATAATACATTTATTGCATAGCATTTCTTTCATCCACCATTTATTAGGCCTTACTGTCTTTCTTCAACATTGTTTATAAACCGAAAAATAAGTGTTCACCTTACCCTTTTTACTTAGCGATAAAGATAATGTAATATTATATATAATTATTTTGTTTTATTGTTATTTTATTAATGCTTCTAAATGCTGATTGATTATGTTAGAGTTCCAGAAAATACTATTTTGTTGTCTGCAACTGAACTGTTTTACAAATTTATCATTAAAACGTTTCTACAACAAAATTATAAAATATCTTATAATGGAGTTAAGAAATTATTTTATAAACGTTTTCGTGACTAAGTTAGACTAATATTTCATCTCATCAAACTAAATCGTTTTATAACGATTTTTTAGTATCGTTCAGCAGCATTTTTAGCACCGCTATAAATATGCATTCGAATTATTTTATCTTTAATTTCTTATCATCTTACAAAACAGTTATATTAAAAGATCTATTTGTGACAATTTTGCTTTTTAAGAATAAAACATTTGAGAAAATTGATTTCCTGCGTTAGCTGTGTATTTATATTTAGTCATAATTAAATTCTTTTAATGAAAATTTGTCATAATTATAGTACACGTTTATAAAAAATTATTCTCCCAAAATTTTGGTTACCAACATTGACAAAAGCGTTGTAGATCTTAACAGATCATATAACTAAAAACAGCAGATTTAGGACAATGGAGAAACTTAAAAGGTGGTTTTAAAAATATTAGGTACATGTATGAATGGCGTAGTGGTTTTGGCAATAAGACAGTTTATACTGCTGTAAAATGAAACGACGTATTTCACTCACTACACTGTTAACGTATCGGGTCATATGCCAAAGCACTGTTGTTTCCACTAGTAAAAATAACTACGTGTTTTTGGGAATAAATAAACCATGAATAAACAGCTCTGTAAATAAGGTGATTTACTGCTACTAATTTCTAGGTTATATTTATGCAAATTAAACAAATTCTGTTTCCATTGTTGCATTTACAACCCAGCCCAACACATTTATTATAAGAGCTAAAAAAATATCGAGAAAGTAAGTGATCTATTTTATAAGATTCACGAAAAAGTTACACTAAGGTGCATTATTTTATAAATGTTTTATAGGAATCATCTAATAATTTAAATATCGTGAAATGATTGCTAATAACACACAAATATTTTATAGAGGGAGGCCATCTTGAAAGGCCAGTGTTCGTGATGGTAAATATGACAAGATATGAAAATTTAAAATATCAAATGTTTATTAGAATTTTTGGAGTCAGAAACGTGCTAACTATACAGTTTATGACTACTAAAACAAATTAGTGTAAGTTACATTGTAAAAAAACTCAAATTCATAAAATCGATATTTATAAAATTTTAAAAATTATTAGATTTTTTTGCTCGCGGCGTATAGAAAAAGTTGAATTGCTCGAAAACCAAACAATCTAGGAAGATAAATCAAAGTGTATTTTAAAAGGGATGTAAAATACTCTCTTGTGTTTCCATTTTTGAGGACTATTGATATTTATTAGTATATAAAAATAACAATATAATATAGTTATCTCTTGATTTTTTTGTGCATCTAACTGTTCACAGGCCCATAAAAAATAGCTAACTGTAATATAAATTATAAATGCATTATCTTTTAGTTCAAGGTAGTACTTCAATGCAGAAAAAGTTAGGAATAAAAATATTCACATTTACAAATTTAGCAGCATGTTAAAGTTAGTCAAAAAAAATTCAAGAAAGGCTGAATATTCAATTTTTTGACGAAATTTTTTTAATACAATTTATTGACTATTAAATGATTAGAAACAATAGTTATATGATAGATAAACTCAAAAAAAAATTGAGCTAAATTCTCAAGACCTTTGGGTCTTTTTTTATTTTGATTAGGAAACAATAAAAAGTTTGCCAAAGTTTGGCTAAGTTCAACGTGCTGGTAAATTTGTAAATGTGAATATTTTTATTCCTAACTTTTTCTGCATTGAAGTACTACCTTCAACTGAAGGATAATGCATTTATAACTTATATTAAAGTTAGTTATTTTTTATGGGCCTGTGAATAGTTAAAAGTGCAGAAAATCAATAGGTAACTATATTATATTGTTATTTTTATATACTAATAGATATCAATATGTTAATATTATTTTTATTGTTATTTGTATATACTAATAGATATCAATAGCTATCAAAAATGGAAACAGAAAAGAGTATTTTATATCCCGTTTAAAACCCATTTTGATTTTTCTTCCTAGCATGTCTGGTTTTCGAGCAATTCAACTTTTTCTATAGGCCGCGCGCAAAAAATTTCAAATAAACGAAAATTCGTGCGCAGTATAAATACAAATTTTGATATTTTTTTCAATACCGATTTTCTCGAAAACCATGGCATATAAAGGAAAATTACAAGACGACTCTTTTTAGGCAATTAGTCAAGCTTCCTTTTTTATATCTTCAACGGTTAACGAGTTATCAATAAAATAAGGATCTTTTCACCGAAGGGGTGTTTTTTTGGGGGGTTGCGCGGTACCCTCAGAACTGATTTTTGTGGTTTTGTGATGTATAATCCCTCCACTAGCAGCTACTGAAGGAAAATCTCAGATAACATTTTTTGTTATAGAAATCTTTATAATTATTGGACTATATATGAAATTCAAAATACTGCAAATTGCACATAAATTTAAATTTAAATTTTAAGTTACCTACTTAAAGCAAAACGCATACGTTTCTGCTCGTGCATTGCACTGTGCGCAACTAATAATGTAGTTTGAATAATAGTTTTATCAGAAGTCCGATTAAGTACCTCGAGATATTTTAATATTCGGCTAATTAATTGGATTTTCGTTTGTCGATTATTCCTATCACTAGTATGGAAGTTATACTTCAAACATGTATACTGACTGCACACACCCTCTTTGTTAAAATGAATTCGGCAAATCGCTATTATCGCAAACTTTAATACTATAACAGAATATTCAGAATACATAGGTTTACAAAAAAACAATTTAAAAAATTTGCTACATTGCTACCCTGTTTTTACTGTGAAAACGGTATTTTGGAAGTGAAAACCCGGATTTACTCGAAATATACACGCTAGAAATTTTTTTTAATTAAAAATTCGGTTTCGGCATCCAAAAATACTTAAGGCATAATGATTTCGAGTAAATCCTGGTTTTTATTGCAAAAATACGATTTATGATAGTAAAAACCGGGATTTACTAGAAATATAAATATACGGTAGAAAAATTTAAATTGTAAATTCAGTTTCAGCGCCCAAAAATACATAAGGAATCATAGTCTAGATCGCCAGATTACAACATTTCTTTTGTAAACCTCTGGTCATTAGTAATGTCTCATCTATATTCATAATTATGTTATATTATTTACTACTAGCAATACCTTAATTTATCCTATACTATGTATTATGATCCACTGGATAATGAAGCATAATTTAATAATAATAATAATAATAATAATTTATTAGTGTTAATGTACAGGGGTACTTACACAAGTCAACAGTCAGGTAAAGTTACATTGTACAAATTACCTAAAAAAAAATATGAACAACAAATTAAACATATGTAAACGAACGTAAAAACACAGTATTCGTATAACAGATTTTTACAAACGAATACTGATACTAAGTACATTCAATATCTAAAAAACCATAGTCCATAAATTCCCTGTAGTGACAGAATGCCTTTTCAATGAGACATTTTTTAATTATCTTTCGAATTTTTTTTAGGTTATCAATGTTTTTTATGTTTGATGGTAGTTTATTAAACATTTGAATGGCTAAATAATTTGGTCCATTCTGTGACTTCTTTAATCTATAATATGGAGTAATGATATTATTTTTAGTTCTGGTATTATGACCGTGTTGGTTCACATAGGTAGGGTAGCCATTTGAATTTGATTTGATATATGTTAAACATTCCAAAACATACAGAGAAGGTAATGTTAGTATACCAAATTTAATAAAAGCATTTTTGCAATCCTCAGTATATCCTAAGCATGCTATAATTCTAATTAATTTTCTCTGTATAGCAAATACTTTATTAAAATCTGCAGCATCTCCCCACACTATTATAGCATAACACATGATTGAATTACACATTACACAATGCAACTACTCAATTTTCGACAGATGTTGCCAATGTGTATATTCCACCTCAAATGAGGATCCAAATAAACACCTAATTACAGTAGATATTACATCGGTAGAAATCTCGAAATCGCGTAACGTGAACATCATATCTTGTGATTTGTTTTATTACAAATTAGATTATTAGACGCAAATCATTGTTCAACTTTTGACTGAATTTCGCTTGTTTTCACTTCAACATTAATTAAATTATCTAAACTAATGGAGATTGTAGTACCATCTGCGTACAGAATATACGTGAGACATTTTTTTGCCAAGGGCATATCATTAATGTAAATCAAAAACAGTAAGGGTTCTAATATGAAGCCCAGAGGCACACCGGGCTTAATATTTCTTTACTTGATGTTATGTTGTTAAATTTAACAATCTGACTACGATAATATAGATAAGATTCCAATATTTTTATACTATTAACGTTAATTTTATATTTTTGTAATTTTTCAATTAAAATATCATGTGAATATCATTGAATTCATGATTTTCATATGCGTCGAGGACATTATTGACAAAGGCCAATATTGCGCCAGTAGTGTTGCGATTCTTTCGGAAGCCATGTTCACATTTAAGAAAGAGATTATTTGATTCAAAATATGTAATTAATCTATTGTACAGGCATTCTTCCAATATTTTTGAGAATACCGGAAGAATTGATATTGGCCGATAGTTCCTAAGGTCATCCATATCACCATTCTTAAAAATGGGTGTAACTATTGCCACTTTTAATATATTTGGGAATGTGCTCTCCAAGGGACATTTGTTTATCAATTTTGTAAGGGGACATATTATAAGATTTTTTATAGTTTTTATGATTTTCACACTTACCATATACATCTTTACTAGATTTACTTTTAAAATTCGTAATTATGTCTCGTATTTCGATATAAGTAACTTCAGTAAAATCAAACTTGGTACCTGGCAATTTACTATAGTTAAAGTTTAAGTATGGGTCCATATTTTCACCTGGGAGTACAGCGTGCTCAACTAAAATGTTTCTAGCTGCAGTGACAATGTGTTTATTAAATTCGTCAGGATTTATGTCAATACTATTTTTATATTGTGTCGTTTTATTTCTCTGTTTATTTGTAATATTCCACATTCATTTATTAGGGTTACTGGCATTTTTTATCAATTTATCATTTGCTTTTTTTTCTACTCTGTTTATTTGAAGTTTATAAAGCATGCGATAAGCATTTTTTTGTTTCTTATTTTCAGGACATGGATTTCGTTTATACATTGAATCAAGAAATTTTAATTGTTCACGCATTTTTCTTAAATCGCCATTACACCAGGGAGGTCCATTTGCATTATATCTATTAGTGTATTCTTTTTCCCGAAATATGGTAATATGGTTATGGCAATCTAATATTTTATTTAAAAATATCTGAAATTTCGAATTAGCGTCTAGTCCTTTTTCATCAACGAAACTCCAGTTGATGTTTTCAACTAGGTTATAAAATGTAAACTTTTTCCTTTTTCCCTTTCAGTAATCGGCCTACATATTGTTATATTATTTTACTTTCCTTCACTTTATGGATAACATTGGTTTATATTCCCAATATTTAATTTATTTTTAAAGTAGTGTTGAATTGTGTATAGTATAATGAAAATAAAATAAAATATTTCCAGCGTATATACTATTTTCAGGGTTGTCGAGATAAACAATAAAAGAAAAAGTGTTTTTACAAGAACTGTATCAACCTCAAATGAAGCGTCAAATATCCTGTTGGATTAGGGAGAAGTGCGTGCATGTGAATGTGCGACAGCACAGATAATTCCGCTAGAGTGACATGTCTAAAACATTTAGGCGTTCTCGCAAGAGTGGATTGAAACTATACTGTGCGGTTTATCTCCCTGGAGGCACGCAGATCATCGGTAAGCTACATTCGACTCTTCTCCGATGCCGAGAGGAAAGGATGGATACGAGTTATTGGTAAACTCGAATCCTTTTTCACGAGAAACTTCCTCGCTTTTCGACTATAACCTCGAACAAAAAGCCGATTGATGCGAATGATGTTGAACGTCTGAACGTCATTAAAGGATTCTTTACAAGAAAGATAAGTTACGGTGAAAATATCAACTTTATGATAACATTCAGTTAATACATCCGCTATGCTGCATAGTAATGCATTGTGATCCGTTCATGCTTTAATGCTACTAGGTGTGACGAAATAGCTAATGTTTCGTCTAATTTAATAATAGTTTTAAAATGTGTTTTTATAGTATTTAGCAAACAAGTAAAATAAAACAATGTATAAAACATGGTAATCTCTAGTAGAATCAAACTACGCACTATATAACGCAATTTTCTAACTTTCTGGAGAATGTAACAAAATATACCCTCGCCCCCCTGGTAATGTAACAAATTTCTCTTTTTCTATTTAAAGTGTTTTATACAGTTAGCATTCTAAATATTGCTTACAAAATATTCAAATATTATCTTCAGATATTTGTTATATATACAGGGCGTTTCAAAGTTAAAGGTACATACGTCACTTGTGGATAGAGACTTTGGCGGTTCCAAATTATCAAATTAATACATCCATCGTCCTTCCTTACTAAGATGCAGGATGTTTTATTGATGTGGGTCTTTCTTTGATCATAACTATTGAACCACCCTATATAATCGGTTCAAACTTAGAATATATATTTCACTTATTAGAAATAGATCAGAACCTTATAATAAACGAAAAGGAAATCCAGGTTCGGCTTAATAAAAATTGACAATATGTTGTATGTCAAAATCAACACCCTGTATGACAAAATTTTGTAGATCTGTTTTGATGTTCGAAAATACCGGAAAAAATTAAATAGAGTAGAATACGTAATTTTTTGGCACATTTGATTCCTCAACCTTGATTTCTTGCCGTAAATACAATGTCCTTAAAATGGCCGAGACCGTTGGAACTCGAATATTTATTTCAAGGTTTAATTAAAAAAAAATTAACTTGCAGTAGACAATTCTTACACTAGGTGAATGAACTATTGTAAAATAATTTTAATAACAATGTATTTCATCTGATAATCTATCAAGGATATGTGGCCCAGTCAAATGATTGTTGAAAACACCGCACCAAATACATACATATTAACAGCAAATCGATGTTGGGATTTATTCTGTCTTATAGCACATAGATTATTTTCTGTCCAAACATGTGAATTTCTTGAATTAAAAACACCATAGAGATGGTGTAAACAGACATCTGTTAAGAATGCTTCGATTCCGAATAATCCATTTACTAAAACTTAAGAGATGATTTTATAACATAGTTGCTTTGTCGTCAAGTGGGCAATGCTGAAAATTTTAGTATTTGACAGTTCGTATTTACTGGTTCGGCATACTTGCGTTTTATTATTCTAAAATATTTATTTGTATTAATATTATTACCCGAATTACAAATACATAATATGCATTATCAATTTTCAAATGGTGAATATGCGGATATAATCTATGTGTATGGATTTTGTGATGGCAATGGATGGGCTGCTGTGAGAGAATATCAAAGAAGATTTCCTGGACGCTGAATTCCTGATCATAAAACTTTTACTAGAATGTCAATTATTCTATAAATCATGATCGGTATCCAACGGCCACCTTAAATTAACATCAAGCAAGGCAACCTTTAGCTGTAGAAGAAAATATACTAAATATTGTTGCAAATAATCCAAAAATTAGAACAAGAAGAGTGGGTCATGCTTTAGGTGTTCCACATGTCAGTGTTTGGAAAACACTAAAAAAAATAATCTCTATCCATTTCATGTTCAACAAGTTCAGAGGAAGGGGATGAAGTTCATCGGTTTAATTTTAGCAACTGGATTATTCGGAATCGAAGAATTCTTAACAGATGTTTGTCTTACAGATAGTGTTTATAATTTAAAAAATTCACATGTTTGGACCAAAGAGAATCCACATGCTGTAAGACAGAATAAATCCCAACATCGATTTGCTGTTAATCTTTGGTGCAGTGTATTCAACCATCATTTGATTGGGCTACATATCCTCCCTGATAGGTTATCAGGTGAACTTTATTTAGACTTATTGCAAAATTTTTTACCCGTGTTATTGAAAAATGAAAATATTACGGGAACGCATTGCCAGCATGATGGCGCTCCACCCCATTTTAAATATGTGGTGAATACGCCGAAATGGACCTCATCATTGGCCTTCAAGATCACCGGATTTAAATGCTGTTGATTATTATCTTTGGGGACATTTAAAAGCAAAGGTACATGACGTAGCTATTAATAGTTAAAAACGCTTGTGCAGAAGTTAGAAATAATCCAGAATTAGACGTGCAATTAGAAATATTAAAGCGGCTTTACATTTATGCAATGCAATGAAATGGATGGCATGCAAAACTTTGCATGATAATTTTTGCATGTCAAATACACTTTACACTACTGCAATATTTTGTGAAATCTTTTGGGACCACCAAACAGACAAGAAGAAAAACTTTTATGATTATGTTTATCGTTTATTTATTTACTTTACAATAAGTGAATCACTATGAACAGAAAGAGAATCAAGTGATAATACTGATTTCCCAAAAGAATTACAGAATAAGTTATGTTGGTTGGTTTAGTTCCTTTCATGCTTGGTTGGCAACTCAAATATTCCCAAATAAAGTAACTATATTGCATCTGCAATGCAATCAAATTTGAACAAGCGCTAATTCAATGCAATGAAAAATATTGAAATCGGCTGATCGAAATAGCTCAATGTACGCATGCCCGCAATAAAAATTTGCATGCAACGTGCAATATTGCATTAATGTAAAGTGGCTTTTACTACTAGAGCAAGGAAATGTATTCAACGAAATGGAGGCCACTTTGAACAGTTATTGTAGTTATGTATGTATTACGTTCACGTATTTATTGTGCATTAAAAATAATATTATTTTTAAATGTAGACACACAAAATTAAGTAGTATTTTGATTTATGTGCGCAAATCTACATTTTTTTCAGAATTATTTTCCCATACTTCACTTACCTAGTCTAGAAGTGAAAGAATTGTCACTGCTGCAACTTAAATTTTTTTGTTAATTAACCCTGAAATAAATATTCAAGTTCCAACTGTCTGGACCGTTTTAATGAAATTGGATTTACGACAAGTAATCAAGGTTGATGAATGAAATGCGCAAACAAATTAAGGGAGCTACTCTATTCAGTTTTTCCCCTCTTTTCGAATATCGAAACAGATCTACAAAATGTTGTCATATAGGGTGTTGATTTTGACATAAAATATATTATCAATTTTTTATTGAGCCGCACCTGGATTTCTTTTTGATTTATTATGATGTTCTATCAAGAAGAATAAATATATTCTAAGTATGAACAGATTACACAGGGTGGTTCAATAGTTATGATCAAAGAAAGATTTGGCCAAAATCAATAAAAATCAATAAATTGTTTATAAAACATTTACCGATGTACAATAAACATAAAACAGCAATAGACAAATATTGCAAGATATTAAACCTAATCGAATGTTATGCTATAAAAAACGAAACCTATGAATAGATCTGGTTGTTTAATGTTTAGTAGTGGAATTATACAAATAATAGATACATTTAATATCTGTCGAAATATTGAAAGAAAAAGTATAAATCGCTGATCAGGAGGTTATATTTTCGAGTACTGGCATTTCGTTAGAAACATTATTTAAAAATTCAGGAATACGGTCAATTTAGATTTCATCTTTGTCCATCCCCAAAGCATCTTTAGCGTCATGGTAATCATCTTGGAGAACACATAAATGTTCTGCTGTACGTTGAATAGCAACTATACGAGATCGAATTTCTTTTCCCGTCTCTTTGGTGAAATATAAATGTGAAATTCTCTTGCTGCAGCTCAGCATGTCAGCATAGCGGTTAGTCTGCATGAAATCGAATTTAATTTTAGTTTTAGAAAAAGGAGGGTTCTGCTTTAAGAAATAGTACCATTTTTTGATTGATGTCTGTATATACGCAAACACTCTGCAGGTACAGATCAACTTAACACAATGATTCATAGAGTAGTAAATAATAATTTAACCTCTAGTCCTTTATCATTTCTCTCGTTCTCGCTGCCTGTCGAAGAAGAAACATGAAAATTCAAAAAGACCCGAGTTATATTTTCGTTTAACTCGCTCTTACTATAAAATGGAACAATGGATTAGTCCAAAGTTTTTACTATATGTTCATAGTATATTTTTTAACAGAATGTGTCCATGTGAAGGTCAATTTCAATAAATGCAGAAAGTAACTTTTTTTAAGACCATGTCGATAAAATGTGAAAATTTGTAATGGTAAATATGTCAAGCGGAAAGCTTTTTTATTTTTCGAAATAGTTACCAAGTCTATTGCGATGATATAAAGAGAAGGGGTGGAGGGAGGCAAATAAGCTTTTTTCTGGGGTTAACATTATTCGAGAAAATCGCATATGAAGACTAAGGAACTAATGTGTTACGCTGAGCATTTATAGGATAAAACAACATTCGGATTGTGCACTCTGGGTTTTACCAACAATTTCATTTTGTTTTAGTGTACCGAGTGCAATGAGAAATCTTGAGTTAAATCTCAGGATAATTAATTATGCCTCATATAAACTTGAAATAATTTATGATGAAAAATTAAACGTTTCTGTTATGTTCCTTGTTCTCACCTTTTAAGCAAACTCGCATGTTCACCATGATTTTGTTCGTTTATTTTTTATAAGTAGATGAACACCCTGAGCTTGAAGGAATGGATTACCACAAAAAAATACGACAACAATTGCGAGCGGTGGTTATTTTGCAGGCTTTCGTGATAATTTTCTCATAGCTCAGAAAATCCCAGCTCCCCTTGGGGAGGGGTTGATAAAATAAAATTGAGATATTCACTTGCAATATGGTACACACATTATAACGATATCTGGAACTAGATTATTTTTTGAAATTATCCCGTCGAAGGGTTGGGGGTTAAATAGGGGTAAATAGGGAAAAATAAGTAAAGCAAGCTGGTAAGAGTACAGAAACTTGGGAATTGGTGTATATACTAGAAGTCAACGCCTCAGATTTTTTATAATATTTTTCAACTCTCCCCATCACATCCGCCACTCCATTATTAAAGGGGTTGATAAAACAAAATTGAGATATTCACTTGAAAGGTATACGTATGTATTATAATGAAATCTGATTAATATGATTCCGTTAAAGGAGTGGGTGGGGGGCGATGTAAACTGGGGAAAATGAATAATCTAATAAGATTCCAGAAACTTTATTTTTGGCTTATATGCTAAGAGCCAACGCCTCAAATTTGTTTATAATATCTGCCTCAAATGTTATTAAAATTCTATGATCAATTATTTCGACATACTGGAGTGCAATTATAGTCAAGAAGTTTTCCTTTAAAGAGGCTTGGATGGAAAATCTGGATGTGGAAGTAGTGATTCCTTAGGTAGCGGTTTTCTTCTCTGCTATGCTCTAAGGCAAGGAATAATCATGTCTCTAGCTGTTACTAATGTGTCAAATAATTGCACGCTGACTTCGTAAACACAAAACGAAGAGTATGTTGCATTTGATCAGCACATTTCTAAAATGGGTAATATCGCTCATAGAGTAAAAATGTTCATACCACTATGTTGGCGATAAAACTTCTAAGAACTTTCAAAATGTCCGTTCTCTTGTCTGTCTGTCTGTCTGTCCATTCGTCACGTTTCTTTTAAGCACGATAACTTATGAATGAAAGTTCGATTGTATTGTAATTTGGATAATAAGTATTAACTAGAGAAAGAATCCTATTGTCTTTGAACAAAATTAATCAATAAATAAAAAAGTTATTAACATTCTTTTTATGTTTTGTAGTTAAACAAGAAATGTCTAAAACTAATATTACTTACAAAAAACTGCGAAGAGTATTCTATAGAATGTGCAACAATGATAGTTTAGTTTAGTTTTGTCTTTATTAGTTCTTGTAAAAATAACAAAACCAAAAGGTTGTAGAACATGTCAAAAAATACAGAATATAATATATAACTGGAACATATACAATATAAAATACACAATAAATCACATACAATTTGGATTAGTAACATACTAACATATAGTGTAAAATACAAATTAAGACAATTATGAATAAGCAAAAACACCGGAGATGAAGTTACACAGAAAAGGAAAAAAAAACAAAAAAAATAATTCTATTGGAGTGTATCATTGAAGTACTCATCCACTGTCTAATATGCTTTTTGTATAAGTAGAGCTTTCAACTTTATTTTTAGTATTTTTAATGGAAGGTTTTTAATTGTTTCTGGAAGTTTGTTGTATACTTTAATTAATGAGAAAGGTATGTTTTTCTGGATATAGGTATAGCTAGTTTTGATATTTAGTAGATCTTTTTTATATCTGGTGTCATATGAGTGATTTCTATTATAATCCGAAAACAGACAGATATTTCTGATTACAAATATCACACTTTCAAAAATAAAGAGGCTAATTAAGGTGAGTATGTTTTCTTTAAAAACTGGCTTACAGCTGTCAGTTTGTTTGACATTAAAGATGTTTCGTAGACATTTT
Source organism: Stenurella melanura (assembly GCA_963583905.1). Classification (NCBI taxonomy): domain Eukaryota; kingdom Metazoa; phylum Arthropoda; class Insecta; order Coleoptera; family Cerambycidae; genus Stenurella; species Stenurella melanura. The sequence continues at coordinate 78,359,806 of OY757309.1, read as the reverse complement.
TTTGCAGTAAAAATATTTTATATATGTTACTCGTGCCGCCCCAGAGAACCATACCATATCTGAGTCTACTCTCAACATGAGCATAGTAGGCTAGAAGTGCAGCCTCTTTATTGATGTTTTGTGATATTACTTTCAGTGCATAGCAGTACCTAGCTATATTCCTTGTCAACTCATCAGTATTGGATTTCCAGTCAAGTCTATGATCAATTTCAATGCCTAAAAATGTTATTTTTGGTAATGTTTCGATAATTGTGTCTCCGTCAGAAAATATTTTTTATAGTTTATGTTACTACCCGCAAATAATATGGCTTGAGTCTTATCCATATTTAGTTGAAGATTAAGCGGTGTGAAGTATTCCTTTAGCTTATCTAATGCTAAAAATATATTTGCTTCTAAGTCTGTATAGTCAGGTGATTTGATAATTAGAGAACAATTATCTGCATACTGCACTATGTGTTCGCCAATTGACATTGGTAGATCATTAGTATATAGAATATATAGTAATGGTCCAAGTACTAACCCTTGCGGGACACCTCTCTTTATAGTTAGTGGCCCAAATTTCAATAGTTCACCTCTCTATCTTTCTCTACAACACACTGTATTCTGTTACTTAAATAAGATATAAATAATTCCAATGCAGTACCCCTGATCGCGTAGCATGTTTATCTATTAATATATTATGGTCCACGCTATCAAACGCTTTTGATAGGTCCAGGATTATAGCAACCGTATGTTCTTTATTATTTAATGAAGCAATTATTTCGCACATCGTTTGGTAGTTTGCCCTAATTGTTGATTTGTTTTTCCGAAAACCGTTTTGGTAATCACTTAAAAGTTCATGACTTTCAAGGTAATTTATTGTCCTACTATATATTACCTTTTCAAAGATTTTGCTTATATTTGAGAGTAGGGCAATGGGTCTATAGTTACTCAGTTTACTTGCGTCACCATTTTTATAAGCCGGTTTGACAAGAGCAATCTTTGGATTTTCTGAATAGATGCCTGTGCTTAAAGTTAGATTTATTATATGGCATAGGGGGCCTGATATTTCTGCAGCAACAGATTTTAATAGCTTGACCGGTAATTCGTCTTCGCCTACGGATTTTGTATTTTTTAAACTTTTTATAATGCTTAGTACTTCCTCTCGATAGTGGGTACTAAAAATATATTCGTCTCTGCACACGGGATGCAATTTACATACTTAGTATTAGTGTTAATACAAGGACAATTATTTACAAAAAAAATCATTAATATTATTTAATACTACACATTTATTTTCATTATGAGGACTTACATTGTTCAAAAAAAGTGCAGAATCGGAGAAGAGTGGTTGGCATTTCTGTATTAATACTGTAATAAAGTTTGTCAAACAATGTAAAATATTTGCGACAAGAAACTTATCAGCGATGAATATAAAGAAACGTATTTGAATCATAAGACTATAGATTAGTTGTTTTAAAGTCAAATGATATTTTTGGTCTGTAAATATAAGACAAAACGACAGAACAACCGTCTTTAGCGCAAATGTTCATTTAATTCTTTTATTCTATTTCTACCACTTAAAGTTAGTTTCTTTATTTTCACCTTGAATCATTACAAGTTTTTTTCAAAAGCCAGATTTCGCAGTGCTTAAATAGACATTAACTATTAGCGAAACAAAAAGTTAATTATCTTTCGTTAATTACAAAAGAGAATCCGTTTGTTAAGTTTTTCGTGTAACCATCGCACTCATATAACTAATACCAAGCGATAAAGTGTTTAAACTGTTTATTTTCTCAGTTAATAGTAGCAAGAAAATTGAATAAACAAGTCGTGTTTACTTTCAATATTATATTTCTTCTGTATGTTCGCGGTGGAACCATTAAGAATAATGAAATTTAAGGGGTGGTGTGTTTAAAAATATTGGGAAACGCTTAAGAGGATAAACATTTACTTTTGTAAGTGTGTTTTTGATTTACGAGACATTTATTCTCGAATAGAGGCAGTATTTCATACCAAATTTGATAATAATTTTGATTTATTTATGTAGTTCACAGAGGAATGGTGTGAACCGCGATGACCTAAAATTATTAAGTAGCTTATATTTTATATGTGCCAACGTTTCGGATGTTATAAGTGAACGATATGAATAGCACAGTGATTATGGCGTAGTTAGTTAATGCAGTTGACCTCAAATATATAGTCTGAGTGTTAGTGGCATCGACAACATACCCATTTTTACACATCTGGAAATACAATGTTAGTTTAGATCTGCCCAATAAAGGAATGGTTGGTATGTCCTAAAGGACGTCGGTGAGGTGAGCACCCTTGAATTTTTGAAAATGGTTGCCGCTTAAGATGAAATTTGTTTATTTATTGTTCGAATATTACCGATATTTCACATCTATAAATATTACTTTGACTTTGATGCTTGCTTAATTAAACTGTGTCATTGGGATCTTCCTTCACTAATTTTGCTGGGATTTAATAAAAGAATGTAGGAGAAAAATTATATTTAATATCCGATTTTTACCCGGTTCGCCGCTGCCGTTGGCGATCTCAAAATTCGTGGAGAAGGTCATCATAAGTAGATTAGACGTTGCTCAGACTGAATTTCGCTTCGTCGTGGTTGTAAGGCTGGACGGGGCAGGTCCAGTTTGGCTTAACAAGAATAAGACAATAGCTAAGAGCCCAAGAAGACTCTTTCGAAATGGAGGAAAGAGAACCCAATATATACAATATAACCACATATTGAAGAGAAAAATAATTTGGAATAAATTGAAAATACAATTGGTGGTAAAACATTTTTCGAAGTTTCTTCATTGTACTTCAGTGACAATGTTTGGGAAAAAAAAATGTCTTATACAAAGAAATATGCTCAAGATAATAATCAGCATTCATTTGAAATTGCAAAACTAGTTAGAATCTGTAAAAGTAGGAACAGATTCTATTCCATAAAGCAAAACATACATTTATCAGATAACGACTAACTTGATAGAAGCGACAGATTTCCAAAACTAAGACCTCTTTTCGATTTATAAACGAAAAGAACATGTAGTTTCGATTATTCCTTCATAATTCGTCTATCGATGAGGAAGTAGTGCCATATTTTGGACGACATAGTTGTAATATGTACCTACGTAGGGGGAAAACCAATTAGGTTTCAAACTATAGTGTCTATGTAGTTTTAATGGTTACTTGTACAAATTCATACCGTATGGTGAAAAAACAAGCATTATGAAAAGGAATTAGGACTGGGAGAAAACGACGTACTGGAACTATTGTCAGTTGTTTAGCAACAATCTGTTCATCGAGTATTTTTTTAAACTTCTTCTCTTTGTACAAGTTATTCTGCTTGCTGAAAGAAAAGGGTAATTAGGCTATCGGGATACATCGTGAAAACCGAATGTGTAATAGCACAATGGAGACTATGCCTACGGTTTAACATTAAATGATTTTAAAACAATCCATGAGACTTAAAAGATAATTAAAAGTAGACCTGAACAATAATTGGCAAAACAATTTTACAAATGATAGATGATAATGATAGATATCTTAGCTTTTAGTATATACACCAAATCTCAAGACTCTTTCTAGCTTGCATTACTTATTTACCTCTTTTTACCTTCAACCCTTCAACGGAATAAGCTTAAAGTATAATATACTTTCAGATCTCGTTATAATATGTACGTGTACCAAATTTCAAGTCAATATCTTTATTTTATTTTGTTTAACCTCCCTTTAATAATGGAATGGGAGTGGCAGATGTCATAAAAACATTTCAGACCTTGTCTTCTAGTGTATACACCAAATCTTAAGTTTCTGAACTCTTACTAGCTTGATATACTTCTTTACCCCTATTTACAACTATTCATCCCTCAACCCTCCATCGAATTAAATTAAAAATATAATCTAGCTTCAGCTCTCGTCATGATACATAGGTGTACCAAGTTTCGAATCAATGCCTTAAACCTTAAGTAATCTTGCGCACAATGAAAGTTACAGGCAGATCAACAGACATATTTTATTCGCTCAGCTTTAAGATGTATACGTTTTATGGCATTCTAAACCTATTTAAACAAAAAACAAATTTGAAATTTTATTTACGATTACTATTATACTGTTATATTATTAGATTGGATATATACAGAGTGTCCTGGAATTGAGTTCCCGGACGGGAACCTGTGATTACTGAGTTCATATTGGGCCCATATAACCCAACTTACCTGAATCCAAAAACGCATGGGGAAGTACATTCTCTTAAAGTGAAACAGAGAAAACTTTTTCCAATAATTTCCGTTATATTGAAGATAAAATTTTCTATTTTTTATGGAACCTGTAACATAAGTACTCTATGTAAGCTTGATAACAACTAAATATCTTTTGTTTCTCAAACGCGACATGTTTCCTGCTTCACAAGCACCTAGGACCTACAGAAAAAAAAATAGTTCTTGAATTTTCAATACACTGAACTGAACTTGTGGTAGGTACCTTGTGAAACATCTTGAAAATAATTGTTAATTATAAATTAAACACTGCTTTTAGATGAATCAATCAATATATTATAAATACCCTACATATGTTTCGGCTTATTAGGCCTTTATCAAGAGTATTACATATAGTGAATTCACTATGTAATACTCTTGATAAAGGCCTAATAAGCCGAAACATATGTATGGTATTTATAACATATTGATTGACTCATCTAAAAGCAGTGTTTAGTTTATAACTAACAATTACTTGAATTTTCATTGATATTGCAAACAATTTTAAAATTATTAATTTGTGTACTGAAACTGATGGACGTAATATGGAGCATTTGTTATTAGTGTATTTTTTAGAATAAACTGTACTTTTCTGTTATGACAACATTTCTTTCTAGAATTGATTGACTGATTGATTGATTGATTTGCCAGCGTAAGGTGGACATTGCTGCCGATTTCGGACATCCCTGGAGGGTCGTTCCAACACGCAGCTTGGTCGTCAGTCGAACACGCCCAACGGACGGCCAAACCGCGTGCGGGAACCAAATCTCGGATGTTTTATATACCGCTGGACCAGCTGCATACGCCGGGTTGGACATTGGACATGCTCGTTGTCAGCAGCGAAAGCAGCCTGACGCATGTGGTGGGAATATAGGATGGGAAGTGTAGGTGTTTGTGAGATATTTCTTTTAAGTTTCCGTGCTATTATTAAGTTTCCATCTGTCATCATAGGTTGGGGTGTGCAGGTGTTTGCGAGATGCTACTTTTCAGTTTCCATGCTTCTTTTAAGTTTCCATCTATCGTCATCTCCTTATTTTTCTTCTTCTAAGTTTTCTGTTTCTGAATCTGGCAGTTTTCATTTTTTATGTTTTGTTTTTATTTTTTAACCGTTCCACAGGTAAATATCCATTTACAGTGGAGTTACTGGGAAGGGCCCTATCTCGCGGTAACAATATTTTTTTCGCGTTATGAGAAAATAGAGGCCCGAAGGGATAGTTTGCTCACCCTGTATGTCATTTCCTCCTTCCAAATTAATCATAAAATATTATGTTTCGAATCAATAAATCGAGCTGATAAAAATTAAGATGGTGAAGATCAGATAAAAAGATAGAATAGAATAATATCAATTAAATCAGATAAAATAAAATAAATTAATGTATAGCTTATCGGTCTCTCTGCAGCGTCTTGTGTTTTATTTTATTTCTTTTCCTTTTCTTTCTTGGGTTGAGTTGATTTTGTCCATTTAAAAACTTTCCACTCTATACAATTACTTTAGGTCACAACACAGCTATATTGCTTTGTAAACATATGTGCCTCATTTTGACACTGACTATGCTATTATTTATTGCTCATGAACCACTTTAAAAGTATCCTGTTGGGTCGTCTAGGGTGTACGTAGGGACACTGCACTTCACTCTGTTTTTCTATTGAGGCGCTTCATTTCACGCAGAATTTCTTAATCTACCGATGGCTGAAAGTTTTTTGAGTTTAACGAGGTTTTGACCGCTTTTTAGAGATGAATACATTTTTTTTTGTTTTTTGGTATCTGAAATAATTCTTTGCCACAAAATACATTAGTTAAGAGAAAATGCAGAAGAATATTTAATATATTTTCTTATACTTTCAAATTAGCTTGTTTTAAAAAATTTATAATTGCAGTCATAATTTGTGGGTTGTTAGCACTCAGTAAGTGAGTTAAATTAAAAGGGAGTTGGACATTTAAGCCCCTTAATTCGTTAATTAAATTTGTGATAGCTTGCCGATGGTTGCCACAAGCAGAAAATAGATGGTTTAGATCACCTATGGAATTATGATCACATGTGCAGCACGGCGACTCTACGACTCCTAATCTATACAGATGTGACGGAAATGCACCGTGGTTTAGTTTTAATCTAGTTATAGTGGTACAGACATATCTTGGTACATGATAATCGAATATGTGGAATTGTATTAGGCAAGGAACGATGAATAAAAGCATAGGGATTATTTGAAGATCTATCATATATTGCCCAAACATTTTGCCAATTCTCCCGTATCGAGATGAATAAATCTTAAATACAAAAGGAGGGAAAACGATAATTCCTTGTATTTTGATTAATATTACAAAAAATTTTAAGAGTACTTTTTTGCAGTCCATTCAACGCTCTCCAAAAATATTCAAGTATTTCGCAATATTACTGGGCGATTAAAAAAATATAGCCAATCGAATATTAATTATCATGAGAAATAATTTACAAACAAAAGATATTTGGCTGTTGTCAAGTTTACACAGAGTACTTATAAAGATATAACTCCCATCAAAATTTGAACAGTTTGTCTTCAATATAACGGAAATTATTTTAAAAATATATCTTTTCTATGTCACTTTAAGATGATGTACTTTCTCAGGGATGCATTTTTGGACCAAGGTAAGTTGGTTTATACGGGCCCAATATGAACTCAGGAATCACTGGCTCCCGTCCGGGAACTCAATTCTGGGACACCCTGTATATACAATCAACTACATGGTTGTGGAAGTAAAATGAAGTTGGCCCCCCATTATCATGGAGTTACATACGTATTAGGACCCATAATGTATATTTTTAAAGTCTGAAGTAATCCTTGCATATTGTCCCAAAAAATATATGTTGTCACTTTGAATGTGAATATATGACAGAGAAAATGGCGGTGTTCCACCAAAACAATCATTAAACAAAATAGAAAATTATAATAATTTTCCTTTACCCCCTCATTAAAAGAATTGAGTGTCATTTTTTTTAAGTTGCCATGGTATTCTGTATTGAGCTATCGAAATTGATTTAGCCAATTATGAAAAAATCGAATATTTTTAATTTTCAATTTTTTTTTATAACCTTTCGTAAAACAGAAATTATTATTGGGGTAAATTATTATCCTAGAAATTTAAATTTTCCTCCCAAATACCAACTAAGTCCAAGCTTATGCGGCTACTACCTTTGGGAATTGCTCTCGGAAATGCTATTGCTAAAATATAATTGTTGTGCATTTTTTCCACTTTTGTAAATTGTTTTTTACAATAAAGTCGATATTACATATTATATTAAGTATATATTATTATCATAATGCGGTTTTTGATATGACAAGGAAGTATGCCTTTTCTCGAGCTACCTGGTACATGCACATAGCGAGTACAGAAGAAAAGAATATAACGTCTATTTTACCAGTCGCGGAAGCGTGTGATACAATAAGATTCGAAAAGAAATAACGTATCATTGATTCTTATATAAATTGTCAAACAAGTCGGCAATTTCAAAGCAAATATATTTCCAATACGAAAAGAACACACTGATATCCTTTTCAAATGTATAAGCACATATCTCATGCTTCGTTTCTGATAACGTTACCTGTCAACGACATATGCCACTGAGAGATGGCGTTGTGTGTGTTACAATTTGTCAGTGTTCGCGGCGTTATAGTCCAGTCTCCAGGGGATTGAATGAAGAATTTGTTCGATAAAGCAATTTTATCATATTTTCTAATGGGTTTAAACTTGAAATTACGGCACTTACTTCGCTGAAACACTCAAAATGAAACAAGAATATATACAGGGTGTCCCGTAATAACGGGCAAAAAATTTGGCTACCAATTTCTTATCGAATACGAAGGTAGGTTCCTTATACACAATTTTTCAAAATAAGCCTTCCGTGTCCAGTTACACCCCATTAAAGGGTTGAGCGAAGAAACGGGTTTTAATTTCTATCTGTAAATAGCGTAATCGGAAAAACACGAAATTTCGCACATCTCGATTACTGATAAAAAGGCCTCTAGCCAAATTATTTCATCTATCTAGCGTGTATGCAAAGGAGTAGTATTTTGACGTTTTATTCACCCATCAATTTGACACTCGAGCTTTGGCGATCGGTTAACGGTAAGCTCGGGCGCCACCTTTACAATTTTTTACGTAGTGCAAAGATCCCACACTAGCCTCTTAACACAGCCTGTTGTAGTAGGGCTGGGATAGCTACAGTGAAGAAACGGTGTGTAGGTACAGAGGGTCTAGGGATAGTTAGACTTCACAAACACAACAGTAAAAAGCATGGTTCAGATTAAAATACAATAATATTTATTATTTCAAAATCATCCACAATACTAAACAAACAACCCACCAAGACCTGAAAACTTAGTGCTAGGCTATGGTGGAAAAGCGCTAAAGAACGGGCGTTAGTATAGACAGTGCATTACGGATATTAATAGTAAGTAGGCACTGTGGTGGTAACGGTATCTGGCGACGGAGTATTCGGAGACACCTCTTTTAACTCGGTCCACGATCGTTATTCAACTGAATGGATCCAACTGAATAAATTCAACTCAATGAATTGAATATTTCGCTGACTTGGCCCAGAGATCGCTTCCTGTATATCAACTTGGGTTGGCGGTGGGTAACTAGCGCTACCTAGCGGATTGTACTTCTACTTAGCATTTTAATATCTTTAAATTATTTAAAGTAAAAACAACTATTTACATTTTGTACCTAGAATATATAATAAAATCTTAATATTCTCTATCCTGAATATAAAAATAAATGGCGATTTGATGTGCAGTTTACATGCCAGAAAATGCTTCATTACAATATTAATTACCCTTCTTATAATTTTGTGAATTTCTTTCTGTCTGCTACTTTTTCCTTCAGTTTAGAGAAAGAACTAAACATTATGATTAATTTAGAAACTTTTTTTCCTCTTGAAATTATTTCGCAAGATCGATCATTTTTGAGAAAAAAGAACTACTTATATTACATCTAACTAGATCATCAATCAAAAGCGACGAGCACTATTATATTACTCAAGACGGTAAGTAGGCTGGTGTGAAATCATCATTTGACAGTATCATGTACCAATATGATTATTATTTGATGCTTATAAATTATTTTCAGATAAAAATTAAAAACCGTCATTTGTACACCCCTTTAAGGGGGTGTAACTGAACAGGAAAGGCTTATTTTGAAAAATTTTATGTGAAGAACCCACCTGCATTTTCGATAAGGAATCGGTAGTTAATTTTTTTGCGCGTTATTACGGGACTCCCTGTATATTTTAATTTTGCATCACATCTCATGAAGTATAAAGTTGCGTTTGTTACTGTTTTTAATCCTCAATAATTCAATGTTCAATATATGACGTGCCATTTAACAAGAACTGCTTTATAATTAGAAGAGTTATAACAAACTGGTGCAAGGAGTCGAAAAAATAAGAATTCTTATCAACAAGGCATATGTAAAGAAACTTATATATTGACCACAATATTTGCAACCTGAGGTAGATGACTGGCGATTGAATTAAGAATATGAACCTTCAATGTTGAAATCAGAAATGGAGGCGACCAGACAAGAACTAAAAACTAGCAAAATAGCTGGACTCGTCAATATCACGGCCGAGGCACTAAAGTTAGTTAGAAAAAATTGAATAATAGCCTTTCACGGAAAGTATCAAAATACATGAGAGACCGGAATCTAGTTTGATCATTAGGAAACCTCACTTTTCGTACTTCTACAGAAGGAGGCAGCAACTCATATCTGTGATAACTGCAGACTGTTGGCATTAATATAACGCGCTAGTAAACGCCTGTATATTATGTAACGTTGTCTAAACCTACCGCCGATAACGTGGTATTAAGTTAGATATACTACAACGACTGGCGTGTCATGAGGTAGAAGTATCTCAAGCTGGTGAGAGAACGTATCGTTCTCTGTCGAAGGATCTATTATTGAAACCAATTGATTGATTCATTGGCCAGCGTATTTTCCAGCCAGCAGCAAGAGCCACATGAGGATGAGAAGTATAGATGTTTGCGAAATGCTTCTTTTAAGTTTCCATCTATTATCGTCTCCTTATTTCTTCCTCTTCTGTTTCTGAGTCTAGCAGTGTGTACCTCCTCCTGTCGCTTACGTCCACATATGGTTTCATGTTTCCCAGAAATCTGTGTTTACGTTTCAATGTTCTGCATCAGTGCTTCCACTTCGTTTGTCTGCCAAGAAACTTTTATCTTTTAACCGCTCTACAGGTAAATAGCCATTTGCAGTGCGAGTGCAAGGAAGAGCACCGAGAGAACATTTGTTTATCAATCCGCCAAGGTCAAGCAAAAATAAAGTGTAAAATCTGCAAAAATAAAAAAGATATCTAGGAGAACATTTGGGACGCTCTCAAGCAGACGCCGACTCCTTTGACCTGAAAGCATTTTTGTATTCGTAAATAAGCCTAATATATGGATCATGTGACAAGGATCAATAAACCAATAAATAGAACTTAAATGGAACTTATCTTTCCATCCGTTGTCTATGTTGGCAGCTGCAGCTCTCCGATAAATGTAGCGCACATATAGCCATGTTTATAGGCGGTTAAACAAGAATGTATGTCAAATTTAAATTCCCAGTTCAGTAACTTAATAAGTAAAATGTATTTTGTCAAATTTACATTATATGCACATACCAAACCGACGAGATGTTTTCTTTATCACAATAAACCACTTAAAAAAGGTCTTCGGTCACCTTGGATACAGGTAGAGGCACTATTTGCTTTATTTACTACTATAAAACACTGTTCCAGTAATTATTAATTCCATAGGTACTTTGTTTTTCTATTGTGGTGACTTAAATTTCATCGAGTTTAACGGTGGTTTTACCATTTTTAGCGCTTTCTTCGGGAGGGTCTTACAAACCGACTATACACGACGTTAGTCGACTATCAAATCGAGCTATTATTGAAGTCAATTTGTGAAAAATTATATAAATACACAATATTACGCCTCTCGTGGATTATTAGAGTGTTATATAATGAGATATTGTATAGGTCCTATTGAAGAGTGCTTGTCGTAATTGAATAAAAACTGCTCAGTCTTTTAACTGCCTCTATGATAAAATAGTTAATGAAACGTTTTCGGTTTTCTTTATTTGTCCCTTATAAATAAAGTGGTGACCAACTGTATCCATAGAATGCCAGCACTATCAATATCTTGACCACGCCCTCATACATTAAGCTGCCGAGCCAATGGTTTACGGGCATAAAACACCACAAATATTTATAACCCTACTGGTTATAATCCAAACTACATCGTTTTCTGTCTTGGTACATACTTCCTGAGTAGGCAGGTTTTGTTAAAGGATGCGGTACTAGAGATCGGTACGCCAACTTATCTAGTGCACAAGAATAGATAGTTAAGGCAACGCTTTTACGTAAACGTATTAGCGCGACGTAAACCCAATACAGTTAGGTATATTGTTGCGCCCTAAAATAGAGTTAAGGCAAAGCCATTAATTTCTATCACGTAGTATGTCCTATTTGTACTACTTGCTTACATTTTGATAAGTCAACAGTTCACCTAACCCGTTTTCCATGTTCTGCTTTTATTCATTTTGAGATACGATTTATTTTTATACAAACCATATTTTGAGAAAAATGGAACGTCTGTTGGATTTGCAGCTTTAGTAGATGATGATCTGGATGAAGCTTTCAATTTGTATATTCTCCATGATATGGAGAACTTGGGGAACAGAGGGACCTGACATGAATTTTCCAACTATTTGAGTTAGGTTCATTTGAATGACATTCCACCTAGTGTTGTCTTCATAGGGGTTTTGTTCAACAACCACTCGCAGTAAATGCAATTCTTCCTCATTAGTAAAATAAATGGAACATAACCATAAATTGAGAATGGCAATAATGTAGGTTATTTTTCTTATGATTTTTTGGCGTTTCGTCAAATCTAACGGTGACTGGGTGTCATCGGCTTGTATTATGGCATCGGCATAGTTGATAAGATTACGTGTGTAAGTCTAATATTGCAGATCTACGTATATTTGTTTCGTAGACTGCCGTAAATCTTTAGACAACATGGAATGAGGTAAACTGGGGACTGTATTATTGGAAATGGGCACACCCAAATATGAATGAACCCTTCTTTGGTGAAAGTAGGCAACACCAACTCTAACTTTAACTCATCTATTATAGTGAACACGTGCTGGAGGGCTTACAGGGTGGAATAGCCACAGATCGAATGAAGATTTCTAATTTTAAAGTTCCAGTCTATATGACCATCCAGTACGACAGTGCAGCAAGCAGGGATGAGCTTATGCACCTATTGGATGATCAGGCAATAAGTTCTGATTGTAGGTTTAAGTGTAAATTGATCCATGGTTATAGACCTGGCAAATCATAACCACCCAGAAATTAGTGATGCCACTAAGACGAGATAATGATCGATCCCGTCTTGTCTCGTCTCAAAATTCGAGATCGAGATCGACATTTTTAGATCACTAATATTCGAGACGAGATCGACAAGAAATCAACCTAATTCTTGATTTCTTTTGAGATTCTGGACCTCGAAAATTTTTTAAGAATTTTTTAAACAAAGCAGAATGGTTATAGGTTATAGCGCTCTACTTATGACTGCCAATAGTCTAAACTCAACAGTGCCCGAGCAGAATCAATTAAGTCTGTTGCGATGTTTGCGGTACTTAAGGATGTTATCATGCCGGTCAGACCTCAAGTTCCTGATTTTGAAATGCCCTTGTTAGGAAATAATTTGCTATATTCCTGAGTGTGAAGGATTTTTAATTGTCATCGAGAACCTTCTGTTGAAAATTTTCGAGATCGAGAAATATATTCCTAAAAGAGTCTCTTCATCATCGCATTCCCCCGAATCCTCTCATTTTTAAGCTCCCTCAACCGGAGAGACAACAATATAGTTGATAGTTCAGGAAAAAAAGGAGAAGAAGACGCCCTCCAAAATGTTGAGATGACGTCACCAAGGGAAAGAGTCTTGGTGAGGCTGAGCGCCTGACAGGCAAATACGATAGATGTCCTGGTTCCGTCAAACGTGCTATACAGCAAAATGAGGCCAACTATAGTAACTCTTGGAGCACATAATGTCTGGCCTTCTTTGTGAATAAGAGGAAGGATTTGACAAAGAATATTTTTTGTAATGTCAGATTTTCTTCAACAGAAAATGTAATTTGCCTCTGAAGACCGAACTATTACTGTTTCTTACTTTGAGACACACTGCGCCTTATCGATTCGATTATTATCGAATCAAATGCTTAACGGCGTCGTATTGCATCGAGACGGCGATAAATAAAATGTTTCGTATTTAAGATTTGTGAAATATATGTATTTTGGTATTGTTACGGTACAATAAGCAGCTGTAAATCAAATGGTAGCAAAGGGGAATATTGTATTTACAGAATAATACGATTCGGTTGGCTCCGAGCAAAATAGATTGTTTCAGAAACGATGTGAAAATTTTTATTATCTTTTCTAACCTATTTAAAGTTAAAGATAAAATATATAAATCGCGCTTCATGTATTAATAATACATTTTTAGATACAGTTTTAACAAATGATGATTACTTAATTACAGATTGGTATCGATAACCATCAACTTCTGGTATATTTAATTTTCAATCATAATCTCATTTTATTTAACAGAAGATTACGTAATCAATTAATTAATCATTTAAAATCTAAAATTAGTAAAATTATAACCTATTTAATTAATACAGTTAACATGTGGTGACACTCATTTGATACCTAGAAAATAATAATAAGTTTCATCTCAGTACCTTAACGACATACTCGCTATATTTGATAGCTCTGGTGAGGAGCTGCTGCCGGAGTACTTACCCCACTAAGCGAAAACTCATTTGGAGGAGAATAAAAATAATAATAATAATAAAACACTGTCTGAAGAATGACATCGTTGACAAATGCCGAAAATGTGGAAATGTTGGAGAGACTATCGAGCACATTACTGCTGGCTGCCCCTCTCTTGCTGAGTCTGATTATTTGGGACGACATAATCAGGTTGCCAAACTAATACACCAGCAACTGGCAATAAAATATAATCTTTTAGATGAGGTACCCCCTCCCTACTACAAGTACACTCCTACACCTGTCTTAGAGTCTACAGAAGAAGTTTTATATTGGAAAAGGCCAATATTCATAAATCCAAGAAATTTGGAATTATCATAGACATTGCTGTACCTCTGTCACATAACATCCATAAAACGGAAAGGGAAAACAATTCAAAGTACGAAAATCTGGCCTACGAACTAAAGAACATCTGGAAACTTCAAAAAATTAAAATATACCCACTGGTGATATTGACAGTACCAACTTTTTTAAAAACATCACTAAACTAGGACTGTCAAGCAACATCTTAGGTGTCGGACAACAGGCGGTCCTGTTGCAAACATGCCACATTGTCCGAAAATTTTTAAATAGCTGAGAAAAACCGAAGTGTTTCCTCACTATATATACCGCACGCCACAAAATTAGGCAGAAATATGAAATAATAGTAATATTAATAATAATAATGCTTGTCCATCAAATGAGTACAGATATTGGAATCACCTTTGGAATAGAGAAATGTAAAACTGTTACAGTAGAGAAAAAGGAAATTTAAGAGATACACCACCACTTGAAGTTAATGAAACTACGTATATAGAGTCGATTTACACGGAGCCCTAGAAATACCTAGGAATAGCACAAAAGCACAAAATAAATCACACTGACATTAAAGGAAAACTACGTTTAACTTTTGAAAAGTGGCTCAATCGGCTTCTTAAGACTAAACTAAGGGCCAAGAATGTGATAAGGCTATTAACACGTATGCTATTCCTTGTTTAATGTACTCATTTGGCATCATAAAATGGTCTCATATCGACCTTGATGGTTAAATCAAACACTGAGGGTCAGCTTAACCAAATTCCACATACATCGTCCAACAGTTAGCAAAGAAAGAGTGGCCCAGAGCCCAGAACTAATGGGGAAGGAGTATTATAGAGATAAATGCTCTTATAATAACTGGGGTTTTATTCCCCTAATTACATGATTTAATCAGACATTACCATTGGCAGAGTACGGAGTGTCCCAATTACTTTTGCAGACTCCGTCGATATTATAGTACATCCATCGAAGTCAAAACTGTGCTTACCCTTTTCTTTCTAGGTATTTATATCCTTTGGTTTAAGTGTTTTGAGAAATCACGTGTTTTATTTGCTTGTCATGAAACTAAGTTCATTTTAGATTCAGTAAAGTTTGTTTGTGAAGTAACCTGGTTGATGGACACCAAAAGGATATAAATACCTAGAAAGAAAAGGGTAAGCACAGTTTTGACTTCGATGGATATACTATAATATCGACGGAGTCTGCAAAAGTAATTGGGACACTCCGTACTCTGCCAATGGTAATGTCTGATTAAATCATGCAATTAGGGGAATAAAACTCCAGTTATTACACGCTTACTATGAACAGATTGAAGAAATGAAAATATACTTTCACGCAAAAGCAAATAATCCATTACATCGGACGATAATAAGCGCTGACGCAAACTATTCACCGCTCAATCTTCGAGCCAGAGAGCAGATAACTCGCCCCAATAGCGTACAACAAAAACTCGAGGACTGGAGGAGAAAAGAGATACACGGAAGATTCTACAATTCACTCCAAGATGAAAATGTCGATGCTCAAGCCTCAGTCTCGTGGCTTATCCAAGGTAGTCTAACTGAGAGTTTTATGATCGCTATTCAGGATCAAGTGATAAAAACCCGGAAATATCAGAAATATGTTCTCCAAGAACAGATCCCCACAGACAAGTGTAGAAAGTGTCTTGTGCAAGTAGAGAAGATTGACCACATAACATCAGGCTGTGAGAAACTTTCAAAAACTAAATACATCGACATACATGACCATTGACCAAGTCGCAAATGTGATCCATCTAAAACTAAAAAAAAACACATACGTGAGAGTGATATAACTGAGTATTATCGGGACGTACCTAATCCAGTCGAAGAAAACAACAATTATAAAATATACTGAGATAAGGGAATACTAACAGATAGGACTATCGTGCACAACAGACCTGATATAACACTTATGGACAAAACTAAAAGAATGCTTACCTGATTGACATATCTATCCCCAACAACCACAATCTATGCCGTAAATATGATGAAAATATGGACAAATATGAGGCTTTAGCCTGAGAAATAGAAGCATTGTAGAACCTTGAAGTTGTTACTGTAGTCACTTTATTAATTTCTACTACTGGACTTGTCCCTAAACACTGAATAATAATTTTAAAGTCCTAAATTTACCAGAAGATATTTACCACTTGATGCAAAAAGCTACACTGTTGCAAACCACGAACATTGTAAGATCTTTTCTGAGAGGAACATCTGAAGCGAATTGAGGCTTGGCGTTAGCCCGCTACATTCGTCATATTACCCAAGAAACGGAGTTTAAGAAAAAATATATATCTTTGGTCTTTGGAAGAAATATCAATCCAAAGCGCAAGCACCGAAAGATTTATGAGGAAACCGTCCAAAGAGCAACAGTAATGTGGGACACACAAGTACAAACAGATAGGCACATTCCCGGAAATAAACCAGATGTAATATTGAAGGACAAACAAAATAGAAATTGCCTGATTATAGATGTTGCTATTCGGGCTGGTGAAGACATCAGTAACATCACCCAAAAAGAAGAAGAAAAAATTACAGAGAAATAGAAATTCAACGAATGCGGGGATATAAAACAACAGTTATTCGAATTATAATTGGCGCCACAGGAGCAGTCAGCAGCGGAAAGTAAGAAAAACTGAAGCAGATACCAGGAAATGATCGAGCAAACCTCAAATACAGCAAACGGCAATCTTAGGCACAGCACTCATAATTAGAAAAGCCCTGTGAACTGAAGGACTAGATCTAAGGAGTATGGTTTACTTCCGATGTAGAACCTATATCACCAGCTTAAGGCTGTGAAACACACTGATGATAATAATAATAATAATAATAATAATAAAAATCGACTTTACTGAAGAAGAGACAAATACGTTTGGTACAATAAGAAATTACAATATACAGATGAAAACATGTAGTACGACAATATCACGGCGAAGTCTAGCACAAATTTCTAGTCAGACTTAACCACAACCATGGACTTACTACATGTGAGAAAAATTGGAAAAGAAAAGAGGGTACAGAAAGAAGAAAAGTAGAGAGCGAGAGAGAACGAAGGGTCGCTTATACAATATACGTTTTTAAATACTGATTATTATTCTTATTCTCAAAAAGCATTAAAGATGATTTATTAGAATTTAACTTAAGTTATGTTCCAGGAATAGCAATTGTATATTATTTAACTCGCAGTTAATAAGATCAAATGCCTGTGGATAATCTTCAGAATTAAAACTATAGTTTTGTGTGTCATCAGTATACGCTTGAACATTTAACACTACAGTTTGTTATAGACTGGTTCGGTCAACCAAGAATTCTTTTGGCGAGCTTTAAACGACATTATTTTACAATTATTACTACTGAAAGTTCATGTGAGATGGTATATAATTGGGCACTGATAGTCCAATATGAGCGAACTATTTTCATGCAGATGCCTTAAACATGAAACAAACAGTGAAGTGTTTCCATGCATAGTCACCCGATGTAATTTACTTAAATTGTAAAACCAACGTACTACAATGTATTGTAAAATTTTTGGTCTACTGGCTGTATATAATGATGATTCTCTCCCGTAAGTAAATTTCACGAAGAAACAGAGCATACATACATTATCATTCATCTTTTATTCGAATAAAAAACGTAATCCTTGAGATTCGGTTTTGCGAGGTATATGGCCACTAAAATTAATAATTTATAGTGAAAGGCACTCCTTTTGCTGAAATGAGAAGCCATTAAAGCAATATTTGCACTAGAGCGCGTCTGAGTGTATAAAAAATTCATTCTCTTGGAACAATGTTATGATACATTGTTGTGCAGTAACAGTTCATAATCACCTGAAATAAGATGTTAGGGGTATAATCAAGTATGGTAGCACTTTTTGCATGCATTAGAGTTTTTTATGGATATATTTGTTTAATAAAATAATAGTAAGGGACTGAATGCAAAATTGAATAACAGCTCATCATATTTTAACCGATTATTTCACACATTAATATTAGCCCAGTCGTCAGGGGTTTTAAGGCGTCACTAAATGTTATATGACTGAATCTTTCACAATAAGTAGTTTTGTTGGTGTAGAATACGATAAAAAAAGTTTACAGCTGTAAGGTGCCGGCGACCCATACAAAAATCGGTAAAGGCATTCTCACAGAACTTCCGTCTTTATTTTTGCATGGCGGTCACTCTAAAAAATTAATAATTACGAAATGACATTGAAAATAATAATCGGAATATAGTTATTACAAAGAAAACGTAATACGTTTTGGTCAAAAAAATATACAGAGTGCTCATCCAACAGCAAAAGTTCAATACTAACAGGTGCCAAATATGGAAGGCTTGCGCAAATACCTTTATGAATGCCCACCATGACTGAATTATTTCTTGGGATGACCACCCTGTACATTCTTCAATAAAAGTATAATAGGTGCATATGCCAAATATTATTGCCATCTGTCACATTTTCAATTCCACATTCACGTAGTGGAGTGGAAGTATAGTGGTGGTTAAAAATTTTTTTAAAAATGTTGGTAAAAAAAATTTCAAATTTAGAATGCCATGCACGAGAAAGTTTTAAATTTGAGTAAAGAAAAAAAATATTTCCATTTATTTTAGTTGTAAAAATTTTGTCAAAAACGATAACGAAAAAAATTTACATTTTTTTTTTTTTCTGAAATAGGTTTAGAATGTCATCAAACGTGAAAATTTCAAATTTGAGCAAAAAAATGGCAGAAAATGCTGCAAAATTTTTTTTCCGAAATAGGTTTGAAATGTCATAAAACGTGGAAATTTTAAATTTGAGCAAAAAAAATGTTTTCTTCTATAGTAAGTAATAATAAATAGATTAAAAATGTTTTCAAAAAAAAATTTAAATTTGTTTGAATAGGTTTAGAATGCCATGGAATTTTTTTTTTATTTGTTTGAATAGGTTTAGAATGCCATGGAAACGTGGAAATTTTAAATTTGAACAAAGAATAAAGAATTTTCCATCTGTTTTAGTGTTAAATTTTTTTGTTGGTAAAAAAAATTCAAATTTTTTTTTTAATAGGTTTAGAATGCCATGACGTGGACATTTTAAATTTGAACAAAGAAAAAAATGTTTTCATCTATTTTAGTGGTAAAAAATTTTCAAAAATGTTGGTGAAAAAAAATTTCAATTTTTTTTTTTTGAAATAGGTTTAGCGTGTCATGAAACGTGGAAATTCTAAATTTGAGCAAAAAAATTTTTTTTTCGTTATTTATTCCCTTTAGACCCTGTATACTTTCAACTGAAAGTTTAATCATTTCTTCACTGACAGTAGCGTCAACTACCTACCAAATTTGACTGCTCTCCGTCAAGTAGTTTTTTAGTTAATGCACCAACAGACAGACTGACTGAATTGAAAAACTTATATTTTCGTAATATACGTGATCTGAAACGACTGAATCCGAAAAAGTCTCGGAGGGTGATTTTTTCTCGAATACAATACTTCCCTTCGGTATGCGAGGGAAGTAAAAATCGAAAATATTGGCCGAAATTCGGCTTTTGGCCAATAACTCGAAAAACAAAAGAAATGTATCAAAAAACGAATGGAACTAGGCGATAGATGGGGAAATTTCACATCAAAAACGTATATGAATTTTGTTTGTACGATAAAAAATGTAGGCTCCAAATTTTTTTGTTTAACGCTCGAGAGTGCAACGTGGCGACACATAAGTACGGCTCGCGAAGCGTGCGCGGTCTCGGACGCGCTACACTAAACTTATTGTAACTTTTGAACTAATTAATTAAATTGAGATCCATAAAGCTTAAATGAAACGAAAATCATGTGGATATTGGATTATCATAGTTGTTGTTACAAATAGGAAAATTTATGTATGTAGGAATAGTACATATATGAAGTCGGAACATAAAGTTATTTCCGATGAAATCGGTAAGAGCTCTCCTATTTCTACAATTTTTAACATAAACATCTGAAACTTTCACATATTACTCTTGGATAAATGTATAAAAAGATCCGATGAGTGAAGAAAATCTCAAAAATGTATTTTTGAAGATGTACACTTCCAAAATTTCAAAATCTTCTATTACTCTGATTTAAATCGCATTACTAGATTACTGTAGGTGCGATTTTTAAAGCTTGAAATGTGTACTTTAAGATGTTTTAAGGGGATTTACCTTAAAAATTAAATCAACTTTTTTTTCTTTTACGAAAATAAAAGAAATATTTTTCCTTGCTTCAAAACTCGTCAAACTAGGGGTAAAATAAACGTTAATAACTTGTATTAAGAAAATTATTTGACATACTTATCTATTGGATCTTTTTATACATTACATCAACAGTAATACGTGAAAGTTTCAGATGTTTATCTTAAAAATTGTAAAAATAGCAGAGCTTTTACCGATTTCATCGGAAATCTCTTTATGTTTCGAGTTCATATACGTACTATTCCTACATACATTCATTTTTTATGTTTAAAAATTTGATAATCCAATAGCCACATGCTTCTCGTTTCACTTAAGCTTTATTGATCTCAGTTTCATTAATTAGTTCAAAAGTTACAACGAATTTAGTGTAGTGCGTCCGAAACCGCGCACGCTTCGCGAGCCGTGCTTATGTGTCGCCATGTTCCATTCTCGTGCGTTAAGCAAAAAAATCTGGAACCTACATTTTTGATCGTACAAAAAATTTCGTAAATGTTTTTGATGTAAAATTTTCCCCTCTATCGTCTAGTATTATTAGTTTTTGATATATTTCTTTATTTTTCGAGTTATTGGCCAAAAACCCAATTTCGGAAAATATATTCGATTTTCTTAGGAGTCGCCGGTACTAATGAAATTCTATTTTTTTTTTTCACTGCGCCAAACAAGTGTCATTATTATACTCTTCACAAATACAAAACAAAGATAATGTTGCATTTGATTGGCACATTTCTAAAACCGGTAATATTGCTCACAGAGAAAAAAAATTATATCACTGTGTTGGCAATCAAATTCTGAACAACTTTCAAAATGTCCGTCCGTCTAACTGTCCACCCGTCACGTTTCTTGTAAGCACGATAACTTAAGAACGAAAAGTCCGATTGTATTGAACAGTAAGTTAGTGTTAGCTGGAAGAAGAACCCTATTGTTTTTTAACAAAATCGATCAGTAAATAAAAATGTATTCATTTTTAGCTTAAAAAATATATTTATTTGTGTTTTGTAATTAAACAAAACATATCTAAAAGTAATATTATTTCCAAAAAAACTGGGAATGGTATGCTATAGAATGTGCAATAATTATATAAAAAGTGCAGTAAATCGGCGAAGCGTATAATGGTTAGCTTGTTAGTTGTAAACCTAGTGTCTAGAAAAGTATTATCACTGTAATATTTATCTAGACACAATCGTCGCTGTAGTAATAGACAAACCTGTTTTATTTCGTGAAATATGTTCCACAAATATCACTTGTGTTTTTAAATTTTATCTATAAATATTTCCTTGGGCTTATGTTCAAAGTTAATATAACTCGTGTAAGTTGTAAGCTTACGGTATCATCAAAAAGTAACAACAAGTGTTTCGCGAATCAAAACTTATACTGTTCATTATAATTATTCGTAATAGGCAGCCCTTATTGGCCTTTCAGAAAGTATTCTCTGCTTAACTAAATTTAATTTTTAAGCTTCTCAAATTAGAGGTAAAAATTAAATTGTTAACTATATCATTAATACACTTGTAATAATTGCATTATTCACTGCCGTAAATACTATCTGGATTATGTAGTATCTAATAACAGCGCTAAATGACGCCACTACTGGATGAGTAATAACATAGGCACATAATGCCTATAGACGGAACATTAAATAATGAACTCGTCTTATGATTGGTCGAAGTGTGTTTGAGAAGTCTTTGCAGTAAGCTGTTCAACCACAGGTCGATCTAACATATATCTACCTTTTTCTGGCGTGCCACATCAGCCACTACATTACAATTAAAATATGACAAATCCGCGGTTTTTTAAATTCCTTCAGCTAATTTGTTAAATATGTATGTATACCTACATCACTTTCACTGAACAAGTCGAATCAAATATATCTTTGTTGCATTTTATTATTCTTATAATATAAACATTTTTCCAGTTAAAAAATATCAAAGGCTATTTTTAAACCTCTTAGCAGATTTACACAGTGTAAACTATAGTGTTAAATTATTCGGTATCAGATTAACTAGTTTGCCGTAGTTATTAATACGGGCAAATTAACAATTTAGGACAACAGAAATTAATAAAAGGATAAGCTCTAGGATTTAAGTAAGTAATAACCTGAAAAATGAAATGATGCATTCTTTGCACTTCCAAGTTCCGGGAAAATTCAAAAAAAATTGGAAAATCTTTTTCATTTTCGGTTTTTTTGCTCTAGCGGCCAAAATAATGAAAATAAAGAGAGAAGTATCTAATGAAAGTTGTAGCTCGTCTTTTTCTCTACAAGGTCTTTACAAATTTTTGTCTTACTTAAGCCGTTTAGCAGATAAATTGAGTTTTCCTCTTATAGTTTTAAGCCGCTTCGAAATACGTGAAAAATGAGAATTCTCCATCAGTTTCGTACGACCGGGCTCATCGATCGATAGTTCTTACTATTCAGAGCCCCTAAAAAAAATGGAAAGAACATAAAATGTAGAAAAAAGTCTCAGCTTTAATGTGGCACTAATCACAAAATTCATCAAAAAAATTATCAAAGAAAGAAAGTGTCAGAAGATGGCTTAGTGAACTTTGTACAGTTGATCCACAGATTTATTCATATCTTTGCCGGGAGTCTTTAGAATGATAATTCATTTTGCTTATATATTCTCATATAATGATATATTAATCCAATTAACATTTTATTGCAATTACTTTTGTTGAAAAAATATGTCTTGTGATCAAAGTAGAGGGTATATTTCTCATCGATCAATCACCTCGAAATTTTGAAGTTCAATTCGCTATATCTTAAGTAATAATAATAGCACAGTCTTAATTTTTAGATTATAAGTACAATAAAACACATTCTTTCGAATGACTTTAGAGTTTTTTAAATGCGCGCAGAACTTTTTGAATGTATCTACAATATTCATACACGCTCAGAAAATGCACAATTATACAGTAAAACATATACAACTTATTTGTTTCTTAACATCCTTCAATGAAATTTTCACAAAATATATATTGAAATGCGTGGAATCGAATCCATGCAGTGAAAAAGTGAACACGAACGTGACTTTCGTTTTAGTCAGATTCGCGCACAAAAACACTGCACAATTTAATTTTGAATGAATTTATTTTTTCTTGGTTCGGCGAAAAAATAACACCCTGTATCGATTTTACACGAATGATTGAAAATCAAATTTTCTGGAATCAAAATAACGATATATTACTATTCACGTTCTAACAATACATTTGTTTATCACTAAATAGCTTTGATGTAATTAATTATGTTGAATAATAACACTATGGAGTAGAAATTTGCCTTTGGTTGTTGTTGTTTTGTCGCGTGGCTGGATCCCGAACTGACTGACTGATTGGCTCGACTCGACTATACGCGATTTTACGCGATTCGATTCGCCCGACTGAATGCGTTGAGCGCGTCTCGGTATATATAAGATAAATCAAAGCTTCTGGAAGTGTTCGAAAATCGAAGACTCGAGACGTTCTAGTCGCTCTAGACGTTCGCCGTTCCCGAAAATTCGATCGGTAGGGGAGAGTGGCTCGTGTATATTCTCCAGCAGCGAAGGCTTGCTTTTCGAATTATTCTAAAAATGTAAAACGTGTTTTTTCTAGCTCGCGGGCTTTACAGAGCGACAGAGGGACGTTAATTCTTAATTTTGAAAATATAAACTACCTGATTTAAGAAAGGTACTTTGACATTCCCCCCGTTTGCTAAGGCAAATTTCTACGATTGAGTGTTGGAAAACCTAAAGTATACAATTCTATCTAACTTAAGATATTCACAACGTGTTTTATGAATAATAAGAACTAAAATTTATACAATGCTAAAACTTAAGATATGTACAACAATGAAAATAAACGTAATTCTAAAAATAAGGATACAATTTCTAGGGGTCTATGATGACCAGTCTTGCTCGTCGTCGCTTTGGTTTATATGGTCTGTTCGTCTCTCCATGTGTTTGCGTTGTCCTCGTGGAGGTGGTTGGTTCATCGGGTGCCGGAGTGGATACGGTTACTTTCTGTTTATTTGCTGGGGCAGGCAAGCTTTCTTCATGAGCTAAGGCAGGCAAATTTTCATAGTGCACTGGGGGAGGCAAATGCGCTGAGGCAGGTAGATACTCTGAGGCAGATAGATGCGCTGAGGCAGATAGATGCGCTGAGGCAGGTAGATGCGCTGAGGCAGGTAGATGCGCTGAGGCAGGTAGATGCGCTGAGGCAGGTAGATGCACTGAGGCAGGTAGATGCGTTGAGGCAGATAGATGCGCTGAGGCAGGTAGATGCGCTGAGGCAGGTAGATGCGCTGAGGCAGGTAGATGCGCTGAGGCAGGTAGATGCGCTAAGGCAAGTAGTAGGATTTCATCGTCTCTATCGTCATCATCGGGGGGATGTTCTTCAGGGCCTTCGTGACGGTCTGGGAAATCATCTTCAGGATTTTCGTCATTTAAGTCGTCATCATCGGGGTCCGATTCTTCATCGGTATCTAGCTGCTCAGGAGGTTCGTTTCCGGCGACTGGGGGCCTGATATCGTCTACGTGTACCAGGTAAGTGTTGTTCCCGCGTCGGACCTCGTATACTTCGTCGGAGACTTTTTTGGTTATTAGATGTGGGCCTGTCCAAGAGGGTAAGAATACATTCGGTTTCTTACTTCCTGTCCTTCTTCGAAGGTAACCTCAGGTCTATCGTTTGGCGAGGAATACCTCTCTTGATATTCTGCTTGGTTTGCTCTTATTTCTTCTGTTCTTTCTTCCGGGGTCTGTTCTTCATGCTCGTCCCGTTCCTCTTGATATGCTGGTATATTTAGTTCGCCCTGCTGGGGTAATTCGTATCCGAGCAAAGCCCTGCTTGGTGTCATTTGAGTGGCGGCATTGTATCGTGTTCGGAGGGTGCGTAAGACCTTTGGTATATATCTATCCCAGCTGTTTTGTGTTCGCCTGTAGGTTAATGTCTTCAGGACTTTCTTAAATTCCTGCACCCTTCTCTCTGTAGGGTTGGAGCGCTGGTGGTAGATCGGTGTAAACTTCCGTTGGATTTCATTACGGGCGCACCATTGTTTATACAGGGTGCTGCCAAAGTATCCGCCGTTATCCGAAACGATTATCTTCGGTGTTCCATACCTCGTAATAATTTCTTCTTCCAGGTAATTGATTATAATGCGGGCGTTTATTTCGGAGAATGCCTTGGCTTCCACCCATTTTGTAAACATGTCTTCTACTATGAAAATGTAGCGATTATTGCGAGGAGTCTCTTTGTAGGGACCCATGACGTCAATACTTATGGCTTCAAATGCGTAACGTGGTTTGTGGGGTTGAAGCGGTGCTTTGGGTTGTAGTTGGCGGGCTTTCACCTCTCTGCAGATTCGACAGTTTTGTATATATTTTGCTACGGCTTTGTGCATGTTAGTCCAAAAGTATGTCCTTGTTAGATTTTGTATAGTCTCATCTCTCCCTGGATGAGCGGCGATGTCTTCATCATGAAAACTAGCCAATACATGGGGTATCATGCTTCTGGGTACTACTAACTTTCTCCTTCCTTGGTAGTTGCGCCATAGTTGCATGTCGTGGACTGTGAAGTTGTCAAAAAATTTCTGTTCCCTATAATTTCGAGGACCGTCAGCTTGGATTCTTTCCCATTTTCGTATGTCATTTTGAATACGTCTGGAACGGAGTTGTGTATGCTTCACTTCTTCATATAAGTCAGCCCTTGTGAATATGTCCAGTCCTTCCGGAGTTAAGGCAGGGGGTAGCATTCTTCTCTCGTCAATTTCCATCCGAGGTTCTTGGATATCTGGATTTCTACTCAGGAAATCGGGTAATTCGTTGTCCTTTCCTGCACAATGTTCAATATCGAAGTCGTATTCTTGCAATAGAAGAGACCATCGTGTTAATTTTGTCTTGGCGTCTTGATATTTATTTAACCACACCAGGGCACGGTTATCGGTTCTAAGTGTGAATCTTACATTTTCTAGGTACATCTTGTATTTTTTGATATATGTGACGACGGCTAGGCATTCGATTTCGTTGATATGGTATTTCTTTTCAGCTGGGGTAAGACATGCGCTAGAAAAGGAAATGATTTGTTTCGAACCGTTTTCGCCTGGCTGATATAGAACTCCCGATATGCCGGTGAGGGAGCCGTCTGTTTGGAGGATAAATTTCTTCTTAAAATCAGGGCGATGTAGCTCGAGCGGCTTGGAAGCTTCGTCCTTTATTTTTTCAAAAGCTCTCTCGTGTTCGTTGGTCCAGTGAAATTTCTTGTTTTTACTGAGAAGTTCGGTAAGTGGCTGGATAAGCGAAGCGGCATTTTCTATGTATTCTCGAATCCAATTAAATGTTCCCAGGAAGCTTTGGAGTTGTTTTTTATTTTTTGGTGGTTGAAAATTTCGTATTGCCAGGACATGTTTTTGTTGGGGTAGTGTCTTGTCCTGGGATATTCGATGTCCGAGATAGTTCAATTCGTTGGTTGCGATATTACATTTTTCCGGTGAAACTTTTACATTGTGTAGGCGGATCCTTTCGAAGACTAAATGTAAATGTCTCTGATGTTCTTCTAGGCTGTTACTGTATATAATGATGTCATCGAGGTAGACTTGTACGAAGTCATGTATGTATCCTGCTAGTACATCACGAACCATGAAGTTCTGAAATGTGGCTGGGGCTGTCTTTAAGCCGAACGGCATAACTGTAAATTGATAGGATGCTCCGTCTGGGGTAGTAAAAGCTGTGTATTTCTTTGATTCCGGGTCCATGGGAATTTGCCAATATCCCGATGTTAAGTCTAGCAACGTGAATACCTTGGCTTTCCCTAGGGTTTTGATAGTTTCATGTATTTTCGGTAGGGTGAATGATTGGTCCTTGGTTATCGCATTAAGCTTCCGATAATCCACGCAGAAACGAGGTTTTTTACCAGATGCTTCGATTATGACTGGAGGTGAACTGTAAGGTGAGTTGCTGGGTTCTATTACACCAGCTTTTAGCATCTCATCTATTTGTTCGTAGAAAATCTTCTTTTTATGAGGTGTCATTGGATAACATCGCTGATTTATTATGGTTGGGGTGGATAGAGTAATGACGTGTTTCGTAGTCGTGGTTGTAATTCCTTTAGTAGGTCGTTCGCTGAATATGTCGGAGAATTCCATAAATACGGGTTTAATTAACTGTTCAGCCTCCAGTGGAATACGAATTTTTTCGTGGAATTGTCGAAATTCGGGGGTATACCTTGTTTCTTGGTTCCAGTATACAGTTTTCCTTGACGTTTTTCCCATATACATGCACTTCCTTTCATAGTCTAGATGGACACCCTCGTCCTCCAGGAATGGCGTACCAAGAATAAGTTCCTTATTTAAATTTTTAATTACCTCAAACTCGCCCTGAGTTTTGTTACCTTGTATGTCTAGATCTAGGACGATATTTCCCAAGGATTCTGTTGTTTGGCCTCCGCATGCCATTGCAAACAATTTTCTGTCTTTGATTTGAGGCTCGGTGTCGACGAGTCCTGCCCTGACTATGTTGCTTTCCGCACCTGTGTCAATAACAGCGTTTATTTCCTGTCCGTTTGCGAGGATCTTAATATGTGGTAATTGCCTTGATTTTCGTAAATCTTGCATTGATAATAACGGGGCAGTTTCGGTCTGCGTCGCCACGTCTTTTAGCGTTGTTTTTTCTAGGATAGTGGAAATGTTCGTAATGTTCTCAGAATCAGTCTGAGTAGCCATGTTGTTTATTGATTTTTCTTGAAAAATTGCAGAGATATTTAAGACATTGTCGAAATTTGGTGGAGTCGCCGGGTTGGTTATATTATTTGGGCCGGACGCCGAGGAATCGTTATTTAGTTGTTGGATCTGGGACGGGCGCCGGCCCCTTGGGAGTTTTCCTGGTGCCTATTGACTTGTTGGTTTTGTCCTGTCGTGTACGGATTTTGTGGGCAATTTCTTTGCCAGTGCCATCCTCCGCAAAATCGGCATGTCGTCGGTGGTCGGCTTTTTTGCGTATTTTCCCCTGATGATGCTGTCCTCTGGATCGTATTTCTCGTGGTCGTATTGGTTGCCTGTCTTGGTGCCTCTTCACAGTTACTATTATTATTATTATTGTTGTTTGGTCGATTTCTCCAATTGTCATTATTGGTGCTTCTCGGAAGATGATACTCTTCTACCTCTGCTGCTACAGTTAGTAACTCCTCGGGGGTATCGAAATCACGCAATCGAATTTGTGCCCTTATTTCGGGGCGTAGTTGTCTATAGATGCAGTGCGCCTTCTCTTTAGGTGGTCTGGTTGGGTCTACTCTGTTAAATAAAGCTATTTTCTTAGAGATGAATAATGTAACTGATTTGTTATATCCTTGAATTTTTGTATGCAAAATGTGTTCTGCCTGAGCCCTTTTCGCTATGGTGTCGAAGGTCTGCCTCAGCCTCAATTTGAACGTTTCGTAATCGTATATTAAATTTTTATATGGCTCATACCATTCCTTTGCATGGCCTCTTAATTGTGACGTAATCATTATTAATTTTTCTGTTCGGTCAGTAATATTATGTTTTCGAAAATGTTCTTCCATATTGGATATAAACATATTTGCACTTTCGTGATCCAGCCCTTGGAAAGTGTGCATGGGGAAGTTCCTTATAGTTTGCATAACCTTTTCCATTTTGCCCCCTTCATGACTCGCAGTAGCGTTTTGAATAGCCTGTTTGATTGCCTCCGCCATGCCCACGAAAATTTGGTTTAGCTCGATATTTACATTTGTTTGCTCCCCTCGTTGTGGGGTTGATGTATGTAAAATCGACTCACCTAGTTGTGCAGTATTCGGGTATATATGTCGTATGGGGTCCTCTTCCCTCCCTGAGAAAGATGGTTGTCCTTGTAGGTGTGGCAGTTCTATTCCCTGTCGTGCCGCTGCCTCTCCTAGCGTTTTCATAACGTTTTCGTAAGATTCCATGTTCGTTTTATTGTAAAAATTGGACTTGAGAAGTTCTGGCCCTTCGATGGGTCTTCACGTAGCGTTTTTGCCTTACCTTTGAAACCCCTACTCAGTTCAGATCCCCTCGAGTAAGTCACACTACTCTCCTCTTCTTTCTTTGTTCTTTTCTTCTCGGCCACTTCTCTAAGCCCCACGTTGTACGGGCGCCATGAACACGAACGTGACTTTCGTTTTAGTCAGATTCGCGCACAAAAACACTGCACAATTTAATTTTGAATGAATTTATTTTTTCTTGGTTCGGCGAAAAAATAACACCCTGTATCGATTTTACACGAATGATTGAAAATCAAATTTTCTGGAATCAAAATAACGATATATTACTATTCACGTTCTAACAATACATTTGTTTATCACTAAATAGCTTTGATGTAATTAATTATGTTGAATAATAACACTATAGAGTAGAAATTTGCCTTTGGTTGTTGTTGTTTTGTCGCGTGGCTGGATCCCGAACTGACTGACTGATTGGCTCGACTCGACTTTACGCGATTTTACGCGATTCGATTCGCCCGACTGAATGCGTTGAGCGCGTCTCGGTATATATAAGATAAATCAAAGCTTCTGGAAGTGTTCGAAAATCGAAGACTCGAGACGTTCTAGTCGCTCTAGACGTTCGCCGTTCCCGAAAATTCGATCGGTAGGGGAGAGTGGCTCGTGTATATTCTCCAGCAGCGAAGGCTTGCTTTTCGAATTATTCTAAAAATGTAAAACGTGTTTTTTCTAGCTCGCGGGCTTTACAGAGCGACAGAGGGACGTTAATTCTTAATTTTGAAAATATAAACTACCTGATTTAAGAAAGGTACTTTGACAAAAGCACCCATTGTTACGGGAGAAATAGGCAGGATGCATAAAACTCAAAGATGTGAATAAATTGACTGTATAAAGTTTACTAAGCCATCTTCTAACACTTTTTTCTCTATGATAAAATTTGTATGAATTTTGTGATTAGTTCCACATTAAAGCTGAGACTTTTTTCTAAATTTTTTTAGAGGCTCTGAATAGTAATAATTATCGATCGATATATCCGGTCGTACGAAACTCTCAGAAAATTCTCATTTTCCACGCATTTCGGAGCGGCTCAAAACTATAAGTGGAAAACAAAAATTTATAAAGATCTATTTTGTAAAGAGATGAGCTACACATTTTGTTGAAAACTTTTTTCTGTATTTTCATTATTTTAGCCGTTAGAGCAAAAAAACCGAAAATCGAAAAGTTTTTCCAATTTTTTTTCAATTTTCCCGGAACTTGGAAGTGCAAAGAATGCATCATTCCATTCTACAGGTTATTAACTACTAAATCCCAGAGATGATTCTTTTATTAATTTTTGCGAGGTTTTTACAACATTTTGCCTTCATTGCCTGTACTATGTGTATATAATACAAAAAAATTAAATTATTTGTAATGAATTTCTGCACACACCGTAAATTAACTATTAAACTACCTAAGTCAGTCACATCATATTAAAAAGGGATATATGAAGAGAAACAGGACTAATGCATTCTAATGTGTCTTTGCAGCCAAAATTTATTAACAGAGAAATGTCCAGACACAAAAAATGTGCAATCGTCTATCTAGACTCAAGATTCCTAATTTAGTGAAACTCTAGACACGAGGCCATTAACTTCTTCCTAATTCATTTGACTGAAGAGCGATGAAAAGCTCATGTGGGGGTCCTTCTATAGAACACACATAAGCTGGAGATAATTAACTCTCAGTCTCATAAGATACACAACAACGTTTTTAGCACAAAAACTGTGATTTATATGAATTTCGGATTACGATACAGTCTGGAATGGACAAGAGATTGTAATTTTTATGATTCTAAGTTTCAAGATATGCATGAGATGAGGATTATTTTGCGGAACGCCTCAGTTATCCAATAGGGCTATTTAGCGGTATAGCAGTTCTCCATTATTTATATCCCATTATAAAGTAAAATATGCCAATGGCCTCGGGAGGAAATTCTGCTCAACTGAATCAATAACAGACTTAATTTTTTAATATAATGGTAGAAAACTAGGTGTTTTCTCAAATTTTAAATTCTTTTTGAGTGTGATGATCATACCTCACTATAGTTAAAAAACACTTGAATTTTGACAATCAGTCAAATGATATCTTAAAATAAGCCATTTTAATTTGGAATTGAAATTTTGCCACCAAAAATACTACATCATTTTACGTCATCAGTTGCATTATCAATAAACAAACGTCATTGTGTATTATAAACACATGTTATTTTGCAAAGTTTTACCATTATTCAATGAAAACTAAGTAGTGTTTTGTGCCAAGATGCATCAAAAAACGTACCTGAAAGAGTTTTAGTGACAGTACCAAAACACTTTTACAGTAGGTAAATTTCCAGAAGTAGCGTTACAAATCACGCATTAGACATTACTTATCTAATTGCATGTAAAACGCGTAAATAAGGGGAATGAAATGTTGTGTTGACCACTATTTAAACACGATTTAAGCCACTAATATAACCAATGACGTCACCACCAATCATAGCGTATTTTGCATACGCGTTCAATTATTAAAACTTTATGTTATTTATTTGTTCAAATTTTAATTTGATGGACAATAGAATGCTACTTAAATATCAAAAAGTGCTGTAGTATTACAAGTAAGTACTTCATTTAAAATAATATCAAAAAGCAAATTTGCACATAGTGAAAACATCTAATTGGTTAATTCTTCAAGAATAGAATTTAATTGGAATTAATTTAGAAGGGGAAGATTCTGTTCTAAAAGTACTATTTGTTCTGGATTTGTGCTTTCATTTGGTTTCAAAATTGCCATTCTCCCTCAATTGCTCTACGCACAAACACACTACGCCTCTGTAGAAAATAATTGAATCGCTAAATTCAGAAAAGGGACATGTGCCATTTCAAGAAATGTTCAGGAAGTAAAAAAAACTTTCTACTTTCTATAAAACCTATATTTCTCATCCAAATTTTTGGCAATACATTTCTCATAACATCAGCTATAAGTTAGCATAAGATCTATACGATTTTTGTTTTGTCATTTAGCTCAAATGTCAATTTTGACATAAGGACATGTCACTTTTTTGCAGTAAAGGAAACGTCATCAAAAGAAAATAGGAAAAAAACATTTATTTTGTAAGTTTATAATTCAAAAATAACAAAAAAAAATCTATTCATCATCGCATTCCCTGTCAATAGTCGGCCAAGCAGTAGTTTCTTGCCAAAACGCTGAATACGCCTCCGGAATGAATTTTGTAATGAGCATTATCTGAGCCATCTTTTTTTTGCTAATGGGTAGCTTTTCCAGATACACTTTCTTTGTGGGTTGAGTTATATTCTTTGTAGTATTTCTCAATCGGAATGTATTTGATATTAAGCAGTTTATAAAGTCTTGGCAAACAACTTCTTGAGCGGAAGAGATGGTAATGTGGTGGTACGAAATAGAAATAGAAAATGACTTTTTTTGACTTTGGGGGACTTGTTTTCCATAAGAGTCATTGCACAGGCCATTTTTTTTTATAAAACTCACGCCACCAGTTCTTAAAATCATAAACTAAATCATGAGATACTATCACTACCTAGAATTTTTGAGATATTTTCGAAGCTTTGCAGATTATTTCAATGTATTCTTGAATAGTGTAGAATCTTTCAGTTTTGTTAAGCACTCTTTTAATTAGACCGAAGTCACGGTCGCATGGCATAAAGCAATGTCCTCTCATAGGAAAATACATTTGTATTTCTTCGAATCTCTTGTGTTCTACCAAGCTCATTAGAAAGCGAACCATTGTGTTATTTTTATTTTGTCCATAACAATTATCAAAAAAATGTGCAGATTTTTTATTTTTTTACCCACTTCGTGATCAATATAATGTTTTAGAAAAGAACACACATCATTTGACCCCTTTCCGGTTTCGCCTTCGTGATATACGTAACACGTCATTTGTTTGGATTTTAAATGATGGTGGATTCCGAATGTACATACTGTAAGCTGGCGTAAGTAATATAGATCCTGTACGGGAATTTGAGGTAATGAAACATTAGCCATGTAGGCCATACAAATACCAAGAGTGTCTCCATTTTCTTCACAAAGTGGTACGTTTACCGCAGAAAGAGGACATCTCACGGACATGTCCCGTTCCTCCAGTAAACCATAATTTAATCTTTACACAGTGTCAAGTGTATTCATAGAACAAGTCCCGTTTTTGCAGTAAACATGCGTTTAGTCACCTAATACAAGAATATGGAAAAATGTCGATTTGATGGAAAGTTGGACATGTCCCCTTTCTGAAGTTAGTGATTCCATTGTTAACAAATCCATTGAATTTTTTTAGCCATTTTTTTTTTGAAATATCTCGATCCGACTACCCATTATCGAGTTATTCAATTTTTCCCGAAAAACTCGAAACGTCCACATCGGGTACTTCCGGTTTCCGAATGGAGCCGAGCTTCCGGAGTTAAGGTTTTCTAAATACCTCCTATTAACCACCTACGTTTCATCAAGACCGAAGACGGGTTAGGGGGGCTGGGCGTGCCAGACAGACCGACAGACAGACAGACAGACCGACAGACCGACTGACCGACGGACGGAATTTTCTAAATTCGCTCTCGAATCGATAGATATGACTTTCACATCGATCCGACGTTTTTTTCGGGTTTCGATGGTAGACCGGAGAAATGCAAAATCTATACTACATTTTCTTTCAAAATGTAGTAATAAGCAATAAACTTTTTGCAGTCGCCATGCCAGTACCCTTTACGGTGCGGCAGAACAACCAGTTATCCTCAAGGCGGTTTAAGGCTTGCGTAGCTACGGTGAAAACACGGTAGTGTCCAGCAGGTCAAGGAAAAGCTAGACTTCAAATTCAATTTTTTCAATGCATTGACCCTATATACAAAATTTATCATTTTTTAAAATAACTGATTTTGAAATGAACTCTCAATGATATTTATTGTATATAGTAACCCACAAGAGAATTACTTAATAACTACAATAAATATATCTCTGGAGATGAAAATTTGGAGAGCAGCTCATGTTACTGAAACTTCTTAAACGCTAATCGATATCATTTTCCCATCTAATTTAGATTTAATCTGGTGTTGTCTTGAGCAGAAGCGTATTTTATATAATATAACTCAACGTCGTTTACTTACCTATTGTCTGTTCGCTAAATCAGAGGAGTTTAACAAAAAATGGAACAGCCTTTATGAAAGGTAGTCCGTACCACAATCTATATAAAGTGGTACCTAATATTTCCCTATGAGTGAGCAATTTCATTACGCATTTTGACCTATTTAGTTGATACAGAGAGATTGAGAAAGACTGAATGTGCCGCTCCCTAAAGATTTTTTGTGTGCCACTCACAGTATTCCTTGATACTTTCAACATTGGCGACGCTGATTAGTGATTTATATAGGTTGTGTGTGCGCGACGTCAAAATTTAGACATTTGTCAGTTTAGGGACATCCAACCCAAAGTCCCAAGATGTTAAATGGAAACTAGTCGAACTTTTCATTATATTAATAACTACTTTTGTGGCCATTGTATTATATAAAATGTCAAATTTTGGCTATGTTATTAATTGCGGAAGTTGCGATTCCGCAAATGACGGAAATGTACTATTATTTTACGATTCCGCATATCTCCTCGCATGCGTACGAACTTAAGGATTTCCATGATCATATCCCAGACCAACATATTATATATTACGGTTCCACAAATTGCAAATAAAAGTTGTATTTTGAGTTGTATCAATTATTTCTATACTACAATGTTGCAGCAAAATGTGAATGATTTTTCAAATATTTAGGTAGGGAAAACATTTAATTCCTACCAAGGAGTGGAAAAATTAATAAAAACTGTAAAAAAAAACATAATTTAGATAATTATACGAGAAAGATTCTAAAACATTAAAGTCAATGTTGAATAGAAAATTCGAATATTATAATAAACTAGTATATAGTTGTGCAAAATAAAAGTCTAACTATGCTAGATGTGCTTTATGATTAACATGGTTCCATAAAAGGTGCGCCTGTTTAGATTATCCTAATCTAACAAAACATGGGTTTGCTTCAAATGCAGAAAAATATTACAATTTCTTTTAAATTTAGTGTATGCATAATTTATTATTAATTGTAATTTTTAAATATGTTTTGGTTCTATATTGTACGTATGTACATAGATACCATATGGGTGTTACCTATTATCAAAATAATATTCTTTGTTTTCGCATTAATTCTTACAAGCGTTTGTTTATCTATCTAATACGTATTAATAAATCAAAAATTCTTGAAATTTTCATAACGATTTTCCTTACCATCATATTATTTGTAGCACATTACTTACAACTTACCAAGGAACGTCCATGCATATACTTTTATAACATGCACAAGCACACACTTAGTAAAGTTTTATTTTTGGGCTAGCCCGCAACTTGCGGAACCGTAATAAATAATCATAGGAACCCCCAAGCTCCTAAGCATGCGAGGAGATTTGCGCACTCGTAATAATATTATATACGTTTCCGTCCCTTGCGCAATCGTATACACTGCCTTAAAATAAAGGACAGCAAATTACCTATCTTCCCGAATGCTTTACGTCTTTCATGAAATGCTCTAATTTAAAATTTGCTCAATCTGTGTTAATTTTCAACTATTTACAGTGAATTTATATTAACATAAAATTTGGAGATATCAACTGATTTCTGTTTTGTTTCCAGGCACTGACATAAATTGTTTAAGGTAAGTGTTACTGTCTGACATTAATTAATAAAATTTAACTTTATTTGGTCGAAAGGGATGTCAATCATTTAAACATTCTTATTTTTCCTTAGAAATATATATTTTGGACATTCTTTTCATTATATAATTAAAATGATTTTTTAAATTAAGATGGTCATCAATGAGTATACCTATAGATTTGATTTCATTCGCTTTATCTAGTTTGTTCCCCATAAATTCAATAGATAAATTAGCGTATCAAAGATTGTACACAGATAAGAAAACATGTTAGGTATTTACATATATTTAGAGTTACCAACAGATAAACAATTGTCACATGGCTATTTACTTAAATTTGGTTGTGGGACACCATGCACAGTTTGCAATTTATCTAATAAACTATTTCTAAATTTTACATTTAGTACAATTAACCTTTTTTTTAAACAAAATTGCATCACCTGTAAAACCACTTCTTTTCACTTTGTACAGTTGCATTTCTTTGAAATTCCAAAGTCC
The DNA here is from genome assembly GCA_963583905.1 of Stenurella melanura. NCBI lineage: Eukaryota > Metazoa > Arthropoda > Insecta > Coleoptera > Cerambycidae > Stenurella > Stenurella melanura. The sequence goes on along the minus strand of OY757309.1, from coordinate 78,323,032 downwards.
CGTAGGAAATCTAAAACCCTGCTTATATTCCAGGCTTTCTAGAGTCTTATATCATTCATCATAATAATAAATAGCTAAAATTACGAACTATTAAATGTTTAGAAAACCTGACTGGTTGCACACGAAATACGATTTGCATCACATAATTTCAAAAGTATTTCTTTAACTTCAGTTTCCAAAATTTTCTCGTAAAATGGAATCTTTCTTTATAGGTGTATATTCTTCACACAATATGGAATTTATAACTTTTGACACTGGTATGACACATGGTGTCTTCCTCCCCTCTGTGAATTTACCAATGACGAGTTAAGAAATTGATTTTCTATTGTCTTGTAGCATTTAGGTTATATAAAAAACTTGTTTTCAAATAAGTTTTAATAATGGTACGACAAAAACAAAGTCTGGTGTTTTTAGTGCTCTCTACGGGTTAAGTAAACAAAGTTATATTATTTGAAAAGTACAGAGTATTGAAGGAAAAAAATATAGGGTGTTCCTTTTAAAATAACGAAGTTGCTGCCCGACCAACGAAAACGGAACATACTGTATAATTCTACATATTTTCGGGTTATGTAGAATTTTCAATTCTTCAAATAAAATCTCTCTACCATTTCAAATTCAGTCGTAATCGACCAAATTCAGAACTTTGGCGCACCCTGTATACATATTTATTGGTTCAGAAGATAAGATTTTGTCATGATCGACGTTCCCTTTTACATAAAATTTGGCCCGATTTTACAAGAAAAGCAAAAGTTATTGTGCTAAGAACGGAATGTATACAATGAGATTATGTTGACTCCGAAAACTCCATTCACGGAGTAAAAAATACCCAATTGTAATTCAAAAACAGTTTAAACAACCGGCTCTACTCCGCCAGCAGAATTCAAGAAGAAAATAAACATTTATCCGGTACAAATGATAAGAGGCAAAAATTTGAATTTAAACATTCCTTGTACCAACAAAATAATAATTGCTCAGAGCTTTATCGAGAATCGTGTAAACAGCGGGAACTGGGAATAAATACGTTCCCTCGTTAGAAAAACATCCGTACGTTCATTTAGCGTCATCGTTCCACAGGGATATGATGAATAAGATGAAGTGGTGGGGATCCACAGCCTTTCACAGTCGGAAGTTCACAAATCTTCGGGGAATTCTATTGGGGACTTGCACAACCAGCTACACTATTTAAGTGTCTGCCAGAAATAAATTTTCTTTCAGCTTCAATAAAGGTTTGCTTGTACATAACGGAAGTTATCTTGTACAATGGTGGATTTTGCTGATATGTGTTTGCTTCTAATGCTAAATAATCGCTAAAATTAAGCATTAACAAAACACAAACATTTTTAGTAAATTTTTATAAAATTTTTCACATGAGATTTTCACGAGAACTGCCACTCCTAGAAAAAATTTATTCATGTCGAAAAGTAAGAAACTTTCTCGCTTGCTATATTTACGCCTACAGATTATTGCATTTTGTCGATATAGCATTAGAAAAAATATGTATTTTCTACATTTACTAAATCTTGAGCTTCACATTTTAATTAAAGAAAATGGGCAGCTAAACTTCAAGCGGCTGGAACCTAACCACCAAGTGTTTACGAACATTCCTTGATTTGATTATTAACCGGGCTTGTGACCGCTGTGCTATACCATGCAAGCCTCCGATCCGCGAATGCTAGAATCTGTACTTAACGACCTGCCGTTGTGGGACTCGAAAATTTCGAACTCCGCCAGAGTTAGGTTTTCAATAATAATTTAAAAATTACGAAGGAAGTCGGAATTTTAATTTTTACGCAATTTTAAGAAATTGAGAGATTTCATTACTTGCTAATGATGTCACTTGACCTGTAAGTACATTACAAATCAATCTTTAACCGATCCTGTATGTCTTTAATAAAAAGTGGTGTCGAACATTCTATTACGCTTTTTAGAGTCCAATATAAAAGTTTAAAAATGTTTTCAAATTTATATAAATACGATGAGCTTTTATAAAAGGTTTCTTTCACCATCATGAGCAAATAAATCGAAACAATATAGTCATGCCGATACTTTCAACACTATACTAGTCTTGATCACGTTGTATAGGAAGCGTGCGCAATGTGACAGCTGACGAGATTAGAGGGCTCACAACCTCATTCTTCCAAAATAATTAACATAAAATGCGCAGTTTTTGTTTGTTTTTTCAACATGCCTGTGCTATCAGCTATTGAAATAAACAGTTTTAAGTTTAGTTTTCATTATATACAGACAATTACGTATTTTGTTCATCAACGTTTTTCTTGATTTGACAAGATGAGCATTGTTTACCTTTGTTTAAGGGAGAGGCCAGGATGGGGCTATATAGGCTACAAAACTCAAATAACCCAAATCTCCACGGAGCTTGATCGGGAGGACATTTGACAATAATTAACACTACAGAAGATCATGTATTGAATATGAGGTCAGACTACATAATACCAAAAATTACCTTCAACAAGTCCATCAATATTATCATTGGATATGGGAAGGACTGGTTAACAGGAACCCCTAACACACTACGTAAGGGTGATATACTGACAGGTCTAGGGACAAACACAGGAGCTAGAGCTGGATTACACGTCGAAGGACCTAGGACAAGTATAAGCTTTTCCCTTGGGTAACACTCCACTATATTCCAGTCAGAAATTCTAGCTATACTTAAATGTGTACGCGAGAATGTAAATCGTCGGAACCTCGAAAAACATGAATGCCTGACGAGACAATCCCCCTTTCTCGAGGATTCTGAACACGATGGCGGTGGTTAAATCTCTGCGAGGTCACCCCACCCTCCAAACGACCCCCGAAAGAGGTAAACCGCTTATCCACCGTCTCCTACCAGCCAAACCCGTGTAACTCCCGTTCTCAATGATGCTGACCACAGTGGTGATGATCTTCTCCTCGAGGCGATCTGGCCCCTCAGACGGACAAAAACTACCCCTTTGAAACGTGGATTTATGAAGTAAGTGAGCAAGTTCACAGATTATTGAATACGTACTGGATGATGATTACAGATATCTTCATTGACCGTTCAGCTGAAAAAAAATTAATGCATACTTTGTGTCTAGGTTTTAGATGGGAAAATCAGGTATATGCAATCACTGGCATAATTACATTTATTGTATTATATTAAATAATATTAAATACTATAATAAAGTAAATGAAATCGTGCCAGTGATTGCATATACCTGTTTTTCCATCTAAAACTTAGACACAAAGTATGTACCCATTTTTTTCAGCTGAACAGTCAATCAAGATACCTGTAAACATCATCCGGTATGTATTCAGTGATCTGTAAACTTACTTCATGAAACCGCATTTCAAAGGGGTAGTTTTTGTCCGTTTGAGGGGTCGGTTCGCCTCGGGGAGAAGATCCAACATGACCATCGAGCTCAGCATCCTCGAAAACGGGAGATAACACAAGTTTGGCTGGTAGGAGACAGCCTATCAGCGGTTTACCACTTTGGGGGACGGTTTTGGCCGTTTTAGAGGTTGACGGGGGTCGAGGAGGGATCTCAAAATCACCATCGTGCTCAGCATCTTCGAAACCGGGGGGTAACACGGACTTAGCCGAGATAAGATGGCCTATCAGGGTTTCGCCCCCTTAGGGAGTAGTTTTTGACTGTTCAGAGGGTGGGGTGATATCGGAGAGAGAGATTTTACCACCTCCATCGTGTTCAGCATCCTTGAAAAGGGGGGAAGGCATAGTCTAATTTGGCTAAGAAAAATTCATATTCCTGCCCAACTTACAGAATACACTGGTACTGCCACGAATAGCTGAAAATTTGTGGTGAGCAGAACAGACTTAAATTACTCTGGGTGCCAGGATACTCCAGAATTGACGACAATGTAAAAGTCGATCAACAGACAAGTAGCAGCTAATATATTCTACGGCCCAGAACCCGCGCTGAAAATTTCCAGACAGACTGGGTCAAGAGTAAACATAGAAACCATTGAAGGAACAAACCAGGAAATCGACATGGAAAAACACTTATTAAAGGTCCATGTACAAAACAAACTGAAGAACTGCTCACAAGGAACAAGACGCAGTTAAGATTAATAGCAGAACTTCTGACAGGGCATTTTCCTGCAAAGGAGTACCTGAATGCAATCGGTAAATTGACGACAACCTAGACAGCAGACTATGCGGCAAGAAGCTGGAAACTGTGGATAACATCATATTCAACTGTGAGGCGCTGGCCCGAAGATGATTTGGCATCTACGGGCAAACACGAACAGAACGGAATTCATCAGCATTTGTCCAACCACAGACCTTTATCACCTGATTAGGGGTACAGGGGTATTAGAATGGGTAGAGTGAAGCATGACAGGGAGAGCACAATGAGCCCAGGAGGCAGCAGTGCGCTCGAAGTTTTCAACAGATGAGCCCTGAGAGTAAAAAAAAAATCACCTTGTTTCGTACTTTGTGATTAAACAAAAAATGTCTAAAACGAATTCTGCAGAGGGTTGTTAAACAAATGTATAAAAAAAAGCTTAAGACAATAATTGGAGAATATTTTAAAGTTCAGATATGAATATAGTTCGATTGCAATACCGGCCGTGACTAAGTTCCATTAGTTCCTAATGTTTACTAGCTTAAAATTAATAAATGTGTAACAAATGAGATAAGATTATGAACCAGGCTTAGAGGTTTAATTTATATCGCTGTAGACAAGGCCAAGAACATTCACCAACAAAAACAAACATTATTTACAATAAAACTGTGAAAAATGTGCGACATTTATATAAAAAAGTCAATAAATCAGCGAAGAGTATAACGCTTGTTTATTAAATTGATTCAGCTATGACTCTGAACGATGTGGATATTTGATTATACCTGCTTACAATATTGTATAGATTTTTCCAAGCAACCGAACATTAAAATACCTTAAATAAAATTCTAACGTGTATGATTTAAAACGAACTTTCCAAATTCATATAAAACAAAGATATTGGGACGCCATATCTAACAAAATAACGGTTTTAATTTAATCTGACAAAACTCCTTGAAACGAAATTGAAAGGTACTTACACAACCACTCATTAAAGGACACTATTTTCTTCATCACTGTTTAATGAAACTATTATTTCTTGCTTTATGCTATAATAAACGAAGCCGTTTCATCGGGTAGGCTCTCGGCCGTTAACGTTTATTGCTCATATTTATAAGATTTTTATTCTCGCCTAAAATTTCATCTTCCCTCCCTCACACAAAGCCGACGATAAAGCGTGAAACAGACAGGAAACTGATAAAAACTAAATTGATAGATCGACAAGGAGGCAAATATTAAAAAAAGATCCTAAACGTAAGAGATTTATGGTCATGCCAGCGTATGACGTTAGCCCCGACATTAATTTAATCCGGAATCGTTCAAGAGACGTTTTTATGGGTAGGCCAAATTGACTCCATTTGAACGGGCCACCGCGCTCCTGCGTCGTTAGAGCGCCTTGATTGAAGAAAAAATGCAACTCGTCTAAGTGTCCAATTATCCTGGAACGTTTAGGTGTAAATAGAGCCGGTTCCCGGTTATTATTGCTTCTTTTGGTGTTTCACAGGTTAGTTAAGAAGCATATTTATTTTCCTTCTTTGCCCTTTTGACCCAAATCAAAGACTAAACCTGAAATCGATTCAGAAGTTTCGTCTGAAATATAACACAAATATTGTAATATAATTTGGTCCAATATGTATTGTTGAATAATAGTCAAGTCATATTTATTTACAGTATATTAAGTTCTATAATTCAGTTTTTTATTATTGGTGTATATTTATTCATTTAGATACAATCACCCTTTTTATAAATCAAGTTGTTTAATGGATTGAATACTAGCCTACCTTGCAGTATATATAAAGAGGACATTTTTAATAAATTGCTTCGGGGAGCAGGAAGACGAAATATTTTTCAATTATTATACGATGTATGTGAAAATTCCGTTTTTCCAAAATATCAGGACAATCAAGTTGATTGATTTTTTTTTATTGATTAGCCAGCGAACGGTAGGCATTGCTGCCCTTTTCGGATATCCAATCTGCATATTTTTACATACCGTCGCGTCGCCGGACCGGCTACGTACGCCGGATTTGATATACTTGTTGCCAGCAGTGAGAGCCACATGACTCATAGTGCAGGAATATAGGATGAGGAGTGTAGGTGTTTGTAAAATGCTTCTTAACGAATGCCTTCCTTGATAATTTGATAATAACCTTAGATATAGTCTCACCACTAAGAGATACCAAAATAAAGTTGAATATTGGATGGATGAACGAGGACTGTAGAGAGACTATTAAAAACAAAACTAATGCATATGAAAAATATGAATGGACTAGAAGTAATGAGGACTGGATAGCATATAAAAAACGCCGAAATTTAGTAACTAGAACTACAGATTACTCAAAAAAAAATTCTATAATGATGCACTAGACAAAAATAAAAACAATTCAAAATTAATGTGGTCTAATCTAAAAGACATATTAGAATGTAATGAACAAATAATATGTGGCATTGTTTGTGATGATGCGTACTACCATAAACCAAGTGATATTACTAAAGTGCTAAATAATTATTGTGTTAAAAGTATTAAAGAAATTGTAGCTGACATGATAATAATAATGATATTTTGATAGATACGATACCGATACCACTTTATCCGTCTTACTTTTCTTTCTTTAAACAGATATCGGTAAATAAATTAAAAGAAATTATCTATAGTCAATGTAAAAATGGTAGTATAGCTGAGATAGGCTTAAAATAATTAAAATAAATAACTCTTTCATGTCATAGGATATCCTTTAAGGAACTTAATTAACCTTGGTTTTTTAAAAGGGTATTGTGCCTGATAGATTTAAAACTTCCATTATTATTCCGGTCCCAAAAGTGCCTAATACAAATTTAGCACAAGAAATGCACCCCATCAATATGTCACCATTTTGCGAAAAACTCTTAGAACTAATAGTATATAATCAAATATTAGAATATGTAAAATGTAACAGTTTGCTGTGTACATATCAGTCAGGATTCCAGGACAAACACTCTTGCGAGAGCATTACAGTGCGTAATATCTGATTGGAATAAGGATATAAGTCAAGGACGGCATATGTGCTGTCTTCATAGACCTAAAGAAAGCTTTTGAGACAATTGATCGCCATACGCTAATTGTAAGTTTAAAATGTATGGATTTTCTGGAACTATTTTAATGTGATTGATAAGTTATTTATCATTTAGATGCCAAAAAACAAAATATGATGGTCAATATTCTGAAAGCAGCTATAACAATAATGGAGTCCCACAAGGGAGTGTTCTTGGTCCTCTGCTATTCATCCTTTATATTAATTAATTAGGTACAGTATTAGTCAATTGTAAAATTCATCTCTTTGCAGATGACACGCTAATCTACTTTAGCAACGAAGATTATAACATTTTGATTTCCACGGTTAATGAAGATTTAAATAGGTTTACTCAAAAATGTAATGCAAACAGCCTAAAAATAAATGAATCAAAATCAAAGTGTATGTTTATAGGATCCGATTGGGCATATAGAAACTATTGTAATTTACAAATAAAAGTCAAAATTTGCAATATGGAGCTGAATTTTCAAGATGACATTAAATACCTGAGATTACTAATAGATAGGAATTTAAAATTTAAGAATCATGTGGATTATATTTCTAAAAAAAACTGGTAAAAAATAGGATACTTGTATAGAATTGATAGATATATTTCTATAAATACTAAAGTAACACTATATAACATAGCATTGCATCATTTTACCCCATTTTACCGACTGGTCGTCGGTTATATATGTATCTCAAGCAAACTGTTACAGGCTACAGATTCTACAAAATAAAGCAACGCATATTATCTTAAGTGTAAATCAATATACACGTATGAACACAATATTGGAAATATTAGGTTGGCTGGGTATAAAAAAGAATATGTATGTTCAAACAATGTTATTTATTTACAGAATATTAAATAGATGGTACCAGATTATTTATCCTCGAGGTTAGTGAGTGCAAATGAAGTCCATTCCTATAACACTAGGAATGTAAATAGCGCAACTAACACTCTCACATACAATAGCATGTTTCATAAAGTTATTGATTATAACTCTTTGCCCAACCACCTGAAAACTGTTAATAACATTAGCTTATTCAAATCAAAGCTTATTAAGTATGTACAGGAAAATATGTAAATTTAAATATAGATATATGATTATAAAATACATGTATGTTATTCGTATGCTACGTATATTATTACTTATTATTATATTATTCATGTTATTAGTATGTTATTCATATATTATTATTATTTGTATATTATTGAGAAACATGCACTAAATTAGTGCATCTACTATTGTATTTACTTTATCACTTTATTCTGTATGTTCCTTATCTAAATCCAGCAGTGTGCATTATATTCTTCTTTTTTTGGGGTTGGTTTCCTACAGATATTCTTTTATATCAGCGCAAACAGAAATATATTATTTATTTAATTACCCTTTCCAAGTTAGTTTCAGTTGTAGTTGTATTACTCTTAAGTCGCAACAGAGCTAATTAATATATATGTACTGCCTTATAGACACATGCCACCCACTTGACGCTAAACACAGCATTCAACTTCCTTTACCAATAACCACTTGATGGGATCTTGTCTTAAGTATGAGCCCTTTTAATTTCATACGTCTGCCCTCGTCGACGCGATGGCCAAATTAAGAATCGAGAGAACATCCAATTAAAAGTTTTATTTTACTAAAAACTGAAAATTATAAATATGGGTGGTAATATCACATTGTGTATTACAAAATATGCAAATAAATAGGGTAGAAACAACCCAAAAAATAGTCTTTTTCATATAATTTTAATAATATATATAAGATCGTCTGCCCCAAAAACCCATAAAATGATATACCCTGCAATACATTTTGGACCAGCCGACGTTTAATGGGGGTGGAGGTGGCTTCATAGAAAAAAAAGAAATTGAGAACTTCTGTTTCAAGAAATTGATTGTTTTCATACACACACTAAATCACCATTTTATATTGTTAATCCTTTTGATAAAGGAGTGGAGATGATGGCAGGGGTGCCAGATGTAAAAAAAAAATTGACAACTTAGTTTCTAGTATATACGCCAGATCCCAAGATTCTGGACTTTTACTATCTTCTGTTACTTATTTACCCCTGTAAGCCCCGCGACCCTTCAACAGAATAAGCTCAAAGTAGAATCTAGTTCCAGGTCTCGCTATAAGACATATTGTGTACCAAATTTCAGGTCAACATCTTAAACGATTCGATCTAATGCTTTGAATTTTTTTTTATAAATGGTATCAATTTGCATATAATTCTTTAGAAATAGCTTGTGTACCACAAGCAAGGCCTTACTTGATGTACCGGAAGCAAACGAATGTTGATTATTTACAATTTGGCTTTGTACATGACTGGATAATGGATAATGATGTATGAAATATATCGAATCCCTTCGCAAATAGTTGCTATGGGCCTAATATTTTCAGCCATGCTATTGTTATTTTTTTAAAAACGGCACATACACGCGAATATTTCCACAAATCAGGAAATATACGCGGTTTTAATGATAAATTTATTATTATTGTGAATGGGCCAGAGACTATGTCGATATGCTGACTTATGCTGAAACGGAATATTTAATCTGTAAAAAGTCGAGGTCAATGATTCTGACTGTTAGACAAATAGGTGGAGTTGCAAACGCATATACAGGGTTAGCCATGAAACAAGCGAAATTTTTCTTTTTTTTTAAGTCAGAATTCTACAGAATCCTATTTATTACTATTGCTTTCACTTTTGGCTCCCCGTTCCTCTATAGGTCCCCGTCAACATCTAACTTTTAAAATATAAATGCTTGGGTTGCCTGCTAAGCGTAGTTGCTCATCAAAGTTCTTCTCGATCGGCTATTTGATGACATGAGGCCAACATTTTTGCAGTCGTCCTCTTTGCAAAATTTGCCATCTGCTTTCATTGAACTATCAACTATTCTCTCTCATCACACTAGAGAGTCGCTTTAGGACACATATTTCTTGGAGAATCAAGGCATGGGCTGTCTAGAAAATTCATAACAAAGGCCTACAGAACTATATCTCGAAAGCATTACTACTTCATATGTATATCTGAAACCAAGATGGAGTAAGCTATTGCGTTTTAGCAGGTCCGATCCCTGTTAACTAAAAATCTTAGCTCCGTCTATAGCTACAACGCTGCAAGTCTAGCACCACATGTTGCATCGCATGTTTAGATTTTAGCTGTACCGACTACTGCGACCCCTACAGGCTGCAGTAGGCCAATCGTCAGCTACTCCAGCTAAACTCACATGTTTGCTATAGAAGTTGGACTGGTAACACATCACAGTCCGTTCTGATGCCTTTTTCAACTTTACATATGTCGGAGTTACTGTTATAGGCTTTCACCAAAGCAGAGTTAATTACCCAGTAGTTGGTAATTGAACTACATTCAAAAGCTTGTTGTTAACTAACTAGTAATTTTGTAGCTATTTAAGGTAAAGAGTTGATAAGTATAATTAACCACTTTCTCAGAGTACTTTACCTGGCTCTTGCCAAATGCCACACTGTATGTGTTGTCATGGACTTGTCACTTTTATGTAAATTTTTTAAAACTATTCTCTTGGTTCCTGCATCTTCAGAATAGCTTTGTCTTTCTGGGAAGCTCAAGGGCGAAAAACATTTCAAGGTATTTTGTAGAAAAATTCAATTTAGACTTTTTTTATTTCTAGTGTAAAGTGAGTAACATTTATCTATCTAAAAAGATAATATACATGACAATAAAGTGGATACAATAGTAGATGCACCAATTTATTGCATGTTTCCCAATAATGTACAGAAAGTAATATACGAATAACGTACTAATAACATAAATAACATAGGTACATTTGTATGATATGTACATGACCCATCTCTATAGGGGGTGAATTTTTTTTGCGAAATTTTTACGTCTCACCCCACGAAAGTGTTCTATTATACTAGAAATAATTATTTATATCAAAGTGTTGAATAATTTGGAGAACAAATACCACACACTAACCTTATGAGAAATGTCACCCGGCTAATTCGCTGGAATCGATATATGTTATTACTCTCGAGCTCCTGGTCAAAAGTTCTTATGGGCATAAGTTAGTAAAATGGACAGTTTTGCAGATATCGGGGGTGCAAAGTTGCTTTCCGGGATCTTGTATCAGTGTATTGCAGTATTCTTGATAATATGTCTTTCAGTATATATACCGAGGAGTCTTTATAGCTCGGGAGGCAGCGACAGTTTTCGTGAAATCATTTCTATAAAGCTAGATTTTTTCCAAAGAGAGTGTAGATAGTATCTATAATAAAGGTGCAATTCTACCAAACTCTTAGTGGTGCATAAATGAGTAAAATTTAAAGAAAAACACAGATGGGGGAAAATTTTGTTTTTCGAATTGTCACGAATTGTCAAAAAATGACGATTCGCCTTCGCTCCTACCGGCCTCAATTTTCGATTTTCACCTCGCGATTCACGTTGTACGGTCATTGCCGACCTTCTCCTCGCCATCGAGACATAGAACAGGTCTCCGATCACCGTATTTATCCAGTTCTTACGTTTGAAAAATTGACTTGCGGCCGTGCTAATTGACGACTATTTTTAAGTGGTTTCCCGAGTTCGAATCCCGCCCGGGAATACTTTTTTCTTTTTGGTTTTCAATTTTTTGGCAGAAATATTTATTCTATAATTGCTATTCGCTGCATTTTATTGCATTTCTCTTAAAAGTTTTGCATTTTCCGCCGCGAAATATTAATCTGCACTATTTCGATTAAAAATCAGAAATTTCCTTACCGAAATATATAATTATAAGGGACTGTCTACAAGGACGCCGCGGCGGACATCTATCATTTCTTAGCTGTCCGCCGCACCGCGGCAATTGGTTTGGTTAGATACTATTTATTTCGTGCTGTAGCGGTGTTTTCCACGTGGATCGCTGGCCTATGCGTAACGTCGTCGCGTTGTGGAGCGACAGGTCCCGGGTTCAAATACTGCCCACTGGACTTTTTTTTTAAATATTTTGTAACGATTAATATCCTTTTTCACAAATTCTGGTTGGATTTGACGACAGAAATGTTCTTTCTTTTCATATAATAATTTATCTCTTTCATGTGATGGTTTAGTTGGGTTAGTTAGGTTGATTTTTATTTTGCTAAATAATTGTTAATAAATTATCAGCGCCGCAGGCAGCATTAGCGTCGCAGACAAAAAACGGGGGGTGCGGGGGTTGTCCCCCCGCCTTCTTTTTCAGAAAATTGCATAAAAACATTCCAATTTCTCTGTCGTGCAAAAGCGAATGCGCATGCGCGGCGGACAGCTAAGAAATGATATATGTCCGCCGCGGCGTCCATGTAGCAACTCCCATGATATAATGGAGTAAATAAAGCTTATTAACAGATCTATAAAAATACTGTCTATTCATTAATACTAATGAGGAATATAATTGTCGTGATTTGACTACGTATTGCCGTTTTTACAACGTCTACCAAAGGTTTAGCCACCCTATAGTGGAGGTAGAATGTAATTTTTAATCCAAATAGTGCAGATTAATATTTCGCGCGGAAAATGCAAAACTTCTCCGAAAAATGCAATAGAACTGAGCAAATCGCAATTATTGAATCAAAAATATGTGCCAAAAAATTGAAAACGAAGAAAATAATAGAATAGAATAGAATAGAATAGAATTTATTCCCAAACATATATATACATTACACTAAAATAAAATGCGTATACATGGTAAGTTGCGCCTCATGGAGCAGTAGGGAGACATAAGCTAAGTTAGCTCAATACCAGCAAATTTAGATTATTATAAACAATAAAGTAATATAATATAATAACGCTAGTAAATTAAAGATACTACAAAGTTATCAATCATTAGTATAACATGTTTAATACAAACTACATACTTTGCTATGAGGTGAATATTACATTAAAAGCTAAATGATTATAGTGTTGTCTCAAAGAATTCAATAATGCTGTAAAATACATGTGATAGTAAAATGTTTTTTAAGTTTTGTTTAAATTTGTTTAGGTTGTTGAGTGTTTGGATATGCTGGGGTAAGTGATTAAAAATCAGCACCCCCGTGTACAGAATATATCCCCGAGCGGGATTCGAACTCGGGAAACCGCTTAAAAATAGTCGCCGATTAGCACGACCGCAAGTCAATTTCTCAAATGTAAGAACTGAACAAATACGACGATTGGAGACCCGTTCTGTCTCGATGGCGAGGAGAAGGTCGGCAATGACAATAGAACAAGAATCGCGAGGTGAAAATTAAAAATTGGGGCCGGCAGGAGCAAAGGCGAATCATCATTTTTTGACAATTCGTGACAATTCGAAAAACGAAATTTTAAATGTTTAATTCTTTACTAATTTATGCACCGCCAAAAGTTTGGTAGAATTACACCTTCATTATAAATACTATCTAAACTCTCTTTGTGACATCTGGCAGTTGGCGGCTGCAAGATAAAACGAAAGTTTTGTTTTAAAAGCTTTATTCCTAGAGTACGAATAATTTACAGTAGTATGACACATCTTATACTGGCAACATATGAAATCTTTGACATTGACAGGATCTGATTAGTCATTCTAAAGATAAATACTGCTGGTAAAAAAAAACAACTAGGTATCAACCAAAGTTTGTGAATAATTCCATTTACTTCCATTATTGCATAATAGTGCGTCCAGCGGCAACCCTTGCCTTAACTTTGCCTCAATAATATTTTAAGGGGATTATTTTTTCTTCAAATGGAACATTTGCGGGGGTGAGAAATAAAAAAATTCGTTTTCGAAAAAGGTGGACCACTCATGTCAATATTTATATTCGTATATTTTCTGTTCTTAATAAGCTTTTATTTGAATAAGCTAATGTTATTAACAGTTTTCAGGTGGTGGTAAAGAGTAATATTCAATAATACCTTTATGAGACAAGCTATTGTAAGTGAGAATGTTATTTGTGCTACTTACATAACAGTTCTTTTTATTTCTAGTGTTATAGAAGGTTATCAAAATAATGGAAATTAAAGCTTTTTCTGCCTTTCGCAAAATCCTATAAAGGATATAATTTATTCTTATTTAGAGCATTCTTCTAAGGTCCTTTTATGAAATTGAACTGAAATTCTTCTGAGTTTCTGTTTGAGAAATAAATAAATATGCTTTTCTAAAGAATTTAGAACTCATGGATACAATATTTGTATGAAGTTCACCAGATTAAAATAAACAACGTTTTGCCAAAGTCCCTTATTACTTTTCATAAGCACTAACGTTTCATGAGTGTCACGTTTGATCAATATTTTCTTAGTTTAATTTAGCAGCGCTGAAAAATAGAACTGTATTAAATCGTTTTACTACTGACGAATGAAACAATATAAAATCTATTCTGCTGAAAGAAAGGTAAATATTTTTCAGTTTAAAGTGGCAAGTAAAGTGGCCAGTGGCAGTTATTTCGGCGTGTAATCCCTCCGATTCCTCCGTCAACCCTGACTGGCGACCTGATATATTTACTTGAGCGGTGCAAAGCTTGCAGACCGCTCTGTCATTCGGAAACTTTTCTGTTCTTGTATTTACGGATATTCTGTGAATCCAGTGAACTTTTAGCAATGTCTGCGACAAAGTTTATCGTTTTACATATTATTGCGGAAGTTTCAGTCTCTTCGGAGGGGCCGGAGGATTTGTGCCAGAAATTATTATTAACGACTATGTCGATGAGTTTCTAGATAGCAAAATTCAAATGAAGCGTGCAACCTTATAGGTAGTTTATTTGGAAAGTAGTCTTTTTGTATTATGGAACATTAATGTGAAATTGAGATTATAACTTGATATATACATTGTACTCTTCTCCGGTCTATTAAAAATGTTATTTAATCGTTGATATTCTATAGGATATTCAGTTATTTTTAAAAATAAGAAAAGTTCTTATGTATATTTGTTACACATATAATTTTTATTATCTCCCAATGATGCCAGTTTCAATAACCAAACGCAACATACATTATTCTTATTTTAGTTTTAATTATTTTAACATTCTGAATCAAATCTTAATTCAGTTTACTCCTAAATCACAAACATGCATCCAAAGGTTTTAAATCAGGGCTGGTTGATGGCCATGCAATTGATCCGCTATTACCAATCCAAAGGTGAAATTGACCATTTAAATGCTAACTTCCCTAACTTCCAAAACAATGTGTGGGGTCGCTCCGTCCTGATGCCAAATTACTTTATTAAGTTCTTCATCAGAAAGTCTTCCTCAAAAGGCTCTGCTATCTCTGACAGAATTATTTCTAAATATATTTCCCAGGTAAAATTGAAAAAAATTGGTCCTACAATTTTATCTCTAAAAATTCCACATCAAATTTTAACTGATTTTTTAGCGGATTTTTTATTTCAACGACCTTTCTTTGTCATAAGAATACACAGGGTTTTCCATTTAAAAAACAACCTTCGTTGTTATATCACGTGACCTATGAAAGCAATTGTTTTTTTAATTGCATTTAAAAAAATATGTATAACCCTACAACTTTTATACGAAATTTTTATCTCCAATAATAACAGAAATAAAGAGGGGGAGGGGGACAAAATATAATGAACAACCCTATACATTTTCTTAAAATGTTTAATAGGTTTTAAATTTACTGATTAATATTTTTCAAAAATAATGGCTAAGCCTAGATGTTTCAATAATATCAGGTTGATCTTTCATGCCTTTCTTAATCTTTATTTTTTAGCAACTGACTATACACTATACTAATTAAGTAACGTTTATTATTGTCCAATTTTGATTAAAAAAGATAGTTTACGATTATTTTTATAAATTTATTTTACATAATTTAGGGCCTGGGTAACACCAATTCAACTTATTACTTCTACATCCACGTAGTGGATTGGGAGCATAGTGATCGAAAAAAAAAATCTTTTTTTTTTTTTTGTTGAAATAGGTTTGGAATGTCAAGAAACATCGAGATCTTAA
The DNA here is from genome assembly GCA_963583905.1 of Stenurella melanura. Taxonomy (NCBI): domain Eukaryota; kingdom Metazoa; phylum Arthropoda; class Insecta; order Coleoptera; family Cerambycidae; genus Stenurella; species Stenurella melanura. The sequence goes on along the minus strand of OY757309.1, from coordinate 78,307,003 downwards.
ATTTGAGCGAAAAAATTTTCTGTCTGTCTGCCGGTTTGCCGGTTTGCTAGTCTGTAACTGTTTTTTTTTTCCGCACGTTTCCTCTGGAACGGTTTAAGACATTGACTTGAAATTTTATACACGTTTGTATTATAACGAGATCTAGAATTTTTGAACATATCCAGTGCGGGTTTGGAGGTAAATAGGGGAAATAAGGGAAAATGAGTAAAGCAAGCTAGCAAGAATACGGAAACTTGAGATTCGGTGATTACTAGAAGCCAAGGTCTCAAATTTTTTTATAATATTCTACATTCCCCCACCACCCCCACTCCATTATTAAAGGAGTAGATGAAATAAAAATTGAGATATTCACTTAAAATTTGGAACCTGGAACTAGAGTATATTTTGAGATGATTCCGTTAAAGGGTTGGGGGTTAAATAGGGGTAAATAGGGGAAAATAAGGAAAGCAAGCTGGTAAGAGTACAGAAACTTGGTGTTTATATTAAAAGCTAAGGCCTCAGATTTTTTTATAATATTTCTCAACCCCTCCAACACCCCCACTCCATTATTAAAAGTGTTGATAAAATAAAATAGAAAATTTCACTTGAAATTTGGTACATGTAAGTATTATAACGACATCTGTAGTTAGATTATACTTTGAGATGATTCCATTAAAGGGTTGAATATGTGAAGATAAGTGAAGCAAGTTGATGAGAGTACAGAAATACAAAAACTTGGGATTTGGTGTATTTACTAGAAGTCAAGCCAAGGCCTAAGATTGTTTTAGAATATTGTTTGCCATTCCATTATTAAAGGGGTTTTTAAAATAATATTGAGATATAGATAATTTCCACACACGTATATATTATAACGACACCTGGAGCTAGATTATATTTTGAGATGATTCCGTTGAAGGGTTGGGGTAAACGAGGGTAAAATAAGTAGAGTAAGCTGGTATGAGTGCAGAAATTGGGATTTAGTGTACATACTAGAGGCCAAGGCCTCAACACCTCCACCACCTCCACTCCATTATTCAAAGGGTTGATAAAATGAAATTGAGATTTTCACTTGAAATTTGGTAGGTACATGTATGTATTATAACATCAGCAATTAGCTTATATTTTGAGATGATTCCGTTGAAGGGCTGAGAGTTAAATAGGGGAACATAAGTGGAGCGAGCTAATAAGAGTCCAGAAACTTCATTTTTGGCGTATATGCTAGAAACCAATGCCTCATTTTTTTATGACATCTGCCCCAAATACCACTGAAATTCTATGCCCAATTATTTCCAAATGCGTAAATGCAATAGAGTGTAAATATACTCAAGGAGCGTTCCTTTAAAGAGACTTGGATGGAAAATCTGGATCTGGAAGTAGTATACCTTGTTCTACCTTTTAAGTACGACAGAATCACAAAATGCCGTTCCAAAATGACTTTTTTGTCCATTGTACTTCTTATATCTATCTTGGGACACACTGTATGTTCATGAAAAATATTGAACTATACTACTGTTTAAAATCACCTGCTTTATTTAATCTGATGATTTCTAACTAAAGGCAATAAAATATTTACGAACAACATTAAGAATTAACCCCGAATGTGATAAAGGAATTTTCAGAGTGATCAACAGTTCGCCTTCCTTTGTCTTTAATTTAGCTAGAAAACATGGGAATTAATCTATCTCATGTCTGTCACTCGATAGTCTGTAGGAATTACTCGAGACAATTGGGAATTAGAGGTCCGAAACTCAGTAGGGGCGCTGTGAATTATACCAGAGGTGGGTGAGCTAAACGTTCAGATTTATCTTACTTTGCTTTGAATTTAATATAGGCTTGTAGCAAGTATTGTAAGTTGTAGACTTGTATTTACCATTAATTGTATCACTCACAAATTATTTTAAATTTAATAATTTTGTACTTTCAATGTATTCACTATATTCATGTACGTTCTCTATTAGGTAACAAAAATACTAATTTCATAATGTTGTCAACGTGTTCGCAAATACCCCTGACTAAAACAGCAGGATTTATCTTATATCAAACAGGATTTGGTTGTTGCCTGGGGTATTAAACATGCACAATGTAGTCTAAATAATTTATATTCAAATAATATCCACACGAATTTCTACAAAAAGTTACATCATTTGGGATTTAAACTGGCATAAATTAACTTGACTCCAAAATTACAGCCAGTCAATATGTATATATAAAATCCCTATGTAGGGATAGTCACCCTACATCAGCGAGCTTTTGGTGGTTGATGGAGGACCATTGGTGAGTGTTTTGGTGAGATTTAGGTATGTTGCGCAACCAGGGTTCGCCGCTATCTTGAAAAAAATGTTAACAACTGTTTTTTTCAAATATCTCGGCTCCTGTTGAGGCTACATCACAAATAAGTACTGCATTTTAAATGACTTAAAACTTCCAATGTTTTATATTTTATTAGCTTTCTTCGTCATAAATGCTATTGTTGCTAGTAACTATTGCCTTGTCATTCATATCTACAAGATACATAACGATAACATTATCATTCACAGCGCCTTAAAAGATTATTTCTGCATTATTCTAGTTAGCCTCTTTTTGCTGTATGGCACGTCTGGCAGTAACTTGGCACCTATCGAGGTTGCTTGTTAGGCGCAGGGTCTCTCAGAAGCTCTTTCCTATGTGACATCAACAAAACGTTTTAGTCCTCTTCGCCTTTTACCGTCTCTTACTAGCTTGCTTTACTTATTTTCACGTATTTACTCCTATTTACTCCCCAACACTGCAACGGAATCAGTTCAAAATATAATCCAGTTCCAGATGTCGTTATAATACAAACGTGTATCAAATTTCAAGTGAATATCTCAGTTTTATTTCGTTAACCCCTTTAACAATGAAGTGGTGGTGGGGGGTGTAAAAACTTAATAAAACATTTAAGTCCTTGGCTTTTACTATATAAAATTATACACTAAATCTCTAGTTTCTGGCCTCTTACTGACTTGCTTTGCTTATTTTCCATTATTTACTCCTATTTACTCCAACCCTTGAACGGAATGGGTTCAAAATATAATTTAGTTCCAGATCTCGTTATATGTCTAACTTTGAAGTGAATATTTTCAACCGTTCTGAAGTAATCGTGCACACAAGAAAAGCTAAAGACAGACCGAGATAATTTTTTTTCGTGACATAATTTATTTCTACAAATTTTTTTTTTTACCATTACTCTACTTACGTATTTCCACTCCACTACCTGAATGTGGATGTAATTATAGTGATGTAGTCTTATATCAAGAATCGTTTTGTAGATTTAGGTAATGTAGTACCCCCACTGAACTGTACCATATAAATGGAATGCCAATGTCTATTCCTATTTGTATGTAAAATTGAATCTCGCGCAAGTATGGCGACGGGAGGTCTCGGTGCAACCGCATTGTGTAACACGCCAGGGCCGGCTCTATTTCTATTACAAGTGTTTTTAATGTCTTTTTTTTTTCAGAAATCATCAAAAATACGCGTGTATAGATTGACATTTCTTATATAGTTAACCTTTGTCTTAATTTTTATTAAAGAACAAAAAAAGTTGCCGTTCCCAAAAAAAAAATTATTTAATTCTTTCTAGTAAACGTTCTTGATGATGCACGATCATATTGATGAGAGTTGAATATAGAGTCCACCAAAAAATGAAGTCATATTTTCTACCTCAGAGATCGAAATATAATTTAGAATAGAATAGAATAAAATTGTATTGTGTTACAAAGTTACACAAAAGATATGAGGGTTCAACATGCTTAGTTGATTTTCAACGCTACCCGAATGCATGTAATAAAAGATTACAGAAAAGCTATTATGATGATAAATGTTTTTTCTAATTATTATTATGAAATAATAAGTAATTAATTGTAACATACATAATATTAATATACAAAATAATTATTAATATATGATGATAATATAAATACAAAATACACATAAGTACAAAAAATAAGATTGGGTAATGAAAATAATACTAATAATGCAATAAGAATTACTGGGAGTTAAGGTCACTTATAAGTATAAACACAAAGCAACAAGGACACAGTATAGGTATAATTGCATATATTAAACATAACCTCTTGTTTATTTATATAAGCGTCTAGAGAGATCGAAATGCGAAAACTTCGACACGCCCAACACGTGATATCATTAGTTTGACTATTTCTTCTTTGCTCTAGTGTTTGCTTTTAGCGAGATGGTTAGCACATAGGTTACGCTTTAACTTCGCGAAGGGTCCCGGGTTCAAGTTCATACGTCCGCAGAATTTTTTTTAAATTCTGTAATGATTAATATATTTCTTTACAAATTCTTTTCTGATTTCTTTAGGTTTTCCTTCTTTTTATATAATAATTTCATTCTTTCGTGTGATTTCTTTATAGGTTATAGGTTAGTAGGTTTTTATTTTGATATCTGATTGTTAATAATTATTAGCGCCGCAGGCAGTAATAGAGTCGGAGACAAAAAATGGGGGGTGCGGGGGTGCCCCCCCGCCTTTTTTTCCACAAAATAACAGGAAATATTTCAATTTCTCTACTTGCACGAATTTATTACACATTTACAAGGTAATGCGCATGCTCGAAGCTTTCGCATTTCGGTCGCTCTAGACGCTTGTCTCTTATTTTGTTTTGAAATTGAAATTAGAATAGATCAAGTCAATATCAGTAATGCAAATAATGTTGGATTGTTTAAAATTATTTAGGTATATTCACAAATAGCAATGAACTTTAAAATTTGCAACAGAAATTATGGAAAATAGGTGAGGTTAGAGAATTTTGTATCCTAAATTTCCACTGAATTCTATATATTTATCACGTAGAGTTAAGTAGATATCTCGGAAAGTATAGCCTATCGAAAAATTTTCAGGCAATATTACCCACGTTAAAAGAAAAGATCCCAAAACTCGGAGTTGTCGCCGATATTTAGATAGCAGTATATTTTATAGAATAGGCAAGAACAAGGTAATTATACTTAAAATGTAACAAGCCTTTGGACCGATTCTTGCAAAACAGTATCTACAATACAATTCCGGACCATATTGTTTGATTAACTTATCACGAACTGTAAATACCTGCTAAATAAAATAATCGATAAAAACAAGAGAATTGTTTGACGACGGCTCTGAAATTCTGCACTAATCTAAGACCTCCCGCTACGGGAGACAAATCAAAGAATAATGGAGTCGGCGCATAATGTCTTCAAGAAGCATTCTGACTCAAGCACCAACATACTTTTAATATTAGATTTCCACTGCGGCGACGCATATGCCGCCGACCTTCAATCGCATGTAGGCCGTATTTTGTTCACGTGCATATATCTGTATTGGTCTGTATTGGTCCATTTATTATGTAGAGTTCAGTGAGTACCCCAAGATGTGGTACTTGTGTTTTCAATTTTGTGCACTCATTTGGAATCTGAAAATAGATGTCCTCAAACAATAAAATAAATCAGAAATTTTACATAGGTTTCAAATAAACGAGATATGATATGAACGAAATGTTAATTTCTTCTTACGATGACAATACACCATCATATGTTTATATGTTTAAATTATTAAGAACTTATGTCAAAAATCAGGTTGATATTGAATATAGAAAATATTGTAGCGACATTGAAAAAAATATCAAGACTATCCCAACAAGTTTTGGCAGTTTATCAATAAGAAAACTAGTAATAATTTACCGACAGATATGTACTATAAGGATAGACATTATGTTGGCAACAAAGAATTGGTACTTAGATTTTTTTGCTGCATACTTTTGTAGTTCTTGTATCACTTCAGGTGCTCCAACTGAGGACAATCATGACGCAAATATATCACTGATGCTATCGACGCAAACTCACAAGTTGACGTAATTTATAAAGACTTCACTAAAGCATTTGATAAACTTGACCACGTATTTTATATTCAAAATTTCAACAATTTGGTTTCTCAAAAAATCTGCTATCGTTCTTCAAATCATATCTTGAAAACAGACACCACCACATTGAATACTGTGGTCAGCGGTCTCTAGAATTTATATCCACTTCAGGCGTACCCCATGGTTCAGTGTTAGGTCCTTTATTTCTAAATATTTTCATTTATGACATCACAGTAGAACTGGTTGTCAATTGTATCTTATACGCAGACAATATGAAGTTGTACAATAAAGTAAATAATGTTACTAATTGTCTCGCTCTACAAACGGCCCTTGATAAAGTAAATGAATGATGTAATTTGAACAAACTACAGCTGAACGCAAGGAAGTGCAATGTTCTAACTCTTTTTAATTTTCGCCATTGTACAAAATGTGTGAGAACTATAATAGTCTTCAAGACCAGTTTGATATATTCCACTGCAATGTAGCTGAGATAAAGAGATTAACTGTATAAATTAAAACACGTTACCACATTTCTGTCTATATTCTTTTAATATTTTTTAATATATCTGTATGTACTTATCATCTCCTGCCCTTTAATTGGAATGCTCTGTTGAGTAGTGTATTGTTAAATAAATAAATAAATAAAGAAGTATATGGAAAGACTTTGTTGTTCCGGCCCCACCCCGTCCTGCTCTTCAACTGCCATGGTGCGTCTGACAAGCTTCGAACGAAGACGATGTTAAATAGAAAAAAAGCATAGTCTCGTATAAGCAAGTTAGATACTGACTACATTAGACATGTTGATTAATTTTGATAGCAAGATTTGACGGATACAGGCTAATCAAAATCTGTAAAGAAATCAACCTTTGTAGTCGGTTGGCATCCCCAGGACTATCTATGTTCTTTTTCTTTCGCTAAATTTTCTTTAAGATACAGGTATCACATTGATATTCACAAAGAACAAAAACAACATAAACGTATATAGGTAATCCACTATATACACTGTAGATATAAATTTAAAATTTTGATGAAAGAAAACACACATAAATTGTCCTGAGATTGCCAATAAATTGAGGTGAAACGTCGATTGTATAAAACATTTTTTTCTTCATTGTTAGAGTGATTAATTAATTTAAGATGTTCCTTGGAACAGTCAAAAATAGGAACACAAATATAACGGCTTAATGGATTTAAAATTTCTTATTTCGTTCCATTTTTTTAAAGGATCTTAAGAATTTTCAGCTATACGTATTTACCCAGTAAAGTATTTTTTAAATATACGTAGCATATATTCCAGTTACTTTACGTAGTATTAAACGATATAAAATATGTGAATTGTCGGAAATCTATTCAAAGTAAATCAAATAAAACAGGAAATTATCTGAAATGCTTTGTAACTTGACAGGAAGGAAGAAACATAGTATGTTAATTTTTCGAACAAAGCGTTTAACATCGACTCTGCAAATAAAGTAACAGATTCAAATAGCAAAGTTTTGTATTCCTGAAAGTTGCATCGGAATTTCGTAATAAAGTGAACATAATACAAGCCAAACATACACTTGCACTTTATTTTATTTGTTTTTACTTTCATATACAGAGTAGCATAGAAGTAATGCAAAATGTGAATTTGAGTTTTTGTAAATTTACACGTGTTCAAGACCTGTTAATCTGACGTCTGTGGCCGCATATAGAGTTCAAGCATTTAATCGATCCTGCTCAAATTTTACATGCATATTGAGGAAGATCTATAAAGAAAAAATTGCGCCATCGATTTTGGATCAAGATAAATGTGGGAGAAATAACCGTCGGAAACTCGATAAAAGTAGGTCGACAATTGAAAAATATTTTGTTCTCCAAAATGGTACTAAAAATTTTGATTAAATGTAATGCTCGACTTACGAAATGGAATTACTATTTCCTCCGATAATTCAGAATTTCTGACCCATGGGAATAATGGGGGGGGGGAGGAGGTCAGCATAGCAAATATTTACGTTATAATGAAAGATTTAATATTAAATTTTGAAAATTCTTACATTTATACCTTTCAAATGTACTTCCTATGCTTGGATATGTATATTTTTTATCCCTCATTTTAAACAACAACATGTGAAATTTAATGTTTTTAGCTGTAATGGTTTTGAAAACAAACCACTGTATCACACAGATGGACGGACAAACTAACTGATGAGTTATTCCATATAGAGTTCCTTTTCGTTTATGAATACTTTGCTTTGAATACACTAAAAATTAATAAAAGTAGATAAATAATAAAAAATATAAACTTAATGGCCGAAATGAAGTTCTTCTAGAAAATATACGTTTTAAAATATCACGAAGAACGATTGAGAAATAGGTGGAAAGACGATAAAAAGTCGATTAAAAGGATATGTGGCACAGGGCATATTATACGGCAGGTATAGCTTATTATACTCTTCGCAAACACAAAACGAAATAATAATAATAATAATAATTTATTAGTCAAGCAGAGCTTATACAGATATATGACAAGTCAAAAAAAATGTCTTTTACACGTTAAAATGGCTTTAAAATTTAAGAATAAAGAAAATATACATTTCGTTACATACTGATAATAAAATGAATAGATACAGCACACACATAAAAATACACAAGTAAAAGCAATAAATATTATATTAGATAAAAAATTATACGAGGCCCTAGTTGGTATTTAAAAAATCTTCAACTGAATAAAATACGTTTTCAATTAAGTACTTTTTGACGTTCGTTTTGAATTTATTGATTGACAGTGTTTTAAATTCATTTGGTAAACGATTATATTGTTCTATATTCTGATATCTATTTTATTTTTTATACGTTCGAAATTACTTTTTGAAAGTAAATTGAAATAATTTTATTGAGCGCCAAACAGTTTCTTAAAAGCTGTTAATATTATAGACTATAGAACACCATTAGCATGACCATCTACAATCTATAGAATGACTCTTACTCAGGGTCCAACGAAGTCGGTTCAATAAATGCTCATCGATCAAGATAACAATCTAAATAAATCAAACTCAGTATTGAACGAACAAAGTATTAATTTATTAACAAATTTGAACTTGGAATGTAATTAACAAATTTAAATAACAAAATCTAACTTAACTAAAATGATAAATATGGCCTTTATTTAAAATAAATATGTACCATGGATTTCTGATATAGTAAAGCTTTACCTTGTCTTTCTTTCGACTCGAGTAATGTTATATTATAACCTCTAACTGGTTATTATGATCCTTGAAATATTATGTCACTTGACTGACTTTTTAACCTCTCAAGGCTTCTTCTTCTTCTTCCTTACTGGATTGACGTTTGTTTCTAACCTCCAATTTATTTTCAAGATTTCCTTGAAATATTTCTATCACTTGCTTGACGTTTGAAATTTCTTCACCATATAAATTTGCTAACTGGATTAACAAATACTTCCCTCTTCTAAATCTGCTTTCCGGATAATCTACTTCGTAATACTTTCAAAGTATACTCACTTCTTATATTTAATCAACTTTTACAATTTATTCTTGATATCAATATATCTGGATTGTAATTTTCTAACCTTTAAATTATTCACCACTTTTCTTCTCTTTTCAATTTATTAATTATTCGAGGATGAATATTTCTCGCAGCTCGCTGTTCAGCGGTGTCTGATCAACTGATTTGTTATTTTTAGTCGTTTCAATGGGTTAATTTCCAATATTTCAATTGTTTTTTTCTATTTTGATCTAATATTTCAAAATTTAATTTTAATTTAAAATTTAAACTATTCAGTTTTGTTTGTTCTTTACCTTAAGTGAATACTGTTTTTAATTCTTTATTTTTCCTGATAAGTTTCTTATTCTACTTTTCAGGATTAAGTGAATAATTATAATTACTCGAAATATATTGACATATTACATACACTTTCTTAAAATCTACTTATAACTACAATTAACAATTCCAATCTCAAATAAATACTAATTCATACATTTAGATGAATAGCAATGATAAACACAAAATGCTAGTAGTTAATAACGTACTGCAGTTATACATACTGACAGAATACTTATATTATAAACTAAAACAAGAAATTGATACGCCAACAAACATTTAACATCATACTATTAGTCCTTTCTTTCTGCATGATGTGAAATATCATTTACAAAACACCTTTCTGCAATGATATTTGAAAATATCTGAAAACTTAAAATGTCATTCAGTGTTTTGTAATATATGGACTTACTATTTCTAAAATAATTACGCTGCACTGCAACTACTGTTGATAGTCTTTCATTCAATATTCATTTTGTGTAGATTTATAGTGTTTCTACACAAAATATGATTTTCAGCCCTAAGTATTGACATGCATGTCAGATTTTATAAAATTTACTTTTTTGTTTTCCAATTTCATTCTAAATCATTTTAAATGAGATTGTGATTCTCTATCAGTTCATGTTTTATTATATACTATTTAGAATAACCTTGTTAAACTAAAATAACTTCATTTTATGTTTATTTAAATATTTTGTTCGTATTCAATATCAAGTTTCATTCTCTGCATCCTACTCGATGAGAATAAGTGAACTTGAATCAATTAAATAAACCACAGATACTCCTGCTTCTGTATGATCCGTTAAAGTAAAACTGTTATGATTAATTCCTAAAATACATACAAATTTGTGAATTTTATTTATGATTTCAAACACAACACTTAGGTAGTGTTCCACAGTGTGGATATACAGCATAAAACCCCCTAAACTAATAGAATTTTGACATGTGAAAATTTTGTTAGTTTTAACAACATGATGTGACATTCACACTGTCAAAGTTTATTTACAATTTAAAAGTGATCTACTCAGGATCATTTGGATAACTTAAGAGTAATCTATCCTGGATCATATGGATAATTTATCCCCATGTGACAACTTCCCGGTAATGATTCTTCATTATATTTTAAAACATTTTCGTTTTCATTTAAAATATTACCTACTTCAAGTTGTTGCGCATAGCCTTTTGCTATTTTAGGTTCATAATCTATTGAATTTTTGTATCTTTGAGACAAATTTTTAAAAATTCTATCATATTTGGAGTAACGACTTATCAGAAAGGTTTCAGGCTTCTTATCATTATTTATTTGAACACATGTGGTTCCCACTATATGCTCACCGCAAAATTCATTATCATTATTGGACTCTATGCCATTTGATACATTAATTATTTCGGCATCATTGCCATTCAATTCATTAACTATTTCGGCACCTTTGCCATTTAATTCATTAACTATTTCGGCACCTTTGCCATTCAATTCATTAACACTACAGAAAGGTATTCTTTCACCTTCTACTTTTAGGATTCTTTCTCCTAATACAATATTTGCCTTTTTTTCTGATAAGATGTCGTCTCCCAATATAACATCATTTTCTATACAGTCGTCTATTTTTTTACAATTATTACCTACATTTAAAACAACTTTATCTAAAAATCCTGATTTCTATTTCTATCATTTACTTGTGCTGTTTCTATTTTATTCATATTAGAGTGCGTGTTTTCATCTACTCTATTTCCCTTTTGAATATTGATATTAGCCACTTGTGCATATGACTCATTATTTTTAACATAACCCCCTCTCTCTCTGCAATCATTATCATACTGACGTTTCTCAAAACCCTGCTTTTCATTCCTATACTTGTCATATTTATATTGACCATAACCTCCTCGTTCCTGTCTATCATTGTCATATTGACGTTTCTCATAAACCTGCTTTTCATTCCTATCATTGTCATATTGACGTTTCTCATAACCCCCTCGTTCCTTTCTGTCATTGTCATATTGACGACCATAACCCTGCTTTTCCTTCCTATCATATTGCCCATAACCTTGTCTTTCTCTTCTATCATTTTCATTCCTATTCTGATCATAACCCCACTTGTTATAATATCTACTATTATTTTCCCTATTCTGACTAGACTTCCTATCAAAACTCTGATGATAATCATCTAATTCTCTTAAGTAATCAATCAAATCATCTAACTTTGCAATTCTTTGCGTAATAATAACATTCTGGATATCCCCTGAAAAATGCCTAGCTAAATATCTGACCATTTCACTTTCTGTGAATTTTGGTTCTAGATGTCTAATATTATATACTTTTCTAAGTACATAATTTTCCCTAGAAATACCTTTATTTTCTACATAGTTACCATTAAATAGGTCTTGTCTTATTTTTAACTGAGTGTAATCACTCCAATATTGTTTTAAGACTAGAGCTTCAAATTCCTCTATAGTCTCAAACCTGTCCATTATAACTGAATACCAGATTTCCGCTTCTCCCTTTAACATGTCTTGTATGTTTGCTTTTAAGTTTGCATTTACGTGTTGTGTTTCCATGTGTTGTTTCAAACGTGAAATGAAAATTTTAGGGTGTATGCGGTTATCTCCGTAAAAATAAAATGGTGTTTTGTTGCATGTGTAAGTATGTGTGGGTAATTGTGTTAATTGTGTACGTGTGGTATCCTTCAACAACTTCGTGTTCTGTTCTATCTTGCTATCCTGTTCTTTTATTTTCTTATCATATGTATCCTCCTGTTTCTTCATTCTACTATCTACTGCAGTCATTCCATCTTCAAACATTGTTACAACTTCCTCTCTTATTTCCTTTGCTGCCTCATTTACCTTAATACCAATTTCTTCGTTGACTGACTCTCCCATTCTCTCCCATTTACTCTCCAAATTTTCAATCTTATTTCTTACTTCTTTATTGCTTTCTTCTATTTTTTTGTTAATGTTTTCTTCTAAAGTTTGGTTATTTTGAACCATGTTTTCTTCAAGTCGATGGATATTTTTGTCCATATTTGTATTTATTCCACCCATCATTTCCATGAGTTTCTGGAACATGTTTGTGTCAGGTTGTGTGTTTGTGTCACCAACTTGTGTTTGTGCAACTGTGGATGTACCCTGTGTAGTTTCCTCTGGATTCATGGTTGTCGTCTTACCTGACTTTAACCTCATATAATTTGTATTTGTTTTAATTCGACAATGCCTTGTTGTCAAAACTATCAAAATAAGTTATTTGTTCTATTATCTTTCAAATGTATGTTTGAAATGATAAACTATTCTCAAGTTGTATCTACTTAATCGCTTTCCTGATCGCTCCACGTTAACAAGCCATAAATGTTCTATATTCTGATATCTATTTTATTTTTTATACGTTCGAAATTACTTTTTGAAAGTAAATTGAAATAATTTTATTGAGCGCCAAACAGTTTCTTAAAAGCTGTTAATATTATAGACTATAGAACACCATTAGCATGACCATCTACAATCTATAGAATGACTCTTACTCAGGGTCCAACGAAGTCGGTTCAATAAATGCTCATCGATCAAGATAACAATCTAAATAAATCAAACTCAGTATTGAACGAACAAAGTATTAATTTATTAACAAATTTGAACTTGGAATGTAATTAACAAATTTAAATAACAAAATCTAACTTAACTAAAATGATAAATATGGCCTTTATTTAAAATAAATATGTACCATGGATTTCTGATATAGTAAAGCTTTACCTTGTCTTTCTTTCGACTCGAGTAATGTTATATTATAACCTCTAACTGGTTATTATGATCCTTGAAATATTATGTCACTTGACTGACTTTTTAACCTCTCAAGGCTTCTTCTTCTTCTTCCTTACTGGATTGACGTTTGTTTCTAACCTCCAATTTATTTTCAAGATTTCCTTGAAATATTTCTATCACTTGCTTGACGTTTGAAATTTCTTCACCATATAAATTTGCTAACTGGATTAACAAATACTTCCCTCTTCTAAATCTGCTTTCCGGATAATCTACTTCGTAATACTTTCAAAGTATACTCACTTCTTATATTTAATCAACTTTTACAATTTATTCTTGATATCAATATATCTGGATTGTAATTTTCTAACCTTTAAATTATTCACCACTTTTCTTCTCTTTTCAATTTATTAATTATTCGAGGATGAATATTTCTCGCAGCTCGCTGTTCAGCGGTGTCTGATCAACTGATTTGTTATTTTTAGTCGTTTCAATGGGTTAATTTCCAATATTTCAATTGTTTTTTTCTATTTTGATCTAATATTTCAAAATTTAATTTTAATTTAAAATTTAAACTATTCAGTTTTGTTTGTTCTTTACCTTAAGTGAATACTGTTTTTAATTCTTTATTTTTCCTGATAAGTTTCTTATTCTACTTTTCAGGATTAAGTGAATAATTATAATTACTCGAAATATATTGACATATTACATACACTTTCTTAAAATCTACTTATAACTACAATTAACAATTCCAATCTCAAATAAATACTAATTCATACATTTAGATGAATAGCAATGATAAACACAAAATGCTAGTAGTTAATAACGTACTGCAGTTATACATACTGACAGAATACTTATATTATAAACTAAAACAAGAAATTGATACGCCAACAAACATTTAACATCATACTATTAGTCCTTTCTTTCTGCATGATGTGAAATATCATTTACAAAACACCTTTCTGCAATGATATTTGAAAATATCTGAAAACTTAAAATGTCATTCAGTGTTTTGTAATATATGGACTTACTATTTCTAAAATAATTACGCTGCACTGCAACTACTGTTGATAGTCTTTCATTCAATATTCATTTTGTGTAGATTTATAGTGTTTCTACACAAAATATGATTTTCAGCCCTAAGTATTGACATGCATGTCAGATTTTATAAAATTTACTTTTTTGTTTTCCAATTTCATTCTAAATCATTTTAAATGAGATTGTGATTCTCTATCAGTTCATGTTTTATTATATACTATTTAGAATAACCTTGTTAAACTAAAATAACTTCATTTTATGTTTATTTAAATATTTTGTTCGTATTCAATATCAAGTTTCATTCTCTGCATCCTACTCGATGAGAATAAGTGAACTTGAATCAATTAAATAAACCACAGATACTCCTGCTTCTGTATGATCCGTTAAAGTAAAACTGTTATGATTAATTCCTAAAATACATACAAATTTGTGAATTTTATTTATGATTTCAAACACAACACTTAGGTAGTGTTCCACAGTGTGGATATACAGCAATATATTTTAATACAATTGTAATTTGGACATTTTTTATAGAAGGCTGTTTTATGTTTGGAGATCTTTAAGGTTTGTACGTTTCTAGTTTCATTTTCATGAGTATGACCTAGGGTTACAAAACTGTTGATATTTTTATGTGTGTATATTAAAACCTGATAAATATACAGACACGGTAATGTTAGTAATTTCTCTGTTTTAAATATATCTTTACAGGATGCTCGTGCATCTATTTCAAATATAATTCGTATTGCCCTCTTTTGTGAAATAAACACTTTAGATATGTCAGTTTGTGCTCCCCAACAAACCAAGCCATATGACATGATCGACTGGATTTGAGCGTAATAAAACGATTTTAAAACGAATTTATTAACAAATTGTCTTAGTTGTCGTAACACATAGCACAATCTAGATATTTTGGCACAAACATTACTAATGTGATTATTCCACTTCAGTGGACTATCTATTTCCAGACCAAGGAATATATGGGACGATTTTTGCTGAATACTTTTATTATCAAACTTTATTAGCAAGCTCTCATTACTTAACTGAGGGGTTAAGGCAAATTTTATAAAGACGGTCTTTTCTCGATTTATGTTTAATTTGTTTCCATTAAACCATTTAAATATGTTGAAATTAGTTTGTTCAATTTTTTTTTGCAATGTATTTGTATCAGACGCAAATCCCAAAATACTGGTAGCATCTGCAAACATGACTATTTTACCGAAGTTTAAAAATGCACTTAAATCATTTACATATACAAGAAAAAGCAATGGGCCTAGAACAGACCCTTGTGGTACACCCATTGATGTTTTTAAGGTCGGTGACTGGTGACCATTAATTTCAACGGTATGATATCTGTCATTTAAGTAGCTCCTGAACCACGATAAAGCCCGACCCCGCACACCACAACACTCTAGTTTAGTTAACAGGATGTCATGGTTTACCAGGTCAAATGCCTTACTGAGGTCCAGAAATACTCCAAGTGCATTATTACCACTATTTAAACCCTCATATAACTCATTCAGATAACATATAATTGCGTCAGATGTGGACAATCCTTGTCTGAATCCAAGGGAAGAGAGAATATTTGATTTGATTAAAAATGATGTTAGCCTTTTCGAAACTATTTTTTCAAGAATTTTGGAAAATGAAGAGAGTAGTGAAATTGGTCTATAGTTTTCGACTAGAAGCTTGTTTCCCTTTTTATAAATTGGAATAATTTTAGCCGTTTTTAGTTTATCTGCAAACTTTCCTTTTTCTATTGAGCTATTAAATATGTACGTTAATGGCCGACTTATCTCACTTGCAATATGTTTCAGTATGTTTGTGCTGATTCTATCTATGCATATTGCATTCGATCGGAACATTCTAAAACAGATAATATTGCTGGTAGAAAAAAAATCATATCACTGTGTTTGTGATTGAATTCTGAACAACTTTCAAAAAATCCGCCCGTCCGTCTGTCCATCCGTCACATTTTTTATTTTTTTTTGTGAGTACGATAACTTAAGAACTAAGGGTCCAGTTGTATTGAAATTTGGAAAGTTAGTGTTAGCCAGAGGAAGAACCCTATTATTTTTTTAACGAGATCGATCAGCAAATAAAAAAGTTATTAATTTTTTAAATAATTTTTTTAATGTTTTGTAATTGAACAAAAAATGTCTAAAAGTAATATTATTTACAAAAAAGAACTGAGAAGAGTGTCCCATAGAAATTACAACAATTGTATAACTAAATTCTGTATGGAAACTTTATCAGACCGTTTATTGTCTGTAGTCATGAAATATTCAAAATGACATTTTTCTAAAGCCTTATTTTTTATGTTTTAGCCAATAGATTGGATATCCTTGTCAATACATCTAAATCATTATGATAGAACTTGGTACTAATTTTTGTCAGGATTCCTACGTTTGACAAGAAACTACAATTTCGTTTAAAAATAAATTAAATGTAAATTGGGGTGTGTTCAAGGTACTTTATTTTCAGACAAAGCATGAGCAATGAATATATCTATCTGAATGTATTTTCCAAAATATCAGAAATTCTGCATAATTATGAGATGGTCATCTGCCTAACACTCCATGTCGTAGATAATAAGCCATGAGAAAGTTGCAAAATTATCAAAAGTGCTGTGACCAGGACGAGACTTGGGTACCCCCCATTTTTGAGGGTGTTGAATACGATGGTGATATTTTTTTGGCCTCCCACCCCTCGGGAACTACCCCTAAGCACGAAAAACCACCCCTTTTAGTGCTTCTTCAATTCTAAGCATGCAAGGGCTTGTCGGATCAAATTTGTCGGGTAGGCCGTATGGACTTTGACTATCCAATATATTATCAACCCCCGGGGTTGAAACTACCCCCTCCCTTAATACTAAAATCTTCTCAAAAATTTCAAAATCGGTGAAAATTTATTTCTATTCGTTTTCAAGAGTGCTCAATACGATAGCAACACACATTTCTCCACTACCCTTCACTAACCACCCCCAAATCTCCGAAACCACCCCCTTTTTACATTTCTGCCTACTGAGCATGTGGCGAATCGTTGTATTGAAGTTTTTGAGATGATTCCCCACATGCCCAGTGGCAATAAATAAAAAAGGGGATGGTTTCGGGAATTTAGGGGTAGTTAGTACAAGGCAGAGGAGAAATGTATGTTGCTATTGTGTTGAGCACCCTTCCAAACTAGTAGAACAAGTTTTTAACAATTTTGAAATTTCTGGGGTGATAATATGTTGGATGATCAAAGTCCATACGGCCTACCAGACAAATCTGACTCTCGCATGCCTATAATGGAAAAAACGAGAAAAGGGTGTGGTTCTTTGCGCTCAGGGGTAGTTCCCGAGGGGTGGGAAGTCTAAAAATGTCACCATCATATTCAGCACCCTCGATAATAGGGGTCTCGCTCTAGTCACAGCACTTTTCAAGTATACCTTTTTTTGCAAATTTTTCATGGACTAAAAGGTGTCAAAGCAGATGGAGAAAACTAGGGCTTAAGCTGGTCGTTGTGAGTTTCATATTTCTGTCACTTGAAATTTTGCTCAACTGGTAAATTCTTGATCTCACCAAATTTATCTTTTGTCGAAATATCATATTCGCAGTTAACGGTATTATCCAGAAAGGCATCAATTTAGCCTCTGTGGGAGATTCTCTTTTCCACAACCTGCAATAACAATAATTCTCATTTTGTTGCAACTTACACTCAAAGCTCATTATTTAACAGTTGGTTGGCATGCATATGGACTCATTCTTGTTTGCTGCAACTAAGGTGGTATCATCTGCAAATCTCAAGTCAGTCAGTCTCACCTATAGCTACTTCACTCTACTAGTTCTCCAGCCCACGTCGAGTCATATGTTTATTAGAAACGCTAAAGAGATTGGTGAAAGGATCTGTCCTCACTGATGTCCTTGCCCATTTTGCACTTGTTTGGAATTAATGGTATCGACTTTCACCAAAGCAGATTTAAAAAAAAATATAGGATAAGTAATTAAGACAGATGTCTGGGTGTTCCTATCTGCGATAATGCAACCCATAGTTTATCCTATTCCATATTGTTAAAGTCCTTATGGTAGTATACGAAATAAGGACACATATACTTTCTCTTCTGTTCGATTAGTTATGTAAAAGCAGGATTCATTCTCTAGTGCCGCTTCTAGTAAAGTCTGCCTCCTCAGAAAATATTGGCCAAGACAACCAATGTCAGAGTCTGCATTGAATAATATACAGCATTGTTTTACTGGCGTGTGATTAGTACCAGCAATCTGTAATAATTTTCACAGACAATTGTCATTTCTTGCTATGTAGCGCCATGATGATTAGGTTCACTCATCAGACAAGAGTCCATAATTCTCGAAATTTGCAACAGTTCATTGTTTATGTGTGAACTACAGCAAGTAAATTGAATAGTAAAAATGCAAAAAACCGCTACCTAAGATATCACTACTTCCACACATCCAGATTTGCCAAGTTTCTCTAATAGAAAAACATCTTGAGTATATTTGCTCTCTAGTATGTGGAAATAATCGATCATAGTTTTTAATAATATGTATTTGAGGCAGATGTCTTAAAAAAGTTTGAGACTTTGGCTTCTAGCATATATGCCAAAAATGAAGTTTCTGGAATATTAGAACCTTGCTTTACTGATCCTCTATTTACCATTAGATGTCATTAAAATACATACGTGTATCTTTCAATTTAATGATGGAGTAGGTGTGGTGGGAAATTGAACGATATTATAAAGAAATCTAAGATATTGCCTTCTAATATACACCAAATTCCAAATTTTTGTACTCTTACATCTTAAAATATAATCTAGTTCCGGATGACGTTATAATACAAGACATGTACTAAATTTCAAGTGAATATCTCAATTATATTTTATCAGCCCCTTTAACAATTGAGCGGGGGTGGTGGAGGGGTTGAAATATATTGTAAAAAAATCTGAGGTCTTGACTTCTAGTACATACACCACGTCACAAGTTTCTATATTCTTACTAGCTTCCTTTATTTATTTTCTCTTATTTACCCCTACGTATTTAACCACCAACCCTTCACTGAAATTAGCGCAAAATATATTCCAATTCTAGATATCGCCATGATACATAATTGTACCAAATTTCAAGTCAATATCTTAAATCCTTCCTGAGAGAACGTGCACTCCAGAAAGAAAGTTACAGACTGACCTACAGACGGACTGAGAGACAGACAGACAGACCGACCGACCGACCGTCAAACACAATTTTTTTTTCGTTCAGTCTTAAAAACCCATGCCATTCTAAGCTTATCTCAACAAAGAAAAATTGCAAAATTTGTTTAGGATGAATATGCTTTCACTCCACTACGTAGATGTGGAAGTAATTGAAGATTCAATACGAGAAATCTTTTAAATTACCGATTTCGTATTTAAACTTCAAATTGATCGAAGTGAAGTGTAGTCCACTTGGTAGCCGATAGGAATATCCAGTGGATACAATAGGTACATTTCATTTCAATTTCGTTGATTAAAAGTTTACAAATGAAACTTGCAAGTTGCTTAATTAGTTATCTATTACATAATAAAATAATTCTGTTTACAAAATTATTGCAACTGGAACTTCCAAATTGTTTTAAGTAATTTACTATTGTTTATTATCATTTTCTTCAGGATAAAACCAGAGAGTTGTAGTCTTTTTACTTTTTTTTAATCCCTACTCATATTTCGAAAACATGAGCCCCTGAAATAGTCACACGTATAGGAAGACAAATTTCGGAACATAAGGAAATGTAAGCAAGGTTCGATCAGATGATGTACATGAATAACATGATAAACTAAATCAGAATCAGCGCCTTTAAGTTTTACATCTGTTGATGATTTTCGTCGATTTCTTGTCATAATATAAAGGCATTTATTATGTTTATTGATTGCTTCTTTTTCATTGAAATGATATTATTATATATAACGTCTTTTAAAAATAATATTTTCCGTTACTGGTTTTATTCTTATTAATATGTGTAATTTCAACATTCATTGTTTGTTCTAACAAAACATTTATATTTTCCTCCAAGCCTATAGCTTGACGTCTGGCAATGTTTTCCTTCACCTATTTGAAAATACAGTATTTATTCATTTCCTTTGTCTGGAAAATCTCCACGCAAAGGGCAGCGTAGCGGAAGCGCAACTTGTTTCAGGATGTTTCATTGTTCTGTCTTCTCTAGATAAAACCGAAGAGAGATTGACCCTACTATATCTTTTCAATGGCGGAATCTTTACACTTATAAGGTTGTCCTTTTATGTGGCCGCATTTACTCACCATAACATAATGGAATTAGCTATATCGATCTCCAAGATATCAAGATGATATCCCGGATTAGTATGAAAGATGAATTTTCCGGGACTTACCCATCACAAAGGGCTTTTTTATGTGATATAGATAGAGGCTGGCCAAAGCATCTGAATTTTTATACCACTGAGATAATTTCGGTAAATCACTGGATGGATTCTTGAAAAGGCAGACAATTTATCTCATTCAGAACAACTTCGAGCCTGTTAGCGATTGTACTGTTGTAAACAATTACTCGTGGTAACTGCACTTGATACTGACTGGGTGTATTTACTTGACATCCAGCTCTTAAAACATAATTTACTTATATACATTTGGGCTAAAAGTGTATTCGACGCAAGCGGAGCGCTTTGTTATGCATTATACAGTATTGTAGTTTTGTACTTCATGAGTGTATAGTTCTTTTAACCAAAAAAACTATTAATGTTTTTGTTTCTTACTGTTTAATATTTACGAGTATACTAATTAAAGCACTAATTTGATTAATACGATAAGCATGAAATATAACTAAAATACATATAATAACTGCACTTTTGATAGAGTAAAAACCAGAACATACTTATCGTTGGTAAAACCAAAATGCACACCTTGTTAGTGAATACAAGGTTATTCAATAAGTTATATGTCCATGAAATTAATTCATTGAACAATTTTTTTTTCATACGATTTCCTCGATAACTGCTAATCCTAATATAAAAATTTCAAATAAAAAAAATATCAACTTATGTTAGCAACTGGAAACTCCCCCCCAAATGTTGAGAACACTCCTGAATTTGATTAATAACCGGGCTTGTTGGCGCTGTGCTATGCCATGCAGGCCTTCGTCCCACAGGTGATAAAATCTATACTTAACGACCTGCCATTGCGGAACTAATATACGATTCAAATGTATTGATCCCTCACTTTAACAGCGAATATCTCAGAAACGGAGGAGCAGAACAAATTGAAAAAATTATGTGTTTATTATGAGTCTATTCTAAATCAATCACTGAAATTTGAATAATTTACATCGGACACTTTAAAGTTCTGCTAAGTTATATTGAGAGATGGAAGAAAGGAAACTTTGACCATACCAGTTTTAAATCCATTGTATCTTGGAAAATATGCCTACTATGTAAATAATATTTTAGACACCGATGAAGCACGGCATTTTATGTACGAGGAAATTTTTTCATAATGTTTTATTCTAAAATTCTGCAGTTGTTCACAAAAATGTGACTTCATGTTTATTCGGTTATTTATCAATGTATTTAAAAATTTTTTGTTAAAATAGTTAATTATATAAAATATAAGTATTTTCTAAAAAAATTATTGGTATATATCAAACATTAACTTAGTTATCAAGCGTAAAGAATAATATCATTGCAAGTGTTTGCAAGAATATTATTTATTACGCTTGATAACTAAATTAATATTTGATATATACCAATTATTTTCTCTAAAAATACTTACATTTTATATAGTAAACTATTAAAAAAAAAGAGAAATTAAATACATTGATAAATAACCGAATAAACATGACGTCACGTTTTTGAGAATAACTGCAGAATTTTAGAATAAAAAATTATGAAAAACTTTCCTCTTACAAAAAATGCCGTGCTTTATCAGCGTCCAAAATATTATTTACATAGTAGGCATGTTTTCCAAGATATTATGGATTTGGTTAAAATTTCCTTAAAAAGTAAGACATTTTTCAATATAACTTAGCAGAACTTCAAAAGTGTTCAATGTACATTATTCGAATTTCAGGGATTGATTTAGAATAAACTTATAATAAACACATAATTTTTTCAATTTTTTCTGCTCCTCCGTTTCTGAGATATTCGCGCTTAAACTGAAGGGTCAATACATTTGAATCGTATGTTAGGAACTTTCATACCTCGGCAGATATAAGTTTCAGCAATAGCTTAAAAATTACAAAGACATTTGCCGTTTTAATTTTTACGTAAATTAAGACATTTTATTTATTACTTGGTAATGACGTCATTTTGAATTTACAGACCAATCTGGAACCATAATTTCTTATAATTAAATTCGTCTTATATTTTGATTGTGGCTAAGAAAATAAGGTTTTAGTTTGCCCAAGTTGTTCAAGTGTGGACCACCCTACGAGCAATGAGGTTAGCGTCACTGGTTTCACCTGGCTAGCACAGTAAAGATACGGAGAGCAAAAGGGCGTTGATTTCAAGGCTTGGGCGCCATTGATTACTTAGCGTAATTAAGGAAAATTGAAGATAAAGATAAACAAAAGACAAAAGTTACATATGTACAATAGTACTATATTACAAAAATATTATATTACAAAAAAAAATGAACTATCACAGCATCAGCGATACTGTATAGCAAAATATCACACAGAAATATATACAAAATACTATATTACAATAACCGAAGTTCAAGATAAGCTTGAGACTTTTACGAGAGCCAAATTAAATATATTTCAAAAGAGATGACTCATTAATTGTCTCAATTATGAAACAAAAGTATATATTACAAGACGATGAAATACTATATTACAAGTTACACTATATTACAATTTGCTCAATAGCAAAATAAACTTGAGGTGTTTACGAGAACCAAAATATATTACAAAAGATAAGTCTCGTAACTTTTACCTCAATACTAAAATCATATATTACACAAATTAGATAAACTTGAGATCCTTTACGAGAGACAAAATAACTATATTACAAAAAATATGTCTCGTAACCTTATCTCAAAGTTCATAAACTTTAAACACACTCGTTACAACAAAAATTGAACCACGACTTACTGTATCAACAACAAAAGGGCATTATAGAACTACAATAAGATATTGATCATGAGGAATCTCGACAAAAGCAACTACGAAACAATACTACGGCGAAGTATTTGCAACAACGAATTCAAGATATAAGCAACTACGAATTAATACACGACAATGGATTAAATTATAATAACGGATTTAAATTGCAAATAGCCAAAAATATAATAGATTTTACTTGAATCTAATATGCTAAATTTAGACACTTTTGGCTCTTATATCTCAACAATCATGTGAAAATAATCCCTTTTATTGATAACAATCAAAAGTACTTATCTTTTGTTTTGTTATCCTAATCCAGGAAATTCCTAGATACGGTCCTGTTCTCCGATGATTATGGATTTAAAAGTAATGTTTCACATGTGGCTGCCTTAATCCCGATTTGAGGTTATGAAATCATAGAAACGTTCGTATATTTGTCGCCAAGACAAAATGAAGAAAATCTCTTCGCCCAGAATGTTTTCGTATATTCCAATTCAAAATGTTGTATAGAAAGGTTGACTTCATATGAATATTACTGGCTTAGTAGAAAACGTAATAAGTCTTAAAACTTGAATGTAGATAATCTTGCTCAAAGCAAATAATGTAACGTGGAAATACTTCGACGTTAACAGCATTAAACGTAACTAAATTTGATTATTAAGTAATTCTTTATAAGAAAAACACTTATTAGAAAAAATTATAAGAAAAACTTATAATCATGAGAAAAATTCATGAGAAAAACCTCATGTGACAATCACGAGGTTTTTCAAATTCTAACATCCCCATTACAGGTCAAAAAAAATTATAAATACGTCTAATTAGTTCAATGATTCAACGAGAAAGAATTTCACCCGGCGTTATTTAGTTGAAATATCATTCCTGGTGCGCTATCTAGTATTCGCGAACGTTGACTGCTGACAGATGACGTATGTTCATCATAGTATAAGGAGTAAGTGCACTCTATTAGTACTAAGGTTTGTGGGAATAATACTTCCGATAACTTATAATTTCTCCAATAAATATTAACAGTGTAACGAAGGATGCTATTGAGCATTCCGCATGTTACGTGATCTTTAAATTTAACAGTTCTTGTGTGTGTTTTTTTAAATAAATAGGGGTATCGATCATACTGTTACGCTCTTCAAAACCAAATATATGATGCCAATTTGATGCATTCCTCGCATTGTTATCATAATATTCTGAGCTTTTATCTTAAACCGAATTTAAAGAACTTACATGAATACGGCACCATATTGAAGATATATTTTATTTCATTTAAAGGAACTATTTACCAATATCTAGTAAAAAGTTTCCTGTACCATCTTGAGCAAATAATTAGAAACAGTATAGTCAAGCAGATACTCTCAAAACTAGACTAAACTTTTAACTCATTGTATTATTTGAAATTGTCACTTTGAAAGCTGACACTGATTTCAACTACGTTAATAAACATCTAATAAATATTTATAAAGAATTCTGTATTGTCCGACCATCGTTTCGAATTACTTCTCAATTGATCGGCAATACGATATAATTTGTCGGTCTCATACGTAACTTGTCCTCTAATGAATTCCTGCATATATCCATAATAATTAATTATTTATTTACATTATGTATTTATTGATTACCACGTCTCGTCTAAATAATAATAAAGTTAGTTAATATCGCGATATCTAATGCAGGTCATAATTCAGTCTATTAAATTACATGCAAGGATGACGTGATCGATCTTTTTTTGAAATAGCATCATGCGTTATTTTCTCGAACCCTTCTGCCATTTTGTCAAATCGATCCTTCATATTTTTACCATCTCTTCGACGAGTTGGTTCCTCCTTTGGAGTTGTCTGCTATTAAGAATGTTTCTAGATCATAACACTTGCTAGGAATGGATTGACAAGAATCTCTCATCTGATTAGTGCACCACGATATTTATACAGGGTGTAATTAGTTTCATGTCATTAAAAAA
Organism: Stenurella melanura; assembly: GCA_963583905.1. Taxonomy (NCBI): domain Eukaryota; kingdom Metazoa; phylum Arthropoda; class Insecta; order Coleoptera; family Cerambycidae; genus Stenurella; species Stenurella melanura. The sequence continues at coordinate 78,281,485 of OY757309.1, read as the reverse complement.
ACTGGTGGTAGGAAACGACAAGACGAACAAAAAAAACTTATATAACATGGGGTCTAAAGCTCATAGTTTTGGAGCAAAAAATAAACAAAAATTTCCAAAATACTTAATAACCTAGTTTATGAACTGCTGGCATATTGGGATAGGTTTTATTGCCTCGCGTCTTGTCGCACGAGATACTCTGACATTCCTGCAAATAAGTATGCCGACAAAGTCGTTGAAAGCGACCGACAGAGGACATCGTCATGTTTTTTGCTTCTTCGCTGCCAATTATCCTATTAGGCGTGCTATCTCTCCCTTGTAATATTCTCAAGTAATAATTTCAGTTTTGTCCTTACTTGGTAAAGAACGCACGCATGACGCGACGTACCCGTTCCTTGGTTTTGTCTGTTTTCTTTTCGAATTTTGTGCCACTTATGTTAAGATTTATTTCATTGACTTATCGTTCAAGTGATTAGTGCTTGGTTACGTAAGACACTACTTCTCCTTCGTGCTTTTTGTGTTACTTTTTGGATTTTGGACCAAATTTTTCTTTTTGTTTTCTTTATTGATAACGTTAATTCACAGTTTAGTGGGGTGTTTTAAAACGCAGATTTTGGACATTATGGGAGATTACACTTATCCAGAGGTCGCGGATATGGACTTGGTACATGGAGAAAGTGGTGGAAATGCAGCTGGTGTGGAAGAGCTTTAGAACAATTGCAACGATGTATTTTAATGTGCTTAGAAACCATAAAAAATTATCCTAATTTACCAAATTTGTTGAACGGAGTAAATATGTTATTAGTTCGACGTACCGAAATGTGTATACGTGGTCATTTCGAACAATTTTTGAAAAAAATTCAAAAGAATTGTTCAGTTATTGGGTGTTACCTTTTGGGCATTAAAGGTACCTATGGTTATTATTATTAGTATTCGTTGTCTTGTTTTTATCTGTTTATTATTGTTTACATTGGTTTTCATAGAGACCAAAGACTTGATTTTTAGTTTTCGACACCTGATTGGAAAAAATTATGCGCTCAATTCGTTAAAAAAATCAGATTTTTACCTAACTTAAAATACACAACTATTTTCTGTTATCGTATCTCGGACGTCTAACTGTTCGTTTTCCAATTTCATAAAACAATTACTAATTTTTTAAGCCTTTAACACAATGTTACAAATGTTAATAAACCACTTTTAAATTTTATAAATTCTTATAAACGACAATAAAATCTACAATAGCTTTGTTCCAAATTAAAAAACACATGTAAACAAATCCCATTTAAACCCCTGCGGCCATGCTATGCTTGCGTTGTGCCGAAAGAGAAGGAATTATTTACATTTTCATAATTAGTGGAATGAAAAGTTCAATACAAATAATCCCATCAAAGTGCCGCACTTCTACCGACGGGAACACAAGTCGGGTATTACAATTTTTTATTATTTCTAATATTCGGAACTATAACATCCATTGACCCTGAAAAACAGTGGTTCTTAAATCTTTCCTACCGTAACATTAAAAATGTAAACCCAGGTCAGTTTTTTTCAAAGTGCCCCTAGAGAAAAAGGTCATATAGGTTTTTTGTTTGTCTAGTCGGTCTCTATTAGCAGTTTTTTTAATGACATGAAACTAATTACACCCTGTATAATGAGGGCTCCAGTAAGGCCTTCTGCAACATTTAACGGGAGAAAATGATAAAGATAAGAATGAGAAATTTCTACCTGCCTTCAGTTGCTACTTTGCTTCTTCTCATTTTATCTTGATTTCCATCGATACACTTTTCAGATTTCTATCTTAAAATTAACGCTCATGACGATAATAACCTCGCTAGTTTATGTGTAGAATCGGAGTGCTAGACGGTATAGGATTTCACAGTGATCAGTTGCCGATTCGAAACATAACATCACGCAGAAGTCAAGCTCAAAAGGAAAGTTCGAAACACTAGATCAGAATTCTATTAACACTTGTATCTATTGATTAAAAAGTTCAATATGTAAAAGGTAGAACAGTCAGCATTCATGTGTAAAACAGATTAGATCAGCATACCTCCCATGGTATGTGGAAGAAATCTCGAGGACGTGCGATCTCATCACAAACGGCAAAGTGATTGTAACAAGGTTTAAGATTGACGGTAATGAATACAGTAATAATTTTGACTTTTCGTAAATATCCTAATAGATTGTAGGACTCGTGAGGGCGGAACACGTGTAGTTAATTTATGAAGGTAAATACAATGTAACACACTTAAGAAGATGAAGCCACCCCTGTATTTATTTTTAGAAGTAGAGATTTTAATTTTGGTACAGATGTAGAACTGTAGGAGCTGCATTTCTAAGAGCACTCAACTAAAATGTCAGGCGTAACCCCAGCCTACTGAGACGTCGTAAATATGACCGATTCCCAATATTTTCCATAGCGTTAGAGATATCCCAAAAAAAAAAAATACTATAAAAAGTTGTTCAGAATCTTACGTTAACCTGGAGTATCGAGTTTCGAGACAGTATTCGAATTGAAATATATTCTTTATAGGATTTTGCAAATAGCAGGAAAAAAAAACTATGAGAACTAAAAAAGAAACCATGTGTAAAAACAATAATGTAACCTTTCGATAACCTGAATTCTGATTATGCTAGCAAATTAAAATCCTAAAATGAATTTGTCTGTTGTCTATTTATTTGAAAATTCTCATTCTAACAGTATCCACACAGTCCCCTATGGCCATGCAGATGAAACAGGTATCTACATAACGAGCTACGGTCATGAAGATTCAGTTAAAAATGAGAACAAAGACCTAAAATGAATTTATTTTCCTACCTTGTCTTAAAAATGTTTCACTCTAATGGACTACATTTTCTAGTACTAGAATAAAAATTTTCAAATAAGAAATGAGACAAATTCATTTTAGGATTTTAATTTGCTAGCATGACCAGAATTCAGTTTGTCGACAGAATGCAAAGATTTCATTATTATTTCTACACGTGGTTTTTCTTTTAGTTCTCCTAGATAATTATTTTTCCTGCTGTTTGCAATATCCTATAAAGAATATGTTTCAATACAATTATAAGCAAACAAATAATGGTTCAGTTTTAAAAAAGTATTCGAATGTTGAAATTTTTGTCGTTTTCACAAGGAAATTCTAATTTTTTATCAGTTTTCACTAGCAAGCCAAGGAAACATTGTGGTGTTCATGAGGTCAAAGTAGGCTGAGATTTGAGATGAGTACTTTAAAAATGCAGCTCCTGAAGTCCTACTTCTATACCAAAATTCAAATCTCTACTTCTAAAAATAAATTAAATACAGGAGTAGGGGTATCTTCATCTTAAGTTACATGAGGTTTGATACGGATAACAGGATTTAGCTTCGCTGTTGAGTCTGTGGAGACGTCCATGAATTTTTGTACTTCGCAAGAATTATGGAGAAAATTAAAATATTGTCATTCTGTGCGATAAAAGCTAGTATCAGATGCTATGGCAATTATAATTTACTCCTCTCGATAAACATAATATAACGTGTGAAGAAAATCGTTTGCACAGTTTAACTTATTAGCAAATCACTTGCTATTTATTTATAAACAATCTCATTCAGTGTAAAGCAGCTCGCCTTTAATAAAATATTCATTTCATACTCAAAATATTCCGAAAGTTATACATACTGACGACCTCTTAAAATTCATTAAATGTTTTATTCAAGTGGAAACTCGACATGACAGACCACCCTCCTTATTACCCACCACTGGAGTTTGACTGTGTGGCGATTGAAGTTGAAGCACGTAATCCTATTATTTCGAATCAGTGCTTCCATATGGGTTTAATCAGCACACATTCCCCGATCCAGGTTTACGATATGTCCAACGACAACCCCACATACGCATAAACATCTGTGACACGTTATTCGTCAACAATCGGAAATGAAAATCAGGAAGTGTGCTCGGCATAACGTTACCCATTTAATAACTTTATCACATACTATTTGATTTGGAATGATTTGTTATGCCTAAGCTCGTCTGTAAGAAACGACTTAAATGTCACTGCATGATTATGTATTTAATGCTTTCTCAATTTGTTCGGTAGTAAATACACATTTGTATAACTATACATACTGGATGGACCTACCCCTTTCAGCGGCTGCGACTAATGGTTAATGAACTGTATTTAGATTAATTGTTAAAATGAGGAAACTTACCAACTAAGTTTGATGGATTCCCCTTCGATATCATACAAAGGCAATAGGAGTGACAGAGAGAGGCTAGATGAGATTTAAATCTCTCGTTACAAATAATTAATAATAAAATTGAGAGGAAAATGCTTCAAGTAACAGAAAAACAATTAATTATTATTCAAGAAACGACTAACTAAACATTCAGCGGTCTGTCGGTATTGACTTAAGATTTGGTACACCTATGTATCATATCGAGATCTGGAACTAGATTATATTAAGAGATGATTTCGTTGAAGGGTTGGGGGTAAATAGGAGAATATAAGTAAACCAAGCTAGTAAGAGTCCAGAAACTTGAGATTTAATGTACATATAAGAAGCCAAGGCCTCTATTTTTTTCATCTTCTGCCACTCCCACCATCATCTTCAACACCCCCACTCCATTGTTATGTATGAGAACAAACTTTCTCAAAAGAATTTTGTTACTCCCATTACCAATTCGACGACGACGATTTCAAATACTATATTATCAAAATTCTATGAGCAGTTATTTCTACTTACAAGAGTTAAAATATGGGATCAAGGTGTTTTCTTTTAAAGAAACTAGGACGGGAAATCTGGATGTGGAGACTAAGCACGTAATACTTACATAAATGATGATAAAATGGAGATTTTTTAAAATAGCATAAAATCGGCATTATGAAAAATCCAAAACAGTTTTAATATAGTATGTTTGGTCATGTATATGCTAAATGATCCCTTATACTTTTCTGTTCATCGCTTTACCAAACACCCTGTATATAAAATAATCTGAAGTTTTAAAATTTGTTGGGATGGGAACTAACGCAAAATTATTGTTTTATTATACCTTATTACCTATGACAAAAATAGACAGAGGATAGTTCTACATAAAAATAATCCTATGGACCATACAGTTAAACCCCACGATAAAAAATGTAGAGCAGATTCTTCCTCTTATTTTCAAATTATTTTCAATTTAATAATAAGATTTGTACTAGTGACGAGGGTCTAATTATGGGTAATCCTCTCAGCCCACTTTTATCCGAAATATTTAGGGACTTTTTAGAAAACTAAATACATAAAAACCCAGAAAGCAATAAATTTCTTTACTGGTATAGATATATAGATGATATTTTAACTTGTTTCACAGGAACTAAACGACAACTCAACAATTTCCTAAATTTCATTAACTCACTCCACCCTAAAATTAAATTTATTCTTGAAACTGAAACCGAAAACACTATTAACTTTCTAGATTTAACTATTAAGACTCGATAAAAAAACATGATTTTTCAATTTTTCATAAACCATCCCACACTGACATAACAATACACAACACCTCAGCATATCCTCGCCAACAGAAAATAGCAGCATACAACAGCATGATACTCAGGCTTTTGACTGTCCCCTTATCAGAAGATAATTATATCAAAGAACTACAAATAATAAAACAAATTGCATTCAACAATGGTTACAACCCTGAAATAATAGACAATATCATTGTGAAAAAATCTTTCAATAAAGCCATTAAAGAAGTATATCCAACAATAATAGGTCAAAATAACAGTTTCAAAGTTCTCACTTACATCGGCTACCCAACAGAAAAAACTTCCTCTTTAAAAAAAAAACGTAATATTTCAAAACTAATAACACAATAGGAAAACATTTAAAAATACAAAAGACAAAATTTCATCATCAAATAAATCAGGCGTCTATAAGTTGACTTGTGGTGTTTGTCCTAAGGTAGGTATATATTGGACAAACAGGAAGAAACGGTAAACGGCTGTCAGAATATAAAAGAAGTTACATCAGTAATGAAACAGACTCAATTTATGCTAACCACCTAATAGAAGTAGATCACGTGTTCAACGAAGAGTTTAAAATTTTACACACCGAGAAAAAAGGTTAAAACTCGATTTACTAGAATCTCTAGAAATAAATAAACCAAAGTCGTCTGATATGTTATTAAATGACCAAATTGATACAAACTTATCTCCCTTACCAAATTTATTTACTTAGACTATTAAAATTAGATTCAGTAAATTACCTAGAAATATATGTACCTTTCCATTTAGTAATTAAAATTATATTGTACTTTTCCGCTTAGCAATTAAGATTAGGATTAGATCGAAATTGTATAAAACCATATACTTTATGCATTATAAAATTAGTATACCAGTACTCAACATCCGAGGAAGCCACTGTGTGGCGAAACAATTGCCAAGTTGACAAGAAATAAAGTGAAAATTAAAAACTGATAAAAATAGAGATTTGCTCCTCTTTACATTGACATTATCGCAGCTCGTTTTACGAGCAGCTAGTGGAAGCTAATTAGCTGGTGGTTAATTTTTCGAACATTCATTTGTATGAGTTGGCTCTAATATTAGTAATTGCCGTTATAGGTCATAATTTGTTCCTACTTGACTGGAGTATAAGAGGTTTGACACTTAGTTTTCTCCGCATTTCTTTAAGCTTCTGAGACATGGACTCTTATTATATTCTTCTGCAACGTAATATTTTTTTACCGTACCAACTAGAGATGGCAAAATATAGAATAATAATTAATCATTCAGGCGAAACCATATGGTAAGAAGCGAAGAAGACGCCCTCTACAACTTTGAACTAATGTTGCCAAGAAACTAACGGGAAGGAAAGTTATTGAAGTCCAGCACTTAACTGACAACCACGACGTATGATGAAATGTTGTTAAATGCCATACAGCAAAGACAAGTCACTAGAATTATGCATGAGCTGCAGGACGTCTAGGAAGATAATATAACTAATAAATTATACGAGGAGATCCCCTTTTAAGAGGATTACATCGTGCACTTTTGTAACAGTAATGATACCGAAATTAGTCCCTTAAAAGGTAAAACGATGTTTTTATTTCATTAAAATTAAAGTTGATGAACGTCTAAATTATCTGGGGATAAGAATATCCATCTATTACTTTTTGAAACACGCTATATAAAATGCAATTAATCATTATTTAGTTTTATTTCAGCAAACTAGCTTTAGTTTATTAACTTTATAGAAGCTATGAGCTCGTCTTCGAAATTTTAAGACCTTAAGCCTCTTTATTGAGCTTGACGCTTACTAGAGAAGCTTTAAAATAATAAGCTTAGCTGTATACTTATACATATATACGTACAAAAATGAATTGTCTGTGTATATGACAGTCTATTGAATAGTTTTTATTTACCATAAAATTTCATAGTTATCAGAAATCTATAAAAAGAACTCGGCGTTCCGTGACATTCTAAACCTATTTCAAGAAAAAAAAAATCGGTAAAGGTATTTACACAGAACTTCCCTCTTCATTTGTGCTTGGCGGTCACTCTATAAAATTAGTATTTACGAAATGACATTAGAATAATAATCGGAATATAGTTATCACTATTATTACAAAGAAAACCTGATTAGTTTTGGTCAAAAAAATATACAAAGTGCTCATCCAACAGCAATAGTTCAATATTAAATAACAGGTGCCAAAGATGGAAGGCTTGCGCAAATACTGATGACTGAATTATTTCTTGGGATGACATTTTTCAATAAAAGTATAATAGGTGCATGTGCCAAATATTATTGCCATCTGTCACATTTTCAATTCCACATTCACGTAGTGGAGTGGAAGTATAATGGTAGTTAAAAAATGTCATTTTTTTTTAATTTTTCGAAAATGTTAATAATTTCAAAATTTTTTTCTTCTGAAATGGGTTTAGAATGCCATCAAACGTGAAAATTTTAAATCTAAGCAAAACGGAAACTTTCCTTAGTAGTGGTGATTTTTTTTAATAGGTTTAGAATGCCATGAAACGTGAAAATTTTAAATTTGAGCAAACAAATTTTTCCCTCTATTCTAGTGGTAAAATTTTTTGCCAAAATGGTAAAAAATTGTTGCAATTTTTTTTTTCCGAAATGGGTTAGGAATATCATGAAACGTGGAAGTTTTAAATTTGAGCAAAAAAAAATGTTTCATCTATTCTATAGGGAGTAGTGATAAATTTTTAAATTTTTCAAAATAAATTTTAAATTCGTTTGAATAAGGTTAGAATGCCATGGAAACGTGGAAATTTTAACAAAGAAAATAAAACTTCCATCTATTTTAGTGGTAAAAAATTTTTCAAAAATGTTGGTAAAAAAAAATAAAAAAAAAAATTTTGTTTGAAATAGGTTTAGAATGGCATAAAACGTGAAAATTTTAAATTTGAACAAAGAAAAAAAGTTGTTCATTTTAGTTGTAAAAAATTTTTGAAATTTTTTTTTTTCTGAAATAGGTTTAGCGTGTCATGAAACGTGGAAATTTTGAATTTGAGCAAAAAAAATGTTTTTCATTATTTATTCCCTTTAAACGGTCCACCCTGTATATTTTCCAGTGAAAGTTCTTCTTCGCTGACAGTAGCGTCAACTACCTACCAAATTTGACAGCTCTCCGTCAAGTAGTTTTTTAGTGAAGGCACCAACAGACAGACAGACAGGCAGGCAGACAGACAGACAGACAGACTGATGGAATTGAAAAACCTATATTTTCGTAATCTACGTTATTTGAAACATCAAAATCCGAAAAAATCTCGGAGGGTGATTTTTTCTCGAATACAATACTTCCCTTCGGTATGCGAAGGAAGTAAAAAATTGAATTTTTTTTTACGATTACTATACTTCCATTCCACTACGTGGATGTGGAAGTAATTACGTGTAATTTCATAAAATATCTGCAGTATGATTGAACACTTTGCCTCCTTACCTAATTTATGGTTTGTGTAATTAGATTATTGTATTTAATGCTATACTTTTGCAATTTTGCTTTTAGTGCCGTTTTTTAAACAGTTTTATATTTACGTTTTTACCACTACTTGAGGTACTAGTTTTTATGACTACTACTGATTATTCTCTTCGTAAATACAAAACAAAATATTGCATTTGATCGGCATATTTCTAAATTCGGAAATATCGCTAGTAGAGAAAAATTGATCGAACTTTCAAAATATCCGCTCGTGTGTCTTTGTGTCTGTCCATCCGTCACGTTTTTTTGTAAGCACGATTTCTTAAGCAGGAAGTCCGACTGTATTGAAAGGCCGTAACCGGTTAGCTATGGGGAATCGGCCTTTGTAACGATTTGACTGATTTTCACATCAATGGTTGGCTCTTTAAGCGAAATTGAAACATGCCAAATATCAGTTTCTAATTGTTGAGGTTTACTGAGAAAAAAATGCGAATTCCATATGATTGAAATATGTTGTAGAGGTACAAGAGATCTATTTTCGAGATTTTTTTTTATTTTCACTCTACAGGAAGTCTGGGAAATAATGGTGAAAATATTTTAAACATTTAAAAAAATATCTTATGGTCGCAGGGGAATTACCATTTTTTTGTCATATATTTCTCGTATATTCCCCTATATCATGTCAAACTTAAAATTATCTTAGGGGTATAAGATAAATATTTATAAAAGTTTTAACTAACAAGCGTTCAACTGTAGTAATTATTTAATACACAAAAATAGAATAAAAGCTTTTTTTTGAAAACACGCAACATATTAATACATCTTTAGTTTCAACTTGCGCTCGTTTAGAATCAGTTCGTCAGTGTTTAAGTATATCATATTAACAGTGGAGTACCACCTTAGCTAAACGGAAGAATTAAAAAAAAGTTTCAACTTCTGGACAATATTCTATATAATAGAATATTGTCACATTTGAAAATCTACTACCGAATTGCATCGTATTTGTTGAACAAATTTGGTAGAAAATTAGTTCTTGATGAAAATATCTCTGCTGAAATTCTTGACCGTATGGTTGCACGAAGAAATGAAAAAATACATTAGCAGCTAAAATATAGCGAAAGAGTTGGTGTGTAAAGGACTACCTTTTCAAATACTGTCCTCAATCGAGCTATTAGATTTCCCTGAAATAACCGAAATTGAACTCGAAAACAGGGAGTAACACAACTTTGACTGACAGGAGATGGCTTATTCGCGCTTTACCCCCTCTCGGGGGTAGTTTTTGGCTACTTAGGGGTTGAAGGTGGTCGAAAAGGGGTCACGACAACACCATCAGCTCAGTATTATCGAAAATGGGGGGTTTTCGTGGGTTTAGCCAAGAGAAGACGGCCTATTCCCGTTTCACCCCTTTGTTGGTGGTTTTGGGCCATTTGGGGGATTGACGGGGGTCGAAAAGAGGTCTCGATATCACCATTGTGTCAGCATCCTCAAAAATGGGGGTAGGACAGGTTTGGCTGGTAGGAGACCGCGGATACGCGGTTTACCCCTTTCGGGGGTAGTTCTTGGCCGGTTGGGGGGGTGGGGTAACCTTGGAGAGAGATTTAACCACTGCCATCGTATTCAGCATCCTCTATAACGGGAAGAGGACATAGTTTCGTCAGGCTAGAAAATATTTGTGTTTTTCGAGGTTCAATCCGACTCACAGAATGCACTATACTACCCCAGTAACTGGATTCCGAGTATATTACCTTCCTATCTCATTAAAAGCGTAATTTATTTCTCGACTCCTTATTGGTTGTTTATTCGTCACAAAATGAAAAAAGTCGAATTGAACGACGAAATTCATTATACCACATATAAATTAGGAAACATTGACCATTGATTAAAACATTTTATAAATTACATCAGGAATTAATAGTCGTGATGTAATACGAGAAACATATTAGCGCAGAAACACATAAGTATAATTTAAGTACAATTACCGCCCTCATTTCATCAACCCTTTTCGTATTAATTTTACAAAAACACGCAGGGAAAATTCATGAAGGAAAACCCAAACAGCATAATTGACATGTACTGTTCGAAATGTCTGGTAATTACACTTTGACACGAGGACGTAATCATAATACAATATTTGGTTATCTAAACTGGTTGTTTTTGTAACAAACGGGCCTAATGAGGGTCCGTAATTAATTCAGTTTTCACTGAGGCCACAACTTGGTCAATTGTTCATCTTCCTTGTGGTTTAAGAGGGTCCGTACTAGGATTAATGTCCTTTCTTTAGGTGGGCGAGGCGTTGTATAAACTAAACAACGACATTTGTAGGCTGTAGGCGGAGTGACAGACACAAATAACTGGATCACAAACTTCATTGCATTTACTAATAATAATTTATTGTGTCAACTAATCTTGTAAGGCGTTATGTCCAAAAAAATATTTTATGGAGTTGGATTTTGAAACAGTGGCAGTTCTGTATAGTAACTATACTGGTTGAGAACGAGTCCAAATCTCACAAACCAGTAAACACCAAACATTTCTTTTATGAGGAATATAAATTTTGTACCACTAAAACTGTAACGAATAGAAGTTGCAGCGCGGGTGTTGCGGACAGTGTACAGTATGTCTCATTTTCATGACTCCCATCTCAGAGCTCCTTTATTAATTAACAATGCGATTTTGTATAACTTTTTGTGGAAGATACTTACCCATTAGGACATTGTTTCACGGTAAAATATTTAAAAATCCACCAATCGCGTTCGTATTTATGAAAAATATTGAACCTAATTTTCCAAGAAGAGATATTAGGCAAAGTCTTAACTGTAAAACAATCTCATAATCTTATTCGTTGCTATCAAAAACTCACTAACACCTAATTTCGAACTTCGCGTACATGGTATCCACGTAATACGAAAATAAAATTTCCCTTTTTTAAGTACCAGTTATTAAGTATTAACTTTTCGGACCACATGAAGAGTTAATTAAGCTGGAGCAAGACAGGCTTTCCATTTGGAATTGATCACGTGATGTCAGTCAGTTTACTTAACCGTCTAAATCAAACACAATTGACTTGGAAATAAAAAAGTTCAACATTAAACAAAATTAAATTTCTCAATGAAATTATAAGCACCATATGTGCAACTTTGACGAGACTTGATCGATGTTCAATTTCATATGTTTCCTAAAATCACACTGATATGGCAAGAATTTGAACCACTTTGTACATGATGTACATAAACAAAATAATATCAAAGCACATTTTCAGTGGGATTGAGTTTTTTAAACATAAGTTTGCCATGACAATTCAAAATTACGCTGACATTTCATTATTTGGGTGATTTCACTAATTTAAGTAACTTTGTTTTTTAATAATGACACGTTTAACAGTTATGAAACATATTCTTTATAGGATTTTGCAAACAGCGGACAGAAAAATTATCTATGAGAACTAAAAAAAAAACTATATGTAAAAATATTTATGAAATCTTTGCATTCTTTCGATAACCTGACTTCCGGTTATGCTAACAAGTAAAAATTCTTATTTTCCATTTTCATTATAACACTAGCATCCCACCCTACCCTACGGCTAGGCAGGTTAAACTAGTATCTACATGATCACCTACGATATGTAAATTCAGTTAAAAATGAGAACAAAGGCCTGAAAATAATTTATTTACCTACCTTGTCTTTAAAATTTGTTTCATTCTAATGAATTACATTTTCATAAAATCTCATTCAGGTAGATAAATAAATTAATCCTAGGCCTTTGTTCTCATTTTTAACTGAATTTATATATCGTAGGGGATCAAGTAGATACTAGTTTAACCTGCCTAGCCATAGGGGACTATGTGGGATGCTAGTGTTATAATGAGAATGGCAAATAAGAATTTTTACTTGTTATCATAACCAGAAGTCAGGTTGTCGAAAGAATGCAGATCTCATTAATATTTTTACATATAGTTTTTCTTTTAGTTCTCATAGATAGTTGTTCTTTCCGCTGTTTGCAAAATCCTATAAAGAATATATTTCATTACTATAAACAAACAAATAATAAATAATTCACTTTTAAACGTTTAACAGTTCATGCAAAAGTGGAGATAATTCGTATACTAGGTGAAAATACACCCATTAACTGGGGCTACAAGAGTTTTTAATGCACAGCATCTAGAATGACCAAATATCCACATTAAAGTCATAGTATATATTAATAATGTGTTCAATACTTCCGAAATTGGTCGAGAAGAAAATATTTTATATAGCATAATGTTAGATATCCCGATGATGAATGCATAATTGCAGAGTTTAGGCTACTCATGCCAGTATCAAAAATGTAACACGTGATTTAAACATTGACAAAACTGGAGCATGGAGACGCCTGAAAAAAACAAGGTAAAAGAGTTCAAACCAAAGTACTTACCTACTTTATTCGAGGGTGACAATTTTCTCAAAAAAATAATGTACATTCAATATATGGTGTAGTCTGTAGTCATATTCGATACAGGGCTGCGGAAAATCGCAATTGGATGGAAAATTGTAAAAGTCAGTGGTCGCAAAAAGTTCATGTTTGGTGCTCGATTGAAACTGAGCATATTGTAAGACCTTTCTTCTTTGAACCATTAAACGCTGAAACATTTTAAAACTTTTTTGAAGTAGATTTCACTGATATTTCGGATGATATGCATCTTCAAGCAATGCAGACTTTAATACTACAAGTAGACGGAGCAACAGCTCATAATGGCTAGGTCCAAAAAGCCCTTTTCAAGAATGGCCACTTCGGTATCCAAATCTCACACCAAAAGACTTTTATTTCTGGGGGCGTGTGCGTATCAAAAATTTAGAGTACAACTGGAGACCCAAAATGCAGAACACCACGGGGTAGAAGAAGAGAAACTTGCCTACAAATAACCCCAAAAGAATTACGGAAAGTCGTACCGCACAACAGAGAAGTTGTAGAAAAATTGATCCACATGGGTGGAGGATGCATTGAGCAAACTGTGATTTAGTTATCTATGTAAGTTTATTATTTATTGAATTGTTCATCAAGTGTTCATGAAATTCATTCAAAATTGAACTTTCTTTTATTTCCAAGTCGATTACTGTTTAATTTAGACTGTTAAGTAAACTGACGTCACGTGCTTAATTTTAAATGAAAGGCCTTGTCTTCTTCTAGTTTAATTAACTCTTAACTACTTCCAAAAACAAAGTCATGACTGTAATAATTATTACTGGCACTTTAAAAATGGAAAGTCTATGTTCGTGTTACGTGATAATCAAGTACATTATCTTATTGAAATTCGGCGTTAGTAAGTTTTTGATAACGACGAATAAAATTTTGAGTTTATTTTATAGTCCACGCAAATTAGACTGTTTAGGAGAAAAAATTCATATACAAATATATTTGGGCTATGTGTAATTCATAGTAGTAGAATTAAGGATCCGAAGAGTTCCCACCTTACCCGTTGATGGAAACACCCTTTTGGGGCGAAAAACCACCCCTAGACAGGACTTAGTTACGATTATTCTCACTTTTCTTCGAACCCGTCATTCCCACGAAAAACAGACATAGGAACAAAAATATTCCTTATTAAATTCTACACAAAAAAAGTTCAATGGTCGATTTGCGTACTCTCCACCGTTTTCTCGCCATCGACCTAGTAGGGGGTAGTTTGGAGTGCTCGGCGAAAAATCGATGGTATTTTTGTTGAATTTTCTCGCTTTTTTCGAGGATACGCACTTTGTAATATGACCTCGTTTCCATACCACCCATGAAGTAAGGATCTCGGTGCCAGCATAACCCACTTTAATCTCATATCAATAATATTTACTTGTGGCTAGCATTTACCACTTAGTTATAATGTGTAATTCTTTCAGTCAGAATACTGCATAAGTATTTACTAACATTAATATTTCACAAAGCATATCAGGTGCAAACATAATAATTAATTATATTAAGCCATCAGCAATAACCTCCGATGTGCACCAGGAGGCATAAAGCTCCCTCTGAGCACGCTATCCTAGATGTATACAGTTCCGATGTCTATAGACAAATGGAGAGGCACGCGCCAATATTCTTAACTTTGATGACGGTCTCGGATGATTAGGGGTCGAGCTTTGAGCTCTTTGCCCCTATCGTCGCTGTAGACCTGGACCGGCCTCGTAGGGGGTGGACCTGCTTTTTTGACTACGCCACCTCTGCAAATGCAGACGACGGTCTAGGCGAAGTTAGCAGACCTCCCCTGGTCCTGGCTGTTGTACCCTTCCAGCTGGGTCGTTTCCTCTGGTGCTCTTCTGGCTCGAGATTCTTTGTTCGCTGGCATGTCGGCTCCCGGGAGCGTCTGTCGTGAGAGGGAACGGCTGGGTGGTGTGTGAATAGTCGGAGCCCAGGGTGCCAATTAGCATCATGTGCTGCGAGTTCGTCGAGAGGAAGTTTTGGGCCGGAGGCCGGCACGGGCTAGAGTAAGGGTACCTAGCTGATTATCTGCTGGATACCCGCGGGATCGGGTGATTTGGGTGTTTTGGTCATTCTCTCCTTGCGGCGTGGCTTGAAGATCGGGCTGAAAGGAAGGTTAATTATACCTACCCATTATCCAGGATCTGGAGCTTCGGCCTCTTGTGCCGAGGAGCGCCGTTGGGGTCGTAGTCAGTCGCCTGTCTGACCAGCGGATTCCCATGCTCTGCTGCACGGGCGTAAATTTTCTCCGGTCTGTCCTGGATGACGTCAGTTACCGGGGTGTATTCCAGGTCTCTGAAGATGTCGGTGTTTCTAACAAACCATGGTGCATCCACGGCGAACCAGAGTGCGACTTTTTCCACGGCTGTTTTGGAGATATTCGCTATGAAAAATCGCGTACCACCGATTTTTCGCCGCGCGCTCCAAACCATCCCTATTATGAACGTCGATAGCGAGAAAACGGTGGGGAGTACGCAAATCCACCATAGAACTTTTTTTGTGTAGAATTTAATAAGGAATATTTTTGTTCTTATACTTGTTTTTCGTGGGAATGACGGATTCGAAGAAAAATGAGAATAATCGTAACTAAGTCCTGCCTAGGGGTGGTTTTTCGCCCCAAAAGGGCGTTTCCATCAACGGGTAAGGTGGGAACTTTTCGTATCCTTACTTCTACCCCTATGAACTATGCATGGCCCAAATATAATTTGTATATGATTTTTTTCTTCTATTCGCTATTTTTTCGTCTAATTTGCGTGGACTATTACAGTTAAAACTTTTCCTAATATTCTTTGTTGAAAAACTAGGTTAATTATTCTTCACAAGGACGAACGCAATTGGTGGATTTTTAAATATTTTACCGCGACACAAGCTCTTGATGGGTAAATACCTTGCACCCAAATTTCAAAATAATCACATTGTTAATAATGGAGCTATTATGTGGGAGTCATAAAAAGTGAGACACATACTATATATAAAATAACTTGTCTATTTATGTGCCTCTGGAGATCACCATCTGTAACCGATATGGAACAATTTCTACCATACTATTTTAAGTCTACCAGAAATTATCACTTTTAATATGTAGTTGCAGTTGGCAGATTACTACTAAAACTAAAATTGATATATGACCTAATCTACGTAAAATTCGTCGTACGTATCTTCATATTTTTGTATGCTTACCCAAAAGTCCAGTAACATTTTACTCCGAAATTAGAGTAAAACATATTTTATATACAATACGACTATTTATTCGCCTCTGGCAATAATCCTGTGCGATGTGTTTCAGTTTAAATAGACAGTATTCTACAATGCTATTTTGTATATGTATACATTTGAAGTAAGAAGATTATAATATTGACCGTGGTTAGTATTAACATGTTTTTTTTAATAAATCTATATGGACATACAAACAAATACGGCGTCATTTTGTATTAAATGGGTATTTCACGTTTGTTTCTCTTTTTCTCGAGTAATAAAAATAATTTCACTACGAAATAGTTAATGGCGATAATAGTCAACAATAATGAAAACAAATATATCATAATAGAAACAAATGAAAATATATTACCAGAAAATACTAGTAATTATTCAAACTTTTACAAAATACTTATCACAAATAAGTTTAAAACATATATCTTTCTTATAACAATTATAACAAAGAAAATATGCCCATTATGAACAGTACAACTGTTATCATAATGTTATTTTTAATTTAAATTATCCTGCTCAATGAAACCCAAAGATAATCAAAACAAAAGCACTTACCGATATAGCAGTAACACAAAACTTTAGAACATCCACAGACACGTGTTTCGGCATCTATGCCTCTTCGGTGCGGCTTTTTCTAAAGTTCACAATCAACTGAAATATGTAAGCAAATACTCGTGTTATAACTATCAAAGGATTACCAGAACAGGATATTAAAAATTAAAATTAGATTATAGGAAATTCCCCGTAAAGGGATAATTATCAATATAATTATATGCAAATGCAACTTCCTGGAACTGTAAAAGCTCTATAACAATAGAAACAAATGAAAATATATTACCAGAAAATACTAGTAATTATTCAAACTTTTACAAAATACTTATCACAAATAAGTTTAAAACATATATCTTTCTTATAACAATTATAACAAAGAAAATATGCCCATTATGAACAGTACAACTGTTATCATAATGTTATTTTTAATTTAAATTATCCTGCTCAATGAAACCCAAAGATAATCAAAACAAAAGCACTTACCGATATTGCAGTAACACAAAACTTTTTTTCATTTGTTTCTATTGTTATAGAGCTTTTACAGTTCCAGGAAGTTGCATTTGCATATAATTATATTAAATATATCATATTCTATATTTATATATAAACGATAGTTGCAGAAATATTGTCCCACTATATACTTCCACTTAGCTCACTGACGCGATAATGGAAATTTGCCTAAACTTTCTCTAACTTGGAAACAGAATGGCACTGTAAATAAACTAGCAATAAAGTTTCCTGCCATATATTTCACAGGCGACACCTTGAAGAATTCATGACAACAGAACACGTCCAGTTTTCTTCAACTTAGATTTATATTAAACTAACCTTTTATGTAAAACTAACAATCCAGGGCACGAACTTTACAAAATTGAGTTAACAGTTTTGACAGCATTATGTTATGAAAATTACAACTTCGTACTCTTTTTTGTGTACTGCAACACACACACCTCCTTCACCTTCTAAGGGCGACATTCTTATTTTCAATTTAATTAAACAGGAGGTTCTCAATTCCACCAGCATGTATTTTTTTTTCATGTTTACTCAAACATTTCTCTGAAATAACGTAAGTTATTTTTAACCCCAGACGCAAAAGAAGGGGTGTTATAAATTTGAAGCCTTACACGTATGGGTGTGTGTGCGCGTAGGTGTTCTCATGATTGACGGGTTGCACACCATATCATAATATGCTTCGTGTAGCCCTAAGGAAGAGTGTGGCCATACGCATGGCCACACAATTCTAACCTACTTAGGCAGACTCTATGTACTCTCTTTACCCCCGAAAAATATTTTTTGAAGATGGCCGCTAGTGTGTGATTCAGTCAGATTGAGACCGACCTTGTGTGGCCATGTACAGTGCTGCCACCTGTATATTGGAATTATTTTACACAGTTTCCAATTTCTGTTTAACGCAGTCTATGTATCATTAAATGAGTTCTGCGAACAATTGAAAAGTAACATCAAACGAATTGTGTAGCCAAGTTTATGAATTAAATATACTTTATCCTGAATCAGAGCGGCACTTCATAAATTGCTGTATGAAAATGTTACAATAATATTACAAAATTTAAAATAAAATTAATCTTGATATTAGCTATGCAACACAAACATTTTATGAAATCCAATATCTCACATGAATTCATAGCTTACCATTTAATTTAGCAATATGATTCTTACATATTGCAGATAGTATATAAATAATATCTGAACGATATAGCACCTTCGTTCTTCCTTCCGCAAAGAAACTGAATTATTACTATTTTAGGACTGGATATTGTAATCAAATAATAAAAACAGTTGAAAATTGGAATAATTTGAAACTATATTAAACAAATTTAGGATATTTAATAAGTGAATTCTAGATACTAGTTGAATATTCTAGTATTTTAAACTTGGATAATTGAAAATAAAATTATTCAACTAAAGTTATGAAACCAACCTATAGACTTTTGAGAACCAAATTGTTTCTATTTTTTCAAAAATGTATACAACTATCTAACTTTGACAGTTTTTCGACTGTAATTTAGAGATAACGCGCTTGCTTTCAACCGCTCTTACATATGCGACTCCGAGCTGGCATGTCGTAGCTTAATGCGCAAAAGAAAGTATGAACAAGCAATGCGTAATAAAGGAAGACTCAATCAAAGCAGAGAAGCCAAAATGGCCTCAAAATAAATATCCTTACATATTTTTCAACATCGTCTAGCATAGCCTCTCTCTCTTGCTGTACTGCTTGGAATGAATTTTTAGCCAATAATGTTTCCGTAAAAACCAGTCACATGCAATTATCTATATTTAATTTACGCCAGCTCTATGCTTATTTTATTTCAGTTTAGAAGTAAATTTATTTTAAATTGACTCTTACTAGCTTGCTTTACCTATTTATCCATGTTTACCTCCAACAGAATAAGCTGAAAATATTACCTAGTTCCATATTTCGTTATAATACATACGTGTACCAAATTTCAAGTCAGTTAATTATATTTTGTTAACTCCTTTAATAATGAACTGGGGGTTGTATGATGGTGAGGACAGAAAATCTCATAGAAGAGATTGAGACCTTTACTTCTAGAATATACAACAAATCAGAAGTTTCTGGGCATTTACTAGCTTCCTTCACTTATATACTCCTATTTCACCCCTAACCCTTCAGCAGAATGAGCTCAAAATATATTCTAGTTCCATATCTCGTTCTGGTACATACGTGTACTAATTTTTAAGACAATATCTTTATTAAAGTTCGTTAACCTCGTTAATAATGGAGAGGGGGGTGGGGTGGGGGTGGAAGTGAAGAATGTCATAAAAATGTTGAGAGTTTGCTTATCGTACATATACCAACTTTCAAGTTTCTGGACTAATGAAGATCTACATCACTCATCACTATGCATCAACGTATTAATTTCTGATAATCAATATATTAATTTCTTCAATAATAGCAATAATATTAAAGGATTTAATTTTCCTAGAGCAAATCATCCTAATTTATATGCAAAACTTCTTTCAACGAATTGGTATTTCCTTTACTTATGTACAGATATTAATATGGCATGTGATATATTTTATGGCAAATTAACAAATATATTCGACAAACGTGTGTCTCCATTTATTACCTATGTACTTACGTAAATATCCATCTTGGTATACCTCTGATATAATCAAAACACCAACAAATAAAACTAGTTCATTATTTGGAGTAATTTAAAAGATACAGTCGTTAATTAATATCTGATATCCAAATGGCATATGGAGTACACCTTGAAAGTGTTGAAAGTAACATAAAAACTGATTCCAAATACTTCTGGAACTGGAACTTTAGTAGTGTTTATTCAACTAATTTATACACCGATATCAAATTTAATTGCTTCAAGTACTTGGCTGTACTTAACATTGCGGAATTTACTGAAAGAGACCTTCTGAATTCTGCTAGTAAGTGGAAGAATAAAATGACGTCACGTCATGACCCAGTCCCAAGTTTTTTGGTGAAAGATTGTAGGTATGCTTTTATAACTCCTCTATGATTTATTTTGAATCTATTCCTTAAGAGCTCTGTTTTTCCTGATACATGGAAAATTGCGAGAGTATGTTCAGTACTTAAATCCGGTGATCCATCCCAAATAACAAATTATAGACCTATTTCTATTCTCTGTAATTTTGCAAAACTTTTGGAACTTTATAGTTATATCTATCCAGCGGTAAGGCAATTAATATCATCACAACAACATGCTTTTATGGAGAGCCACTCCAACATCACTTATTTAGTAGTATAGTCCAGTAATTCAGGTATTTTACCTACAAAAACCGTTTGGCTTCACTGAAAGCTGGTTCTCCCCCCCCCCCCCCCCCACTTCACCGCTAGCGCTAGATAACGCGCGCCACAGCATCGAGCTCCGAGTTTAATTGATTTTGCAATGCTCAGCAACGACCGATCAAGTGCCGAAATTTTTTATTTAAAATGTAAGTATCTACAATAACCACCGCAAATTTCAGCCCTTTATCTTAAAAAATGGCGCCCCAAGAATTTCTTAAAAAAAAAATTATCCCGTCTCCAGAAGGTCGGAGAGCAATTTTTTTTTTTGTAAATTTGTAGAAAAATACCAGCTATCTATTGGCAATAATAGCATTCCAATATAATTTAAAATCTCAAGAATATTCAAGGTTTTTTGGGGTAAAAAAATTGTCGATGTTTTTACCGATTTTTCGCATATCAGGGATCGTTTCGTGATATGCGCAATAATTGCACAGGTTAGCGGAACTGTTAGAGAAACTTTTCTAACCGGTCCGGTATAAAAATATGATGGCCTCTATGAGCTATTGAACATTGAAAAAAACGCGTTTTTTTTTGGAAAAAATCGATGTTTGCAAGACATTTGCAATATTTTGCAAATGTGTAAGAATGCTCCTATTATACTTAACGTAGACTACGCTTTCACCGAGTTTTATTAAAAAATATCTTTTCTTCACGGAGATACAAGTATTTTAAAAAAATGCTATTTTTAACGGTTTTTTTGCAGTAACTAATTAATTTTCTCAATTTTGGCTCAATCCGTATTAAAAAGTTACACAACTCTGCTATTAAACTTTTTTTGTGCAACGCCAAGTTTTTTTTTAACGCAAGAAACTGTTTTTCGCAAAGTTCGTCATTTGTTTTAAAAATAGTTCATTGAATTCTACGGAAAATTTCCGATTTTTTACAAACCTTGGTTTGCTGTTAAGAATTTTTGCAAAAAGGCGCGATATTTTCGGCAGATTTTTTGGACTAGTATTTTTTCAATATGTAGCTACCATACTAGATAATCATGGGTAGATAGACGTTATATATACCGACTATGCCAAAATTTTGATCGCATCGATCCCAGAGTAATTTTGTCTAAACTGAATGACTTTGGATTTGGGAAATCTCTTATAGCACTTTTTAGGTCCTACTTAACTGACAAAATTCAATATGTATCTTATAATGGTTTTGATTTCAAACAGCTCACTGCTACTTCTGGTGTACCCCAGGGATCAAACCTTGATCCTCTGCTATTTTTACTCTTCATTGATGATTTGGTACAGGTTGTTGACTGTGAAAAAGTATTATTGGCTGATAATCTCAAAATTTACAATGCTGTAAAAAATGTTGAAGATTGTTTATTCATTCAAGAACAGCTGAAAGAGATTGAAGTTTGGTGTAACTACAATAATCTCCACGTAAACATTCAAAAATGTAAAAGATTAACTTTCACATTAAAGAAACAGCGTATTGAGTTCACCCATCAATTACAGAGTATTGACTTAAGTCGATGTGAATCCATAGAAAATCTTGGTATAGTGTTCGATTCGAAACTATCTTTCAATGAACATATCAATCAATTCATAGCATCTGCATTAACGATGTTAAGTTTTATCATTCGGAATTGTCGTAATTTTCATAACCTGATTGCATTAAAAGTACTTTATTTTTCGTATGTAAGATCAGAATTAAAATACGGTTCGTTGATGTGGTGTCCAATTTATATTGTTCATGAACTGGCTGTTGAAAATATCCAGAGAAAATTTCTGAAATTGTTACAGTTACAAGTCTTCAGAATATACTCTGTAAGAGGCTATGCTCAAGACCTATTGTTAAACTCCTTGAACTTTCAGTCACTACATCTAAGGAGAGTACTGTTTGCAATAGGCTTTATTTACAAACTTTTTCATAACAAAATTGATTGCATAAGTCTTATCAATGAAATATCATTTTGAGTTCCAAGATTTTCCATAAGAGTTTCAACTACTTTTCACTTACCTGTGGCTAGAACTAATATATTCCTACGGTCACCTATATAACTATGTGCAAAATTGTGAATGGAATTGGCATGCGTTGTGACATACATTATAAGAGCTTAGATAAGCTGACCAAGGTTGTCACAGATCATATTAATCTCATTTACCTATTTATTTAAATGTCGTATCGTATTGTCTTTTTGTATTTTTCTTCATTCAGTCTATTGTTTATCTATAATTCAACTTAATTATTTTGAGTCAATTTAGTTTACCTACTTCTAATAACTTAATTTAGTTTATTTTAAATATGATTTATGTGAATTTAAAATAACAATATTGAGTATTAATTTTGTTCTGTAATTGCATGTTTTGTAATCTGTTGGGCAATAATGTTGTTTATTGTTATTATTGGCATTAGTTATTTACCGATATTTCATCCCAAACCCTTCAACGGAATAGGCTCAAAACATAATCTCGTACCAGATCTCATTATAATACATACGTGGTCCAAGTGTTAAGTCAGTGTCTTAAACCGTTCCAAAGTAATCATGCACATAAATAAAGTTACAGATAGACCGACAGAAAATGTTTTTTCGCTCAAGTTTAAAATCTCGACTTTTCATGATAAACCTATTTCAACAATAGAGATATTGTAAATTTTTTCACGATTGCAATACTCTACACTCCACTACGTTGATGTGGAAGTTAAAATATTTATAGAAGTTGAACTTCAATTTCGATGCAACCGGATACCAAATTTTGCTCAAAATAACTCACTATACTTGTCTTTTTAAACAAATCGTTAATCAACACTGTTTTTTCGTATCAGCAGTTTTCAAAGTTTGCCAAAAATATAAGAAAACATTTAACCTTGTATATACCACTCTGTATATACACACAATTTATACATACATGAATTACAGCTTCTCTTTCCCCTCATGTGTTTTTGACCATAATATCACAAACTGAGACATAAAACGGCAAAAAGGGCATCCAGTATTAAGTTGTTTACCCTCGTAAGCAATGCGTTTATTTTATCACGAAAATTTAATGAAACTGTTGTGAATTGAGGGTGATTGTATTACGCCGGGAAGAGATGTAGGAATTATGACTATGATAACCCGGAGTGATCCTTGCTTTATTCCAAGGAATTGTACCGTTTGTAAATGGCCGACGGCTACGAGAAATTGGATTACGTGCCATCAGCTACTTGCTGTCGGCAATACAGACACAACAATATTATGACGTCTTGTATGGTATGGATGGTGGATATGAAAACTTTAAAATAAGGAATTTGAAATTATGTATTTGCATATACGTTGGGGTAAATACATATTTTTGAATAAATGAATTTAAAATTAATTGTGTACGTTGCTACAGCAAATTAATATACATGATTTTAAATGTTATTCGTGAAATATCTAAATAACACCCTATTTTTCTTAGTCTGTATCTAAACTAATATTCAAATTTCAATGCAGAAGCTACATAAATCCATAGAATGTAAATATTTGTTATGCATACGTTGTTATTTCAATAAACAATGTTTTTAATATAGTTAGCACGCAATTTGCGTGTATTAAATATAATTGATTCAGTAAACAAATAATAATAAAGTATATTATAGTTGCAATAAGGTGCTAACTTTTTGAAGTAAGTACTAAACAAACAACAATTTAAAACAACACTAATCAATATAAATATTTTTTTGATTCACTAATTATTTAATACCCTTACGGAATTTAGCCATAGCTACTCGACCACTCAACCAGGACATAGAAACACAGACAACAACACAATAATAATTCCCTGCGATATTGCCATCTACCGCAGCTGAGACTCGAACTCAAAAGAGATAACAGAGACTAGTCGTATTATGCCACGGTTTAGCTCACTACTATCGTTTCGGCAGCACATTGAAAACACCACTAACATCCATATCTCATCCAGAATTCTAACCCGAGTCTCCATAGTTTTAGGCCTAACATTTAAGCACGGAGCCACCAAGAAGACATAATTTGAAAATTTAATATTTTTCTGTCTGTTACAATGGAAAACGACAATAATGCGGAAAATGTCTAAACAAGATATCTCTCTTTTTTTAAGACCTGCGAAAATCTTGCAATGTGAACTTTTGTGCAAAATAGAGTCCGATACCAAGTTATCAACTAATTCTTTTTAGCACCTCTGGATTTCACGATTTTCTCTATAAGGTGTCATATAAATAAATATTTGTATTTTCCTCACCGTTGATATCAAATTAACTTGATGTATATCTGGGATGTTTCGGTCAGCTTTAAATGAAAATTCTTATATATTCTTATGTTTCGGTTTTATTAACCATCGTCAGAGGAGAAACTACAATATTTATATTAATGTACGATTATTTTATGTAATTTTACAAATTGAATTTCATCAATTACAATTTAAAAATTTCTTGTTTACACTATTTTACCATTTTACGTCTGTTTCTGACTAAATGCTGGACAAAAGTATTGCCTGATTTCTGCTCTATGTTATGTCACTATTGATATAGTTTATTTAATTTATGTATATTAGATATGAAGGTTTCTCTAATGGCTAATGGTGTGAAATATGATATTTTAATAATTATCTTGCGGATTGTTTATTGCGTTATTATCTCTTTTAATTTGTAACATTTCATGTATTGTCTTTCGATGATAATTTGGTTCCTTCTGTAAAATTTTTGTATTGTCAAAGTTAAAGCTATGATTATGATCTAAAGCGTGTTTGGTAAGAGCTGTCGAATTTAGATTTAGTGTTTTTATATTATATTTGTGTGTATATATTCGTTTATGCAGGTACTGTTTTATTTGGCCAATATACGTACTGTTACAATTATTACAGTCTACTTTATAAATTACGTTAGTTTCGTCTTTCGGTTGTAGTTCTGGTTTTAGTTTTGTAAAGAATTTTTTTGTTGTAGTATAAGGTTTATGCGTTACTATTATATTGTGTTTTTTTAATACATTTGAAATATTCTTAGATACTTTTGGAATGTAAAGCATGGATACATAGTTATTATTATTCTTACTTATTTGATTCATATTTTTTTACAGATTTTATGTATTCTTTTTTTAATTATTGGTTTATAAAAATGTTTAGGATAGGAGTTTGTTTCGAGAAATATTTTAATTTTTTTCAACTTATTTTGTCAATATTTGGGATGTGAAAGTTGAATACCTAACAGATCGAGCCATTAAACGTTCACATCGAAAATATAGACAAAATTACTTGAAAAAAATTAAAACAGTCCTCGTAACAAATTCCTATCCTAAACACTTTTATGAACCAATAATTTAAAACGAAATACATAAAATTTATAATAAATATATGAATCAAGGAAACAAGAATAATAATAAGTGTATCCATGCCTTATATTCCAAAAGTATCTGAGAATACTTCAAATGTATTAAAAAAACAATATAACTGTAGCGCATAAATCTTAAACTACAACAAAATTCTTTACCAAATTAAAACCCGAACTACAACCAAAAGACGAAACTAACGCAATTTATAAAATAGACTGTAATAATTGTAACAGTACATGTATTGGCCAAACAAAGCAGTACCTGCATAAACGAATATATACACACAAATATAATATAAAAACACTAAATCAAAATTCGACAGCTCTTACCAAACACGCTTTAGATCTTAATCATAGCTTTAACTTTGACGATACAAAAATTTTACAGATTGAACCAAATTATCGCCGAAGGACAATATATGAAATGTTACAAATTAAAAGACATAACAACGCAATAAACAATCGCAATGATATAGAGAATTTAAGTAAACTATATTTTAACTTATTAAATTAACTGAAAAGGGGATATTACATATATTACATATATTACACAACATATATTTTTACATCTTTCCATCAAGTCCGCAAGATAATTCTTAAAATATCATATTTCACACCACCAGCCATTAGAGAAAACCTCATATGTAACATCCATAAATTAAATAAACTCTATCAATAGTGACACAACACAGACCAGAGAGTAGGCAATACTTTTGTTCAGCATTTAGTTGCATTAAAACTTTTAACACAAACAGACATAAAATGGTAAAATAGTGTAAACAAAAAATTTTTAAATTGTAAGTAATGAAATTCAATTTGTAAAAGTACATAAAATAATCGTACTTTTTAGTTATCTAGGAACGTTCTTAATTTATTACCGAGGCGGAAGCCATGGTCTATATCGCAGTTAAATGAAACAACACGGCCAGTCTGTTATCACTTCTAAGTTCGAGTCTCAGCTGTGGCAAATGGCAATGTCGCAGGAAACGACTGTGCTATTGTCTACTAGTGGACTACTTTAGGACTTTAATATCGATAAGGCCTGGAGAATTAGACTCTTCTGTGTAACCCTGCCTCCAAAGTAGTTTCCACGAGCACCAAAACACACGATTGAAATTTTTCATATCCTGATGGTGATAGCTTGGTTATCAAAACGCACATCGAATGAAAGTATTTCATTACCAATAAACCGACATAGTCGAGTAGTGGAGAAATGTACCAAACAAATTAAAATCAGATAGACTGACCGACGGATAACAACACCATGGAACAAACAACCAAACGGGCCTACTTCTTATAATTTTTTATGATTCCATTCTTTTTACGTCGCAACTGTGCTATTCAGACCTCTACTAAATTAAATTACTTACCGAAGAATTACACCAATTCGAGATAAATCCCCTGTTTGTATTAACATACGTCCTGGATTAATTTCGCTAATATAGTACATTCGAAGCCTCAGTTTGCTACACAGAGACTGTCCGCAAGTTGGGTCTGTATAACTTTCTCGTAAAACATTCCGGTCGAGCTTGGCTTGACTTGGCTTTATAGAACTGAGCTATGTTGGGTCGGACCAAGCTGGGTAAACTGTATCTGACACGATTTGGAGAGATCTCACCACATCCGGTCTAGCTTAACCAAACTCTAAGCTAACTATGCATAGCCTAGCCTACGCAAATCAATGAAATTACTATTATACGATGACTATTTCGTAGTTCTTTCTGCCAGATCAATGACTCTAATGGCGTTATATAAACAAATTAAAGTAAAGCACATGTGTACGACGCGGTTTTTTTTATTGGACGCGTACAAAAGAAAGTTTACAGATCGACGAACGGACAGACATAGATGTACAGAATTTTTTTTTCGCTTTAATTTCAAATCTCGAAACCTAGTTCAACAAAGAAAATTTTAGATTTTTTTTTACGTTTACTGTACTTTCAATCTACTATATAAATATGGAAGTAATTATGAAAGTATTATTAATCAAATTTTTAATTACAAAACGATGGAAGTAGCTAACTACAAATATGCAACAAACTACCAGAACAACTTAAACATTATTACATGTTAAATATTTGTAAAACATGTAACATTTTTTTACTAGAAGAATGTCATTATGGTGCATCTGAATACTTAAATTACCGAAATCTGCTGTGGTGTTTTTTGTTTTATTTATAATATTAATTTTGAACTCGTATATAATTAACGTATATTCTGACTTCTCTTATGCTTACTTTAAATGGTCTTATAGGATAAATAAATAATTATTATTACATATTACTACGATTATCACTATTAATATACTGCGATATATTGAGGACGTTTTATAATTCCAGCTTCGGTTTACGACTTAACTGAAAGGCAACGTTAGTCAAGATGACCTTGATACATCCTTCTATATGGAGCGACTATAAATACAAGCCCAGGTCCTCGCTCCTTTGCCGAACGAAAAGGAAAACTATAAACTCACGAAATATGGGTTGACTACAACACGATACAAGATATTATAAGAAATACCGTTTGATAAAGATCAAAATTCCGTGACTTTATAGCTGAATACTCGTTTTATGAATACCTGAAATCAACAGAAATTGGTACAAAATTAAACAAAATACATTGTCTATAAGGTTAGTAAGAAGAATATAAAAAAATCGTTAATGGAAAATATATGCTAGAAAAATATGTTTAAACCAATATTTTCTGTTAGCTTATTTGTGTAAGTATGTATAATAGGAAGAAAAATAAATTATTCGTAGACTATAATTTTTTTTGTTCATTCGTTTTTAATCACAAATTTTGTCTTTGTATTAATGCGGTTATCATAATCTTTTACAGCCTGTAATTGTATCAGAATATATAAAATTCTTAACGAACCTTGACTATCTAGTAACTTAACAACACGAACTATCTGCGATAAAATGTGGAGTTCGTACTATCAATAATTTTATCGTGACAGCTTGCGAGTTAAGGAAATCTAGTTTGATTAATTTAATTGAAATCTGTAGCTAAATACTACCCATCAAGATGTACACAGTCTAATATAATTAATAAGGTTCTATCTGGCGTTCTAGGATGAGATACAAGTAGTCGTGTCAATTTCAATTCATCCAAGATGCATTACAGTGTGATCTCTAAAAAATGTAACTACATTGAAGCAAAGCTTTAGGGATTGACATTTGATTAAGTTTACTCAAATTGGGTAGGAGTGGGGGCATAATACGTTTTAGATGAAATTTCAGCTTTATTTCTTGAAAACGACATTGCCAATATTCGCTTATATTCAGATCTGTTATGTGTAGCAAGCTTTGTTATTGTTATCTAACGATTTCTTATTAGGCAACAATCCTTGATACAAAAATTCAACTGTTTATTTAACAAAATGTCTTTAATTCCAATTGCTACTCTAACAACTACATATTAGTGCCTGCTAAGTACATAACAATTTAATTGAAGTAGGTCAAAGTATCAAATTCCTGTGGCTATAAACTTTTATTTTAATTTTATTCTTGCATTGGAAAATGTAGAATAATAGTAAGTATAATTATATATTACTCTTAATTATGCAAGTTATACCAATTAATTTTATTTAGAAGAAAAGCAAGATTACACTACATATAAGGCATATTTTCAATAATCTAATTCCAGCGCTGTTAATTGGTCACTGCCAGACGACACCTGTTTTCTGAAGAGTTTCTCTAGCTATTCTAGCTTTCTTCCTTGTTTTAGATTTACCATAATGAGAGAATCGGCATTTGATGTATTTTTTTTGTATTTCTTGTAAACATAATATTACCTAACCAAACACATCACAAATCACTTTCATTTTCGAATATAAATTTTCTCCGTCCTAGCTGATGCCAGTATACTACTAGTCTTAACTTCGAAGGTATTTCGTATTGCTCTTATGCAATAATGTAGGTAATTCTACTTACAATTTTCCACTGTTTTTTATCCTTTATCGCACCTGGTACATTGTTTAGTAGAATCGTTAACTCATCCCATTTGGCTTTTAGCTGATTAACCCCCATAAGGTGGCATTTTCCTGTTATAGTAATTCTGTTTTCTTGCATGAAGTCGGGAAATGTAGACATCTAGTCACATGTTGTTCTCTTACCTCTTGATTTTTTTGTCTCCCATATTCACAAACACAGTTGAACAGTAAAACAAGGCAAAATGATGAAAGCGTTTCGTGCGCTTGGTGTCTCTTTTGAGCTTTTGTCGCCTGAATCTGACAGATAAAGAAATTCACCAATACAAAAAACACAAAAATAAACTAGAAGAAAGCAGATATTACTTGCGAGAATTGTAATATTTCAGGTATATACTAGGATATCCGATGAATCAATATCTATTGATAATAATTTTATCATCAAATACTTTGGAAGTACTATATAAGTTGGTACTTGTAATGAAATAATTATAGACCGACACAAATGAATAAGTTTGTAGACGACTTGGCAAGAAAACCTGTAATCGAAGAAAAAATTTCAAAATTTTCTTTCATTGAAATGAGCTTAGAATGTCATAAAACGTCGAAATTTTAAATTTGGGCAACAAAAAATTTCCTGTCTGTCTGCCTGTAACTTTTTTTATGCGCATGTTTCCTCTGGAACATTTTGAGATATTGACTTGAAATTTTATACACGTATGTATTATAACGAGATCTGGAACTGGATTGTTCTTTGAACTTATCAGGTGAAGGGTTGGGGGTAAATAGGGGTAAATAATTAAAGCAAGCTGGTATTTGATGTATACACTAGAAATTAGGGCCTCAGATTTTTTTAAATATTTTTCACTAGGTTATAGTTTGAGATGATTCCGTTGAAGGGGTCGAGGGGGGATAAGTAAAGGTAGATAGGGGAAAATGAATAAAGCAAGCTGGTAAGAGTACACACATTTGAGATTTGGTGTATATACTAGAAGCCAAGGCCTCAGATTTCTTTATTATATTTACAATATTTTTCAACCCCCCCACCACCGCTCAGTGAGCTGAGAGAATCATTAAAACTGTATATGTTATCTCAATTTGGCCATTTCTTTCTCACGAGCACCCATACACCAACTTACTCATCCCACCTCACACTGGGCTAGTCAGAGTCGCTCGTCCGCCCTAGTTATATAATATTGTATCCGGGAGCCCAAGTGCCTATTTTCAGCAGAACGCCCCTAAAAAGATCCAAGACTTCCGCCCGAAGGGCAACTTCCCAACTCCAAAAGTCTCCAATAATGCAATAGTCTTCCAGACAGGAAGGGAGTTAACGAACAGGAAAACAAAGAAGAAGAAGATAAAAAAAGGAGCCATGAAAGGGAGTTTAGTAATAATAATTAAGAAAAATACCTGGTGGTGTTAAGCGGGCTTCCAAGTGTGGCCGATAAATCGTCTTTTGGGATGTGATCTGATGGGAAAAGTATCCCTAATCGATATTGAAACCTTAAATATTAATACTAAGGTAGGTATAATCGATTATTATTCGTTTTTACGACTGATATATTTCGAAACAAATAACTCCCCGAGCGGTACGATCTTATTTAATATATCTAAAGTTAAAAGTGACCTATAACAATACCAGATTGGTGTTCAGCGCGTCGAAATATTTACCCAATGGAGTCTCAGAAGCAGACCACTTTTTTGTGTTCCTGTGTTATTAGTTTAAATAACCAATTAACCCTTATTGTAAACTTCAATTTTATTTATTTCGCCAAAAGTCTTAAATTATAAGTAAGTACCAATATCGTCTAACTTATGATACAAATTTAAAACATTCCCATCCCTTGTCAAAAATGAACGTTTATTAGGGCAGCCGCTCTTGCCATCGCATCGGCTAGATATATAAATCCAATGCAAACATATGAAGCAAAAGAGACCAAGACAAACCGATGTCAGGCCAGACACTTTCCCAGAACGATATCTGCGGATGATGTGACTGCTGAAATAAATGTTCGTTCTTTGTTCTCGTGCTTGCAGAAAGGATTCATGAAATGTGTCTTGTCTGATATGCAATCTATTCGATTAGGTTTATCGTGTGCGAGGTCATAGTACTTTTTATTGAAAATTACATATTTTATGTCATAGTATTCAGTAGCTTGATGGTGTTTTATTTTGATCACAGTGTGGCTTTTTGCAATGCAAAAGTTGCTCTTTAGAAAATAATGCTAGTACGTTCTAGAATAATGTAAATCAAGCAGTGATTCTCATTTTCAATTTTAGAATCCTTAAGTAAAACAAATTAAACTAGAAATACATGTTGCGAACATTTTTGTTTGTACTGGAAGATTAAAAATATGTTCGCACTGTAACACTTCTCTGTAGGCTAATGTTTAACGCATGATAGAGTTCACTTTAATTGCTGAAATTTAAAAATTACGCATACGTGACATTACCGCACATTATACAGCGTAACCAAAAACAGTGCAGCTTGCTCTTTTAAATGAAAGAGAAACTTCCTAGACACATCAATTTCACTTTCTGGGGGACACATTATTTAACTGTTTTTCTTATCGTTTCAAACTCCAAACAGGGTGACTCTTTCCTGAGAACTTTAAATGACAAGGAATTGTTGCGGCATATTATTTAAATACTTATTACTTTAAGTTCGAGCCACTGACTATCGAAAAACGATTATTTAAACAGAATAACACAAACTAGTTACTTTTTTTTTAAATGTTCGAGAGGCAAACAATTATTCACCTCTCTCTATACAATATAAGTCGTTTGTTTAAAATGTTTCCGGACATCATCAGAAGTGGTTTGACAGCATTCCTCAATAATGCGCCTCCGCAAGCCTTCCAAAAAATCGGGTTGGGGTGCAATAATCTTGCTCTTCAAATGCCTCCATAAGAGAACAGCCGACGGTGATAAATCCGGCGATCTTGCAGGAACCTCTCCTTCCAATCCACCCTCCACTGAACGTTTTATCCAAATATTGTCATACAGGTAGGGCATAATCAGGAAGAGCACCGTTTTGTTGAAATATTACATTTTCCAGATAACGCAAAAGGTGTGCAAATTGTCTGCAGAAATATTAAAACGCACAGAATATCGAAACCACAATATTACCTATCACCCTTTGGGGCATGGTTCAAACAAATCTTATGTAATTTAAGTCTTCGCTGATTTATTAAACCTTTTACATAATGGTTGCATATTCTATAGGATACTCTTCGCATTTTTATCGTAAATAATATTGGTTCCAGACATATTTTGTTTAATTACAAAACAAAACAAAAATTGGATTTTTTTAATTTCGATAACATTTTTTTTACTGATCGATTTTCGTCTAGGGTTCTTCTTCTAGTCAATGCTATTTACTGTCCAAATTTAGATACAACCGATCTTTAATTATTAAATTATCGTGCTTATAAAAAAGTCAATGATGGACAGACAGAAGGACGGACATTTTGAAAGTTGTTCAGAATTCTATCATCAACATAGTGAATTTTTTCTCTACTAGTGATATTACCGGCCTTAGAAATGTGCCAATCAAATGCAATATCCCCGTGGTTTTGTATTTTTGAAGAGTATAATAAGAATGTGGAGAAAGCGTACATTGAACAAGGACAGCTGAAACGAAATCCTACCATAGACTCCAGGACAGAGCGAAGAAACTGTACGCCCGTGCAGCGAGCATGGGAATCCGCTGGTTAGACAGGAGACTGATTACGACCCCAACGACGCTTCTAGGCACAAGAGGCCGAAGCTCCAGATCCTGGATAATGGGTAAGTATAACTAACCTTCCTTTCAGACCGATCTTCAAGCCACGCCGCAAGGAGACAATGACCAAAACACCCAAATCACTCGATCCCGGGGGTATCCAGCAAACAACCAGTTAGGTACCCTTACCCTAGCCCATGCCGGCCTCCGACGCTAAAACAAGCGTCCTTGGCCGAACACAATCCTAGCTACACAGCCCAAAACTTCCTTCCGACGAAATCGGAGCACATGATGCCAATTGGCACCTTGGGCTCCGACTAGTCACACACCTCCAAACCCTTCCAAACTCCGAGAGGGTACAGCAACAGCCGGTCCCTCTCACGGCAGACTAAAGACGCTGCCGGAAGCCGACATGACAGCGATGAAAGAAACTCAAGACGGGAGAGCGCCAGAAGAAACGGCCCAGCTGGCAGGGTCCAACAGCCAGAACCAGGGGAGGTCTGCTAACTTCGCCTACACCATCTGCATTTGCAGGGGGGGTAGTCGTAAAAAGCGGGCCCATCCCTTACGACGCCGGTCCAGGTCTACAGCGATGATAGGGGCAAAGAGCTCAAGCTCGACTCCTAATCACCCGAGACCGTCATCACGGTCGAATATTGGCGCGTACCATAGACAATAGAGAGTATATGAATTAGGCATTGAAAATTGACAAATTCAGTAATTGATAACTGAAATCTCTCTGTGACTTTTCTGTAAGTAGCAGCAAGCAAAAGAAAAGAACTGGTGAGTAATTAAGAGCAAACAATTCACATTCAAAAATTTATTAATTTTGAAAGTAAAACGGCCACTCCAAGGAGGTACGTACTCAATGTGCTTATACTCATGAAGTCATTCAAAAATCATAAGAAAACCATTAATAATAAAATAGCAGAAATACATATTCAAGATAACACAAAAGATATACAAAATTCTGATAATAAAAACAAATCTCTATGGACAATTGTGCATAATAGACTAGGACGCAACACAAAAACTAAAAGTGAGATCAATATAAGGTTAAATGACAACATTATAAATAATAAACAAGAGGTATGTA
This sequence comes from Stenurella melanura, assembly GCA_963583905.1. NCBI lineage: Eukaryota > Metazoa > Arthropoda > Insecta > Coleoptera > Cerambycidae > Stenurella > Stenurella melanura. The sequence continues at coordinate 78,246,570 of OY757309.1, read as the reverse complement.
ATATTTTCGCAAATTACTTTACTACATCTGTAGAAAGCAAATTAAAAGATCATTTTGGAGATAACTTATCAAACAATTGTACAGTATCAAATCAAGTAATGGCTAACTCTATATTTATAAATCCAGTTACTCCCGAAGAAATCGTTAGTATAATAACAAATATGAAAAACAAATATTCTGTCGGAATAGATGAAATACCTATTCGTCTACTAAAACATTGTAAACACACCATAGCGAATACCATTGCAAATATTATTAATTTGTCGATACAACTAGGCCAATTTCCCAATGCACTAAAATTAGGCAAAGTTATTCCGCTACATAAAAAAGATGATCCACTATTGACGCAAAATTATAGGCCAATAATTTTACTCAGCTACATGTCAAAAATCGCTGAAAAAGCAATAGCCACCAGAATTTATAACTATCTGGAAACTAACATGCTGTTTACCAACTGTCAATACGGATATAGAACAAACAGATCTACTGAATTAGCCAGTCTAGAGTTCAGTCAAAAAATTTACAATCACTTAGATAAGGGGAAAAAAGTAGCCGGACTCTTCTTTGATTTGACAGCTGCTTTCGATTGTGTTAACATAAAGTTTATGGAACTAAAATTAGAGACATTAGGTATTAGGGGCAACATTTTATATTGGCTGACGTCATACTTAGAAAACAGGAAAATTATCGTTTCATTGGACTCGCATACTTCTGATATATTCAACATAAATATAGGAGTAGGGCAGGGATCCATAATTGGACCATTGCTTTTTTTAATATTTGTAAATGACCTCCCTGCTTATGTCACTGAGGGAGAAATATTTATGTACGCAGATGATACATCAGTTATTATTAATGCAAGCTGCATACAGGAATTAGAACAAAGAGCCAATGTTGTGATAAAGCAGTTTGAAGACTGGTGCCAAAAAAATTCTTTAATAATCAATATCAAGAAAACCGTCTTTATATACTTTTCAACTACCATATCTAGAACTCTACCCAGCATAAACTACGTAAGCACCAGCATAAGCACAAAATTTTTAGGAACCATAATAGACAGTACTCTAACTTTTAATCAACAAATTGACGGCCTATGTGTTAAACTAGCAAAAAGCACATTTGCTCTTCTAAACCTCAAGAATGAACTTAACCGCCATGGTCTTTTAAACGCATATTACTCACTTGTATATTCAGTCTTAAATTACAATATTATGATATGGGGCCAATCAACCGATATAGGTAGAATTTTTGTAATGCAAAAACGAATAATTAGAATAATTTTTAACTTACAATTAAGACAGTCTTGTCGTGAAACTTTTAAAAAATACAAAATTCTAACAGTTCCCTGTATTTATATATTTAAATTGGCTTGTTTTGTGTATAAAAATTCCAACTTGTTTCATCTAAATAACGATGTACACAATTATAATACAAGAAGCGCCCGGGAAATTCACATTAACAATTATAATCTGAGTAAATTCAGAAAATCGCCCTATTGTGCAGGCAGTTTAATTTTTAACAAACTTCCAGTCCAAATAAAAATACAAGACAGGTTTCAACTATTCAGGAAGACATTAAAAACGTTTCTGGCTAAACAATGCTTCTATAGCTTGGAAGAATTCTATAACTACAATGGAAGTTGATTCTTATGCTCTTGATTTCTCCCATTATTTACACTACGTCGGGTGTGTTCTTAAATTCACGTAATAATTAATTGTTGTAAGCGGTTTTTCTATGTGTTTTTTTTTTTACATTTTATGTCCATATGTGCTGTTCAATTTTATATACATATATATTTATTTGTATCACATTTATTTTGTATTTTGTTTCTATGACAAAACCTACATTGTACTCTGTACTACTTATGGTGAATAAATGTTCTATTCTATTCTATTCTATTCTATTCTATAAGGAAATTAACACTTGAGTAACCTAACAGCTCGTTTTTTGATAAAGAAAATGTGCTAAATTTACAATTATAGAACATACCACTTTTCAACAAAACCATAGCAAAACGTGTCTCATTATTAGACGCAGAAATTCAGAATAATTGTGGTTTATTTGTTCACTTGAAGGAGTGAACCTCGCTGAGGAGCCAATTGAAATTATAGGTATATATACAAAACTCAACCTATTTTTTCTAATTGCATTACCCTTGGGAGGAAGCTGAAGAACCGTCTTTACCAGATACCCTCAATATCTCGCTTTGTGTCCTAATCTGTGAAATTGTATCATAAATCTATTATTTGTAGACTATCTGTACACTCCTCGATATCTACAAATATTTTCAGCCTATCAAACTCCATATATTATTGTTGTAATTATCGCACTATTCTTGTTCGTTGCAAATTTTACCTATTATAAACTATATTATTTTTAAAAATATGAGAATATCTTTTGCAAAAAACTATTAAAATAATGGCATGTAACGCAAATTATTCAAATGAAGCATGTACTAAATCTCATCTTCGTGCCATATAGAAAATTTGAAATTTTTATATAATGTAAATCAAGTCCTTTTATGGGACATAAACCAATGCCTGACATAAAATCGGCCTTTAAATTAGGTTGAATCAAGACATATATTTAAATTTCATATGTAAATTGCTCTCAATCTCTGCTATATATATGAAACTGCGCCATTCATTATGTGTGGAGAATAATGGCAAAATGCGAGTTGGCAGATTTAGAATCCACAAGAAGTAACCCAAATCGTTTTATAAAAGGATATGCTATACATATTGCATATCCATTTATAAAATTATAATAAAAGTTTATTTTGTGTAACAATGAGTGCTGAATTAATTTTGTTCTACTCAAATAGAATAATTGTAATTATTTTACGACCAGTACGAGCGACGATATTTGCAACAAACCAAGAATAAACTGTGTTTTGCGATTTCAGTTGTTTAAGCGAATGTGTGGAACAAACTATGGGCTAACACAGACAGTGCACATGCAATGCGATGTCTGTTGAGAGAGTGATACGGTGAAGTAGGTGAGATTTGCACATGACATCACTTTAGTTGCACCAAGCAAGAATGAGCTCATACGTCTGTTGAACAGCATCCGAACAAGTTATGAGTACGGTTTGAAACTAAATTGCAAAAAGGCAATGATTGAAATTGTAGACCAAACAAAGAAAATTCATCCATACACGTTGAGAATGTGAGGAAGTAAACAAGATGGTTTATGTTGAAGCTCTTGTGGACAATACTGAATACTGCAAATATGAAATTCTATGAATAATGTAAATGGCATGATCGAAATCTTGCCAAACTGACAAGAATATCACAAAGCGCACAATGATCAGACAGGACGCTTTAGTTTCTTCCATTTTTCTTCGCGCTCTGATACAAGGACTGTCGTGAAGGCAGCAGAACACAGTATTGAATCTTTGGAGAAAGGGGGTCAGGAGATGTTTACTATGATATGCCATCGCAGCAAGAGCTCGATTCTCCGAGAAATACACCCTCCAAAGCAACAATCCAGCGTCGTACTTCTAAATTTTCTAACTAGTTGCCACACGGATCAACTGACGAATAATATAGGACTGTAGTCTAAACAGCTTTGGTGAGGCCGTGTGCCTAATAGGCAGCCGTGATAGATGGCGCGAGGCTGTCAGACATACTACACAACAAAGGGAGATTAACTCAAACATTGTGTGATTCGCACAACGCCCGTCAAGGAGTTGTCAATAAGATGAGGACTTTATATTCGGATACATGGCAATTTTATATTTTTGCAACTTCATGCAGCGTTAAAAAAGAAATATTCCTAATCCGATATATATGACAAGACAGAAGACTGAATGTTAATGTTAAGAACTATAAGTTTCGTATCCCCCTCTGGCTTCCAAATAAGTATGTTGTATATACAATTAAAGGCATAAAATCTATATTCCTATTTAAGAGAAAACGAATGCATATGTCATAATGATTTTTATAGATTATAAAAATTTAAGAAATAAGAATTAATTAAAAGAAAAGAAAAAATTACATAATGAAACATTTTTTTTTGGGGACGTATTAGTACGTTGTATGTTCAATAGATGTTTTGAACATTTTCTTCAAAACTGTTAGTATACGAATTACTTAGATAAAACAATGAACTATGAAGTTTACCAACATAACTAAAATAGAAAATACTTAAAAAAGTATTTTAAGTAGAAACGTAGCTACAAATACAGTGGAAATATGTACAAACCGTGAAATATACACCGTGATCACAATAGTGTGCTTCATGACCCAATAATAGTGGCTCAAGGTATTCCACAATGGTCTGTATTAAGCCCACATCACGTAGTATGCAGATAATTTTGCTTTTTATTCTATCCATGGTTCTTAACAATGTCTAAGGTCCTTACGTTACATAGTGTACATCATCAAAATGTATACTATAGAGTACGGCTTTACAATCTCCTCTGAAAAGTCAGCTGTGATGATTTTCACTAGAACTTATGTGGCTATACTATACCTGTAGTCAACAATTATAAATATCTAGGCATCATATTGGATAAAAAACTGTTGTCGACAAAACACATAACGTATATTAAAACAAATGTGAAATCAACATGCCAAAATGTGTTGCGAAAAATAAATGGGGAGCAGACCCGAAATATGTCTAATGTTCTACAGGTCGTATATACGCTCTATTCTAGATTATGTGTGGATCTGCGTCTAAGACAAATTTACTAACCTTAGCTCGAATACAATTTAAAGCAGTTAAAATATGTATCGGTGCCATGAGGTAATCCCCATGCCCTGCAATTTTAGTTGAAGCACAAAAACCACCTTTATATCTGAGAAGACAATACCTTGCAAATAAATTTCTAATAAAAATAAGGGAGCTTAATACAACCGTGTTAATTAGAGGCATTTGTACGCTTACTTAGAATACTTAACTAACAGTTTTTTGGCATTAAAAAATAATCCACCTCTTGTAGATGCTTTTTTAGAAACAAATAATTATAATGATTATTTAAACATCACATCTAAATACCCAATATTCTCTAATGAATATGACACTGTTTCGTTTAAACCCACCCTCATTCTCTCTAAGTATGGTGTTCATCCCATAGAGAATAAAAATATTATTAAATCCATATTGAGCTCTTACAAAAATGAAATGATATTATACAGACGGATCAAAAAATGAAACGGGAACTGGTTGTGCTATTTACATATCAAACACCAATACAGAGAATTTTCGACCAAAGTTCAATTTTCACAGCAGAACTATACGCATTATAGACCGAGCCCCCATGACAAAGAAGTACCCCTTCGAACACCTCAAATTTAAAAAAAATGAAAATGATTGCTTGAAATTTCCTCAATTTGTGGTAAATAATGAATCATTTCTAAAAAAATTGGTATCAAATAATTTTTGTTTACTAATTTGACAGACTTAATTTTTTATAGAGCATTTTTTTATGAAAGTACACTTCATAACACCTCTTTTATTTTGGTTTTAAAATGAAGTTTAAGATCTCTCCTATCTATTAAATCTGATCTGTCTGACAATTTGTTTAATTAACGAATTAAGGAGCTGAAATGTCCAACAATTTAACTCACTTACTGAGTGCTAACAACCCACAAATTTTGACTGAAATTATAATTTTTTTAAAACAAGCGAATTTGAAAGTATAAGAAAATATAATAAATATTCTTCGGCATTTTCTCTTAACTAATGTATTTTGTGGCAAAGAATTCTTTCAGATGCTGAAAAATCAATAAAAAAAAATTAAAAAGCTTTTGAAATTTCAGAAAATACCAAGACAATACCGATATTTGAGGAATCATGTTTCATGTTCTCTGAATTTAAAACTTTACACTAAAAGTTCATTTGATTTATTTTGGTTGTTTCATACTCAATTATGTTTTATTATATACTAAATACAAAATACAAAAAAAAAAACACTTGCACCTTTTTTACATTTTCAGCCAAAATTGTGCATTTTGGTAACAAATATCAGGTAGTCAAAGTTGTAGAGCATAAAATTTCCTACAAGTTTTGTCCCTATGTTTTTTACGTTCTTTTTTCGAATTTCACATAGTTTTGCCGCTAGAGGGCGTGATTGAAAAATATATATAGACCTTCTCGGCGAAACTATGCGAAATTCGGACAAAACCGTAGAGAAAAAATTTGTAGGAAATTTTATTCTCTACAACTTTGGTCTTCTGATATTCTTCACCAAAATGTATAATTTTGGTTGAAAATCTAAACAAGGCACAAACGTCTATATACATATTTCCTTTGCGCCCTCTAGCGGCGAAACTATGCGAAATTCGGACAGAAGCGTAGAGATAAAATTTATGAGAAATTTTATGCTCTACAACTCTCTACGCTCTCCTTATATTTTTCACCAAAATGCATAGTTCTTCCTCATTATAAGAGAGAAAGGCAAAGAAGCGCTAAGATTCATATATATGTATATATTTTCCATAAACCACCCTTTTTAGAACTGCGGGGTTAAAAATCATATTTAGACATCCCAAATGCTTCACTCCTTACAGGTCTCATAGCTGTGGAAGTATTTCCATAAAACAGCGATTTTTTGACTAATTTGAAGAGATTACAAGTCAGACTGTTTCAAATTTCAAATAAAGAAACGAAGCAAACATTTTTTTAAACTTCATCAAAATTGGTTCTGTTCCTGAGAATTCTGAAGCAAAAACCTTTATTTACTCGGCTATTGTCTTTTTTATTTATGTTTAGTTGAGTAAGTATCCCTTTTACGTTTACTTATCAATTTTACATACAGGGTTGGACAAATGTGTGGAAACACCTGATTTCTGGCTAAACTATAAGTGTGATTAAAAAATACCCTCAACAAAAGTTTTTGTAGTATTTTTATTCTATTCAGTGATGTACTTTGATTTTCAACAGCTATCCTATTTTTCGAGATGTGACGTCATCGACAGTTTTTTTAAATGGATGTATATTTTTACATTTTCAAATAGACAATTTTTCATCAATTATAGTAATATAGGGTTTGGTGGGTGTGCGGCTTGTGGTTTTTTAAATATTAAATAAAATAGTAAAGCAAGGACATGGCTGTTTACATTTTAATTATTGTCAACAGGACTATCTGATAAAAACATATTCGTTTTTTTCGTGCCATGCTTTTTGCAAACTTTCTTTAACCGAACTCAAATCATTCGTATTACTGTCAATTGCAGTCAATACTGTTAGAGAGTTTCGGTGTGAAATATTAACATTGTTTTTTAATTATGGCTGAAATAACTGAACGTGAAAGAATTACGTTGTTAATAATGGTTGGTTTTGGACACAAGCAGAGATCTCTACAAGATGCATGCGATATTTTTAATGTAGCATTCCCTGATAGAAATTCTCATATTTCAAAATCAACAGTTTCAAAGGTTGTGCAAAAGTTTCACGAAACGGGAAGTGTTAAAAATCGGCCAAAATCCGGTCGAAGTAAATCGGCTACAAATGAAGATATTTCACTTGATGTTCTTCTTAGCCTACAAGAAGAACCAAAAACTTAAGTACCAAAACTAGCCTTACATCACAATATTAGCGAGAGATCAGTAAGAAGGATATTGTCCAAAAATAAATTTCATCCGTATAAAGTACATTTAGTACAAGAATTAAATGAAGATGATCCTGAAAGAAGGATGCAGTTTTGTCAGGAAATGATGGATACAATTGAAATTAATGGTAACTTTTTCAATAATATAGTCTTTTCCGATGAAGCGACATTTTGCCTGAGTGGTTTTGTAAATCGACATAACTGTCGCTACTGGGCTGATCAGAATCGTTTATTTCCAAACCAGGCAAATCCTGAACGACTCTCAGATGAAATTTGGTATCAGCAAGATGGAGCTCCGCCTCATTATGGAGTTGACGTGCGTCAATACCTTAATGAAATATTTCCACAGAGATGGGTAGGTCGAAGAGGACATATTGAATGGCCACCGCGATCGCCAGATTGAAGTCCTTTAGACTATTTTCTTTGGGGTCATTTAAAATCCGTTGTCTATAGGACCAAGCCTCAGTCGTTAGAAGAGTTGGAAGATCGAATTAGGATGGCTGTTCAAGAAATATCACAGCATGCTATTCAAAACTCTTTAAGAGCTTTCGTTGACCGAATAGGATATTGTCAGGCTGCTGAAGTTTTCCAATTTGAACATTTATTATGAATATTTTCTTCGTTTCTCAATATTAAAGTGCTCAATATTTTGTAATAAGAAATTTAATTATCATTAACTAATAAATATTTATTACACTTTATTTTATTATTTTATTTAAAAAACCACAAGCCGCACACCCACCAAACCCTATATCACTATAATTGATGAAAAATTGTCTATCTGAAAATGTAAAAATATACAGGGTTATCCATTTAAAAAAAAACTGTCAATGACGTCACATCTCGAAAAATAGGATAGCTGTTGAAAATCAAAGTACATCACTGAATAGAATAAAAATACTACAAAAACTTTTGTTAAGGGTATTTTTCAACCGCACTTATAGTTTAGCCAGAAATCAAGTGTTTCCACAGATTTGCCCAACCCTGTATATTTACCTGTATACTATTATTATTAATTTCTAAGAAATTATCACACTTATATTAAAGACTGTAAAGATTTGCATGTATTGGCTGCCCCTTAGGTACTTTAATAGAGGAGCATAATAATTGTAATTTTTTGCATACAAGTTAAACTACATATATAGAGATGCCTCGTTTTCATTTTATTTAAACCGACGCCTCCGCCATTTTCTTCTAGATTAAACCGCACCCATTTTATTGCATTATTACATCAAAAGTCATAAAGGAATAACTTAACCTTCAGTAATGTTAAGCTGATCAATCCCGCTATTCTTCCTACAATATACGCGATATAAATTTTATATGGAAACTAATAAAAGACGCATTCATCGTAAAGTTTTGTGGGAAAAACTCCCTTGCTGACCATCAACTTTTGATGCCGTGTAGCTTTAACCGGAAAAAAATCTCGAGAAAGCCAGGCTGTGTTAATGGGGGGCTGCTCTGGCGGCATCCCGAGATGATCATAAAAACGTTGTCATCCGAAATCCGTAAAGGATTTGCTCCGGGCGTCTCCGGAGGCCATCAGCACTGCGTGACGGCAATGTCGAAGTAGGCTGCCATCACTGGAACTGCACTTCGACCGTTACTATCTATAAATAATATATTTAACATAGTTCAGGCTCGAGGAGAGGATGGGGGAATGGCTTTTTTATTTTGAGGAACAAGGGACGAATTAGATCACGCTGTCATCAGCAAAAAGTTTGTCCGTTTGACCCTTGAAATGAGACGAACTTTCAGTCTACTAAATTTTAGGATTGAGTGTTTTCTTTGGTCATGAAAATGAACGGTTATGGCTTCTTAGGTTGGGCCGAGGTTAAGCGTTTCAACATACTCGTATATTAAGTTAAACTAAGTAAACGATTTTGTTGTCGAATTCGAAATGATACAATTTTTTCGATTATTAATAATCCAGGAGCTGGTGATTTTTTAATTTCATGTTACTAATATAGAAATATTTAGCTGTGCAAGTGTATGTAGAACTAGATAGATAGATACTTTATTAGTGTCAATATTCACAAAAGTGCTTACACACGTCAAAAAAAGCAAAGGTTTCCTAAGATAGGCTAGTAATGTAAAGTAAATGAACCATAAAGTATATAAATCTAAACCCTACAAATAAAGTTAATAATTTAAAACAAAGATATATAGTGTGGATAAATTTAAGTAGACATTAATCAGGTAAGATGTAGAATAAAATAACATTTAAGTATAAAATTCATAGACAAAAAGACTAGTTTGGACAAACTTAAATAAATAACGGTGAAGATATAACGTCAGGAGTAGTATATCACAAATTTGTGTGTAGAGAAAACCAAGAGTTGTACCTAAACGAAAATAATGCAACAGTACATACAAAGTAAGTTATTTAGAAGTGATGATGAAAATCTGTGAATATTGTAAAAAGCTTTGTCAAGCAAGTATTGCTTTACTTTTTCCTTGAACTTCTTTGTGTTATGAGAGCTTACATTGGGTGGTAATATATTGAAAAACTGAATTCCTAAGTAGCCAGTACCATTTCTGGTTCTAGTTAGACGTAAGAAATTATTTTTTGAATTATCTTTGGTTCTGGTGTTGTAAGATGTAGAATAAAATAACATTTAAGTATAAAATACATAGACAAAAAGACTAGTTTGGACAAACTTAAATAAATAACGCTGAAGATATAACGTCAGGAGTAGTATATCACAAATTTGTGTGTAGAGAAAACCAAGAGTTGTACCTAAACGAAAATAATGCAACAGTACATACAAAGTAAGTTATTTAGAAGTGATGATGAAAATCTGTGAATATTGTAAAAAGCTTTGTCAAGCAAGTATTGCTTTACTTTTTCCTTGAACTTCTTTGTGTTATGAGAGCTTACATTGGGTGGTAATATATTGAAAAACTGAATTCCTAAGTAGCCAGTACCATTTCTGGTTCTAATTAGACGTAAGAAATTATTTTTTGAATTATCTTTGGTTCTGGTGTTGTATGGATGGATTTGATTTCTAGGGAAAAACGATTCTTCATTATTTTTAACGTATAGGAGACACTGAAATATATATGTACACGGTACTGTCATTATTTTTAATATAATAAACTGTTGTTTACAATCATCTCTAAATTTTAGACCCGAAATTATACGTATTACTTTTCGCTGGACAGAAAAGACGTCTGTGGATCTTGTAGCATGCCCCCAGACTAGGATGGCATATAATATTGTGGGGTGTATGAGGCTGTGTTATGCAGTTGTTAGGGTACTTTGAGATACTTTTTCAAGAAGATTTCGAAGAAGATAAGAGATTTAAACATGAATTATTTGAGGAAAATCAATTTTGGGCCTCTAGCTCATTTTTAGGTATTTCATGTAGCAAATTCATAATATTACAGTTGGAGATAGTTAAACTGGTGTCACCAACAAACAATATGACTAGGATATTATTTCTAAGTGCCTTAGGAAAGTTATTAATATAAATGAGGAAAAGTATAGGCCCGGGGACATATCCTTGGTGAACACCATGTTTCAGTTTTAGTGATCATGATTTTATACCATCGTGTACAATAAATTGTTTCCTGTTGTTTAAATATGAACTTATAAGAGATCTGATTTCTTCGGTGAAGCCCTAAAGACTTAATTTGTGGATGAGTATATCATGAGACACACAATCAAAAGCCTTGGTGAAATCTAGAAATTCAAATCCAGTATTAATGACAAATGTTAGTTTGTCGATAGCTAGTGTAGTTAAAAATTTGTTTCGGAAGCCATATTGGTATAATCAAGATATTCAATAAAACAATAATTTTAAAAAATTCTGCATTTGTTTCTACAATATCCTTCCATTCTTATCAAAAAGAATATCTGTAAGTAAAGGTGCTGTTAAAACCAGTTAAATATTTTTCGGTTAGTGAGAAATACATAAACATAACACACCACGCATGATAGACAACCCCTGAATGCAAAATCTAGGCTGTTAAAAAACGCAGAAAACATCCATTACCCACCAGCATTGTCAGTGTCGTAGCTGGGAATTGAACCCAGTACACAATAGGCAGTCTGACCAACTCCGCTTATCACTAACACGTTTAGCCAACTGAGCTACCGTGCCGGTTATATGGGCTAGCAATCACAGAAAGCTCCTTTTCATTATGTTTTTTTTTCGTCGTCTTATCCGTCCGAAGAATTCGCTGTGCATGTTTGAAGCCCGGGATGTGACATAATCTAAAATTAGCAAAATATGGAACAAAGATATCTATACGTAATTATTATCTATTTTAATGAAGCTGAATGCTAAGTATACCTCGTCAATGATCTAATTCAATCAAATCATTTACTGATATTAACAGAATAGTATATTTTATACAATAAAAGCATACATAAATTATTAAATAAGGTAACAAGCAGGTACATAAATAATACAATTGTAACAATCACTGATTTATATAAGAAACACACTAAATAACGAATCTTTTAAAAGTTACAAAATATCTGTTATTTAAAACTTTTTACAAGGCAGAGGCACCACAATATTTAGATGGATGAACCAGTATTTATGGTGAAGGCTTCTTCTACCAGTTCTACCAGTCTTGCAAATAATTAATATCTTTTTTCCAATGGATAGTTTACTTGTGGATGTCGAGTGATGCGTATTCCCTACATGTAGAACACTAAGACATCATTTATATTCCAAATGCCTGAAATAAAACAACAACAAACGACTCTTAACATTCTTGCAGATAGTGAAAAAGGAATAATAAGATTTTTTTAGATAATTCACATATTTCGAGATTTACACGTTAATCAAGTTTATTATCTGTGAAGGTTCATGTTTGTTTACGTGGTGAGGTGGTTCCACTTGATAACCACTAGGGCACAAGGGGTTGAGATCATCTCTATACCCAAGATTTGAAGCTACTCGAACTACTTTCCTCTGTACAGTAAATATTCTAATATTTTAAGGTGTATGCCTCCAGTTTAGCTCATATACTATACGAAATCCAATTGAATAGTAATGGGCAGTAATTAAAATATTATTTGTTACAACGGTACTACCCAAACTCAGATGTTTTTGCTCAGTTTATTTGCAAGATAAATCACATGGTGAGTCCAATTTAACTTTGAGTTGAGATGAGATTTATTTCTTCTTCATTTTCACAATTCTCTAGAGATGTTTGAGTAAGATCATATTTGTCGTTTAATTTTAATTTTTCCGCATTTCCCACGTGATGTTCAAGTGCATTTAATGTCTTTTACTGTCATAACAACGTGGTGTCATGTGCAAATAATACGAGGCCTTAGCTTTCGTTACTGAATGTTTAGGGTCATAAATTATGAATAAATTGGGTCCTAATACAGATATCCCTGTGGCACGCAACTTTTCAAATCCAGGTTATTGTAATTAATATTATTTATACTCATATATTGCTTACGATTTGATAAGTAGGATTTAACTAGTTGACAACTAACTAATTCATTATTGAAACACTTTAACTTTTCCAGCAGTACATGGTGTAAGACATCTTCTGCAAATCACAAAAATTAACCACAGCATAAATAGTAATCTTCAATTTTTATCGTAAAAGAACTGCAAAAAAAGGAAATGTGTAAAGATATTTATCAAAACTTTTCCTTATTTATTTACTCATTATTTTTACTCCCTCGCTTACAAGGAAGTAGGTATTATATTGATGAAAACTCATCCTCCCAAATTTTTTCAGATTTTCACATTTCAGACCATGTAGATTACGAGAAAGAAGGCCTCAATTTCGTCGGTTATCTATCTTTCTGTCTGTCTGTATATCTGTGTGTCTGTCGGTCTGTTGTCTAGCTGTTGGCGTTTTAACTAAAAAACTGCTTAACGGAGACCGGTCAAATTTGGTAAGTAGTAGAAGTTACTACCAGCGAAGAAATGGGTAGACGTTCACTAGAAAGTTTGCAGGGTGGGCCACCTAAGGAGAATAGAAAATGAACAATTATTTGTTTTTGTTCATAAATTTAAAATCTCTGAGACACAGACGGATGGACAGATAGATAGGCGGGCAGATAAACTCGCTGACAGTCAGACTGACAAACAGAACAGACTGACTCACATATTGACAGTTTGCCTGACAAACGATCTAACAGACGAACGGACAAAGTGAGTAACAGTGAGCTTGATGGAATTGAAATATCCTAAATCTTAAAATATACATAATCTAAAATAACAAAATATGAAGGAGATTGATTTTTCGAGGATTGCAATTCTTTCCTTCGGTTAGTGATGGAAGTGATATTGATTTTTTTTTCAATATTTTCCACAGTTTCAAAGAAATAGTGGGAAAATTGAAAACAGGCCGTTGTCAGTTTATATCATTATCTTTTTCCCTGAATTCATATGCACAAAATTAAATACTTGAAATTTACGTCCAGAAATAATTTTGTTTGGCCAGTTGCACTGAAACAAAATAAATAAATGATATAATATGAATATAATATGAACAGTGTCTCTGCATATGATTATCTGTATTCCACAACGTACAAAATTAATCTTGCTCATACTTCTTTGTATGAATTTGTCGGGCTTTCACATTAAAAACTTTCATACAAAATACCACCCACCAAGGCGGGCAAAACCATGTCTCCATATTTACATAAAAAAGCTCTTAAGAAACACGTCGATAAACTTTTCCCTATCAGCAGTTCGACAGGCAGATGTCCCCATATTTTATATTTTCCAAAAGCGTTATTACGAGTACAAATTTTTGAGTTAAAATTAATCTTTTGTCGACAGTTTATGAATACTTCTCCCAATATACCAAATGAAATCAATAGACGCCTCAGCGAGATGATTTCTAGCAGACATTTCAAGTTATCTTTCATATAAAACTAATTACAAAGTCAAAGTTTGATGCGACGTGATTGAGAATATTAAATATCTTTGCTACAATTTCATTGTGTAATTCCGTATCGAGGATAAGTTAGATTTTGTAAAGTTGTAGTTGTTATTTCAGTAATTTCATGGAACGTGTTAACGAGTTGACGAAAATTAATTGCGGAATATGTCGCGGGTTTACAACATTCATTCCTGAAAACGCCAGAACCGGACCAGACAATTTTATTTATGGTATAATGGAAAGCTCACAGTAAAGTAAATATATGATTTGACCTGGAAAAAATTTCAGTGAAATGATTCTCTCACAGCGACACATCTTCTACCTTTGAGACAAACATATTAAATTTATATAAATGCATATAGGGGAACACCTTCATAATCCATTAAAGCGATTGCTCTAGAAAAATTGAAATTAATACTATATTTTCCACATTTGAACCCATGTGAGAAGCCATGGTAATGCCGAAGAAGTAATATTAAAGTAACCAATAAAAAACGAAGATAGAAATGAAATGATAATTAAAAGCAAAGCAATACTAGTAATTAATGCAACAAGAAAACTTATCATATATACGTATAGAAACATATATCTTTCTAAACAACTACCTTTCCGACTACATGCCACGTTCAACGTTGGTTTAAAAAGAGAGAATATGCATATTATTCTCAGCATGTGTTTCACAATAATGTTATTTTAATTATTATTTAATTATCCTGTTCAGCAGTTACGATACTACATGTATTGGTCATTTTTCGAAATCCAATTACCATATAAAAAGAAATCAGGTGAAGTTAAGTCAGGTAATCGTGGGGGCCAGTGTACTGGACCACCTCGTGCAATCCACCGCTCAGATTTATTTCTGATAATAAAATTCTATAAACTTGATAAATATAGGTCTTATTTCTTACACTATTAGAATTCTCAGTTACTGCCATTACACTTTGGATATTTACAATCATTCCTAAATTACTTTTCCATAAAATGTTTCGTTTCTCAGTTACAGAAATGTGCCACTTTTATGTTCAATGCTTAATTACTCGCAAACAGTGATACATAATAAAGAAATGATTGAAACAAAAGCTGTTTATTTTTTAGAGTAGAATATGAATTTGTAAAAGTAGGGGTTTGTATGTAAAAAACCAAAGCTGACCAATAGATGACCTTGATGAAGTCCTCTACAAAAAATATAGCCATTACATCTCACTTTTATGAAACTTTTATCTGAAACATTTTTCTGGAAAATTCTTTATTTTCATGTTATTCGCGTTTGTTAGCTAAAATGTCCCAACCGGTATATATGTACAGAGTGTTTACTTAAGTTGGCGGCATATGGAAAACTTTTTTATTTTCAGTTTTAGGAAAAAAGTTATTCTTTATAAAAAGTTCTGCATGGTTTAAAACCTACAATGCAACAATCAAATCTCAAAATTTATCAATCATATACAGGGTTTCTCAATAAATATGAATTTGGTACAAGAGTATGCTTTAATTTTTGACAATATCGAAAATTGTAGTTATGAAAAGTTGTTCATAATTAAAAAACACATTCAAGTATGCAGTCCTATCCATTTACGTTTAAAAACGAGATTTTTTACTTTTTCTAAACTTTTCTCTACAATAGCATTAAAACTTTAAGTGTACACATTAATTACAGTTAATCTAGGATGCACTGACAAGAAATGTTTGACAGTAAACGTCAATACAACAATTTATAAGACGTATTTGTTTATAAAAATAGGTAAAAAAGAAGAAAAAATTAAAATTATATTAATCGTGGGTGAAAATTATAAATCACTTCGAGAAGCTGCAGAAATTTTTAATAGCCGGCATCCAGAGAACAAGATTCACAATGAAACAGTAAGGAAATTATTAAACAAATTTAAGACTTTTGGAGATGTAAGTAATAAATTTCACAACAAACGCCATAAACGGGTTGCTAATGATGACAATGAGTTTGAAGTAATGCTCTCAGCAATTGAACATCCTAAGTATTCTTTGCGAAAAAGGGCATCTCTGATGACAAATACTATAAGCAAAGATACAGTTTCAAAAATTTAAAAAAAGAGTACAAGCCGCAATATATTCACACGTTAAGACCAGCAGATCATGACCGACGCTTTGAATTCTGTTGTGATATCCAAGAAATGTTAGAAGATAACCCATTTATGGCAAGGCATATTCTTTTTTCGGATGAATCGACATTTTCATCAAATGAGACAGTCTCTGAAATAAATTATTTTTTTGATAACCTTCTCATAGTTGAACGTCAACAGATATGGTTCCAGCAGGATGGTGCTCCATTCCACAGTAAGTTAGATGTAAGGCAATACATTGAAAATAGATTTATTGGAAGAGTTATACATCGATTTTCGGAAATTCGTTGGCCACCCCGGTCTCCAGATTTGACCCCACTAGATTTTTTTTATGGGGTTACTTGAAACAAAAGGTATATCTTCGAGGGCCATTTACAGATGTTGACCATTTAGAGAGAATCATAGCTGAAACGGTTCATAGTGTAACTCCTGTTATGGTCAGGAGTGTATTGAGACTATTCTGTGATAGAACGGTTATATGTATGGTCAGAGAAGGCGGATATGTTGAGGCACTGATGAATTGAAGGAAGGGATAATATTCGTTACTACTTATTACAACAAAATAAGTTATTTTATTTATTAATAAAGTTAATTATTGTTATGGTACGTGTTATTCATTTAAATGCATTACTAATATGCAATTAAGCAATTGAAGGGTTCAATAATAAGAGATTACTGTTTATTATAATTTTTATTAAAAGTTTCTTGTCAGTGCATCCTAGGTTAAATTTAATTAAAGTGTACATTAACATTTTCAATTTTATTGTAAAGAAAAGTTTAGAAAAAGTAATAAAACTCGTTTTTAACGTAAATGGATAGGACTACATATATGAATGTGTTTTTTAATTATGAACAACTTTTCATAATTACGATTTTCGATATTGTCAAAAATAAAGGTACTTTACTCTTGTACCAAATTAATATTTATTGAGAAACCCTGTATATGACTGATAAATTCTGAGGTTTGATTGTTGCTTTGTAGGTTTTAGACCATGCAGAACTTTTTACAAACAATAACTTTTTTTCCTAAAACTGAAAATAAAAAAGTTTTCCATATGCCGCCAACTTAAGTAGACACACTCTATATTTAATTGCAATTTAAGTATTTTATTCCAATGCCCTGTCAAATTTTAATAGTTCTGGTAATATTTATGCACAACAATTGGCCCCAGTAAACTTAACAAGTCCGAAATAATATTGCCTTTAATTACAACAGAAAATAATTAAAACAGAAATTTACATTTTCTTTATTTCACGTACCCAATTACGCAAACGTTTATCATTTATTTTTACTCTGCCCCTGTTACCCTTATATAACCTTAATCCCTAAGCAAGGATAATTGCCAAAATTCAGATGCAAACCTTTATGACATAAAGTTCCCTCCTTGACATGAAAAGTGTTTTCTTCTACCTTTACATAGCTGAATTTCTGTGTCATAATGGAGCAACATGGAGATGAGCAGAGATAACTGCAACTTGACTTAATTATTGTGGTTGATAAGGTAGCGCACACTTGATTTTTCCCACAGTAACTATATCTGACAATCTTGCAGGGTTGGATTCGCTCATTTAAGATACTTTACATAATTTTGTTGAGAATTTTCTACATTCTTACCACCGCACTGGCCGTAATATTAATGTTAGTATTCCTAGAATGTGAACCCTTAGGAATGCTGAAGTGATTAATCAGAAAACATTACAAAGTTATCCAAAATATTTTGTACAAAAACAGATGTTTCAAGTTTTAATATTGTATGAAAGAAAATCGTTAACAATGACAAAAATATTTCAAACTTGTATTACAGTCTGAAATGTTGTATTTGTAAATAACAAATTTAAGAAAACGGTCGTAAAAAATTGTTATATAAAATTTCACCGTCGTTCGGTTAACCGAACCTTATTATCTTACATCGACATTAAGGTCAGTTAAAAATATGCTCAATATTGTGACTTGTTCATTTTTACACCTTCCTCAATATCGATATTAGATAATAAGGTTTAATTAATCGAACGACGCCGATGGTGAAAGTTTAATTCATAAATTTATAACCACTTTTTTAAAAGCGGTTTATTTTCCAGAAAATTTTTTCACACATTTTAGTTGCCAGTCTTATGTAAATCTGCAAAAGTTATGCAATTATGGGAGCCCTATTGGAATTGCCATTTTAAATTTTTTGTTTTTGTCGTCGGATTCTGTATCAGCTACTCTGAAAATGTCTAACTACCAGTTCTAGCACAAATTGTCCCCCGGCGACTACGCCAATATCTAGAAAAATGCTAGAATACAGAATAATTTTCTCCGGTCTTTGCTCGCATTTTGCTAGACATAGCTTGATGAAACTAATAGGGGATGTTTGCCGAGCCATACTCTACAATTTGTAAAAGATTTACGTAGCAATTGTCCAAGCTATTCCAGAAAACTCATTGAACAAACATAAAAACGTACAGGTCGAATTGCGAACCTTCTCATTTACTTTTCTTATAGTCGGTTAACAAAATGGATGAATTGGTAATAATCAATACAGTTCATTTATAGATATAATATAGAATTACCTGTCTGTTATTAGCATCTACCATAAAATAGCAATTAAATTATATAGTTAAAGGGTTATTGACTTCCATTATAAGTGTAAATATGCTATTATTTCATTGATTTCTTCACATAGCACGTGGTCCCAATAAAAAAAAAACGGAACTGATTACACAATCACACAAAAAAAATCTTTCTGGCCTGGGGATCTGACCAAGCTCACTATATATTTTTCGGGTCACTGAATCCAAAACCGAAGTCTTCTCTTTATGCCTGAATTTTTTTGAGATCCAAACAAAAAGTTTGAGCATATAGAAGTGCTTATTTAGGTAAAGACAAATACTTTTTACATGAACAATTTTTTGATTTTTCGTTTAATTTTTTTTTTTTTTGGTTTCTTGATATCATATTTTATACTACAGGCATGAAAGAAAATGGTATGAAATCATTAAATTTTATTCAACAAATATGAAGCTGTCCAAAACAATTTTTTTCCTTTCTTAAACATAACAAATATATGATGACAGTTGCCTGCAAATAAGATTCTTGCAGCGTAGTCTCTCTTCACCAACTAGAGGCCAGTGGCATGTATTCTCCCTTCTTACTTCTATGCCAGGAATGGGAGCAGTAGATCCTCTCTTCTCTTTTTGGGCATATTGATACCCTACAACATCGCCTTCATAACTTAATCTACTCCGTTTTTTTTTGCAAACTTTTTTTTCAGCTCTACTCGCCTTGAAGTTCAATCAATTGATCTTCGATATATTTCTTGGGTAATTCAGAATCTTTGCAGTCGATTTAATACAAAATCCATGCATTTTGTCCTCATGTCGATAAAATGGTAAAAGAAACGCATATCATATTTCTTTGAGCGTACACAAATTCGATAATATGCAATTTGACCTCCCACGAGTATTCATCTAAAAAAATGAAAAACTTGTGTCACTAGTGCCGAGAATATCAGATTTGATATGAACATGTTTTTTTTACAAAATTAAACATTTTGGATGGTTGTATTCACAAAATATTGATCATCCATGATAATTTCATGCCTTTAGTAATTAAAACATATTTTATACTTACTTTTTTCACAAGGATGGAGATAATACAAAAGGATTACTGTATCACTGATGACGATTGATACTTGCAACTATGTGTCACTATACAAAATGACTATAGTTTAAAAGTGTACATGAAATTGCCTATTTTAGCTGCACACTATAGTTCTAGTAGACTTTCGCTAATATAAGCTAGAGACCGCTGGCCATTCTAAACATCCAAAGAAATAAAATTGGTTGAATACTGTGTTCGTCTCAAATATGATACAATAGGCACAAAGAGGTTAACTCCATCACGTCAGAATTTTGCTATAACCTCAAAAACCCATAATTTAAGCGATTTCGACATCTCTTCATATAAATCGATGTAATTTTTTCTAGACAAAATGACCCCATATTTACTTCCACATCCACGTAGTGGATTGGAAGTATAGTAATCGCAAAAAAATTTTCAAAAATTTTTATTCGTGAAATAGGTTTAGAATGTCATGAAACGTCGAGATTTTAAATTTGAGCGAAAAAAAATTTTCTGTCTGTCTGTCGGTCTGTTGGTCTGTCTGTCGGTCTGTCTGTAACTTTTTTTGTCCGCACGCTTTCTCCGGAACGGTTTAAGATATTGACCTGAAATTTTGTACACGTATATATTATAACGAGATCTGGAACTGTATTGTTTTTTGAGGAAATCCGGTGAAGGGTTGGGGGTTAAATAGGGGTAAATAGGGGGAAATAAGTAAAACAAGCTTGTAAGAGTACAGAAACTTGAAATTCGGTGTATGTACTAGAAGTTAAGGCCTCAGATTTTTTTATAATATTTTTCAACCCCCCACCACCCCAACCCCTTTGGTTGATAAAATAAAGTTGAGATATTCATTTGAAATGTCGTACACGTATGTATTATAACGATGTCTAGAATTAGATTATATTTTGGGATGATTCCGTTGAAGGGTTGGGGGTTAATTTGGGGTAAATAGAGGAATATAAGTAAAACAAGTTGGTAAGAGTACAGAAACTTGAAATTCGGTATATGTACTAGAAGCCAAAGCGTCAGATTTTTTAATAATATTTTTCAACCCCCACCACCCCTACTCCAATTTGAAAAGGGTTGATAAAATAAAATTGAGATATTCATTTGAAATTTTCTACACGTATGTATTATAACGACATCTGGAACTAGATTATATTTTGAGATAATTCCGTTGAAGGGTTGGGGGTTAAATAGGGGTAAATAGGGGAAAATAAATAAAGCAAGCTGGTAAGACTACAGAAACTTGAAATTCGGTATATGTACTAGAAGCCAAGGTCTCAGATTATTTATAATATTTTTCAACCCCCACCACCCCTACTTCATTATTAAAAGGGTTGATAAAATAAAATCGAGATATTCATTTGAAATTTGGTACATCTATGAATTATAACATCTGGAACTGGATTATACTTTGAGATGATTCCGTTGAAGGGTTGGGGGTTATTTAGGGGTCAATAGGGGGAAATAAGTAAAGCAAGCTGGTATGAGTACAGAAACTTGAAATTTGGTGTATGTACAAGAAGTTAAGGTCTCAGATTTTTTGATAATATTTTTCTGTGGGTGTCTTCTTTAATCATTAGCATTATTGCTAAGGTCGGCAGTATGTTGGAAGGGCCAGGTCCAAGTATACTTAGACTGGCTGCCTTCTTAGCCAGACTGTCAGCTTCCCTGTTGCCTCTGCACTGTGCATGCCCTTTGACCCAGCATAGAATGACACTGTTCATGCTGGAGGCGCCCACGAGTGCCTGATGGCATTCCCATACTGACCCTGTTGTTATTTTGTGTCTCTGTAGGGCCAGTAGTGATTGTCTACTATCAGTGTAGATTCTTATTGTTTTTCCCGTTATTTGTCTACGGGAAATTTCTTTTGCGGCTATGGTTATTCCCGCCAGTTCTGTTTGTATTATACTGGCTTGTTTGTCCATAGCCCATTTAATTTGAATTTGCAGGTTCCTGGAGTATACCCCACAACCTGTTCCTTCTTTCTTTTTCGATCCGTCTGTGAAGATGTTAACTGTTCCTTCACTGACGGCCTCATTGCTACTGTTGGTGTGTATTTCATAGGGTCTATCAAAGATGAACTCTGGAGAAATACCATCTGCACGTACCTGCAGAAATGGCATTTATTTAATTGCCTCATTCCACAGCCGGCATCTGGTCACTCCACATCCTAGATGTTTGGCTGTATGCCAACGGATTTGAGACGTGCCATAGTAGTTAGGGCCACCTCTTCTAGATATAAGTCTAGTGGTGGCAGGCACAGCATCACTTCCATTGCTCTTGTTGGTGTTGTTCTCATAGCTCTAATTGTGTTTAAACAGGCTACTCGTTGTACCTGGCTGAGCTTACGTTTCGCTACAGTCTGCTGACTCTTAGGCCACCAGACGATGGCTCCATAGGCTATCATTGGTCTTGGAGGGGGGTTGTGGGTTAATTTGGGGATAAATAGAGGAATATAAGTAAAACGTTGGTAAGACTACAGAAACTTGAAATTGTATGTACTAGAAGCCACAGCGTCAGATTTTCTTATAATATTTTTCAACCCAACCACCCCTACTCCAATATGAAAAGGGTTGATAAAATAAAATTGAGACATTCATTTGAAATTTGGTACACGCATGTATTATAACGACGTCTGAAACTAGATCATAATTTGAGACGATGCCGTTGAAGGGTTGGGGGTTAAATAGGGGCAAATAGGGGAAAATAAGTAAAGCAAGCTGGTAAAACTACAGACATTTGGGATTCGGTGTATATACTAGAAACCAAGGCCTCAGATTTCTTTCTAATATTTTTCAAACTCTACCACCTCCGCTTCATTATTAATGGGATTGATAACATCAAATTGAGATATTCACTTGAAAGTTAGTACACGTATGTATTGTAGTGACATCTGATTGAGAAGACTCCATTGAGGTGGTAGGTTGTAAATAGTGGAAAATAAGTACGGTAAACTAGAAACTTCATTTTTAACGTATATGGTAGAAACCAACTCTTCAAACTTTTCTATGACATCTACCCCAAATATTATTAAAATTCTATGACCAATAATTTCCACATACTAGAGTGCAAATATAGTCAAGATGTTTCCTTTAAAGTGACGGACGAATAATCTGGATGTGGAAGTAGTGATTCCTTAGGCAGCGGTTTTTTTGTACTACATCGATTGAAAATTAAATTCCCAATCCGATGATGTGGGTCACGATATTCTTCCAGCGGTTTTTAAGTGAGATATCGGCCGCCAAAATGAGAGGCCAGAGGATTTCCCTTCTCGAGCGATCATTCCTGCCAAAGGAAAGTTAGCAAAAATCTTGAAAAATTCAGAGGTACGTAGAAAGATGTAGGAAATCGTTTGGAGCAAATCTGAGGTCGACGCGTGTCTTGGTTTTCGAGATATGGCTGCTCGAAGTCACCGGAAGGTGAAAATTTAATTCTTTTACCGCTTTCCGAGGCTATATAGAGAGAAATAGACGAGATGCAGAGCTGCGTTTTACGCCATTCAATTTATCTCGCCTCCGTACATAGGTATCTCTGAATTTTTTCAGATTTTTACTGACACTTTCATTTTTTTGCAAAATTTCAAAGGTAAATCATCTAAAAAATTCAGAGGTATGTAGGAAGGCGAGAGAAATCGAATAGAGTAAACCACAGCTCTATATCTCGTTTCGCTTTCGAGATATAGCCTCGGGAATCGGTAAAGAAATGCGATTTTCACCTTCCGATGACTTCGAGCGGCCATATCTCGAAAACCAAGGTACGCATCGCCAAACGATTTCCTACATCTTTCTACGTACCTCTGAATTTTTTCAGATTTCTGCTAACTTTCGTTTGGCAGAAACGGCCCTCGAAGCTGGGCCGTATCGCTTGAGAAGCGAAATCCCCGGACCTCTCACTTTGGCGGCCGATATCTCACTTAAAAAACGCCGGAAGAATATGGTGCCTCACATCATCGGATTGAAAATTTAGTTTGCAATCAGTCTAGTGCAGAAAAGATGGGGTCATGTTTGTCTATAAAAAATTACAGCGATTTATGTAATGAGATGTCGAAATCGCTTAAATTATTGGTTTTTTGAGGTTATGGCAAAGTCCCGACATGATGGAGTTAAACAGACCTCGGATTCGAATTCAGCGACTCTAAAAACATATAGTGAGCATGGTCAGATCCCCAGGCCAGAAAGATTTTTTTGTTGTGTGGGTTGCTGTGTTATTTTTTTCCTCTTAACCGCCTCATAAGCTACAAGAATCATGGGAAAAATACTGAAATGAATCCTGTCAAAAGGGTAGTTTGTTGAAGGGGTGGTTTTGAAATACATGTGTTAAACTTCTCTCTATTGAAAATGTTGATAGTTTGTTCTTGTTTAATAATATTTTAAGGGATACAAATTAGAAAATATAAAAAATGAAATTTACAGGTATGCATAGGGGGTGATTTTTAGGGGCTGTCTTCAAATTTCCATGTACCTATATAAAGGAAGAATGTGGCACATAGGCAGATACAATCTTATACTTAATTATTATTATCAATAACATATTATTATATTGGATATTTTATAATTAAGCCAAACTTTACAACAGATTTGCCAAAATAGTAACACATAACGTAAATTTAAAACATTAAATTAGAACGCTTAAGCCAGAAACTACCTCACCGCAGAACATGAGAGGATGTTGCACGTGGCCTCTTACAGCAGTACTAAGTTTTAATATGGTAAGGTGAAATGGTAAAAAGAAGGGCTCATACAGAATGTATAGGCAATAGCAACGCGTAGCAGTAATGTTGGAAGTATACTGAATATCGATTAATTTTAATTTTATAATTTTAAATATTTAACGTACCTGATATTAAAAAAGGATATTGGTACATCGTTTAACTTACAAAAGGCTTATGTAACAATAATAAGTAGTTAAACATAGGTAGTGTTCTACCAGAGTGCATAGATGTAGTTGGAACCCAGCGTAGAACCTACAAAATACAAAATAAACATTTTAAAAAGAATGTATTCACAAATAAACTTTAAATATAAAGGTAATAGGCTAAGAAAGTGTTTAATGAATAACATTTTAACTATAAAAATCAAATGGGAGACCTAAACTCAGTGACTTTAGAAGATAGTGAAAAACTCTCCCGCAGCTAACGTAAAGTTATTGAAAATACAAATTTCAAGCCTCGTAATGACTAAAATCTGTGATAAGATTGTAAAGACTTACCAAGTGTATGTAATCACACACCAAGCACTGGAATGTGTTGATTTTAATAGTAGAAACTTTATAAAATGGTTGGTAGTAATCTTTGGTTAGGACTTTCTCCATAAAAGTTGCATAAAACATGTCAAACAAAGACTTTGTGTAAGTTTATTCTTTTTGTAAATCTAGAGACTACTTTGTAGTTTGATTTGATGTAATAGCATATTTCGAATACCATACCCAAGGACTGGTACAAGCATTGCATCATAGGCATACCTGAAAAATGCATGATTATTATTATTATTGTTATAAATGTTAAAAATTGGTGTTTATATGATTTAAATCGATAGTAGGTGGTTAGAATTTAAGTTAAAATGGGAAAAGTAAAGTAATTTTAGTAGTTTTAAGCATTTGTGAACAATTTTATGAAAAGTTATCGAAATTACTAATAAGACTCCTAGAGACATGTATGGGGTATCAAAATGTTCAGAAGAAGGGCAGAAAGATTAAAACATAATCAGAGTAAAGATTTATTCAGTAAATTACAAGAAATTTCAATATGAAAAATATAAATTTTAAAAATGTCAAAACTAGTTTGCTTTGGTTTTTAGAAATGTCACATCTAAGCCAATAGAATTTTAGGATTAAGAAAAGAAGAGAGTTGTTCAAGCGTGGGTAGAAAATAGACGCCGTTTTTTAAAGCTCCACAAAATTTTACAAAATAAATTCAAATTAAATAAAATTTTCTTAAATAAAATATAAAGTGCAAGTTTAAAAGTATCTTGAAAGTACGTGGAATACGTCAAACAGTAGATTTGGAGCTAAAAGGCAGTCAAAGGTAACCAAATACCTTTTCATTGAATTTTGTAAACATAACCCTACTTTTATAAACAATTTTATCCAGTTTTTATTTACAAGTGAGCAGTTTCTCACAAATATTGATAATCAACTACTTACCTTAACAAGTAGAATAAAGTTCGGAAGTGTATCCGTTTAAACAAAGTGCATAGTTCGTCACAAAACAGATTTCACCAAAAACGCATAGAAATCAAGCAGGAACTCACAGATCTGAAAGATTGACAGTGTAGCGGGTCTACATCACAGGCCGGAAAGTAGAAGCAGCGATCTTTACATCCAGGACGGAGTAAGAACTAAACACTATATCAATTTAAGCTTAAATTCGAACGTTAAAAGGAAACCAAAGATAATAAAGTTGCAACAGATATCTCTTAAGTTTAAAAAAGGCCATTAGTTTTAAAATTTTAGAATAATTTATTTCACTATCAGTTATACTTTTCCCAGATTTATTTATTTATTAAATTTTGTAATTTTGAATGGGCCTTTCCTTTTGATTATTATCGAGATAACATTTTTTTACAGAACACCGTAGAACTTACTCCTGAGGTGAGAGGCGAGCGAGCGGTAGGTTTCTTGTTCTAAAGTGAGCTAGCATAATACCTTGTCGCGGGGTGAAACGTGACTGGCGCTCAGGCAAATTTTAATAATAAAAATAATAATATAAAGTTGTGTAAAAAGTTATAATTACATAACAATATATTAGTTTTTTACTTTTTTTGCATTAGAACATAAGTTTCACAAAATCGGTTCTTTCAACAGTAGTATCAGGATCTTCAAATGGTGATTGTCTAAAGTTGATACAACGGGTGTCTGTAATTCGTGTAAACGACTGGAGGAATGATCCAAGAAAGCTTGTAGTCGAACTTCTGCCAAGGTTTCCGTTACAAATGCGAAGTGTAGCAACTTTTTTAGCCTCCAAAGCTTTATTGGAATTTGGATAAATATAGCAATTCCTTTTTTTGCCTCTTGTCTTAGTAAAATGTATTGGTGCTGTGACAATTTTGCTTCATCTTCACTAAATGTCACAACATTTTTGTGATGACTGCACTTGAATCACGAAGTCCAAATCTTGTCAGCGCGAGTAGGGGTTGTAAATACAGCTTCTGATATTAATTTAGAAGCTGATTGTTGACCCTCTTCTCTCAGACCTTTCTTCGCAGCAAATGTAACTTCTTTAGCTTTATATGTTTCTATTAAGTATGCTACTCGTTTCTTCCATGCCCTATCTCTTATGACTGAAAACGACTGTCTTGGACGACCAACACTTTCCTTGGATGTTTCTGGTGGTGGGTTTACTTCCTCAAACTCCTCAGTGCTTAGTCCTATAGTTTCATAAACTTTGAAGTGAAAAGCTCCTTTCAACCAAGAGTCATTTTTGTATAAAAGTCTATCAACAATTCTTGCACAAGGGTCAAATTTTTCATAAAATTTACTACAAAAGTGAGAGAAATATTTTTTAAGGCATTTGTGTTCTCCTCTATTTCGAAGTACTGAACCAAAAAGTTGTACAGATGTTCAGACTGAACATTTCGGCTTTCTCCGCTTCTTTGTCCTATAATATCGAAAATTTGTCGCCTTGTCAGCATATTGTTTATTGCTGTATTATCGTGAACTGATCAAACACGGGCCTAATGCTATTCTTTGTATCACGACAAATCCAACAATCAAACGCTGAGAGATGTTCATGAAAAATAAACGATAAAGCAAAATTATAATCAAACTATTGTTAAAATTATAGAAAATACCATTTTCAATTGGAATGAACTACTTTTTCCAATAAATAATGATTTATGAGATTTTAACCACATTACGTTCGACGTACTTCATAAATTGTTGCAGACATGAACAATTAATGGAATATTTTTCAAAGTGCACACTTAGTGGCGATAATTTTTGTATTATAATGTTGTGGATACTCTTGCTATTTTTTGCATATTTACTGGAAGCTGGGAAATGCCTAGGTTTTTTTGTAGGTCTAGCTGAAGTTAAAATTGAACGCACCTTCATCCAATAAACAATACACGAAATGATTATTGATAACTAAATGAATTGAAGACCAATTAGCTTAAAAATATTTAAAATAAAAAGTACATACGTGAAGTTATTTCTCACAATTAATACACAAACATTTTTCATAGCGATATGTCTTTTAGAGCTCATCGAACTGGAGGTACTAAATACACGTATAACACAATGCACTACATACGATGGAATGATAATGTTTGTGGGGTTGTAGGACGAAGCTGTCTGGACTTAGGTACCTGAAATTTTGAAAAAAGATGACCTGACTTTTCTTTAACCCATTGAGCAGTATTTGGAAAGAGTACGAGAACTTTTATAAAATTGTGATTTGTTCCGCTTTGTCGTGATTCCGGGACCACTGTGCATAGTTGAGAATTTTTCGTGCGATATTTTTGTGAAGTTTCTGCAAATTTCCCTTCTTGGCACATAAATAACTATTAATTATTATTTTTCCGTTTTGTTTCAGATGCTCAAATGTTGGAGAAAATATGGCCTAATTAAAATAGATCAACCACAAAAGCGGGTAAGTGGCATAGACTTTAAATATCTTCATTGTCTCAACGTCAGTTAAATGAAGACTTCTAGAATTTTAACATTTTAAAATTAGTGAAGGCAAAGTAGACGAAAATCGACCTAAACTTAAAAAAGTATACCAAACTTTGTGGAATCTGTTCGTTTTAGTGTCTAAATCAAACTCAAAAAAAAAACAAAATTGGCCGCTCTTGCCCCGAAATTATTATACACAATGATTTTGTTGCTAATTTGTTCACTAGCAAAATTGAGATAACTTAAAAACACAAAATGTATTTTTAGATAATCTGATGAAAAATAACAACTTTTTATCCTTGTAGAATTTTCAAAAAAATGGATATTTTCCGAGATATAGCGGCTCAAATTATTCCAAAAAGGGGGGAGATGGGAATAAAAAGTGACGAGAAAAAATCCAGAAAATTGGTGAATGATTAAAATACAAGACATTTTTTTCCTTTATGAATTTTTCCTAAAGTGCACTCTGTCCAAGCTTTTCCGGAAAAACACGAAAGAAAGATCCTTATCGGAGAATGGAAAATCTCGTAAACTACGGAATTTAAAAATCAGAAATATTCAGACGTATAGGTTAATATACTCTTTAAAATTTGGGTCTTTGGTAATTTTTTTGTAATGTGCATATTTTCCGAGTTCTCAACAGTTTTTCACGACCAAAAAATGTTTCTTATCACAAAATGTGTTGGTTACAATAAAATAAGTAGGTTAACCATTTAAATTATTTTAAAGCACATTTGTGAACAACAAAACCAGTAGTTTTCTCTTTAAGTGCTTTTACAAAAGACAGATATTTGGAAATTAATCGGATTATAAAATAATGAGGTAGCCTCCGGGAAGAAAATGAATAACGTTACATAAAAAAGGCCAAGAAATGTGAAAGAAAGTAGATTAAACTCCTCTTGCTAATTTTATCATTTTACGCTCTGCGACTAACAAATTTATGGGCAAAGGAATAAGAGAGAAAATAGCTGAATATGTTAAAATCATCTCGAGACCTCGTAGATCTATTAAAAAATGTTCACACTCCATTTCACCGGAAGATAGCATATAATGGAAGCGCGACGAAACGTGCGAATATTAAGATCATTTTATGGCTTTTTCATATCAATTATTTATGACATATGACACGCCGGTCTGACATATTTCAGGGTAATTATTTTTTTATTATGCTTCTCTGCTTTCGGCATCACTTTGCAAGTTTTTTATTAATTTGCCAGTTTTCTAATTATGATTCTTGTTTACTAAGTTAGGAACAGGACTTAGCTTTATTTGTTAATGTTACGACATGCGACGCGTAAAAAATTCGCGTTTTGCTTTTTCATCTGCTCCAATTCTTAACGAATCGCAAGCTCATTAATCGTTCATTTAAATATGTTTTAATATAAAATATGAAAAGGAAAACCTGGGTTTTGTTGTACTGCATTTAAGAAACTTATCGCAACAAATTTTGCGTAAGTGAGTTAATCTAATGATTTTTCAGGAAAAGACTATAAGATATAAGCTATGAATTTGCCATTTGAACTCCTTAGGTATGCAGAAAGGAACTTGTTAGCTTGAAGACGAAACTGTTAAAAAAACCTTCTTCCGTATAAAAAATAAGAAATTGAGTAATTTGTTTATAATTCGCTAAAAATCTGTTGTTTTTTAGTATACATTATCCTCGTCAATGGAGCCAAAAATGAACCAAAAGCGTCTCCCGATACAGCAGTTATGTCAAACTTTAGAACATTCACAGAAACGCTTTCTGACATCTATCATAAACTAGAAATGTCCTAGCACATACGTCTCCAATAATTACACAGACCCACTGTAGTCTTACGGAGGTAATCGAAATTGATACACGCCGAAAAGATGGAAAAACACTTTAATACTAAACAACTCAAAACTAATTCACAATAACAATACAACAATAAAGGGTTTGTGTGTGTATGTAATGTAACAACAACAAGCTAACGATTATACTCTTCGCCGATTTACTGCACTTTTTATATAATTGTTCCACATTCTATAGGATACTTTTCCCAGTTTTTTTGTAAATAATAATAGTTTTAGATATTTTTAGTTTAATTACGAAACAAGCAAAACTATGAAATTTTTTTGTATTTAAAAAAATGTATAACTTTTTTATTTATCGATCAATGTTGCTCAAAAACAATAGGGTTCTTCCTCTGGCTAACACTAACTTACTCTCTAAGTTTCAATGCAATCGGACTTTTCGTTCTTAAGTTATCGTGCTTACAAGAAACGTAACTGACGGACGGACAGACAGGCAGACGGACAGACAGACGTACAGACGGACGGACGGACATTTTGAAAGTTGTTCAGAATTCGACCACCAACACAGTGATATGAAATTTTTTTCTCTACGAGCAGTATTACCGGTTTTAGAAATGTGCCGATCGAATGCAATATACTCTTTGCTTTGTATTTGCGAAGATTATAATAACTGTATGTAATGTAGGTATGTAGAAAACAATTTGTATGTTTGTACGAGTTTTGCGTCGGACGTCCTTTGCATTTGACAGCCCCAGGAGTAACTGAACTCGTTACCAATCTCCGACTCCTGGGAACAGTGACGGCGAGCACACAGCCGTAGCAGGAAGGCCATAATACCACACCCACAAAAAAATACCGTGCATAAGGAATAACTGCTTCCACATCCAGATTTTTCATCCAAGTTACTTTAAAGGAAACATCTTGACTATATTTGCACTCTAGTACGTGGAAATTATTGATCATAGAATATTAATAATACTTGGAGCAGACGTCATAGAAAAATTTGTGGCATTGGTTTTTAGAATATACGTTAAAAATTAAGTTTCTAGCATTTCTCTACTTATTTTCCCCCATTCACAACCTACCACCTCCCATCCCTTCAACGGAATCCTTTCAATCTGATCTAATTACAATACATACATGTACTAACTTTCAAGTAAATATCTCAATTTCATGTTATCAATCCCTTTAACAATGGAGTGGAGGTGGTGGGGGAGGGGAGGTTGAAAAATACTAGAATGAAATCTGAGGCCTTGGTTTCTAGTATATACACCAGATCCCAAGTTTTTGTACTCTTACCAGATTGCTTAACTTATTTTTCCCTATTTACCTCTACTTTCCCCCACTCCTTCAACAGAATCATGTCAAAATATAATCTAGTTTCAAATGCCGTTATAATACATACGTGTACAGAATTTCAAGTGAAAATTTCAATTTAATTTTATCAACCCTTTTAGTGGTGGGGGGATGGATGGGGGATGGATGTAAATTATTACAGAAAAAACCGCTGCCAAAGGAATCACTACTTCCACATCCAGATTTTTCATCAAAGTCACTTTAAAAGAAACATCTTGACTAGATTTGCACTCTAGCATGTGAAAATTATTGGTCACAGAATTTTAATAATTGGAGCAGATGTCATAAAAAAGTTTAAGGCGTTGGTTTCTAAAAATTCCGTTAAAAATGAAGTTTTTAGTTTACCCTACTTATTCTCCCCTATTCACAACCTACCACGACCCACCTCTTCAATGGAATCATCTCAATCAGATGTCATTACAATACATCCGTGTACTAACTATCAAGTAAATATCTCAATTTTATGTTATCAAACCCATTAAAAATGGAGCGGAGAATTAGAAAGAAATCTGGGGCCTTGGTTTCTAGTATGTACATCAAATCCTATATTTATGTACTCTTACCAGCACGATTTACTTATTTTCCCCTATTTACTCCTATTCAACCCTCAACCCATCATCTTAAAATATAATCTAGTTCCAGATGTCGTTATAATACATACGTGTCCCAAATTTCAAGTGAATAATATCTCGATTTCATTTTATCAACCTCTTTAATAATGGATTAAGGGTGGTGGGAGTTGAAAAATATTACTAAAAAATATGAGGCCTTGGCTTCTAGGAATACGCCTAATTTCAAGTTTCTGTACCTTTACCAGCTTGCTTTACTTATTTTTCCCTATTTACCACCAAGTACCCCCACCCGTTCAACGCAATCGTGTCCAAATATAATCCAGTTTAAGATATCGTTATACGTGTAACAAATTTCAAGTGAAAATCTAAATTTAATTTTATCAACTCTTTTAATAAGGGAGTGGGGTGATGGGGGGATGGAAAATATTCTGGAAAAATCTGAGGCCATCGCCTCTACACCAAATCACAAATTTCTAAACTCTTACCAGCTTGTTTTACTTAGTTTCCCCTATCTACCACTATTTAACCCCCAACCCTTTAAAGGAATCATCTCAAAATATAATCTAGTTCCAGATGTCGTTATAATACATACGCGTACCAAATTTCAAATGAATATATCGATTTTATTTTATCAACCCCTTTAATAATGGAGTAGGGGTGGTGGGGGGTTGAAAAATATTATAATAATTTTGAGACTTTAGCTTCTAGTACATACACTGAATTTCAAGTTTCTGTACTCATACCAGCTTGCTTTACTTATTTTCCCCTATTTAACCCCCAACCCTTCCACGGAATCATTTCAAAATATAATCTAGTTCCAGATGTCGTTATAATACATACGTGTACCAAATTTCAAATGAATATCTCAATTTCATATTATAAACCCCTTTAGTAATGGAGTAGGGGTGGTGGGGGTTGAAAAATAATATAACTAATCTGAGACCATGGCTTCAAGCACATACACCGAATTTCAAGTTTCTGTTCTCTTACCAGCTTGCTTTACTTATTTTCCCCT
This sequence comes from Stenurella melanura, assembly GCA_963583905.1. Taxonomy (NCBI): domain Eukaryota; kingdom Metazoa; phylum Arthropoda; class Insecta; order Coleoptera; family Cerambycidae; genus Stenurella; species Stenurella melanura. Next base: position 78,213,110 of record OY757309.1, on the reverse strand, counting down.
ATTTACCCCTATTTAACCCCCAACCCTTCAACGGGATCATTTCAAAATATAATCTAGTTCCAGATGTCGCTATAATACATACGTGTACCAAATTTCAAATGAATATCTCAATTTTATTTTAGCAACCCCTTTAATAATGAAGAAGGGGTGGTGGGAGGGTTGAAAAACATTATAAAAAAATCTGAGGCCTTGGCTTGTAGTACAACATCAAATTTCAAGTTTCTGTACTCTTACCAGCTTGCTTTATATATTTCCCAATATTTACCCCTATTTAGCCCCCAACCCTTCACCGGATATCTTCCAAAAACAATCCAGTTCCAGATCTCATTATAATATATACGTGTACAAAATTTCAAGTCAATATCTTAAACAGTTCCGGAGAAAGCGTGCGGACAAAAAAAAAAAAGTTACAGACAGACAGACCGACAGACAGACAGAATTTTTTTTTTCGCTCAAATTTAAGATATCGACGTTTCATGACATTCTAAACCGATTTCAAGAAAAAAAATTTTTGAAATTTTTTTTACGATTACTATACTTCCAATCCACTACGTGGATGTGGAAGTAAAACTAAGCCCTCTAGTATATACACCAAGTCTCAAATTTCTGTACTCTTGCTTTACTTATTTTCACCTATTTACCTCTATTTAAACCCTCCTCCTTCAACGGAATAATTTCAAAATATAATCTAGTTTCAGATGTCGATATAATACATACATGTACCAAATTTCAAGTGAATGTCTCAATTTTATTTTATCAAATCCTTTAATAATGGAGTAGGGGTGGTGGGGGGGTTGTAAAGTATTATAAAAAGTCTGAGGCCTTGGCTTCTAGTATGTACACCGAATTTCAAGTGTCTGTATCCTCACCAGCTTGTTCAACTTCTTTTTCCCTATTTACCCCTATTTAACCTCCAATCCTCAACTGAAACATCTCAAAATATAATCTAGTTCCAGATGTCGTTATAATACATACGCGTACCAAATTTTAAGTGAGCATCTCAATTTTATTTTATCAACACCTTTAATAATGGAGTAGGGGTGGTGGGGGGTTGAAAAATATTACAATAAAATCTGAGGCCTTGGCATCTAGTAGATACACTGAATTTCAAGTTTCTGTACTCTTACCAGCTTGCTTTACTTATTTTCCCGTTTTTACCCCTACTTAACCCCCAACCCTTCAACAGTATCATCTCAAAATATAGTCTAGTTCCAGACGTCATTATAATATATACGTATACCAAATTTCATTCTATTTCTAGTACATACACCAAATTTCAAGTTTCTGTTCTCTCACCAGCCTGTTTTACTTATTTTCCCCTATTTACCCCTAATTACTCCCCAACCCTTCACCGGATATGTTCGAAAAACAATCCAGTTCCAGATCACGTTATAATATATACTACAATATATTTAGTCAATATTTATTTTTATTTTAGTACAATATTTTTAGTCAATATCTTAAACCGTTCCGGAGAAAACGTGCGGACAAAGAAGTTACAGGCACACCGACAGACAGACCGACAGACAATTTTTTTTTCGCTCAAATATAAAAGCTTGGCATTTCATGACATTCTAAACCTATTTCAAGAAAAAAAAAAATTAAAATTTCTTTACGATTACTATACTTTCAATCCACCACGTGGATGTGGAAGTAAAATAAAAAATCTGCGCCATGAACCAGACTAAGGTTTTCTTATGTATTTTTGCGCTCTGAAACCGAATCTGGCGTCAATTTTGCCCCTATACATCAGGATTCTAGGTTATGTTAAATTTTTTGGGGGATACTCGTTTCTTATGGGAAGTGGCCCCAGGTGAAATTCGCTGAAATCGATATATGTTATTCCTCTCGACCTCCTGATCAAAAGTTTTCATGGGAACATGGTCGGGAAATGGACAGTTTTCCAGATATCGGGGGTTGAAACGTTGACTTTGCACCCCCGATATCTGAAAAATTGTGCATTTTCCGACCTTGTGCCCTTGAGTACTTTTGATCAGAAGGTCGAGAGGAATAGATTCCAGCGAATTGCACCAGGGGCCACTTCCCATAAATAATGAGCATCTCATTTGCACCCCCAAAACTTGAAGAACTGCATTTTCCGACCTATTGTCCATGAGAGCTTTTGATCGGAAGCTCGAGAAGAATAACATATATTGATTCCAGCGAGTTTCACCGGGAGTGAAGCCACTTCCCACAAGAAATGAGCACACCTCAAAAAAATGAACATAACCTGAAATTCTGACGTATAGGGGCAAAGCTGACGTCGGATTCGGTTTCAGAGCGCAAAAATAGATAAGAAAACATTAGTCTGGTTCATGGCGCTGATTTTTTTTTGTGGGCCTGGATCAATGATTCACCCAAACACTGCAATAAAATCTTGAATATAATAATAATAATAATAAATCATCTTTATTTAATGGTATCTTGCGGTGTAGAGCGAGTCAGAAAAAGAAGCAGCGAAATAGTCTTATATAGAGACAATAGTTATTTATAAACTGAAAAGCTTATGTCAGTACCACGGCTTCAGATCTTTGATGTCTTTTCACATCTAGCATTCCTCAGGGATCCACAATGGGTCCGCTTGAGTTCGCAATCCTTATAAATGATATTGTGGCTAATCTTAACGTAGGGAGCATTTTATATGCCTACAAATGTATTGTGTAATAGAGAGCAAATAAGATTGTTAATTTAGATATTGTTAATAACTGGTACCTATCCAATCACTTGCTTCCCAACATATTTAAATGCATCAGTTTAACTCTTTTTAAAATGCGTAGCCCTATGGTAGCCCTACTGTTACACATCGTCAAATTGGTCAAAAGTTGCAGTGAAGAGTTTGAAAGTTATAGTTGGAAAACATCTGAGTTTTAGGAAGCATATTAATTTCATCACGGTATCAACGTTAAAAAACCTAACTTTTGTAATAAGAAACTACAAATGGTTTTGCATTTAATGATATTATGAAGTTGCTATGCTCCTTATTTATACGGTCAAACCGGGAATACTATTCGCTCATATTATGGTCCCCTGGATATGCTATTTACAAAAACAATAATGAGGATATTCAACATCGTTTTGTTAAGTACTTTCATTTTATTGAAAATGGGATCTATCCTGTAACTGGATATTCCCAAAATTCTATCTTGGATAGATTTGATATGTCAAAACAAATTACAAGGACAATATGCTCCATAACTTTTCTGTATAAAATTATGCATAACATGGTTGATTGCCGTCATATTTTTGGGGAACTAAATTTTCATATACCTCTTAAAACAAGTCGGAATTGTGAAACATTTCGTGATATTAATCACCCTACACAAAGGAACTAATTAATTAAAACTTTCCCTTTTATATCTTATGTGTACAAATTAGAGCCTAGGTAGTAGTTAATAAAATACATATAATAACAGAAAATACTAATAATTTTTCAAACTTTCATAAAAAGTACCTTGCAGCTTCCCAAACTATTATTTTTTTCCCGTCTGTATAACTTACCCATCTTCGGTTTGCCTAGTGATTTTATGGTAATACCTTGATAGTCTTATAACATATTTTCTTTGTTCTAGAAAATATTTACACTGACATACACGCTCTCCCATCTATACGTAAGTGGCACAGCCTTGAGGTTTTTTTCATGTGCATTAAATACAGGGTGTTCCTTAATGACATACTAATATTTCAGGGTATGATTCCTTAGGTCATTTTATGAAGAAAAGTTCATATGAATATATGTCCGCAACAGGTTAAAATTTTTGCTACAAGGTGTTGACATGTTTTTTTCTAATCGTTATTTTTTAATATTTCAGAAAGTATTTTAGATATTATTTTCAATTTTGGTATGTGTTAATAGGATATAGAACCACATTATTTTATTGCTCCACTAGTGGCGTCCCTACGAGCATGTCCTCTATTTTTCCATGTCGATATTTTTCCGAATTAGCCTGATCAATTCTACATAAAAATGGTCTCTTACGTTTTTCTCATCAGACACACATTTCGTGATTAAAACAATTAAATTCACAATGAAACTAATTACACAGGCACACACAACACACACACAAAAATTGTCGATTACACGGACCAGACTAATCATCTCCAGTGTATTTTGGCTTGCTGAATCCGAGTCCAGTGTCATTTTTGCCCCACCACGTCACAATTTTTTTCTATACTCAAAAAACAGTTAGAACCTTTCAACTTGAATGCACCTAATTGTTCACTAGATTTCCAATATTCGCTCACCGTTATCACGCTGGCCTTATTGTCATTTATGAAGTTACTTAGCCTTTCGACGCAATTTCCTATTGATTGTAGATTTTGATTAATGATTATGAGGTCATTTGATTCACTCTTCGCAATATGTTTCTTTTCTTCTTCCTTTCTTAACTTTTCTTGATCTTCTCTAAAAGTTTGGGTAAAAAACGATTAATGACAACAAACTCTGGCCATGTTTTCGGGTTTCTGAACTGTTGATCATTTTTAATAGATACCGATACTTTAAATATCAGAGGACATGCTCGCAGGGACGCCGTTGGAGTAGCAGTAAAATAATTTTTCCAATTAAAATATGTGGTTTTATATCCTATTATCATATGCCAAAATTGAAAGTAATAATACTTTCTGAGATATTAAAAAATAACGATTAGGAACTAAAAATTCAACACCCTGTAACAGAAAATTGAAGCCGTTGCGGACATATGTTCATCTGAGCTCTTCCTTATAAAATGATCTAAGGAATCTCACCCTGAAATATTAGTACGTCATTAAGGAACACCCTGTATATGTAATGTAGTCAACTATACTGTAGGTGAAATGATGAAAAAAAAGTGTACTTAATAAATAATGATAATTATAGTTTAAAACCTATCTATAAATTGGTATTTATAACTACATATAAATAGGTATTTATTGATTTTCATTTAATATACACAGAGAAGAGCGACGAATGCTGCAAATCGCAAATAAAATAAAACACACGTCATCATTACTAGAATAATTTACACGAGGTTTCAAGTATCTCAACTTCAGCCCTATATTTGAATATGTGACGCATTTCTTCATTGATTTATCGGTACCGGCTAGTGCTCACGTCATTGGTGTTATTTCATAAAATTTTCTTGCCGGATAATTTACTATTCTCATTTAATCAAATTATAGCAGATATATATCACAGCAGGGCAATTCTTTCTTTAATAGTCATCTAAGAGAAATATATTTGTATGTTAATTCGTTTCATCATATAGTCCAAATCACGAATTTTGTCGTCCACGTCATCAAGTTAGGTACTTATCAAAGACATAAGATTTTTCTATCGGCTTAAATCTAAATAACAGAAAGTCACGACTGATGGGGCTACGATAGAAGTTCCAAACGTAACGATGCATTTTAAAGATTAATAATACAGCCGCTTATTGTAACCGCAACCAACGTCCAGCATTATGTCAGTTCAGTAGCGTGCAGTTAACGTATTTATCAAATTTAATGATTTTCTATTTCCTTTCTTTATATAATTTGGTATTATTTTTTATGTGGTGTTTTAAGTTTCCTGTAATTATGTACATTGTTGTGTAAATAGTTTGTGAGTGCTTTAATTTTACTGTTCGTAAAGAAACAAATCTCAAAATGTCCGGCAAAATACTGAATGCAGTAGCCAGAGACATGGTGGTGAAATTAGTTCAGTACTATAATCAGGACAAATGTAACGGATGTCCCGTTTTACCTGTGCAACCAGTCCATGAAGTGAAACGCAAAATTAAATGGGGCAGATGTTTATAAAGTATTGGAGTATATGGTATAAATTGTATCCCTCACATCCATCTTGCTTGCCTCCACCAAGTCCTTAGTTTTATTTTTCTTTCTGGGTCCATATTTTTCCGCAGTAGTATTCGGGGCATGCTGCTTATGGAGTTAGAAAAATGTCAGCGTTTCGTTCCGTGGCTACTCCGTAAACTCATCAGTAAGGCTTGGAGTAGCCACTGCCTTATACGCGTTTCCAACGAACTCAACATGGCCGCTCGTATATATACTTAGTGGGCCAAATGATGTGGCGGTGAGATATAAGGGAAACGTCACACACCACACCATTCCCCCACCAGTGACAAAATCACGAGAAACCTTATGGTAGAAGAAGAACGATGGATAAACTGGACAGGAACGAAGCGAGTACCCCACTTTTTACTTGACGCATCAGCACAATCCTAGGAGAGGGGCTAAGCAACGCTATTCTCGAGGAGGAAATAACTCATAAACTCGAACATGCTTGTGCGCCTGTCTCCGTAGGAGCAGGTATAGAGTACGTCGTAAATCACGTTGCGTCTTCAGATCACGTCGGGGTCACCAATGTGGAGTTAGAAAAATATTAGCGTTTCGTTCCTACTCCGTAAACTCATCAGTAAGGCTGGAGTAGCCACTGCCTTATACGCTTTTCCAACGAACTCAACATGGCCGCTATATACTTAGTGGGCCAAATGATGTGGCGGTGAGATATAAGGCAAACGTCACACACCACACCATTCCCCCACCAGTGACAAAATCACGAGAAACCTGATGGTAGAAGAAGAACGATGGATAAACTGGACAGGAACGAAGCGATTACCCCACTTTTTACTTGACGCATCAACACAATCCTAGGAGAGGGGCTAAGCAACGCTATTCTCGAGGAGGAAATAACTCATAAACTCGAGCATGCTTGTGCGCCTGTCTCCGTAGGGTGTAGAGTAGGTATAGAGTACGTCGTAAATCACGTTGCGTCTTCAGATCACGTCGGGGTCACCAATGTGGAGTTAGAAAAATATTAGCGTTTCGTTCCTACTCCGTAAACTCATCAGTAAGGCTGGAGTAGCCACTGCCTTATACGCTTTTCCAACGAACTCAACATGGCCGCTCGTATATATACTTAGTGGGCCAAATGATGTGGCGGTGAGATATAAGGGAAACGTCACACGCCACACTGCTCCTCACAGGTTTCCTTACAAATCCGTGCACCGTCCGCATTCAAATACCCAATGTATTAGAAGTACGCTAAACGAAAACGTACTTTATATACATTTGCCACATTTAATTTTGCGATTCACCTTATGGACTGCTTACAAAGGTAAAAGGTAACCTCCGTTGCATTGTTCCTGACTGAAGTACTCAACCAAATCCACCACTTCTGCCCAACTTTCACTATTCAAGCGGTTTCTAAAGCTGTGTATGTTATGTTTATTAATCACCCTATAATACGTAATATTTTTTGTTGTTTCATCATTTTTATCTGTAAATATATTTAACGTCTGCGCAATATGATCACTTAAACCTGAGGGTATTACTTTACTTTCATGTATAAAACTATCATGTACAGATATACCAATATTGTCAATGAAAGAATTGTACGTAGATGAGAATCTGGTTGGTTCGTTTATTGTTAATTTAATATTAAACGAGCTTAAATGGTTAATGAATTCTGATGTTTCAGAGCTTGCTAATAAAGTATTAATGTTAAAGTCACCACATAAAATTATATTCTGTTTCTTACCAAAACTGCATTTATCAGGTTTTCGCAGGGCAGAAAATTTCGGTTCTTCATGGGTTGGTGATTTTTTACATTTTAAATAGAAATTCATTAAAAGCGGACGGGGTGATATAAAAAGTTACAGTTTTTTTTTTGCTGATGGAAAATGCTTTTCCATCGCATTCGCAAGGCCCCAGAGCTTTACTTTACATAACAAACTTCCTTATTTTCCTTTAAACTAAATATTGTTTATTAATTTGTCCATGTCTGGATGACAAGAAATTTTGGTCGACGGCTCCCGTACTATAAGAGATGTAGTGAATTGAACATTCAACATTTGCTTTTATTTCTTCCAGAACTCTGTCATGAGAAAACAAGTACACGTTTTAATCCCTTGTTCAATTATGATAATATAGTAATTCGAATTAGGATGAAATGCACGCCAACTAATGAATTTTGTAGCTTACTGCATAAACTCGTACAAGATAAATTAACTAAATACACGGTTGTCGTACATATTACTAACTTAATTCGCATAACCACGCTAAATTATTACAGTAATATCTACAAATGGATTTAATGTAAGAAACTCCTAAACTTAATATCCTGTTTTATTTTATGTGATCTCTCTAAGTGCTTCGACAAACTTAATAACACTATTCTTTGTTAAAGATTTTACCTCGATATATGTATGCGAAGTGACTTCACTTTAATTTAGCACAAATTCTGTAAGAACTATTTCCATTACTATCTAGTTCCTAGCGATTTATGGAGCAGAATGAAAAGCTAGACCGTCGATAAACTTTGCTACCCACACAGAGGGTTGTTAAGTATGCAGACTTCGCCTCATTATTTTTCTATAAATAATCCCAAGGTCGATAGGGACGAATTTCCGAAGGGAAAAAATTAGCCATTCGCCATTCTTGAAAGTTGAAGATCAGCGCTTGAAAAAGCATGTTTGAAAGTACTAAAGTATTAATAAATTAAGTAATATGGTTCAGTTAATGTGTCCTTGTGATTTAGGCCCGGTTGTACCAAAAGCACGTTCAAGGTAAGTTTAACTGTTAACCATCAGTTTAAACGTTCGTTCAGTTGAACTTGATTTCATCGCTCGTTGTCACTATTGGATCAGAGTATGGCACATAATTCTCTAACAGAAGAAGAAGATTCCACCGTTATTAACCATACTTTATTTATACAACTTATTAGTTACCATAGAGAACTGAAAAATTTTCTTTTCTATGTTATTTACTATTTGTTTATATCCAACTATAACGTTATAAGTTTGTTTGACATGACAGCGAAAAAAACTATGAAATTTAATCGAACGACAAATAAAACTGGTAACAGAATAATTAACAGCATTTAAATTTTAAATAATCAAAATATGCTTTATATATAACAATAAGATCAATCCCATACGTTGTTTAAATACGAAGAAAATAACTAAAAACACATAGGTAAACCATGCACATCTCACCAAATCAAAGAAAATGTTATTATACAAAACACGTAATTGTCTATATATAATGAAAACTAAACTTAAAAATGTTTATTTCCATAGCTGATAGCACAAGAAAGTTAAAAAAGCAAACGAAAACAGCGAATTTCACGATAATTAACTTGGAACATTGATGTTATATGCCCTCCACTCTCGTTAGCTGTCAGATTTTCCACGCGCCCTATGCAAACATTCGGATATTTTAAATCTCGGCAAATAACAATTTAATTTAGATTAAGTTAGGTTATGTATGGGCTTGAACTACTTGAACTTTCCTTGAACCAACCAAAAGGACCGTTCAACTAAATTGTTCTTGATCCACTATAGAACGCTTGAACCTTAATGGTAAAACTTAAATTCATTACTTGATCTCTGTTCAGCATTGAACCAAAGTTCAACAAGATGGTACATCCGGGCCTAACTCAGCAGTAATTAGAGAGCGCAAGAATATCTTTCTTTAAATTCACTTAAGTCCGGTTGTCGCAACTTTTTATTGGTCAGAAATTTAAAACAGTAATTTTATTGACTACCTTATAGGAAATATTGCGCTGAACACGACGGTGACGTTAAAAAATTTATAAAACGCAGGCTTCATTGATAATAATAATGGTTTTTAGCGAAAATTTTCATTTTTTGATGTTCTTCGAATTTTCAACGAAGACGGTGAGTCGGACAAAAAAAGGCAAGATATAAAAAATGAAGATTTTATCAATGGGCGTCTTTTCAGACATAGAGCGACCTTCTATCTTTGTCGTCCAATTGTTATAAACAAATTAAGGTCCTAAATTAACAATTGCATTATCTTCATAGAATTTACAGTTTGTTTTGTGTGTCGATATCTCACGTATTTTGCAGCTGTTTAAACAAATAAGCTAGTTTGTTTATTAATGATTTGCGACTTCCCATTTTGCACTTCCCACCCCCGGCACTCGATAAATATTGATAGCAACTATCATTTCTATGTAGTCTCGGCGATTTTTTATTTTCCTTTGCCCCCCGTCTTTAAAAAATTGCCTAATAAACAAATGCAATATCTCGGCTCAGGAACGTCGATATGACTATCGATATGCAATTGACGACAAATGAGAGATAATCAAAAAGAAAAATTTTGAGCCTAGATAGGCCTCGATCCGTTAACTAGAACCTGAGATATAGATTTTGCGTTTACGACTATCAATTGTTTATTAACTGATTTTTGAAAAAATATTGTGACAGCATAAAATTAATATATTAAACTAACTAGTTTTCAATTGTCACACAAATTCATTAATTTTTCATACATTTAGATGCCAATTTTTGGTAGAATCATATATTAAATGACAATAAATTATCCGCCATGTTGAATTTTTCTATAAAAAAGTACCAAATTGTATTATCATATGAACCATATTCACATGCAAAATTTCAAGTCAATACTACAACTGAAAGTGAGTGAAAATTGAGTTGCAAAATTTTCTTCCATACAAAGTTACAAAATTAGAAAGTTACAGAGTCACAAGTCAAGCTAATAAAAGTTGATAGTCACGACTTATCCTTCTCAAAAGTTGTCTATCTATTGGTAACAGAAACAAATTTCAAAGTGGTGCAATAATATATCTGTTGATTGTTTTCTTGAATGCGTCAATGTGTTGTTACACTGTTTTGCCTATGACACACTCTATTAAATGTTTTCCAATAAATCCATTACCTTTTGTACACTAGTAATAAGACACAGGTTGCAAAGAAACTAGATTCTACTGTAGAAACTGGTTAGTCTAAATAAATTATTATCAGTGTTTCTTATTTGTCCAACCACACGAAAAGTTTAAATCATACAAATTCTGAATACAAGGCATTTCCGACAATAGATAAGTTGCCATTTTTTAGAATCTATATCATAGTATTCCGTAGAATCTTTAATATCAGGACTTGCTAAAGTTTTAATTATATAATGGCTATTCCTCACCATCGAACTGGGATGGGACCAGAAAATGAAAACATCATCCCCTGATTTTTGCACAGAAATTATACAAAATGAAATTTGATTGCGTACAGCATCCCTTTGAAGCTAATGCGACCCTTCGGGACAAGGGGCCTTGCTTTTGTACGTACGTGATTTGTGTTTATTATATCATACTAGTAACCTAAACAGTGTGCTAATGCGAGTTTGCTGCGTGTGCTGTGATTTATTTGTATGTCCTACCAATTGTGCCCATCCCACGATCCTTACTGATAAATTTATCATACTGCAAAACAAAGACATTATTTCTATTTTCAATCGATTTTAATTTATTGTAATTTTTCAGATATATAATTAAAATATATTTCTCATCGTCAACAATGAGGTAAATACGATGAAGCATGTTCACAAATCTACGAATTATGAATTTTACTCTTCCTAATGTAATTCTTACGTTCACTCAGACTTACACGGAACGGTCTTGGTGACACACCTATATTATGTTTGTTACACTCTCATGGAATACCACAAATGTAGTTTTTTGAATTTTACTCCTGGTTTAACGTTTTTATATTTATCAAGAGCTACCAAATCTTGTAATATTTTATAGAGATGCCAAGTACCCGGCCCTTTTTAAGACAAACCTGGTTTTGTCGGATACCAAACTGGTACCCCGCCGGGTACCAGGTAGTAAAGAAATAAAAGTAGCCATATACTTAAAGAGTATATTTAGAAATATAAAACAGACAAATTGATTTTTCTCATTATTTATACTTTTAACATATATTGAGTACTTTTTATGCTGTAATGTATAACACAAGCAACAAACTAATAAAATAATTAATAAACCTTACAAGAAATAACGATAATTTCTTTTTTACTTATACAAGGTGTTGCATCATTTATTTATTTATTTAACAATACACTACCCAATAGAGCATTCCTATTACAGGGTAAGAAATAGTAAGTATTTACAAATATATAACGTATGAAAGTAGAATACAAAGTAAACAGATAAGAACAAAGATAAAACAAAACAAAAAATTTAAAATTATGCAGTTAATCTTTTTATCGCAGCTACATTGCAGTGGAATATATCAAAGTGATCTTGTAGATTATTATTATAATTCTCACACATTTTGTATGGCGGCGAAAATTTCTGGACGTTAGTTCGGGGAGTCGGCAAATAAAACAATGAGTTAAGTTGTACACTTCTTGAAGATCTAAAAGCGCATACACCTATTTAATTTATTCCATAGAGGTGCGGAATAAAGGGGTGAAAATGGGGTAAATTTTCAGGTAAATTGTATTAGGGATTTTTTTTAAATATTACCAACATCTTATAGGGCATCCTTTAAAACTCCTTTGTGCCAAATTTTGTTAAAATGTCTCTAGTGCTTTTAGAGGTATAAATAGGTACATATAACGTTTTGTCAAGAATTGATGGCCTTTAACTCGGACCAAGGTGAATTTAGAAACAAAGTAATTTCACATTTTTTGCTACAAATTTCAAGTACTAATCAAAAATATCTTCGTACTCGCCAAAAATGCTAAGAGAATTTTGCCCATTTATACGGGCCCTATACAATTTACTTGTTTTAAATCTAGACCTTGGAAATCGTAGACAAAATTATTAACTTGACAGTAATGGCAGCGTTTGTAGTTTACTTGTGTCATTATTTGTTGTTTAAATTATTACTCAGTTTCTTATTTAAAATGGACTATCTTTCTGTAGCTGATAAAGTCGAATTAATTCGGATAGTGGGTGAAAATATAATTTCATATAGGAGAGCGGCCAGAATTTTCAATGCAAGACATCCAGGTCGAAGAAATCCCGTAGAAGCAAAAACTATATATAGTATTAATAGAATTTTTAATGAGACTAGTTGTATTAAGAAGCATAGACAAAAAAGAAATCAAACATTAAATAATAGATATGCTGATAATCCACGAATCATAGCGGCATTCAGAAATGACCCAACATCTAGTATTCGCTCAGTTGCTCGCATTTTAAACGTTAGTAAAAACAAAGTTTGGTGTTGTCTAAGAAGAAACAGACTATAAGCTTTCAAGCCGAAATTATTAGACACTCTAAAAGGTGGTGCTGGGGAAAGAAGGCTAGAATATTGTTTCTGGTTACAAGGAGAATATTTAAATGATCAGAATTTTATTAAAAACATCATCTTCACTGACGAGGCCACATTTTCAACTAATGGGGTTGTGTCGTCACAGATCACTCGTTATTGGGCAGCTGAAAACCTTCATTGGGTAAAAAATTGCAAGGACCAATACGTAGCCAAAGTCAATGTTTGGTGTGGCATACTGAATAATAAAATTTTGTGTCCCGTTTTTTTGGAAAATTCAAGTGACGGAACTTTTCTCAACCTCTTAAATAATTATCTTGATGGATTCTTAATGGACCTTCCACTGTTGCAAATGATAAATTAAATTTTCCAGTTAGATGGGGCGCCGTTAATTGTTGTTAGAAATCGGCTAAACCTTAATTTTCCTCAAATGTGGATTGGAATGAACAGTCCATTACATGAGTGGCCCCCGCGGTCCTCAGATATCACGCCAATGGATTTTTATTTTTGGGGAGTAATTAAAAACCGCGTTTACAAAACCCGTCTGAGAAACAGACAAGAATTATGTGAGAAGATTACAGAAACTTGTCGAGAGGTGAGACCAGTAGAATTACGCAGAGTTCTAAATCATAAAATAAAAATAGTAGAAAAGTGTATTAGATTAAATGGTGGCTTAGTAGAAATAACAAACATTTAGTTATGTTATTAAATATTTATTTAAATCATTTTGCTATTAACAATTTAAATATGTATTTTTTTTGTTTAGTTTGTGTATTACATATGATATTGATTAACTAAATAATAGAACACTCAATTAAAAACATATCTTTAGTGCTAAAAATTCAAGAAGTTTTATTTTATGTTAATTTAAAACGGTTTTAATATTTTGATCAATTTCTTAATGCGCTGCCCCACTTTGTTGGATTTAGCGTAATCCGTTGCATAACCTAAAGGCCATTTATATGTACCTGTTTATACCTCTAAAACTACTAGAGATATTTTAACAAAATTTGGCACAAAGGGGTTTTAATGGATGCCCTATGAGATGGTGGTAATCTTAAAAAAGATCCTTAGTACAATTTATCTGAAATTTTACCCCGTTTTCACCCCCTTAGTTCGCACGTCTATGGAATAAATTAAATAGGTATATGCGCTTTTACTTACCTTTAAGAGGTGTATAACTTTACCAAGTTTAAAATATATCGATTTATTAATAACTGAGCTAGTAGGTCTTACCGTGAAAAGTGGGACACACTGTATATTTGTTATAAATTTATAAATATTAATTATTATAATCGTACTTTTATTCATTTATTAACTTTGTATAATGATCTATATTCCTAGCTCCGCAGTTTACATAGCGTTATCCTGTATACGGATGCGCGGTTGCCACTCTCTACGCTGTATCTCGGAAATGATTGATGATACGAGAAAATGCTTGAAATGAAAATTGTAGATTACTTTATGATGCACAAGTTTCATAGTAATCTTAGATGACGTATTTCACATATGAAACGAGATAATTGCAAAACCGATTTTCGTGACCTTTGACCTTGAATATCTTGGGAAGCAGACACAAAATCATATGAGACTCTTCTACCAGTCTTCAGAACGCCAAGATAAAGCTTTATACAAACGTACAGCCCAGTCCCTTCCATTCCGAGGCTTGCCCCTTATTTTGCCTTAATTGACTGGATTAGTAACATATATGGCTCTGGCTACAAACATTTTTATTTCAACGTTAGTGAAGGTCATGTATTAATATCCAGACCCCGCAAAATCGAACCTAAGTTTACAGGTCTGTTCCCTACCATAATTCAAATTTTTACATACTTAAGTGGTCATAACTTAATTTTTTCAAATTAAATTCCCTACATGTTTTACTTAAAATATTTCAGAAATTAGTTAACTACACGCCGGTTTCACATAGTTACCTCACGATCTTTCGATGGTTTTTGAAAAACGCAAATCATAGAAGTAAGCTCCTATGAATATCAGCGTATAAGCATAGATTGCTGAATCGATTTAATTAAAAAAACCGCTGCCTAAGGAATCACTACTTCCACATTCAGATTTTTCATTCAAGTCACTTTAAAGGAAACATCTTGACTAGATTTGCACTCTAGTACGTGGAAATTATTATTTAGTATAATGGAGCGGAGATGGCGGGGTTTGAAAAATATTAGAAAGAAATCTGAGGCCTTGGTTTCTAGCATATACACCAAATCCCAAATTTCTGTACTCTCACTAGCTTGATTTACTTATTTTCCCCTATATACTCCTATTTAACCCCCAACACTTCAACGGAATCATCTCAAAATATAATCTAGTTCCAGATGACTTTATAATATATACGTCTACCATATTTCAAGTTAATATCTCAATTTTATTTTATCAACCCCTTTAATAATGGAGTAAGGGTGGTGGGTGGTTAAAATATTATTAAAAAATCTGAGACCTTTTGGCTTCTAGGACATATACCGAATATCAAGTTTCTGTACTCTTACCAGCTCGCTTTACTTTTTCCCTATTTACCATTACTTACCCCCCACTCCTTCAACGCAATCATGTCAAAATATAATTTAGTTTCAGATATCGTTATAATACCTATGTGTACCAAATTTCAAGTGAAAATCTAAATTTAATTTTATAAACTATTTTAATAAGGGAGTGGTGATGGTGGGGGGAAACTATTATAAAAAACCTGAGGCCCTCGCTTCTAGTATATACAAGTTCCAAATATCTGTGGTCTTACCAGCTTGCTTTACTTATTTTCCCCTATCTACCCCTATTTAACGTCCAACCCTTCAACGGAATCATCTCAAAATATAATCAAGTTTCAGATGTCGTTATAATACCTACGTGTACCAAATTTCAAGTGAATATCTCAATTTTGTTTTATCAACTTCTTTAATAATGGAGTAGGGGTATTGGGGGGGTTGAAAAATATAAAAAAAAAATCTGAGGCCTTGGTTTATAGTACATACACCGAATTTCAAGTTTCTGTACTGTTACCAGATTGCTTTACTTATTTTCCCCTATTTAACCTTCAACCCTTCAACGGAATCATCTCAAAATATAATCTAGTTCCTGATGTCGTTATGGTACACACGTGTACCAAATTTCAAGTAAATATCTCAATTTTATTTTATCAACCCCTTTAATAATGGAGTAGGGGTGGTGGGGGGTTGAAAAATATTATAAATATTTTGATATCTTGACCTCTACTACATACACCGAATTTCAACTTTCTGTACTCTTACCAGCTTGCTCTACTTATTTTGCCCTATTTACCCCTATCTAACCCCCAACCCTTCAACGGAGTCATCTCAAAATATATTCTAGTTCCAGATGTCGTTATAATACATACGTTCACCAAATTTCAAGTGAATATCTCAGTTTTACTTTATCGACCCCTTTAATAATGGCGTAAGGGTCGTGGGGGTTGAAAAAGATTAAAAATAATTTGATATCTTGGCTTTTAGTACATACACCGAATTTCAAGTTTATGTACTCTTACCAGCTTGCTTTACTTATTTTTCCCCATTTACCCCTATTTAACCCCCAACTCTTCAACTGAATCATCTCAAAATATAACCTAGTCCCACGTGTATTAAATTTCAAATGAATATCTCAATTTTATTTTATCAACCCCTTTAATAATTGAGTAGGGGTGGTCGGGGTTGAAAAATATTATTAAAAAATTTGAGGCTTTATTATTTAACCCCCAAACCTTCATCAGAATAATCCCAAAATATAATCTAGTTCCTGATGTCATTATTATATATGCGTGTACCAAATTTCAAGTCAATGTCTCAATTTTATTTTATCAACCCCTTTAATAATGAATTGGAGGGGGTGGGGGGATGAAAAATATTATAAAAAATTTTGGGGCCTTGGCTTGTAGTAGATACATCAAATTTCAAGTTTCTGTACTCTTACCAGCTTGCTTTACATATTTCCCCCTATTTACCCTCGACCCTTCACCGGATATCTTCAAAATTTGAAGTCAATATCTTAAACCGTTCCGGAGAAAACGTGCGGACAAAAAAAAGTTACAGACAGACAGACAGAGAGAGACAGATAGACAGACAGACAGAAAAAATTTTTCCCTCAAATTTAAAATCTCGACGTTTCATGGCATTCTAAACCCATCTCAAGAAAAAAAAAATTGAAATTTTTTTTGCGATTACTATACTTCCAGTCCACTACGTGGATGTGGAAGTAATATACATTTGAGAAAACAGACTTATGATAGTATAAAAATCCTGAGTTTTAAACGTATAACAAAAGCGTGCTCTGCTACATGGTAGTGTCTCGTACCAAGTTCACTCCAACGTCCTCTACGCTCACAGAAATAATAAGCAAGCACGCGTGTATGTTTACAGGAATAATATTTATAAAAAGTAGTGAAATTCCCACAAAAACAGATTCTTTGTAAAAAAAAATAGCGCCAAGCACACTCTGTCCAAAAGAATATCTTTCTTCTCAGCTAAAACATAAAATAAGAAAAAGTGATCTCTCCAAAAATATTTGAAATCCATTAAAATCGCCAAGTCCGGTACATATTTATAAAAAGACACAGATTAATTATATTAATTAGAGATCTAAAAGAGAATCAGTAATAATCTGCAGACACCAATCCTCAATCATCATATAGAATTGGAGAGGCCATAACGTCGAAATAAAATTCGGTTTAATGTTACAAAAATTAATTTTCTGTCACTCGAGGGTAGAAAAATGTCTAAAATAATCAAGAAACCCGAGATCAAATAAAGTTCCACAAATATCAGTTACATTTTTGCCTGGAAATAAAACACCGTTTTACGAAAATCTAATTTAAATTCCTAATAAGGACAGAACGTACATCCCTCGACTGAATAGAAAAATATGATTTCTTGTTTTCACAAGGCGGAATGCCTGTATGACATATTGCCGTGATACCCTTAAGGCTCACTTAAAATTCCACATACAGAATAATATAAAAATGAATTGGTAAAGCTACTCTTTGTTTCCTTCTCAGCGTCAGGGCATTCTATGTTTCTTCTCTAACGTTGATATATCTGCTTATATTTATATAACGAAAAGCAAATTGAAATTTTGTAAATACGAGAATATTAGAAAACTGCGTTTTTTATCTGAGAGGATCAGAGCTAACAAAAGTTTATATAATATTTACTAAGGTGTGATGGAGGGAACTAAGTAAAATCTGCTCTAAACAATATGATTGAATGTATGGAGTTTTGATTTTGTATACGAGGATTAGTTAGAAGTTCCACATAAAATTAATGTTCTGCGTTATTTTCAAAAAATGTACAAATATGTAAATTGTTTCTTCTTTTACCTCCTAGCTTATCGAAAGGAAGTATTAACTTGTGAGAAAGACCATTCACTCACCCAGATTGTTTCGGATTTTCGTTTACTATTTTCGTGTATATGTTGACCTCTGAGTCTGTTGTCTATCTGTCTGCCTTTTGGTGCTATATCTGATAACTATTTGACAGAGAACAATAGTATTTGACAGATACTTGATGCTATTACTGAGGAAAGAACTGGATATATTTTTGAAGACAATTGTATAAGATCCTAAAAAAATAATGAATGAAAAGTATTTATCGGAGGAGAATAATATTGGGCATATTGTCAAAACAAATGTCAAAGAATAAAAAATATAAAAGAATAGTTAAGAAGTAACAGAGGAACATAATGCTTCAAATTATTCCCGAAGTAGAGAATCTGATGCCCATTTCGTGAAGAAATGAACAAGGTGCTCACCAAAAAAAAAATGTAATAAATTAAAAAAGAGGAGAGTTTTGTGTATATAACTTTACAGTTTCTCTTGCTCTCAAGAACATCCTAACCTAGCCTACTTTACTTATTTTTTTAAATAATACCCTATGCCTTCTGAGCATTCGTTACTATACTCAGCTGCGTACTATAAATTAGAATAAATTTTGGATAATAAAGTTTCCGGGGATACAGATATAAGCCGCGATAAATTGCTAAAAAACAAAGTCGGTATTGATGTAATATATAATACGGCATATTCTTATATAGAGCCAAGATATCTAATTTCATAAAACTTTTAATCTCGTAACTGATTTAATACGTTTTTTTTTACCGAAAATCATACATCTTCATTTATCTTTGTTTACCTTTAAATTATTTTCACATAACCAAACAATGTCTCTGAAATTATGATTAATAATGTTAATATCATTTACATTTTCGCCTTATAAATAAATTAATGTGTCACTTGCAAATAGATGTGCATTGCAATTTTTTTTTAGATTTTACTGTCATTGATAAACAGCAAAAATAATAAAGGTCCAAGTACTGATCCCCATGGTATACCGAAGTCGTTGTCTATTACATTAGATACACTGTTTACAAATTTTATTTGTTGTCTTCTTACGATTAAACAAGCTAACCATTTTACTCTTCGTCGAGTTACATGTTACATAATAGTTGCACATTCTATAGGATACTCTTCGCAGTATTTTTTGTAAATTATATTAGTTTTAAAATTTGTTTGTTTAATTACAAACCAAAAAAATTGTTTCCTTCCTTCCTTCCTTCCTCTAGCTAACGCTAACTTACTGTCCAAATTTCAATACAATCGGATTTTTCGTTTTTAAGTTATCGTGCTTTAAAAAACGTGACGGGCGGACAGACAGACAGACAGACGGACAGGCAGACAGACAGACAAACGGACAGACGGACGGAACTCAGTGATATGAAATTTCTTTCTCTACGAGCAATATTACCGGTTTTAGAAATGTGCAGATCGAATGCAATATACTCTTCGTTTTGTATTTGCGAAGACTACAATAAGACTCAACCCATGTAAGTACGGTCCCAGCAATACCCACTTTCGCTGACTTTGATATTAATAATTCTCGATACACGAATAAGCACATTATTACGGATGAATAGATCAGCGTACAGCTTGTAAAAATAAATAGAAAAAATGATCACAATAAATTCAAGGAAAGTCATACATATGTCAATTCATATCTCGTAGTAGAACAAACATATGATAACTTTACCTTTTGTATTTAGATACAAGAAAGCAAAAATGGTGGAACGCCTATGCTTAAACCACTATCTGGCAAACAATAGTTCCAACAAGAAAACATTAAAATAAATCAGCCACTTCAATTTAGCTCTTTTGTGACTTGTACAAATAATGCTGCACAAACTTTGCCAACTTTATTTAGAGACAGATTATTTTAATTAAGAGGGGAATATCACCCTATCTCATGCTTTGTTTTAATTCAGGTAATTTGAAACTGTTAGCGGTGCCCTAGGGCATTCCTTGAGATTTTTCAATAAATCTCAATAAATGCATCTTAAATAAACTAATAAAACACGAAACTCTGATAAGCTAAGAAACGAAAATAAATTGCAGATTATTTGCTTCATCAATTATGTTGCACTTTTCCGAGTTACTAATTATAACAGTGATTAATTATTCGTGGCTTATACACAGTGGCTCTCCGAAAACAATCTAACCCTTTTTTAAATGAAAGTAATAATAATGTACTGCTGAGAGGATACATTATTTAAATGTTTCTATCCAAGGCAGAGATTGAATTGTCAATCTTGAGAATTTTGAATGGCAAGGGGGTGTTGTTGTGATTATTTTAAAGCATAATAAATTTGCCATTAAATGGTGCCTTATTTTTTGAATTCGAGCCACAGGTTGTGAGGTAGCTGCGTTTTAAGTATTTCACATTGTCTTATTGATAAATGTGGCAGCAGAAAATATTTCTAAGCAAAAAACATAATTTTATTAACTGAACTTATTGTAAATTTTCAGTTTTACAGGCTACTCAGACAGTAGACACATGTGCCACTTTAATTTTTCGATCTATCAAAAATGGTTTATTCTATCGAGGAATCAGTTGAAATAATTTCACTTTATAGTTCTCTCCATTTGTTTAATGCGCATAAAAAATGCCATAAGAACCGGCCATCAAAATATGAAAGTCGGCGCTACTACCTGCTGATAAGGTACTACTAGAAACTTAATGACGTTTCGATTAAATTAAAGAATCTTATTCTGTTTTGCGTCAAGATAGGAATATCTTATGCATTGGTGGATGCATTGCCCGTCCTTCGCGACACTGACACATAAATTCAAAGTAGGGCTCTGTTTATCGGTTCCCTGGGTATGACGTTCTAGTTAGGGGTGATTCACGTAACTATATCACAAGAATTAGAAATCCTAATTAAAAGATGCCTGTTTACGTTTATTTCTTTTCTTAATCATGCCAGAATATATTTTACATGTTGATGTTTTATCTATTAACTAATACTTTAAAATTATTTAATATAGTCTAGAAAAATAAAGTATGCCCCGTTCTCCCCTTATATTAGGTCGGTTGGCAGCTTTAGGTTTTTTATGTGCAGAATAAATATTAAGTGAACTGTACTTCAAAAACAATGAACGAAATGAAAAGAGAAATGTTAAAAATTCCGTTAGAAATAAAGCGATAGAAGCAATGGCTTTTAACCACGTTGCTATGGATTTTATATCGAGTACTAATATATAGTAGACTATTTTGAATCTTATAAACTTCATCTGGTTCAAGAACGAATGAAGATAGCAATGACACGTTTGCAGCTTGGGAGATAGTAAGCGAAGAAATCAATGCCTATCCAAACTTTCTCTTCGCTTTTTTAATGGTATTGTCAATTGATATGATTGTCATTATTAAGAATATTTCAAGAAGTACATACTCAACAACCAAAAAAACGATATGTTTGAGGGGGTGTTTATAGGGATCATATAGTTGGTCCCTTTTCTTACGTATAAAGTTCAATGGAGCGATGTATCTAGTTTTGTTGCAAAATGTTAACCCAATATTATTTGGAAAGAAATGGGATATTTCAACATGAAGGCGCACCGTCCTCCTCACCATCCATTACCTACATCCCTACGATAGTTTTTGAATTAAATGTTCCTTTTCAGGTGGCTTGGGGGGAGGTGTTCTATTGAATCACCCCCGATATTTACAGAATTATCTCCTTTGGATTTATTTCTATGAGGGTATTTAAAGTGCAAGTTTTATGGAACCCCGCCCGATTCTTTGGCAAATTGCGGCACTGTATCGCTGAATGTTATGAAATCACACCAGACATCAACGTCTAGTAACATTTAGAATAACTGCTTTATTATTAGAAGCAGGTGAATGATGGACATTTCGTACATTCAATAAATTGACACGTGGGTATTAACCAGTTTATTAAATTTTCCATAATTCGCGATTATTTGGCAACCATTAAAAACAAAGGACCGTTTATAGAAAATGTGTTGAATTTTAAAACGACGAAACTCCCTTGTCATTTAAAAAGTTTAAACTTTCAGGGTGGAGGTCACCTCTGCTTAGAGGTTGAAGCGGCTAACGAAAACAGTGAAATAACGCCCCCTCCCCCCGGAAATAAAAATTGACTGAGTTGTTCTATATATTAATAATTAACGAATTATAATTAGGTCTCAGAATTTGCCAGACTACAGAGACTTCGATGAGCTGGTTAAAGGTCAGGTAATACGAATGCAGGGCAACAGGCTACCAAAAAGAGATCTTAGTAATAGGATGCAAGGAAGAAGATCAAAGGGGAGGCCACGAAAACGATGGGACGATGAGGTGACGCAAGACATACAAAACCTGATAGATACTGGAACGAAGAGGGTGGCTCTTGATCGGCAGGTGTGGGGGTGAAAGATAAAGGAGGCTAAGGCACAATTTGGGCTGCTAGCGCCACTGGAGAGAGGGAAAATAGTTCGAGAGATTATATTAGCGATATTTTTATAAAAGATCTGAGTACACCACTCGATTAAGCACCCTTATGTGACTTTTCACCTGGTAATTACCTTTCGATTGAGAAGCTAATTACCAGTTTGTATATATTGTAAATGTGGTTGTAGTATTATCAGTCAGTTAACTGACTACCATATACTATTTTGCTGTAATTAAACCTAAATAATTGTTAAGCTGTTAACGTTATGGACAATAGTATTTGGCAAATTATAAGTACTTTTGTGTCATGTTTCTTATCCTCCAAGGGAACGCAACACGGTGTGTGTTTAGCTAAATAGATTCGATTCTACGTAACCTAACCTATATGTTATATTACTTTTTCGTTGGTTCGTGTTAAGGTTATGAGTAATCTACCTAGCCTGAGACGCTTATTATCTTTTACCTAATATATCATTTTGTTATATTGTCATGTTCGTATTTTTGTTCTTTGGTATCTCAATCTCCATCCATCTTTCCTCTAATTTTTTCAGACGAAACATGTGTAAAATCGATTGCGGCCCTAGAGAAATATTTTGTACAGTTTCCCTCATTCCTTACGTACCAACTGATTTGCCATTTCGTTCCAACAAACAATGAAGTGGAAAATTATTGATCTCAGTCAATCGGTAAAAAATCTTGTTATTTTTTAAAAAGAACGAACTTGATTGGAATTTAAAAACTCCCCACGAGTTTAGGCGAGAATTGGCAGATCATTAAAAGCAATAGCTATTATCATCCGAAGCTGATCATATTGCTAAAGTTTAGTACGTCCGCTCGACTGTAATCTCCAAATATATCATATAGGCATATCGATCAACAATATTGAACACGATCTGCGTGTTGTGCCATTGTCGATGCACCTGGTAAAAAACTTCACTAGCAATAATATATAAGTAAAAAAAAACTTTTTAAAAACATACTTTTGCTAATATGTACTAAAACGAGTAAAATAAATATTACATGATTTTATTGGAGCAGGATCGTAATCCGACAAGTGGTCCCACTGCAAATGAGTGGACGTTAATAAAAGTTAATTAAAAATTATCGAATGAAATAGATAACATTATTGTATCAAGACTTGTCGCGAGAAGTTCATAGGTTTTTAATTCGACAGAAATAGAATTGTTTTTATAAAACTTTTAGAAACACGACCATTTTTGCGTCTCTTGACTTCATTTTCCACGGGATTTTATGGTAAAAAATTGTATTGCCATCGATATGTGTGCAACATTTCAAGACAATAAATCAACTGGAAGTGGTTTAAAATTATGTTGCAAGATTTGAACTAAGCCTGACTGGCTATCAAACATATGAAGTTAAATAAAAGGTTGTAAAAGCAATTTAGTTTGAAGTACTTCAACTTGGATTGGAAAGACTATACTCACATTTTTCTTAAAAATCCTTATTCTTGTGCACGATCAGGGTAATAAATGGCAATATCATCTCATATTACATGAGTTGTTACATAATTGTACCTTTTCCAAGATAAAATTATTTTTTATTTCCGGGGGCATTATATAAAATGTATTTTTAACTTTTATTAGTTTTAGGCAACAAACTATACTCCGATTATAGCCGTCATAAATATTTACGACGGCCCGTAAAGAGAAAATGCTTATGTTCACAATTTAAAATGAGTGATAATGCCGAAATAGCCGAAGTTAGTGCAGGCGGTAAAAGTGATTACTGCAACGCAATGGAGTTTGATTTAATACGCTTTTAAACTACTGTGTCGTTCGTTATAACTCAATGAATGCCGCTGGATTTATGGTTTTATTCTGCAGTTTTAGTTGTAATTGAATGACTTTTGTCTCCCTTAAACTACTTGCAACTTTGTTTATTGTACGGATTCACTTGGAATTATACGGGACTTTGCAAACTGACAATTGCGGCAATTATGGCTTTAACTAGTTTCCTTAAAGTGGAGAAGGCTTTGGAAAACGCCAGAACACTAGTGGTTTAAATAAGTAATACACTTTGCCAAATGCTTTCAGATGAAAATGTCAAAAATTGACTATTAAATTAATTTTTTCAGTAGCAGTGGTAAAATGAGGTGCATATCAGCTAAGTTATTTTTAAAGTATAAATTGTTACTGTAGATAATGTTAATGATGGACTTCATATATACCTTAATACTAAATAGTTATGTCTTATGCTCACCTACATTTTGTTACGCAGTACACCCCCCTGAGGCCTGGCGAGTGATACGCCCATGATACTAATAGCTGAAATTAAGTACCAATGGTTAGGCAACCAGTAGTACACGCCATCTCTTCTGGAAGCCTGTTGATATCTCTAGAGTTATATTGTTGTGGAATTGGAAATCTCTAGATTTTATTATGACATAAGTGGCAGTAATTAAAAACTAAACTAAGAAGAGATTAAAGACTCTGAGAAAGACTATTTTTCGTGTTGTAAAGTGCATTTTCGTGAATTTTCTAGAACTTTTCGATTTGGACAGTAGTTGGACAGTGTCAAAGACTTTAAATAAAAGATTTTTTTTCGTGCTGCTTCGCGATTTTTCTGGCCAGTTCCATTACCTATATTGACGTGATTGTTAAATTTTGTTGATTATAGCATAATTATATGCCGGTAACGACCAGAAGTATGGCATCCAAGAAATAAATAGTGGACTTATTTGTAAAAATGCAAAATATTATGATGGACCAAGAAAAGAGGCACCAGGAAGAAAAAGAAGAACAAGAAAGAGTGCGCCAGGAAGATAAAGAACAGAAAAGAAAAGGCCTGCAAGAGAAAGAGGAACGGGAAAGAAGACAAGACAAATAACAAAAACGTCAAGAAGAATTAAGAAAAATGTTTGAAGAGTAAGAGAAGAAGTGACAAAAGGAGAATGACGAATTGAAGAAAGCTATAGAGGCGCAACACAGTGCCTTATTTACAAATCTACAGGATTAAAGAAAAGCTTTTGACAGAATAAGCATCGTAGAATTTGTCGGACATTATATGTTAAATCCATCACCGCAAATGTGAAAATAGCGAAGTTTCAGCTATTGTAGCAAGTTACGGTATTGGACCTAAACTTAAGTTGCGTCATTTCACACAATGAACCAAGTGTATACATATTGTTGGATAGAGAACAGGAAAATGCGCTAACATGTTAAGTTCTCGTTAATTTCACATAAGTTTCCTTGTAGAAAATTAATTTAATTACACCACTCAGGTCAAGAATAGATCTAACAGTATAACAAAGTTAAATGTGACACTTAACTTAACAAAAATTTGTAAAAAATTTGTTGCATAATTTAATAATTTCTGTTTCTCAGGTCTATACATATTTTCGTTTGGGAAAGTTCTTGGAAAATATTTATACGTAGTTTATTTTTTTAAAACATTTTTTACCTAGTTATTATTATAAATCCATATTGTCTAGCATTATTTAAGTTAAACAATGATTACAATATAGTACCTTGTTCTTTTATTAAACATCCAGAACACTAGACTGGCAAACAAGTATATAACAGGAAAATTTCAAAATAGTTTATTTTACATTAACTATAACTAGAAAGAAATAGTTTCAAATACAATAAAAATTAAGATATCAAATTTTATCGTCACTGATTTATTGAACATTTATTACCTAAAATATATTTTTTCAAATTTCATTACCATACTTTTGAAATATTAAACTTTAACATCAGACGAATCCGTATATTCCCATGTACCAAATTTCACGTAAAGGACCCCGCACAATCCTTATGGATTTTGATTCTCGGTCAATTTTTTGAAACTTTGGAAAAATGTTCTCCTCAGCACAACGTCTCGATCAAAATCTTTATGGGTCCAAAGACCGATAATAGACTGTTTCCGTGTAATTTTAGTGTCAATGTATTCAAAAATACTATATCTAAGGGTTTTCTGACTCACCGAACCTGAATTCGAAATCTGATTCACGATATCGACAGTTGGCAGTCCTGTTTACTGAAAACAGATAACTATAAAATGGGCCCAGGTCCATTGTTAAAAAATGTTATGTGAAAAATATATATCCAAGGGTTTTAAGACCCGTTTATCCCAAATTCGAATTCGGATTGATGATCATAATATTTGGAAATTAATGGGGTGATCGCTTATCAGTGAACAGGATTGCCAATTGTTATAATCATCAATCCGAGCTCGGATTTGGGTTAAACGGGTCTTATACTTTTTCACATCAAGATTCTTAATAATGGGCAATCCGGTCACGTTTTAACGTTACCTGTGATCAGTAAACGGGGCTGTCAACTGTTGTTATCGTGAACCAGACCTCGGATTTTGGTTCAGCGCGTCAGAAAATCCCTAGGTTTGGTATTCTTAATCTCAGATACATGCATCGTAATAAATGGAAGAGAGTTGAATTTTAGCTTAAAATATTAGCTTTCATGTCTGAACATTGGTACTTAAATTACTCGGAAACGGCCCATTATCGGTCGTTGTGCCCATTGATACTTTTGATAGGGACGATGAGGAGAACATTTTCCCAAAGTTTCAAAAAAATTGACCGAGATCCAAAATTCATGATGATTGTGCGTCCTTTGCAAACATTTTGCAATTACGGCAGCTATATTGGATCAGCCATATTCAATGTTTAAACCTAAGTACCAATTTGAAAGCAATTTCTACTGAATTTAAATTTTGTATAGTTTTTGAAACTACCTATAACCCAGAAGGCACTGAAAGTATCAAAAGGTCAATAAATGTTAATAATTGAAAAAAGGAATTTAGTATTTGACCAAATTCATAATGATTTCTTTTGATAAAAAAAAGTTCAAGTCACTTTGTTATTTGTAAATGAGAACTAATCAAATGATTTAACTATTTTGATGGCATTATTATTTTATTGTTTTAATTACAAATATTTACAATTAATAACTATTATTAACGCTAATAACTATGTGATTACAATTAGTAACAATCGCTTGATAAAGAACTTTCCGTGTCCCAATTAGAATTAAAAAGATTTAACAATTCATCCCCGTTTAAATCTACATCGTCATCGTTTATATGCTCATTAAAAAAAGTGCATTCATCTTCATCATTATCTTCTACAAAAAGATCATCGCATTCGTTACGATCATTCTCTAAAACCACTCTAGAATTTTCAGAATTAAATAAAGCACATTCCATTACATCAATATCAGTTTGTATGTCGTAAAATATTATCATCAAAATCCTTCTCAAAATCAGCAATAAAATTAGTGTTGCTGGCATCATTATCTTGATATGTCACATTAATTTCGCTCAGGATTGATAAAAATTTCCAGAATTTTTTTGGGTTGCTACGGCAACGAAACCAAAAACAAACTTCTGATTGGTTAAAAATGGTGCTGTGAAATTTTCAAATAAATTTCAAAGCAAATTATCAAATAAATAATTATTCATAGCGTTTTTTACAATCTAGAAATTATTTTATTAAGTAAATATTTTATTGCGCGAAAAAAACGCAAATTTGACGAAAAAAAAATTTGTCCTCATCGAGGATCGAACCCGCCACCACAGTGCGCGTTAAATCTTACTACCTTTTTAAGGGTCAAAAACGCGCATAACTCTTCAGGGATTGAATATTTTTTGTAGAACTTTTTGTGGTTGACGGAAAAACTTGTTAGCTTTCATTTGCACCGAACCTCATGTCCAAGAAGTTGTTAATAAACAAATTAGAGCTTCTCACGCAATATCACTTTTATTTCCGGTTCCGGTTATCCGATCAAGTTCTTTCTGGTCTCAAAATTTTCCTTTTTCTAAGCACTTTAATATGCACAAAACCCCATTTCGATGCGCTTACCCAGAGCCGAGATATGCCATTTGTTAATTTGCAAAATTAATTTAAACTTTAAATAAACAAAAGCAAAAAGTTGCATTCGTGCAGACTTCTATGGGGGTTATGCCCGACATCAATATTTATCGTTTAAAGTTGGTGTGAAGTCGATCAAACTTTCGAAAAAAAGTTATTTGCTAATTAACAAATTACGCCCATTGTTTAAACGATAAAAAACAATTGAAGATATCGGTAAAAAAAATATGGTATATTCTTTGGCATATGTATTTTGAAAAAAACAATATCTTGACGTCATTAGTTTCGGATTAATCAATTTGTTAATTTAGAAATTTATTTTGGCTATAACAAATGAACGACTTAACAAAATGAGTTGTGCCTGGCGCCAGACGATTCGCATTGAAAATGTCTTTCGATTGAATCAAGATTTCTTTGGATCCGTCAAACTGTTTTCATTTTATTAAATAAAAACAAAACAAAAATTGTTTAAACAATTATTTGACAATGAAGCTCGCGGTTTAGGAAAATTGTTCATAAGAAAATCTTGTTCAGCGCAATTTTCCTATAAGAATCCGTGCCTAACTCAAATGGTATAGAAAATTTTTAGCGAAAATCCCAGGCAGACTCGCATATGTCATACAAATTCGTTTATTTAAATATTATGGATTCAAGACATGATCTCAATTTGAAAGTTAACGTTATCATCTAACCAAATTTTAGAATACACTTAACAGTTAGTCTAAAGATCAAAGGATACCTCTATGTACTCTTTGAACTTATAGACATTTTTCTTATAAAATTTTATTCCAATCAATGTTTCTTGTTACAGATGTTATGGAACGTCCACATAACAGAATAAATGGTAAGTTATTTAACACATTTATTTATGTTATTGAGTCTTGCACATAACAATGACTGCTTAATATCGTTTCCAATTTCTCTAAGGGGATTCAAACAAAAAAATTAAAAAATGTGTATTTTTCGATTTTATAAGATTTTTTTAACATTCCGTTCATCGCCCCAACGTCATACGGATTTTATAGCCAAAGTATCAGAAATAAGGTGTAAATGCATATGACCTTTTTTAAGCAAAGCTTTAAAGTCTACAATTTTTATCTGAAACTTTTTTCCGTATCTCACCGTTTTTGAATTATACGCCAAAGTAAACTATTTAATTCTTTTCTATCCCTAAGGAAAAGGTGGGAATAGTAACTTTTTTCCATCTCAGCCTAATACAACTTTCCCGAAGATATCACCATTCGATCACATTTTTGCGACTTAACCTCCCTACTTGCTTGGACTATTAATAGGACTGTCACTATAAAAAAACATGATAGTAAAATAAACATAAAGAATCAGATGGGTGATAATGACATATTAAGGAAACTAAACGTATCCGATAACAATTGTGCTACTAAAATACTTAAAAAATTGAAATCTCAGCTAGCGGATATGCATAAGATCGAAGTGTCTACAATGGACAAATCTTTAAAAAAAAACTGGGATTAAAAAAAACTTTTAAAAATACTAATTATTTAATAAACTGACAATAACAATAATATAATTTGTTTTATATAGTACAAATTACATGTTCATTTTGATCTCATTATACCGTTGATACTCTTAAAGTATAAGTTCCCATATCTATTAGAATTCATTGAAATCATCATAGGAAATCCATTAAAGAAAAATATGTGTAAGCATGACAACTTACCAAAATTGTTCATACATAAACAAATTTTCCAAATTTTATAAGATAAGAAATTTTTGTAATTAACTTTTGGAGCAGAGGAAATACTGAATTCTTTGACACGTGATTTCTGTATGACGAGTTTTGCCATCTGCTAATCATTTTCTAATCCACTTTTTAAGCTGACTCGAAATTTCAACATTCCAGCATTCTCTCGGACTTACTATCTTTCCTCTTTTTATGGTTTCTATTCCCATCTCCCCCACGTTTCCATACCGCAGCAGCTGTTCTCCCCTTATCGAGTTAATAAGTGATGCTTCGCCTTTCATTATGTCTCTGCTCTCTCATTTCTCTCATGATCTAATAATGGGTATCTTGTAACACCTTCTCCAGTACATCATCGCAGGAGTTAAAGTTGTTTTGATTTAAGATAAAATGTAAAACGTGAATGTGTGATGATATAACGATTTTCGATAAAGTTTTATTTCTGTGTAGAAATACAATGTTTAAGGAAATAATCTAAATCTTTATACTCCAAAAAACACACAGTACAACTAAGCACACATATTTCGAAGCTACTATTAATGAAATGAATCGAAGAGTACAAATCACCTAATACAGAATTTTCTTATAATATCAATGTTTTGCTGTAACTTATCATCATTACCAGAAGTGTAGCAAAAAAATTTGGAGAAGATCGGACTCCTAGATGGCATTTGGAGAATTTTGAAAATGGGGTCATCTTTCTAAGATATCTCGGGTATAAACCGCACATGCAACACAGAGAATGACACTTTACGCTTGAATTATACACATGATTTTATTCACGATCATTTTAAAATATCAAAATAAACAAATAATTATGTTGAATATTTAACTGAAAACCGCAATTCGTCAACATTTTATGAGAATGTTATGCATGTGACCAAGATAACCAAAAGAATAAGACACAAGCGCTGTCAGTTTATATCAGTTTTGCTTCTGATTGAGTTTATTTAAGAGTAAAATGGTACAGAATATTTTTTCCAATTGCTATTAATGATGTACATCATATGCAGTGTATCCCAAAAAAGTGCTCAGACGAAAGACACATATTAGGATTGAAACATTTTAGTTTTTGCATTTTTTTTTGTTTATTTCAAATTGGTCTAAATTCTTAAACTACACATCCACAAGTTACATACATAATTTTTTCAAAACCAATGAAGGCCCTTTTGATATAATGTATACCATCATATTCATCAACTTATTTTTAGTAAAAAGAAATTAAATTTTGTCACATACTTAATAAATAAAACTGCAATATTGATTTTAGGGATTAGTTTCGGTAAAATGGGAAGTTAAAAATAATGTTTTATTATAGCTCTAAAAGCATCATTCACAATAATCTTTAAAAAAATCATAAACATTGAAAATAAGATATAGATGTAATTGAAACTATCAGGATTACGTTACCTTAGATATATATTAGAATATTTGTGGTGCATAAAAAGAAATCTTGACGACATAATTTGTTTTGTGGTTTGGTACCATTTGCTTGCTTTGATAACATTGGGCTTACACAAATGATTAATGAACTTATGAATACCAATAGAAGAACTACTGCGTGAGACGGAGGAAGCGCGTAGAAAAAGCACATGTGTGTATGCGGCATGCACAGATCAGTCTGTAATGTACAGTAACAAGTACCTATATCTTATTTTACAATACACGAAATTTTATGTTTTCAATGTATTCTTATAAGTATTAACGTTGTGTCAAGTGCCACAATGCATCGTTGTTTCAGTAATCCACTGTTTCATTAAAATACAAAAGTTGTAAGTGTCAGGTTAGGTAACAACAATGATAACTCCACTAAAATCAAAGCAACTTTCCGAATGATATAGTATGTAACAGTTAAAGGTTGCAGTTGTTGCGTTATTGATGATGATACGTATTTTGCTTGGATATGGTACAACTTACTGATACAAAGTGTCAGAAAAATGATGTATATCGCCTACATTTATTTTATTTTTAATTTGTTGATGATTAAACAATGTGTCCGATAAATCTGACGACAAATATAGTAATATCGGGTCAAGCTGAAATTACCTAAAGGTTTCTAAGTACATCTAGCTCTCTCTCTCCTAAGTCTTTATTAGATAGGAGTCTAAATTGAGTTGACAATATGACCACTCTTTTGATAAAACGTTTTATTATCTTGGCTCAATCTAGACTCCTATTCAACTGATTATTATTAAGGGCACAACAACTACTTGTTATGATATTTATTTATAATCTGTGCTGTAAGTTGTACTTGGCAAGAAACCCAAAAAATTAGTGTTACTGAGATTCAATATAATAATAAAAAACAGAAATAGTTACGCTATTTCAACTATTGCTTTTTAAAGGCAAAAACAACAATGCAGCCACAAACACCTGTTTCAGAGTTATTGATCAATGCAACCTAAACTAGCAAATGTTTCTATGAATCGGTAATAAAACAGTGAAGTCTACTTTGTGAAAAGCGGCTTTCCTATGGCGATTTCTGTACTGAAATGTGTTGTAATCTTTATAATCGAATCCTAAGAGGCATTTATCCAAACAGAATTATTTTAAAAATTAATTATTGTCGTCGTTTTTGTTAAATATTTCTTATCATTATAGCTAGTATAGCAATAAAAACACATGGATTGTTTGTAGTTCGACTTTCTAAGAACTATGTCTGAACCTATCTCGTTAATTTGTTAAGTTGCAATAAATAAAAACAATTGATCCTAGGAGGGGCTGAAACCTTCAGTGGGATGCTGAAATAGCTCTGAAATAGTTTCTACAAACACCAAAATACTTGAATACTACATAAATAGAAACACCACACATAGTAGACAACGCCCAAATTCAAAGCCTCTCTTAGGCTATCTGGAAGGGGTTATTATACATATGACAAAACACAGACAACATCCATTACCCACCAATATTGCCATTGCTGGTGCTGGGGATCGAACCCAGTACACGTTAGGCAGTCTTACTAAGAGCGCTTGCCACTAAGACGCTTAGCCGACTGAGCTACCGTGTCGGTACACTTGAGTACTATCACTTGATGCACATTTCGTCATCTATGCTGGCATCATCTGCAGATGATTAAAGCTAATTTTAATTATTTATAGATGGTGCTAATATTGTTGAAGAAACAGCGTTGAGTGATAATTGATATCTCATATCTCATCCAGGATCAAAATGACAGCCTGTGAGAATTACATGCTCTTAGAATCTTTAAGCTTACGTATTTTCTATTTCTTAATATATTCCGGGTCTGAAATTAATTTTAAGTACTCATTAGCACTGATAGGAGGTTTCTTCTCTCCAAGTTTTATCAAAATCGGACTACTAGAACACGAGTAATAGAAGAATGTTGAAAAAAGTATCCATAACGTATGTTTGTTGGATTTTTGGGGCTATGTTAAATTATTGAACTTTCCAACTCCTTCAGTTTTGTTGCCCGTTTTATTACCCCTTCAAAAGCAAAGGATTTGAGACCTTACCCGCTCTGGATTGTTCAAAAAGTGGAACCATTTTTTAAACATTTTTTGCAATTAAAAAAATTTAAAAAAAGGTTCGGGTAGGTCTCGTTTCCTCGATAACTCACAAGGAAAAATCTGATCTTTCATTAATTCTCGAATTAATTCTCTCGAGTGACTATGGGGCATTTTGCGCTCGTAATATATAAATAGCTATTGATGTCATTATTCCTAGCCTAACAGAAAATTATTTTACTTTTACTAAATAATATACACTACACTGATTTTGCATGTCATAGAAACTCATATTTTGATAGGATGCATTTTCCACCATAACGCACACGACATTCGACCATGGCGTTGCCGCTCTTTTACTGGTTGAAATGTGGGAGCAGTTGTTGCCAACGATAGAAAGACTACATCACATCACCGCTAAGTGATTATAACTACTATAACTATTCTTAACCGCTTCTCAAATCACCGAGGTAATTCCTTGAAAATCCAGAATGATTTTGTGTTAGGTAAAGACAAACGAGGCCCTACAGTTTATAGCGGAGTCCGAACCACATCTTGGGGATAATTTTATAATTAAAATTATTTCGCGGTGAGCAGGGATTGAACCTGCTTCGTGTTCTTGTTCCTCTTGGGAAGGAGCCGTGATACGAGCTCTCTCCTCTCACAACAGATGCTCATCTTCATTGAAATTTCAGAATAGCCGTCCTGTCGCTGTCCATTTGTTTCTATTAGCGTCACTTAAAAATAAACTAATATCTTCTGCGATACAAAAAGAGTCCGCAAAATAATTCTTTCCTATTTGACAAAAACTTAAAATACACACCAAAAAAACGACTATATAACTCCACTTCCAATCCACGTAGCGGAGAGGAAGTATAATAATCGTAAAAAAAGAATCAAAATTTCTCTTTGCTGAAATAGGCTTAGAACGTCATAAAACGTCGAGATTTTAAATTTGAGCGTCAATCGGTCGGTCTATAACTTTTTTGTGCTCACGTTTTCTTAGGAACGGTTTAAGATATTGACTTAAATGATACATATATGTACTATAATAAGGGAAAATAAGTAAAGTAAGCTGGTAAAAATACAGTAACTTGGCATTTGGTGTATGTACTACAAGGGCCTCAGATTTATTTTGTAAAATAATGGAGGTCCATTCCATTATTTAAGGGGTTGGTAAAATAAAATTGAAATTCTCACTTGACACACGTATGTTTTATAACGGAATCTGGAAGTAGATTATATTTTGAGATGAGTGCGTTGAAGGGTTGGGGGTTGATTATGGGTAAATAGGGGAAAATAAATAAAGCAAGCTGTAAGAGTACATAAACTTAGGATTTGGTGTGTCTACTAAAAGACAAGGCCTCAGGTTTTTTATAACATTTTTCAACCCTCCACCACCCCTACTCCATTACTAAAGGACCTGATGGAATAACATTGCGATATTCACTTGACATTTGGCACGCGTATGTATTATAAAGGCATTTGGAACTACATTATGTTTTGAGGTAATTGCGTTGAAGGGGTGGTGGTAATTAGGGGTAAATAGGAGAAAATAAGTACAGCAAGCTAGCAAGAGTACAGAAACTTGGGATTTGGTGTATATACTAGAAGCCAAAGACTCAAACTTCTTTATAATATTTTCAACCCCCACCACCTCACCCCATTATTAAGGGGGTTGATAACATAAAATTGAGATATTCTCTTGAAATTTGGTACACGTATGTATTGTAATGACATCTGGTTGAGATTATTCTGTTGAAGGAGTGTGCGAAGGAAATAGGGGAAAATAAGTAAGGCAAGCTAATAAGAGTGCAGATACTTCATTTTTGGCGTATATCTTAAAAGCCAAGGCCTCAAATTTTTATGTAACATCTGCCTCTAATATTATATTATTAAAATTCTATGCCCAATTATTTCCACATGCTAGAATACAAATATGGTGAAGATGTTTTCCTGCAAAGAGACTTGGATGGAAAGTCTGGATGTGGAAGTAGTAATTCCATAGGTAGCGGTTTTTATCATTGGCATATTATGCTGTTTCAGGAAAAAGTACAAAAATTGAAGTAATTTTTAAATCCATCAACAATTAGGTAACCACATAAATGGTTATTTCGATTGGAGATGACCTCACTCTTCCCCTCATTTGATTTAATAGTTGACTTTTGGGACACATTGTACTTGATGGCCAAAAAAATGAATAAACTACACAGTGAATCCATCACATTGGGAGATTCCCATCCAACAAATCAAGAACTCGCTGTCATTTTCTAGTAGATAGCTAATAGTGAATGATCATAACGCTCAAAATGCTGGGCCATATAGAATACCAAAGTAATAAAACTCTTATAACGTTGTACAATTTTCATTATAGTGTCCAACATATCTTAGAACTTACACCCTCAGCAAAACCATATAGGTATATTATAAATTTAATAGGTAATATACCTACGTATTAGATATTTTAGATCCCTATAGTCGTAGAGCTTTCGAATTTGAGTAATGTTAGTTATAAAAATGACTCTCAGTTAAAACCTGCCATTAGACAGAAAACTATAACTCCAATATAGTAAACCAGTGACATTGTCCTTTATCGACAACGCTGCAGAGCTTGGTTTATATTCAAAGAGCACGAGACAGCAGAATTGAACGTAAAAATAAAAATTGAGGTGAGGCGTTTAAAAAAGATGTAGCGGTTTAAGTACGTGTTTATGGGTATAAACCGGTTTAATCCACTTTTATTTGTTGCAACTGCAAACGCGTAAAATCGACACTCGTTTCGGAACGTGCGAAATCTCTATCGCTGTATTTCACAACTTTATACTCCGACACATTTCAGCAAATAATATCAGCGAGAATTTATGCGCCGGTGTTTGCCAAATATTATTGCAATGGTTTTAATTTAATAGCTGGCAGTTATTCTTGTGTGGGAAAGCTCGTCAAAATTGGATTATTTTTACTTGTATATAACTTGTGTGTTGGTTTAGCCAAATTTTAGCGGTGAAATAAAAAAACGTTTTGTTTGTAGCTGGTAAATTAAGCAGTAAAGTATTACTTTTTTATTTCTCGGTGATTCTCATATGTAAAGTAATATTAACTTATCAATGTTTATACAAGCCTAACGCAGTGAACCGTTGGCAAAAATCTAGATTGGTAAAATTCTCATTGAGTCTCAATTTAAAAAGTAATGCAAGATAATGTATGTTTATTCAACATTTTGTAGTATTTTTCATGGGTGCCATTCTAATATTTCTCCATAGGAGGTCAAAGAGTAAAAGAATTTATAATTTATAATAGCATTAAAACGATATCTAAGTATGAACTAAAATTGGAAAAGTCTTGGTATATTAATAGTTTATATTAGAAGATAATTAAAACATCATATTGTTCTATTAACATTTTATGTAAAAGTAGGTTCTTAATATTAAAGAAAAGTAATTGTTATCATCTACTTCAAGCTCTGTGGAGCAGGTATGTACAATATAATCGCCGTCCTTAATGGGCGGACCAAAGTTGGTAAAGAAAAAAATTTTTAACCTATTATACCTCACTCCTCGCTACGATTAAGAAGTTAAGACTATGTATTTTTTCCTTTGTTTAAAAAGCATTAAATACGTGTGTGTCTTCGATTATTTAATTGGTTTCATATCTAAAGAAATATACTTTCAGCATTACATCTCATAAATTATTAAAATTCTGAGGATGAGATAATATGCCAACATTTTTTAAAAGAGTTAAGTCCACATGTGGCATCGACATTAAAGATTTTTATGAATGTGCTTATGACATCGAATGTGATTAACGTTATTCTAATTAAGTTCTTACTTGTCGTTCACTTGATGAGATACTTTTTATAGTTGATTCTTAACAATTTCTTCCAACTTCCGAAAAAGTATTGACTTTAATTAAATATGTCAATATCGAACTTCAGAAGCGTTTTGTACCGATTGTTTTTAACATAAATACCTCAGACATTGAAAAAGAAATTGTGCAACAAAATTAAAATAATTGAAAATTTTAACTTCAAAAATTAAAGAAAAATTGACAATTATTTAAATAGTTAAATAGTTTGCCATTTAAGTCCATTTCCTTCGGTTTTTATTTAACAGATATAGTTTAAGGAATAGGTTCTTGAAAAGTAAAACATTGTCAGATATCTTTTTTGTTATTTAAGAAATGACTTTTAGTGTGAGCTTTTATTTATCTTTGTGATGAAGATTGATTGGGAGATTTTCTTAAATTACGAAATTTTTCACCGTCTCTTAAGAAAGTATATCTTGTACAAAGTTTTTCACATTTTCCTCAAGAACAGTGGATTATACGTAAGAATTAAGTCGAATCTAATGTATTTATCTTTTTCTGTAGGATAAAAATTGACCCACTTATGATTTAAAATGCACATAAAGCCCAGTAAAGAAATATATTAAATAAAATAACATAACACCGGATCTTCCGCTTATGAACCATTCTTTACGGAATTACCTAAAACAGAAAATTGTCTATGGCGACTTGTATTATAGCATAAATCTATTAAAAGAAAGAATTAGGGTTGTTAAAGATATGAATATTAAACTGTTGGGCTCACACGAAAACTTCCTTCTATATAGCATCCTTTATTTATTATTTTTTTTAATTTGAAGCAGTGGCAGGTTTTCTTCCTGGAAACTACATTTCAAGCATTATTTTCTTCCGCCGTTTCCATTTTTGTTTAGTTGATCACTCTCTAGTAGATGAGATTTTCTCCTTGGTATTATTCTCCAAATATTATACTCCACCATCGCTTCTTAATCAGTTATTTTTCAAGATGTTCACTCTACATTATTTTCGCTAAAACTATAGCAGGTTTTCCCTTGACAGTTGTATACGCCTCATGTTATTACCCTCCATCACTTTTTTGTCGTTAAATATTTTTAAAGCGTGCTCACCCTGTTTATTGTTCACTCAAAGTAAAGCAGATTTCTTTCTTGACAATCATCTTAACACGTGTTAAATATTATTGCTCCGTCACATATCTTTCAATAATTACACAGGCACACATAATAAAAAAAAGTGGTCTGTTTCTGGGACGCCATCGAATAACACCTATGTATTTCGACGCATTGATCACGTGTCTGCTTAGTTCCATCATCTACTAATTTCTAGAAAATCGCGAAAATAACCTAAGAACTCAGGTCTCTTATATTATTTTCTCTATTTACCAAGAATGGATTGTGCTAAACGGAGATCGGATTCGTGTTCAGCACGTCGAGATACATAGGGGTTATCCAATGGAGACCAAGAACCAGACCACTATTTTATGTACCCATGCAAAAAATAGGAGTCTGTTTCTGAGACTCCGTTGAGTAACCACTATGTACTTCGATGCGCTGATCATGAATTCAGTATTCGTTTAGCTCCATCACCCACCAGGTTTTTATAGATAGCGAGAAATTTTATTTTATAGGTTAATTTCGCGGAAGGTGTCTCGTCAGAAGTCGATTATGTAAGTCGTTATCATTCATACAATGATGATAATATCTGATAGAACCTAATACGATGACGTGTCGAAATAGCCAGCCAGTTTCCGTACTAATTATATTAGCAGTGTAAAGACTGTCTATTAAGTTCAAAATATGGCGAATGCGCTAGGACCAATAAGAGAAATGCTGCAGTATCAGCAGAGAACTTAGTTTATCGTTTTGAAAATATCTAATATTTAACTATTAAAGTTAGAATTATTTGAGTATCTTATATACGAGAGATGTCATCAATTTTTAGCGGATATTTCTCCTTAAGTGTTGTCAGCGATTCACATGACTTCAGCGTCGTCTTTAAATATATTCCTGGACACCCACTGCATCTCCTTTAAGTGTGGGAGTTAGATAGTAAACACAATTTATTAAATGCTATAACTGTGGCGTTGGCGCTGTTAGCAATATACCAAAACATATCCAGTTTAAGGAATAAACACTTTGTAGCTTTCTGATGCGCATCAGTTTAACGTCTTCAATAAATTAAGAGTAGCATCAATTTATTTTATATACATTCTTTCATGTTACCCGAAACTAAAACAAGTAAAACAGCAACAGAGCATTACATGCATTTAAATGAAAAATTAGCCGACCTATAGCGTAAACTTAGACATACTTTAAAAAATGTTGGAAAGTTCTTCCCGATTGGTATTCCAAGGATATATAGAGTTCTAAAACTTTATTTGCCTCATTTCACTAATAAGTTTAGAATGTTGCTTGATTCTTTTTGTTTCAACTTGGGTGTTTTGCGTCGATCCGAAACAACTCCTTTATTTTCATCATTTTATTTCTTTTGTTCTTATCAATTTAATACATACTTTCCATAATAAACATGTTTGTAAATTCTTTTATAAACTTTGCAACACGAGTTGAAACTTGGAAAATCGCTTTTTAAAGCAAACTCCCTCTTTACTTTTTTTTACCCCTGAGTCTGCATAATTATAGGACATAATTTTATTGGATACACGTTTTAGAGCCAAGTTAAGCGATAATTTATAAATGTCACCT
This sequence comes from Stenurella melanura, assembly GCA_963583905.1. Lineage (NCBI taxonomy): Eukaryota > Metazoa > Arthropoda > Insecta > Coleoptera > Cerambycidae > Stenurella > Stenurella melanura. The sequence goes on along the minus strand of OY757309.1, from coordinate 78,172,798 downwards.
GAATCATTATCTTATTCACAACAATCATTTTGTGGTTTACGCATTATTCTAGCTGACCTCCTTTCCCTCTTCGGCACGCCTGTTATAGGTCTATAATTTTTTATAAAACTAATATTCTTACTTCTGTGAAGCAGAGTTATGCGCCCTATTTTAACGGTGTTGATTTTGTACGATATCATGTTTGGTGAAACATTTAACTCCTGCCGATAAGAAAATTAAGTAAATCACTTCCTAATTGGCTTACATATCATAAGAAACATTGCGACCAAATTACAAGCTTCACGATTTAGGGACGAGTCACTGAGTCTTCTTTATTTATATATATTAAGTATCTTTTGTTTAGTAGTACTAAAGCCGCTACCTAAGGAATAACAACTTCCACATCCAGACTTCCCATTCAAGTCACTAAAGGAAAACATCTTGTCCATAGTTACTCCTATTTAACTCCCAACCCTTCAAGGGATACATCGTAAAATATAATCTAGTTCTAGATACAGATGTGTATTATAACCGACAGATAGGCAGACCGACCGAAGGGCTGACAGACAGAAAATTTTCTTTCGCTCAAATTTAAAATCTCGACGTTTCCACGATGAGATTCAAAGCTTATTTCAACAAAACATGTTTTTTACATTTTTTACGAGTAGACCTCCACTCCACTACGTGGTTGTGGAAGTAACTATGATTTATTACTATTTTAGGGAAGAGCGTTTCTATGATTTTTGACTTAGCGCAAAAAGATGCTAATATGTGTAATATATCTAAACTGTGCAATATGCAGTGTCTCCCAGATTCCAGCACACTTTACTTATAAAAGATAATATGTTAATTTTAGATTGTTATTATGGTTTTTTTAATAAAACTGTTGAGAAACGAACGAAAGTTTCAATCGAGCGCTAACGACTGCGATTACTTATTAAAAGCAATTATTTCTCTGAGATTGAATTTTTGTAATTCAAAGGAATGTATGTAAAATAGAATAGCAGAAAATGCCCTACTGACATTGATCAACGGGCAGGGTTATATAGCGTGATCATCAGAGGCGTGTAAACAATCAAGTTCTACATATAATATATTTTATCAGTTTATCTAGAGTCTTTACTTCAGTTGCTTACTGAATGAAAGTATTACAAAAACATTGTGTTCAAGGTAGCCTCTTAATATGGTCATTACGGTTGTTTTTTGTGCTCTAAAGGATATCAAAGATGAAGAGGGCACCAAGGGCTGTCTAAAAAGTTTCTTAATTTTTACGTTTCTGACCATGTACATTACAAAAATTAAGTTCTTTCAATTCCATCAGTCTGTCTCTTAGTCTGATATTTTTCTACCTATTTAGCTAGAGTATTGATTCACCTTCTATGTATTCGGAAGTTATTTTCATAGTTATTTGATTGGTTCAAATGATTCATGTCATACGTATTAACACAGACTGCCCAGTGTTTAACTGTCTCAAAATAAATAACAATTTCTAATTCATTGCCTGGAATTGGCTGTATTGCAGGAGATCTATACAGATTGTCCTCTAGGGGGAGGGCGTTTGCTCATTTTAGATCCAAATGAACTTTCATGGTAATACGTGATTAAAATGGGGTCTAAAAGACGCGTTTGCTTATTAAAATGTATGTCGATAAACACCGTATGGAGTGGAGTATGTTTGTTGAATGAAAATGTAGTTTGTCAGCTGAGTTTGGGGTCTTATTACAGATATTAACGCTGTGCTGAATTTTATAATGAGGTATCGCGCTATTTAAGGTTTACAGTTAAACACGTTTTATTTCTTAACGACTTAAATAGGAAATATTGGACCTAAAATATTTTATTCTTGGAAGAATCTGACGAATGCTTCTAATCTGTAAATAATCTTATTGAACTGAAATACTTTGGGGTGCTAGGTCCACCAAGAATGGGTCACCTACAATTTATTAGAAAGCTTAGTTTAGTACATGCATCTAATATGCCAGTTATAAATATAGCATTTATATCCAAAGGAGACTAATTATTCATTTTTTTGCGTAAAGTGAACAGTTTGCGAGATGTAGAGCGAATAATGTATCTGTACAAAGTATCAGTTTCTGCATCACCTTCGACGTAGAATACGAGGCACTTGTTATAGTCGTGGTTTCTCCAGTAGGTCTAATCCATGTTTAGTACTTAGATATTACGTCTCGTCTTCGTCTTTGTCAATGTCATATATATCTGTATTTCTCCGTTATTCTTTTTGAGTTTTTCAGCTTCACCATATACAGTAATCAGTTTCATGTCATTAAAAAAACTGGTAATGGGGACCGACTAGACAAACAAAAAACCTTTATGGCTTTTCCCTCTAGGGGCACTTTGTAAAAAACTGTTCTAGGTCAACATTTTTAATATTATGGTAGACAATAATTGAGAACCACTGCTTTTCTTGGTCAATGGACTTGTAGTTCCCAATTATACAACTTTTAAATTGTCATAAAAAGTGCTTGCCGGCACACGCAAAGGCCTTGGATCATCGACCGCCTTTGATGGACCGCCTCAACTGAACTGAGGCAATTATAAAGAGGTGAATAATTCGTTTTCACTTCGTGCACAATTGCAAGCAAATAATGGCCATAGAGGTTTAAACAGAGCATTTCTTTACATGTGTGTTTTTTAATTTGGAACAAAATATTGGATTGTTTATAATTTAGAAAATTTAAATGTGGTTTATTAACATTTGTAACATAAATGAGTGTCCTGGGTTAAAAGCTTACTACCTACCTAAATGATTCAAAATCTCTGCATCTGCATCAATACACAGTTCGGTACGTCGAATTAAGAACATGCGCACTTCGTTCAACACTAAACACTAAACTATCAACTAACGTTGTCAATAAAGAAAAATAAAATAAAAACTTGGTACAAAAGCCAAAAAGGAATACAAAAAGAACGAACAAGTAAGTTGTATCTGTACGTAATCAAGAATTTGACAACTAGAACGGTAAGTCAATAAAATAAATCTTTGCTATAAATACACAATGACGCGAAATTCAAAAATGACAAAAACAGCGAACAGCTGGTTGGACGTGTGTACATAACGAAACACCCACAGTAACTAAAATATTGCACAAGGGAGAGAGTATAGTTTTCTTCAGATCAGATCTAGATCTAAACCTACCTCAATATTCCAGCAGTTCTCAAAAAAATTTGTTGAGAATTTGCGAAATTTTTGTTTATTTTTTTTTCTCCAAAACTATGAGCTTTAGACCCCATGTTATATAAGGTTTTCTTGTTTTTCTTGTCGTTCCCTACCACCAGTTTCTTTAATGACATGAAACTAATTACACCCTGTATATCATCTTCACTTATATGTGCTACCATCAGATCAATAGAGTTGTTCTCATCATCCAGTGTAATAGTGATCGGAAGATTAAACGACGGAAGGTTCAAGCACGGTATTGAGACATGATTGTCCATGTCTGGCCGCAAATAATGGAGCAATATAATGGCATATAATTTTTCTGCATCCGCAGTTTGCACCACAATCATTTATGCGATTGCAACAAATTATAATATGACTACTGACCGGTGGTAATAATGTTGTGACGGGCTCCAAAACATCGTTATTTACAATGCACACTTTCTGTTGTGGATCTGCATATTTTCACCACTGCAGTTGTGGATGAAAGAGATGCTGACTATACAGCTGTATTGAATCTAGTCGACTTTGTAAAACTTAAGTATAGATGGTTATCAAGTGAATTTTCTGACTTAGGGGCTCCATACACCGCCAAAACTATAGATATTCCATTCTCAAATAAAAGTTGTTGAGAGCAACGTTCTCGTTAGAAAACTTCTACAAATATAACCATTCATTAAAATGAGCAGAGGTAGTATCGCATCCAGTTGTAGCACGTAGAAATAAAATATGTTGCTTACAATGGGGATATTTGCTGAACCTTGAAGAATTATAGAATTGTGTTTTAAACTTTCCCTTGACTGGTTTCATGAAAAATAATTGTTTCTGCGACTGACTACGTCCTACGTAAGAAGATATCTAATACTATTGATTAAGGCTTTAAGTTACTGTTGCTTTGTATAAGTATTCTTGCATTTTTTTCTTAAAAAATGCGAGTGTTATATTTAGAAAGACTCTGCCTTAGGAATCACTTCTTCTACATCCACATTCCCATGCAAGCCTCTTTGAATGAAAACATCTTATTACTATATGAGGAAATATTTGCTCACAGAATCTTAATAATACAATATTTGAAATCGTCTGCCCTAAGGTGGTAATGGGAGTGGCTAATGCCAAAAAAAATTTGAGAACATTAGTTCACGTACGCTCACTAAATAATAATTTTAATTTTTAATAATTAGGGGGGAAATAAGCTTAAAATATAATGTAGTTCCAGATCACGTTATAATACATACGTGTACCAAATTCAAGTCAATATTTTTGTTTTATTTTGTTGAACCCATTAACAACAGATGAGCGAGAGTGGTGACGGGGGTAGCAGCTGTCATAAAAAAAATTGAGACCTTGGCTTCTAGTACATACACCAAATCTCAAGTTTTTATACTCTTACTAGCTTGCTTTATTTATTTATCGCTATTTCTCCTCATCCTTCGACGGAATGAGCTCAAAATATATTCTAGTTCAGGATCTCGTGATAATACATATGTGTATCAATTTTCAAGTCAGTATCTTTATTTCATTTTATTAACCCCCTTAATAATACCTTAAAAATATCTTAAACGATCTTAATCCAGAGAAAACGCGCACACAAAAAGAGTAGAGGCCGAGAGATTGACAGACAGACCGATAGACAGAATTTGTTATGAAACATATTATTGTTTTCGCTTAACTTTAAAATCTTCACCTTTAATGACATTCTAAACCTATTTCAACAAAAACATTTTTTTAAATATTTTTTACGATGAATCGAGGATTAATTACTATACTTCCACTCCACTCCGTGATTGTGGAAGTAAAATTAGACACTTACATTTAATTTATTATTTTCAACAATTGTCTTACATAATCCCTTCTGGTCCGGTGGAGTTGTCTCGCCGGCTGGGTTTGGAGTCCGTGACACTGTTGCGGATTCCGGGATCTGGTCGGCGGGCGAACCTCGCCGGGTGGGTGAGTTCCCTCCCAGACGCGTCTCCGGGTGGCGGATAGGAGCAAGGCCAGGTTGCCGTGAGGCGACCGGGTTAGTGACGATTATAAGGGAGACCTCTCGGAGTAAAAACCGAGCATGGCTCCTGAAGACGTCGCCGCGGACCAACTCCCCAAGCCCGGTTGTAAGCTATCGTGACCTTGGCTGCGTGGCACTGGGGAAGCAGTGTCGCAAACGATGCCCTTGGGATACCTGGCGACCTCCCATTGTATGTAGCCTTACCCCCATAAGCGGGCTCTGTGGGGGTGGACCTCCCTTCCCGCTTACTCGTGGTACCTATATGGACCAAAGAAATGAAAAACAAGGGAGGCTCCGCAAGGGGCCTCTCCAAAGGCCGAAAATGGGTGAGAGCTCCTTGAAGGGGAACTCCCCTGCTTCAGGTTTATTTTTCTTACAGATCAATTTGCATCGCAGCGCCGCGGCGACCAATTTACTTGGTCGCCAGGTGTCTGCGATGCAAACAGATGTCATCCTCATCCAGGAACCATGGGCTCAGCAAGGACTCATCAAGGGACTGGACAGAAGAAATGGGAATGTCTTCTATTGCACCACAGAGGACAGACCCAGAACCTGCGTGTATGTAAGTAAAAATCTTAAAACATGTCTAATGCCAAATTTCTGTTCTAGGGATCTGGTCGCAGTTAAGGTGAGCTCGACAAAGGAAGGGAGTTGTGGAGATTTAATCATCTGCTCAGCATACCTACCGTACGACTCACCCACCCCACCCCCATCTGAGGAGTTTAGGAAATTAGTGCAATTTTCAAAGGAAAAGCAGCTGCCTTTGGTCCTCGGGTGTGACGCCAATGCTCACCACACAGTGTGGGGCAGCTCGGACGTCAACCCGAGGGGCACAGCATTGCTGGAGTTTCTCTACGCTTCAGATCTGGAGATTATAAACAAGGGGAGCGCCCCCACGTTTGTAATCCAAGGAAGACAAGAAGTAATCGACCTAACTCTGAGCTCCACAACAGTGGGGAACAGAATAAAAGGTTGGAGGGTTATGTCGGAACCTTCCTTATCGGACCATCGATACATTCGATTCGTCCTGGAAAGGAACCGACCAGAACCGATTACGTACAGGAACCCCAGATCCACTGACTGGATCTCTTACACAAGGGACCTGCAAGTGAATCTGAAGGATGTGCCCTGTAAACCAAGAAACTCGCGAGAAGTGGAATCAGCAGCTCTACAGCTGCAAACTGCCATTATCTCCGCGTTTGAAAACAATTGCCCCTTACAAGTAACTAAAGGGGATAATCGCACCCCATGGTGGAATAAAGAACTATGTGGGTTGCGTAAAGAAACGAGGAGGTTGCTCAATAGAGCAACCTTTTCTGGCGAGCCAGCGGATTGGGAAACCTATAAGGAGTCCCAACGAAGGTACAAAAGCTTGATAAACAAGCAAAAAAGAGAGTGCTGGAAGGCTTTTTGTGGAACCATAGAAGGCCTACCGGCAGTAGCTAGACTACGTAAAACTCTCTCAAAAAGTCCATCATCGCGGCTTGATTGCATCAGGCTTCCAGATGGATCTTACACAAACAATGACCGTGAGACAATTGAGTGTCTAATTGAGGCTCATTTTCCGGGGTCAGAGATTGTGGAAACTAAACCCCTGGCGACGGAACCCAGATCAACGGCTACTGCCGCAGACTGGAAAAAGGCGTCAGAGGTTGTAACACATGAAAGATTAAGATGGGCCATATCTACATTTGACCCATTCAAATCACCGGGACTTGACGGTATCTATCCGGCCCTGATACAAAAGGGCGCGGCTGTACTGCTAAGTCACCTGTATCATCTATTAAGATCCTGCCTAGCTCTAGGATGTATACCAACGTCTTGGAGAGAGGTCAAAGTGGTCTTCATACCAAAGACAGGTCGTATCATATATGACCAGACTAAGGCTTTTAGACCAATAAGCCTCACATCCTTTCTTTTGAAGATACTGGAAAGGTTGGTAGAAAGGTACATAAAAGATGGGGTATTGGCGCTATCACCAATCCACCCCAATCAACATGCATACCAGGCGGGGAAATCTGCAGAGACGGCCCTTCATCAGCTTGTTGTCAGAGCTGAGAAGGCGCTCGAGCAGAAAGAACTTGCCATGGTAGCGTTTTTGGATATCGAAGGAGCGTTTAATAACCCCACCTTCGAGTCTCTCTCTCAAGCAGTTGCGGACCGCAATGTGGACGGTACCATTATCAGATGGATATCGTCTATGTTGAGCACCCGCGACATCGAGATCACGCTTCGCAACGAGACGGTCAGGGCCAAGGTGGGCCGAGGATGTCCGCAGGGAGGGGTACTATCTCCACTACTGTGGAATCTTCTGCTCGACGGGCTTCTGGCCGAATTGAACGAGGCAGGTTTCTATGCACAAGCATACGCAGATGATTTGGCTATCATGATTAGAGGCCAATTTGAAAGAACTATTACAGGGCTCATGCAACGGGCTCTCAACATAGTTCAGGAATGGTGTAACAGACATGGGCTCTCTGTCAACCCTGGCAAGACGGAGCTAATGCTGTTCACTAAAAGGAGAAAAATAAGCGACTTCCAGCTTCCTTCTCTTATGGGCACACGTTTGTGTCTTTCCCGCACAGTAAGGTATCTCGGGGTAACCTTGGACTCCAAGCTGTCATGGAAGGACCACGTTGAAGCTCAAACGAGGAAAGCGTGCGCCTCCTTATGGATGTGCAAACGCATCTTCGGTCCAAAATGGGGAATAAGTCCGAAGATTGCTCTTTGGACATACACCACCATGGTGAAACCCCTAATAACATATGCGGCACTAGTGTGGTGGCGCTGCCAGGAGCGTTCCACAATTAGGGCTCGCCTATGTCAAGTTCAAAGGCTAGCTTGCCTTGGAATTACAGGAGCTATCAGAACCACTCCAACGATAGCAATGGAGGCCATTCTTGGACTCACTCCCTTGCATATCGAGGTGGAACTGGAAGCTAAAAAAGCAGCAAATAGACTGTTCAAAAATGGAATGTGGAATGGGACTGGCCGTGGATGGGGGCACACAAAGGCCCTTGATCTGCCGGTAAGGGACCGGGTCATCACCCAAGCGGAGGATGACCGGTGTCTCCCTGTCTATAATTTCACTATTCCATACTCAGCGGTGTTTCCCAGTCTAGAGGACTGGGAGCGCGATAAAAACCGTCTTCTGAGTCCCAAAGGTCTCGAGTGGTACACAGACGGATCTAAGACTCAGGAGGGAACTGGTGCTGGCATACACGGCTGCAAACCAAGGGCTCGTATATCGGTGCCACTTGGAAGGTATCCTAGTGTATTCCAAGCAGAAGTATATGCCATATTGGTGTGTGCAAGCGAGAATCTCAGGAGAGGTATCGCCAACAAACATATTTATATATGTAGCGACAGCCAAGCAGCCTTGAGGGCTCTTGTGTCAAACAAAGTGACCTCAAGACTAGTCTTAAACTGTCGGAATATTTTGACAGAACTGTGCGAACACAACTCTGTCAAACTCATATGGGTGCCCGGTCACAGAGGTGTGGAGGGCAACGAAGAAGCAGACCGATTGGCGGGAGAAGGAGCAATAACTCCATTCCCTGGCCCTGAGCCAGCCTTCGGTTTGCCAAGAAGTCTGATTCAATCAGAGTTACGAGACTGGGCCACTGCAAGGTTCAGCAACTATTGGACTCAGGCCCCTGGAATGAGGCAGTCGAGGCTCCATATAAAGGGGCCCTCGACTGACTCAACCATTAAGTGGCTTCTTGGGCTCGATAGAGAAAAAATGAGACGGATAGTAGGCTTGTTAACAGGACACTGTCCTCTGAACAAACATCTTCACACAGCCCTATTTGTAGGATGTGTGGAGTGGAGGATGAAACCACCACTCATATCCTATGCAATTGCGCACCCTTAGGTGCGTTAAGGTATAGGCATCTCCAAAGGCAATTTTTACAGCCGGAGGAGTTACGGGATCAACCATGGAAGAGACTGCTATCCTTTGCGGAGAGCACTGGTCTCTTCTAGAAGATCCCACATGACGCGAATGCACAATGGGCCGACAGGCCTGAGTGCTGCGGATTTCACAGATCTGCTCGCGCGATAATAATAATAATAATCCCATCAACAATACACGGGGTATAATGTGCTCTTTGCAGGTTTGCCGTAAAAATAGGTTTGCCATTAAAAAAAACAATAGTGGACATAGTACGTTGCGGCTTAATTATTAAAAATATTCTTCATACGACTGTTAGTGTTGATTTTTGACAAAATACTGGTGATGGGGGTGGCGATGCCAAAAAATTTTTTGAGAACTTTCACACTAAATCACAACTTCATTTTGTTAAATTTCTTAATCATGGATAGGGGTAGCAGTTCTCATAAATAAAATTGAGAACATGACTTCTAGTATATACACCAAATCCCAAATTTCTGGACAATACATACAATACATATGGGTACCAAATTTCGAGTCAATAAGTTAAGTCATTCCACAGAAATCGTACGCACAATAAAAGTTACGGATCGACACACAAAATTTTTATTTTTTTCAAATATAAAATTTCGACATTTCGTTAGATTCTAAATCCATTTCAATAAAAAAAACATTTAATATAGTCCGGTATATTTAGTCATCGGAAGGTACAAAAATTGACACCCAGCTGAAAGTTTGTAGGATTGTTCAAAACACCATTATAAATGAACTCAAAAAAGTCCTCATCGATCCGACACCTGGAAAAATATTTACGTGGGGTCAAAGGTCACAAAAATGGGTTTTTCGCGATTTTCAGCAAAACGGTAAGTTTTATCATAAAATTAGCTCAAACGAAAATTGTAGATCAGATAATTATCTATGAAAAGTGTTTCAATTCTTTTTTTCTTAAAAGCCACAGTTTCTGAGATATGGCGATTCAAAAAGTTGGAAGAGTTGTAATCGTCATAATATGTATAATTACGCCACGTAGATACATCACTGAAGCTGTAGTACAAGTAAAAATATTTTTCTATCGGTCAGAGTAACTTACATATCTACAATATTATAAATATGTAAATGTCAGGGAAAAAGAAACCCAGTTCCTCATTTTATACGCCAGTATTACCTTAGGCATATTTTATTTGATCAATCTATGACAGTTCCTACTAGTAAACAGAAATATCTTGCAAATGCTCACAACAAATCTCGGTTTATTTAAATGTTGAAAGAAAAGTTTACTGCTGAAAATATATTGGTAAAACAAGCTAGTAATGATGCCGATGTACTGATAATAAACAGCAATAGAGCAATTCAATTTAACAAATGCAACTATTGTTGTTGGTGAAGATACTCGTATTACTCACTGCTCGACCTCCAACCGAATTTTATTTTAATCCTGTAAAAGTTCAACATCAATCGGAAATATATTCATCGAAAAGTTTGTCTACAGTTTTTAAAATGTTTGAAAAACAAGATTTAGTTCAATGTGCTGAAGTTTTTAAGTTTCGTTAAAAATACTCGAAATAAAAAACAAGTGCAATTAGCTTGTCTTCCTCCAACCTCAGTGGCTGCTCATCAACATCTTTTTCGGATATATGACCAAGTTCAAGTGTGGCTTGGGTATCAGCTAGACCCAAAAGACTGGGGTTGGAAGTTGGTCGACAATACATTAGAACCAGTTCAGATTTTACTCCCACCTGTGCCAGAAAAACTACTAAACACAATTTTTTGCAACTGTAAAAAGGGATGTAGTGCTAAATGTGGTTGGAAAAAGTTGGACTGTTTTGTTCTCTAGCATGTACAAATTGTCAAGGTCGGTCGTGCTCCAATGTTGAGTCAGCAACAGCAGATGATTCGTTTGATAGCAACGAGGAGACATGCGATGCATCACTATTGAGGCAATTTACTTGCACCCAGGATGAAGAAGAAGAAGAGGAAGCAGAAGTATTAGAGAATTTCCCTTTTTTTTATTTACACCGCTTTCATCATTTTCAACCCTACCGGGGAAACCACGTAAAAAAAAGCGCTAAGTACACTACCTCAAAGGTGACGTGGAAACGTGTGCATATTATGACGATTACAACTCTTCCAACTTTTTGAATCGTCATATCTCAGAAACGGTGGCTCTTAGGAAAAAAAGTATTGAGGCATTTCTTATAGATGATTATCTGATCTACAATTTTTGTTTGAACTAATTTTATGATAAAACTTACCATTTTGCTTAATATCGCGAAAAACCCAGTTTTGTGACCTTTGACCCGGCGTAATTTTTTTTTCCAGGCATCGAATAGATGAGGACTTTTTTGAGCAGCTGGGTGTGAATTTTTGTACCTTCACTCCTATTTTTTGGTCTAATTTGACCGGATTAATATTCTTTTTTCGATTAGTATGCTTTCCCCCTGCGACGAGAATGTGGAAGTAAAATCTTACTTTTCAAAAAAATAAAAATCCAACCGGGGTTTTTAGCGGAAATGTGTACCTGTCAGTATGTATAACTATTGTACCTAAAATCCAACAGCTGAAATTAGAGCATCTATGTTTCATTAACAAGTGAAATTATGAAAAATGAGTTTTTGGCTTGTGTAAAATTTTTAGATTTTACGAAAATACGCCCGACGAAGAAGTTGTAGATATTAAAAATATCTAGAAAATGAATTCAACCGCATTAAAATCGGTTAATTAGTTTTTTAACTGGTGTATTTGGCGAAATAGTGGACTGTATGGTTTATGTGGTTTACAATTTGTAAAAATTACTTACCACTCTAGGAAAAACTTGGGCCTTGTTCTGTGTGTTGCACTTTCGGTTTACAAAGGATAGTTGGGGATAAGGAAACTAGCGGGAACGAGCTAACACACGGCTGTTGAGATTCGTACACTATTTATAACTGATTATTTATGCGCGATCGCGAATTACCAACAATTTTACATCCGATTTAATTGAATGTCTTTAAACGTTACTCTGCCTAGTACAAAAAAAGGTATAGTTTTTTGTACAAAAACTGTTAAATTAGAGAATATGTACTCTACAGAGTGTTTTTAAATTATGGGCCGTACACAACACGAAAATTATTAAAACGGCCAAAACATTAACAAAATGAAAAAAACTCTAAATTAATGTTTAACTTTAAAAATAATGAAGGTAGGCGTAACAAGCTTTGATAGATTATAGGTGTCGCTGTGTAGAATGAGTGTTTTTTTTATTGGGTACTTGTATAATTTTTGCAAAAAAGCATTTGTTTATTAAAAAGGCACTTTTTGAAAATTAATTTCTACAGCTTAGAGATGTCGTAGCATAACATTTTGACAACAGCTACATCAACACTGACATCAACAATAGCAATTCAAATAACAATCATTGTTGCAAAGACACGTAGAAGAAATGAAAGTTATAAGAAGTTCGTTTTATGGACTGATATGCTTTCTTGCAAAGCAAACGCGACATTTCGTTCTATCTCGTCGAGCTGCTCCAAATCGATTGGCTGTAACTTTTTGTACGTCTACAGTAAGCCCAGGTAATGATGATGTGCGCACGACTTTGAACGACCGAGCTCAATTTTTTTTGCGTCCACTGCAGCAGTTGTAGGTACAATAGTTATACATATTAAGAGGTACACATTACCGCTGAAAAACCCCGGTTGGCTTTTTTTTTTTCTTTCGAAAACTCCGCTTTGTCTGGACTATAATATTTTGCTCTAATATTATAATAAAACACTGTTAACATAAAAGTGGTACTTTACACTCTGTGATTCTATTGGGATTAAACAGGTAGACATTTACTGTTGCTATAATTTACGTTATTCATATACGAGAATTAGAAAATTTTTTGCACACATGAAAGATACAATTTAAATAATTCTCCCAAATATGATTCATTGTAAACCCTGAAATTTATCAAAGAGAATGTTAATTCCGCAACTATCCAATATCATTTGTCATGTCTTCCATTCAAAACACTCAGTGAATAGAAATGTCCTCAAAAGATACTTACATAAAGAAATAGGAATATCGATCTGAAGGACCTGAAACTCGAACATATTATAAACATCTGGCGCAACCAAGTCCTGTGGTCAGGATAAATACAAAATAAAAATAGACCAAGTGAACGCAATATAATAAAATTGAAAATGGAGAGAAGCATGTTGGATTCATGAGGGACGAAATGCAAGCTGTTTTTGTTCTGCAGAATGGAATTTAAAGTCGTAGTATAGGCGTATCTTTCGATGGTCGTTGTGGTCGGTTTAACAACTCAGCACACCGTGTCTATTCCCAACGTGTTATGTTTTATCATTTTATTTTAGGAAATGAGAAAACGGTCTAACGACTTTTCGTTTTTATATGGAAGATGGTCGGTTGATTCTGCAATTCACAATAATGATATTCTTGGCAGATCTGGACAGTACTCGATCACAATATAATTCAGCTTCTAATCAAACACCTTTTTTGCTAAGAGTAGTTGCAATAAAACTACTTTTCACAAGACAGTAGTTCTTTTGTAAATGTAGGAATTTTTAACATGTAATTGAAAACGTAATCAACTACCTGATTACGTTTGTAATTCTTTTAGTTCTCAGTAACCTAACTAATTTTAAAGTAGTTGACTACATAAGAGCAATTATTTCAGCCACCATAATCCAGAAATTAATGTACAATTCTGAAAATGGTCTCAGGTACATTAGTAATTGTAAATATAAGTTGGTATATACAGTAAGACGACACTTTAAGATATCTTTGATAGTTCACACCATTGCATTCTCCAAATTACAGCAACTTTTAGGCAATCCAAAAAATAAAATTAAACTAAACCGTAGGTTCGAAATGCCTGTAAGGATTGTAATTTGAAGTACTTTTAAAATCGTGTGTTTTTAGGAAATATTAATTTTAAAAATTGTTAAATACTTCGAAGAAAATACATAAACATTTTAAATACAGTGTGAGGTGAAGTATTATTATTATATGTGTGTATTTATTATAATAGTGATTAGATGTAGTATAAAACTAAAATCTACTCATTGTTTTTATTATCGATAATTCTATATCAATTCAAATTTTAAGTCATATAAAAAACCGCTGCCCTAAGGGCCTTAGAATTTTATTTAAAAAAAATTAATATTTGGAGCAGATATCATAGAAAAATTTGAGGCGTTGGTTTCTACCATATACGTTAAAAATTAAGTTTCTAGCTTGGTCTACTCATTTTGCGCTATTCACAACCTACCACCTCCCACCCTTTCAATGGAATCATCTCTGGGATGTCTTTATTATATGTGTACCAACTATCAAGTGAATATCTCAATTTTATGTTATCAATCCCTTTAATAATGCAGAGGGGGTGATATGGGTGGGAGGGTTAAAAAATATTAGAAAGAAATCTGAGGTCTTGGCTTCTAGTATATACACCAAATCCCAAGTTTCTGTACTCCTACAAGCTTGCTTTACTTATTTTTCTCCATTTACCTCTACTTTCCCTCCACTCCTTCAACGAAATTATGTCAAAATATAATCTAATTTCAGATGTCGTTCTCGTTATAATACATATGTGTACCAAATTTCAAGTGAAAATCTCAATTTAATTTTATCAACTCTTATAATAAGGGAGTGGCGGTGGTGGTAGGATGAAAGATATTATAAAAAAACCTGAGGTCTTTGCTTCTAGTATATACACCAAATCCCAAATTTCTGTACTCTTGCCAGCCTGCTTTACTTATTTTCCCCTATTTAACCCCCAACTCTTCAACGAAATAATCCCAAAATACAATCTGGTTCCAGATGTCATTCTAATATATACGTATACCAAATTTCAACTGAATATCTCAATTTTATTTTATCAACCCCTTTAATAATAGAGTGACTGTGGTGGGGGGATGGAAAATATTACAGAAAAATTTGAGGCCTCGGCTTCTAGTACATACACAAAATTTCAAGCTTATGTACTCTTACCAGCTTGCTTTACTTATTTCCCCCTATTTACCCCTCAACCCTTCACCGGATTTGTTCAAAAGACAATCCAGTTCCGGACCTCGTTATAATATATACGTGTACAACATTTCAAGTCAATACCTTAAACCGTTCCGGAGAAAACGTGCAGACTAAAAAAAAGAAAGTACAGACCGACAGACGCACAGAATATTTTTTTCGTAAAATTTAAAATCTCGACGTTTCATGGCATTCTAAGCCTATTTCAGGAAAAAACATTTTTTAAATTTTTTCACGATTGCTATATACTTCCAATCCACCAGGTGGATGAGCAAGTAATAAGAATACCCAATACACACACCAGGCTAGTACAGTTCCTTTACATATCTCCACTTTCTACAAACACCACATCGTTACTGATCACTATTTTAAAAATCACAAATAATATATTTATGTTGTCTGAGTTAGATTTTGCTCTCATTTCCAGAAAATGTTACCAATTATTAAACTGTTTCATTTCAGACCTAGATTGAATCGTATCGCTTCATGATTATTCTGTGCATAGTTAAGCTTCACAGCTAAAAAAATATTATAATGTATGATAATTTGTATTTCTCATGTAATTAGATTTATCTGTTTGAGAATAAACAAATATGTGGATAAATAAATAATTATGAATTTAATTTTCATATTTTTACTTCCACATCCACGTAGCGGATTGGAAGTAAATTGTAAAAAAGTTTTCAAACATTTTTTTTCTTGATAGGTTTAGAATGTCATGAAACGGCGGGATTTTAAATTTGAGCAAAAAAAAATTTGTGTCTGTCGGTCGGTCTGTCTGTCTGTCGGTCGGAAAATTTAATGTATGCTACAAGCCACGCCTCAACATTTTTTATAATATTTTTCACCCCCCCCCCCTCCCCCACTACATTATTAAAGAGGTTGATCATATAAAATTGAGATATTCACTTGAAATTTGATACACGTATGTATTATAAGGACATCTGAAACTAGATTATACTTTGAGATGATTCCGTTGAAGGGTTGGGGGTTAAATAGGGGTAGATAGGAGAAAATAAGTAAAGCAAGCTGGGAAGAGCACAGAAATTTGGGATTTGGTGTATATACTAGAAGCGAAGGCCTCAGGTTTCTTTATAATATTTTCCATTCCCCTACCACTCCCACTCCCTTATTAAAAGAGTTGATAAAATTAAATTTAGATTTCACTTGAAACTTGGTACACGTATGTATTATAACGATATCTGAAACTAGATTATGTTTTGACATGATTGCGCTCATGGAGTAGGGGGTAGTAGAGGTAAATAGCAAAAAATAAATAAAGGAGACTGGTAAGAGTACAGAAATTTGAAATTCGGTGTAAATCCTAGAAGCCAAAGCCACAGATTTTTTTATATTATTTTTCAACCCCCACCATCCTTACTCCATTATTAAAGGGGTTGATAAAATAAAATTGAGATATTCACTTAAAATTTGGTAGACGTGTGTATTATAACGACATCTGGAACTAGATTATATTTTAAGATGATTCCGTTGAAGGGTTGGGGGTTATATAGGAGTAAATAGGGGAAAATAAGTAAGTCAAGCTGGTAAGAGAATTTTGGGATTTGGTTACTAGAAACCAAGGCCTCAGATTTCTCTCTAATATGTTTCAAGGGAAAATACGTAGGGTAAACTAGAAACTTCACTTTTAACGCTCATGGTAGAAACCTCAAGCTTTTCTATGACCTCTACCCCAAATATTATTAAAATTCTATGACCAATAATTTCCACATACTTCCCTGTTTTTGATTAAAGGAATTATTACCCCCATTTTTATCCCTGCAGCTTATAAAAATAGTTTTGACGCCCTGAAATATCTAGGACAGTGTGTCTGGAAGAAAATGTGTAAAGGCACTTTTCAGTTCTAAGTAAACTTCGAGAAACTTACCTCTTAATTTTCTCCTGATTTAGTTTTAAAATGCACGGAAATCGTTAAGATAATAAGAACCATAGATTGCGCCGATGAAAAAAGTGCTTGCACGACGACCCCTTTTCCATTTCTGTCGCTATGTTTCAGTTCCCATGTATTATTTTCAGCTGTTGATAGCTGTGCCTATAATATGGACGATTTATTCCAAAAAGAAATTAAGTTACTACATCTTTTGGACGGAGTTAGGCCTTTTCCTTATGGCCGTCATATTGGATCCGCCTTATTGAATTTTACAGATTTGAGATTTTTCTGATCAATCTTGGGTTCAAACACATATTAGTAGCGAATTTCAAGTCTAGGTGATCTAAAAGAAGTCCTGGAAATTTCTTAGTCCAGTCGGTAAAGTAAAAAATACACCAGAAGCTCTCAAAAAATGTTATCTGAGATTTTCCTTCCGTAACTGTGCGAGGATTAAACATCACAAAATCACAAAAATAAGTTGTGGGGGTACAGCGCAACCCTCAGAAAACCCACCACTTCGCTGAAAAAAACCTTATTTTTCTTGACTAATTGCCTAAAAAAAGTCCTCTTTTAATTTTCTTGTATACTATACCATCGTTTTGAGAAAACCGATATTGACAAAAATTTCAAAATTTGTATTCTTAATGCGCGCGAATTTTCGGTTATTTGAATTTTTTTGCGCGCGGCCTATAGAAAAAATTGAATTGCTCGAAAACCAAGCAAGCTAGGAATAAAAATCAAAATGAGTTTTAAAGGGGATATAAAATATTATAAATGCATTATCTTTTAGCTCAAGATAGTACTTCAATGCAGAAAAAGCTAGGAATAAAAATATTCACATTTACAAATGTAGCAGCATGTTAGCCAAAAAAAAAAAATCAAAAAAGGCTGAATATTCAATTTTTTTATGATATTTTTTTAATACAATTTTTTAATCATTAAATGATTAGAAACAATAGTTATATAATATATAAACTCAAAAAAAAAAATGTTTCAGCTAAATTTTCAAGATGTTTGGGTCTTTTTTTATTTTTGGGAAACAATAAAAAATGGTCCAAAATTTGGCCAACTACAACATGCTGGTAAATTTGTAAATGTGAATATTTTTATTCCTATCTTTTTCTGCATTGAAGTACTACCTTGAACTAAAAGATAATGCATTTATAACTTATATTGAAGTCAATTATTTTTTATGGGCCTGTGAATAGTTAAAAGTGCAAAAAGTCAAGAGGTAACTATATTATATTGTTATTTTTATATACTAATAGATATCAATAGATATCAAAACACAAAAGAGTACTTTATATCCCCTTTAGAACCCATTTTGATTTTTCTTCCTAGCATGTTTGGTTTTTGAGCAATTCATTTTTCTCAATAGGCTGCGCGCAAATAATTTCAAATAAACGAAAATTCGTGTGCATTAAAAATACAAATTTTGCAATTTTTTTCAATATCGATTTTCTCGAAAATCATGGCATATACAAGAAAATTACAAGAGGCAATTAGTCAAGCTTTCTTTTTTATGATGAGCAATTTTTTTATATCTTCAATGGTTAACGAGTTAGTCAGTAAAATAAGGCTTTTTTCACCGAAGGGGTGAGTTTTTGGGGGTTGCGCGGTACCCCCAGAACTGATTTTTGTGGTTTTGTGATGTATAATCCCTCCACTAACAGTTACTGAAGGAAAATCTCATATAACAATTTTCGACAATATTTGATATTATCAAAACAGAATGTCCAAAAGACAAGCGAAATTAAACTGACAAAACGGAATAATAATAATAATATTTCTTTCTGAAAAATTATCTTTAAATTCATCAGTTAAACGTTAAATTTTAAAACATTTGAAGGGGCAAAAGTACTTGAATATTTCAACTACCAACCATCTAGATAGTTACTAATCCAACCACTTTTTTCCATAGTTGGTTTTTAATTACTCAGTAATCTGACCACTTTCTTACAAAGTAGTAAGTGTTATCACCTTGAAGAATCGGTTAAAACAAACCGTTTTTTTTTTCAAAATCGCTCAAATATAATTTAGATCTGGAATACAGTGCATTTACTAAAGTACCTAAATTGAAAATCGTGCAATAATTTTTAAAAATCATCACAACACTACCGCTGCGCGCTGTGCCTCTCGATTCTTTTTATATTATCGTTTTCAATAACACTCAGTATGCAATAAATTTTGGAAAGTTAATTTCTTTGTGCAAGAGAATTTTTAAGTACAAAAATTTCTATTCTCTTTTGTTCACGAGTTGACAGCGGATTTAAATTCTCGTTAGTGCCAGCTGATGAAATGTGAAAATCATAACAGATTTTTCTATTAAATGAAATATAGAAACGGGCTGAGTTTTCAGGCAACGGAGATACTGGAAATAAATTTCAAATTTTCTGTCATGTCGTCCTATCCTTTCGACTAATTAGAAGATGACGCAAAATATGGAGCATGATTGCTGTTAAGAAATTCTTCCAGTTTTCCGCTCGTTGTCCTTATCATAGAGAATGATAAATTCTACACATCTCCAAGTGTTTCTTGTATTTGAATGTTTGGTAATACATATTACTGGCATTCTTTAATAATAATAAATAAGAAATACACACTTTGATAGAATTAATGACCATTTATTTTACAGGGATGTAAAATAAGTGGTAAATATTAAAAAGACAAGGTAGCCAAATACAAATTTGCGATCGAAACCATATTGACACCGTCATTTTGAAAATGGCGGTGTCAATATAGCGGACAAATTTTATCACCTATGTTCCGATTCGAGTGAAAATTGGTATCTGAAATTCATTATGGTCGCAGATTACAAGAATATGATCAATACCCAAAAATACAAAATGGCGGCATCAATATTTTAGATAAGTTTTATCATATATCGACTGATTCGACTGATAATCAGTATCTGAATGTGATCAGGGTGGCTGAAACTTAAGATTCAAAATGGCGGAGCCAACATGGCGTTTTATCATTTATCAACAGATTCGTCTGAAAATCGGAATCAGATGATAGTCAAGGTCGCTGACTACAAATTTGAGATAGATACTTGAAAATTCAAAGTGCCGGCGTCAACATGGCGTACCAGTTTTCTCATTTATCATCTGATTCAATTGACAATTGTTATCTAGAGATAGCCAAGGTCGCCGATTACAAATATGAGATCGATACCCAAAAATTCAAAATGGCGGCGTCAATATGGAGGACTAATTTTGTCATTCGTGGTCCGACTCGGCTGAAAAGTGGTGTATAAACCCCATGGTCGCAGATTACAAACATGAAATCTAAAGTAAGAAATTCAAAATGACGGCGTCAATATGGCGGACACATTATAAGAGTATCCTATAGAATGTGCAACAATTATATAGAAAGTGCAGTAAGTTGGCGAAGAGTATAATGTTTGCTGTAGTTATTAATTAGCCTGATTTCCTATCTCGCTTAGTTTTCAAGATGTTGACGAAAATCTTAGAAAGTACCCAATGTGTGCCTACAATTTTTTGCTCTTTTTGTTAATAGCTTTCTCGTCCCCAAAGAGGGCATAAGACACTCCACGATAAGTATGGTATACTAAAGCAAATCCATTTATTGTAATAATAATAATAATAACATTATTTTCATAAGACATGTTTTACATGCATGGAAAAATGTCAAAGAGAGTAACAATACATTGGTATGTATCGACACAGTGTTACATTTATTGGGTAAAAATTAATCAACAAAGATACCGCACAAGCTTTTGTACAAACATTAATATACATTATAAAAATAAGGAACTTTATTCCGACATTTCAATGTGAGAATTAAAATACTCGTCTATAGAATAAAACGAATGTTCTAGAAGATATGTTTTGATCACTTTTTTAAATTTCTTGTCATTTTACTAAGTAGTAAGTTATGATTCACCGTATCAAATGCACGGGTGAGGTCAAAATAAATACAGGCAACTTTCCTTTTACATTCTAAATTATTTATTATAAAGTTACATATGCTCAGCAAGGCGTCTTGCGTGGAAAGTCCACTTCTGAATCTATTTTGTTTTTTTGATATTATATCGTATTTGTTTAAGAAATTCACTAATTGGTTTTCGTAGGACATTTCCAGTAATTTAGAGAAAGCTGATAAGAGTGATGAGTGTTATAATGGCAACTTGTAGACTTATTTCCGCATATACCACTTGTATTTTGTTACTATGCTTCGACTAAAAATCAATAAAAATATTCGTAAATACGTTGCACTAATATCTAAAAAAAGACGTAAATTTATTTTTTCTCGATAATGAAAAGTATGCAAGTTTGTATTCCGAAAACCAATTTTATTTTAAAAGTAAAATCTTATAAGCAACTTATTGACTGATGTGAAATTAAAGGGCTCTAATAAAAAAGCTCTAAAGTGCTGGGATATAAAACGAAAGCTTATAACTTAATTTAGAAAGCTTTCAATTTTAAATATACGAATATATTTGTTTCAGTGTGTCGACAACGGGACAAAATATAACTTTGAAATATTCGGTTATTCGCTGCAAAAACAGCTCAGTCAGCTACTTTCGTTAATTGGAAATTTTTGAGCAATATTACATTAACTAATATTAATTAAAAACAGTTTTCCATAGTCTATCATTACAGCATATACTTCACAAATTAATGTCAGGCACATGAGGCTGATGAGGTATTTGGCACTTTTAATCTCGATATGTGTTTTGTAAAACTGTACCATTTCCATTTTAATATTTTATTGCCTATTCTTTATAAATCTATCTTAAATCTAGGTAACTCATTGAAATTAGTGAGTACTGTATAATATTAATTATATACAAAAACATCCATTATAATTTATCGTTGATAAAAACATAACCGATGTGGGCCGTTGGTATGGCTGGTGTATCGAGTGACCTTGAATTTATTTTAATTGATAAGCTTTTATAAAATATCTCAGTAAAAAAACGTTTATATTTATTATCTCTACTTTTATACCTCAGTTCAATATTTCATCATTAGTTCGGGCGCATTACGGGGCAGAACGAAAATACATAATTTATACAGGAAAAGCATTAAGAAAAACCTGTTTAATATTTTGTCATATTGTTAAAAACATTTAGGTTTATGAGTAGTGAGTGATTGGGGGGTAAAACTGTACCAGCTGATAATAGCTGGAGTAGAATGCGTATTTCAAAACGGTATACTGATGTTATCAAAGAATTGAAGCCATGTACATGACAGGCAACCACGACCACGAGAAGTAAAAATCCTTAAAAAAAATTGTTTAATCTTAAATATTTTAAAATTGGATACTGAATGAACATTTTGAAATTAGAATTACACGACTTATAAATTTCTAGGTCATTTCTTTCTTCATTACTTCCACGTCCAAGTAAGTAATTGTAAAAAAAAATTCAAAAATGTACCTTGTTGAAATTGGTTTAGAATGTCATGAAACGTCGAGAGTTTACATTTGAGCGAAAAGAGATCTTCTGTCTGTCTGTCTGTCTGTCTTTCTGCCTGCCTGTATGTCTGTCTGTCTGTATGTCTGTCTGTCTGTCTGTCCGTCTATAACTTTCTTTTGTGAGCACGTTTCTTTTATTAAAGGGGTCGATAAAATAAAATTGAGATGATCACTTGAAATTTGGTACACATAGATATAACGATACCTGGAACTAATATACGATTCAAATGAATTGACCGCTCATTTTAACCGCGAATATCTTAGAAATCGAGAAGCAGAGAAAACTAAAAAAAAGTATGTGCTCATTATAAGTCTATTATAAATCAATCACTGAAATTTGAATGATGTACATTGACCAATTTTGAAATTCTGCTAAGTTATATTGAAAAGTGTCCTACTTTTTAAGGAGATTTTGACCATACCAGTTTTAAATCCATTATATCTTGAAAAATATACATACTATGTAAATGATATTTTAGACACCGATAATGCACGGCATTTTTTATACGAGGAAATTTTTTCATATTTTTTTATTTTAAAATTTTGCAGTTATTCTCAAAAACGTGACGTCATGTTTATTCGGTTACTTATCAATGTATTTAAAAAAATTCTGATAAAATGGTTAACTATATAAATTGTAAGCATTTTCAGAAAATATAATTGGTATATGTCAAATATTAATTTAGTTATCAAGCGTAATAGATAATATTATCCTTTACGCTTGATAACTTAATTAGTATTTGATATATACCAATTCTTTTTTCTCAAAATGCTTATATTTTATATAATTAACTACTTTATAAAAAAAAATTAAATACATTTATAAATAACCGAATCAACATGACGTCACGTTTTTGAGAATAACTGCAAAATTTCAAAATAAAAAATTATGAAAAAATTTCCTCGTACAAAAAGTGCCGTGCTTTATCGGTGTCTAAAAAATTATTTACATAGTATGCATATCTTCCAAGATATACTGAATTCAAAACTTGCATGGTCAAAATTTCCTAAAAAGTAGGACATTTTTTAATATAACTTAGCAGAACTTCAAAAGTATTCAATGTACATATTTTTAAATTTGATTTAGAATCAACTCATAATGAACATATAATTTTTTTAATTTTTTCTTCTCCTCCATTTCTGATATATTCGCGGTTAAAGTGAGGGTTCAATACATTTGAATCGTATATTAGATTATATTTTGAGATAATTCCGTGAAGGGTTGGGGGAGGGGTAAATAGGAGAAAATAAGTAAAGCAAGCTGGGCAATTTGGTGTATATACCAAGCCCTCAGTATCATTCATAATATTTTTCAACCCCTCCACCTCCTTCATATTAAAAGAGTGGGGGGGGAGTAAAGATAAATAAGGGAAAATGAGTAAGGCAAGCTGATAAGAGTACAGAAACTTGAAATTTGGTGTATATACTACAAGCCAAGGCCTCAGATTTTTTTGTAACATATTTCAACCCCTCCACCACCCTCCACCACCATTCTTAAAGGGACTGATGAAATTAAATTAAGATTTTTCACTTGAAACATGACACACGTATATATTATAACGACACCTCGAACTAGATTATATTTTGGGATATTCCCGTTGAACTGGGGGGGAGGGTAAGTAGAGGTAAATAGGGGGGAAATGAGTAAAGCAAGCTGGTAAGAATACAGAAATTTGAGATTTGGTGTATATAAGAGAAGCCAAGGCCTCAGATCTCAATACATTTTTCAACGCCCCCATCACCACCTCCACTCCATTATTATAGGGGTTGATAAAATAAAATTGAGATATTCACTTGAGAATTTGTACACGCATATATTATAAATGTAAATTGGTGAAAATAAGCAGCGCAAGCTAATAAGATTTCTTAATTGAAAATTGTCATTCTAACACTAGTATCCACACAGTCCCCTACCGCCATGCAAATTAAACTAGTATCTACATAGCCCCCACGGTCATGAATATTCAGTTAAAAATGAGAACAAATGCCGAAAATTAATTTATTTACCTACCCTGTCTTAAAAAAATTTCATTCTATTGATTACATTTTCAAGAAATCTATCGTTCTGCTTCTTGGAAATGCTTAACCTTCGAAACGTTCTTCGCCTTTATTCTGGAGCTCGTCAGAAAGACATAAAGCCGATCATAAAAATGTTTCTTGCAAAACCAAGACAATTGCTATGATGATAGATAGATATGATAGATTTCATGAAAATTTAATCCATCAGAATGAACATTTTTTAAGACGAGGTAGGTAAATAAATTCATTTTAGGACTTTGTTCTCATTTTTAACTGAATCTTCATGACCGCAGGGGGTTATGTAGATACTAGTTTAATCTGCATGGCCGTAGGGCCATGTGTGGTTGCTAGTGTTAGAATAAGAATGTTCAAATAAGAAATTAGACAAATTCATTTTAGCATTTTAATTTGCTAGCATAACCAGAATTCAGGTTATCAAAAAAAATGCAAAGAAAATCTGGATGTGGAAGTAATGATTCCTTCAGCAGCGGTTTTTTTCTTTCATTCTCTCTCATTAATATTCAAACATATTTTCTTCAGATATGACGACTCAATTATAAACTCATGAAAACTAATGTATACGCTCTCGCTTTAATAGCTCCATTTTGAAATTATATACGTTTACAACATTGTCATTCCGCTAAAGCAGCAAAGCAATTCTCTGGCGATTTGCCTCTTGATTACAGCTACACAACAAGAATAAATAACAGACTCTTTCCTTCATATTTTGTAAGCGCATAACAAATGGGCATTAATTTATCTGAAAAATGTTAAAATATGGGCAGCCAGTAACCTCAGATTAAAAGGCAGGTGCGGTGATATTAGCGCTTGTGGGAATTCTGAAAGGTACAGCTGCTCGATTTATTTAACAAATTAGGAGAATCAATCTGAGGGGAGCAGACTCTTGGAATCCTTAAAATATGATACGATTACACTCCTTGCGGTTGGCTGACTACTTTCAACTGCACTGATATCATTTTTCAGCTGGTAACGTACAAGCGCAACATTGAAACATTAAATTAAGGGAATCTATTTTCTTCAAAATAAGGCATCTGTCAGATGAGAATGTTCTCTTCATTCGAATAGATAGGAAGGACTGATTCAAGTAAAAATGAGATTATTTGAAATGTTCAGGATAATTGAGGCAATTATATTATATGATATAAAACCAAAATTTCTTTATAGTTGGGGAATAGTAACAACATTTTTCACATCACTATATAGTGGCCTATTATACGTCACCACAATGAAAATTTTGGTAAGGTTGATTAGTACCAAATAAAAATATAGGTATGTTTAATAAATCGCCATTTGGACTCTTTTACAACATACCTTTAATAATTAAAAAGTATTGGCTCCTGTATTATTTACATCAGCCTTTAAGAGGATATTCCCATTGAACGAACTGATAAATCGAGATTTTTTAGGAATTTTTATTAGGAAAACTATTAGACAAATCATTTTCAAACTTTGGAGATATAGTATTTATAATACATTAAAGCAACTACATTCTTTGTAAGTATGTGATTATAATGAAAATTTCACACGTCATCTTTTTAGCCAATCAGAAGTTTGTTTTTGTGTCGTTACCATGCCAACCTAAAAAATTTCCGGAAATTTTCATCCTCCAGGGTACCCTGAACGAAATTAATAAGTAGAAATGTTTCTATCAAATTATTGACATATGATCATATTTGACATTTGTTATTACATAAAAATGGAATTTTATTTTTCATATTAAACGAGATAATTATAAAAAAATCATTAAGCTTTGTGAGACAACATTTTATTTCATGTTTAGTACCTAATTATAATCGTGAATAACTCCTCATTTTCGTTTTCCTCCATATTACACGTATCTTCAAGCATAAGTATTTCAATTTTGGATGGCTTTTTTAACTTCACAAGTTCTTCATAATATGCGCATTTTGCATATTATATTCTTTTTCCATACTTTATAATTTTATTCTTGAACAACGTCGAAAATAACTTTAACAATAAGAAATATTGAGCTTAAACTGGTTAAACTGTCAATCAAATAATGATAATTAACTAATAACGTTTTGTATCAAAGCCATTCTCTGTCAAGTTATACTGTGCTGAAACTGTGCTATATGTATAGAACATGAAAATATATAAAGAAAACAACGTTACACCTATCCATATATAATAAAATCCAATCGGTGCGAGCCCCTCCCTCTTCACGATCAGAACTAGATAGAGGCTTTTTAGGCGGGCCTTTTCACGGCACGCGCCCGGTACGGATCGAAGCGGGACAACGGCCGCCGTTGCGCTCAAATACTCCATTAAAACGTCTAAAAATTACGGTTTTTGTTCGCTCCTGTGGTATCCAATTTTCTATGTGCGCCGCGCAATTCACGATGCGGATTTGCTAGAACCATTCTTCCGTCGCGATGCCGTACGATCTCTCCAAAAGTGTATTTCGAAAAATATGAACGTTTTAAGATCGCACGTTTTCGAACTATTTTCGCCTTCGATGAGCGAAATCGTACACAATTAAACGATCTAAAAGTCGTTTTCTTTATTTTCTTTCTGCTCCAAATATAAGCGAGCTACGAGTCAAAGTGGAGGCCCATCGCGGCAGTGATGACGTCACAGCTGAATTTGTAGAGAAATTAATTTCATGGTCTACGAGGTGTGCGAAGAATTTGCTGAAATTACATAATAAAATTTAGTTATTTTATATTTGAAAACTTTATTTTAACGTGAAATTTACACTTTGCGACAGACAAGTCAAAGAGATTAATTTTATAGGTTATTAAATATTTAACATTACAAGTCAGTTAGTTTAATCTTATAGGTTATATGTAGTGTTGACAAATTAATTTGAAGGTGTCAAATTTAGACATTTTAAATTACTACCGACATGCAAGTCAAAGAATTTAATTTTATAGGTTATATATATAGGGTTGACATTTAAGTTAGTTATTTTATATTTGAAATTTAAGTCATTTTGTTTTAATGTGACATTTACACTTTGTTAGTTCAGATAGAGAATTTATTTTTATGTTTTTAAATATTTGACACTTTAAGTCATTTTATAGGTTATATTACGAACGTTCAAGAAAAATCAACAATTTCGTCATATACACGGTGTGTGAACAATTTACGAAAATTGATTTAAATAAAATTTCCTTATTTGTCGTCCGATTTGGCTGCAATTCGGTACTCGGCAAAAATCGATGACGTTGGTCACGAATATGACGTCAGAATCGCAAATTTTAAAATGGAGGGCGAATTTTGTCATTTATGATCCCATCCTGCTCAAAGTCGGTATGTGGGGTTTTCGAGATAGCTGATGACAAATCTGAAATCGAAATTAAAAATTCAAAATGGCTGCATGAGCGGAAGGACAAATTTTATCATTTATGGATCGGCTCATCTGAAAATTGGAAGACTGAAAATTGAAAAACTATAAAACTAAAAATTGAAAAACTAAAAACCAAAAACTAAAAAACTGAAGAATTGAAAAAATTTAAAAGTGAAGAATTGAAACACTGAAAATAGGAAAAATTTGAAAAACTGAAAAACTGAAGAACCGAAAACCTGACAACAGACGAATGAGCAACTAAAAATCTGAAAATTGAAAAATTAAAAATAGAAAAACTAAAACACAGAAAACGGAAAGATTGAAAAACTGAAAAGCTGAAAACTAAAAAACTGAACTGAAAACTGAAAAACTGAAAGACAGAAAACTGAAAATCTGAAAACTGAAAAATTGAAAACCGAAAAAATGAAAATTGGAAAACTGAAAACCGACAAAACGAAAATCTGAAAAACGAAAAACTGAAGGATTAAAAAACTGAAAATTGGAAAAAATTGAAAAACTGAAGAACCTGACAACTGAAGAACTGAACAATTAAAAGTTGAAAACTAAAAACAGAAAACTAAAATACAGAAAACAGGAAGTATGAAAAATTGAAAACTGAAAAACTAAAAACTGAAACCCCTCCGGTAGGAGCTAGGAAACGCGCAGCGTTTTCTAGTTTTAGTGAATAAAGCTTATTCCCTAACATAGAAATAGAGTTGTCCTAAACAATTTTCAGTAATTTTTGGAAACTAAAATGGGTGGAAATGATATTATTTACCTATTATTCGTATATAGGTTTTCCATTTTCAAATAACCCTTATAATTTAAACTTTTGACACAACAACACTACTTACTTATTCCGATGCGTCTCTGCCACTTTGTCAACAAGACCCATTCATGGCTTACTAATCTTATACCTTGTTGTCTTAGAATAATCTTAATGTCAGTTGAAATTAGAATTTATTTCATTTATTTTTCTGTGAAATTTTCTTGCCGAATCCCCCGCGTGCTTGAATTAATTGCAGGAAATTTTTCAAGCACTTTGGAGATTACAAGTGAAAATTGTGGCTTTGGTGCCTTTGAAGTGAGACGCCTCCCAAAACTTCTCGGTTGCTGGCTGACACAATTCCTTCTCTCCAGACCATTGAAAACAAAAAAAATCAAGTTTTTTTTTACTTCTTCTGAATATAGGTATGGCACGAACTACTGAGGATTTCTTTTTTCAAAAAATGAGGAGACTGCGCGACATAAGTAGAAAAATTGCTTCTTTCACCTAAAATGTCTTCAGATTTTTTATGATAGAGAAAATAGATTTTCATATATTTTATTTTCCGTAGTTTATGAGAGAGACAGTCGTGTTCCCGAAATATGTACCAAAGGTTACCTCGGGATAAGATAGGTGAAATGCTCCTTGACACGGATTTTGGAATGAACCTGATATGATCGTTTCTTGGACCTAAATATAAGATCAACAGGGTCCGTATATCAAAATTGCCTCCAATCCCCAAGGGATGATCCACTTCAGTTTCTATTTTTTGTTTACAAAAATAGAATCAATTTGAAATTCTAGAAAAATTCATGCATATAGTAATCCCAAAGACCTGAAGCCTCAATTTTTTGGGGCTCTATTATGCCCCATTAAGGCCCTTAAAAACATGTTTAAATTTTTGAAAGTCGAATGTTTTTGTTATGATAAAAAGGTGCGGAAAATTTTATTTCATCACATTATTTGCGACCAAATAAAGCAATTTTTAAGGTAGTTTAAAAATTTCCAAACCCAGTGCGTCAGGCCCAAAATTCAATTTTATCATTTTTCTAACTAACTCAACCCCTGTGGTAAAGGACGCTCCCCTGGAACCAACAGTCACTCCCTTGGAGCAAAGAGAGACCCCTGTTGCCCAAAGACCACCTCTTTTCGTAAGATGTTATCCTGTTGGGGTCAAAAGTTACCTGGCATGGTTGAATAGTCTCCCAGAAAGCAAAAAGGTAAACAGAGGTCAAGAGGACATCCCTTGGTCTTAAAGGTTTAAGCCCCCCCCCCTCCTCGAGGTAAGAAGTTCTCCAGAATTATTAAGTAGTAACTCCTGGGGTCAATATAGCATGTATAAAAAGCAGGCTAACTTTACAGTATTGTATATTTAGATAAGTATGTATTATTTTTAGTGATGAAATAATTTTTAAATATTTTTTATAATAAAATTTTGGCAAGAATTGTTTCTTACTTTTAATTTCTTGTATATCTTATATTAGCCCAGTGCGTGCCTTCTTGCTCATTAGGAGACTATTCACTCATGCCGGATGACTTTCGATCGCAAGAGGGAAACTTTTTACTAAAGAATGTGGTTTTGGGCCCCATAGGGTCAACCTATCTAATTAACGTGAGTTTTCGTTAAAAAGAATGAAAGAAATGAATTTTGGACCTAACGCATGGGGTTTGGAAATTTCTAAACTACCTTAAAAATTACATTATTTGGTCGCAAATAATACAATGAAATTTTCCGCACCTCTTTGTCATAACAAAAATATTCGACTTAAAAAAATTTAAAAATATTTTTAAGGGCCCTAGTGAGACCCAATAGAGCCATAAAAAATTGAGGCTATAGGTCTTTGGGATTACTACACGCACGATTTTTTTCAGAATTTCCAATTGATTCCATTTTGTAAAAAAAAAATAAAAACCCTCTCTTGGACCTTAGAGGTGAAAGTTCCCGTTGACTGGACTAATAGTAAAGCTGTATTTCTAAAATTGTTAAATTTTGTTCTTCGTGATATCATATCTCCGTAAATTTGTCAATTTTCATCGCACGACAATAGGAGGAAGAACAAATTGTAGAATTTCTAAACTTTATGTTTAGCACGAGTTTTCCTGATACTTCTCATAGATATTTTCGAAAAATCTGTTTCGTAACGATTATTTCAAAATAACGCAGCGTCTCTCAGCATGAATTTAATAACCATAAGTTCGGACACAAGAAAAGTAACCCATATTTAAGTTAAATCCATGTTAAAATACTTGGTCTATTTTTTTACCGTGCTGGCTTATTTTTCCTTACGTTGCCAGGCTACCAGGCACGAATATTTTATATTTTTGTGTTTTGATACATATTCTCTAGCACTTAGCGTACCCGTGTGCGTTGAGTCACAGTGAGTCCTTCAGCTCAAACGAAAGGAAGAGGGTTTCGTAGAGTGGTATCGGGATGCGTAAGGTAAGGACACTCGAATGGGAAACGGAAGTGGAGCAACTCAGTTCAATTTCATCGCTACAGTTTGTTCATGTGGCCACTAGTAACTTAATAAGGATTTTAGGCTGGTAGGTTAGCTCACAACTTTGCGCATAATGTTAAGGTAATTCTAACTACATATGTGAGATATAAATATATATTTCTTCGCACTTATAACAGAGTTTAAGTAAAATGCAAATCCGCAAAAAACATAGACAATCAGCCTACTAGCAACTTCTTTCTATTATAGTGAAGTTGGGACAACTTTTGAAAGAAAAATTCTGGGGATAGAAATGTTAGAGTCGGATTAAGTTCAGAGCAGTGCCAGGAATGTACTGATGATTTTTGTGCGTCTAACTCTTTCGAAAAAGTGTTACTGTTTTTAGTCAATAAAAAATGTACTGTTCCTGTTAGACTATACGTTATGCGGAATCGATATACGAATATTTATAGACCGGTTAGGTGCTTTTTCATCCACTAGGTTAGCCACAAATACCAGCAATATGTGGTGATATTTGTTTTATTGATCAAATATTTTAAATTTTATAAAATTCATTAACGATCTCAGAAAATATAGTTCTTAACATGTTATCGTTGCCTCCCTATAGTAAAGGCACATAGAAAGTGTCGGAGCGTTTGACTTTGCGGTAGATCAAAAGCCCCGACATTTTTTATTTGACTCGAATATATGAAGAGAACTATATACTAATCGTTTGTCAGTACGAAAATTTCTTGAATCGGATTAAATGACGAGGTCCAATTGAGTGGCCTCTAAAATATCCGGACCTAAATCCACCTGGAAATGTTCTAACCTACGAGAGGTGGGTTTTATCATCGACTGGCTTTTTGACAAGAATTATGGTGCATACTTTTAACATCATCTTTTATATTTAACAGCGTTTAACTTGAAACACAATATTTTATGTTTCTGTGACACATGTCTCTCTTCTTCATATTTGCAATTCATGAAGATGAGGATGAATGCTCTGCTATATAACACGTCCACAAATTATCTGGATGGTTTGCAGTTACTCGGTATACAATAGTAATTTACATTTATACCAAACCGTACTCAATGTCTATTTCTTGGAGGTTGTACAGCAGATGCATGAACTCATCCTCGCTTGTTGCAATTAAGATAGCATCATCTGCAAATCTGAAATTAGAAATCTTGGTTTAGTCCGTAACTACCATCCTGCTAGTCTTTCAGCACACGTCGCATCACTTGTTCACTTTAGATATTAAAGAATCTTAGTGATGGAATGCAGCTCTATCTGACGCCACTATATATCTACAAATCAATGATTATTACAGGCTGATTTAATACCAATCTCATTAAAGAGAATAATGGGGCATATTTTAATTTGTGGATTTTTTCCTTTAGAAATAGTTTCCTTGTTATTTTTCTTCTGGCAAGCTTGTACGATTCACTTGATACGCTGCATTTATTATTTTCCAGAATAATTGGAGTTCGATAATTCTACTGCGAGAACGATCGTTTGATATATAATTAATTCTCGAGAAGAAAAACTCCAAATATAACCTTTTAATAAGCAATCAATTAAAA
This sequence comes from Stenurella melanura, assembly GCA_963583905.1. Lineage (NCBI taxonomy): Eukaryota > Metazoa > Arthropoda > Insecta > Coleoptera > Cerambycidae > Stenurella > Stenurella melanura. Next base: position 78,140,264 of record OY757309.1, on the reverse strand, counting down.
ACTTCTCAACTCTTCCATAATCTATTTTCTTTGGTTCGCAGATATTCCTTATTAAAATGTCAGTTGACACCATTTGACATTAATTAAATCACAGAAACGCTTTTAACGAGCTAATTAAAAGTCTTGGATGTTCATAACTGCAGGGACAAATTAAAATAATAAAAGATCGAATAAGACGAGATGTACCTACTCAGAATCCTCGTTCTTACTTAAAAGAATAAATTCGCACTTATTTAATATCTGTCGCTTTGTTGGGATAAAAGATACGCCGTAATGTCTCTTAAAGTTAATTTCCAGCAGATACCAAATTAGCTCGACTACGCCAGGTTGTACTTATTAAGGAATACTTTAAATAAATTGAAGAAAAGGCTGAAAACAAATTTAAAGATGATTTAAGCATTTATAACTTCCAAAATTTAATGTATTATTTATGAAGGGTCTTTTAAGGGCGACTAATTGCTGTATTAGATGTTACAAGTGGGTGTCGAGGAAGGTGAAATTTTATGTTTTATACTGGATGTACTCGTGGGTAGAGTATTCCTATAACTTATAATAAAAAAACACAACTGCCTATCAAGGAAAGAAACGTGCACCATATGCCTGATAGCCTGACAACCTCAAACTTTACATTTTTGTGAGTTTATTCCTGTTTTTAATATTTTTATTGGCTTTTTTAGTTTGAAAGCAGTATAACATTTCAAAAGTGTCTCAGATAGCATTTCTAGAATTTTTTAATATTGTTAATTATTAAAAGTATATTGATAATTAATTACAGGTGGTAAATCTAACAAATAAATAGCGGTCTATTAACAATGGAAAAGAAATAAAATCTGACATTAAAGAAAAAAATATAGGCATTCCAAAGGGCAGTATCACAGGACCGATTTTGTTTATCATTTACATGAACGATCTAGGTAATATCATATTTAATGAAAAAAATAGTTCGATTACAAATTATGCGGATGATACGAATTTATTAGTTACAGGAGAAAATTATCCTGAGATAATAAACTTAAGTAATACCTTAATGCTGAAAGCAAAAGAATGGTTCACAAAAAATGGATTTTTATTAAATTTGGAAAAAACGAACATTATCCTATTCAGAACACTACAAACAAAAATAGAAACACCAAAAACTGTAAATATTTTAAATGACAAATTAAATATTCAAGAAAACGCAAAATTTTTAGGAGTGTATATTAATGAGCATTTACACTGGTCAACACATATAAAATATTTAGGCAAAAACTGAATGCTATTTGTTACAGCATTCGGATTATCTGTAAATATTTAAAACAGAAATCTTTACGAATTATATACTTTGCGAATTTTGAATCTAGCGCGAGATTTGGAATCATCTTCTGGGGAAGTAATAATATCCAAGAAATATTCCTAATACAAAAGAGACTTGTAAGATTAATGCACAACTTGGCTTTTAATGAGACCTGTAGGGGGGTTTTAAAAAAAAACAGAATTTTAACTATTATTGGAGTATATGTGTATGAATGTTTAATGTTTGTTTTTAAAAATAAAGATAAGTTCATAACTTATAATATTTCTCACGCCTATGAAACACGGTGTACTGATATAAACTACCCAGTACATCGGCTAACAATAACGGAAAAGAATCCACATTATATGTGTATAAGGCTATTTAACAAACTACCAGAGAAATGGAAAAAAATTGAAAGAATAAATAAATTTAAAAAAGAAATTAAAAATATGTTGATCAATTTAGAGCCCTATAATTTGGAAGATTATTTTGAAAGCTAAGTTATGGTTAGCGAACTTTTGTTTTGACGATATTTCATTTTTGATATGTACCTTTGATTGGAAAGTGTAATATCCTCTCTGAAATAAATAAGTATTATTATTATTATTATTATTATTATTATTATTATTATTATTATTATTTCTAATAACTAACATTAAAGAGATCTACACAAATAAATGGTATTTGAGAGAGTTTTTAATTGTTACACCTGTTCCAATTTAAAAACGATAATAAGAACATTAAAAATCCTTAAAATGTACGGTTGTGTTAGTCATATAATGCATCTGACCTAAACAGTTCACCTATAATCTGCACGATGCGGAAAATGTTATTATTGACTTTTAGAAAAACGTTATTCTTTACCAAAATTGGTGGTGGATTTGTCATTCTTGTTCTTCAGGTGCCATCTCCGTGTCGAAGGTTGGCAATCATCATGGCTATTTTGATTTTGGAAGCTGCTGCTCTGAAAAGATCGCTGGAAGAACAGTCTCTCAGTTCTCTTAGGTTTCGCAGCCACGTTATTCTTCTTCATCCTATGCTCCTCTTTCCTTGTATTTTCCCCTGCATAATCAGTCGCAATAAGCCGTATTTTGCCCCTCTTGTTACGTGACTGAGATATTCTAGTTCACTGCTTTTTATGTTTTCAATTAGTTCTTTTGTTTTGCCCATTCTCCTTAATACTTCGGTATTGGTTACTCGATCTGTCCACGGTATTCTTAGGATTCTTCTATATACCCACATTTCAAATGCTTCTAGTTTTTTAGAGGTAGTTGAGCTTAGGGTCCATGCCTCCATCCCATACAGAAGAGTGCTAAATATGTAGCATTTCACTAATCGAACCCTTAAATTTAATTTCAAATCTCTTTCACAGAGCACTCTTTTCATGCTCGTCCTTTCTCTATTCTTAGTTTAATTTCATTAGCGTAGCCATTATGGTTGTTGATCATTATACCCAGATATTTATAATTGCTCACTTGTCCTATATTACTACCATTGACAATGAGATTTTCGTTGTTTTGGTAGGTTTTTGAAATTATCATAAGTTTAGTTTTCTTGACATTTAGTGTTAGCCCACGTTCTTCACTACATTCAACCACTCTGTTCGTCAGTCTCTGAAGATCTTCAATAGACTCTGCCAAGATTACCGTATCGTTAACATATCTTATGTTGTTGATTGGTGTTCCATTGACTTCTATTCCAGCTGTTTCTTCTTCGAGGGCTATTTTGAGAATTTCCTCAGAGTATGCATTGAAGATTGTTGGAGATAAGACACGTCCTTGTCTTACTCCTCTCTTTATATCTATCTCTTCCGATGGTTGTTTGTCGATGCATACTGTCGCCTTTTTGTTGTAATATAAATTTGAAATAATTTGAAGGTCTCTGTGATCTTTCATTTTAAGGATATTCATTAGTTGGTCGTGGCGGGTTTTATCATAGTCGATGAAAAATGCATACACATCCTGATTGACGTCCAAGCATCTTTGAATGAGTACGTTAAATGAAAAGAGTGCTTCTCGTGTTCCCAAGCCATTACAAAATCCAAACTGTTTCGTTTATGTCTATATCAATCTTTTGATGTATTCGGCTGTGGATTATTTTAAGAAATAGTTTCAGTATGTGTTACATAAGACTAATTGTACGATGGTGGATTTGTCATACAACCTAGCAAAATCCATCTAATAAGGAATTGAGAAAGTATAATGAAGTTGCTAAATATTATTTGTGCAAAGAACGTAAAACCACATTTATCTAGGTTTTTAATAAATGCATTGAAATTTAACTGGAAAAATGCAACGAAATTTGAAAATGATCTTCAAAATATTTTAGGAAGCTACAATGAAACCTGTAAATCTGTTCAGTTAGACGGTACACTAAAACTTTCATTAATAAAACAGAGACTTTGACTTCTAGTATATACGTACACAAAATGCCAAGTTTCCGCGCTGCTTTACTTATTTTTTCCTATTTCACCCCACCCCTTTAACTGTATAAGCTCAAAATATATTCTAATTTTAGATCTTATTATAATACATACGTGTACCAAAAACCGACAGCCTGATTGACAAATTCGACGTTTCATGACATTCTAAACCTAATTATTTCGACAAAAAAAATTCTATAATTTTTTTATGAATACTATACTTACTTCCACTCCGCTACGTGGACGTGGAAGTAATTTTTTCGGCGATTACTACACTTCAATCCTACTACGTGAATGTGGAAGGAATATAATTCAAGAATAATATCCAAGAACAAACAAAAATGGTTATGTATCGAAACGAGCAACCAAATCCGATATTTTAATATATAACTTTGTAACCATTTTAATACCTAGATATTAAAAAAGCTTCACCTGTGCGAACGGCACCTAGTTTTTTGTTGGAGAGCATAGGGCCGTGGATTTAGAGTGTGGGCATTCAAAGGGCGCCACCTGCTTGATACTAATTTAGTGATATAAATAGTTTTTCCAGCCAGGAACAAAATTATGTTACTAGCAATCATGCGATGGAATTCTCAAAATATCGATACTGTCAAAATTTACACTTTACTGTGAAAACACAAAATCTAGGCAAATATCAGGTGCACTAGTGCAAATAACAAGAACATGTAGACATTAAATATTTGTTACGACACAAGTGAGATGCACAACAACAACAAAAATAAATAAATACTTCAGATGTTAACTAAACGTGGTTCATACGCATTAAAAAAATTCTGTATGCTTGATCTATTAAGACTTCATTGGAAATCAAACTTTACTCTCTGATCGCTAGAAACAACGGTTATAGTGAAAACCTCATAGATAAACTAATAAAACATAAACAAAAGAAAAAGTTACTTAAAGAATTTTATGATGATACTCCACAAAGAACTGACATATATAAATGTAAGTATTAATTATAGGACTAAGATTAGCGATAAAATTAGTCATAAACTAAAAAAACTAGGATGTAAAACTATTTCTGTTAATAAAAATAATCTAGGGAAAATGTTAGTTAATAATAAAGATAAAAGAGATTTATTAGAAAAAACAGGTGTATATCAATTAAAATGTAATGACTGCGATGCTATATATATCGGTCAAACTGGTCGTAAATTAAAAAATCGTCTCGCTGAACATAAAAAATCAATAACGAATGGTATACATAGCACCGGTATGTCAACACACTGAGATAGAAAATAATCATTTTGTTAATTTTAATGAAGTCGACTTACTCCATACAGAAAATAAAGGAAAGAAGTTAGATTTACTAGAACAATTTGAGATCATGAAAGCTGTCAAAAAGCATAAAAATGTAACTAATGATCAAACATTATTTATTCTAGAAAAAATAATTTAACATTAAGAACTTATTTGTAGTATATTTACATAGGATAGGAATCATATAACTATTTGCATGTAATAAATAGATTAAAAGCTTTGCATAATTTATACCTTCCATTATGTATAAATAAGTAAGGAACACATTTTAAATTTAGTAATATCTTGTACTCTTGATAAAGGCCTAATAAGCCGAAACACGTGTAGAGTTTTAATAAAACGTTTGAAACATTAAAAAACATAATTTCCTGTATATTTAAATTATTGAAGAATGTTTCACAAGGAACCAACCGTAGAATCAACCCAATGTATTAAAATTTTTTGTTCGGAAGCCCTTGAACTACCTATTCCCAAAGATTGGAAATAATTCCACCGAAATAGTTTTTGAAAGATTTTGAACTTCCAGCCACTGTAATTCCGCAAGGAAGGAATTAAATCAATTTTCTCATACGATATTTTTTGTTTGGAAACCCTTAAACTATCTATATCCAAAATCTGCAGGAAATTGCACCGAAATGATTTTTCCAGTGCTAATGATGCGGGGTCCTTTCTACAATGTTTTTTTTGTGTTTTCAGTTCAAAATAAATATTCTATGTATTGAATAAGTACTTAATTACTTTTTTAATTCTAGCTGATAATATATTCAATTTGCATGAAACTGTTTAACATAAGGGTCAGTTGGCATTCAAACCCATACAAATTATTTACCTATTGCTATTTCCAAACGTCAGACACCTCACCTGGCAAGTAACATCAACAACTTGGATATTAGCATCAGGGTGTAATTTGAAGCTGCGGGCTCTCACAACGGCGCGGTTACGCCGACATCCCATGTTGATATTAAGTTGCTCTTGCAGGTGTTTATGTTGTTATAATTTGGGTAATGGAGTTATTTACGACCACTTGAAGCGTGATAAATGGAAATCTAGGTTTATGTTCACCCGCTCATAACAACCCGTATTACCAGAATTATCCGATTTTCGAGCGGTTTACTGCAACAGTTTCTTAAATTATCCACAATAAACGTAATGCTTCCATCTCCCGAGAAATTATTATTGTTTTCAACGTAAATAATAGAGGCTTAAAAATAATTCAGAATTATTTCAGTTTGCCTTATTAAATCCAGTTATATAATCGCTTAAAGCTTCATTTTTCAATTATTTATTCTTATTTGAAATTGTGAAATATTTAAATGTACCTAATATTTGGAAAATAATGTCTATTTCGGACATACAAAAAAACTGCTGCCTAAGGAGTCATTACCTCCACATCCAAATTTCCTATCCAAGTCTCATTAAACGAAAACATCTCGATACTATATTTGCACTCTGGTAAGTGGAAATAATTTTTCATAGAATTTTAATAATACAATATTTCAAATCGTGATGCCCCCCAGATGTTAATGGCTGATGTCCAAAAGTTTTTTGAGAACTTTTGTTCTCGGATACACACTAAAACACAATTTTATGTTGATACCTCATTTAATAATGAAGTGGGGATGTTGAGGGTGATGGTCAATGATGGGGGCGGGATGTCATAAAGAAAATTGAGACCTTGACTTCTCGTATATACACCAAATCCCAAGTTTCTGAACTATTACTAGCTTGCTTTACTTATTTACCCCTATTTACTCTAGTTTCAGATCGCATTATAATACGTATGTGTACCAAATTTCAACTCAATATTTTAGTTTTATTTTGTTAACTCCTTTAATAATGGAGTGGGAGTGGTGGCAGAGAACGTGCGCACAAAAAAGTTACTGGCCGATAGACAGACAACTTATTTCATCAGATAAAATTTTTCTACATTTTTTTACGACTATTATACTTCCACCCCACTGCGCGGATGTGGAAGTAATAGTAATAAAAGTTCCTAATAAACACGGAGACGATAGCTCAGTGGTTATGGTTAAGGTGCCCGTCGGGAAAAATTTTGCTGATACATGCTCTCTCCAAACTTCGTGTATGGCTTCATTGGACCTAGTCTGACAGCATTTTCCTCTGTCTTTTTTTTTATTTTTGGGGCGTTTTCCCGCTAGATTTTCCGAAACATGTCATTTTGACGGCATATAAAAAATTTATAGATACTGTTATTTTTCCAAGTAGAATAGCGTGAAAACGTGAACTGAAACGTGAAAAAATAATTGTCTGACAATAAATAATGTCATTGGGCGCGTCCGCTATCTCGAACATGTCGGAAAAACGACTATAAGAAAATTTATTAATAACCAGCTGATTTTTAAAATTATATGCAGAAAATAGGTATTTAATTTGTGGTATAAGTGTCTGACAAATACAGTGGGGCATAACGAGAGTCTGACAAAAAAACATAATTTTCCAATAGCGGCCGTCGAAGTTAGGGCGATAAAAAAATGAAATTTCGTGTAGTCGAGAAGACGGTTAAAAAAAGATAAGTTATTTCAACTTACTTATTTTATAATCTTTATTTTGAATTTTTTGAACTCTTTTAGACTATCTGAATTCGACTTACCAAGTTTTAAGTTCGATAATATTGAAAAATACGTAAAACTTCTTGTAGAAAAAAGTAGCGAAAAATTGTCTTTTAGTACGTTTAAAATCGCTATATCTCCGGTACTACTAGTCCGAAAATTTTCATTCAGGGCCCAAATTAAAGGTCTTGAAACAAGCTATAAGATAACACTTTACAATATTAGTTATAACAAAGCACCTTTTATAAATGAAAAAAACAATTAATCCGTTTTCGGTAAATATATGAATTCAATTTGTGTGCAATTTTGCATCAAAATATATGAAGTATGCAGCGAATAAAAAAAATAAACATTATGCACCAACAAAATTTTTAGGGCGATGGTAAAAACTATCCTATTACATGAAAAAATAATTTCTGCAGCAGAAAAACGACATATTGCCAAAATTGAAAAACTAATTTTCCTGGCATTTGAAGGAAATTACAACATTAAAAAATTGTATTTTCCAGACGTCAGACTAAAAAACTGGAAAACACCTTTTGTCAGACAGTTAAAAAATTGGATTTGATTTATTTTTGTTAAGCCATATTGAAAAAATCAGCTTGTTATTTATAAATATAGCCTCAATATATACATATGAATGTAACATCCAAGCGTAGCTTGACAACCACATAGAAAAACCTTTTATTTAACATTTCCAGCTAAAAGGCTTTATTTCACCGTCAGACAATTTTTTAATCGTATTATAAATTGTATTTAAAAATCAAAAAAATTTGTAAAAAAATTTTATGAATAAATTTTTTGCTGTCATGAAACCGACAACTTTGATGCGTCAGACTAGGAAATCGAAAAATAATTTTCGTCAGACAATATGAAAACTTGTTTTTGTATGTTTTAATAAATTAATACAGCGAAAATCAGCTGGTTATTATTAAATTTTCTTATAGTCGTTTTTCCGACATGTTCGAGATAACGGACACGCCCAATGACCCACATTTATTGTCAGACAATTATTTTTTCACGTTACAATTCACGTTTTTAAGCTATTCTACTTGGAAAAATAACAATATCTATACATTTTTTATATGCCGTCAAAATGACATGTTTCGGAAAATCTAGCGGGAAAATGCCCCAAAAACAAAAAAAATGGTAGAGGAAAATGCTGTCAGACTAGGTCCAGTGAAGCCATACACGAAGTTTGGAGAGAGCATGTATCAGCAAAATTTTTCCCGACGGGCACCTTAACCATTAGTTCGTTTGCTTCCAAACTGGATACCTAGCGAAATGAATTCATACCTTACCTACTGTGAAATAATTGTATTTATAAACTTATCCCCAGAAGTGCTTCGGATTGCATTATAAACTGTAGAGCCGTTTCTCTTACTTTTACATAATATCCTGGATTTTGGAGTTATCTTGGTTACTTAAGAGACAGGAGAATTTCACTGGAAACTTCACACCTATATTTTACATCCCATAGGAGGATTTATTCTGTCACTGTTTCCATATCAACCAAAGAAATTTTCGACAGTTCTCCCACTGATAGTGTACCTATCTAGTACTATACTCACTAGACATTTTGCTATCATCTAATGGCGGATATGTTACAGTAATCTTTGCTGTTGTTATTTAAAAAGCTACTAAATCACTGCTTTATATTTGAGTACAAAGCACATAAACAGGCCATAAAAACCGGTCATCAAAACATCAAAGTCGACGCTAAGAAGGTGCTACAGAGTTGTAATTCAAATTTGTGCGTATTAGAATGAACAAAATAATACTAAAGATTTAAAAATCGTGTTTTCGGCAGAAATTTAATGACGTTTCTTTAGTAAACCAAAAAACTGTTTTGCGTCAAGATAAGAATAACTTGTATATTGGTAGACGCGTATTCCGTCCTTCGCGACATTCACAGATAACTTTAAAATATGGCTCTGCTTATATGTTCCCTGGGTATGACGTTCTAGTTAGGGATGATTTCTTATCTTAGTCATGCCAGAACATATTTTATATAAGAGTAATGATGTTTTATCTATTGAGTATTACATTATATTTGTTATTTAATACAGTCTAGGGAATAAAGCGTGCCCCAGTCTCCCCTTATATTGGCTCAGTCGGTAGCTTTGGGTTTTTTATGTGCCTTATAAATATGTACTCAACTATGGTATATTTATATTACTTCATTTACTGACATTATTGCACTCCATTGCATCTGATACTTCTGAGACCACAATATTATTATTATTTATTTAATAGTCTTATTTATATGAACGTCCTGGTAGAGTTTAGCTAATGCTATTCCACCATGCAGTCAGGACACGTACACACATACATCAACACAGTAACCATTCCCTGCGATATTGTCATCTACCGCAGCTGAGACTCGAACTCAGCAGAGATAACAGCGACTAGACACGTTGTGCTGGACAGCGATCTAGCTCACTGCTACCGTCTCGGTAACACATTAAAAATGCCACTAAACATCGATACCCTGGCCAGGATTCGAACCCAGCTGGCAAGCCAAACACCTTAGTATTGCGCCACTGGCACTGAGTCTTGGCAGATATGTTACAGTGATCTGGGCTGTGACGTATTGTACATTATTTGAAAAGCTAGCAAATCAATGCTTCATATTTGAGTAATATGTTTATATTATTTTGTCTGATACTTCAAAGACTATATCAATATATCCTATCCTTATTATTGTTATTATAACATCTGCTAACATCAGTTTCTTGTTGCAGGGCTAAACATTGCAAAATAATGGATGAGCATATGATGCAAAATTGTAGTGACTCTAGATTGACAATATGGTAAGTTATAACTTAAGTTTTTTTGTAAATAATGTTTTTATAAAAGACAGTGTAGACAAATTAGAGGAAAATCGACCTAAACTTGAAAGAGTTTACCGAATGAATGGATTTTCAAGAAACCTTGTGGATTCTGCTTGTTTTAATGTCTAGATCAAACTCCAAGAAAAAAGATGGCCGCTATTGCCCCGCAATTGTTAAATTTAATGATTTTGTTGCGAATTTGTTAGATAGCAAAATTGAGGTACTTATATTAAAAAAAAACAAAATGTATTTTTAGATAATTTGACGAAAAGTAACAACCATTTACTCTTGTAAAGTTTTAGAAAAAAATCTTATTTTCTGAGATACAGCGGCTCGAATTTCTCCAAACAGAGGAGAGGGGAAATAAAAAGTGACGAGAAAAAATCGAGAAAAATTCTGGTGAATATAATTTTTTCTATGACTTTCTCCTAAAATGCACTCTGTCCAAGTTTTCTGGAAAAGCACGAAATAAAGACCCTTATCGGAAGATGAGAAATCTCGTAAACCATGAAATTTAAAAATCTGGAAAAATTCACATGCATAGGTTAATATATTCTTTAAAGTCTTGGTCTCTGGTATTTTTTTGTAACGTGCCATTTCTGAGTTTTCAACAGTTTTTCGCGATCAAAAATGTACTTAAATTACATTTTTGACCATGAAACAAAATTTTGAAAAATATATTAACCTATACCGAGTATTTCCAGATTTCTAGATTTTGTGATTAACCAGATTTTCCATTTTCCAAAGTCTTTTTCTCGTATTTCTCCGGAGAAACTTGGACAGAGTGCACTTTAAGAAAAAGTCCAAAAGGAAAAAATCTTCTATTTTAATAATACATTCATCAGAATTTTCTTCAAGTGGTATAATTGGGATTCAAAATAATGCCTGATCCGCCGGAGAGTGTGTTATGTCCTTTGACTAATTTAAAAAATTTGATCATAAAACTTCTAACTTTTCAGTTTATAAACAACAATTAACACACATTTTATACTGAATAATATCAAAGATGGCCTACGTAAAAGAGCCATGTTGTTTGTTATATATTACTGAGAAATCTGTACACACCAATTTTACCGAACACTAAGTCGTATGAAGAGTTACTTGAAACATTAACTCACTTATTTTCCCCAATAAAACCGTTATTTTTTCGTAGAATTTTCTGCTCCTTAACTTTCATTTCCACGACAACTTTTGAATTTTAAAAGTTACATCAAAAAAAATCTTTTTAAAGTCTGACTTCATTTTATGTTGCGCCCATTTGTATGGGCAGTCGAATTCGAATTCGAACTGCTTGGCTGATCAGCATTAAATTGAGTTGTGTGTGAATGTGATTCGACAGTATGTGATGAGAATTTTTTTTTTGTAAAAAATAATATTTATAATTTTTGAAAAAGGGGTTTGTCGGAGGGAAGATGAAGGTGACCACTAACCAGGGTTATAGCCAGAGGTGGTTACAATCCCTCCTGGGGATTGATTCTTTTCTGCAAAAAACATTCAACATTTTTAGAGAGGGGGTTTGATGGAGGGAAGATGAAAGGCGACCAGGGTTGTAATAATACTCAGGAGAGGAAATCCACCCCCTGGAGGGTTGTATCACTCCTGGTTATAACCCTGGTCACCTTCATCTTCCCTCCATCAAACCTTCTTTTTTAAAATTGTAAATATTTTTTACAAAAGAAAAATAATTTCACGACCCATAGGGGTTCAATCGAGGGATAGGGATGATTGGAGTCATCCCCCTCTAGTATTACCACCTTAAGTTGTAGGGAGTGTAAATTCGCCAAAATACAGGACTGAATTGATATCTGCGCCGGGAAAGATACTTTAAAGGTGGCTTTGAGATGATTTCGAGGGTAGCCGAGGTCAAACACTTTCTTGAACCACGAAATCGGTTTCAGCACCCTCAAGGAGGAAACTAGATTGGCCCAGTAGTAGATACTTGTCCCTCCGACACCTGACCTCCACAATAAGTACAACCGGTATGACAGATATTACCGGCAGTTTTTGAGCTGTTATACCATGATATTTTGAAAGAGGTTTGGGAGAAAATCCAGTTCGTGGTAGATGTTTCGAAGAAGATCCTACTTTGAAACCTACAACTATGGCTAAAACGGTAAAAATTGCATTGACTAAGGAAACTGCGCTTGAAAACAAACATTTCGAAATTCGTGTAAGGAAGAATGTGAAAAAGGAGGCAGTAATAATTCTTATATTTGGACAAGATATTGATAAGTAAAATGTTTTTTCTTTTTAAAAAAATTAGAAAAATGAAATAAAACAGGCTTTCAAAAATTTTTAATTTATTTTCGTTAATATCATCGAAAAGTACAAAAAGAAATCTATATTCTGAAATAAAAATGTTTGCTGTACTATTTGATGCCCCAATCGACGATTCAATTTTCGAATTTGCAAACTTGACTTGATAGTTTAGCTCTACAATGTGTGTATTTTTCTAAAGTTTTGTTGGAATATTTGAATTATTGTTCAAGTTAACATCAATTGTTTAAGAATGGCCTCTCTTAAATGTCTTTATTTTTTGCGACTTGACATATTGACCAAAAGGTTTCGGACAAATCTTCACAATTTTGTTATGAACAATTTGTTTCTCTTTCTTCGCACGTATTCGGTGCCAAAAAAGGTACTTGCCGGCTAAACATTTTCCTTCCACCGACCCTGATATTATGTTAGTAGTTTTGAAACTTAGATAAAGAACTATCTGACTACAACGTCTGTTATTGACTTCTACTGATACAGCTTCTTATACACAACTTCTTATCATATATTTTTTGAGCCATGCATTCTTACCGAAGCATCATTATACACTATTCACAGTTCTAATAACCATTACTTATGCACAATCGACCGAAAAATACTAATCGTAAATAAATCATATGAGTATTTGTGCAGAGTTCCGAAAATAAGATTGTAACTAAATATTTCGTATAAATAAACTAATCCTAAATAATGTTTAAATTATCTCTTTATTTAAATATACTGGTGATATCCTGGATTACCGGAACAAGATTAATTTTGAAACTTTATCATCCTATTGATGTTATGCTAAACAGTACCATATTCAAGCTCTAATTACATCTATTACAGAGCAGTAGGATTTATGGTAATGAGTAATGAATAGTCATTATCGATCATCAATACAGATTAAATCAAACAGGATCATATCAGACGCGACATAAATTACTCGGCGCAGTTGGAATATAAGCGAACTTCATACAGATGTCGATTTTAAACTAGAAGCGTGTTCATGATATCAACATACCTAATTATAAATTCGGTTACCTTGCCTTAACTCACATCTCCTTGTTGTCAAACCTCAGGTCAATCCCAATAAAAGCAGTTGAATTCAAAGGTCCCTGTAGTTACTGCAACTGGAAAGCAAGATAGTATGTGAAGATAGAATTGTTAATATTGTCTACATATTAGTTGTGGCATACTCTTAATTGTTAGTTTTTCTTTATCAGATTTTTCTACCGTATTCTACATTCACATGTGTGATTCTTACGTCAAAGGAACAGTTAGAGGGCGTTTCTAAAAATTTTGTGAAGAATAAGAGTATTAATTTATGTATTTTTTCTACGTTTCCGGAAGCTAACCTGTTTCCCTTCTCAATTAGAAAAATAGTTTTAAGAATATGTTTATGATATATTCGAAGCGAACGTATATGAGTCTGGCTATACTCGTATTTCGATACGAAAAGGCAGCAACTTGAAGCAGGTGAGTACTTGGAGTCCAGGGAAATACAGCGTTCTCCCTCCGCGTTTTAACAGCTTGTATGTCAGCGTATACGTAGAAGACAAGCAACTTTAGGTGAGGGTTGAATAGCGGACATACCATCCTTCGGATAGGATGTAGGGCAGTCGATCTCTTGTCTATTAAATGTGAGGCAAGTAGAAGTTGCAACTCTTTGATAGAGAAGAGTTCCGGTAACATTTCCAGATTGGGGGTAGCTCCTCTTCTGGCGTCAGTGATTGGCCTTAGTAGCGGAAATAGGCCGACGTTAAATAAATAAAGAAAAAAATATGTATTTAATACCCATAAATACGTCTACGCCTTTTTCTCAATTTTGGCGGCATGGAGTTAATTTATTAGATAACTTTTAAAATATATAAATATTAAGGAACCTTCTACCAATTTTTACATGGAAATGTAGAAAGTAGAAATATATTGCTATTTTTAGAGTTTTAATTAAAAGAGATTTAATTCACCCAAGCATTAATAAAAACTATCAGGTCTAACAAACAGATATTGAAATTTTTAGTGAAAACAGTCGATGCATGTTAGAAGCGATGTTATAAAATATTTATATGACATAATGAAGCCTTAGGAAAGGAAGCAAATTAGGTTTTCAAAACGTCACCAAAATACAATATTAAAAAAAAAACAATGTTTAATCTCATAAACCAGTGCTTGGTATGCTATACAAGAAAATATATAGTTAGACATAAATTGGAACACAGCTTGAGTAACCCAGAGTAATATAGATATACTCCAACCTGTTATTCTAACAATTCACTATTTTACAAGTCAGGGTAAAAAAGTTTTACTTCTTTTTATAAATCGGTACTTTATCGTTGTTTTAAATTTATGAATATTAAAATCTTAGTTTTCTTATTTTGTTTGTTTAATCGTCTTGAACAAGTAAGGTGCAAAAAGCAATTTTTTGATACACTCTAATAAAATCGCTTGACACCCATTTCGCCAACGACGTTGACATCTTCAGGAAAAAATTAAAACTGTTTTAATTATCTTGAACACTACTCTGAAATATAATAATAATAACAACCTCTATTAATAGCATAATAATAACATTACTTAAATTTGTAACAAAACAAATATTTATAAATACAACAAAATAATTAATAAATACAGTTGACTTCGTATTTCTAAGGCACATAAAATATGCGGCACCTACAAAGCGGGCAGCCGGCATCTTTACCGATTCAATGATACCACCGCGCGGACTCTTGGCGGAAATTTTTTATGTGCCTTACACAAATGGAGGCAACTATACATTAGATTACAATACAAAATAAATATTTATTTATATCTCAATATGTTCCATACAGTAACCTCTACACTTCCTTTTAAAGGATAATATCACTACTCCTTATGACATCCGACCACTGATTATATTTTTTTTATTTATTTATTTATTTTTTATTTTAATGTCTTATTTATATTAACGTACTGGCGGAGTTCAGCTATTGCTGCTCTACCACTCAACCAGGACACGTACACATAGACATCAACACAACAACCATTCCCTGTGATATTGCCATCTACCGCAGCTGAGACTCGAACTGAGGAGAGCTAACAGCGACTAGACATGTTGTACCACCCAACAGCGGTCTAGATCACTACTACCGTCTCGGTAACACATGAAAAAATGCCACCAACATCCATACCCTGGCCAGGATTCGAACCCGTTACTCCGTGGTCGCAAGCCAAACACCTTCAGCATTGCGCCACCGAGCTGGTGGCTGTATGTCCTTTATGGAATAGGTTATTCTGACCATATGATGTATTGACCGTATCAATAAAAAAATTTCCTCTATTTGTCGTGTGATCAAGACCCATATTTTATCTTATTTATAACGATCATCGTGTTAGTGAAAATGGTCTGTCTGACACTTTCGGCCTGGTTCAGCATGTACTTAATACTTTTGCATTTATTGAACTTTAAAATAATCCGTAGTGCTTGATTCTGTTTCATCCACATCATTACCTACGAAGTATAACAATGTGTCATCCGCGAAAAGTTAAATATTGCACTTTTATGCATATTACACTATGTCGTTTATGTATAATAAAACCAATGTAGGACCCAGTACCGTACCTTGTGGTACTCAGAATATATTCTATCTTGACGTTAATATAATATCGATATATTTTTTCACCTGAATTCTATTCGGTTAATATTCTCTAAACCACTTAATTATTGTAGCACTTAATACATAGTTTTTTAACTTTAACAATATTAGACTTCTGTTTAAGGTCCCAAATGCTCTACGAAAATCTAAAAATGCATCACCTATAACTTTTTTCTTATTTAGTGCGTTTTTCCATTTTGCTAAAACGTTTGTATTGCACTTTCACATGAATTATGATTGCTGAATCCTGCTTGGTATTTGGTTAATAAATTGTTATCTTCAACATATTGTATAATTTGAGCATACACTATAATTTCTAGTAGTTTTTCTTATGTTGGTACCATATTTATAGGTCTATATTCTTCGTATTTAATGGTATTTATTTTCTTCTCCAATGGTATAATCATGGATAACTACCATGTTCTGGGAAAACATCAATCTTCTAGACTACTATTTATTATCTGTAGAAATCTAACTTTTCATCATCAAGTCCAATTGAAAGTTTAGTTCGTTAATATTTTGAAATGTCTATATTTTTTTTGTGAAAGATTCTTGTTTATCTTTAATCTTTATATCTACTGTTAAAATAGTCTGTTAGTTTAGGTGTCAGATAAATTGTAAATGGGATTTCCTTTTCATTAGTAATTATTAAGTAAATAATTGTAGCATATTCCAATTTGCGTTTCAACAACTACATTGGCATCATCGGGATTAAAACTGTTTTAATTATTTCCCGATGATTCCGACATGGTTGGCGAAATTCGCGTCGAATACAGTTTTCAAATATTTTGGTGTTTTTGGAAACAACTTCGGGGACATACATTTAAATACAATATTTATACAAATGATTCATCCAAAGAGATTAATTAAATAAATAAATAAACATTGTTGCATTCCTTGACAAAGTATCAACTCCTATAAAACACTTAAATAACCCACATAACGTAGAGGGGACAACACGACGCCACTCGAATCGTCCCATTCAGTGAAAATTTAGATTTAATTAATACGAAATAATTCGCAACGGTCACAGAATATCACATCTAGAGATACCGCATTGTTTGACGAGCCACTGTAGAGTCGCACATTTGCTGCCATGAATATTTCACGTTTCAATTAGTATATCGAATTTCGTGTACGCAAAACACATTGTTCTGGCTAAGAGGGCTACATATTCCCAAACAGGCGTGGGATTACTTTTCATGTATGTATGTATGTATGTAAGTTGGTTGGCGAATGTGGATTGTGAAGTGTGTGGTGGCATTTACGAATGAGGAGGACAAAAACAAAATACTGGTAAATTTCTAGATCCATTCAAACGTATTGTAGAGTCAAGAATAGTAATTTTCTGTTCAATGTCCAATTAGATCACTGGTTTCAATATTTGCGAAGATATTAAAATAACAAGCTAACTATTAGACTCTTCTGCACGTTTTAAATAATTGTTGTACATTCTATAGGATACTCTTCGCAGTTTTATCTTAATTAAATAACGTTAGTTTATGTTAGCGAGTGACCTTGGCCTTATCTACTAAGCCGCTAAGCCTGGGTCTATTACATTTAAGTTTATAAACATTGGAATTCATGCGCATTTGAAATCGAGGAGAGCAGGAGTTATCTCCCTTCTTAATCATCCGATCGCGATCTTGCCGGGCGGAAATTGATAAAAAAATTGCTATTAATTGGTGAAAAAATTATTTCCCCCACCTCCTTCCTTCATACCGAAAAAGACGTGCAAAAAGTCTGCCATTTTTTATTTTGTGCGCCAGGCATTTATTTTCAAAAAAAAAATCCGTCAGTGCTATCTTTTAACAAATAAAGAGATACAGAAATTGGTGCCGGCCAGATTACTGTAGTTGTATTAATAAGGAAGTTATCAGCGTCTTAATAATGTTGGTTTCCCCCCATATCTCCCCTCCTAGTTGTCCCACCACCCCCACCCTCCTGCCCCTTCAAGTGTTCATCAATACCCTTCTATTTAGAAAAAATTGAGGCCTGAACTCCACTCCCTCTCGAGAAATAATTAATTTAATTTTTCGTTTTTTTTTCGCAACTTCAGACGCGATGCGAACTAATTATGCGATCGGGTTCGGGATGGAACGTGTTTTATCAAGCTCATCATTTTTGGTAAGTATGATTTTTTTGTGGGACCAACACCTACGGAGATACGTCAGAAAAACTGCTTTCCATGCTTTTAATGGGCCGTATCCCCACCCTTTGCCGACTACGCCCTGTAAAAACTCGTCGGAATGATGGAGGGTACCTAACTTTATAAGTTGGCAAAAAAATTGTTTTCATTCGGAGCAGTCACTTTTCGATCCTGTTTTTCTCCAGATCTGCCCGACTAATATAAATCAAATAATGTTATTATGCTTTATTTATATTACTATAGCAACGTGATGTGAATTTGTCCTGTTTTTTAAATATTGTGCAATAAAAATG
This sequence comes from Stenurella melanura, assembly GCA_963583905.1. NCBI lineage: Eukaryota > Metazoa > Arthropoda > Insecta > Coleoptera > Cerambycidae > Stenurella > Stenurella melanura. The sequence goes on along the minus strand of OY757309.1, from coordinate 78,121,554 downwards.
TCAATTTTAGTTTAAAATGCCGAAATCACATTTAATATGAATATTGGAGTTATGTATGTTACACTGTACATCAGTAACATATACTTAAAATTAAATATCAAAAGTATTTACCATTTCAATAGAAAATACGTAAAATCGTGTTCTTAAAAATTTTGAATTTTAGAGCTTCGACCTGCTGTATTTTTAAAAAAAGACATTTTGTAACTTTATCCATAACAGTTTTCATTGAGAATGGAATAAGGATACTGTGCCTTGAATTTGCAACCATTCCGTCGACAACAAAGTTACCCATGCATTTGGTGCGGGGTGCTTTATATAATTAATAACTTTTCCATTTCCTGATCGATTTTGTTCACAAACAGAGGTTCTTCCTCTAGCTAACACTAACATACTGTCCAAATTTAAAGACAATCGGACTTCACCTTACGTGACCATAGTTACAAAAAACGTCACGGACGGACAGACGGACAGTCAGACGTATCTTCACGCTCCACGAGCGATATTACCGGTTTTAGAAATGTGCTGATCAAATGCAACATACTCTTTGTTTTGTTTTTGCGGGAACTAAAAAATACATTTTTCATTAAATAGTCATAACTTTTTGTTTTTACTTATTAATTTCTCTTTGTAAGTATTATTTACGTATGGTATATAAAGAGCTGGTGCGTTTTTCCCATTCTAACTAATAACATTCTTCCTTAAATCAGAAATAAAATTGCATAGGGTTTATTTTTATAATCAAATTTCTCCATAGTTGATAACCTTCGTGCATCATCATAAGATGAAAATTTGCCTCAAATAGAGTTGCGCTCTACACGAAGTTTTTGTGACAGGAATTTAAAAATCGGAATAATCCGAACAATAATAAAAACAAGAAACATCTGAGAACGCATTCAAAAACATTGCAATGAATTTCTTTTGACATTGAGAAAAGAGTACCAAAAAAATGGCTTCTAAACGATCAATATTTGTTTTGGAGGAATACTCGGCCTGCTTGTATACACCATCAAAAAAATTTGCAATTTATTCTTATTTTACTTACCGCACTTGCTGGGTTATGACTATATATACAGTGTGAATCTAAGGAAAGGCACAAAATTCATATCTTTCGTGTGTGTCATTTGTCAAAAAAATCCTCGAACAGGTCTATTTTAGTTTTCTAAATGCTACATTTTGGCACTATACCAACATTTATGACGTGATTGGTTTTTGAGTTATGGCGGCATCATACATTTTTTTTAATGGAAACAGACATTTTTGTTTACTGTTTTTGGTGGTATATTCCTTTAGCTTTCTGATGATATGAAAGAAATTGATATTACCTAAGATATTCTTTTGGAAAAAAATATTTTTATTAATTAATACCTTGCATAAGTAATTGTGAGAAAAAAATCATCTCCATTGCTCAAATTGCAACCCTCCAACCATTTGGCATTGACCAAGATGGGTGTAGACACGTTGCTGGCTGTTCTGAATCATGTCATGTGCAATTCGCCTCATCTCCAAGCCAATTCTGTCTTTTAATTCTTCTATGGTGTCCGGTCTGTTAAAATATACACCCTTGACTTTAAGTAACTCGAAACAAAAGTCTAAGGGGGTTAAATCCGGTGAACGCGGGAGCCACTCAATCGGACCTCGACGACCTATCCACCTTCCAGTAAAAGTGTCATCTAAAAACTGACGCACTGCTATCCCAATATCAGGTGGGGCCCCGTCTTACTGAAACGTTTTCAGCAAGAATATCTTCATCTTCATTGTTCGGAAACATAACTGCTAAGGCTAGCACCAACTCAACTCGCAAAAATTGTAAATATCTTGCGTTCGTAAGATTTTCTTCAAAAAAAAAGGTCCCAATAAACGATCACCAATCATACCTGCCCACACGCTTACTTTGCCTCGGCGCTGTGTATGGGCTTCTTGAGTCTATTCGCGTGACCAATACCTACAGTTATGCCGATGTACAGTCCCCTTTAAAGAAAATGTAGCTTCATCAGAAAAAACAAAAATTTGGGTTTTCATCGCACAAGGTCATCTACTGTTCACAAAACTGTAAGCGCCGATCTGGATCGTCCTCATTCAATTCGTGAATTAATTGCACTCTGTATGGATGGTATTTTTCTTTCTTCAATAGACGTACAACAGAAGTTTGACTCACGTTATGATTTAAAGCCAGCTGCCTTGTCGAAAGATGGTGATTTTCCTCACTTTCTAGAAGAATATTTAATTTGGTTTCGTTGCTTGTGCTAGGGCGACCAGATCGAAGGAGGTCGGCTACACTGCCAGATTCATCATATCTAGCTACCAATCTACTTACAGTGGATCTAGAAATTTGCTTTTCGGGATACTTGGCATTGAAAACATCACATGCCTCCTGATGAGTTCTCAGCCTATCACCATATCCAACCATCATCAAAAGTTATACGTTCTCTTTCACTTAAACGTGGCATTACATTCACTAGTTTTACATTGTCTCAGAAGTGTCACAAAACTGAGATTCCACACGTGCCAGGAATAAAAAAGTTATCGATACTTTACACAAAGAGGCCTGTATCTCTCTGTTGTTAAGGTGATTGTTTTTTTATTATTTTCTTTGTTTTGTTTTTATGTCAAATGTTTTCGTGCTAGTTAAAATAAAAATATAGGCAACAAGATTTATCAGGCCATAAGAAAGTGGAACATTACTTGTGAATTTGCGAAAGGTAAGCTATTTTTACATAAAATGCCATTTTCCCAAAAGAATGGCTCAGGTAATATCATTTTTTTTTAATTTAAATATACAGGAAAAATTATTCTTTTTAATGTTTCAAAAAGTTTCATTAAAACTCTACACGTGTTTCGGCTTATTAGGCCTTTATCAAGAGTACAAGATAATACTAAATTTAAAATGTGTTCCTTACTTATTTATACCTAATGGAAGGTATAAATTATTCAAAGCTTTTAATCTATTTATTACATGCAACTAGTTATATGATTCCTATCCTATGTAAATATACTACAAATAAGTTCTTAATGTTAAATTATTTTTTCTAGAATATTATGACCCATAAATAATGTTTGATCATTAGTTACATTTTTATGCTTTTTGACAGCTTTCATGATCTCAAATTGTTCTAGTAAATCTAACTTCTTTCCTTTATTTTCTGCATGGAGTAATTCGACTTCATTAAAATTAACAAAATGATTATTTTCTATGCAGTGTGTTGACATACCGGTGCTATGTATACCATTCGTTATTGATTTTTTGTGTTCAGCGAGACGATTTTTTAATTTACGACCAGTTTGACCGATATATATATAGCATCGCAGTCATTACATTTTAATTGATATACACCTGTTTTTTCTAATAAATCTATTTTGTCTTTATTATTAACTAACATTTTCCCTAGATTATTTTTATTACCAGAAATAGTATTACATCCTAGTTTTTTCAGTTTATGACTAATTTTATCACTAATCTTAGGCCTATAATTAATACATTTATATATGTCAGTTCTTTGTGGAGTATCAGCATAAAATTCTTTAAGTAACTTTTTCTTTTATTTATGTTTTATTAATTTATCTATGAGGTTTTCACTATAACCGTTGTTTCTACCTATTTCTTTAATGGTGTTCACTTCTTTTATAAAATTATTCTTATTTAAAGGGAAGGTTAGCAGACGGTGGATAAATGAATGGAAAGATGCCATTTTTATTTGTGATGATTGCTTAGAGTTCTTGTGAATGACTGTGTCTGTGCAAGTTGGTTTACGGTAAATGTCAAACTCTAAGCTGTTGTTTCTATTTTTTAAGTTAACGTCCAAGTAGTTTAAACCTTCCTCGTTTTCTATTTCTAGAGTGAATTGAATTTTATCGTGAAATGAATTCAGAAGATTTAAGAATTTATTAAGTTGTCTTTCTGTACCTTGCCAAATACAAAACACGTCATCCACATATCTAGTCCAGAAAAATACATTATTTATTAAGTTATTTTCGCAGTTAAACAACTTATTTTCAAAGTCTGACATAAATATTTCAGCTAATAACGGTGATATGGGGAACCCATAGGTAATCCATCTGTTAATTTATAAATTTCATTATTAAATTGAAAGTAATTTTGACTCGTACAGGTTTTTATTATGATGTTTAATTGATTTTTTAATTCTGAGTCAATATCAGAACTCTAAGCAATCATCACAAATAAAAATGGCATCTTTCCATTCATTTATCCACCGTCTGCTAACCTTCCCTTTAAATAAGAATAATTTTATAAAAGAAGTGAACACCATTAAAGAAATAGCTAGAAACAACGGTTATAGTGAAAACCTCATAGATAAATTAATAAAACATAAACAAAAGAAAAAGTTACTTAAAGAATTTTATGCTGATACTCCACAAAGAACTGACATATATAAATGTAATAATTATAGGCCTAAGATTAGTGATAAAATTAGTCATAAACTGAAAAAACTAGGATGTAATACTATTTCTGTTAATAAAAATAATCTAGGGAAAATGTTAGTTAATAATAAAGACAAAAGAGATTTATTAGAAAAAACAGGTGTATATCAATTAAAATGTAATGACTGTGATGCTATATATATCGGTCAAACTGGTCGTAAATTAAAAAATCGTCTCGCTGAACACAAAAAATCAATAACGAATGGTATACATAGCACCGGTATGTCAACACACTGCATAGAAAATAATCATTTTGTTAGTTTTAATGAAGTCGAATTACTCCATGCAGAAAATAAAGGAAAGAATTTAGATTTACTAGAACAATTTGAGATCATGAAAGCTGTCAAAAAGCATAAAAATGTAACTAATGATCAAACATTATTTATGGGTCATAATATTCTAGAAAAAATAATTTAACATTAAGAACTTATTTGTAGTATTTTACATAGGATAGGAATCATATAACTAGTTGCATGTAATAAATAGATTAAAAGCTTTGAATATTTTTTCCATTAGGTATAAATAAGTAAGGAACACATTTTAAATTTAGTATTATCTTGTACTCTTGATAAAGGCCTAATAAGCCGAAACACGTGTAGAGTTTTAATAAAACTTTTTGAAACATTAAAAAGCATAATTTTTCCTGTATATTTAAATTATTGAAGAATGTTTCACAAGGAACCAACCGTAGAATCAACCCAATGTATCATTTTTTTTACATCACCAGAAAGCTAAAGGAATGTACCACCAATAACAGTAAACAGAAATGTCTGTTTTCATTAAATAAGAATTATGATGGCGTCATAACTCAAAAACCAATGACGTCATAAATTTTGGTATAGTGACAAAATATAGCATTTACCAAACTAAAATCGACCTGTTCGAGGAGTTTTTTGAAAAATTACACATACCAAAGATATGAATTATGTGCGTCTCTTTAGGTTCACTCTGTATGAACGTGATAATTTTGCTATTTTTTATGAAAATTGCTCACATTTCTACAACATTTTCAACTCCAATATTGTTAGGAGATACGATCTGGCGAGAGACCTCTTTTTCAGGATGTGCAGACTTTTAATTTCCGTTTATTATAATTATAACAACAAAATCCCCAGAGTTAATTGTAAAAAGAAGCAAATGTATATCTAACAACTCGGAAAACACACTATCAGTAATTCCGCTTCTTTTTACGTCTAAGAACCAACATAATGCTAATCAATGTTCACATATAGCGGAGCTCTTCAGGCGCACTTAATCGCTGCCGGTAGTAAAAAGACCATTCCCAAAATGCATCTGAGCCATTTGAGACCATCAGCATTAGCCTTGGCGTGCCTGTTGGTAACAACGGTCGAACTAGTGTAATGACCACGACCAGATTTTAATCGCTCCCACGGGACATATATCCTAGTTTACATCAACCGCAACGGGTCCAGGACGCCACAATACTTAAAAACCACTGACGGCACTGACTCATGTCTATTACTTGATGCTGCATTTAATCCTAGCTGTACATGCGAACGCTAGCTTTGTAATCTGCCCACTTCCGGGTAATGGAAATAGAAGTCGATAGCGTGATCGGGTAGATTTCATTTAAACAAAAGAGGACAATTTGAGCTAGGAAAAGCAAGCAGTCTTAACGAGTGAAAATACTTAAAATAGTGATTATAAATTTCTGGAAGTGGCTATGCTTAGGCGTAGGCAAGTGAGGATCTGATCAATATTTAAAACAAGGTGATAATGAGGCGCGTATAATGGACCACAGCAATCAGAATTAGTAGTAATTACACAGACACACAGAATAAAAGAAGTTCTGTGTAATTTTATCAGACCCTCTTATTCTCATGTTTTTGGGCCTGCTGAATCTGATGCTGTCACCAGAATTGCTCCATCACGTCAGGATTTCAATAGAAAAAATATATAGAGACCTCTCTAACTCTTTCAATATTTCAAAATCCAAATTTAAAAATACATGGTTAGAATTATGGCGGGAGCTCTGCCAATTCAACCCTACAAGATATACAGGGTTGGGCAAATGTGTGGAAACACCTGATTTCTGGCTAAACTATAAGTGCGATTAAAAAATACCCTTAACAAAAGTTTTGTAGTATTTTTATTCTATTCAGTGATGTACTTTGATTTTCAACAGCTATCCTATTTTTCGAGATGTGACGTCATCGACAGTTTTTTTAAATGGATAACCCTGTATATTTTTACATTTTCAGATAGACAATTTTTCTTCAATTATAGTGATATAGGGTTTGGTGGGTGTGCGGCTTGTGGTTTTTTAAATATTAAATAAAATAGTAAAGCAAAGACATTGCTGTTTACATTTTAATTATTGTCAACAGGACTATCTGATAAAAAAATATTCGTTTTTTTCTTGCCATGCTTTTTGCAAACTTTCTTTAACCGAACTCAAATCATTCGTATTACTGTCAATTGCAGTCAATACTGTTAGAGAGTTTCGGTGTGAAATATTAACATTGTTTTTTAATTATAGCTGAACTAACTGAACGTGAAAGAATTACGTTGTTAATGATAGTTGGTTTTGGAGACAAGCAGAGATCTCTACAAGATGCATGCGATATTTTTAATGTAACATTCCCTGATAGAAATTCTCATATTTCAAAATCAACAGTTTCAAAGGTTGTGCAAAAGTTTCACGAAACGGGAAGTGTTAAAAATCGGCCAAAATCCGGTCGAAGTAAATCGGCTACAAATGAAGATATTTCACTTGATGTTCTTCTTAGCCTACAAGAAGAACCAAAAACTTCAGTACCAAAACTAGCCTTACATCACAATATTAGCGAGAGATCAGTAAGAAGGATATTGTCCAAAAATAAATTTCATCCGTATAAAGTACATTTAGTACAAGAATTAAATGAAGACGATCCTGATAGAAAGGATGCAGTTTTGTCAGGAAATTGAAATTAATGGTAACTTTTTCAATAATATAGTCTTTTCCGATGAAGCGACATTTTGCCTGAGTGGTTTTGTAAATCGACATAACTGTCGCTACTGGGCTGATCAGAATCCTCATTGGATGGAAGAAAGTCACACCAAATACCCTCAAAAATTAAATATATGGGCGGAGATAATCAGAGGACACATCATCGGACCATTTTTTCTTAGAGAAAATTTAAACTCCAATCTTTATTTACAACTTTTACGCGAGCAAATTATTCCAGTATTAAATCGTTTATTTCCAAACCAGGCAAATCCTGAACGACTCTCAGATGAAATTTGGTATCAGCAAGATGGAGATCCACCTCATTATGGAGTTGACGTGCGTCAATACCTTAATGAAATATTTCCACAGAGATGGGTAGGTCGAAGAGGACATATTGAATGGCCACCGCGATCGCCAGATTTAAGTCCTCTAGACTATTTTCTTTGGGGTCATTTAAAATTCGTTGTCTATAGGACCAAGCCTCAGTCGTTAGAAGAGTTGGAAGATCGAATTAGGATGGCTGTTCAAGAAATATCACAGCATGCTATTCAAAACTCTTTAAGAGCTTTCGTTGATCGAATAGGATATTGTCAGGCTGCTGAAGGTTTCCAATTTGAACATTTATTATGAATATTTTCTTCGTTTCTCAATATTAAAGTGCTCAATATTTAGTAATAAGAAATTTAATTATCATTAACTAATAAATATTTATTACACTTTATTTTATTATTTTATTTAATATTTAAAAAACCACAAGCCGCACACCCACCAAACCCTATATCACTATAATTGATGAAAAATTGTCTATCTGAAAATGTAAAAATATGCAGGGTTATCCATTTAAAAAAACTGTCGATGAAGTCACATCTCGAAAAATAGGATAGCTGTTGAAAATCAAAGTACATCACTGAATAGAATAAAAATATTACAAAAACTTTTGTTAAGGGTATTTTTCAATCGCACTTATAGTTTAGCCAGAAATCAAGTGTTTCCACACATTTGCCCAACTCTGTATACTTATTCGTCCTGACCTCCCATCTAAATTTCGGCATAACAAATATATCTACGCAAGAAAAGTATAAACAATAATTCGCTTCTTTGGACTTGTCTGTTTTCCTGATATCTGTATGAAGAAAATGTCTACAGAGATTTTGTAACGCGCACGTTTTGAAACACAGTGTAAGTTTATTATTTAAATTTAAATTATACTGATCCTAGCATTATACGCATTTAAATCTTATCGGCTAGTCATGACAAATGCTTGACCAGTAGCGTAGTAGCTTGTACGACCAAGTTTAGCCAATAGTAGACGCAGGCTCCGGCTCGAGAGAGGGTGAGAAAAATGGTGTAGCGGACGGTTTGGTCGTGTAGGCTGTAAGAATTAAAGCCGTAATATATTTGTAAATACATGTATATAGTGATTAAGAACTACTAGAAGAATCAGTAAAGTAGCTATGTTATGTTATATGTATATGTTTATTGTTTATCATTGCCCATAGTTCCAGCAAGGCAATGTTTTCGTCAAATCAACTGTAAGTACAAACTTTTCTATTATGTACGCCTCTCGTGATGCAAATGTTGCTGTTTGAAGCCGCTTGCAACCATGAAGAATTATGGATGGTTTCATTTCTTCATTCCACGTTTGGCCAGTAATATTTTCTATTGTATCCAGTGTTACCGTCGATTAAGACTTCTCGTACCCCAAGAGAAGACTATAGTGCGTGAATAATTTCGTTTGGACGTTATGTCAGAGTAGCTATACGGTCGCGCTTTTTAGACATCTCCGATGTATTTTGGACATAAAAACTCGGTGTACAACTAACGAACAAGTTTATGTTTACAAATTGTCGGGCCACATTTTTGTCATTAATATTACGCACAGTTTGTATCATTTTCCTTTTGTGTGTCTATATGTAATTTAGTTGACGTTATTTATGTTAACGTAAAAATTATTTGTTTATAACGCCCTGGCCAGACCGCGTTTAGTTTAGTATCATTATTTATTGTATACGGATTCTTATTATACCATATTGCCTTATATTTTGCTATATGTCACATGAACTTTTAATGATTTTTACATTATTATTCTGACGAAAGTTTTTTGTAGTTTACCTGCACCCATTCTCTATTATTGTTTGTGTCTTTTTCTCTAAACTATTAAAGTAGTTAAATTCAATTTGATTCGTTTTAGTTCAACTTAAGAAATTTTAGCGTTTCAGTTTGTGGTATGTGTAATATTAAAGATGACCTGAACCATATATTCCTCCAGTGTTCTAAATACATGTCAACGAGCAACAGGTTATATAATAATCTTACTAATTGTAATATTAAATTTCCTTGTATTGTATCTCTTTCTATTTATCCAATATAATAAACAAAGTATTTATTATATGATCGGTTTTCTGGAAGAAACGAAAATTTTATTACGAATTTGGTGAGTGAATGTTTGATTGATTGAATGAGTGAATAATGTGACTAGATTAGCTTCGTATTCTCTGTTTTTTTGCTCTGTTGTATTATTTAATTTTTCCGTATAAGGATAATGATTTGGCCCAGGGAGCCAATTGGATTATAAGTCGTTGCTTAAAGAAAAACTTCAAGACAATGATCTTAGGGAAAAAGTGTGTGATTGTTTAACTTGTTAACATGAAGCAAGTTGTGGATATAAGCGGCGTTCACTCTAAAGAAGTTTATGAAAATATTGGTGGTGTTCTTCAAGGATCCATTTTAAGCCTGTTGATGTTTTTAATATTCATCAACGATCTTTCTGAAATAGACAACTGTGCAGGAAACTTAACTGTGTTTGCGAATGATAACGCCTACTTGTGTAATGAATTGTCTGTCACAAATGCAATTATAGAGATCCAAAGAATAATTATTATTCATTTTAAAAATTGGTTTACTAAAAATAAATTGTCTCAATACTTCCAAGACAGCATTTATCAATTTTACACCTCGAACGTCAATAATCTAAACGCTATTTGTTAAAAATTGGAAGCAAGCCAATAACTCAAAAACAAAATACAAAATTTCTCGGATACAAGAAAGAAACAAGTTTAGTTGGGATGAACATACTGAAAATCTCTGTAGCAAACTCTTATCCTTCTGTTACGCACTTCTAAGACTAAAACATATTAGTAATGAGTTAACTTTGACCTCATTTTATCATGCTCAGTTCTGAAAAAAATATTTGGGAGCCGTCCAGTTACAAAAACATCAGTTAATTACATAGGTGACTCTAATTTTGCGATAAAAACGTGAATTCTACTGTGGCAGAATTTGTCACAACGATATTATATCAATTGCCAAAAAGTACAAAATAAATTTATTAAAACAAATTCGGCAAAAAACCATTTTTATTTTATTTCTGACGCTCGAGGCATACGATCTCGCCCTTGCAATTTACGATGCGGTGAAAATGCGAATTTTGATCTCTCGGTAGCGATATAGTAAAGTTTCAGGTAGCATATTCAGAAAGATCCTGCCGTTAAAAAATTTGGTGATTTGCCTTCTTCGTCGCTAGTCAATAACAGTTATAGCAACTCAAACAAACTTTAACCAAGATATACATAGTCGAGTCGCTGTACCGAAATTTTTAAAAAACCCAAAAAATGTTCAATACTTTACCGATTTTTCTGAAACTTTGGAAATATCTTCTTGGGTCCATAAATCGAAATGTTCAGAGTTTTTTTATCGACCGAACCTCCGACATTGTTAAATAAACAAACTAAGTTAACAATTGAATAACTTCCTAACTAATCATTCAAAATGGCTGAAATTTTTTTAGGGTGGTTTTGGGGGTCGCTGATTACGAACTTGTTATTAAAGAGTTCAAATTCAAAATGGCGGAATCAAAATGGCGCATATGTTATTAATTATTTCGTATATATTTAACTAACAATTGAATAACTGCCAGAAAAATATGTGAAAATGGCTGAAACTTTTTTGATAGAGATTTCAGAGGTCGCTGATTACGAATTTAATATCAAAGAGTCCAAAATCAAAATGGCAAATTCAAGATGGCGGTTGTGACACTACTTGTTTGGAATATTCTCTGTGAATATTCATAATTGTATGGGAAAATTTCCAGAAAAACTTCTTACGTCGCAAATTATTAATTTAACATGAAGAAGTGAGAATTGAAAATGGCGGATTCAAGATGGCCGAAATATTATCCAATATTTTAAATATTTTTGTAAATCTGTCATTCTAAGAAAATGATAACTCCCAGATAAACCGAGTTTTTTAACATAACAAAATGTTAAGTATGACCATGCTTAACATACTTTTCAAATGTTATTGGTTTGGAGTCCAAATCAGCTACTGTATTCAAATGCCGTTACTAATAAGCATCTTCTCCGCCAGCGTACGGTCGGAAAATCGTGCCGATTTTTTAATTTTTTTTTTAATTTCTAGAAAACGGTTTAGAATCTTTGAATGAAATAAAATGCAAAGTTAAGCCAATAAACATACATTTCGACTGTTTTTTGGTTTGAAATCAATATCTATAATTGTTTTCAAATGCGACCCCTCACAAGCACCTATCACACCAGCAGCATATGGTCGGAAAATCGCTCTGTTTTTTTCGAATTTCTGGAAAACGGTTCAGAATTTTTGAATGAAATAAAATGCAAAGTTAAGTTAAGAAACGTACCTTTCGACTGTTTTTTGTTTGAAGTCGATATCTATAATTGTTTTAAAATGTGACCACTCACAAGCACCTATCCCACCGGCGTGAGGTCGAAAATTTACTCTGTTTTATTTCAATATCTGGAAAACGGTTTCGAATTTTTTAATGAAATAAAATTCAAAATGAAGCCAAACCTTTCGACTGCTTTTTGTTTGGAGTCAATACGTGTAATTGTTTTCAAAAGCAACCCCTCACAAACACCCATCCCACCAGCCTACAGCTGGAAAACCGCTTCGTTTTTTTTTTAATTTCTGGAAAACGAATTCGATTTTTTGAGTGAAGCAAAAAACAAAATGCTTGTAATGAACGCACCTTCGAGTATTCTTAGTTTCTATCATTTGTTGTTGTTGTTATAGTAAATAATCATCACGTTGAGTTCTTTAATTATTTAAGTTCACTTCTCCAACCAATTTTTTTAAATTTTATATGTGTTTTCCAGAATCTGTGGTATATGTGGAAATCTATTTTTGGTGTATACCTACAGACGATGTATCTATAAGATTCACATAAATATATGCCTATGATAATATATTATACTTCGTATAGGAATCTAAAGATCATCGTTTATTTGGAAATGCGCGCGGATTTTTGTATCCTAATAAATTTTTTGTTAATAAACACATACTTTTTATGAATTTTCAAATTTAAGTATGTAATCAGCGACGCCCGAAACCCACGTAAAAAAATTTCAGCCATTTTGAGTAATTATTCAGGAAGTTATTCAATTGTTGACTTAATTTGTTTATTTAACTATGTCGGAGGTTCGACCGACAAAAAAACTCTTAACTTTTTGATTTATGGACCCAAGAAGATATTTCCAAAGTTTCAAAAAAATCGGTTAAGTATTGAACATTTTTTGGGTTTTTTAAAAATTTTGATACAGCGACTCGACTAGCAGTGGGGTAGCGGCGAAAGAAAGACCTCATACATATGAGGTCCAGAGTTGCTGTTGCTAGAATATTACCTGTATATCACGCCTATAAATATTTTTATTGATCTGGATGTGAATCAAACAAATACAAATGCCTACTTAATTTTTCAACGTTGGTCAAAACTGACGTAATATATGTTGAATAATGTTGTTGAATGGTAGAATTGCCGCTACGCTGCTTCGTGCACAACTTTTTCCATTTGTAAGTAATATGCTTCTTACATTTATTACGTAATATGCTACTAAGACAAATCGATTTTATTAAGAATCCGATAATCTGTTGTTTCTAAATAATAACAAGGCTGGCATTTTTCAATACCGGGTGAGTCACGAATTGCGCTCGCCTCGATATTTCCTAAAATATTTGGAATAGAAAATTGAAATTTGGAGACCTTATTACACGACTAAAATACCATCTTTTCAATAAAAAATCAAGTTTGGTGCACATCCGGTTTGACCGGAAATGCCCACAATTCTCGATTTTTAAATGGAACACCCTATATATTTTTACATTTTTGGAATCTAGAGGAAATCTTGAATACAATATATCAATTTTGGTCACTTTTTGATAAACATTAAAAATTTTATTAAAAAATCTATTTCTGAATCCAGAGTGCTGTGGTGCCCAAAATATATTTTAGTTTGTGTGCTACGTTACTATAAAAATAAAAAGAGCAATATGATTGCATTAATTAATTCTCTAGAGGCGTTTAAAATTTTTAAATGTGATTTTTACCCACTAACTCGGTTTTTTTAAATGGGAATTTAATCGTTCACCAACATTTTTAAATACCCCATTTTCATACGAATCTAATGATACCAAAATTTTGAAAATCCGCTCAGAAATATTTGAGATTTCAGCCAAAATACAATACAACCAAGCTTTTAGAAACATGCGGCTAATAGATAATGGATTAGTGGGCTTTGGAAACTAAAATGGCACATTTCTGTGTAAATCTGGTAACCTAATAACATTGGAAAAATCATAGTAGCCATTGAATGTAATAAAACAATATCAGCTGTCAGACAGATACAAAATAAAGCGTTGCGGAAATCTCTTTCAGTAAAAATTAAAGAAAATGAATAATTTTAGAAGAAATGAAAAGGTCGATAAGTGAGGACAAAGAAATTGATGTATTAGGATTTGTGATAGTACACCCAACAACATCAACAAGGGAATTGTCAATGGAATGCGACATTAGTGAGTCTTCGGTTTGCAGAATTTTAAAGAAACATAAGTTTCGGTCTTATAAATACCAAATACACCAACATCTTTATGGAGATGATAACGACAGGAGGCTGGTATATTGCAACTGGTTCTTAAATGCAGTACAACAAAACCCAGGTTTTCCTTTTTATATTTTATATTTAGATGAAAGTAGATTTACGAACCAAGGTATGTTTAACAGAAATGATACTAGGTACTGGGCTCAAGAAAATCCGAGGTTGGTAGGGCGGGGGAATATTCAGGAAAGATTTGGGTTTAACTGTTGGCTTGGAGTACTTGGAGATCGAATAATTGGACATATATTTTTTTATGGAACTCTTACTGGCGAACGATATTTATTCTTTTTACAAAACCAGACAGCAGAATTTCTTGACTTACTTCCTCTTGCCTATTTACAAAATCTGTTTTTCCAACAAGATGGTGCTCCCCCACATAATTCTAGAAGAGTGATGGAGTATTTAAACAACTTGCATGGTGAACGCCTTATCGCAAATCAAGGTCATATCAGGTGGCCTCCGGGGTCACCTTACTTAACTCCCCTCGACTATTAAGTATGGGGCACTCTCAAAAATAAAGTTTATAAAACTTCTTCAAATACCCGTGAAGAGCTGCAAAATAAAGTTGTACGGGCTCTAAATGAAATAACGCCGGCTGAATTGCGTAGAGCTATTCAAGCAACTGTACCCAGAGCCGAATTGTGTATAGAAAAAAATGGTGGACATTTTGAACAATATCTATAAATGTCAATTTATGGTTTAATTATATTAATTATTTTAAAGATACCTACTGTTACCTAGTTTAAGTTTAATTGTTCAAACGGATTTGATTTTTATTTATTTATAGGCCCGATATTTATGTTCATTTAAATAAAACTCTGAAAACCGAACTGATGTCGCATTATATTGCAAATGTCCTTGTGGATGTAATTGTGTTTACCTCCACATACCTATGCTAAACTTAATTGTAACGTTCTTTGCGCTCACAATTATTAAATGTTTGATAGCTCAAGATTGCCTATAACTACACGAGTCTGTCTGACAGCTGATTTTGTTTTATTACATTCAATGGCTACTATGATTTTTCCAATGTTATTAGGTTACCAGATTTACACAGAAATGTGCCATTTTAGTTTCCAAAGCCCACTAATCTATTATCTATTAGCCGCATGTTTCTAAAAGCTTGGTTGCATTGTATTTTGGCTGAAATCTCAAATATTTCTGAGCGGATTTTCAAAATTTTGGTATCATTAGATTCGTATGAAAATGAGGTATTTAAAAATGTTGGTGAACTATTAAATTCCCATTTAAAAAACCGAGTTAGTGGGTAAAAATCACATTTAAAAATGTTAAACGCCTCTAGAGAATTAGGTAATGCAATCATATTGCTCTTTTTATTTTTATAGTAACGTAGCACACAAACTAAAATATATTTTGGGCACCGCAGCACTCTGGATTCAGAAATAGATTTTTTAATAAAATTTTTAATGTTTATCAAAAAGTGACCAAAATAGATGTATTGTATTCAAAATTTCCTCTAGATTCCAAAAATGTAAAAATATATAGGGTGTTCCATTTAAAAATCGAAAGTTGTGGGCATTTCCGGTCAAACCGGATGTGCACCAAACTTGATTTTTTATTGAAAAGATGGCATTTTAGTCGTGTAATAAGGTCTCCAAATTTCAATTTTCTATTCCAAATATTTTAGGAAATATCGGGGCGAGCGCAATTCGTGACTCACCCGGTATATCGTTCTAATTAATCTACTAAGGGCATAAGTTATAAACAGCTAATTATGCACAAATTTAATAAATTTGCGACGCCGATATAAGTATTAAATGTCTGTTCCCTTCATAATGATTAATACATCTCCATTGAAATCGCGAGGCGGCGGGCCAATGCTGTAAACTTACTAGAGCACAAATTGTTAATTCTTAGCGGCAAGAGGTGCCATTCTGCGGCAAAGAGTGTAAAACACCATTGGCAGATTCATTGGAAATTCGTCGGGAAACATTTTAACGGCAAACAAGCGTGATGGGAAATGGGGAACGATTAAAACCAGAGGCGTAGAGAAAAGGCCGATTGAAAAATGTCCAAATAAAACAGTGTCTTACAAACTCAAAGTGGATGTTTATATTCATTCTTTTATTGATAACAATGTTTTACATCTTCTTTATAATAAATATATTGACTATATAAATGTATAAATGAAAATCATTTATTTTGAATTATAATAATTAACAAAATATTTTTAAAATACAAGGAGAAGTAGCCTAACAACTAATACCAGCCTATGGAATTATTGGTGTATTATAATATCAATGTAATCCTTCCATCGAGACCATTACTTTAATACCTACGTCGATATGGTTTAAAGGCAATTTTTGTATCATCCGAGACAACATGGCAGCCAGTGGGGACCATATTTTATTTTTAGCGAAGAATATGATAAATAAACAAACCACTTCACTGCATAAACATATGTTATATATATCAAAGTTTAAACTAAACTTTCTTACCCACATTTAATCCTATAAAGTACAAGTGGAAATCCTCAGTTTTATTTAATATTAAATGGCATATGAAAAGATATAAAATATTTAAACTTGCTTTCGCGAGAAAGAAGTTTCTTCTACAAGGTACTTCTTTTTATTTCCTCTAATATATGACTGCTGTTCGCAAAATAAAAATGATTTTAACTTAAATTTAAATATATCTCTTTTAGTTTCATAGAATATGTATTTTGTCATTTCCTATTCTAAAAATATTTATATGAATTTAATTGAATTGCTGTCTAAAGTGAATTATTTACCATTTTCAAGTAGTTGTAATAAAGCATATTGTTTACGGAATTTTGCTATGAAAATGTTAATTTCCAATCTTTACATTCTGTTGATAACTTACACTCGAATTAAACTGAAATTTAAAAAATTTCAGAAATTAATTTATCTACAAAATATCATATACTCTATGAAAAATTAAAGTCTAATTAAAATGTCAATACTAATCTTTGTATTTCCCTTACAGCCCACATCTGGTTGTGCTAGAAAACAAAGTTTCTAAGGAGCGAACGTATGTTAGGTGATGACCGAAGGAGCACTAATGTGAAACTACCAAAGTTACTTTAACACAATTTATTTAGAACAGAACTGTTAACTCAATGAAATCTGAACAATAACTGATTAATATATCAATATATTACATTACGTGACTGCCAAAAGATATCGTATCTAAGAATTAGTCATCTTTATATAACACTTGCTTCGGCAGCACGATGGTAAACGGCTGGGCGTCTCCTAACACGTAGAAACGCCCGCCTATACTCGTATTCTTATATGAAAAGGCAGCAATGTCGAACGCGGTTAGTACTTGGATGGGTGACCCTCTCGAGGGAAATATAGCGTTCTCACTTCACCTTCTAACAGCTTGAATATCGGCACATACATAGAAGGTGTGTAATTTTAGACGTGGGTTACATAGCGGATATAGCATCATTCGGAGGGGATGTACAACAGTCGGTTACTTCTCTATTAAATGTTGAGCAAGTAAAAAATCCCTACTCCTCTATAGAAAAGAGGTTCGGAAAAATTTCCAGGTATAGTATATATGATCTCAATTAGGACGGCATAAAAACGAAAACTCGGAGTAAAGTCGGCATCTCTTTTATCAGACATAGGCGGCGGCGGCGGTAGAAATGTAAAAATGCTTTAAATAATAAATAATTATTTTTTAATTGTTAAAGGAAGGGATTTCTATAATACCTTTATTCAATAGAAGTGGTTAATAACAAATATGTTTATCACATTTGATGTCATATAGATGATATATTAAGGCTACGTCTATTGTCTAGTGACATACCTCTCGTTCTATCTTCTAGCGGCAAAGTTATGTAATCTTAGGCGGGAGCTGCATAGATGGTATATTATCCTTTCGAAGGGGCGTAAAGCAGCGACTGTCCATATCATGATGTTAGGTAGGTAGAAAATTTCTAATATTCTATAAAGGAAAGACTCGACAAAATTTGAAAGTGGAAACTCGTTTTCTGGCATCGGTAATTGGTCTCAGTAGCGGAAATAGGTCGACATTAAATAAACAAGTTTCAAAAAAGCTTTGTCTATGAACTTTAAATAAACAATATTTCATTCGTCACTATCCGAGTTTTCAGAACTTAAATCGGTATTTACTTTAATAATAATTGGATTGATAGGTGGTAATATAGAATATTCATTTTCCTTTTTTATCACAAGAGATACACACTTCCTCCATATGTCGCTTAATTGTGGGGATTGATTATATTGACGTAGTCTTATTTGTACATCAGGCACCATTTCAATGGAGTTGAAAACGCAACAATATGGAGGCAGACGTAAAAAAGTATGATCGTGTGCTTCAAAAATTTTTTCAACGGCATATTCCTTTTTAAAATTTTGCTTTCCAATCAGTTCTAATAAAGTCTTTTTTGTGTTTTTTTCTGGTATTTCCAAGCCTTTTTTTTCATAAATTCAATGATATCGCCTTTTCTTGTGTTAGTGTTCGGAATTTTTGTGTGTTGCCGCGAACGGTCTGACGCATTGTCCATAACAATTACAGACTTTGGTGGGATATTTGGTAACAGCTGTTCCTTTGCCCACTTCTCAAATAATTCGGCTGTCATATCCTCGTGGTAATCGGCAGATGATTACTTGATATTTGTAGCAGACAACAACAATGCATTTGGAATAAAACCGTTTTTACTTCCAGCATGTAGAATTATAATTATTTTCACGTTTTGACGTTATCTACCCAACCGTATTGAATTACATCATGGGTATAAAACCATGTTTCGTCAAGATAAATTATGTCTCTATTTGTATCTCGGTATTTTTTTATTTTACGCGGGTACTTGTGTCGATGATCAACGATGCGTGCTGATTCCATAACTACCATTCATTTGTCCAATTTTTTTGTACCTAAAATCGCAATCGAGCAAAACGTTTCGCAAAGTATCTAATGATTTATAGTTATAATCTGGATAGTCGCGTAACTTATCCCTAATCATTTCTAATGTGGGCACCTTCTGTTCATTGTAAAGTCATACACAAATCGACGAATGACATCTTTGGAACGCCTTATCAAGTTTTTTAAGTGTTTGTCCAACTATTTTCCGTTTAATAGAATAATCAACTACATCCCTGGCTCTAATAACTCTGTAAATTGTAGTACGGCTAAATTTGGTTAATTCACAAATCCTATTCACAATTTGATTATATGAAGAATCAATATTTTCGCCTTTTGAACACGAGTAAATATTCAAAATAACCCTTTAAGTTTGAACATGTAAGTCTTTATTTTCAAATTCTGCTTGTATAGGCTCTGTATCAAAATCGTCCGTTTCGTTGTCAGTACACTATCTAAAGGCCTCCAAAATGCCATTTTAAACAATTAATTCCAAACGATCACTCAAACACAGTAATAAAACTAATAATTTGTTCAAATATTCACTAGAATTAAGTAGGTAATTTATAATGCTGCCTGGCTGTACTGCAATGCCTCGTACAGATCATACGATACAAATAGTTTATACATATTTTTTGTTTTATATATTATGGCATGCAAAAACTCTGAACAAGGTTGGTGTTGACAAATCAAATTCGCTAAGCCTCTAATCCCACCTATATTTCTATGTGACAGGCGGATCAAGTCCTCGTAGACTGTAGACGAGGAGTAGTGAATATAAATCTGTAAAATTCTGTGATCTCTCATTCAATGTGAAGCGATATATTGACAATACCCCGTAAGATCCTCTAGTGTCGTGCTGTTCCAGTTGAGTTTGTAAATGCTATAAGTGTTAGCTCTTCTCCTAATGTCGATGATGGGCCATAGTAGCGGAAATGGGCCGACATTAAATAAGTGTATGAAAAATAATTTTTGAACTGAATTTATTTACAAAACACCTTGAAGTATTATATCTATCATTCTAGCTCTTGAGAATGCTTAGCCTTTGCAATGTTTTCGCCCTTATTTTGAGCTCCTGAGGAAAATATAAAACCACTTTCGAGACGCTTTATACCAGAACCAAGACAGAAGTACAAAAAATCCTTGAAAATGAAGTTTCAATTAGTTGCCAAATTTTTCGACGGACAAAAGATTGACACAAAGATAAATAGCATTGACTTATCCAACATCGATCTAGCAATAAAGCATATGTACTCTACTAATGTGTTAGATTTTTTTGTTTCTAGTAGAACCAGAATGTAGGTCATCAAAAGAATGAAAACATTGGAAATTAATAATTTCATAGATAGATTTCCTTTTTAATTTCTCATAGATTATTCTTTCCGCTGATGCAAAATCCTATAAAGAATAAGTTTTATTAAATTGCTTTCAGCTAGAAGTGCTTCAAATTAAAACTTAATCAACATACATCATTTAAAATTTGATAATATCCAACTCCAGCTGTTATGCAATATCTGTTTCCAGTCCAAAGCTCACACAAGCTTTAATAAAAAACCGCTCTAATTAATGGCTTGTCTTGATTCCCAGTATTTTCACCACCACACAGGAAAATTCTGTTAAACACCCTAACGACAAGGTATTAATTCACATTCTTGTACCGAAATTTCAATTTGCTTTTTTCCAGATGCTTTATTTGCCGGAATTGGCGGTGCCTGGCAACCACCTCTCGATTTCTCAGGCTGTCACTTTCCGTCCGATTTCATGCCTCTCTTTAAATGTCCGTTTTATTCTCATCCTCGCCGCAATGCTGGGATATTTCGCAGCTTTTTTCGATTATTTAGTTTCGGATGATCTGTCTACTCCATTAGATCAGAAAGTAACAATTAACACTGAGTTTAAGTTTCAACCAATTTTCAGTTGTTTTCCCAGGTACATGATATATTAAACGTCATACATCATAAAAAACACAAGATATGTTTTTTAAATATTACCAAGACAAATACCTAATATATTTCTAAATATACAGGGTGGGGCAATAGTGCATCGGGCTTCGATAGCTCGAGTTTTATGATAGCTAGAAATTAAAAAAAAAAAAACATGTTAACTGGATAAAAAAGTCTGTGACTGTCGGCGGAAGGATATAGAGCGCGAGCCAAAACAATATTACAGGATCAAGTGCCTTCTTTTAAATGGAATATTATGTATATCAGTACATTTCTTGAAGCCTCCTGCTAGACTCCTTTTACTCCTATATTATTGTTGACTATCTCCCAATCACTTGTGTACAATAAATTTTTTCTTGAAATAATGCCGTCTGCAAATGCATATTGAAACAAGGTAACTGTTATACTCTTCACCGATTTACTGCAATGTTATATAATTGTTGCATGTTCTATAGGATACTCTTCGCAGTTTTTTTGCAAATAATATTAGTCTTAAATATTTTTAGTTTCATTACAAAACATAAAAAAACATGTAAAAAGAAAATTTTGTTATTTAAAAAAATTTATAACTTTTTTATTAATCTATCGATTTTGTTGAAATATAGGATTCTTCCTCCAGCTAACAGTAACTTATTATCCAAATTTCAATACAATCGGATTTCTCGTTCTTAAGTTATCATGCTTACAAGAAACGTGATAGACAGACGGACAGACGGACGGACGGACATTTTGAAAGTTGTTCAGAATTCGATCACCAATATAGTGATATAAAAATTTTTTCTCTACGAGCAATATTACCGGTTTTAGGTATGTGCCAATCGAATGCAGTATACTCTTCGTTTTGTATTTGCGAAGAGTATAAAAATGACTAAGAAAGAAATATGTGATTACTAGTTACGAGACATCTAATTAATGTTTTTGAATCATTTTCACTTCCTAAAAATACATAGGGTGATCAAAAATAATTTTTAAATTTAGAATTCTTTTAGTTGAATTTTCTCATTTTTTTTCAAATGGAAGACCCTGTATATTTTCAACGATGTGATGCAGAAATGAAAAACGTATGTACTTCCCTATGGCTATCTGTAACCATTTTTATTTGTTGAGCAATAAGTACATAATTTAAGAATAGCGTTTAAAAATAGAGGTTTCTTCAATTTTTTGACATATTAACTGACACACATCTCTATGCGCTCTTTATGTGTGTCACTAGTTTGTAAGCTATTTTTACATTCTGTTGGCATAGTTTTAAAGAGCGCAGATTATTTTTCACTTTTGCAACATTGGAGAAATATTTTGCAAATTCATCTGAGATCATATATGTCTTCGAGAACATCCACATAGTGCGCTCCACGAAAGCTACTAATCCATTTTGGGGCAGATCTCATAGCTTGTTGAATTATAAGAAATGCCTTTCGAAATACCTAGATCTTGATGACCTTACGATGGAGCCAGTTAAAAGACTGTTTTACATAGAGCCTTATTGCGGGGACTTAAGTCCAATAGTTGTTGCACTGCATCATTGGCCAGTTTCGTAGTTTCGATTAAATCACACTTCTTAGCAAATCGAGAGCTGGCTCAGGACCAGGGAATGCTCATTGCTACGCCACTGTGTCCGGGCATTAATGTGAGCTTGACTGAGTCGTGTTCACATAGATCGGAGCCAGCTAAGAGATCACTTTTTTCAAAGCAAAAGCCCTCAAAACCGCCTAGTTGACGCTGAATATATAAATATGCTTGTCAACGAAACCTCTTCTGAGATCCAATTGCACACAAGATGTCATTTACCTGTAGGATATTTTTAAAGTGGCATCGATATACGAACTCCAACTTTACACTGCGTACCATTCTAAACATACAGGACTCACAAGATGCCTTTCACCTAGGAATGCGAACATATCTACTATAAAACATAATCCCTATAGACAGGGAGATACCGGTCACCGTTTGAGTGATGACCTGTCCCCTTAGATGTATAGCGTTGATGTACCCTAGCTTTTATCCCGTCGTAATTCATATTTTGTTTTTGAACAATCTGTACAGAAGATATAATTTGGATTTTATCGTGCTGTGGAAAAACAATTTAGCACTAGTTTATTGGCGGTAGCCAGACGGCCAGAAACTACCCCCGAAGGGGTAAACCGCGTATTCGCAGTCTCCTACCAGCCAAACACCTGTTACACCCATTTTCGAGGAAGCTGAGCGCGATGGTGATATCGAGACCCCTCCTCGCCCCCCGCCAAGCTCCCCAAACGATTAAAACCCACCCCCGAAAAGAATGAAACGCGGATAGGCTGTCTTTTCTCTGCTGAACCCGTATTACCCCCCTTTTTCAAGGACGCTGAGCATGAAAAAAATATCGCGACCTCGCCTCGCTCAGCAAACGGGCAAAATTTCCAGGTTCGGCGTAACTCGTCTCCTGGCGTCGCGGTGATAGACCTCATGTAACGAGTCATTTTTATACTTGCCAGTTGTTTGGTTTTATAATTTAAACTATCCCACACTTTTCGGCAATTAGGCGATATTACGAACTGGTACGACTGTGAGAAGGATAAAAATTGTGCAATAAGTTAAAGCAGAAATCTGGGTTTATTGTTAATGTGTGACTACAGTTATTCAGCTCTACATGAAAATATCGTTTAAGTGCCTTAGAGTAATCTTTGAACATTAAAAACGAGTAATACCGATGTTGAAAGCTTAAGTATGTCAACTGTAGTATCACATTAACGAACTGTATCTAAAGAATTGCTGTTTTAATGAGAAATTATGTATGTACTGTCTTGTTAAACTAAATGTAGTAGTGAAAGCACTGCGTCGAATTTGTGAAAAGTAAGCGTGGAAGATGCAATTTCTTTATTCTCGCTCCTGTTTTCTCGCCCAAAATGGCGCACCAGCAGCATCGCTTCGTGTTCAACAAGAATGCAGGTACCAACCATTCAGTGTTTAACTTTTAGTAACTTTGTCGTACGTTGCCGTTTATGTCCCTAGACATTTGGAACTGTCACAATCCTGTTTATATATTTATTAACTTCCAAACAGCAAAGTAATTTATTATTGCTGTGTTGATAATAATATGGACAAATCATTTGGTCATCTTGCATTACTTTGTTCATAGCCAGATTTGCCGTGTATGTTAATATAACTTTGATTTTAACTATATGATGGACATTGTAATTATTATAACATAAACACCACGCATAGTAGACAATCCCAATTCCAAAGCCTCTCATCGGCTGTCCGGAAGGAGGTTACACATTTGAAAAAACGTAGACAACTTCTATTACCCACCAACATTGCCAGTGTCAGTGCTGGGGATCGAACCCAGTACACGTTAGGCAGTATGACCAAGCGCGCTCGTCACGCTTAGCTGTCCGAGCTACCGCGCCGGTATCAATTATTTGTTTAAGTTAAAGCATATGACTTGCCTCCTCTACACTTTTGAGCGTGACTATTATAGTTATTAAGGTATCAAGGGTGTTATAAGGATAATAACGCAGCGACGTCCCGAGGGTCTCTCGCCCGAGGGAATGTACGTCGACCGAGGGCGTCATTATCCTGTAACACCCGTGGTGCCTTCAACGTTTAATGTCCTACTAGTCTGTTAATTCAAATTTTTTTTGACACTTACGATTTAGTAATTTGACATCTATTATGTTCAGAACGATTTGATTTAAAAGAGAATAGGAATCAAAATTGTTTATAAATTCGCCGTTGCATAGCAACGCATTCTGTTTGTCAATAACGCTATCATCATTTACTTGTTTTAGGTTGTGTTATAGTGAAAATGTTAGAAGCAGATAATCTATCTGTAAAGCTGTTGTTAAAGGCTGCAAAAGCAGCCGAGGGACTTGTGCCTCATAAAACCAAATAGGTATATGAGAAAGAATACTGCCGCTTAGAGGAATGGCTGAGAGAAAACTCTGTGAGTAGTATCAATGAAACTGTTATCATGGCTTATTTTCAAGATTAGTCTGAGTTATTTTCGCCTAATTTGCTTTGGACAAAGTTTTCAATGTTACCAAGAGAACTGATAGTTAAGTAAAAGATTAGAAGTAACGACACAAGTTTGTTCAATTACAACTATATCTGAAACAATTTGGAAGAAATTATCAACCAAAAATATCAAAGGTTATGACCCGTGAACACGTTCTAATATTTCTGAAAGAAGCACCGACTGAAAAATATTTGCTGGATAAGATTACGTTAGTCATTGGTGTATTTGGAGCATGTAGAAGGGACGAACTTGTAAAGATGCGCATGTACTTATTGACATTCCCCGGAGCAAAAATGGTTAGGCAAGGAGCTTTTTAGTTATCGACGAGAGTGAAAGGCGTGCACTAAAGTTGATAAGACATTATATATCATTGCGACCTGACAAAGCGTCTCATGATAGATTTTTTTTTTGGCTTATAACAATATAAACTATGTACAGTTCAGCCTGTGGGTAAAAACACCTTCGGGAGTATACCTTCTGGGATTGCGACGTATTTAGATTTATCTGATGCTAAGGCATATACATTATACAGGTCATTGTCTAAGGCGCACAGCTGCAACACTTCACTCTGATGGAGGATGTAATTCAGAAAGTTTAATGAGATTAGAAAGCGGGAAGAGTTCATCGATGGTACGGGGATAAGTAGATAATAGTTAATGTTCCAGATTGACGAATGTTTCGTTGGTGGCCGGCATCAAGACTTCCGCACATACTACATTGAGAGAATCTACCACTGACATTATCTCAAGTAACTTCGACACTACTAGTACTAGATCGTACAAAAATTCTACGTTCTCGGGCCACTTTGACAATAGCACTTTTTATGTTACAAAATAGTTGGTATGAAATATTACATTTGTTTGACATCTTTATTGACGTTGATAAAGGTTACGTGTAATTTCTATTTTAAAATTGATTTATTTCTATGGTAACGTGTTATAAATTTATAATGCCCCAGGGCGTCATAGATATTCATAACTCCCTAGGGCGTTATTTTTCATTTAATATATCTGAAAATAGGGTTGTTATTGCAAAATAACAGGCTAGTAGGACATTAAACTCGTTAATGGTTGAGATTATGTAAAGTGACTGATTGCTTCGCATCTTTAAGGATATCGATCAAGCTTATTTCCTTGTTTATTTTTACGTATGCTACAAACTTTATTCTTATCTTTAAGCATACCTATTAGAGCATTTTGTTTGTCTATCTTTAAGAATATTAAACCATGTTTTATTAACTTCATACATAACTCTCAACTTTGTTCATTTATAATTATGTATGTTACATATTCTTGTAGGTTTACCTGTCAAAAGTATTTATTTGTGTACGATTTAGAATAAAACGTAATAAATTGTTATTGTTAATTAAGTAGTCTTTTATTTTTTTATTTTGTTTACAGTCGGATTAATTTCATATTCAACCGGATTTTATACAGTTTTTTGGGAGATTAGAAAAACATAATGGCGCCCACTAATTTTCTTTTGTCAGTGTGTCTAGATAACCTTTCTTAATGAAATTGAGGATACAGTAAGCACTTGGTGCCAGGTTCTAAATAACTGTACATTTGTATTTGTCAATTAGCTGACAGATTATTCCCACTCTTTAAGTTGAGATCTCTAAGCCGTGGCGAATTTTGTAAAGTAATTATCTTTCCTATTAAGGTAAATAGAACGGAAATAGACCGACGTTAAAAAAGTGAAAAAAAAATCATCTGATGAATGCAGAAATTCATTTCCAGTAATTTTAAAAGTATGGAATAATGTCAATGAAAAAATTTAAAATTATGGAAGAAACTACACAGCAAAAAAATCTTATGCATCGATGATACAGGAAATTGAAAACCCAATTTATAGTTATAGGTTGAATTTACATAAAATTTCAATGACAGAGGAAAGTATATAAATATGCAAATCAAATTAATTTTGTTTTTAAAATCCTGTTGTATATTGTGCAATGCAAAGCCTTTGTATTTTGTCATGAATTATATTATTGGTTCAATCAAATTTAATTGCATATTTATGTCATTTAAATGCTTTTGTATCCGTGATAAACTGATGAGATTACAATCCTCATTATGTACGTATATTAATTTTGTACAGCGTAGTATATATTGTTTTTAAAACAATCTCTTTTATTTATGACAAACATAGAAATACCGTTAACGTTACTTAATCAACGATGAATTGATTTTTTGTTATGACGGTAAAGATTCAGCAATTAATTTCAACCGTTTCTTATAAATACGAAACTTTAATGAGGCTATTTGGTATACGAATTCCCCTAAAGAGAAGCAATGGAAAAAGTTGAATTAGGTTAATACGCACTTTGAAATTCTGAAACATACATTCACAGATAAATTAGTTACATAAAGTTATTCCGAAATATACGAACTGTCTGCTTTGAAATGTATTCGTATAATCAATAATAAACGCCTTTATTAAAAAGAAATACTGTACAGTGTACAGACCCACAACAAACTGCTCTTACATTTAACTCTACAAGTAACTTAAGTTATTCACTAGTAAACAGTAGTTCATTAGTGAATCTTAATGGCACACGAGGAGAAAACGTAGAAAAGACAAAAAACGCATAAAAAGACAATGATGTGATCGTACACCTCATTGATATTGATGAATATTTCTAATGTTGATCGCTCAGCAATACTGCTCTTCATATAGAATTTTGGAAAAGTAGGTAAAGAATCATAAAAACTTTCAATTACTAGAGAATGACTTTTTAAATCTAGATGTTCTGTATATGTTGGTATTAGCAATATCGAAATTATGTACCATGTATGAAACAAAGCTTGTAAAATTTCCTATGAAAAATATCATATACAGTTTTTCCGTATCTATTGTTATCTTCGAAAACACAAAAACAAAAATTTGATCCACACATTTCTAAAATCGTGAATATGGCTCATGCAGAAAAATTTTCAATGTAATTTTGAATTACTCAAAATGTCCATTATCTGTCCGTTCGTCTGTCTCTCCAGCTGCCATGTTTTTGTTGTTTGCACAGTAACTTAAGAACGAGAAGTCCGATTTGGACGGTATATCAGAGTTATATAGAAGAATGACACTTTCGATTTTGAAGAAAATCGATCTTTAAATATGGAAATTATAAACCATTTTAACAAGGAAAGTACACGTGAAAAGTTTTATAATCGTTAACGCTAGTGAATTTTTCGGCAATCCAGGCGGTATCATCGGGATATGATTAAAATCACCTAAAATAATAACTTATCAACAATTACAACACTGTTTACGTGCATTTTTCTTTAATACAATGGTTCATAACCTTCTCATTTTCCGATAGATATTTTTTTTAATGCAAGAATTCGTCCTATATCTAACACTGATTTATCATTGAAGTTTTAATAAAATCTGACTGTCTGTTCTTAAGATATTGTGCTTACAAGAAGTTTTTATGTTGAGAGAACAGAGGCGATATTTGGCAGTAGATGACAAGCAAACTTTATATGAGGACAAACTTTTTAAACTAGTAAAGGTCAATCTTATTTTATTAGAAATGTGTGACTGGAAAGTAAAAGCATCAACTATAACGGCGCCTAGGACTTTTGCTTTAATTAATTAAGGTCATTATTTTTCGCAACAATAAACTTGCATAGTTTAACCTTAGAATATTTTTAGCCTGCTGTCAATACACCAGATTTAGATGTGTAGTAGTCATAATGTAAAAGTAGGCTTTTTACAAAATGAGTAGGGATTTTATAAAAAGGAGGCAAAACGCGAGCGAACAATGCAATTTTCTTTATGACTATGCCAATTCAGGTATAAATTGATAAAATGCCGGCAAAATGTGAGCAGAGAAATGTATATCTCGTTCTGACCGATTATGTTCGGGCATTTTACAATTTGCCAATAGAGATGTAGTTAAAACACAACAACAAAAATAGAATTAGGTAGGTAGGTACTAGGTATTCAGTAAAATGACACAATGACAAGAAACAATAAATCCCTTTATTGCAAATAAAATCAAATTCTTTAGAAAATAAGTTATGGTACCTACTACGTTTACTTATTACTGCATGTCGAACTTCCATGACATTTGGAAGAGCATAAATTATTTTTAAAGCAAGCATATTTCTTTAAATTGCACTGTTTTCTACTAGCCTTACAGGAACATTTTTTAAGCCCCTGACCCCCCTAATCGTGAATTATATGCAACTGCCTCTCTTACGGTTATTACTTTATTAGGAACCTTATCTTCAAAACGGACTAAGGATTCTTGAATATCATTTCTAGAAAACCAAGTTTTGAGAATTCCTTTAGAGGTACCTAATTTGTAGAGACCATTTTTCAGATCCATCACTTTTCCAACTAGATTCTTAGAATCGAGAGGTCCTCGATCTACCTTAGGAACTGCAAAATAAACATATGATCCGATTTGAATTGAATTAAATTTATTGTTGGATGCCTCAGTCATCTTTTCGACTGCTCTTTTTTGGCCAGAGTAAGATTTCTGTCTTTTATTTTCAATTTCATTCTGAGTTGTGCAAATAGAACAAACCCATTTCGGTTTTGAAGATGGCCCCGAACTTAAAAATGTACAATTTAAATGCACTATACCATTACATACCACACATGTGAATTTAGATTGTTCTGTGATTTTGTCACTGCATACGCAACAATACACAATAGTATCACTTAAAATCTCATTCTCATTTTCTTCTGTATTACCCAGTTGTATGCCCTGGTCAGTGTTATCTGTCTGTGAAGAATGCATGATATCCTCAAGTTCCTGTTGGAAGCTCTTTAATTACAGAGTCTGGCAGATTTGTTGATTTTAAGCCAAGTCTCGGGTCAGCTCCAAATAATGCACGGTACGGAGTACTTTCAATAATGCGATGCCTCGAGGAATTTTTCTGCCACTGTACAAATCAGCAGAATAGGTACCAATTTGTGGAGGAGTTATCGGACATCCAGGATGAAGCATGTTCTCAACATCTTGGTTACTTCTTTCCACCGGTAGCATGATGGACTAAGACAGTGCAGTTGGGAGCTGTAAGGCTGTTAAGCGACTTACCTGTGCACCACGGGAGCCATAAAAACTGCTCCAACGGCTGCACTGGAAGTCCTTCTGGACTTACCACCACTATACATATTCATTCAAGGAGAAGCTCGTTCAGTGCTACATAGGCTAATGCAAGGCCCTACACCAATAAGGCAGCACCATGGAACAAAGCACCAAAAGTTATACTTAGAGCTGAAGGCGGATCCCATTCTAGGAATGCCCACGGACATTACAATCCCAAAGTATAACTTTAATAAAAATTTCAAAATCATAATACCAGACAGGGAAGACTGGACAAACGGTCTTCCAATACCGGCACAAACAGTCTGGTATACAGACGGCTCTAAGACAGAACAGGGAGTTGGAGCTGGGATTTATGGGACAAGGTCAAAAACGAAAATCCCAATAAGTCTAGGAAAATACGCCACAGTATTTCAGGCTGAAGTGGCCGCAATACAGTGGTGCGCGAAGGAAATTATAAGGCAAGGAACTGTAAATCAGTCGATTGCCATTTTTTCCGATAGCCGGGCTGCGCTAAAAGCAACCGGTCGAGTGCAAGTCGAATCGAGACGTATGGGACTGCATAAATACCCTTATAGACCTAGGAAGTCAGAATAATGTGACCGTAGCGTGGGTACCAGGACACAAGGGAAATGAAAACGCTGATGAACTGGCCGGAGAAGGCGCGGATAGCGCCCTCATAGGACCTGAACCCTTTTGTGGTGAGGCCAAGCCATGCATACGAGCATCCATTAACAAATGGGTGCAAACCAAATCTCTGGAATGGTGGAACAATTTCCCACGACAGAGACAGGCTAAAGAGTTCATTAAAGAACGATCGGCCAAATTTACGGAGGACCTGTTATGCCAAAATAGAAAGGCCATTAGAATAATAGTGGGTCTTCTAACCAAGCACTGCCGACTCAATAGACATTTGAGTCTAATGGGTCTGGCAGAGGACGCAACATGCAGATTCTGCCAAGAGGCAGAGGAAACCTCAGTCCACGTATTGTGCCATTGTGAAGGCCTTGCTAGACTGAGATTCCAACTATTTGGTGAGGAAAAACCAAGAGCTGACAGCTACACTAAGGGGTCATTATCAAGGCTGTCTAGTCTGATACAAAGGACAAAACTGGATAAGGAGCTCTAAGGAAAACAATCAGGAGCACCACAATAGATCCATGGGAATCGCGGTGGTCAAGGCCAATCAGCCAGCTCGTCCTTCCTAATCTAATCTAATCTACTTCTTTCTACGCTACCCTGGCTTTGAGGGTGACGAGGCCTGCTGTGAACAATTTTTCAGTCAGACCAGTAGCTGACAATTTCTTCTATTACCGAAGCAGTAAATTCCCGGCCGTTGTTACTTTGCATTATGTGCGTGCTTCAAACTGTAAAAATATTTTCACTAATTCTATAGCCACCTCCGCAGCACGTTTGCTTTGTAAAGGGCGTAGATGTAAAAATTTTGTGGCATGGTCTTGATAGTTGAGAAGCCATTTATATTTCCCATCAGAGGCAGATTGGAAATCTGTCAAGTCCACTTGCCCGCGGATAATAAAATCTTTACAAAGAATTGGATGCACAACTAATCCCTTGTGGGGTTGCAATTTTTTAAGTTGATACTCCTTGCATAGTGAAATGAAACTTTCGATCACTCTTCTGGGAATATTATATTTATTTTTTAAGGCAAATAACATTTTATCCCTCCCACCATGTCCTGTATTTCGGTAATATTCTAACAACACATCAAAGCACTGTTCCAAGTATTATGTAAACAGTAAGTTGGTCAAGAGAGGTTCGTTTTACCACTGTTCATCAACACCGACAAAACATCGTATTTTCTCATTAAATGGTACTGCTTATTACTCTTTTTGCTACCTGTTGAAACAGCTAATTTACCACTCTTGATATCTTCAATGACTTCTTTAACTCTATCAGCCGTCCAAGACTTTTTAATTACATCTTTCTCCACTCTTTCACTATAAAACTTTTGCAGCTGTTCGTTAAATTGCACTTCTTCGCGATTATAGCGCATTTTTATGTGTCTGAACGGACTTCGAAATGGATAAACAACACAACAACGGCCACGTTTTTGTTTACCACATTTTATTTTATGTCAGGTACAGCTGATCGGCGCGAACTGTATCAGGAAAGCAATATTGTGCGTTTTGACTGCATCGCTGTTGGCAAATTGTAAAATGCCTGAAAATAATCAGTCAGAACGAGATATACATTCCTCTGCTCACATTTTGCCGGCATTTGATCAATTTACCTGAATTGGTATAGTCATAACGAATATTGCGTTATTCGCTCGTGTTTTACTGGCTTTTTATAAAATCCCTGTGCATTTTGTAAAAGGCCTAATTTTTAATTGGACAGCATTAAACAGAAAGGAACCAGCACCCTCAGCTAAAATCAAGAAACAAGCTTGCAAAGAAAGGTTTTGCATCTTAATTACAATATTGAAACTACACCATTAAATTCTTGTAAGGAAAATGAATTGGACTTTTTCAGCTGAACACACATTACGATAGTCTACGTTTAAATAAATTAAGAAACAAATGTTTTAAATTTTGTGGGTTGGCTCCTTTCTGTTTCATGCCGTCCAATTATGACTACGACAGTTTTTATTTTTTTTGTAAACCTGTCGAAATGTTTTCTTATGCAACTATTTTATTATTTGGATAAATTACTTCCATATTCACGTAGTGGATATATAGTATAGTAGTCGTGAAAAAAAATCATTTTTTTTTCTTGAAATGGGTTTAGAATGTCATGGAACGTCGAGATTTTAAATTTTAGCGAAAATAAATGTCTGTCTGTCTGTCTGTTGATCTGTCCGTCGTTCTGTCTGACTGTCTGTAACTTCTTTTTTTTTTGTTTGCACGTTTTCTCCGGAACGGTTTAAGATATTGACGTGAAATTTTGTACACATATATATCATAACGAGATCTGGAACTGGATTGTTTCTTCAACATATCCGGTGAAGGGTTGGGGGGTAAATAGGGGGACATAAGTAAAGCAAGCTGGTAAGAGAGAAACTTGAAATTTGGTGTATGTTCTAGAAGCCAAGACCTCAAAATTTATTATAATATTTTCCATCCCCCCACCATCCCCCACTCCATTATTAAAGGGGTTGATAAAGCAGATTGAGATATTCACTTGAAATTTAGTATACGTATATATTATACTGACATCAGGAACAAGGTTATACTTTGGGATTATTCCGTTGAAGAGTTCCCAGCACATAGGGAAGTTTCAACATATTTTTACGTATTAAGGCCACTACAGCATTTTCAACTATTTTTGAAAATAAGTATGCGTGCGAGTATGTGTATGTACGTGCGTAAACAATGTCTTCCTGCATGAAATCTCGCTAATAAAAATTTATATCAACTTCGTTGTAATGCCAATCCAAGGATATTAACATGAAAGAAGTTTCATCCAATTCGGTTCAGCAGACTTTTTTGTTTAAACAGAAAGGCTGCAAAAAAGTGCATATTAGAATTTCTTGAAAAAGATTTAGCAGATCTAATTTGTTCTGGTCGCAATCGATACTTTGAAATATCAGATATTTTTGTATCGCCTTTCCAAAATTATTTGGGCGTCAGGAATATTTATATCAATAAAATGGAATCTAATAAAGTCTTTATAAAATACCTATGCCTACTTTTGTTATTATTATTATTATTGATAATCATATCATGCTGGGAAGTTGACTGCTTGGACCTCAAGGGCCGCAGTTAATTACAAATACCACCTTTGTAGAGTCCTACTACTGTGGCATCTAGAGTCACACCCACCACACCGTTTAAAATGGTATGTTCTACACTCTTAATAAATATTTTAGCTTGTTTTTATTTATATTTGACATTGCATTTGCATAATTTCTGCTACCGATTACTAAAACCACACATTTATTAGGATTGAGATACAAATAATGCTGAAGAGACATAGATCGTTTCTAGTTTATCGCATTCTGCAGAAAGACAACTGTTTTTCTTGGAGTTATTATATAATTTAGTATTATCTGCATATGCGTGACATGACCGCTCAATTCTATTTAGAATTTCAATTGTGTATAACACAAATAATAATAACCTTAAGATGCCATGATCTTTTATTTTAGGAAGAAACATTTACATCAATGAATATTGAAATATTTGGAATATGATTATATAACAGTTTATTCAAAAACTATGTGTAAGGTTATTTCTTGAGAATATTTTCGAACTAACGTTGATAAAAATAGTTTATTTTTGGTTTACTCATTTTCATGTACTCACCAAAACTGTTCCGGTTCAATGAGAGAGACTAACTTATATATATTTTTATATTTTCATGTATGCTTCCTATGATTAGTAAGTAGTAATAAACCTGATACGTTTTCTGTACATTACAATAAAACGCTACACAAAACTCAAAAGAATACGGTTGTTCCATTTCGGTTTCGTTCCTGTATGTCCTTAAAAAACATTATATCTGCTTTGTAGTCATTACAGCTGCCAAATTAAATTTTTTATCAAAGTGAATATTTTTTTAGGTTCGATATTTAATATCACAATTCAACAAAGCCAACCTGGGTAGCTTAACCGACAGCAGCCATTAACAATACTGCTAAATTGCTAGACATCATAAAAGTGCGAAAATAAAACTCAACAAATTGATTGACTTTTTACAAAAACGTATAACAACGCGTGGCATGGCATATCGCTCTTCCATAGAATAACAAATTGGTGCCTATCAGCAAAGCGGGTATTATTAAAAGGGGCATTGACGTATGAGATCAGAGGCGTACGAAACATTTTTATTTTGCTATAAAAAGACGTAGTCAGTAGATTTCGAGCTCTTCAACGTGAGCCAAATAGTAAATCTTGCTAGATCAAAATAGGAAAATTAACCTTTTCCAATTTCCAAAAAAATAAGTTACATTGTGCTTGTACTTTGTGTCCATAGTAACATATGCGGTGGAGTTACTTGTTAGTAATGTTACTTGAGCAATTAATTACCTTGTTTTAATAGTACTTAACTTATTTAAAAATAAATCATTATTTGTTTGTTTATAATTGTATTGAAACATATTCTTTATAGGATTTTGCAAACAGCAGAAAAAAATAACTATCTATAAAAGAAAAACTATGTGTAAAACTATTAATGAAATCTTTGCATTTTTTCGATAACCTGAATTCTGGTTATGCTGGCAAATTAAAATCCTAAAATGAATTTGTCTAATTTCTTATTTGACAATTCTCATTCTAACTCTAGCATCCACAGACTCCCCTACGGCCATGTAGATTAAACTAGTATCTACACAACCCCCTACGGTTATGAAGATTCAGTTAATGAATGAAAAAAAAAATTAAGACAAGGTGGATAAATAAATTCATTTTAGGCCTTTGTTCTCATTTTTGTTTATTACTTCTAATTTACACTCTGTATTTACTTCCGAATTCTAACCACACTTCGCACTTTTCAACTTCTTCCGTCGGGAATCTCGCCTTATTTAGTCTTGCCTCTAGAGTTATCTAGGGCATAATCGAGAATCTGCTTCCACCACACTCCGAAAAACTCTATCTCTTTCTACAAGTTTCCAGGATGTCATGGGCGTATCATAGGGGGTGTAATGTATAACAATATATTATCTAATTACAAATTCATTGAGCTCAAAATTCACTATAGCATACGTTTCTATAACGGTTGAATTCCATACAGGAATGAGTGCTAAGCTTTTAAAAAAAGAAAAAATTACAGTTACGAGCTATGAGACGAAATTAAAATACTTGTGTATGTTCCGGCTCAGTGGCGTAGCTTATGACCACGGAGGGGTTTGAATCCTAGACAGGGTACGGATGTTTAGTGGCGTTTATAATGTGTTACCGAGATGGCAGCAGTGGCCTAGACCGCTGTTGAGTGACACATGTCTAGTCGCTCTTATCTCTCCTGAGATCGAGCCTCAGCTAAGGTAGATGACAATATAGCAGGGAATAGCTGTTGTATTGATGTCTATGTATACATGTACGTATCCTAGTGGAGTGGTGAAATTGCAGTAGCTATACTCCGTCATGATGTTGATGTAAATAAGACCATTAAAAAAGTTCATTTCAACTTAAGTATTAATCTAATAATAAATAAAACACGTTATTTTATGTATTACTTCCACATCCACATAGTGGAGTGGAAATACAGTAATCGTTAAAAAAAATCTATTTTTTTTTTCTTGAAATAGGTTTAGAATGTCATGAAACGGAGCCATTTTAAATTTGAGCGAAAAAAAATTCCTGTCGGTCTGTAACTTTTTTGTGCGCACGATATCTCTGGAAGGGTTTAAGATATTAACTTGAAATTTTATACACGTATGTATTATAACGAGATCTGAAACTGGATTGTTTTTTGAACTTATCCGCTGAAGAGTTGGGGGTAAATAGGGGTAAATAGGCGAAAATAAGTAAGGCAAGCTGGTAGAAGTACAAAAATTTGGTGTATATAAGGCGTCAGATTTTTTACAATATTTCCATCCACCCCCGCACCACCCCATTCATTTATAATAGGGGTTGATAAAACATAATTGAGATATTTACTTGAAATTTGGTACACGTAAATACTACGACGATACCTACAACTAGATTATATTTTGAGATGATTCCGTTGAAGGGTTGGGGTTAAATAGGTATAAATAAGGGAAAATAAGTAAAGCAGGCTAGTAAGAGTACAGAAACTTGGAATTTGGTGTATATACTAGAAGCCAAGGCCTCAGTTTTTTTTATGTTATTTTTCAATTCTCCCACCACCCCCACTACATTACTAAAGGGGTTGAAAATATAAAATTGAGATATTTACTTGAAATTTAGTACACGTATGTATTATAACGACACCTGGAACTAGATTATATTTTGAGATGATTCCGTTCAAGGGTTGGGGGCTAAATAGGGGTGAATATGGGGAAAAAAGTAAAACAAACTGGTATGAGTACAGAAAC
Source organism: Stenurella melanura (assembly GCA_963583905.1). Taxonomy (NCBI): domain Eukaryota; kingdom Metazoa; phylum Arthropoda; class Insecta; order Coleoptera; family Cerambycidae; genus Stenurella; species Stenurella melanura. Next base: position 78,084,436 of record OY757309.1, on the reverse strand, counting down.
TTGGAATTTAATGCATATACTAGAAGCCAAGGCCTCAGATTTTTTTATAACATTTTTCAACCCCTCTACTACACCCACACCATTTTTAAACAGTTTGACATATTCACTTGAAATTTGGTACGCGTATGTATTATAACGACATCTGGAACTATAGGTTACATATTGAGATGGTTCCGTTAAAGGGGGAAGGGGGGTGTACTGGGGGCAATAGGTGGAGGAAGTTAATAAGAGTCCAGAAACTTCACTTTTGGCGTATATGCTAGAAATCAACATTTCGAATTTTTTTATGACGTCTGCCTCAAATATTATTAAAATTTTATGAAGAGTTGTTTCCACATACTAGAGTGTAAATATAGTCAAAATATTTTTCTTTAAAGTGACTTAGATGGATAATCTGGATGTGGAAGTAGTGATTCCTTAGGCAGTGGCTTTATTACTGTGGGTTCTTTTCAAATTTGTTTCTTCTTCTTTTGGATTGTACTCATATTTAAAAAAAATAAGACTATTCAAACAAAATATTAATACAATCTACAAAATTATATATTTACTAGAATTATAGGAGCATGGATAAAATAACTTTAATTGACTTATTAGAGAGATTAGTAATTTGAATAATTCTACTTGCGATTGTGTCTTAACTTCTGGAATTTCAGAGACGCTAAAGCAATCATTCGAGCGGATGGATGAACCTCACAACATGAACAAGTCAATACTAGGTAAATTGTCGCTTTATAGCATTGGAAGATCACTTTCTGCCATCATAGTATTTGAAAAACATTTCTAAATTATTCTAAATATATAAATTGTTCTTTTCTTAATGTTCCTTTAACTAGCTTAAAATAACTACAAATAGTTGAAATAATCTTATACTCCTGTGCACCTACCTAAAGGAACTAGTGAACATAGACGCTTAGAGAACAATATTAGGTGGTACAAGTCACGTGCCCGCCGAAGATACTCGTGAAACTATTGTTACCAACTACTATTTTAAAATATTTAGCAAAACGCTTGTAATGATGACAGAGTGTAGTATTTAAAGGACACTTGGTTGGTTCTTTTGGATTTTAGTAAAGCGTTTGACACCCTAAGTCATGCTACTCTATGCACTAAGTTAAAATATTTTGGTGTAAGTAAGCAAGCAATTTCTCTTATTCGCAGCTATTTGACTAACAGATATCAACGGGTAGTTTTAAATGGTAACATTTCAGATAATAAACGCTTTGAACGAGGAGTTCCACAGGGTAGCATTTTAGGGCTATTATTATTTTCAATTTACACAGCAGACTTTCATCATAATTTAGAATTTTGTAGAAAGCATCTGTACGCCGATGACACGCAGTTGTACTTATCTTTTCATTTAAATGGGCTGGATTCTGCAGTCAACAATCTTAATTCTGACCTTCAATCTATTTCAGACATCACAAAAGCTCATAACCTAATAATGAATGAAAGTAAGACAGGCATGTTATTATTTGGATTTAACAGGTTGCCTATGGTAGAAAATACAGATTTTAAAATTATTAATCAGCTCTTAACATCGTCTACGTGTAGCAAAAATTTGGGACTGTATTTGGATCCAGATCTACGATTTACCGAACATGTAAATACTACAATCAAAAAATCATATGGCAAATTAAAAATGTTATATATGCACAAAGAGATTTTGAGTACAGATTTAAAACTTAGTTTGTGTGATAGTTTAATTTTGTCTCGACTTAGTTATTGTCATATTGTATACTGGCCAGTACTTCTTGGTAGGGATAAAGTTAGTTTACAGAAAATACAAAATTCATGTATTAGATTTAATTTTAATCTTAGGAAATATGACCATATTAGTGACAGCTTTCAGGAGTCAAAATGGTTAAATCTGAATTAAAGATATTTCCTTCAAATGTCTTGTCTTATTTGTAAGATTAATAGAACTCAAACGCCTGAATACTTGTTCGATAAATTAAGCAAGGGATCGGATATTCATTCACGCCCGACGCGTACTTGTGAGTTGTATATAGTCCCCAAACATAACTCTGCTCTATTCGAAAGATCCTTCACAGACAATTCGACAAAAAATTTTAATAACCTGCCTTCTTTTATCAAATCAATGTCGTCAATTACCACATTCAGAAAATATGTCAAATCCCACATTTCTTCACGAAATTAATTTTTCCGATACTACTTAAATGATTCTGTTATTTCTTTTTATATAGTGTGAACCTAATGAAACGCACAAAATTCATATCTTTGGTTTGTGACATTTTTCAAAAAAATCCTAGAACAGGTCGATTTTAGTTTTGTAAATGCTACATTCTGCCACTATACCAAAATTGATGACGTCATTGGTTTTGAGTTATGACGCCATCATAAATTTGTTTTAATGAAAACAGACATTTTTGTTTACTGCTTTTGGTGGTATATTCCTTTAGCTATTTACGCTATTTATTATATTTATCTGGACCCGTTGTACATCCCCTTAAATTTTTCCGGATAAGTTCTGAATCACCCTGTATATAAGTGTATCTATTAATTGATATTATTCATTGCACGAATGTGTAAACATTGTTTATTTCTAACATGTTGGTAAAAGAGGTGGTTGCGTGGAAGAGCGACAATGTTGAACGCCGCCACCAGTGTAAAACTGTTGTGTATACGTTCTTTTGTAAAAAAATAAATAATGACGTATTATTATTAATATTATTATTATTTTATTAGTATTTGGGTTATAATAGTGGGAATCGATTCGATGTGCTGCTATTATAGTATTATGTTAATGTTTTACAAATTATTATAACACGTTTTTAACTTCCAAAACCGGTCTATATCTAATAGAACTTCTTTTGATTCAGGCATTTTTTTTTATCAGCATTATAGATGCATGGCATGTTTGACAGCATCACGTCATCTGTCAAGTTTACCTGTTAAACGCATAGTCCCACTAGAGTTCTTTCGGCAGAATGGACAAAATTCGCTATGAGGCTCAATTTTTGAGATATCGACTTGAATTTTTTTTAAATACTCAGAAAGAAGAAATAAGATACGAATCTGACCTTAAATGTTCTTAACCCTTCCATGCAAACAAGAATTTTTTTAAAAATTGCAGTGACTCCCTATTCCAGGCTCCTTTCTGAGTATTTAAAAAAAAATCAAGTCGGTATCTCAAAAATTGTTCCTCAGAGCGAATTTTGTCCATTCTGCCACACTGTGCATCTCGAAAGCATCAATACGTTTGCTGTATAACACGTCTGGCAGCATCACGTCATCACGTCGTATGTCACCGTTGCCTGTTAGGCGAACGGCTCACCCGAACTCTATCTCATTATTAGAACTACAAAGTCAAATATAATTGTCAATTTCAAATTAAACACTGATTTTAGATGAATCAATCAATATGTTTGTGTCTTAATCTATTTTAATACTTTTAATACTTTTAGGTATAAATTAGAATAAGCACGTCGGAAACTTTAGTATTCACTATGTAATACTCTTGATAATGGCCTAATAAGCCGAAACATATGTAGAGTATTTATAATATATTGATTGATTCATCTAAAAGCAGTGTTTAATTTATAATTAACAATTATTTTCAAGATGTTTCACAAGGTACCTACCACAAGTTCAGTTCAGTGTATTAAAGTCAAATATGCTGTTTAAAAGAAAAATTCTCCTTAATAATTGAAGATTAATTAATTAGAGATAGAAACGGCTGTAGATATATTGCGCAGAAATACTGCCATTTTCCACATATTTAAAAATACTGTAGGTCCTTTTGTTTCGTCTTTGGGATATTCTACAACACGACGAGAAGGAAATATTTACGCCCCGAATAACATTCAGATAATCCAATAGTCATCCTAAGAGCTTTTCCTCCCCTACTGCACATTAGGAATAAACATATTTTGTACCTAGAGTTCATGAAATTATCAGAAAGTGGTAAACAAAGAATGTTTTTTCTAGTATTATCTCATATTCTAATTTATTTAAAATAAATCATTAACTTTAATAAGTAAAATTTATGAAATACTAAGGGTATTCAGTGTGTGTGCTCGAGCTTCACATATTATTTAATATGAATAGTTGTAAAATGTATTGTTGGGTAGTTTCATAAATGATTATAAACCATGTGATCAATTAGTTCTATTTGACTAATGATTTTGCGGTACCCATTATGTATGATTACACGTACACAAGCAAAATTGTATTTCATTTGTCTCGTTTTTCCAGAATATTCATCGTACCAATTTTAAATATTATACATGGATAAACATCACAACCTAGGATATATATCCAATTAGTCTGGAAGGTAGTATAATTCATAAAATTGACCGCAACTAATATTTTTAACACCGACGTTTCGTTAAATATATTATCTTCTCCAGAACATAATAAATGAAAGATCTGTATGTCATTAAATTAAAGTAGAAAATTCTTTATTATATACATCATGTGTATGTATGTCTGGAAACCTCCTCAGCATTTTTCAAGATAGTCGTCATTGTATAGACATATGTCCATGTGCAATTGTGATTTTGAATTTTTTTATTTTCAACACCGCATTCTCCGAAAATACCTAACCACCGATTTTAATGCAGTTTCGACAAAGTATGAGTTTTGTCCAGTTTTAAATAGATTAGCCCATATACTTGATAAAGAGACTGTAATGGGACCACCCCCGCGCCTCCGCGCGCCACACTGTATTATGCCCTACTGTTTGCAAAAGATTTCATAGAAATAACTTAAGATACGCTAGAGTCATCATTTAATATAAGTAAAAAAAACACACATAGGGATCAAATTGAGAATCTCCTTTTTTTTTAATATTAGATGATTAATAATAATTATTACCGCAGAAGTCATATAATACAGAAAATTAACTTCAACATTTTTTCGTAGGCAAAAAGTTGCATATATACATGGAAATGTTTATCTATTTAAAGATATAGATGTGAACAAAAAATAGCAAACAAATTTCAGTTTTCAAAAAGCAACATATCCATCTAAAGGAAAACCAATAAGGTTCTTGAAAATGAAGTATATCACTTTAATTTGAAATAAACAGCTACATTTTTTTTATTGCAATAATGACAAAAACAAGCTAACCATTATACTATTCGCAATTTACTACACTTTTTGTATAATTGTTGCATATTATATGGTCTACTCCTCGCAGTTTTTTGAAATAATATTAGTCTTAAACATTTCTTGTTTAAAAGTGAATTATTTTTGTTTGCTTATACTTGTAATGAAATATATTCTTTATAGGATTTTGCAAACAGCAGAAAAAACTAACTATGAGAACTAAAATATAAACTATTTATAAAATTATTGATTTACAATCTGTGCATTCTTTCGATAACCCGAGGTCTGGTTATGCTAGCAATTAAAATCCTAAAATGAATTTTTCTATTTTATTGGACGATTCTCATTCTAGCAATAGTTTCTACACAGTCCCCTACGGCTATTTCACAAATAGTTTTTATTTTAGTTCTCGCAGAGAGTTTTTTCTGCAAAATCCTATAAACAATATGTTTCATTATTTCTTGTTTAATTACAAAACATAAAAAAAATACTGTTTTCTTAATTTAAATAATTAATAAGTTCTTTATCTATTGATGAATTTTATTCAAATGCAACAGGGTTGTTCCTCTAACTATCGTTAACCTACTGTCCAAATATCAATATAATCGGACTTTTCCACAAGAAACGTGACAGACTGATGAACAAGCAGACAAACAGACAAGCAAACAAACAAACAAACAAAGTAACAGACGAATAGACGGACGGACATTTTGAAAGTTGTTCAGGATTGGATCACTAACACAGCGGTATGAAAACTTCTTTCTCTACGAGCGATGTTACCGGTCTTAGAAATGTGCCTATCAAATGCAATATACTCTTAGTTTTCGCAGTTACGAAGAGTTTAATAACAAGCTAACCATTATACTTTCACCGATTGGTCGGACTTTTATGTAATTGTTGCACATTCTATAGAATACGCTTCGCAGATATTTTTTAAATAACAAGCTAAGAAGGTCGGTGTCCTAAAAAAAATTAGTTGATATTTATCTACAAAGTAGAAAATTGGTATACAACACTTTTATATTACCACACTTTAACTATTGTAGTACTGTTCTGTATCTTGCAAACCAAGGGCACATGGATCGCTTACAGAAGTTGCAGACCAGGGCTATGAGACTTATACTAAAATGTAGTATTTATATTAAAGTAAATGACATGTTAAAAGCGTTAGGATGGATCAATGTGTTTAAATATGTGGAGTTCAATGTACTGGTTTTTATATATAAAATTAAATTGCATATATTACCTCCTTATCAGCAAGAAAATGTACTAACTTTTGAATATTTTCACAACTATAACATCAGAGGTAGAACTAATTTTGTTTTGCAACGAGTAAACACAACTGCTGCGCAAATGCCAATTTTCTTCAGAAGTTTACATACATACAACAGCCTTACGAGGGAAGCTAAGCAGACTCGTAGCATAGCTTCTCTCACAAAAATACTTAGGGATATTTACTCATAGACTTTCTTTATTTATTGATCAATTTTATTCAAAAACAATAGGGTTGTTCCTCTAACTAACATTAACTTACAGTCCAAATTTCTATATAATTGCACCTTTCATTCTTAAGTTATAGTGCAAACGGACAAACAGGCAGACAAACAGGCGAGCAGATGGACGGACAATTTGAAAGTTGTTCAGAATTCAATCACTAACACAGTAATATGATTTTTTTTTTCTACGAGCCTTATTGCCGGTTTTAGAGAGGTGCTGAGCAAATGCAATATAGTCTTCGTTTTCGTAGTTGCGAGGAGTATAATAATAAATGAGCGTGAAGTTAATCAGTTAATCCTATTTTCATATTGGACAACAATTTGACCATCGAAACTGTAATTTAATGAATGTTAGTTGAGTTCTAAGGTTTTCAACTTTTTCTTATGTAAGTTGACCATATTTTTCACCGGCTCTTGCAATTTTTACATGAGGAGGTCGGTACTGCTAGAATTACACATAATGTTAACCTTTTTGAAGGGCGTGTTGCAACTGTACGAGTCTTTATAAAGGGAAGAATCATATTCGCCTACGTGGATCCATTTTATTCCATTCCTGAAAGGTTGGGTCTCTTTAAGAGCATGTTTTTTCCGATTTATAAGTGTAACGGCAAAATTTCGAAAGTAAAGGACCATATCAATTACATGATTCATTTTACTGGATTTGCTGATTACTTCCCGATATTCTTGAGGTTGCGCTATTCACTTTTCTTGATCCTCGATCTCGATCTAAATCAAAGTAACTATGGCCTACTTCGGGAATTTGTGAACAATTTCTTTTACTATTTCCTTCAAAATTAAATATTGGTGGAGAATTTGTCTCTGCTTCTTATGGACAAAGGGGGTCGCTGCAAGTAGAAGTGGATAAAGATGTTGCCCGTGGCACTTATTTCTTTCTTTTGTGAATATTCACGAAATTTGCTGTACATACCTCCTTTAGCCACAGGTAACTTTGCAATTTATGATATCATCAATACGGAAGTCGGTTGTAATTGAAGATTATAACTTACCATCATTCATGCATACAATCAAATTTTTTATACCGTGAGGTCCATAATTAACGGATAAATTAATTATCTAGGTAATTTACAATTTATGTGTAAAATACTAAAACACGTCAATTTTTAATTCTAAAATTACCTTTTTTGAACATAATTTTTTGAATTTCTCTCATTTCTCGAATTTCTCTAATGTTACTAAGTAAACAAAAGAACATTAAACAGTTTATATCAAATGTTCAGACTGGGCACACGTTACTTCTTGACAATAATGGAGGCTTTGCTGAAATTCCTCTAAAACATTTTGTATCGTTTCCGAGGTGATTTGATTAATGTCTTGGTTTATTCTGTCTTTTAAATCATCGACGTAATTTCATCGGTTGACGTAGACTTTCAATTTTAAGCATAAGAAATAGTTAAGCGGTGTCAAATCGGGAGAACGGGCAGGCCACTCAATTTCACCGCGTCTACCAATACAACTATTGAGAAAAACTTAATTGAGATAGGCTCTTACTTCCAAGAGAACACAAGGAAATAAATATATTACTAGCAAAAAGATGGTAGCAATTATTTCAACTCTTGCTAAAGACTTATCATAGATAAGTACAAAAACATATATCCTTATAAACAAAATAATTGCCGGCTATATGCCACGATCAACATTTGATTATAAGAAAGAAATATGCACATTACGTACAGCGTAACTGTTACAATAACGTTATTTTTAATTTTAAATTATCATGTTTAACAAAACAAAAAAAAACAACTAAAGACAAAAACACTTACCAAAAAACTTTAGAAACTTTCACATACACGTGTTTTGGTATCCTACACCAAGGATACACTCTTCAGTGCTACTTCTTTCAAAGTTTAAAATGAACTGAATTCATTTCTCAGGCAAATACCTCTACAATAATTATTTATCTAACGAACAGGATAAACCAAAATAGATTTCGGAAAATTACCAATACAGATATATTCATAAAATATAATTAAATGCAAATGCAAATGCAATTACAATGTAAGAGTACTCTAAAATAGAACCTAAGGAAATAAATATATTAGTATCAAAAAGATGCTAGCAATTATTTCAGCTCTTACTAAAGACTAATTATTGTTGAAGTATTTGCCTGAGAAATGAATTCAGTTCATTTTAAACTTTGAAAGAAGTAGCACTGAAGAGTGTATCCTTGGTGAAGGATACCGAAACACGTGTATGTGAAAGTTTCTAGAGTTTTTTGGTAAGTGCTTTTGTCTTTAGTTGTTTTTTTTTTGTTTTGTTGAACAGAATGATTTAAAATTAAAAATAACATTATTATGACAGTTACGCTGTACGTAATGTACATAATTCTTTCTTTTAATCAGATGTTGATGGTGGCATATAGCTGGCAATTATTTTAATTAGAAAGATATATGTTTTTGCACTTACCTATGATATGTCTTTAGTAAGAGTTGAAATAATTGCTAGCATCTATTTGCTAGTAATATATTTATTTCCTTAGGTTCCATTTTAGACTACTCTTACATTGTAGGGAATTTGCATTTGCATTTAATTATATCTTACTTCCAATGCAAGATGTGATGTAGCTCCGTTCTGCTGATACCAAATATTTCTATCAATTTCATTAGGATTGTCATCATCTGAAAAAAATACATTTAAATTGAATATTATGACATTACACAAAATAAATTAGAAAATTCAGATTTGACAGATATTTGGTACATAGGCATAATTAGTTTAAGATAAGATAGATTTCAAATGCATTCAGTTTTCGAATTTAATTTTTTTGATGAAGAATATACAAAATTCAAAAATCTTTATGCTGCTGGATAGAGAAAGAGATGTCACATGAACCCTCGTTCCAATTAAAAATTAAAAGCGGTAGCTGTCACTTCAAGGGGGTTGACAAGGGCGGTATAATATTATGCTGAAGAAATATCATTTTAGAATTAAAAATTAACGTGTTTTAGAATTTTACTCATGAATTGTAAATTTCGTAGATGATGAATTTATCCGTTACTTACGGATCTCAGTGTATATCGTAAGCTATCTCCTTAATCCGGTCGACCCTTCAATCATTAGTATTGTCTATCCAGCGCATTTTGCGTCATTCACTTCAGCACTAGCAAAAGATATGTACATCAACATATAATTTTATAAAGAATCCAGAGATATAATCTTATTTAAGTGGCATTTCACCGTTTAAAATGGATCACCAATGATGATAAATAATTTATTACCGGCTCCTTCGCCATAACTTTAATAATATTCAGTATATGCTATTGACTATGTGATTTGCTTGCGTTAAAGGGTTTTATTGTTTCATCTGTTAGTTGCCAACCTAAAAATGATAAAATCACCAAATGCTATTAAATTTAGGAGTGCATTTTTGAGAGCGGGGTGAAAATGGTGGTTTTTAAGTTTTTCAAAAAAACTAAGCAGAATTCCAAAAAATGTAATTTCCCATCGAAATAGTTTTTGCAACCTTGAAAAAAAAAACGTTTCTTGTATGAAATATCAGAGTAAACAAATCTGCAGAAAATGCCAAAAATTTCGAAGATTTATATTTTACATCTTTTCCTTGCTTTTTTCTGAGCAGAGATAGATATAGGGATGGGTTCAGAGAAAATAAAGTAGATATTTCAACTGTTAAAATGAGCTTAAAAAAAAGGTTCTTCGATGAAAATTGACGGAGATATTTCCGTTCAAATTTGGCTAATTTTCGTAGTTTTTTTACCACAGTGCCATCGCTTATTTTCTCTTTTGTAGTCAATTTTCAATTATAAACTTTATTTCCTTTGGGTATAAGGTTATTTTAATGTTATTGAGTGGCAAATAACAGGTTGCACTTTAATATGTAAAATGTAATAATTATTTCAAATAATAAGAAGGAATAATACATGGAATAATATTTTGAGTGTTTTATACATAAGATTACGCCGATGTCTCAGCAACAAAATTTCAATTGTCAATTTGAAAATCTATGTCTTCATCGATGTCTGCATCGACGTCCTCTTCAGACATGTATGTCACAATTGCGTTTTCGCAATTGACTCCTGTGCATTCTTTACAAAAATAGAGCATTTAATGCCCAACTACCTACAACCACATTTTCCACGGCAGCCTTTCAATCATCCACAAGCTATCCGCTTGAGCAAAGTTTTTGATACAGGATGTTGTGTTGTGGGGATCGGCATCAATCAATATTCCTGTTTCTTTCCAACTCCATTGCAGGAGATTTAAAATGATTTCTTGCTACTGCTGTATTTGTAAATATATTCTCAGCCCATGTAATTTTGTGGCGTCAGCTATTGGAGGTAATTGCGACAAAATAAATTTTGTACTTCTTGTCAGTCTCTGAATGACACACGGTGGACTTACATTTAGGTGCAATACCGATAATACAACGTAGAAATAAAAAAATTTCTATAGCACAAACTGTTCAAAGCCGAGAATATTTCAACAACTGAAAATAATGGTCAAAAGTTGTGAGCTATTTATTATACTCTTCGCAAATATAAAACGAGAAATACCTATACTGCATTTGATCGACACATTTCCAAAACCAGTAATATAGTCCGTTTTCATATCACTGTGTTGATGATCGAATTCTGAATAATTTTCAAAATATCCGTCCGTTCATCTGTCCGTCTGTCACGTTTCTTGTAAGCACGATTACTTAAAAACGAAAAGTGCGATTGTATTAAAAGGAGAGTAAGTTAATGTTAGTTGGAGGAAGAACCCTATAGATTTTACACAAAATTGACCAATGCTTTCATCAAGTATTACTGCTGAGAAGTATCTTATATCAGTTTGAGTTTAAGCGTATACACTGAAATAGAAAAAGCAATCAATAAGGTAAAAAATTGTTATACCACTGACTCCTTTTCAAGTTATATGTTCAATAAATTATACATCCGAAAAGTGTTTAAAAAGTTAAATGTTGTGCCTCGCCATTAGGATGAAAAAAATATGTTAGCAATTATCGGTCTACAACACTACTTATCCCCGTTTTAACAAAAATATTTAAGTATGTTCTAAAAAATCAAATCACGGAATATTTTGCATTAAATGCATTTCTTTGTCATTTTAGCTCCGTGGAACGGATATTTGAGAATTTTGGATCAGTTGTACGGTCTTCTATGATCTAAGTGAGGCCTTCGGTCGTCTATCCCATGATATCCTGTTGATGAAGATACATTATTGTCAATTTTCTTCAGGTAGCATACATTTTGAATTCTTCCCTCTAGGTAGAAATCGAAATATTTACCATAATAAAGTTATGTCAAATGAGAAACAGTTAGTTTATTGAATACCACAGGGATCACTGATTGCTCCTATGCTGCTTTTAATTTACATAAACGATTTGTGACTTTCGAGTCTTGGTAGCGAAATACTGTAAAACAAAAATTTTAAAAAAAAGTAAATTTGGCGTTTCCTGAATGATCCGATATAAAATGGCTGATTTTATTAGATCTGACAATAGTATCGTTAACTAATGGTATTTGTATCATTTTTGACGTAAATTAGGCTGCTGGTTTACGTCACAGTGATCCCTCAAAGTTGACATTTTTTGGTAAGTCGTCTTACAAAAGAGAATGTACATACGTAATAATATATCAAATGCTCCATTTTAAGAATGTTTATGACATCACATTTAAATGCTCAAATGTTTCCTCGTATTTTTCAAAATATTTTTTAATTACACAGGCCTACAAAAGAAATCATGTGTTATCGAAACGTGACCCTACATGTCTTTAGTAAAATTTTCCGCTGAATACGAAAATGATTTAAAAAATTCTGACGTGTGAATTCCCCCCATACACCCTCAATTACCCCAAAAATTCAAAAAATCCAAACTGGCCATCCAACCCACCTATCTTTAGTAAAATTTTCCCTTGAATCCGAAAATGATAAAATAAATCTATTCTGACGTATGGATTACCCCCCCCCAATACACCTTCAATTCCCCCCAAGAATTCAAAAATCCCAAACTAGCCATCTAACAAACCATCTTTAATAAAATTTTCCGCTGAATCCGAAAATGATACAATAAAATTTTTCTGACAAGTGGTACCACCCATGCCAGCAATTCCCTCCTAAAATTCAAAAATCCAAAGTGACCATCGAACCCACCTAACTTTAGTAAAATTCCTCTTAATTCGAAAATGAGGGTGTATGGGGGGAATCCCTACGTCAGAATTCTTTTTTATCATTTTTGGATTCAGTGGAAAATTTTACTAAATATAGGTGGGTTGGGGCTAGTTTGGAATTTTTTTAATTTTTGGGGGAATTGAGGGTGTATGTGTGGGGGGGGGGGGATTGACACGTCAGAAAAATTTGCTGCATCATTTTCGTATTCAGTGGAAAATTTTACTAAACATAGGTAGGGTCTCGTCTCAAAAAAAACAGATTTTTTTTGTAGGCTTATGTTATATACCTTTACGACTTCTATCGCCATACCACCGTCTTTGAAAATTTTCTAATCTTTCATAGGAGACCTAGAATGTTTGGACGACACAAGTCTGAGACACCCTGTATAATAATTAAAATCACCGTTAAAAAACTTTCAGACTGGGACGATACATTTAATACCTACCCAAACATTTCCTGAAGCTAAATAGCCAATTTTTATCCACCCTATCCACGTTGATCCAATCCTCCGCCGCGTCCCTGTGCCTCTATAATGGGGATCAAAGGGCCGATACGCGCATCAATACTCTGGGTTAATTTAGAGCCTTTGTGCGTGGTATCTTAACGAGCGGGCCCTATCGTTTAGGGCCGACGATCTATCTGCCGTATTTATGGGTATGTTTTACGGGCGGCGCGCCATCGATAATTGCGGTCAGATACCGATGCGTGGCCCATGAGTTAATGCAACTGCAATTGCACGGATTGCCTCGATAATGTACAGCCGGTGCTGATTTACGGGAGCTCGCCAAGCCGATCCAACCAATACACTTGAATTATGCTATTAGATATTGTCTGAATATGAATGAGGGGGTATTAAATCATATTCCTTCTGAAAACGTACACACTTGTCGAAAATATATCTAAGCGGATGTATAAAAAATATTCTTTCTATAACTTGTTGTACTGAATTCTAATTCAGTTTGTCGTTTCAGCTTTCAACGAGCTTATTTGTAACGATTGTTTTCGAGTTATTGTACTTTTAAAATTGTGCTCAGCTTGAGAAAATTATGCATTCAGTTCTTAAATGATAACATACCAAATGACAGTTTCTAGAAAATTATCAACACGATTTGTTTTCAGAAAGTGATGGATATAATGAGCTTACTCACAATTCCAATAATACTAGAGGAGCAGACTGAGTTGTGTAAAGAGGCTATGGTTTCAATCCTTCTAATAGGTAAGTTATCTTTCATTGCCTATATAGCAAAAAGTTGAAGGAAATGTTAGTGAATCTTGCGGAACCCACGCCCACACGTTTTTTAAAAGTCTCTTTCTATGGCCAATGGCAGCTGGGAAGCTCTAAACTTTCCTTTAAAGAAATCGTAAAAGACTCATTGTTTCACATATAATTTCGTCATTGTTAAAACTGTAGGGACAGAAAGAAGAACATGTTAAGAAGAATTTCAAGACATTTAGTTTTACTTCCACGCTCACACGCGTGGCACGTAGTGAAGTGGAAGTTATCGTCTGATTTTTTTTTTAATTTTGTTAAAATAGATTTAGAATGTCATGAAACATCGAGATATTCAATTTAAGAAAAGAACTAATTCCTGTCAGTCTGTTGGTCTGTCTAACTTTTGTGCGCACTTTTCCGCTGGAACGGTTTAAGATATTGACTTGAAATTTGGAACGCTTGTTACAACGATATCTGAAACTAGTTTATATTTTGAACTGATTCTGTTGAAGGGTTAGGGCAAATAGGGGCTAGTAGGGGAAAATGAGTAAAGCACGCTAGTACCAGAATCCGAATTTTAATAACATGGTGTACTTGATGTTCACGTAATAGGAAAATAAAGTACATTTTTACCTAAACCGTTCGTTGTACATAAAAAACGGATAAGATCATTTTTGTGCGAAATTTCATTATCTTTCATTTTCATAATAACCTCAATTGGTCTCCGAGCCATAGATAGCACAATACTCGCAAAAAAACGTTTTTTATGAATTTTGTCCTTGAATAATTGTTATGCCATAGTGATCTCATTCTCGATTTTTTATATTTTCATGAAAACGCCAAAATAAATCGATTAAAAGAAAAAAATGAAGGATATATGTTGTTAAATCAGAAGCCAAATTTTGGCTAAAGTGACTGGAGTAATATGCAGCCAGCAATAGGAATACACTACTGAAGGTATGCAGAGTTAAACTGATTAATAGGTTTTCATTGTGCATAAATGAAAATGGCAATAATTTTGAATATCTTCCACATGTTTGTTCTTAGTTTTCTTTGTTTTTAGTTTTTGCATTAAAAAGGGTGCTTAATTTTGTTTTATTGTAGCATGATTCGCATTAACTTTCCATGAGGAAAGTTTCCAATTATTTTTCATTCCAGTTATCGTCTATAATTCATTTTATAATAGTTACACAAATTATAGTTTTCAAGAAATTAGAACATTTAAACACAAATATATAGAAAACAGTTGAATTTTCAAAAATATTTTATTTAATGAAACTTGATTGAAAAATTAAAGCTTTTTTAAATGCCCTTCATTCAAAGTGCCCGTCATCGAATAATTTCTTTGCAGCGCAGCGCCATCTACTTCTTAACAAATTAAAAAACTATTTGTATCGAAAACAGAAGTATCTGTATTATTTTCCGCGATAACTTTCCATGAAGAGAGTGGAAACTCTTTTCATCCCAGTTATTGTCTAAAATTAATTTATTACACAAATTTTTGTTTTCAATAAATTAGAACATTTAAACTCGAATATCTAGAAAACAGTTGAATTTTCGAAAATATTTTATATACTGAAACTTGATTGAAAAATTAAAGCTAGAAAACAGTTGGATTTTTGAAAATATTTTATATAATGAGACTTGATTGAAAAATTAAAGCTTTTTAAATGCCCTCCATTTCAGAGTGCCTATCATCGAATAATTTCTTTGCAGCACAGCGCCATCTACATCTTAACAAATTAAAAAACTATTTGTATTCAAAACAGAAGCCATTTACTCAAATATCTATATTATTTTCCGAAATATTACTCCTGGAAGTGTTATCGGTGCATTCTGCATAGTATAAAGAGAATGTTAATATACGATTCAAATGTATTAACCCCTCACTTTAACCACGAATATCTCAGAAACGGAGAAGCAGAAAAAAATTAAAAAAATACGTGTTTATTGTGAGTCCATTCTAAATCAATAACTGAAATTTGAATAATGTACATTGGACACTTGAAGTTCTGCTAAGTTATATTGAAAAATGTCCTACTTTTTAAGGAAATTTTCACCATACCAGTTTTAATTGCATTATATCTTGGAAAATATGCATACTATGTAAATAATATCTTAGACACCGATAAATCACGGCATTTTTTGTACGTGGGAATTTTTTCATAATAATAATAATAATAAAGCATTTATTATTTACCCAATTTGACAAATTTAACAACAGTAAATTATACATGTTTACACAACAGGTAAATAAAAGGCGAGTAGTTCAGTTTACTGACAAGCCAGTAAACTGTTCTTCCACTAATGCCTATAAATAATATCAGTGGTAGATAAATTAAATAAATATAGGTACTCATATCGAAACAATCATAAAAAAATTTTAAAAAAAAATACATCAAAGTAGAATGAAAAAGAGGCAAACTAGAGCTGAAGGAGGGAGGAGAGTAGGAAATGAGAGGAAGAGAAAGAAAAGCAATTAGAAAAAAAAATGAGACAAAGAAAATTAAAGAAGGAACGAAGTTTAAAAACAGATAAATTACGGGAAAAGATAAGATTTTATTATTACTGATTTCGCATTAAATATTTTTTAAATGTTTTTTTAAAACTTACACACGAAAGGGTGAGTCCATTAAAGGGTAGCGTATTTATAGAAGTAGCAATGTTATAAGAGAATGACCCTTTGAATATTTCCTTACGGTGTTGTGGTATGGTGAGAATATTTCTTCGTCTAATATTAATGTTATGAATATCATTTCTAAAAGAGAGCTTGTTGAGGAGATAAGGTGGCGATCTAAACTTTAAAATTTTATGAAAAAAACAAGCCATGTGAAGTTTGCGACGATTGTACATATTCAGCCATCCTGCAGTTTTCAATTTACGAGATATTCTTTGACGGCGTTGAATTCCAAAAATTAAGCGAAGACAAGCATTTTGTATTTTTTGTATGCGCCGGGTCTCGATGCTGTCAATACAGGGGCCATAAACCACATCGCAATGATCAAAATGGGACAAAACTAGAGAATCCCATAACATTTTTTTTACTTCCATGCTTAAAATCGTCTCTGGGAATATATCATTTTTAGTGCAGCGTATGCTGATCTTAATTTACTCGTAATATGCTGTTTAAATCTCAATTTATAATCAATAATAAGACCAAGACTTTTAGAGCTGTTATTGAAGGCAATTGTATCATTTCCAATCTGCATATTAATTTCTCTCGACACAAATTCACGAGCATTGTCATTGCAAAATATTATAGCAGATGATTTACTAGGGTTAATTTTAAGTAGATGATCAGTAGAAACTGACACCAAATTCTTTATATCGCTGTTAATTAAATTCCTATATTCCTGTAGATCTTCAACATGAAATGAACAATAAAGCTGTGTATCATCAGCATATAAATGGTAATTGCAGTGTTGCAAGGATGTGTGAAAATTCGATGTAAAAATTGTAAACAATAACGGTCCAAATATACTTCCTTGCGGTACACCAGAAACTACCGTTAGTGTTTGTGAAATATTATTATTAAGTACTGTTTGTTGAATTCTATCCGACAAGAATGACAAAATTAGACCGGAGGAATTTCGTTCAAAGCCACAAAAGTGTAGAATTGAAAAAAGTAGTTGGTGAAAAGCTTTTGTATAATCTAATAATATTAATACACTTATTTTGTTATTGTCAGTAGCTCCAATGATGTCATCAGTTACGTCTGCAAGAGCCGTAGCATAAGAGAATCCAGATCTAAATCCCGACTGCTTTAATGGTAGAACATTGTTGAGATTCACAAATTCTCTAATTTGCAATTCTAAGATTTTTTCAAAAATCTTTGATAAGACAGGTAAAACACTAATGGACCTTAGGTGACTCAATTGGCTAGGTTGACTGATTTTAGGTAAAGGAAATATTAAAGCTATTTTCCAAGCTTTAGGAAAGTAGTGTGTATTTATACATACATTATACAGATAAAACCACACTGCTAGGAACACGACAAGCAATATGTATAGTTTACTATCGCCCGGCTGTTCTAATACGGTGACGGAGTGGGGCTATCGCAGCACGATTGCTAATAACACATTTCGCTCCCGACTAGGCTGGCGACAGAAACAACTGGTGAGTTCTAAAACATAAATTAATATTCTTATAAAATTAATAATGGAGGTATACCGACTTGATGAAAAAAAACAAATTATTAAATGGCATCACCAAAATAATACGGTGAGGCGAATACGAGATTTATTTGCAACAACGTTTGAAGGCAGGCCGACCCCTTCTTTATCAGCGATACACTGAATTATTCGGAATTTTGAGCAGCATGGTTGTCTAAGTCCAACATATCACAAAAAGCCTCCTGTATCCAACGATGACAGGGAAATGTTGGCAATAATGGTTTGCGCTACAGCCCTTGAAGAACCGACACTTTCCAGCCGGCAAATTGCAGATGCAGTAAATTCGAGTGCCACGACACTTAGACGAATTTTAAAGAAAAATGGATATCATTCCTATAAAGTGAATAAAACCCATCAAATTTTACCCACAGATAATATCCGTCGCATGGTATTTTGTGAGACAGTAATAGAAAAAATAAATAGGGACGAAAATTTTACTCGAAATGTCGTTTTCACTGACGAGTCAAGTTTTCCATTGCTAGACCGACACAATCCATCCAGAGTTCGGTATTGGTCAAGGGAAAATTTACACCGGTTTTACACACTGCGCACCCAGTATCTCCAAAAATTAAATGTTTGGGCAGGACTGTTAGGGGAACACATGTTGGGTCCTTTCTTCATAGAAGGAAATCTAAATGGCGATAAGTACTTGACTTTACTGCAGCAACAAATTGTCCCGGAAATTCGTCGACTTGCGGAGGAAAGATTTGGCGATATTTGGTTTCAACAGGATGGTTGTCCTGCTCGTAATACTGGTTTGGTCCAACAATACTTAAATAACGCTTTTCCAAACCGACTTATTATAGGCAGGGGAACCATCTTATGGCCAGCAAGATCGCCAGATCTTTCACCCAACGACATGCTTAATACTTTAGAAGACCTACGAGCAAAAATTTTGGGGGTTTTTTAAAGTATTACACCTAACATGCTGTCTAATGTTAGAAGGGACTTTTACGATAGAGTAGGCTATTGCCTTGCTCAAGAAGGAGGCCTTTTTGAGCATCTGATTCGAATTATTTATTTATTTGCGTATTATTTTATTTTTCAGAGTTGGTATTATTTTTCTTTATCATTTTTATGAGAATATTCATTTATGTTTTTAGAAGTACCTTTTGTTTAAAAAAAAATCAATACTTGATTGTGTGCTGTTCTGATATTTTCACAATTTTAGTGTTTTACTACCGATGTTGTCTCGGAAGAAACATTGAAATTGTGAAACATTCAGATAATTTTTAGTACCTAAATACGTTAATATGCAAAGTTTCCTTTAGGTCAACTAGCAACAGTCTACTCTAAATGCTTCAGCGATACTGATTGATATTGATGATTGAAAGAAATATTTGAAATCACAGAACTGCTTTGTTTCTCTGTAAGCGGCCTGACCCGAACCTGCAATCGCTAAGTTTCGTTCGGCCTCATATGCTTCCAGACGTCCACTCGCAGATTGCACTTGTTTTACTCATGTTCGTAGCGGCGTGGTTTATAGTGTATATGTGAGTTAAGAATGGAACTATATAAGGACAGCATAAATGTATTAAAGTTATATTTAATTTATCATATCCATAAGCTTTAGATTTTATGTTTTGAATGATTTTAATTACATCTATATCAGAAATAAGTTTAAAAGAAAATAAATCATCTATGCCTTCTTTAACATTGGTATTATAAAAATTTATTAACTCGTCTTTAATTAGGTCTATCATTATTATTAGAGGAATTGATAAAAAAATCATTAATAGTGTCCACATTACTTAACTGTTCAGGTATATTAGCCTTTTGATTTTTAGCAATATTTAATTTTTTTAATTCACCCCATTTCTCTTTAATATTACAATTATTAAATTTATCTTAAATAAGCCTTCTTTTCAGCCTTAATAGCTGCATTAGTTACATTTCTAAGTTGTTTATAGTACACCCAGTGGCCATTTTGCCCTGCTTGTTTGAATTTTGCAAGGCTTTATCACGTAGTTTCTGCATAAATTTAATGTTATCTGTTAACCACGGAGCATATTTTCTTTTGGAGCATTTTATAGATTTGATAGGTGCATGTTTTATTTTCAAATTTTGCTGTTATTCTCAAAAACGTGACGTCATGTTTATTCGGTTATTTAACAATGTATTTAAAATTTTCTTGATAAAATAGTTAACTATATAAAATGAAAGCATTTTCAGAAAAAAGAATTGGTATATATCAAATATTAATTTAGTTATTAAGTGTATAGGATAATATCATTGCAATTTTGCAATAATATTATCTATTATGCTTGATAACTAAATTAATATTTGATATAAGTATACCAATATTTTTTTCTGAAAATACTTACATTTTATATAATTAACGATTTTAACAAAGGTTTTTTTAATACATTGATAAATAACCGAATAAACATGACGTCACGTTTTTGAGAATACCTGCAAAATTTTAAAATAAAAATTACGGAAAAATTTCCTCCAACAAAAGATGCCGTGGTTTATCGGTGTCTAAAATATGATTTACATAGTATGTATATTTTCCAAGATATAATGGATTTGAAACTGGTATGGTCAAAATTTCCTTAAAAAGTAGGACATTTTTTAATATAAATTACCAGAACTTAAAAAATGTTCAATGTACATTATTCAGCTTTCAGTGATTGATGTAGAATAGACTCATAATTAACACGTAATTTTTTTAATTGTTTCTGCTCCTCCGTTTCTGAGGTATTCGCGGTTAAATTGAGGGGTCAATACATTTGAATCGTATATTAGTGATATAGCTGCAATACTCTATCATGTGCATGCCCAACACGCCATTTTCCGGTTTTTTTATATGGTCTTAAAAAGACATCACAGAAAAAGTCGTGAAAGTCCATACCTAAATATACCTTAAATTATTTATATCATAAATAACTATTAAACCTCATCTGTCACGATTTTCTGGAAAATTTTGTATCAGGATTTTAGAACTTTCTATATTTTCAACCTGTTTACTGTTAAATTATTAGGCGATTTTGTTTTATAATGTTGACATAGCTTTTGTATGCAGCACGTTCAGATGGTTTGAATTTCCCATTGGCACCTCCCCTCGCTTAAATTCGCCGTATCACAACTCTAAAATCACAGCGTGCTGTATTTTGTGAAACAATAACCCTCCATAATGTATTTAATTATTTGAAAATTCATGCATTTTCAGTTAATGAAGGGATTAAAACGAAACGCAAACATACGGATCTGAAATAATACGGATTAAATTCATACCGTTATTAAATTAGCATCACATTTGGTGTATTATTATTTTTAATGGGCCATATAATTAGTATATAAAATATTGGACACCTATTTGCACTCTGCAGAGAAAGAGAGAGCATGACTAAAGCTGAACGTGATTTAATTAAATTTCATCAAATGTTTAATCTAATTGACGTATTGGTTTTATTTAGTTTTGTTATGTCGACAGTATTTTGTTATATTTTGTTGTTTCAGAAAATATATAGGTAATGTTAATAAAATCAGTGCTGAATTATTTGATTGTTAAGAAGAATTTGCCTTTCCCTTGCAATCGACTATGTCGACATTCAGTATTATTCGCTGCCTAAAGAATCACTGCTTCCGCATCCTGATTTCCCATCCACCTTTTTAAAACAAAACATTTTGACTATATTTACAATCTACTATCTAGATATAATTGGTCGTAGAATTTTAATAATGTGATACTTGAGGCATTGGCTTCTAGATTGTGCGCCAAAAATGAAGTTTCTGGACTCTAATTAACTTTCTTTACTTATTTTTCCCTATTTACGGCTCCCGCCCCCACTTCAATGTCAATCAGATGTCATTACAACATATTCGCGTACCAAATTTCAACGCATATCCCAATTTTATTTTACCATCATCTTTAGCAATGGAGTGGAGTTGAAAAATATTATAAAGGTGTCAGAGGCCTTGGCTTCTAGTATATAGTCCAAATTGCAAGTTTCTGTACTCTTACCAGTTTGCTTTACTTATTTTCCACTACTTGCCCCTTGAACAGTATCATCACAACATATAATCTTGTTCCAAATGTCGTTATAATATATACGTGTACTAAATTTCAAATAAATATCTCAATATTATTTCATCAGCTCTTTTAATAATAGAATGGGTGTGGTGAAGGGAATGAAAAATGTGAGGTCTTGGCTTCTAGTAGATACACCAAATCCCAAATTTCTGTACTGTTACCAGCATTACTTATTTTCCCTTATTTATCCCTATTTAACCCTCAACCCTCCAACGGAATCATCTTAAATTATAATCTACTCCCAGATGTTATAATACATACGTGAACCAAATTTCAAGTGAATATCCCAATTTTATTTATCAGCCCCTTTAATAATGAATTGGTGGTGGTGGGGCGGGGGCGGTGTAGAAAATATTATAAAAGTCTGAGATCTTGGCCTTTAGCATATACATCAAAAAGATTTTTATTGAAAAAATGGATTAAAATAATGAACACCTTGAAGAAATTCACATCTTTATGACCAATTTTAAAAAATGTATGTAAATAAAGCACATTATATCTTCGATTAGAGTAAACGTAGAAATAGAAAACATATAGAACGTGTTAGATTCAGTGCAAGGTATATCAAATTTTGATAGATGCTAAAGAGAAACAGTAAAAAGGAAATAAATTATTTTATTGCCTACTTGCTTGCTTAAATGCTGGTTTAAACTGCAGTTAGTTTAATTATTTAATTTCTATTAGTTTTATTACCATGGTTAACGTTATTGCGAAAATAGCCATTTCTTTGCCATTAAATAAAGTGTATTATTCATAATATTGCACGTAAATTCTAAATGGCCTGGTATAACTAAATCAGTTAAATGCAGTCTTGGATTCGTTTAGGGGAACGTAATATAACTATAGTTCGAGTCGTGCAGTAGCCCTAATTTCTAGCTTTATATATTTTATATCTTTTGGATCATCTAGGTCGCGGTGTTTCAGTACGTAAGCATTAAGATTTTTATATAAAATATCTTGGAGAGTATGAAAGCGTGTTGAAGGAATTTAATTCAAGTACACAATTAAAGAGTTGTAATTATTCATTACGGAAGTAAAATAGAACTAAAGTAAACATTATACTCTTCGCCATTTTATGGAATCTCTAATGTAATGATTGCGCATCCTATGGGATATTCTTCGCAATTTTTTGTAAATGATATAAATTTTTAGACTTTTTTAATTTTATTATGTCAATTTATTTGGTGAAACACTCAGTACAGCCGTGAAATAACTATATTCAACCTGCTTGGGTCTCGAACTCGCAGCCCTAGAATCCTTAGTCAATCAATGAATACTAGTTTATTTATTATTAAGAACGTTAATATGATGTTACACATGACTTATGATTCTAACTGTGGACAACTTAAAATTCACTTAGCGAAGTTTTCTGCATGGTACAATGAAAATGGTCATCTTCTAAATGTTGACAGCTGACAAATGTAATGCTATGAGTTATACAACCAGGTAGTTCCCAGTTATATGTAATTATAATATTGCTGGCAATGTACTAAACACACCGCCTACTTTCAAGAACCTAGGTGTAATCATTGATAATCAATTAGTCTTCATTAAATATATTAATGCTGTGATTTAGTATGAATACAGAATGTTAGGTTTTATTTTGCGTAACAGCCATAATTTTAATGAAGCTAATACCTTAAAGTTACTTTATCTTGCTTTCTCGTGAAGCTGAGCATGCGTCATTTGTCTAGCGGTCCGATTATAAAACTCGATAACGATAAATTGTGTGCTAAAGTGTGCTAAAATTTTCTCCTTTGTACTAATTGAAACTGATTGCGATGAATTAGATATATTTTCCTAACAGCCGAATATTTTTTTTTTAGTTTATAATGTTTACTTGAATTTTTTACTTTTTTTTTTATTAAACGGAAGAGGAGAAATCTTTCATAAGACCCCGGCTGGTTGTTGGTGCCGCGAGTGTCGGATTTCTACCGACTAAAACCCCTCCCCCTCAACTCGCTCGTCTCACTGGAACCGCTTTCTGCATTACTTCGATGAGACAGGCGTCCTGATCTCCAACATTACCTCATCTCGTCTTTGCTCTTGTTTTCTGTGATACTCCTTATTGCCCTATGCGCATAAGTTCACTGCTCCTGTCTTGATGTAAGGTCTGCCATTATATTATCTTCACTGGACAGCTTTCCTGTCTATCGCGTATAGGTTTCTCGGGCCTCGTCCCATTGGGGACAGACAAAGAGTGTGTGCTCCACGTCATCCTGTTTTCCGCAATAGTTGCACGAGTCAGTCCCAGCCCTCTGCCAATCATATAGGTACTTTCTGAAGCAGCTGTGCCCGAAAAAGGCTTGCGTCAGAAAGTAGTCCTCTTCACCATACGGTCTTTCAATCTATGTTTGGAATGTCCGGAACTAGCCGATAGGCCCACCATCCTTTTGTTGCGTTCGTTCATTCCTCTTGCCACCTGCTTATGAGACTTTCTCTTACTATTTGTCCATCTATCCCTATGTATTTTTTCCAGCATTCTTTACCCTATATCCCAGCTCTATAGGTGGGCTTCCTTCTGCAACCGCCACTCCCTCTAAGGAGATAGTTCTATATGCTGAGCATATCCTGATGTTGACTGTGCGCTGTGTGCTAGACAGTTTTTTAAGTTTTGATTTCTCGTCACAGTATGCCACAAAGAAGCAGCGTACAGCATTTGACAGTGTATCACACTCTCCATCACACGTCTCTTCGATGCTCTAGGGCCTACCACGTTTGGTATGGAGCTGGCCAGAGCTGTGGTTGTCCTTTTCGCTTTTTGCACAGTCTTGCTCACATGTTCAGCGAAGGTAAGCTTTGCATCTAGGCACACTGCCAGATATTTAATGGTCCTTAGCGGAGTTACTGGCTCGTCCTACATGTTAAATTGTATCAGGGTTATCTTCCTCTTTGTCATTAAGAAGGCGGCCTCTGTTTTCTCCGGTGCCAGCTGAAGTCGTCTATCCATCGGCCAGTTGGTGCCTCGGTGAAGCGCGATGTTTGCCGTACTCATAAATATTAATTTTTCCCCTTTAGCGACCACTAGCATGGCCACGTCGTCCGCGAGGCCTATTAAGGTAACCCCTTCCGATGGTTCCAGCCTCAGCAGGCTATCATACAATATATTCCACAGTGTTGGACCAAGTACTGACTCTTGTGGTATTCTGCTGGTTACCTGTCTCATCTTCGAGTTACCTCCTGCCTCTAGAATGATCTCTCTGTCTGATAGGTACGACGCTATGAGATTTATGAGGTTTTCCTCGACTCTCCTATTTCTGAACTCATCCAGTATCCTCTGCCAAGATGCACTATTAAATGCGTTCCTGACATCTAGAGTTATGATCCCACATAGTCTCCGATGAGAGCAGGAGTGACTTTCCTGTGCCTCGCGCGCTATCCTCAGGAATTCTCTGATTGCGTCCACTGTCGATCTTCTCTGAACCCATGTTGATGTTCCGACAAGCCGTCGCTATGTATGAGTTCGCCGTTTAGTCTCCCTGATATCAGGTATTCGTACAGCTTCCCATCCACATCCAAAAGGCATATGGGCCTATATGAACCCGGGTTGTCAATTGGTTTATCTCCTTTTCTTTGTAACAACAGTCTAGCACGCTTCCACTCTGACGGAAAAATGTCTCTTTCTGCCAGATTATTGTAGACTGCCAACACGTGTTCAGGTTTGTTGTTGGCGACTTCTTTGATTACTTCCGGTGAAATGTTTCCGGGCCCAGGTGCCTTTTTCTGTTTTATTTTCCTACACGCCACACGTAGTTCATCTAAGGTAAAATTGGTAAATATCACAGTTCTATCACAGTCAAATATCATTTGCTCATGCACCGGAAAAAGGTGGTCTACAACCTCTTCCACGGTTTGCATGACCATTTGTAGTCTGGGGGGGGGGAAGCCGATCATTCTTCTTATGACGATATTGTACCCTACCCCCCAGATGTCACAGTCCACTTCATCCCAGAGCTTTTTCCAGCTCGCTCTTTTTGCTGCCTTAATCTTCTTCCGGAGTCTCCTCTTTATTTCTTTAGTTTCTTCCAACGCACTGCCTCTTGCGTTCCTGGTAGAGGCTCTCCTTTTCTTTAGACACTTCCTACGGAGCTCGGCTATGTCTTCGTTTCTCTGAACTTTTTACTTAGTTCATTTAGATGCCCATCCTATAAGTGGTTTTGTGTCGCTGTATGATGTGCAATTAAAATAAAATAAAGTATAAGTTGTGTTTTAACATATTTTATAATTGTATGAAAGAAAGGGGATGTGGCTAAACAGGTTGTCGAGAAATGAGATCGTAAAAAAAATTCCAAAATTTTTCTTGTTGAAACAGATTTAGAATGTCAACGAGCGTCGAGATTTTAAATTTGAGCAAAAAAAAATTTCCGTCTGTCAGTCTGTCGATCTATCGGTCTGTATCTTTTTTTTGTGCGCACGATATCTCAGAAAGGGTTTAAGATATTGACTTGAAATTTTATATATGTATGTATTATAAAGAGATCTGGAATTGAGTTGTTTTTTGAACTTATCCGGTGAAAGGTTAGATGTAAATAGGGATACATAAGAGAAAATAAGTAAAGCAAGCTGGTAATGGTACAAGAATTTGGGATTTGGTATACATACTAGAAGCCAAGGCCTCAGATATTTTTATAATATTTTCAGGTCCTGTCACCCCCCCCACTTCATTTTTAAAAGTATTGATAAAATAAATTGAGATTTTCTCTTAAAATTTGGTACATGTATATATTATTACGAAATCTATAATTAGATTGTATTATGAGATGATTCTGTTGAAGGGGTAAATAGGGGAATATAAGTAAAGTAAGCTGGTAAGAGTACAGAAAGTTGAAATTTGGTGTATATACTAGAACTCAAGGACTCTAATTTTTGCATAATGTTTTTCAACTCTCCTCCACCCCACTCCATTATTAAAGTGGTTGATAAAATAAAATTGAGATATTCACTTGAAATTTGGTATACCTATATATTGTAACGACACCTGGAACTTGATTATATATTTTTTTTATTATATTGAGATGATTCCATTAAAGGGGAGTGTATTGGGAAAATAGGTGGAGGAAGCTATAAAGAGTCAAGAAACTTCATTTTTGACGTATATGCTAGAGACCAACATTTCAAATTTTTTTATGACATCTGCCTCATATTATTAAAATTCTATGACCAATTATTTCCCCATACTAGAATGGAAATATAGGCAAAACATTTTCCTTTAAAGAGACTTGAACGGAAAATCTGGATGTGGAAGTAGTGATTCCTTAGGTAGAGGTTTTTTAAAACGTCACTTTGATGTAGTCTACTAGAGGAATTATGTCATGGCAACGTGCATAGAGATCTCTTAAGGAGGTATATCGTGAGAAATTTAAAATGAGGCGCATAAACTTATTTTCCAGAACTTTTCATTGTGACCGACATGCTTCACCAGTAGCGTAACTTTTTTCTTTTAAACGATTAATTCAGTGATCTACTGATCGATATTGTTCAAAAATAGGGTTATTCCTATAGTTAGTTATACGGTGTACTGTTCATTCGATACAATCTGATAACTACTCTTTCTTAAGTTATCGTTGCTATCAAGAAACGCGACGGACGGACGGATGGGCGGACGCGTTGAAAGTTGTTCAGAATTTAATCACTAATATAATGATATGTAAAGTTTTTCTCTATAAGCTAATATTACTAGTTACTAGGATAATAATAATTTATTGTACAACAAAATCAGAATTTTGACTGCAAGTTACTCTACCACTCCTTTTATAAACATTATATTTCTAACGCTATTTTAAAATTCAGAGGTTTTTAAATTTTAACAATTCGTGAATGCATAAGAATACCTAATTATATACTGACATAGCGACCACGTCTCATTCAGAAGTTGCCTGTTATTATGCAGAACTAGGCTAATGGCTTCTTGTTAATGACTCAAACTGGATTTGGGCTGTTTGCTTTTTGTTGAAAACTTTCCTGGCGACTTTTTGCAGGGCTTCTCGAAACAATGGACAATAATAAGTATGCGAGTCTTGCGCACAACTTGAAAGGCCGACGTATTTCCTATTCTCTTTTTACCGAAACATCGAAAAGCTGGCATCATCCATTATCTGTGCTTCGTAAATTTAAAGTCAATAATAACGTTAAACAGCTTAAAGTTCCGATACGAGTCTCAGAACTTTCTTCCAAGTCTTTTAAATCGATCGGCGATCTTTTATTCCATAATAAATGGTTTATTTACAGACGGCAATATACATGATCGAGCGATGACAAAAAGTACTTAGGAGATGATAAAGTTTATGCCAGGGTAAATATGGAAGAATATTACAGGAAAGACATTGTTTCCGGCCTCAATGTGAAATCAGAATGTTTTGCGTAAACGATGCTCATAAAATGATAGATCAGTGACCCCAATGTTTTCATTTATTGGTCGGAAATCAGCAGCTGCAAATTCGAAAAACTTGAATACACGTGACTCATCTGGAACCCTCATTACGTAATTCATGTAATAGCCTAGAAAAAGTAGGTACAAAGGCGATTTGTAAAATTATCTTGATTCAAGTGTGATGGAGTATACCCATCAATTGATTTTCCACACCTACAACATTTGAATAGATTCTCTATGGACACTCTTGAAAACAGGCGACTTTGCTATTCTCAAATAGTTTTACATAATCTAATACATGACAAGATCGACTGCTTAGAATTTTTAAATAAGTTGCAGTTTTTTGTCCCATTAAATACTCGGATAATGCAAGCTTATTAACTTCCCAATCCGCGCTCTAATAGACTTAAATTTTCTCCTCTATTCTCAATGTGTCATAATTACAACAAGCATTGTGATAAAGATAGTTTCAGCTGCACTGCTAATTCCATAAACGACTTTTATAGCCATTGACTCTTTATTTTTCTTTGGGTTCTGCTTTTATATAGGTAGTTTTATTATTATGCTTGCCTTATATGTGTATTCTCATATTTCTTGTCTTTGATCTTTGCTTTTATTTAGTTATAATATTATGTTATCTTATAGGAGTTCTTTATATTTCTCTAATGCATGTAGTAAATAATAATTTTTTGTTTTTTGTGTATCCGCCCTGTAAATGAGTTATGTATGCTAAATAAATACAAACTTCTTAGCGATGTTTCAAAACTTTCACTTATCTCTCCAATGTTCCGTATTTTATTAAGCAAGATTGGAATTATTGCTTTACCAATGTTTGTTTAATTTGCATTTTTGTCAAAAGCCGATATAAAAATTCACAGATCTTGCATCTTTCGCAAGTATCTTAAGCGTATTGAAAATACCAGATGCAACTATACTGCTCTAGGTTGAAGTCCTATAGGACCGTCCTATTGATATGCCTGCTAAATTACACAAAATTATTTTCTGTATTTCATTTCCTATAAATATTGTTTTTATTAATCATACTACGAAAAACTGAATAATAATATATTGAATACGTTCGATAATATATCTCTATCATATAGCTACAACCGTTGCGAGAAAGAATTAGAAGCAAAACTGTCTCAGAAGGCAACGATTAAACAGTTATCGGACAAAAATCAACTGCATGCGTTCTCAATAGTATAAGGACGAGTATAGCAGGGGCGTTCGGTAATTATGAACCTTCCTTGCATGTCCGTGGTCGGGTCGGCGAGATTCGACAACGGTCTACAAAAAAAATCCCACAAATTAAACGGTAAATCCTATTATAAATTTGAAAAAACCAACTAAATCCTCGATAACAAGCGTACAACGTTTACTTCAGGGGTATTTTTCGAAAAATGAACACGCTTCGAGTTATGATGAGTTAAAGGATTTGTGAATTGATACGTTTCAGGGCAAGTGTTATTTCATTAAGGCGCTCCATAAGGAAGCATAGCGTAGACAATATTGAAAAATTGGAAAAAAATATTAAGTATTAAGACATGTACGTAATATTTCGTGAAAACAAAGCTGACGTGCTGTAAATTTCAAACATACAACAAAAATGTTTTTGACTTTTTCGGAAAATCGCCCCCTGCAACCCCCTGTACAGGGCGATTTTTCCACGACCAAGTCAAATCTTCTTCTCTTTTGATGGAGCATCGTTTAAAATAGGTCTTAGATTTTAGCAACACATTGCAAACGAAATAACACAATAGAGGCAGCTTGTTACTCTACTACAAGGCCGGCGCAGCGGCCTAGAAAGATCTGTCGCTCTCGATACGTGTTTCGTAAGATGGGTCCTATATCATGCGCCCAGTAGTATTTTCAATACTGAAAAGTGTAAGCTGAAATAAGTCTTTTGCGGATTGAATAATTCTATGAATTTTTACCGGTGACCCATTTTCAAATAATTTTAGTTTCGAATTTTGAGCACTATATCGTCAGACGAGATGCAACTTGGTATAAACGTAATCTACATAAACATTTTGACCTGGTCTACACGTAGTTGTTCCATGTCTAGTTTTGTACGAGACACCTATGTTCTAAAAAACTCACAGGGGTTGTTTTGAATGCGTTAATCAGAACCCATTGTTATGATTTTAAGTATATTAAGCTGATTTTCATCTTAAAGCGACTTCAATGAAATTTTCCCCCACGGCTCCCTACCATTCCGTAAATCTATTTTACAATTTCGCTACATGTCTAATACAAGGTAAACCATTTTTTACGTCCATATATAATGAACCCCTGAATAGTGTAATTAGATCGTAGACAAGAGCGGGTCATTTATTATTACGCGTCAATTATTTGGTATATAATTCAATCGAGATCAAAATTAGATGCTTTGATATGCTAATTATGATGGCACAGTTTGACAAATGAACCGTGTGGAATTGATCCACGTAATTGCGGCCATAGATAAATTTCTGCTGTGCCACGTCAATACAAGCCTCCTTGATTATATCAATCTGCACCCGGCGCGGCCACACTTTTCACCGAGCTCTATGTCAGCCTGATAGTCGCTTGAATTGCTGAGTTATTGCTCTGGAAAACATGATATGAAACATTGTTAAATACGAATCGCAAATGCCAGCTTTCGAGGCAATGCTCAGTTAAATAAGTAGAATGTCTAAGTCTTTGCTCATATCTGAATGCGTCTCGCTGTTGCTAATAGTAACTGTAACTGATATTGATTTAAAAGACTAAGATTATTTAGATTATTTTGCAAAAGAGTTAATTCCTATTCTAACAGCCGGTTTTACAATCGCCAGTTAACTTCCAGTCAGAGTTAACTTTCAGGTTATTATAGAAATTGGGTTTTACAATAGCTGGTCATTTTCGATGTTGTAGTTATCTAGTAGTTAACTTTACTAGCAGATGAGGTGTGGGTAAACTAGAAGTTGGCAGTTTACTGGCAATTTATAACCTATAAAATAAATGTCACAAAATAATTTTTTGATATTTTGCCTGAAAATGAATATGTACGAAGTAAATGCATATAGCAGTGATGAGGAGCCAAGGTAATCCTGTATAAACCTAACTTTTTCCAAGAATACGATGGAAGAGATTTTTTAAATAGATCGAGACTAAATACTATTTACTTACTTAGTTATAGACCACTAACTCATAAATTGCTTCTGACATTTATATTTGATAGCAGGTGACGTGACTTTGACCAAAATTCATACATTTTATGTATATTACCCATTTTTCCAGTACCAACATTATAAATTTTATTCACAACCTCTCGTTTACAAATCATCACTTAACTTTATATTGAAAAACGCAAGTGTCGGTAAAGTTATAGTTAACCTGCAAGTAAAAGTCAACTAACATGAAAGTTAACTTGCGATTGTAAAACCGGCTGTTACTAGAGTTGTTATTAATAGAGTCGGATCCAGTTTAAAATGACCGATGTATGAATTAATGTTACGCATACGTTTTCACTATCTCTTGCACAAAAACTTAAAGCAATTAGCCTAAAGACATTGTCAATGTACGTCTACCAAGGTTCTTTCCCACTTCTTTTGAGACTGAAATATGAAATGTACACTGAGGAGTGATATTCTCGTAAAAATTGAAAACCGTTAGTACTTAAAAAAATCATAATTAATTAAATATTGGGAGCGGAGCGACGATCAATGTCTCATTGCAAAGGATGAGAATGCAGCTTTATAGCGATACCAAGTTTCATGGGAGAAACCGAAAATTCGGGCCGTGGTGAGCGAGACAAAAGTGCGTTTTCGGGACCTGTCAAATTTAAAATAAAACGTCGAAAAATATGAAATTTTCAAACGTCAGAGTCTCGAAATTCAAAATGACGACCCCAAAATGGCCGATGATTTTGGTCGTTTATGGTCCCACGCCGCTTAAAATCGGTGTATGGGGGTTTTCAAGGTCGTTGATTACGAATCTGAAATCAGAATTGAAAGATTCAAAATGGCAATACGAGTTGCAGGACACATTTTGTCATTTACGGTCCCAATCATCTGAAAATAGGTATGTGAGTATTATCGAGGTTACAGATCACGAATATGTGACCGTCGCTCAAAAGTTCAAAATGGCCGCCTCTCCATAGCCGAATATACAGCTCTTACTATAACTTCCTTATTTATTGACAAATTCCCCTAAAATTCGGTATGTGGAGATTATTCAAGTAGTCTATAATGAGTAAGATATCGGAATCACAAAATTCAATATGGCGGCGCCAAAATGGCGAGCAGAATTTATCATTTATGGTCCGATTCGACTGAAAATCAGTACTTACATGTTATTCAGGTCGCTAATGACGAATCTGAAATCGAAATTGAAAAATATTAAAAACTGAACAATTGAACGACTGAAAACTGAAAACTGAATACTTTAGATTGATTGCGAAGCATTCAACATTGAGATTGAAGTCATCACACTCCTTTGGTAGGAGATAGAGAAAGGCTTTCTTTAGTTCTTAAAATAATGATCAACTTGACAATGAGCGATAAATAACTAGAATCATAAGTTTGCACAGATGTAGCAAATAAAGAAATTATAATTTTATCTGAGATGTAAAAAGAAACCCTTTTTACTTCTTTCTATTTGTCGGGTATTTTGCAACCTGCGTTGCGTATCAGAAAAAACGATACGAAAAGTCAAATTTGACAGATATTTGGTACATAGGATACATTTCAAATACATGTTAAAATTTTCAAACTTATTTTTTTAATAAAGAATATACAAAATTCAAAAAACTTTATATTGCTGGGTAGAGAATTAAAATCCCTCTCAAATGAGCTATCGCACGCACCCTCGTTCCATTTAAAAATTTTAATGGGATAGCTGTCACAATTAAATAAGTAATAGTGGGTATATTATTTATCGAGTGATAATGTAAGTAAACACTCACCCAGATGAAGTTTGTAGCACGAGCCGTAGGCGAGTGATGTAAATCATCGAGTGTGTTATAACCATTATCGCAAGTTCAATACATACTTTATCTACAATTATAACTATAAATATTAATTTAATAGTTTAACAACATCTAAACTACTCAAACATATCAAATCACCTTCCTCCTCTCAATAATAATGGATCATTCTATTTCATTTTGCGAAGTTAACGATGATTGGTGTAAAAATAAATCACTAGGTAATTATAATAAATCACGATGTTTGTTTATGGATACTATTAATTTAAAATAATTTGAAATTAAAAAACATGCTTCTAAAAACCAACTGAAGAATATTTTTGTCCACGACTATTAAATAATGTACTCATTATGTATGTGTTTCCTAGGGGATAATGCTATCCATTATTCCCTGCAGTGAATAATGATTTCATTATTCACTGATTGCAGTTAATAATGAGGACAGTCAGTTGTTTATAAGAAATGACATTAGTGACTTTTTACTAAAAATTTAAAATGTCAAAATTGCTGCAACCAAAAGACAAGTGTTGTCTCTCTAAGTTTTCTAGGAATCACTCAAATGGTACATGCCGAAGAGGAACCTTAATGTACACTCAAGAACTACATTAGTAAGTTTTTTTCAAAGCATTATCTATTAGCAACACGCGGCAATCCCCAACATTGTTTTTTAAACCATTTACCTACTTGTCTACAAACTGTATTGATTTATTAGTAAGCCATGACAATATGTCAGAGCGTAATTCTGTAACTGATTTGAAACGTCAAAATTTGTGCGATTTCAACGCCAACGTTATTTACAATAATTTTACATATTAGATACTCAAAAAGAGTAATATAAATAAATCAGTGGATACAGACAGTGAAAACGAGATTTCTTTGACACCGCTCGAGATAAAGCAAGCTGCAGAAATCGCCTCATTAAACTTGTTCCCTGAAAAATCGAAAACATTGTATATGATATGTGAATCTTTCTTAAATAGGAGAAAGGAAATGAAGCTGAATTAAATAAATATTAAATAGGTATTTAATAGTCGTAGAAAAAGTCTGGTATTCTACTCGCATATAATGGCTATTATATGCTCGTTGAATAGTATACTATTATCTACTCCCTAGTGATCCATTTTTACTCCAATCGCCTTTAACTTCATGCCAAGTCTGTCCAATCGATGTAACACGCAAAATAAAATAGAATGGTCAATTAATATTGAGGAGAGGAAGGTGATTTGAAATGGTTAAATAGTTTAGATGTTGTCAAACTATTATATTAATACTTATTGTTATAATCATAGATAATATCCAACTTGCAATAATGGTAATAACACACTTGATGATTTACAGCACTCGCCTACGGCTCGAGCTTTAAACTTCAACTGCGTGAGTTATTACTTACATTATCGCTCTTTAAATAATATACTATAATATTATGTGTACATTGTATTCCGAAGGGTTATAATCGCTTTCAACACATACATCCCCTACTTTCTTAAATGTTAATTATATTGTTTTATTATACTTTCGGATAAGTAAGCCAGTAAAGGTAGGAATAATCGTATCTGGTGTTCCTCTAATGACTGCCGAATAACATCTCTACCACCAGGAAAATTTTTTGTAGCAAGTGTTTTGTTGTCCTAGCAGTTAATAACAAGAGGCCGTCAAGAGAACGGGAATTTTGGTGGTTTTTCAGTAAAGTCCATAAAATCTGAATATCAGAACTGACTTGACCAACTTGGTATATCCAGAATCCCAGTAGATTTATCGAGTCAATTGTTTCTAAAATTATTACAGTAAGTGCAAAGGGCAGAAGAACATAAAAATAATGTGTACTCCAATTAACATTAAAAGCGCCAATACACGTGGCTTCCAGATCGGGATGCCACAATATGAATTTTTCATATTACTTCCACATCCACGTAGTGGATTGGAAGGCTTTATATTAATCGTAAAATAATTTCAAAAATTTTTATTGTTGAAATATGTTTAGAATGTCATGGAACGCCGAGATTTTAAATTTCAGCGAAAAAAGATTTTCTGTCTGTCTAGAGAAGTCAAGTTAAGTCTAGAGAAGTCAAGGTGTCATTTTTTTTATAATATTTTCCATCCCCCAACCACCCCCACCCCATTGTTATAGGGGTTGATAAAATCAAATTGAGATATTCACTTGAAATTTGGTACACATATACAGGGTGTCCCAAAAAAAACTCCCAAGCCAGATATATTCTAAACGAATAGAGATATTTTAATTCTGTAAAAGCCAATTTGTAGAGCATAAAGAGAGCTTCATTTTTTAATATAATTATTTTTTTAATATATCAGTGTATAGATGGCGCTGTGCTCTAAATAAATATTTCGATGGGAGAAACTTTGAAATGGGGTTTATGTGAAAGAAAATGCATTTCTAAGCAGATTATGTTCTAAAAAAAAATACCATAAAACTAACCGTTTTCGAGATATTTGAGTCCAAATGGCATTTGCCAATATTGAATAATTGTAATCTCTTCAACATTTCAGTCCTTTAAGTGGGACAATCTGTATTTAATTTACAAATTTTAGAAGAAAATATTTAAAGAATTTTTCATATAGTTGCTTTGTTATTAGGTTAGATTATAATTTAAAATCTTTGATATCCAGTTAGTGTAATAACCCTTATACCTTAGAAATTAAATATAATTAAAGTTACCTTTGGAATAATAGTTTTGACATTTCTCAATTTCTTTCACATAAACCCCATTTCAAAGTTTCTCCCATCGAAATATTTCTTTAGAGCACAGGGCCATCTATATACTGATATATAAGAAAAACAATTATATTCAGAAATGAAGCTCTCTTTATGCTCTACAAATTGGCTTTTACGGAATTAAAATATCTCTATTCGTTTTGAATATATCCGGCCCGGGAGTTTTTATTGGGGCACCCTGTATACGATAACGACATCTGGAACTAGATTATATTTTGAGATTATTCCGTTGAATAGTTTATTTTATTTATTTTATTTTTTATTTATTTTATTTTATGAATACAGCTGCCCAGACAGATGTGCATCCAATTACAGGGCAGGAAATATACAAATAAGTATGTATACAATACAGAGTAAAAACTTAAAACTAAATATTTTACAAAGAAATAATAACTATAGATTTAATAATGAAAAATGCAAAGTAATGTGAGCAGGTACTTTAACTAAACGGTGATGTAGTAGGAACTAAAGGTTAAGATTGTTTTAAAATACATTGCTTTATATTATTAGTACTACAATTAAAAATATCAAGGTTCAACTGACAGCTTAAATAGTTAGAGCACATATTGTGAATAGGTGAAGATTTTAATATATTTGTTCTTGGCCTAGGTAAGTAGAATAGGGCGTATGAGCGAGTCTGAAAAGTTGGAACATTGAAATGTATGGAACTGAGAATATCCGGGCAGTCTATCCGACCTGCTAATAGTTTGTGTAGAAACAAAACAGAAAAATAGACTCTACGTGTCGCTAGGTCATTTAAATTAAATCTAGCTAGTAAGTTAGATTGTGGCGTCCCTCTGGGGGGATAAATTCCGTCAGATTTAAGGGAGAGATATTTGACGTGCCTTCTCTGAACCCGTTCCAAATTAAGAATATGAATATTGTATTGTGGATTCCAGATAATACCACCGTATTCTAGTTTTGGGCGTACAAAGGCATTAAATAGGAGAGAAAGTGTGGAAATATCTTTAAAGTGCCTTGAGTTTCGCATAATAAAGCCTAGATTTCTGTACGCATTAGCAATTGTCTGATCAATGTGGGCAGTAAAAGTTAATTTTGAGTCAAAGATGACTCCAAGATCCTTGAATTGAGTGCATCTAGTTACCATATCATTGCCTATTTTGTAGGAAAAGTTTATAAAGTTATTTCTTCTTGTAAAGGTCATTGAATTACATTTTGATATATTTAAGGGTAGCCTATTATTTTCGCACCATGTGTTTATTTTTGTGAGGTCGTGTTGCAATCGATGGCAGTCTTCTTCGGAGTTAATAGATGCAAACAGTTTAAGATCATCGGCGTATAGGAGGACATTACTTTGTATATCTTGGCAAATGTCATTGATGAAAATTATAAATAACAGTGGGCCCAAAACAGAGCCCTGTGGAACTCCTGATGTCGCTAATACTTCAATAGATGAAAACCCGTGATACTTCACGTTTAATGTTCTGTTACCAAGATATGACTCGAAAAAACTTAGGAAGTCAAGACTTAAACCAAAATCTGACAGCTTCTGCAGTAAGAGCCCATGATCCAGTCTGTCAAATGCTTTAGAGAGGTCTGTATAAATTACATCCGCTTGGCCACCATGATCTAGTGTATTTGCGATAAAGTGTGTAACGCTTACCAAGTTGGTAATCGTAGATCTACCTGCCAAGAACCCATGTTGACTATAGGAGATTTGAGATTTAACATGAAAAGAGATTATGTCGTATAGGACAATTTCAAAGAGTTTACCAAAATTACAGAGGATTACTATAGGTCTGTAATTTTCAATATTAGTCTTATCACCTTTTTTGAAAACAGGACAAATTTTTGACTGAGTCCATAATTGGGGAAATGGGGGTAAAATAGGGGTAAATAGGAGAAATTAAGCAAAGCAAGCTGGTAAGAGGACAGAAACTTGGTATTTGATGTATATACTAGAAGTCACGGCCTCAGATTTTTTTAAATATTTTTCAACTTCCCTCACCACCCCCCATTCTATTATTAAAAGGGTTAAAATAAAATAAAAATATTAACTTAAAATTTGGTACATGTATCATGTATGTATTATAACAACATCTGTAATTAGATTATATTTTGAGCATAAGTAAAGCAAACACGTTTGTATTATAATGACATCTGATTGAGATTATTCCGTTCAAGAAGTGGGGGGAGGGGGTGTAAACTGGGAAAATAAGTAGAGCAAGCTAATAAGAGTACAGAAATTTAATTTTTGGCGCATATGCTAATAACAACTCTTCAAATTTTTCTGACATCTGCCTTAATAATTATTAAAATTCTATGACAGTTATAGTTATTTCCACATACTAGAGTGCAAATATAGTCAAGATGTTTTCCTTTAAAGAAACTTGGATGAAAAATCTGGATGTGGAAGTAGTGACTCATTAGGCAGCGGTTTTTTTTCTATTTTGTTAGTGCGAGCCTTACCTGACCTCTTCCTGTTCAGTCCTTTAACTTCCACGTCGATCAGCGCCGTGGATGTCTAACTGGCTCTGGAACGAGTAAGGCAAAAGTTTGCATGTTTAACGTTGCACACATTAGTTTTGATGGATTAATTGTTTTCGACTCATAATCGAAGGCTCGCGGGTTCGAGCCCAAGTAGGTTAAATGTGCATTTTCTGATTTTCTTCTAACCCCCATTTAATATTCCGTGCATTTGCAATAATCTCTTAAGAATTATCTCAAAGATATAAGTTTACAATGAAATTATATCGAATCCATTTTACTCGTAGCATTAATGATACATAAATATTAAATAAAAGTAGATATCTCTTCCATTTATAGGAATGCTTTAGCGATAGGGATAAAACTTTCGCAAAGTTGCACAGAAAAAACCTCTTCAAAACGTAACCATGTAGAAACTGAAAACTTCTGTACAGAAGATATCGATTCAGAAAGCGTGCAAATTAAATAAAGTTTGAAAACACAGAGGTCCTTTTATCTTTCCATAATATCTGATTCGAACTCAATCATTCCGCAGTCCAATCAGAATTAATTGAAAAGACATTTCGCGGGAGTATTTACATTACAAAGCGTTCCCTTCCTTGTAGCGAGTCTTGCACAAATAAAATTAATACCTCTGTAATCGCCGTCTAGGTTAAATTTCAGAGAGCCCATTTTAGGTGTGAGTATTTGTGGAATCCCAACTTGGAACGATTTTATAAATTCGATTCAGCTGGCTGAAAATTCGAATACAATGGCCAAAATCTTTCAGAGGCGAATTCCCGACGATTCAGATAAAGCGTTTGATTGGAGCGTCGCTTTTCACCGCGATTGTCACTATGGTTACTTTTGTGTGTGAAAAAAATAAGTTAAAAATTGCAAGGCACAACATTTCGAGGTATAATTAAGATGTTTGTCGGCGTTTTCATCATTTTGTTCTAATTGGCCCGTCGGGAATCGATAACGCTATTTGCGTGGAACTTATGAGAATGTTTCTGATGACGTGACGAATGCCTCGAATTATATATTCAGCTGTAAATGTTGGTTAATGGAGGTCTATTTTAACTCTCCTACATAATTATATGTTTCGAATAACGAGACGTTCTGTATTTCTATTCAGTCTTTCCGTAAAAAGGCTATCACGTGATGTATATAAACTGGTTTCTATTTAAACAATGTACCGGGTAGCTCTATAAATATGAAGTTTCCGTTTCCTTTTAAACCTCGACATTAATTCTGACAGTTGATGGCTTAAGTGGGACACTAACAGTCGTTTGCACTGTATTGTTTAACAGAGGATTAATACTAAACATTCGTTAAATATAAAATTTCCATTGCACCGTTCTTTAATCCTATATTAAATTTGCTTACAGGCTGTCTCAGAATTGAGTTCCCGTGTGGAGGCATGTGATTTCTGAGTTCATATTAGACCATCATAACCCAACTTACCTTAATCCAAAAATGCATTCCTGAGGAAGTAAAGTGAGACAGTGAAAACCATTTTTTCCAATAATTTCCGTTATATTGAAGCTAGAATTTTGAAATTTTGATGGGAGCTGTGTTTTCATAAGCACTATATGTAAACAATCAAATATCTTCTGTTTCTCAATTTTTTTTCATAATAATTAATATTTGGCTGGCCATATTTCTTAATCACCCTGTAAAATTACGGAATGCTTGAGCATTTTTATAGGGCATTGAAGGGACTGCAAGGAGGGTACTACTCTCAAAAACTTTTGCAATATTGATAAATATACAAGAAGTTATCGTTTTTTCCTCTATTTGTATTTAACATTTATTTATAATTCCAGAACAAAATTTAATAATAACAGAAAAATACAGTTTGTCTAAAAAAAATACATTCATAAATGCTCCACATGATGTGTACCTGTTTCAGTACACAAATTACTACTTTCAAAATTTTGAGGAATGTCAACCAAAAACCAAGAAATATCGTTTTTTCTCTGTAGGTCATAGGTGCTTGTGAAACAGAAACCCTGTCACGTTGTCATGACAATACAAAAATTATTTCACATGTCAATAAGTGGCAATTATATGTTTAATTTCGGTAATCCACCAGCAACGAGTTGGGTTGTAATTTTGCATTATGAATCAATTTAATAATGAAGAAATATGCTGATATGCATTTGGTATGTGGAAAAATGAAGTATAATTTTAGAGCCTCTGAGTGAAGATACTGGCAAAAGTACCCAAATCGAAGAACAACATGAAAATTTAAACATGTTGTCTTCAATATAACGGAAATTATTGGAAAAAATTGTTTCTCTGTCTCGCTTTAAGAGGTTGTACTTCCTCAGGGATGCATTTTGGACTGCTGGGTTAGATGACTTCAATATGAACTCAGAAATCACAGGTACAGGAACTGACTCCTGGCACACCCTGTATTAGTGATGGACGATATATCACGAACTGTGATTTAATCACTGATATTAAAAAATCACAGGTAACGACTGTTAATAAAGTTGGTAGAAAACCGTGACGTGATCTCAACTTTCCATGTGCCAATATAGTTTTTACGATATATATCGTTTTGGTAATTTGTCTATTTTGTTTGCGACCATAGGTACACATTGTGTTGGAAGTAATCAATTTAAAGTTGAGATTAAGGATGTATAATAGTTAGCTTGTTTACCTTAATAGTGCTGCCTGCCGTTGAACAAAATTGTATGGAAGCGGTACCAAATTTTTGATAAATATTTGAATGGGAGAAATACTTGGACTCTATTAAATCAAATTTATCCCATTGAATAATAGCAAATATAAGAACTATATAAATAAACATTGTATTTATTTTTTAATTTGTACCTTTGTATTACAAACCGAGGCTTATATTAAAAAGGGTTCAACAATATTAAAAACAATAACCTAGCAAAAATTAAAGTCGCTGCTTGATAACTATAGCAACCTAAATTTAAACTAGAAATTTATTGATTAGTACAGGCAAATTAGCCATTTAGGGTAACAAAAATTAATAAAAGGATCATCTCTGGAATTTAAGTAGGTAATAACCTAGAGAATAAGATGATGCATTCTTTGCACTTCCAAGTTCCGGGAACATTCAAAAAAATTTGGACAAACTTTCTGATTTTCGGTTTTTTTGCTCTAGCGGCCAAAGAAATGAAAATAGAGAAAGAAGTTCCCAAGAAAATTTGTAGCTCGTCTCTTTCTCTACAAATGTTTCTCTTACAAGATGATTCGAGTTTTCCACTTATAGTTTTAAGCCGCTTCTAAATGCGAGAAAATGAGAATTCTCGAGGCGTTTCGTACGACCGGGCTCATCGATCGATAATTCTTACTACTCACAGCCCCTAAAAAATGAAAATTACATGAAATGTAGAGAAGAGTGTCAGCTTTAATGTGGAACTAATCCCAAAATTCATTAAAAAAAAATTATCATAGAGAAAAAGTGTCAGAAGATGGCTTAGTAAACTTTGTACAGTTGGTCCACAGATTTATTCATATCTTTACCGAGAGTCGTTAGAATGATAATTTATTTTGCTGATATATTCTTATATAATGATATATTAATCCAATTAACATTTTATTGCAATTACTTTTGTTGGAAAAATATGCCTTGCGATCAAATTAGAGGGTATATCTCTCATCGATCAATCACCTTCAAATTTTGGAGTTCAATTCGCTATATCTTAATTAATAATAATAGCACAGTCTTAATTTTTTTATTATAAGTACAATAAAATATATTCTTTCGAATGACTTTAGAGTTTTTAAATGCATGCAGTACTTTTTGAATTTGTCTACATTATTCATACACGTTCAGAAAATGCACAATTCTATAGTAAAACATATACAACTTATTTGTTTCTTAACATTCTTCAATATAATGTTCACGAAATATAGATAAAAGTGCGTGGAATCGAATCCATGTAGTGAAAAAGCACCCATTGTTACGGAAGAAATAGGCAAAATGCATAAAACTTAAAGATATGAATAAATCAACTGTATAAACTTTACTGAGCCATCTTCTAACACTGTTTTCCCTATGATAAAAATTGGTATCAATTTTGTGATTAGTTCCACATTAAAGCAGAGACTTTTCTCTACATTTTGTGCTGTTTTCATTTTTTTTGGCGGCTCTAAATAGTAAGAATTATCGATCGATGTGTCCGGTCGTACGAGACTCC
The DNA here is from genome assembly GCA_963583905.1 of Stenurella melanura. Classification (NCBI taxonomy): domain Eukaryota; kingdom Metazoa; phylum Arthropoda; class Insecta; order Coleoptera; family Cerambycidae; genus Stenurella; species Stenurella melanura. Next base: position 78,041,636 of record OY757309.1, on the reverse strand, counting down.
CAGAGATTTTCCGCGCATTTCGAAGCGGCTCAAAACTATAAGTGGAAAACTGAATTTATCTCCTAAACGGCTTAAGAGAGACAAACATTTGTAAAGACCTTTTTTGTAGAGAAAGAGACGAGCTACAAATTTTGTTAAAAACTTTTTTCTGTACCTATTTTCATTATTTCAGCCGCTAGAGCAAAGAAACCGAAAATCAAAAAGTTTTTCCAATTTTTTTTTAATTTTCCCGAAACTTGAAAGTGCAAAGAATGCATCATTCCATTCTACAGGTTATTACCTATTTAAATCCCGGAGATGATCCTTTTATTAATTTTTGCGAGGTTTTTACAAACTGTTGCCTTCATTGCCTGCACTAGATGCTTTCGTAATGTTTATATTTGTATAACTTTACAAAAATATGCTATTACGGAGTTCAAACAAGCGTCACATTCGAAATTTAGTGCTTTTGCTTTATCATCAATCCACAAATCAGGTTAGCTGAATATATCTGTCATAATATGTATCATAATAATTAATTCATAAAATATCATACGTATTACATATCTTCATATCTACGGCTGCATAGATTACCAAAGTAGCGAATTCACCATTCACAGTCTGTCGGCGGCGCTTATTTAGGAATAGAGAACAAGTAACAATTTTTCCCATTCGCTGCATTATGAAAAGTCGTGATCACATCACGTTTTAAATTCACTGATATAAGAAAATCACAGTCACGATTCACGTTGTTATTGAAAAATTACGATATCGCCCAACACTACCATGTATACTCTTTTAAATTCTGTTTGGGATCACCTTACTAGGCCTAAAAATTTTAATTTTATGTCATTTCCAGTTAGACCGAAAATTGATTTATTAGCACAAATAACATCTTAAAATTTCAAAAACCCAAAAAAGTAAAAAAGATTAAATTAAATTGAAAAATAATTTGGTTAGCAACAATATTTGGAAATTGGCACCACTTGCGGTACGATTGTCATATACATACATATACATTCAATTCTTATTATTGCAAAGGAAATAATTGAGTAGCGTTGTCACAATGAATTCTAAAGAATCTTTAACAAAACTTCTGCAGAAACCTAAAAGAAAATATACAACTTGATTTACACAACAATGTTGAACATATGAGGGAAAAGAGCACGTTAAAGAACAGATTTTATAAAGTCGTTATATTACATGACGCGACCGAGAGAGAAATTATATAATAGTCCTATAACTCATCTCGAGACTGAAAAAGAAAAAAGCTGTCATATTTATGATGAAAAGAGACTCAGACTGTTAAATATAACGATGTGAAAACATTACAAGACGACATTTTTTACGATGATTCGTGTTTATGTTTAATCTAGCCGTTGACACAACGAGACGTTGCAAATATTTCAAACCCAAACTTAATTAGAAAAAACACTCTAGGTTTCAATATTGCACAGCTATGTAAAAGGGCCAGTAATTTTATGCAAAGTATTCTTGCGAAAATGCACAACGACATAACAGTAAACAAGCGCGTATACATGAGTTTGCAATCAAAAAAAGATAATGTAAATGCATGTACTATCACGGGATGGGGGGAGGCTCATGAAATGGAAGGCACGGAAAAAATATGTATTTCATCAATTCAATATGTGAAGTTGTATAAAGAATGCTATGATTTAACCCAGCAACCATTCATATTGTATTTATATAATTCGTATTTTTTTTTATTCAGGATTTATATAGTAATTTAGTTTTTGGGCTAAATAATGCTATTAACTAACTTAATTGGAATGAATGTATGATTTTAATTACTTTTGGCTTATTCTGTACATTACGGAGGATCCATAAAACAATTATTTATTTCGTCCTCGAAACGTTTTTTTACTTTCCATTTTGAATATTTCAGGTTCTTATTCGGATCGGAATGGGTCATAAAGCAAATTGATTGGGACAAAGCTTCAAAACTATGTAGATTTCAAAAAGTCTTTTAAAACATCTTAACTAGATTTGCATGTGTGTGTTGTATGTGTACATTATTGGTCATAGAATTTTAATAATATTTGGGACAGATGAAAAATATTATTAAAACATCTGAGGCCTTGGCTTCTAGGACATACACCGAATATCAAGTTTCTGTACCCTTACCAGCTCGTTTTATTTATTTTTCCCTGTTTACCTCTACTTACCCCCACTCCTTCAACGCAATCTTGTGAAAATATAATTTAGCTTCAGATATCGTTATAATACATACTTATAATCTAAATTTAATTTTATCAACTATTTTAATAAGGGAGTGGTAATGGTGGTGGGATGGAAACTATTATAGAAAAACATGAGGCCTTCGCTTCTAGTATACATACCAAATCCCAAATTTCTGTACTCATACCAGCATCCTTTACTTATTTTTCCCTATTTACCCCTATGTAGCCCCCAACCCTTCATCCCAAATAATCCTAAAATATAATCCAGTTCCTGATATCATTATTATATATACGTGTACCCATTTTTCAAGTGAATATCTCAATTTAATTTTATCATTTAATATTGAATTGGGAGGTGGGAGGATGAAAAATATTATAAAAAAATTTGCTGCCTTGGCTTGTAGTAGATATATCAAATTTCAAGTTTATGTACTCTTACCAACTTGCTTTAGATATTTCCCCTATTAACCCCTATTTACCCCCCAACCAACAATATCTTAAACTGTTTCGGAGAAAGCGTGAGGACAAAAACAGTTATAGACAGACAGACCGACAGACAGACAGAAAAAATATTCTTTTTTTTGGCTCAAATTTAAAATCTCGACGTTTCATGACATCTAAACGTATTATAAGGAAGAAAAAATTTGAATTTTTTTTTACGATTAATATAGTTCCAATCCACTACGTGGATGTGGAAGTAAAATTACCATTACCACCGAATTTCTAATTATTGAAATAAGTTTAAATGCAGAATGAGCTCATCTTGCAGTTAAACGGAAATATCCTTTTTTCTAAAGTAAAATGTAGAAAATGTTACACTATTTTAAAAACTACACTAAATAATCAATTTTTTTAAATAACTTGCCAGGTTAGAGTGGTGTGCACAAATTTAAATTTAAAAGAGTTTTGTTTATAAAAGTAACCAAGGTATGGTATTCTTGTTAGATTTTCACTTACTGGCTCCTTACAAACAGCTTATAAAATACACTAAAACTGATTTTACTTGAAATCAGCTTTATCACGCGAAATGGTTGGTTTTCTCAATTCAATGTCCACCGCATATACCTACACTTATTTTATACTTTACATCTACTAGTAACGATCTCATAGCAGTATATCAAAAGTTACCGCCAGCTAATAATACGACAAGGTAATATTTATATACCTTATAGAATGGCCTTTAAAATGAGCCAATCTTCTCTTTCGCTGCATCACTTTTCAATAATCGCTCGACATGCAACTCAGACACTGCAGCTTCTGCAGCAAAAGGCCAGTTCCCATAATCTATAAATTTACTCGTGGAATATTCGGAAATTACCCTCGGGCAGTTGGAAGACCATTGTTGTAGGAAACGTTCAGTGGAACGTAATTGTTTTATGATGGTGGATAATTTATGTAACATGTGACCTGAAATTTATATTGTCTGTAGGAAATTAAACAGACATTAAAATTATCTTACGGACAAATTAAAAGCAGCAATGGCTCTCTCTAGCTCATACACAAAATCAAGAAATTGTATTAAAAAAATACCTGAAAACTATGTATAGTAGATTTGACAATTACCATGCCAGAATTTATCTATAAAACAGTGTATAGTGAGAAAATAAGGCAATAACATATATTCTAAATAGCCCAGATTCCAGGAAGAAAATAGCGGCAAAAGCTCAGAAAATACAATCCATATGACAGATTTTAATTTTTTGGTGGGTTTTTAATAGTAAAACAGTATTTTAAAATGTTATTAAGATCACTGTGAGCGGAACGGAAAACACAATGACGTCGAACATTAAATTTTTTTTTTTTGGATATAAGTAAATTTCAAAATACGAAAAATATAAAAATTATCGTGGAGATTAGAAGAAATTAAAGTGCAGCCAATTCTGCAAAAGAAATCTCTTTACAACGATTCTCGCGTTGAATAAGAATCAAACTTATGGCCACGAGCCAACGCACGAACGACTTTTTCTTTGCGTTTCGGTACAAAAGCTTTGATAGTTTTTGAAGAAATAATCGAATCGTAATAATAGAGGAAACATGGCATTCCACTTTCGAAAAATGTACAGTAAGTCGGATCAAAATGCGGTTTTTTGCATTCGATTCCTTAATGCGTTTATTTAATTTGTGACCTATTTTAATCTTATACAAATGGGAAATTGCACTTGTGTATAGAAAAAACGAGTTAAAAAAAATAAATTCATTATTCGGTAATCCATGGTGGAAATTAGCCCAATTTGGTTACTCGGGGGTTTTTGGGGTCGGTGATCATGAATATAATGTTCAAGTAGTTCCTTGATGTACCTGGAGACCAGGAAGCCCTGGGGTGAGGCTCATCCACGTAGTTTTTCTCTAAATTTTCTCTGAAATCCAACCACAATCTTTACTCGGAGTATCTGAGGTTTCTGATCACGATTTTGATGTTCAAAATCTTCCACAATTGCTTCTATAGGGACCGTTCTGCAGGCTTTCAACTAAGGCATAGTGCCTGAATCTCTCTTAGATTCTTTACCACTCTGGAGTGTTGGAGACGGTGGCCCCATATGTTTAAGCCGTACCTTAGTATCGGCAAGACTGCACGATGATAAATGATTAGGACGGAAGTTCGTGGGAATTCCACGTGTGATAGACGAGCCGGCGAAGGGCAAGAAACAGAGTCTTGACCTTGTCGACTATATATTCAACGTGCTTGAGTAAGCCAAGGAGTACGATGCTCAGATATTTCATGGATTCAACCCTAGAGACCGGGTGATCCTGTAGGCGAACCGCTGGGTTCCTATCTAAGCACGTACCGATTACCATATATTTGGTCTTCTCAATAGACGCGGCCAGTTTACAAGATGATGCCCAGCTGCTGAAGTGCGCATACAGACTGAGTCCTTCTCCTCGAGGAGACGAATATAATAGCCGCTAATCATGATGGCTATATCATCGGTGTAGGCGATGGACTTGCAGCTCGTCAATAGGTCAGAAATAAGGAAGTGATCAAGAATAAGGTTCCACAGGAAATGACCCAGAGCTGAGCCCTGGGGACATCCCTTGGCTAGTCGCTTTTGGACGGTGTAATACTGCGAAGCATAACTGACTTCACGATCTAGAAGGTAGCTTGAAATTACTCTCAAGACCGCGGAGGGGAAGTTCTTGCTTCCCATGACTAAAATCATGGCAGGCCACCACAAATTGTCAAAAGCGCCTGCGATATCTAAAAAGATGACCAGGGTGTACTTGCTCTCGTCATTGATGGCTATAAAAGTAAGTTCCCTAAGCGGATTAATGGTGGACAAACCGGCTCGAACACCGTATCCAGAAAGAGCATAACACCGAAGGTTCCAGTCCCTTCCAGGGCGATTTATCCTTCCTAGACATCTACGCCAAAATCAAGCGTAGTTTCCACGGAGCCATTTGCAACTTTTATCAGGACGAAATTCTACTTTCTAAATGTGTTAAAAATAGTTATTAAAACACTGGCAAAATGTGGAAAACTTCTAAGCTTAAAGGGATGGTTTTAGCGGTTGGAAAACAAATGCAGTCTTGTGCCGGTTGTGAAATCTTGTGAGTATTATATTATTGTATAGTATGATATTATAGTATATACCGAGAAATGGTGAAAAAGCTGCTGCCTATTACTACTTACTACTACTTACTATTACTACTACCCCAAGAATCCATAAAATGATATGCAACTTCAACACCTTTTCGACAGGTTAACCGATGTTTAATGGTAGTGGGGGCGGTAATGGAGGTGACTGATGCCAAAAAATTTTTTTGAGACCAAGTACCAAATTTCAAGTCAATGTCTTAAACCTTTAAGATTTATCGACCGACAGATAGATCGACAGAAATTTTTCTTCACTCAAATTTAAAATCTTGACGTTTCATGACAGTCTGATGATTTGTGCCTCTTTCAAATTTGTTATGGATATTTTTTGTATGAGCGACCGTTGAAGAATTATTTTGAAAAAATAAATTTTTAGCATCTTCCATCCAAGATGGTGGCTGGCACCTTACTTATCCAAGGTTGAAAACTTATGTTTTTCATCATGGTGCCGATCTAAAAACTCTAGCTAAAAATGCGGTAAAATCAATTTTTTTCGTTATCCGCGACGTTGAAACAAATACTAAAATATATTCTAATACCGATATCTCACGTCTAATATTGATTATGACTCATATTTGTGAAATAGGAATGAAAGAAAATTGAAATCAGGGCAATTTTGTGGTTAAAAAATATTGAATTTTGCGCAGAATCTTTCGTCATAAATCTCATATCCAGTGTAAGGCTGCCATAAAAGGTGACGGAAATTGAAAAATGGAACAGAAACATATAATTGAGACTATGCAATAGGCAATAGAACATTTTTTAAGTTAAGGGGGGGAAATGAGACAGAATAAGTTCAAAAATGAGACACCCAGAGGGTAGTAATAAGACTCGTGGTATAATCTATATATTTAATAACTCAAATTATCAGCGCTTCTCTTGATCGATCACTGCCGTGGAATTATCGGAATGACATTTACCTAAACATAAAAAATAAAACGACAAAACCAAAAATTGACTGTGCTACTAAAGTCATCAGAAGCACAGAATAAGATTAATTATTGAGAAGGAAGCTAATGAACCTGGAGGTCAGCGCGTCCTGGTTGTCTAGGTCATCCCTTGGACATTTACTCGAATTTTCATTGAAACACATCGAATTCTGTGACTCGGGGGTTTTTTGGGGTCGCTGATTTCAAATTTGATATCATTCAACTTCCTCGATGCACCTGGTGATCATAACGACCGAGGTATCAAGATCATCCCCTGGAATTTTCTTCAGATCCGTTTCAATTAAAATGAATTTATTTACTTGTAGGTTTCCGAGGTCTTAGATCATGGATACGAACTCAAAGTGTTTGTCGTCGTACCTGGGAGGATTTTCTTGAAATTTGTTTTAAAACGGAGTAGAACTTATCACTCGGGGGTTGTCGTGGCCGCTGATCATGAATATAATGTTCAAGAAGTTCCTCGATATACCTGGAGCCCAGGACGTCCCCGTAGTATAGCTCATCCTCGTGGTCTTTTTCTTAATTCAATGTGAATTTTAGCCGAAATCGTAACTCGAGCGTTTCTGAGGTCGCTAATTTATCATAATAAAATTACGGAGATGACCTAGACAACAAGAGCGCCCTTATCCTCATTCCAATCGAGGAACATTTTTGAAGGTCCACGTACATCGAGGAACTTCTTGAACATTATATTCATGATCTGTGACCTCAAGAACCCCCGAGTATCCATATTGGGCTAATTTCCACCATGAATTACCGAAAAATGATTTTTTTTAATTACCTCAAAAACTGCACGCAAAGAAATGCATTTTATCGATGCACAAGTGCAATTTCCCATTTGTATCAAATTAAACTATACTAGGTAACAAATTGAATATCAAGGATCGAATGCAAAAAATAGTATATGGGTATCTAGTAGTAAAAGCAATACGTTCCCGGACGACAAGCATTGAAGTTCGGGAATATGGTTTTACTACGAGGTACACATACTGAAATCGCAACCAATATTATTATAAATTAAGGATTTTTTATAAATACATACCATTGCTTCATTACCATCTAATTGCCTACGAAATCGTTGCTTAACAACCTCTGTTTGTTTATTGTCATGATAAAAGACAAAGATTCAGTACTTATTTCGCTTTAATAACTACTTATCGCTAAAAAATATTAAAAACCGGTACAGGGGCCCAATTCTCGAAACTAGACGAACCCGATTCGTGCAGGAATGTCGCTCAAATTCGCACACGAACGTACTTTTTCTATTCTCGAACTGTCGACTAACACATGAACGAACAGATTCGTGCACGGAAAGTACTCGATCGCTGTTTCGGTGGCGAAAAGCTTATTCGCATGTCAACATAACCTTTAAGTTAACGTCAACCTTCAGTCAAATGGCTTTATTTTGGTTGGAAATTATGTTAGTGTTCTTATAATGGCTGCTTTGGATGAGCTTAATCTTTTAATAGCAATTAATAACTTGGAAGAAATGGAGCCAGCTGCAGAAGTCAGACGGGTTTTTTAATAATCGCGTTTACGATGCCTTTGATATGTCCAATATATAATTCGTACGAATGTTTCGACTAAGTAAGGACCTAGCACGGGATCTCCTCCAGACTGCTATAAAACACAAGAATGAAATCCCAAAACTGCATACAACCAAGCAATCATCCTGGTGCAAACTGCAAAACAACAACAAATGATAACACCACGATGACATATTTTAAACTTCTTGACTTTGACACTTCTCAACTGTTGCACCACGACCGCAACGAAAATATCCCAGACTTACACGGTCTGCTATTGGTCGACATAGATCTACATATGAATGTATATACGATGTACGTTATACGGTCGACGAATGTGTTCGCCTCGTGTACCGCTTTTCGACTATCACTGGAGAATTTGATTTTTATAAAAACTGCCTTCGCATGCGAACCAGACTGCACGAGTTGGTTCGTGCACGATCAATTCGTTCGGGATTCCAGAATTGGGCCCCAGGAAAGTTACCTACTGATCCGACTTAGAACGGAAAAAACTTTTCCGGGCTGTTTTCTGATGGTTGCTTAGCAATGGATTAAAATACTAGAATAGGGTATTTTGGGATCAGGAGCCCAATTCTCGAATACCGAACGAATTGATCGTGCACGAACCAACTCATGCAGTCTAGTTCGCATGCGAACACAGTTTTTATAAAAATCAAATTCTCCAGTGATAGTCGAAAAGCGGCACACGAGGCGAACACATTCGTCGACCGTATAACGTACATCGTATCTTGGTTCATATATGGATATTTGTCAACCAATAGCAGACCGTGTAAATCGGGAACTTTTCGTTGCGGTCGTGGTGCAACAGTTGGGAAGTGTCAAAGTCAAAATACTCGTTGTTTTGCGGTTTGCACAAGGATGATTGCTTGGTTGTAGGCGGTTTTGGGATTTTATTTTTGTGCTTTGGAGGAATTCTGACCAAAAATATCTTTGTAAATAAGAGATTGTGCACCAATGGTGCCGCGCAAGAAAATAAATACGTAAGTTGAAATCTAATGAGTTCTAACTGATTGGTTGGATCAAATATTCAGATAGTAAATTGATTAGATCCCGTGCTAGGTCCTTACTTAGTTGAAAAATTCTTACGAATTTTATATCGGACATATCAAAGGCATCGTAAACGCGATTATTATATTCCCTTCTGCATTCTGCCAAGTTATTAATTGCTATTAAAAGATTCAGCTCATCCAAAGCAGCCATTAGAACACTCTAACACAATTTCCAACCAAAATAAAGCCGTTTGACTGATGGTTGACATTAACTTAAAGGTTATGTTGATATGCGAAAATGCTTTTCGCCACCGAAACACCGATCGAGTACTTTCCGTGCACGAATCTGTTCGTTCATGTGTTAGTCGACAGTTCGAGAATAGAAAAAGTACGTTCGTGTGCGAATTTTAACGCCATTCGTGCACGAATCGGGTTCGTCTAGTTTCGAGTATTGGGCCCCTGAAATTGCGACGAGAAAATTGGCATTCTTCAGAAAATAGTGTATTGTGTATTTAGAAGTAAAATTCCCGGACGACGATGTAAATTTGGTCGAGGCGCTAGCCTAAGCCAACAAGCATTGGTATACGATAGACTGTAAAAAGAAGTCACAATTTTTTGCTGGTACAGGAAAAAGCGCGACAAATTTAACAATTGGTAATGATCCAACCGAATGAATACCACTTCTACTTTGCGGCAAAGCATTTGTTATAAGTATTTGAGACCATGTACAAAAAATTACAATTTTCCCATGTTCCAAAAAAAGCCACGAGGCCCTTTTAGATTCAGAGTTAAGCAAAAATGTAAAACTTCACAAAGCACCTATAAAACGGAAAACGCTAAAAATTGCCATCCATAGGCCTTCGGGATATCATAAGAAATGACATACATAAAAGTTACACCTTTCTGACCGCCCCCCCCCCTCCCACTCGTCTCCAGTGGCCCCATAAATACGTCCCCAATGACAATTTTTTTTTTCAACACATTAAATAGTTCATTTCTCCACCGATGTTTGCCTTTCTGCCCTGCTGAATTAAATTCCTGTGTTCCTTAGACCAAAAAGAGCCATTTCTGTACCCATATTTATGGGCCCCTTGGAGGCGAGTGGGGGCATTTTTTGGATCATGGGAAAATTGTAACTTTTTGTACATCGTCTCAAATACTTATAACAAATATTTTGCCGCAAAGTAGAAGTGGTATTCATTCGGTTGAATCATGACCAATTTTTAAATTTGCCGCGCTTTTGCTGTACCTGCAAAAAATTGTAACTTCTTTTTATCAACTCAGAATTGTACAGACTATCATATACTGTAGTTGTTAACAGGTATCAATTCGGTTCAAAAATATTTATTATTCCATGGCCCCGGGCCCAAAATCAGACAACTCTTTCTCTTTGTGATGAAGACATTACATTTTTAAAACAACAACAAGGGAACACCAACAAAAGAATTTATAATTCTCGTGATTTACAATCGTCAACACTTTTGAGAAACTGCAATGAATCAGGCTATTTGCACAATTTTAAGGCATGGTACAACGACGATGCGAGTGGGAACTTTTCCTTGTTGTTGTTCTGATGTATTTGGTAATATATAAACCAAGCTTCAACATTAAGAATTTTGCCGCAGATACAACTTAATTACTACCACATCCACGTAGTGGATTGGAAGTATAGTAATCGTAAAAAAAAATCAAAATTTGTTTTTGTTGAATAGGTTTAGAATGTCACGAAACGTCGAAGTTTTAAATTTGGGCGAAAATAAAATTTTCTGTCTGTCGGTCTGTAACTTTTTTTGTCCGCACGATATCTCTGGAACGGTTTAAGATATTGACTTGAAATTTTATACACTTATACGAAATCTAGAACTGGATTGTTTTTTTAACTTGTCCGGTGGTGAAGGGTTGAAGGTGAATAGGGGTAAATAGGAGAAAATAAGTATTAAGCAAGATGGTAAGAGTGCAACATATTCGGATTTGGTGTTTATGCTAACAGTCAAGGCCTCAGATTTTTTATTTCGATCCCCCCGCACCACCTCCACTTCATTATTAAAGGGGTTGATAAATCAAAATTGAGATATTCACTTGAAATTTGGTACACGTATATATTATAACGACACCTGGAACTACATTATATTTTGAGATGATTCCGTTGAAGGGTTGGGGTTAAATATTGGAAAACAAGTAAAGCAAGCTGTACCAAGTACAGAAACTTGGAATTTGGTGGATATACTAGAAGCCAAGGCCTCAGATTTTTTTTTAATATTGTTCAACTCTCCCACCACCCCCACTCCATTATTAAAAGGGTTGATAAAATAAAATTGAGATATTCACTTGAAAGAGCGACCGCAAAAAAATGCCACTCTTGGGTAATTGATTGCGAGCTTAGGAAAGATCGTAAAAAGGTTTAGCAAATCTCAAATTAATCGACATTAAAAACCAAAAGAGACATTCTTCTTGTTTTTTGAAAATTTTCTGTAATTGCCCCTATTCTAGGGTTGAAATAAAAAAATCTAAATACAATTCTATTAGTATTATTTCTATTAAGTCAACCTTAAAAAAGCGAAATTATGTATTTTCAATACAATGATATTCTAAGAGTTAAAAATTCACCCATAGGACCTCGAAGGGGGTTTCTAATGACGATTAATTTGAAACCTACTAAACCTTTTTACGATTTTTCCAAGCACGTAATCCGCTACCCAAAAACAGGCAGATTTTGCAATCACTCTTTGGTACACGTATATACTATAATGATATCTGGAACGAGATTATATTTCTTTATGACAACTATCTCAGGTATCATTAAAAGTCTATGACCAATAGTTTCCATATTCTAGAGTGCAAATATAGTCAGGATGTTTTGCTTTAAAGAGAGTTGGATGCAAAATCTGGATGTGGAAGTAGTGTTTCCTTAGGCAGCAGATTTTTATTTGATTGCAGGGGTTTTTGCTAGTATAATACAGATGCAATCACTCAATATAGTTTAAACTGTAATACAATCTTATTTAAATCCAGCAAGAAAACGAAAAGGCATTAGATAAATGGGTTGTTGATAGAATAATTTATAATTCATCCCTCTAGGGGATTTTCCGGTCGCCTGATAACAAATAAAAAATGTGGCTAGATCTTTATAACCCTAACGGGCCAGTGTTTTCGGATAGGCCGGAGAGAGATAGCGACGCTAGAAAATCCCCTCGAGACGGCATCTTCACGGCCAATTCATCCATCTTAGTCTTGTCTTGTCCATATTTAGTTGGCCACTAATTTATCTTATGTACATGACGATCCCTAATGGCCTCATCTATTCGATGTCGATAAGAGACGGTCAGAGATTTCTAGCTGCGCTTTAATGGATTTTCAGGATTTTATGCTAAAGCTAGAGTTACACACACCAACAAATTTTAAGTGACGGATATTAATTCGCATTTTTTATGTATTTTTTTTTCTCGTAACAGAAGAGCAGACAGCCATGAATTTTATACTACAATTTAGGTTTATTTTGCACATCTTAACCAAGTTAGTCAATGTCAGACTCAATGCCAACATGCAGTTGTTGCATTACATTTAAAACCCGTTATTTTCTCCAGATTAGAATTCGTTGCATTTTCGTACGTAATTGCTTGAAGGTCGTAGCAGGATAAGCCACTGAATAGTGTTCCCTCACTTATGAAACTGGAATGAAGTCCTAATATTGTATTTTATAGTGGGGATCACTTCCACAAAGTTTCATCCCCGTGTGACTGCTGAAGGGGTTGAATGGCTGTTTTGCCTCTAAAGTATCTTATTTCGTTCCCCCATTTTTAATTAATCAATTGGCTTGAAATTTAGTACACATATCCTACACTGTGACTGAAAATGCCCTCTGTGACTATTAAAAATAATTTGCTCTCCTCTCCTTAAGGGTAAGTATCCCTTCTGGCACACCTACCATATTCTATTAAAATATGTACTGCTAATTTAAGTTCATCGTGTTCAAGTTTCATTCAGTTTGGAAGAGGATGAAAAAGATAATCCATGGTACCTGATACAGCGTATGATACGACGATAAAGTAGGGACATCATTCCAGTTTCGTCAGTGCTACGAGACTTCTCAGTGGCTTTTCTTGCTACGGCCTTTATTTTGTCCTTGTTTGCTGTCGTTACCTTGATTGAAGTTGATGTTGCCGATATGTTTGGTAAATCAAAATCGACGATTTTTGTTAGAGGCAAACTGACGTGTTGGTGAGAAGATAGCGGTGCAAACAAGAAACGAACTGGAGGAAGTTTGTGGAACCAAGATAACTGTGTATACAGTTAGAATAAGACTCCAAGAAGTTGTTTTGAAGTCGTATAGATCACAAAAGCCCCAAAATTCTAGAGACGTTATCGAGTAGCGCGAGTGGTCTTTGCTCGAAGATACTAAAATTGGAATGATGTGACCATAGTCCAGCAAAAGAGAAAATTTGTCTTTGGTGTGCTGATTCTAAAAGTACACCATGCTCTTTTTGGTAACGGCTCTAGTTTTTGAGATACTACTTGACAAATGATAAAAGGCAAAATTAAAGAAATATTGATATACTCGATCAAAATGGTATTTTCTTACCTGAAATAAGTATATGTATGGCCTATTTGAGGTACTGGGTATTTCATATAACCCATCTTTCCTATCTGTGTAACCCGCAACTACATGGTACTCCCTACTGTTAATTTATTGCTCGCTGATAGTCCCCTGTGTCTATGTGTACTGCAATTTAGTATTGTATTGAATTTTCGTGGGTAAATATGTGCTACTGTTTTCTGTAAATTTTCGAAATTTGTTGTCAAATAATAAAAACATTGAGGTAGGTGTGTGAATCATCCATATGTTTTTTGCATATCTGGCTAATTTTGGGATCCAGTTAGGGGTCCGTGATAAATGTTGCGCTCCACATTTGGTATGTAAAACATTTGCGTCAGTGGACAAATGGTAAGAGGAAGTATCTAAAGTTTGGAGTGCCAATGGTTTGGAGGGAACCAAAGAACCATCTTGATGACTGCTATTTTTGTCTCGGAAATATCAAAGGCATCAATCGCAATAAGCGGCACAAATGGACATATCTAGACCTGTATTCAACGAGGAGACCTCTACCGTATTCTGACGAACTACGCGTTCCATCATTTGGTAATGCTGCCTATGCTCCCAGAGGATGATACAGAAACGTCAACGTCTGGCGAAGTAAAATTTAGCAGATCTGGAGAAAACGACAGTGATTTTCTCCCGGTACTAATATTATATTTTATGGTGAGAGAGAAAATGATCTCCCAGGAAAATAACCTGGTATTCTGTAATGACATAGAAGATCTCTAAGAGAAAATGGGTTTGTCAGAATACACAGCATGTGAATTGCGCCTTTTTATTGATAGTTCAGAGCGAAGTTTGAAATGTGTCCTTTTACACAACGGTAACAAATATGGCTCTATACCCATTTTACATTCTACCACAGTGAAAGAGGAATATGAAACAACATCGCCAGTCCTGAAAAAAATCAAGTATGAAGAACATCAGTTGGTGATTTGCGTCGATCTAAAGATGGCAAATTTCCTCCTTGGACAGCAATGCGGTTATACAAAATATCCTTGTTTTCTATGTCTTTGGGACAGCAGAGATAAGAATCAGCACTGGATTAGAAGAAATTGGCCTTCAAGAAAATTTATGGTTCAAGAAACACACAACGTAATCAACAAACCGTTGGTTGAGAGGGACAGAGTCATCCTTCCACCCTTGCATATGCCGGGGCTTATGAAACAAACGGTAAAAGCTTTGAATCGAGATGGAACTTGTTTTGGTTACTTGTCCCTGAAATTTTCTTGGATTAGTACGGAGTCTTCAGCGAGATTGTCCTGGTAAACTGCATGCAAGGTCTTATAAAAGTAAGTTTCAAAGTGATAATTGATCAATGTATATGTTTATTTTGTGAAATAAATACCTTACTATGTATTTTCTGATTAATTTTAACAAACAGTTATACTAAACATTTTTTTTGATTCGCGATGTCGGACACGGAAGACGAGCCGAACGAGCTCTGCTGTGAAAGTTGTAATAAACCTGTAAGTGATGAAAACTTTATAAAGTGTGATGGCCTGTGTAATTGTATATTTCACTACGAGTGTTGTGATGTAAGAAAATCTGTTATAAAAATGATCAAACCAGTGGATTCCATAAAATGGCTGTGCAAGGTATGTCTGAAAATAGACTCTATTATTCACGCATCCATACAACAAAAAGTTGAAGAAACGTTAAATTCGTATTTTAATAAGTTTCGTCTGCAATTGGAACAAGAAAAAGAAAATTTAATAGAATTGATTACATCCAATTTAATTACGCAGTCTAAAGATAACAACTCTAATAGACCAGATCCTCATATCAGTCCAAGCAAAAAAAAATGCCACTGATAAAAAAAGTCTCAAAAACAGTCAAGAAATACCGTCAACTAGTATCTCTACATACAGCAATATAGTGAAATCCTCCAATAAAAAACCAACCTCCAGTAGTAATTCTATATTAATAAAACCTCGCAATGCTAATCAAGCCCCAGCTGATGTACTAGCCGAAATAGGGACAGCAGTAAATCCCGCTGAGTTAACAATTGCAGTCAACAAAATTAAAACCACTAATTCTAGAGTTCTAATTAATTGCGACAACCCGGAATCATTAAAGAAGCTTAAAGAAAATCTGGAAAATAAAATAGGGGAAAATTGTGAACTATCTACATCAAAAATTTGTAATTCAAAAGTGATAATTTTCGGCACAGAAAAACTTCAAAATCCAATAAATAATGAAAATCTGGTCTCTGCGATAACAAAGCATAATAATATTTCCACCATTCATCCTGACTTCGAATTCAAAATAGTACGGAAAATCGACCGTGAAAACTCGACAGACATAATTGCCGCAGTTGATGCCAAAACAAGATTAACGTTACTGGACAAGAATTACATTTACGTTGGATGGTACCGCTGCAAAGTACAGGACTCTTACCACGTGAAACGATGCTTTAGTTGTTGTAGTTTTGGCCATATATCAAAAGATTGTCCGAGTAGACTTCCAGTGTGTATCATATGCGCCGATGGACATGAAAAAAACCTGTGTACATCAAATATACAAAAATGTGCATTTTGTATCAAATCTAATAATCAATATAAAACTAATTATAGCTTTCACCACTCTGCAAATGATCCTAAATGTCCATGCTATGTCTCCAAATTAAATTTAGTACGATCTAGAACTTTGGCTAATCTAAGTTCCCAATCAGAATAGCAATCAGCAATGAAAGTTAATAAGCCACACTACAACACACTATATATCTGTCATGTCAATATTAGGTCTTTAAATTCCTGTTTTGACGACTTTACTGCTTTTGTTATTGAACAACGATTTGATATCATAGCGATAAGCGAAACATGGCTAACTCCTAGTGACCCATCAGGAAATTTTGCTATACCCCAATACACTCTGTTGCGGCAAGATCGTACTAGAAGAGGAGGAGGTGTATGTTGGTATGTTCATAAAAATATTAAACATAGCTTAATAATTACAGATTATATTGAAGATAATGACCATTTTGATCAACTATGGATTACTGTAACCCTCAATAACAGAAAACTAGCCCTTGGTGTAGGATATCGTCCTCCTCTATGTAACATTGCATATTTAAACAACTTAGAGGAAGTTCTTAGTAACATTTCCGGCATAGTCGATGATATTATCTTTGTAGGAGATTTAAATATTGACTTTTACAAAAAAGATACAACTCAATTCAAATATATCAGTAATATATTGAATAGCTTCAACCTTGTGCAACACATTAATGAACCTACTCGCATATGCGATACTAGTTCAACACTTATCGATATAATCTGCACCAATACAGAAGATAGAGTCATAGAATGTAGCACACTTGATATGCTCAATATGTCCGATCACAGACACACTTACTGTAAATTAGATTATAAAGTTTCAAAAAATCCACCTCGAAAGGTAACTTATAGAGATTATCGATTCTTTCAGTTACATGAATTTGCAAAAGATGCTTCTTCTGTGAACTGGGATTACATAAATACATTAACGCATATTGATGACAAAGTTGAGTTTTTCAATAAGGCCATTATAACACTATTTGATATACATGCACTATACAGGACGGTTACTTTCACACATCCACCAAGGCCCTACATTACTGACACTATTAAACAAATTATCAGGCTTAAGGATCGTGCATATAATAAATATAAAAAAACGAAATCGGAAAATCACCTACAGACTTTTAAAGATCTTAAAAATTATCTATCTCTGGCAATCAAAAATGAAAAAAAAGCGTACATCACCCATCAAATAAATTTAAACAAAAACAATCCAAAAAAACTGTGGAGAGACTTTGCAAACTGGAATGTACATAATAAACCTCGTAATGAAATTTCTCCTGATATCAACAACGCCAATGAGATAAACCAATTTTTTGGAAATATAGCAGCCGGATCCATAAATAATGACACTTTGGATTTTTATCAAAACAACATCGCCAATCCCTCATCAACTAAAATGGAACTTCCTGTGGTTTTGGTGGAGGAAGTGGAACAAACCCTAAAAGAAATTAAATCGTTCGCGTTTGGATCTGACAACATCAACTTGGAAATGGTACGCCTTGTTTTTCCATACTGTAAGAATGCCATAGCACACATTATAAATACATCATTTGAACATTCTACTGTTCCCACCATTTGGAAAAAAGCGATAATAACTCCTCTACCTAAAATTTCAATAGCTACCGAACTAAAAGATCTTAGACCAATAAGTGTTCTGCCAACTTTATCAAAACTTTCAAAACTTCTGGAAAAAATAATGAGCAGAAGACTCACTGATCATATCATAAGTAACGATGTACTTCCTCCCACGCAATCTGGATTTAGAAAGCATCACAGCACTACAACAGCGCTATTGAAAATCACCAACGATCTTATAGGAAATATTGACAAATCACAAACCAATTTCTTATTACTATTAGACTACAGTAAAGCGTTCGACGTCATCAACCATGATCTTCTTATTGCCAAACTCCATTATAATAATATACATCCTACAGTGTTAAAGTGGTTTGCTAACTATCTATTTGATCGTACCCAAATGGTGAAAACTAATGATACCATTTCCCTTGACTTGCCCATTAGCAAAGGCTACCTCAAGGAAGCATTCTTGGTCCGCTTCTATTTATAATATATACCAGTGATCTGCCAAAAATATTATCTTCTCTGTGTACTATGCATCTTTATGCAGACGATGCGCAACTTCTAATAGCAAGTGATCCACAATATCCTGATCGGTCAATTGCAGTGTTAAATGAAAACTTAAAGCGAGTATCTGAATATTCTATGAACCACGGTATGGTGATTAATCCTTCCAAAACAGTAGCTTTGTGCATTGGAAATAAAGTGCTTTGTGCCAAAACTAAACAAAATGCATCTTATGAAATTTTTTTTGGATAACAACCACATTAAGTTAAGTGATACTGCCAAAAACTTAGGACTTATTATTGATCAAAACATGAATTTTGAAAAGCAGGTGATAAATAAATGTAGCATAGCATATTGTAAAATTAAATATATGTATAAATATAAGTACATTCTGCCTTGTGATACTAAATGGAAGTTAGTGACCAGCTTGATATTAAGTCATTTTGATTACGCCAGTAGTGTATACTTTCATCTTCTCAGCAAAAACTTTCAGAACAAAATTCAAATTGTGCAAAACTGCTGTTTTAGATTCTCTTACAACATAGATAGAAAGGACCATATTACACCATATTATGTAGATAAAAATATTTTAAAAATAGAAAATAGATTTACTTTCCTCTACGGAACGCTTCTTTATAATATTGTCTCCAATAACAGACCCAAATATGTATCTAACCTTCTTCAACGCAGATTTAGTATTCATAATGTACAGTTAAGGCATATTGAAAATTATAATATTCTAAAACATAGTACAAGTAAATTTGAGGGTTGCTTTTCTTACATAGCACCTAAATTGTTAAACAAGCATCTTAGTATATTTATTTCGTCAAACTCTGTATTCCAATTTAAAAATAAGTTAAGGAAAGAACTATTAGACCAGCAGAAATTCATGTTAACGTAATTAACTTTTATGTAATGTCTATAGTAATTATTAAGTACTACCTAGCTGTATTTTCGTACGGGGGAAGTTGCAATAACGATATTTTCGATACTTCCTCCCATTTGATTTGTATATGTATTTATATATATGTATATGTCAAATAAAGATTATTATTATTATTATTATTATAAGTAATAATAACCTGAAGTGATGGTCTGTGAATCAGTCGGGTCAAGTTTTGTCCACGAATGAAAGCCGCTTCTGCGTAAACTCGATTGACGGTGGAGAAAGCGTGTATCGTTCTAGGTCCAGGAAAAGAAAGTGATTTTTTAAATGAATTTTACTCCTTCAGTGTCTTTCGGTGGAGGCTCCATTATGATGTGGCGTGGCGTATGTTTAGGGGCACGTACACAGTTGATTGTGACTAATAACGGCACTTTAAGTGCAGATAGGTACATAATGGATGTTGAGCAAGATCATGTGGTGCCTTTCACCCCAGATATCGGAGATAATTTCCTCTTAATTTAAGACAATGCTCACTCGCACAATGCTCGTTGTGTAACTGACTTAAACATGTATGGGACATATTAGTCCCTCTCTAACTGTGAGAGATATATGAGAATTTACCTCAAGAAATGATCGGTAACGTCTCACAGTGGTGCAGAAAAAAGGTTTTTCGTTAAAAATGGTCTAAAGCACGTATTTTTAGGATACATTTTTTTTTGAATATTCGTGATTTAATTACTGAAAATCCGACATGGGCGATTCTTGAAATATGAAATCCGGAAAATGTTAATGTGTCTATATAGCCGTTTTTTATGAAAAGGTTTAAGGTTTATTATAGCCGCCATATTGATTCCGCCATTTGGAAGGTTGGTTCACGACAATTTCGATATCAGATTCGTGATCAGCGACCTCGAAGACCCCCCGAGTAGCAAGATTTATGTAAATTGGTTAAGAAAATATATTTTTCTGTAAGATTTTTATAAAAAATGGTCATTTAGACACATTAACCGCCTTCAGGTTTTCGTATTTCAAAAATCGGCCACGATAGATTTTTTCCTGATTAAAACAGGAATATTCTCTTTTTTTTAAATAATATCCAAATCGGTTGCAGAATAAGGTCTCTAGACAATTTTGAACGAAAAACCTGGACTACTGTACGTCGTCAAGAAGGATAACTCTAGTCATAAGGACACATGGGGGACACAATTTATTGAAAGAGTAGTCCTTGTAAACTTGCCTGATCATCAAATGTTTGAAATAAGTCAAGTCAACTATTCACTATTTGCAAGAACACTATTTTTGTATTAGGTTTCTTTAAAAATATGAAATTCGTTAGCTATTAACTAACTTATTTTTTAGAAGATTCCGCTCTTTATTAAGAGAAAAAAATATGTAGAAGACAATGCCAATTTATCTCTGTTCCTCTAAATTTGCCACTGTGCGTATTTCACCAGCCATATCAATGTCGTCATTTACTTGTATAATTGTATGGGATGTTTACGAAATGGCGAGGAGCTAGTGAAAATAATACGTGGGTGGCAAATTCAATATTCCCCGTATGGGAAGAGTCAAGAAGCAAAGCAAACAACTTTATTTTATTACCGCCTGTTTTCCAGCACAGTTCTTTGTATAAACACAGGGTGATCCAGTTTCGAGGGGATTAAGAGTTTTTACTTGTTTTCACTTTCGCCCAGTGGGAACATCTTACTTGAACAAACGTTTTAATGACGTTGTGTTAGTTCAATATACGTGAGGCTCTGAAAAAATATTCTAGCTGGTGTTCCATCATCCACGTTTCACAAAGATAACGAAATTGCAAACTTGTGCTCAAGAGATTATTTCTCGAATTACATTAATTTTAAATTACAACATGCATTTTGTTTAAACGCATATAATAACACCATTGTTTCGTAGAAGCAAGGAATATATACCGGGTGTTAGAAAATAATGGGAACGATGAAAAATCTCGAACAGTTTGCATCAAATCGAAAAATAAAAAAATACGTGTCAAAAAGTTTTCAAAAAACTATCTACTCATACCAAAAATGACCTCCCACCCACCAACCAGGGGGTGAGGCGAGGGGCAACTTTAAAATTTCAAATGGAAACCCCTATTTTTTATTGCGGAATCGGATTCTACGGCAAAAAATACGTAAGTTTTATTCAGGACATTTTTTTCGATTCTTGCACGGTGTCGCTGTAATCGCAAAAAATGAAAAGAATGCATGACTGTTTCAAGAGTAGCGCCTTGTGCCCATAAAAAAAGTCCAATTCAAAAACTGAAAAACACGTATTTGTTATTTTTATGAAATCTATCCAAAGACATTGGATTCGACTCTCCCACCCCCAACCCAGTGGGTGGGACGGGGGACAACTTTGAAATTTGTAATGAAAATCCCTATTTTTTATAGCGGATTCGGATTCTACGACCAAAAATACATGAATTTTATAACGGGAATTTTTTTCGATTCTCGCAAGGTGTCGTTGCAATCGCAAAAAATGTTACAACTCGTAGAAATTTCACAAAACAAATACTGTTATTAACAACACTTAAAAAAAAACATTCATAAAAATCAAGATATCACAGATATTGTTTTTAAAACTGAATGTTTTTTTGTCAACACGAGTAGCTGTATTTACAAACTTATGGAGACTTCAGGTTTATTTCAAATCACGTATTTTTGGCTGTAGAATCCGAATCCGCTATAAAAAATAGGGATTTTCATTACAAATTTCAAAGTTGTCCCCCGCCCCACCCACTGGGTTGGGGGTGGGAGAGTCGAATCCAATGTCATTGGATAGTTTTCGTAAAAATAACAAATACGTGTATTTCAGTTTTTGAATTGGACTTTTTTATGGGCACAAGACGCTACTCTTGAAACAGTCATGCATTCTTTTCATTTTTTGCGATTACAGTGACACCGTACAAGAATCGAATAAAATGTCCTGAATAAAACTTACGTATTTTTTGCCGTAGAATCCGATTCCGTATAAAAAATAGGGGTTTCCATTTGAAATTTTAAAGTTGCCCCTCGCCCCACCCACTGGGGGTGGGTGGGGAGGTCATTTTTGGTATCAGTAGATAGTTTTTTGAAAACTTTTTGACGCGTGTTTTTTTATTTTTCGATTTGATGCAAACTGTTCGAGATTCTTCACCGTTTCCATACTTTTCTAACACCCGGTATGGTACAGAAGCCAGCCTGCAATCACCTGACACATTTGTAAAAGACGTCATTAATCCTATTCCCTAGAGCTTGGAAGACAAAAAAAGTGACATGAAAAATTTTTTTGGTGGTGGAAACTTCACTAGACGACTCTTGAAAATCGACTTGTTTTCATGGTTGGTGAAAGTATTTGTATAAAGCTGATATTTCTTTTATCGATTACTTATTACACAGTGAGTACAAAAATATGATTGGCATACATATCGGTTGGTGGGTTCTCAGAGGCAGAAACTGTTAACCTACGAGACATTTCACTGTGGGTGACAGATTTATAACAAACTGATTTTTTTATCGATTAACTATCACTTGGTGCGGTAATTACGAAAATGCGATTGACATACATATCAGTTTGTGGGTTTCCTGAGGAAGAAACTATTAATTTGCAGAATATTACACTAGCCATGACACAAAATAGTGGTACCTAAACGAAGACAGAGATTTTCCCTTTAAACTATTAGATCCGCTTTAAATTCACCATTTGATGCCTCCAGGTAATAAACTTTGTGCAATTTTGTTCTACCGAATTTTAGCTCATTCTAAGATGAAAATACATTTGCTTCTAAAATGATTTCTAAATATATTATCCATTATTGTAGTAAAAAATATATTCTACATTGTCAGATTTTTTTTTAAGTTCAACCTTTCTCGTTCAAAATTTCCGTTTAAGTGTATAATTTAGGTACGAATTACACATGTTGGCGTTTTTAATATGAACTTTTATAATTAAAGAAGTTATTTTTCAATAAATTAATTAGCCAAATAGCCTGTTCTCACAAGTCCATTATTTCTGCATAGATATTCAGGTCACGAATAGCTTTTTACACAATTCTTATATTCTGCGTTATCTCGTTTTTAAAACATCAGTAACCTGCATCGACGGAATCGGGACAAAATTGTACTCTGCTTAGTCTATATTTTGTTTATATATTCTTCCAGGTTTTCCGGTAACGGTACATAACAATGACGGCTACCTCTCTCATCTCGGATGCTTGCAATAGTGAAATTATAGCAAAGTGGCAAGAATGAAACAGATCGATTTCGTGAAGTGTCAGAAAATGCTATTTTTCATTCGATTCTGTCGGCTCGAATTTTCGACTTCACCCATGCAATTCACGATGACGTGAAAATGCCAATTTAGGACTTTCGATGACGATATTAGAGAGCCTTCCCGCAGATGTAATTATCTAGTTATGAATTTTTAAACACTTCATGTTTTGCGTTCTCCAACATCGCCTTAAGCGATGAGTTTCAAAGCGGATTTCTCGGTTCGAAAATCCTGTCCTGTACGGGTGTACTTTCATTGATTTCTTTAAAGTTTTTGGCCATTGCATCGTATTTATTTCTACGCATCTAATGTTTGAAAAGCATATAATATAAATATTTAACAAATTTAACATACATGTGTAGTTTCAAAATAAAGAAAAGAATCTAAAGCCCATATAGTGTTAATCAATCGGGATAAATAACATGAAGGCCTTAAACTCATTTTTTATTTTCTAGATTTGTTTTGTTTACTTTGACGTCTTCGAATAAATTATTATCTAGCAAATATTTTGTTATTTTGCGAGAAGTTATTTATGAAATATTCTTGAAATCGACATTGTCTGGCTGTACGAGCTCTTGATTAGCTTCTGCCTTGGTTAATGGAGTAGTATTATAACCAACCACTGCGTAGACCTTTCAGGTACTTTTCATTTTCGTAAGCGACCTCTAACACTGGTTACATCTTGCGTAGCTTGTATTTTAGAGCAACAACCAGGTATTCTCTTCACGTACATGCTTTTGATAACTGACCTGTCTCACTGGTTATATGCCATCTAATTAGTATTGTATGCCAACCACTATGTTATCTTTTTACGTAATACTCCATTTTTTAAGCGTCCTGCAACACTAGTTACATCCTCTATAACTTATATTAAAAACCAACCACTGAGTAAACCTTTCATGCAGTCTTTTCGTAATCAACCAATGACACCAGTTACATCCTGCCTACCTTGTACTATAAATGAACCATTGGGTATTCTTTTCATATATATGGTTGTGGTAAACTTCCACTGGGGTAGACCTTTCTGGTGCTCTTCTTTTTATTAGCGCCTTGTAACACTGGTTACATCCTGCTTAAATTGTGCTATAAGCGAACCACTGGATAGTCTCTTATGTACACGCTTTTCGTAAACTCGACCTTGTAGGTATTTCTCCTTCTGTTAGTGACTTGTTAAAGTGTTTAAATCCTACTTAGCTCGTGTTATAGATCAACTGTCTGGTAGCCTCTTGATTCGTTGGATTTTTAATTTCTTTTCTAAATGGCTTTCGTATTTAGTACATTGTATGGTTTCACTTGCATACCATTGGTACAGATGAGAGACATTAGGAAGATAAGGGATTACAAAAGAGTTTTACCATACGTTTTCAGTTAAATTTGTATCTAACTGAGTCTATTTATTATGTAAGACAAGCGAAGAAAAATGATGAATATAATGATATCGAGGATGACATTTTAAATTTTCCACTTGGAGCCGTTATTTAGACTCTGCAGAAATTTACTATATTCTTTGTAGAAATAAAAATTCTTCGCAAGGTATGTTATAAAAATTAAGTTTATTAGGTAAATATTCTTATACTTACAGCTTACTTTCTTATTCTTACTATCCTCAAAGCTATCTGAATTTAACTGACTTCGCGCCGTTGACTTAGCCGCCTTATATACCCCATAGATGGCCCCTCGACCATTCAAATCCTTTCTGGTATAGAAATCTCGAATAATCTAAAGTTTCGAAAATGTCGATTATTTCTTCAGAAACCCAGTGTTAACGCTATTTTTTTTTAATTTTATGAAGTGGTAATTGAACTCCTGTATATACTTTTAATGAATGCCTTCCATCCCAACTATTAACCTAATTCACGAACGTTACTGGGATCGCGTAACAATATATATTTCATAAATTTTAAATTTCTTTGTTTAGTTAAGGAAACTTTCTTATGCTTCATCACATGATATTTTTCAGATAACCGAAGGTGTATCTTGGAAAGTTAATATAGTTAACTCACGCATTTGCAATAAACGAAGTACCTGCCAGTCTAGTGGCATATGATTCATGTTTAATAATAACCTAACTTTTATTTTTCAGAATGGATTTCCTACAGTTGTAAAAAATGAGACACGAAAGTACAAAGAGACTCCTTACAAGCCAAATTATCCTTTGAAGAAGTGTACGGATTTTCTCTTCCAGCTAGTAAATATCAAAGGATTCATCGGCAGAAGATAATCAGTTTCAGGCCCTGATTGTCCAAACGCAATTCTTGTGTTTTTTATATCAAGGACTGTGTCTGGACATCATCGCTCGAGACGATTAACTACATTTGAAACTCACTCGCAAGCGAAACTGGATTAATAACACTGAGGAGACAATTAGAAATTAAAAACTTGTTTTGTTGTATTTAAGTCTTAATTAAAAATTTTATTTCATTATAGATATGTTTTAAAATGCTGAAAGTGCAATCATGTAATCATGCTAAGAAGCATTGAATTCTTAGCATTGGCTAGAAAACCAATTGTTTTAGTTGAGTATCCAATTAGAGAAATGCATGTTTTCTATATTACAGGGGTATAGAGGGTGGAGAAATAAGCCTCATATTACTTTTTTATGTTGGATTTAAAGATGAAAAACATTATCTATAGTCCATTATCCATGAGATTTGCCCCAAAGGTAGGTCGTTAACTAAGAAAATTTTGTGCACACAAGAAGTATGTTATAAAACATAATAGGAAGATTTACTGGAGTAGAGTTCAACTTTTTCCTAAAAATAATGGATAATTTATGTATCCGGTACCGTTTTTTAATTATGCTCAGTAAACAGAAAATATTAGTACTGTGCATAAAATAAAATAAAAAATGAAAGGAGGTCCGCCAAAATGGCCTAAGTGTGCTTCTAAATAAACTAGTTCATGACGGGTGCATGTTGGGCACAACATTATAGGACAGCACAACATTATAGGATGGGTCCTCCTAGAACTTCTAAGTTCATAAACTGAATTTTAGGAGATTATTAAATTGTATACATTTTTTTGGCAAATCTCATACGTTGTGGATACTTCTATCGTCGGTTTAGGATTAGTTAGCTTCTCTAAGTAGTTAAACAACCATCTTTGCTTTTGTGTAGGGATGCCTTTAGACAAACAGTAAAAGGTTAAGCATCTACAGAAGGGAATTCTTCATACTCTTCGTCAGATGTCTCAATAAAGATATACTCCCAATCTAAAAATTCCGCTGGTTTTGTTACTGTTTCAAGTGTTCTGCCAAAATACTAGAAAACAATCATCTGTGTAGGGAAACAATAAAATGTCTAATTTTGTCGTTACCCTCTATTTGGCAAAATTCGATCAAATATATTGAGCGAAATACGTTGAAAGATGGTAACGCTCACGTTTTGAAACACACTGTAACTTAATTTGTAAATTTCAATTATGTGGGCCAATGCGATAAAGCGCGCGCCGGTTGTATTTATTATTTAAATTTAAATTAATATAATCCTTCCATGTATGAATTTAAAACCTATCGGTTAGGCATGACAAATACTTGACCAATAGCGTGGTAGCTGGTACGACAAAGTTTAGACAATAGTAGACTAGATAAGCTTACGCCGGCTCTGGGAGAAGGAAAATGGTGCAACAGGTGAACGGGGGGTTTGGCCCGTCTAGGCTGGAAGAATTAAAGCCTCCATATATTTGTAAATATCTATATATAGTGATTAATAACTACTAATAGAATCAGTAAAGTAGTTATGTTAGCATGTTTGTGTTTATTGTGTACTCTTGCCAATAGATACAGCAAGGCAATGTTTTTGTCGAATTAACTGTAAGTACAGACTTTTCTATTACGCCTCACGTGAAGTAAATATTGCTGTTTGAAGCCGCCTGCAACCATGCAGAATTATTGATGGTTTCATTACTTTATTCCACGTTTGGCCAGTATTATTTCCTATTGTTTCCGTTCGATTAAGACTTCTCGTACGTCATGAGAAGATTATAGTGTCTGAATAATTGTGTTTGAACGTTATGGCGGCGTAGCTATATCGTCCCGTCTTTAGACATGTCCCGTGTGTTTTGGGCAAATAAACGCAGTGTTCAACTACCGAACAAGTTTATGTCGAAATTACTAATTGTCTGGCATTTTTTTGTCATTAATATCACGTACAGTTTGTATTGTTTTCCTTTTGTGTGTCTACAGGTAATTTAGTCGAGCTTATTTGTTATTGTAAGAATTACTTGTCTTTAACGCCCTGACCAGACTGCGTTTAGTTTAGATTCCTTTTTAATAATTGTATACTGATTTTTATTATGTACAATTTTACTTTGTATTTTACTATGTCATGTGCATTTTCGGTGATTTTCCATAATTATTCTGACGAAAGTTTTTGTAGTTTACCCACACACTGAGAGATCTCAAGCTCTGCCATTGTTTATATCTTTTATGTAAATTATTAAAGTAAGTTAAATTCGAATTGTTTAGTTTTATTTCTCTCAAGTAAAGTTAAAAAGAAATCAACGTTTCAAGATATGTAAAAGTTAATACTTTTTATGTTAAGTTTCCAAACTTCGGAACCCTGAAATTTGTAGAAAGATCTATCGTATGAAATTGTGTCCAGCAGAACTTTTAATGTACTCGGTGTTAACTTTAATTTGGTATAGGTTTTAGTTGGAGACTCGCTTAGACCATTTTCCATGTATGTTTGGTGGTTCTGCTTTAACAAAAATAGGGTTCTAAGCATTTTTTCATAGATGTGATGTTTCTCCAGCAATTAATTAAAGCAAGTTCATTGCGGTGTAATAGCCGACGGAAAGAGGATATTCCTAAGGTAGTTTTATCTTATATTCATAAAGTATGGAAGTTTTCACTACTTTATGTTAATTTTTAAAAAAGATTAACAACTATTTCAATCACATCAATTAGATAAAATTTAATATTAAAATTTAAAAATACTAAGTAAAATAACACTAACAAGCACAAGGAGAATGTTACTTAAAATTGTTTAAAAGATTAGAAGAAGTTTATATATTTATTAGTGTTAATTTTCTTTATTATTGTTCTATTGTACTTCCACTCCGCATGGTGGAGTAAGAAATATCAGATTTTTTGTGTTGAAGTACTTTTAGAATGAAACATATTCTTTATAGGATTTAGCAAACAGGTGAAGATTTTCACCTATCTAGTACCTAACTAGTTAGGTAATAGATAGATACAGATCAGTTCTTTCTATCAGTCAATGTCAAACATTTATTGTCCAATTTTAAAAACCGCTGCCTAAGGAATCACTTCTTCCACATACAGATTTTTCGCCCAAGTCACTTTAGAGGAAACATCTTGATTAGATTTGCACTCTAGTATATGGAAATTATTGGTCATAGAATTTTGCTAATATTTGGGGTAGATGTCATAAAAAAGTTTTAGGCGTTGGTTTCTACCATATACGTTAAAAATGAAGTTTCTAATTTACCCTACTTGTTTCCCCTATTCACAAACTACCACCTCCCACCCCTGCAATGGAATCATCTCAGTCAGATGTCACTACAATACATACGTGTACTAACTTTCAAGTGAATATCTCAGTTTTACATTATCAATCCCATTAATAATGGAGCGGAGGTGGCGGGGTTTGAAAAATATTAGAAAAAAACCTGATTCCTTGCTTTCTAGTATATACACCAAAACCCAAATTTCTGTACTCTTACCAGCTTGCTTTACTTATTTTTCCCTATTTGCTTCTATTTAACCCCCAACCCTTCAACGGAATCATCTCAAAATATAATCTAGTTTCAGATGTCGTTATACGTGTACCAAATTTCAAGTATCTCAATTTTATTCTATCAACCCCTTTAATAATGGAGCAGGGGTGGTGTGGGGTGGAAAAATATTATAAAAAATTTTGAGGCTTTGGCTTCTAGTACATACACCGAATTTCAAATTATTGTACTCTCACCACCCTGCTTTACTTACTTTCACCAATTTGCTCATATTTAACCCCTTTAATAATGTAGTGGGGGTTGAAACATATCATAAAAAATCCGAGGCCTTGGCTTGTAGTACATACACCGAATTTCAAGTTTCTGTACTCTTACCAGCTTGTTTTACTTAATTTCCCCCATTTGCCCCCATTTACCCCCCAACCCTCCATCAGAATAATCCCAAAATATAATCTAGTTCCTGATTTCATTATAATATATGCGTGTACCAAATTTCAAATGAATGTCTCAATTTTATTGTATCATCCCTTTTCATAATGGAATGAGGGGTGGTGGGGGTATGAGAAATATTATCAAAAATTTTGAGGCCTTGGCTTATAGTACATACATCAAATTTCAAGTTTCTGTACTCTTAGCAGCTGTCTTTACATATTTCCCCATATTTATCTCTATTTACCCCCGACCCTTCACCGGATATCCTCAGAAGACAATCCAGTTCCATATCTCATGTACAATATTTCAAGTTAATGTCTTAAACCGTTCCGGAGAAAACAAGAGAACAAAAAAGTTACAGACAGACCGACAGACAGAAAATTGTTTTCTCTCAAATTTACAATGTCGACGTTTCATGACGTTCTAAACCTATTTCAAGAAAAACAAAATTTGAATTTTTTTTTTACGATTACTATACTTCCAATCCACTACGTGGATGTGGAAGTAAAACTTCACATTTGTGGAAAGTGCCCTGGTTTTTGCATGAAACATCTTGTGAGTGACTTTATATCTTTCTGATGAGCTCCAGAATAAGGATTTCAAAAGCTGAGCATTTCCAAGAGACAGAATGATAGATAACCAATCCTTCATTAGAATAAACACTTTTTTAAAGACAAGGTATGTAAATATATTCAGTTTAGAGCTTTTCTAGTCTCTAGCACTACCGGATGTAGGTTACTAGAGGAATACAAGGTTTTGTTTTCAGTAGATTTTAATTCTTTATTGAATAAATAGGTTTTTGTTCTCATTTTTCACTGAATCTTCATGGCCGTAAGGGGTTATGTTGATACTTGTTTAGTATGGCCGTAGGAAACTGTGTTGCAATGAGAAGTGTCAAATAAGAAATAGACAAAGATATGAAATTAACACTTATACAGATCGTTTTTCTTGTTAGTTCTCTTAGATAGCTTTTTCTGCTGTTTGTCAAATGCTACATAAAGAATATGTTTCATTATATTATATTATATGTTTCATTATATTCACAAACAAAAAAAAATACTTTTAAACATTCGTAAGTTTGGAGTGTCATGAAACGTAGAGATTTTAGATATGAGCAAAGAAAAATGTCTGACTGCCGGTCGGTTTATCTGTGTCTGTTCGTAATTTTTTTTATGTGCATGTTTTCTCTGGAACGGTTTAAGATATTGACTTGAAATTTGGTACACGTATGTATTATAGAGATCTGAAACTATTTTATATTTTGAGTAACACCGATGCAGAGGTGAAATAGGCGCGCAAGATATTAACTTGAAATTTAGTACGTATTATAAAGTGTTTAGTCTTATAGAACAGTGATGCACTTCGTGCTCAGATCGTCGTCTTGTAGTTAACACTTTGAAGATACTTCTTAGCTTTAATAACCTTTGAGGGACTCTGTGGGTAATCGGGGCACTGATAAAGACATGACAGGATCGAAGTCGATCTGTAAATCTTAGTTGCTGATTTTCACCACAGAACCGCACAAAGGTCGTCCATTTTATCTTAAGTAATCAAATAAAAGAGTTGAATTTAATAATATTTTTGTTTATTGAATGTGAAAAATGTAATAAATAAAATGATAAATCATTAAGTCAATGTAACTAATGGTATATAAAACAACGTAAACCAGACAGCACCACCCATGACAAGTGGGTCACGTCTCGAGAACGTAGATCTCGAGGTTTCGCAACCTCATACAACGGCTACAGTAATTTAATAATCGACAGATAGGACATTTAGACTCTCGGTAATATATGTTTGTAAAATTAAGTGAAATTTGGGAAAATATAGGAATTGACAGTAAATATGACACTTTAAATTTCGTTTCGCTTTGTATTGCTTAGAATCCTAATTGGCGAATTTATCATTCTTCGGGATGAAACACCTTTGATTGCTTCAAGAAGCGTGTATAAGTTTCATGAAACTTTCGAGCTTTTTCAAACATACTATCGGCATAGAACCTGAGAAAGGTTAAATGCCGCCACACCATATTGGACCATCCGCCAAGTCCTCTTTTACGGGATTTTTGGGCTTACAAAATTTTACTTTCAAAATTAAAAATTGGCTATTCTGGGCTACGTAAACTGTACTGGCTCCACATTGGAATATTCTCTATGAAGCACAGGTTTGTGGAATTTTTTTGGTGTTTATTGGAAAAGCCACCATGTGGACTTTTACTATTTTCACTTATGACATATGATTTTTAATCGGAACTACATCCTGACGGAACTTGTGTGCCAAGGACTGTTTTACACTTTTCGCATTATTAAGGCAAATTGTACTACAGTTTCGAAAAAATATGGTCGAAGGTTCTTATTAGTACAATTTCGAAAAGTACTTTCTGTTAATTTTCATCGAAATACAGTGTCTTAAGGTGTTTTCACGTCTCTCGTGTCAATTGTTGTGCAGCTTGGGACAAATTAAATGCTCTCTATTTTTAAAATTCTTGTCTTAAGAAACGTTTCCTGGATTTGGTAACAAGAACACCCAACGTTACGTACATGTATTTTAAAATAAACTCGAACAGTACATATAACAAGAAAACACATAAATATTAATGACACGTATTTTCAGAACCAGAATATAATTAAGCCTATTTTATATCTCTTATATTATTATTATTTTCATTTCCATTTCAGCATGTGCATATTCCCACGTTTTACTCTGAATATAGAATTCAAAAAGTGCATCTCGAATCAACCTGACTTAAAGTTATTATTACCATTATTCTAATGTCTAAATAAATACTTCACGTGGGAGAAATAGCATCACAAAAATATCACGGCGAAAGGAATTGCATCTGAAAATGATAAATCAACATACCGCATAAATACGTTCTTAACATAAGCATAAGCAAACCCATTAGACTAACAGATACTGACGGAGCAACTCACAAGGGGTATTATTATATAAACAATATTTAAATGATTCAAGCTAAACACAACCCCAAGGATTAACGTTCAACACGTCCCTAATTTCTGTGCGTTCCTCAACATACATGTTTGCTGTAAATTTCACAGAGGTGTAGTTATGGGGAGATTCCTATAAATCTAATTTCAAGGTATGAGAATACTATAGAAGAAACATATTAAATAAATTATACTAATACCATTAACTAAACTGATTAACCAATATTGTCTAAATGTTATTTGTGGCATTATCTTAATTTATTTTTTCCTTCTTCAATTCTTTGGGAATTTCACTGCCACATGTATGTTTTCTTTCTAAGCGGTGCTAGGGGAATCTACAAAATATATCACAATTAACCAGTATGTTACTGGTAAAAAAACCTCTACGCCCGTAAACGTCACGGGCGTAGAGGTTTTTTTACCAGTAACATACTGGTTAATTGTGATATATTTTGTAGATTCCCCTAGCACCGCTTAGAAAGAAAACATACATGTGGCAGTGAAATTCCCAAAGAATTGAAGAAGGAAAAAATTGATTAACCAATGTATCACCAACGGAATTTTCCCAGATGTTTTAAAAATCTCCAAAGTCATACACATACATAAAGGTGGTCCAGTAACTTTGAGTAATTTTAGATCTATTTCATTAACTCCAATCATATCTAAAATATTGGAAACAGATCTAAAAATGCAAATTACTAAACGTTTTGAAAATAATGTACTTTTTTGTCCCAATCAATTTGGTTTTAGGTCTAACAAATCGACTAACTGTGCTATAGTTCTCTTAAATAAAAAAATAATTGAAATACAAGAACAAGGGGAATATACCGGAGTAACCTTTTGTGACTTACAGAAAGCCTTTGACTGTGTGTCTCACCACGTGCTTGTAGACAAACTTAGGTACTATAAATTTAACGATCTTAGCTGTAACCTAGTATCCTCTTACCTTACCGGTAGAAAACAGTACACGTCTGTGAACAGTAACTGTTCTAGACCACGATATGTTAAACATGGTGTCCCCCAAGGGTCGGTGCTGGGCCCTACTCTCTTCTTGATATACGTAAACGGTCTTAAAATGGGTGTTCCAAACGCTGAGCTTGTAATGTTTGCGGACGACACCACATTAATAACCCGTCACAAGTGCCTAAGTACTGTTATGGAGCACATGACCGACTCACAGGTCGCTGCCAATGAATGGTTCATAGCAAATAAGTTAAGTCTAAATCAAAATAAGACTACTAATGTACTATTCTCTCATAGAGCAATTGAAGACTATGATAATCCGGGTAATGTTAAATTTTTAGGTGTTATCTTAGACCCAAAGCTCAGTTGGTGTCAACATATTGAACAACTGTCAAATAAATAGTCAAAAATATTTTTAATTAGATCCTTCAAAAACTGGTTCCTCTTCATGTTTTAAAGACTGCTTATTATAGTCTTATAGTGTCCCAGATATCCTATGGTCTGATAAGCTGGGGCCATGCTCCTTCTACTTGTGGAATTTTTAGACCGCAGCGGAAAGTGATCCGTATTATAAGGAATCTGGAGTACCGGGCAGATGTTAAACAAGAATTTATTAATGTGCAAATACTAACTTTCCCTAGTTTATATATCTATGTATGTCTGTTATATATTAAAAATAATCTGGAAGAGTACACATTCCAGAAATCTGTACAAAATGACGATAACCGAAATGGAGATAACATAAGACCCAACTACTAGAGATTAAGATCTAGCAGGAATGGCCTCAATTACTATGGACCTAAATTTTTGAATAAATTGTCTCTCTGGATCAGACTACTACCTGTCAATAATTTTAAACCACTTATTAAAAAATTTTTAATAAACCAAGCTTTTTATACCATCAATGAATTTTTAGACTGTGATGTGTCAGTAATTACTGAAATTTAAAATTTTATCTTGAGCTTAATATATATTTTAATGTGCTTTTAATAACAATAGATAATAATTTATTGAATGTATACATTTTATTTTGACAATTTGTTTCTTACTGTGTTTTATCAATGTATTTGACTTGTATATAACATTTCTTGTTTTAGCACCAATAAATATTATATATCTATCTATCTATCATATAAAATTTCTGTTTAACATTAGTCTTCACCGGTCGTCGTGATAAAACATTGAATTGTTTTCGGCCCTTATGCTCATGGTGTCACTCCTTTAAAAGATTACAAAATCGATTTAAAATTAATAGTGTAAAGTATTAGGCGCGACTCACTGCAGCGCGTTGTGTATATGGTTGTTGGTTTCCGGTTGCCAATATCTTTCACTTTTGTCTGCCAGCTGCAAGCATAGTTTTAGCAGAATATTAATAATAAATGAACAAATTAACAGGAATATGCCTTATGACTTACAGGTAATAAGAAGTGAAAGAAGAGCGATAACAGTGTTTCATATTTTTTATCAACTGTTTCGAAATTAATCTTCCATTTACGTTTCTGTCAAGTTGTATACAGTTTTTGTATTACATAACTAGTAAATGCACGAATTAACAGACATGTACCTTGTAACGTATTTTTCATTAAATCGTTTACATCCTTGATGACTTCTACCGACCCTTTTATTTCCCACCTTCATTTATGTCAATTTTTTCCCTTTATTACATTGACAAAGACAAAGTTTTTACTAATTTCCAGCCTTGTACCTTATCAAAGATTAGAGAATTTATAAGATGAAACCGCCGACGAAAAATCTTTTATCTTTTAGCAATGGCGCCATTGACCCCGACTTTTAAATTGGAGTTCTCGCGCAATGGCCACAATGTCACAATCAAACGGAGACGGTAACATTAGAAAGATATGAGAATAGTGAAAAATGGACAACACTGTCCTGATAGAACCACCGAATTCAGCTGTCAGTACCCAAGGTCACTAAAAAATAGGTTCCTTAATAATATATGTCACATGAAGTATTTCTATATTTATATGAAAGGTATCTATTTGGTTAGGATAGAATTGTACATTGAAAGAATAATTTTGAAACTTTTTCTATAAAAAGAGGAAAAGACAGTCACATGCAGCTGTTATCGAGGTCTATACGTGACGTAGCACTTATCGATTCTAATGAGCTAACCTATCTGTTAGTAAGCTTGGTCAAATTCATTTATTGCGTACCCAACAAATTCCGAAACCGTTTCCGCTGGATGTCGTGTTCCTTTAAATTGGACTTCACAACTGTCTTCGTCTATTTCGTCTTCTCCATCTGACTGTCCTATCTTGTTAGTTCTCTAATATTTGACCTTATCATGTTTTTTCCGTAATAATTTACATATTTGGCCGCCCACCTACTCTTCCGTCTTCTGCTAAGCGGGCTTTTTCTTAATTAGCAACAATAAACAAATGCTAGCACAAACATTTTTTTTTAATTTGTAAAAAAATATTTCAGCTGTTTAGACATACAAGTGCGGATTATCTAAAGTTAAAATATAACAAGATATTTGTTTATTTATGTAGCGCATAAAGAGGTTCACGCGTAGAAAACCTCATAAAATCGGCCACCATTGCGATTTTTCATAAATTCCAACGGGATATCATTTCTCAATACTTTTTTGAATTTTCTAAATAAGTCTCCCTTTTATAAATGGAGTTTACAAAAGAAGGCACGATTGTTAATTGAGGATTAAAAAAATAGATCGTTAATTACTCAAAAAGTCCGGTCTTGCTGAAATGTTTTATACATTATCGGAACAACATAGACACCATCTTCAAGCCATCTATGTGCAGCTCTTTTCGAGTAAACAAATAGTGAAAATAACGTGTTTTGAAAGCTTTGGAGTTCATTTGCAAGTTAACAATTGCATCTAGCGCCCTCTATCGGTGCTATTTTTTTTAAGAATTTCATAACGAACAATTTTCCTAATGCATATATATGTTTATACCAAAAGTTAGCAGGAACGGAGATATTTAACGAAATACAGAGAGAAAGGGCCTATTATACTTACAAATTGTTAAATATAAAATCAAGCTGTTCACTAATTTCTAAGCAAACTTAGGGTGTTCAACTATACCCTAAAACGAAGCGATTCCAATAATAATCTCGCCTACGCGCCAAAAATCCAATCAAAATCCCTCGCCATCTACCTTATTTATAGGAAAAAATAAAACACGCAAAGAAACTCTCACATAATATGCCGCCACTGTCGACATCGCTAGGCAAAGAAGTATTTTATGTTTTAACATTGGAAATGTTTATGTTCGTATATGGGGATCGAGTTACCAGTTTTCGTTCAAGTTCAAAAGACAGCGGTGTCGCGGTCGAGTGAAACTGTCGTATATTCAACGGCTGATATATGCAATATGGGTTGCACATATCACAGGGGGTCAAGTTACCAGTTTTCATTTAAAATCGTACAGCGGTTTCGCAATCCAGAGTGGACAGTAGTTGTTTACGGACGAGGCGAAGCCGAAAGCCGAAAAGTTTTTTTGTTTTATGTATGGTGTTATCATTTCCAATGTTTGCAAGAATTGTGAAATCTGTGAATTTTTTCAGCCGTGCGTTATTTATTTACCACTATTTCTAGAAACAAGACCTGATATAGGTAAAGAAGTATAGAGGAAGGTCATAGAAAACAAAATCCTAAATGCAAGATTTCAAATAAAGAAATAAGTTTTGTCCAAGTGTCTTCTCAATTTGTCTTGTATTGAATGACCACTCTGTATATTTTTCACTGAAAGTATAACGGGTTTCTTACCTGACAGTTGTATTAACTACATGCCAAGTATTATTGTCCTCCACCGCATTTTTTTTGTTCGATTTCTTTAGGTTTGCCCAACCGGTACTTTTCACTAGAAGTACAGTAGATTTTTCCCTGGCAAGTGTGTTAACCAATGATAAAAATTATTGTCCTTCGTTATATTTACATCATTAATTATTTTTTTATGTGGTTCTTATATATCTCATTTCTTTGTTAGCAATAGCAGTGCAAAGATTTCATTAATATTTTTACACATATGTAACTTTTTCTAGGTAAAAATGACCTCCTCTTTTTTGTACTAGATAGATTACAAATTAAATTTCCAATCAGATGATGTGGGGCACGATATTCTTCCGGCGCTTTTTAAGTGTGATATAGGCCGCCAAAGTGAGAGGTACCAGGATTTCGCTTCTCGAGCGATACGACCCAGCTTCGAGGGCCATTTCTGCCAAACTAAAGTTAGCAAAATTCTGAAAAAATTCAGGGCTACGTAGAAAGATATAATAAATCATCTAATCTGAGGTCGATGCGTGCCTTGGTTTTCGAGATGGGCCGCTCGAAGTCACCGGAAGGTGAAAATCAAATTTATTTACCGCTTCCTGAGGCTATATCTCGAAGACGAAGCGAGATACAGAGCTGCGGTTTACTTTATTAGATTTCTCTCGCCTTCCTACAAACCTCTGGATTTTAGATGTACCTTAGAAATTTTGTAAAATAATGAAAGTGCCGGCAAAAATCTGAAAAAATTCAGAGGTATGTAGGAAGGCGAGAAAAATCAAATTGCGTAAACCACAGCTCTATATCTCGTTTCGTTTTTGAGACATAGCCTCGGGAAGCGGTAAAAAAATTCAATTTTCACCTTCCGGCGACTTCGAGCGGCCATATCTCGAAAACCAAGATGCGCAACAAGCTCTAACTCAGGCCAAACGATTTCTTACGTCTTTCTACGTACCACTGAATTTTTCCAGATTTTTTCTAGCTTTAGTTTGGCAGAAATGGCCCTCGAAGCCGGACCGTGTCACTAGAGAAGCGAAATCCCCCTACCTCTCAATTTGGCGGCTGATATATCACTTAAAAAGCTCCTGAAAAATGTCGTGACACACATCATCGGATTGGAAATTTAATATGCAATCGATCTAGTACAAGAATGGGGGGTCATTTTTGCCTAGAAAAAGTTATAGCGATTTATGTGACGAGATGTCGAAATCGCTTAAATTATGGGTTTTTTGAGGTTATGACAAAATCCTGATGTGATGGAGTTAAACAGACCTCGGATTCGGATTCAGCGACCAAAAAACATATTGTAAACATAGTCAGATCCCCAGGCCAGAAAAAAAAATGTGTGGATGTGTTATGAATAATACTTCACTGTCGTTCGGTTACTTTAATCATATTACCTAGTATCGATATTGAGCTCGGGTAAAGTTATGCAATTATGACAGCCCTGTTGGATTTGTCATTTTGAATTGCATCAGATTCGGTATCACCTATCCCGAAAAATATTTAAATACCAATTTTAATCTAATTTGTTCCTGGCGACTCCACCATATTCTCAATAATTCCCGATTTTTACTCATATTATACTAAGCATAGTTTGATAAAGCTGATAGGAGATCACTGGTAAGCAACACTCCACGGTTTGCAAACGATTTTCATAGAAATTGCTCAGGCCATGCCAGATAAACGATTGAACAAACAAAATATAACACACACACCCAAGAACCCCTATAATTTGGTCGACCCTGTACGTAAAAACACGGATTTCAGATACTCTAATACGTACAAATCTCCTGTTTGCCTAGTGACATACAGATGCCCTTACATCCCCTGCTATGGCCATTAGCGGAACAACACTAATATGCAATTGATTAAATACGATTTAACTTGCAAATGATTAGAGGTTAAAGGGGCCCTTTACCGACATCGCGAACTTCCGAAGACACGAGACCCCGGCAGGGGAAAATTTTACTTGCAAAACAGATCAGTTGTCAGCCGAGAGAGTAGCCGCCCTTGCCCGCCCTCATTTTGCACGCCAACAAGACCGAGTTACAGTTAAATTGAGTTTGCTGCACAAACTTTTACCGGGAATTTTGTTAAAGTCATGTCTAAGTTGCTCTCCAGACTATCTTTACTTACCGACCGGCCGTTCTGTAAGACGCTAATCAAATACTTACTTAAATGATTCTCTTTCCTCGAAACAAGTGCACTGAAGGAATTTTTAATTTCATTGTAAACATTAAAGGTTTCCAAAGTACGTGTCTTAGGGTGCAGTTTCACAATTATGAGGGACGGACTCGAACAGGTTTGTAAGGTAGTACGTACTTCAAGTAAAATTAAATTATACAATCATCATTCTCCAATGTGATGATAAAACTTGGTGAAATGTAGGATACATACACTATTTAATGCAGTAAAAGAAGGAATCATATCATATATTATTATTAATACAATTTAGAAGTGAATGGAAGAAAGTCCGCCATGTTACAAAGGATTCCGAAGTTAAGCCCGTTTTTTTCTTATTTTCCTGCACTAATTCATTTGTGGTGACACAATAAGAGAAGTTAATAAATAAGAGTTGTTCTAATGAAATGGCATGAAATTTTCATGTTTCTTATCAATGATACTCCGAACACGATCTTTCAACACAGATGTAGTAGGAGTATATTTAAAGAACGCATAATGTTTTAAAATCAAAAATCAAATCAAATCAAATATTTATCGGTCCTTTTTGATCATGTACATGATATTATAGGACAGGTTTAGGCACAATTTTAGGTTACATAAGATAAAAAACTTGTACTAATGGCGAATAAAGCATAATACACTAAAACACACAATGGTATAAGACAAAAACACTGAGGAGAGACGAATAACGTAAAATTCGAAAATAAATTAAAAGTTTAGAGGAAAACAAAGTTTATAAATACATGTTAATTTGTTGATTAGGCTTAACCTTATATATAAAAATAAATTCTGATACAGAATAATAAATTTAAGTTCAAATTCAAATGTATTTATTCTTAAAGACAAATACATGTATAAGAAACGGCACAGTTTTAAACTTGCCATTAAAACAAAAACAAACGAAGAGAGATATACAAAAATATGAGTAGATTACATAATTACATAGCCTATGCACATTTATATGTAGAAATTAAATTAAACAAAGTAAGTGGAATAGTGTGTCAGTTAAAATATTCCATGGTGTTGTATAGGCATTTATCAAGCAAGAATAGCTTGAGTTTTTTTTATTTTTTTTCCCTTTGTCTATTGATTTTATATCATTTGGAAGGTAATTAAATATTTTGGCACCTATGCGGGTGGTGGCTTTAAATGTGATATTTAGTCTGGAGAATGTTAGATGTAAATTATTTATTTGGCAAGTATTTATCTGGTGATAATTACTATTTGTTAAAAATGTATATTTATTATTGAAGACAAATAAACAAATTTTAAAAATATGTGTACTATATAAAGTAAGTATTTTGAATTTCTTGAAGATTTCTTTGCATGTGTGAGTGCTGGATACGCCTGCATAACATCGAAAAATTCGTTTCTGAGCAACAAACACGTCATGTGAAAGGGTAGAGTCCCCCCAAAAGCAGATTCCATATCTTAATCGATTTTCTACCTGAGCATAGTACAATGTTAATAACTGATCCTTTGTAAAAATAGACTTTAGGTTTGTAAATAAAAATCAAATGGAAGATAATTTAGAAGATAAAAATTTACATTGTATTTTCCAGTTCAATCAAACAAGGTTCAATGTACAGTCCTAGGAATGTAAAATTGTGCTCGTTCGCTTGAATGCAGAATGTGGCTTTGTTATTAATAGATAAATTGATGTTAGATGTCTTGTTTTGATATGAATGAAATCTGCTCAGTTGCGTTTTGTCCTTGTTAATATAGGGAAATACCGTTGAACCAGTTTATTAAGTGTTCAAGAGTGTCTTTGCATTTGTTTTTTAAGGTAATGTCGCATTTATCTGATACGATGAGAGAGGTATCTTCTGCGTACAAAGTAAAGCATACATCATTAGATAGTATAATATCATTGATATATAAAATGAATAGAATAGGACCTATCACGGACCCTTGGACTACGCCCATGTTTATTTCTTTTAGATCTGAGATGTAACTACGTAGGTATTTCATTTTAATTTACTTCATTTATACTTACATATTGCTTACGTGACTTTAGGAATGATGAAATCCAGTGATAGTCCTCTTATTCCACATCTGTCCAATTTACTTATTAGAATATGGTGGTCGACGCAATCGAATGCCCTGCTGAGATCGCAGAGGATACCAACCGGACATTCGCCTGTGTCGATATATTTTATCAATGTCTCATAGAGGTAGTTGTAGATGTAGTTGTAGATTTCCCGCGACGGAATTCATGTTGGTATTCCGTAAGAGTATTAAATTTATTAATAAAAGAGGGTAGTCTATCTAGAAAGGCATATTCTAAAAATTTTGAGAAATCACTGGGAATGGTAATCGGTCGATAATTGTTTAACAAATGCGGATCTTTTTTTTTTGAATACCGGAGTGACTTTTCCTGTTTTTAGATGAGACGGAAAAGTTCTTGATGAAAAAGATTTACTAAATATGTATTTAAAGATGATAGGTGTGTGTTGGATAATGAGTCTACATTTTTCCACTTTTTTAAAAGCTTTTATTTTAACTTGCAATATTGGCATGTTAGTTTGTTTAGATCAAATCTTGCAAGCTGGATTATAACCACTTCCTGTTATCCTAGAGAGTTGAAATTTTACGCATAGATTCGGCTGCGATGACAATGCATTTTTATGATAGACATGACCTGATTTTGCGCCCAGGATATACAGTGTGGTCGATTAAGTATGCAACAAATGAAAGTATATTTTTTAATTGCACAGCCGAACTTTAAATACCGCCAAAAGTTATTGCATGTCCGATAACCATTTCAGGTGCACTTATAATAGCTTCAAGTTAAATAGTATACAGGGTAGGGCAATAATATGAAAATCGTTCAAGAGTAAAATGCACTTATGTCGAAAATAAAATTACATAAAAAAATGTTTTTAAGAAATAGCTTTTATTTTAAAAAAACTGTAAGTACTAAAAAGTAAAAAATAATTTTTTGAAATTCATACACATGGATACCAAAAGCTTTGGGGACAGTCATATGGCACTACTGTATAGTTACTTTGCTGAGTTGACCGACCCCAAGCTTTTGGTTTCCAGATGTATGAATTTAAAAAAATTATTTTTCATATTTCAGTAAACTTGTCATCAAAAAAGAGGGTTACCTGACATCAAATAGGGTGTCTATGATATTTTAATTATATTGTATATGGTTATAAGATAATGTTGAATCCAAATTTATAACCTCGACAGACCTCCAGATCTTGGTGAAAAATCCAAGAAACTGAAATACATATTATGTATCTACCTTACTGTACATATTATAGTTTCTTAGTGTGATGTGCTCAGCCGCGGGCCCATTCGCCGGTTGTTTGGTCGGAGTGTAGTAAAATCACTTTGTAAAATATCAGTCTTGAATCTATTTAAAGAATTAGTATCAGAAAGTATAGGGAGATATGTATTTTATGTAGAGATATGTAGGTATTTCACAGATTTTTAAATAAAAAATTCACAGATTTTTAGGTTAAAAAGGGCAAAATATGAAAAATTTTGAAAACTTTAAATAACTGTACGTCGGACACTATTTGGCCCACAAAGTCCTTTCTGGTACCAATTTGTAACAAATTTAGTCTATTTTTGAAAAGAATTAAATTGCAATGAAGTGGACTTCATGATTATAACCCTTTTAAAACCTATTCGGGGGGGTTCCTTTTGACGAGTCGACCACGAATATTCATATCGCCCTATATGGAAGCGGCGCTTTAACCCTTACGCACCCCTCAAACACATCATTTTTCAGCCTTTAGGGTTTGTGACAAGAACCCGTTTGTTTTTGATTTTAACGAGAAGATTATATATAAAAACCCCTATACGGATACTGTTGTCCGACAAAAAAAGTGACGCGTTCTTCCAGTTCGACACCCGAAACATGTCAATTTTGAGCCTTATGGTTTCGTGACTATAACCCTTACCATTTTTGGCACAAAGTTTAAAAACTGAATGTAAAACATCGTGGTAAACTTGTCCGACAAAAAAAATGACGCGTTCGCCCAGTCCGACACCCGAAACATGTCAATTTTGAGCCTTATGGTTTCGTGACTATAATAACCCTTACCATTTTTGGCACAATTTTTAAAAATTGTATGTAAAACACCATGGTAAACTTGTTCGACAAAAAAAGTGACGCAAAATCTAGAAAAACTGGAAAAAAGACATTTTTTTATGCAAAAATGTTTTTTAATGCGTTTTATTATAATCTTTACTTTAAGATCATAGGAGGTTCTAAATTAACGATCAGTTTTTATTCAAATTATGAGAATTGATTAATCAATGTCCTAAAAGTACTCAGTTCAATTTTTGTAGCCCAAGCGTGTGTTTGATTTGAGTTATAATTATGTCTATTTTTACGTGTTTGACACGATCTTGAATTTAACGGAGGGAAAAATCCAGATTTTTTCATGTTTTATTAAACATATCTTAGTAATTAATGCTCAGTTTTCATTTAAATTTGATAAATGAGTAACGAATAAACAACTTTCTATGCGAAAAAGTGTACTAGCATGTTTCTGAAGGTAGAAATCAAAGAAGTAATGTCATAATTTAGAATAATTTAGATGAATTAATATTCATTAATCAAATAATTATCTCTTTATATTTCTTTAACAAATTCAACTATTTGATAATAAGTACTTTTCAAGCTATATACTTGTACCCGTAATTTATTTTTTCTATACTAATAAAATAATGACAATATAGCTTCTTCATGGGAATTTAAATTTCCGCGGCACGGAGTGGTGTACTAATACTACTCCGTTTTCTGCGGTGATCTTTCTTCCAAGAAAGTCGTTCTACAGCGTATATACAAATGAAGGAAAGGGAGTAAAAAAGGAAGGAAGGGCATCAGCTG
This sequence comes from Stenurella melanura, assembly GCA_963583905.1. Classification (NCBI taxonomy): domain Eukaryota; kingdom Metazoa; phylum Arthropoda; class Insecta; order Coleoptera; family Cerambycidae; genus Stenurella; species Stenurella melanura. Next base: position 77,997,153 of record OY757309.1, on the reverse strand, counting down.
CTCCGTTTCATTAGTATATTATATACATCAGTTTTGCTCCATATTATTTCACGTGGTCGTAATTTCGTTTTTACAGTATTTATTGAAGGGTAGAAAACAGTTATTATTTTGCAAACTATTTTGCACTTGTTCAGTAAAGAGTGAGATAGTAAGATTTTATGTAAAATTTAATTACAAAACTTTTATCTCTTTTGAACTTTTCACTAAAACTAGAAAAATATAGTCAAAAAGTCATTTTTTTCGGAATTTTACAGAAAATGAATCACCAAAAATTTAGCTAAACTTTTTCAGGCTGCGAATTCCTCAGTTACTGTTCTTTATGTTGTTCTTAAGGGTTTTTCACAAAAAAAATTACGTGCCCTTCATAACAGCCAACTGAAAACAGATGCTTCCTAGTCTATAATTATTCTGAAAAAAAGCACCGCTAATAAAACATCTTTTTTGCATTTTTCTCGTCGGACCGTCCATATTTTTGTCGGACATAGATATAAATGATTTAAGAAAGTGTTAATGAATCACGTGGTGCCTTTGTCCGACAGGTTATAGTCACGAAACCATAACGCTCAAAATTGACATGTTGCGGGTGTCGGACCGGGCGAACGCGTCATTTTTTTTCTCGGACAAGATTACCACGATGTTTTACATTCAATTTTTAAACTTTGTGCCAAAAATGGTAAGGGTTATAGTCACGAAACCATAAGGCTCAAAATTGACATGTTTCGGGTGTCGGACTGGGCGAACGCGTCACTTTTTTTGTCGGACAATAGCTTCCGTATAGGGGTTTTTATATATAATCTTCTCATTAAAATCAAAAACGAAAGGGTTCTTATCACAAACCCCAAAGGCTGAAAAAGGACGTGTTTGAGGGGTGCGTAAGGGTTAAAGCGCCGCTTCCATATAGGGCGATATGAATATTCGTGGTAGACTCGTCAAAAGGAACCCCCCCGAATAGGTTTTAAAAGGGTTATAATCATGAGGTCCATTTCATTGCTGGCTCAGGCACTATCACTTACAACATATTAAAAAGTCATAAATACCCCACTTGATGTCAGGTAAAATGTATAAAGTAACTGGATTATTAATGCAGTTTTTTAAAATAGAAGCTTTTTCTTAAAAAAAAATATATATATAATTTTGTTTTCGACATAAGCTCACTTTACTCTTGACCGATTTTCATATTCTTTTCCCTACCCTGTATACTCTTTAACTTAAAGCCATTATAAGTGCACCTGAAATTGTTATCGGACATGCAATAACTTTTGGGGGCATTTAAACTTTGGTTTAGTGGTTCTAATTCAGCTTGCAAGATTTGACCTAAACCAACTAACACACTTACATTGCAAGTTAAATAAAAGCTTTCAAAAAGCGATGGAAATCTGCCGACGACATCTATTTTTTGCTCAGAAGGGTAGTTTCCACCCCTCGGTGCACCCTTCAAAGTAACTAATATGACATTCAATGCAAATAATTCGACTTCTAATTCGCGATTGGTGAATAACGCGATTTGAGGTTGGTTTTTGCCCAATAGGGGTGAATCCTGAGGGATTAGGGGTTCGGCACCCATTGGTATCAATTCGGCGTTCCAAGAAACAGGGGTAGTCGTGTAATTCGTGCTAGATCCAGCACTTCGATGTTTTTCCGCTTCTGCTCCTGGTCTATAAGTCGAATGCAGCATTACATGCATCCACTTCAGAAAATGTTTCTGCAGTTTGTAGACTATGAATGGCTAAAGGAATTTTTGAAAAATTTCCGTGACTATATTCTAGATTTTCCTGAATTAGGAGATCCACGAGAGATTGTGAACACCAGAAGTGGCAATTACATCGTTAATATTTATTTGTTGCAATAACTTTTGCTCATTTTTAAATATTTGTATAGTACTGAGTTGCAATTTCTTTCAGTGTCCCACCCCATCAAAATAGGCACTGGAACAGAGTATTGTAAACTAACCTGCTACGTTCTGGTGCTGTTAAGAGCACTTGTTACACTTAACATAAGCCTGTCGACATCAGAATGATATTCCTCGGTAACTCTGTGAAGTCAATGTGCAAGCAACGTCAGATGTACCACGTTAAAATGAAATCAATTCAAGAGTCCTCCCAGCTGCTTTGATGTACTAAACAACTCCGAGAGAGCTCGGAAACAGCCGTTCTCTCTCACGACAGACTAAAGACGATCCCAGGAGCCAACATGCCAGCGAAGAAAGAAGACCAAGGCAGAAGAGCGCCAGAAGACACGACCCAGCTGGCAGGGTCCAACAGCCAGGACCAGGGGAGGTCTGCTAACATCGCCTATACCGTCCGCAGTTGCGGGGGGGATAGGTAAAAAAGCAGGCCCACCCCGTACGAGGTCGATCCAGGTCTACAGCGATGATTGGGGCAAAGAGCTCAAGCTCGACCCGTAATAATCCGAGACCGTCACATTTAGTCAAGAATTGGCGATGTACTAAACTGCATCAAAAGTAAACAGCAAATATTTTTCCTTATTGGTTCATTATAGTGGAGGTCACAAGAGCAGCTATTGTCTGAAAATTACATTTGTCTACCATTTTTGATGCTACCAAATGTATTTTTGAAATATGAAAACTTGAAAGCGGTTAATGGCCATTTTTTATAAAAGTCTTACAGAGAAAAAAAATGTTTAACCAATTTATACAAATCTTTCTGCTCGGGGTTTTAGAGGTCTCTGATCACGTATCTGAAATCCAAATTGTCGTGAACCAACCTGCAATATGGCAGAATTAATATGGCGCCTATAAAATGATAATAAATGATAAAAAAACATGTTCGTTAAAGTTAATACTGACAAGTCTCAAATAATACTGATTAATATGTTTAAATTATAATTGTCTCAGTTTTAAGTTCCAGTAAGAAATTCAAGATGGCAGAAATTGAAATCAAAAAATGAATTTGAGCATGATTGTAAAATTTATTAACACTTATAACTGAGACAATCTGAATTTTAAAATAGTAATTAATAATATTTGAAACTTGTCAGTATTAACTTTAACGAAAATATTTTTTTTTATAATTTCTTAGCTTTATTGATTTCGTCATCTTGCAGGTTAGCTAACGACAATTTGGATATCAGATTCGTGATGAGCGACCTCAAATACCCCCAAGTAGCGAGATTTATGTAAATTGGTTAAAAAAAATATTTTTCTGTAAGATTTTTATAAATAGTGGTCATTTAGACACATTAACCCTCTCCAAGTTTTCATATTTCAAGAATCAGCCATACAGATTTTTTCGTCAATAAATCACGAATATTTAAAAAAAATATATCCCAATCGGTTACAAAATAAGAGCTCTAGACAGTTTTAAACGAGAAAAACTATTTTCTGGACCACTGCGCGGAGGCGAACGTGGACAATTCGTGAATCTCGAGTCTGGTAAGACGTTATGCAGTATAAGAAGAGTTTTACTAAATGTTTTCAGTGTAAAAAAGTTTCATTTACATTTACTTTAGCATGTCAAATAAAATATGTATTATCAGAAGTTCATAAAAAAATTATTTTCAGATATAGTCCTGATGATTTTTAAAAAACCATGAAAGAAATTATGTAAGTACTAGGCAGTTGAGAAGAAGGAATGTTTTTTTGTAGCTGGTTTCATTTATATTTTATAATTCCTAACGATCAAAGGCAACGAATGTTTGGTTATCATGTACTTTGTCGGCACAGTAGCTCAGTCGACTAAGCGTCTTAGTGAAGCGCCCTTGGTTAGACTGACTATCGTGTACTGGGTTCGATCTCCAACTCCGACACTGGCAATATTGGTGGGTAATGGATGTTGTGTGCGTTTTTTCAAATGTGTATAACCCCCTTCCGGGCAGCCTAGATTTTGGAATCGGGATTGTCTACTATATGTGTGATGTATGTGATGATGTGTTTATGCCAAGCAATCAGGTATTTTCTAGTTGCACTATTTGTCTCTCATATAAAAATGTACTTTTATGATTTCAGAGTGATGTCGTTGGTTGGCATTTGTAATGCACTTGCATGGTCAAAAGTAGTCATCACTATTCACAATAACTAAGTGTTCTCTAGTTAGGGATATTTGAGACTCACAGAGTTGCCGTGTAAAAGGTCAGGACACTCAATGTTGCCTTTCAGATAAAAATGCACTATTTTAATTTTAGAATAAAGTCAGTCGTTGACACTTGGAGTGTTGTACTTGCATGGTCAGAAATAAGGGTCAGGACACTCAATGTTGCCTTTCAGATAAAAATGTACTATTTTAATTTTAGAATAAAGTCAGTCGTTGACACTTGGAGTGTACTTGCATGGTCAGAAATAGATCTTCGGTATACATAATGAACAAGTAATTTGTTGTACCTCATATTAAATATTAGATAAAGTGTATGATGTTGTCTACAAGATACCCAAAGAATGTTTTTTCCCAATACATTTAGTTTAATTCATATTATACATAATTATTTCGCTTCCAATTTCTCGTTGTCCCTCTCCTTTCTTTCTATTGTTGTTAAAATCTTTTGATTTTAAAGTGAATGCTTCAGTTTCAAAATGTTTGCCAGGTTTTATTCTTGAGCCCACGGTGCGCCACCCCAATGCGAAGCTCCAACAATGTCCGCCTACAGTAACTGCAAAGGTCGAAGTATTCTATCTGGATTTGTTTCCGGGACAGGATATGTGTGGGATTTTATTAGAACTTTTAAAATATATGCACAACCAGAATTAACTTATTAAGATCGTAGAGAACAAGTAAGTACCCAGCGGAGTTACAGAGTAGGAGTTCTGCAATATTAAGCTGCAGGGATTAGATGAAATCCTGGATTTTATAATTTTTACTCTCTTCTCAGACAAATCCGCATTAAAAAAGTAGATCGTAAATAGAGACAATTTGCATTGAAAAGTTTATAATTATAATGTTTATGTATAATTCTCACAGTAAAATCAAGATAAAACAACGTAAATGCTCACAGGGATGATGAAAATTTATGAATAATTTTGTTAGTTGTTTTTAGACCGGTTTGATTTAACCTAGTAGGTAGAAATTAAACTAGAAATATTATTTTAAGTTAAAATAATCTAAACCTGATACATGATATTTCAATGCGAGCACTGTTCAAATATCACTTACACTCAGGCGAATATGCAATGGTATAGGAGCCAGCATGTAACTACCTGACAAATTTGTAACCGCTAGAGACGTAATTAATCCTTTGCTTTACAGGGCCGACATGAAAAGTGATGTGAGAATTTTTGTTACTAGTTTAAAATATCTGCCACTATACCTCCACTAACCAGAATGTATACCGATCGTATTTTTGTAATAACTAAGTGGTAATTTATCGATAACAAGGAAATCAGATTGATACTTCTTTGTCATGCCCAGTGACATAGCTTGCATGTTTAGAAGCTGGACTTCCACTAACCGGGATGTATACCGGTTGTATTTTTGTATTCACTAAATGAAAAGTAATCGACAAAAAAATATATTCGCTTGTAATAATTATAATAGTTATTTTTTGCAGCCGTACGTGAAGTGAGTATTTCACGTCCTCAAAACAGTCCGTAAAATTCAATTTCCCTGCCGTTGCCCTTAGTAACGGCCATAAAACTAAGAGTCACTTTCATAACTGATATTTCTAAATTATGACAACCAAAAATTGTTATTTTTTATTAAACAGAATTAGTAATTAGTAAGTCGCTATAACAGTTTTCGTATTGCCATGTTGTTTAGGTTTTTCAGGTATTAAATCAGAAAACGCCGAATTTATAATGCTTTTTAGCTCTGGAGGAGTGCAAGAAATTGAAATCTCAATATCGCTGTCAGACATTTTTAGGATTTTTCGAGAACTGTCAAAAGGTTTTGTATACGTTCAAAATATACCGTTTCCATAGAAACGCTGTGACATTAAGGCCACCGCTAAATATAGAATAAACGGCGGTGTCATTGTCACCAATATATTCTAACTATAATTTACGGTTGAACAAAAAATAGTATTTATGCCATGGCCGCAAGCGGCCTCGTGATAGTTTTTCTCTGGGTACGTAAGAAGGCATTTCGCGGCCTTGGTGTAAAAATAACTATTGTTACTTCAAAATTGACATTTCTAAAATATCACAAACAAAAATTATTATATTTTATTAAACATAATTGGTACATAATTATTTCCAAATTCACAACAAATACATAAATTATTTAGGATAAATATTAATACTAATTGTACAATTTGTATTGTTATTATCATTTACTCCTGAAGCTGAAGCAACTAAATACGAATAATTATTTACATTCATTCTATAATGGGCTTGTTCAGCATTTTTTTTTTATTTCATAAATCGAAAGTGCAAGTATAAATTAATGGATCTGCAAAAAATTAGAATCTTATTCCCACGTTTAGTATCTTAAAAACTATTACAAATTTCCATCTCGCGAAAATGGGGCGTGGCCAGGCGCTACGTCACTATACGCATAGACTCGGCGATCTCAATAGGCTTGATGCTCCTTATTGGTTATAATTATAAGTGTTTTCGAAGTATTGTTTGTTTTGCTTACTACTTGACAGTAGGGGAGTACAATTTGGTGAAATGTCAAAAAATTACAATTTTCTCTCGCTCCTGCCGGAACGAATTTTCGATTTCGACCCTGCAATTTACGATTAGAATTCATCGCCGATCTTCTCCTTTCCGTAGACACATAGAACGAACTTCCACTCGACGTATTTATTTAGTTACCAGCGTTTAAAAATTCCATGTTTTTCGACTTTTCAGGTTAAATTTGAAAGGTCCCAGAAAGCCATTTTTTTACGTCACTTGCGTATAGTGACGTCACAAATAAGCGCTCGCTTTTTGCAACTATTACTAATTTCAACTCCTTATATCTCGAGAACGGAACAAGTTAATAATACGAAATTTTAAGTGTATAATGAGAATATCGAGTACTATATGAAAAAGTATAAAAACCATATAAAAAGAATATCATGGAACAAGCCCATTATTTACATTTGAACAAGATATTAGATTTCCAGAAATTGCGTTAGAAATTTGTTTCCATGGAGTCCTCTACATGGTACCGGGTGTAAAGGGACCATGGTATACCCCCCTTTTCTCCGTTAGTTTTGAATATAATTGATTGAAATTCAGGATACACTACATACATAATAAGCAGCATTTTTTGACATACAATTCATTTTTTTTTCACTTCCGGTTTCGCCGAAAGTGACACTAACTTTCGATTTTTAAATGGAACACCCTATATATTATTGCATTTTCAATTCTGCATAATTTTCTGAATCTAGCGATGCCAAATAAGTGACATTTCAAACATCAATTTTTTATAGTATAATTTTTAGTTTTCCGTTTAAGTGTGCCATGACGGTTCCGATTTATTCTAAATGACTCGTGTAATGCTACAAAAATCGAAATACCGTTAGAAACACTGAATTACGTGATAATAAAATTCCTCAAAATTGTTTTTGGGGCAAAACTCAATTTTTTCAAATGGAACCATATCGGTACCGTGGTACCATTTATTAGTACTATTAATAAGGAATTTATTCGTATGTCGCATTAAAACGTGTGATAAATACAAACAAAATTACAGCTAAAAGAAAATAAGAAAATGCAATTTTATTCTAATTACCTTGTTACACATAAGCTGGTTTTGGAATACAAGAAATTAACACAAAACATTACAACAGTTGTTCGAATGCATTGACGTTAATGGACATAACGTCAATGCATTTCTGAACTCGCATAGCTGTTTCTCGAAGAACGTTCGCCAATTGCTGGACCGTTATGCTATTAATTGCTCGTCTTACTCGTAGCTCCAGGTCTTCATGGGTTGTAAGGCGGTTGCATGGACAATATTTTTTAAATGACCATCTTGTTGGAAATACATTCCCTATTCTAAATCTAAAGGTAACTCATCTAAAATGTCCTCAATCTCATTTTCCAGGAATCTCAAGTATCTGCCACCAGTCAGAGGTCCTTCAAATATTATTGGACCAATGATTCTACTACCGATTATTCCAAGCCAAACATTGAAACCGAGCAGCACTTGAAAGTTACCCTCCCGTGATAAATTTTGATTTTCTTGTGACCTGTATTTTGTATTTTGTCGGTTAAATAATCCCAAGTTTGTAAACCTTGACTAGTCCGAAAATAAAATCAGTCCCAAATAATCATTGTTTGGCTGCACGTTATTATACAAAATCCAATTGCAATATTCCATCCTACGTTCGTAACCACTTTCGTACAAATGCTGGTGCAATTGGTATTTAAAAGATTTATAGTGGTATTTGTGCAAAATTCGGCTTGCTGTTTGGTGACTGATGTTCGATTCAAACCCAACTTGCCTTAAAGAAACAGTCGTATCAACTTTTATTCGAGCCAAAACATTAATTTCCGTTCCTTCGTCAATAATGAAATTTTCTTCGGGATCATTGTTGGGCTCTCTTCGGAATTGGTTTTCAACACGTTTAAAATGAGTTTTCGCCGAACATTGTCTATCAGGATATGGTCGGCCATAAAGGTCCATAACTGCAATTGCATTTTTTTTATTTTCCCCATAAATAATTAACATGTCCACTTGTTCATTTCTTGTATAAATTGACGGCATTTTGAACACAATTAAAAAGAATTTTAAACAATTTTTATAAACACAATAAAAACACCGTTAAACCAACAAATTTTTGACAAGCTAAATATTTCATTGTTTTCAAAGCCACCTTAGTTACTTTTTAACATTTAATTAGCTGTATTTTCTTATTTTATTTTAGCTGTAATTTTGTTTGTAAAAACAATTTTGGTGAATTTTATTTGCTCATAAATCACGTAATTTAGTGTTTTTAACAGGATTTTTATTTTTGTAGCATTACACGGGTCATTTTACCATGATCCTGGTACACCTGGTATATCCTTGCGCTACAGCAGTAGACTTCCATCCACCATGACGTTTAAGAACCGACATATCAACACCGGTATTGGCAAGTAGCGTAGCAGAACTTCTCCTATACTTCACTGTTTGGCAATCCGAGATACTAGCAATCATGCTGAATATTTTCCCAATGTATGCAGTCCAACAACTTGTGCAATGCACCTCCCATTTTTATATCTCAAGAAACCACGATGATTAGCAATATGTTTTGCGGTAATTTTTAGTTAATCAAGATTAGTAACAGAAAAAACGTGCTTTTTATCAGTCTTAGTATCAGGAACACTTGCTATTAATACAGTGTTCTCTTCCTGAATGTCATCAAGGGTCATTTTTATTAATTCATCTCGCCGTAATTCCCACGATATTCCCAAAACTACCTACAAAAATAATTACAATAAATAATACTTAGCACAAGTGAAATTTTTATAATATTTACCCCTTCAACAATAAATAATTTTCATCACTAGCTTCTTCTAGGAATGAATTAATCTGCTCACGCGTCAAAACTTTCGATTTCTTTGCCTGATAACCTACTGCCTTTTTTTTCAGAAAAGGTACCAATTTTAAAAACTTCCTCACATCGATCCCATCCTAACCGTTGAGCATACACGATTACTTAGAACGGGATTTTCATCTAGTTCTTTCCCGTGACAGCAACAATAATTTATTTAGTGCAACCACCCCATTTCCCATTGTGTGTTTTAGTTTACAGTGCCTTAAAATTTAAGTTTTAAATATGTTTAATTTTAATGTTAATTTTAAGCCGCCACAGGCGGCAGGAGTATTAACTTTGTAATTTTATTGCCTTGAGCCGAACCGGTCGCGACCCGCCCAACCGTACTAACACCACGACGCTGCGCGACATGGTTGTGCGGTTGGCTCCGGATCTTGATCCGGGGAGGCAATGTTTTAGAAGTTTAAACAAAAAATAAATTTTGTTATCTATCTATCTATCAACATAGATAGATGCTCCATAATGTTGATAGCCCGGGAGGCAGCGACAGTTTTCGTGAAATAATTTCTGTAATGCTAGATTTTTTCCAAAGAGAGTTAAGATAGTATCTATAATGAAGGTGCAATTCTGCCACACTCTTAGTGGTGCATAAATGAGTAAAAAATTAAAGAAAAAAACAGATGGACGAAAATTTCGTTTTTCGAATTGTCACGAATTGTCAAAAAATGACGATTCGCCTTCGCTCTTGCCGGCCTCAATTTTCGATTTTCACCTCGCGATTCACGTTATTCGGTCATTGCCCACCTTCTCCTCGCCATCGATACATAGAACAGGTCTCCGATCGCCGTATTTATTCAGTTCTTACTTTTGAAAAATTGACTTGCGGTCGTGCTAATTGGCAACTATTGTTAAGTGGTTTCTCGAGTTCGAATCCCGCCCGGGGATACTTTATTTTTTCGTTTTCAATTTTTTGGTAGTTATTTTTGATTCTATAATTGCTATTCGCTCCGTTCTATTGCATTTCTCTGAAAAGTTTTGCATTTTCCGCCGCAAAACATTAATTTGCACTATTTCGATTAAAAATCAGAAATTTCCTTACCGAAATATATAATATAATGGAGTAAATAAAATCTTATTAACAGATCTATAAAAATTCTGTCTGTTCATTAATACTAATGAGGAATATAATCGTCGTGATTTGACTAGGTATTGCCGTTTTTGCAACGTCTACCAAAGATTTAGCCACCCTATAGCGGAGGTAGAATGTGATTTTTAATCCAAATAGTGCAGATTAATATTCCGCGGCGGAAAATGCAAAATTTCTCCGAGAAATGCAATAGACCGGAGCAAATCGCGCAATTATAGACTCAAAAATATGTGCCAAAAATTGAAAACGAAAAAAAAAAATGTCCGGGCAGAATTAAAACTCGGGGAACCACTTAAAACTAGTCGCCGATTAGCACGACCACAAGTCAATTTTTCAAACGTAAGAACCGAACAAATACGCCGATCGGAGATCAGTTCTATGTCTCGATGGCGAGGAGAAGGTCAGCAATGACCGTACGCGAGGTGAAAATTGAAAATTGGGGCCGGCAGGAGCGAAGGCGAATCATCATTTTTTGACAATTCGTGGCAATTGAAAGAAAGAAATTATAAATGTTTAATTTTTTACTCATTTATGCACCACTAAGAGTTTGGTAGAATTGCACCTTCATTATAGATACTATGTAAACTCTCTTTGGAAAAAAATCTAGCTTTATAGACATTAACGCGAAAAATCCCGGGCTATGAATTCTTTACAACTTTTGATTTCTCCTTCAAATATGCCAACAAAATGTTTTCAGACACCGTCTTAACATGTTGTTTCTCACACCAGTCTTTAAAGTCGATGTAACATTTTTCGTATATTCGTTTAGATTTTTCTGGTACTAAATCAGCAAACGCCGAATTTATAATGCTTTTTAGCTCTGGAGGAGTACAAGAAATTGAGATCTCATCGCTCTCAGACATTTTTACAGTTATTCGTGAACTGTATACATTCAAAATATACCGTTTTCATAGAAACGCTCTGGCAAGGCCACCGTGTTTATTTAGCGTACACAGTGAGGCCTTCTTCTTCGGTCACCATCTATACTGTGTCATTTTCACCATCTATACTAACTATAATTTACGGTTGCACAAAAAATAGTGTTTATACCACGGTCGCGAAATTTTTTAGCGTCCTCGATATTATCTTAATAATTTTTCTCACGGTACGTAAAATTTTTCAGTTATTTAGTGAAGTTTCCACCGCTAAGAACATTTGTCATATCACTTTATTTATCTGACATGCTCTAAACTAAAAAACATGATTAATAATGTATCCAGCGGTAACAAATAAGTCAGGTAATTGCACGCTGGATTCTGTACTATAAATGATTTCACGTGATATTGCAATTAAAATATGTACACATATTTCTTTTTTTATTAAGTGATTTATAGCTAATGTTAATATGTCACAGATTTGTTATAAAATCGGAATTTGTTTGACAACAGCATAAAAGAGGAAAATTAAACTGGGAACATATTGTCGCATATGCCGTACAAAAAGCGCAAAAACCTACGATGTATACCATAATTTACTGAAAATATAAATGTATCCCTACACTTGCTGCATGATTATCCTGTTCGGATGCCATTTGGTATTTGGGTATCGTTTGATTAACAAATTTGTGGACATATCATTTTAACACAATTTTTCACAGAGGGTAACCCAAAAAAGTATGTTTTTATCTTGTAACGGGATTTAAAGGTTCACGATTTTCAGATTTACAGTTTATACAGATAATAAATCAGTAGCAATTAAAAGCCGTGTTTTATTCATAGGCTGTAATCCAAAACAAATTGACCAATATTTAATGGTGGGCACCTCATTTGTTTATCGGAATATATTTATTTTATTCATCATAATATTGTATTTAATTAGTGACTTTATACTAAATGAATCAGACACGTTCATTTTTTTATTCATAAAACGAGTAGACGCGTAACTGACTACAAATACCTATTTCATTATCATTTTGCTCGACGGCGCCAATATTCTTGACTTTGATGATCTGTCTCGGATGACTAGGAGTCGAGCTTTGAGCTCTTTGCCCCAATCATCGCTGAGTTTCTTGAGTCTCTTGAGTTTCTTTCTTCGCAGACATGTCGGCTCCCGGGAGCGTCTTTCCTCTGTCGTGAGAGGGAACGGCTGTTGCCGCACCCTTTCGGAGTTTGGCAGGGTTTGGGGGTATGTGACTAGTCGGAGCCCAGGGTGCCAATTGGCATTATGCACTCCGATTTCGTCGGAAGGAAGTTTTGGGCTGTGTAGCTCAAGGATTGTGTAAGGCCAAGGACGCTTGTTTTAGCGTCGGAGGCAGGCACGGGCTAGGGTAGGGGTATCTAGCTGGTTGTTTGCTGGATACCCCCGGGATCGGGTGATTTGGGTGTTTTGGTCATTGTCGGGCTGAAAGAAAGGTGAGTTATACTTACCCATTATCCAGGATCTGGAGCTTCGGCCTCTTGTGCCTAGGAGCGTCGATGGGATCGTAATCAGTCGCCTGCCTGGCCAGCGGATTCCTATGCTCTGCTGCACGTGCGTATAATTTCTTCGCTCTGTCCTGGATGACTTCAGTTACCGGGGTGTATTCCAGGTCTCTGAAGATGTCGGCGTTTCTGACAAACCATGGTGCATCCACGGCGCACCTGAGTGCGACGTTTTCCATGGCTTGTATCCTCCTCAAATAGGTGGCTGCTTGGTATCCTCAGGCAACGGAGGCGTAGGTCAGAATGGGTGCAATGAGGGTCCTGATGAGCGTGAGTTTGTTCCTCAGGTTGAGTTGGCTTTGTCTGCCTATCATTGGATAGAGCAGAGTCCTTCTCGTCCTCGCCTTCTGTATAATCGCTTCCGTGTTTTGTTTCCACGTCCGGCTTCTATCCATGATAACGCCAATTTTGCTCGAATGACGCTCTTTCTACTTTTAAATGGTCACTGAAATTAAGTACATAGCCAACATTTTAAAATTTTGTTGTTCAAGTAGTCATTCGCAGTCGATAACGCACTACTGTAATTGCCACCAGTTTCAATATAGAGTTATTAAAAATATTTGTAAGTAAAACTGATATGTATTCTACATAAAGTACGTTCGAATCTAGCACAGTACGGTGTAGACTTCTTATACATATTCTTGTTTTCTTTTTGGTGATCATTCTGTATTCATATAATATTCAGAACTATCAAAATCCTATTTATCAGACAGATATTTCAGAATAAAACAAGAAGAAGCCTATTCTGATTTAAAAGAAATTAAGACAGGAATACCTCAAGGTAGTGTACTAAGTCCAGTACTCTACTTATTGTACACCAATGATATTCCTAATCTTCATGTGGGACTATTGCAACGTTTGCAGACGACACTGCTATTATGACTGTTGGTAAAGATCAAGAAGACGCTAACAGAGAATTACAAATATCTATAGACCGGTGAAACATATTCTTTATAGGATTTTGCAAACAGCGGAAAAACTATCTATGAGAACTAAAAGAAAAACTGTGTGTAAAATTATTGATTTACAATCTTTGCATTCTTTCAATAACCTGAATTCTGGTTGTGCTAACAATTAAAATCCTAAAATGAATTTGTATTTCTTATTTGACAATTCTCATTCTAACACGTTTCCACATAGTCCCCTACGGTTATGCAGAGCAAACCAGTATCCACATAACCTCCTACGGTCATGAAAATTCAGCTAAAAATGACAATAAAGGCCTAAAACGAATTTATTTACGTACCTCGTCCTTTCGAAAATGTTTCGTTCAAATGGATTACATATTCAATAAATCTATCATTGTGTTACTTGGAAATGTTTTTCACCCTTATTCTGGAGCTCATCAGAAAGGCACAAAGCCAAATAAGAAAGACAAATTCCGTAACCAGAATTCAGGTTATCGAAAGAATGCGAATATTGTAAATCAATAGTTTTACAAATAGTTTTTCTTTTAGTTCTCATAGACAGTTTTTTCTGCTGCTTGCAAAATCCTATAAAGGATATGTTTCATTACAATTATAAGCAAACAAAGAAAAAAATAATTCACTTTTAAACATGTATGGACCAGATTAACATCTGAACCAAAAGAGGAAGAATCAAGTTCAATGACGGTAAATATGTCCACGTCAACTTTACCAATAAACGAGATCAACATATTCCCATTAAAATAAACAATGCTCAGATTCCCTATGTTAATTCAACAAAGTATCTGGGTATGACCCTCGACGCTAAACTTCGCTTGGAGAGTCGATGTCAAAAATAAACGTTAAGAGCTTGGTATAAAATTTAGAAAAATGTATTGAATGTTAGGAAGGAACTCCAAATTGTCCACATAAAATAAACTGCTCCTTTACAAGCAGGTATTGAAACCCGTTTGGACGTATGGTATCCAGCTGTGGGGCTCCGCCCGTAAAAGTAACATTCAAGTTATTCAACGTTTCCAAAATAAAGTACTAAGAAGCATCGTTGGTGCGCCCTGGTAGTTACTGCCTCAACACTGATCTCCATAGAGACATACACGTAGAGACTGTTGATAAGACCAAAGCTAAGTTTGCCAGTAGTTACGAACAACGGCTGCTCCAGCACGTGAACGCCGAGGTTATCTACCTCCTCGACAACACCAATCTGGTGAGAAAACTCAAGAGAATCAAGCCTTTTGAGTCGGATTAGTGATTGTGCTAGTTACAAGCAGACCATAATGCGGTTTATTATTACATGCTAACCTTAGTGTAACTAGTCAAATTATCAGATCCTAAGGTACACTAGTGAGTAGGACCTTAGTTTTTTAGAGAATGTTCAACCCTAGATAAGTTAGGTTAAAACAAAATTGTTTACTGATCTCCTTGGTTAGATTGTAATACTTGTGAATGCCCCGCCGGGGGTATTTATTTTAGGTTAAAAATAATTCTGTATTTGTTTCTATTTGCTTGAAGTACATGAAGTTTCCTTCCTTGGCAATATTGTAACTTACACCCTAAATGTTATTTTCCTCCATCAATTTCTTAATTAAGTACTTACCTTTTTACGATGAACACCCTGTATGTTTTCACTGAAAGTATAGAGGGTTTCATCCTTGGCAATCGTGTTAGCTAGATCCCAAATAGTAATGTCGCCCGTTGAATATTTACTTTCCTCACTTACAGATAGAAGTATTGTATTAATGAAAAAGTCAGAGTATTCTTCGAATTTCCATGTTTCAAACCATGTGAATTACGAAAATTAAAGTATTTCAGTTCCGACAGTCGATCTGTATGCCTGTCTGTCCGTCTATCGACTGTCTGTTAGCGCTATAACTAAAAGACTACTTAACGGAGAACAGTTAAATACGAAATTTAACGTACCAACATAACTGACGCTACTGATAGTGAAGAAATGGTTACACTTTCACCGAAAAATATACAGGGTGGATCGTCTAAAGATATAAAATTGAAAATAATTTTCTTCGCTCGAATTTAAAATCTCTACGTTTAAAATTTAAATCAGTGTTAACTAGAATAATGAAGGTTATGAACCGTTTTATGTGAAGAAACGCACATAAATAGTGTTATAGTCGTTGATAAGTTAATATTTATGGTAATTGCTTGTGACGTAAATCATATCATGATAATATCGGCTTGATTGACGAAACATTCACTAGTATAATACGTAGTATTTTTGTATTTATAGAGTCTCATCATCGATTATAATACTCTTCACATGTATTTTCTTTTATTAAAATGACCTACCTAGCAAGAAATACCTCCACTGAGTTTATTAGACATTAACAACATTTTACAATTAAAAAATTAATTTCCTCAGTCATTAATGCATCAAATTTAAAAAACTTTTTACTACTGATGAGAGAATTAATAGTATATTACGTACCATGAACCTTTCAGGTCGAGAATGTAGTTTGGGAAACCGAGGCCCGTAGGGCCGAGGTTTCCTAAACATTCGAGACCTGAAAAGTCACTTACTGTTCGCGGTTAGTAAATAGTTTTTTGTAGTACCTGCGAAAAAGAAAAGTAATTAATGAGTTAAATTTGAATTATTGACAACTACCTGTCAAAATTAATTTTAATATTTTAAATAAATTAGGTATATCGTATATACTAGAAATTAACAAAAGAAAGCCTAATAGATAAACAACTCGTTGAAAAGTCAAGTTTGACAAGCAGTTTTTGAGGAAATATTATTATGGATATCGAAGAAGCTGCAAATATTGCTTGTACATCGCTTCTACCTGGGAAATCTAAAAAAAGGTACGAAATCACATATGACGTATTTAGAAAGTGGTGCGACGCTAAATATGTGGATATTCATACCAGTGAGGCGGTTTTACTCGCATATTTTCTAGAGAAATCTAAAAAATATACATCTCCAGCCAGCTTATGATGCGAATATTCCATGCTGCGGTCAACCATCTCCTTAAATGATAATGTTGACATTTCAAAATATGCCAAATTAAGGGCATTTTTAAAAAACAAAAAATATTGGATATCGTCCCAAAAAAAGTGAGGTGTTTACTATAGAACAAATTGTAAAATTTTTGAGTGAAGCATCTGACCAAACATATCTGATGAAGAAGGTCGTTGCTATTATGGGAATTGCGGGAGCCTGCCGCAAAGATGAATTATGCAAGGTAACAGTAGACGATATTGTTGATAAAGGAAGCGTAATACTTATCAAAATACCTGATTCTAAAAATCACCTTTCAAGAAGTTTTACTATCGTAGACAATGACAATTTCCACTGTCTGGAATTATTCAGGTAATATATGAGTCTGCGACCAAAAAATTCAGAAAATAAAAGATTATTCTTGAGATATAAAAATGGGAAATGCGTTAACCAACCAGTTGGGAGAAATATTTTCGCTAAAATTCCGTCTGATATTGTAACATTTTTAAATTTGGAAAATGCAAAAAATTACAGTGGACATTCGTTTCGCAGAACCTCGGCAACTCTTTTGGCTAACAGCGGAGTCGACGTTCTTGCGTTGAAAAGGCACGGTGGGTGGAAGTCCTCGGCAGTAGCAGAAGGTTATGTGGCGGAATCTTTAACGAACAAAATACAAGTAGCTAACAAGATTTTCAACATTAGCAACCTAGAAGCCAGTTCATCTCATCAAACATCTGATAATGATCTCTCGGATAATATGGAGAATACTCCACTAGATGGTCCTGAAGTAATTAAAAAATACAAACAAGTTTAACATCAATTTTGACTGTTGATAATATGAATAATTGTACTTTTCACATTTCCATAAATAATAAAGATGCTTAAAATAATACCTCCATTTTTGTGTATGCATGAAATGTTTGGTTTCAACGATAGATTTTTTTTACTTAAAATTTCTGTTCATCTGAGCAGGTAAATAATAACTAGTACGTAATATTCACTTACAGCCCACGTAGGACTGTAAGTGAATATTACAGCCCTGTAACCATGGCAACCAGTAAATGAATTGTAAGTTCTGCTTACTCTAATAAAAATTTGTTAATAATGATCCACTTACAGTACAGGTATTACAAAAAATCTTTTTCGAACCCCCTTTACAATTTAAAATTTTCGACAGTGAGTCATAATTCAGAAGGGGTGAAAGCGGAAGAAACTAATTTCATGCTAAAAATGAAAGCTCAATATTGCGCTTGAAATGAATTTATTCCATACGTGTGTGTGTGTCGTATTTTATAGTATATGCATTTATAAATATCTCTTTTTTACCGGCGACTCCACCAGAACTGAAATTCTTGAATAGAGATATACATGGTGGGGCGATTGTGCGTCTGACCTCGATATCTCGAGTTTTACGATAGCTAGAAATTTTTTAAAAAATTGCAAGTAAACTAGATAAAAAAATCTATAACAGGAAATTATTTTCGAACATACAGAGCAAGCCAAAACGAAATTACAGGATCAAGTGCCTTTTTTTGAATGGAATGCTATGTATATCGGTACATTTTTTGAAGTCTCTTTCTAGGCTCTATTCATTCCTACACTAGCATTGAATATATCCCAACCACTTGGATGTAATGAATTTTTTTGTTGAAGTAATGCAATCTGCAGATGGATATTAAAAAAAATCACCACAGTCTCAATTATGGGTTTTAAGAAAAACTTATGTGAATACCAATAACGAGACATCTAATTATATGTTTTTGAATTATTTTCATGTCCTAGAACTGTACTGGGTGGCGAAAAATGATTTATTAATTAGGAACATTTTAAATTGAATTTTCTCAATTTTTTCAAATAGAACCTGTATATTTTTCAACAGTGTGATGTAGAAATGAAAAACAAACAGTTTTTGTTAGTATTTCCCTATGGTTAATTGCAATCAATTTTGGCTTATTGAGCAATAATCACAAAATTCAAAAATAAACTCAAAGAAAAAGGTTTCTTCAAATAACTCAGTAGAAAGAAATTGTAATAAATGTTCCACATGTTGCCCATTTTGATTGACACACATCTCTATGTGCTTTTGAAATGAGGTTCCCACTGTTCCTAAAACTGCCGGTGTGATAGATCTAAAGGCAGTTTCCTTCAGTAGCCCCATAAAAAGAAATCCATTTTTGTAAGATCCCAGATCTAGCAGGCCATTTAGTGGGTTAATTTCTTCCAATCCATTGATGAGGGTAGGTATTATTTAAGTGGTCTCTAACTCTATTTAAATAATGTGGTGGAGCACCATCTTGCTGAAACCACATCTTATTTCGAATTTGTTCAGGGAAACTTACCAATAATTGTAGCAGATAGTTTTCCAAAAAATGAAGATAAATAGCTCCAGTTAACGTACCATCAAAGAAATGTGGCCCTATTACATGTTCTCCAATAATTCCTCCCCAAACGTTTATAGACCATGTGTGTTGGTTATCAACTTGCGTAAAAAAGTGAGGGTTTTTCGAAGCATAAATTGTGCTTATTAACAAAGCCATTTTTATGAAAAGTCTCATCAATGAATAAAACATTATTGAAGAAGTTGACATCATCTTGCATTTTACCTCTGGCCCAATTACAAAATTGTAAGTGCTTTTGAAAATCGTCATCAGATAATTCCCGGTGCATTTGAATATGATATGCATACAACTTATTTGTTTTTAAGATTCGACCCACAGACTGTCTACTTATTCCTACCAATGAGCTCACTTCTCTTTGACTAACATGGGGATTCTCAACCGTTGCCAGCACCACAGAAAACTCCTTCTCTTCGTTCACAACACGTTTTATTCTTTCACTTTTTTAAATTCGACATTTTCAGTTTCCAGAAACCTATCGAGAAGGTTTTGGAAGCTGCTAAAATCAGGAATCCTTCTTTCAGGATAACGTTGGTGATAAATTACATTGGCAAATAAACAATTTCTGTCTGACTCGCCCAAAACAAAAGTCATGTCTACAATTTCTGCTTTATTAAAATTTATATTGTATATATATATAACGACCTATAAGTGTGAGAAAGGCTCCATTGTACACGTCAATTTATACCAAACTGAGGTTCTATTGCTTGTCGAATAACGAAAACGGCAAAAAAATGTACGAAAAAACATTACAGTAAAGGACCTATACTATTTACTCATTTCAATGGATTGGAATAAATGGTCCCACTAAATGGTCTCATTTCAAAATTGCATAAAGACGTGTCAGTCAAAATGGGCAACACGTCGAACACCTATTATAAATATTTCTAATGAATTATTTGAGGGAGCCTCTTTTCTTAAGTTTATTCTTGAATTTGACATTTATTTATTTATAAAATGAAAATGGCTGCAATTATCCCTAGGGAAGTACTTACAAAAAATATTCGTTTTTCATTTCTACACCATTTGGTTGAAAAACATACAGGGTGCTCCATTTGAAAAAATTGAGAAAATTCAATTTTGAAAGTTCTTAATTGAAAAATAATTTTTGGTCACCCTGTACAGTTTTAGGAAATGAAAATGATTCAAAAACATTAATTAGATGCCTCGTAATTGGTATTCACATAAGTTTTTCTAAGAAACCATAATTGTGACTGGTGATTTTTTTAATATCCATCTGCAGATTGCATTATGTCAACAAAAAAATTCATTACATCCAAGTGGTTGGGAGATATTCAGTGCCAATATAGGAATCAATAGAGCGTAGAAACAGGCTTCAAAAATGTACTGATATACATAGCATTCCATTTAATAAAATAGCACTTCATCCTGTAATTTCGTCTTGGCTCGCCCTGTATGTTCAAAAATAATTTCCAGTTAGGTATAGACTTTTTTATCTAGTTTACTTGCAATTTCTTAAAAAATTTCTAGCTATCGTAGAACTCGAGATATCGAGGTCCAACCCACTATTGCCCCACCCTGTATATTTTCCTCAACTTACTCACCTTATATTAGACATAGCTTCATGAAACTAATATGAAGCCACCACCGAATCATATTCTACAATTTATTAGACATTAACGAAATTTAACATTTTAAAAATTCATTTCCTTAGTTATTAATGCATCAAATTTAAAAAACTTTCTACTGCTGATTAGAGACTTCAAATCTTTTTCGAACCCCCTTTAAAATTTAAAAATTTCGGCAGAGAGTCATAATTCAGAGGGAATGAAAACGGGAGGTACTAATTTCAAGCTAAAAATGAATATTTTAATTTTAAATTCGACCTATTTCAGGATTGTTCCTGAAAGCTCCATATTGCGCTTGAAATGAATTTATTCCGTACGTATGAGTCACACTGTATAGTACAGGGCCTTCATTAATGACCGTAAGACACGTGACCGCAAAATGTATGCAACCCACTAAACACTGTTGGCGCGCCTGTTTAACAAAAATCCCTAAATCCAGTGGCGTCGACTTAAAAGTTTACTGTTGGATAAATTTAATTAAAGCCAATATTTACGTTTTTGTAACTTTATTCTCATTGCTAAATTGGAACCAGCGTAACATTAATAAACTCTCTTAGATAAATACATATAATTTATTAATCTTATTGAATTTTAAAGATGTAAGTACTCATATTTACAAGTTGGAAATCTAACCTATAATTAGCGGTCTGTTTTCAACATTGAGTTAGAATCAATATTCAACAATATTGAAAAATGATATGAATTTTAACTGAAAGAGTTTGTTAATGTTACACTGGTTCTAATCTAAAAATGTGAATAAAAACTTTAAAAATATGAGAATACATTTGTAACCGCTAAAGACATTAATCTTGTTCGTTAGAGTTTGGCAGACAACAAAAGTGATACGATACATTTTCTTAACGGTAGAAACTTCAGTAAATAACTCGAAATGTCTTTTCCAATTGGTGCAAGTATTTGTTTTAAGCAAATATTTTTTTATCGATTACTTGTCACTTAGTGAACACAAAATACAACTGGCATACATCCCGGTTACTGGAGGTCCAGCGACAGACCTACAAGCTATGTCACTAGGCGTGACAAAGAAATATGATCTAATTTCTTTGTGGTCGATTAATTACCACTTAATAATTACATACGATTGACTTACGCAGTTAGTAGAGTTCTGAGATATGTTGAACCAGCAAGGGGTCTACTTTTTATGCATGATTAGTAAATATCAAGCTGATTTTTCGTTAAATAGTTAATTTTATTTATAAATTAAGTTTGCACCACTAAGAAACATTCTTTTCTTTTTTCTTACTTACCTGAGATCTTTAGGCCTATGGCAGCAATTCCATATATACATGGTTCATCGGATAAATTACGAAAAGTTGGGAAGAGGTTTTCCGTACGAATGGTTTTTCAAGCGGGCTCCATGCTAAGATCGGTTTTATCAAAAACCAAACCTTTAAGCCAAAAGTTTTGAGAACGGATGTAGACAATCTTCCGAAACGTTAACCGGCTAGCTTTCATATTCATTTTTTTAGTTTATAACACTGTTCTAGTTTATATATTTTTAGGTGCGAGACATTTTGTGATAAACAAGTACTCAAGAAACAACTTCTATCTGATCCGTTTGGCGGAGGTTTTTTCATTAAAATTTTCAAATATTTTCAGTGGCAAAATACCCAACAAAAAGTAAGAAAATCTGAATATTCCACAAATAAACAATTATAGACAATATAAGAAACATTCTTATATCGCTTTTCTTGTCCGCCGTGCTTTAAGGAATAACCATGTTTCTAGCTGTTACAAACGGTCGAGTAATTGAATGCTGGCTTCTGTACCAAACGATATGTTTTTAACAATAATATAGTAGAATGGTAGATGCTTTTCATGTCAATGAAAAAAAACAACGTAAAGAGGGGAATAAGTCTTATGTCGTATGTTTCATAATTCTATTAATACGCAACTTTTTGAAACTTGCCATAGTCTACAAAAGATACAGTAAATTATTTGCAGATTTGTCAACAAATGGCTTTCAAGACCTGTATAAATGTCAACAAAAAATTACTCGTAAGAATGAATTTATTATATAGAATTCAGAATAAATTAATAATCTTTAATTCCAGAAACGTCTATAAGTGTATTATTTATCAAGTTATAATATTTAATAAGATTAATCAATACTATGAAATAATAAAACATGTTCAAAAACAATAAATAATAAACTACATAAAATTACAAGTATTGAATCTACGTTAACAACCAATGGGTTTAATATATGAATCACACAACTCGGATAGTAGGTAAAAACAGGTACTTGATAAAAAAATATTTCATGATAATTCTATTGCCTTTTTATAGTGTACGGTACAAAAAGTACTAATTTAGAAGACGATAAACAAATTTTAATACAGATCGATTATGAAAAAATTACAATTGTTCAAAATGATGGCCTTGAGCATTTAGACATATATGCACTCTTCGCTTCATATTATCAAATACATTTTTCAACTGGTCAACTGTTATACTGCGAATTTCTCTTTCCACTGCTTGTTGTAGTTCGTCAAGATCATGCAATCGATTTTTAAAAACGTTGCTCTTTAAGTGTCCAAATAAAAAATAATCAAGGGGTGTCAAATCTGGAGAACGTGCAGGCCAAAGTCCCTGGCTGATTAATCTACCATCATAGAATTCCTCTAAAAATTGCATAGTAGCTCTTGCTGTAGTGGCAGTAGCACCATCCTGTTGGAAGTAACCAAGTTGCAATTCATCATCATGTAGCTGATTCAGAAAGGGTTCCAACATTAGATTTCCATTTATGGTCTTTTGAAAAAATATTGGGCCTATTATTCTTCTCCTGGATATTGCGACCCATACACCTATTTTTAACGGATGTAAACTTGTTTCCACATAACAGTGAGGGTTTTCTTTAGCCCATGTCCTATAATTTTGGCTATTGATATAACCACTTAGGTGGAACCATGCTTCGTCAGTGAAAAAGGTCAAATCCAGCACATCATCATTACTTAAATTTTCGTTAAACCAACGACAGTATCTTTCTCATTTACCAAAGTCAAGGGGTAGTAGTTCTTGCACAACTGTTACCTTGTAGGGATGTAAATGTAGCTTTTTTAAAGCTTTATGGGCTGTACCAACTGAAAGACCTGAAAAAGTTCAAATTCATTGATTTGTTGTTTGCAGTAGGTCATTTTATAGTCGAAAAGCCAGCGATATTTTTTTCAATGTCAATTGAGCAAAAATAATTTATAATTTTTCCGCCAACTTACTATTTATTAGAGGGTACAACAGCTCATCCCTAAAGCCATCAGCACAAAATAATTGTTAAACTTTTTGAAGCTATTTCTATTTATTAAACGATTAATACAAAAATAAATCATTACATAAGGCAAGATTATGTGAGTATGATAGTCAGAGAGCTGCCTATGTTTTTGCGACAGGTAATGGGACTGTCTGCTGACCATAAAATATAATTGTTGGTAGTGCCCCAAGTCACCTAGTCAAGATTTTCAAATTTCTACGTGGCACCTTACCGGGGTGGTGGGGGGCTTTGAAGTATAGTCGGTTTATGACAGGTCCGGTGACTGTCTGCCGTTTTGATATATCAGTAGATATGATTCTGAACATACCTCCTGCAAAGTCTGACGCTCGCAAGTGGTTGCGATTCAGAGATATGTCCGAAAAACCATCATTTTGGAATTTTGCCGGATACTGTTACATGAATTGAGGCGACAGGTCCCGGTAACTGCTCAAAACCTTGTTAGCTATCTTGGGGCTCATGAGAGGGATGGGAAAATACGTTTGGCAGACACGCAAGTGGTTTTGGGCAAGTGTGGCAGCACTTTGAAAAACCGAAATTTCCCAAAACTGCAACTTTTGTTAAATATTGAAAAATATGTAATAAAAATATCTGCTGGCTTTTTTTTATATACCTAGATGTATTAAAAATAATAAAAATCAAACAGCAGAAATCTGTATTCGTATAAAAAAATTTTATGCTAAAAAAAACGAAAAAACATATCTATAGATAACTCATTAATACGATATGTATAGAGCTAGTGTACACTTTTATACACAATAAATATATGCAATGGGGTTGTCGTTTACAATACATACAAATAATCCCCCGCCCCCAGCCTCAAACGTTGAGCACTCCGTAAATTTGTGCAATAAACTAATTTATTTTCTGGTTTCTTATGCGTTCCTAGAACATTTTAATCCTTTTACGACCTATATAAAAATAAATTTATTTAATGCGGCCTTATTATACAGTACCCTATAAAGAATTTGTATAAAAAAATTACTCACTACCCTACGGCCATGACGTCAGATCGCATTACCAACACTGCAGCATAGGCCTCATATCGTTGCCTTCTACGTACAGTGTAACGTCACACACATCTGAACTGTTTTAAATGACCTGCTGAAGTTTAACACTTTAATTATTTACTCACATTTAAAGCCACATATTTTACATATTTAATTTTCTTACATATTTGAATATTTTTAAGCAATAAAGAAGATGTGCAAGTTTTGTATTCCTCATCGGCAAACTGTGAAATGCAATCGCCAACTTTAATGTAACAGTAAAAATTCCGAATTGTCCTTACCTATGCTGAAATGACATTGGGAAAATATTGTGAGCTCTTCGACTATTGAGAGAATCCCACTAATTTATTTTTAGTCAAACTATGATTTCATGTGTAAAGCAAAAGTTTTAGCTATCAGTAACTTAATGTAGGTAATCAAATTGATAAAAAAGTTAGAGATAAATTACCTGTTTGAGCAGATAACTTCGATACAGACTTTGTCGGGCTTTGATCCATTCTTTCCTGAACGTCATTCATAACCACCTCAGTTAAAATAGTTTTCCTCCCAGTTGGCTTTTCCTTGCAAATGCAGTGTTTTTCTGCAAAACGTTTAAGGACTATGTGCTTACGATGGGCCAATGTGTCATATAGAATATTTGCATTAGGAAATTCTTCCCTAAATTGATCAATGCACGATTGAAATGAATATATCCACGATCCATCTGCGTTGCGAGAATTAGCGAGATCCACTTCGAAAATGGGCCATTAAAATAAAGGCATCTTGTTCCGGCGTAAAAGCCATTGCAAATTGCACACGTCTGAAACATTAGAAATATACTTAACCTAAAATTATCAATTATCATTCTCTTTATTATTACTTACCACCAAAAATAGCAAATGTATATTAGGTAGTTCTGAAAAGAACTGATAAATACGCAAATTACAATAGCAAAAATAATTAAAGACACTTGGAAATGAAAAAGGACTGGAAATAACAAAATAAACACTTTCCGTGCGTACGTCTATGCCCTAGAAAATAACTAGATGTCATGTCACAGATTAATATTTTAGAGACTGCTCGAGAATTGTCAAATCGGGCGACGCTGCTTGCTTCTTAGGTTCCGTAAAGATGCAATGAGCGATCTACGTAGGATTCAACAAATTCATGATAAATCCCTAGAAAACCTGACATAAACATGACAAAGATAAAATTCAAATTAACTGGTCACGTGTCTTACGGTCATTAATGAAGGCTCTGTATATGCATTTATTAATATTTGTTCTTACCGGCGCCTCCGCCAGAACTGGAAATTTCGAATAGAGATATATTTTTCTCTACTTGTTCACCTTATACTAGACATAGCTTCATGAAACTAATATGGAGCCACCACCGAACCATATTTTACAGTTTACAAATAATTTACTTACTTAGAAGTCGCCTACGTTATTTCAAAAAATGTTTGATCATATGTAAAATAAAACATACATACGGGTCATTGACATTAAAATACAGTATTCTTACTTTATCTGTGGAACAAATAATGTCTGAAATATTCTTACTTTACCTGTGGAACAAATGTCTGAATATATTAACTTTGGTTAGTATTCTATACTTTATTAATTTTAAATCTCCAAGTTATACGTTTTGTTTTGCCAATATTGTGAACCTAATGGAACTCACAAAATTCATATATTTGGTATGCGTCATTTTTCAAAAAAAATTCCTCGAACAGGTCGATTTTACTTTTGTAAATGCTACATTTTCTCACTATACTAAAATTTATGACGTCATTGGTTTTTGAGTTATGACGCCATCATACATTTTTTTTTAATTGAAACAGACATTTTTGTTTACTGTTTTTGGTGGTATATTCATTTAGCTTTCTGGTGATATAAAAAAAAATGATATTACCTGAACCATTCTTTTGGCATTTTATGTGAAAATAGCTTACCTTTCGCAAATTCACGAGTAATGTTCCACTTTCTTAAGGACTGAAAAATCTTGTTGCCTACATTTTTGTTTTAACTAGCATGAAAACATTTGACATAAAAACAAAATAAAGAAAATAATAAAAAAACAATCACCTTAACAACAGAGAGACAGAGCCTTTTTGTGTAAAGCATCGATAACTTTTTTATTCCTGGCACGTGTGGAACCTTAGTTTTGTGACACTTCTGAGACAGTGTAAAACTAGTGAATGCAATGCCACGTGTAAAAGAACGCGTAGAAATTTTGATGATGTTTGGATATGGTGATAGACTCAGAACTCATTAAGAAGCATGATAGGAAGAGCCGACATCGAAGGATCAAAAAACGACGTCGCTATGAACGCTTGGCCGCCGCAAGCCAGTTATCCCTGTGGTAGCTTTTCTGACACCTCTTGCTGTAAACTCTTCAAGCCAAAAGGATCGATAGGCCGTGCTTTCGCAGTCCCTATGCGTGCTGAACATCGGGATCAGCAAATTTCTACTGTAAGTAGATTGGTGGCTATATGATGAATCTGGCAATGTAGCTGACCTTCCTCGATCTGGTCGCCCTAGCACAAGCAACGAAACTAAATTAAATATTCTTCTAGAAAGTGAGGAAAACCACTATCTTGGTCACGCGAAAATCCTCATTGGACTCAAGACGCCCATACACAGCGACGAGGCAAAGTAAACGTGTGGGCAGGTATGATTGGTGATCGTTTATTGGGACCTTTTTTTTAGAAAATCTTACGGCCGCAAGATATTTACAGTTTTTGTGAGTTGAGTTAGTACCAGCATTAGCAGTTATGTCACAGCATAAAAAAAAGACAGCAGAGAAACTCTCGCCAGAACCGTTGAATATTCAAAACTAAAATCATTGACCTCGAAGACACCATTTCGGTGTAAAAATCAGGGCTGGTTTCGAAATAATATCATTTCACAAATATAATTCCGACAGGACCGTATTACACAATTTAAGTTAAACATAAATAAAGGTTGATGTAAAAAAATATATTTTGAATTTGAACTTTGTTTTATAATAAATAATTAATTAAAGTAAAGGCTATTTTGAACTTAGTTACAATAGATGAAGGGAGCAAATAAACAAATAAAAATAATAAATGTCTTTATTCGTACAAAATTTACATTTTACAAAAAAAAACATTATGTATGAAAATGCGAAGGTCGGCAAGAGATATGTCGCCATTCCACTAATAAATAATAATTTTAGATGGAGTACAATATCTAAGTCTATAGGGCAAGATGAAATATACCAGTAAAATTTCTGAAGCATATGTTGCTGCAGAAATATCTAATCTTCTGAGTCATATAAGAAATTTATCGTTGCAAACTGGAATATTCCCAGAAAAGTTAAAGATTGCTAATATGTGAAAGCTGTATATAAGACAAAAGGGGATAACAATGTTATTAACAATTATAGGCTTTACAATTATAGGCTTTACTCTCAAATATAAGCAAAATTTTTGAAAAAATAATATACTCAAGATTAATAAACTATCTAGAGAGTCAAAATTTATTAAGCAATACACAAAACGGTTTTAGGAAGAACAAATCTACAATTAGAGCATGTTATCAAGCTCTGTATGAAGTAATTAATTCCCTGAACAACAAGGAACATACAGCTGTCATCGGTTTAGATCTTTCAAAAGCATTTGATAGTGTAGACCATCGTATTTTAATTATGAAATTGGAGAAATACGAAATTAGAGGCATTGCTTTAAAACTATTAGTATCATATTTAAGTAATAGAGTACAATGTGTAGTTGAAATAGACACTACTGATTTAACTATGGTACTTGATGAGTATGTAGTTCAATATGCTGATGACTGCACATTAGTTATCCACTCATCTGACTCTTTAGTTCATTAGCTCTAGAAGAAAAGGTCGTTTCATTATTACATGTTTTAGAAAAATATTGAGAAGGAAAAAAAAAATCACTTCTATAAATCTCAAATTAAATACAGATAAAACTCAAACTTTATTATTTACATGTAACTCATCTAATATTGAGAAATCGTTCGACAGCGGTGTTAGTACATTGACAAATATCCCAGCGATGACTTTCTTGGAATTTAAAATTGATGCTAGACTTGACTGGAAAGCCCATACTGATGACATCGCAATTAATCTAGCCAAGTGTTATCATGACCTGAAAGTCATATCGCAAAATATTAGTGTTGAAGCAGCCCTTATAGCTTTTTATGCCTATGTCGAATCCAGGCTCAGATATGGTATTATCTTTTGGGGTGGAACAAGTCATATGTATGGAACATTTGTACTACAAAAAAGTTGCTTGAGAAGTATATTCAACAATAAACATTAAATTTTAACAATAATACAAGCTTAACTTAAGCTTGTGAAACAAATCTTCAAAATGTATTAGGTACCTATACATTAAAAGTTAATTTTACGTACCTGTTAATATCAGTAGGGAACCCAAAATATGACTTTTTGCAAAAATAACTTTTGTTTTGGCAATGTTTTGCAGCATAAACAAACCCCATATTTTATAACAAGACAGAGAAATGATCCTAGACAAACCACACAAAGCACGTCTATGAATGCACTAAACTGTATGCTTTACCGCCCTTACTGTTTACAAGGTTTTACACCTAAATGGCGTCATGCGCGAACGATCAGCGCAAGCCGTTCCCGCCTTTTAAGTTTGCCTGCTGTCTTTATTTATGCTGTGGTTATGTTTCCGAACAATGAAGATATCCCTGCTGAAGACGTCTGGTTTCAGCAAGACGGGGCCCCACCTCATTTTGGGATAGCAGTGCGTCAGTTTTTAGATGACACTTTTACTGGAAGATGGATAGGTCGTCGAGGTCCGACTGAGTGTCCCCCGCGTTCACTAAATTTAACCCCCATAGACCTTTTTCTTTGGGGTTACTTAAATTCAAGGGTGTATTTTAACAGACCGGATACCATAGAATAATTGAAAGACAGAATTGGCTTTGAGATGAGGCGAATTGCTCATGAGATGATTCAGAACAGCGTGCAAAGTATCTACACCCGTCTTGGTCAATGCCAAATGGTTGGAGGGTCGCAATTTGAACAACAATTACTTATGTAAGGTATCAATCAATAAAAGTATTTTTTCCAAAAGAATGGCTTAGGTAATATCAATTTTTTTCATATCACCGGAAAGCTAAAGGAATATACCACCAAAAACAGTAAACAAAAATGTCCGTTTCCATTTAAAAAAAATTATGATGACGTCATAACTCAAAACCCGATGACGTCATAATTTTGATATAGTGACAAAATGTAGCATTTACAAAACTAAAATCGACCTGTTCGAAAACTTTTTTGACAAATGACACATACCAAAGATATGAATTTTGTGCGTTTCATTAGGTTCACACTGTATAAGCATAAAATATTAAATTGTAGATAGAAAATCAACTAAGAGATTTCTTTTTTATTGATCCATTTCCTTCCTCCTACAATCTGACATTTATGACTAGAACTGAATATGATTACGTCAAAATAACAACCTTATAGAAATATATTCACCACCAAAATTTAAAATTGTAGATTTGAAATAACTCCTTTATTTGAAAGTAGCTTTGTGAACACTGGAACACGGCTTTCTCAAACATAAAACTTTCTGCAAACAGTTGCTTCAGTATATCTACATTACCGTGTTTTAAGTCTATTTATTTCGCCCCTACACCCGATAAATTTAATTTAAGAATCCTGACAAGTGCTTAATAACTAATTATGATTGGGCCCTTTCAAAGCAGAACATAATTTCAATATTTTTAAAATTTCCATTAACTGTCCAAAACAAATTTCCCAAGAAAATTCGTAATAATTCTGAAATAATTCCACGAATGTGCCCCTCACTGCTCCGAAAGTCAGTTACTGGAACACCGTGAAATGTATTTATTAATAAATCATTACTGTAATAAATAACATTCAACTTTTCAAATCTGAAATTACATTCAATAAATTTAAATAAATTTTCGTCGCTGCGAAATTATATTAAAATTCTAAATTCTCCTTAACACCCGTATATTTAATTTAGAATGATTCATTTGTGTTTAATATAAAACGGAAAGCGTAGGTACAGAAAAGGGATAAAATGTATTCTCATAAATTGGATTACTTAAAATGGAACTTTACACGTCGTTACATAAATTTCCACTTTCCACAAAGTATAAAAATAAAAATTATACAGATTTAGCTATAAATTAAAGGATACATGCATTCAGTTTTTTGTTTGAATAGGATAATCGAAAATATTTCATTTTATACGTGAATTTTAAACGAGATTGTGTTTTAAATAGATAAATTGCTCCTTTGTTTGTTACCAGTGTATGCAAATACAGGGAATTGAAATATTTAAAAATTTTGCATTTACAATTTTCTATATTTGTCCATTTAGTTTTGTGTAATCGTATACTAAATTAAAGGTGCGTAGATTTATAGACCTATAACAATAAATGTAAAAAATAGTTACTGAGAATCATTTTTATTTTAAATATTTTAATATGTTATTTTCAAACTTTCGGTCAAAATTACATGGCGATTACGTAAATTGGACACCACTTTTTCTAGATTTACTGGTGAGATAGCTAATTATTTATAACATTAATTAACTTTTCGATATATTTTGAATTTGATGTAGTCTAAGATCCGAATTAGAAACCACCTTCACCCATCTGTTTAATGGATGAAAAGTATTTTTTATCAAATTTAGTATGTTGCGAAATATATCGCGAGCGGGTTGGCCAAGAAATTCCTGGCCAGGTTATAATTAATTAAAAATTAAATTACTTTTTAATCAATTTTGATAAAAAATACTTTTCATCCATTAAACAGATGGGTGAAGGTCGTTTCTAATTCGGATCCTCTACTAATGTGAAAACCGCTATCAACGATATTCTCAATAAAGATATTTCGAAAGCATATGATACGATGTTACTACAATACAGGAAATGTAAAAATATTACTTTAAATATAAAGAATTTTATTATAATGCAAAACTTACTGTTAAAATGGCAGATGTTATAAATTAAATTGAATGCATTTCTTATGAACATAAAAATCGTCTGAAACTTGATTTTGCCGGTCTGAAACGTCTGTTAATTTTTTTTCTAGACTTTGTTAATAATAAAGAAAAATGTATGTAAATTTGAAGACGTATAAACAAAGTATATTCTTTTGCAAGAATGAAAAATGGGACGGATTTGCCCTGTGATCATGATGACAGGCTATTCATCTCTTGTAGAGACATATAAAAGGCATATTTTTAAATAAGTTTGAGAGGTTATGAACCAAATTGAAAATTAGTGTTACAAGCTCTCGGTCTATTTTAGCAGTTGACTGTTCCTTGAGCTTATGGCCAGAGTTAATATAACTTATGTAAATTGTAATAATATACAGATGTTTACATTTAAACCAAGAGAAAAACTTCAAAAAATCAGTTATTACATATGTAGACCCAAATGTCTACATAAATACACTCACTTTGACAAAATGTATGCTAAAAGTGTACCTGCTTACGGTACAATCAACACTTGCAATTCGGGAATCAAAACTTTTACTGTTCATTATAATTATACGTAGAAGGCAGCACTTATTCAGTCTCTCAGAAAGTATTCTCTTAATCTTCACTTATTTTTTAAACTTCTCTAATTATAAATAAAGATTAAATAGGTAAACATATTAGTATTAAACTTTTGATCGTTGCATCATTCACCACATAAAAGGATAATGGGATTGACGCAATTCTTTTTTTTTTATTCTCGATGCATGATACTCAGCAAACATTAAATTCGACTTCAGCAAAGAATGATGTTAATTTTGGGACTATCATAACGTAGTGGCTAAGATTGAAAAGTCCTCAGCCTATGTATTATTTTACGATAAACATTTAGGCAAAAGGGACGATTCTGCGAAAAGCCATTATGGAAAATAAACATATTTATAAAGATGTATCTTATATTGTTTTGCCTTTTTTATTAAAAATAAAAAAATCACATTTATTGAAAAATTCTAATAGGGAATGGGTGTTGCAACTTGATTTAAATATCTACCATGTGATCATGAGGACGAGACGAGAAATACAATTATTAAATCACGAACTTACCTTAAGTGAAGTTAGATTATAATTGTATGAATCACCTCGTCGGAATAAATCACACCCTCCCATGTTCCCTTATTTGTTTTATGTTCCATAACTAACTCCTCTTTAGTTGCGACAATAGATGCGCTTTGGAAACAATGACAAAGCTTGCTTTAAACGTGTGGTGACTGTGGCGTAAAAGGGATTTCTACCATGTGATCTATTTCGACGAGACGATTCATACAATTATAATCGAACTTCACTTAAGATAAGTTCGTTTGATTTAATAATATATGTATATTATATGACACCGCCGCATTTACCTGTTTACGAAAAATAAATTGTTTATTTATAGGGTCTTATTTACTAAACCGAACCCTGAAATAACTACTCCAAACCAGCTACCTACGCAAAGAACGTTGAAGTGTTTAAATCTTAAGTAGCCCACGAAAATTAGCATTTGACCTGGACAAAATTAGTAAAAACCTGAATTTTTGCACAGACGTTCTTTAAGGTGTCCCAAACCCAAATCCACAAAAATCACAAAAATCCCAGCATGGCTACCCAAGGTTTTGAAGGTCAAAGTTTTTTTGCAAATATCAAAGTGAAAGTTGTAGAGAATTAAATGATCTATAAATTGCCTTTTTTATTTTTTCCCAAATCTCCCACGTTTCGAAATATTCAAGGTTAAACTTTCAAGAACATGGTTTTCGCGCCAAAAAAAATTCAGAGAGCAATAAAGCTATAATGCAAGCTGTAGAGAATTGAATTATCCACAAAATTGATATTTTGCATTTTTTCCCAAACCCTCGCCCTTTTCGAGACATTCAAGGTCATAGTTTAAAGAAACGATTTTTTGCAAATATCTCGCTTCCTATGCAATGGATGGACATGAAATCAATGTGAAAGCTGTTTAGAATAGAATTATCTACAAAATTGATCTCTTCCGGACGTCCATGAAGCATTATTATTATTATCGAGAATATTCTCCTCGTAATTCATCTGTCCAATGAGCTTCGTCCGACTTTGATAGATGCATTTTGAGTTTCGATTAATATGCATGGAAATTGTTTTATATGCACAAAACTGCTTGCGGGTACGGAGACAGTTGATGTACTCCCACCAGCACCAGGTAATATACTCAACTATATCTTCTGCAATTGCCGAACAGTTTGCAACGCAAGGTGTGGTTGCAGAAAAATCGAACTTGAGTGCTCCGAAGCTTGCATCAATTGTCGGGGGATATCGTGCGTAAATAGCAAAAAGAAAATATTTGAACTGGAAGATTTTACTGCTGAAATAGATGATTTCGAATGTTCAGACATTATAACAACCAATGACAATGAAATTAGCAATGATGATGATGATTTTTATTCTTATGATAGTAATGATTATAATGTTAACGATGATGAGTTGGGACTCAATGAAGTTGAGTATGAGTCAGAGTAGGATTAATGTATATAGAGAACCTTATGTAATAATCGACGCAATTTTCATGGGTTGGGCATACATGCACAGGGGAAACCATGTAAAAAGAAACGAGCCGTGCGTTCTACCTCGTGGATGGTGTAGAAACGAATGCAATTTAATTTTTTTTTAACTATAAATTTCCCAATCTTGTGGATATTCAAGTTCTCTACTGCTTGTATGTAGACTTCGTCGCGGTTCAATGCATAGAGAGCGAGTTATTCGCGGAAACCGACTTTTTGAAACTTTGACCTTAAATATCTCGAAAAAGGCGAAAGTTTGAGAAAAGATACAAAATATCAATCTTATAGAAAATTGAATTCTCTGCATCTTTCACGTTGACTTCATGGACGTCTGGGTGCATAGGAAGCGCGATATTCGCAGAATCCCGTTTCCTTTGGAAATTTGACCTTGAACATCTCGCCAAAGGCGAAGTTTTGGGAAAAAATGCAAGAGATCAATCTTGTAGATGATTCGACTCTCTACAACTTTCACACTAACTTCATGTACGTCCGATGCATAGGAAGCGAGATATTTGCAAGAAACTTTGACCTTCAATATCTTGGGTAGCCATGCTGGGATTTTTGTGATTTTTTTGGATTTGGGTTTGGGACACCCCAAAGAACGTCTGTGCAAAAATTTAGATTTTCACTAATTTTGTCCAGGTTTCCTCCGTTTTACTTCCCTCGCATACCGAAGGGAAGTATTGTATTCGAGAAAAAATCACCCTCCGAGATTTTTTCGGATTCTGACGTTTCAGAACACGTAGATTCCGAAAATATAGGTTTTTCAATTCCGTCAGTCTGTCTGTCTGTCTGTCTGTCTGTCTGTCTGTTGGTGCATTAACTAAAAAACTGCTTGACGGAGAGCAGTCAAATTTGGTAGGTAGTTAACCCTACTGTCAGCGAAGAACTGGTAGAATTTTCACTGAAAAATATACAGGGTGGACCGTCTAAACGGAATAAATAGTGAAAAAAAATTTTTTTTGCTCAAATTTAAAATTTCCACGTTTCATGACGCGCTAAACCTATTTCAGAAAAAAAAAATTTTTGAAATTTTTTTTCAAACATTTTTGAAAAAATTTTTACCAAGATGAAAAAAATTTTTTTTTGCTCAAATTTAAAATTTCTACGTTTCATGACACGCTTAACCTATTTCAGGAAACAAAAATTTGAAAATTTTTTTCACCAATATTTTTGAAAAAATTTTTACTACTAAAATGAAATATTTTTTTTTCCTTTCTTCAAATTTAAAATTTCCACGTTTCATGGCATTCTAAGCCTGATTCAAAAAAACATTTTTTGAAATTTTTTTTACCGTTTTTGAAAATTTGTTTACCACTAAAATAGATGGAATTTTTTTGTATTTCTTCGAATTTCAAATTTCCACGTTTCATAGCGTTCTAAATCTATTTAAAAGAAAAATTAGAAATTTTTCTTACTATTTTTAAAAAATTTTACCACTAAGATAGATTTTTTTTGTCTTTCTTCAGATTTTAACTATCCACGTTTCCATGACATTCTAAAACTATTCAAACAAATTTAAAAATGTTTTTGAAGAATTTTTAAAAAAATTTGAAAACATTTTTAATCCATTAATGTATCACTGCTATAGAACAGACGAAAAAATGTTTTTGCTCAAATTTAAAATTTCCACGTTTCATGATATTCCAAACCAATTTCGGAAAAAAAAATTGGCAACATTTTGTTACCAGTTTGGAAAAAAATTTAACACTAGAATGCTCAAATTTAAATGACATTCTAAAGCTAGGTATTTCAAAAAAAAATTTTTGAAAATTTTTCAAAAAGATTTTACCACTAAAGAGAATTTTTTTTTATTTGCTCAAATTTAAAATTTTCACGTTTCATAGCATTCTAAACCTATTTTAAAAAATACATAATTTTTAACTTTTAAACTTTTTTTAGCACTACTATAGAATAGAAGGAAACTTTCCTTTTTGCTCAAATTTGAAATTTCTACGTTTGACATTTTAAACCCATTTCAGAAGAAAAAATTTTGAAAATTATTTTACCAACATCTTTTGAGAATTTTTTAAAACAATGAAATTTTTTAACCACCACTATAGTTCCACTCCATTACGTGAATGTTGGATTGAAAATGTGACAGATGGAAATAATATCTGGCATAAGCACCTATTATACTTTTATTGAAAAATGTACAGGGTGGTCATCCCAAGAAATAATTCAGTCATGGTGGACATTTGTAAAGGTATTTGCGCAAGCCTGCCATATGTGGCACCTGCTATTTAGTACTGAACTTTTGCTGTTGGATGAGCAATCTGTATATTTTTTTGACCAAAACTTATCAAGTTTTCTTTTTAATAATAGCAATAACTCTATTCCGATTATTATTCTCAATGTCATTTCGTAATTATTAATTTTTTAGAGTGACTGCCATGTACAAATAACGAGGGAAGTTCTGTGTAAATACCTTTACCGATTTTTTTATCTAATTTCCTTGGGCTAAAGTGATGACTTTAACTAACGCAAAACCCGTTAAAAATGACACTGACATATTCAATACTCTGGAATAAACAAGTACAAAAATTCCAGAAAATGTAACTTCCTGTTCAGATTTTAGTCGGTTCGTGGCTACAACATTAAAAAGTTCCTCGGCAAATGATTGATCTTCGGGTTTTCATTCAAGCACATACACATTTATTGGATGTTTATCGGTTGCCTTTAATGGTCTAAGAGCTGGCTACATAAAAAAGGTTTGCATCAGGTAAACGATTGATTACTATTGGAAGAGGATCCTTTAGTGTAACCAATAGTCCAAGAGGCAGCCCTCATTTGATATAACCGGAAAGATCTAATACAGTTACGTATACTACTCAAATCTGGAGCTAGCATGAAATAGAAATCTGGCGGTCTGGCAGTCCAAGGCGATCGGACGTTAAATTGGCGGCGTTTCTAATTTCGAAAAAATTTACTTCAATTTAACCGGGAAGATCTATTTTTGTTTCAGAATTTACTTGTTAGATTACTACCTCTTGAATAAATTCGAGCTGGTCTGCCATTCGAAATCGATCGCAAATTCGCCGCCAGACCAAAATCCAAAGTTAAACAAAATTGAAGTCAATTTAACCGAAAGTATCTAATGTTTATTTTCGAACCAAATTACAGCTCACTGAATGGCTTTCATGAATTGTTAAGTATGGCAACCAAAAGCAGCCGGATACTGGGTGCCAGATCAAATTTCTTGCAACGCTGCATTTCATTGAACGACGAATAACGTACAAATCAATGTATGGGAGGGCGGGTTGTAGAAAAATATAATATTGTTTGTCACTTACCCAAACCTATGCAATCTGGTGAAACAACCCGAACTCAAAATATGTTCACATTTAACAAAAATGTATCAAACTTTAATATGGGCTAAGGCCGAATATTTTTATAAACATAATTTTGTACCTGCTCAGTAAAATAACAATTTGTTTTATCTGTCTAAGCAGTGACCAGTGAACCTCACTAACGTGGCCAGTGTACCCCGACTGCGGGGCACACTGGTCATATTTTCTAAGAAATTTTATTTTGTTGTCATATGTAAAACGTTTGATTCTGAAAGTGGTGTTATACGAAATTCCTCTAAATACATGTTACTTTAGTCTTGCACAAAAAAGTTGTAGAAATGTTAACAGTGCCTTAAAAAAATAATAAAATGCAAAGAAGTAACCACTGCGAACCGCTCTCCCCTACTGGGAAAGCGAGTAATGACAAGGTGCAGGAGGAAATTATTAATAAAAATCTATTCGCAAGGATGTTGGACTTATCATCATAGCACAAAATTGATATTGCTGAAGTGCTAAAGTATCCTTAGACGGCGACTCATAGGGCTTTCATTCATTCAGATGGAATTTTCAATCAAACCGACAAATCGGCACTGATGAATCATTTAGAAAAAAGATCGTAGCAGAAAATCCTGGGTCTATTGATGTGGCCATAATCGATGGATTCTTCTAAACTTCACGCTATTGGAGAGGTGCCTCGAACTTTGGGACTAATATCTCGTAAATTTGTTCAGATGATCACGAAACATAAAGCGAAATGTGATATTCGACCAATATTTTAATCCAAGTATTAAAGACGCAGAAAGGCAAAGGAGAGTGCAACATCTAGAGCAACAAGTTAATGCAATACGCGGAGCCGATCAGATGAAACCCACAAATTTTATAAACTGCCTAAGAAGCAACGAATTTAAAAGAAAATTTCGTGGAATTTATTATTAACCACTGGCAGGACCCTTCTATATCTGATTTTTTTAGAAACAAGACTGTCTATGTCAATGGCAAAAACTCATGCTACCAATTTACCAGTTCAAATAATACGATCATCAGAGCTATTTCCGATGACTATTCTTGCAATCACGAAGAAGCGGACACGAGAATATTGTATCTAATATCTAAATTCAGTTTCCAAATAATATTGTAGTGCGATGCAATGGCACCGATGTACTTGTTATTTTATCGGGTAATTTCCACAAAATTAATGCTGAATCCAAAAGTTTGATGGAGGTTGGATTTTATGACAACTCACTTCGTTATTTAGACGTAGGGAAATTGTTCGTCGAACTCGGTCCTGATGAATGTCTTGCCTTGCCTGGTCTGTATGCCTTCACAAGATGTGACACAACATGTTGCTTCTATAAAAAGGGTAAAGTTACTCCTTTTACACAAATGGAAAAGAGCTCCGAATTTCAAAAATATTTTCAAACATTCTACCAAGATCCGGAACCAGATTCTGTTCCCATAACTACGGCGGAGAAATTTGTTTGCTTCATGTATAATCTCCCTAGGTGTCCAACAGGTAATGAGGCAAGGTACAGAAAATTTGAGATGGCTTACAAGCCCAGAAAAATGAATGAGCCTCTTATTAAGAGCTTTGCCACATTTGATTCCCTATCAATTCCACCGTGCCAATCATCACTGCTGCTGCATGTGAAAAGAAGTATATTTTAAACATATATATGGATTAACGCCGATGCAGCCATTAAATTCCGAAGGCTGTGGCTGGAAGATAGGTCCTTCTGGGATATACGAACCTGTGTGGTTTCATGGAGACGTTGCCCCACCTGTTGTTATCGACGCAATTGCGGAAGCTTCAGGTATGTTGAATACAATATAGTAATAATTACCTAATTTTTAACTCTTTTTAGACGACGAAGATACCAATTCTGATT
Organism: Stenurella melanura; assembly: GCA_963583905.1. NCBI lineage: Eukaryota > Metazoa > Arthropoda > Insecta > Coleoptera > Cerambycidae > Stenurella > Stenurella melanura. The sequence goes on along the minus strand of OY757309.1, from coordinate 77,957,356 downwards.
TCCTTCGGAAGATGACGGGGACAAAGACGAAGAATAACAAAAATACTTATGACGTGGTAGAGAACACAAAATATTACAATATTGGATTTTATAGCATCACTGACAAATCTGAGTGCGAGCTATATTTTAATTAAATGTCAAAACTAATGTTGACAAAAAAAACTTATAATTATTTTCATACAATAAAATTATATTTCCATAAATTTTTTAATATACCATCAACCGAAAAATAATGTAGCTCACTCGTAATCGACGATTAACAAGCTTTGTTACCTTACAATAACCGATCTGGCATCATGGATCCGGCTGTTTTTTACTGCCAGAACAAGCAATTCGTAAAAGCCACGCACTGACTTGTAATTTGGTTGAAAAATTAAAATTAGATACTTTCGGTTAAATTGACATCAATTTGTTTAAAGTGTAAGTTGATCTGGCCGCCATTTTACGACCGATTTCGAGTGACAGACCAGTTAAAATTAATTTAGGAGGTAGTAATCTAACAAGTAAACTCTAAAACAAAAATAGATCTTCCCGGTTATAATTGAAGTATTTTTTCCGAAATCGGTGGGTCGCCATTTTAATGTCCGACCGTTTTGGACTGCCAGACCGCCGGATTTCCATTTCATGTGGTCAATACTCGAAACTGTAATATTAAACAGAATTAGATCTCTCCGGTTAGATCAAATGGGAGCCAGCTCTCAGTCTACAAGTAAAAATCGTCGTGTTTGCCAGCGAGATCCTGTGGCTTAAGCCAGGGGCGGGGTCAAAAGTGTCAAATCTCGGTACTAAAAATTTTACAAGGTAGATGAATTTTAATTACGAAAACAGCTTTTACTTGTCCTTAGGAAACGAGGAAAATTGTCGGCAAAATTCCGTAAAATTTTGAAAAAAAAATTCATTAGTTACATGCATGCGAATTCATTGTATGTTATATTTATATATTTAAAAAGATACATGCAAAATAGTAAACAAACCTTATGCAACCTTATGCAACTTTTTTTTATGTCGCCAGCTCTCCCGTCTATAATTACATAACATCCTGTCGCATAAGGATTCTTTTAGAAATGTTCTTGTTGTTTAATTTAAAATTTAATTTACTTATAAATAAAACTAGAGTAGAGTAATTATAATACCATGCATTTCCTATGAGATTCGCACTGATTTGATACGAGTTTCATAATTTAAAGAAGTTCATCCTCGTATCTGAAACTTTATTTAAACCGAAACGCGGCAATACCTATTTTATTTCTATTCCCAATCAGAAGACGTTTTATTTTATGTTCCTCGTAAAGAAACAATTTGCATTTTACACTTTCAACCCTGGTCGTAAAAGGGTGCTGGCTGGAAAGCAAATCAATTGAATTGGGCAGAAAGGAAACAAGTAATTATGCTGGTTTAGCTAATTACCTTTTTCCGCATGAAGTAATTTTTAGTTCTGCACAGCATTAACTGCGGGAATAAAATTCTTTATGCAAATTTAATTCTTGGAGAATCGCTAACAGCTTTCCATGGGGCGTTAAAATTAATTAATATATGGCTTGGTCTTATTTGGTTAATGTTATTATGTTTCACACTGGTGGAATTTTTACTTTTGTTCGAGGCTTGCTACACGAAAAAGTTTTGAGACGCGTCAAAGGGAAAACTGACCGAATAACATTTTCATTTTAACTTCCAGAATTGTAAGAGTCAAAAATGCCAGGGAATACTTAAATGTTTTTAAACATGGCCCGGGTACCTTGAACATATTTGAATGCAATAAGCGAATTTTGTAATAGGCCTGGTTGAATTAATTAAATGTGACCATTATACCGGCAAACTTTTAATACTTAGAGATGAAATACAAGGGTATGTTGAATGAGTAGTATAATACATATAAAAAATTATGGTTTCTATTAGATCTTACAAAGATTAAGTAGACGTTGAACAGTATCATTATATATTTTAGAATAGAACAGAATTGAGATGAATGGACTGGAATGGAGCAGGAAAAAGGCATAAACCCCAACTCCGTCTTACCTGAATTTTAGACGGTGCAGAATATTCACAACAATTTTTTATAAGTTGAAAATGAACAATTGAATTTTATATTTTGGATAATTATTAGCATTCTTTGACTCTTGACATTTTTTACCTAACCTCACCCTTCTCGATAATCAAAAAGCTGAATTAGCTGGATGAAATATAATTAGAAGTGACCCACAATAGACCTGATGGTAGTATGATCCGTTGCCAATGGGAACAAGTATTTGATGGATAAGTGTGACTTGTGATCGACAAAACAATGGAATTGGTGAAGACGAGCGGTAAAATGACATTACATCCTCTGTAAACGTCGACTTTGAGCTGTCAAAATGTGAGCGAAAAAGCTTACTTTATCGATTGCAGATAAACTATATTCGTGAACTAATTCATCCGAAATTCCGCTACATTACTAGTTCATTTCATAACACAGCCAGACAAAAAAAATATTTCTAATCTGGGGGCTAACCATGTTTACTGTATGTTCTTGGGGTCGCTGTATTCGAATGCGAGGTCTATTATATAGGCATAACCTCAAAAAACCCATAATTCAAGCGATTTCGACGTCTCTTCACATAAATCCCTGTAACTTTTTTAAGATAAAAATGACGCCTTTTTTGTACTAGATCGATTGCAAATTATCTGATGCTGTGAGGCGCGATATTTTTTCGGCGTCTTCTAAGTGAGATATCGGTCGCCAAAGTGAGAGATCCGAGGATTTTACTTCTCGAGCGACACGGCCCAGCTTCCAGGTCTATTTGTGCCAAATGAGAGCTAGCAAAATTCTGAAATAGTTCAGGGGGTACGTAGGAAAACGTGAGAAATCGAATGGCATAAGCCAGACGTCAGTGCATGCCTTGGTTTTCGACTTATGACCGCTCGAAATCACCGGAGGTCATATCTCGAAAACGAAATGAGATACAGAGCTACGGTTTGAGCCATTCGATTTCTCTCGCCTTCCTACCAGAGCTGAGTACTTCAGTAAAAAAATGTACTACAAATATGTACCGAAGTAGTTTAGATACTTTAAGTACTTTACTTTAAGTATTTTTAACGTTTCTGTATTGGTGTTGTAAATTTTCAGTACATGTTTGCGATGTAGTTGTACTGGGTACTTATTTTCTACAATTCTTTACTAAGTATTACTTTGTTGCAGGGCTCCCAGATAAAAGGGGAATATGTAAAAAAAATGACTTTAGAGGCTGATGTATCAGCAATACAGCAGGGTAGGATGGTCACCCTGTGCCCTGAACAAAATTCTTATGTTTTAGGTGCAGTCCCCTCTCTGCATTTAATTGGTGGCGAAAGAGGCTCACACGGCCGACTAGACAAGTCCCTGGGGAGTGGATTCGACAAATTGAAGCTAAATGTATGCTGGTGAAAACAAATACGCGTCTTACTATAACAGATTTAATGATTATATTTAGGTACGCTTACAGCCAAATCCCACAGAAATAACATTACACACAATCGGTATACTTAGATGTGTGGCCCACACTTAACCTAACACAAAACATACGTCAACTTAAAACTAATAAAATCTTAACTAATAATAGGCAAAATATCACCCCCCAAAATATACTTGCATAGACGATTACATTAAAATACTGAATAATAACATAAAATGAATAAAATAATGTGAACTAGGTAGTGACGATAGGTTAAATTGACTAATGTTAAAAAGTTGCAAGCGTGGTGTTCAAAACTACTAAAATTTAATTGGTCATATGCAAAAAATTTACTGACAATTTATATTAAATGTGTAATTAGTACCGTAAGAAAACTGACGTGCTCTATATGCCTCACGTAGAAGGTGGGATGTGATACCAGGTCCCTCGTTAGGCTATTTAAAGACGCTTACCTCCAGCAGGTTTCACAATGTAACCACTAGGCCTACCAGGGGAGCGTAGCTTCCAATGGAACCAGGCAGGAGAGTCTCACCGGTACAACTCAGGATTCCAAATTCGACGAACAGCTTGCCAACCAAGTTTCAGTAAAACCAAAGTTCACATACAGATGTACAAATCCAACAAGTAAGATGTGGGGTCAAACATAATGATGCGATACCAGTAAAAGACCAAGATAAAATGAAAATGAACCCAAAAGAACAAAAGGAACAGAAAGAACAAAAAGAACAAAAAAAAAAAAGCCCTGCAATAAAGAAATAACGAATATTACAAATCTATTTTCTAAAGAGATTTCAGAGGTATACCTTAGATGTTGAGTAGGCTTTCAGAATTCCTTTGCCATGTGCTTCCAGCAAGTTGATTTATCCGGAAAATTCCGTAGCAGTACTTCCCAACAGAAAATAACAAAAATATCAAAATAAAATACTGCTAATTTGCCACTTCAGCACCATATCCCATTAAAAGAGCAAATTCACAAAATGCTATCCACGTGCTCAGTGACACAACTTCCCTTTGGCAGGCAAACGGAAAAAATCCCCAAAAATGGCCCAGACGGAAACCTCTGTCAAAATCCGAGAATGACTAAAACTTTGTCCATGGGTACGTTCCGAATGAACACTATACAACATAGCCCACAAATCTGATAAATCTCCCTTAATGACGTCTATATTTCACACATAATACAGTATTTCGTAATTCCATTAACAAAACAATAAGTTTAATTGATAATAACGGTCTTGAAAAAGTTATTATCGAGACGTTCGAAACTCACTTCCTAAGAAATTAGGTACAGTTACGGTGCGTTGCTAGCAATGCATTGCCAGCAATGCGTTGCCAGCAATGCGTTGCCAGCAACACTGTGCTTGACTCATATGGAGCACGAACGGTAGGCAACCAGTTACACTATATATAGCCTCAACTAAAACGATAACATATTACGATATTCAAATTTAAATGTACAGATACGAATAGATACGAATAGACTGTAACAACTTGTTACTTAAAAAAGTACTGTAAAGTCATAATCTACTTCAAGTACTTTACGTAAGTACTTCCAGTATTACAAGACACTCTCAGTGATAATAGAAACTGTCAAGTACTTAAGAAATAATGAACGGGTATTTAATTCTAACAAATCAAGTAATTTACCTAAAATCTTGTTGTGACATGTTTGACCACTACACTGGGGTGGGCGATGGTAAAATACAGTGTAATCAAATCGTTTGAATCAGCAAGTTCATCTTCTGAATTCTCAGTGAAAACGGTAGATTCATTAATTCAACAATTTTGAAAATTAGTGTTATTTGTTTCTGAATACCAATAAAGATTACAAATTTATTATAAATGCTTATAGTCTAACAGCTGATGAGGTGACATGTCTTTCTGGCTGATTTGAATAGGCAGACTTATGAAAAACGTGTATTTAGGTGCATCATGGAAAAAATAGTATCCACCTCCTTCCCCAGGAATAAAGGGGTCTAATCTCTTAGTTAAACGTTTGAGTACATCTGTCCATCCCCCATCTTCAACCATGGCATCTGTTCATATTTTTACGGCGATCTGCAGATCAGAAACTACAATTCCTCAAAATTTCACCAATGCTCTAACTGGGCAAATATAATTTTTATTTTTTTGGGCAATTTAAAAAAAATACATAGCCGCCCCAATTGAGCATTAATGAAATTTTGGGGGATGATAGTTCATGACCTCTCTGTAGATGACCGTAAGATAGGGATATTAAGGTGACCATAGAGCGAGCTATGGGCGATTAACCCTTTATCTTGGGCTTGGGGGGTTGAAATTTTTATCCCAAAATATACAACACTTGAATAAACGTTTTTTTATTAAGTCTGCTTAATGCTCACTGCTCAGATGGGGCAGAAAGGCAGAAAAATATGTTATCAGCTCTTCGACTATTATATATTTTGCGTTATAATTTTAAGTTGCCTTAAAGTTGCTTTAAGCTTTAAGTTTTATATATTTTTTATTTATTTCTAAATTTATATACTGGTCACAGCTCTGCTTCCTACATATCTCTGAATTTTGCAATAAAATGAAAGTGGCGGCAAAAATCTGAAAAAATTCAGGGGTATGTAGGAAGGCGAGAGAAATCCAACCGCAGCTCTGTATCTCGTTTCGTTTTCGAGATACAATAATAATAATAATAAATAATCTTTATTTAACCTGGCGGGGTGTCAGCAAATGCTCGTATTAATCCCAACCAGAAACTCAAATAAAAAATTACATTAAGTACAGAAAGTAAAAGATAAACACAAAATCAGTAACATGAAAATATATAAGTATTAAGGAATAAAAAGTAATGTAAAAATAGAAAATTACATTAAGTACAGAAAGTAACCACAAAATAAGTAGTACATAAAAAGTAAGAATACAAAATAAAAGGCAGAAAGATGTAGTCAATTATGTAAATATACATATAACAAAAAGTGCAAATTTAAATAATTTTAACTAGTTACTTAAAAATAATTGTTTAGCATTTTTTTAAATCCTTGTGAAAACAGACTTTTGATGTGATACCGGAATTGCGTTGTATAAGAAGGCAGCTAAATAAATGAAAGACGATTCATATTTTTTTGAACTATTACTTGGGATATTTAATGTAGTGTCTACGAAACGTAGACGAGAGCTATGCGGGGAACCCCGGAATATTAATTTCTTACTAAGGTATTAAAGCTCCTGATATATTAATATGTTGTGCACAAGACATACCAGATGTAGTTGCCATTTGGATTGAAGATTAAGCCAATTAAATTTTTATAAAATCGTGTGATATGATCACGCCTAGGTATCACTACCGAGAAACGTAAGCATGAGTTTTGCAACTATTGCAGACTATATTGTTCTGCGGCAGTAAGACATGGTCCATAAATGACGTTTCCATACTCAAGTTGAGATATTATAAGAGACTGTGATAGTTTTAACTTAGTAGTTGTTGGTAAGATGTATTTAAAGGCATAGAGCGGGTTTAATAGACCTCGTATTCGGATTCAGCGATCCCAAAAACATACAGTAAGCACAGTCAGACCCCCAGATCAGAAACATTTTTTTTGTTTGGCTGTGTTATGAAATAACTACTAGTAATGTAGCAGAATTTCGGATGAATTCGTTCGCAAATATATTTTATCTGCAATGGATGAAGTAGGCTTTTTCGCTCACATTTGACAGCGCAAAGTCGACGTGTACAGAGGATGTAATGTCACTTTACCGCTCGTCTTCACCAAATCCATTGTTTTGTCGATCGTAAATCACACTTTATGCATCAAATAATTGTTGCCATTGGCAACGGATCATGCGACCATCAGGTCTATTGTGGGTCACTTCTAATTATATTTCATCCAGCTAATTCAGCATTTTGATTAAAATCGGTAACCTTATTGGGCGAGAATCTATCCAGATCCTTTGGCACCAGTTGTCCTTTGTCAAGCAGTGAGAACCGGTTTCTTTTTGCAGCAGAACAGGTACATAGAACATTATCTGCTATTTAATCATAATCTATATATAGACGGTATTCAGCATTCACTCTAGTTGTATTCTGCGTAGCAGATGATTTAATCGGCAGTGCCTCGTATATAGGCCAAATGGAGTTGTTAGGTACAATCTATTTAACTCTTTGTAATCTCAGTAAAGCTTTTGACAGTGTCTCACATGAGTTATTATTAACAAAAAATGTATCAAATATAATTTCTGTCTAGAAGCCAGCAGACAGCAGATAGTCTAATTCCATAACCAAAATTCCGACATGCTAAATGTAAGAGCAGGTGTACAACGGGGCTCTATTTTAGGCCCTGTGTAATTTTTAATTTACATAAACGATCTACCAAATGCTGTAGACAACGTCAACTGCTTGTTTTACGCAGACGATACAACACTTTCTGTATTAAGCGAAAATATTAACGAACTAATAATAAAACTTACTGATGCACAGTTAAGTGAAGAAAAATGGTTCTCAACAAATTTGTTAACAATAAATAAAAATAAGACCGTAACAATGACATCTTCACTAAGACATGACGGACGAAAATCCCCAGTTTGTAAAATTTCTGGGAGTCTGCCTAGACCCAGTTCTTAAATGGGATGAACATACAAATTACGTTGCAAATATAATACTCAGAGACATCAATGTACTCAGACAAATGTCCACAAATCTCTCAGAAAGTGTATTAAAAACAGCATATTATTCACTTATTCAATCTCCACTGTAATATGCTATTTTAGCATGGGGTCATTCTGCAGGAAGACATAGGCTATTTATTTTTCAGAGGAGAGCAATCAGAATAATAGGCAATGCAGTTTATAGAGAAGAAACCAGTCCCATTTTTCAAAAATGCAAAATTCTTACACTACCATGCATCTATGCATTAGAAAGCATTGCTTATGTCAAAAATAACATGTTGCTTTATAATAGAAATAAGGATTTTCACAATCACCTAACTAGAGGCAATAATGACCCCAGAATTAATAATATCAGGCTTACTAGAGGTCAAACCGGTATCAACTCTTATGGAATCAAGTTAATCAATACACTACCCAATACAATAAAAAGCCAACCTAAATCTAAATTCAGATCGACTAATAAACAATATCTCATCGAATGTGCGTTCTTCACACTTGAAGATATTAAACATGGTCTTAAAAATTATCCTGTGATGTAAAATGTCAGTTTTATTTTTCAAATTTTCCTTTTATAATATTTCTAGAGATTTTAGTACTTATATTTTTTATGTTTTTATAGTTTCTTTATATTCTTTTTTATGAATTTTGTCTTACATATTTACTGTTTCTATTTTAATTATATTTAACTAAAACCTTTCTGACGCTGTAGAATATTTTATATGATTACAATAAAGTCCTATTAATATTACTTGTCATATTCTCTCCTCAGAGGCTGTTAGCAAGATGGCGGCTTCTATTTTTAATTTATAGGTAAGTTCGGGAATTTTCTAACGGAGTTACATGTATTTAGATTTATTATTACTATTATTATTATTATTATTATTATTAATAATAATTTGTTGGTTCTTGACTCCAAAGCATATGTATTGAAATCCTTAGAGTGAACCAGTCCTGGCAGTTCCTGACAATACTTAAGTATATTCCTCTCAGTTTCAGGCTAAGATAGCTGCCTTGGCACAATTTGGGGATATAAAAAGTGCTAATTCTGGCCCTATAAATCTAAATACCGTACCTTGTCTGGTGAAAGTAGCAGCAATTACGTTGCCTTCCATGGCAGAGTGGCCAGGTATTCAGACCTAAGTCAATTTATTGTTTTTGCTTAGTCGGATCGGAGCTTTCTAGCAGTTCCAAATCATTTTAGGATTACACCGGTAGAATCCAAGAACATGGAACATGGGCTCTGTGGAAAGATTTTTATTGATAAATTAAAAATTCATGCATGAACATAATTATGTGTTGGTGAATGTGTGCATATTTTTCCATGTATCCGTTCACTCGCTGAGGAGGTTATGAAAAGACTGCAAAACAGGTCAAGCTAGGCCGACCTAGACTAACGCTACAGCTAATTTGTACTTCCTATCCATGACCTGTAAGTCTTCTTACAGGCCAATCGAAAAGTTCATAAAAACATGAATTAAAGTTGTTACACCCGGTATAAAAATTTACGTTTTAATTAATGGATACTTCTGTTCATTATCTTTATGTGTTCATTTATAGAGATAAATTTCGGTTCTTTTATTTCATAGAGTGTAAAATACACAATACTGGTGATCGCCACGAGCGCCAGCAAGTCTAGCTACGGCATGCACTGGAAGTGACATTAGTAAGGCGATATAGATAGACGCTGGACACCTAAGCCTATAATATTTTGAACTAGTTGCCTTGATTAATAACAGCATGAAAACTTTTGTATTTTATTTTATTAGCATTCACCGCTTGCCGAACAAAGTGATTAAATGTAGAACAGCGGGTAAATCTTGTATAGCAAATAATAATTAATATTTAATTAACTGAAACTCAGACGGGTAAAGGAAGTACTTGGAAGTTTTACACTTAAGAATTAACGAGTACAACTAGGAGAAAAAGTTTTGTGAATAAATGAGCTAGATAGTGCGATGGGGCGATGAGGAGATAGGGCGAGAGGGCAGTTACACAGCTTATCACAGTGGAGGCTACAGCATAGCAGACAGGAACACATACCTCGTAATTCAAATTTGACGGAAATTATACACGGTGTCGTAGGTAAGCGGGCGGAAAGCAACTATGTGTAGACCAGATCACCATATGACGGTTTGATCAAACCTTTATACCAGTTTGCACCTCTGAAGATATACCGGGTGCCGACGGGATCAGATACACTCATTTTTTTCTTTATTAAGTATTAACGAGTACAACTAGGAGAAAGAGTTTTGTAGATAAATGAGCTAGATAGTGCGATGGGATGATGAGGAGATAGGATAAGAGGGCAGTTACACAGCTTATCAAAGTGGCGGCTACAGCATGGGAGACAGGAACACATGCCTCGTAATTCAAATTTGACAAATTATACACGGTGTCGTAAGTAAGTGGGCGGAAAGCAACTATCTGTAGACCAGGTCAACATATAACGGTTTGATCAAACACTTTTCACCCCTGAAGGTATACTGGGTGCCTACGAGATCAAGTACACTCATTTTTTTCTTTATTTTCAAGATAAAAATTTGAAATTGGGCTACAGAATATTTGGTATAAAAATACTTTTTCAGACATAATCAGGCCTAAAAAACACCTCCGGTTTTATCATTAATTACTAACTTTCTTATTTTAACGAACCCTGTATATATTTCTTAATCTTAACTGATAGAGATTTGAATTTTCTTTACAATAGTTTTTTCAAAAACAAAGCCAAATCAGAAATTGAATTATATGTAATGACTTAGTTGTCATGAAAATCATGTTTAAGTTTATGTAACAAATGTAAGATAGGGGTAAAGAACTTAAAATTACTTCATAGAATAGCGCGATGTTTATAGAAATTTAAGACGTTAGTTCACAGGCTATAAAATGTTGTAAAATAGTCGGTCCTCTAATATTACTTAGAGGACTTAAAAAACAGTAAACGAACTTTTATAAATTAATAGTTTAACGATCGGACGTATCGACGGCAAGAGCTTTTCGGCAGCAACTGTAAAATATTGTGTATTATAGTTTCCAGGACAGAATGAGTTTATGGCAACCCCAATATAGACCTTTCCGGGGCTAATGCCGTCAAAGCATGGGAAAGTCGCTGTCATTACCAAATCTATCACGAGGTAAAACTACGCATTTAGGTGAATGTGTAAATTAGTCAGGGCGGGAATCAAATCGTAAATGGGGTAATTGATTACAAGAATTCCCCAAACTCAGTGTATATTAGAAAGGGACAGGATTTTCTTGCCCTTTCATATATGAATATGATAAGAAGGAACAAAAGAACAAGAACAAAAGAAAGGTTTTTATTTTCATCTCGCTGAATTAGCTAGCTGTAGATTTAGAATAATTTAAGCTGTTATTAAGAGAATGTTTCATATTTAAGAAACGCCATTTTGACCATATTTACTGTAGTTGGTGCTAGCTTCCAGATCGACTTAGTATTTGTCATTTGTGGGAAGTTATTTTGTCTTCCGAAGGGGGCGGGTCCGCATTCATTGGTCTAGGTTTCTTTGGGGTGTATAACGCCCACTCACTCAAAAATTGACTAGGATAATCCCGTCAGGAAAAAGCCACTTTTCGATCAGCGCCGGATTTGCCAACATTGTCTTGCTTTTAACGTAGTAATTTTAGTGTCACCGGGTATCTTTGTTTTTTGAAATTTTGTTCTAAAATTTATCTTCATGTCATTTGATTTAAAATTTAACGTTACCTCATTCAAATTGTCACTGGCAACTGGCGTCACTAGCTATCGAAGTATATTTATCTAAGATAGTTAACTTCATGTTTGATTAATTGGTATGGTTTTTTTTGTACCCCTCAGGTAATCAGTTTATCTTTTATTATAAAGTAACTAATCCTGACCAATGCAACACTTTATTTAAGTACGGGTCAACAGCCCTATTTGAATATCTTCTTCTGTTATATTTCTAACCGATGACTTCCGGGTTCTTTTATTGTGAATAGAGTTTAAGTGTTGTTGTAAACGCGTGTTTTATTTACTTGCTACTTAGCTGAAAGTCGAGTCATAAGAGTTAGATCACCGTGGTGAACTAGCAGGCGCAGGCGTGACAAGAAAAAAGGAGTAAGTTTTTGAACTGTAACATATCAAAAGGTACACACATATCTCTGAGAACGGTCCACGTATTACGATATTAATGCATCTAGACATTACTGGCCCAATGTACAGAGAGAGCATGCTCCTAGAGTTCGAGAAATATCCGCTGTGTAGATTGAGTATTATTCCTTGGTAGTCGCACACAGTGTAAATTTGTCTAATTATGAAAGGAGTAAATTAATTTCTTGGATATAATAAATAAATATGACAAGCCCCAGATTAAAGTAAACAGGATAAAAGGGGGCTGGTACATTTATAATACCTAGTAAATACCCAGAGCATTTAATTGAAAAATATTTTTACGCAATATTCGCTTATAAGCAAAATACTGTTTTGGTAGTTTAATTAATTTATGGTGTTTTAAAAAAATTGAACGGCCCAAAACTCACTTTTTTACATGATACCCTGTACATTTTTTATGTTCAGTAGAGCTTTAAATTAGCTTTCCAATGCAATTTTCAAATTTGAAATTGATCCCTAAATGGGATAACACAGTGGAGATTTAGCATTTTTGTCAGTAATTAGAAGTATTTTAGAAAGTCATTTATAATTCGATTTTAGCTTTGAAAAACATTGTATAGGAAATTCAGATCAGACAAGATAAAAAATATATAGAATACTATTTGAAATAAAAAACTTATTAGTGCTTCCGGTTAAACCGGAAGTGAATTTTAAAGGCCGGTTATGTCAAAAAGTGTATTTATGTGTCACATATCGTGTACCCTAATTCCAAATTTTGATCTTAAAAAATACAGAAGAAAGTAGGTGCCATTTTCAATATCAATTTTCGTGCATCGTTTGGATGGGATTGTACAACGACTAACTCATCGATTTTTCTGCCACCACGCCTAAATAGCTCAACTTTTCTTCATTTTTTGGAAAATAATTTTCAACCAATCTTAGACATGCCGTTAAATAATAAACATATTGTTCCAATTAGATAGATGTCCAGCCCATTACACTCTACCAGTCCACAGATGCGTTGCACGACTATTTTCCCGGAAGACGGATCGGTCGCACTCGAGACTGCCCCTGTTCTTGGCCTGCGCTCTCTCCGGACTTGACTCCTATGGACTTTTTTGTATGAGGTGCGATTAAGGACAAGGTTTGTGTAGAGTCCATCAACGATGAAGCTGCAAGAATTGCTCAAGCAACCCGTAATAAGATGCATTATTTCTTTTTGATCTAGCTGGGGAGGGAGGCATTTTTGGAAAAAGCTTTATGGATGAAAATAACCTTATTTAATCCTAAAAAATAGATCCTTAACATTTAGCGTTTTAATTCTGGGTCACCCTGTATGTGTTTTAAATAAGATATACAGTATATCTCACTTTTGAAAGATACTTACTCATCAGGAGATTATTTCACGGTAAAATATTTAAAAATTCACCCGTGGCGTTCTTTCTTATGAAGACAAATGAACCTAATTTTCCAAAAAAAGGGTATTAGGCAAAGTTTTAACTGTTAACTCACTAATACCGAATTTCAATGAGATAGTGTACTTGGTGTTCACGTAATAAAAAAATAAAATCTCCCGTTCTAAAGTACCAATTATTACAGTCATAACTTTATTTTCGGACGTAATAAAGAGTTAATTAAGCTGGAGGAAGACAGGCTTTCCATTTATAATTAATCGCGTGACTTCAGTCAGTTTACTTAACAGTCTAAATCAAACATTAATTGACTTGGAAACAAAAAAAAAAAGTTTAATTTTAAACGAATCTGATTCAAGAACAATTCAATAAATAATAATACTTACATAGATACACTTGTTGTGAACTTCCGCTTGAGATTTCTACAAAAAAAAATGGTTTGCATATGTCGCATTGTTTCCTTATATAAAATATTATTGGAAATGCCAAGCATTTATTATTATTATTGTTATTATTATTATAACTAAATTGCAGTTTGCTCAGTAATTATCATGATCAACATATGTTTAAAAGTTATTATAGAAATTTTATCCCACTGAAAATGTGCTTTGCCATTATCAGTATGATTTTAGAAAATATAAGATATTGGATATCGATCAAATCTAGATAAAGTTGCACTTATGGTACTAATTATTACATTAAGTATGTTAAATTTGTTTAAAATTTAACTTTTTTTTATTTCCAAGTCAGTTATTTTTTATTAAGTAAACTAACTGATGTAGCTTAATTAACTCTTCATTACGTCCGAAAATAAAGTTACGACTATTAATTGGTACTTTAAAAAGGAACATTTTATTTTCCTATTACGTGAGGACCAAATACACTATCTTATTGAAATTCAGTATTAGTGAATACGAATAAGATTATGAGATTGTTTTACAGTTGAAACTTTACCTAATATATTTTTTTGGAAAATTAGGTTCATTTTACATCATAACTAACATCACAAAATGACATGCAATGTACATACATTGTATATTCAATCTATGGATATGTATATCCACAATATGGGGAAAGCATATCTACTGTACATCTAATGGATGTGGAATTAACATTCCTAGCATATACATTTGTCGCCGATTTCCACATCTATGTCATATCCAATGAATATACACAAACACATGCAATGTACATTCACTGGATATGAAACACACATCATATGCACAATCACATATTTTATGAATATACATTACATATCTCTGAAGTAGTTTCCACGGACATCAAAACACTTATTAGTCATCTCGATGATACCAACACGATTGGTGCAGCACCGAATGCTAGTGTTCAAGTGTTTTGATATTCGTGGGAACTAATTCAGAGATATCCATATAAGAGTTAATAAAACACAGATAGTTTAACAAGAAATTCATGTCTACAAATGTGTACAAAACATTGTCAGCTATCAGTAAGTTATATAATATGAACGTTTGTAATTTTTATTCACTAGATTTATAAAATACATACCCAATATGACTTGACATAATAGCAAATTTTTAGGACTCTATCACTTTGCGCCATCTTAACTAAACACACACCTGCCATAATCAGTTAAATATGAAACTTGCAAATTTCCTAACTCTACAAATCTAACGAATATTATAATATATTATAATAAATATACTCTTGTATCATGGGAGCTTCATGCAAATGTAACAGCATAATATAGCAATAATCAAATATAAAATCCAGATAATGAGAAAGAGTTAACTTCCATCACATATAAACACTATGCATGCAACACTATAGGGCTTAATGGCTGCCGGCTAGCCGGCTGTTACGAACTACAATTCGTAAACAAATAATGCATGGTACGCCGACGTACTGTGCCATAGATTAGTAGCGCATACGCATCAGATAATGAGATGAAATTCGTGTACGTGTAGAATTTAATTATACCTTAATGGATATGTTGTGTATAAATCTTTATGTATATACCTCCAGCAATATACACTGTATATGACACTGATGGATATACATTTCATATCATATGTATATTTAATAATACATATTCAAATTCCAACATCTAATGCATACGCTATGGATGTACATATCCATGAGATGTAGGAAGGACAAACGCCTCTGCTGGATTTTTAAGTATTTTACTGTGACACAATCTTCTGATGGGTAAATGCGTTCCACCTTAATTTAAAAAGAATCGCATTGTTAATAAGGGCGCTGTGATACGGGAGTCATGAAAAGTGAGACATAGTGTATAGAATTAAGACAATATACACCAACTGAAATGTTAACTGAGTTAAAAATAATACGGATATTTTAATGGTTAATAGTTAATGGAGGATCACCCATTAAATTACTAACCACATTTTAGTATTGAAATGCGAGTACAATAAAGATGCATCTAGGCCCGTCCCTTAAAATACAATTAATCTGAAACTAGGTTCAAGATGCGTTGTCACGATTGTTACTACAATTCAATTTTGAATGGAATTCAATTTAAGCTACGCTTATAAGACTAGTTTTTTGTTCAGACATAAAATTGTGTCATTGCAAAAAATAAGTGTCGTAATAGATTTACTGTAGTATAATAGAATATTCGTCGAAAGAATTAAATTGAAGCTTTCAAGCGAGTAGACAAATCGATTTAAATCATTGCTGCCATGGCGCCCGTCTTATGTTGCTTTCTGCCATCCATGTTTTTTTTTGTAAAAGCTATGTTTAAAATAATATGAGCCACTTTTTTCCAAAGTAAGTATGTGAAATGTAAATAATATATACACAGTCAAACTACTTTATACAGCAGCAGAAAAACTTATGAATTTCGTTATAACAAATATACTATCTGTATAGGGATTGCTAAAAAACAGTTTACTCTAAAAATAGAGGTGGTTTTGCGTAGGAGCTGCTTCTCGGGAGAGACTAAATATTAAATTTCGTCGATGAGCGGTTTTATGCGCTATTATAACGCACTTAGATGATTAAGAAGCCCATTTTTAAATTTTATTATACTGTAATATCCCCTTTTTATGGGTGCATTAATTATTTATTAAATGGTAGAAGCTGAACCTGTAATCTAATAATATATTTTCTCGACATTATTAAATCCGTTTTGATTACTTTTGTGGTAGTAAATAAATCTAATATTCTGCTGGCGTTGGATTTTTGACTCACAGTAGAAAGTTAAAAAAATTATCTGTTACAGTTTTCATTATTAATAAAATAGACATAAAATCATGCTATCAAATTAACAACTATATACTGGGTGTTTCGTGTAATGGTTTATTGGCTCAGTGCTTAGAGGTTGTTCATAAACCACATAATGCTGTTGAGGGGGTGGGGGGTGACCACTAATGTCTACATAGCGTTACAAGTAGGGGGTGGGTAACATATTATATCTCTCCCTCTCTCTCTCAAATATTAAATAGGAATTGATATTCGTAACTTTTCTGATCAGCTTGCGCCTGTGTGAACGGAAGATGTTTAAAAAAATAAAATAAATTACTTAAAAAATATATGTTATTATATTTAATGCATAATTTACCAAAGTAATTACAAAAAGTGTTATGTAAAAACCGCTGCCTAAGGAATCACTACTTCCACATCCAGATTTCCCATCCAACTATAAAGAAAACATTTTGACTATATTTGCACTCTAGAATGTGGAAATTGGTCATAGAATTTGAATAATATTTGGGGCAGATGTCAGAAAAATTTGAGGCGTTGGTTTCTAGCATATACTTCAAGAATGAAGTTTCAGGACTCTTATTAGCTTGTTCTACATATTTTCCCCTATTCACCACCTAACACCCCTACCCCTTTAACGCCACGGTGGTCAATTTGCCAATAATAGGAGGAAAACATTAAAATGTTAAAATTTATCCCACACTCACAATTACTATATACGCGGATACCTGAATAACCAGGACATCATAAACCAAGAGAATATTTGGTTTATACCGTACGTCTACAAAGTTGTGACCCTATAAAGTAAGTAGTTAGTCTGGTCCACGGCTGAAAATTTACCACCGATATTAGTTCAAGCAAGTTGTTAACTGTTTTCGAGAATTTAAAACTATTTTTGTGTGCTGTTAACAGTGTTGCCAATGCGAGCGAAAACGCTCATATTGTGAGCATTTCATTTATAGGCGGAGCGAAATTTATTTGGGGAGCAATCGGGAGCATTTCAAGCTTAAAAAGTAGGTAGCGACAATCTTGAATAGGTTTATAAAATAAATAATGTTTGGCAACAATGTTACACATGTAATGTCTTACTGAAAATACACAAACAATCACCCCCCCCCCCCCCGCTTTTCAAAATGCCGACCGAGATATATATTCAATTCTGAAAAATACGCCCCTCGCTCTTTGAAATTTTTATAGAGATAAATAGGTCATTATTAGGAATGAATGCCACCCCCCGCTCTTCGAAATTTATATTGAAGATTGTTGCAACCACCGGGCCCCGATTTTCTCTCGACGACCCTGCTTGTGCGAGAATTATTGAGGAGCGAAACGGAGCATTTTGAATTAGATTACGGGGTAATTTATTATTTGGATTGGCAACAGTGGCTGTTAATACATGTCTCCAGTTATCGATAAAATATCACGAGGTATTTATACTTTTGTGCAGAATCATATTAATGATTTATTTCGCGTAAGCCTCTATTGCGCGCTTGTATTTGAGTTTTAAGAAAAGTTTCACATAGTTTCACCGAAATTTGTGTTGTACCTTACAGATGTATGTCTTTACTTTCAAACATGTACCTAATGAAAATTCACTTACTTTAGAAAATTTTTATGATTTCATTTGCGCAAAGAGAATTTCCCTATTTCAATACCTGCGGAATGAAAATTTACTGGGTGATGGAGGATCTCTTAGGGCGATTCTCAAGATGATTGAATATTTATTAAACATGAGAAAGAAAATGATTGTGGAAAGTTAGGACAAAATTATGAATTTCTTCAAATTATTGAATTATTCTTGTGCAAAAAAAATATATTCGACTTGGTTAAGCAGCCAGTTGTGATCTAATGTAAGTTTTGGTGAAAGCAGAGAAAGAACAAAAGACCACTGCTCGAACATTTTTCAGAACAGTTAAGCTTAGCAACTGAAGCCGCATATCATGCAAGTGGAAAATGTGTTGTTGCTTGCGTAATAAAAAAAAATTAGAAGAAGCTGTCCTCGTACAGTGCAGCCAATTAAAATCCACTTATGAGTAATATTCCTAGATAAATGGCCTGATCTGCTAAGGAAAGTTTGTAACGGTAGTGATAGCAACTAATTTTTCTGCTTGCTTACTTTTATTTTAATTACCACTAATATGTATGTTTCTATATAGAGCAATTCGTTTTAAATACAAGTTAAGTTACAACATGTCTTAATATTATTTCAAAAACAACCCAAAATTATAAATTTAACCATTTTGCACCAAAGACAGAAGAAAGATAATTGAAATAATTTCGTCCTCCTATGAATATAAAATTGTCCGCTGCACCCCCTCAAGAACTATCCTTACATTTACTTCACTACATTTACTTTACATTTTTTTCGTAGAGTCACAAATCTTATTCAAAAAGTTACGTAATTTTAAAATAATATTTACTTTTCAACCCCCTTAAAAACCACCTCATTGTTCCTTAGATTTTTTTTACTATTTTTAGTCCATTCACGGGTACAATATGATCGTACCTACAAAGTTTCCGAATTTTAGAACTAAGTAAATCTTTTAAATCCCCTCATAAACCACCCTATTTGTGTCTAAAAATTTTTGAACATTCTTCCGCTTTTCTAATGAATAATTTCTGTTCATTTGCAAATTTGTAGAATTTTTTCCACCAAAAACTTGAAAATTGGCCACTGTGCAACGGAATCGTCTCAATCAGATGTCATTACAATACATACGTGCACTAACTTTGAAGTGAATCAAAATCAAAAATAAATAAATAAATAAAAAGTATCTAGAAAATTATTAATTTCCAACCTTTGGAAATAGAATAGAAATAGCTTGAAATAGCTTAAGAAAAAAATTCACAGATTTCGCAATTCTTGCAACCATCGGGACACTGGAAATGACAACACCATAGATAAAACATAAACTTTTTCCGGACTCGGCTGCGCCTTGTCCGGAAACAGCTACGATCCACTTTCAATAACGACACCGCTGTATTTCGACCTTAAATGAAAACCGGTAACTTGACCCCCTGTGATATATGCAACCCATATTACATTTGCATATATCAGCCGTTGCATATACGACAGTCTCACTCGATCGCGACACCGCTGTCTTTTGACCTTGAAAGAAAACTGGTATCTCGACCCCACGAATATAAACATTTCCAATGTTAAAAGTTCGATTTTATTGAAATTTGCACCGTATACTAGAAAGCGAATGTTACTTTTATTGAACAAATTTAATCAGTAGATAAAAAAGTCTTTTAAAAAATTGTGTTTTGTATCTGATAATAGAACAGATAATAGAACAGAAATCTTGTGAAACGTTATTTCCTGTCATTATTTATTTGTATTTCTAATTAGTTGTATTTGACAGTAATATAATATCCAAACTATGAAATATGGTTTTAAACTAGACACCTTATATTATAGATATTAATACGTATTATTTAAAGTAACGAATGATGATTTAGTGGTTACTCTTTTAACTTGAACTTCGAGGGTAGAGGTTCCTTTTTAGGCTTTCGTATAGTTTCGGTCTATCCGTCCGTCTGTCTGTATGTCCAAGAATAAAAAAATTTAATTTAGACTTATTCAATTTACACTTACATCGAGTCAGTTATGGGTTGACAGATCTCTTACAATGCGACAAGGAATGTTTTAAAGGTCTTATAATTTTAACCCTTCAGTCACGAAATATTCTCTTTCAAAGTCTAATTCTCTCCTCTCTAATTTCTAAACTATCAATGCAAAAAATTTGAAAGAATTCCCGAATGCAGCTTTTAGTTAGTACTTTCAATGAAAGTTATACTGGACCCTATAGCAAATGTACTTTCCGAAAAATTTTGTAATTGTTTATAGAGAACGAGCAAAGTCAAGATTAAATAGTTTTTAATGCATAGGTGTATATAGTAGGTTCTGTAGATAAGTCAGCCCTATGAAAAACCTACAAAAAAGTTTAGAGGAGACCGGCCGCAATTAGTTTTCAATTTATGTACAAAGAAGGTCATAAAGAAAGTGTCCGTCTTCTTTTATTATCATTACAAAATATTGTCATAAATATTTCCTAAAGTTAAGAACGTGGACCAATCACTGAATATAATTGGTTGAAATTTATCCTACCAAATAGATGATTCCTTGAAATAAGCGATCTAGTCAACGTGAACTTCCAGGGATGGAGTAACTGTTTCTCTGTCACAAAAGTGTGTACTGCATGACTCCGGCGGTATACTAATCAGAAGCGGTCGGTCTCCTTTAGGATTTTTTGCGAGCTTTTTTGTATCGCTGGATTTCATATGGAACCTACCATACCTATGTATCATAAAGTTGAAGAGAATGTTATTAAGCATAGCTACGGAACCCTATCATATGTCAACGTGCTCTTTGCCAGTTTCTTACTTTCTCTACTCCTATTAGATTATAATATAATAATCACTCAAATATTTTTGAACATGTAGTAGTATCCATAAACAAATAACGTGATTTATTACAATTCCTTAGTGATTTAAAAATGAATTATTTATTATTTGTTTGCTTATAGTAATGAAATATATTCTTTATAGGATTTTGCAAACGGCGGAAAAAAAACTATCTATGAGAACTAAAAGTAAAACTATATGTAAAAAATATTAATGAAATCTTTGCATTCTTTCGATAACCTGATTTCTGGTTATGCTACCAAATCAAAATCCTAAAATAAATTTGTCCAATTTCTTATTTGACATTCTCATTGTAACATTAGCATCCAACATAGTCCCCTATGGCTAAGCAGATTAAACTAGTATCTACATGACCTCCTACGGTATAAAGATTCAGTTAAAAATGAGAACGAAGGCCTAAAATGGATTTATTTACCTACTTTGTCTTAAAAATGTCTTCATTCTATTGGATTACATTTTCATAAAATCTCTTATTCAGTTTCTTGGAAATACTTAGCCTTTGAAACGTTTCTCGCCCTTATTCTGAGCTCATCAGAAAGGCACAAAGCCATTCATAACGATATTTCATGCAAAACCAAGACAATATCCATGAATAAATATGAAATATTTATATTTGACATTGACTGATAAAAAACAACAGGTCTTCACCTATCTATTAGCTAACTAGTCGATGAATAATAAACTATGATTTTATACTACCGATTGTTTTACTAAGTTGCCATCACAAAATTAAAAACGTCTGAAACTAATATTAATAAAAAAACATCAAGAAGTATCCTACAGGACCATGGAATGTTCAACAAGTAAAACAAGTTTAATAAATCAGTAAATGTTTACTCTAGTGAAAGTTCATGTTTATAAATTAGTTTTACTGAGTAAAGCTGAACATCATATTTCTCTTTTTATTTTCTTGTACCTTAATTACCACTTTTTCCTCACTACAACCTTTCAGCGAATTTCAAAGTGAAAAACATGTGGTAAAAATGTAAAACACTTGTTTTTATAGTTTCACATAAATTTTCACATTTTAAACTTGAAGAAAACAGTGTAATATTTCGAATATGACGCAATAAAATGTTCATCAATTTTATAGGAAGGAAATTTATCAACGCAACGTTTCATACTTTAGCTAATATCCCATTTCCAAATGTTGGTTTTATATTGCTTACATAAAAAACCAAAGTTTCATAATTATTTTCCGTGATTACCCCTCTAAACTCCTGAAATCAAACAATATTGTGCTCGTACTTATGAAGTTGGCTAGGATCCCCTTCGCGGGAAAATGACTCTCGCTAACTTTTAGATGAAACAATATCCGCCTTGTCTCAAGCAGTTTCTTTTCTTCGCTCACATATCGGTGAAGATTGTGAAGAAACGTCCTGGCGCAATGTGCACGTCCTTCAAAAGTAATAAAGGAACCGCTGGCTCGCCCGGAAAGAAACTTCGCAAAGTCCTACAAGATATTACGGCATCTTGTATAATAGTTGTCGGCCGTTTATTAGGAAAGTGCGGCGCGACGACACACCGCCTGTATGCATCGTTTTTCCAGCTGCATGGCGTCCCGGCCAAGGGAGAAGGATAGGCAGATGTTCTCGTGTCAAAGTGATATGGGAGATGCGTTAGTACGGTGAAATTTCGTAAAAATTTCTTTCAAATAATGCATATTAGTGTAACAGATGGAATTATCAAATATAATTTGCAAAAGCGGTATGTTGTTGTTTAAAAGTCTTTTGAAATGATTTCACCTTCTTCGAGAGCTGTTTAAATACCTATATGTAGCTGATTTTTTTATAAGTACATATACAGAGTGGACCATTAATAATAGGCCATAGTGCAGGAGTAGATTCTTAGACAAAAATATGAGAATATAACCAAATATTCTTTAGTAAAATGTTGCTGTGGAAAAATATACAGGGTGTCAAAATTTATATAATTTTTTCGTTTTTTTTGCAATAACTTAACAGCCTCTTGACTGACCTCCAAATTTGCTAGAGGAACTTTTTTTATGGCTTTGGGTCATAGACCATATATAGCCAGTCACAAAGGAGCAATTTATAATATGGAATACTAAAACAAAACCTAACACAAAATGAGTAGAGTGAGATGAACAAAATGAGGAATTACAGGGATACACGCATCTCGCCCTGGGGTCTGTCAGGCCATTAAATTATAATCAACATCACAGGGAACTTTTATTATTCTAAGAAACAATAATTTATGTATTACATCACGTTAGATCATAGAGGGCGCCGCAGGACCTATATCTGATGATAATGTTTTTAATTTTTTTTGACGAAACATTGTGATACTTCTGACCAGAAAATCTGATGAGGGCGTCATTTCCACGTATAATAGGTACACTTGGTAGAACGTGATAACTCCAGCCGTTTTCGAGAAAATTGCCGTTAAATATTTGAATAATTTTTTGAAAGACAAATTCAAATTTAATGAAACAAAGTGTATTTATTGAGAAAACGGAATCGTAATAACAGCGTAAACTCTTTCTCACTTTCTTATGAACCAATGGAGTATTTTCATGGTATCGAGATAAATACATAAATCAAAAGATTGTGTAAAATAATCTTATTAGTAGACAAAAAAATAACATAAAGCTTGACTTAATGACATTAGTATTTATTATATAAACTTTCCCCCCATGCAAAATCCCCATTTCTGCATCTTAGAGTAAATTTTCGTTATAGTCTCCACCTACTTCTATGTCTTTTCTAATTCTTTTCATAAAAGATTTTCTTACATTGAACAATACATTTTCCTGTCCTCTAATAAAATTGACTGGGTCTTGTATTCTGTCCCACAGTTCTTCTCTTGAATTGATAGTATTTGCATAAACTAAGGTCTTCATATGTCACCACACATAATAATCCAAAGGATTATAATCAGGACTCCTTGGTGGCCAAGTAAACTCACTTCCTCGACCGATCGATCTGCGTGCGAAAGTCTCATCAAGATAACTCCTGACTTCAATGGAGAAATGAGGGGGAGCTCCATCTTGCATAAACCACAATATGTTCCGTATGTCTAGAATGAAGGCATACAAAATATCAGAAAGAGTATTTTGAAGGAAAAAGAGGTAAGACTGTCCATTTAAGTTTTTAGGAAGGATAAATGGTCCCAATAACCGATCGCCGATAATACCACACCAAACCTTAATCTTAAATTCGTGCTGAAAATGCCTCTCTTTAACGGAATGAGAATTTTCTACTTCCCAGTAATGGGTATTTCTCCAGTTAAAAACCCATCAGCAAGTAAAAGTTGCTTCGTCGGTGAATGAAATGTTCTTAACAAAATTTCGATCCCTGTGTTTATTTAGAACAAATTGACAAAATTGTAGCCTTTGTGGAAGATCCCTTCGAAGTAAGTTTTGTACAGGAAGTGATATGGGTAGGAGCGTTCTTTGCGTAAGACTCTTAGAACAGATTGCCCTGTTGCCGCTGATAACCGACTTAAGACATCCGATAGGGAAATATTTATTATTTTTGCCCATAACTTTTTTTCTTAGTACGTATATTTAAAAAAATATATAAGAGTACCTAAGTAGAACTATAGCAAGACTATTACTATGAATTTTCACTCAATAATTTCAGTGGTTTGCAAAATAGCTCGATTTAAAACTACGAAATAAGATTAACACAATTTTTAAATTTAAATCGAGCTATTTTGCAAACCACTAAAATTATTGAGTGAAAATTTATAGTAATAATCTTGTTATGGTTCTACTTAGGTACTCTTATAGTTTTTTTAAATATACGTACTAAGAACAAAAAGTTATAGCTAAAAATAGTAAATATTTCCCTATCGGATGTCTCTTTCTAGGGAATGGCCACCTTAAGCTGACTTGAGGATCTTCACCCACACGAACTAAAATTTCTAGTTCTTGATGTGGAGTACTTCGTTTCGGTCATACTACATCATTTTTATGGTGTAATGAACCCGTTTCTCCCAAACGACGAAACAGATCTTTGAAAATCTTATGGTTTGGCTGTATTCTATTTGGATATTGAAATGAGTATCTCCTCGCTGCAGCCCATCCGCTAATTTTTTTTGTACGTAAACACATATCATATCCCTCACTTCCCTATTTGAAAAATTATTATGTCGAGGCGTTTTAAATAAATTAATTAAAGAAATTAGCTCGAGGAACACAAGAACAAAATAAAATAATTAAATGACTTACATGACAGAACTATAACTTAACCAAAGCAAACTTTTCAATAAATATACTTTGTTTCATTAAATTTGAATGTCTTTCAAAACATTATTCAAATGTTTAACAGCAATTTCCTCGAAGACGGTTGGAGTTATCAAGTTCTTGTACCTTTTATACGTGAAAAGGACGCCCTCATCGGATTTTCTGGTCAGAAGTACCACAACGTTTCGTCCAAAAAATATGAAAAAAATTCATCATCAGATACAGGTCCTGTGGCGGAGTCTATGATCTAACGTGATGTAATACATATTTTTTCTTAGAATAGAAAAAGTTTCTCTAGCAAATTTGGCGAAGATCAGTCAAGGGGCTGCTGAGGTATTGCAAAAGAACGAAAGAATAATTTGAATTTTGACACCCTGTATCCGGGGGTACCTAGCAAACAGCCAGCTTGGTGCCCTTACTCTTATCCCCAGGCGCTAAGAACGCGTCTTTGCCGAACACAATCCTTGAGCTACACAGCCTAATCTTCCTTTCTGACGCACATGATGCCAATTGGCACCCTGAGCTTCCGACTAGTCAAACACCCCAAACCCCCTTCCAAACTCCGAGAGGTCTCGGCAACAGCCAGTTTCTCTCACGACAGACGAAAGACGCTCCCGGGAGCCGCCATGCCAGCAAAGAAAGAAAACCAAACCAGAAGAGCGCCAGAAGAAGCGATCCAGCTGGCAGGGTCTCACAGCCAGGAACAGGGAGGTCTGCTAACCTCACCAACACCGTTCGTATTTCTGGGGAGGGGGGGGTTGACGAAAATAGCCCCTTACGGGGCCGGTCCAGGTCTACAGCGGTGATTGGGGCAAAGAGCTCAAGCTCGACCCCCTAATCATCCGAGACCGAAAACTACAGCCAAGAATATTGGCGCGACACCCTGCATCATTTTCCACAGCACATTTTACTAAAGCATATTTTGTTATATCCTCATATTTTGGCCCAAAGAATCTACCCCTGCTCTATGCTCTATTATTAATGATCCACCCTGTATAATTCAAAGAATTGTACTACTATTTTCATAAACAGGGTGGTCCTCTCCTCTTTAAATGAGACAGTAAAGTATCTCGGACACAATGCATTCTCGAAAAAATGATTCAGACGAAGGTTGTTTGGTTTCGAGGAGGGTCAAAATGGACCTTCTTTCAATTTGATGCTTTGCTTTTTTTAAATTACTTGTCAATATAATCTTTAAGGAAGAGTATAGATCAGGAAGTTACGTGCTGTTACACATAGTACACTGTACAGAATAAAACCCGAAACTACAGTTGATGAATTCACGGGAGGTCACCAGCATCATAGTTTTCAGTTTTATCCTGTACAATGAACATGTGTAACATCATGCAAGTTGATGCACCTACGACGCTTTTTTTACGCTATTTTGCAGTTATCACTCAGATAAATACGATTTGTGCACCATTTCACTTTCTTTAGTCTTGTTCAGATCTTGCTTTTACGTGACTTTCTGATATTTTTACTCTTATCTGGATAGGTATAAACAAACTTTTCTCAGTGCTTGGGGAGTAATTTATTGGAATGCCAGTCGACTAAATGACGCACGGTCCATTTCTATTGTTGTGAGATTTTTTGTACACTTTATGTTTCAATAATCCCCCAAAATAAAAGTTCAGTGGCATCAGATCTGGAGATTGATCTGTCAATGTACAAATGAGCTGTTGCGTCCTATCCAGTACAGTGTTAGTTTAACCATCTGCGCACTACCCTCGGATTATGTTGTAGACATAAATCCCTTAGTACCACTAATGGTAATTCAGCAAGAACCTCTCTAGAAAATTCAGAAACTTTTCAGAATTCAAATTATTTTCTACAAAAAAGTCCAACAATAGTTTCGTTGAACACTCCGAACATTGATTAATTGAGAGTATTGTCTATTTGCAATTCTGTGACGAAATAGTACCATTCGTAATAATTATTGCGTCGTCACCAAAAGTTAATTTTATAAGGGGATTTGAGTCAGTTATTTAATTTCCCTGTGCCCATAAAAGACTGCAACCTTCTTACATTATTTCCTTGTTCAAGTGTGTGCAGAAACTTCGGTTTATATGCTTTTAATTTGTGATGTTTGAGACATGGACAACTTTAGTGCTGGAGACAAAATGAATTGCAAGCCACTTGCTTTGATATTATCATTTCATCAATGCGCGCAATGTATCATTTCATCAATTACTGGATCAATCTGATTATTATTTACATGAATTGGTCTTGTCAGAAAATCCAGAAAAGCTTCGATATTTACAGTACAGAATTTTGACAATGTCAAGTAAATTAATAATAAACAATTTTTGTTTTTCATAGCATCCCAAAACAGAGAAATTTGACCTACATTAGCAGTTATTCATCAGTAAACGTAATAAATGTGTGTGGAAGCAGTTAAGTTGTTTCTGTTAAATTTTGCTAATTTCTTGTTACTGGTATTAGTATATTTGTAAATATGACTGACTGATATTTTAGCTACTTGTATAAATTAAGTACTAAAAATGAATATTGGAAATTTTTTTGTTAATGAAATTTTTCGACTGCTATTTTGTTTTTATATTTTCATATTTTTTAATTGTTCTCAGTAGGCGATGATCGATGGACAATTTTTTTGTGCAAGCAAATGATCAATTTTGTTGACTGCACAACTGACGAACATTTGAGGTGATTTGAAAGAACAGAGGAAAGTAAGAGGTTATGTAGACGAGAGATGAGACATACTTTATATAATCAAACATTCTGAAACGAAAAATGCTACCGTTTTTGCCGATTTTGTTATTTTTTTGTTTCTAGATATTTCATCATTTATGTAAATGTTACGTATTTAAAAAAGTGCGCCTATAGTGCAGGAATTGTAACAGTAGTTTAGGTGGTCGAAACTCATAAAAATGATTTTAAAAGTCATCTAGGTGTTACAACTATTTTGAAAACTTATAATCTATATTTAATCCTCATTATACGGTATTATCATACCATACTACCATACCGTCAGGCTTTACCAAATACTAAAACAGACAAAATAATATCAATGGCTAATAATTTTTAATTTAATTTCAACTTGTAGATTGTTTGTAGATTGTTTAACGGGTCGCTCGGCTCTGATCAGCCCTTCTTCACATCGACGTAAAAGATATTTTGTGAATTACCTCACAATTAGTTGTTGCCCAGGACTCCCAAGCTCCGTGCAAAGCTTGCGATTTTTCTGGGAGCTAATTTCCCCATGTCTTCGGGAGTTTATTCCACCTTTTCTAGATACTTTAGCGTAGACCAGCATCTTGCATTCGTAAGGAATTTGTTCCGCAGATTCTATTGCAGTGTTGCAGTATCTGCACGTATCATCATCTGCCTTGCTCATATTCTTAGGATGATATCTCAAGGGGCTGTTAAAAGGCCTGTCATCAGCCTTTGTCGAATAAGTTATGAACTTTTTCGCTTGTCTTTGACCTAGAGTAGTCCTTCAGTAGGACTCTTATTGTTCCGTTTCCCATTTTAGAATCTCCTTCATTAGATAAGCCACAAAATGGTTGGGGCCCGAAAAATGGAGCTTCAGCACCTTTCATTGCAAGGGCGTCGGCTATTCCCTCATGCCCGGCAAACACATCAAGGTAACCTTATTGTTTATTGCCTTGTTGCTTCAGTGATTGTCTGTATTCCCTGGCAATTTTAGAGTCAAAGGTATAGGACCTGAGAGCTTTTAACGCTGCCTGGCTATTTGAAAGTATATAGATCTTTGCCCTTCGAATGCCTTTATTTATGCATTTCTGGGCACATAGATGTATAGCATAGATTTCTGCCGGGAAGATGGTTGGGGTCTTGCCTAGGGCTCTGGATAGCGTGCAATTAGGCCCCGCTACGCCCACGCCGACCCCTTCAGCTATCTTCGATCAATCTGTGTACCAAATGAGTGACCAAGGGGGTCACTTTGCAGTTGCAAGGCTTCGAGTTTGCTCGGCTGATGGCTCTCTGTCAGCGCATCAAATGGACAGTCAAAGCTCGCTTGATTGGCATTGACTCGGTGGCTTTGGTCTTGGATTCCAATTGGATTAACTCCAGGATCCTTAATAGACCAACCAGATCGCCTGGTTTGAGAATGGGTACCTACTGAAGCCTTAAGGCACTTAGTGCTGCCTCCTTCCTTACATGCAGATGTAGAAGAAGTAGGGCTAGCATACATTGCGGCTGTGGGACAGGGACCTATTGCTCCTGGAATCCCATAATTTCAACTTTTTCTATCAGGAAAAGATTATCATTCCAAAAATATTCACCTCGCAACCATATTCGCCATGCCTTAAACACCGGGAAAGTCAAAACAAATCGTTTGTTAACATCTAGCAAACAAATTATGAAATGAGTCACCCGAGGTTTTTGTACATAATCAGGTATGGGAGACGGGTCCATGATTTCTAATAATGTTGACGGTTTTTAGTTTAGTTCACTCCATATTTACGTAAAAACCTTAAAACTGCCAACCGAGCCAATATAAGGGGCATGCTTTATCTTCTACATTATATTAAATAGTAAATATAATGTATTATTTAACAGATAAGACATCATTGCTCTTATATAAAGTATGTTCTGGCATAGGTAGGGTAGGAAATAAACGGAAACACGCTTCTTTCAATTACAATTTCTAACTCTTGTGATATACTTACACGAATTGCCCCTAACTAGAAGATCATACCCTGGGAATAGATAAACAGCGAAGGACGGGGAATTCGTCCACCAATGCATAAGATATTCCTATCTTGACGCAGAACAGAACAAGATTCTTAATTTACCACAAATGTCATTAAGTTTCTACCAAAATACCATTTGCAAATCTCTAGTATTATTTTATTCATTCTACAAAATTTTTGAAGTATGGCTCTGTAGTACTCTTGTCACTAGTAATAGCGGCGACACTATACGTAATAATTCGTGCTGATTCATTCTCAGTAATTCAACAATGGCTTTAATTTAATTATCATAAATACGCTTCAGTGGAAATCGCTGGCAATATGTATAAACAAAATGTCTTGCGTTTTAAATATGAAGATATTCTAAAATTATTCGTCGTATATAAAAGAATGAAAATTATAAACGCTCGTCAAAATGTAATTTCTCTTTGGTAGACCATAAGGAATGTTCCGAGTTCAACAAAAACTTCACTCAGTCCAAAATGACCGTGCTATTCACGCCATATTGCGGCGGACAGCAAAGACACGCCATTATTCCTTCGTTAGGATTTTCAAGCTCAAGTTAAACCTCCCTTTACTTTTTATAGCGTCTAGTTATTGAACATTTGTCAAGGAAAAGTCGAGGAATTACAAAAATTTATTCATTCTACTTCATTTTTATTATGTTGGGCTTATTACATGTGTCTTAAGGCCCATTTCTTTGTAATTAAGGCAGTTTTTACTAATTTATCACAGGAAAGTATAGGAACATATTTTTCGTTACAAACGTCCACTTATAAATTTAATCAGTGTAGAATAAATGTTTGTCGCTATTGAGATATAATTTAATGCAAATAAACATATTATCTGTTAAACAGAGGAAGCATTTAGTTTCAGTAATTAATAAAAAAATTGAAAAATCATATATTTATCAAGAACTGACATTTTACACGTTGCAAACGACTAATAAAAGTCTTATCCGCTGTTAAAAAAAACAACGGATAATTGTTAAATGGAGAAAGAATTCAGTTTTAATTCCACACCCAGATAATGGAGTGCAGTACAGTAATCGTAAAATTTTAAAATAGGTTTACAATGTCACGAAACCTTGAGATTTTAAATTTGAGAGAAAAAAAAATCAGTTTGTTGGTCGGTCTATCTCTGTGTCCGACTGTTTTTTTTTTCTATGCACACGTTTTCTCCGGAACGGTTTAAGACATTGACTTCATATTTGGTACACGTGTGTATTATAACGACATCTGAAGCTAGATTATGTTTTGAGCTTGTACTGATAAAGGCTTTGCGAAGAAATAGGGGTAAATAAGTAAAGCAGGCTAGTAAAAGTCCAGAAACTTGGGGTTTGGTGTATATAGAAGAAACCAATGTTTCAAGTTATTTTATGACATGTACCAACAAATACTTATAATTTGCAACCTCAATAACCCTCAGATATCCTTTTTCAGTCGAATCAAACTATGCCACCTCAGGGATCTTCCAAATATCAATTTTTAATAGAATAAGTTATTAAATGACAGTATACTGTGCGCCATCTTGGAAACATCTTAAATTTTTCTATAAAAAATATTAAATTGTGTTGTCATCTGAACCATATACACATGCAAAGTCAATACAACATCTAGAAGTTCTTTACATACAAAATTACTGGAGAAGCTAATAAAAGCCTGTTAAGAATTAATTCTTCCAACAGGGACACTGAAATTCAAGAAGTTTTGCGCAGTTTAATTCTTCATTTAATTGTATTTTATTCTGGAATTTTGCAGGAAAACAAACCCGTTGGTTAAAGTCCCAATAAAAATGAGCCTTCAAGAACTGACAATATTTCTTGACGTACTTTTGGCGGACCTTTGGAAATTACGCTGCTTTTTAAAATCGAAAAATTTTATGCATCTTTACCTTTCAAGTGTTAACCAGTTTATATCTAAACATAATATCATCATGAAAATACTAGCACCATTTTTTTTAAATGGGAAAGAAATTCCCAAAATTGAATTAAAAGTAGCTTAGTTAACTATAAATTTAATGGGGCATTATATATTTTTCGTTAGATATTTGGACCAATTTAGAAATAATACGTATCTATAGGTCGAATAGCAAACTTCTTTGTTCTTACTGATAGTCCAAGAGCTCATGGCCAAAATTACCTGTCACCCAGGCACGCCTAATTTTGGGGAAAACGTTTAGTTTGAGGGAAAGTACGCCCAAAATCTATTTGATCCAAACTCTTGCAATGTTTCTGAAGGGATTAAAATTCACTTTCAATCCGTAAGAAAATGGAAGAGAGTTATTTATCGCAAAAAATCACATATTCATTAAAAACTGACATTTTGCACGTTGCAACTGATAACAGTCTTATCAGCTGTCAAAAAAATAACCCGATCTAGTCATAGCGGCACGGCTGAAACTTTGTTAAAACAATTAAACAGGTTTAATAACACTACTAAAAATGATAACTGACATATCTCGCCTTGGGCAGTTTGGGAAAGTGCACTTTACGAATGAGCCTCCACACGCCACGCCACGTCAAAATGTTCGGGTGAGTAGTCATAATTCAGAGGGGGTGAACGTGGGAAGTACTGTTCTCAAACTATAAATTGCAATTTTAAATTAAAATTCTACCTGATTCAGAATCTAGAAGGTATAATTACGCTCAAGGCGAATTTATTCCATACATACGGACCACGCAGGCAACTGGCAATACTAACATGTCTCCACAAACTGGATTCATTAACTTCATAGAAATCTGTCATGTGCTCCATCTCTAAGACACTAGTGGTACGACTTTACTAGAAACTGGAAACTTGTAGAGTATGGATGGATTGCTACATTGTTCTAGAGTCTGCACGAGAAGGTTATGGTCCTTGCTAGAATTTTCCAGATGCATTTTGTAGGATATATAAGGCAATGTATACACGCGGCAAGTAAGTTTTTAAGTGAATGGAGTTCAGATAAATCGGTGATACAAAATGAGCAGTAGAGTAAATATATCAGGTAATAAATGTTAATCAATGTAATTTTAGTTAGTAAACGTATTGAGAGGTTAAGTTATTCAATAAATAGTGTTAGTGCTTATCTCTTATAATTTTTTAACTCATTGATTTTAAGGGAGGTTTCCTAAGGAATGGAAACTCGTGGCATGCCTATAATTTTTCGGCAAAGATAAGAAGATGAAAGCGCGAAACGAAAATGACTATCACAGGGCCTTTTTTAAACCTTCTTACTTTGACAACGCTACCAAAAGCGGCTTTTCTCGAGACCGCAGCGTTGAATCGGTTACTTTCAATTTTTCTCACAGTTTTTTGAATACTCTTAGTAATCTAGACTATGAAGCTGATGTGCCGCGATGGCTCGGGAACACCTCTAAAATTAACTTGTTATAAATTTGATAACAAGCAACATCAAGTTCATATTTTTCCTGGATGATTCACCACCAGAATCATTCAATCACATTGAAAACTGACGTGCCTCGATGACAGTAAATTTCACTCGAGGTAAATTTTCAGTTTTCCCTCCACCAGCAACTCGCACAGGACGGAAAATGTCAGTTAGCATTCTTTTCGGAATCAAGATATTTACATCGAATATAAAAACAGGGAAAGTGGCGAGACGTCTTGACTAATATGCCACATCTTTTTCTACAAATTCAATAATTGTCTACAACCCTGTAGCAACGACAAAAATGTCAGTCGTACTAGATTTTTTCTCATTTTTATATAAACTGTTGAAAAAAACATTTTACATGCCGTTATCAGTCGGAAAAAAACAGCACGGGCTCTCGGACCATGAACTAAAGCCTTAGGTATTTCAGAACATCAATTAAGAATATATCCTGTATGTTTCTTCCTCAATAAACGTCTGAGTTATTTATGCATTCCATAAAATGAATCCGTCTTCGTTGATTGCAATGCTTGAAATTAAGCTAAATACGAAGTAAAGTGGCACAATAAAATGAAAATACCATCAACAAACGGTCGGATTGGTGATTTATTTAAAGTGCCTGCATTAAATTTCCATACATAGAATAGAGAGAGGGTTACTGAATACGAATATAATACAAATTAGGCTTAAGTTTACGAGAGAGGGATAAGGCGGTCAGGGAACCGACTGGATAATGGTGTCGTTTATATGGAGATTTAGCCCGAAGATTTACAAGAAAAATTGCAAATTGACAAAGGTACAATGCGATAAATATCTACCAAACAACCATTACCGGTTTTTGCTTATACCGCAAGCCTACCTAGAGTAAGAATTGTTTTTGTTATGTATAAGATAACTTTGTAACGGAATCACTAAAAAAATATTTAAAACGGTTAATTGTAGTATTACTTAACGAAAAATGAATCCATTAATTATTTGTACAACAATAATCAGGCAAATCAAGACTTATTAAATCTGTCATCCATTAAGAGGATAGAGTGCAGTAGTAGTAGTATTTACTTAGCAACCTGCTATTTACAATCAATACAATGGCAATATAACAGTTTGTAAATATAAAGAAAAACAACAATACAAAAACAAAACTAAAATACCAAGAGATTATCACTACTTTCTGGTATAATTGAATTAATGATACTTAATACTTAACTAATCCTAACATATTTATTGATTTTTTGTTTAGATGTAGTTAAATTTTTCATTTGTTTTCACCACGTTAGGGAGAGCATTGAATATTATTAATCCTTTAAAAAATAAATAATTTCGTGCAAAACTTTTTGCCTAAAATGTACATAAGAATCATTTTGTTGTGTTGTGTTGTGATTATGTCTTTCGGATATATGTGGTACAGTCTTGTAAGTATCCAGGCAACATTCCCTTTCTTACTTTAAAAATAAAAATTATTTTATTGTAACGTGTTTGTTTTACTGTCATAAACTTCAGCGTTATGTCCCCTATAGGGGTGTATCTATTATATTTTGAAATAACACGCATCGCTCGATTCTAAAGTTTTTGTAAAACCTGTTTATCCATCTGATTTAAGAAATATAGGATTGAACCACAATATCCAAAATGAGGAGAAATAATACTCTTATATACAGTTATCCTGGCAAACATAGATATATCATTACAAATTCTAGATAAAAAATGCATTTTCTTTGCAACTTTTTTGCAGATGTATTGCACATATGCTTCAATTTATTATCCACTATTATATATAAATATTTAATTTCAACAACTTGTTCTAACCTCTCTCCATTCATATCAATATTTAAATTTTGGTTTACAGTACTACGAAAACTATTTATTAACATACACTTTGATTTTGATTTCAAACTATTAAAAGACATCCACTTGTCCATCCTATTTAGGTCTTAGGTTTAATTTATTTTCAATAACTTTAATATCTTTTCCACTTTCGAATAAAAGCGTATCATCGGCAAACAAATTTATGGAACAGTTTTTTTACTGCATCTTTTCTGTCATTAGTATATAAACTAAACAGCGTTGGACCCAATACGGACCCTTGCGGTACTTCAAATTTAGTTTCTCTCTCACCAGATACCTCAGACCTATACTTAGTTTTTTGAAAATGTTCCGTTAAGTAACTTTGACACCACTTTATAACGGTTCCATTTAAACCATACGTTTTCAGTTTTTCCACTAATTTTACACGATTTATTGTTTCAAATGCCCGTTTGAAATCTATGAAGACGATACCAACTGCACATCCTATATCCACGCTTTTCTTCCAGTTTGATATATTTTGTAAAGATGTCTCACAAGAATGATTTTTACGAAACCCTGATTGTTCTTGTACCACTATATTGTATTTTTCAAAATGACAATTTACAATTTCTAGAATTTTTTCATAAATTGGTAGAACATTAACTGGTCTGGATTTGTGGTCGTTCTTGGTACCATGTACTTTTGGGATTGCTAAAGTGGTGGACGTTTTCCAATGTGTTGGAAATTTACCTGTAGGAAATGAGTAATTTATAACACTGAGTAATAATAATAATAATTATTATTATTATTTATTTATCCTTTCGATCATAGCATAATGATATAGGACATGTCAATACATAAACAAAAAACAATAATAATAAATAAAACATAAAATATAATACATGACGATAATTGCACCAACATACATAAATAACGTCGAAATAAATAGTCAAATATATCGTAAAACAATTATTTTTCCTACGTACTAAAAGTGTATGAGTACCTAATTATTATTTAAAAATTCGTCGACTGAATAATAACAACCATTTATTAAATACTTTCGCAACTCCTTTTTAAAAGAATATAAGGAAGCTTTTTCTTTGATTTCGGGAGGTAGGGAATTGAAAAATTTTACTCCGGCCAGCAGTGGAGACTTCTCGTACAGTGCTGTTCTGCGTCTCTGTATTTTCAGTAGATTACCATGTCTAGTAGGGTAATTATGTAATTGAGAGGTTGTTTCATACTTGCTGATATTCTTTTTTGTATATATGAGACAATAGGGTATTTTCATTAATCTGAGATGAAAGTGGAAATGCTTATATTTGAAAAATGCACATTTTTTAAATATTTTTGGCACAGAAAAAAATATGTTATATAAAACTATAAAATTATAATTTTAATTAGAAGTTTCAATTTTTCATAATGACGTCACTAAGCGAAAACTAGGTAAATCACCAAAAAACTATTGGCAATACTGACACCACACTGTTAATCTGGTGACAGTGGTGTGACTCATTAATTTTCAATATTTTGTTTGTTTAGCTATTTGTTTGAAAACATTCTATACAAGCATACAAATATGGAAACTAATTACGTAGAAGGTAGATCAAACGTCGTTTTTAATGAAATTTTACACTCATTCACAGGTCGATATTAGGTGCTACACAAAACTGAACATCTGTTTATGAAACAAACAAAAAATAAGGTTATAGTTACATGAAATACAAATCACCAACTTGAAACTCCCTAGAAATAAGTACATTTGGCGCTCTATTTGAATTATCGCTTAATGACGTCATGAAAGTTTAACTAATTTTTTTCCGGCTTAAATAAAAAAGTAAAAAAGAAAGAAAAAACACGTATTCCTTATTTTTATTTCTAGTTTTCAATTTTCAAATTAATAAAATATGGGAAAATACCCCATTGTATATATACACGCAAGGAAACGTCAATATAGCATGTTGTTTAAAAAATACTCTACATGACTGAGTCTTCTGTAAGCCAAAAATTCATCGAATGACTCGTTTTTGAGCAATTAAAACCCTTTCGCTCTCAGAAGCGCCACCCCACAAAATGACGTTATACGACAGTACCGAATTAATGAGGGCATAATAAACATTTAATAGTGAAATTTGGTCTAAAACATTTTTTAGTTGCAAGATTGCATAGTAGCCACTACTTATTTTTCGACAAACATTGCTTATATGGTATTTCCAGCTCATATCACTGTCAATATGTATACCAAGAAATTTTGTTGTTGCACTTGGTACAAGTGTTAATTGGTTAAATGTTACCTTCATCTCAGTGTGAAAATTTTTTCTGCCAAAAAATTGCATTAATACAGTGTTTTTCTTGTTAACAATTAATTTATTATTAGCGCACCAATGTGTAAATTGTTCAAAGATAGTATTGAGCTTTTCCTGCAGTTCCTCAGGGGTGTCTGCTTCTTCTGCTATGGAGACATCGTTTGCGAACAGCACAATGCACTCAGCACTAATATGAAGTGGTAAGTCATTTATAAATAAAAGGAAAATCAGTGGTCCCAGAACAGAGCCCTGAGGAACTCCAAGATTAACGTCATACTTCTCTGAACTAGTTTCTTCCAATTTCACAATAAGTTTTCTAAAGCTGAGATATGATACTATCCACGAAAGAAAGTTACCCCTAATTCCTATCGCAAAAAGTTTTTCTCCCACAAATGTTGGTTCTATAGAATCAAATGCCTTGGAAAGGTCAAAGAAAAGGGCAGCAACGTACTTCCTGTTATCCATACGATTGTACACAAATTCCAAGAAGTCAGTCGCCGCACTCTTGGTTGACCTGCCAGGGTAAAATCCATTTTGACATTTGGAAATTATTTGATATTTTGTTAAATAGGGAAGTATTTTATTATATATAGCGCGTTCAATTATTTTACATATGACGCTAACTACAGTGCCTGTAATTCTCTATTAAATATGGGTTATTATTTTTGTAGATTGGAATTACTTTTCCTATTTTCAATTCTTCCGGGAATTTCCCCAGTTCTACAGACAGATTAACAATATGAGCTAGCGGTTCGGCAATAAACTGAGCAACAGATTTAATAAGTTTTGTAGACACACAATCTACTCCTACAGAGTTGGTATTTTTTAATTGACATATTATGTTTATTATATCCTCACTAGGGACTGGCGTAAAGAAAAAGGTGTTGTTATTATTAGGCATTGTAGTACATTTTTTTGTTACTTGATCACCAAAGTGATCCTTTATTTTATTTGGGACCTCGGTAGAGTAGTGCTCAGCAAATGAATTGACAATTTTATCGGGATCACTTACAATTTCATTGTTAATTTGAAATTTTATTGACTGTACGGTTTTAATTTTGCCGGTCTTTTTACGCACTAAATGCCATACTTGTCTTTGTCTATCATGTATATTAACTATATTACTTAGTGAATTTTGATAATAATTTAACTTGGCTCTGTTAACACCTTTTTTATGTTCCTTTTTCATTTCATTATACCTAATTGCTACATCAGCGTCATTTGTATTTTTCACTAACCAGAACATATTCTTCAATTGCCTACTTTTTTCTCTTATATCCCTTGTGATCCACATATTATGTGCTTTTTTATTTTCAGTCGAGATTTTAATTAAAGGACACGTTAAATCTATAGCATACAATAAATTGTTTAAGAACGTATTATATACATTATTAATATCAGACGTACATTCATATACAGGGTCAAAATTTTCAAATTGCAAGTAATTTTTTAACTGCCACAAATTATTTTCGCAAGTATCTCTTTTCGTGATAATTTTTGACTGAGCGTGTAGACGCTTAATATTTTGTATTTTCAGTGTAAACACAATACCTAGATGATCACTGATGTTGAATGGTTCAATTTTCTCATTATATAGTTCTTGTGAGATATTTGTTGCGAAGTAATCAATTTTTGAAATTGAGGCATAATTATTTTTATCTGCAAACACTCTTGTGGGCTCATTGTTTTTAAATGATAATTCATAACTTATGAGAAGATCTATAAAAAGATTTTTTTCTCTTTCCCTTTGGTGATTTTTTTTCATATTTAGACTATCAATATTCATATCGCCGCATATTATAATATTTTTAAAACGGCTAAAACAATTATTTAAAATGAGCGTGAGCCTATATATGAATGTGTTAATGTTTCCATTGGGGGGTCTGTAAATATTTACAATACAATATTTATTATCATTAACATTAAGCGGCAAGTCCCTCAATGGAAGCTCATCTCACGAATGTAGGTCGCAATACGAGTAGTGGAGAATTTTTAACTTACTATCAAAATACGCGAGGTGTCAGAACTAAGACGGTCGAACTTTACAACGCATCGGCGTGCTCCGAATATTCCGTGATAGCTTTAACCGAAACCTGGCTAGATTCCTCCGTTTTTAATAGCGAACTATTCAGCAATAAATTCAATGTTTTTCGTTCAGATAGAGATTTTGCTGCCATTAATAGATCAAAAGGTGGAGGGGTACTATTAGCAGTAAATATAAAATACACTTCTTCTTTATTAAGCCTTGATACTGCAGGTTTTAACAACATACCTGCCATCGACATCTTAGGTATAAAAATTTCAAATAATTATCAGCCTCTTTACATATTTGTTATCTACATACCACCGAGTATACCTGTTGCCGATTTTGAATATTTTTTTGAGACACTAGGTACCCTGAAGCATTTACAAAATAGCGATAATGATATAGTCATTTTGGGCGATTTTAATATCCCCAAATATGCATCTTACCTAAAAGACTCAAAATCTAACGCCCAAATTAGAGCCTTGAATAATTTTCTAGACACTAATAATTTATCTCAATACAACTCAATATTTAATGGCAATGACAATATTCTTGATCTAGTATTACACAACAAAAACTGTGATGTATCTCAATCTCCTGATCCGTTAACTAATGAAGATTTTCATCACCCTGCTCTGATCATATCAACTGAAATAAGTACTGTTAAGAACCTTATTAATAATTTTCCAACTAATCATGACGTTAGTTATAATTTCCGCAAATGTGATTTCTCCAAGTTGTATGAAAACCTTCTCAACATAGACTGGTCCTCCCTCTCTTCTATTAATGACGTCAATGATGCATGCACTCATTTTTACAACAAACTTGACTCTGTATTTGAATCTTGTGTACCTAAGAAATCGACTTCTCGTAGCGGCAGATATCCTCCGTGGTTTAATGGCAGTATCATAAAAAAAATTAGCCTTAAAGAACGTCTTAGGAGACAGTATGCAAGAACCAGTGATCCACTTATACACAATAACCTCAAAAACATCAGAAGGGAAATAAAATATGATACCAATTTAGCCTACAGAAATTTCGTGCAGAACTCTGAAGACAATATAAAAAATGATCCCAATAAATTTTGGGCTTTCATCAAAAGTAGAAAAGGGTCGGCCAGTGTATCTGAAGAGATGTTCTTCGAGGGATCTTCGCTAAACAATCCCTCTGATATACTAAATGCATTTGCCAATTATTTCGGTCAATCTTATAATGAGTCTTCATTAGATATCGAGGAACATCACTTTGAGACCGATATACCTAACAATAACCCTATTGTTAGCATAAACTCTTTCAGTGAAGATGAGGTTATTCGGGCTCTAAAACGAATTAAACCCAAAATGACGACCGGTCCTGATTCCATTCCAGCTTTTTTATTAAAGGATTGCGCTATTATCTTTGCATATCCTCTAACTCTAATTTTTAACTTAATCTTAAAAAACTGCCTATTTCCTGACCTATGGAAATATTCCAAAGTATGTCCCATCTTCAAAAAGGGAAACAAACTAGATATTGAGAACTTCAGACCAATCTCTGTAATTTGTAACTTCTGTAAAGTCTTAGAAATATTACTTCATGATAGAATATATCATTCGATTAACACCAAAATCTCTATTAATCAACATGGATTTATGAAAGGGCGTTCAACAACAACAAATTTATTCTGCGTAACTCAATATATTTCTGAATCCCTAGATGAACGTGGACAGGTAGATGTCATATATACCGATTTCTCCAAAGCGTTTGATAGACTTGATCACCAGTTGTTACTTAATAAATTAGAAAAAATCGGCTTCTCATATTCTTTGCTCCTTTTGTTTAAATCTTATTTAATGAATAGGAGTCAGTACGTTGCATTAAATGGGTTCAAATCGATCGAATTTGCTGCCACATCTGGAGTTCCCCAGGGATCTATTCTGGGGCCCTTGTTTTTTAACATATTTATTAACGACATAGTGAACGAAATTAATTTGCCTCACCTTTTATATGCCGACGATCTAAAAATTTTCACAGTAATTGATGAAATCGATGACTGTTTTCAACTTCAGACTTCTCTTGACAAATTAAACACCTGGTGTATAGTAAATAAATTATTCATGAATCCTAGTAAATGTAACGTAATGTCCTTTTCTTTAAAAACATCACCTTTTATTTTTGATTACAGGTAAGATAATGTCATACTTCAAAGACCTATAACATTTCGCGACCTCGGTGTAATTTTTGATAGTAAATTATCCTTCACTGATCATATCGATACCATTGTGTCCGAAGCCTCCAAAGCCCTTGGATTCATCGTTCGTACTAGTCGAGAGTTCACTAATACTGATACTCTGAAAATTCTTTATCAATCCTTCGTCAGATCGAAACTTGAGTACGCATCGCTAATTTGGAGTTCCAGTTATGATGTTCATAAGAATAACTTGGAGGCAGTTCAACGTAGATTTCTTAAATTACTGTGGTTCAAATCCGACGGTACCTATCCAGTGATTGGTTTTCCGCACAGTAACTTGCTTGAAAGATATTCTATGACTACTCTTGAGGATAGGCGTACGTACTTTTCTCAAGTATTTTTGTTTAAATTACTACGCAATGATTTTGACGCACCCGAAATAATTAGTAAGCTTAATTTTCACGTTCCCAGATTAACCTCTCGTAATCACCAAGTGTTCTATTTACCTACGCCGCGTACCAACGTACTAAATAATTCACCTTTATATACGATTTGCAGTACTTCTAACAAATTATGTAACGACTTCGATATTTTTAATTGCAGCCTTAGTGACATAAAACAAAATGTTCTAAATTAAATAACCAGTGAGTGT
Source organism: Stenurella melanura (assembly GCA_963583905.1). Classification (NCBI taxonomy): domain Eukaryota; kingdom Metazoa; phylum Arthropoda; class Insecta; order Coleoptera; family Cerambycidae; genus Stenurella; species Stenurella melanura. Next base: position 77,914,968 of record OY757309.1, on the reverse strand, counting down.
CTTTGTTTTTCTTAATTTGCTTTGAATCACATATGTGTATATATGTATATATAGTTTTTATATTTAAACATTTCCCATGTTATTTTTTTCTCTTTCTTCGTATCATTAGTTATTCATAGTTCGTACATTTAAGTAATTTTTTTCTTCATTTTACTTTCTTTCTATGTTGTTGTATATTATGTAATTAATGCTTTGTATGCCTTTATTCCTGTTCTGTAATTGGGTATCTTACCTGTTGAACAGTGTATGCAATAAATAAATAAATAAATAAATTAAAGGATATGGCACAACACTCGATATGCATTTCTTCAGAGAACTCTGTTATATTGTTAAGAGGTTTGTATTCAATACCGTGTTTTACATATATATTGACACACCACCATGTATGTGATTTTGTCTATTAAAGTAACTAGCTATATCATAATTCTCTAAATTCACACTATGAATATTTTCAATAGTACACCAAGACTCGGATATACATAGCACGTCGACATTTTCCATTTGCGTTAAGAGTTCAACCTGATTAATTTTGTTGAGTATTGATTGTACATTTAAATGAATAATTTTTACAGTTTTTGAATCATTGCTATTAGTGGAGGAGACTATGTTAGCAGAGAAATTTGAGACAATCTCGGGTATAAAAAAATATCTCTGTTAGGATTACCTCCACTCAAATCTTCGTTGTTGTTTACGAACATTACATCTTCTTCTACGTGGTAGTCATCGGACACCAAGATTGTTTCTGGAGTTTGCACTTGTATTTTATTAGAACATGTTTTCTTTATCAACGTGTCATTAATTGTCCACTCCCGGGGTTTAATAAAGGTCAAATTTTTAATTTTGGGCTTTTCTGATAAGTTCAAAATTATCTCTTCACTAAGAACGTTTTTACATCTTGACCTACTAGGAGAGTCTAGATACGTAACATTTCCTTCGGTGTAAGAATTTATTTTTAGACAAAAAGATCTTAAGTATATATTAAATTTGTTAATAAATTTGTTAAAATGTCTTCCATCAGAGTTAGGTACTGTACTGATAAGTATGTTTGTGTGTGAACACTGTTTTATTTTAGCACATAAGGTTTTAAATCTGGGGTAACGTCGAGACCGAAAGTCATTGAGTCCACCAATAATAATTACATAATCAGATGTAGTGTAGTTTCTAGTAAGGTCATCCATATTTTCCACAATTTGAGCTAATTTTGCACCAGGTTTAACAATCGATTGGACGTCGTATTTATTTAAATCAATTTTGACTCTCAATTTATTATTTACACCAAAACCTAATTCGCCAGCTAATATCAATATATGGCCTTTTTTAGCATTGTCAATTTTTTTTCGTAGAGCAGAGTCACACATTTTTTCACGATACCTGCAAGTGTTGATTTGATCAACCAGTTCTTCATTGCGAAGGTTAACGTGACTAGCAGTAGTTACTAAAGTTGGAATCTCCCTATTTGCTGTTTTGAAAATTGTTTGTGTACTACCATTTACAAATGTTTTATTTGATACGCCACTGTCAGTTGATGTGAAAACAGATTTATTGGATTTTGAGATTGTTTGGGTGCTGATAGTTTTTGTCACAGTTCTTTTAAGTTGAACGTTTTTTTTAATTTCTTTTAGCTGTTCTTGTAAGTCACGAATTATTTTTTCTTGTTCTTGAATTAAACAATTCATCTCTTCTTCTGCTTTTGATGCTTCTTGAATAAATAATTTGTTTTCATTTTTCAGTTTTAAAATATATTGAGTTTTGAGTTGCCTATCACTTGATAGCTCGTTTACAGTCTTTTCTAGGATACTTATTTCCTCACTACAATCACTAAGATTACTCTTATTTTCGTCAGCACAACAAATTATTTTATTTTCTTTAATAAACTGAATTTTACTTTTGAATCGCGGTAAGCAGCTCTTGTGAAATACGCTAAGACACTTGGTACACACATAATGTATAAATTGTTTATTGATACAGCACTTATAGCTGATTGTACTGAAGCTCCGCAAATTCATTGCACCTCCGTACTCACTCACTATATTCTAATACTTCTCCAATTATTTCAAATGCATTTCTCATAACTTTAACACTTATACCTTCACCTATTTCTGCTTTATTTGGTAAATTGTAAACGATTTGTTTTAAATTATTATAATCTAGGAAGAATTCCCAGTTCATGTTGTTTTTGAAATCTTTAGTCATGTCATTTACTTCTAGTGGATTATCGATACTATCTACTATATCAGTTATACTGTCTTTAAAATATCCATTAATCATTTCTGATATTTCTTTTTCATTTTCTTTTTCCACGTTTTCAAAGTATATACTTTCTGCATTTATTTTTGGAGGCGGTTTCAAAATTGTTTTCAACGTTTTTCACATTTCTTTAGGATCTTTCATATGATCATCTATTTGTCTTTCATAATATTCTTTCTTTGCAGTCTTTATCATTTTAGTAACTTCATTTCTTTTCAACCTTAGTTTATTCCAATCCTCTTCTAAATTCGTTATTTTTGCCCTTTTATAGCAATCATCTTTCTCTTTAGAAATAATTGGTATATTTTCATTATACCACTTATTCTGCAGCATCGTTTTATTTAACTTTACTGTTTTAAGTGCTGCAACTATATTCAATGCAGTAACGATGTCATTAATAAGAATTTCAGCACATGAGTGGTTATTTACATAAATATTTGCCAACTTTTCCTTGGATAGTTGTACATAGAAATTTTTCTTTCTTATTTTGATTTCTTTGACAATCTCTTTTGTGTAGTTCTTATCTTCTGGGATTGATATTTTTATTAGGTTGTGATTGTTATTGATCCTTTTGAAAAATATCGAAATTCCTAAGAAATTTAATTCAGACCAAAAATCCCATGAAAAAATCATCTTAGAAACATTGAAAAGACTTATAACCACCTTTGGTATCGTCTTTCATCGAAAATTGCATAAAAAATTATTTCAATAGAAATGACCAAAAAATGGACTTACAAATATTTTTCATCTCGAGGACGACGGTCAATCGCTTTTGGGCTCCGTCGTTCGAATTTTCAAAAGTTCTAAAAAAATTTACTTAGAAAAAATTTCAAGTTGTACAGAGTGGATAACCGCTCCGCCCGACAAACTTTTCGAAAGTACCACGATTCTCATTTTTCGGAAGTACCACGAATTTAGTTTTTCGAAAGTACCACGAAGTGAAGTGCACAGGGAGGAATACCGCTTCGTCCAAGTACCACCACGAATAAAATCACACATGGCGGAAAACTGGTCCGACCAACCCATTTTCCGAAAGTACAACGAATTTAATTTTTTTTAAAGTACCAAAAGTTTAGTTTTTCGAAAGTACAATAAAGAGACTTGCATAGAGCGGAAAACCGCTCCTCGAGATACATTTTTCGAAAATACCACGAATTTGGTTTTTCGAAAGTATCACAAATTTAGTGATTCACAGGGCGAAATCCTCAGTCAGGATGTAGCCGAGTAGCTATTTTAAACGTCAATATTTAGGAAAAAAATCAATGGGACGGTTTTTCCAATATAAACCAAAATCCTCATTTAGTTATCCTCAAAGGGGGAGAGCATAATCCTTGTCCAATCTTAATTATTGAGAACTGTTTCTAAGAAAGTGCTAATTATAAGATATATTCATTAAAAGTGCACTGCCCGACATAATATTTCGAGGGAGAGAGAAGACTGTAACAATCACAGTAAGTATAATTTGGTCTATTTTCGTCTTGGGGAGTCTGATGAGTAACTTGAATCCTCCTTGCGAGTAGAATTGATAGGTATCGCAGCGGCGACACGACTCCGGCCTAAATTATATAAAATCCTTGTCGTTTCTATCACACCCTACGATTCTAGGTATATCTACATTCTGACCTCCAGGTTCCCAGGAGGCTAATTTGAACATCATATTCAGGATCAGCGACCCCAGAAACTTCCGGATAGTGAAATTTGTCTGATTTGGTTGATATCTGACAAAGTTATAATTTGTTTCTCAATCAACTGAAAAGATGCACTCACAGGAATGCATTTTTCAAGGCACCGATGCAATTTCCCAAAAATACATGACCAAAAGTGATCACAAACTTTCTAGATGAGTTCAGGAAGCGAACGCAAAAAACCGCATCTTGATCCGTCTGCAAAAAAAACGATGGGGATATTTGTGCTATATTTCCTCGACTAATAACATATGTTTAGTGTATCGAAGGAATTTTAGATTAATTAGGTCATATATCAGTATTCTTTAACATGTTGTTAGAAGTTATTTTTGATAAAATTGTTATTAAACCATTAAGAGTTAGTGTAGAGCGATGCCGAATGTAAATATTTATTTAACAATAAAAATAAAAATATTGGCTGAGTACTTAATCTTAGCGCCATTACATTAAAAAATTAAATTGCGTTTGTCGTAATCGGCCAAATGCAAATGTTAATAAAGTAGTGTTCGCAGTCGGTCACGCTCGACTGCAACTTCAACGGGTTATATCTACTTTAGAGGTTAAAATGTTACTCGATATTTACACATCATACTGACTATCACGACTAAACCGTTCATATCTCATTGGTCACGATCCTATCGTAGATTTCACTTAAGGATTATTGTAGTCGTCCCTACCGATTTGGAATATCTAATGTTTCCTTTCTTGCCGCAATGTCTCTAAGAATTAACATAAAATATCATAAAAGACATTGCGATTTTGGTTGTAAGGTGATATGGATTGGCTTTATGTCATCTACGTAGGTACTTCTTTCGCATTTATCGTCATTTTACATCTGCAATTTATACGTGTTCAGAATATTCCTGCAAATAGGATTACGTTTTTCAGATGATATATAATATGGCATCATAAGAAGTTTAATAAACATTATTATCCGGTACGAGTGAAACTGATGTCTGTATATTTTTGTTAATTAAAGAAAGGTACTTACACTGGATTGAGTATGTGGTAGGTTCCTTGTGAAACATCTTTAGAATAATTATTTTTAGAAAAGGGAAAAACAATGCTTTTAGATGTTTCAAATAAAAACTGTATTTTTATACACTCTACATATGTTTCGGCTTGTTAGGCCTTTCTCAAGAGCATTACAGATGAATACTAAAGCTATGAGGGTGGTTGTTCCAAAAATAAATGCAGTAATACCCAAACATGTGGAATTACGGGGATTTCAAGTAATAAAACTAAGGATCTACCTACTCGGAATAATTCAATGGGCTATTCTTAGAACCTTGTCTATTATAGGAGTGTTTATGAAATTTAATTGGTCATTGGTGGTACAAGTATTGCTTTTAAGGGATTTTTTTATTTCTAATTGTTCAAGGAGGTTTAAGCGTTTTCCTTTTCTTTCTGAATGGATTAAATTAATATTCTCTGTATCAATAAAATGATTATTTTCAATGCAATGTGTTGACATTCCTGTGTTTTTGGTGTTATTTAAAATGGATTGTTTATGTTCTTTTACCCGATTAGCTATACTTCTACCACTTTGGCCAATATATACCGCGTTACAGTCCTTACATTTAATTTCATAAACCCCCGATTTGTTGACTTTACTTATTTTTTCTTTATTGTTAACTAAAATACTTCCTAAATTTGTTTTGTTTACACTTATTGTGGAGATGCTTAACTTATTTAGTTTTCTACTTATTTTATCACTAAACCTAGGAATATAATTAATAAAATTGTACTTAGTTGTTTTGTTGGTTACAGTAAAAAATTCCTTTTGAAGTAATTTTCGCTGTTTGTTTTTAACCATGTTACCAAGGTACTTACTTGATGTAATCCTAAAAATATACAGAGTGGCTATTATGGTGGTCCTTAGCTATAGGTGTGGATTTTTTTTATGTGGTCTTCCCACCCACTCATTCTGTTCTAATATTAGAAGAAGAAATTCACACAAAATTTTGAGTGGTTAGCTCAACCCTTCCCGTGCTCCAAAAGCGGAGAACATTATTTCGTAAATTTGCGATAGAATCGTCAAAATGTTGTGTAATAAAAGTCGCACACAAGTCTGCTCTTAAGAATTGTGAAGAGAACACGAATCAATCATTCCTTCTTTAATAAAAACCCCATAAGACTCTTTTATAGGGCCCCAAAATGACCCTATACGGGCAAAAGTAGAGTATTGCATAATTTTGACGTTTATTGTCATTTATTTGAGATTCTCTGCAAAAATTGTTATTAATTAGTTACATTATATATTATTATTATCATTATTATTATTAATCTTTTAATGTTGATCATATTGTTTAAACAATAATAATTTATTCAAACAATTACATTTTGCCGTAAATTTGTAACATTTATTTGTTTTTTTTTTAATTACACAGTTGTCTAAAGAAAACGAGAAGGAATACGAATTAGTAATTCTTTTTCAAACTACACCTCATAAGAACTATTGAACTTCAAAATGACCTTATATGGGCAAAAGTAGAGTATCGCGTATTCTTGATATTTATTATTACTTATTTGCCATTACAGACATTATTTTTAATTAGTCACATTTCAGCTTGTGTTGACATATTAATGTTTTTCAAATTGCTTGAACAATGATAATTTATTGAAACAACTATATTTTGTCATTTTGTAACGGTGTCACCTTTTCTTTAATTTCGCAAGTTAGTTTAGTTAGTTTTTTAATGTTGTTGATTAAGAGTTTGCTAATGGAACTTGCAAATTATTTAAACAATTTATTACACTTCAAGCCAAAGGCAAACGAAAAAGTTCATAACTTATTCGACAAATATTACCAGATTACTTCTAGAACGCTAAAAGTTTGATTTAAGGCTGATGACATACTGTCTGATAGGCCGTTGCTCCTTGAGATATCATCTTAAGAATATGGGCAAAACAGAAAATTATAAATGCAGATAATGTGATACTGCAGAACACATACTTTGCGAATGCAAGATAATAACCCGCCAGACACAGGAATCATTTTTATTAAAATCTCGTATAGTACCATAATTTAATCTTCGGGTGACTGTAGTGGCGAAACTAGCCATAGCAGAAGTTTGTGCCTATTAAGACATTTAATTAGTATCAGGTCAACTACAATATACTAAAATTTCAATCAATTCGATAGGGACCGCTCTTCCATAAGATCAGTTAGTAGTCATTTATAGCAAAATGCAATAGTTTAAATAAATTATAATTATGAAGAGCATTAAAATATTAACACAATCTGGAATGTGACTAACTTAAAATAATTTGTGCAAAAAAAATTGCAAATAAATAATAGTAAATGTCAAAAATATGTGATACTCTACTTTTGCCCTTGTGGGAGCATTTTGGGGCCCTTATGGGGGTGTAATTTGAAAAATAATTATTAATTCGTATTCTTTGGACAATTGTAAAACTAGAATAAGGTGGAAATATTGCAAATTTATTGTAAAATATAATTGTTTAAATAAATTATAATTGTATAAACAATTCTAAGAACATTGAAATATAAACACAATCTAGAATGTAACTAATTAATAATAACTTGTGCAAACGCACTCTCAAAAAAAAACAATAATAAACGCCAAGAATACGCTATATTTTATTTTTCACCTCACGGGGTCACTTTGGGGTCCTATAAAAGGGTAAAGTTTCAATTCAAAAAATAGTTATTAACTTGTATTCTCTCGACAATTCTGAAGAAGGAACTTGTGTGCGATTTTTATTTCACAATATTTTAACGATTCTATTGCAAATTTACCCATAAGAAATACATAGAAAAATTCACTCCCTTTGAGGCACGGGAAGGGGTTGACCTAGCTACCCTAAATTTGGTGTACATTTTTTTCTTTTATATCATAATAATTTGAGAGGGTGAGACCATCAAATTTTAAAAGTTGAAAGATAAGGACCACCATAGTGGCCATCCGATTATTGCAATAAAACCGTTAAAAATCGCGATTTTTTGAAATACCTGTATCTCCGTGAATAAAAGATATTCGTTAAGGAAACTCGGTGAAAGCGTAGCCCACGATAAGTTTCATAAGAGCATTTTTACAGATTTGCAAAATATTGCAAATTTCTTGCAAAAATCGATTTTTTCGAAGAAAACGGGTTTTTTTCAATGTCCAATAGCTCATACAGGCCATCATATTTTTATAACGGACCAGTCCGAAAAGTTTCTCTAACAGTTGCGCTAACCTGTGCAATTATTGCGCATATCACGAAACGATCCCTAATATGCGCAAAATCGGTCAAAGCATTGATAATTTTTTTTGTCCTAGAAAACCTTTAATATTTTAAAGATTTTAAATTAAATGCCATTATTGCTAATAGTTAGCTGGCATTTTTCTACAAATTTACAAAAAAAAATTGCTTTCCGACCTTCTGGAGCCGAGATATTTTTTTTTTTTTAGAAATTTTTGTGACGCCATTTTTTAAGATAAAGGTCTGAAATTTGCAGTGGTTATTGTAGAATACTTATATTTTCAATAAAAAAATTTCGACACTTGATCGGCCGTTGCTGAGCATGGCAAAATCAATTAATCTCGAAGCATCTGCAGCTTTTAAAAAAAAACAAAAACACGACAAATAAAAAAATGCAGCTGCCTCGATCTCTTTTTTTTTTCTTTTAGAGTTGTAATAGCCGCTACGGCTCCTTTTATATCACGCTCACTATTGTACAATACCAGACAGTATTTGTGTACCTCCAATGATGTGTGTCTCCGAAATTTATAATACTTCTTGCCTTGCCTTTGTTTACTGGATTCAATCAGCATGCTGATCACTTTAGCTTTGATTGTCAATCCTGCCCTTTCTTCAATTGATTCATCGCATGTAATGCAGATATTTTTCGATTCATCGTCCACTTTATTCATATAAAATCTGTAAAGTAATAAAAAAATATATTTGCGAATGTGGACAGGAGCGACTGTTGCCAATTTAATCTATAACACATTAAACAATACATTGAACATTGCAAATGTCTAAAATATGGCCTACGGCGGATCCCAAGCATAAAATTGACTATTATTCATTGGAGAAGGAACTTCAGAAACATCAAGTTTTCAAACGTTAAGAACTAAATAAATACGACGAGTGGAGGATTGTGTGATGTCTCTATGGAAAAAGAAAGATTGGCATTTTGTCGGTGTCGTAAATTGTGACGGCAAAATCGGAAATTCGGCTCGGCACGAGAGAGTCAAAAACGGCTTTTTTGACATTTGTAACAGGACAGTATCAAGGCATATTTTGTCCATTTATAAATAGTACAAATTTCTGTGACGACAGCTCCGAGTTTCATTCATTTTGCAATGCTCAGCAACGGCCGATTAAGTTCCGAAAATGTTTTATTGAAACTATAAGTATTCTACAATAACTTCTGCAAATTTCAGCCCTTTATCTTAAAAGATAGCGCCACAAGAACTTTCTTAAAAAAAATTGTCGGCTCCAGAAGGTCGGAGAGCAAATTTTTTTTTGTCAATTTGTAGAGAAATGTCAGCTATCTATTGGAAATAATGGTATTCCAATATAATTTAAAATGTCAAAAATATTCAAGTTTTTTTGGGGTAAAAACAAATATCGATTTTTTTACCGATTTTCCGCATATTAGAGATCGTTTCGTAATATGCGCAATAACTGTACAGATTAGCGCAACTATTAAAGAAACTTTTCGGACTGGTCCGGTATAAAAATATAAAGACCTGTATGAGCTATTGGACATTGAAAAAAACGTGTTTTTTGCGAAAGAATCGATTTTTGTTAGAAATTTGCAATATTTTGCAAATCTGCAAAAACGCTCTTATTCGACATATCTTGGACTACGCTTTCACCGAGCTTCGTTAAAGAATACCTTTTCTTCACGGAGATACAGGTATTTCAAAAAAATGCGATTTTTAACAGTTTTCTTGCAATAACTAATTAATTTTGCAATTTTCTGGTACCGCAGGTGGCTTTGCATTTGTAAGACGCGAATGTTTTTTTGGTCATAAGTAGATCCTAATTTGTTCTATCTTTTGGTAAAATTTGGTTCAAGTCGGACAAAGAATAAAAAAGTTATAAAGGTATTTCCATTTTAAATGGATCACACTGTATTTAAGCTTGTTTAAAAATAATTAGTGTGTACTTAATCTCAGAGGCATCACATAAAGGAGAATTGAGCCATATATAATCAACTTGTTACTCGAATCGCAGTCGGTCACGCCCAATTGCAACTTTTATTCGTTTCATTATTTTATAGAAAGTTTGAGTGATGATCATTTTTAGTTCTGTAGGTACCTAAATCCTATCTCGCCTCGTATGATACCTACAATAAGTGGAAATAATAGAATTTGTGGCTGTTGGTGTAGTTTAATTGAAACAAGAGGAGAAGTAATAAATTGAAATAAGAGAACCAGCCAAAAAAAAGATCATTTTATCTCTCTATCACTGTATCAAAATCAAAATAGCTTTTCTTATTTGCGATATCCCCGAATGCATTTGTGGCCCTATCTTATAAAAATTAATCGCTGACTTTCTGCGTAAACAACAGGAACTTAATTTATTGTTCCAAATGCAAATTTGAACAGTGGAAATGTAATTAACAAAAAGCGTTGTTCAGTATCAAATTATCAACCGCGGAGGCCCTTAGAGAGACTAAGACCACCTTAATTCGTACTTTGTCTTAATCTAATAGGACGGCTCTGAACTTTCATTTTGAACATTTAATTGAAATCGAATTTTGTCAAATTTTAAATTTATGGCTCTGACTTAATTATCATTTCATAGAGAAGTAATTGATTTTTTTTAAACTCGTACAGTTTAAGAAACTGTAGCGTTATTGGGAAGGGGATGTTACCACATGGAAGATAACTGCGAGTGCTTGGGGTTGTAAAACAAAGAACTTTATAGTGTAGACGAATTAGATGAAAATCTAAAAGACGAAAAGCTAAACTTGAAAAAATTTACCGAATAAATGGATTTTCACGAAACTTTCTAGATTCTGTTCGTATTGATGCCTAGATCAAACACCAAAAAAAAATTTCTGCCGCTGTTGCCCCGCAGTTTTTTTAAACGATGATTTTATTTTTCATTTTTAATTACCAAAATTTAGTTAAATTTAAAAATCAAAATGTATTTTTAAATGATTTGACGAAAAATAACAACTTTTTATTGTTGTAAAATTTTCGGAAAAATGCGTATTTTTCGAGATATGGCAGTTCAATTTTTTCCAAAAAAGTGGGAGGGGGAATAAAAAGTTACAACAAGAAATCCACAAAAATTCTGGTAAATGTATTATTAAAATGGAAGACATTTTTTCCTTTATGACTTTTTCCTAAAGTGCATTTTGTTCAAGTTTTTCCGGAAAAAGAATGGCCCTTGTCGAAAAATGGAAAATCTCGCAAACTGTGAAATTTGAAAATCTGAAAGAATTCACACGTATAGGTTAAGATATTCTATAAAATTTTAGTCTCTTGTAATGTATTTGAAACGAGCATATTTTCCGAGTTTTCAACAGATTTTCATGATCAAAGGCGATCAGAAACGTGCTTTTGGTTGTGAACAACTGTTGAAAACTCGGAAAATATGCACGTTACAAAAAATTTAGAGGAGATCAAAATTTTGAAGAATATCTTATCCTATACGTCTGAATTTTTCCAGATTTTTAAATTTCACTGTTTACGAGATTTTCCATAAGGACCATTTTTTCGTGTTTTTCCGGAAAAACTTGGACAGAATGCAGTTTAGGAAAAAGTCATAAAAGAAAAAAGTCTTGCATTTTAATGATACCAGAATTTTTGTGGATTTTTTCTCGTCATTTTTTATTTCCCATCCTCCCTTTTTGGAAAAATTCGAACCGCCATATCTCGGAAAAGAAGCATTTTTTCGAAAATTTTATAAGAGTAAAAAGTTGTTATTTTTCGACAAGTTGTCTAAAAATCCATTTTCTTTTTTAAATGTTGGTAGTCAATAAATTAGCAACAAAACATTGTTTAATTTTTTTTATGGAGTTTGATCTAGACTTCAATACGAACAAAATCCAGAAAATTTCGTGAAAATCCACTCATTCGGTAAACTTTTTAGTCAGAAATGCTAGTTCGCCTACACTATTATGTCATTAACTACCATGTCAAAGGAAAATAATTAAAAAATGCTACGTTAGCTGTAATTGTAAGTATACAGGGTGATTCACGTAGGCCATTCATTAGAACTTTTTCAACTCGCAGTGGGATTAGAAACTTGAAATTTGGTATGCAGCCATAATCGATCATGTCCGTTCTATCTAAAATATTTTCAATCCTCCAACTATACAGGGTGTGCCAAAAATTGCTACCAATTTTCTTATTTTAAATGGAAACCTATATTTTTCTTTACATGGTTCGATTGGTCTTCTAATTCTGAGTTTAGAGAACCTAAGTTATGTTAACTTATCTATTACAATTTTTGACATATGTCCAATTTTTTGAGAAAAATTGCCGCTGTAGTAGTTTACGAACAAATTTGTATCTCGCAAACCTTTCAAAATTATGGAGCCAAATTTGTGAAGCAGTTAGCTGGAAGTCCAGGCTAACTTTTGACGTCCCATCGGTGGTCCCATTTTGTACCATATGGGCGCAGTCGATTTTCAAACGTCGCAATCAAAAATTGTCAAAAAGTCAATTTTTTCAAATGGCACCTACTATTTTTTTTCACACCATTCGAAAGAAAATTGAATTTTAGGGTGAGTTACTTAAGCATTCCCTATACCTAACTTCACCCCATATCGAGTTATTCAATAAGAATCAAGAAATACCTTATCTTGCCGAGAGATTCCTTACTTCATCTAGTATGCCATGGAAACAAAAGACAGTTGTAATAATTTTTAAAGAAAAATATGATTCTTATTTAATTACACACAACACCAACAAATTATTATTAACGAACAAGAACATTGTTGACGAAATTCTGACGTAAATGTTCAATGTGACCACCATATTTTTGTTCAAATATTCTATTATTCTACTTTCAACAGATTGCGTAGCACATCTTTGCGCCTACCATTTTGACGCCAGAAATCAATGCAAAATTGAATTTTAGGGCCACTTTTATTAACATTGTGTATGTCTATCTACAGTCGTTTTTGAGTTATTGGCATTTTTTGAAAAAAATATTGTTTTTTTTTTTCTCAAGGGTAGTAGGCTTTGGAAACAATCATTTCATTTTAATTTTTATTCAAAAATCGTATTGCAATAATAAATAATAACAACAAATAAACAGATTAACAAAATAATTATTTCAATACAAATGCTCGTTTTCACTGACAGAATATCGTCAACATTGTTCTTGTTCGTTAATAATAATTTGTTGGTGTTGTGTGTAATTAAATAAGAATCCCTATTTTTCTTTAAAATTTATTACAACTGTCTTTTGTTTCCATGGCATACTTGATGAAGTAAGGAATCTATCGGCAAGATAATGTATTTCTTAATTTTTATTGAATAACTCGATATGGGGTGAAGTTAGGTATAGGGAATGCTTAAGTAACTCACCCTAAAATTCAATTTTCTTTCGAATCTTGTGAAAAAAAATAGTAGGTGCCATTTCAAAAAATAGACTTTTTGACAATTTTTGATTGCGAGATTTGAAAATCGACTGCGCCCATATGGTACAAAATGGGACCACCGATGGGACATCAAAAGTTAGCCTGGACTTCCAGCTAACTGCTTCACAAATTTGGTTTCATAATTTTGAAACATTTGCGAGATACAAATTTCTTCGTAAACTACTACAGCGGCAATTTTTTTCAAAAAATTGGACATATGTCAAAAATTGTAATAGATAAGTTAACATAACTTAGGTTCTCTAAACTGAGAATTAGAAGACCAATCGAACCATGTAAAGAAAAATATAGGTTTCCATTTAAAATAGGAAAGTTGGTACCAATTTTTGGCACATCCTGTATAGTTGGAGGACTGAAAATATTTTACATAGAACGAGCATGATCGATTATGGCTGCATACCAAATTTCAAGTTTCTAATCCAACTGCAAGTTGAAAAACTTCTAATGAATGGCCTACGTGAATCACCCTGTATATGGTCAAAATAGATTATTGTTTATTTCATTTCAACCCATCTTGGTATTAGGAGATAATTATTATTGTTGTAGGAGTTAATTTTACAAACATGTGGCTAGCTGCAGAACTTAGTCATATTTTAACTTTGACGGTCCGATAGTACGATACATTATGGAACTAAATATGAGGCGGCCACGGCATATGTAGTTTTCATAGTTTGAGACTTTGAGGTTCTATAATAATAGCAGAGCAGAAAAACTTTATTCACATCGAATAAGCTACTTTACTACTAAGATATCTTTATTTAAATATTGGATTCATAATACAACTGAAATTCTAGGTTAAGTGCAAAAAGTAAATACCTGCATGTGTCCCGTAGAAACCATAGGCCATTAATATGCTTAAGATGGAGCCAAAATATGAACGAATTGATGCACACACATAATCTGTTTTCAAAAACTGAATTATTAAACAAAAAACACACCGATAGCCACAAAATATAACACTGCCAATTAACAAAACTAATCATGGCGGCCGAAACAAAAGACAATCAACGGTGTTTGATTAAGTAAGTAAGACATAGGCGTTTGGTTTCTGTTCTGTTAGATTTTACACTTTTCTGCGGTGTACGGTTGAGTATTAATTCGATATACACAATTACATGACATAATAATTATGGATAAAAAAATATGAAACAAGTGTATATGTTGATGAAATCCTAACTTTAATGCTTTATAATTCCACAAATAAGGACATAAACATAACATTGACTGATTTAGATATTTTATATCAGGTATTTACTTTAAAATAAAATTGATGCGTGTTTTACGCTTAATACTTGAAAAATCTCTCTTTAAGGAATCACTACTTCCGCATCCTTTCCCATCCAAGTCTCTTTAAACGAACACATCTTGGTACTATATTTTCACTCCAGTATGTGGAAATGCTTGCTCATAGGGTTGTAAAACTTGTTATTTGATGTATACACTTGAAGCAAAGTTCTCAATTTCTTTTATGACATCTTCCACCTTCACTTTATTATTAAAGAGGCTACCAAAATAGAATAAAGATATTCACTTGAAATTTAGTACACCTTATGTATTAAGACTGTATCTGGAATTAATTTATATTTGGAGCTTATTCCGTTGAAGAGTTGGGGGTGAATTATGAGTAAAAAAGTGTAAATAAATAAAGCAAGCTAGCATGTGTTCAGAAACTTGGAATTTGGTGTATTTACTAGAGGCAAAGGTCTCAAATTTTGTTATGGCATTTTTCAGCCCGACTACCACCCCCGCTCCATTATTAAAAAGCTTTACAAAATAAGAGAAAAAACTGACTTGAGATTTGGAGCATGTATATATTATAATGAAATCTGGGACTTGATTATATCTTGAGCTTGTTCCGTTGAAGGGCTGGGAATGAAATAGGGATAAATAAGTGAATCAAGCTAGAAAGGGTCCAAAAGCTTTAGATTTGGTGTATATACTAGAACATCTCAAACATTTTCGACATTTTCGGCCCCCTTCACCATCCCCACTTTATTATTAAAGGGGTTAACAAAATAAAAAAAAATATTCACTTGAAATTCGGTACAGGTATACATTATGATGAGTAGTGATCGAACCGAGCGACAACATCAAATACCAAGGAGTAACGATCGACAAATGTCGACAGCCGAAAAAGCTATCAAAACAGGAACAACATTAGAAAAACTGATGCCAAACGTTGGAGGGCCCAAAGCAAGTAAGCGGCAACTCCTCAGCTCGGTAGCCCACTCCACCATGCTATATGAAGCGCCAGTGTGGCAGAAAGCACTGGAAGTTGCCCGCAAGAGGCATAGAATACCAACGGTACAGAAGAGGATGACGCTGATGATATGTAGCGCCTACAGAACAGTCTCCACAGAGGCTGCGCTAGTAATAGCCGGTATTCCTCCAATACCTAATGGCTAGCGAAAGGAGACAACCCTATGAGGCAGGTAGAAACGCGGAAGTCACAAGACCGGCCAAGCAGAAGACCCTGGAGCTATGGCAAGATAAGGTGCTGGCGACAGAAAAGGGACAGTGGACAAGGATCCTGATTCCTGACATGAAGAAATGGATCGACAAGACGCATGGGGTGATAAACTACTACCAGGCCCAGGCATTAATGGGCCACGGATACTATATAGACGTCCTCCACCTCGGGAAGGCAACAGACGACCTATGTGAATACTGCGAAGAAACGGACAGTGTCGATCATACTATTTTTTAATGTCCACAATGGCACGAAATGAGAGAGAAGATAAGAGCCAACGCAGATGAACCACTTGGCCTAAGAAATATTATCGGCCACATGCTGAAATCTGAGGAATACTAGAATGACACCACGAACATGATAACTGAAGTCCCAAAAACGAAAGAAAAATATGAAAGAGCAAGGCAGGACAGGGAAAGATCGAATATACACCCGAATCCCTAACCGGATCAAGGAAGCAAATAGGGCGTAAAATACATCATGAAGCAATGCATAAGCGGTTCCGTGATGTCAGGGTTGACGGGGTCTCCCAGCCGAGGGAGGGGGTTTAATGGATAAAAATCCCACACTACCTCGCCGCCGAACATCAAGTCAGGCCATTTTCTTAGATTCACTTTCGTGGGCAATCTCCCACCCACTTTAAAAATTTGCCCACCCAGTAAAATAGATTTGCTCAAGACAAAAAAAAAAACGTGTTTTTTTTTTGCAAAATTCTATGGTTTGTTGATTTACGATAATATAAATAAACGTATCTAATTTAAATAATTATTTAATGATTTTTAATATAAAAATGAACTTCGACAAACGACAAATGAATAATATACAACATAAAATACTTACATTATTTCAAAGACTTTCTGTACTTCTAAAAAAGTTCTTTAAAACGCCTCGTTCCGCATATAGTTCAATATCTGGTAATCTAAAACGCCTGTCCCTTTTTTCTTTCAAAATTCCTGCATCAGGGAAGTGTCTTTGGAAGATTTCCCCTCCCTTAAGAAAAAACAGTGTACCTTATGATGTATCTGGAACTAGATTATATTTTGAGCTAATTTTGTTAAAGGGTTGATAGGTACATAGGGGTAAATAGGTAAGGCAAGATAGTAAGAGTCCAGAACTTTGATGTACATTCTAGAAACTAAAATCTTACATTATTATTATGACATGTGTCACCTCCGCCACTCCTACACCGTTATTAAAGAGACTAACAAAATTAAATTGTGATTTAGTGTGGACAAAAGCAAAAGTTCGTTAAAAAAATTTCCTCGCCCCCATTAAACGTCGGTCAGTCGAAAATGTATTAAAGTGGCGGATTTTCATTTAACTTGCTGTAGTTCAAAACGGAACAATGAGTTGATACTAATTCTTTTCACTGTGTTGTCACTTCATATTTTTTAATAAAATGTATTAATTTAAAGATCAAACTTTAATAAAAACCGCGCATGTTTCCACCCCTTCTTGGAAACAACCCTTCAAAATCCGTAGGTTCAAAATAATTTATAACCAGGGATTAAACGCTTTATTTAATGATTTACTAGAAACTTCACAATACTTTTTATTAACTAAAGTGCACTTTTACTGGATAAAATCACCTCTAACAATGTTTATTACTTGATATTTACATTATGTATTTACTTCCGAACAAGAAATGTCATATGAGAAAATGAATTTAATACATTCCCTGTATGAATACAGTGACTGAAAGTAAAAAAAAAATGAAAATTTTTTTCCGTGGTATTTTATCAAACTTTGGGAATAACTAGTTCAAGGACTTCCGAACAAAAAATGTCGTATGAAAGAATTGATTGAATGTCTTCCCTGTATGATAACAGTGACTGGATGTTAAAAATCTTTGAAAATTCAAAGGATTTTAACTCTCAGTCACTGTAGTTCTGTAGGGGAGACATTTATTTATTTATTTATTTATTTAGTTTAATTTAATTTACATAATCTGGCAGTACCTAATTTGCTTTACAATTAGATTACACTTCTAATTCTAAATATTACGTTACAAAATGATATTATAGTATACCTAACATTACAATTTAGAATCATATAATAAGTGGGAAAAAAATAAAATAAAAATAAACGAAACAGATAGTATGTAGGCAAAGATTATATAAGATATAATATGCACCTAAGTGAGTAAACACTTGTTTTGTGCATATGATGAAAAGTTACAATAACCATGAACAAGTACTATCAACTTATAATTAAATCAACTTATAAATATGTTAACTAAGCTTATAATAATATTAACTAATTACCTATTTCCTATTTTAGATATATTTACGTCTGTTATAATCACAATAGTCAAAATTATAACAGCCATATCATTATTTAACTTCTAACTACATACAGTAATTAATACTAACTAATTCTCCATTAACTTGGAGAAGAAATAATAGTTATCGTAGATGTATTCCTTGCATGATATTTTAAATTTTCTTACATTACGGCTTTGTCTGATTTCCTTTGGTAAAATGTTATAAAATTTTGGTGATAGATATGTTAGAAATCTTTGATTAAGCTTTATATTGCTAGGAGGAATTTTGAGGAGACCACTTGTTAAACTACGTGTCGCATATCGACTTGAGGTATAGTTTTTCATATGATCATTTTTAAATGTGTATAAACAAACACTGAGAACATATAGAGATCGAATATTGCTTATTTCCTTTGAGTAAAGAAGATTAGTAGGGTACATTTTCTTCTTGTTAAATATAATTTTCAATATATAGTTTTGAATTACGTTTAATTTTTTTAGCGCATTAGAGTACAAGCCCCCCCATACCAGAATACCATAGCGAAATAGCGATTCAGCTAGAGCTTTATATACTAATAACTTGATTCTTTTATTTAATACTACCCTTATTTGATAAAATTTAAATATTAATGCTCTTACTTTAGTTACCAAATAGTTAATATGATTGTCCCATTTGGTATTTTGGTCAATCATTATGCCTAAATATTTTATATGGTCAACTTCTTTTATATCATCATGTAGATTCGATATACTTATTGTATGAAAGCTGGGTCGATTTACATTTGTAACAGAGAAAGCTATATATTTAGTTTTATCCACATTTAGAGAAAGCTGATACGTATCTAACCAGTTTTTTATATGAAAATAAATTTTTCCATATGACACTTTTTGTTCGGAAGCCCTTGAACTATTTATTCCCAAAGTTTGAAAAAAATTCCACAGAAAAAAATGTTTCAAAAATGTTTAATTTCCAGTCACTGAAATTCTGCAGGGAAGACATTAAATCAATTTTCTCATATGACATTTTTTGTTCGGAAGTTCTTGAACTACCTATTCCCAAAGTTTGAAGAAAATTCCAACGAAATTTTTTCCAATGTTAATGGTGCAGGGTATTTCCAAGTTGATATCTCGATTTCATTTGATCAACCCCTTTAATAATGGAGTAGGGGTGGTGAGGGGGCATGGAAAACATTTTTAAAAAATGTTTCTAGTACTCATACAGGGTGTTTCAAAGTTAAAGGTACATACGTTACTTGTGGATAGAGGGCACTTGGGCGGTTCCAAATTACCTGGCATTAATTAAAAGCATGTCAACAGTCTAGTTAAAAAATCTTACGTACGATTAAAATTATTATATTCTAATAAGCATATTTTAAATTATGATATTAAGAAAAAGCTTTGTGAAACAATTGTTTTGCCTATTCTGTACTATTGTCTTATCATGTATTATCCTTTTTTAAATACAGCTAACAAAAATAGAGTACAAAAAGTTCAAAATACTTGCTGTCGCTTTATTTTCAATTTACGTAAATATGATCATATTAGTACAAAAATCAGGGACTTGAAATGGTTAAAAATGGATGATACTTGGAAACATGATTTATTGGCTTTTGTGCATCGCTTGTCGCTTACTACTGAACCGGAGTATCTTAAGAATAAACTTATACCACGAAATCAATTTCATGCTGTCAATATAAGAAACATAGAAAATTATACAATGCCTTTACACAGATCTGCTCTTTTCCAAAAATGTTTCACTTACAATGCTATAAGATGCTATAACAGTGTTGAAAAATCCGCAAAAACGTTTTCTATTAGCAAATTTCGTAACTATATAAAAAATAAATTACTAAATCCATAAAATCACTTTCAGTGAATGTCACCAGCTAATTTTCAATCTTTGTCGAGTTGTTTATTTCTGAATATATCTCTAATTTGTTGTTAATTTGTAACGTTGTGTTTTATATAAGTATATGTGTATATACATTGTGCATTCTACATACTTTATTCCTCTCTCATTTGTACATTACATACTATTATATGTTATTATTTACTATATATTATTATTATTTTTTTTATTCTTAATATTTTGTATTATTTAGATATAAGGTTAAGTGTAAGAGTAGCCTATGGCTAAACTTCGCCTTAATAAAGACGTTTTATTATTATTATTATTATTATTATTATTATTAATGCATCCATCGTCATTCCTTACTGAGATACAGGATGTTTTATTGATTTTGGCCAAATTTTTTGATTATAACTATTGAACCACCCTATATAATCGGTTCGTATTTAGAACATATATTTGACTTATTTTCCTTGATAGAACTTCTTAATGAACCAAAAAGAAATCCAGGTCCTTCTTAATAAAAAATTGACAATATATTGCATGTCAAAATCAACACCCTGTATGACAAAAGTTTGTGGATCTGTTCCGATATTCGAAAAGACCGGAAAAATCTGAATAGAGTAGCTCACTTAATTTGTTTGCGCATTTCATTCATCAACCTTGATTACTTGCCGTAAATCCAATTTCATTAAAATGGTGCAGACAGTTGGAACTTGAATATTTATTTCAGGGTTAATTAACAAAAAAATTTAACTTGCAGCAATGACAATTCCTTCACTTCTAGACTGGTAAGTGAACTATTGTAAAATAATTTTGAAAAGAATGTAGATTTGCGCACATAAATCAATATAGCTACTACTTAATTTTGTGTGTCTACATTTTAAAGTAATATTATTTTTATTGCATGTATGTACAATAACAATAAATACGTGAAAGTAATAAATACATAACTACAATTACTGTTCAAAGTGGCCTCCATTTCGTTGAATAATAGTTCTAATTGCACGTCTAATCATATCTGGATTATTTCTAACTTCTAACGTTTTTAAAGCGTTCCAAAAGTTCCTCTCTACTACTAAAGGCTACATTATATACCTTTGCATTTAAATGTCCCCGAAGATAACAATCAACAGGATTGAAATCCGATGACCTTGAAGGCCAATGATGAGGTCAATTTCGACCTATCCACATATTTGGAAAATTGTCGTTCAGAAAATGTCTCACACAATTATAAAATGGCGTGGAGCGCCATCATGCTGGTAATACATTCCCCCAATATTTTCATTTTCCAATAACACGGGTAAAAAATTTTGCAAAAAGTCTAAATAAGGTTCATCTGATAATATAATCTGCCAGGGAGGATATGTGGCCCAATCAAATGATTGTTGAAAACACCGCAACCAAATATTAACAGCAAATCATTGTTGGGATTTATTCAATCTTACAGCATGTGGATTATCTTCTGTCCAAACATGTGAATTTCTTAAATTATAAACACCGTCTCTTGTAAATTGTGCCTCATCTGTAAATAGACATCTGTTAAGAATTCTTCGATTCCGAATAATCCAGTTGCTAAAATTTAAACGATGAACTTCAACCCCTTCTTCTAACCTCTGAACCTGTTGAAGATGAAATGGATAGAGATTTTTTTTAATGTGTTCCAAACACTGACATGTGGAACACCTAAAGCATGACCCACTCTTCTTGTGCTAATTTTCAGATTACTTGCAACAATATTTAGTATATTCTCTTCTACAGCTAAAGGTTGCCTACTTGATGCTCATTTAAGGTGGCTGTTGGATACCGATCATGATTTTTTGAATAACTGACAACTCTAGCAAAAGTTTTATGATCAGGAATTCGGCGTCCAGGAAATCTTCATTGATATTCTCTCACAACAGCCCCGTCCATTGTCATCACAAAATCCATATACATTGATTATATCCGCATATTCACCATTTGAAAATTGATAATGCATATTATGTACTTTGTAATGTGGGTAATAATATTAATACAAATAACAAATATTTTAGAATAATAAAACGCAAGTATGTCGAACCAGTAAATATAAACTGTCAAATACTAGAATTTTCAGCATTGCCTACTTGGCGACAAAGCAGCATGTTATAAAATCATCTCTTAAGTTTTAGTAAATGGATTATTCGGAATCGAAGCATTCTTAACAGATGTCTGTTTACAGATGAGGCACAATTTACAAGAGATGGTGTTTATAATTCAAGAAATTCACATGTTTGGATAGAAAAGAATCCACATATTATAAGACAGCTTAAATCCCAACATCGATTGTATTTGGTGCGGTGTTTTCAACGGTCATTTGATTGGGCCACATAATATCCTTCCTGACAGATTATCAGGTGAACTACATTGTTCTTAAAATTATTTTACAATAGTTCACTTACCTAGTCTAGAAGTGCAAGAATTGTCACTGCTGCAAGTTAAATTTTTTTGTTAATTTAACCCTGAAATAAATATTCAAGTTCCAACTGTCTCGACCATTTTAATGAAATTGGATTTAAGGCAAGTAATCAAGGTTGATGAATAAAATGCGCAAACAAATTAAGTGAGCTACTCTATTCATTTTTTTCCGCTCTTTTCGAATGTCGAAACAGATCTAAATACAAAATTTTGATGTTGACATACCACATATATTCAATTTTTTATTAAGCCGGACCTGGATTTTTTTTTGGTTTATTATGAGGTTCTATCAGGAAAAATAAGTGAAACATATGTTCTAAGTATGAACCTATTTTACAGGGTGGTTCAAAGAAAGATTTGGCCAAAATCAATCAAACATCCTGTATCTCAGAAAGGAAGCACGATGGATGCATTAATACCGGGTAATTTGGGACCGCCTAGCCTATATCCACAAGTAACATATGTACCTTTAACATTGAAACACCCTGTATAAACCAAATGTCAAGTTTCTCTATTCTTACCAGTTTGCTCTACTAACTTTCCCCTATTTACCTCTACTTAGCCCCCACCCCTTCAACAGAATCACCTCAAATTAAAATCTAGTCTCAGATGTCGTAATAATATATACGTGTACCAAATTTCAAGTAAATATCTCAATTTAATTTTATCGCCCCCGTTAATAATATAGTAGGGGAGTGTATCAAGCGAAAAACCATTTTTTCGAAATAGATGCCATGTATATTAGACGGGAGTAAAGATGGAGGCAATTTTTTTATTCGAAATTCAGTTCTCGAGAAAACGGGTTTCGAGTTAAGTGTTGTCGTGAATAGACGTGTTTTTTAATTAAGATGCTCTCTAAAAAGCTGTAAAAAAGTGGTAGAAATCCCGTAAAACTCGAAAAACTTTCAGCCACCAGTAGATTAAGAAATTCTGCTTGAAATGAAGCACCTCAATAGAAAAACAGAGTTCATATGGAATTAATAATTACAAGATTTTCTAATAATATTAAATCAAATAAAGCAAACAAGTGAAAAAAACTACATTTTGATATGCTTTTAGTCAAATTTGTTGGGATCATTTATAACATTTTCAGCAGACGGTCGCAAGATGACTCAGTGCTTTGACATGTTTTTTTTTGCATTGACTAAAGTAAAAGCTAACTACATTTTGAAACACGGAAAGGGCATCGGCTCTATTTTTATTTAGTAAATGAAAATAAGGAAATGAATGATGATATTTTAAATACAACATTATCACTTATCAATTTGTAATATTTTTTTAAATAATTCTATGGAATGCATTTTCGTAAATAACTCGTTTATTTTAAGTTATTCGAAAAAACTCTATTTCAGATTTTTTGTCCAAAAAGGTCCATGCCTTATACTGGTTATAGAGATAGATCGACGGAATAGTTAATTTTCGATTTATATTAGGAAACTGTTCGGAATTTGTAGAATTTATCAAAAAAAACAAGTTTTCCAGGATTTGTAGATCGCTTTTGTTTTCTCAAATTTCTCACAAACGTCAACTAATAGACCTAATCGAGCCCTACAATTGCCATTTTTGAAAATCAAAATCGGACCTTCGGTTCGGGAGTTATTAATTTCTTTGAAAAATCATACTCGGCCCTGGAAAACATACTTGCGGTCAACGGATTCGGACCGCCAGCAATAGGCTTGATTTGTGGTCGGGTACCTTTGATCCCACCAAGTCTCATCGAAATCGATCAATATTCTGGACAGTTATCGTGCTTCCTAGCCCGATTTCGAGAAAACCAGTTTTTTGCAAAAAAAATCAATTTTCATTTGTTTTTCGACATAGCCTCTGGTATACCTATTTGTAGACTACCCGTTATCGAGTTATTCAATTTCTCCCGGAAAACTCGAAACGTCTATATCGGGTACTTCCGGTTTCCGAACGGAGCCGAGCTTCCGGCGTTGAGGTTTTCTAAAGACCTCCTATTAACCACCCAAGTTTCATCGCAATCCGAAAACGGATTAAGGGGGCTGGGCGTGACGGACAGACCGACAGACCGACAGACAGACAGACAGACAGACAGACCGACAGACAGACCGACTGACCGACGGACGGAATTTTCTAAATTCGCTCTC
The DNA here is from genome assembly GCA_963583905.1 of Stenurella melanura. Lineage (NCBI taxonomy): Eukaryota > Metazoa > Arthropoda > Insecta > Coleoptera > Cerambycidae > Stenurella > Stenurella melanura. The sequence goes on along the minus strand of OY757309.1, from coordinate 77,890,324 downwards.
GAATCGATAGATATGACTTTCAAATCGATCCGACGTTTTTTTCGTGTTTCGATGGTGCACCGGAAAAATGCTAAACGTATACTATATTTTTTTTCAAAATGTAGTAACAAGTGAAAAAACTACATTTTGATATGCTTTTAATCCAATTTGTTGGGACGATTCATAACATTTTCAGCAGAGGGTCGCAAGATGACTCAGTGCTTTGACATGTTTTATTTTTCTTTTTCTTTTGCATTGACTAAAGTAAAAGCTAACTACATTTTGAAACACGGAAAGGTCATCGGTTCTATTTTTATTTAGTAAATGAAAATAAGGAAATGAATGATGATATTTTAAATACAATATTACATAATTTTTTTGCACCTCTATCGCACGGAGAATTTATCAATTTGTAGGTAATATTTTTTTAAATAATTCTATGGAATGCATTTTCGTAAATAACTTGCTTATTTTAAGTTTTATGAAAAAACTCTATTTCAGATTTTTTGTCCAAAAAGGTCCGTGCCTTGTACTGGTTATAGAGATCGATCGACGGAATAGGTAATTTTCGATTTTTATTAGGAAACTGTTCGGAATTTGTAGAATTTATCAAAAAAATCAAGTTTTCCAGGATTTGTAGATTCGCTTTTGTTTTGTCAAATTTATCACAAACGTCAACTAATAGACCTAATCGAGCCCTACAATTGCCATTTTTGAAAATCAAAATCGGACCTTCGGTTCGGGAGTTATTAATTTCTTTGAAAAATCATACTCGGCCCTGGAAAACATACTTGCGGTCAACGGATTCGGACCGCCAGCAATAGGCTTGATTTGTGGTCGGGTACCTTTGATCCCACCAAGTCTCATCGAAATCGATCAATATTCTGGACAGTTATCGTGCTTCCTAGCCCGATTTCGAGAAAACCAGTTTTTTGCAAAAAAAATCAATTTTCATTTGTTTTTCGACATAGCCTCTGGTATACTTATTTGTAGAGCTTCGCCAGCGGCACCATTTCTTTTTTGAAACGTCTCGATCAGACTACCCGTTATAGAGTTATTCAATTTCTCCCGAAAAACTCGAAACGTCTATATCGGGTACTTCCGGTTTCCGAACGGAGCCGAGCTTTCGGCGTTAAGGTTTTCTAAAGACCTCCTATTAACAACCCAAGTTTCATCGCAATCCGAAAACGGATTAAGGGGGCTGGGCGTGACAGACAGACAGACAGACAGACAGACAGACAGACAGACAGACAGACAGACAGACAGACAGACCGACAGACCGACAGACCGACAGACCGACTGACCGACGGACGGAATTTTCTAAATTCGCTCTCGAATCGATAGATATGACTTTCACATCGATCCGACGTTTTTTTCGGGTTTCGATGGTGCACCGGAAAAATGCTAAACGTATACTACATTTTTTTTTCAAAATGTAGTAACAAGTGAAAAAAACTACATTTTGATATGCTTTTTGTTCAATTTATTGGGATGATTCACATTTTCAGCAGAGGGTCGCAAGATGACTCAGTGCTTTGACAAGTTTTATTTTTTTTTTTTTTGCATTGACTAAAGTAAAAGCTAACTACATTTTGAAACACGGAAAGGGCATCGGTTCTATTTTTATTTAGTAAATGAAAATAAGGAAATGAATGATATTTATAATGTAACATTACATTATTTGTTTGCACCTATATCGCACGGAGAATGTATCAATTTGTAATATTTTTTAAATAAATAATTCTATGGAATGCATTTTCGTAAATAACTCGTTTATTTTAAGTTTTTCGAAAAAACTCTATTTCATATTTTTTGTCCAAAAAGGTCCGTGCCTTATACTGGTTATAGAGGTCGATCGAAGGAATAGTTAATTTTCGATTTTTATTAGGAAATTGTTCGGAATTTGTAGAATTTATCAAGAAAATCAAGTTTTCCAGGATTTGTAGATTCGCTTTTGTTTTGTCAAATTTCTCACAAACGTCGCCTAATAGACCTAATCGAGCCCTACAATTGCCATTTTTGAAAATAAAAATCGGACCTTCGGTTCGGGAGTTATTAATTTCTTTGAAAAATCATACTCGGCCCTGGAAAACATACTCGCGGTCAACGGATTCGGGCAGCCAGCAATAGGCTTGATTTGTGGCCGGGTACCTTTGATCCCACCAAGTCTCATCGAAGTCGATCAATATTCTGGACAGTTATCGTGCTTCCTAGCCCGATTTCGAGAAAACCAGTTTTTTGCAATAAAAATCAATTTTCGTTTGTTTTTCGACATAGCCTCCGGTATACTTATTTGTAGGGCTTTACCAGCGGCACCATTTCTTTTTTGAAATGTCTCGATCCGACTACCCGTTATCGAGTTATTCAATTTCTCCCGAAAAACTCGAAACGTCTATATCGGGTACTTCCGGTTTCCGAACGGAGCCGAGCTTCCGGCGTTAAGGTTTTCTAAAGACCTCCTATTAACCACCCAAGTTTCATCGCAATCCGAAAAAGGATTAAGGGGGCTGGGCGTGACAGACAGACCGACAGACAGACCGACAGACAGACCGACTGACCGACGGACGGAATTTTCTAAATTCGCTCTCGAATCGATAAATATGACTTTCAAATCGATCCGACGTTTTTTTCGGGTTTCGACGGTCCACCGGAAAAATGCTAAACGTATACTACATTTTTTTTCAAAATGTAGTAACAAGTGAAAAAAACTACATTTTGATATGCCTTTTGTTCAATTTGTTGGGATGATTCATTACATTTTCAGCAGAGGGTCGCAAGTGGCAGTGCTTTGACATGTTTTATTTTTCTTTTCTTTTTTCTTTTTGCATTGACTAAAGTAAAAGCTAACTACATTTTGAAACACGGAAAGGGCATCGTTCCATTTTTATTTAGTAAATGAAAATAACGAAATGAATGATGATATTTTAAATATAACATTATCACTTATCAATTTGTAATATTTTTTAAAATAATTCTATGGAATGCATTTTCGTAAATAACTCGTTTATTTTAAGTTTTTCGAAAAAACTCTATTTCAGATTTTTTGTCCGAAAAGATCCGTGCCTTATACTGGTTATAGAGATGGATTGACGGAATAGTTAATTTTCGGTTTTTATTAGGAAACTGTTCGGAATTCGTAGAATTTATAAAAAAAATCAAGTTTTCCAGGATTTGTAGATTCGCTTTTGTTTTCTCAAATTTCTCACAAACGTTAGCTCGAGCCCTACAATTGCCATTTTTGAAAATCAAAATCGGACCTTCGGTTCGGGAGTTATTAATTTCTTTGAAAAATCATACTCGGCCCTGGAAAACATACTTGCGGTCAACGGATTCGGGTGGCCAGCAATAGGCTTGATTTGTGGCCGGGTACCTTTGATCCCACCAAGTCTCATCGAAATCGATCAATATTCTGGACAGTTATCGTGCTTCCTAGCCCGATTTCGAGAAAACCAGTTTTTTGCAGAAAAAATCAATTTTCATTTGTTTTTCGACATAGCCACTGGTATACTTATTTGTAGAGCTTTGCGAGCGGCACCATTCCTTTTTTGAAATGTCTCGATCCGACTACCCGTTATCGAGTTATTCAATTTCTCCCGAAAAACTCGAAACGTCTATATCGGGTACTTCCGGTTTCCGAACGGAGCCGAGCTTTCGGCGTTAAGGTTTTCTAAAGACCTCCTATTAACCACCCAAGTTTCATCGCAATCCGAAAACGGATTAAGGGGGCTGGGCGTGACAGACAGACAGACAGACAGACAGACAGACCGACAGACCGACTGACCGACGGACGGAATTTTCTAAATTCGCTCTCGAATCGATAGATATGACTTTCACATCGATCCGACGTTTTTTTCGGGTTTCGATGGTGCACCGGAAAAATGCTAAACGTATACTACATTTTTTTTCAAAATGTAGTAACAAGCTCAAGTGAAGTGCAGTGCTACGTACACCTTAGACGACCCAGGTGGTTCATGGGCAATAAATAATAGCATAGTCAGTGTCAAGATGAAGCACATATGTTTACAAAGCAATATAGCTGCAGTTGTGACCTAAAATTATTATATACAGTGGAAAGTTTTTAAATGGGACAATAGTAACTCAACCCAAGAAAGAAAAGGAAAGGAAATAAAACAGCAATCACAAGACGCTGCAGAAAGACAGGTAAGCTATAAATTTATTTATTTTTATCTTTAATTGATATTATTCTATTCCATCTTTCTATCTGATCTTTACCATCTTAATTTTTATCAGCTCGATTTATTGATTCAAAACATTATATTTTATTATTAATTTGGAAGACGGAAATTGAAACCGATTGTCTCAAAGAAGCGGCAATTGAAAAGATATTAAACATAATATATATGTAATAAACATAATATATAGGTGATGAAATGGAAAAACTGCCCAAAATTGAAACCGATAGTTTCAAGGAAACGACATACATGGTGAGCAAACTATCCCATCGGACCTTTTTGCTCATAACGCGTAAAAAAATAATAATAATGGTGATAATAATAATGATGTTACCGCGACATAGGGCCTTCCCCAACAACTCCACCGTAGATGGATATTTACTTGTGGAGCGGTTAATAAATAATAAAAATAAAGGGAAAAAGGGGGAAAATAAAAAAATAAAATGAAAAATAGAAGCTGCTAGATTCAGAGACACAAGAAACAGAAAACTTAGAAGAAGAAAAATAAGGAGATGACGATAGATGGAAACTTAAAAGAAGCATGGAAACTGAAAAGAGGCATCTCGCAAACAACTGCACCACATCCCAGCCGATGATGACAAATGGAAACTTAATAGAAGCATGGAAACTTAAAAGAAGCATCTCTCAAACACCTACACTTCCCATCCCATGCGTCATGCGGTTCTCGCTGCTGACAACAAGCATGTCCAATGTCCAACCCGGCGTATGCAGCTGGTCCGGCGGTATATAAAACATCCGAGATTTGGTTCCGGCACGCGGTTTGGCCGTCCGTTGAGCATATTCGACGGACAACCAGGCTGCGTGTTGGAACGAACCTCCATGGATGCCCGGAATTGGCAGCAATGCCCACCATACGCTGGCAAATCAATCAATCAATCAATCAAAATTCAGTTCTCGAGAAAATAAAATAACTTGTGACGTGTGCCCTTTTCGTTTTACCAACGATTTGAAATCCTGCAAACTTCACATATCCCACACTAGTCATCCTTGAGTTAAATCACGGGCTGTTGATCATGTATAATGTTAATTACAACAGCGATGCAACAAGTTAGATTACCTGAAGTCTCGGCGATTATGAACATGCAAGTCATGTAAGTGCTGAAGTTTCAGGATTCTGAAACTTTACTCTAATTGTAATGCATGGCGTTCACTACAAAGATTCCTAAATTTGAGAAGTACCCTTACGGCCATTATTATCAGTGCTTATCACTGCAGGAATTGAAGTTTCCATTGCATAACAGCATTGCATCCTAAACTATCAAACTATTTGGCCATATTCACCCCGTCTATCTGTATTGTTTGTATGTCTGTACAACTATAATTCGACATTAGTACACGGAGAAAACAATTTATTTGAATTTACTGAATTCATTTGTTTGAATACTCATTTATTTACCTCATAAATATATTTTTCTTGAATTATAGACCAAGGGACTGCGATGAAAGAAGACTTAAATGTCTCAAATTGAGGTAAAAAGTTACTGTTTATTTTTTAATCTCTAGGCTTTATGATTCTGAATAAGTTCCTAGCCAATCTAGGAACTTATTCAGTAAATAAGAATCTCTTGTTCTTATTTATTTACAAGAGAATTTTTAAAAGACAGGTTTCTTCGTGGTAACTTGTTCTTGAAAAGTTAAAAAAAAATGTTTCAAATGAAAGACATAAATAATAAAGTTATCTATTAGTCTATTTAAACTCGTTGTCTAAATACTGAAATTTAACCACAAAATTAAAAAAATCGATAAAGGTATTTACACAGAACTTCCCTCTTTATTTGTGCATGGTGGTCACTCTAAAAAAATATTAATTACAAAATGACATTGAGAATAATAATCGGAATATAGTTATCACTATTATTACAAAGAAAACCTGATAACTTTTCGTCACAAAAATATACAGAGTGGTCATCAATAGCAGCAAAAATTCAATACTAAACAACATGTGCCAAATATGAAAGGCTTGCGCAAATACCGTTACAGATGTCCATCATGGTTGAATTATTTCTTGGGATGACCACCCTGTACATTTTTCAATCAAACTATAATAGGTGCATATGCCAAATATTATTACCATCTGTCACATTTTCGGTTCCACATTCACGTAGTGGAGTGGAAGTATAGCAATGGTTAACAATTTTTTTTTTAAATAGGTATAGAGCAATGACTTCAGAAAGCTTTCTGAAGTCATTGGTATAGAATGTTATGAAACGTGGAAATTTTAAATTTGAGCAAACAACATTTTTATTCATGTATTCTAGTGATAAAAAAATCTTCATCTCTTCTATAGTAGTGGTAAAAACATTTTCAATATATTTTTTTTAAATAATTTTCTTTTTAATTTTTTTTTTGAGATAGGTTTAGAATGTCATGAAACGTGGGAATTTTAAATTTGTGCCAAAACAGAAGTAAAAATAGAAGCGTAATCAAAAATCTTTTTGAAAGAATAAGCAACTGATTTGAAAATACAGGCAGTTAGAATTAACAGCATTCTCAAGAAGATAATGTAGCCCAACATTGAAAATATTATTTTTTGAGCGATTTAACATCAACAGACTGAAAATCGGGAGAATCGGTATAATCTTGGCCCGTGCAGAGCCCCAATTTTAATCCTTAAATATTTATTGTTTTTGCCCATAACTTATTTTTCTTAGTACGTATATTTAAAAAAGCTATAAGAGTACCTAAGTAGAACCATAACAAAACTATTACTATGAATTTTCACTTAATAATTTCAGTGGTTTGTTGATTCCCCGAGCACCGCTTAAAAAGGAAAAATACATGTGGCCGGAAGTCCCAAAGAATTGAAGAAGAAAAAAACCTATATACAATATACTATTATAATTTACACGAGTTATGTCAAGTTTGGGCAATAAGCTGGAGAAAAAACCTATAGAGAAAATTTAAAAGCAAAAGTGCGATTTGCGGAAAATATTTCACGAAATGAAACATGGCATATCAATGGTTACACCGCGATTTACAATGATAAAACTGTTTATAGAGTTTTACAACGATAAATCTTCTGGGGCTATCAAAAGACTATCCACGATCCAATTTGTTTTACCACCAATGATGAAGTGTGATAGGTCATGATATCAAAAAATGGCATTTTATTGGCTTCCATATTAATTAATAAATAATTAACAAAAGTAAATAAATGAAACATATTTTTAATATCTCGTCAAAGACGAAATAAAGTTACGTTTCTCTCCGGTATTATTTCAGTGGAGCCAAGGCCGTTCTTTTAGCACTCTGGCTGGGTTAGTGGAATATGTGGTGGGTCTTTGTGTTTAGAATTAGATTACGTATCTAGGTTGCTTTGGGTTGCTTATTCGAAGATTAAAGGAGTAAGCCGACGACGGGGTTCGGTAAACTATAAGCGTGAGTCGGTGTTGCGGTTTCATCCTCGTATTAATAGTTTAAAAGAGGTTGCAAATATGCTCGGACTAAAATATTATGGTTGTGTAAATTGTTACAAAAACTATCTAGTTCGGTTATTTTCCGGAGTATAATACAATAACCAATGAAATTGTAAAAATTGAACCAATTAGAAAAAAACTGTGAAGGTATTTACACAAAATTTCTCTTTCGGTTTATTAATTATTTCTATTTGATTACCACCCTGTATACTTTTATTAACCTAAAAGGTATAGTTCTTCTCATCTATACAGGGTTTTTTTAAAAAGTATGTCAATCACTTAACCACGGACTCGGCATGTCAAAAGAAGTTGATTCAGCCTAATTTACCTCTATCCAAAATCGCACCCCTATGAATATACAGCCCTCTAAAGTTGGGATTAAAAATATTTATTTTTTTAATATTGTGCAAATGGCTGTAGATATCTTTTTCAATTTCGGAACACTGAAATGTATGTCAAAGGGTAATAGTTTAAAGTAAAAACTGTTTAAAATCAAATTTTTTTAAAGGCCGATTTGGGGGTAAACTACCCTTCCCTCCTACCCCCTCTTTTAGTGGTACGCCTATGACTTTTTTGATATATCGCATTTTATATAAAATTTAATTATAAAACTTTTTTTTATCTTGTTTTTTTTTTCGTTTAGATAACCATTTTCAAATGAATCTGGATAACCCTGTATAATGTGCAAAGAAAGCCAAAAGTCCACATCTCGCTCTGAATGAGGGGTAAGTGGACTAATTCGCATATGCAATGTGAAATATGAAAAGTGTTAGCAACTTAATTTCGCTGTGAAATATTGCAGACTGGCCATATTCTTTTTTAAATAATAATTTAATTGTACGTCACCTGTATAGCGTAAAATACGCGACGAATTCTATGTTATATTTCTACTGCAAGTCATTTCAATAATATTGCGCAGGTCACGCCTTCTCGAGTATCACATAGTGTGATATATGGCCTTGTGTACAAACCGACACATGCTAACGCAATACGACATGGGTTATGTTTCGTATTATTATTATTTCGTACTGTTAAAATTCAATTATTTTATTTTTTATTTTATTTTTCTTATCGAATATTTTATTTATTTATTTTCACTAATTTATAAAATTGACAATTAAGTAAGTGTTAAGTTCAGTTAGGAGAAATATTTTTTTCTTATTTCTATAGAAAACTAATTTATATTTTTGTTAATATTTGGAAAAGGTTATGTTATTAATGTTCTTTCCTTTACTAACAGTACCTCTCTCTCTTTTCCTGGCAAGAAATACACATACTCCCACGCGGTACTTGCTGGGTAGTAGCAATATTTATTTTCGGTTGCCAGTATACACTGTTTAATAATATTATTTTTACTAGTATAGTACTATAAAATCTTTGAAATCACTTTTATATGATTGAAACTAAACGTCTACAGAATCAAATTAATAATTATTTCTTTTAACATTTCTCCGTTTGATATAAATAATAAATTATTGAAGCATCAAGTATAGTTCAAAGTTAACTGTTAATGTTTAGGAGCAAACTACAGCCAGCCCTGTCCATCGTTTCGCATGTAGCTATATTATTTTTTAAAGTGACCACCCGGTATATGATTTACAATGAAAATACAGCAAGTTACATCGTTGGAGATTGTGTCAAGTACATGCCAAATATTATTTTTCTTCGTCGAATTATGAAAAATTTGCTACACTTTTAGTGAAAATTCCAGGACAGTCACTCTAAATGAATAAATGATTAAAAAATATGCCAATAATACTGCAGCTAACACTATTGGCCCTAATATAGATTTAGTGAAACATATATAGGGTGGACACATTGGTAGATAGTCTTAAAAAATAACTAACGGAAACATTTGGCACGTAGTTAGTTGAAAAATATTAGAAAGAAATCTGAGGCCTTGGTTTCTAGTACATACACCAAATCCCAAGTTTCTCTACTCTTACCAGCTTGCTTTACTTATTTTTCCCTATTTACCTCTACTTTCCCCCCACTTCTTCAACGAGATCATGTCAAAATATAATCTAGTTTCAGATGTCGTTATAATACGTGTAATATGTGTACCAAAGTTCAAGTGAAAATCCCAATTTAATTTTATCAACTCGATTAATAAGGGAGTGGGGGTGGTGGGGGGATGGAAAATATTACTAAAAAAAATCTGAGGCCCTCGCTTCTAGTATATACACCAAATTCCAAATTTCTGTACTCTTACCAGCTTGCTTTACTTATTTTCCCCTATTTACCCCTATTTAAACCCCAACCCTTTAACGGAACTATTTCAAAATATAATCTAGTTCCAGCTATCGTTAGAATATATATGTGTACCAAATTTCAAGTCAATATCTCAATTTCATTTTATCAACCCCTTTAATAATAGAGCAGGGGCGGTGTAGAGGGTTGAAAATTATTATAAAAAATCTGAGGGCTTAGCTTCTAGTACATACACAGAATTTCAAGTTTCTGTACCCTTACCAGCTTGCTTCACTTATTTTCCCCTATTTACCCCTATTTAACCCCAATCCTTCAACGGAATCATCTCAAAATATAATTTAGTGCCAGTTGTCGTTATAATACATATATGTATCAAATTTCAAGTGAATATCTCAATTTTATTTAATAATGGAGCAGCCCTAGTAGCACCAATGTTGCACCAATATATAATAATAATAATAATAATAGAACTTTATTTATACTGCACATCATACAGAATACAATATTCCACTTACATGGTGTACAGGGTTTTTACTACAAGCTAAGAATTAAGAAACAGTACTGTGGAGGAGAAACATACGTTAAAAATATAAAGCTACAACTAGTATTACATATAATTTAACAGTTTACTTCTGCTGATATTAAAAAAATCTATATCTAGATTTTTTATAAATTCATTTGTGGTAATGAGACATTGGCCAACAGGCGAGATAGTGTTTGTTATTTTAAAAACATTATTCCTTTTTCTTAATCTAATATCGGGAACATTAATAGCAATTTCAGCTAAAATGTCGGGGTCATTAATTTTATTAAAAACGTTAAATATAAACAATACTTCAGAGTTATTTCTTCTTTTCTGGAGTGAATTAATATTAAAATCTAAAAGTTGCGTTGTATAAGATATAAACAATGGCCAGAAATTATATTTCCTAAAGAATAAAGTCCTCAGTAGTCTTTTTTGAATTTTTTCTAGCAAATCAGAGTATAAGATAGTTTTTGGGTTCCATATTATAGCCCCGTATTCTAGTTTAGAACGAACATATGAATTAAATAATAATATACAGGTATCATAGTTAAACTCTTTACTAGATCTAGTAATAAAACTAAGCTTTCTGTAACCCTCGGAGACTATATCTAATACATGGTTGTTGAAGCTAAAATTATTCGTAAATTTGACACCCAAGTCTTTTATTTCAAAGACACGATCTAACATCGTGTTATTGATTATGTAGTCATTTATAATAGGATTTTTTTTCCGCGTGAAGCTGACCGTTTTACATTTGGACTCATTGAAAGTAAGGTCACTTTTGTTGCAGTACACGAGGAGAGCATCCAGGTCATTCTGTAATAGATTACAGTCTTCCAAGGCTTCTATTCTTAGAAACAATTTTAGATCGTCTGCATACAATAAAAATTTAGAGTGCTTGATATAAAGGTTTATGTCATTGATAAATAAAACAAAAAGCAGGGGTCCCAGAATGGACCCCTGAGGGACTCCTGATGTGGGATTAAAGTTATAGGATTTACTACTATTAAATTTTACAAACTGCGTTCTCCCTGTTAGATATGAGTGAAGAAAGTTCAAAGTGTTTCTGCTAAAGGAAAAAGATTCCAATTTTAGGATAAGTACTCGGTGATTGACCCTATCAAATGCTTTCGCTAGGTCTGTATAAATGACATCAAGCTGTGATCCATGTTTAATCTCGTTGGCAACTGAGTCACTGAATATACACAAATTGCTAACTGTTGATTTACTATGTACAAAACCGTGCTGTTGGTTAATTATGACTGGGCTAACATGTGAGTACATTCTGTTATATATCACCCTCTCAAATATTATGAAAATTATTATAAAAAATCTGAGGGCTTAGCTTCTAGTACATACACAGAATTTCAAGTTTCTGTACCCTTACCAGCTTGCTTCACTTATTTTCCCCTATTTACCCCTATTTAACCCCAATCCTTCAACGGAATCATCTCAAAATATAATTTAGTGCCAGTTGTCGTTATAATACATATATGTATCAAATTTCAAGTGAATATCTCAATTTTATTTAATAATGGAGCAGCCCTAGTAGCACCAATGTTGCACCAATATATAATCCATATAAGACCAATATATGAATATAGGACGAATATTCATATATTGGTTCTATATGGATTATATATTGGTCCAATATGTTGTGCTACTAGGGAGGGGTGGCGGGGAGTTGAAAAATATTATAAGAAAATCTGATGCCTTGGCTGCTAGTACATACACTAAATTTCAACTTTCTGTGCTCTTACCAGCTTGCTTTATTTATTTTCCCCTATTTACCCCTAATTTAACCCCCAACCCTTCAACGGAATAATCCCAAAATGTAATGTAGTTCCTGATGTCAGTATGATATATACGTATGCCAAATTTCAAGTGAATATCTCAATTTTTTTTATCAACCCCTTTAATAATGGAGTGGGGTGGTGGTGGTGGGGGGATGGAATATATTATAAAAAAATTTGAGGTCTTGGCTTCTAGTACATAGACCAAATTTCAAGTTTCTGTACTCTTACCAGCTTGCTTTACTTATTTCCCCTTATTTACCCCTATTTACCCCCCCAACCCTTCACTGGATATGTTCAAGAGATAATCCAGTTTCAGATCTCGTTAGAATAGATATGTATACAAAAGTTCAAGCTAATATTTTAAACAGTTCCAGAGAAAACGTGCGAATAAAAAAAAAGTTAGACAAACCGACAGACAGAAAAAAAAATTCTGTCAAATTGGAAATCTCGACGTTCCATGACATTCTAAACCTATTTCAAACCTATTTCAAGAAGAAAAATTTTGATTTTTTTTTACGATTACTATAATATCCACTACGTAGACGTGGAAGTAATAAAAAAATCCTTCGGAAGTTAATCAGACACCGACAACAACTGCAAGGAATACATATAGTCAAATCGGTACCTATTTGCCAGTTGAGTGAAGTTGTAAGTCTAGAGACCTTTGTTGGGAATGCCATGGACAATCACACCAACAACTCAATTGTCCAAGAAATATGCTCCTAAATTGATTCCTCAGCATCGTATGTTCTAGCATTTTATCATTTTTTGGTCACATCAATTGTTCGGGGAATATTAGGTGACCAGCTGCGAAGAAGACGCCCCCCTAAAATGTTGGGTTGATACCCGGATATCATCAAGAAACTGATGGGCGATGGAATGTTCGTGAGGTCGTGTTCCTAACAAGCAATGACGAAAGATGGCATTATACTGTCGGGCGTGTCATACAGCAATTGAACACCACTAGATTCACATAGCGTCCGTCAAGTCTTTGTAATAAAAAGAATATTGAATAGAGGCTCACAAAGACATAATGCAGATATCAACACACGTCCATAACATATAACAATGACGTTCCTGTATAGTAGGTACACATCCCATTTCTGCTTTTACATTACAAAGTAATAAAATTCGCATTCCCCAAAATGCATTTACCTACCTATGTGTGAGGTTTGTATAAAAAAAATCGAAGGGTCCCCTCTCAAATATATAGAAAATCTGGGTTTTTGATCATGTATGAAAATGGAAAATTATTATAGAGGGGTAAGACGCAAAATATGAGAACTCTAAAACATCTCCAGATTTGTTTCGTCTTCTATAATTCTATGAAGAAATTATGAAAACTGTTGTTATTGCCTCTATTTTTATTACCTCTACAGAGTGTCTATTATTGAATAATATAATTATGTATAAATTTAATTCTAAATCTAACAGTACGTGCCATCTATTAAATAATTTGGAAAACAATTGTTACTACTCGCCTTGTAGACTAATATGTGTAATGTTTTCTTTACGACTTGTTGTACAGCTCTCGTGAATGCTGACCTCTGATTGGCAGATGCCGCGGCAAAAACAGTGACTAAATTCACAGTTTTAGTAGTGTCCTATTATTAGCTTGTATTAAAGATTTACTGCACATTTGCAAGTAGTAAATTCCACAAAACAAACAGTCATATGGCTTTATAAAGAAAATCGTCTTTGAATATACATTCCTCAAACTTAGCTAACATAAAGCTTGTTTCATGTTGGACATATTTTTGCAAATTATATGACGTTTGATCTACTCACTACAAGATGGCGCCAGATACATAATCCTTAAATTTTTATTTTGTTTTTAACTTTAACCTATCTAATAAATATTTTGACAGGGGCACGTGTAACAAATAAAGCTAACAATTATTATTATCACTGAATATCATCCTTCCTTCATTATGTTGTCCAGGTTTAGATTTTAAAACGTTTCTCGTTACCTGTTAATCGAATACAATAACCGGAAATATAGTACACGTTTTAACAATCACCTGCTTATACCAAAAACCCAAAATTTACAGTTCTTCTAGACAATTAATTCCTAAGGCAGATGGCAGATGGCAAGGATATTTTCCATATATACATGATTAATAAAAGGTTACATGTTTAAACTGTACGTTGGTTATATTTTACAGAAGGATTAGATAAGAATCTTGTATGAACCATGGCGTATTTTCTCTCTCGACTGCGCCTCGATTAACGATCTTGGTGCCTATATAGTGACAAAAGTAATATTTTTACTTCTTTTTGCATGTGTATAGTAAGTGACGTTACAACTTACAACCACTTATGGCACCAACAGTACAGGATTGCTCGTCCTACAACTTATTCTGTGTAAGAAATTAATGGAATCATAGAGGGAACCATGTTGGACATATATATAAATATTGCAATGTGCACCATTCTAGTTCTTTTCTTATCAGTAGCTTTCCGTATCGATGCAATCTGTGACACATGTCGTATTTCATGCTTATAATAACATATTATTGTCTGTAACATCGTACATGATCGCACATTTGTAACAGCTAGAGATGTGATTAATCGCCTTTGCTTTAAAGCATGGCAGACAAACAAAGTGATATGAGAATTTTTCTTAATGGTTCAAACTTAATTTACAGATAAAACTAATTAATTAAAATAATTAGCTTGACATTTACTAATCATGATTTGAAAGTAGACACCTTGCAGATTCAAAATGTCTGTATGCGTGCCTCTGGACGTCCACTAACCGGGATGTATGCCGATCGTATTTTTGTAATGACTAAAGTGATAATCAATCGATAAAAAAAATTAGCTTGAAACTTCTTTGTCATGCCCAGTGATATAGATGGCTGGCAGGTTTAAAATGTCGCTGGACTTCCACTAACCAGAACGTATCTATGTCAATTGTTTTTTTGCATTCACAAAGTGGTAAGCAATTGAAAAAGAAAATATCCGCTTAATACAATAAATACCTGCACTAATTACAAAAAGTATCTTAAGTCAATCAGTGAAGTTTGCACCTCTGAGGGCGAGGTGTATCGATCAAATTTAAGCCAAAATCAGCTTCACCAAAGATCTAAGTCCTTGGTTACAATTGTTACAACAATCGTAGCCATGGATACTGATGTTTAATCAAGCAGATTTTAGTTTAAACTTAGTAATAAAACCAACTGTAAGCAATTTCTCATATTACTTTCCTCGTCATTCTCTAAGCAACAGCTAGGATTAATATTGCCCATAACTGGTAAAGTTGTGTCAGGTAATTCTACGCTGGCTCCTCTACCATTATTTATAAAACCACATGCAAAAGGTTATTGGTCTAACTACCAATATGGTTCCTGTTAGCTTTAACATATATGATTGGCTGAAATGCTACAGTCTCGCACCAGCATACCTTGCCACCTACAAGCATCTTGTAACCACTTGCCTACGACAACTCGTGAAAACTGTCCTAAGTCATACCAGGTAAAGGAAGTGACAATTGGCCATCTTTCTTTTAATTGTTGACTGTCAAATAGTAAGAACACGCGGTTATCGAGAAATTGATTCCACTTAAAAGGTACATGTTTTTTCTTATATTAGACAATAAACACAACCAGATATATCGTCTTTGTATTGAACTAACATAATATTAAGTTAATCGAGAATTTTAACCAATTCTTTTATTTTCAGTATGGCCCCAAGGTACGAAATTGCAGTGGGTCTGCAGAGAGGCCACAAAACAACAAAAATTTCCTCTGGAAAGACCAAGGCAGACAAAGTCCGCCCCGCAAGGTTGAAGGGGATCCAAACCAAACACACCAAGTTCGTTCGAGATCTTATCCGTGAAGTAGTAGGACATGCTCCTTATGAAAAGAGAGCTATGGAATTGTTAAAGGTATCAAAGGACAAGAGGGCTCTTAAATTCCTCAAACGCCGTCTTGGCACACACATTCGTGCCAAAAGGAAGCGTGAAGAATTATCCAACATCTTGACCCAAATGCGTAAAGCACAAGCCACCCATAAGTAAAATGTATTTTTTTAAATTACGTTAATAAAACATTAAGTACCATTTTAATGTTTGATTTGCTCACTAACCATACTCGCATTTCATTTAGGCATTTTGTACAAATTGTAACGATAATAGTAATAAGGATTCCAATTCAAAATTTAAATATTCATTTACTGAGTAAAAGGCATAATTTTGTAGAAATGGCTATAGCTGTTGTCTTTTTTTTATTTTTAACTTGGGTTCGATTTGAAAAATTCTAACGTATGTGCAAGATATAGCAAATTATCGCGATGTGTTGTATAATTATGGTGATAATTTTGAAAGGTATACATTTATCTGAGTTCTTTTTTACCATTGTTAATATTTCTAAAATATATAAGCACGGTAATGTTTAGATTTACTCGTTTATGTTATGTTTCATTTATAGCCAGTTTCTACAATATGAGAACGCGATTTGCTAAATTAGGAAGCCTCCGATCTGATACAGCTTTCACAGTTCTCAAAATAAAATGATTCTACAGTACCCCAGCTAGCTCTTTGAGACAGATGTTTAATAGCAAAACTATTTGCACTTATTACGAACATAATAGGTGATTTCCAGTCTATACAAGGAAATATGTATGCTAAATAATTTAAAGTTTTTCACCTGATGAATAGTTTTATTTTCAAACCAAATTACCGGGCTAGGAACGTAACTTGAACTTAATGGGATGAGACAGCATAAAAAAGTTTTATCTTTATTTATCGTAAAATGGTTATTTATAAAAAATACTGAAACTGATACAGGTTTAAATTATCAATTGCAAGATCTGTATTTTATCATATCGCAATTTTAATATCATCTGCAAATGCACAAACAGAGCCAGAATTATTGCGGGACAATTGGGGCGGTAGCCCTGGAGCCTCCACAAATCCCCGGGTACAAAATTTTATAACTGTAAATTTTTTTTATAAAATGTACTAAACTGAAGGATATTTTCAATTTTTCATCGTTTTTTTCAATGTATTTAAAGTGAATATACCGTTGAGCCACGATCAAAACTACATTTGCAACATATTCTTGAAATATCTCGTAAACTACGAATCGGAGATCGAAAAAAAAAATGTTTTATTCATTGGAGAATCATTTAGAGAAAAAAACATTCAAGGTGGTGATTTTCAAGAGAGAGAGACATCGATAGGGAAATCTTTATTATTTTTGGTCATAACTTTTTTTTCTTAGTACGTATATTTAAAAAACTATAAGGCTCCCTAAGTAGAACCATAACAAGACTATTACTAATTACTATGTATATTCAGACAGTAATTCCAGTCGTTTCCAAAATAGATTTAAATTCAGAGATTATGCTATTTCATAGTTTTAAATCAACTAATTTGAAAACGACTAAAATTATTCAGTGAAAATTCATAGAAATAGTCTTGTTATGGTTCTACTTAAGGTGGCCATTCCCTAGAAAGAGACATCCGATAGGGAAATATTAATTATTTTTGGCCATAACTTTTTTTTCTTAGTACATATATTAAAAAAACTATAAGAGTACCTAAGTAGAACCATAACAAGACTATTACTATGAATGTTCATTCAATAATTTCAGCGGGTTGCAAGATAGCTAGATTTAAATTTAAAAATTCGGTTAATCTTCCCATTTCGTAGCATTAAATCGAGCAATTTTGCAAACCACTGAAATTATTGAGTGAAAATTCATAGTAATAGTCTTGTTATGGTTCTACTTAGGTACTCTTATAGTTTTTTTAAATATACGTACCAAGAAAAAAAGTTATGGGCAAAAATAATAAATATTTCCCTATCGGATATATATCTCTTTCTAGGGAATGGCCACCTTAAGTGGTCTTATAGTTTTTTAAATATACATACAAGGAAAAAACTTATGGCCAAAAATTATAAATATTTCTCTTTTGAATGTCTCTCACTTGGAAATCGCCACCTTAAAGGGCCTCCACTTTCTCCACTGCCCCAAGCGATGTCGATGCCTTCAAATCAGGCTCTGGGCACAATGGGAAAGCGTTATATGCTGGCTTATGTTATTAATATACAGTGTGTCCACTCAGCTATAACTCGTTGAAACTTTTATTTTCAGTTTTTCGAAAAAAACCATTCCTCATAAATTCTTTTACTTGTTATATAAACACATTAAACATGATTGAGAAACTTCGATTTTGTTGTACAGGATGTACAAAAAGTATAAAAATGGAAATTTTCAAAATTTATTTATTTTTTTTTAATCGAACTGTTTAAAACTGTATTACATTATATAATGAAAAGTCGTTTGTAATTATGATTAGTAAGTAAAGAGTATTTTAAAGTTTGTTGATTCAGATCCTAACTTGATTGAATTAACTTCGTATTATTCTTAGATGTGGATCCCTATCTGATTTTGTGAATATAATAACTCAAGATTATTGCTGTCAAATGATACTCATTGACATTATTATTTCTTAACATTTGTAAATTAATATCTTCAGAAAGATGCTAACCTTAGGGAAGCACATTTACTTGATCAAGTGTTACGGTATTAGAGGTGTTTCATAAATACGCAAGTTTCACAGTATATAGGTTCCTGTAAATGCGTAGAGTATGTAAATTATTCAATGTTTATGGTGATGTTAAAGATGTGAAAAAACAAACTGAGTTACAACATATTTATTAAAAGTGTTCAATACATAATTTTAAACTGTTGGGTGGGTGTGACTGCGGGTACTGGGCAGTATAATTAGGACTCTATAAATATGGCATTTATTAATATGAGCATGATATGAATAATATAAACACAGAAAAGTATGCATTTTTTTTTTTCATTCATTATAATAAATATTGATTATAATTGACATTAATATGCTTCAATTGGCACCACAACGAAGTCGATATCATTTTTTATTCGCACTAGGAAGAATTTGTTTGTGCACTTACGTATGTGCATACACATATACTTCTTTTCAAAGATAGCTTAAAAATACTGTAGTGACTGAAACAAAAATATGTTGAAAATGTTGACAATAATTTTCTGGCCTACAATAATTTAGTGATAGAATCGGTTTGCAATAATCCCTGTCTTTCTTTGAGAGCAAAAGCGAATCAGAGGAGTGATATATCTAAAAGTCACGGACACAATCATATTCGATCTACAAATAAATTCCACACACTCATACCACTCCTTATTCATGAACGTCAAGAAGAGACCATGATTCATACCAACTTGTATTACATATACTGGAAGAGTATACATTCACAATGAATGAGACAATCCCTAGTCAAAATTGTCACTTTTGGGAAACGAAAATCCCCACCTTAGGATTTGTACAAACAGCCAGAAATTTCAGAATGTTAACGTATGGTAGGCATTAACATTTAATAAAGTAATTGATTCATTTCCCTTGAAGGAAGGCTAAATGCAAATTATTATTTGGACATTCTTAGTGAATACTTTTTGTCTGTATTGGATGAGGAAAATTTAGAATTTTAAGAAATACGATATTCAACAAGGTGACTGCCCAATGCATATTGCAATTTTTGCCACAAATTGGCTTAATGAACATTTGCCCGAAAAATGGATGGGTGGCCACGGACTGATATACTGACCAGTGCGGTCTCTAGATCTCACCACCAGGGGTGGATGGGGTTGGTCCAGCCGGCCCTTGCAATTTTAGCAAAACGGTCCAATTCAGTTGTTGCTAATATTAATATTATTATCCACTTAATAAATTTTAATATATATGAAGACGTAGTAGATTAGATATATTAATAAATGTAAATTTTATTAAGATTTATTAACTTTAAAAAATAAAGAGTGAAATGAAAGATAAAAGCATTTTTATTGTAAATAACTATTAACGATATGTACCTATGACTAATTAAAAGAAAACAAAAGAAAAATAATTCTTAAGTTTCAGAGATCAAAAAAAAAGGAAAAAGGCTCATTAATACATTAGAGCTTTATTTTGCTTAAGAAAGCTCTAATGCTTGAAGCGCCCAGTGCTGATCGCTTCCTTGTTATCAACATCGTTCAACAAACATTTTTCTACATTCATCATCATAAGAGATTCAAGTTTGCTGTCGGACACCCTATTTCACAACCTATTTTTTATAAATCTTAAAATTAAAAATGACCTTTCACATTTTACTTGGGTTATTGGTAACGTCAAAGGATACACTTCTGTGCAGTGTCCAAAGCAGGATAGGCTCCTTGAAATAAATTTTATTTTAGTATTGCCACATAACAGAGCATTTAGTTCTGACAACTGTTGTCTTTTTTTGCATAATGTAAAGTCAGTGGTATTTCGAAACTTATTGTCAATATCGACTGAGCCAGTTTTTTAGGGTAGTAGGTTGCAGTCACATCTGGAGATTTTTTTCATTCTAAGTAAGGACTAAGGAGACAAAAGAGTCGCACTTTAAATTTATTTCTTCGTTGAGTTTCTTATTAGGATTAATTTGGCCTGGACCGTCCCGACAGGCATTTGCCCGTTTGCACCCTGGGCACATCCACCCCTGCTCACCGCAGTGAATTATTTACTATGGGGGTATCTTAAGCCAATATAGTGTATGCCACTGGCATGTAAAATAAAATTGAGATTTTGAAAAAAAGGAATCACTTGTTACAGCAACACCAGATATTATTCACAACGTTTATAACGAATTTAGAAAAAGGATGCAGAAGTGTTGACATAGGAGGGTTTCATTTTGAATAAAACTTCTAGTTCTCATTTACTTCAAGTAATATATAAATACATATTGATATTTTTAATATTATATCTCAGTAACAATAACTTCTATGAAATAAATTTATTTGGCTTTTCGATGACTTGCTTTAAGATCTTTGATTTTAATACTTCAAAAAGATAGATTTAAAAGGTCGGTTTATCTTCGTCGAGGACGGACATGTTGTGAGTGACGCTCTCGAGAAAACGCAAAAAAAACCGGTTAAAACACCATTAAACTCGATAAAATTTAAGTTAACGGTAGATTAAATATTCAGTGTAAAATGAAGTGTAATAATAGAAGAACAAAGCATGCAACAAATTGAATATTACTTTAAAATATTTATTAATAATAGTATAAAGTAAAGTATGGGCCCTTACGTTATAAATGGAAACTACCTGGGACTTACCCTCAAGACGCCTCTCAAGTGGATTTGGATAAACATACCATCTGGGGACGAAAAAAGATAAGTTTTAAGTAGCATTTTTTAGTTTATTAATGTACTAGTTTATTTCTTTATTAAAACAAAAAAAAATTGAAAAGTTATTAAACATAGGCAATGAAATAGAAAAATACCCAGAATTGGAAAGGGGCAGTTGAAAGTATAATTACTACAAAAACAAACTAATATACAGAGTGTGCAAAATATTCTCTCAGGCCTCTTTCTCATAACCCGCTGTAAGAAGCTCTTTCTATCGTGAGACAGGGCTCTTTCGTGCACTTCAACGGTAAATGGATATTTACCTTAACGGTTAGTAAATAAAAGCTCCTTACGGCAAGCAAATGAATGTATGTTTTGGCAGACAAACGAAGTGAACACAAGAGGGGAGAAGGAGGTGTACACTGCTACATTCAGAAACAGAAGAAATAAAAAATTTAGTGGAAGAATAAATAAGGAGATAGATGAAAGCTTAAAAGAAGCATGGAAACTAAAAAGAAGCATCTTGCAAACGCCTACACTTCCCATCCGATGATGACAGATAGAAACTAAAAAAGAAGCATCTCACAGACACCTACATTTCCCACCCAGATTCCTACCTCATGCCTCATGTGGCTATCGCTGCTAACAACAAGCATGTTCCATGTCCAACCCAGCGCATGCAGCCATACGGCGGTATATAAAACATCCAAGTTTGGTTCCGGCATGCGGTTTGACCGTCCGTTGGGCGTGCTCAGCGGACGACCGAGCCACGTGTTGGAACGAACCTCTAGACTGGATGCCCGGAATCGACAGCAATGCTGGCATATCGATCTATGAATCAGAAAAATAGATTTAAAAATTTTTAATTTTGAAAATTTACAAATTTTTTTGCGCATCCTGAACAAAATCGAAGTTTCTCAATGTGTATTGTATTTATATAACAAGCAAGAGAAATTATGAAGAATGACTCTTACAGTGATAGAAATCGGTGATATTTCTCATTTATGTGAACTTAACACTTTTTTACTCTTATTGTTGACGTTCTTCCTACGTTTGATAAAATGATCATTATGCTAAACAAAAATGAAAAACTATTTTTTAAATAAATAAATTTAATAAGAAATAATTACCATTACAGAAAATTATAAAACTAATGATAAGCTTTCGATATCATCCACTATTGCCTCGTCCCACGGTCCATAGATATTGTCTTTATACTTTTGATATCTTACAAAAAGTAATGGACAAACCACTATTATCATAAAAATAGTAACCAAGAATAATATTGTCACAAGATTACCAATTTGAACGAGGCAGTAAACATCAAATAACAATATAATTAAAGTCATCAACACAGGCCTACGAATTTCATTTCGTAGTAATGGAAAGAGAACAAATGTTTCAGTTGCAATTGTCATAAGAATAAATGCGTGATGGGCCGATGACAATCTAGAGGCCAAACAAATTGAGGAGAAGACAGCTGCGCTAAGCGATAAACTCTTGGAGACTATCGCAGCACTTACTCCATAATCGAAAAATATTAAATGTATCAACATCATAAAGAATGTCATGGTATATATAGTATCAGTACTTATAGTATCCGTTAGGGTATGTAAAACAGGTGAAAACAATTGTCCAAACACGATAAATGTAAGTACAGTTCTTAGATCGTGCCCTAGCTTCTCTTTTATACCCGCACTAAATACTAATAAATAATAAATAAAACCAAGCACAGTTAAAAGGCTGGACCAATTTAATATCACCGAAGGCTCGACCCACTCATTCACCAAGTAAAAATATATAATCACAAAACCTACAACAGTGCAAAATTCTTGTAATAGAAAGTTAGCCCCCAGGATAGCTTCGAAAAGGCTCACTTCTTTAAATTCTATATTTTTGCGCAGATCCCTCAGAAAGATTTTTTTATCTGTGTAATTATCTGGATAACCTTGTTTTTCGTATAGAACTTTTTTCCATGGTTTTCTCACAGCCATTTTCCTAAAGATAATTTTCAGGCAATCAATTGAGAAAATCCAAGATGAAGGATTTTTCCCTTTTAGATAAACTTTATGGTTTCATTTTTGGCCACAGTACAAAGAAGTTTTGTATTTTGGACGCAAGATTATTTATTATTTCCAATATTTACATTTTCTCTTCACGCCTTCTTCATCTTCTTCTGTGTTGGCACAGTAGAAAGAAGACGTGTTGGACTCAAAAATAGAATAGAAAGTAGGACTTGTTGATTGCTGGACCAACACACAGAGAAATATTATTTTATTTAAACTGACACCAAGAGAACAAATAAGCGGATTCGTCTACAGAGAGCAAGGAGTGTTCTGTGCTCAATAAGGCGACGGCCAATCAAGACAACGCGAGCGAAATGGCGTGACTTTTAAATATTGTTCTGACTTTTAATTGTACACGAATGGGAAAACAGTCTAAATTCACCAAAATATGTTATAAAAACAAATTACAAAGTACTACAACCCTGCATAATAAGAAAAATTCAAAAGCGGATGAAACTAGCCACTGTGTCGACACTGAGTTTTCAACCAAATTGTTGTCTGTAATGGGGTCACAAAATGTTCGTCATCTTATTTATCTAACAAAATTGAAAATCGAGCACTCCTTCCCGCTTCTCCTTCCTGCACACATACATTAAAGATTTTATTAAAATATTGTTTGACATACATACTACAGATGGTAGGTTAATACCAGTCGCTACGCTGACTCGGATAATATTCAAAGAGTTTAATAACTAGAGAAGACAAGCCGTGGATTTGCCGGGAGTCGCGATTTGGTCACAGCATGCTGTGATTTCGTTGTCTTGGAAACGTTAGGCTCTTCGTCCTTGTCGCAGACCTCGTACCCTCTCTCTCCACTCTGTTTTACAAAGCAACACAGCGCTTTGATTTCACAAATACCGTCAATTTTTAATCTTTGTTTTGAATAGCGTTCGGCTTTATTTACAATTACAAGTAATGTTTTCTCAAATTTTTCTTCTGTTTATAACGTTTAATCTGTTTATCACGAAAAATGTTGCTGAGACATTAATTTTAAATATGGTACAATTTAAGAAAAACTTGAAAGAAAAACTACATATGATCTGTTGAAGTTTATAAATTAAGAGTGAAAGTTCAAAGTATAGTTTTCATCGATGATCTGCGGACTAAATGTACCTATTGTTTTAAACTATATATTGCGGTTATTTAAAAACTACTCAGTGCTGAATTTTTTAATAATTGAAACCTGAGTCTAAACACTGACTTAGGTCCATTTTCACAGTTTTGTAATGTAAAACAACAGAATTGAGTAGTTTTTAAACACCACACGATATATTTTAAAACAATACAGACCATTCGATGAATTTAGTATAAATTCCATCTAAGTTATATTAGAAATGTTAAACTTGTTGATAATAAACAGTTATATATTTAGTAAATATATTTTTGTTTAATTCTCATTTACAGACATGAATGTAGAAGTTCAGAGTAGTCAGCATTCAACTTACTGCTAATGATAGTAATGACTGATAAATAAAACAATAAAAGGAAAGGAGAATATTTAATAAAATACATAAATTAGACAATAATAACATTAATATGACATGACAAAAAGTTCTTACAGAAATTACAATGATTTGCACAGCTCCGTGCATAAATATACCATAGACGATGAGTGAACCGTCAGATAAATTGTGTCTACCTTATTATAACTAAGTCCTTTGTTTCTTTTCATGAGTAATTTTACAAAATCTATGGATTGTATCGCACAATGGTTAACTGCTTAGCCATAGCCATTTTTACTGCTAAAAAACTAAAAGGAGTGACGTCTCATCGCCTCACTCTGTACCTTATAAATTGCAAATCAGGCTAGCGAACGTGTTTTGCCTGTATCTGCAACACAATTACAATGAGTACTAACAACTCATTTGGATCGACTGGATCTGCAATAATCCAAGGAATGATGTTTTTGTTGACAATGTAGTGAGACCATAACCTAAAAAATGGATCTGTGTTAGTAATTATTCATAAAACAACCTTAAATTATGCAAGTACATGGCGAAAATGATTTATAATTTATAACTAATCCTTACCTTTGCGATAATAAGCTGCTATCTTGTAAATTTCTTGGAGAGATCTTCTTTCACCCAACTACTAACAAATTGGTTATAAACTTCGTCTTTTCAATGCCTTGTACTCATTCTTTAACTATGCACTCCTTTAAAAAATCATGTAATTACAATATATGTATGTCTAATATTCGGAAATACATCGGCATCTGTACTAAGGTCTTCTTTATTTAAATATATAGCGATTTAAATTGATAGCACCAACTTTCTTCCATACACTGATCCTGTACATCATAAGGTAATTTCGTAAAATATAAACTCATCTCCATCTTAACAAACAAAATTCGCCACATGAATTGATTAAACATAATTGTAGATGTTAAATAATCCAAAATTAAGTTTTAAAACATCACAGAATCCACAAAATATACAGCTTTCGATCGACGATTTACACAGCGGCGGCCATTTGTTTTCCCTCAGGGTCTGAAAAGTTATGACGCACGTCATACTGTCATTGTGATTGTATTGCAATAGTCACCACCCCTCATGTACTGTGCGACAAAGAGAGACCGAACTGTGTGAGTAGGATGAGAATGCTACAGTCTACCGGCTGCTTATACTTGTACGATTAAACGAACTTACCTGTGAAGTTCAATCGTAATTATATGAGGCGTTTCGTCCGAAGAGATCACTGTATTTTAAACTGAGTAGTACCGTTATTCGGTGCTAAATGGCGCACAAAGTATAAATTTAAAATATATAGTGTTCTTCTATACCGACTTTCCTTCCTTCTTCATATCGTATAAAGGCTGGAAACAAAAACAAATTAATAAGGGTTTTATGAGCAATCCAACCGATGAATCATTCTGGGATTGGGCGGGAGTGATCTCTTCGGACGAAACGCCTCATATAATTACGATTGAACTTCACAGGTAAGTTCGTTTAATCGTACAATTATATTTCGGCGTTTCGTCCTCTAGATCACTGTATTTTAAACTGAGTAGATGTTCAGAGAATTTTGTTTTTGTTTCATAAAAATAAACCAAACCTATATTTTAGTAAGGATATATTTAAAATAAGATAAAATGTCCGTATAACATGTACAACTTGGTTCCATAAAAAAACAAACCTATTATTAGTATCATAAATAGGTAAGTATATAGTATATAAGGTATAAAAGTAAGTATATATATCTAGAGATATCTGATTAAAACTTAAAATAAAAGAATTTCTATATATAACATATAACTCTGTGTAAGGTAAATATTATACAGATCCTAAATCTGAAATTAAAAGCAAACACCTAGCTGTGATACAGTTTTATGATTTCAATATGGCCATTGCGAAATTGTTCTCTTCGCTAAGAGGTCTATTGTAGAATTTAAGGAAAGTGTTTGACTTCTGAGTCCAACCTGCTGTCTTTCTGATGACTTCAATGGAGACGCCTGCCCTATACGCTGCTGACGTAGATGCGTGGCGTGTGGAGTATGCTGTAAATATTGTGGTATCTATACCTGCTTTTGCCATCACTTCTTTTATCCAGCGTGATAATGTCTGGCTAGATACTCTGTTGAATGGTGGTCTCGGAATTATGAACAGAAATTCTTGAGATTCTGGTCTCAAACTAATGGTGGACTCAATGTAGTTACTCAATGTGGCTGCTACGCATAAACTAGGATTTTCATTGAAGTATTGTATTTCCAAACACGGTTGGACTCTATTGACACTACTTGTCTTTATATTGTCCGTTATGAAAATCTTCACCCTGTCCTCTAAAAATACTACATTTTGTATTCGAATGAGGGAAAGAGTTTGTATGCGGTGTCCGGTAGTCAAGGCTAGCAATGTAGCAAGCTTTTTTCCCAGATATTCAAGGGACTGTTCTTGTGATGATACTTTTGACAGGTGGTCTAGGACCTTTTGTGGGTCCCAAACACAACCATATCTTGGTCGTTGAGGTCTGAGTTTCGATATACCTTTGAGGTATCTTCTAACTTCCGCATTCTGACCAATATTATCCAGTAAAATTAGTCCTAATGCTGATCTAAATGAGTTGAACGTACCATATTTGCATTTATTAGTGTCAAATTGTTGTTGCAAGAATAGGATTACTTCTGCGGCAGAGGCCTTAAAAATATCTACCTTTTTTTCCCTACAGAACTCCCACCATTTTCTATATGCTGTGTTGTACTGCTTTTTTGTACTTTCTGATAGAGACTCCAGTATTATTTCCAGCGCCTCTTCAGGAAGTTGTTTGATTCTATAAGACTGCCTGATAATTTGCTCGCAGCCAGGATAAGCGTAGCTGCTAGTGGATGGGTGTCCCTAAAAGGAGAAGTCAATAGATTTTTATTAGGTCCAAAGAACAATGGTTTTTCAACTGAAAGTTTTAGAAAAAGAGGGTACCAAGCTTGCGTTGACCAGTAAGGGACAATAAGAATTCCTTCTGCTTTATCTGTGATGATTTTCTTTAACACCCTTAAGATAAGCGCAAAGGGTGGGAAAGCATAAAAAAAAAATGTGGTTTCCATGAGATAGTAAAGGCATCAACTGATAGTGACCCTGGATCTCTATACCATGACACGTAAGTTTTACATTTAAAATTAATATTTGACGCAAATAGATCAATGTCTACTTTACCAAATCTTCCCACTATGTCTTTAAAAACATACTCATTCAATTCCCATTCAGTATCTTGTGATAAAATGCGTGAGCTCTCGTCTGCTAAATTTGAGTTGGTTGGTGTATGTAGGAGGCGTGCAACCAAATATCTCTACATTCACACCAATTCCAGATTTCTCTGGAAAGTTTATTAAGGTTTGGATGTCTTATACTTCCCATTCGGTTTATATAAGACAAAGCAGTGGTATTGTCCACTCTAATAAGAACCGTACACGAGGACCAATTATTACCGAAACTCTTTAAACTATAAAAAACAGCAAGCAACTCTAAATAGTTAATGTGCTCTGAACTAAGTTCTTTATTCCACCATCCATGCGTTGTTTGTTCATTGCAGTACGTCCCCCACCCTGTTTTTGATACATCACTATACAATTCGATATCAAATTTATCTTGCAAAATTTTGTTGTTTACCTTCAGGATATTTCTTAGCCACCAATCTAGGTCACTATCGATAATGTTATGATTGATCACCATGAGAGTATCATATTTCTGACCTGCTTTATTCAATGCTAAATATTTTTCTCTCTCTAACTTTTTTGTATATAGCAGACCGTACTTCACAGCTGGTGTTGCTGCGACCAATACAGCTATCATCTGTGCAAAAAACCTGATTTTACAAGTTTTTGCTTTTTTAATATTACTTAAAAGGCCAATGATTTTTTGTCTCTTATCCATAGGAAGTCCTATGGTCATGTGTTCTGAATCAAAAATGAAACCTAAAAACTTACATTGTGTTCTGGGAGTTAAACAACTTTTTTCCCTGTTAATGATAAAACCTAGGGATTGGAGAATTGTTAACACTGCAGACATATCTTTGACACATTTAGCTTCAGTTTCGCTAAATATTATAAAATCATCTAAATATACTGCACAACTTATAACCCTAGATCTAATTGCAGAGACTACTGGTCTCATTATTTTGGTGAAAATATATGGTGCTAAGGATAATCCAAAAGGTAAACAAACGAATTCAAATAATTTGTTGTTAAACTCAAAACGAAGATATTTACGTGACGATTTATGGATGGGAATTAAAAAATATGCATCCTTCAAATCGATTGATGCCATAAAAAAATTATTTTGAACAAGTTTGGTAACTGTTCTATAGTCTTCCATTTTAAAATGTTTCGGTTGAATATATTTGTTGAGCCTTTTCAAATTTAATATAAATCGTTTATCCCCATTTTATTTTTCCACTAGAAAAAATGGCGAAAGAAATTGTCCCTTCTTGTAACGGCAAGGTACAACTGCACCTTGGTTCATTAATTTTAAAATGGCCATCTGGCACTCACTCCTTTCAATTTCTGAAAAATTTCTGTGCCTAAATTTGCCTTGTTCTACAGGCATTGTTGTGAACGGTATTTTAAAACCTTCAATGCAGTTTAAAACAAATTTGCTTGGTTCTAATTTTTTCCAAACTTCTGTGAAACCTTTAAGCCTTCCTGCATATGAACTTACCTCTAGTATTTCCGTTGTCTCTGATACGAGCTCGGGTAATATCTGTCGTTCAGTCTTCTGTTCGGAGGGGTTTGCCCTTGTTGCTTCGAATTCCCTAATGTTCGAAACGGGCCCTTCCTGTTTAAATCAGGCTTTACATTTCTATAAGTTGATACTTTACTCGGTACATTCGGTTTTTTAGGACCTTGGCTAGGCTCTGCTTTTAGGTCTTTACTTGACCTCTCCAAGTCTTTTATGTTTCTACATCTTTCCTGGAAGTCCGAGCCATAGAGAAACTGGTCAATCTCGCCCGTTATTGCGAGTTGCTTCACATTTTTATTTAACTGAGGTGTAATCAAACTCCTTCTACTAATAGATAAATTATGATGCAGGTCAGTTAATAACTTGCCTGCATCTATTAATCCTGGTAAAAGTGGTTTATAAAGATCGTTATTTCCTTTTAAAACAGTATTTATTACAGTGCCCAATGCTGTAATGCCTGCACCAAGTTGTTGTTGTGACAGCGTCTGATATTTATCCCTCTTTAATGAGGTGGGTGATAATATCTGTTGCACTTCCTGGTTCAATTTTGGAGCATTTAAATGTACACAGTTAGAAGGGAATGGGTATCTACTACTAATTTCGTCTCTTGTTTCTTTATTTAAACCCTTTGTGAGAATATATTTCCACCTGGAGACCAATGCTGTATGCAACTCTATTGTTTGGCCCTGTATGTTCTCAGGGTCATCACCTAAAACTTCCAAAGTAGCTTCGTCCAATACCACTTCATCACTGAGTACTAAAACATCCTCTGCTACAGGGTCTATTTGAGGAGGGGTGTGATTCAACATTTCAAGTGAAATTGAGCCAACGGTTCTAGCACGATCATCTGGTGTCGAGTCTCTGATTGGACTTCGATCACGTGTCGAGCCTCTGGAGCGACTGCTTTTTGGGCATCGAACGCTACCATTATTGTGTCTAGACCTGGACCTTGATCTAGTCCTGCTACTCCTGCTCCTAAAATGGTCGTTGATAACCTTTTCAAGTCTTCTTAACCTCCTGTTTACGTTTTCTTTATCAGAATCGCGGCTAGACGATCTAGAGCGATTCTTTTTTTTTTTTGTTTTTCCCATATCAGCCTAAAAGAAATGCTGAAAAGTAATGGTTTTAAGATATATTTACCCTTTATTTCTAATTTTCTCGGAATGTGCGTGTACGCCATTAATGCACAAAAAACGTTATGAAGAAGGAAGGAAAGTCGGTATAGAAGAACACTATATATTTTAAATTTATACTTTGTGCGCCATTTAGCACCGAATAACGGTACTTCGGTACTACTCAGTTTAAAATACAGTGATCTAGAGGACGAAACGCCGAAATATAAATTACGCTTATGGAGCTTGTCTCCTCTATTTGTTAAACTCTTTGATAATATTCCTTTGTTCTTGTTGATATGAGCGCCATTTGCGTCATCGCTGAACGACCTGCCTCAAACATGCTTACTGTTTCTGTGTATTACTCGTGAAATGACAGATCCAACTTCAAACTTGAATCCTCCATGGAATCCTCCATCGTCCCTCCGTCCCTCCTAGGAAACGTCAAATTCAAGTAAACTTCTAGAACTGACGTGTAGTTACATCAATTTTATTTCTTTGAGGAAAACAATGGTTTATATAACTGGTGAGTGGTGAGCTTATCTATATTTCTTAACAAGAAACGATTTATAAAAATAAACTTTGTTTTAGGTGGGAAGGTGTACGAAAGTCGCCCTTGGAGTGTCGATAGGGTGGTCAAAATATTTTATGGAGTGATAGCATTTGTTATACTGTTGTAAGTTTTGTTTTGTTTTATTAACCAGTAATAAGCATAATATGATTACATACATTAATTCTCATACAATATAATACTTTATTGGTGTCAAAATACACAAAGTGTTTACACACATAGTTTTTCTGGTGTTTGCAAAATCCTATAAAGAATATGTTTCGTTACGACTACATACATTATGAACTAGTTATTTGATCTACCTACGATATTAATAAAAGTCGATCTAAAAAAAATTTTGTGCACATTTCATACTTCAAATATTTTACTACTTCAAGTCCTTGATCGTTTGATTTATGTAAGGTTGTTACGTTTTCTTCTTTTTCTTTACGTATGTAGTAGTGTACGTCACGAGTAGCTTACAGCATATTACACAACAGTTGATCTGCCGTTACTCTCTAGTCTTTGTAAACATACCTAATAAAGTTATTGTTGGGAAAGTGAATGTTATGTCTTTGTCAAGTTTCATATTGGATGTTATCAAATTTTATTTCAGGCACTTGATATTCATTTTTCTTATTTTGTGTTACTTTAATTCCATGAGTTCAAATGAAAAATTAGAAATTGTTTTCCAATATGTGTAAACAACACAGAACACAGCTAAGGAAACTGAATCATTCGGTATAATTCTTCAATATATGATATGGTAGAATATAAATAAACTCGGAAATCACCTTAAATGGGTTGATCAGTCCTATATTTTATCTTGGCCGGTCCAAAGGCCGCTTCGTCGGCTGAACTAAGATTTGTCGACATACGTGAACAATGTTTATAAGCTATTGCTCTAACTTTGAATGCAAGAGAAAATGTTAAACAAGTTAAACTTTACTCGACTCTATTCTCGTTAATTCACTTTTATTTTTAGCTTTAAATCATTAATTGGTTTGGACACGAGTGACTCCAAAGCAAGCAATTCGAGAGGATTTGGTGGATCTTTCTTTGGAGGCAGTGGTGGTGGCGGAGGAGGAGGTGGCGGTGGACGGTAAATGAAACCTTATTATTCTCTATTTCATCTACTGTATAGTCTGTATACTTCTTTTTTCTATTTAAAAATGCGAAGATCATTCACAGCTCGAAATACTTAGAATGTGGCTAAATATTAAATACAATTCTACTGATACATAGTTCATAAATCTATTGCCACAGGAGCCAGCATGCACTTACCTGACGGATTTCTTCATTTGTAACCACTAGGGACATGATTAAACTTTAGATCATGACCGACAAGAAAAGTTATTTGAGCGTTTTTCTTAGTGGTGAAAACCTAATTTATAAATGAAATTAATTAAGTATTTAAAAAATAATCAGCTTGACATTTATTAATCATAGCTTGAAAGTAGACACCTTGTGTGTTTAAAATGTCTGCTGCTGTATCTTCAATAACCAGGATGTGTATCTGCTTCTGGACTTCCATCCACTAGCCAGGATGTAGTTAGTCTAGTAGCATAGGCTGCTCGAAAGACGAGTTCTAGCTGAACCCCTTCTAAACATATAAAGACACCAATTGCAGCAAACATGGGTGGTTACGCAGAAACAAAATGCATGTGCACATAGGTGTTGCATGTCAGTTTTGGTTAGTAACTTAGTGGCGTACAGTTTTGGAAAGAAGGAGTGGTCTTAATCTGCTCCAGACGGCTTCTTATTTGGGGAGAAATATCTTGTCGGTAGCATTAATTTTCTGATAATAATGAGGAGACTTTTTCATTCTTTTCTTTTTCGATATTTTGCTGTACATAGTCTTACTTTTTACACAAGAGGTAATAACTACTGAAATCTATAAACACATTTTTATATAAAAAAAAACGCGCAAGTTTAACTATGAATGAATGAAATATTCATCTTCTGCTTTTGTCAGCAATCATCAAGTTAAATTATTTCGATATCTATATAGATATATTTCATTATAAAATGTAAATCAAATTTTTTATTCAAGGGCATTTTTTTTAATCTAAAATGTAATTTTTTTTGAGAGACTGAAATCCACTTAAAGAGTTGAAACTTACATTATTTTGAAGTAAAATTTATCTTTAATTTGGTTTTTGACCCACTTTGATCCGACCGGTAAAGCTTGAGATATTCAATATACAGAAACAAGAAATATAGGCATTTTTGAGAAAACTCAAAGAAAGTGGCTGTTATGTACGTTTAATAGTTCTAAACAATCACTTTCATTTTCGGGTTAATTTTCTTCATCATAATACTTATTTTTTTCATTATTCGGTTTATTTTACACAGCCATTACTTTATTAAAAGTATTGATTATTAGCAAATAGAACTCCATTTTCAAGGTTATATGAAATAACAAAAAAATACGTTAATAATGTAAACATATACTAACATCACAGCACATAGCATTTGCAGTTTATGTCCTTTACGTTGATGAGGTATTCTGTAAAATTATCTTTGTATTCAGTATATATTTAATAGTCTATTTAAAACATTTGATTTCCATCATATACAGATAGCAATTGCAGTTCATGATATGTAAACGTGTATCTACGCAGGTAAACCACGCCTTTTCGTAGATCAAAGCAGGTCATTGGTATTCGTTCATACCACCACAGCTTGACCGGGTCAACAACCCCATGCATTCTGCTTTCAGTAGAAAGTTTATTCCCTATATCACGAACTATATTTGCGAATCTGTATAAATACTTCCTTTTACATCTCTCTTATCATTTTAAAGGCGACCAATTTGTTTTTATTCAGAAACTGTTTCGGTTCAACCTAATGCAACAGTTGCCTTATTTGGAACAAATCTGTATTTATAAAATGTGTTTTGTTAACACAACTTAAAATTGCAGAAAAAGAGAAAAATTTGACAATTTTGAAAACATTCTATGTTTATTTGTTTTAATTTTCAACAGTAATATAAGCGCTATTTCAAAAATGTAAAAGCATGTTTTATAGAAAATTTCATTCGGAACTTCTGTCCATTGAATTTTTTTTTTTATAAATCAATAGAGAAATAGTTTAGAAAATATAGATTCTTCACCCCTAAAGGAAGGGTGGGAGGTGAACACAGGGGTTAGACCTCAAGACATTTTTAGACATTCATATTGAACGATATTGCTATCACCTTTTGTTGAGAATACTACTCTGTTAATTAATGTTTCAGTTTACTTGTTTTTTAGCTAATTTCGGCCTGTAGCCTATTATGTGATTCTGATGATGTATCTTCTTCTTATTCACAACATCTTGTCATAACATTTTGTAATTCATGTAATGTTCTAATTGACCTCCCTTTGCCGTATAGCGTGCCTGACATCCTCACGCTATCTATTGCGATTGCCTGTTAGGCGCTTTCCCATTAGCACTTTGGTGGCATCAGCCCACCGTGTTGGCAGTCTTCCATATTCACATTATTAACAGTATCAGATGTTGTATCTGGATTTCTCAAAAGTAAATATTTACAAAAATTTCGCATTCTTTATTTTTTTACTTGTTTTCATATTATTAGGAAGCTGATCTTGCGATCGATTATACATATTTGCAACATATAGTTTTCATAATTGCTTTTTATCTTTTTAACATTGGAAATGTTTATGTTCGTATATGGGGGTTGAGGTACCAGTTTTCGTTCAAGGTCAGAAGACAACGGTGTTGCGGTCGAGTGAGACTCTGTCGTATATGCAACGGCTGATATATGCAGATGTAATATGGGTTGTATATATCACAGGGGGTCAAGATACCAGTTTTCATTTAAGGTCGAAATACGGCGGTGTCGCAATCGACAGTGGATATTAGCTGTTTCCAGGCGAGGCAAAGCCGAGTCCAGAAAAAGTTTATGTTTTATGTATGGTGTTATCATTTCGAATGTCCCGATGGTTGCAAGAATTGCGAAATCTGTGAATTTTTTATTAATAATAATACACATTATTCATGCTTTTTGACATTATACAAATTAGATAGCAAATTAATATAACTAAAAGGACGAAGTTCGGCTAGAGGAATACCTAAAGTATATTTTACACTTAACCAAATGAAATGGGAGATGGCACGTTTAAGATAAATACATATCTAAGCGAAAAATACAAATATATGTACATATTTGCACATATATATATAAAGAGAAATACACACATCAAAGATATGCCAAATTAATACTGAAAATGAAAATGCCTTTTTAAAGAGAGAAATATGTTGATTAGTTAAGTAAAAGTTAAAATACGTTTCTGCATTTTTGAGAAAGAGGAAACTGACAGTGATTTAAGTGAAGGGAGGAGAGAGTTGTATATTTTACATACATTGTAAGAAAATGACCTTTCGGATAAAGCAGTTCTATGTACAGGTGGAGTTAAAGAGCTATTAAATCTAACATTTATATTATGTACATCAGTACGAAAAGTAATCTTGCTATAGAAATATGAAGGCTTATCTTTGCCATGATTTTATCATATAGAGAGCTAAGGTGCAGATGTCGCCTATTTTTCATATTAAGGTGGCCATTCCCTAGAAAGAGACATCCGATAGGGAAATATTTATTACACTTGGCCATAACTTTTTTTCTTAGTACGTATTTCAAAAAAAAGCTATAAGTGTACGTAAGCAGAACCACAACAAGACTATTACTACGAATTTTCACGCAATAATTTCAGTGGTTTTCAAAATAGTTAGATTTAAAACTACGAAATAGGAAGATTAACATGATTTTTAAATTTAAATCTAGCTATTTTGCAAACTACTGAAATTATTGAGCGGAAATTCATAGTAATAGGCTTGTCATGGTTCTACTTAGGTAGTCTTATAGTTTTCTTAAATATACGTACTAAGAAATGTAAGTCATGGCCAAAAATAATGAATGATTTCCAATCGGATGTCTTTTTCTAGGGAATGGCCACCTTAAACCAATTTATTTCCTGCAGTTTATGACTAATGGGTACTCTTCTTCTAATGCCATATATAAATCGCAAACAATATTTTGTATTTTTTGTATGCGTTGGGAATCTACAGCTGTGAGACAGGACCCATATACTGTGTCACAATAATTAAGTATTGACAAGACCACCGACTCACAGAGAATAATTTTTAAATTAGTATTTAAAATACACCTAGAACTGTATAAAACTTTCAGTCTTGTAATAGCACATTTAATGCAGTTTGAAATATATTTTTCAAATCTTAGTGACGTATCTACAATAAGAATGGGATTTTTACTTCATCAGTGATTTGTACAGGTATATTGTTTATTTTAATGTTATTAAGATTAGTTTCAAGACTATTGGAATTGTATTTATCGAAGTAAATATTGCACAGATTTCATTTTTTCTTACATTCCAGCTTAAAGGTATTTTTATTTCCAGGCCTGGTGGTGGTGGCGGGGGAGGCGGTGGTGGTCCAAGAATAAAGACCATGAACGACATAAATCCCCCAACTGTAAGAGGTGTTGGGGGATGCCCAGGGGGATCATGTGGAATGTAATGATGGTATAGATTTATTGTATGTTATGTATGTTAAAAATAGGTATAGGTTTGTTAATCCATTGTGCATTTTTATCGAACCAGGAATAATTAGTATCTAAAAAATATTTATTATAAAATTAGATTTATCATATGTAAATATAGTAGGCACTCTAACTACTAAATACTATTTAGCTAATAAATAATTTATTAAAACTCTAAGTATGTTTTTTATTATATAAATTACATTTTACAGTTATTATATATATAGGTACATATACTTTGAAAAATTCTTACTTAATTACACCCTGCGAGTCATCTACCTACTTAAATGCATTTATAGTATATGAAACATGATGATATTTTCTATGATGTTAGACAAAGAGGTATAATTCACTCCATATTTATAAGGCGCATAAAGAACTCAAAGCTGCCAACCGAATTAAAATAAGGGGGAGACCGGGGCATGCCATATTTCTCTACACTTAATTAAATGATAAATTTAATGTATTACTTAATAGATAAGTATCATATAGTGTGTACTGGCATGATTAAGATAAGAAATAAATGGAACCGCGCCTCTAAGATTTCTATTTCTTGTGTTATAGTTACGCAAATCACCCTAACTAGAATGTCATGCCGGGATACAGATAAACAGAGCCGTACTTTGAATTTATCTGTCAATGTCGCGAAGGACGGGCAGTGCGTCCACCAATATGTAAGATATTCCTATGCCTTGACACGAAACAGTAAGATTTCTCAAATTACCAGAAATGTCGTTAAGTTTCTGCCGAAAACACGATTTTTAAATCTAGTATTATTTTGTTAATTCTAATACACAAAGAGGACTCCGCATTGGAAAAATCATTTCATGAATTACAGTGACTGGAATTTAAAACCTTTGAATTTTCAAATAATTTTAACTTCCAGTCACTGTATTTATGCAGAGGAGGCATTAAATCAATTTTCTCATGTCATTTTTTGTTCGGAGGGCCTTAAACTACCTATTCCCAAAGTTTGAAGAAAATTCCACCAAAATGATGTTTCCAATGCTAATGGTGCGGGGTCCTTTGAAGAACGGCTCTGTAGTACTCTTATTAGTAGTAGTTGTGTTGATTTTGATAATTATATGTCTTGTCTTTATGGCCTTTTTTATGTGCACTAAAAAAATGGAGACAGGTGCCATACTGACGGGTTCACGCTAGCATTAAAAGTATATGTCGGTGTGGCATCTTCATCTAAGATCATTATAAATAGTTTTAGTTTTGTCTTATGCGTTATACTAACCGCATTTGAATAGGTAGCATGACCAGCGGATATGCACAGCTAAATATTGCTTATAGATGAGTACATATAGTTAAATGAAATGAATTTAAACTAAAGTAAATATATCGCAATGTTTTGACAAATGTCACCAAAACCAAATAAGGCGTTTCTGTGGCTAAGTTACAAACTTCCTGAGGGTATTCCAAAATTGTGTGGAAGGAAATGTTCTGAAGTGTTTCGTTAATACGATACAGGATGTTAAAGGTACCCAAAGAAATTTGATAATTTTTCTAAACAGTAAAAGTGAATCGTGATCCTGAAATTTGTGTTGCTAAAAAATTAGCGATGTATGAATGATACATATAGTATGTAGTGCACATTGTGGTGCAGTTAAATGTGTAACTTGAATAGGAAGAAATTAGTCTTCAGGGTTTTTAATTACGGAAGACCATTTAACAATATAGGACATGAATGTAATGGTTTGTATTTCCATTTTTGAAAAAAATATTTTTAACTTACAGTATTCTTGTAAATGAAATGAAGACAGATTGGAAAGAATGAACTAAATTAATATACATAATTAACTAGTTTATGTTATTAGATTATATATTAATTACTCAACTGCTTTTGAACAAGTAATAGTATCCATAAACAGAAAACGTGATTCATAATAATACAAGTGTTTTATTATAACTCACTGCCAACAGCCAATCACCTTTAACTTTATGCCGAGCCTGTCCAATCGATGTAACACGCACAATAAAATAGAGTTATAATTATTATTGACGGGAAGAAGGTGATTTGACATGTTTGAATAGTTTGGACGTTGTCAAATCAATTTAAGTAATAATTGTGCCAAAAATGGTGAATTCGGTTAGTGGAGATGAACTATTATATTAATATTTATTGTTATAATTGTAGATAAAGCATAGTATTCAACTTGCGATAATCGTAATGACACACTTGATGATTTACGGCACTCGTCTACGGCTCGCGCTGCAAACTTATCTGCATGAGTTATTGCCTATATTACCGCTCATTAAATGACATACTATTATCCTCGTCAGTGTTGTTATACAGATTATTACATCTCCAGAGCAATAGGCTATTATAAGCAAAATAATTCAAGTTTCGTTCGCTAATGAATCCATTACTGCATTGTTTTTTAAATGAGTAAGTTTTAAAGTACGGTGTGTCTAGACTCCCGGTACCCGTAACCAGTTTTATCCCGGTATAAATGACAAGGTCATAGTTATGACGTAACTGGCGAATATTTACGACATCCATTTATCGTATTTTGATTTTGTATTGTGTGTGACATGTAGTAGACACTATTAAAAGTAGTTTATGAATAGTGAAATAATGTGCAAATTTCCAATAGTCCTACAACCATACCCGATCGTGGAGCGAATAGAAGTGCAGAATGTGGTATTCGAAAAGGTCAAGGAGTATTTCCACCGTTTTCGCAATTTATTTTCAACTGCGAAAACGGCGCGAATGTTCCCTGCCCTTCTCGCATACCACTTACTAACTTTTAACAGACGACTTTGACCTACCTCATAACAAAACGTTCCACTGCTCAAAAATTCAAAATTACTGTGACATTGTCATTTATACCGGGATAAAATTGGTTACCGGTATCGGGAGTCTGGACACACCGTTTTAATAAAGTATAAGAAACGAAACAAAGTTTAGCAATATTTTGAGATAAAGAAAAACTTATTTTACTGCAAATTTCAAAATCCCTGAATACCACCGCAACTGATGAGGAGCATTCATGCAAAATCCGATAAATCCAGTTTTGATGGAAAATGAATTATATGTTGTTTCTTACTAACAAAGGGGTCTTCTATCGATATATGAAATCAGATTCGAGCAGAAGCCGATATTTCCCGTGTAAAATCCTAAACTTGATCATTTCGAGCAAATACCGATAAATCCAATATTTTGGAGCAAATACCGATATTAGGATGTATTAGGATTTACCTAGTTACAATAAAGTTATTATTATATTATATTATATAAATCCCAAAGCCAATATTCCAATTCAAGTAATTTTTTTGGTCATATTTTTTTAATTTTTCATTTTTTTAACTCCTTTGGTGGGGACAACCTATTGATACATTTTCCGAACATCATGGTAAATCACCCTATATATATAATTTCAAAAATGTAGTGCAAAAACCGATAAATCCAATAATTTTGTGCAAAAGCCGATAAATCCAATGATTTTTGTTTTTAAAAAAGAGCTTTACACACTGAATCTTGCCAAAATTTTAGGAATCCTCGGTCCAACCTCTAAGACATATTTTGCCGAAAAATGTATTTAAAAATATCCAATCGATTGCATAGTATGCATTTTCGTCGATTTGCTGAGAAATGCAAAAACTGGATTTATCGGGGTTTCCACGAATGCTCCTCAACTAGCGTGTGACAGAATGAAAAAATACAAATTGGAGATAATTTTATCAGCTTTAAATTATTTAATTTGAGATTTTTCTCTAAAATTAGTATTTTATAAGATATTCGCAATAGCAAAAGTTGTCGCTTTCTCAAAATCTTAAAAAGCATATTAAATTCAAATACCTACGCATTTTTTCGGCTCACATAACAGAAATATTGCGTTATAGTACTAGATTTAAAATAAAAACAATTTTTTTGCAATTTTTTTTTTATTTCGGTCAAAAAGTTATAAAAAATAACTGCAAATCGGCAAAGATAGTTCATGCATCAAGAGTTAATTTTTTATTAACGGCTTATTTTGGTTTAGTTGGTTTTAAGCAAAATGGTTTTCTCGTACTTATAATCATCAGATAGTATTGTGTTATAATTTTAAGGTCACTTCAACTTCCTCTTGGGTCATGCTAGAGATAATTTTAAAATATTATCCAGATAAATATTTTCCAATGGCACGAATTTATATTAATTCTCATTATGACATCAGGCATACCAAACTTTAGTCTATCTGGAATACTAGGAAGAATCTGGAATCTAATAAGCCATAGGTCATACATGCAGTAATTATTATGTATTAAATTCAATTTGTGCGTTCCGATATTCCCAAATAAGTTACATACTGAATTATTAATTGTTAAAGTTAAAGTACTGTCAAAAAATCGTATTTTGTGATAATTATCTTGAAACGCTGTTAAAACTAACCCTGATACGAACTACTTTTTGTAGAGTATCAAACTTCGTATACAAAAAATCGGTAGAGGTATTTACACATAACTTACCTCTTTATTTATATAGGGTGGTAAATATAGAGAGTGGTCATCCGACATAAAAAATAAATAATAAACAAGCTAACCATTATACTCTTTGCCGATTTACTACACTGTTTACATAATTGTTGCACATTCTATAGGATACTTGTCGCAGCTTTTTTTGCAAATAATATTAGTTTTAGACATTTTTTATTTAATTGCAAAATATGCAAAGACATTTATTGTTTTTTTTATTTAAATAATTATTAACTTTTTTATTTATTGATACTGTTCAAGAACAATAGGGTTCTTCCTCTAGCTAACATTAACTTACTGCCCAAATTTCAATACAATCGGACGGACGGAGAGACAGACGAACGGACAGACATACAGGTGGACGGACATTTTGAAAGTTGTTCAGAATTCGATCACCAACACAGTGATATGAATTTTTTTTTCTCTACGAGCAGTATTACTGGTTTTAGAAATGTGCCGATCGAATGCAATATACTCTTCGTTTTGTATTTGCGAAGAGTATAATAAAACGGTGCTACATATGAAAGGTTCTACGAATTCCGACCATAGTTGAATTATTTCTTCAGATGACCACATTAAAAGTATAGTAGTAGGTTTTAATTAACTTTTCATTAAAAGTATAATAGGTGTCTTCCTTGTCAATTGCGTTAATTATATGCCAGATCTTATTGCCATTTGTCACATTTTATTCATTATTCTCCTTAGACGATTCGCCCTGTATATTTTCCAGTGAAATCTACCCATTTCGTAGCGCCAGCTACCTACCAAAGACTGTTATCCGCCTTTATTTTTGCAATCTACATGGCCTGAAATGGGAAAATTTGAAGAAATCTCGTAGGGTGATTTTTTCATGAATAACAATACTTCTAGTACAGAAGCCAGCTTGCAATTACCTGACACATTTGTGTTGGGAAGAGAGGGGCGCGATTATGTGAAGTCGCTTGTGTGGAAATTTTGTGTAGCGCCGGGCCTGCATTTGTGTAACTATAATAGTGGGTGAACCCTCGATCAAAATTTCGTGGCTAAATTCATGAAAAATGTTTAGTTCCAATCGAAATAAACAACTTTTTTCCTTGCAGCAAGTCCCAAACTGTCGCGAAAGGGGCGAAAACTCATTTTCAGTCGATTTCATTCCGCGCAAAATTCACTACACGTCAGAAAATTCACTTTTTTTTTTTTTTTTTCTCGTTCGTGTCGAGTTGAATTTTCGATTTTGACCCTGCAATTTACGATGTCGATACATCGTCGATGTTCCTATTTCGACAGAGATATAAAACGAGCTTCCATTCGAAATATTTAGTTACGAACGTTTAAAAATTCCATGTTTTTCAACTTTTCAACATTTTCTGAGAGATCCAAATAGGCAATTTTTCTTTCACTCTATCCTAGCCGCGTTACCTATTTTACTGGTACAATTTGGTATCAAGATAAAGCGACAATCTCCCTCTTTCCATAGATACGTGCCTCGCCCTCATACTCGACGTATTTATTTACTTGTGAATTTTTGAAGAATCCATGTTTTTCAATTTTTACGAGAAACTCCATTTTTCTTTCGTTCGTGCCGAGCCAGATTTCCGGTTCCATCATTGCGATTTCGTATCTGAATAAGACGCTAACCTTCCTCTTTCCATGGAGATCTTAAACGACCTTCCATTCCACGTATTCACTTAGATATGAGCGTTTGAAAAATTCATCTTTTGAATTTTTTTAATTATCGGCCGGATAAGGCATAGGTACATTCAACTTTATACCATATACAGGATGTGAAAGGATTACCGAAAATTATATTAAAATAATTTCCTTACTCCCAATTCCGCTGAAAATCGGTATGCGGGGGTTTTCGACATCCCCGAATACGAATATGACATCGGAATTGACAAATTCAAAATGGCGGATGATTTTTGTCATTTATGGTCCGATTCCGCTGAAAATCGGTATGAATTAGCAGGTTACGAATATGAAATCGAAATTGGGAAATTTAAAATGGCGGCACGATTAGCCGGATGCATTTTATCATTCGTTGTGAGATTCGTCCAAAAATTGTCAGTTACTGTTTTTCCTAGGCTCTCTGGCACCAATGGCATGTAATCATGTGGGAAACTGACGTGCCGTGATGACAAGATTTTCCAAGTGTTGGAAAATTGGAAATTTTCTCCCCACGGGCGAGGCGGGATATGTCAGTTAATTTTTTCTACATTGTCTAACATTACCTTTAGAAAAACAAGGAAATTGACGTGTTGCGGTAAAAAAAATTGATGAGTTATTTTTACACGTTCGATAAACGAATTCACTCCTTCAACAACGTCAGACGTGTCAGTAGTAATGGAACTTCTTTTAGGGAGTGATAAACTATTGAAAAATAATCGAAATCTTCATGCCGCGATGAGGCTACAATTCTGGTCGAGGGCACCCCTACTATAAGCTAGAAACATGATCCGTTCCTAGCCGCACTGAGATGAACTGAATAGGTTTTGATGCAGATTAGATCACGTTTAGTGCCCTTTTGGCACGCAGACTTTTTTATTTTTCAATATATCCATTTTTTATTATACAATTCAAAAATAGATGTTATTCTGATTTCCACAATATATCACTTAACTCTTTTCCGTTCATTTTCCAATAAATAAGGTTCCATTCGACTGGTAGGCAGACTACAATCGGTCCCTTCAAATTCGTACGAATCAGTCGAATGTACCCAATATCACGTCAGTCTGCTGCTTGGGTTATACGAGCTCCGTTTGTAATATTCAAGCACGATTTCCGTTTTATACCATCGTTTTTTAATAAGATACCCTAACAGCAATAACGCTTCAGACTGACTGTTCCAATTGACCCTGGCAATACTTAAGAGGTCCAGTGCATTTTTTTCTGTCTGGCTCTCTACATGGTACAATTTCTTGGGTCCAATATGTAGGCATTACTGTAGATTGGGTCACATGTAGAGTAATCAGGGCAATATTTATTAGTTTACCCACCATACAGATTGGGCCCGATATTTTGTTTTAGTTTTAGCAGCGACTCTAGTCAGAAAACACGATTTTTTGCCATTTTTTTCAACTTTACTCGTTAATAATTTAGTAATGCCGCAAAGTAGAAACGTGCAAATTGAATCTAATAAATATACTGTTATGAATTACACCTCCTTGGAAAAGGAGATGGTACGCCTATGCCTCTGATGGTGACTGGAAAGGCTCTAGAAAGAGCCAAGGACTTTTCTAGATTATGGCTGGAGAAGATTCTGGATTGATCTAGAGCTAATTTCGGAGTATATAAGGCGCGATTACAAGCGCGGAAGGGGAAGTTTATTTGAGAAGTGACACGTTCGGTGAAAAGTGAGGTTAACTATTAAGTAAACAAGTATTGTACAGTCAGTAAATTATTAAATAAAGTGTTAGTAG
This sequence comes from Stenurella melanura, assembly GCA_963583905.1. Taxonomy (NCBI): domain Eukaryota; kingdom Metazoa; phylum Arthropoda; class Insecta; order Coleoptera; family Cerambycidae; genus Stenurella; species Stenurella melanura. Next base: position 77,845,721 of record OY757309.1, on the reverse strand, counting down.
TGTTTATCTCTTGTTGAAATTATTTAGAACCCACGGATTCATACAGGGTGTTCCCAAAAAGGTGGAAATCCGTAACATTTTGGTGTCGGAAGCGGAATTTTGACAAGAGGATTTTTCGGAAGTGTTCGAGAAGGTTTGGGACAGTATTCTCGGAGTAAGTGCCAACACAGGAAGGACTAATTTACTGGACATTGTTCGAGGATTATTTTCGAACAGAAAAACAGTGTTAAGTGCATTTTTGAGACATTTTTGGAACATTTTGTTGGACATTGGAGGTTAAGTGACAAAGACTCTAGATAAGACTTTTTCGTGCCGTTTTGAGGGTTTCTGGACAGTCCCATTACCGATAGTGACGTAATTATTAAACTTATTTGATTTCAACGTAATTGTATGCCGGTAACGACCAGAAGCATGGCATCCGAACAACAAATGCAGGAATTTATGGCCCAAATGCAAAAGATGATGATGGATCAGGAAAGAAAGCACCAGGAAGAGAAAGAGGAACGGGAAAGAAGACGACAAGAAAAAGAACGAAGGCATCAAGAAGAAGAGAAACGACGTCAAGAGGAAAAACAAGAAGAGGAGAGACGCCGTCAAAAGGAAAATGATGACTTAAGGAAAGCTATAGAAACGCAACAGAATGCCTTGTTTACAGTCGTTGATGAAATAAAAAATGAGATTAAGGAAGATATGGGTAGCGTAAAGACGAAAGTTAATGAGGTCGAAGTAAAAATGGACAAAGTCGAGGAAAAAGTAGACAAGGTTGAAGAGAAAATGCATCAGGTAGAAGGAGAAATAGACCAACTTAAACAACAGTTGAGGACAAGAGGAAACCAGCAAGTGGTGTCATCAGGCCAGCAATTAAAAATTCCCTCCTTTGATGGTCAAAATTCCTGGATGACTTACAAGACACAGTTTGAGGCAGCAGCGAGTGCTAACAACTGGAATGACGAAGAGAAGGCTAAGGCATTAATCGTGGCTTTAAGAGGCCAAGCGTTGGAGTTGCTCCAGACAATTCCGGCAGACCAACAACGGAATTTTAGAGTTTTAGAAGCTGCCTTAGATCTACGATATGGAGATCAACACCTTGCTCAAGTATACCAGACCCAGCTGAAAGTGCGCGTTCAGAAAGCTGGAGAGAGTCTGCAAGAATTTGAAGCTGCGGTGGAAAGACTGGCACACTTAGCATACCCTAATGCGCCAAAAGAATTTAAAGAGCAATTGGCAGTGGGGGCATTCCTAGATGGGATAAGGGACGAGGAAATCAGACGAGTCCTCAGGCTATCCCGACATAAAAGTAGTAGTGAAGCCTTGGTGCATGCACTAGAGGTAGAAGCCGTCTATATGGATACTCCAAAGTCAAGAGTACGGGCTATGACGCTGGAAGAATCGCAGTCAGAAAAGGAGAACCAGAACCCTATGTTGGCCGATATACATAAAATGTTCAGTCAATTACTGGCTAAATTCAATCCTCCAAGAAGACAGGAAAACCAACAAAATAGAGAAAAGCCAAGTGGGGGTATTAAATGCTACAACTGCGGCAGGATGGGACATATGAAACGAGACTGTCGACAGCAGAACTCGGACAGACGAGTAAATGCTGTAAATGTAGAAGAGCAGCAGGAAAACTAAAGATAGCCAGCACTAAGGGGGCTGTGCTGGCTAGGGAACACGGTGCCCCCAGAGAAATAAAGATTTCCCAGCTGCGAAGAATTCCAAGTAGTCTGCTGTTGCAAGGATATGTGAATGGAAGAAAGTGTGTGTTTACTGTTGACACAGGTGCTACGTCATCAATAGTGCGGCCAGGGTTTATATCAGGCTTGCAGATTAAGAAGAAGCAAAATGAAGTAATTATTCGGACAGCCACGGGAGACAGGGCTGCGGTCCATGGAGAGGTCAATTTGGAACTGCAGGTTGGACGATTGAGATTCAATTACAAGGTCATTGTGGCTGACATTACAGACGATTTCATTTTGGGACTGGACATCATGGAAGATAAGAGGTTTATTGTTGACGTAGGGGAGCGAGTCTTGAAAATTGGAAATGAGGAATTTATCCTGGCAACCGCAGATGACCAATTCCGTAAAGCAAGGCTATTGACAACAAAGACGATTAAGATTCCTGCTCATTCGGAACAGATCATCGATGCTGCCTTGGAAGGAAATCCTGGAGGCTACCGTGTTGGCCTGGTGGAAGGTGACGAATCGATTAAGTCCCTAACCAATATTGTTGTGGCAAGAACTTTAACCCGGACTAAAGATAAAATCCCAATTAGAGTCGTCAATTTAAATTCCCATGCAGTAACAATTAAAGAAGGCAAACCGATTGGCTCCTATGAACCGGTTATGTGGGTAGCAAGGTGCGAAGAACAAACAGAGGGAAATTCATCTACAAATATAGACCAGGAAGTTTTAACCTTGCTGAGTTCCCAGTTGGAGCATTTATCTAAGGACGAACGAGAGGAGGCGATCAAGTTCCTGAAAAAGGAAAGTTCAGTATTTGCCAAAAGTACGGAGGCCCTTACAAAAACAGATATAGTCCAGCATCGGATAAATACTGGTGACTCACCTGCTATTCGACAACAACCTAGGAGGCTTCCGCTAGCAAAACAAGAAGAAGCCTCGGCAATGATAGATAAGATGCTACAAGATGGAGTCATTGAGGAGTCAACGAGTCCCTGGTCATCGCCAGTAGTTTTGGTTGCCAAAAAGGACGGAACGTTAAGATTTTGTGTCGATTATCGGAAATTGAACGATGTGACGAAGAAAGACAGTTACCCATTACCCCGGATTGACGACACGTTAAGTACATTGGCAGGCTCACGATGGTTTTCGACGTTAGACCTTAGGAGCGGTTATTGGCAAGTTGGGCTTCATCCTGATGATAAGGAAAAGACAGCGTTTTCAGCAGGCAGTGGTCTTTACCAATTTACGGTGATGCCTTTTGGACTTTGCAATGCTCCAGCCACGTTTGAACGATTGATGGAATTTGTACTACGAGGGCTAACCTGGAAGACGTGCCTGGTTTACCTTGACGACGTGCTGGTTATGGGACGAGACTTTACAGAACATTTGAAAAATCTTCAAGAAGTATTTGGACGAGTCAGAAATGCACACCTGAAATTGAACCCGAAGAAGTGCCTTTTATTTCAGAAAGAAGTTAAATTCCTTGGTCACGTAGTGTCTTCGGAGGGAATACAAACGGATCCCGACAAAATTTCTGCCGTACGAGATTGGCCAAGGCCATCTAACGTTCATGAAGTACGAAACTTCCTTGGCCTTTGCACTTATTATAGACGCTTTGTGGAAGGGTTTGCAGACATTGCGAAGCCATTACACCGGCTAACAGAGGAGAAAGTTCAGTACCAGTGGACACCGGAGTGTGAAACGGCATGGAGAAAATTGAAGGCAGCTCTATGCACTGGTCCTGTACTAGCATACCCACAACAGAATGGACTTTTTATTTTAGATACAGATGCCAGTAATTCTTCGATTGGTTGTGTGCTGTCCCAAATTCAGAACGGAGAGGAAAGAGTGATCGAGTACTTCAGCAAGGTGCTCTCCAAACCAGAACGAAACTATTGTGTAACCAGGAAAGAGTTATTGGCCATCGTCAAATCAGTGGACCATTTTCATAAGTATCTCTACGGGCGACATTACAAAATCAGAACCGACCATGCTGCGTTGAAATGGCTGTTGCAGTTGAAAACCCCGGAAGGTCAACTGGCTCGTTGGATAGAACGGTTGCAACAGTACGACTTTAAAATCGAGCATCGACCAGGAAGATCTCATAAGAACGCAGACGCATTATCTAGAAGACCATGCAAGGACGACTGCAAGCACTGCCGCCACGTGGAAAAACAGCAGGGCGCGGGAGCAGTCAACACTATTAAAATAGACGTTCCGGATGATTGGACAACTGAAGCCCTGAGACAAGAACAACTGAACGATGCAGAGATTGGGGCTATATTGAGAGCAAAGGAAAAAGGAACTCGACCAGAGTGGAAGGATGTTTCGGACAAAGCAGTTGGATTGAAGGCTTTGTGGGCACAGTGGGACTCACTTAGAGTTATGAACGGGCTGTTAAAAAGAGCATGGGAGAGCCCGGATGGGAAGCAAGTTGTTATGCGTCTAGTGATTCCCAGGTGTCGAGTACCGAAAGTACTTCAAGAAGTGCATAATGGAGCATCCGGTGGACACTTCGGCGTTAACAAGACCCTGAATAAAGTACGTGAACGATTTTACTGGGTAAATAGTCGTCAAGATGTTGAAGCCTGGTGTCGTAATTGTAAAATTTGTGCAGCCAGTAAAGGACCACAGACTAGGAGTAGGGGTGCAATGAAGCAATATAACGTCGGGGCTCCTTTTGAGAGGATTGCGATCGATATAGCCGGACCATTCCCAGTAACCAAGGACGGTAACAAGTACATACTGGTTGCCATGGATTATTTTAGTAAATGGCCTGAAGCCTACGCAATTCCGAACCAGGAAGCGGTTACTGTCGCCAAAGTCTTGGTAGATAACTTGATATGTCGGTTTGGTGTACCCCTGGAGCTGCATTCAGATCAAGGGAGAAATTTTGAGTCAGGGGTATTTCAGCAGATCTGCAAGTTATTAGGAATACACAAAACACGGACGACAGCCCTTCACCCGCAATCAGATGGAATGGTGGAGCGACATAATAAGACTATGAAAGAACATCTCTCTAAAGTCGTTCATAAAAATCAACGTGACTGGGATCTCCACATACCGTTTTTCCTCATGGCATATAGAGCTGCTATCCACGAGACTACAAAACAAACTCCGGCTCGTGTAGTATTTGGACATGAGATCAGACTGCCGTGTGATTTGATGTTTGGAACACCAGGTGGAGAACGGCTTCCTGTGAACAGCTATGTAGATGAAGTGAGTGAACGGCTAAGGAATGTCCATGAGTTAGTTAGAGACCAAATCACCATAGCCAGTGACAGAATGAAGGCTCGATATGACCGTAAGGGTAGTTCAGAAGGGTTCAAGGCAGGAGACCTGGTTTGGCTGTACAACCCACAGCGGAAGAAAGGCAGGTCACCGAAACTTCAACCGCCTTGGGACGGACCGTACACTGTTATTACCCGAATTAATGACGTCGTCTATCGGATTCAACGAAGCAAAAAGTCCAAGATGAAGATCGTGCATTTGGACAGACTGGCGAAATACATCGATGATTCTGAGTTGCCTGATCGGGACGATCAGGCTTAAGGAGGGGGCAGTGTTATGAATTACACCCCCTTGGAAAAGGAGATGGTACGCCTATGCCTCTGATGGTGACTGGAAAGGCTCTAGAAAGAGCCAAGGACTTTTCTAGATTATGGCTGGAGAAGATTCTGGATTGATCTAGAGCTAATTTCGCAGTATATAAGGCGCGATTACAAGCGCGGAAGGGGAAGTTTATTTGAGAAGTGACACGTTCGGTGAAAAGTGAGGTTAACTATTAAGTAAACAAGTATTGTACAGTCAGTAAATTATTAAATAAAGTGTTAGTAGTGTTTATCTCTTGTTGAAATTATTTAGAACCCACGGATTCATACAGGGTGTTCCCAAAAAGGTGGAAATCCGTAACAATACATATGCGATAATTATACCCTACTGAATGGAGTAGGTTTCATTCTTCTTAATATAACGATTTTAGATTCCTTAGTGTGCCTGGACAGTGTGTTAAGCAGTAGCCTTAGCATACTTTCCAGACCAGTAAAGTAAACTTCATATTTCTAAGTCAGATACAAAATTTCAAAGCTTTGCCGACAATTACCACTAAGATAGAGCGGGGCATGGATTAAAATAAGAAATTAAGGGAAACTCGCCAGTATCAGTTATAATTTCTAATAATTACGCCACTCACTCCTAAAATATTTTACGATCTAACGATCACTACTGTTTACTTAATTTTTTACGCACATACATAATGCTGTAAAAGGGCAAGGGCACTTTTATGGCCGAGTTTTATGGCTTTTTTTTGGGTGTCTCACGCCGTGTTCACTCCTTTGTCGGGAATTTTTTATTTGACTTAGAAATATGAAGTTCACTTTATATAAATAGTATATAATAAAAAGCATTCTGATCCGTAAGGCCGACGTATTATCGTGCGTTGCGTACACATCGTGCAAATTTTCTGCGTCTATGTGGTCGTCAGTTTGTGTCAACAATTGAAGTAATACCTATGTTTAAAGTAAAATTTGCTTGCGCTTTGGAAGCCGCGGGGTTACCTCGAAGACCCACCTGCAGACAGTATTGGATCCATCCTTATCATGTTGAAGGCAACCTAAGTGAACGGTTTCCGGTGTTTTACAGCAATATTAGAAAATACGACAGCATGTTTTTTTAATTGTTATCGAATGTCGATTCGACGAGTTGCTGGAAATTTTGAAACCACTCGAGCAAAATCAATACGACAGTTGGGAATGCAATAGGTGTTGAAGAAAGACTAACAAATACACACCAACCGATCTGCACGGTATGAACGCTCGCTCAGGAAAGCATGTGTTTTCTATCAACTTAATGATAGACCGGTCATGGAGCTCGGCACCTGCATGCGGACGTACGTATTTCCGGCAGCATACTGGGTGGTTGCGTATTCTACGCATAGGTAGAGTAGTATTATTATGAGAAGATGCTTGCAAAAAATGATGCGCAGAAACGAGTTTGTGTGCATTCATTGATCTAAACCAATGAGAGCGATTTGCGTCATATTTGACCTCGAATCCAGTGGCACCGTCAACCCGCAGTCACCGGGTCTGTCTTGCAGTATACTTGTTGTGTTCGCGGTTTCTGATTGAATTAAATGAAATAACCTTATTTTCAGTAAAAAATGTCTTCATCGTAAACACCAGAGTGTGACGAGGTTTTAATCTACTGCATTACACAGCTCCTCGACCTCGAAAATTTGAATACAATTATTATATATCCTACCCCAGATGATGCTGTCATTGGTAAAGATATTCGCGCACGTTGGCTCCGCCCCAAGCATCTTCTCATAATAATACAACTCTATATGTGAACGTTCCAAATTAAAACAATGTGTCATCTTGCCGAAAATACACAGCCGAAATACGCATAGTGTGGACCCGGCCTAAGCTAACTTTTTCATTATTGTAATTTAATGATTGTATACTTTGATGATGTCATTGATATTATTCGAGACGTGACGTCGCGTCGTCCACATTCGATATGTGACGTCGCCATCAATTTTTTTAATGGAATGGGTAACTTTTTGACGCATTTTTTGGTAGTTAAAGTTTTATGTGTTTAATGATAACGATTGATTTTAAGTACAGAAAATAACAACAACAGGTATTTAATTTAATTAATTGTTGCCAGGCTTATTCTTTCTTTTTTAATGCTAATGGCAGAACTACTAGTGGTTCATTCTTCTTCGGTTCATCAGAATACAAACTCCATGTCCTCTCCAGGCAGTCGAAAATTCCTAAAAAAATATATTATCAAGAGATACACAAAAAAGAAGAAAAAAATGTAATTAGCCAAAATTAAAAATGATTAAATAAAACTTTTAAACTCGTACCAACGGCTATTGTTTTAACATGATCGCCTGGTAAATCTCGAAATACTGGTTGTTCAGCATTACTATGATCACTTAACATATTTATTACATCCTGTTTAGTTTTTGGTGTAGGGTATTTGTTAAATGTATCCATTCTACAGACGCTGCTCCTCAGCATAGACTCATTTTGTTCTTCTACTTTCGAACGTAGATACCTGAAAGAAGAAAATTTGTTATTTAAATAATCCATTGAGTTAGAAGGTAGGGAGACGACATGCTATACAAATTTCCTATACAGAAACGGCATCAGTAGGCGTGGCTAAATGTAGTTACAATATGGCGATTTTGCCAGACCCGGACTAATTAAAATAATAAGAACTTTGTCCCGACGAGACGGTCTATCTGGATAAAGTAAATAAATGTTCAATTTAATAAATGCAAGAGTTTTAACAGTTTTTATTTACCTTGATATATAAAATGTGCAATGTTATCCTAAAATAAACCATCTGTTTCTATTCTACGAAATATATAATCTGAGTATATTAACAAAACATTTAATTAGCTATTTTTATTAATACGGCTCTGTTTGCTGTTTACACTACCTATGAAATTTTATTCCCGTTAATTTCTTCTTGTCAACACCATCTCTAGAAGAGCAACTTCTTTTAGCACACGACACCATAGTCCTTTTAATGTTTATTGTCTAAAATTTAACTATCAGTAAAAATCACAATAAATCGCACGGAAAGCAAACTGACACTATTTGACGGAAAAGTAGTAACAAGATGGCGAAATGATGCCGTTTTTGATCACGTGACAGCTTCTCCCTACCTTCTAACTCAATGAAATAATCCCAGTCAAAAAATAAATGACATCGATAAAATAAATCGAGTTTATTCACACTTTTTTGTTCAGTGACTACTTGATTCTAAAAAACGAGTGATTAACAATACATTTCCGTTAAAAAAGTTGTTGGGGGAGGGGTTATTTTACTAAATACAATACAGCAATAGTAGAGCGGATCTGGATTTGGAAGCCAACAATGGAATTTGAAATTTTTTTTGCCATTCTTTAAGTATGTGTTATGAAATTATTCTCTAAAGATCATACAAGTCTTATACTCGAGTAGGAGGGGGGGGGGGGGTTATTTGCACACAAAAACTACTTTTTCAGCCATAACTCGGAAAATAATGCCTCTATGAAAAGTCCAATTGAAAGTTAAAAAGAATTTGAAAATACGTGCTCTGAGCCAAGGGTTGTCCAAAAATGTTAATTAGATCTCGAGGAGTTATGGGCAATTGAAGAATTCGCGGAGAAAGTTTTTTTGCCGGTGGTTTCAAATGTTAAACCGATGACTTATCCAGGAAAAAAGAATGATAGATACCTTAAATTTTTTGTGAATGTAGGGAAAGTGTAAATAAGCTTAATTGTGGTCAAAGTGAGAAGTTGGTGGAGGAATTAGGGAGGGAGGGAGACGATAAAAATTTTGGGAGCTACGTAATTTCGCCCAATATCTCGAGAAATTGATGGACCTGTGCGTATAATTTCATCAACTTCCATAGAAAACGGTTTTTGATTTTTGAAAAAAATTGCGGAGCTACACCCGAAAAACGTTTTTGCATTTTTCATAAATAGCCTTTTTGCACGAAAGATATGTTATATTTAATTTTTTATTTTTTTTGCACATGGAGGGACTCTCTTTATTTGACAAAAGAATCATGGCGATAGGATGATCAGGATGAGAGTTAGAGCTAATAACGCTCTTGCCTCTGTGGAGGGGGAACAAAAAGGATTTAGGCTCATTTTCAAGTTCAACTATCAGTCCAGTCGGTAAAGTAAAAAATACACCAGATGCTCGCAAAAAATGTTATCTGAGATAACTGTTAGTACGAGGATTAAACATCACAAAACCACAAAAATCAGTTCCGGAGGTGCCACACAACCCCCAAAAAAACCACCCCTTCGGTGAAAGAAGCCTTATTTTACTGACAACTCGTTAACCCTTCAAGATTAAAAAATAATGCTCATTATAAAAAAGAAAGCTTGACTAATTGCCTAAAAAAAATCATTTTGTAATTTTCTTGCATATGTCATGGTTTTCGAGAAAATCGGTATTGACAAAAATTGCAAAATTTGTATTTTTAATGCGCGCGAATTTTCGTTTATTTGAAATTTTTTGCGCGAGACCTATAGAAAAAATTGAATTGCTCGAAGACCAAACAAGCTAGGAAGAAAAATCAAAATGAGTTTTAAAGGGGATATAAAATACTCTCTTGTGTTGCCATTTTTGAGGGCTATTGATATTTATTACTATATAAAAATAACAATATAATATAGTTATCTCTTGATTTTTTGTGCATCTAACTATTCACAAGCCCATAAAAAATAACTGACAATAATATAAATTATAAATGCATTATCTTTTAGTTCAAGGTAGTACTTCAATGTAGAGAAAGTTAGGAATAAAAATATTCACATTTACAAATTTAGTAGCATGCTAAAGTTAGCAAAAAAAAAATCCAAAAAAGGCTGCATATTCAATTTTTTTATGAGATTTTTTTAATACAATTTTTTAACTATTAAATGATTAGAAACAATAATTATATGATACATAAACTCAAAAAAAAAATTTGAGCTAAATTTCCAAGATGGTTGGGTCTTTTTTTTATTTTTAGAAAACAATAAAAAAATGGCCAAATTTGTGGTAAATAATGAACCATTTTTGAAGAAATTTGTCCATCTAACAAACAACTGTTGAAAACTCAGAAAATATGCACGTTAAAAAAAATTACAAGAGACCAAAATTTTAAAGAATATTCTAACCAATACGTCTGAATTTTCCAGATTTTTAAATTTCATAGTTTACGAGATTTCCATTTTCCGATAAGGGTCTTTTCTTCGTGTTTTTCCGGAAAAACTTAGACAGAGTACACTTTAGAAAAAAGTCATAAAGGGAAAAAAACCTTGTATTTCAATAATACATTCACAAGAATTTTTCTGGATTCTTTCTCATTACTTTTTATTTCCCCTCCCTCTTTTTGGAAGAATTCGAACCGCTATATCTCGGAAAATACGCATTTTTCGAAAATACGAAGTTGTTATTTTTCGTCAAATTGTTTAAAAATACATTTTGTTTTTTAATTTACTTCAATTTTGTCAATTAAGTAATTAGCAACAAAATCATTGTTTATAACAATTGCGGGGCAATAGCATTTTTTTTTGAGTGATCTAAACATCAATTCGGTAAACTTTTTGGTCAGAAATACGAATTTGCTTACACTAAAGATCTGAAACTTACCGGTTGAACATTTGAAGACATGAACAAAGGAAAAATAGGGAAAATAATTCGTGTAGTTGCCAATTTTTATATATTTGTTGGCAGGAGTGCCCAGAACAGCATACTAAAAGTCCTGACCAGTGGATGGTCTGCGGAAGGGGGTAATTTAAAGGTCCCCTTTTCAGGTTTTTCTTGAATAACTCGAACACCTCGCCCTCTAGCGAAAAAGTGTCTATATACAATATTAAAATGAAATTTCGAACCAATAAGTTCGTATTTATTTTGTTCTAGGATCAATACTTTACGAGATACAGAGGGTGGAAAAATCGCATACCGAAGGGAAGTATTTTATTCGAGAAAAAATCACCCGCCGAGATTTTTTCAGATTTTCATGTTTCAGATCATGTAGATTACAAAAATATAGGATTTTCAATTTCGTCAGTCAGTCTGTCTGTCTGTTTGTCTGTCGTTTATCTGTCTGTTTGTCTGTCGGTCTGTCTGTTGGTGCATTAACTAAAAAAGCTATTTGATGGAGAGCAGTCAAATTTGGTAGCTAGTTGACACTGCTGCCACCGAGAAATGATTAGACTTTCACTGAAAAATATACAGGGTGGACCGTCTAAATCGAATAGATAATGAAAAAATTTGTTTCCACTCGAATTTAAAATTTTCGCGTTCCGTGACATTCTAAGCCTGTTTAAAAATGAATTATTATTTGTTTGCTTATAATTGTATTGAAACATTCTTTATAGGATTTTGCAAACAGCAGAAAAAATAACTATCTATAACTAAAAGAAAAACTTTGTGTAGAAATATTAATGAAATCTTTGCATTCTTTCGATAACCTGAATTCTGGTTATGCTAGCAAATTAAAATCCTAAAATGAATTTGTCTAATTTCTTACTTGACAATTCTCATTCTAACACTAGCATCCACACAGTCCCCTACGGCCATGCAGATTAAACTAGTATCCACATAACCCCCTACGATTATGAAGATTCAGTTAAAAATGAGAACAAAGACCTAAAATGAATTTATTTATCTACCTTGTCTTAAAAAATTGTTCATTCCAATGGATTACATTTTCATGAAATCTATCATTCTGTTTCCTGGAAATGCTTAGCCTTTGAAACGTTTTTCGCCCTTATTCTGGAGCTCATCAGAAAGACATAAAGCCATTCATAAAGATGTTTCATGCAAAACCAAGACAATTTCTATGAATAAGTGTGAAATGATTATATTTGACATTGACTGTCAACAATTTTTTAAGACAAGATAGATAAATAAATTCATTTTAGGTCTTTGTTCTCATTTTTAACTGAATCTTCATAATCGTAGGGGGTTATGTGGATACTAGTTTAATCTGCATGGCCGTAGGGGACTGTGTGGATGCTAGTGTTAGAATGAGAATTGTCAAGTAAGAAATTAGACAAATTCATTTTAGGATTTTAATTTGCTAGCATAACCAGAATTCAGGTTATCGAAAGAATGCAAAGATTTCATTAATATTTCTACACAAAGTTTTTCTTTTAGTTATAGATAGTTATTTTTTCTGCTGTTTGCAAAATCCTATAAAGAATGTTTCAATTCTAAGCCTATTAAAAAAAAATGAAATTTTTTTAAACCACTGCTATATGATAGATAATGGAAAAAAAGCGGAGGAAGAATTAAAACGATGATTTAAATGGCATTCTATCACCACTACAGCAAACATTAGAAAATTAAGTCTGTAATATTTGACTATAATGCATATAGGAGTACCGTCATCTACATTAAATGAAAACTGAATTTTTTCTAAATTTAATCCAACTCCCTTTCATGAAAGAATATTTTTAAATAATTTTTGTCATCCATATGAACACAAAATCCATTGCTTAATTGAATAACATCCACTTTTCGCACCATAAGTGTTGAAACCTATTGCACTTGATTTTATTAATGCAGAAATTGTACGGTTAAGGCTAAAAGGGAATATTATGCTTAAACCGGATACTCAATTGCCAATATTAAATACACTATTTAAAGCTAAATTCACAAGAAGGACAATAGCCCAGAGGAAGCGTACTGTGCTACCAAGCGTGAGGACGACGCGATGGTTCAAATATCACAGCCCGCGAATTCTTCAAGGTAAGTGTTTAAAATTCTGTTACAGTGGTAATTATATGTATAAATATCGAACCACTCCTAGTTAATAGACGTAAAATAAATAAAAACCGAGAGATTAAAATATCCTCAAGTGAAAAAAAAATTTAATTAACAATTAAAGCATGAAGTATTTTTTATATAAAAGGGTTATTATATAAAGTTTACATAATAATGTAATATATCTTTTATGTAATATAGTTACTTTATTTTACATAAGAAGATGAAGTATTTTGTATGTAAAAGAGTTCTATAACTTTTACATAATAAAGTAATATATATTATTTACATAAAAATTATGTACTCATGTTGCGGACATTTTGTTACATTCATACATGAATTTAACTCACATGTTATGTAAAATGTTACATGGGAAGTAAAGTAAGAATATAATAATTACGTAAATATTATATAACAGTGTCTACTGGGTGGAATGTACTTCAATTATAATTAAATATAATAGTATAAGTGAGCATTCTAGCATTTATTATTCACTTGAAATAATTAACTAGTTACAAAACAGAACTGATCGTGTTAATAAGGTGTCATACTTACTTATTACAATGAAATATATTTTCCCCAGGGCTGACCGTCAAAATATTTAACTGAGACTCGTCACATTTACCGGCAGGACCCATCTCCACATTATGAAATAGCCTATCTCCTTCTTGGTTTAAAAATGTCATGTTCACCGAGCATCCATCGCCGGCCCCGCAGCCAGAATCTCTTAAAATTTGCTGAGCTTGCACGAAATTTTCAGCAGATAGTAAAGCTCTCGTTAAGAAGTGTCTGGCTAGAAATATAAAACCTATGTTACAGTCAAGGTATAGATAGAAGATGGCTCATGTAATGACAACACAGCCCCACAAAAGAAAAAAAAGTTTAGACCCAGAAACTAACCCTACCAATCTCTATGTATTTTGTTCTCCTGATTTCAATACCGCCATCAGAATTTCATTATCGTTGGGTTTTTTTTTTGTTTTCATAGATTTATAATATAAAAATGCTATTTCAAAGATAAAGTCTAAGATAAAAAAAAGAACCCAACGATAAAATGAAATTCTGATGGCGGCATCGAATTCAGGAGGCCAAAATACATAAAGATTGATAGGTTTAGTTTCTGGGTCTGAACATTCTTTTTGTGGGGCTGTGTAATAAACGGCGAAAGACGTATTTAGGAGTGTCAACCACAACATTGTAGTTGCAAGACAGATTATCAAACTTAGTGGAATGGCAATAATATCATTACCCATCTTTCTTAGGACAAGATCGTAATAGACCATTTTTACCATTTAATTGTTTTTATTTTCTTTAGCTATTATACATTTCAAGCTTATAACTAAGGTAATAAAAGGTAGTATATTATAAAATAATATATAGTATTCTATGTATTTAATTTACGGATGTAAAACAATACACAGAGTGCCGCTGTTATGGCTGGGGACCTTGCCAAGCTTGTTTAAATCTATGAGCTACAAAAACACACTTGTTGAGATCTATATGTATTATATTTAAATTATTTTCCTAAGAAATTTAGATAATGGTAAGGTAAAAGAAAATGTAATGGACCAGAGAGTAGCGTTTCAGATTTACAGGAAAAAATGAACAAAACCTGCTATAGATAATGGGTCGGGTTCTTTAAAAACTGGAGCAATATTTTTATTGCTGTTTATGTTTGCAATTTAGGTTTTGTGATATTATAAGATATCAGCGGGTTAGGGGGCATGGAAAGGGGGAGGGGAGAAAAGGGTTGGGGGTTGTGTGGTTTGTCCGTCACGGGGGTTTTGTGTGGTTCGTTATTGTCACCGTCTATCGTAATAGACGGGTAGTCTTTGGTGAATAAGTTTGTGGGTATGTCTAGGGTCGTCGTGCGCTCTAACTCGTGTTATGTCCGTTGTCATTTCCGATAGCTGAATTTTTGTAGTGAAAAAACTTTGAGCAGTTTCATCTATGAAGTCTCTGATCATCATCAGATTAGTGGCCCGATGCAATTCAGCTATCGGAGTGTATCTGTCAGCGTTAGTTAATAGTCTAATAAGCTTATTCTGCGTGGTCGTAATAGACCGAGCTCCCATAACAGAAAAAGGTACCCCATCAAACACCTCAAAGGGAGAAAATGATTGCAAAACATGTAAATATTATGTTACGCCCATCAGACCATACAAAAATTGTTAATTGTTATTTTTTATGAATTTTTTTTTTTGAATTTAGCTAAAGAAAAGATTTTACATTTCAAAACACGTTGAAATTTTTTCAATTTGTGGTAAATAATGAATCATTTTTAAAAAGATTCGTCTGTCTGACAATTTTTGTTAACTAATGTGACAGACATAATTTATTATAGAGCATTTTTTTTTATGAAGGTACACTTATTATAACACCTTGATTTTGGTTTTACAATGAAATTTAAGATCTCACCTATCGATTACAACTGGTCTGTCTGGCAATTTTTGTTAATTAATGTGACACTTAATTTTGAATGTGCAACATCAGTGCATCAGGATTAATCACTGGTATCTCATAACACCTGTTTTAAAAAAAACCGCTGCCTAAGGAATCACTACTTCCACATCCAGATTTCTCATCCGAGCCACTTTAAAGGACACATCTTGACTATATTTGCACTCTAGTATGTGGAAATTACTGGTCATAGAATTTTAATATTTGGGGCAGATATCAGAAAAGTTTGAGGCGTTGGTTTCAACCATATACGTTAAAAATAAAGTTTCTAGTTTAACCTACGTGTTTTCCCCTATTCGCAACCTACCACCTCCCACCCCTTGAATGGAATCATCTCAATCAGATGACATTACAATACATACGTGTATTAACTTTCAAGTGAATATCAAAATTTTATGTTATCAACCCCATTAATAATGGAGCGGAGGTGGTGGAGTTTGAAAAATATTAGAAAGAAATCATCCCTTCAACGGGATCATCCACCCACCCCTTGAATGGAATCATCTCAATCAGATGACATTACAATACATACGTGTATTAACTTTCAAGTGAATATCAAAATTTTATGTTATCAACCCCATTAATAATGGAGCGGAGGTGGTGGGGTTTGAAAAATATTAGAAAGAAATCATCCCTTCAACGGAATCATCTCAAAATATAATCCAGGTCCAGATATCGTTATAATACATACGTGTACCAAGTTTCAAGTAAATATCTCAATTTTATTTTATCAATCCCTTT
This sequence comes from Stenurella melanura, assembly GCA_963583905.1. Classification (NCBI taxonomy): domain Eukaryota; kingdom Metazoa; phylum Arthropoda; class Insecta; order Coleoptera; family Cerambycidae; genus Stenurella; species Stenurella melanura. The sequence goes on along the minus strand of OY757309.1, from coordinate 77,829,568 downwards.
AATATAGGGGTATTGGGGGGTTGAAAAATATTTTAAAAAGTCTGAGGCCTTGGTTTCTTGTACATACACCGAATTTCAAGTTTCTGTACTATTACCAGCTTGATTTACTTATTTTGCCTTATGTATCTTTGGTTAACCCCCCACCGTTCAACGAAACCATCTCAAAATATAATCTAGATCCAGATGTCGTTATGATACATACGTGTAAAAACATTCTAGTGAATATCTCAACTTTATTTCAATATTATAAAAAAAAAAAAAAAAAAAAAAAAATCTGAGGCCTTGGCTTCTACTATACGATTCAAATGTTAGTAGGGAATCTACCTTGCCGTACGATGCGTTTTAAAGGTGGGGGGGGTCAACTCATATGTATACAATAACTAAAAACAGTTTTCTATGTAAAATTGTCTGCCGAATTCGAATTACGAGTTCACCACTAAATTCGGAATTGCGAAATTAGAGAAAAAGTTGTTTATTTCCAAAAGTAAGAAAAACACAATAAACATTAGTATTCTCATTCCCCACTCAATATCTCATTTACTGGTAAAAGTATCGATCTGAAATTTTAGGAGAATAATCTTTTAACTTTCTTCTTGGGCTCTGTATAGAGCCAAATTATTGTATCAATATAATTTTTTTATAAAAAATAACTATAGTCCTACATGTCGCACAAAAGTTCAAAAATGTATTGCAAAATATAGTATGCGAGAAACTTTTTTATAAGTAGAGATAGAGGTGTAGTTAATCGACATAAAATGATGATAAAAGACCAAAGAAGTTTTTGCATTTGAATATGTTTTTATACTTTGGCTTAATAGTGAAAAAAAGGAGATTATATTGGTTCAGCGTTGGCGCACATGTTGGCTCGGCCCGGTCAAATTGGTCTAGCTCGGTGTCTACACTTCATTGCGTGCTCTGCTAACGAGTGTGTATCTATTATAAGATAAAAGCTTCCATATTAGTAAGAAAGAGGCTTAGGGTCTGCGATTTAATGAACCATATTTATATTGTGTCAGTCCGATTAAAAATGTTTGTATTTTATGTAAATAAAGAAAACTGTTTAATTTTTATAATTAGTTTAATTTAAAAGTGAGGAACATTTGCCTTCGCACAAACAACTTATACCACATTTTACTTTTGCACTTAGACATCGACAGCGACTGGTACAAGTGTACATTTTACATTTGCAATGTGAATTTAAGTGTATATTCTCTGGCTTTTGTGGTTTACTCATCATTATCGGTATAGTGTCTATATAAAATAATTAAAACAATTACCTCATATCTGTGTTATATGAATTATATGAAGTGAATAAATGTGCTCGTAGCTCATCCAAATTTCCTCTAAATAAAGGTCTGCCATAAAGAACCTTAAAAAATAACCTACAGGAATCTAATACACTATCAGTTAGTTTGTAAGTTCCATCTCGGTTCGCTGCGCCAAAATGTGTTGATTCTTCTAACATATTTAACCTTTCACGTAATATTTTTACTACTGTTTTTTTGTCTTTCTTAAAGGGATAATTAACAGTATCATTTCCAGAGGGGCAGTAAATAGCTAGTAAAATGTTGGTCAGATTTCTTTTGTCGAAATCAAATGTACTAGATATTTGGGTAATCACATCATGACAAAAAATAAAAGATTTTTGCCGTTGAAGCCATATTTCAGTGTTTAGTATAGTCGCAATACAATGAAAGAACAAAAATATCAGTGTCCACAGTATATACAGGGTGATTCACGCAAACCGTTCAGATTTAGGGATATGGTAGTATGATCAAAGTCTTATTAAAATGACCAGTAGAATTCAAAAATGCAAGAAAATATATATCATTCCATTTAAAATAACGAAGTTGATGGTAACTTCCGGTATAAGCGGAAGTGCGATAAGCATGAACAATAGCATAAAAAACTATGTAAGTAACCAAATTTTCAAAATAAAATTATCGTTACAAGTCCCTAAACTTCTAATGAACGGTTTACGTGAATCACCCTGTATGACTGTTCTAGTACATTCATTTCTAAAAAATGACAAGATAGCAAAATGTCTGGTACCTGCTTCTTCATGGTCGGAAAAATGTAGGGATTTCATGATTTTCACATTATTTTGATCGCATAAAATAGTTTTGCTATTTTCTAAAACCATACCTGCAATAACAATCTTATCGTTTTGATCTATTCTGAAATAACATTCCTCAAACTTGCAAGCAAAAAAGTTCAAGAGTTCTCGTTTATTATCAGAATGAGAAATAATATTTTTCCAATTCGGTATACCTACCCCATCGTTTACCTCATACAGACAGTACACTCTTCTTACTTTGGTCCGTCGGTAGGTTACACCCTTTTGGTCTCATGTTTATAACTAATTTCAAAGACTTTTCAAAGAGTTCTTTGAAAGTTGAACAGCCATAGCTTTGATGCCTTTGAATTAAAGACATGATGTCAATAATAAAAACAGTATTTTTCGGTTCTACTGGTAACTGATAAACTTCCACTGGTACCATTTTTAAAACAATAAAACATACATGAACTAAATAATAAAATACCTACGTATTTCTGATATGACTGTATACGGTTGTTACACTACTATTTATTTACAACAGTAATAACAGCCAAACTAAGCATTCTAGAAAAAAATTCTTCAAGTAAAAAAGTTTCTATAATTCATAAGCTTTATTTTCTCTCGATCATATGACCATGTATCTTTAGTAATAAAAAAGTTTCTAGCATGTTATATTTTGCGATGCATTTTGGTGTTTTTGTGCGTTAAGCGAAGATTTTTATTTTTTTTGCCAAAAAACGACGTTTCCGAAAAAAGTTTCACATAAACTGTAAGTGAGGCCAATCTCTAAAGATATTGGTGTCAAAATTTGAAACAGATAACTCGAACAGTTAACGAGGTATTGACTGAGAAACAAAAAAATAAATGTTTCCCGCAGTTTTTAGAAATTTGCCCAAAATTGCATTTTTTTCCCATTTCGCAATTCTGGATGAAGGGGTGAACTCAAAATTCGTATCCGTCATGAAATTTTACATGGGAATCCGTTTTTGGTTTTTGTATATGTCACAGTTGACCCCCCCTTGCTGAATTGGAGGTCTTAGATTCCCTACATTGACCGCTCATTTTAACCACGAATATCTCAGAAACAGAGGAGCAGAGAAAATTGAAAAAATTATGTGTTTATTATGAGTCTATATACTTTTTAAGGAAATTTTGACCATACCAGTTTTAAATCCATTATATCTTGGAAAATATGGATACCATGTAAATCATATTCTAAACACCAATAAAGCACGGCATTTTTTTGTACGAGGAAATTTTTTTCATAATTTTTTATTTTAAAATTCTGCAGTTATTCTCAAAAACGTGACGTTATGTTTATTCGGTTATTTATCAATGTATTTAAAAAATGTTTGATAAAATAGTTAATTATACAAAATGTAAGCATTTTCAGAAATAATATTGGTATATATCAAATATTAATTTAGTTATCAAGCGTAAAGGATAATGTCATTGTAAGTTTGGAGTAATATTATCTATTACCCTTGATAACTAAATAAATATTTGATACATACCAATTATTTTTTCTGAAAATGCTTACATTGTAACGTGCGGAATGCGCGATAGCATCCTTCGTTACATTTTCTAACAATTATTAGAAAAATTTTAATAATCAAACATTTTATTCTCCTATGCTCTGGTACTATAACGAACATTTCTAGACAGATGGGAGGTTGGTAGTAGCTTATACTTACGCATCAGTATATTAAACAGCGCACGCTCGATAATATTCAAATTAAATTAAATAAATAGATCAAACTGACTGAAAAATGAAGTTGAGTCGAGTATTTATAATAAAGTCGGATAGTCACATGAAACGTAGAACTATCAGTAACAATATAGATCATTTGGCTAATTAATATTTCACTAAAATAAAGAGAACTACTTTTTGGGGCGGAGCCGCATTACTGTCGATCTGAAACATATGTCACAATACACCGCGTTAGACTAAATTCGCTCTCTTTCACTCGAGCCGTCCTTCGAGGTGGACGTAATAGAAATTTTGTAAGACCCTGACGGGGATATTGGTAGAGAGGAACCTTATAGACGTATAAGGTAATAGTTAAATAATTATATATTGTTAAATACCATCTAACATTTAAACATATTGTTTTAGGTTCTTTCTTTCTTTCGTTCTTTCTTTCTTTCTTTCTTTCTTTCTTTCTTTCTTTCTTTCTTTCTTTCATTTAATTACAAATTTCATTTCAACGTCGAAGTGATCTTGATGTTACACCTTTGCTTTAAGCAAAATTATCTACGTTCTATGTTGATACTACGTTTTTATATACGTTTTCTTGAGAACTTTTTGGGATAAGAATACTATGTTTACCTTTATTATGAAATTTTCGACACAACATCTATTTAAGATTTTCTATCAAGCATACGAAAACCTGGGCGAAGAAATTATTTATGTTATTCGAGCATAGCACGCCTCTACGATTTCATAACCTTCAAAGTGGAATGGTACGACATGTGACATCTCGCTAGAGCAAAATGGAGATCATGAACCATTTAACTACCCAACGGTTATAATCTATTATCATCGGAGGACAGGGGCATACCTAGGAATTTCCCTCATCAGGATATTATAATAAAAGATAAGTACCTTTGATTATTACCTGTAAAAGGGATTATTTTCGCATATCTAGTGCTACACATTAATTCGTAGTCACTCATATCTTAAATCCGTTGTTACAAATATTTCGTCGTAGTTATTTATATCTTAAATTCGCTGTAACAAATATTTCTTCGTAGTATCGATTTCTTGTATTCAACGTTTAACGTAATCGTAGTTGTTTGATAACATGATATTTTTTTGAATTTTTCCAGTATCGCAAATTCGCTGTGTCAAAGTACTTTTGTTTTAGATGTGTCTCAATGGTTAGACACGTCAGTTATTTGCACATAATACGCGTCGTGTGATCTGATATTTCCTAGATTTGACTCGTCAAGTCGCATCACTTATGTGGATTATTTATTTAAAGGAATTCGGATGTTCGGGGCGCGGTGAGATGTGTATTATCTTTTGTGGTTATATAACTTGGGGTGTCCCGTATTTTATTTGCTAGAGATGAGTTCTAGTATTATTTTTTTTATGGTTATATAACTTGGGGTGTCCCGTTTTTGAGTATTTGGCATTACGTAGCGGGGAGGCTATATACTGGTAGGCTCAAATAAATATCAGGTTCGAGTGAAGTAGCATATCTTTTATTAGGTTAAGTTTTATTATCTTTGTAATATATTTTGTGTCGCCATTTTGGTAAATCTAATGGTGTGTCTTTTGTGTTGCACTTTAAATATCTAATGCTGTAATATAGTTTGTTTGTCGGATCGTTTGCGAGATACCTTTGTATTATAGTTCGGTTTAAATCTCGTAAATGGTCATATCTTTTGTAATATATGATTTTTTAGTATTGAGGTAAAGTTACGAGATGTATCTTTTGTAATATAGTTTTTTTTTATCTCGTAAACACCTCAAGTTTATCTTGCTGTTGAGCAATATGTAATATGGTTTATCTTGTAATATAGTTTACCTTGTACATATTTTGGTGATATTTTGCTATACAGTATCGCTGATGCTGTGATAGCTCATTGTTTTTGTAATATAATATTTTGTAATATAGTTCTATTGTACATATGTAACTTTTGTCTTTGGTTTATCTTTATCTTCAATTTTTCTTGATTACACTCAGTAATCAATGGCGCCCAAGCCTTGAACTCCATGCCCTTTAGCTCTCCGTACCTTTACTGTGCTAGCCAGGTTACACCAGTGACGCTAACCACGTCGCTCGTAGGGTGGCCCACACTTGAACACTTGGGCAATATTTTAACAACGAGGTAAACCTTCTTTTCTTAGCCACACAAAGTAGCGCCTTTTCAACGCGGGGCTTGATTACTTTAAAGGAGTAGAGAATTCAAGGAAAATTCTCTTTATCTTTTACTATTTGTCTGCTATCTTTATCTTTTACTGTTTATCCATTATCTATTGTCTTTTATGTTTCGCTATTTTGCTAAGTATTTTTCTTAACTTTAGTACGTTGTAAATATTGTTTTTAACATTTAATATTAGTTTATTAATGCTATAATTTTAAAATTTCCTTTATTTACTAACGATTTAGTTAATCGTCTGATGTATTCTAATCGATACTTGGAAATTGTGTTTCAGTGAGAATTTTATTGTTATGCAATATGGAGGTAAATTACTTACTTACACTCAGATGAATTGGACTATGAACTAAGGATCAGAGGAGCTATCGTTCATGGGAGTATAACTGTAAAAAAAATCAATTCTTAGAAGACGAGGAAACTTCAATTTGTAGAAAAAATGAGTATATTAGAGGGTATGACGTCTAAATTTTATTCTAATATTCAGTATCCTGATTACAAAAGGATTAAAACTAAATTGTTACATGTACATAACTGTTTAAATAAATTTTCAATGTTAAATTAACAATTAGCTAATTTGCAAGTATATTTTTGAACTTATGACTCAAGTCATGTTATTATTTGATCATGTATAGCAAAGAATATCTCAAAACATAGGTACCCATGGAAATATAATAAATTTTGCTGTATCATTTCAAATTTCAAGTGCTGAAAATTTTCAGACACAAAGTCTCTTAGTCATTCAAATAATAGAGTATCAATAGAAAGAAAATTCATTAGAACTAAATATAGTTAATATTAATCACATTCATACAGTTAACCATTTAATTTATCATTTAAATTATTTTGTTGCCTATTAAAAACTGTCATTTTAAGCTTACTGCTAGATATTTCAGTGTATGTATAAAAATCTCTATAAAACATCGTTTATGATTTATAAAGATATAAATGCATAAAAACTTTGATGGTCAATGGTGAAATCAGGGACCGTGACAATCTCATTATAGTTGATAAGAGATATCAAACACCTTCCTTTATTTGATGTTTATTATCTTTATTTTTTTGCAAGGATTAAATTTAATGGTTCTAGTTAGGTGGTAGAGGTGCAGAAACAAATATAATCTTTATATTTATATAGGACTATAAAATAATCAAAAGCTACTTAATACACAACGAATCAATGTTTTATAGGATATATTTGTTTAAAACTATTTAAAATGGTTAATAGTATCAAATATTCGCAATTTTATAATTTTAGATATTGGTTTTGTGAACCATTGAAATTGAACTTAGATTTCGAAACATAAGTTTGGTAATTAAATGAAAATAAAATGTCACCTATGACATAAAATTAATAGTCCAGTTCATAATGCTAAGAATATTAAGACGAGTGATTTTGATAAATCTTAGTGATATTATGTTGTTACACACTTGTTCTGTACATGATTAATATGATTAAACTGTTAATCAAAAACAACAATTAAGTAAAGTTACAGAAAATTTTCAAAAATTGGTACCTCAAAATTTAGCATTGACTAGCTTAGCTGAACATAAAATAAACTGAACCGAAAATCAACCGTATAGGCATTACGTGAAAAAAATTATAATAATAATAATAATAAAAAATAAAATTAGTTTATGAACGAAATAATTTTTTTATGAGATGTTAAATTTTTAAATGAAAAAAAAAAATTATAACTTATGGAAACGAGACTTGAATTCGAAGTCTGAGATGTAGTTTATAAAAGGAACTATGTTTTGAGTGATGTTCGAAATAATTTTCAGCTAAAATTGGCTCCTAAGTTTTAAAGTGCATTATAACTAGTGAAATCTCTCCTCTAATATATGAATTAGAAGGAAGACTATTGGTCATTATTATATAATAGACATAAAGGCCATGCACAACGATATCTCCATTGATAACCCTTCTTTAAATTTGATAAATAGTAAAAAAAATAAAAAATATAAGAATTTAAGCAAATAGACCAAATTGTCTGCTTTATATATGTTGTATATTCTGTATTTACTATTTATGTAAGTTGCCTCTATAAGTGTATATTGTATTTTAGTTATATCCGATAGAAATATGATGTATCTAACGCGAAAATAATCTCTTCGAAAAACAATCTCTAAAAAAAAAAAAAAAATTTCTTAGAAAATCTCTTAGAAAACATTTTCTCTAAAAAAAAAAAAAATATATTTGATATATATTTTTATGTGGGCTCCGGGATATTGTAACGTGCGGAATGCGCGATAGCATCCTTCGTTACATTTTCTAACAATTATTAGAAAAATTTTAATAATCAAACATTTTATTCTCCTATGCTCTGGTACTATAACGAACATTTCTAGACAGATGGGAGGTTGGTAGTAGCTTATACTTACGCATCAGTATATTAAACAGCGCACGCTCGATAATATTCAAATTAAATTAAATAAATAGATCAAACTGACTGAAAAATGAAGTTGAGTCGAGTATTTATAATAAAGTCGGATAGTCACATGAAACGTAGAACTATCAGTAACAATATAGATCATTTGGCTAATTAATATTTCACTAAAATAAAGAGAACTACTTTTTGGGGCGGAGCCGCATTACTGTCGGTCTGAAACATATGTCACAATACACCGCGTTAGACTAAATTCGCTCTCTTTCACTCGAGCCGTCCTTCGAGGTGGACGTAATAGAAATTTTGTAAGACCCTGACGGGGATATTGGTAGAGAGGAACCTTATAGACGTATAAGGTAATAGTTAAATAATTATATATTGTTAAATACCATCTAACATTTAAACATATTGTTTTAGGTTCTTTCTTTCTTTCGTTCATTCTTTCTTTCTTTCTTTCTTTCTTTCTTTCTTTCTTTCTTTCTTTCTTTCTTTCTTTCTTTCTTTCATTTAATTACAAATTTCATTTCAACGTCGAAGTGATCTTGATGTTACACCTTTGCTTTAAGCAAAATTATCTACGTTCTATGTTGATACTACGTTTTTATATACGTTTTCTTGAGAACTTTTTGGGATAAGAATACTATGTTTACCTTTATTATGAAATTTTCGACACAACATCTATTTAAGATTTTCTATCAAGCATACGAAAACCTGGGCGAAGAAATTATTTATGTTATTCGAGCATAGCACGCCTCTACGATTTCATAACCTTCAAAGTGGAATGGTACGACATGTGACATCTCGCTAGAGCAAAATGGAGATCATGAACCATTTAACTACCCAACGGTTATAATCTATTATCATTGGAGGACAGGGGCATACCTAGGAATTTCCCTCATCAGGATATTATAATAAAAGATAAGTACCTTTGATTATTACCTGTAAAAGGGATTATTTTCGCATATCTAGTGCTACACATTAATTCGTAGTCACTCATATCTTAAATCCGTTGTTACAAATATTTCGTCGTAGTTATTTATATCTTAAATTCGCTGTAACAAATATTTCTTCGTAGTATCGATTTCTTGTATTCAACGTTTAACGTAATCGTAGTTGTTTGATAACATGATATTTTTTTGAATTTTTCCAGTATCGCAAATTCGCTGTGTCAAAGTACTTTTGTTTTAGATGTGTCTCAATGGTTAGACACGTCAGTTATTTGCACATAATACGCGTCGTGTGATCTGATATTTCCTAGATTTGACTCGTCAAGTCGCATCACTTATGTGGATTATTTATTTAAAGGAATTCGGATGTTCGGGGCGCGGTGAGATGTGTATTATCTTTTGTGGTTATATAACTTGGGGTGTCCCGTATTTTATTTGCTAGAGATGAGTTCTAGTATTATTTTTTTTATGGTTATATAACTTGGGGTGTCCCGTTTTTGAGTATTTGGCATTACGTAGCGGGGAGGCTATATACTGGTAGGCTCAAATAAATATCAGGTTCGAGTGAAGTAGCATATCTTTTATTAGGTTAAGTTTTATTATCTTCGTAATATATTTTGTGTCGCCATTTTGGTAAATCTAATGGTGTGTCTTTTGTGTTGCACTTTAAATATCTAATGCTGTAATATAGTTTGTTTGTCGGATCGTTTGCGAGATACCTTTGTATTATAGTTCGGTTTAAATCTCGTAAATGGTCATATCTTTTGTAATATATGATTTTTTAGTATTGAGGTAAAGTTACGAGATGTATCTTTTGTAATATAGTTTTTTTTTATCTCGTAAACACCTCAAGTTTATCTTGCTGTTGAGCAATATGTAATATGGTTTATCTTGTAATATAGTTTACCTTGTACATATTTTGGTGATATTTTGCTATACAGTATCGCTGATGCTGTGATAGCTCATTGTTTTTGTAATATAATATTTTGTAATATAGTTCTATTGTACATATGTAACTTTTGTCTTTGGTTTATCTTTATCTTCAATTTTTCTTGATTACACTCAGTAATCAATGGCGCCCAAGCCTTGAACTCCATGCCCTTTAGCTCTCCGTACCTTTACTGTGCTAGCCAGGTTACACCAGTGACGCTAACCACGTCGCTCGTAGGGTGGCCCACACTTGAACACTTGGGCAATATTTTAACAACGAGGTAAACCTTCTTTTCTTAGCCACAACATTTTATATAATTAACTATGTTAATAAAAAAAATTAAAGACATTGATAAATAACCGAATAAACAAGACGTCACGTTTTTGAGAATAACTGCAAAATTTTAAAATAAAAAGTTATGAAAAAATTTCCTCGTACAAAAAATGCCGTGCTTTATCGGTGTCTAAAATATCATTTACATGGTGTCCATATTTTCAAAGATATAATAGATTTAAAACTGGTATGATCAAAATTTCCTTAACAGAACTTTAAAAATGTTCAATGTACATTTTTTAAATTTCAGTGATTGATTTAGAATAGACTCATAATGAACACGTAATTTTTTAAATTTAAAGTGAGGGGTCAATACATTTGAATCGTATATTAGCACATACACCGAATTTCAAGTTTCTGTACTCATACCAGCTTGCTTTACTTATTTTCCCTTATTTAACCCCCAATCCTTCAACGGAATCATCTCAAAATATAATCTAGTTCCAAATATTAAAAAAATCACCACAGTCACAATTAAGAGTTTTAAGAAAAACTTGTGTGAATACCAGTTACGAGACATCTAATTAATTTTCTTACTTTTTATTGGGTATTTTGCCACTGAAAAATATTTAAAAATTTTAATGAAAAAACCTCTGCGCCAAACGGATCAGACAGAGGTTGCTTCTTGAGTACTTGACTGTTTCAAAAAGTCTCACACCTAAAAATATATAAACTAGAACAATGTTATAAACTAAAAACTGAAAATCAAAGCTATAGGTAGTTAACGTTTCGGAAGAGAATCTACTTCCGTTCTCAAAACTTTTTTGGCCGTCAACCATGACAGTTCTTTGTTTATGTATTTCCATAGTCACGTGAGACGTTAAATTATATTTATCTTATTTTTACTTACTTCGTCTCTAAGGATGGGCAACCAACTAGTACAAAAATCTATTGAATAATTAGAAACGCATCTATCCTCGTTTAATAAAATAATCGCGGATTCTTTAAGTTTTCTTTTAGTTCCGTTGCTCTCTTTTTCCAAAATCTTCGCAGAGTCCCATTTAATACTATGATTATTATCCCACGCGTGTTCACAAATTTTGGATTTTTCAAATTCTCCCCTTCTAGCGTAATTTCTATGTTCACGAGGAATAGATGCGTTTCTAATTATTCAATAAATTTTTGTACTAGTTGGTTGCCCATCCTTAGAGACGTAGTAAGTAAAAATAAGATAAATATAATTTAATGTCTCACGTGACTATGGAAATACATAAACAAAGAACTGTCATGGTTGACGGCCAAAAAAGTTTTGAGAACGGAAGTAGATTCTCTTCGGAAACGTTAACTACCTATAGCTTTGATTTTCAGTTTTTAGTTTATAACATTGTTCTAGTTTATATATTTTTAGGTGTGAGACTTTTTGAAACAGTCGAGTACTCAAGAACCAACCTCTGTCTGATCCGTTTGGCGCAGAGGTTTTTTCATTAAAATTTTTAAATATTTTTCAGTGGCAAAATACCCAATAAAAAGTAAGAAAATCTGAATATGCCACAAATAAACAATTACAGACAATATCTAATTAATGTTTTTGAATCATTTTTATTTCCTAAATCTGTACAGGGTGGTCAAAAATTAGTTTTCAATTAAGAACATTTTAAATTGAATTTTCTCAATTTTTTCAAATGGAACACCCTGTATATTTTTTAACTATGTGATGTAGAAATGAAAAACGAACATTTTTTGGCTAATTGCAACCAATTTCGTTTTATTGGGCAATAATTACAAAATTCAAAAATAACCTTAAAAAAAGAGATTCCGTCAAATAACTCAGTAGAAAAAATTATAATAAATGTTCCACATGTTGCCCATCTTGATTGACACACATCTCTATGGGCTTTTGAAATGAGGTTCCCACTGTTCTAAAACTGCCGTTGTGATAGATCTAAAGGCAGTTATTATTCTTTCCTTCATATTTTGTACTGTTGTTGATATGTCTCTATAAACAATTTCCTTCACGTATCCCCATAAAAAGAAATCCATTTTTGTAAGATCTGGGGATCTAGCAAGCCATTTAGTGGGTCCATTTCTTCCAATCCATTGATGAGGGTAGGTATTATTTAAGTGGTCTCTAACGGCATTTAAATAATGTGGTGGAGCACCATCTTGCTGAAACCAAATCCCATTTCGAATTCTTTCAGGAAGATTTACCAATAATTGTGGCAGATAAATAGCTCCAATAATTCCTCCCCAAACGTTTAGAGACCATCTGTGTTGTGAGGATTTTCCGAAGCATAATAATGGAAATTGTGCCTATTACCAAATCCATTTTTATGAAAAGTTCCTCATCAGTGAATAAAACATTATTGAAGAAGTTGACATCATCGTCATCAGATAATTCATGGTGCATTTGAATATGACATGCATGCAACTTATTTGTTTCTAAGATTCGACCCACAGACCGTCTACTTATTCCTACTAATGAGCTTACTTCTCTTTGACTAACATGGAGATTCTCAACCGTTGCCAGCACCGCAGAGAACTCATTTTCTTCGTTCACAACACGTTTTATTCTTTCACTTTTTTTATAGTCGACATTTCCAGTTTGCAGAAATCTATCGAAAAGGTTTTGGAAGCTGCTAACATCAGGAATCCTTCTTTCAGGATAAAGTTGGTGACAAATTCTATTGGCAAGTAAACAATTTCTGTCTGATTTGCCCAAAACAAGTCATGTCTACAAGTTCCGCTTTATTAAAATTCATATTGTAAAATTCCCAATATTTTAATTTCAATACAAATTGTAACTAACGACCGATAAGTGTGATAAATGTTCCGTTGTACACGACAATTTATACCAAATTGAGGTATTATTGCTTGTCGGATAACGAAAACGGCAAAAAAATGTACAAAAAAGCATTACAGTAAAGGATCTGTTAAATACTATTTACTCATTTAAATGGATTGGAAGAAATGGTCCCACTAAATGGGACATTTCAGAATTGCATAAAGACGTGTGTCAATCAAAATGGGCAACACGTCGAACACCTATTATACATTTTTCTAAGGAATTATTCGAGGGAATCTCTTTTCTTAAGTTTATTCTTGAATTTGACACTTATTTATTTATAAAACGAAAATGGTTGCAATTAGCCATAGGGAAGTACCTACTTACAAAAAATGTTCGTTTTTCATTTCTACATCACATGGTTGAAAAATATACAGGGTGTTCCATTTGAAAAAATTGAGAAAATTCAATTAAAAAAGTTCTTATTTGAAAAATAATTTTTGGTCACTCTGTACAGTTTTAGGAAATGAAAATGATTCAGAAACATTAATTAGATGTCTCGTAACTGGTATTCACATAAGTTTATCTTAAAACGCATAATTGTGACTGTGGTGATTTTTTTAATATCCATCTGCAGATTGCATTATTTCAATAAAGAAATGCATTACATCCAAGTGGTTGGGAGATATTCAATGCTAATATAGGAATGAATAGAGCCTAGAAAGGAGGCTTCAAAAAATGTACTGATATACATAGCATTTGATCCTGTAATTTCGTCTTGACTCGCCCTGTACGTTCGAAAATAATTTCCAGTTATTGACTTTTTTATCTAGTTTACTTGTAATTAAAAAAAACTAGCTGTCGTAGAACTCGAGATATCGAGGCCCGACGCACTATTGCCCCACCCTGTATATTTTTTAATATTGTTTATTTTATCCTCTATGGGTGTCAAATGGTTATTTTTACCAAAGAAATGTTATCCTGAAAATATCAGCTCATAAGACCACTTTTGAATGGTGCTAACAAATACATGGGAGCTTATAGGATGGAATATGCAAAAAAAAACAAAAACTCGAGACTCCACTTCGAGGCTTTGAAAAAAAAAATTCAAGTCAATGTCTCAAGAATTGAACTTTAGAGCGAATTGTGTCCATTCTACCACAATGTCCGCCGTAAGCAAACCCGTTATATATACTCTACATCTAACATCATCAAATATTGCTCGTGTATATCAAACTTACGAGTTTTTCCACTCCGCAAATGCTTGGCTGCCAATGTATTTATGGAAAACACCAACCCATGATGGTTGTAGTTCATAGTATAGCCAGGTAAATGTCCAGCGTAGCAAAGCGATGTGAATTTTTCTTCTGTGACTTTCCAGCGTCCTTGCGGTTTATCGGAGATAATGTGGGCCGACACAAAGTAGAAGTGATTGAGTGTTTCGGACAATGCATCTTCGGTGTGCCCAAGCAACTCCTTGAACAGAACAAATCAAAATTATGAGCAATTTTTTTATAATAAATAGAAGACTTGATTGGGAGTTAGAGCCTTTGATATCTATAATACTAATCACGAATGTTGTCCGTGACGTCATTATCTTTTAATTTCCGAAATTATTCATCTCTAAAACGCATAGTTACGCTTGGAACTTCTATCCTAGCCCCATCAGACATTACTTTTTGTTATTTACATTCTAATGCGGTAGTATTAAGCTGAGAGAAAAATCTCGTGACTTTGAAAAAAATATAAATTGATGGCGTGAATGACAACATTCATAATTAGTATAGCACAATAAAATAGTTGAGGACTAATAATTTTAAAGAAAGGTCATTGAAAATTATTGAGTATAATTTACCTAATCTTCTGGTTAACTGGACATTTTACCTCATATCGTCATTGAAGTGCGTTAAGAATAAAATGATTTCGTTCTTTGTTCAATTTTATACAGGCCTGTAGCCGGGCACCCCATGGCTACATTGAACGTCTCCCCAAGAAATTCCAAAAACATTACCTATGTGGAAATGTTTTGCGTATTTTCCTAACTTATAAAGAAATTAGCACCGCCTGAAATCTGACTCCCCACAATTTATTTCTGGCTACAGGATTGATCTTAAAACCTACGTGACTATCGATATTATATAATAAGATTCAGTTAACCGGGCGATCTCGTAAGTTGGCATTTTATAACGTTTAGTGTTGTGAAGTTTATAATATGAAGTATGTTGAACAAGCAAAATTCCCAGTTGTAACCAGATTCAAGGAACACTGGCCCATCTCAAATACGCAGGAACTGAGAGTCTAGTATTGTCTAACATCCCTTTGATAACAATCAGGATAGATACTAATAACTTGAAGTTAATTAAAAATGTTGCAAATAATAGATGCAGCTGAATGCCTTTAAAAGCTTACACAGCCACACAAAAAAAAATTCGCTTCCACCAACGAAACCTAGTACACCCTAGATTTTTGGGGTCGCTGAATCCGAATCCGAGGTCGGTTTGTCGGTATCAGGTCGCGTTAAGGTCGTTCCAAGGTCAAATCCTTAGATTTCGACAGACAAATTTGAAAAAATTTGTATGTATGTTTTTTGAGGGCGCTGAATCCAAATCGGTTTGTGGGTATCAGGTCGCATTAAGGTTATCTCAAGGTCGAATGGTGGAAAACTGACAAAAATATTCACCTGTTATTTCACGCATAAGCAGAGAATGTATAAGATGTATAACATGTATACGATCGCGTAAAAAGCTAGATTTGTGATATATAAATATTGATTTGTACCTCGACAAGCTGATGAGCGGATCATTCTACACATGCCCTTTCGGGACAGTTGTCACCGACATCGCACTTGCCGAAAAAATGCCGAAAAAATGCTTTACAGTAGATTTATTCTTATTTATTACATCATTCATTTATAAAATTTAAAGATGCATAATGAAATCAAAATGCACTTTAAAAAGTTTACAAAGGAAATGTGTTATAAATAGGAGTAGATCCACCGTAAATATATTTTTATCTTGAAAGTGGTCTCATAAAAGGTATTGCTGAAGCTATGAGAATAGCTGTATATTGAAATCGGACACTTAGTCCAAATAAGTTATTTTCGACCAAATGTCTAGAAAAGCAAAATGGTTCAGGCAGGCAAAAAAATCCAGTTTTTGTAGCATATGAGAATAAAGTGGACATTAGGAGTACAACACCCTCGATTACAAGATATGGACACGCTCGACAATGTGCATAGCTCGTAAAATTAAATGTTTTTGATTTGAAAAATAAACCAAGTGAGAGTAACTTAACGATCTAGTAAGAGAGTTGGAAAAATCGCGAAATAACAGGTGAATATTTTTGTCAGGTTTTCCACCATTCAACCTTGATATGACTTTAACGTTACCTGATACCGTCAAGCCAACCTCGGATTTGAATTCAGCAACCTCAAAAACCTATATACAATTTTTTTTCAAATTTTTCTGTTGTAATTTAATGATTTGACCTTAAAATGACCTTAACGCGACGCGATACCGACAAACCGACCTCGGATTTGGATTCGACGACCTGAAGAACCTACACACAATTTTTTTTCAAATTCTTCTGTCGAAATCTAATGATTTGACCTTGAAATGACCTTAACGCAACCTGATACTGACAAGCCGACCTCGGATTCGGATTCAGCGACCCCAAAAACCTAGGGTGTACTAGGTTTCGTTGGTGGAAGCGAAATTGTGTTTTTATTGTGTGGCTGTGTTATAAATTGTCAAATCTAATGTGTAGTAATAATATGTTATAGACTATATATATCATATCCCATGTAACCTGTTTTGTTAATTAATAGGTCACGGTGTGTCTAACCGAAGACTATTGGGATTTAATCTTTATCATCTTCAGACGATGCCATCATAATTGGCGAAATGCGTGTCGAGTATAGTTAACGAGTGTAGTGTTTAAGTATTTCAGTGTTTACGGAAAGCATTTCATCAACAATGAATTTCAAGTTGTTAAAAATTGTAGATTCAAAGATACAGTTGTGAATTCCGACTTACGTGAATTCCAAGATATAATTGTGAATGCCGAATTAGAAAAGAAAACATAAAATAGCATAACCTTTCTACGCTTTGTACTTTTCTTCGATAATTTTTTTTTAAACTGTAACATGTAATTAAGAACTGTTTCGAGAGAGGCATATTAACATAAATTCTAGGATGAAAACCAAAACTTCAACAATTTCTCTTTTTAAAGAATCCCACACAAAATTTGAAAATGAATCTGGCAATTTGGCTGAAAATACCATTTCCTGGTATCCTAGTCAAAAGTGTTCATAGGCGCAAAAACCCAAAAATTGACGATTTACGAGCTATAAAGCGCTAAATACTGGAAAACTGGATTCAATGATTTCAAACTGTTTTGTGGGAGAGAGCTTAGATACGTCCGCTTATACTCGTATTTCGATGCATCCTCAGGACAACTCGCTGTGGAAGCTGACCAGAGCGTTAAAAACCATGCCTGCGTTGACGCAACTGAACGGACAAACGGCTGTGACGGACTTGCGAAAAGCAAACGAACTAGCTGACAACTTTGAACAAATTCATAATGTAAACGTACCAAACAATTTGGAGCATGACCGCATTGAAAATGACGTGAACAATGTTATTGGCCATGACATCCAATTAACAAGACGGGAATTTTTAAAAGTCATGGTCAAACCCTCAGAACTAGCGAAGCTAATAAAAACCTTACCCAATAACAAAGCGCCGGGGAAGGACGGAATTGAATACAAGCTCCTCAAATATCTACCAAGGAAAGGTATTGTGCAACTTATGTACATCATTAATGCTATTCTGCAGCTACAGCACTGGCCCAGCCAGTGGAAATGTGCTGTGGTTGTTCCCATCCTCAAACCTAACAAGAATGCAAGAATCGCGGGCAGTTATCGACCAATCTCGTTATTGTCGGCGATTTCCAAATTAGTGGAGAAGGTCATCCTGGATAGAT
This sequence comes from Stenurella melanura, assembly GCA_963583905.1. NCBI lineage: Eukaryota > Metazoa > Arthropoda > Insecta > Coleoptera > Cerambycidae > Stenurella > Stenurella melanura. Next base: position 77,811,318 of record OY757309.1, on the reverse strand, counting down.
TAAGCTCTGCTCAGGATGGACTTCACATTGAAGATGAGCATCAGTTCGGATTCAGGAAGGGAAGGAGCACAGTACAACAAGTTGTCAGAATTGTTAATGATGTGAAGGTACAATACAACCTTGATAAGAGTACCGCTATGGTACTCTTGGATATTGAGAAAGCCTTTGATACCGTCTGGATCCCGGGACTACTTTCTAAAATGATTAGTTATCAGTTTCCACGACACATCATTAAACTCATACACTCGTACCTGACTGGCAGAACGCTACAGGTTCGAGTGAATAACAAACTGTCCACACGGCGGGATATTCGCGCGGGTGTCCCGCAGGGGTCGGTCCTCGGTCCAAAGCTATATAATTTGTACGTATCCGATTTTCCCACTTTCCCGAATACTAAACTTGCCAAGTACGCCGATGACACAGCCATGTATGCTCATAGCCACAACGCACAAGCGGCCAACATGCTTCTCAAAGCTTACATGGCTCGTGCCACGGCATATTACGATAAGTGGAAGATTCGGGTGAATGCGGAGAAATCGGAATCCATAGTCTTCACGCGCAGATTTACAGAAAATAAAATTTTGACGCCAATTTTGATAAGGGGAAACCAAATTCCAGAAAGGGAGTGCGTGAAGTACTTGGGTGTACGCTTGGACAAACGACTAACGTTTAACCGACATATAAACGAAACTATACGGACAGTCTATTCCATGTCCAGGAGTCTGTACCCGCTCTTGGCCAAGAATAGTAGACTCAGCAGACAGAATAAAAAATTAATATATACTGTTATTGTGAGACCGGCCCTTACATACGCGGCACCGGTGTGGTGCAGCACGTCGGTCACGACAATGAAAAAACTAAAAGTCCTGGAACATAAATTTATGCGCCTCATCTCAAATTCCTCACGATACACCTCCTTAAGAGATCTCTATGCACGTTGTCACGACATAGTACCACTAGCGGACTACATCAAAGTTACATCCCAAAAATTCTACCAATTCAAACTTGGTGATAGCCCGCTTACCAGCAACATTACTCGAATCAGAGAGCATAATGCACCTTTTCGTATAAAACACAAATTACCATACCAAGCGTTGCCCATCTTCCGGCAACCTATATAAAATCCGTTAATCTTTTTTTATCTATAACTATAAAATCTGTCAAACACAATTTCTAATCTTTAACTCTTTCCCTCCTTCGTTTCTGTTTGTTATTTTTTGTTGATTTTTCTAAATTTTTCTCTTCCTAATAATATTTTATCTTAAATACTAGAACCATTTGAAAAATCTTAATATTTTAATTCATAAATTGTGCGGTCTAACATAGCCGCTCTCTCTCTCTCGTTATAATTACTTAGAACGGGTTTTTTAGTCAGCAATTTTCCCGTATAAATCAGTCATATATATCTTAGAGATTTTATTTATACACGTGCTTTTTGCATTTTATACTAATTATCTTAAGTTTACTTTTTCTTTTACATATTCCTAAGTTATTTGTTATTTATTTTGCATTCTGCAAACAGGAGATAACATTTGTTTTGATTTCCTACAAGTCTGACCTGGCCTCGCCCCGTCCAGTCATTCAACTGCCGTGGTCTGAAATGCTATGGATGTCTGGCTGGCTCCGGGTCGATTGTCTGGGAAAGATAAATTTTTTGTACACTATAATTTAAAAATAAATTTGTTTTGATTTTGATTGATTGATTGACTCGTATTTCGATGCGAAAATGCAAGCAACGTCTAGCGCAGTTAGTACTTGGATGGGTGACCCCGTTCAGGGAAATAAGCGTTCTCGCTCCATCATCTAACTGCTTGTATATCAACGCATAAGTAGAAGGTATTTAACTTTAGGCGGAGGTTATCTGGGGATTTTCGAGATCATAGATTATAAATATTTGGTCGAAGTTCAAACATTCAAAACAGCGCACGGCGGCTTCGAGATGACAAATAAGTTTTGTCATTTATGGGTAGGGAATTTTAATAAATGACGTATGATGTATGTCTTTGATCTGTGATACTACTCCCGACTCGAGAAACACACTATTCCATTGAGACAAGACTTTAATAAAGAAAACAAATAATTTAAAAAAATTAAATGACGCACTTTTAAAAATCCAGAAGATAGGCTATTGAATAGGTTCAAAATTAAGGGGTAGAAAGGAACAATTCCGGGGTGCATTTTTGAGAGCCAACCGAAGAGAGTCCATTTTCTAGTTTTCTCAAAATAACTCAAAAACAATGTTAATTTGGAGATTTTTACAAGAATACTTTTTTGTAGAAAATTGGATTTCCAATCTACTTTTAGTATTATAAATTTACGAAAATTCACTTTTTCTTTCTTCTTCAGTAATTCGCTCATAACTTTTTTTACGGCACCCTAGGTATATGTAAAAGTTCAGAGAAGAAAAAGTTGAAAAACAAAGAAATTGCCTATTCTCTGCTCCGTATGGCCAACAGTGACCGAGATATCGCCATTCAAACTTGACCATTTCTTGCCATATTTTACCGCATTTGCTCTCATACATTTTTTCTTTTAATTTCAAAAAATTACATTTTTATTCGCGAAAATAAAAAATATTGTACATTCTTCAATATTAATACTTTCGATGACAATATCAACTTCGTTGTCGATATCTTCATCGACACCTTATTGTGATATTTCTGGCACATTTGCATTTTCGCAATTAATTCCTCCACATTCCTTGCATAATATAGAGCATTTGATGCCTAACTTTCTGCAACCACAATTTTCATGACAGCCTTTTAAATAGCCACACATGGTATTACTTCCACATCCACGTGGTGGATTGGAAGTATAGTAATCGTAAAAAAAAAAATTCAAAATTTTTTTTTTTCGTGAAATAGGTTTAGAATGTCATGAAACGTCGAGATTTTAAATTTGAGCGAAAAAAAAATTTCTGTCTTTCTGTCTATCTGTAATTTTTTTTGTTCGCACGTTTTCTCCGGAACGGTTTAAGATATTGACTTGAAATTTTGTACACGTATATATTATAGCAAGATCTGGAACTGGATTGTTTTCTGAAGATATCCGGTGAAGGGTTGGGGGGTAAATAGGGGAAATATGTAAAGCAAGCTGGTAAGAGTACAGAAACTTGAAATTAGATGTATGTACTACAAGCCAAGGCCTAAAAAATTTTGGTAATATTTTTCATCCCCCACCACCCCCCAATCCATTATTAAAGGGGCTGATAAAATAAATTTGAGATATTTACTTGAAATTTGGTACACGTATATAATGACATCAGGAAATAGATTATATTTTGGGATTATTCTAATGAAGGGTTGGGGGTTAAATAGGGGTAAATAGGGAAAATAAGTAAAGCAAGCTAGTAAGCGTACAGTAACTTGAAATTCGGTATATATACTAGAAGCTAAGGCCTCAGATTTTTCTATAGTATTTTTCAGGGGTCGATAAAATAAAATTGAGATATTCACTTGAAATTTGGTGCACGTATGTATTATAACGACATTTGGAAATAGATTATATTTTGAGTTGATTCCGGTGAAGGGTTGGGGGTTAAAGAGGGGAAAATAAATAAAGCAAGCTGGTATAAGCACAGAAACTTGAACTTGTGTGTACTAGACGCCAAGGCCTCAGATTTTTTATAGTATTTTTCAACTCCCCACCACCCCTACTCTATTATTAAAGGAATTGATAAAATAAAATTGAGATATTTACTTGAAATTTGGTACACATATGTATCACAACGGCATCTGGAACTAGATTATATTTTGAGATGATTCCGTTGAAGGGTTGGGAGTTAAATAGGGACAAATATGGGAAAATGAGTAAAGGAAGTTGGTAAGAGTACAGAAACTTGAAATTCGGTGTATGTACTAGGAACCAAGGTCTCAGAATTTTTTACTACTACATTATTAAAGGGGTTGATGAAACAGAATTGAGATATTCACTTGAAATTTGTATGTATTTGTATGTATTATAACGACATCTGGATCTAGATTATATTTTGAGATGATTTCGTTGAAGGGTTGGGGTTAAATAGGGGTAAATAGGGGAAAATAAGTAAGGCAAGCTGGTAAGAGTACAGTAATTTGGGATTTGGTTTATACACTAGAAGCGAATACCTCAGGTTTTTCTATATCCCCCATAGATTATATTTTCAGATGATGGTAAGAGTACAGAAACTAGAAATTCGGTGTATGTCCTAGAAGCCAAGGCCCAATAATAGTTTTCAAAAATTTGGGATTTGGTGTATGTACTAGAAACCAAGGCCTCAGATTTCTTTCTAATATTTTTCAAACCCCACCAATACCGCTCCATTATTAATGGGATTGATAACATAAAATTGAGATGTTCACTTGAAACTTAGTACACGTATGTATTGTAATGATATCTGATTGAGATGACTCCATTGAAGGGGTGGGAAGTGGTAGGTTGTGAATAGGGGAAATTATGTAGAGTAAGAAACTAACGCCTCAAACTTTTCTATGAGATCTGCCCCAAATATTATTAAAATTCTATGACCTATAATTTCCACATACTGGAGTGCAAATATAGTCAAGATGTTTCCTTTAAAGTGACTTGGATGAAAAATCTGGATGTGGAAGTAGTGATTCCTCAGGCAGCGGTTTTTTCAAGTAATGATTTAGGTGCAGAAGACAGAGTCATGGCAATTGGCATCAATTCATTGCTTGTTTTCTTCCAACCCCATTGAAGGGAATTTAACATATTTCCCTTTCATTGTTTGATCTGTAAATATGTTCGCTGTCCATGCAATCTATCAGTATCAACTGTTGGAGGTAACTGTGATAGTGTAAACGTCGCATTCTTCGATAAACGTTTAAATAATTGTAAGCGACATTTAGCTAGGCACGTATTGTTTGCTTTTTAATCATGCAGTAAAGCTGAAACGAATTTATTTGCAGTACTGATTTCTTCCTCTTTTGTATTATCTGTTAAAAAAACTTTCGCGCGTATGAAAGCAAATGCGGTAAATTATTGCAAAAAATGGTCAACTTTGAGTGGCGATATCTTGGTCAGCGTCAGCAAAGGAATTTCTCTGTTTTTTCAATAACTTTTTTTTCTCTGAACACATATCTACCTAGGATGCCTTAAAAAAAGTTATTGACGAATTACTGAAAAAGAAAAAAGTGCATTCTCGTAAATTTTTAACTTTGTTCTTTAATTATTTTTTATGCTAAAAATAGGAAAAAACAACGTACTTGGATGGGAAATTCAATATTTTCTATAAAAAAGGAATTCTTGTAGGAATCTCCAAATTTGCATTGTTTTTGAGTTATTTTTAAAACACTAAAAATGGGCTTCTTCGGATGGCTCTCAAAAGCGCATCATGGAATTCAGTAGCTCTTTGTAATTTTATCATTTCTAGGTGTTAAACTAACATATTAAACATAAAAAACCCTTTAACGCAGTTGTTCCTTATTAAAAGATATATTCAATAGCCCAAGAAGAGAGTTTGCAGATGTAGTACAGGACAGTGATTTATTAATTGTTTAGAAATTATGACCAAAAAATCTTTTTCAAAACTTGTCGGAAGCCCTGGTCAACACTAGTAGCATGAATATTATACATATAATATTTATTTTATGTCACTGTACGGTAATAGATTTATTAGGAAATACAACACATACTTTAAAAAGTAAGAGACAATTCAATAATTTTATAAGGAAACAGTAAGACGACCCTGGAATTTGGCTCAAATTACTCCTAGCACAGAAATTATTATTCATCTCGTTATTCTTAGACAACGTTCAAGAAACAGTTTGTCATTTTAAAATAAAAAAAGCTGCATATCAGTTAGGCCTTGAACACTTTTACACCAAGATAATATTTATCGTATATTTAAATATTCGAGCACATATGGGTTAAATATACGGAGACAAAGTTTTCTTGCCTCAAATAATTTAATTGTTTATTTGGAATATGTATTTAAAAGTTTCAAGAAAATGTGCTTTAAGAGTTTAGTATAAAAAGAATTATTATTTTTAAAACAAATCTCTGATAATTTCAACCTACCTTTACACAATGATATTTTAGATCCTTTGTTTACTTAACTAATTAAGAAACTAATTTTTCCATATTGTAATATATTGTTAAAAAGTGAACACGTACCATGTAAAAAACAAAACTTCTAGTCCATATCTTGTGATTTTTCGAATTATTTAAAAAAAGTTCAATCCAAAAACACTATTAAACTGTTTTTAGTAGTTTTAAGTACGACTGTATATAGTTTTAGTAGATTAAGTTGTGTTGTTGACTGACTAGGTATATTGAGGCTGTACACATTATCACTGTGGCTGTAATTTAGATACATATTCATAGTTTATATTTTTACTGACTTACCATATATACATTTACTGTGTCTATACAAAAATGGTGAATAAACTATTATTATTATTATGGTTTTAAAAATTTGTTACTTGATTCTTTTAGGACTCTTTTTATGTTTGCATCTAAGCTACAGTGGATGCACTCAAATCAATCAAATGGAGTAAACGTGGCTACGACAAACAAAAATTTTCGAAATCACTAATTTATAATTATGTTAACTCTTTCTAATGGCATCTTCACCCAATAGTTAAATACTAATTTTTACGACAAATCCATTGCTACCTTCTAATCGAAGATCGGTTTGATATTAGCACATTCGCGGACACTCATTTTTATTGATATGTGCCTAACGTGACACTGCCGGCATAAGCCGCATCGCCCACAGTGCCCCTAGGGACACTGACGTTATATGCCGCAAAAACTTAGTGCGCTCTAGATACGCTTGTCGGCATATCACGTAAATTTTACCATGTAAAAAACAAAACTTCTAGTCCATATCTTGTGATTTTTCGAATTATTTAAAAAAGTTCAACCCAAAAACACTATTAAACTGTTTTTAGTAGTTTTAAGTACGACTGTAGTATATAATTATGTACGTGAGAATGCGTACGTGACCAGGGACACCCGTCGCCGAGTGATATCAACATCATTAAGATAAACAACATTAGCGTTACTATAAAAACCAAGAAGACTGATGTTTCGATATAGTTCTTTTTGGTACTTAGACTAGAGAACTCTCATTTGTATTCGTATTCCTAATTGTTAGTTTGTTAAATAAAAAATAAATTTTTTAAAAAGACTTTTCCTGAAGTCTCGTAGTTAACTGGCGCTGCGAACAGGATACCCAAACGGTCGCGAATGTACAGAAATCGGTCTCTTTCAAGAGTTTGTTGGGTATTCGAATCAAGAAACAAAGGAACCATCTTCACTGGACAATACTGGACAAGTCAACTGCAGACCTTGGCCGCCGTCTACGAAGAACTCCCGAGCTACTTGACCTGCACATCATCTCCGAGGGATTTTCAACTGGATCAGTGAACATTGTGAAATGTACATAGGAATCCTGTAAGTCCTTCATTTCCTTAATAATATACATGTTTTAATAATATAAAATATAATATAAACTGATTCAACTTATGTCCATAAGAGACAGATCGCCGATACATAGATTTAATTCAAGTAATTCAAATTTTGAAATTGAAAATAATAATTCTTCAAACATGGCAACAATTTCACAAATTGAAATTAACATGGCTAAAGACATGTTACCTGAATATTCAGGAGGATCAAAAAATTTAGCTTATTTCATAAGACAAGTAGATAATTATATTGAATTATTAAAAAGGCCAGAAGAAAATTGTTTATTTAATAGATTATTGTTTGAACAAGTTAAGTCTAAGTTAGTAGGCGAAGCAAGAGATGTGTTAATTACCACAAATTGTACTAAATGGTCGGAGGTCAAAGATTCTTTATTGCAAAGATTCGGAGATCCACGATCAGAAGAATTGCTCTTGCATGATCTAAACACCTGCTACCAAACTCACAGTGAAACATACGAACAATATTACGAAAAAATCAAATATAAATTACAAGTCTTATTAGAACACGTCAGTATTCGTTCACCCAATAATGATATAAGGATTAGCAAAGAAAATGCATATTGTAACCAAGCATTAACTTCATTTAAAGCTGGTATATTAGAGCCATATTGTAGTCATTTAATACATTTACCCATTTATAATTTGGAACAAGCGCTATACGAATGCAGAAAATACGATAACGAAAAAGCTCAAGTTAGTTTTATGAATTTTATACGAAACAAGTCGAAATTTATTAATGACAAAAAACCCATTAGGCCGAACGCGCCCGCGCCTCCTCATATCAATCGAAGTCATAACAATCACTTCCCACCGAACCGCTTTTTTAATAATAATAATAATAATAATAATAGGGATTATCCTCATTTTAACCGATTCCCAAGGGGACCAATAAATGTGCAAACTCAACCAATTAATAGAAACTACCCTACTAATTCACAAGTATTTGGAAACCCCGCAAATCAAAATAAACCCACACCCATGTCAATATCTACCAGAAATACTAATAGACCACCGCAGAATTACTTTAGGCCACAATCAAAACCTAATTTTATCTCCCAAGAATTACACAATCACGAAAATAATTATGCAAGTAACATCTCAACTACAACTCTAATGAGAATCATAGCGAAATTCTATACAAAAATTACAACGATGGCGAAACATCGGAAAAATTTTCAAGAATTTGCCTCAGAACAAGTATCGACCTAAATTCTATAAGTAACAAACCGAAATTACCATTTATAACAATCCCTAGTTTAAATTTAAAAATACTAATAGATTCTGGTGCATCAAATAGCATCATGAATCCAAAGCCAGCCAACGAATATTTTAAAAATTACCTTTTTAGACAAAATTTTTCAGTTAAATCTCTTAATCAGACAATTGACAGTGACAAAAATATAATGTATCCTTTGTTAGGAGAATTCGGAGTCAATCATAAGTTTAAGTTTCATGTATTACCATGGCATGATAGGTTTGACGCTTTAATAGGCAGCCACGATTTTCAAAAATTAAAAGCCAAAATTGATTATGAAAATCAAGTACTAGAAATAGGTACAACGCGAATTCCTTTCTTTATAGAATTAAACCCTCTCAATTTTCAACCATTTACACAAACCGTAAATAGTATCATAAAAATACCAGTCAATATTGAGGAAGGACCAGTACTTATTCCCGAAATAAAAAAGGACGAACTTTATATTCCTGAAGCTATCGCGTATGCAAAAAACGGCATTTGTGAAATTCCATTCGAGGAAGAACGCGAAATTGAAATTCATTATCACGAACAATTAGATGTTGAACCGTTAACGAACGTAGAATTGCAAACACCTGAATCACAATTTACAAACATAGATATTCCTAAATTAATTAGAACTACGCATTTAAACTCTGAAGAAAAAGATAAAATATTACACTTATGTAAACAATACAAAGGCATATTTTATAATGAAAAATCAGATTTAACATTTACGAATGCAGTAAAACACAAAATCCGCACGACAGACGAAGAACCCGTCTATAGCAAGTCGTATAGATACCCCTATCATCTAAAACAGGAAATTCAAACACAAATTCAAAAACTTCTTGACAATAAAATAATTAGACCATCAATTTCACCTTACAGTAGTCCGGTATGGATTGTACCGAAAAAATTAGATGCCTCCGGAAAGAAAAAGTGGAGATTAGTCATAGATTATCGAAAACTAAACGAAAAAACTATTGAGGACAAATATCCTTTACCTCGTATAGACGAAATATTAGACAACCTAGGAAAATGTGTTTACTTTACTACCTTAGATTTAGCGCAAGGTTTCCATCAGATTGAAATGTCGACGGAAAGCATAGAAAAAACTGCTTTCTCTGTAAATAACGGTCACTTTGAATATGTTAGGATGCCCTTTGGCCTAAAGAACGCTCCATCAACTTTTCAAAGAGTTATGGATAATGTTTTGAAAGAATATTTATATAAATTTTGTTTCGTTTATATGGATGATGTAGTGATATTCTCAAAATCTCTACATGATCACTTAGTTCACCTCAAACAAGTATTTAATAAATTTAAAGAATATAATCTTAAAGTTCAATTGGATAAATCGGAATTTTTATGCAAAGAGGTTGCATTTTTAGGGCACGTTATAACACCAGAAGGTATTAAACCTAATCCTGCAAAAATAAAAGCAGTACAAGAATATCCGCTACCTAAAACGACAAAAGAAATAAAATCATTTCTAGGTCTAGTAGGATACTATCGACGTTTTATACAGAATTTTGCAAAAATTGTAGCCCCGTTCACTAAATGCTTAAAAAAAGGGACAAAGATTAATATCGATGACCCAGAATATAATAATGCATTCCTTAAGTGTAAAGAACTTTTAACCAATGCACCAATTCTTGCCTATCCTGATTTTGAAAAAACGTTTCATGTCACAACCGATGCTAGCAATGTGGCAATCGGCGGTACTTTATCCCAAAACAATCATCCTATTGCATTCTATTCGCGAACACTAAATTCTGCAGAAAAAAATTATTCAACCATAGAAAGGGAATTATTATCGATTTTAGAAAATACCAAGCATTTTCGCCCTTATCTTTATGGGAGACAGTTTATTATTGAAACGGATCATAAACCTTTAGTTTGGTTATTTTCCTTAAAAGACCCTAATTCTAGATGAACTAAATGGCGACTTCGTTTAGAAGAATTCGACTATAAAATACAGTATAAAAAAGGCAAAAAAAACGTAGTAGCCGATGCTCTCTCTCGAATAGAAATCAATGTCAATGAAACGCAAGCAGAAACGGAAAACGAGGATTTAGATTTAATATCCGTACTACCGCAAATAGACACAGACGAAGAATTATCACCCGATGACGCAGACGAAATTCTAAACGAAAACCCTATACAAAAAAGCGACTCTAATACTCAACACACGGCTATTGAAAATCCTGTTTTCACTCTACCTATATCAGAAAATCCGCTAAATTATTATACAAATAGGATTGAAGTTAAAATCGGTGATCAATATAAAATGTCATACACCAAGCCCTTCAAAAAACATCATTACCTTATCACTATTAGAAACGGGCAAGAAACAGAAAATATCATGAAATTTCTTAAAGAAGTAATTAACCCAAAAAACCTTTACGGCATTTATTTCCACGAGAAAACTCTTGAATCTAAATTTATTGAAACTTGTTCACAATTATTCGACAATACCGTAAAGATAATCAAATGTAATATTCTCTGCAAAGACATAGAAACATCAGACGAGCAAAACAATGTTATATCCGAATATCACGATAACAATCATAACGGAATAGTTGAAACGTACAACCACCTTAAGACAAAATATTATTGGCCCGATATGAGAACAAAAATCAATAAAATTATAAATGAATGCGAAGTATGTCTGCAAAGTAAGTACGAAAGACACCCATATAATATTAAGTTCTCTGGACCATTATTAGCCAAACGACCTTTTGATGTCATTCATATAGATATCTTTAGCTTTGATAGAACAAAATTCTTAACCATAATAGATCTTTTTTCAAAATATACGCAAGCCTACTACATTGAAGATCTATCAGGCATTACAGTTCTTAGTAAACTAAGACATTACTTTGCGCACCATAATTACCCCAAAAAGATAATTTGTGACGAAGGTAAAGAATTTAAAAACAATGTATTTCAAGAGTACTGTAAATTATTTAAAATCGAATTACATTATACTACAAATTATAATTCAAATTCAAATTCACCCATAGAAAGAGTACATTCAACCCTACTTGAAAAAATAAGAACTATTAAAATAGAAAACAAAAACGAATCTCCACAGAATATAATGATTTCCGCGGTGTTAATATATAATCAATCAGTTCACTCAACAACCGGATATACACCTTTTACCTTGTTATACGGCCCGTACGAAAATTTGAACGCTCATGAAATAGATTTGGATAAGGCAATTTACGAGTCGTACAATGACAAAAGAAAGAAGGAAATATTCCCATTTTATGAACAAATTTACCAAAAGCAATTAGATAAAGGTACAAAGAATTTGGAAAGACGCAATCAAAACAGAGAATGTCCTATAGAAATAAATGAACCGGTGGTATACTTTAAAAAACCCAAAATAAGAAAAGCAGATCCTTGCTACGCAAAAGTAAATGTAACAAGTGTTAGAAAGAATAAAATAAAAGGAATTAAAGATAAGACAAAAACCCCAGCGAACATTCACACTAGAAAAGTAAAAAGACTTAGGAAGACATTTTCTTTACAGAGCGACCCTCCTGGCAACCAGCCTGGCCCTTCGAGTAGAAAAAATTGAGAACACCGGATATTTTCTAGAAGAATTAAGTCCTGCCAGAACTCTAAGTCACTATCATAAGTTCTATTTTTATTTTAATATAAGTAGTTTAGAGTATAGCTATAAGAACTTATTATCTAATAGTTATATTTTAGAGATCAAAACACTAAGTAGTAATAATGCATCTTCTATATCGCTAATAAATATTTTAAAGGAAAATTGCATACAAATAGAGAAACAATTATCGAAATTTAACTACCGTGCAAAACGCGCTTTAATAGACGGTTTAGGATCAATCATTAGGTATGTAACAGGCAATTTAGATCAGAACGATTTGAAAGATATAAACAACAATCTAAATGCTTTATTTAAAAATCAAGAGAGCATAGTAAAGCAAATAAGTAAATACACATCTTTTGCAAACCATATAACCAATCGTTATACAAATGATCTAAAAATAGTCCAACAAAATATAAATAATTCCATCACAGCTATCAGGAGTATAAATGACAAATTAAGCCACGAACTTTTAATTCAATATAATATTCTTCTGTCACAGAAACTATTAGAGAGTATTCAAAGTATACAAAGAACGATAAGCTTGGCCTCCAGAGGCATAACAGACTTAGAAATTATTTCCACAGATGAATTAAAAGAAATAATAAGACATTTAAAACTAATCTATAAAATAAATGAATTACCTGAATTAGACTCTACGCACCTATTCAAAATTATCGAATTTTCAAAGTTTAAAATAATTTCTGTTAATAACACCATAACATGTATATTATATATCCCTATTCTAAACCCCTATCCTTACAATTACCAAAGAATATACCCAATTCCTAATGACCAAAACAAAGTAATATTGCCACCTGCGAAATATAGACTCTCTGGTGTTAAAGGAGAACTTTGGACAGACGAAAAGTGTGCAGAAGTAGAAAAACAAGTTATTTGTATGAACAAATTAAATGAAGACAAATGTTCACTTGTCGATAGCTCAAATTGTAATTTTGCGTTAATAAAGAATAATTATAATCTGATTGTACAACTAAATAACAATAAGATTCTCTCTTCTTGTAAGGATCCAATTAAAGTTATTGAAGAATGTGAAGGAGAACTATTCAATAATATTATTTCAAATAATGTATTATTATCATCTGAAAACAATTGTAAAATAATTATTAACAATGTAATTTATGATAATACTTATAATAACTTTACTTATAATTATCCCCAACTATATAAGACTGATTTTAAAGCAACGAAATCCATAAACATTGAACAAAGACATTTGGATGATTTTGTAAAACTAAAAGAAGAAGCTGTAGAATTAGACAATAAGTTAGAATTACACCCAGTTTTGCAAGTAACACATCTTTCTATTACTATTATATTAACAATCATATTTATTATAATATCCATAGTTGCTTATGTATTTAGACATAAAATTGAAAATGTCCTCAAGAAAGAAAAACCGCCTAAAGAAGACGAAGAAATGGCGATTCAACTGCAACAATTGTACCCTAAACTGCCCACAGCTCCGCAAGTCGAGGACGCCTTGAGTTAATGGGGGGAGGAATTATGTACGTGAGAATGCGTACGTGACCAGGGACACCCGTCGCCGAGTGATATCAACATCATTAAGATAAACAACATTAGCGTTACTATAAAAACCAAGAAGACTGATGTTTCGATATAGTTCTTTTTTGGTACTTAGACTAGAGAACTCTCATTTGTATTCGTATTCCTAATTGTTAGTTTGTTAAATAAAAAATAAATGTTTTAAAAAGACTTTTCCTGAAGTCTCGTAGTTAACTATGTATAGTTTTAGTAGATTATGTTGTGTTGTTGACTGACTAGGTATATTGAGGCTGTACACATTATCACTGTGGCTGTAATTTAGATACATATTCATAGTTTATATTTTTACTGACTTACCATATATACATTTACTGTGTCTATACAAAAATGGTGAATAAACTATTATTATTATTATGGTTTTAAAAATTTGTTACTTGATTCTTTTAGGACTCTTTTTATGTTTGCATCTAAGCTACAGTGGATGCACTCAAATCAATCAAATGGAGTAAACGTGGCTACGACAAACAAAAATTTTCGAAATCACTAATTTATAATTATGTTAACTCTTTCTAATGGCATCTTCACCCAATAGTTAAATACTAATTTTTACGACAAATCCATTGCTACCTTCTAATCGAAGATCGGTTTGATATTAGCACATTCGCGGACACTCATTTTTATTGATATGTGCCTAACGTGACACTGCCGGCATAAGCCGCATCGCCCACAGTGCCCCTAGGGACACTGACGTTATATGCCGCAAAAACTTAGTGCGCTCTAGATACGCTTGTCGGCATATCACGTAAATTTTACCATGTAAAAAACAAAACTTCTAGTCCATATCTTGTGATTTTTCGAATTATTTAAAAAAAGTTCAACCCAAAAACACTATTAAACTGTTTTTAGTAGTTTTAAGTACGACTGTATATATAGTTTTAGTAGATTAAGTTGTGTTGTTGACTGACTAGGTATATTGAGGCTGTACACATTATCACTGTGGCTGTAATTTAGATATATATTCATAGTTTATATTTTTACTGACTTACCATATACAGGGTGATTCACGTAGGCCATTCATTAGAAGTTTTTCAACTTGCAGTTGGATTAGAAACTTGAAATTTGGTATGCAGCCATAATCGATCATGCCGGTTCTATCTAAAATATTTTCAGTCCTCCAACTATACAGGGTGTGCCAAAAATTGGTACCAACTTTCTTATTTTAAATAGAAACCTATATTTTTCTTTACATGGTTCGATTGGTCTTCTAATTCTGAGTTTAGAGAACCTAAGTTATGTTAACTTATCTATTACAATTTTTGAGATATGTCCAATTTTTTGAAAAAAATTGCCGCTGTAGTAGTTTACGAACAAATTTGTATCTCGCAAACCTTTCAAAATTATGAAACCAAATTTGTGAAGCAGTTAGCTGGAAGTCCAGGCTAACTTTTGATGTCCCATCGGTGGTCCCATTTTGTACCATATGGGCGCAGTCGATTTTCAAATGTCGCAATCAAAAAGTGTCAAAAAGTCAATTTTTTCAAATGGCACCTACTATTTTTTTTCACACCATTCGAAAGAAAATTGAATTTTAGGGTGAGTTACTTAAGCATTCCCTATACCTAACTTCACCCCATATTGAGTTATTCAATAAAAATCAAGAAATACCTTATCTTGCCGAGAGATTCCTTACTTCATCAAGTATGCCATGGAAACAAAAGACAGCAGTTTTAACAATTTTTAAAGAAAAATATGGATTTTTATTTAATTACCCACAACACCAACAAATTATTATTAACGAACAAGAACAATGTTGACGAAATTCTGACGTAAATGTTCAATGTGACCACCATATTTTTGTTCAAATATTCTATTATTCTACTTTCAACAGATTGTGTAGCACATCTTTGCGCCTACCATTTCTGACGCCAGAAATCAATGCAAAATTGAATTTTAGGGCCACTTTTATTAACATAGTGTATGTCTATCTACAGTCGTTTTTGAGTTATTGGCATTTTTTGAAAAAAATATTGTTTTTTTTTCTCAATGCGTCAGAAATAGTAGGCGCAAAGATGTGCTACGCAATCTGTTGAAAGTAGAATAATAGAATATTTGAACAAAAATATGGTGGTCACATTGAACATTTACGTCAGAATTTCGTCAACATTGTTCTTGTTCGTTAATAATAATTTGTTGGTGTTGTGTGTAATTAAATAAGAATCCATATTTTTTTTTGTTTTTGTTTCCATGGCATACTCGATGAAGTAAGGAATCTCTCGGCAAGATAAGGTATTTCTTGATTTTTATTGAATAACTCGATATGGGGTGAAGTTAGGTATAGGGAATGCTTAAGTAACTCACCCTAAAATTCAATTTTCTTTCGAATGGTGTGAAAAAAAATAGTAGGTGTCATTTGAAAAAATTGATTTTTGATTGCGACATTTGAAAATCGACTGAGCCCATATGGTACAAAATGGTACCACCGATGGGACATCAAAAGTTAGCCTGGACTTCCAGCTAACTGCTTCACAAATTTGGTTTCATAATTTTGAAAGGTTTGCGAGATACAAATTTGTTCGTAAACTACTACAGCGGCAATTTTTTTCAAAAAATTGGACATATCTCAAAAATTGTAATAGATAAGTTAACATAACTTAGGTTCTCTAAACCCAGAATTAGAAGACCAATCGAATCATGTAAAGAAAAATATGGGTTTCCATTTAAAATAAGAAAGTTGGTACCAATTTTTGGCACACCCTGTATAGTTGGAGGACTGAAAATATTTTAGATAGAACGGGCATGATCGATTATGGCTGCATACCAAATTTCAAGTTTCTAATCCAACTACAAGTTGAAAAACTTCTAATGAATGGCCCACGTGAATCACCCTGTATACGTTTACTGTGCCTATACAAAAATGGTGATTAAACTATTATTATTATTATAATTTTAAAAGTTTGTTACTTGATTCTTTTAGGACTCTTTTTATGTTTGCATCTATGCTACAGTGGATGCACTCAAATCAATCAAATGGAGTAAACGTGGCTACGACAAACCAAAAAATCCGAAATTTATAATTATGTCAACTCTTTCAAATGGCATCTTCACCCAATAGTTAAATACTAATTTTCACGACAAATCCATTGCTACCTTCTAATCGAAGATCGGTTTGATATTAACCCAAGTACCCAAGTTCTTTGGTGGATAATAACTAAAATAACGAGAAAATAGGCTTATCAAGTAAGTATGCCGTAGAAATTAAATAAAACTTGATTCAAAACATTTATTTTGTCAACGAAACAACGCTGCACCTATTATATAAAATTTGTAGTCTATAATACATTTTTAGACTACAAATTTGTGTCGATTTCGACACCCTACTAATAGACCGAGCTCCCGTGACACATTCTTGAAACTTTCTCAGTTTGTGGTAAATAATGAATCATTTTTAAAAAGATTGGTCTGTCTGACAATTTTTGTTAACTAATGTAACACAGAGCAAAGCCAATAACATATTTAGTTAACTTGTCCATTAGTGAAGGTGTTTTTCCCGATATTTTAAAAACTGCGAAAGTTATCCCTCTCTACAAAAAGAAATGAAGTGGATAATTATGGGCCTATATCCTTATCCACTTTATCCAAAGTCCTGGAAAAAGTAAATTTCGCTAGAATTGCAAATTTTCTTTTAAAATTCAACATACATTCACCTTGTTAGTTTGGTTTTCAAAAAGATAAAAGTACAAAATTAGCGGTAGTAAATTATTTAATGTCTCTTCACGAAAGTTTGAATAATGAAAATAAATGTATCGGTATATTTTTAGACCTAAGTAAAACGTTTGATCTTGAACTAGAGTCGGGTACAATTCAAACTGACGTGTGTCATGGCCGCTAAAACGCCTGAACTAAGATTTTATTTAAAGCATAAGAAATACCAGTAGTTCTCAAACAGTTCTCAGCAATGATATCGCTAAATAATTTAAAAAATATGTAATAAAAGATATTATCATAAAATGTTAAGATTATTAATTTAGTAACTTCATAATTTTAGTGGAATTCTGATTATACAGTGTCCATAATGTTGGCTACATATGGGAAAAAATTGTATTTTTTACATTTCTAAAAAACTCTATTGGGGTTTGTTTATTCATGTACAACAACAAAAAATTACATATTGACACATGTCATGTGATCACCGGTTTGACAGGACTGTAAATTTTATGAAGAAAAAGTGCATATAGAATACAACAAGGACTCCATATAGTCGCGTTATTTTAGCATGAAAAATCTGAAAACCTCAAAAAAAAGGTACAGGGTCAATTGACTTAACTCTTGTTGCAAAGAGTTCAGAAAGGCATTTAAAAAAACAGTACCTTTTATTTTTTGGCGGAAATGTTTGGTTTCATTTCTTTTCCGATAATTGACCAATTTAATTAAATTAATTGAAAAATATGCCATAAAATTAAACGAAAATGGTTACTCGGGGGTTTCTGGGGTCGCTGATCACCAATCTGAAGTTCAATTTGGGAAATTCAAAATGGCGGACCAGAAATCGGGCCATCTTCCATAAGAAGAATGAGAAAGGATATCTTGTCCTTGAAAATCTGTACTGGGGGGTTTTCGGGGTCGCTGATTACGAATGCGAGGCCTGATTTGGTAAATTCAAAATGGCGAACCGGAAGTAAAGTCAATTTATCAGGAAAAATTTGTAATTTTTTCGTTCTTGGGCTGAAAATAAGTACTCGGGGGTTTTTGAGGTCACTGATTACGGATCAGAGGTCCAATTTACGAAATTCAAAATAGCGGACACGGGAGGAGCAGTCAATCACTTCGGAAAACCTCGTATTTTTTACTTTTTAGGGCTGAAGGTATGAAAAATACGAGTATTTCCTGAAAAATATACTACTTCTGTTCCGCCATTTTGAATTCTCCCTAACTGGACATCAGAATCATCACCGAGTCCACCCCCCCCCCGTTCAGCCCAAAAAAGAAAATGATACGAGTTTTCAGGAGAAATGGAGTGTTATTCCGGTCCGACATTTTGTATTTCGTAAATTAGGCCTTTGATTCGTTATCAGAGACCTCAGAAACCCCCGAGTACTCACTTCCAGTCCAAAAGCGAAAACGATACAAGTTTTTCTTGATAAATGAACTCTACTTCCGATCCGCCATTTTGAATTTACCAAATCAGACCTCAGATTTGTAATCAGCAACCTCGAAAACCTCCTAGCACAGATTTTCAAGGCCAAGATAGTCATTGTCATTTCTTATGGAAAATGGTTCGATTTCCGGTCTGCCATTTTGGATTCCCCAAATCGGACTTCAGATTGGTGATCAAAAACCCCAGAGTAACCATTTTCGTCTAATTGTATGGCATATTGTGTATGATAACAAATTTTTCAATTAATTAAATTAAATTTGGCCATTAATATCGGCCAATTATTGGTCCAAAATTTAAACCAAACATTTCCGCTAAAAAATAAAAGGTACTGTTTCTGAACTCTGCCACAAAAATGAAGTCAATTGACCCTGTACCTTTTTTTGAGGTAAAATGCCAAAATGACGCGACTAATATATATGTATTTTCTTACTTTTTATTGGGTATTTTGCCACTGAAGAATATTAAAAAATTTTAATGAAAAAACCTCTGCGCCAAACGGATCAGACAGAGGTTGGTTCTTGAGTACTTGACTGTTTCAAAAAGTCTCGCACCTAAAAATATATAAACTAGAACAATGTTATGAACTAAAAACTGAAAATCAAAGCTATAGGTAGTTAACGTTTCGGAAGAGAATCTACTTCCGCTCTCAAAACTTTTTTGGCCGTCAACCATGACAGTTCTTTGTTTATATATAATATATATGTATATATCGATTTTGAAGCAGATATGAGGATAATAAAAAAGTGCAAATTTTACCCCTACCATTAATTACTATAGGAAAAATCATAAACTCTTGTGCCTATTTCACAAATATTTGATTAGTTTCGACAAAAACTGTATGTATTTTAGTTGAATAAAGGTATTTGCATGTAAAAAAAGAAACGAACCCCCAATATAGTATTTTTTAGAAATCTCAATAATACAAATTTTTCCGATATGTAGCCAACTTTACGACGGACACTGTAGGTATATAGGTTCGGGCACAAATGACACTGATAACAAAAAATGAATTGCCCACTTCAGTCAATAACAATGAGTGATCAGAAAAAGATATCAAAGACTAATATTGCTACAGTCCAGCAAGAGACACGGGAAGGTTTGGGCATTTCTTGCCAGGAAAGGATAGGATAGTAGTATTAGTAGGGGAAACGATGTCAGTAAAAAAAAAAATCTGAAATCATTATGAGAATAACGAAAATAAATTATTATTCTATTAGCGGTAATAAATAAAAATTCTAGTTGACAAAATAAAAAAAGACACATTTTTGGGGAAAATAAAGTTGTAACAAAACTCGAGGCGCAGTTTAATAAAATAAAATTATAGAATGAAAATTATTAACTTTTAATAGAGCTTAATGAAATAAAAAAAAGTAGAAGCGCTGGGGATCGATCCCGCACCAACCCCATTTTTATTCATTACATCGAGCATCTTACCGATTGAGCTAGGCTAGCTACTTTGTTCAGCTCTAAGACGTGTACTATGTACGTAATAGAAAGTTGTAAGAATTAATGGTTTAATATTGTTCGTTTAACGGATGAATATCCACTATTTACCACTAAAAATAACTTAAATATTTCATATAAAGACGTTTTTCATATTTAGAGTGGTGTTAGTTCACGGAAATAAATAATATTCGTCGTCAAATCACACAGTTTGAGAATCGCTGAGCTTAGGACTATGTTTCTCACTCCTCAGTGTGCATTTCATATTTCCGTCTCAAAAGAAGTGGGAAAGAATCTTGGTAGACATACATTGACAATGTCTTTAGGCTATGGTTTTAAGTTTGTGCGCAAGAGATAGTGAAAACGTATGTGCAATATTAATTCATACAACGGTCTTTTTAAATTTGACCCGACTCTACTGCTTGATAAGTTGAATATATATGGTTTACGAGGTAAAGTAAATGAGTGGATTAGTTCGTACCTTTCTCAGAGAAGTCAAATTGTTGAAACTCATGGTTACAGATCAAATACGAAATACTGAATGCGGTGTACCTCAAGGTTCTGTCTTTGGACGCCAATTATTCATTTTTTACATTAATGATTTAGAAAATATCGTTGATAAAAATATTTTAACATTATTTACTGATGATACTTATTTTCTTTCTTCAGGTCAATCTAAAGATGGTGTTATATTAAGTATCCAAAGTATTCTAAATGTTTTTGTTGAGTGGTTTAATAAAAACAAACTATCTTTAAATATTTCTAAGACAGAGTTTAATTGTTTAAGTCTAGGAATTTTCCAGAAACCGAGAGCCAACTGATAAAAATAAAT
Source organism: Stenurella melanura (assembly GCA_963583905.1). Taxonomy (NCBI): domain Eukaryota; kingdom Metazoa; phylum Arthropoda; class Insecta; order Coleoptera; family Cerambycidae; genus Stenurella; species Stenurella melanura. Next base: position 77,790,066 of record OY757309.1, on the reverse strand, counting down.
GGAACATCTATAAAAGAAGCTAACGCTGTAAAATTTTTAGGTATAAATATTAATCAGTTTTTAAATTTGGATGATCATATACGAGATTTGTGTTCAAAGCTATCATCAGTTTGTTATGTACTCTATAGACTTAAATTTTTAACTAGCAAGCAAATATTATTTTCTTACTATTACGCACATTTCTATTCTAGAATAACGTATAGCATCTTATTTTGGGGTTCTTCATATTCGTGGATAAAAGCTTTTACAATGAAAAAAGAGCACTACGTAATATAGCAGGTGTAATCTAATTATTCTTAACAATTTTATCATAATAATTATGATACTAGAGATTCCAATGCCTTGATTATACCACAACATAATTTAGCGTTATATGAAACTAATCCAATATATGTATGTATTACATTCTTTAATAAACTTCCTAATCATATAAAAAGTATTAGAAGTGTGAAACAGTTCAAAAACAGTTTATATTGTTTCTTAATTCATCACTCCTTTTATGATGTTGACAAATACCCTCATGAATTTATAAATATTTTGGAGTCATGTCTGTATTTTTCGTTTTTTGTAAGTATGTATCTTTTAGACCAGTCCTACACCATCTATACATTTTTGTAGTGGTATGCTTTTGAGACAATAAACATTATTATTATTGTTCTGTCTGACAATTTTTGTTAATTAATGTGACAGACTTAATTTTTTATAAAGCACTTTTTTTATGAAAATACTTTTCATAACACCTCTTTAATTTTTGTTTTAAAATGAAGTTGTAATCTATAGGAGATATCTTAAACTTTATTTGAAAACAAAAATCAAGGAGGTGTTATGAAGTGTACTTTCAAAAAAAAAATGCTATATAAAAAATTAAGTCTGTCACATTAGTTAACAAAAATTGTCAGACAGACCAATCTTTTTAAAAATGATTCATTTATTTACTACAAATTGAGAAAATTTCAAGAAGGTGCTTTGAAATGAAAAAAATTCATAAAAAATAACAATTAACAAATTTTTTATGGTCTGGTGGGCGTAACGTGATACTTACATATTTTGCAATCATTTTCACCTTTTAAATTTGAGGTGTTCGATGGGGTACCTTTTTCTGTTATGGGAGCTAGGCCTATAATAAGTCTGTATCGCACAACTTTTATGTTTACTAGAGCCTATTTTTACATTTGGCATCACAGATGAGACCATTGAATTTATAGATATTTATCTAGTCTTTGCAAATCATTGTGGATAAAATATGATTAGTCTGATTTAAATTTTGTTTTAACATCCTAGTGGTGTTTAGCCATACCTATTCCTTCACTTAACCAAGACACGCACAGAACATGGCAGTCTGTCACAGACTGTTTTATAGAAAATTCAATGCTCCTCAAAAAGGAGTGTATTTTTGTAGTAACTTTACTGTTCTTGCTACGTGAAAAGTCAAGGAATAGTCCAATGTCTGACGGATTCTCGATCAGAATTATTTCGGATAATACCGATTGACGTGAAATTTGCACAGTAAGTAGGGAATGGATCAAGAGGCAAAAGTTATATAGTGCCGATGTGCGCTTTTACTCTGGGGGTGGAGGCCACCTCTTCTCGGGGCTGGATTTTAGTACACTCAATATAACTGCAGATATCGATGCAAAAATGTTCTCTGAGATTTTTTCAATAAATCAATATTTTTCGAGTTATTCGCGATTGAAATTGTTCATCTAAAGAATGCATATTTTAGAGCGAATTTTCACGAATAACTCAAAAACCTTACTTTTTATCAAAAAAATCTTCACAGGCAAATTTGAAGCTTGTAAAATAACAAATCGATTGTTTTTGTTTTAATTATGTTTGTAGATGCAATACGAACCTAGTTATGGCTCGTTGAAGGCGATTCTATGTTGGCTGAAAACTGAATTCGAACCTTTCAACGTTAAATAACGGAAATACGACGACATTTTGGAGGAAAACTTGTCAGATCTTTTTTAAAGTATTTGAAAAGACTTTTAAAATGAGCTTTAGTAAATGTCATTAGCATAACAACTTACGGAGTTATGATGAAAATAAAATGGTTGTCTCGTTCTTTCGGAGCAAAAATCAGCAATGAAACCAAGTTTTTATGCTAACGACTTTTACTAAAACTCATTGTAAAAATCTTCTTAAGTACTTTAAAAAAGGTCTGATAAGTTCTCCTCCAGAAATTCGTCGTTTTTTTGTTATTTAATGTTGAAAAGTTCGAATTCAGTTTTCGGCGAGCCATAGCTCGGTTCGTATTGCATCTACAAAAATAAAAGAAAAACCAGTCGATTTGTTATTTTATAAGCTTCATTTTTTTGTGATGATTTTTTTTTTTTTGAAAACGTAAAGTTTTCGAACTATCCGTGAAAAATCGCTCCAAGACATTTTTTAGATGAAAAATCAACATTCTCAATCGCCAATAACTCGAAAAATATTGATTTATTGAAAAAAATTTCATAAAACATTTTTTGCTTATAATTCAGGGTGAATTATAAGCAATCGATTTCTGTGGTTATTTTGTTTGTATTAATCTCCACCTCCGACAGGGGGTGGCATCCACCCACAGAATAAAAGAGCACATCGACACTATATAACTCTTGTTCCTTGAGCCATTCCTACGGAAGCTCACTGAGGGCACGGCGAAAAAAAATTAAGTTGAAATTTCAACATATCAAGTCGAAATTTTATCTTATTAAGTTAAAATTTCAAGATAATAAGTCGAAATTTCAACATATTAAGTTGAAATTTCAAGATAAAACCGCTGCCTAGGGAACCACTGCTTCCACATCCAGATTTCTCGTCCAAGTCACTTTAAAGGAAATATTTTGACCATATTTGCACTCTAGTATGTGGAAATTATTGGTCATAGAATTTTAATATCTGGGGCAGATTTCATGGAAAAATTTGGGGTGTTGGCTTCTACCATATACGTTGAAAATTAAGTTTCTAGCTTGGTCTACTTATTTTGCGCTATTCACAACCTATACCACCTCCCACCCCTTCAACGGAATCATCTCAATCAGATGTCAATACTATACATACGTGTACTAACTTTCAAGTGAATATCTCAATCCCTTTAATAATGGGAGTGGAGGTGGTGGGGGTTAAAAAATATTAAAAAGAAATCTGAGGCCTTTGTTTCTAGTATATATACCAAATCCCAAGTTTCTCTACTCTTACCAGTTTGCTTTACTTATTTTTCCCTATTTACCTCTACTTTCTCCCCACTACTTCAACGGAATCATGTCAAAATATAATCTAGTTTCAGATGTCGTTATAATACATATGTGTACAAAATTTCAATTGAAAATCTCAATTATTTTGATCAACCTCTTTAATAATGGGGGGGGCGGTGGGGGGATGGAAAATATTATAAAAAAATTTGAGGCCTTGGCTTCTAGTACATACACTAAATTTCAAGTTTCTGTAGTCTTACCAGCTTGCTTTACTTATTTTCCCCTATTTACCTCTATTTACCCCCCAATCCTTCACCGGATATGCAATCCAGTACCAGAACTCGTTATGGTATATACGTGTACAAAATTGCAAGTCAAATATAGAAGAGAATAGAATAGAATAGAATAAAAATTTATTGTGTCATGTAGTTACACAAAAGGTAAAGGTTTAACATAGTTTATTTTCAACCCTCCCCTCACATAATAAAAGGTTACAAAAAAGCTATGACGATAAATGCTTTTCCTAATAATAATTGTGAAAAAATAATGTAATATAGACAATATTAATAGCTAACATCTACAAAATAAATTATTAATAAAATACGATGGTAAATAAATACAAAATACAAATACAAAAATAAAATTGGGTAACGATAATAATACTAATAGTGTAATAGAATTACTGGAGGTTAAAGTCACATATAAGTATAGACACAAAGCAACAAGAAAAAAGTACTACAATTGCATATTAGGTAAATCCTCTTTTATTTTATTTTTAAATTGAAATTCACTTAAACTAAGAAGCTGAAAAGTTTTATTAAGTACTACTGCCGCCATATACATGAAGCTGCCCTCCAACTTACTTGTATGATGTTGTGGGATGTTAAATTTAATATCTTAAACCGTTCCGAAACGTGCGGACCAAAAAGTTACAAGCAGATAGACAGACATAATGTTTTTTCCTCTCAAATTTAAAATCTCGACGTTCCATGACATTCTATGCCTATTTCAAAAAAAATATTTTTGAAAATGTTTTTACGATTACCTACTATACTTCCAATCCACTACGTGGTTGTGGGAGTAATAAGTCGAAATTTCCACTTATGATCTTGAAATTTCAACTTAATAAGCCAAAATTTCAATATATTAAGTCAAAATTTCAAGATAATAAGTCGAAATTTCAACTTATTATGTTGAAATTTCAACTTAATTTCACGTCAATCGGTGTTATCCGAAAGAATTCTGAGGTAATGGTAATAACCTATTTTTACCATCAAACACTGGACTAAAACACCATCCTCGAAGTTTCAACAATTTTTTTCTAATTGTTTAAACAGATTGGACGGCCTTAAAAGCACTCATAACACTATTCCCGATGAGCTGAATCGAATGCAACTAAAAAACGTGTTTTTTGAGTACCGGGAAATTAATGCAATTGATTTCTCCAATTGCACCAATATTGCTACACATATGTGCATTTCATTTAGATAGGTAGTAGGTACACATCTTGTAAATAATTTTACGATTACATATATTACAGATAAGTGAACCCGATTTCAACTGTCGCATTGCTTATATCCTTTTACATATATTGTATTAATTGCTCACAATACAACTTTTTACTATAACTAAACTATTTACAGAGGTGGATTCAGTGTTTTAGACCCTTCATAATTTCAGCTTGAGTCTACGCGCACGGTGTGAAATTAATGAGTTGTCATTTTCAAAGTTCTAGCCCACGCTCAAATTGGATGAAATTTGACTCAAAATGTTCGAGTAAGCTGATACTTTATGAGGTAACTGCTAGTTTCATAATTAAGGTATTATATGCCAATTGACAGCTGCCAAAACCCTGCTAGAATTTAAAAAAATAATTTAGTCTAAGTTTTTATTTAACGGATTTTTATGACTTAAATGAATGTGTTTTGGGTCCCTGACTACGAATTCAATATTTATTTTAGCCAAAAGTGGTCCAAGTGTGGTCATTTTGGTTCAAAGTGGTCCAAGTTCAAGATATTGGCCATTTTTAGTGGTTCTGATGGATTAATTTCTAATAAAAAATATTTATGTCAATGAAACGTACAGGGTTTTATGGTGGTTTAATCGCAGATTACTAATGTAATGGTCATTTTAGTCTAAAGTGGTCCAAATTCAAGATATTGGCCATTTTAAAGATTTAAATTTTTTAAAAATTTGTAAAAGATTTGAGAACCACTGTTTTTCAGGGTCAATGGATGTTATAGTTCCGAATATTAGAAATAATAAAAAACTGTAATACCCGACTTGTGTTCCCGTCCGTAGAAGTGCGGCACTTTGATGGGATTATTTTTATTGAACTTTTTATACCACTAATTATGAAAATGTAAATAATTCCTTCTCTTTCGGCACAACGCAAGCATAGCATGGCCGCAGGGGTTTAAATAGGATTTGTTTACATGTGTTTTTTAATTTGGAACAAAGCTTTTTTTATGAAATTGGAAAACGAACAGTTAGACGTCCGAGATACGATAACAGAAAATAGTTGTGTATTTTAAGTTAGGAAAAAATCTGATTTTTTTAACGAATTGAGCGCATAATTTTTCCCAATCAGGTATCGAAAACTAAAGATCAAGTCTTTGGTCTCTGTGAAAATCAATATAAACAATAATAAACAGATAAAAACAAGACAACGAATACTAATAATAATAATCATATACCTTTAATGCCCAATAGGTAACACCCAATAACTGAACAATTCTTTTGAATTTTTTACAAAAATTGTTCGAAATGACCTCCATCTCCACGTATACGCATATCGGTACGTCGAATTAATAACATGCTTACACATTTGGTAAATTAGGATCATTTTTTATGGTTTCTATGCACATTGAAATACGTCGTTGCAATTGTTCTAAAGCTCTTCCGCACCAGCTGCATTTCCACCACTTTCTCCATGTACCAAATCCATATCCGCGAGCTCTGGATAAGTGTAATCTCCCATAATGTCCAAAATCTGCGTTTTAAAACACCACACTAAACTGTGAATTAACGTTATCAATAAAGACAACAAAAAAAAAAACTTGGTGCAAAATCCAAAAAGTAACACAAAAAGCACGAACGAGAAGTAGTGTCTTACCAAGCACTAACGACTTGAACGATAAGTCAATGAAATAAATCTTAACATAAGTGGCACAAAATTCAAAAAGAAAACAGACAAAACCAAGGAACGGGTACGTCGCGTGCGTTCTTTACCAAGTAAGCACAAAACTGAAATTATTACTTGAAAATATTACAAGGGAGAGATAGCACGCCTAATAGGATAATTGACCGCGAAGAAGCAAAAAACATGACAATGTCCTCTGTCGATCGCTTTTAACTGCTTTGTCGGCATACTTATTTGCAGGAATGTCAAGAGTATCTCGTGCGACAAGACGCAAGGCAATAAAATCTACCCAATATGCCAGCAGTTCTCAAACTAGGTTATTAAGTATTTTGGAAATTTTTGTTTATTTTTTTTTTCTCCAAAACTATGAGCTTTAGGCCTTATGTTATATAAGGTTTTTTTGTTTGTCTTGTCATTCCCTACCACCAGTTTTTTTTAATGACATGAAACTAATTACACCCTGTATAACACCGTATTTTTTGTGTTCTTTTCGAATATCGTAGAAAAATTCTAAAAAAATATATACAAGGTCATGTTTTTTAAAGATAAAGAAGAAATCTAAATTTTAGAGGCTCCGGACCTGGATTTTTTTCATGTATCACATGAACTTCTGAAGGATCATTATTGTATTTGATGTACCAAATATGAATCCATTATTCCATTCCCTGTTAAAATAATGACAAAAAGTAGTTTTTGCCAAAAATGACAAAACACCCTGTAACTTCGTAATGAAGGCCCAATGAGAAATTTCAATGGGAGGTTCTGATTACCACCTTCTGTTAAGCTATGTTTCTCTCATGATGCAACACCCTCTATAAGTTGATTTGGGTGGAACACTGAAGTTTTGTCCCATTGCGCGACGGTCAAATGTATGAAAATTATATGTTTACAGATTGTACCCTTGATAATTGTAAATATACTTTTTTATTGAAAAAGATAGAATAACTTGGCAGCGCCGCAGTCTAAATTTAAACGATATATGCCTGGATAGAGAATTACGAGTCAAATATGTATACAAATATTTTAAGAATGTTGGGTGTTCCATTTAAATAATCAATTACTAGCTTGCCACCGCTATGTGCAACACCCTGTAGATTTAAAAATAATTTTAGGATATGCCGCTCTTAATCTCTTACAGTTTTCCTCCCAGGCATGTTTTTAAATTTCAAGCGGTTGAGGAGATAATAGACCGTCTACCTACTAGTGACTCATCCCGTATATTTATATACGGTAGACTGATAAAACTAGTAGGTAAGCTCAAATTACTGATAAATACGGAGAAATATGTCATTATGCTTATTTATGTGTACTTACACAATATTTAAAATTAATGAGTACCACAACTGATAGGCATGCTATAGTTATCTACTCGCTAGACTATAGATAGTAATACTAATAATGGAATATATACATATATATTATAATATCAATTCCAATTTACAAAGCCATTTTTAAATTTGTTTTTCAGTATCTTAATTTTGAAAATTTTTTGTTATCATTATTTTCTTTTGTTTTTTCTATTCTTAGTTAAGGCAAGTGGGCTGCCACAGATGCCTAATTAATACGAGTTTTAAAATGTAATTAACAATGTAATACAATAATGCTCAAGCTAATGCAATAGTCACTTTATAAATCTATGAAACTATGACACAATTTTACAACTAGTTTTTTGTTTCTTCTTCCTTACGAAATGAAATAACTCCACATCAACGCCGTTAATTGATTAAAATCCTCTCTATAAAGCATTAATATTACATTTAAGCATACTCGATACAATGCATGTCCTAAAAGGGAAAGAAGAAAAATACTGCAACCTGATCAGCAGTATGGACAAAGTATAGAAACTAAATAAGTAGCACGTTCTTGAATATAAAATTGCTTCTTCTTGAAGGTGTCAACACTGCTTAGGAATCGGTAGAAAAGAAGCTAACCATTGTACCCTTCTCCGATTTACTACACTTTTTATATCATTGTTGTACATTCTAAAGGATACTCTTCGCAGTTTTTTTTTGTAAATGATATTAGTTTCAAACATTTTTTGTTTAATTACAAAACAAAATAAATGTTTTTTTCGTTTAAAAAATTAGTAACTTTAGTTTAGTTTTAGTTTAGTTTTGTCTTTATTAGTTCTTGTAAAAATAACAAAACCAAAAGGTTGTAGAACATGTCAAAAAATACAGAATTTAATATAACTGGAACATATACCTACAATATAAAATACACAATAAATGGATTAGTAACATACTAACATATAGTGTAAAATATTAAGACAATTATGAATAAGCAAAAACACCGGAGATGAAGTTACACAGAAAGGGAAAAAAAACAAAAAAAAATAATTCTATTGGAGTGTATCATTGAAGTACTCATCCATTGTGTAATATGCTTTTTGTATAAGTAGAGCTTTCAACTTCATTTTTAGTTTTTTTAATGGGAGGTTTTTAATTGTTTCTGGAAGTTTGTTGTATACTTTAATTAATGAGAAAGGTATGTTTTTCTGGATATAGGTATAGCTAGTTTTGGTATTTAGTAGATCTTTTTTATTTCTGGTGTCATATGAGTGATTTCTATCATAATCCGAAAACAGAGAGATATTTCTGATTACAAATATCACACTTTCAAAAATAAAGAGACTAATTAAGGTGAGTATGTTGTTTTCTTTAAAAACTGGATTACAGCTGTCAGCTCACCTAATAGATAGGTGAGGTTGTTTTTATCAGTCAATGTCAAATATAATCATTTCACACTTATTCATAGAAATTGTCTTGGTTTTGCATGAAACATCTTTATGAATGGCTTTATGTCTTTCTGATGAGCTCCAGAATAAGGGCGAAAAACGTTTCAAAGGCTAAGCATTTCCAGGAAACAGAATGATAGATTTCATGAAAATGTAATTCATTGGAATGAAACATTTTTTAAGACAAGGTAGATAAATAAATTCTTTTTAGGTCTTTGTTCTCATTTTTAACTGAATCTTCATAATCGTAGGGGGTTATGTGGATACTAGTTTAATGCATGGCCGTAGGGGACTGTGTGGATGCTAGTGTTAGAATGAGAATGGTCAAATAAGAAATTAGACAAATTCATTTTAGGATTTTAATTTGCTAGCATAACCAGAATTCAGGTTATCGAAAGAATGCAAAGATTTCATTAATATTTCTACACAAAGTTTTTCTTTTAGTTATAGATAGTTATTTTTTCTGCTGTTTGCAAAATCCTATAAAGAATGTTTCAATATATACATCTTATTTGTTTCTTAACATTCTTCAATGAAATTTTCACGAAATATAGATTAAAGTGCGTGGAATCGAATCCATGCAGTGAAAAAGCAACCATTGTTACAGGAGAAATAGGCAAAATGCATAAAATCAAAGATGTGAATAAATCAACTGTATACAGTTTACTAAGCCATCGTGTAACACTTTTTTGTCTATGATAAAAATTTGTATGAATTTTGTGATTAGTTCCACATTAAAGTTAAGACTTTTCTATACATTTTACGTTGCTTTCATTTTTTTTGGCGGCTCTGAATAGTAATAATTATCGATCGATATGTCCGGTCGTACGAAACTCCCAGAGAATTCTCATTTTCCGCGCATTTCGGAGCGGCTCAAAACTATAAGTGGAAAACTGGATTTATCTCCTAAACGGCTTAAGTAAGACAAAAATTTGTAAAGACCTATTTTGTAGAGGAAGAGGCGAGTTATAAATTTTGTTCAAAACTGTTTTCTGTATTTTCATTATTTTAGCCGTTAGAGCAAAAATACCGAAAATCAAAAAGTTTTTCCAAATTTTTTTGAATTTTCCCGGAACTTGGAAGTGCAAAGAATGCATCATTTCCTTCCACAGGTTATTAACTACTTAAATCCCAGAGATTATTCTTTTATTAATTTTTGCGAGGTTTTTACAACATTTTGCCTTCATTGCCTGTCTACTATGTATTACACGGGCTTATGGTTGAAATGTTTACTGCCAACACCCTTCGACCAATCACATCATGGGTAAAGACATATGTGCATTGTCTTCACTTCACTGTAGATCTTATGTGCTCATGGTATTATGCATTCAGTAGTGACGCCTTATAGCATTGCGTTTTTTTTATTAGTTTTCATATCTTGCTCCAGTTCTAATGTAAACTAAAGTTTACCATAATTACCAATGCAGAAAATCTATCACGTCACGTGTGATTTACCAGCATGATTGTTCCTTGCGAAATATTATCCAAATAAGTGGTATTTAGTTAAACGAACCTCGCATAATAAATTATTAATTCGTGAGCATCATTTATTTATGCAAGGCCTTTTAGACTGTAAACGTGTCTATCAAAGATGAAACACATGATGAGTAAATAATTACCATGGTTATAATGTATTCGGTTGAGGAAACGTTAGTAGAGTATTCAACATGGCAATCGCAATTAGTAACAACACAATTGATAGCGTTCACATTTTCTTAAATGCCTGTAACCTAGATGAAGGTTATGACCCGAGGATTTCCTACGGCGAAGATGGAGTGGTAAAATAGAATTATATAATTTTAAAATTTTAGTTCGTTCACTAACATTCAAACATTTAGTTTTTATTATTCTGCGGCTGTATGGAGAAAATTCTGTTTTGATAAAAGCCTACAGCACCAACTTCGACAAACGTAAAGGCGTCACGCAGTGCTATGTTGTACCGCAAATCTTCTTGATGGCTATAGTGAACACGTAATTTCACGTGTGCTGGATGACTGGCAGGGTAGAGTAGGAGAAGCCAAGATTTTTAATTTGAGATTTGCAAATGATACCGCTTTAGATGCAGCAAGCGAGAATGAGCTCATACACGTGCTAGGCAACCTTAAAACCATAAGCTCTGAGTACGGTTTATGAGTAAATTAGTGCAAAAGCAAAATTATGATTGCAGGTTGAGCAAGACCATCTAGACATGTTAGGGATAGGTAGTTATCAATATGGTGTACCTTGAAGCCCTTGTGGACAATAATAATAAACCTTTAAAAAAGAACAAATAATTTATATTCATCGGCTAGAAACACTGGCCATTTCTTCTTCTGTAAAATTGTTGGGCCATGGATTAATAGTTTTCAGTTAGATAGGTAGGTACATTATTTATTTTACTACTACATCATTATTCGAAAACACTTGGACAATACTAGTACTGTAAAATATGCAAACGCCCAGATTACCATAAGTAAGTCGCTCTTAATTTTTTATTGTACCACAGTATACTCTACAATACCTACAATATTATATTATGGGAACAGGCAACTGAAATTTCACGGGTTTTTATTCTACTAAAAAGGATAATTCGACTCCTGTTCAATCTCCATACACGTATCTTGTTTCCACATCTACCATAAAAGTCACTTTATCATGCAGAAACCTTAAATTACATGCTTTGCACAGAGCTAAGAAATACACAATCCACCATCCACCATCCACCATCAGCTTCAGAAATAAATTGAAGAAGTAAGCCTACGGTTCATCACGATTTAAACGCTTAGAAAATAACACTAAATTTTTTGAAACAAGTAATATGGATAAAGCCTTTTGGAATTAGTTCCTTAGATGTCTCTGATAATGTTTATGGAAAAATGTTTTCGATTCATGCGGGCATTTCATTGTTATAAGCAATTAATTTGTTCACTAAGAAAACATTTTTTTTAGTGACTAAAAATAATTTTTGTAGCTGAAATCGGCCAAAATAAACACTTTTCATTTTTTATGATTTTTCATAAAAATGCTTCCTAAAAAATTTGTGGCCAATTTTATGTCGAAGAAACGCGATATTCTCCGACTTTCAAGAATTTTTTTCTCGCTTATTTTTACACGTACAAAAAACAAAAAAAAAAGCAGAATTGTAAAGAATTTCCCGTAGAATAACGCAATATTTGTTTTTTTTTAATTCCATTAATGGGAGCATGAAAAAATTTCGTTCAAAGAACGCGAATTTTGTACAGCGAATACTAAGTATTTTATTCAAGAGAGGTGCCATTTTTCTAGCGTGGCATGCACTATCATTTTACATTTTTTTGAATTTTTCAATTATTGAATATTGCTAAATAATTTTCATTGAGGGGTGCGAAAAAAATACATTACATTCCATAAGAACTGTGTGACAAATTTTCAAGGAATAAATAGCAAAAATTCCGAACGTGTGCAAAAAGTACAGCCGCTCGAGCAGCTAAGCGTGTGCGAGCGCGCGCCCACAAACGAGTTTTTTTTTTAATAAAAATTCGCGTTCTTCGAATGAATTCTTTTCATGTTCCCATTAATGGAATCAAATAACAAAAAATATTGCGTTATTCTACGGGAAATTCTCTATAATTACATTTTTTGTCGTTTTTTGTACGTGTAAAAAAATGTGTGAAAAAAATTCTTGAAAGTCGGAGAATTTCGCGCTTTTTCGACATAAAATTGGCCATAACTTTTTTAGGAAGCATTTTTATGAAAAATTATAAAGAATGAAAAGTGTTTAGGCTGATTTTAGTTGAACAAATTATTTCGAGTCACTGAAATTTTTTTTTCTAAGTGAACAAATTAATTGTTTATAACAATTAAAGGCCCGCATGAATCGAAAAAAATTCTTTATAACATTGTCAGGAACATCTAAGGAACAAATTTCAAAGGTTTTATCCATATTACTTTTTTTTTTTAATTTAATCACCCGATGAACGCAAAATTGCGACAAACCGCAGGCCTAAAGAGATTGTTACGGCGCGGCACTGCTTTTATGACCTGAATGAATTTGTGTCTTTTCTAAAAGTAGCTGTGGAATATTTTAATTATTTTAATTTAGTCGAGTCGCTGTATCTAAATTTTTAAAAAACCCAAAAAATGTTTAATACTTTACCGATTTTTTTGAAACTTTGGAAATATATTGTTGGGTCCATAAATCGAAAAGTTAACAGGTTTTTTGTCGGTCGAACCTCCGACATTGTTAAATAAACAAATTAAGTTAACAATGGAATAACTTCCTGAATTATTATTCAAAATTGCTGAATTTTTTTCTAAGGGGGTTTTGGGGGTCGCTGATTACGAATTTGATATCAAAGAGTCCAAAATCAAAATGGCGGTTGTGACACTGACACTAATTGTTTGGAATATTCTCTGTGAATGTTCAGAATTCGATCGGAAAATTTCCAGAAAAGCTTCTTAGGTCGCGAATTATTAATTTAACATGGAGAAGTCAGAATTGAAAATGGCGGATTCAAAATGGCCGAAATATCATCCATTATTTTAAATATTTTTGTAAATCTGTCATTCTAAAAAAATGATAACTCTCAGAGAAACCGAATGTTTTAATATAATAAAATGTTAAATATGACCATGCTTAACGTACGTTTCAAATGTTATTGGTTTGGAGTCCAAATCAGTTATTGTATTCAAAGGCCGTTACTAATAAGCATCTACTCCGCGAGCGTACGGCCGGAAAATCGCTCCGTTTTTTTCGAATTTCTGGAAAACGGTAAATAAAATGCAAAGTTAAGCTAATAAACGTACTTTTCGACTGTTTTTTGCTTGAAGTCGATATCTATAATTGTTTTTTTTCAGTGTCTAGAAAGCGGTTTCAAATTTTTTAATGAAATAAAATGCCAAATGAAGCCAATAAACGTACTTTTCGACTGTTTTTTGTTTGGAGCCAATACGTGTAATTGTTTTCAAATGCGACTCCCCATAGGCACCCATCGCACCAGCGTACAGCTGTAAAACGGCTCCGTTTGTTTTAATTTCTGGAAAACGGATTCGATTTTTTGAGTGAAATAAAAAACAAAATGTTTCTAATGAACGCACCCTCGAGTATTCTTAATTCCTAGCAGATTTTTATCATTTGTTGTTGTTATAGTCCAAAATCACGTTGAATTCTTTAATTATTATTTAAGTTCACTTTTCCAACGAAAAAATTCTTTTATATATTTTCCAGAATATGTGGTATATGTGGAATTCTATTTTTGGTGTATACCTACATACGACGTATCTATAAGATTCACATAAATATGTGCCTGATATATATGATGATTAATATATTATACTTCGTAAAAATCATGGTTTATTTGGAAATGCGCGCGGATTTTTGTATCTTAATAAATTCTTTGTTAATAAACAAATACTTTTTATTAATTTTTAAATTTACATATGTAATCAACGACCCCCAAAACTCCCCTAAAAAAATTTCAGCCATTTTGAATAATTATTCAGGAAGTTATTCAATTGTTAACTTAATTAAAAATAACCCAAAAAGATATCTCCAAAGTTTCAAAAAAATCCGGTAAAGTATTGAACATTTTTTGGGTTTTTTATAAATTTCAATACAGCGACTCGACTAATTGTTTTAATAGTTTTAAAATTGATGTTTTTTGTTATTGTTCTTTTATATCTGTCTATGTCTTAAAGTTTTATCTAGTAGTGAACAGTCAATGTTCACCAACATTTTTTTAATATAATTTATGTATATGCAGGCCCGACGAGGGAGGGTCGGAGGTGTTTCCGCCCGGGCCCGCAGTATTTGAGGGAGCCCGGATTCCACCCGAATTTCTCAAATCCGGGAAAAGTTTAAGATGCACATGTAAATTTTGATTACGAGGGGGGCCCGTATGTTACTACCCCCGGGCCCCGATTTTCTCTCGACGGCCCTGTGTATATACTACGTATGGTGACGAACCTCATCCATATCTTTCACCCATTTCCAGGGGTATCCAGCAAACAACCAGCTAGGTACCCTTACCCTAGCCCATGCCCACACAACCCAAAACTCCCGTCCGACGAAGGCGGAGTACAAGATGCCAATTGGCACCCTGGGTTCCGACTAGTCACACACCTCCAAACTCCGAGAGGGTACAGCAACAGCCGTTCCCTCTCACGACAGACGAAAGACGCTCCCGGGAGCCCATATGCCTGCGAAGAAAGAAACTCAAGACAGAAGAGCGCCAGAAGAATCGGCCCAGCTGGCAGGGTCCAACAGCCAGGACCAGGGGAGGTCTGCTAACTTCGCCTACACCGTCTGCATTTGCAGGGGGGTAGTCGTAAAAAGCGGGCCCACCCCTTACGAGGCCGGTCCAAGTCTACAGTGATGATTGAGGCAAAGAGATCAAGCTCGACCCCTAATCATCCGAGACCGTCATCACAGTCAAGAATATTGGCGCTCATCCATATCTTATGCATAAAGCAAGAAAGGTAATAAAGGATTTGATTTGATTTGATTAAAATAAAAGTAAAATATTCACCTGAAATTTGGTACACGTATGTATTATAATGACATCTGGAACTAGATTATATTTTGAGATAATTTCGTTGAAGGGTTGTGGGGCGAATAGGGGTAAATAGAGAAAAATAAGTAAAGCAAGCTAGTAAGAGTCCAGAAACTTGGTATTTAGTGAATACTAGAAGCAAGGTCCTCAATTTTTTTTGTAATATTTGACAATCCTCTACCACCACCCTCATTCCATTATTAAAGGAGTTAATAAAGTAACACTGAGATATTCACTTGAAATTTGATAACATATGTATTATAACAACATCTGGAACTAGATTATATTTTGAGATGATTCCGTTGAAGGGTTGGGGGTGAATAAGTGTAAATAGGAGAAAATAAGTAAGGCAAACCAGAAAGTACAGAAATTTGAGATCTGGTGTACATACTAGAAACCAAAGTCTCATTTTTTTTATAACATCTGTCACCATTATATTATTAAAGAATTTGTTAGAGAGATACAACGAGATCTGAAACTGGATTATATTTTGAGGGGTGGGTAAAAAGGGCAAATAAGTAAAGCGAACCAATATACGAGTCAAATGTATTGATCCCTCACTTTAACCGTGAATATCTAAGAAACGGAGGAGCGGAAAAATTTTTAAAAGAATATGTGTTCATTACGTGTCTATTCTAAATCATTCACCGAAATTTGAATAATGTACATTGGACAGTTTTGAAGTTCTATTAAGTTATATTGAAAAATATCCTACTTTTTACGGAAATTTTGACTATACCCGTTTTAAATCCATTATATCTTGGAAAACATGCCTACTATGTAAATAATATTTTATATACCGTTAAAGCACGGCATTTTTTGTACGAGGAAATTTTGTCATAATTTTTTATTTTAAAATTTTGCAGTTCTCAAAAACGTGACCTCATATTTATTCGGTTATTTATCAATGTATTTACCAAATTTTTGATAAAATTGTTAACTATATAAAATGTAAGCATTTTCAGAAAAAAATATTGGTATATATCAAATTATCAAATATTAATTTAGTTATCAAGCGCAATAGATAATATTATTGCAAGCTTTCAATATTATGTATTGCGCTTGATAATTAAATTAATGTTTGATATATACGAAAGTGCTTACATTTTATATAATTAACTTTTTTATCAAAATTTGTTTAAATACATTGATAAATAACCAAATAAACATGAGGTCATGTTTTTGAGACACTGCAAAATTTTAGAATAAAAAAATATGAAAAAAATCTTGCACATAGAATGCCGTGCTTTATCAGTATCTAAAATATTATTTACATAATAGGCATATTTTCCAGGATATAATGGATTTAAAACTAGTACGGCCAAAATTTCCTTAAAAAGTCATTTTAACTCAGCAGAATTCAAAACTGTCCAATGTACATTTTTCGAATTTAAGTAAATGATTTAGAATAGACACATAATGAACACAATATGTACTTTAAGTCAAGGTCTCATTTTTTTTTATGGCATCTGCCACCCCTACCCCTACCCCTACCACGATTTCAAATATTATATTACTAAAATTCTATGAGCAATTATTTTCACATACTGCAGTGCAAATGAGACTTGAATGGGAAATCTGGATGTGGAAGTAGTGATTCCTTAGGCAGCGATTTTTTAAGAGCAGTTACGCATAGAATTTCTTTGCACCTCTGCTTCGTTGTTATAATGTTGACCAGGGCCATCTAGAGAAAATCGAAGCCCGAGGGTAGTAACATGTAGACCCACCACCCACAATATTTATCTTAATTGATATTTCAAAGAGCGATGGGTGTGGTATTCCTGCAATAGAATACTTCTCTCGATAAACATTAAGATAGCCGTTACAAAAAACAACCTAGACACCCTCGACCCCTCCCTCTAATGTTGAAAATGTGAATTGTTTTTAAATTGTTGTACTGAATATTCTATTAATTCTACTCCAGTTGCCAATTAATATTATAAACGGTTTTTTGAATAATTAAAAATCGGGATATTTCCAATGTTACTATCAGCATGTATGAAATATTACTAATGAACGTTTAATTTGCAAATTGTAATTAGTAAAGATAACTACCAACGTAAATGATTGTAATGAATTGTTAATGTGATTGTATTAGTATTATATGCAGGTAATAAGAATAACACAGAATAATAATTATCTGCAATATAATAATATATTATAAATATATCGTTATATATTGTAATAATACACATTATATCCACCACACCCATTTAAACATTTACGTTTTCCTAGTTTGTAACAATATTGTTCCAGCTTTTTAATAATAAAGATCATTTCTAGCTGAAAACGGCTCTGAAGAAAATAAATCTGAACAAATCAAAATTTTGTTTAGTACTAGAGTTCATGTATTTACTTGAATACCTATATGAAATTACAAATCAATAAAAATTGATTTTGTTTCCTTATTTTCACATTGACCTATTTTCATTATTTAATGCGATTTACCACGTTTCTAGTAAGGGTGTAATGTAGGGCTTCTGAAATTCAATTTTCAGATTATAAATTATAAAGCTATTATATAATCACTGTTGCTCAGTAACAGCTTAAAAAAGATATACTACAACATTTTATTATTATTACCTGTACAGGGACCAAACTACTTTTTATTAAAATATGATCAAGAAGAGAGTGAATACTCCTTTTGGCCCCCTAAGGCTATAAATCGGAATATATTTTAATATGGATTCGCGAGGTTATTGAGGCAAATATTTAAATTCAGGTAACGCAGTTGTATTTATTCCCTTTAAAATAATATGCCGTATTATTAGCTATTATTAGGTACAAAACAAAAATCACAACTAAGAGTGAACTTGACGTTTGATATCTCGTTTTTTCTTAATATAAAAACAATTGAAATTATAGTTTCAGACAAGTTAATTCTGTTGACAATGATTATACAGGATTGGGCAAAAGTATGGAATAATCGCTATAAATCTGCCTGTAGAAGTTTCCTGAAAAAGTGCTTGGAAGGAGTGGAGCGATTTTTATTTTTGCGCATATTTGGGTGCCCTCTAATTTATTTTTGCGTCAGCGGTTTTTGAGATATGATGTCATTATTTTTTTTTAATGGTAACCTATTTTTTCCCACTTTCTGGTGCAGTTTTTATTATCTTCTCAACCATATAAAATTTTGTATAGGTTACATTATAAAAACTTTGAGAAAAGAAAATAAAAATAATTTTATTTCATTAATGTACGAAAGCGTAGAAAGGTGACGTTATTCAATATTTTATTTCTTACTCGGAATTCACAATTGCAAGTCGGAATTCACAATTGTAACTCGTAATTAATTCACAATTGGTTAGGCCAACTCAGGGTTTTAACTAGAGAGCAGACTGTATTTCAAGGTGCGAAAAAATTGCTAAAAATACTAAATAAAATGTGTCGAAAACTTATCACGTTGTGACGTTCCCGGTGTATCTTCGAGGTAATTCTTGAGATAGGATAGGAATGGTGTAAGAAAGGATGGTTCTTGACACAATTACCAAATAAACAATTTGTAATTCACGTCAATAACTTTTAACAAAACTATTATAATATTATTTTTAAGATCAAAAATGCGGAAGCAACTATCTACCACGCGACAGCGAGCATCTGTCGATGATTACTAACTACGCGAAGTACCCAAAAAAAACTAACTTTTTTATATTCCCTTTTTATATACATTCGTTTACTTAAATTAAATTGTTATTTTCCAAATTTATTCTACATTTTCTAAAGGCGCCTCACCATTTCCCCGGCCTTTGAAAATATATTTTCAAACAACACTAAACAAAATCAAATTGATTCTACACAAAAATAAACTAAATCTAATAATAAAGTGACTGCAAAAAGTAATTAACTACTGATTAGGTAATGGACAAAGTCGCACTACAGGGCGCTTATAAGTACCAAATTTCGTTTTAACAAGCGCAACCCGACTTATACCATCATTTCCATAAAACAGTTCCTCAATTACCCCTAAGGGCCAATGAAGAGGGGGTGAATTGTCCTGTTTGATAAGGACTAACATTCCTATGCGAGCGGGACAAGCGGGCGTATTCCATTTTTGTCGACTCTGCAAGCTATTTAAATACTCGAGTCGCCAACGTTTCCAGTACGATTGAACTATGCCATGTAATAATTGGTTTCGCGTAAGCAAATTTAAATTTTGATCAGACATATCTAAGGCAGGCAAGGAGCGTAGTGGAGTTAATGTTAAAAAATGCGCCGGTGTTAGAGCCAGCGGTTCAGCCGGATCTGAACTTAACCAACAAAGGGGCCTAGAATTTAGCAGCACTTCTATTTGAACTAAAATTGTTGTCAACTCCTCGTATGTAAGAATTTGACTACCTATAGCTTTAAATAAGTGCGTTTTTACCGATTTAATATTGGATTCCAAAATTCCACCAAAGTGTGGAGCACTTGGGGGATTAAATTTCCACATAATATTATATGAATTAAGATAGTCTTCTAAACTATTGACGCAATCTGCAGATTGAATAAACTTATAAATTTCACGAAGTTCGGTTTTCGCGCCTACAAAATTTGCACCACAATCAGAATACATTATACTACATGGCCCTCGGCGGGCTAGAACGCGCTTAAAACATTTAAGAAATGTGGTGGTTGTCAAATCAGAAGCTAACTCTATATGAATCGCCTTTGTCACTAAACAAATAAATAAGCAGATATAAGCCTTTTGACTTTTGACACCCCTACGGCGTCCTAAAGTTATAAGTTAATGTGGACCTGTATGCAAGTTCTTATTATGAAAATAATCTATTAAAAGATTAACTAATGGGTCCTGTTTTGGTAATAAATACGGATGCTGCTGATCGTAATCTAAGGGCGCTCTACCAAGACGTCCACCTACTCTTAATAAGCTTTCATTATCTATAAATGGGCTTAAATGTCTTAAAACACTCGAACATATTTTTCCGCTTTCTAATAATTTAAATTCAGTATTAAAATGTGCTCTTTGGACTGAACGTATTAAAACACGTTCAGCTTTTTCACTGGCTACTATTAATTTATTTCGAGGCAAAATAACACAATTGTAACTCGGAATTCACAATTGTAACTTGGAATTCACAATTGTTAAGTCAGAATTCAACAATTGTAATCAAATACAAAAGTTAAGAGTATCATTCCTAATATAAACGTGTCTTCCGTTTCAGAAAAGTGTAGTGATTAATTGATGAAATTGGATGCTTTTATTGCATTTTACTTTAACTTGTCTTCAACAAATAGAAATACTTTCCTGCTTGTCGGGTAAAGCCCTCTCCCTAGTTATATAGCTCTTATTCGCGCTTTCTGTACTTCGCGGGGCGCCGGCTCGGAGGGGGGCAAAACTGTTACTATTTTTTCTTGATTTTCCATTTTTAATTTAATAATAGTTAGTTTTTGTTGAAAAATTATATCAAATAATATCAATATCTATGCCCGTTAAAATGGAAATAATGCAGAACAGTCGAATAACATTAAAACCGTCTAAATAATTCAAAAATGTGATACAAAAATTTTGTTTAGCCATGAGACATCTCACTACTCATACCTCAAGCGTCTGGTCTACTATTGAATTATAAAAAAGTTCAGAATATCCAGGAGATCGTTATACCAACATTATCTGTTTGTATTTCATATCTTACATAATTTACTCTATAAATAAATAAATAAACAAATAAACGGCAATTTGTTTTATGTGAAATATTGAAATGGTAAAGAGGAACCTTCCTCTAAGTAAACTTGTGCCGAGGGTCCTCTCATTACAATAGCTTTCAAATGGTGTAAGCAAATAATTTTATATTACAAAGTAATTATTATTAATAAAATAGTACAAATGCACATTGATGCGTAAGCATAAGTTACTTGAGAATGGTTTGTTGAAATGCAATAAGAATATCTTTTTCATTTTTAATGACCTGAAAATTACTATGAGAATTTTTAGGATATGCATGTAATCAGTTTCATGTCATTAAAGAAACTGGTGACGGGGACCGACTAGACAAACAAAAAGCCTATAACTTTTTCTCTAGGTGCACTTTGAGAAACTGACCTAAGTCATTTAAATTTTAAGGTAGGAGAAATTTGAGATCCACTGCTTTTCTGGATCAATGGATGTATAGTTCGGAATCATAGGAGTTTGTTATCTACTTTCAAAATACGCGAAGATAATCCAACATTCCAACAGTTCTCAAACAATATTACTAAACGTTTTCGAAATTTTTGTTTAATTTTTTTCTCCTAAACTCTATGACCCTATGTTATATAAAATATTTTGTTTGTCCAGTCGTTCCCCACCACCAGCTTTTTTAACGACATGAAACTAATTGCACCCTGTATAAAGAATAAAAAAATTTGCTGTAAAAAGCCGACAGCCCCCCCGTTAAAACTACCCCTTAAGCAGAAGAGAGGGTTTGACTGATACTATGTAAACTGATATCCAGATGGGTTATATCTAAACTTAAAATATGAATTTTATACTTTAAGGCAGTCGGAAAATATGGTAGAAAAAATGACATTTATTTTTCCCCTTTGAAGGGACATAATTTCCTTGCTATTCATTTAGAGTACATTTATTTTTTAATGCACCATCAGCCACATAAATACCGAGAGACAAATTTGGACCACTAACTCGTAAATTCATAATCCAACATGTAATTGCAAATTCCGAGGTACAGTTGTGAATTCCGACTTAACAATTGTGAATTCCGAGTTACAATTGTGAATTCCGAGATACACTTGCGAATTCTGACTTACAATTGTGAATTCCGAGATACAATTGCCAATTCCGACTTTCAATTGTGAATTCCGAGCTACCATTGTGAATTCCGAGTTACAATTGTTAATTCCGACTTACAATTGTGAATTCCGACTTGCAATTGGACGGCATTAAACAGAAAGGAGCCAACCCACAAAATTAAAAAAATTTGTTTCTTAATTTATTTAAATGTAGAATATCGTAATGTGTGTTCAGCTGAAAAAGTCCAACTCATTTTCCTTATAAGAATTTAATGGTGTAGTTTCAATATTGTAATTAAGATGCAAAACCTTTCTTTGCAAGCTTTTTTCTTGATTTTAGGTGAGGGTGTTGGTTCCTTTCTGTTTAATGCTGTCCAATTGTGAATTCCGAATATCTCTACGCTTTCGTATTAATGTGACAAAATTTGATAAAAATTATAACAAGTAACAATAAGAGATGAAAAGTAAAGTTATTCAAGAGAGAATTATAAAATTATCCCCAAGATGTGGTTCGGACTCCACTATAAACTGTAGGGCCTCGTTTCTCTTTACCTAACACAAAATCATTCTGGATTTTCAAGGAGTTACCTCGGTGACTTGAGAAGCGGTTAAGAAAACATTTAAGAACGAATAGAGAAGAAAAACGCTTCGCTTACAGCAACTGTTCAAAGTGTTCCCTATTCACTAATTGACAATAACCAAGCCTATCCACATAGCCTCTAATCCAATTTACCAGAATATGTTGGGGTATTTGTATTATTTCATCACGAATTCTTTGTCTTATATCTGCTAAATTATTGGGTCAATTTTGATAAACTTCATTTTGTACGTACCCCCAGAGGAAATAATCTAGAGGGGATAGATCTGAGGAATGCTCAGGCCATTCATTCAATAGCAGCTCTTCTTCTAATCCAACGGTCAGGAAAGGTAACATTTAAATATTCTCGGACTACTATTGCATAATGGGGGGGGGGGGGGGTGCATCCTGTTTGAAACCAAACGTTCTCTCAAACTTCTTCTTCCCCGTTTCTTAAAACAGGAATAACATCGTTCCGCACGAGCTCTAAGTACTTTAAATGTTCTTATTTTATTGCAGTAAGAATAAAATAAGAAATCTGTTCTGATTTACTAATTTCCCCTGCGTAAAGTTGGCTTGCATATGTACTAATGTACAAGGACGTCAAGGACACGAGTGCCCTATCTTTACAAGCACTGCGTTTTAATCTGAGATAAACAAGCTATAGTCAAGTTTTATATATTTATTATAATGTTTATAGCCCGGCAGGCGGCGACAGATTTTTCGCGTTAATGTCTATAAGATTTTATAGATTTTCACCTCGCGATTCACATTGTACGGCCATTGCCCCCTCGCCATCGAGACTTGATTTGCGGTCGTGGTGATCGACGACTATTTTGAAGTGGTTTCCTGAGTTCGAATCCCGCCCGGGATACTTTTTTTCGTTTTCAATTTTTTTAATATATTTTTTCACTTATAATGAGCTTGTTCCATGATATTCTTTTTATATGGTTTTTATACTTTTTCATATAGTACTCGATATTCTCATTATACACTTAAAATTTCGTATTATTAACTTTTTCCGTTCTCGAGATATAAGGAGTTGAATTTAGTAATAGTTGCAAAAACCGAGCGCTCATTTGTGACGTCACTATATGCAAGTGGCGTAAGAAAAATGGCTTTCTGGGACCTTTCAAATTTAACCTGAAAAGTCGAAAAACATGGAATTTTTAAACGCTGGTAACTAAATAAATACGTCGAGTGGAAGTTCGTTCTATGTGTCAACGGAAAGGAGAAGGTCGGCGATGAATTATAATCGTAAATTGCAGGGTCGAAATCGAAAATTCGTTCTGGCAGGAGCGAGAGAAAATTGTAATTTTTTGACATTTCACCAAATTGTACTCCCCTACTGTCAGTAGTAAGCAGAACAAACAATACTTCGAAAACACTTATAATTATAACCAATAAGGAGCATCAAGTCTATTGAGATCGTCGAGTCTATGCGTATAGTGACGTAGCGCCTGGCCACGCCCCATTTTTGCGAGATGGAAATTTGTAATAGTTTTTAAGATACTAAACGTGCGAATAAGATTCTGATATTTTTCAGATCCATTAATTTATACTTGCACTTTCGATTTGTGAAATAAAAAAAAAATGCTGAACAAGCCCATTGGCTTGGTATACGTTTTTTATTTATGTACTTAGAATACATTATTCTGTTTTTTATTTTTAGAAATAATTTTTCTGTTTTTATACTATAATGTAATGCAAAATTGTGTTTTACCTACGGCCAAAAATAAATGAACTTTATTCAGAATAATCTGTGGTTTTACTCGGCATAAGTTCGACAAAATCATCGGCTAAACTCATAAAAGTGTTATCCAGGCCACCTGAAAATATGTCCCAAAAGCTTATACTGCTCTCGAGAAGCAGCGATGTACCACGCACACCGATATTTCACTAAAGGATGAGAATCAATGGTGCTTCTCACGGCCTAGTTATATTAAAGATATGTGAAGCGCACGTACTTCTCATGGCAGTTAACGTGGTAATAATGGGTGCAAGTAAAAAAACGTACTTTAAATTTAATCAAAACAAGATTGCATTACCTCTAACATTTCTATCCACAACGTCTCTATACCATCTGAAATTTTTATTCATGCTTTCCTACTATGGAAAATTGAATAAAAAGAAGGAATTGAAATGATGGGAACTAAATTTTTTATGCAATCGGGAAATAAATTCAAAACATATCAAATCGTTTTATTAAACTTTTTTATGCTCTGTGATTTCAGCAACGTCTACCAAAGATTTAGCAACTCTATAGCGGGAAACCACTTAAAAATAGTCGCTGATTAGCCCGACCGCAAATCAATCTTTCAAACGTAAGAACTAAATAAATACGGCGATCAGAGACCCGTTCTATGTCTCGATGGCGAGGAAAAGGTCTGCAATGACCGTACAACGTTAATCGCGTGGTGAAAATAGATAATTGGGGCCAGCAGGAGCGAAGGTGAATCGTCATTTTTTGACAATTCATGACAATTCGAAAAACGAAATTTTCGTCCATTTATTTTTTTCAACATGTTTAATTTTTTACTCATTTATGCACCACTAAGAGTTTGGTAGAATTGCACCTTCATTATAGATACTATCTAAACTCTCTTTGGAAAAAATCTAGCTTTATAGAAATGATTTCATGAAAACTGTCGCTGCCTTCCGGACTATTATTGATTGAATACCTGCTCATTTTCTGTCTTGGGGTGTAATGAAAAAGAAAATTTGTTCATTATTAGTTTACTTGACAATGTCAAGATACTGTATAATAGTCACCTTCTTCTGTACTTTTACAAGTTGTTAATTTAAGGTTAATAGTGGCTGAAAAATAGAAATTATTCGGTTAGTTTTTGACAGAACTCGTCCATAGAGGAAAACAGCCAGCGAGTTCAACATGATGTATCAAGACAGAAATATTTGTTTTAATATGTTGCTAATATTAAAAACGTATTTAGTAATAAGTGTTTCTAAGTCAATACCAATTCATGTAAATAATAATCAGATTGACCGATTG
This sequence comes from Stenurella melanura, assembly GCA_963583905.1. Taxonomy (NCBI): domain Eukaryota; kingdom Metazoa; phylum Arthropoda; class Insecta; order Coleoptera; family Cerambycidae; genus Stenurella; species Stenurella melanura. Next base: position 77,764,189 of record OY757309.1, on the reverse strand, counting down.
ATGAAATAATAGTAAATACATTGCGTGCTAATCCCAAATTAATTGTACGAAAATTTAGTTTGCAATTGAATATTTCCACCTGACGGAAATGTCACAAATTAAAGGCGTATAAACCGCAACCACTTGAACAAGAGGATAGTGTGAGAAGTGGAGTTTTGTTTATGGGCCCAAGGGAATTATTTAAATGACGCAAGTTTCCTTAAGAAAAAATGTTCATTGACGAAGCAACATTTACTACGAATGGTATTGTTTCATCACAGGTCTGCAAAAAAATGAATATTTGGTACGGAATATTCAACAATTCAACTATATTTGACCAATTTTCTTTTAAAAATGTGAAGTCTCAAATGTTTTTAAATTTTCCAAATACTGAGTTACAAGACGTTCTTGATGAATTATGTCATTACTGTTTCTAGGCAATTTATATCTACAGTTTGATGGATCACCCATTCAACATTCGAGAGTAGTTCGTACCTGATTAAACGAACGCTTTCCCGTGGGTTGGATAAGACACAACAGCCCATTAGTATAGGATATCCAAAATCAGTTTGAAATTCATAAAAGAATATCATAAGATAGCACCAGCGTTGCCATAAGCGACGACTGAAAATTTTTACTACCACTTTCTAATTATTGTAAATATTATTTTATTACTTTATATTAATTGATAGGCATGATGTAAATTATTTATATACAATACATTATTTATTTATAATGAATAATGCTAGTTTAATAAACAATACCATAAATGACTCAATAAAGTAAATATATATCATTTAACCTACGGCTAAACTACCGGCAATTATATGAATAAACCAAATCAAGCAGCGGGTTTGTAATGGTGAGCCAGGCAATCAATCGACTACTTTCCTTTGAGGTAAGTACATAACATATCTGGTGAACTATATTTGTATACGGACATCGTTTGCAATATTCAAGTACGCGATCTCGGGTCTTATTCTATTACAAATAGGCTTTGTAATGAGTAGTAATGACTCATCCTGGTAGCAACGCTGTAGACTGAATTTCCAAATTATAAATAGAAATACTATACACTGGCCGCCCCGATCTCCAAAGCTGACTCCATGCCATTGGATTTTTATATATGGGGATTACTGAAACAAAACGTGTGCCATATTCTCATAATAGAGATTAACTATGTGCCAGTACTTGGCAAGCATTGCAAGAAATGACTCCCTATGAAATGAGTAAAATTATTAAATGTGTGAAAATGCGTCTTAGCAAATGTACTATGTTGGATGGTGGTTAAGTAAAATAGCTTAAGGTGGCCATTCCCTAGAAAGAGACATCCGATAGGGAAATATTTATTATTTTTAGCTATAACTTTTTTTTCTTAGTACGTATATTTTCAAAAACTATAAGAGTACCTAAGTAGAACCATAACAAGACTATTACTATGAATTTTCACTCAATAATTTTAGTGGTTTGCAAAATAGCTCGATTTAAATTTAAAAATTGTGTTAATCTTCCTATTTCGTAGTTTTAAATCGAGCTATTTTGCAGACCACTGAAATCATTGAGTCAAAATTCATAGCAATAGTCTTGTTATAGTTCTACTTAGGTACTCTTATATATTTTTTTAAATATACGTACGAAGAAAAAAAGTTATGGGCAAAAATAATACATATTTCCCTATCGGATGTCTCTTTCTAGGGAATGGCCAGTATGGCCACCTTAATTAAGCTATTTCTGTTAAATTTTGATTCTAGTGTGTTTGTAAAAGGGTCAGAAGCCAACAGTCTTCGTTTTTTAACATAATTCTACATAGTCTTTAAAAGGCAGGAGGTCAACTCATTCACTGCTTGAGAATTCCGAGGTTTTGCCGTTTTTACAAATTCATGAACTAATACTATTCTCACAAAATAAAATATTATTTTTAACACCAATATCATAAATAATAATATATTATCAATCATATAAATTAATACAATTATAATTGGCCATTAAATCAATTTTGTTGTTGTTGTAAGAAGTACCACAAGACATGTTGCTTAAGCGCATAGTTGTTCGTGGAAGGTCTGAAGCAGTTTATTTAGTTTTTGTTGTCAAATAATGTCATATTTCATTACATGTTTTACCACTGTTATCCTTATTATACCTGTTTGATTAATCAAATAGAATTATATAAAAAAGAATTTAAAAAAGCTTTATTAAAAAAAAAAGTAAAAAATATGTTTTTTTAAATTCATACATCTGGAAACCAAAAGCTTTGGGGGCGGTCAATTGAGCAAAGTAACTGTTCAATAATGTTATATGACCATCCCCAAAGCTTTTGGTTTTTAAGTGTATGAATTTTAAAACATTATTTTTTACTTTTTAGCCATCTTGGAGCGTTCGCCATATTGGGTTTGGAATGACGTCACATAGTTTACCGTATTTTACTCGTCAAACCCTTCGATTTGATACCCATATCAAAGGAGTTGTGAAGAAATAGGTAAGCTACCCTTCTCGGGGGTGGAAATTAGTAAACTGAAAATAACCGCAGAATTCGGTAGAGGGATGAATTCTAAGAAAGAAATTTTTTGTGACATTTTTTCGATGAGTCAATATTTTTCCTTTTTAAATATTGTTCGACAGAATTCTCGGAAGGGTATACATTATACATAATCTTTAAAACTCTCTTCTGTACTATGAATATTCGCAGAATGTCTACACTTTGACCCCACACTATTATATTATAGGATATATGAATAAATTAGTGCGTAGTAGACCGAGAGCAGAGATTTCTGTCTAGATTGTTTTTTAAATTAGAGATAGCAAAACAAATATTGAAACATTCTTTATAGGATTTTGCAAACAGCAGAAAAAATAACTGTCTATAACTAAAAGAAAAACTTTGTGTAGAAATATTAATGAAATATTTGCATTCTTCCGATAACCTGAATTCTGGTTATGCTAGCAAATTAAAATCCTAAAATGAATTTGTCTAATTTCTTATTTGACAATTCTCATTCTAACACTAGCATCCACACAGTCCCCTACGGCCATGCAGATTAAACTAGTATCCACATAACCCCCTACGATTATGAAGATTCAGTTAAAAATGATAGCAAAGACCTAAAATGAATTTATTTATCTACCTTGTCTTAAAAAAATTTTTCATTCTAATTTTTAAGACAAGGTAGATAAATAAATTCATTTTAGGTCTTTGTTCTCATTTTTAACTGAATCTTCATAATCGTAGGGGGTTATGTGGATACTAGTTTAATCTGCATGGCCGTAGGGGACTGTGTGGATGCTAGTGTTAGAATGAGAATTGTCAAATAAGAAATTAGACAAATTCGTTTTAGGATTTTAATTTGCTAGCATAACCAGAATTCAGGTTATCGAAAGAATGCAAATATTTCATTAATATCTCTACACAAAGTTTTTCTTTTAGTTATGCATAGTTATTTTTTCTGCTGTTTGCAAAATCCTATAAAGAATGTTTCAATACAATTATAAGCAAACAAATAATAATTCATTTTTAAACATAGCAAAACAAGATTGTACCAACTTTAAGGATAAGTGGTCAATATATGTTTCACCAACTGATATTATCATCAAGTAATATTCCCAGATATGTTGTATCTTTCTGTAATGCTATTGAATGGTTATTAAAATTTAGATTAAAATTGTAATCTAAATTGTTTAGTTTTGTTTCAAAATGGATACAAACTATTTTGTCATAATTTATAATTAAGCGATTTTTAAAACACCAATTGTCAAGCAAACATAATACATCATTGCCTTTATCTCTTAGTTCAGGTAAGCCCTTAGCAGATACTATAAATGATGTGTCATCTGCGTACATATAAACCCTTACAATATCAAAATATTGTGGCAGGTCAATGACGAACAACAGGAATAGCGCAGGGGACCAAGTATACTGCCTTGTGGAGTTCCAATGTTCACATTATGCCTTTCTGACGACTCCTTTTCAAATTTCACAAGAAGCTTTCGGTTTGTTTAGTAAGACACTTATGTTTTATAAAAACTATGTTTCACTATATTCTATGATTAAACATCCAACAATGTAAAAATGAATAACATATTGATCCAAAATAGCGTTGTAGAATCCCACGTTGCTGTAAGCTCTTTGGTGATCGAAAATAGCTAAAGTCAGTTGAGTAATACTACCCATATATATGTAAAATGTATATATTAGTCAAATACAATTATATAAAAAAAGAATTTAAAAAATCTTTATTTAAAAAAAAGTAAAAATTGTCAGACCTTTTTTAAAGTACTTAGAAAGGCCTTTAAAAGAAGTTTTAGTAAAAGTCGTTAGCACAAAAACTTACGGAGTTGAAAAATAAAAATAAAATGGTTGTCTTGATTTTTAGGAGAAAGAATTAGCAATGAAACCAATGGTTTAACTGCAAGAATTGAAATTAAATGTAATCCATTTACAGTTTACTTTATTTAGATACTAACAATACGGTCTAGAAGTTTGAACGGTTTAGAATGTCCAGATTTGGAAAAAAGTTTGATTCAATTTTTAAATGATTTTTGAAATTTTTGAACAAAATTTTATTTTTTTCACAATAACTTAAAAACTAAAGAAGATGCGTAAAGAATGCCAGAGTACAAAAATTTAGGTTTTCTTTTGCAGAAAATTGTATTTTCAATTTTAGTTCTCTAAGATGAAAATTAACTGAGACGTCACCGTTTTAAGTTCGCATTTGAGTGCGAGGACCACCTTCCCCGAGCCCTTTAAACTAAAAAATTTTAAAAACGAAAAGCTCAATGAAGTTCAACTGTACAGGCCTTGTAGCTCTTGAAATTCCCTGCAAAATGGTTGGGGAGCGATTAGATGTCTTAAAAATTAAGAAAGTTATCGTTAAGGAACCAATCGCGTTTTTCGGTGAAATTATCGGAGCACGTAAATTAACATTTTCTAGGCACAAATGTTTTGTTAAAAGTACTGCAAAGAGCAAGAAAGTGGTCGAACTAAGTGCATTGCCTCCCATAGAAAACAGCAGCTGAACATTTGAAAAGGATCTATTTACAAGTTCAGTTGTGGCTGGAGAATAATGTAACGCATTAAAATGTGGTTGGAGATACAATCAAAATGTTCTAAAGCCGATCAAAATGACTCAGCCTCTAGCTCCACAAAATATTCTGAAATCACTTTTTTGTAATTGTCAGAAAGGATGTTCAGCCACAACAGCTTGTAGTTGTCGAAAGAGTGGACTGTATTGCACACAAGTATGTACTGGATGCCATGGCAGCAGTTGTATGAAAAATGTTGTGGACGATGAAGAAGATGACAGAAACAGATCAATAAATCAAAATTCAAACTTATTATATTTTTTTTAAATAAAATACAAATATTACTTATTTATTTTTGCTGCTCATTTGTTGATAAATTTTTTCATTTCCAAGTAAAAATTTGTCAATTTCTGTTACTAATTTGTAGTCAAATTGTTGCTAACTGGGTGCTAAATTGTTTATAATAATTTTTTTGTGGCTTTTCAACTTCATATATGAAATCTCTGAAATTCAAAATTGTGTCTCATTTATTCACTTTTGTTGCTGATTCGTTGCTAGTATATTGCTTAAAATCAAAGGCACACCCTCGGACCATGTAGACTTTGCAATACTATCTATCAATTATGAATCGAATGCCGTTTATTTCATGAAAATCGATTCTTCCTAACTGGAGTCCGAGGTTTTAGATTTTTTTTGCCTTTACTGACTGGACTGATATTACATTGTCACCGGACAATCACACGTGTGCAAAATTTCAAAGCCCTAACTTAATTAGAACTAATCGAAGTTTTGACTCCACGTCCGCCATATTGGATTTATAATGACTTCACATTGTTTATCGTATTTTAGATTATCGTATTTTACCCGTCAAACCCTTTGATTTGAAACCCATATCAAGGGGGTTGTGAAGAAAATGGTGTTCCGCCATCCTGGGACGTCCGCCATATTGGATTTAGAACGATAATAGAGATACTATATATTGTATTGTCACAGAATTTATGCGTATGTGCAAAATTTCAAAGCTAGCTTAATTAGAACTTTTTGTCGACATTTTAACTGCAAAATTTGACCCAAACATACTAACATCGAAGCAAGTTAAATAAACGCTTTTGAAGAAATTGACCTGATTTCTTTCCCGAAACTATGTCATATCCTTTTAAAGAAGATTAAATTACGAGTATGATTGCGTTTATCTAATTTGAGTATTTGTTTTTATAGTCTCACAAATTTGTTTTGTAGTATGCTCCAATTTATGGCATTAGGGGCCACAAGGGGTATTTGCTCCCTTTTTAAAGAGCTGTGAAATGGGATTTTTATTGCAGGTTGGTTCCATATTAATTTTAAAAAAGTTGATTGACAATATTATCCCACTACAATATTAGTTACAATTTACAATTTGACAAATTTTTTTAAATTATTGAAAGTTATATTATTACCTTATAAATATAATATAATACAATATCTCAAAAATAATTTGGTTTTAGAGAAAATCTATTCACATGGGTCTCTGAAAAACTTTGAATTAAGAAACAATATACAGGGTGTCCCAGAATTGAGTTCCCGGACGGAAACCTGCGATTCTTGGGTTCATATTTAGCCCATATAACCCAACTTACCTTAGTCCAAAAATGTATCCCCGAGGAAGTACATCCTCTTAAAGTGAGTCACGAAAAAGAATTGTTTCTAATAATTTACGTTATATTGAAGATAAAATTTTGAAATTTTGATTGGAGTTGTATCTCTATAAGTACTTGATAACACCCAAATATCTTTTGTTTCTCTATTATTTTTTTTTTTTCATAATAATTAATATTTGACAGGCTATATTTTTTTATAAATCTTTAAAATTACGAAATACTTGAACATTTTTGCAAAGCGTTGTAAAGACTGTAAAAAGGTACTCTTAATTTTTTTGTATTATTAACCAAAATACAAGAAATTATCGTTTTTGTCTCTATTTGTATTTAACATTTATTTACAATTCCAGAACAAAATTTTGTATAACAGAAAAGTAGTTTATTTAACAAAAATTACATTCATAGCTAATGCTCCACATGCTGTCCAACTGCTGTCCAACAAAAATAATCGTATTTTCCCTATAGGTCATAGGTGCCTGTGAAACAGAAAACTTGTCGTATTGTCATGACAATACAAAAATTAATTCATTAGTAAGGTCAAAAAATGGCAAGTATATGTTTAATTTAAATTTATCTTCGATATAACGGAAATTATTGAAAACAATTTTTTTTCTGTCGCACTTTAAGAGGATGTACTTCCTCGGGGATACATTTTTGGACTAAGGTAAGTTGGATTATATGGGGCCAAAATGACCTCAGGAATTACAGGTTCCCGTCCGAGAACTCAATTCTGGGACACCCTGTATAAAAGTTAGTAACGCACACTGATAAAAGAACTATCAAGATATGTGTTCCCCAGAGCACAGTATTGGAACCAATTTTCTTTCTTATGTTTTTAAATGATATTAGTCTTTTAGACCTAAATTAAACATCAAAATTTTAAGATACATGAATCTATTAAAAATGTCGACGATTGTATACGGTCGAAAAAATGAAAGAATATCTAGGAATAATTATAGCTCAATACCTTAAATGGAAGGAACATATTGAATATTTAATTTTAAGAGCGAGAAAGTTTCTTACATTAGGAATCGCTGTCTGGGGAATAACGTATGATATTCACATAAAAATCCTATTTGTTTAAGATAGATTTTAATATAATGTTTAACTTGCATTTTAGATTTCCAGCCAATGAAATATATCAATTAAATACTATTTTAAACAATAAATTTGTATGTGGATGCTTGTTTAATAGCAGTTCATTATTATTTTCGATGCTTAAGAAAATTTCCTGATCGAATTACCTCACTAAAGCCCAATATTGACAGACATAATATTTCTCAAAGATTCTTCATATTTCTTGCACCAAAAGTGTATAACAGCATCTCGCAGAATATAAAAATACTTAATAAAAGACAAATTGAAAAAAAAAGAATACATATTTGAACGCCAAGATATATTCTACCAAGTTCAACCTACGTGACTTTCATTCTCCATCTATTTTATTTTATTTAATTAATACCTTCTATTTTATACTTGTCATATTTAAATCAGTTGTGTAGTTATTTCTCAATTTATTAATTTCCATTGTACAACACACTAAAATATTAAGATTACGCTAGCAACCACAAGTTGTTCTCAACTCAGCTGCGAGATTCTCAAAATGGTTATATTTATGTAATGTACACACAAAACATTTGAATTTGAATTTGACACGAACAACTTTGGTCAATCATCAATGGTCATTTTTGGTACTCCACTATTAAAGAAGTTACTTTTGTTTTAAATTTGTCAAACCATAACACGGCTATCATTTTGTAGCTTCAAGCAATCTCAGTATTAGATTAGAACAATGAAATAGTTTCTGGGCTCTAGAATGAGACATGAAGCACGAAAGAAACTTAACTGGAGTACGATGTGACTGTTAATTATTATCCTTACCTGTCCATTTTGATTAACACATATGGTAGAACAACCGACAGGTAGTTTTTCTCCTTCTCTGTTGATGGCACTTAGAATTATATCGTCCATGTGTAACAAGAATAACTAAAACAAAAATATATATTTTGTACATAACAATTACTATTGCATCTAAGATCGTTTGTCTTTAGTACTTTTTTAAGGCAGTATATTCGATATTTTAATACTTTTGATATTGATGTGCGATGCGTATAAATGAGTGATATATTTATAAAGGAGCCAGCCTATAACCAGGGGGTGCCAAGGGTGCCCGATACTCGCTGGGAACATTTGAACACCGCCTGAAGAAATTTCAACATCATGTGGGTGGAACTATTTTGCATATTTTTGTAAATTACAAAGGTCGAAATTAGCCTCCCTTAGAATCAAATAGGCACTCCCTACAATTTATTTCTGGCTACAGACCTGCAAGGAATCAGAAGGTCCGAACGTCGGATCGAATGTAAAAAAGACTCTAACCTATCTAAAATATATCTTGTCGTTTTCGCCCAATTCAAAATGAAACATGAATAGAATTACATGCGAAGAACAACAACAGGAAATAACTGAAAACGTACTTAGCATCATCGGATACATCAGAACATTTCTATAACTCAAACAGTACCGAAGTGACCTTGAAATTTAGGGCAAACTAACATGAGGGCAGGTACAAGTTTTACGAGATTAACCTGTAGCTTAATTACTTCCACATCCACGTAGTGGATTGGAAGTATAGTAATCGCAAAAAAATTTTCAAAAATTTTTATTCGTGAAATAGGTTTAGAATGTCATGAAACGTCGAGATTTTAAATTTGAGCGAAAAAAATTTTTCTGTCTGTCTGTCTGTCGGTCTGTTGGTCTGTCTGTAACTTTTTTTGTCCGCACACGTATATATTATAACGAGATCTGGAACTGGATTGTTTTTTGAGGAAATTCGGTGAAGGGTTGGGGGTTAAATAGGGGTAAATAGGGGGAAATAAGTAAAGCAAGCTTGTAAGAGTACAGAAACTTGAAATTCGGTGTATGTACTAGAAGTTAAGGCCTCAGATTTTTTTATAATATTTTTCAACCCCCCACCACCCCTACCCCATTAAAGGGGTTGATAAAATAAAGTTGAGATATTCATTTGAAATTTCGTACACGTATGTATTATAACGATGTCTAGAATTAGATTATATTTTGGGATGATTCCGTTGAAGGGTTGGGGGTTAATTTGGGGTAAATAGAGGAATATAAGTAAAACAAGTTGGTAAGAGTACAGAAACTTAAAATTCGGTGTATGTACTAAAAGCCAAAGCGTCAGATTTTTTAATAATATTTTTCAACCCCCACCAATTTGAAAAGGGTTGATAAAATAAAATTGAGATATTCATTTGAAATTTTCCACACGTATGTATTATAACGACATCTGGAACTAGATTATATTTTGAGATAATTCCGCTGAAGGGTTGGGCGTTAAATAGGGGTAAATAGGGGAAAATAAATAAAGCAAGCTGGTAAGACTACAGAAACTTGAAATTCGGTGTATGTACTAGAAGCCAAGGTCTCAGATTATTTATAATATTTTTCAACCCCCACCACACCCCTACTTCATTATTAAAAGGGTTGATAAAATAAAATCGAGATATTCATTTCCCTCAATCCCTCCCTCCCCTCTAATCAAGAGGGGAGGGAGGGATTGCAAACTAACGTTCTTTGTGTAAACGGATCTTGTAAGTGTTAGAAAGTATTCCAAAGGGGTACGAAGTCAGAAATAGCCCATTTAAATGAACGTATTTGTTCCTTTTATGTAATTTTCAGTTCCAGAACGTTTAAAAAGTATACCTCAGGTTACTGAAAATGCAATATTTATGAAATATTAAAAACAAGATGGACTACTACTGGGTCAGAAATGTTGAGAATTGTTAACACCTTTTTTGATATTATAGCTGAAGTATTAAAAAATATTTATAAGTGACGCATAAAACTAGGGCCTTCGGATCACATAAACTGTTCTACCGCAAAAGTATTTCTTATAAAATGAATGCTAATATTGAAATTTTAGAAGACGAACATTTTGTCTATAATTATTTATTTAAATTTTAATGTAATAGATACGGTAAGTGTGTACATACATATCTACGGTCACTTAAAACTCATAAGAAATAATCTAGGTGAAATGAATCATTTTATTGAAAGTGCTGAAAAATCAATTAAGAAAATACCATGGAATAAGGTTGAAACCCAAAAGAATTAATGGCACCAAAAACAACTTTTTACCAAAAATAATTTACTACATTTACACTTAATTGAAATTGAGATCGAAAATCGAGCCTGTCTCCCCCTTCCTCATGTAAAATAAAATTCGTCGCTACGACAATGGTAAGTATACTATATAGTATACTATACTCACCACTGAAGAAAGGTTATGAGGAAAAGATTAAAAAAGCAGGACATTTTGCTACTTGGTAAAGACATCCGCATTATTAGTAACTTAAATTTATTGGACATTCTTACTTTATAGAATGGTACGTTCGCACCATCTGCCGTCCCTTCTAGTTCTCTAACATACTGCGGAAAATTTGCCTTTAAACAGTTCAATGTATCTTCATAAGCTTTTCGGCCTTCCGGTGTTTCATATGCTGGTATGTATTCTTCATTTAGGGTTTTAGAGATGTTCACGAAGCTGTGAATGAGGCCTGAGAATGTTCTACCCTGTAACAAGAAAGAAAATGAATGGAAAATAATAATCATTAAACTATCTATTTGTAAGTTTATTTGACTGTCAAAAGGTTATACGGATATTTCATTGTAGTAAAAATGTTGCATTTTATTCATAGAATTTATAGTTTTTATTATGTGTCGATATCTCGCGCATTTTGTAATTGTTTAAACAAATAAGATAATTTGTTTATTAAGGATTTGCGACTTTCCATGGCATTCTTTGCACTCTCCACCCCCGGCAATCGATAAATATTGATAAAAACTATCATTTCTGTGTGATCCCGCACCTTTTTTCTTTGTTTTTACTCTCCCCCAATTCCCCCTTCCAGTCAACGCTTTAAAAAAATTGCTGAGTAGACAAATGAAATATCTCGGCTCAGGAACGTCGTGTCGAAGTGCAATTGTCGAAAAATTAAAGATAATAGAAAAAGGAAAATTTTGAGCCTAGATAGACCTCGATCCGTTAACTAAAACCGGAGAAATAGACCATTTTGCGTTTACGACTGTGAATTGTTTATTAATTAATTTTTAGAAAAAAATCTTGTAACATGAAGTTAATATATTAAACATTGTTTATATAAAATTCGAAGCGCGCTCAGTTTTAAATGTGCTGTAAGTGATTTAAATCGGTTTAAAGAGTCATTGAAAGGTATTTTTATTTCATTTTTTATTTTTTTTAAGTTTAATTATTTTTTTGTACATGGTGTTCCTTAATGACGCGCTAATATTTCAGGGTGTGATTCCTTACGTCATTTTATGAAGAAAAGTTCATATAAATAACGGCCTAAATTTTTTGCTACGGGATGTTGAAAGTTTTTCTGTTTAATCGTTATTTCAGTTAATGATCGAGGTCTATCTAGGCTGAAAATTTTCCTTTTTTTTAACGTTGGCCGAGGGGGGGGGGGGGTAAAAAAGGAAAAGAGGCAAGATCACACAGAAATAGTAGTTTTTATGAATATTTATCGATGGCCGAGGGTGGAGAGTGCAGAAAATGCCATGGAAAGACGCAAATCCTTAATAAACCAAACCTTATTTATTTAAACAATTACAACACAAAAAAAACTATAAGTTCTATGAACAAAATGCAGCATTTTACTATAATAAAATATCCGTATGGTCTTTAGTTGAACAGGAAAAAAAGTATTAATTTAGGACCCTTAATTTGTTTATAACGATTGAACGGTCAAAGATAAAAGATCGCTACAAGTCTCGAACGACGCGTATTGATAAAATCTTCATTTTTTATATCTGAACTTTTTTTATCCTATGCACCGTTTTCGTCAAAATGTCAAAAATCATCAAAAAATGAGAATTTTCGTTAAATACCATTGTTTTTAACAATGAAGTTTGTGTTTTATAATGTTTATAATGTCACCATCGTATTCAGCGCAATTTTTCCTATAATAATAGTCAGTACAGGCAATGAAGGTAAAATTTTTTAAAAACCTCGCAAAAATTAATAAAAGGATCATCTCCGGGAATTAAGTAGGTAATACCCTGTAGAATGAAATGATGCATTCTTTGCACTTCCATGTTCTGGGAAAATTCAAAAAAATTTGGAAAAACTTTTTTGGTTTTTTTGGTTTCGGTTTTTTTGCTCTAGCGGCTAAAATCTAAGTTACTAAATTTGAAAGAACACAACATACTGACAGATGCAATTAAGTCATAGACTACTAAAAAATTATATTTAAAAAATGAATAGTCAATTTTTCATTAAAAAAATACATTTTTCGTGGAAAATAAAATATCGTATGCATCACGAGTGTTATTAGATTATAACTCCCACCAGGCAACATGCATCCCTCTGGCCGAAGGCCCTCGGTCTGCATCATGTCACCCCCCCGGTCGTTATAATCTATATAACACATTTGGTGCATAAATAACTATTACATCCTGGATGTGAAAGACTTTTTTGCACGCTCAGGTAATTTGACACCTTTACTGATTTGATTAAGATATTTTGAAGTGACGTTTACAATATTTAGTGATCGGTAAGTAATTAGTGGTCGGTAAGTATTTACTTACCGATCACTAAGGAGGCGGTAAGTGGACTAATAAATATAGAAATTCATAGATCAATTTTTATTAAAGACCTTTCTTGTCTGCCCTGGTTTATCATATCTCTAGCTTACCGAAATGTGTCAGTAACTGCACGCTGGCTCCTGTACTAGTACTTATTTGATTAAATCAAAGAGGTATAATAAAGATTACATTTTGCGAAATCACGTTACTAATTCGTTAATAGCTATATTAGTTTTAATTATCAAAAACGTGCATATGAATTTATCAACGTCACGTTGCGTTTCCACAATCTTAAATAATCGAAATGTTTTTACCTACCTGTGTACCTACATAAATACCATTATTGTAGTGATATTTCTTTTATTGCATTAAGTTCCTATCAATTTGTTATTATTAAATACATATACAGGGTCGTCATCATCAAACTGAGATCAATCATTGGAATATTTAGGAAGAAACTGTTCATGTTCGTAAATTGTTGAAAATAGCTATTTTTCAATAATTTATTTTTAGTTAGAATGTTCTCTCTTTCTAACCTCCCCTCCCATAATTTATTTAGTTACATTATCGGCAACTCTTTTCCCCTTAAAAGCGAGCACTTTTATTGAATAGCCCCTTAAACAGTTCTTTTTAATTTTCTCAATTTTTACTACGTGTTGGTGTTACATATATCCATAAACTTTTAGAAGAACGACCATGGACTCAAAGGTTTCTTTATCTTATGCATATCTGATATACTTATCCGTTATTCATAGAATGCACTGTAGCAGTCTCCAAGTATAAATTTATAATAAACGATTGTTAAATGCTAATGATTAAATAAAAGACAGTAATTAATCTTCTAGTTAAGCATATTACTGCCTATATTAGGGCAAACAAACCGAAATAGATGTGTAAATATTTTTCACAATGGCTTTGAATTTAATCTATTACAAATAGATTTTAAATTTATTAGCACCAGACCTTCAGCAAATACCTACCTCGTATTTATTATGCGTTTTATATCATTGTTTACATAAGTATCTAATAAAATCGTTTAAATCGTATAATTTTTAACAGACTTAAAATAAATCAGGTCAACTAGAATGTGTTTTTCTTATGTTTATTCAATCATTACCCTGAATCAACTTAAGTTAATTTCTATGAAATCTACTTCAAATTGTAAAGTAATAAAATGATTCAAAGGTAGTCCTATTATCGTTTAATCAACCTATGTATAGTATAAGGTGAGCAAGAATCATTACTGTAAAGTTTTTTATTGAAAATTTGGCGAATGCGCTAGGGATAACGAAAAGCTGGTCAAAATATTTATATTTTTTACAAACTATGGGCTATCATTACTAGGCAAGGGTTCAATTTTGACCTTTTCATCATGTTAACGACCAGGGGGCGAATTATCAAATATTAGACAAAATGCTAATTTCGTTGAAATTGCGTGAAACCGGTAGCTGAGTATTATTGGAGTAGCTGATAGTGAATTTAATGTCAAAATTAAAAATTCAAAATGACGAATTCAATGAAGCTGACACAATTGCAAAGCTTTTTCACATTTACATGAAATTCGGCCCAGGAGATATCAGGATTCTCTGATAACGAGTCTGATCTTGAAGTTTAAAATTCAAAACGGCTTATATTTTCTTTTAGAACCTTTATAAGGGGTCACTAAAAAGAGGAAAAATATTTTTTTGAAAAGAAAATTAACGATTAATATTATTTTGTTAACCCCCAAACCTTTAACGGAATCATCTCAAAATATAATTTAGTTCCAGATGTCGTCGTAATAGTACAGGAGCAACGTGACACATTTGTGTAAGCTACAAACATGATCAATCCTTTGCCTTAGAACATGACAGACAACAAAAGTGATGAAATTAATTATTTAAACAAAACTCATTACAAATGGCTTAAAAGTAGTCATCTTACAAATTCAAAATGTCTGCCACATTACTTCCCATAACTGGGACATATCATTAATCGATAACACACAAATCGGCTTGATACTTATCATGGCTAGTGACATAGTGTGCAGATTTAGAATATCTCTAACTGAACCTGTATGCCAATTGTATTTTTGTATTCACTAAATGCCAAGTAATCGATATGGTAAATGTTTTAAAGAAATTTTAGGCCTTGGCTTCTAGTATACACACCAAATCCCAAATTTCTGGATTGTTACCAGCTTGTTTTACTTATTTTCCCCCTATTTACCCCTATTTACCACCTATTTACCCCTATTTACCACCTATTTACCCCTATTCACCTCCGACCTTCGCCAAGGTAAGCTCAAAATGTAATTTAGTTGGAGATCCCGTTTAATATAATATGCGTGTACCAAATTTCAAATCAATTTCTTAAACAGTTCCAGAGAAAACGTGCGCACAAGAAAAGTTACAGACCGACCGACAGAGACAGAAACTTTTTTCGCTCAAATTTAATTTAAATTTTAATTTCAACAAAAAAATATATACTTCCACTCCACCACACGTGAATGTGGACGTAAAATAAAGTGAAATTTATCTATTAAAGATATTACAGTTTTTTTGCAATCCTAACCGTCTTTATTCAGTTGTTCGGTAGAAGTTTAAGACAGGATTACCGGTTTAAATGCGTGTTTCACCCAAATGTTACCAACTTTACTATGACGGATATGATTTGAGTGGTATACAAACACACACTGATTTGTAAATTATATCGAATTAAAATGTAAACAATTCTGCATAATTGATGTATATCAATACAATCATTCCTTAGCAAGTGGTCAACACATGTTGACAAGGGACAACTATCGTACCTACCTCGAAGTTCATAAAATCGGGGGGATAATAACATCTGGTAAAGCAAATAGATGCTGAAATCTAATTAAGGTTCAACAGCAGCCAGGTTGAATTATTTATGGCCTCGGGCTTCAAGAGAGAGGATATGAATTAGTTTTTGGAAATAAAGTTATACTGGAATTCGGGGAATTTAATAGTTTTCTACTTAGCAGAGGGAAGAGGCTGAGGGTACTAATTGTCGATCTACGATTTGAAATATTTAAGATACAGGGTTTTATTATTTTAGTTATTTAGTTTCACTTTTGCGTTCATGTCGCATGGTGTCACTTGTCGCTAAGTTTTAATAATTTTGTATTCAAAATGAGTGACGGTCGGGCTCGGCTTAGTGGTGCTAAATATCGTAAAGCTCGCGAAAAAAAAAGACAAGAAGCTCTTTCCTGCACTAGAGACATAAAATCGCGTTTTGCTCCATGTTCTCATGGTGAAGGTAAACCAATACCGTCAACATCAAGTACAGATTCAGAACTTCTAGACCAACGTGTATCTTCAACAGAACAACTTTTAAAAATCCATGAAAACTCTGATAGAGACAGTAGTGACAGTTTAAAGTACGCCGTTTCTGAATCTGAAATTGTTACTGAAAAGTTCAGTGCCGACGTTCCAAGGGACGATCCTGCACTGTGGAAAATAAATGATGAGCTTAAAGATTACATGGCAGTCAACGGTTTTCCAAAAATCGAAAATATAAATTTTGAAGGCACCAAAAGACAGTATGCAGATACTGCGAGGTATTTATCACGTCACCTTTTTGAAAGGAATTTAAAAACGGCGAAAAAACAGACAGGGTCTGGTTATTGTTTTCCAAATCAACAAACTGCGTATTCTGCGGTCCTTGCTTACTTTTTATTATAAAAGAGTCTCTATTTACAACTGGTTTTAGTGACTCGAAAAATGGAATGTCAGCTGTAGGTTCGCATGAAAATTCTCTTGCCCACACAACCAGCTTGATGGAATTAAGAACAAGAAGCAATACCAAAATGCGTGTAAATTACGCTGCTCTTCAGCAGTTGCAAGAAGAGAAGGATTACTGGAGGAATGTTTTAACAAGAGTCGCAGCTACAATAAAATTTTTAACTGTCCGAAGACTGCCTTTACGTGGATCAGATGAACAAATAGGTTCACTACGTAATGGTAATTTTCTTGGAATTTTGGAGTGGATAGCGGAATTTGATCCGTTCTTAAAGGAACACTTAAAGCGTTCCAAAAATATTGGATCTGGTGTCTTATCTTTCGGAAATAATTTGCAATGAATTTATAGAAGTTATGGCACGAAAATTGAAAACAGTGATTTTGGAAACAATTAGAACAGCTAAATATTTTTCCATTAGTGTCAATTCTACTCCTGACCTTACCCATATTTACCAGTTAACCTTCACCATTAGATATGTAAACAATACGGGAATACCTCAAGAAACATTTTTAGCATTTATTCCAAATCCCGGTCATAAAAATGAGGAACTAGAAGTTGCAGTAGTCAACTTCATAGAAGAAAATGGTTTAAACTTTAATGATCGCATGGTCAATCATATGACAATGCATCTAATATGTCAGGACACTATTCAGATTTACAAGTGAGGTTAAAGCAAAGAAATCCCTTCATTGATTATGTACCATGTGCTGCACATTCACTAAATTTAATTGGTTCATGCGCCTCTGAGTCTTACCAAGAAACTACAAGTTTATTCTCTACTTTGCAAGAACTTTACAATTTCTTCACAGCATCCACACATAGGTGGCAAATTGTTTCTGTTCGCAAAGATAAGAAGTTTCTAACGCACAAGAATTAAGTCGCCGTAAAATAGTGTACGAAAATTTGCTGTCTCATTTTCATTTTCTAGAAAGGATAAAAACCACACCACCACATGAAATAAGACAGTCAGCCAATAACTTATTAAAAATGTATTCAAACGAATTAGAAGACTGCTTTGTAGATGAATGCATTAATTTTGGAGCCCATTTAAATAAAATCACCAATGAAAAATTAATTCCACTAATGGATTTATTAAAATTGATGTATGAAAGAGATCTGCAAAAAATGTATCCAAATGTATTAAATGCATTGAGAATATTCCTTGGCAAACCAGCTACCAATTTTTCAAGCGAGCGTTCATTTCTGCACTTCCACGTGCCAAAAATTATTTACGTTCCTTAATCAGTGAAGATAGACTAAACTCTTTAGCACTGATGTACATTGAGTGTGAAACATTTCGTTCAATTCACAGTTTTGCCGCAATGAAGTCGCGCAAAAAAGTGTTCTAGTATAAGTGCTATAAACTTTTTTACGTATTATTTTTAAAAACTGGAGACTCGAGTGTGTGCATACAAAATCAATGTTCAATGGTAAGTCCCTTTGTTCATTTTTACTTGTTATTTTCTTAATTCCGCCCAATCCCGTTTTATTTTCTATAAAAGATTGCCACTGACATTTTAAAGTCGGTATATAATACAGGGCGGCAAATAAATGAGTGCCTAGGGGCGGCAAATGTCTTAGACCGGCCCTGCGAAACACAGAAATATCAAGGCATATACTCGACAAGCGGTTGGTACAGGAACCAGATATAAAGTGTTGACTTTTTGGAAAAAGAGAGACTAATGGGTGCCCTTAGATTATATTGCTCGTCTGTGGAATTAATTTTTATGGTATTGGTGAGTTTTTTTTTTTTAATGTCACGAATTTCAGGCTCAACGATGAAAATCTAACAAATGCGAAACCCGAATTGGATTTTCCCAAAGATTGGGACTGAGATGAGTTAACATTTCAATACAAATTTTAGAGTCTTAAACACACCACAAATTATCCAAGAAGAATATAATGAGTACTAATACACTGATGCATAACAACAACTAATTAGCATGACGATTATTAACATGATAAAGTCGACTTTTATTAAACATTTCAATAAATGTAAACTGCATCGAAACACCTTATTGGAATGGAATGCGTGTCCCATAGTGAGAATACAACCGTTTTGTATAAGAATAGGTACTAATTGCATAGCTATTAATAAGTAACATCTTATTAATAGCTACATAATTAGGGAAATTAGTGACTTTAAGTGGAGCAAACAATGTCACGTGACATATGAATTATATTCTCATAATAATTTGACTAATTTTTGAATAATAGTCGTCGTCGGAAATTACCGATTACAGTTATTAAAAGTACTTAAATCGTAAGCTCGCTTTCATTAGTATAATCAAAATTGGTTGGATTAATTGTTATATAAGTTGTTCCTGGAAATGAATTATTTCCTTGTGTATTACTTGAATCATAATATTCATGAATAATCCTTGCATATACCTATTTTACAAGCCAAACGTAATATAATAACAAATCAATTATGTCAATAATAATTTTGTTATCTACACTCCGCCAAAGCAGTAATAGTAAAAGTGCTAGCGTCTAATTACCAGCTATAGACATTATTAATCCTGTTCCTTAAAGCATGGCACACAACGAAAGTGATTTTTCTAAGTACAATGTTTATTATCAATGGAATCTTCACTAAATTAATTAATTCGTGAAACACGAAATATCTTTTACAGTTGACGTCAGTATTTGCATCATCAAGCTAATATTTCTTTATCGATTGCTTACCTTACCATTTAGTGAATACAAAAATACGACTGCCATCTCGTTTTCTGGAGGTCCAGTAGCAGAAATTATAAACCTGCAAGCTATGCCACTGGACATGGTAAACAAGTAACAAGCTGATTTTATTTGTTTTCGATTAATTATCACTTAGTAATTACAAAAACGTGATCGATAGTATAAGTCCAAAGGTAGACATTTTAAATTTGCAAGGTGTCTTCTCTTAAGCCATGAACTATCAAGCTGAGTTTTTTTACTAACTGATTTAATTTCTTCTATAACTCATCGAATATAAAATAATTTGTATTTTCCAGATTAATTTATATATTCAAAGAACACTATATGTACTATATACTATATACCATATATTCCAAGCATTAGTTCTTATTGATCATGATATATTAATTAATAAATTAAATAAATATGGTTTTAGAGGCCAAGTCATATCTGTCTGATCGAAGAGAACAAGTTGCAATAAATGGTTACCTGTCTGATGTAATGAATTCTCGTGGAATACCCCAAGGATCAGTCCTAGGGCCTCTATTGTTTATATTGTTTGTGAATGACTTGTCAGGAATTATGTGGTAATAATCTAACTTTATTCGCTGATGACACTTCTTATTTAAGCGTGAGTACTGATATTGTAACTTTAAAGAAGACGGCATAAATAAGTTAAACAAGCTTACAGCGTGGTTTTACAACAATAAATTATAAGTAAATAAGGACAAAACAGTGTTTATACAATTCACTCCTATAATAGTGCAATACAATGAAATCAGTTTCCTTTGCATTATATCCGAGAAATATTGTTAAAAAATCCGTTATATTCTCGTTTTGCTATGCACAATATTATGTTAGGCTAACTTACGGTATAATTTTTTGGGGATCCTCACATCATGTTGATAGAGTATTTAAAATACTGTTATGAATTACACCCCCTTGGAACTGGAGATGATACGCCTATGCCTACTAATTGTGACTGGAAGCCAACAGAATAAAATGGACTTTTCTGGAATATTGTTGGAGAAGATTCCTGAATGTTTCTAGATGGACCTAGAGTGTCAAATTCGGAGTATATAAGGCGCGATTACCAGCACGGAAAGGGAAGTTTATTAAGAAGGCAGTTTATAGAAGTGAACAAGTTGAAAAGTGAGGTTAAATAGAAAAGTAAACAGTGTATTTTGAAGTATTGCATAGTCAGTAAATAGTTAAATAAAGTGTTAGTGGTGTTTATCTCTTGTTGAAATTATTTAGAACCCACGGATTCACACAGGGTGTTTCCTAAAAGGTGAATAAACGTTACAATACAAAAACGGGCATTTCGATATATAGTTAGGGAAATGGCGTGCAAAATTGATTACGAACAGTTACCGTCTGCCACTAAGTAATCGAAGAGAGCATATAACTACGAATTTCTTTTTCTCTCCGAAAATTTTTGGTATGGTGGGAGAATATGGAGAGGGGGCATTTTTTTTAAACGAATGGTTATTGTTATATGTCCGCATAGATAGTTGGTATATGTACTTCACATACCCCAGTTACACTGGCAGACAAAAATTTATGTCAGTGCGAGGTAGAGGGAATATTAAAAAGAAAAAAAAATCTTTTTAAATTCTCTCTACCGCGCACCGAGCGGGCTTTTCGTCTGCCAGTGTAATTGGGGTATGTGAGATACATACCTATGTGGACCGACATCGATAACCATTTGTTTAAAAAAAAAAAAAAATCCATCCCTTCGACGAAAAAAGCCTTATTTTCCTGATAACTCGTTAACCGTTGAAGATATAAAAAATTGCTCATCATAAAAAAGAAAGCTTGACTAATTGCCTAAAAAAAAGTCTTCTTGTAATTTTCTTGTATATGCCATGATTTTCGAGAAAATCGATATTGAAAAAACTCGAAAATTTGTATTTTTAATGCGCACGAATTTTCGTTTATTTGAAAATTTTTGCGCGCGGCCTATAGAAGATATTGAATGGGCCTTTCCCGCATGACTGAATTTTACCTCTTCACTATAATCAAGCCATATAATAAACTGCAATATAATTTTATTTTAATTTAGTTTCTTCCAATTTTTTACGTTCTACCAAATATTTACATTACAAAATCAGTTTTATTTCAGGTAATTTGAAACGTAACTTTTAAGGCGCCATGCATGACGTCACACTGATTAGACCAATAAAAGTCGTATTCTTAATGAGGATCCTCTATTGCCAGATGTATGTCTTTTTACATGAACATCGTATTTCCGTTATCAATTGTCTACTTTGAATAGCGCATTTTTTCGTTACAACGTATTCTTCGTTTCTCTGACACTAAATAAAAGCAAAAATTGTATCAACTTTTGACTGTATGAGTTTCTAAAATCTATATATCAGATTTATATTCTCTATTTTTGTTCATTTGATTCACATATGGTATAATGCCAGTTTCATTTGGCAACGCTGTACTGAAATGTTCAAACTTTATTCGATAACCTCACTTTCTATTGTTTACGTTCGATACGAAAATTAATTTTGCTCTCTTCTAATTATAAAATGCCGCTTAAAAAGGTTTGTTTTGTACCAGTGTGTCCAAATAATAGTGAAAATAGTACGAAGTTATTTTTGCGAGTTCCAACAAATTTGGAAATTCGAAAATTATGGTGGAAAGTTGCAAAAGTTCCAGGTATTGTTTATACTGCTCCTGGAGATCATTTTAACGTATATATTGTTCTTTCTTTTAGTGAACCTTTTACAAATCTGTCTTCACATTTACTCATATTTTTAAAAGAAATTAATACTATAACACCAAACAAGAAGTAAACACGCTGGGCTGCACTCTCGTGATTTATGACAGATACTTCTTGGCACTGTCAATGGGCGTCATAAACGCACGTTCTCAATTAAGCGTTACAACTTTGCAATATGAGATTCTATTGGTAGTTCCTCATAAATGTACTTCAGGCACCAATAGAATTGCAGGTTGTGGAAAGCAAGGCAGAGAAGTGAGGTTCTTTTTGAATGCACCTTCATAGCTAATTCTGACGGCCGTTTAATCTCATACTGATTGGTGCAGTTTATGATGACGTCACATTGGCGCCCGAAAGCAATCGTTTCAAACTGCTGTTCATTTACGGAACATTTGTATTTTTTTTGTGGTATTTTATGCGCTCAGAAAAAAAATAAAAAATCATTTTTAGTAATATTTTGATAGGCTCTTTCCAATAACACAATAAAAAAAAATTGAGGGAAAAGCCCATTGCTCGAAAACCAAACATGTTAGGAAGAAAAATCAAAATGGGTTTTAAAGGGGATGTAAAATATTCTTTTGTGTTTCCATTTTTGATGGCTATTGATATCTGTTAGTATATAAAAATAACAACAGTTACTTTTTGATTTTTTGCACTTTTAACTATTTACAGACCCATAAAAAATAACTGACTTTAATATATGTTATAAATGAATTATCTTTTAGTTCAAGGTTGGTAGTACTTCAATGCAGAAAAGTTAGAAATAAAAATATTCACATTTACAAATTTACCAGCAGTTAGCCAAATTTTGGCCAATTTTTTGTCGTTTCCTAATAAAAAATTGAATATGCAACCTTTTGTGAATTTTTTTGGCTAAATTTAACATGCTGCTAAATTTGTAAATGTGAATATTTTTATTCCTAACTTTTTCTGCATGGAAGTACTACCTTGAACTAAAAGATAATGCATTTATAACTTATATTATAGTCAGTTATTTTTTATAGGCCTGCGAATAGTTAGATGCGCAGAAAATCAAGAGATAGCTATATTATATTGTTATTTTTATATACTAATAAATATCAACAGCCCTCAAAAATGACAGCACAAGAGAGTATTTTATATTCCCTTTAAAACTCACTTTGATTTTTCTCCCTAGCTTGTTTGGTTTTCGAGCAATCCAATTTTTTTATAGGAGGCGCGAAAAAAAATTTAAATAAACGAAAATTCGCGCGCTTTGAAAATACAAATTTTGCAATTTTTGTCAATATCGATTTTCTCAATAGCCATGGCATATACAAGAAAATTACAAGAGGGACTTTTTTTAGACAATTAGTCAGCTTTCTTTTTTACGATTGGCATTTTTTTTATATCTTCAACGGTTAACGAATTATTAGCAAAATAATGTTCAGCGAAGGGGTGGTTCTTTTGGGGGCTTGCGCGGCACCCCCAGAACTGATTTTTTTGGTTTTGTGATGTTTAATCCTCGCACTAACAGTTACGGAAGGAAAATCTCAGATTTTTTTGCGAGCTTCTGGTGTATTTTTTACTTTACCGACTGGACTATTAATATCATTGATTATTAAAACAAAGAATACAGGGACCAAAATAGAGCCCTGAGGAACACCTATAGTTTAATTTCAAAACTCTGAATAAACACTGCATAGGAGTTTTCACGTTTTTTTGTAAAGTTACATATTTCCTCCGATTTTCGAGGATATACTGATTGTTTCTGACATCTTTGAGATTTAAATATTATATCTCAACTGATAAATGTTCGAGCGCCATATTTAAACTATCATATTTTTTAGAACTATTTATTCATCGTACAGAAAAAAACAAATAACAAAATAGTTGTAATTTCATAATCTTGTTTTTTTGTACCATACCACTTTTTCCATAACTGTAAGTTTTTTAAGTTATTTACGAAAAACAGTCTCAAGGTACCAATTTTTTTAAACTAAAATCGTAATCTTTAGATCGTTATAATTTGGAAAATATAAATTTTCATAAAAAATTGTAAACCACCTTTCTCTCTTGCAATATAATTCTATATCAGATTCGGTGGTTACTTTTTTACTTTTTTGCCCACCCCTCAATATTTTTCTTGGTTATTTATATAACATTCTACAAAGAAATCTATTCAAGCACACTTTTATTCAAGGACATGAAATAAATCGATGGAATAATTAAGTACACGCGACAGATACACACACAAAACTCGTTTCATAGGCCCTAATGTGTCATAGAAATAACATCTTTGTTTTATATTTTATTGGCTTGATAGAGAGGTTCGTAAATATGATTGATATATTTTTTCTATTGTAAAATATTTAACTATTATCGATGTGATAATTCCAGCAATGTAATTTGGTGATATTTAAAAATAAACATATACAAGATGTTTGGTAATGAGTTGCCGATCCTGAGCAAGGGGGTACAGGGGGTCATTTAACATCTGTAAGACCCAACTTGCCTACACGAGAAATAGTTTTTTTTTATAATGCCGATTTCGTACTTTTTCGAATGTCTATTTTTCATCATTTATGTAAATACTACACACTTACTTTAACTTTTGATATTCTGAAATTTCTTTCATGCAAAATAAATAAACTTTCAACAAAAAATATAAATAAAAAGTTTTTGTTGGCTAGAAAAAGAAATAAAAATACATTTATAGAAAGAAAAATGTAAGGCGTCGAATTTCTAAGTCTAAAAAAATTTTTAAAAGGCATCTGGTGCAAACTTATTTATACTATCCGTTTTATCTATTATTATCACACTGCCATCCAAGTTTACAGGTTACTAAAAAAAGACAAAAGAAATTAATTGGCAATAATTTCTCATTTAATCGAAACTTAAAACATGTGGAGTTTTCAACAAAGACGAGGATATTTATTTCAATAGCTTTATTTAAAAGGTCGCAAAAGTATTATTTTTTATATTTGAAACGAGATCCATTACTGCTAAATCCACTTCCGTTTACTGATACCGTTTGTGACTTTGAAATTTAATACCTTGAATTACCATTACATTGTTTTTATTAAATTTTTGTTTTGTGAAAACTTATTTATTTTGGATAACAAAAATGAATATCAGAAGTTAAACTAAGTGTGTAAAACTTACATTGATGATGTAAAATGACGATTTAAAAAGAGTACATAATCGACAATATAGAAAAACCGTAGATTGTTTCATACAGGTATATTTGGTTATATAGATGCCAAATGGCCTCCTATGGGTACTTCCCTGACCAGGGTCGTCATCGTTTTGACAAATACATTCTATGTATATTTCTATTTTTGTTAATATTTATATCAAATTATAAAATAACATGATGTGCATTTTGGAATTTTTCGTTCAGTACAAACGAAAATTATCATATTCACCTACCTTTCGATATATTAACCTTCGTCATAAAAATAATTTAAATTGTTCTACATTATTTTAACATTTTAGATCTAAAATGTTAAGTAGCCCAGATAATCTTTTTCATAGTAATAGTTTTTCTGACGATGGTTAATAAACCGAAACGTGAGATATAATTTTCATTTAAACTGACCGATATCTGCATCAGTGAGTTTATGACTTGATATTGCAGAAACGTGCGTGTGTCTATGTGCGTTAGCATGATAGCGGTGAAACGGATTTGGATTAAACTTTGCATGAGGTTTTCCAGAGTGCGCCAATATTCTTGACTTTGATGATGGTCTCGGATGATTAGGGGTCGAGCTTTGAGCTCTTTGCCCCAATCATCGCTGTAGACCTGGACCGGCCTCGTAAGGGGTGGGCCTGCTTTTTACGACTACCCCACCTGCAAATGCAGACGGTGTAGACGAAGTTAGCAGACCTCCCCTGGTCCTGGCTGTTGGACCCTGCCAGCTGGGTCGTTTCTTCTGGCGCTCTTCTGTCTTGAGTTTCTTTCTTCGCTGACATGTCGACTCACGTGAGCGTCTTTCGTCTGTCGTGAGAGGGTTTTCCAGAGTGCTCCAGAAGATCTGAAAAGGTTTTGGTTTAAATCGGATTACGTATAGTGCCGTTTTGGCACAGCAAGTTGTTTATTTTTATAATTACTTACAATTTGTAATCGAACCACTGAAAAGCAGTTAAAATTCCAATTTCAACGATATGTCACACTTGCGCCCTTTCGATTTAGTTTCCGTAAAAGAAATTAAAAAACAAAGCAAATGTGAAGAATAAGATTGCTTTTCGCGTGTCGCGGTCGATGCGTGGAGCCGTTGCGCCGTGAAACTCGTGACGTCACGTGCATTCCTCGAGTGAGGAGGTTCCAGCCGCTTCCAGTAGCCGCCGATTTTTAACCTCCCTCACAAAATTTTGGGAGGTTACTAAAACTGGTCCAAAATCGAAAATTGAGAGAACCTCATATCTTTACGTTTTGAGGTCCCAGGAACCCAAAAGAGTGGATTTTAAATTTTTACTTACATTTTATTTCAAGATTTTTATGCATCGATAGTGTTTTCGCATCGATAGTGTTTTCAATTCCCTTTTCAACAATGCGACAATGCCAGAAAAATGTTAGATACTGTAGCCACGGCTGATTCCAGGACGCTTTAACAAATATGAAAATTTAAACATAATGCAACCAGTTACAAGTTACAATGAAGAAATTAGGGAACAGTTTTAATTGCATTGTAAAATAATATTTTGAATGTAGAGGTGGCGGGTTGCATTTTTCCCCCACTTCTCGAGACTCTACCTCGGAAACCAAAAAAGTTATAGACTTCTGGTTCTGCGTCATTCGATTTATCACATCTCTTTACGTACTGCTGAATTTCTTCATAATTTTAGAGTTCCTCGTTTAGGACAGCGGTCCACGAGGTTGGGTCGTGTCGTTCGAGGAGCGAAATCCTTCTTACTCTTTGTGGATGCTAGTGTTAGAATGAGAATTGTCAAATAAGAAATTAGACAAATTCGTTTTAGGATTTTAATTTGCTAGCATATCCAGAATTCAGGTTATTGAAAGAATGAAAAGATTTCATTAATATTTGTACACAGTTTTTCTTTTAGTTATAGTTAGTTATTTTTTCTGCTGTTTGCAAAATCCTATAAAGATTATGTTTCAATACAACTATAAGCAAACAAATAATAATTCATTTTTAACTCTTACTTTAGCGGCTAAAACATAATCGGATAGAAAATTTAATTTTAAATTGATTAAGCAAAAAAAGGGGGGGGGGGGGGTCATTTTGTCTGGAAAAATTTAGAACGTCAAATGTGAAGAGATGTCGAGAACGAGTACATTTTTTAGATGATCCACCTTCAAAATTTTGGGAAAAAATGAAAGTGTCACTAAAAATCTGAAAAAATTCAGGGGTACGTAGAATAGTGAAGGAAATCAAATGGCGTATACCAAAAATCTATAGTTTTTTTTTGTTTCCGAGATAGTCTCGAAAAGTGGGGGAAAGAAGAGATTCCTCCTTCCGGTGACTTTGAGCGGCTCCATCTCGGAAAAGGAGTATCGTAAGGATGTCTGGTTTGTGCCATTCGATTTATCTGTTCTTTTTGCACATCATTGATTTTTTCATAATTTTATGGTCCCTCGTTAAGATGCAGTTGCTCCCGAGGCGGACTCATGTCGTCTTAGATGCGAAATCCTCGGACCTTTGACTTTGGCGGTGTGTATCTCCCTTAAAAATGACCAGCGCCCCAATATACGTATGGAAATAGTGGTGAGCTCATTTAAGCTTTTTATTTGCTTGTTTGACATTTTTTGGGCATTCTGACGGTTTTCTTGAGGTTAGGAAAAATGCAAGAGCCAATCGGGTAAAACGGATATCGGATTAGAGTTCAACAAGTCAAAATGCATGGTAATACATTGGTCTGCCTTCTCGCACTCGACTTCTTTTGTGTACCGTGTAATCAGAGAAGGAAGGCAGCGATATGTCACATCAAAACTCTAGGTGATGTGTCGCACTGCGTAAGGATGTTGATGCATAATATATGACACAATATTTTACCCTATAGTTATTTTAAGTTCGGCAATATCCAAAATTAATACGGAGAAGGCTGAAACATTGATTATTGTAAGTAATGCTAACACATACATTGTATTTTTAACTAGCAACAACAAGCATATTACCAAAATGTAAATGTTGCAGAATTAATATCTGGTGCCCTTAATTAAAAATCCACTTATATTGCAAGATGTAATTGACGCACACTTAAATTATTATCGAAACTCATTCAGAAACTCCACATGTATATGTCTTGTGTAGAAAAGTTTACTTCCTTAAAATTGAAAAGTTCCACCATACCATCAAGACAAGAATTACTGTGTTACTCTCAGCAATATTTTCCGATAACTGAAAAATGTTTTCTCGAATATCGAATAGAATATTCATTTCAATAAATAAAAAGTTGCGCGTAAATTGTTTATGGCATTTCGAATAATAAACGGGTTATTTTTTATTTCAGTGCATTCCTGTTCTATGCGCAAATGCCATGAGCCATGAGCCCATTCCTGATATTTTTTCAAAAAATATGGCCGATCGAAATTTTGGCAAAAAATAGAAAACACGCTGTATATCAGAAACGAAGGGCACTAGGGATATAATAAAGGACATTTTGAAATCGTCTCAGTGACCACACACTAGTGAGGACTAGTGTATGGTCAGTCACTCAGGAAACACCCTGTATAAATATGTGAGTTAAAATAATGTTTGTAATAAATTCATTTAATCAGTTTTGTCTACAAACATAATACAATTACATCGAACATATCATAGTAATATTAATGACATTGCATGCCACTTTAAAAGAAGGCAAAGATAAGATTATATTACGATTAAAAATAAATAAATGACCTTAGACAAGTATATATATGACCTAATTCATAATTATTGTTTTGTTTCCATATGATATTTGATAATTTTATTTAGACACAAAAATAATCGTTGATGTGTTTAGAAATGCATATAAGAAATAAGAGCAAACTTCGAGTACAGTTAATAATTTAAATTTAATCATGAATCAACTGTTCTAAAAATATAAATGAAAATCAGCGTACGATGTTTTTGTAATGTTTTAATCAACTCAAAAAAAATAATGAGATTCTGAATTCAACACGTTGCGTTGTAGGTATGTCTTTTATGTTTGTTCAATAATTTCTTTGAAATGGCTTACGCGATGTCTAGGATGGCAACCTTCTGCAAACTGTAGAGTATGGCTCGGTAGTGGTTCCCTACTAGTTTCATTAAGTATGCCTAGTGTAACGTAAGCAAAAATCGGAAACAAGTTTTTTCTCTTCGATAATATGCGAGGAAATGGCGAAGGTGCTATGGACAAAATTGTGTTAAAATTGGTAGTTAGGTATTTCCGGAGTAGCTGATATTGATATGATGTCAAATGTTAAAAAATTGAAGATTTTTATGTTTAATACATGGAGATATTTCTTTTACTTTCTAGAAACTGCATATGAAACTGCTAAAAACATTGAAAAGAATTTGAGAAAACTGAACTGCCTTTAAAAAAACGATAACCAAGAACGATTCCATTTTTACTCATGATTTGGAGTCAGCCAAAAAGGTACGATGAAACGTTACCTTCCCCAAGTTTAGTGATAATGTGGTTGAACATTTTATACAAGAAATGCCATTGAGAATTCACCCAAAACAATTGAGTATGTTACCAAAATAGAAAAGACAAGATTCTACTCTAAAAATAAATAATTTAAAAACATTGAAAAACACTCTTTTAAAAACAAACTGAAAGAGTTAAAAAAGGCACTAAAAAGAAGAAAATAATGTTAATGATAACAAAAATTATGTTAATAAACGTAAAAGCGTGGGCAGCTCAAAATACCTGGAAAAACTCATCGTTCGCCCCACGATCTTATCTTTATTAACATAATTATTGTTATTACTAACATTATTTTCTTCTTTTTCAGTGTATCTTTTAACAGTTTCAGCTTGTGTTTAAAAGTGTGTCTTCTTAATTTTTTTAAATTATTTACTTATTTACCGGCACCGTAACTCAGTCGGCTAAGCGTCTTAGTGGCGAACGCGCTTGGTCAGACTGCCTAACGTGTACTGGGTTCGATCCCCAGCACCGGCACCAGCAATGTTGGTGGGTAATGGATGTTGCCTGCGTTTTTCAAATGTGTGTTACCCCCTTCCGGACAGCCTAAAAGAGGCTTTTGATTTGGAGGTTGTCTACTATGTGTGGTGTTTATGTTTATGTTTATATTATTTTCGTCTTAGCTTTGTTTCAATTAAAATAATGTGTTTGTTCGTTAAAACTCTTTCCCTATAAATGACACGTCATTCGTCATTCCAAAGCCCCCATTTTGACTTCTTCAATTTAATTCCAGAAATAGTCATATTTGGGCCCAGGAAAACCCACACGCTTTTCAGCCATTTAGGTCACAGCGACGATTTTCAGTAAAGCTTTGGGCAGGTCTGTAAATAACCAACTGATAGGGCCCTATCGTTCACCAGCGGGGCTGACTGGTCAAGCATATTTGACCTTTTTCAGGGATCAGCTTTTCGAGGATTTACCTTTGGGCATGTTAAGGAGAATGTGGTTTATGCACGATGGAGCCCTTCGCATTTTAGTATTGACGTACGACGGTTTTTGGACACCGAATGCCCACGCCGTTGGATAGGTCGTGGTGGCTACATTTCTTGGCCCGCAAGAGGCCAGATATCACCCCTATGGATTCTTTTTAAGAGTTTACATGAAGAGTTTGGTGTATGCTAAGCCAATAGACTTCCTAGAACAGTTACAACAAGCCATTCACAATGTCTCCAATCTAATTCGTGATCAAAAACGTGATCGCATACACGAAAATATTATTCTGCGCTTAGAACAGTGCCTTGAGTAAAGGTCAAACATTCGAACATTTTCTTTGATTTTTCGATACTTTTAAGATTTCTGGAGTGCTATGTTCTACAAAAATTATTTTAATTTTTGATGTTTTTCTTGTGTGTTTAAATCCAAAAAGTCACTTCTAACCCCGCCAACTTCGCTGTCAGTCCCAAGTCTGATAAAGGGGGAGGGGAAGTGATATGGATGCACCGCGTTACGTCAGATTAGTCAGTCATAGGCGGCACATTTCTACAGAAAAATAAAGTTAACTTGATGTATCCTGGGATTTTCGGTCATCTTTAAATTAAAATTCTTATATTTTCTTACGTTTCGGTTTTATTAACCATCGTCAGAGGAAAAACTACAATATTTATATTAACGTACGATTATTTTATGTCATTTTACAATTTTAATTTCATTACTTTTTACAATTTAAGAATTTTTTTTTTTTACACTATATTAACATTTTACGTTTATTTCTGTTGGAAGTTTGAATGCAACTAAATGCTGAACAAAAGTATTGCCTGCTTTCTGGTCTGTGTTGTGTCACTATTGGTACAGTTTATTTAATTTATGGATGTTATAGATATGAAGTTTTCTCTAATGGCTGGTAGTGTGAAATATGATATTTTAAGACATTATCTTGCGGACTTGATGGAAAGATGTAAAAATATATGTTGTTTAATAATATCCCCTTTTTAGTTAATTGTAATAATTGTAATTGTAATAGTACATATATTGGCCAAACAAAACAATACCCGCATAAATGAATATATACACAGAAATATAATATAAGAACACTAAATCAAAATTCGACAGCTCTTACCAAACACGCTTTAGACAATAATCATAGCTTTAACTTTGACAATACAAACATTTTACAAAAGGAACCAAATTATCATCGAAGGACAATACATGAAATGTTACAAATTAAAAGACATAACAACGCAATAAATAACAGCCGCACTGATATAGAGAATTTAAGTGAAACATACTTTGACTTGTTAAATTAACTAAAAAGGGGATATTATTAAACAACATATATTTTTACATCTGTCCATCTAGTCCGCAAGATAATGTCTTAAATTATCATATTTCACACTACCAGCCATTAGAGAAAACTTCATATCTATAACATCCATAAATTAAATAAACTGTACCAATAGTGACATAACACAGACCAGAAAGCAGGCAATACTTTTGTTCAGCATTTAGTTGCATTCAAACTTCCAACAGAAATAAACGTAAAATGTTAATATAGTGTAAACAAAAAAAAATTCTTAAATTGAATGAATGAAATTAAAATTGTAAAATGACATAAAATAATCATACGTTAATATAAATATTGTAGTTTTTCCTCTAACGATGGTTAATAAAACCGAAACGTAAGAAAATATAAGAATTTTAATTTAAAGATGACCGAAAAATCCCAGGATACATCAAGTTAATTTGATATCAACGGTCAAGAAAATACAAATATTTATTTATAGAAAAATAAATTAATTATTCATTTTTTAACTCCTTTCGGTGGGGACAACTTACTTACAAATTTTCCACATGTTGTGTTAAATCACCATGTATATTAAATGTAGAAGAATGTTTTACAAAATTTCTACGCAAATACATTAGATAGGTACATGACGATTGATAAAGTAATTAGTATCAGATATAAGGTATGCAATTATACTTTTACTAATTTCAAAAATTTGTTTTATTAAAGTATGCTTAGAATGGCATGAAACGTCGAGATTTTAAATTAGAGCGAAAAAATTATTTCTGTATGTCGGTCGGTCTTTGATTGTGCGCACGTTTTCTCATAAACGGTTTAAGATATTGGCTTAAAATTTGGTACACGTATGTATTATGACGAGGTCTGCAGCTTATATTTTGAGCTAATTTCGGTGACGGGTTGAAGGAAAAATAAATGAAGCAAGCTGGTAAGAGTACGGAAACTTTGGATTTGGTGTATATACTAGAAGCCAAAGCCGCAGATTTTTTTATTATATTTTCCATTATCCCACTACCCCACTCCATTATTAAAGGGATTAATAAAATAAAATTGAGATATTCACTTGTTTGATACATGTATGTATTATAACGATATCTGGAGCTAGATTATATTTTGAAATGATTTTGGGTGGGGAAGCGTAGATCGGAAAAAATAAATAAAGCAAGCTAATAAGAGTCCAGAAACATTGGATTTGGTGTATATATTAGAAGCCAAGACCTTCATTTTTTATGGCATCTACCTTAAATATATTATTAAAATTCGATGACCAATTTTTTCCACATACTGGAGAGCAAATATAGTATTAAGATGTTTTCCTTTAAAGAAACTTGGATGGGAAATCTGGATGTGGAAGTAGTG
The DNA here is from genome assembly GCA_963583905.1 of Stenurella melanura. Classification (NCBI taxonomy): domain Eukaryota; kingdom Metazoa; phylum Arthropoda; class Insecta; order Coleoptera; family Cerambycidae; genus Stenurella; species Stenurella melanura. Next base: position 77,730,585 of record OY757309.1, on the reverse strand, counting down.
ATTCCTTAGGTAGCGGTTTTTACATCATGTATAATAAAGTTCAGAAATAATAATTATATTTTTGCCACAAAAGTGTAACACTACATACGTTGAGATCAAAATATGTGGGTGTCTACTACTGTGCAGTTACAAATGTATTGTAGCAAGTAATTTAATATGACATGGCTCGTGTAGATAAGTTACGATTTTCTATGTTAAACAAAAAGGGCGTAACTATGCTTATTTTTATAAAGTAAATAGAGCAACATTCATCAGGACTAGTCAACTTGCAAATATTTGCCACTGTGTTAGTAATTATACCTTATTAAGACTTCCCACATTTCTCAATACATTGTGTCTCAGACATATTTATAAGGTAGTAAGAAAAAAGAAATTTCTATGAATACTAATACAACTTGCTATGTGCTAGTCTTAATTGTATTATTTAATTAATTAATTAACAAACACATGTTACAGTGCTTTAAACATCAAGCCCTCGACGTTAAAGGGAAATAGTAAAAGGTTTATTATTAAATGAAGTTAAATCCACCTCCTAGAATTATGAATTTTAGACAAGAAATTCGTGTTCAATGACCTCAAAATCTATACTTAGCTACAATCTGAGGTGCTTAAAAGTAGATTGTGTTTTATTAAGTTTATTTGTTTAAAGATATGAGAATGTGTAATTACACAATAACGAACATTTTTATTTATATCATAAAATTATCTCATTTGTGCTCGATTTTAGAAAATAATTCTCAGAGTCCTTTCTTTTGTGACGAAAACTTAGGTCATGAATTTGTGCTGTCCGAAGCACAGAAGAAGCGAGAGCTGCTCTAATTGAAATATGGACAAATTTGTCTCAAGAAATGATCGATAACGTAAATACGGGAAAAATAACTGCAGTCAGAACTGCTCAAGAGGAACACACGCGTTATTGAAAAAAATAACCTTGTAATTTTGCTTGAAAACAGGTCAACATGTCTTTTTTTGTAAAATACTATCTTTATATAGTTTCTGAAACAAGCGTCAAAATGGCACGAGACTTTGGCTTTACCAAATAAACCGCAAGTAACTAGGTAAACTTGTGTCTGGATTATTTCATATCTTTCTAAGCGAAAACAACGAGTTGAAGTAAATGGTATTAGATCTGAAGAACTGATGTTAACATTGGGTAACCTCCAGGCTCTGTCTTGGGTCCCTTACAATTTTTGCTATATATTAATGACTTACCTGAAATCTTCGATCAAAATACCTTAACAATGTTTGCTGATGATAATTATCTAATTGTATCTGAAAGAACTGTACCGGAATTATTAGTAATGACTCAAGATATGACAAACAGATGCACCGATTGGTATAACAATTCTAAATTATTCTTAAACATCTCCAAAACCGTATTTATAAATTTCACACATAGATTCACCTCTTTCAATGATAGTTATCTATAGATGATAAGGCAACTGAGCGAGTCAGAAGTACGAAATTTCTAGGAATACACATTTACTGTGGTCTAAGTTGGAACAAACACGTAACTTTATTATCAAGAAAGCTGTTCATCCATCTGTTTTGAGTTTCATAGGTTAAGAAACATTTCCCATATGTCAACTGTAATGTTTTACTATCATGCTAATTTTGTTTCTAGGGCTAAATATGGCATAATGTTCTGGGAAGCATCTCATAATTTTGAGAAAATCACTAAAATTTAGAAAAGAACTGTTAGAAATATGTCCAAATTTATTTAAAGAATTAAAAGCTTTGCCCTTAGTATGCATCTACATACTAGAAATAGTGTACTGTTAAATCTAACCAAGATTTCTTTGAAACCAATGATTCTTATCATATTTACAGTACCAGAAGTGGTCAATACTTGTGTGTCCCACTACATTACCTAACAAAATATGAGGAGTGCTCCAGATATATGGGAATAAAACTATTTAATCGCCTCCCAGCTGAACTTAAATGTGTTGTTAATTTGAAGTCGTTTAAAAAGTTAGTTGGTCAAGTCCATTTACAGAATTTTTATTATAGCGTGACTTAAGTTTTTAACTGAGTCACTTTTTAAAGAGATTTTAACGATATGTGTTTTAGTAGATTAGATTTTCTTTTTTAAATGTCTTTGTGGTGAGGCAGTTTCTCGCAAAATTGTTCTTTGATTAGCCCTATATCACTTTTTTGTGATCATTTATTATGGACAATAAAGATTATTATTATTATTAGTTAACTTTTCGTTTTAAGAGATTTCTTCCACATTTATTAGGAAAAAAAATATGTAGAAAAAATGCCAATAATAATCCCCGTTTTTTTTTACTGATGTGTATATAAATCTATACCTAAAATGTTTAAGGAAGTTTTAAACATTGTATGAGAATTTTGTATTATTTTTCATATTATGTAGGCCATACTGATTTCGTTATTTTAAATTATGAAATTTAGATATCGCGCGTATATTAATTCAGCGACCTAAACCCCTGCGACTACCAGTTTTCGCGACAAAATTACCCAAGTTATTTGAGACCTAACATTCAAAAAATTTTCCTTTTTAGTTTATTAAAATTTCAAAGGAAAGTTAAAATTTGAAGTATTCTACATTGCACTTATAGCTTTAATTGCAATCAACTAGTTATACAAAATTTCTGCAGTAGCCGTTATAAATATATTGACATGTATTTTTATAATTTGAGACAATAATTAGCTTAAAACTGAAATTATGAAACATAAGACGAAAATTAAAATGTAATTGTTTTGATTCGATAAATAGATAACACAAGATTAAGAAGAAAAAATGTTTATAGATAAAAAAATCAGTGCTTACCTTAGAGTATTTAGTAAAAGTATAATCACATTATATTTTTTAGAACCTATAAAAGTAATAATTGTAGTAGCTCAAAGATATCAACTCTCAGACTTTGAAGTGGAATTAAATAATTATTACAAAAGAGTCACAATTTGAAACAGATCAATTAAATCAAAAATATCATTAAAATTCAAGTAGGATTAAGAATTGTTAAAAGTAGACTAAATAAAAAGCTTAACCAATAAATAAAAGAAGCTATTAGTGCAAAATTAATTAAAAAAGTGATACAAACCAAAATTTGAATTGATATAAGGTCATGACAGTGATTGTGACAGAATTAATGTCCTAACAAATGTCAGAGACTGACAGTATATAATGCTTGCCAACATCAATAAGAACGACAAGAAATTATTAAAAAGAAGCAAGCGGGAAAAAACAAGAAAGGAGATCAATAGTTACAACGAAAGGTAAAAAAAAAAATTCGATGAGAGGAGAAAAGCAAAAGTAAATATAAAAAAGTTAAGCAAAGTGAAATAAGGGAAGATACGAATAAAAAAAAACAAGGATACAAACAATGATAAAATAAATATATGGAATTAAAGAGCATTTAAGTAGAAATAAACTAAGGTGAAGAAGAAATAAGTTAGAATAAAGAAGAAATAGTAAAATAAATGTAAACGTAAATAAACCAAATTGATGATTTGGACAGAATAAAAATAGTTTTAACAAGTCAAAATAAGTCAGAATAAAGAAGAAATAATAATACTGTGTAGTAATCTATAGAAACAGTAGAGAAAGGAAATCTAAGGAAAAACAAACTAGTAATAATAAGTATATAAAAAAATATAGAAAGAGAAGTTAAAACAGGGAAACAGAACGAGATAAAGACAACAACATTATATTGACGGTAAAAAAGTGGAACAATATAGGAAAATCAGAAACGGAAATAATGAAATAAAAAAAGAAATATAAGAATAAGAGGAATAGAGGTCATGAAGTAAAGAAGAGTATAAACTGAATGATTAAAAAGTGTAAGAACTAAGAAAAAGAAGTGAAGTAAGTTTATTATTAATAATTGACATTTGTAATAAATATTTATGACAATTTGACATATGATAAAATAGGCTAGGTTAACTAGTTAGGGTATTAGGAACTTTTGAATAAGAAATACTGAAACAATATTAATGATATTAAATTTAATACTTATAATAAACATTTAATAATAATAGAAAAAGAAGTTATTTAACTTTCAAGAATATCAAACAACTTAAAAATTTAAATTAAAAATGAAAGAATATTTGAATATTAGTAATCCACCAAGAACCCTGAGACGAGAGTGACAGCAAAATTAACAAATAAGAGCTAAAATTCATCGTTATAATAAAAAAAAACTATTACACCCTTATCTGAGCATAAAAATAAAGGTAAGCAAAGAAAATTTATTACTAACAAAAAAATAATATTAAAGGGATAATAGGGAGAACGTAATAAGATACATTTCCTGTGTCCAATATGTCTAATATAATAACACAAAATAATTTCTATATCAACGATACAATTAATGAATTTCAAGATTGTAGTTCAAAAATGGCAGACGAGAGTCTCAACACGAATCCAAACTCGTTATCTGAATCACAAATACATTTTCAATTTCTAAGCGAACGAAGTTGGGATTGTAATCGTGAAGTGTCAGTGAAATTTTCGGAAAATCGTGTCATCAAGGCTTCTTCTAAAATGTATTTTAAGCATGCATAATAACTTATAAGTTCAGTTTAAATTCAAATAATCTACAGATACTGTTAGACGTGTAATACAGTGAACGGAGAACGACAAGAATTATGCCTGGGTCACGTATGCCAAGACGTTGTAATTAAGAGAGGTTTTATTTGCAACTGAAAATGAAAATTACATCTGCCCGCTTGAACACACCTTCTGTCTCTTCTTCATTAAAGTCACTGTGGACATTAATAAAAAGTTGTTTGTCATACATTTATCAACCAAGCTCTGCTGAGGTATTTTACTGGTATTAACAAGAGTTTTAAAAATGGAATTTTCAGGTAAGTTGTACTTAACATTAAACAAAGAAATCTAACAAGCTAACCGTTATACTCTTCGCCGATATAGTGCACTTTTGATATAATTGTTGCACATTATATAGGATACTCTTCGCAGTTTTTTTATAAATAATATTGGTTTTAGACATTTTTAGTTTAATTACAAAACACAAAAAAAATTACGTGTTTTTTTTTATTATTTAAAAAAATGTATAACTTTTTTATTTATGGATCGATTTTGTTCAAAAACAATATGGTTCTTCATCGTGCATCGTGCTATTCTACTTATTTTTTATTCGAGAAATAAATGGAATGTGCTTTATTTTATACGGAAAAAACACTGAATGTCCAACAAAAACAAATAACAACCTCTTCCACGGGGTATTTTGGTATTTAGCTAAAATTAATAAAATAATGATGTTAGCAACTGGATTGTGTTATTTGTAGAATGTCAAATTTGGTCTTACTATACTTTTGAAAATTTATTGAAGAATAACCATAAACGTGCCATCAAATATTATTAAACATTATTTTGTAAACTGGTCCATATAGGCTTTTTAAAAGTTTACTAATATTTACTAAAAAATAATATACAGTGTGATGTTAACGACCCTAAGAGCCATATTAAAAAAATGGAGGTCGGTCCTGGAATTTTTCCAAAATCATTTAAAAAATATGGCGGACTGAAGTTCTGGTCAAAAACTATGAAACACCCCGTATCTCACGGTTCACATTCAACAAGTATAGGTGTGTTTTGAACTCAGCTGAGTGTACTCTACCTTCCACTAGAGTATGTCCGTTTAAATCTGGGACACCCTATATACTCTTCATTTTGTATTTGCGAAGAGTATAATAAGACACTGTAGTATAGTATATTATACCACTCAGATCAGAGCGTTCCGGCACAGCTTAATTTACGACTACACCACTACTGGTTAGATTCCAGAACCTTGGGGGCATATGTTGGGCATATTTTTGTTAATAATTATTTCATCAAAATAATCAGTAAACAGATAAAGTGGCACATGTGTTGTATAAACTCTCATATTTTGAATATATAACGTGATAATGATAAATGAGACCGAGCTTCAGTGTATCTTGTCATGTGCACCATTATTTTATGTACGAGTATTGTACTGGAGGGCCTAGCGCAGGCACTCTTGAAACTTTTTAATGGGCAACTGGAATGTTTTGAAATCTGGTGTAGTGACATAAGATAAAATTTCTAGTTATGTTATGTAAAGAGCCAAAATGGCCAACTTCCGGTTTCGTTAACGATATGAAAGTCAAATTTTTAGATGGGACAAGCTATATTTGCATATTTGGACTCTGCTGGGAAAAGTACATGTGGTTCATTCTTTTTTAAATTTTTTGTTTTATTCATAGATGATCGCGATTTGGTCAAAATTATTAACAGTCGATCTGCAAACACCTGTAAAATATAATTTCTTCAAATATTAAGATTGAACAGGATTTACTCTTCATTAAGTTCATCAATATTCGTTTTTCAACCAAAGTGGAACTCCCATGGGACAACCTATTATTCAATTAGGCCTGTAAATAACGAAAAGAGCGATATGCATAAATACTTTCCCCAATTTATACCTCTCCCACCCCTCTCCACTCCTTTAACGGAAGTTACTGCACTCTTACCAACTTGCCTTACTTATTTTCCCTTATTTACCCCTATTTAACCTCCAACCCTTCACCGGAATTAGCGCAAAATGTAATAAAGTTCCAGATCTCATCATGGAACATATGTGTACCAAATTTCAAGTCAATATCTTAAACCGTTGTTGAGAAAACGTGGGTACAAAAAAAATTACAAAAAGACCGATAGAAAAAATTTTCGCTCAAATTTAAAATCTCGACGTTTTATGACATTATAAGCCTATTTCAACAAAAAGAAAATTTGAAAATGTTTTTGCGATTACTATACTTCCACTCCACTACTACGTGGATGTGGAAGTAAAATGAAATGTTTTGATAATAGATTTTTTTCAACAATGAATTTGAATAAGTTGGCTCTGAATAGGTTTGATATCTCAAACCTATTTAGTGAAGAATAAATCGTGTTTGACTTTAGAATTGGAAGATACAATATTTTGCAGGTGACTGCAGGCCGATTTTGAACAAATTTAAGCAAATCGCGATCATCTATGATTAAAATTAAAAATATAAAACAATAGTTTTTTTACATCAAAATAATAATTGGATCATATGTATTGTGACCTGTATGATCCAGATATGCAAGGATATACAGCTTGCCTAATTTAAAAACTTTATTTTACTTCAACATCCACGTAGTGGATTGAAGTATAGTAATCGCAAAAAAATTTTCAAAAATTTTTATTCGTGAAATAGGTTTAGAATGTCATGAAACGTCGAGATTGTAAATTTGAGCGAAAAAAAAATTTTCTGTCTGTCTGTCGGTCTGTCTGTCTGTCTGTCTGTAACTTTTTTTTTGTCCGCACGCTTTCTCCGGAACGGTTTAAGATATTGACCTGAAATTTTGTACACGTATATATTATAACGAGATCTGGAACTGGATTGTTTTTTGAGGAAATCCGGTGAAGGGTTGGGGGTTAAATAGGGGTAAATAGGGGGAAATAAGTAAAGCAAGCTTGTAAGAGTACAGAAACTTGAAATTCGGTGTATGTACTAGAAGTTAAGGCCTCAGATTTTTTTATAATATTTTCAACCCCCCACCACCCCTACCCCATTAATGGGGTTGATAAAATAAAGTTGAGATATTTATTTGAAATTTTGTACACGTATGTATTATAACGATGTCTAGAATTAGATTATATTTTGGGATGATTCCGTTGAAGGGTTGGGGGTTAATTTGGGGTAAATAGAGGAATATAAGTAAAACAAGTTGGTAAGAGTACAGAAACTTGAAATTCGGTGTATTTACTAGAAGCCAAAGCGTCAGATTTTTTAATAATATTTTTCAACCCCCACCACCCCTACTCCAATTTGAAAAGGGTTGATAAAATAAAATTGAGATATTCATTTGAAATTTTCTACACGTATGTATTATAACGACATCAGGAACTAGACTATATTTTGAGATAATTCCGTTGAAGGGTTGGGGGTTAAATAGGGGTAAATAGGGGAAAATAAGTAAAGCAAGCTGGTAAGACTACAGAAACTTGAAATTCGGTGTATGTACTAGAAGCCAAGGTCTCAGATTATTTATAATATTTTTCAACCCCCACCACCCCTACTTCATTATTAAAAGAGTTAATAAAATAAAATCGAGATATTCATTTGAAATTTGGTACACGTATGAATTATAACGACATCTGGAACTAGATTATACTTTGAGACGATTCCGTTGAAGGGTTGGGGGTTAATTTGGGGTAAATAGAGGAATATAAGTAAAACGTTGGTAAGACTACAGAAACTTGAAATTCGGTGTATGTACTAGAAGCCACAGCGTCAGATTTTCTTATAATATTTTTCAACCCAACCACCCTTACTCCAATATGAAAAGGGTTGATAAAATAAAATTGAGATATTCATTTGAAATTTGGTACACGTATGTATTATAACGACGTCTGAAACTAGATCATAATTTGAGATGATGCCGTTGAAGGGTTGGGGGTTAAATAGGGGCAAATAGGGGAAAATAAGTAAAGCAAGCTGGTAAGACTACAGAAATTTGGGATTCGGTGTATATACTAGAAACCAAGGCCTCAGATTTCTTTCTAATAATTTTCAAACTCTACCACCTCCGCTTCATTATTAATGGGATTGATAACATCAAATTGAGATATTCACTTGAAAGTTAGTACACGTATGTATTGTAGTGACATCTGATTGAGATGACTCCATTGGTAGGTTGTAAATAGTGGAAAATAAGTACGGTAAACTAGAAACTTAATTTTTAACGTATATGGTAGAAACCAACTCCTCAAACTTTTCTATGACATCTACTCCAAATATTATTAAAATTCTATGACCAATAATTTCCACATACTAGAGTGCAAATATAGTCAAGATGTTTCCTTTAAAGTGACTTGGACGAATAATCTGGATGTGGAAGTAGTGATTCCTTAGGCAGCGGTTTTTTACTTTAATTGCAACGAAATCGGAAGTCAGTCATTTTCGATATATGTATACATAACATAATTGGAATTTTATCGCAAGTCACTACACTAAATTTGAAAATAATGCATTGGCTTATTCAAAAGTTAGCGGAGTGTCCCTGTGGGCTGGGCCGCCCGGTATAGTAATACAATAAAACATTAGTACTAGTATTATAGTAAAGAGTAATTGTCTACTTCAGCCTGTCTTAAATAAATGAAGACGGCTCATTTCCAGTTTATGCTGTATCCTTATTAGGTTCAAAATCCACTACCTACACCAACCACAAACTCATAATAATGGTAAGGAAAATACGTAAAAAATTTGAAAAGTAATGACCCCAAAGAAGTGGTGTTCTTAGAGTAAACTTGGATCTTTAGCGGAGGGGGATTAAAACGTTCTTGGTAAGATGATTCCAGTAAATAGAAAAGGCGTCGTACAAATTCAGAAGGTAATAGGTTAATAGTTGTACATGCAGGATCTATTCGTGGCTTTGCTCAAGATGCGAGTTTAGTTTTGTCCACCAAGAATAACTCAGAAAGGAGATTACCATGACAACATGAACTCTGAAAATTTTGAAAAGTGGCTGACAGAAAGACCTTTGCCGAGGTTACAAAATCCAAGCATTATTGTTTCCGATAATGCTAAGTGCCACTCTCGAGTTGAAGAAAAACAACCAATCCGATCTTGGACGAAAGAAAAAATACAAACCTGATTAAAGACCAAAAACAGATTTCAGTGATACCGCATAAAAGTATCTGCAAAGTATATTTTGCGCTGGATATACGAATACTACGATTATTATAAATCATTTTGAAAATTAGATTAAGCTGTAAAAATAAAAATAAAATAATCAATACCTGTAAATAAATCAGTTAAGGTAGATATGTTTTTTAATTATCGTTATTACTGGATTCATTTAGTGATGCCAAGGTCAGAAAATTGCTTTTCGTTTTTTAACACGCTTTTATTAGCTTCACCTGTATCTAGCAATCTATCAATCTATCAATGTAACGGAATCTTTCAACGTAATTTTCACCCACTTCTAATTGTTGTATTATCATGAAACCAAAAACAGATTTCAGTGATACCGCATTAAAGCCGAATTGCTCCAAATAGCTGAAGTTAACAGAACAGAGCAACACTATCCTGTCGACAATTGAATTAGAGAGCATGAATATGAAGTACTGCTGCTTCCACCATATCACTGTCAGTTCAACCCAATAGAACTTGTTTGGGGAATTTGTAAGGAGTGTTACGACAAACACATCGGGAAAGATGGTTTTAGTGACGAAGCCATTCTTGCTATGTGAAATGAGGCTTTATCTCAAGTGTCGAGCTCAATTTGGTCCAAGTGTGTAAGTTACACAAATAAATTGATTTTAGAGACATATAATCGAGAGGTTCATACTCAGTGCCGCATTATTTGCCTTAAAAGTTTTTTCTTTAGATCGACTATAAAGGCGCCTTCGTTAATATAGCCTAGGGCGCTAAGAACGTCTAATCCGCCGCTGTTCATACTGAAGAATTTATGCCACTCATTATAGTGTTAATAATGAAAGCGACGATGAAGATTCGGAAGAATTAGACACTGACGAAGAAAACTAAATTTATTTATTTATCTTATACTAGATATTTGTATTTTACTGCCATATTTGTTTTATATAAGGTTCGGCATAATTAGTATTTAAGTATATATTTTTATTTTAAGATTACATATACTTATTTGACAAAAATTCTATTAATTAATAAAAAAGAAAGAAAGCTGCAACAATTTAAGTGTATTTGTTTTGTATATTTGCTCTATCATATTTTTTTACTTGAACCCAAAACAATTCAATATTGTAATTTATTTATTTAACTTAAATTATTATAAATTTACAATAAATGTATTATATATGCTATAATTCAATTTTCTTTAAATAAATGTGTGTGTGTGTGTGTGTGGGAGATATTTGGCTACAGGAAAAAAGATTTCTTAGCCACAGAAAATTATGTTGTTACTAATATTATATTTTTATGTTATTTGTTCTAATAAAATGTACTATTAGGTCAAAAATTTCCTTTCTATTATAACAGTAGGCTTGTTATATTTATTGGTAAATTCACGTCGACATTAAACTTAAAATTTTCTCTATTTGGGCAGTATATTTCATACACGCAAAAAATATATGGTTAAGGTCTCCCAAGGACATATTATCACATGCGCATGTAGAGGTGTTTTGTACGCCTATCCTGCACAGATGTGCAGGAAAGGTGCCGTGATTTAATTTGGGTCTAGCTATGGTACATGAATAAAACTTTGGAGTGGTATAATCTTCGATATATGAAATACTTCTTTAAATATATCTAATTAAGTACATCAAGAAAATATAAGACAAAGCGACGCCACTGTGCATTCGGAAACACCAACGAGCCGACGTCTCACCGGGACTCTATCAGAGAACAGAGTTTACTACAGATATCATCATTATTCTAAAAGCGTCGGGGATCGCTGCTGTCTATATCCACAGATAGAAACTTATTTTGCATACGGCAGCCAGTAACCAAAATTTTCGACGTATCGGAAATTCCCACGCCAATGCTCATTTCTTTAAACAAGGATAAAGAAAGTTCAGAGCGACGGAAATTTTTAGCATAGCGAAAGGGTTGAAATGTATCCTTCAACATGTAAAAAATAACGGGTCATCTGAGTAATCACCTAATGTCCGTTTACTGTTTCCTGGTGTTCATAAATATGCATAGTTCGAGGAAAAAATGAAAACAGAAATTTTGAGTGCTACGTGAAGATATAAGGTGTTAAGTACTGAAAACTGGGAACAGGTGGAAATTCGTGTCTTCGCCAAATGTCCGTTCCGACAATTCTCGTCTATTTCTGAAGTTTTTCTATGACAAAAAAATAAAAACGGACGTTTTAATCATTGCATTGCATTCAGTTCTGCGTCTTTTTTAGGCTAATTTTGGTACTCCCTAATGTCCGTTCTCTAATCAAAATGATGTTTTTAGATAGGTAGGTATAACTAAGTACTTAATTTTTTTAAATTTCTTGTAGTTAACTTTTTTGCCAAATCCTATAAAGAATATGTTTTATTATTTATTATAATTATCATGCAGCAAACAAAAAATAATTCACTTTTATACCCTTCAAGTTTGTTCTTTATATTTCAGAGAAGGAAAGTTTGCTTTCAGGTTATGAATGAGAGAAAAATCGACAACAAATTCTAATCAATTATTTTATTTTTGGTTAAAGATGTCGAGTGCCCAGAAAGATAGACATAACAAAACAATTTGATTTTTTTCTCACTTGCACCACACAATATCAACATATTGAAACCTATTAATTGCCGTCTTTCTCTTTCTTATGTTTCGGGACATAATTTTATCGAGCTTTACAGCCAACATATAGAATTTCCGTTCTGTATTGATTCTTGTTTTATCTATAACAAGAATTCATCGGGAACGGACATTAGGGGATAAAAAAAAATCGGTAAAGGTATTTACACAGAACTTCCCTCGTTATTTGTGCATGGCAGTCACTCTAAAAAATTAATAATGACGAAATGACATTGAGAATAATAATCGGAATATATTTATTGCTATTATTACAAAGAAAACTTGATAGGTTTTGGTCAAAAGAATATACAGGTTGCTCATCCAACAGCAAAAGTTCAATACTAAATAGCAGGTGCCACATATGGCAGGCTTGCGCAAATACCTTTACAAATGTCCACCATGACTGAATTATTTCTTGGGATAACCACCCTGTACTTTTTTCAATAAAAGTATAATAGGTGCATATGCCAGATATTATTGCCATCTGTCACATTTTCAATCCAACATTCACGTAATGGAGTGGAAGTATAGTGGTGGTTAAAAAATTTAATTTTTTTAAAATTTTTCAAAAGATGTTGGTAAAATTATTTTCAAAATGTTTTCTTCTGAAATAGGTTTAAAATGTCAAACGTAGAAATTTTAAATTTGAGCAAAAAGGAAAGTTTCCTTCTATTCTATAGTAGTGCTAAAAAAGTTTAAAAATTAAAAATTATATATTTTTTAAAATATGTTTAGAATGCTATGAAACGTGAAAATTTTTTTGAGCAAATAAAAAAAATTAGGCCTATTTTAGTGGTAAAAACTTTTTGAAAAATGTTGGTAAAAAAAATTTTCAAAAATTTTCAAAATTTTTTTTTCTGAAATACCTAGGTTTAGGATGGCATGAAACGCGAAACTTTTAAATTTGAGCATTCTAGTGTTAAATTTTTTTCCAAACTGGTAACAAAATGTTGCAAATTTTTTTTTCCGAAATTGATTTGGAATATCATGAAACGTGGAAATTTTAAATTTGAGCAAAAACATTTTTTCAACTGTTCTATAGTAGTGATACATAAATGGATTAAAAATGTTTTCAATTTTTTTTAAAAATTCTTCAAAAACATTTTTAAATTTGTTTGAATAGTTTTAGAATGCCATGGAAACGTGGATAGTTAAAATCTGAACAAAGAAAAAAAATTCTATCTTAGTGGTAAAATTTTTTAAAAAGAGTAAAAAAAATTTCTTTTAAATAGATTTAGAACGCTATGAAACGTGGAAATTTGAAATTTGAAGAAATTAAAAAAAATCCATCTATTTTAGTTGTAAAGTAAAAAAAAATTTCAAATATTTTTTTTTTAATCAGGCTTAGAATGCCATGAAACGTGGAAATTTTAAATTTGAAGAAAGAAAAAAAAAATTATTTCATTTTGGTAGTAAAAAATTTTTCAAAAATATTGGTGAAAAAAATTTTCAATTTTTTTTCTGAAATAGGTTTAGCGCGTCATGAAACGTGTAAATTTTAAATTTGAGCAAAAAAATTTTTTTTCACTATTTATTCCGTTTAGACGGTCCACCCTGTATATTTTCCAGTGAAATTTCTACCATTTCTTCGCTGACAGTAGCGTCATCTACCTACCAAATTTGACTGCTCTCCGTCAAGTGGTGTTTTAGTAAATGCACCAACAGACAGACAGACAGACAGACTGACGGAATTGAAAAACCTATATTTTCGTAATCTACGTGTTCTGAAACGTCAGAATCCGAAAAAATCTCGGAGGGTGATTTTTTCTCGAATACGATACTTTCCTTCGGTATGCGAGGGAAGTAATAACGTCTTTTTTTTAACGGATGGAAAATCGTTTTCTCGGCTACTGCAACGTTATGTGAGTTTTTTCAGAGGAAAATCGGTTTTGTATTGTAATAAACTATAACCCGGTGATCGAAATTAGGATTAGGTGATAACAGTTCATTTTGGTCACGGGCTGCCGTACTATAGGTACATGTTTGATTTTATCCATTATGTTGCTTATAGTAAGTATGAAAGTTGTTCATTTCGGCGATCTCCGAAGCACTTATGACTTTTTTTTTCGAATAATGATGATATCTCTAGTAAACCACAGTCCAACAATACATTTACAGAAAAAAATATAGCCAGTGTTTCAAGTCAGTGAATATAAATTATTTTTTGCGTCGTAGGTTTTTTAAATTTTTAATTTAACTTTTATTTGCTCCTTTTTAAAGGTTTACTTTTTCGTGTCGAGGGTTTTTAAAATTTTCAATTTAACTTTCATTTTCAATTTTTTTATTACAAGATAAACTTAAACCTATCAAGTTAAAAATATATTTTAAAACAGTTTAAATACATTTCAGGTAACATTAATTTAATATGTGAACTAACACCGGATCCTTCGCCAAAAATATAATTCTTTTAAAATTTAGAAATATTTATCGTATCAGGTGAAATGACAGGATCTTCATTCAAATGTTTGAAGATAAAAGTATCTGCAAAGTATATTTTGCGCTGGATATACGAATACTACGATTATTATAAAGCATTTTGAAGATTAGATTATGCTGTAAAAATAAAAATAAAATAATCAATACCTGTAAATAAATCAGTTAAGGTAGACATGTTTTTTAATTATCGTTATTACTGGATTCATTTAGTGATGCCAAGGTCAGAAAATTGCTTTTCATTTTTTAACACGCTTTTATTAGCTTCACCTGTATCTAGCAATCTATCAATGTAACGGAATCTTTCAACGTAATTTTCACCCACTTCTAATTGCTGTATTATCATGAAACTTGGCAATTGTGTGTAGCTCCGATGACAATATAATATAGTATACTCAATTTTGCTCTATCACGTCAGGATTTTGAGATATCTTAACCTAAAAGTGCAAAAGACACAGTTTTTTGACATATTTGAGGTCATGTAGCTTTGCGAATTTTCTTTTCTCGTAAAGCTATGTATGGGATCTTAAAGTACAAGTCTTCCTCTGTAAAGTGCCGTAAAGCTTGCTCAAATATCTTTTTTTTTCGCTGAGATATCGAATTTTTAAAATTGTCTGTTCATATCATATCTTAAATATACAGAAAATTATGCTTTTTAATGTTTCAAAAAGTTTTATTAAAACTCTACACGTGTTTCGGCTATTAGGCCTTTATCAAGAGTACAAGATATTACTAAATTTAAAATGTGTTCCTTACTTATTTATACCTAATGGAAGGTATAAATTATTCAAAGCTTTTAATCTATTTATTACATGCAAATAGTTATATGATTCCTATCCTATGTAAATATACTACAAATAAGTTCTTAATGTTAAATTATTTTTTCTAGAATATTAAATAATGTTTGATCATTAGGTACATTTTTATGCTTTTTGACAGCTTTCATGATCTCAAATTGTTCTAGTAAATCTAACTTCTTTCCATTATTTTCTGTATGGAGTAATTCGACTTCATTGAAATTAACAAAATGATTATTTTCTATGCAGTGTGTTGACATACCGGTGCTATGTATACCATTCGTTATTGATTTTTTATGTTCAGCGAGACGATTTTTTAATTTACGACCAGTTTGACCGATATATATAGCATCGCAGTCATTACATTTTAATTGATATACACCTGTTTTTTCTAATAAATCTATTTTGTCTTTATTATTAACTAACATTTTCCCTAGATTATTTTTATTAACAGAAATAGTTTTACATCCTAGTTTTTTCAGTTTATGACTAATTTTATCGCTAATCTTAGGACTATAATTAATACATTTATATGTCAGTTCTTTGTGGAGTATCAGCATAAAATTCTTTAAGTAACTTTTTCTTTTGTTTATGTTTTATTAATTTATCTATGAGGTTTTCACTATAACCGTTGTTTCTAGCGATTTCTTTAATGGTGTTCACTTCTTTCATAAAATTATTCTTATTTAAAGGGAAGGTTAGCAGACGGTGGATAAATGAATGGAAAGATGCCATTTTTATTTGTGATGATTGCTTAGAGTTCTTGTGAATGACTGTGTCTGTGCAAGTTGGTTTACGGTAAATGTCAAACTCTAAGCTGTTGTTTCTATTTTTTAAGTTAACGTCCAAGAAGTTTAAACCTTCCTCATTTTCTATTTCTAGAGTGAATTGAATTTTATCGTGAAATGAATTCAGAAGATTTAAGAATTTATTAAGTTGTCTTTCTGTACTTTGCCAAATACAAAACACGTCATCCACATATCTAGTCCAGAAAAATACATTATTTATTAGGTTATTTTCGCAGCATAAATATTTCAGCTAATAACGGTGATATGGGGGAACCCATAGGTAATCGGTCTGTTAATTTATAAATGAAAGCTGTCAAAAAGCATAAAAATGTACCTAATGATCAAACATTATTTATGGGTCATAATATTCTAGAAAAAATAATTTAACATTATAAGAACTTATTTGTAGTATATTTACATAGGATAGCAATCATATAACTATTTGCATGTAATAAATAGATTAAAAGCTTTGAATAATTTATACCTTCCATTAGGTATAAATAAGTAAGGAACACATTTTAAATTTAGTAATATCTTGTACTCTTGATAAAGGCCTAATAAGCCGAAACACGTGCAGAGTTTTAATAAAACTTTTTGAAACATTAAAAAGCATAATTTTCCTGTATCTTTAAATTATTGAAGAATGTTTCACAAGGAACCAACCGTAGAATCAACCCAATGTATATCATATCTTTCCCAATACATTTAATTAGTACGGACACCTTAAGGTCATTATTTAAATTGCAATATCTCGGCGAAAACAAATATATATTTGAGCAAACTCAACGGCATTTTAAAGGTGAAGACTTGTACTTTAAGATCCCACACATAGTTTCTTGAGAAAAAAAAATCTCGACGCTACATATCTTCAAATATGTCTAACTATTACGTTAGAATATCTCAAAATCCTAACGTGATTGAGCAAAATTAAAAATAGATTCGAATTCAGCGTTGAAAAATACATAAGAAACGTATGGTCTGACCCCATAGATCCAGACAACTTTTTTCTGTAAACCTGTGTTGTCAAAAAATTCAAAGGGCCTAGCCAGATAAGTACGTGTAAAATATCCCTAAAAGAAATTATATGAATGGACACCAAAGTATTCCCTTGGATACAAAGAAATTATTTGTTACAATATTGTTTCAAAAATCCTTGGGAAAGCTGAACTTTTGCAAAAAAAAAAAATTATTAAAAAATGGTTGCCTTCCATAATGAATAAATCTGAAAAATTTCCTAATATGGAGGCCAAGACGGGGGGAAGCACGCCCATTAAGTGAAAGTGGCGATTTCCAACAATTTTTATAAAATCAATATTTATCCTTGTCAATGTTAATAATAATTAGTTTCAATTTGAATTTAATGGTTTTAATAACGAGACGAGAAAAACGCAAAAGATCGTTTTCATATAGAATTGATCAGGGTACTCAGGAAAAATATCCGCATGGAAAAATGTCAGTGGCGTACCACTTTTATGGTAAAAATTATCAGATGACATGTTCGCAGGAACGCCACTGGTGGAGAGATAAAACAATTTTTCTAATTAAAATATGTGGTTTTATATCCTATTAACACTTACTAAAATTGAAAATAATATATAAAGTAAGTACTTTCTGAGACATTAAAAAATAACAATTTAAAAAAGAAAAATTCAACCCTGTAACAAGAAATTTAATCCGTTGCAGACATATGTTCATAAGAATTTTTCTTCATTATATCTCCTAAGGAATCGCATCCTGAACGTCATTAAGGAACACCCTGTATGTATAAACTAATCAATCCTACGAAGTTCTTTTTGTGGAACTTTACTCGATATATGTAATGGGCAAATGATAGAAACCTATAATGTCAAAATGAGTTTTTCATATTGAATTTTTACTAACATAAATCAAACGTAAGTATTAAGAAATAGATGAGTTTGAAAACTGAAACTGCCTCCTTTAAAATGTTTTTTACTTTGTTTTAATTTGAGGGTTATTAAAGAAATTATTACATATTGTTTCTGAGAGCGCACGTAGTTGTAATGATGGATCATCCCCTATTACAGAGTGATGAACTCGCAATGTTTTTAATTTTACTCGAAAATCGTGGCACCTACAAAATAATGCTTGAACCTTCTTATCGTAAAATTTCCCCTTCTCTCATTTTGTCCTACACATTAAATCGATATTTTTTATATTCACTGAGATATAATTAAAACATGGCGTTTGGGTACATAAATTACCCCATTATATAACAGTAAATATCGAAGAATCTAAATCTGTAACTATTAGAATTTAGTTATATGTTCAAAGATATTTCGATAGTATCGAAAATTTGTGCCAAATAATTCCAGCTTACGGCATTTATTTTTAAAAAGGAATAGTACTCCAGTTAAAGACCAAGAAGCGTATATTTTAAAAAATCTAAATGTTGTAATAAGTTGCTCGTAATCTTTTGAGTTAAGAAGCTGCTATAATTGATAACTAGTCGTTGTTTAATTATGATTAAATAAATATAGATAAATACAAATATTTTTAAAATGTGTAATCATAAATAAATTAATATCAAAAAGCTCTTAAACAATTATGACGTACCACATCGAATCCGACTTCATAGTGAGTTCCCCTTGTATATATTATAGGAATACACTGCCGGCGACCGATACTTTCAGTGACGGGCATTTTTCAGTTTCAGTCACTTCAGTAGCCGCTGAATAAGTGAAGCACCGCGCACGTTGACTACTAGACGCCCCCAAGTCGAGCTACTTATGAATTAAAGATAATCCCCACCTTTTTCTCTGTTTGTATACGTATAAATAATCTATAATGATATGTGGAGTACAACTTTTATTACGTAAATTTTTATAGCAGTATTAGCGGGTAAGGTAAAAGGCTTATATGACATTATTATGCATGATGTCAAATGTTACATAAAATTTAATACAATGGACAGGATGACACCTTACAAGATCGCAATGTCATTTGAGTTGTCAATAAGCTATATTTGTTTTCTGTTAAATTTTATGTACAGAGTGTCCCTGGATTATGGAACAGTACTCCGGGAGCGTATAGTTTGTGTTAAAATAATACTAATTTTTTTCCTAGGGCGCCCCCTTCCATAGCTATTCACCTTTACAAATTAAATTGTCAAAAGGGTTTTTACTATATCGATTGTATTAAAATTTGAACAGTTTAAATAGTAATTATCTTTAATTTAGAAGTATGGAGCTTTTCGTATTTTTCTAAAAAGCCAGAGGTGGAGCATCCTACATATTTTGAAATAAATTTATTTTTGGAACTTGCAGTATAATAATAATAATATAATCTTTATTTAGCACAAGAAAATTGCTATACAAATACATAGACAGTAATAAAAAAATAGTAGTAATAATAAAAATACTAAATTCCACTACTATACCTAAACTACATACTTACCACATTATTATTTTATCAAATTATTGAAATATATCTCTTATGGTTTTATTTTAAATGTATTTCTATTCATTGCCTTTATATTATTAGCTAACTTATTATACCTAATTAAAGTAATAAAAAAAACTGAATTTTGGGTAGATTTGTACTTCTTATGATGTAGTCTAAAATTGTCATGATTTCTTGTACTATATGGATGGTCAAAAACTTGCAAAATCCCATGAAAATAATCAGACATATTTCCCTTTGTAGTTTTGTGAATAAGGATTAGGGCATTGATTTCACTTAAGTCCCCAACCCCTACCCACTGCAGCTTGTGGAGCATCTCTCTAACAGGAGTATATTTTAAACATTGCAATATTATTCCCATTGCTCTACTTTAGCATCTTTGCAGTCTTTCCATATCCCTTGTATTTGACAGATACAAAATTGTTTCAGCAAAATAAAAATGTGACAGTATAATCGTATTATAAACTGTACGTCTGGTCCAGTAACTCAATTATTTAGCACTTCTGTACAATACCCCCAGTTTTTTTGAAATTTTTTTGCACGTGTAGTATACATGTTCTTTAATTTTATCTCAACTCTTATACCTAAGTATTTGATAGAACTTAATCTGTCAATTTGCTTGCTTTCAACAAAAATTTTAAAATCATTATCCCGCCATTCGTCTATAACAGTTTGTTTTCCTAAAACCATTGCATTTGTCTTTTCTGCATTCAATTTTAACTTATTTATTTATAACCAATTTGCTATATTGCTTATGTCTTCATTTATTTTCATTTCAATGTCAAATTGATCCTTACCAGATATATAGATCATAGCATCATCTGCAAAGAAGTGAAATTTACAGTATTTTATAATCTACTCTATATCGTTTATATACAATATAAACAAAAGGGGACCCAATATACTTCCTTGCGGGACAGCGTTCTCAACCAACTCTTCATTGAATTCAACGTCTTCACATTTAACTTTCTGTTTTCTATCAGCTAGATAATTACTAAACCATTTTAAAACTACATCACTTAACCCATACTTTGATGATTTTTCTAATAATCTATTTCTGTCAATGGTCTCAAATGGACGCTTAAAATCCAAAAATATTACTGCTATAACTTGATCTTCATCCAAACTTTGCTTCCACTCATGAAGTATATACTGGAAGGCTGTGTCGCAGTTATAATCTTTTCTGAAGCCCGACTGATACTTTGTTAAGATTTTATTTTCATTTACATGGTCTAATATTTGTATATAAACTGCTTTTTCTAAAAATTTTGCCTCCGGAGGTAACATATTGACAGGTCTAAGTTCCTCCATCTATTTTGTTCCCGATATTTTCTGCAAGGGTACAATTGTTGAAGTTTTTAATTTATCTGGTACCTACTATACCTTGTTCCAATGAGCTATTCACTAGATTTAGAATAGGATTACACAGTTCATCAAATGCCAGTTTACACATTTCAATTGTAAAATCATTTGGACTACTTTTATTTGGCAAAGAAAAAATAATTTCATGCAATTGTTGTACATCTATCAATCTAAAAAAATTAACTTGGTATTACACGTTTTTATATCTAAAGAATCCTTTCGAAGTGGTATACTCTCAAATATTTCCCTAATTCTATCTATGTAATATTGATTGAACTTGCTCGCAATAATCTCTTTATCTGTATAATCACTCCCTTCATACTGAATAGTCCCAAATGTGTGTCTGCTTCTAGTTGATGCAATATCTTTTAAACTTTTCCACATTTGTTTTGGGTCATTTTATTTTTGTCAATTTCCTGCTGTTCATAATACATATAGTGACATTTTAAAATTCCTTAAATAGTTTTCTAAAAAGGATACCCGTGTTTGACATCAATAAAGCGACTCGTTTTCGTGAAAAAATGATTATGATATTAATTAAAGCAAATATAATGAGTGTCAAGAAATAGAACCGCACGAAACTTGTGAGAGAACAATTGAATAAATGTAAACGTCAAATTTGACAAAGAATAAATAATTAAATGAAAAATGAACATTATTTCTTAAGAAAATATTTAAATTTATAAATTTAAAAGAATAATAATAATAATAATAATTTATTGGTGCCAATAATACAAAGGTATTTTACACAGGTCAGGTACAGAACAACAACAAGGAAACACCTTGCATAATACAACACGAAAAATAAAATAAAAAAAGGTATATACCTATACATATATATAAAATATAGACCTACATACACATTTATACACATGTGATCAGATAATAATATTAACATTTGAGGATAAATATTCTTCAAAGGAAAAAAAAGCATTGGCTATTAAAAACGATTTAATTGTCTTCTTGAAGACAACGTGGTCAAGTTTTCTTATACTCAGAGGTAGATGGTTAAAAAATTTGATGGCGTAATAATTTGTTCCAGTACGTGACTTCGACAGACGTAAAGCATCTGAATATATATTGTTTCTGTTTCTCGTTGAATACCCATGAATTTCACTATGAGAATTGTAGTTCGATTTATGTTCTTTGATATACAGTAGACATTGTAGTATGTACACACTAGGCAAAGTTAATATATTTAATTTTTTAAATGCATGTTTGCAGTCATCTCGATATTTTAAGCCGTATACAATTCGTACAGCTTTTCTTTGTAACGAAAAGACCTGGATACTGTGACTTGAATGTCCCCAAACCAAGATAGCATATGATAAACATGAATGTATGAGACCATGATAAGCTGTGATAAGAGTATTCTGGGAGACATTACGTACAAGATTTCTTAATAAATATATATGAGTGGAGATTTTCTTACAAACAAAATTTATATGCTGAGTCCAAGCTAGCTTGCTGTCAAGATACACCCCAAGAAATTTTACACAGTTATTGCCAATATTTGCCCCTGAATTTCTTAAAGTAAAAACCATTGTTTCCGTTTTAGATTTATTAAGGCTAAGTTGATTAGCTGTAAACCAATCCTGAGCTTCCGACTGTGTATTTTTCATTATACCCCTAAGGGTATCTAAATCTCTATGTGATTGAATGATTGTGGTGTCATCTGCAAACAAAACAAATGTTGATGAAGGGATGTTAGTTAAGTCGTTAATATAAATCAAAAACAAGATCGGTCCCAATATAGAGCCCTGCGATACTCCATATTCCATATGTAGTACACTTGAATTTTGATTTTCATGAGAGACGTACTGATATCTATTACTAAGATATGACTCTATTAACTTGCTACTGTTCACATCAAAGTTATAAAAGCGTAATTTATCAAGTAATATGTTATGTGATACACAGTCAAAAGCCTTGGACAAATCTAGGAATTGGGTAAATACATATTCACCGTCTTCAAAACTTCTACTTATCAAGTTTGTTAATTTATTTATGGCTAAAGTGGTGGATAAATTAGCTCTAAAACCAAACTGACTAGAGCTAAACAGATTTTTGGATTCAAAATAACAAGTGATTTGAATTTTTAAAATGCTTTCTAAGATTTTCGAAATTAACGGTAGGATAGAAATAGGCCTGTAGTTTCCTACATCGTTTATGTTATCTCTTTTATGTAATTTATTTTTTTTTATGTAATTTAGCAAGCTTAAGAATATTAGGAAACGTGCTTGTACGGATACAAATGTTTATTAAGTTAGTCAGTGGGATTAAAATAATGTATCTAATTGCGTTTAAGATTTTTATATCCATGAAGTAAGCATCCTTAGACTTAGTCTTTTTCAAGTTAGTAATGATATCATTTACCTCAACATAAGTTACTTCTCTAAAAGAAAAGAAATGGTTTTCGATATTTCTCGCCTTTGTGCCTAAGAAATCGTTGTAAGTGTTATTAGTAACAGGTAATTCACTTATTATATGCTTAGCTATATTAGCAAAATGTGTATTAAATTCGTTGGCGGATATATTATCTGACTTATTTACCGGATGATTTTTGTGATTTATGATTCGCCACATGGTTTTTTGGGAGTTACTTGAGTTTGCAATAAGATTGTCGTGAGCATCTTTTCTCGCTTTACAAAGTTGTGACCTGTACTGTTGTCTATGAATTCTGACTGCTCTTTTTATGTCATCTGTAGGTGTTCTTTTATATATATCCTCCAAGAAATGCAAAATGTCTCTTGCATTCCGTAAATCATCATTGAACCAATTAATTTTTGATGTTTTTATGCCATTTACTAATTTTGATTTTTCAGGAAATGCTTTTTCAACAGCTGATCTTATATGATTAATAAAATGTTCAAATTTGGTATCAGTGGTTATGTTGTTGTCCTTTATAAAGGAATACACAACATGCTCGACAATTTTTACCAAATATCGCCTCCTTAACTATCGTAATATCCATTTTCAAAAAGAGGTAGATATCTCGGCATAATTTTAGACCAAAAATGATCATGGAAGAGCCACATTAACTATATATTATCGGAAAATGTGAAAAAGGCACAAATGCTCTTTTCTGCACTAGTCTCCTGGGGTGTTTATATCAATATCTGTCCTATAATGATTAAGGTTCGACTTTTTATGGCTCAGCCTGTAAAACTTTATTGTCCTGATTAGATATTGTCAAAAATAAGGTCATTAGAATCTGTCTTGGAGCTGTGAATTCTTCACCTATTGATGTTATGGAAGTTGAGGCGAGAGAATCCCCTGGCGCAAAGTTTGTCCCAAAATTCCGCTGTTTTAAAAGTATGGCTAACATATGCAATAATATATAAAACCTTTGTATACCACTAATCTCATTTGGCTGTGGCTTTCGCTGACACAGCTACTTTCGATGAATTAATATACTACCTGTGCTCCACAGAACTCTTCAATTGTCAATGTCAGTCAATATTCACCTAAAACACATAGAATTTCCCAATTTTACAACTTTAATAAAAACATTTTTCACTAAATTCCTGATGTTTATAAAAAAAACCTAGTTTTCACTGATAGGGCTCTAAAAGTGATTTAGGCACGTTTGTGCCTTTTGTATCCCTGACCTTGAAAGAGAACATAAGTTTAAGCTGCCCATACAAGCCTCCATTTTTATAACCGAAGCCGTAGCTATTCAGGAATCTTTGAACTTCGCCGATTCACTTAACTTTTTGAATATAACTCTTTTTTCTGGTTCTAAGAGTGTCTTGAATAGTATTGATAACTATAGAGAACAGTTGTCACATGTGATGGTAAACATGGTTGCAAAACTGGCTTCCTTGTCATCACGAGGGGTTTTGTCAACCCTGTCTGGATTAAATCACATTGTTATCTGTATCAAAATGAAATGGTCGACAAAACGGCTAGGAAAGCCACGATAAGTGGCATTCACCTTTCAGTTAAAATACCTGTGACTGATTTATTTGCCATATATAAGAAAAAGCTCTTTAAGAAATGGCAATACCAGTACATACGATGAGAAGTACATGAAGCAAGGTACAAATTATTATCACTTAAACCCCCTGGTTGCCAAATCTATGGTATGATGGTTTTCCTGTTACAGGACCCTTTTATTCTACCATTACACGTTTGCAGCAAGAGTGGGTATGCCGTCTAAAAATCAGAAATAAATTACTCTCAAACGCCGCCCCGTCCGCGACAAATTATAATTAGACCATTGCAATTACGAAATTTGTACAGGCGAAAAATAGAAGAAAACATATCAATCTAGGTTTGCACCTTTTTAATATTTTGAAAAAAAATAGTATTAATTAATAAGATTTGTTTTAATTAGCAGAGATTTTATGATTTTTAAAAAAATATTTAGAATCAAAATATGAGAAAAAGGACTCGATACAAACCTTCATTCATGTTTTCTGTGTATCGTACTATTTTTATTTTTCCAAAAAATATAATACTTTTTGCAAAAACATGTATAGCACGGAACCGTGCAAAGGCACATTTTGCAACAAATGTTACACTGATACGAGCTCATCCCTCTGGATTTATTATTGTTTAAGCTCCGCCCTTCACCCAGAATTATTTTATGAATGAGAAAATATAACGAGGGAACAAAATAAGAAATTAAACCAAATCATTTCTAATAACACGGGACGCCCAATAAAATACCAAATTCCATTAATTTACTATTATACTTAACAGGTACTCTACTCTTTGATTATACTTCAAGTACGGGATTATAACAATATAGTAACTAGTTATATGTAGCCACCCATGCACTAACAATAATGTGTAATTGTGTTTCAATTCTTCTTTATAAAATGGTGGTATGCTGGTATATTTGAAAACATTTATTGGACAATACAATTGATACTAAATTTTAAAGATGTGTTCTTGTCGTAAACACATGAATATAGAATTATAAGGGGCGATGCGATTTGCAATGAAAGGAGTTAGAAACACAAAAGTAAAGCGCACATTTTCCCATTTTCTCATCGTCACACGCATCAGTTTGTTGCATTAGATCAAGCAACAGGATTTTTTTCATAATAATTTTTATTTCTGGGAAAAATAGAAAGAAATGTTTGGGATAAAAACTGTCGGCAGTAAAGTTATCTATCGATCTGTCAAAATAATTAAATCTAGGTTCAAAATGTAAAAAGAAACAGAGAAACCAACTTACTCCTTTAAACTCGAAAATATTTTCTAGAAAAAAGCAACTTTCGTGAAAATTTAACAAATCAGAGCTAAAAGTATTGTCCAGAAGGTGATGTGGACCGATGTTGAAAATATTTTCTTGTTGAGATCGCGCACCAATGTAGACGTTCTAAGACTCAAGTTGCAGGTTTTTATCTCTGCTTTCAAAATTTGTAGAGAAAACATTTTTGAATACAAATTTTAGCCATCTTTTTTACTTTCAAAATTTTGCAAATTTTTAGAATCGCTCTGACATTCGTATTTTAAAAAAATGCACTATTAAATTTCATTGATGCAAATAATTGATGCTTTGGATTTTTAAAATCTAACCAGTAAAACCAGAGATATCCATATTTTTGAGAAATAACCTACTATGTCTAAAGTTATTAATGATATTTTGATGCGGGGTTTAGTTTAAAACATCTATCATTAAACTGTTGTCTACTATAAAAGCAAATTTGTAAGTTCTCCCCATCCATATATTTTTTAAGAAAATATGAATAATAATTCGTAAAACTAAGTGTACACCAGGCAAGTTATTTTATATAATATGTGCTAATATGTGATATGTGCTAAGTATATAACACTAGTTCCTTGGTCAAATCGAGAACTACTACTCCTAGAAAGTAAAATTTCAAATAAAAGGTTGCCTCTATCCTTAATCTTTATTTATTCTCGATATATTTACTTGTTACTGACTTCGAAAAATTGGCATTTGCTTGCTACATTTACGTCTGCAAATTTCAGGTTAGGGTTGTAAAGAAGTTCTTATTTTATACTATATACTATCAAAACAGTACCTGAGAGGTCAACCACTTGTAGAAATTACACGAACTGCCGAGACTGCCTTGCCTGCGGCGCCTGCGTAACTCCAATCAGCCGCACTTGCGGGGCTTTCAATTATATGACCGCCACTGCCATGGCTGCCGACAGCCTGCCTAAAATTCGGAGAACGAGTGCCGACGGTGGTTTACCTCTCGATAGACAACTACTGAATCTCATAATGATGCGTTGAATAGTTTAATGCTTATAAATAATTACTTATCACTGACTTTCTGCGAATCATTTCTCTTATTCTCGGCGTCTATTGGATGTATAACAATATTAATTAAAATTATTTTTTGTTTAACTTGCCATAATTCAAAAAACGAAACATTAATGGATCTCAATTTTACTATGTCATCACTACATATTTATTAATGAACTGTGGTAATATGAAGGTCAAATTTTAATCATTGTAAAAAATACATTTTTTTTCAAAAACCATGTCGATAAAATGTGAGTATTTGCAAGGATCAGTTAACGAACGGGAAACCCTTTAAGTCTATGCTGAGAAGAAATAAAGATGGAGACACCTTTTTTATTTGAAACTTTTTTTCTGTTTAACAGTTTCTAAGAATATCGTGTATAGACAAATTAGACCAATAAATAACTAATACTATACGCATAACACTTATTGGATAAAACAACTTGCGTGGTGTATATTTTTGATTTTAACAATGGTTGCTAATTTTTGTTTATTGGTAAACTACCATTATTTGAGGGAGACTACAAAATAAAAATTCAAGAAGTCCTGAGGAATCCCCTGAGGATCCAAGAGTTTAAATTTTGATTTGTTGAATGATGTGACAGCTAAAGCTTTACACATACGAAAACTAAACAACATTAAAATGTTAAGTTTTCCATTTAGTTATAAACAAGAATTAGTACTATAATAACAAACAAGACTGCAGCTACGGACACGTATTTCGGAGTTATTGCTCTTCATATATGGCACATGAGGTACGAAGGTACAAAATAGAGTACCTACAATATACTGTGCTTTCCTATCTTTGTTGGTCTTGCTTTTAACAATATAACAATATTATTTATGCCATGCTACGCTGATGAGGAGCAATAACTCCCTAGCTGTAATATTGCATACCACTAATTTTTGTTTATAATTTTTATCGGACCTCATCAACTCTTATTCTTTTTATTTAATATTATTATTTCCTTATTGACGATTGTTATTAATTAATGCAGATTACTAATTATTGAATATCTTTTCCATTATGCAAAAATATAGATATACTCGTCGTATACTCTATATTACAAATTAAAATTCTAAGGAAGCATAATACCTAGCCGTTTAAATTATAAATACTGTATTTATTGAAGGAATAATATAGATGTGTCGGCATAACCTTTGAGCTTTGGCAGGTAGAATTTATATACAATCATGAACTAATTTCGAGCTTATACGTAAGTGGAATCGCGGTCATTCATTTCTATTTACTACTACATAGTACTATAAATACATAAAATAATATTTTATCGTTTTTAAAGGACCGCCCACTGGAGTTTCCCTTTCACCTCCCCTGTTGCAAATTTTAGCAGCTTGTCGAGGCATACCTACTCTTATTTCCAGATCACTTATTTGAAATTGGAATCCTAAATAATGTGTTTGTGGACAGAAAGATGGCATTAATCATATTTTCTTTAATTGCTCCTTACACACCCCTGATTCAATGATCCTTGCAAGTGAACTAAGGTTTTCAGCTACCAATGAATCTTAACTATGTTCTTTCAAGCTAAATGTAAAAGCATTTCGATTAATTTGTAATTTTTTATTTCGATGTGGTATAGTTGTTCAACATTAGGTGTCGTTTGTCAATAATTTATCTTGACTTGTGATATTTATTCCTAATATACCTTTGTTTATACAGCCTTTGTTTAACTTACTATCCGCAGTCCAGTCTATGTGTAACTTTAAGTCCATGATGAACCACTAAGCGTGAAATGTGTGTATCCTTATTACTTCCTTCTCTTTCCCTCATCTGTGCATCTGCCCGATGTAACTCATCCAAGGCCAAAAATTAGGGAGAGAAAAAGAGAATGTACTGTAGTATTGAGTTGTATATAGTTCCGTCTGTAATAATGGTTTATTGACAACAAATTTTTCAGCTGGTAAGCATGCATGCCAACATGCATTTTATGTACAAACTAGCTGTGCGTAAGGGTTTGGAAGCCAAATGGTTTTATCAGGAACATTTTCCTAAAAGAGTTCTCCCACATAGGAAAATATCAGTCTTTGTCCTTTATTACCTAAATCAATCTTACTCGAAAACTTCTCACTTTATTTGTGTCTAACAACGGCATCTTTTTTTATAAATTTTTTAAAAGAATTTAAAAACGTCATCTTCACTTTAAGAAAATATATTACGTTCAAATTTAGGGGTAAAAAGCATTAAGGTTGTTCCACCCGTGACTTTCCAGACAAGTTATAAAAGGTACCATATTCATAAATCAAAGATACCTACTTACTATCTATACTGTCCAGATTTCATTACAATTGATAAAGCAATTTAGAAGCTATGGGCAAGAAACCTTTTCAAAACGTAACCTTTGAGGCGTGAATAGTTCCGAAATGATCGCTCTATGAAACAAATTTAGATACTTTTAGTGTTACTTTGATCCAAAGTACACGCTGCCGAAGTATTGCCCCTTCCTGATAGACTAAGTGTCGGAGAATTTTTTGTATTAAATTGAGGTAGAAAGTTACTGTTCCCTAGACTAGCAAATAACAATGTCTTCTGCTTAATTTTTTACATACAAAACAATTTTGAAAATACAGGTTATTTTTACTTCCCTCGTTCATTAGGAAGTATTGTATTTGTGAAAAAATGACACTCCGAGATTTCTTCGGATTTCCACGTTTCAGACCGTGTAGATAACGAAAATGAAGGTCTTTCAATCCGTCAGCCTGTCTGTCTGTTTGTCTATCTGTCGGTCTGTTGTCTGTCTGTTGACGCTATAATTAAAAAATTACTTGACGGAGAACAGTCAAATTTGGTAGATAGTTGACGCTACTTTCAGCGATGAAATGAATAGACTTTCGCTGGGAAATATTGTCATGCAGTACGCCCGTTAGGGGCGGGATGCTGATACGCTCATGAGATATAGCCAAAACTAAGTTGCAATGGTTAGGCAACTGTAAAGCCTGTAATGCTCGCCATCTCTGAGACACTGGTAGTTGTAGTATGTTTTCTCGAAATTTATAGAAGGAAATCAAGATTTCTATCTTGCTCTGGATTCTGGTGGGGGAAAATTCTCGATTTTGTTCTAGATGACTCTAGAGATGTTTTTAGAGTATATAAACGAATATAAACAGTCGGAAAGGGAAGTTCTTAATGAATTGAAGGTTGGGAAATCTAAAGTGAATACAAAGTGTAAATACAAAGTAATAAACATTGTTAAAGATTATCTTAGTCAGTAAAAGTGTATTTTAATTATTAAAAGTATTGTGAAGTTTTCAGCAAGTTTTTAAATAAAGTGTTTATCACTTGTTAAAATTTTGGAAGCCACGGTTCTTAAAGAGAGGTTTCCTAGAGATAGAAACACGCGACAATATACAAAAGGGACAATCTAAAGAGAATAGACAATGAAAAAAAATGTTTTCACTCAAATTTAAAAATGTTCACATTTCATGACATTCTAAACCTATTTCAACCAAAAAATATTTTGAATTTTTTTTTTACGATTACTATAATTCCACTCCACTACCTGGATGTAGAAGTAAAAATATGACAAATGGCAATAGTACTTGGTATATAGTTAACACCATTGGAAAGGAAGACAACTATTATAGTTTTATTGAAAAATATACTTACATCCTAAGAAATAATTCGACTATGGTGGTTTGTAAAAATATTAATGCAAACCTTCCCTATTTACCACCTTTTATTTAATATTTATTTTTTGTTGCCGAATAACTGTATATTTTTTGACCAATACTTCAGGTCTTTTTTGTGATAATAGTGATGCCTACCTAACCACCTAACATAACTGTGGAATGATATCTACTACCAACTATGTAAAAGACGAAATAAAATAAAAAATGTATTATGTTAGGTTAGGTGGGTTTTTTTTCAGCTTTAAACCGCCTGGCTGAAGTTAGGGCCCACGGAAAGTGTCTGGCAAAAATGAATGTTGGTTTTTAACAGTATTCTGTCAAACATATATGAAAACCAGCTATCATACTTTAACGTAGATTAGTAAGGTTTTTTTGTACGTTTTGTACCTGTTGTCTGTAAAAGAAACCCGTTTTCAAGTTAGCAAATATGCATACGTTCTTAACAACATATCACACTATTTATTGTCAAAATATTAGCTTTACTAAAATGACGTAGGTCTGGCGGCTCTGGGATCTTGGTCTATCACTTATTACTATGAATAATTCAATAGTCTCACATTTGTTAATGAATTTCCTATTTAGATGCATTATGGGGTAGCATATCTGGAGAGACTTATATTAAAGCTTAACGAAAACATAAGACATTTGGCAATATACTACAAAATAACCACTATGCCCAGATTACCAATATTGTATAGTAGTTGATATGCCTATTGAATCTTACCAACCTCAAATAAGTTGACGACATATCATGGCGGCTATAATTAGGGGTGTCAAAAATTTAGCTTGAGTAGCCGGCATTATGTAGTGCATTTTATTTATGAAGTCATAAGGATTCCAGAGTGTAGGTAATTGATTCCTGAAACATTTTCAGTCAAATCATACAGGGTGTTCCGTTTGAAAAAACTGGTTATGACAGTTTAAAAATAATTTTAATAACCGTGGAAGACATCCTTTAGCACTAGGTTCAACTCTACACCCCTGAAAAGTTGTCATTATTCCACTTTTTGGAAGTTCATGGTCTAAAAATACTATAAAAAATTACGCACTGTAAACACTTTTTTATGATACTTTTAGAACGTCAAAAAACGAAAAATTGTCGATTTTTCAATTTAAGAAAATTAATAACAATGGAAATATCAACTTTACAAAAAAAAGTTATAAAACATTCTTTCATAGTCGGTAGTATCTCCTGAACTGATTCCAGTATTTGATACTCACGCGCCCATATAGGCTAGTCTAACGTTACACTGATTTGTTATGGAATCTATTAATGTATGCTAAAACAAAACTAAATATGAATACTCTAAACAATTATCACTCCCATAACACAAGGAATACCACAACACTGGAAATACCAATTAACACATCATAGACTAACAAAAAACGAACAAATCCAAAATATCTGACAATAAAAGCATATAATCATTTACCTGCTTCGTACAAAATATGCAAATAAAATATTTTAAGTCAGAATTTAAGAAATTATTAATACTTAAGAGTTATTATTCTTTATTAAACGAATGTTATGACGATAGAAGTCTGTGATTTATTTTCTTCGATTACTTCCACATCATCGTAGTGAAGTGGAAGATAGTAATCGTAAATAAAATTTAAAAAAATGCTTTTATTGAAATAGGTAGAATGTTATGAAACGTCGAAATTCTAAATCTCAGCAAAAAAATGTTCGGTTCTGCCTGTCTGTCGGGTGTCTGTCTATAACTTTTTTTGCGCACACGTTTTCTCTGGAACGCTATAAGAAATTGCTTTGAAATTTGACACCCTTGTGTATTATAATGAGAAATAGATTATATTTTGAGCTTACTCCGGTGAAAAATAGGAAAAAATAAGTGAGCCAAGCTAGTAAGAGTTCAGAAACTTGGAATTTGGTGCATATACAGAAGTCAATGTCTCCATTCTTTTATGACATTTTCCACTTTCACCACCAACCATTAATAGACGATTTTAGTTAAGGAATTTCAGACAGGCTAAAAAATGTTAATTTGCGTTAAAAGAATGATTACTAAACGTAGAATGGCCGGTCTGGCAGTCGTGCGTGGCCGGGTTTACCTACCGTGGTTGCCTAAAGGGATGAACAAGAACTACTTACGCAGACTCACGTTTTAGTATATTAAAGTGACATTCGCGGGAAAAAAATAGTGGCAGACCAAGTGGATGCCGGAAAGGGCCGGCAGACGATCATAAAGTGGTGACAAAATACCTTAATTCCATTTAAGATATATTAGGCAAGCTGAAATCTTTAGGTGATATAAAAGGCATATAAGCGATTGTTTATTTAAAACGGCGCGGCGTTCTGATGCAGATGTGTTAATAATATTCCTTGGAAACATGCATCATTTAGCAACAGAAACACTAATTATCTAGATGCACGTTGGTGTCGCCAACAAGCAACGATATATCGACATTTCTAAATTATATAGAACTATGGGAGATTCCTTATCAAGAAGCCTATCAGGTTTCCATGCCTTCAGAGGCTGTGATTATAACCCGGCCTTCTTTCGAAAGGGCAAAGTACAACCATATAAAATACTCAACAAATCAAAAAGATATCAAGAAGCATTCATTTCCGTGGACGACTTGAATGTCTCAGAAACAAGCAGACACATTTGGCGTATTAGAGTAATTCCTATGTGAACTGTATAAAATTAAAAATATGACCAATCATAGAGTTTGCAATCGCAGTTTGCAAAAGTGATTGATTATAGCTATAATGTGAGGTTAACGGAATTCATGGAACAGAAGAAGCTGATACCCAACTGCCAACATGGGTTCAGACAAAATAAATCCACCGAAACAGCTGTGAAAGAACTGTGTAATAATATATGTCGGAGACGTCCCCTTCCCGTCCCTCGTGCGGACGCCTTCCGATACTTTCGTAAACGCCTTTCGACAGTCTTGTAGACGCCTGTTAACTCATAATTCAATGAAGTCGAGAGAACGTTGTCAACAAGTACCGATTGCATTAATGTGAAGAGTAAACATCTCGATATGTGGTCGTGTGAAACATCAGTCTGGAGTCCCTGGAAACCCTCTTTCCGGCGAGCGGAACAACATGCCTGAAAGTCCCGTAGATAAGTACCTAGTCTTAAGATAAACTCGGTAGAGAATAGTTGAAATCGCGGGACTGGCAGTAGTGGATTGCTAGCTCCAGTATTTTGGTGGTATTGTTTGTATTTTCAATCCTAAGACACTTACCTGTTTAGATAAATCATACCTCATGTTATTTTGTTATTTATGCGACTATTATTTAAGTGATTTCATTGTGTTTACCAATGTGTGGCCTAAATCTAATAGATCCGCCCTGAAACGCCCCTTGCCCCTCGCCAATCCGACATATATATACCTAATATTTAAGAGTGATATCGAGTTATCATGCGCATCTGCAGATACCATGATTCTCTACGCTGATGATACGAATCAAATCGTATCCAAAAAACATCTTGCTAGCTCGATGGATAATGCTAACTTATGTATGTACCAACAAATTATACCACTGGTGCATTAACAACGGATTGTTACTAAATGGTGACAAAACATTTTACATGATGGTTCAACAAAAAAAATGTAAGCTACAATTTTAGTCCATTAACAAAAATCAACCATAAATCAATCAAACAAGTTGATGATATAAAATTCTTAGGTGTAACCATTGATCACAAACATGGGAAAAGCATACTGATGGTCTCATTTCCAAACTAAGTAGCATCTGCTTTGTTATCAGACAGTTAAAACAAACAGTTTCTACAGATGTTTTAAAAATCGCCCACTATGGTCTCGTACATTCAATACTTAAATATTTTGGGGAAATTTAGCTCACATGCATAAAGTGTTTGTAATGCAGAAAAAGATAATAAGATGTACGGCGGGAGCAAGTCCACCAGAATCATGTAAACAAGTATTTATCAACTTGGTTACTTTAGGACATAAAAAGACACCGATCAGACTACATAAGAAATAATGATATACGTAATTACCACACGCGCATTAGAAATGATTTACGACTACCATTTTCACGATTAACGGTCAGCAAGAATGCACCAGCATACCAAGGAATCATCTGTTATAATCACGCTGTAAGAGTACTTGGTACTATAGAGAACTATAGAACTTTCAAAGCAGTATTATTTCAACATTTGAAAGATAATGCATTTTATTCCATAGCGGAATTTTTAAATAGTAATAGTAGTAATATTCATGTATTAGAATAGGTATTACTCAATAATAATTATTATCTTTTTATTCTCATCTTAACACTTTAATGTAAATCTGATTTTAATTTATTTTAGAGTATCACTTTTGTGATTTATAATATTGTATGAATGTGTCATAGTGTGAATGTATTGTTATATGTATGTATGTATGTATGTATATGTATCACTGGACTAGTCTGATAAGTTTTATACCTGTAGTGTGTTAAACTTAAATTGATAAATAAAGTTCTATTCTATTCTATTCTATTTTAACATCAATGAGGCAAGATATGCTATTTTTGCGAAAACGTTCTTAGTGAAAAAATCAGATGAGCCGTTTCAATGTAAAATAAAAGGCATTGATGCAGCGCAAATGCCACCGTGTCAAAGTGAGTTACGTCAGCAATTATTGAGAACCAAATACATCACGACTATTTGGAGAAATGCACATTTAAAAAATCCCACTGACCTAGTACCACTCAACAATGGATGGACAGAAATTAATAATTGCTACGATTTCGTATGGAGAGCAATTTCCGCCAATGGTCGGTGATGCCATCGCGTCATACAACTTCAATGGTAATGAGTCTCCCAGGATAGTTATTTTATAGTAAATTCGTTTATAGACATTTAACCTGTTACTAATGAATATTAATTAATCTTCTAGATGATGGCATGGAATTTGACCGCATGCAGGTGATTTTAAATGAAGATAGCAACGATATAGATGCAGATGAAGTCGAAGGAGTGAAGAAGACAACGATTAAAAAAATAATCATTACTAATGTGGATCCCATGTTATGGTATAAAAATAGAAAGTCAAAAAAATAATCAACACAAAATGCCTTGTCCTTTATACAGGCTACTCTGTACTTCGCCCTCTTGTGCCACGGAGTGTCGTTGGGGTCATAGTCAGTCGCCTGTCTGACCAGCGGATTCCCATGCTCTGCTGCACGGGCGTATAGATTCTTCGCTCTGTCCCGAATGACTTCAGTTACTGGGGTGTATTCCAGGTCTCTGAAGATGTCGGCGTTTCTGACAAACCATGGTGCATCCACGGCGCACCGAAGTGCTACGTTTTCCACGGCTTGTATCCTCTTCAGATAGGTGGCTGCTTGATATCCCCAAGCAACGGAGGCGTAGGTCAGAATAGGTGCAATGAGGGTCCTGATAAGCGTGAGCTTATTCGTCAGGTTGAATTGACTCTGTCTACCTATCACAGGGTAAAGTAGAGTCCTCCTCGTCCTCGCTTTCTGTATTATCGCTTCCGTGTTCTGTCTCCACGCCAGGCTTCGATCCATGATAACGCCAAGGTACTTGACGGTATCGTGCCATTGAATGTTCTTGCCGTTCATGGAAACGTGTCCTGTGGGAGTTTGCTTCCTGACTCTCTTGAAGAGGATGGCTTTGCTCTTCTTCGCGTTGCTTTTGACTTTCCACTTGTTGCACCACTCTTCCAGAAGGGATGCTGCTTGCTGGAGGTTGCGAGTGGCAAGTCTTGATCCTGCGATTATGGCCGTGTCGTCTGCGTAGAGCGCCAATATCATGGCATGACAGCTCAAAAACTGCCGGATATACCTGTCATACCGATTATACTTATAGTGGAGGTCAGGAGTTGGAAGGACATGCAAGTATCTGCCACCGGGCAATTTAGTCCCCCCCCGTTTTCGAGAGTTCTGAAAAAACTGTTTGACCCCAGCTACCCCCTGAAATCGCCCCAAAACCACCCTTAAAGTCTCTTTCCTGGCGCACGCATCAATCAAATCTTGTATTATGGTGAATTGGCCCTCCCAATAACTTAAGGTGGTAACTCTAGAGGGGTGTGTACCCGATCACCCTTACCTGTCGATTCAATTCCTATAGGGCGTTGAATTATTTTTTTTTGTAGAATATATTTACGATTTAAAAAAAAAAGGGTTTAATGGAGGGAAGATGAATGGCAACCAGGGTTATAACAACTTTCAGGAGTGGAAATCCACCCCCTGGAGGGGTTGTAATCACCCCTGGTTACAACCCTGGTGATCTTCATCTTCCCCCATCAAACCCCCCTTTTCAAAAATTGTAAATATTTTTTACAAAAAAAAATATATTCAACGTCCTACAGGGGTTGAATCGAGGGGTGGGGGTGACTGGGGTCATCTAGAGTTACCACCTTAAGTTATAGGGAGGGCCAATTCACCATAATACAGGATTGGATTGATGTCTGCGCCAGGAAAGAGACTTTAAGGGTGGTTTTGAGGCGATTTCAGGGAGTAGCCGGGTTCAAATAGTTTTTTGAACCCCAGAATCGGTTTCAGCACCCTCATCAAAAGTGGAACGAAATAGTGTTCAAAACATTGAAAATCAAGAAAATATCATTAATATTGTTCAAGAACACCCTGAAGTAAGTTCCCGACCCAATTAGGAGTTCCTCATGTGAGGGTTTGGAGGAGTCTAAATAAAGAAAGATTACATCCGTATCATATTCAGCAAGTGCAAAGGTTTCAACGGGATGACAATGTAAATAGGTTAGAATTTTGCCAGTGGATTATTAATCACAGACCTACTACATATCGAACTTTATTCACAGACGAGGCCCCATTTACACGGGATGGCGTATTTAATTCAAGAAGTTTGCATAACTGGGCCGAAAACAATCCTCATGCTATAAGAGAAGCCCATTCTCAACATAAGTTCTCGGTAAATGTTTGGTATGGTATGATTAACAACAACCTAATTGACCCTCATATTCTTTCGACGAGACTAACTGCAGAGGTTTATTTAGATTTTTTTACAAAATATTTTACCTGGTTTAATGCAAAGTATTAATGTAAGAGGACAATACTTCCAGCATGACGGAACTCCACCCCATTTTGGTATTGAGGTTAGAAGGCATTTGGATAATGAGTATACAAACGGATGGATTGGACTTGGGGACCTTATCCTTGGCCGGCTAGATCACCAGACTTCAACCCCGTCGATTATTTTTCATGGGGATATCTCAAAACTGAAGACTACAGTGTCCCAATATATACTACCCTAATAGCACATGGACGTCCCGAAAACGTCCCAAGAACGTACTCACAGGACATGAAAACGTCCCGAGGACGTACTCTACCGACGTAAGACGTACCGAGGACGTTTGAGGGACGTTCCGTGTCAGCAAAACGGGGTGTCCCGAGGACGTCCCACCCAGGACGTATGTGGGACGAATGTAGGTCTAGAGAGGACGTCCTGAAAACGTTGTTGGGACGTACTATGCAAAACATATAGGTACCTCCCCCTCCACCACTTTTAAGGTGTATTCACAGCAGAGGGTATTTATGTTCCTTTCTGGGTTTTCTAACCACATGCATTTCTTTCGAAATAGAATCCAGTGATTGGATTCTATTTCGAAGGGAATAAATGTGGTTAGAAAAGCCAAAAAGATAAAAAACTGACAATATATAATTACCATGTAGAAAAATTATTCAAATAGATTGATTTTAATACTTTGTATTTTTATTTATCAACACCAAATGACAAATTTATCCGAACATTTTATTTCTATTGTGCTATTGAAAAATAAGTTATTGCATTTGTATTTTTTTTAAATTAACTTCCTACTCTACAAATTCAAGTGTCAAGTGTCAAAAACACAATTTTTATGGGATTTAAAAGTTATATATTATAATACCTAGTACAGTAAAATATAGTTATATATACATTAAGTCATAATGAATATTATAAAAAATAAGCCAAGTGTGCAATAAAACGTAAGATAAAAGTATATCTCACCTTCTCTAAACGTTTTGCACACGTCGTCTTTTTATAATTATCTTAGTTTATATTATTTTCTAATATTCTCTCTTTTTTGACACCCTCTCTGTTCTTTTTTTTTTTGCCCTCTTCAATCACGATGCAATAGCCATTTCGGTGTCCTTCCGACACTTTGAAGCGTTAGCGACTTTCAGCAGCCCCTGTGCAAATAAAAGAAAAATTAATATTGCAGATGAAATCTTGGCAAAAAACATTAAAACATTAAAACTAATATATGCCATTTGATGGCAAGCTTATATTTAAAATAAATTGTTATAATTTTCTTGGTGTCCTATTTAAAAAAAAATCAGTTTAAATGTGAACATTTTTTTGTTTAACTGACTTTTGCATTTGAAAGGTTCCCTTGCTTATTTAAAAATTTTAAGAACACCTCTTTCTATGAATGATCGATTCTACAAATAATACCAAGGACCGAGAGAAGCAGAAATATATGTTGTGACTAATGCTACCAGATTAATATAAGTTTAACGTTATATTTTTTGCCAATATTATTACAGAATTCAAGTAAAGAAAATGGCTATGGGTTAAGATGCATTAGGATTTACGGTTAGAAGCAGGTTTATTAGGTTGAACATTGATGATGTATAAAAGTTTTTGTACGTACGTACAGCATAATTTCAGAAAAAATATAACAAATAGGGCATATAAGTTACAAATTTGTAAATTTTCCTCAAAAAGTACCTTTATTAGTTTTTTCCTTATATTAATTTACTGAAATCCCTAAATACACTTTACGAGTTTGTTGATGTTTTCTGGCAAATGTTTTTATTACTCGATGTATCAAACGTACCTTACCTAAAAGTTTCATCACCTCCACTTGTTTGTCAGAGATGTCGAACCATATATAACACTTCGTTTAACACATTAAGTAGGTACTTCTTTTCAATTTTTACTTCCCTCGCATACCGAAGGGAAGTATTGTATTTATAATGTTTAACCAACAATCTTCTTTTAAGTGAATAAGTTCGCTCCATGTTAAACAACTAAAAACTACATACCCAGGTTCACAGGTGATCTCCCATAGAATTTTAACAGAGCCAAATAAGGTGGGTGGTGGTATAGTGTGATTATAACCTACAAATAAGCAGCACCAAATTTATCTAGAATAAAATATCGATCTAAATACCTACATATTAATGAATCAATTAAATAGACTTACCTATTTCTGGTACTTTCTTTTGTAGCCGTTAAAAGTGACTATAGTGGCAGTGGGCAGAAAAATTAAAAATGCAACTAAAATGATGCAATGCAATAACCAAGGCTGCCAAATTGAATTTCCCATAGTTTGACAGCAACTGAAATGTACCATGAAATATGAAAATATTTTGTTATCAAAAGAAATTTTGTTAATAAAACTTTTTAAGGATTTTAATTTCATTTTTACAGTTTTTAATTTCCTTTTTTAATCATATCCTCATCTGCTCAAAAAAAACATCACTCCTAGAGGTTATTTCACAACATATGTTTAGGTTTGTCTTGACTAATAAACTCTAGCAGGATGTCCTCAAAACGTTTTATTCAGAACGTTTTAGGGACGATAGGAAACGGACGTCCTTGGGACGTACCATATAAACCCGGGACGTTCAGACCAAACGAGGACCTAAGTGAACGTCCTGGGGACGTTTGTTGTTATCAGGGTAGGGAGATCAGTTACATCAGCGAATTTTCCTCTGTAGTGACCAAATTAGAAACAATCCTTCGCAAATTAGAAAATCTATTGACATCTTAAATAAACGCCAACAAAAATGTATGGAAGCTGGAGGTTCTCAATTTTAATATTTGCTCTAAGTATTTGTAATATTTTTAAATAATTTTTGTTAATAATTAATGTGCCCATTTTTAATTATTTGACAATTAATGTAAACAACTAAAGCTGTTTTTTTTCAAATTGCCCTTTTTGCCAAATTCCATTACTTGTAAAAAAAATCAACAAAGGTTCGACAAAAAGTCTAATTACATGCTTATCTTTAGTGATGTATGGACTTTTATAATTGGCACCTGAATGTTAAAAAAAATATTACAGGGTCATCATTTTTACAGGAATGGGAGAACAAATTAAAAAAGCCCGGCACTGGAATTAAAAATATATATATAGTAGCAGTCTGTATCAACTGTGATAAGTGTATAAAGTGTCTAAAATTTAAACAAAATCCGATCAATAGTAATGACGTTTTGGCTAAAATAAATTTAGACCAAAATCAGTTTATCACCCCGTATCTCAGAAAATAAGAGCGACAAGAAAATTTCAATGGCCGTTTCTGAATACCCGCAAGTGGTCGTCTACCGCCCCTGGAAGTATGTACAGTTTCTCATGAATCACCTCGTATATTATAGCGACATCTGGAACTAGATTATATTTTGAGCTTAGTCCGTTAAAGGGTTAAGGGATAAATAAGTAAAGCAGACTGAAGAATCACGAAACATGGGATTGGTTTACATATTAGAAGCGAAGATCTCCATTTTTTGCCACCCCCACCACCACGTCCAACATCCCTACACCATTACTAAAGGAGTTAACTAAATAAAATTATGATTTAGGTATCTGAGAACAAGAGTACTCAAAAATGTTTTGCCATCACCCACCCCCATTACCATCTTAGCGTAGACGATTTCAAATATTAAAGCATTTTGTTAAAATTCTATGGGCAATTGTTTCCTCATACTGGAGTGCAAATATAGTATCAAGATGCTTTCGTTTAAAGAGACTTGGACGGGAAATCTGAATGTGGAAGTAGTAATTCCTTAGGCAGCGGTTTTTCAATATATTTTTATGATATCTATACATAGCGAAAGGTAGTAGCAATTTTTTACCAGATCATTATTGTATTAGAAAGGTAAAATTCACAACATATGAGAAAACTAAATTGCTACTAGCTTTAGCTAGCTCATAATTGGGCCGTTTTTGTATGGAAAGTGTTTCCCTTCCATTCATTATTTTGACATCAGACTCAAGCAGGTCGATAGATAAATGTAATATGCATTACACCCCCTTGAAACTGGAGATTGATATGCCTATGCCAAATAATGACTGGAAACTTGTAGAAAAAGATAGAGTTTTCTAGAGTGTAGTGGGAGAAGATTCTTGATTGTATTCTGGATGGATCTAGAGGCAATTTCAGAGTATATAAGGAACGATTACCGGCGCAGGAGTTCTATTAAAGTGAAATTTAGTAACGAAAGTGAGGTTAGAAGTATTGTCATTGTGTAATCAGTAAATTATTAAATAAAGTATTTATCTCTGTACAGGGTGTTTCCAGAGGGTGAAAACACGCGACAATAATTTCATTATCTAGGTACAATTTTTATTTTAAAATTTTTCAATTTTCCAAGAAAAAGGTTATCGTAATATAAACAAACCTTTTTTTAAATTCTGTTGGCTTTAAAGAAATAAACAGAACATGTTTTTATTCGCGAATCTACGAAGGTATTTATTCGGAATCATAAAATCTAGAAATTGAAAGAACAGCAA
The DNA here is from genome assembly GCA_963583905.1 of Stenurella melanura. Classification (NCBI taxonomy): domain Eukaryota; kingdom Metazoa; phylum Arthropoda; class Insecta; order Coleoptera; family Cerambycidae; genus Stenurella; species Stenurella melanura. The sequence continues at coordinate 77,688,175 of OY757309.1, read as the reverse complement.
TATTCTACCTCAATTTGACACGTTTTGGTCTTTTTTCGTCTCTGGCGCTTGGTATATAAAGATTTAATAACATCATGGTAAGGTATAAAAAAAAGCGTAAGGTGCAAACTTAATATATGTATATGCGAAGGAATTTTAATATACTTTATCAGTGATTATTTCTATCGCTGAAATCGTTTAAATAATACATAATAATATAATTTATTTATATTACTATATAATTATAATTCATTCATTGCCTACAATTTATTCAAATATAATTACAAATACATTAATTTATGAAAACATTTGTGTTATTAAGTAGACATATTTTAGCATAATTTCAAATACATTTTAAGTATTATTTATTTTTTACTTCTCTTACTTACCGAAGTACGAAGGCGTAGAAGGGCCACTTTAAAATTCATTTTTAGTAATCTCGAAATTTCGAGTTTTATGTCGAAATTTTTACTTTAATCTCAAAATTTCAACTTTCATATCAAAATGTCGAGTTTTATGTCGAAGTTTCGACATTATAGTGTCGTCAACTTTAATGTTGAATTTTCAATTTTAATCTAGAAATTTCAGTTTTATTCCAGTATTCTCACTAGCTTCATTCAAAATAATAACATTGTTAGTTTCATATTAGCAACCAGTGCGTATAAATGATCTTGATATAAAAGTTACGCATATACAATTACCTGGTGTCCCAGAAAATGTATTATTTTTCTCTAATGGAAGAAGAATGTAAACTAATTAAACAATAGTTTTGTATGGGTCTCCAACATAAGGAAATACTTATCGTTTTCAGCTGCATACATGGAATATTTTTGAGTACAGATTTGAGTAGGAACGAGAGACACCAAACAGGAAAAGTATAAATGGTGTATTTTTATATTTGTCCAATATCTTTTTGTAGATCCATATGTGCACTATTTTATAAATAACATATTAGTTATGGAATTAAACATAAAAAGTAGTATTATTATTATTTTTTAATCGACATTATTGACGTTCCTTTATTTTGTATACCGCATAAGGTAAAAACCCCAATCGTTGACATGTTGACATTTTTCGACACTAATGTGATATTTTACAATAAGCAGATTTGGGAAAATAAAGCTATTTACCGATACTTTGTTGTTTTTTACATAGCTGATTCATTCAGGAGGTAAAACACGAGTTACAAAAATATAATATTTTAAAATATGAGAGAGTTTATTCAAGTACATCAGTGGTTGACATGAGACAACTCCAGTGCTCGACAGTAAAACAAATTAATAATTTCTAAAAAATATTTAATACAAATAACAAATCTTTGCATTTAACCGATGTATTTGCCTATTTCAGGAATCCTGTAAGATCCTCTTGAATTTGTTGCCAGGGGAGGTGACATTTTCTGGACAATATCGTAAAGAAAGTACCCATGAATATCTTCTTGAGGAGGTCATCGCCAATTAAGGGCACTTGGTGTCATGGCACTAATATAATATATATTGTTATTTGTGTTCTTAATTAGGTATCCCTGTTGCAACTTCGACATAAAACTCGAAATTTTGACATTAAAGTTGAAATTTTGAGATTAAAGTCGAAATTTCGACATAAAACTATAGCGAGATTATTAAAAATAAATTTTGAGGTGGCTCTTCTACGCCTTCGTAGTTTTTTTCAGTTCTCTAACAGTTGAGGTATTTTACATCAATAACAAAAAATGTAGAAAGTTATAACTGAAAGTCATCTTCAGAAGAATGAATAGGTACTGCAAACATAGCTAATAGCAATAGTCCAGTATACTTTAACTTGGCAGGTCCAAAAGTCGCTTATTCGTGCACGAGAAATAAATCTAATCTAATTGTTAAGTATTGTCGTTTGAAGAGGTGCCAAAATGGGCCAAACTACTGGGCCATAAAATTTTTTAATAAATTGCCACAAAAAATTAAAGACTTGCCTTTACAGCATTTTAAGCAGAGGATCAAAAAATTTTTAATCTCCAAAGCCTTTTATAATTTCACTGAATTTCTAGACTGTGATATTTCTGATCTGTCTTAGATTTTAATTACTATTACTTTAAGTTTTATTTGTAATATTTTAATTTTAATTAATTTGTAAGTTTTTATTTTAAAGTTCCACTTTAATGTTTGTGATATTCATATTATGTATTACAATGACGATTTCTCCATGTGACCTGTGTAAGTGCCAAAAGGCATGAAAGCATCAATAAAGTACTTACTTACTTACTTACTTACTTACATGCTGGACTATATAGCTCGGGAGGCAGCGAAAGATTTTTCGCGTTAATATCTATAAAGCTAGATCTTTTTCCAAAGAGAGTTTAGATAGTATCTATAATGAAGGTACAATTCTACCAAACTTTTATTGGTGCATAAATGAGTAAAAAATTAAACAACGTGTTGCAAAAAAATGGATGAAAATGTCGTTTTTCGAATTGTCACGAATTGTCGAAAAATGACGATTCGCGTTCGCTCCTTCCGGCCTCACTGTTCGATTTTCACCTCGCGATTCACGTTGTACGGTCATTGCCAACCTTCTTTTAGCCATCGAGACATAGAACGAGTCTCCGATCGCCGTATTTATTCAGTTATTACGTTTGAAAAATTGACTTGCGGTCGTGCTAATTGGCCAATATTTTTAAGTGGTATCCAGAGTTCGAATCCCGCCAGGGGATACTTTTTAACATTGGAAATGTTTATGTTCGTATATGGGGGTCGAGTTACCAGTTTTCGTTCAAGGTCAAACGACAGCGGTGTCGCTGTCGAGTGAGACTGTCGTATATGCAACGGCTGATATATTCAAATGTAATCTGGGTTGCATATATCACAGAGGGTCAAGTTACCAGTTTTCATTTAAGGTCGAAATACAGCGGTGTCGCAATCGAGAGTGGATCGTGGCTGTTTCCGGACGAGGCGTAGCCGAGTCCAGAAAAAGTTTATGTTTTATGTATGGTGTTATTATTTTCAATGTCCCGATGGTTGCAAGAATTGCGAAATCTGTCAATTTTTTTCTTTTTTTCATTTTCAATATTTCGGCAGATATTTTTGATTCTATAATGGCTATTCGCTCCGTTCTATTGCATTTCTCGGAAAAGTTTTGAATTTTCCGCCGCGAAAAATTAATCTGCACTATTTTGAGTAAAAATCACATTCTACATCCGCCATATATAGGGTGGCTAAATCTTTGGCAAAAACGGCAATACGTAGTCAAATCACGACAATTATACTCCTCATTAATAATGCGCAAAAGGCAAAGTTTAATCTGAGTTATAAGTATGTTTCTGAAGACACTGGAGGCTGCCTTGCTGTATACATAAACAAGAGCTCGGGATAAATTGTAAACAATAAATAGAATATTTTTAAGAAGTGTAACTGAGTCAACAGGACGGATTATGTCTCTGCGCATATGAAGGTCACAGCTCATGAGGTTTCAAAACACCTCTAAGGAAATTTCTCTTTCAATTTATATTTTTTTTAGTGCCATAAAAGTACATTCAGCATATTATTAACTAATAAATTCACGATCCTTTATAGGTTTCATTGCAAGAAATTATTTTTTTTTTCGTAACTTATTCAAAAAAATTCATTTTTATGGTCTTAGAATACATTACTCTGTTTTTATTTTCAGAAAAATTATAAAAGCCTGTTTTTTTGTACTATAATGTAACGTAAATAGTACAGTACCTACAAAATTTTGTTTTATATACGGTCAAAAATAAATGAAAAAAAATTATTCAGAATAATTTGTGGTTTTATTCTGCACAAGTTCGACAAAATCATCGGCTAAACTCATAAAACAGTTATCTTGACCACCAGAAAATATGTCACATGAGCTTATACAGCACAAGGACATCCTCAGAACATACTGGGGACAACTTTTCAGGACATATGGGATATCCTGGGAAGATCCCATTATCACCTTAGGATGTTCGTAGGATATCCAAATGGGACAGTTCGGGCTTTGCTGATGATGTCCTCGGGACATCTGTACGGGTGTGTACAGGACATCATCAGCTCTTATATGGGTTATGCCTGGGCTTTACTATGAACAACCTGAGGACATTGATTGGACTTTATATAAGGCATCCCCAGTTCGTTTAGGGTTTATTGGATATTTCTAAAGAGAGCAAAAAAATACATATTATTTTAAGATCATTACTTTTAAACTGAGCCAATAAGCGAAGGCAAAGGAATACAAGTTTATATAATGGCAGAGGTAAATGACTAATAAAAATGTGATACATATATGTACAACTCCATACACATATTTGTATCTATTAATTGGCTTATGTCGCTTTAAAAGTAAATCTACCAAACTAATAGAGGTTATATATAGTCCAATGAAATAGGTCGACAAATCAAAATTTTAAGGTAAATACTTGAATTTTTGATATGTTACTTTGAAGTATTGGAACACGATTAATGAAAGAAATTTTTTTTTCAACCCGGGAAGGGGTGAAAAAAAATATAACAAAGCGTTTTTTCAAAATTACTCAAAATGTGTAAAAGATAGTAAAAAAAGTTTCAAATGAAAAAATCGGCAGCTACTGGAAGCGGCTGGAACCTCCCCACCCGGTTGAAATTAGTGATGGGCTGCTAAACAGCAGTTTACTACTTTTTAACTGTAATTTGATTCGTAGCAGTAGCAAATGCTACGAGCTCTGATAGTCAATTCAAATCAGCCGTCATGACATGCCTTTAAATCAAATTTATTATTGTAATATGACCCACCTATATTTATCTAATTTACGACGTCGTATGTGTTCACCGCCAAAACAGCAATAGAATTATTTATATTTCATTTAAAACTAGTGACCAATCCTCAAACTCTGAATAATTATAAACATCTAATATATGATGATATTTAATCATGTAACATTTTCCGCAATTATTAATAAAGTTGAAAGAAAAAAAAACAGCACTGTGTTGGGATCGAACCGTCAATCTCTTGATTTGTAAGTCGACGCATCATCATCATCATCATAACAAATTATTTAGTTCTTTTAATACAGTAAATTGCCTCCCCAGATCGAGACCCGGAGTCAACCGTACAACCGCGTCGTGCAGCGCCGTGGTGTTAGTGCGTTTGGGCGAATCGCGACCGGTTCGGCTCAATAAAACTTATATTTAAAGGTTAAAACTCGTACCGCCTGTGGCGGCTTAAAGTTAACATCAACATTGTTTTTGCCTACACAGTAAACTTAAAATTAAAATATTTCACTTAAAACGTTTGGTCGCGCACTGTTTCACATTTTAGAATTTGGATTGCTGAGACGGGAAAAAAATCAATGAAAAAACCCGTTCGAGGCAATTGTGCCCCAACAGTCTGCTCGCCGTTGGGAAGTTGTGGTTATGGAAAGGAAATTTAAGTTTTTAAGAGGTTGTAATTTTTATAAGTTTCTCGACCAAGAAGGAATTTTTAACAAAAACTGACAAAATAACAAAAATTACAAAAATACAAACAGGGTACAAACAGTTAGAGATAGAGAAGGGATAGGTACAAAATAAAATTATGGTGGTGAAAGTGTGTGATAGTGAGAAGTTTTGGTAGCAAAGAGTTTGGCTAAAGAGGTTGCCGAAAGATAGGCAACGCCTAGCTGGTATGGTAATGGGTGTTTGATTTGGAAAGGGGCATTATGCATTCTGATTTGGGTAATGTTGCGTGTAAGTGGACTTTCGCCCAGTCGAAAGGCGTAGAATTTCTGCGATGTTTCCCGGATGAAGTCCACTAGTGGTGTGATATCATTGCATCGGTCATATAATTCTCTGAGTGAAATTAACAAGTCTGGCACTAAACGTAATCCGATCTCAACCAAAACCTTTTCAGATCTTCTAGAGCACTAAAGAAACCCTCATGCAAAGTTTGATCCAAATCCGTCCAGTAGTTCCGCCGCTATCGTGCTAACACACACATACACACACACCCAGCATTTTTCAAAAACCACTTTTTTGGATTCCTGGGACCTCAAAACGTAAAGATTTGATGTTATCTCAATTTTCGATTTTGGACCAATTTTAGTAACCTCCCACAATTTTATTGTGGGGAGGTTAATTGTAAAAGCATGAAATATTACATAAAAATGATCTCTTGCCTTTTTTTGGTATTATTAAAATCAACAGAATTTAGGGTGGTTAGAAGTTATAAGGGATGATATGTACAACTTTAAAAAATCATAGCGTGCTGAAAAGTTATAATGAATTTTAAAAAAATTCTATTCACTCAGAAAAATATTAAGCATTATGTATCTGACAATAACATCTGCGGACAATAACCAATCACATTTTCCCCTTTTAGATGATATAATAAATACAAAGATATAACATAGCAGCATTATATTTATGACATATTTAACGTAATCTTATTTATCGACAGAACTTTAAAATGAACGTGGAAAAAACATCGACGCCCGGCAGATTTCTTAGAACTTTCGACTTGTCACAAAAAGGCGGCTAATTCAAAACACAGTAAATTAGGCCAAGCAAATGGGTAGGTTAAATCGCAAAATGTGTCCGGAGGGAGATCTCTACGGGAAAAGTTGTATTGAGCTAAGATGTAAAAAAAAAGCCTAATATACTACTAGCCCCACCCTTTCCTTAAGGGCAGAAAAAGGATGAAATAGTTTATTTTTGCGTATAAATCGAGAACGATGGGAGATATGGAAAAAGGTTTCAGATAAAAATTGTAGAGCTTAAAATTCTGCTTAAAAAAGGCCATATGCATTTACACCGTATTTCTGATGGTTTGGCTGTAAAACCTGTATGACGCTTAGGGGCTGAATGGATTGTTAAAAAAAATCGTAAAAAATCTAAAAGTTGATATTTTTCATTATTTCTTTTTTGAATCTCCTTAGAAAAATCCTCAACTATCTTTACAGAGATAAAGTATCTTTGTCAACTTGTTTATATAAAAGTTATGAACATCTGAATTTTTAAATTGACGATTATTCAGGGTTAAACGTAGCGAAAAATATTTTTTTAAGCAACACTGTCTTCTTCGTGAAATTTCCTTACAAAAAGTCCTTTACCGTTTTTTTTATCTCACATACCAACGTTGATATCTAAATAAAATTACTATAATTCCTACAATTTTTATTTCACTCGACGCCACTGGAATATAGTCTAAGAGCTACTGGCCTCGACAACATCCCCATTTTCAAAAGGCTGGAAATATGCCAAGATGTTAGTTTAAGGCTTCCCAAAGACGGAATGGCCGGTGTGGAGAAAGGATATCGATGGGGTGAACAGTGAGCACCCTTGAATTTTTTAAAGTGGTTGCTGTTTAAGTTGATATTTATTTTTTACTTCTACAAAGTTGCATTTTCAGATATCAAATAGGGAGCTAGCGTGCAATCACCTAACATATTTGTAAAAGCTAGAGACATTATTAATCCTGTTCCTTAGAGCTGGCACACAAAAAAGTAATAAGAGAAATTTTTTTGCTGGTGGGACCTTCACTAGATGACTCTTGAAAGTAGACATGCTTTTCATGGTTGGTGGAAGTTTTTGTATAGAGCTGATATTTTTTATCGATTACTTGTCCCACAATGAGTACAAAAATATGATTGAGATGCATATCGGTTGGTGGATTTCCAGAAGCAGAAACTGTTAACCTGCGAGATATTTCACTGTGGAAGACAGATTTGTAACAAGCTGATTTTTTCTTTATCGATTAATTACCACTCGGTAATTATGAAAATACGATTAGCATACATATCGGTTGGTGCCTTTCTAGAGGCAAAAACTGTTAATCTGCATGACAGATTTGTAACAAGCTGTTTTTTTTTTAATTAATTCATTTATATTCAACAAGTAGAAAAATAATGGTCTCGAATATAGTGATATAATACGCCTCTGAAGTCGTGAACAAATTCATTAACTTAGACATGAATTATTTCTACTCTTTATAGTTTTTAAACGTTAATCGCATAAATGCGATGATTTTAGAATAATAAATATCAGCTAAAAAGTTCAAAATTAATTTTAAAAAGTTCAAGACAAATTTAAAAAAGTATACCTGTACAGGATTCGAACCGAGAAATCCTCTGTGAAAGTCGTCGCTTAACGCGATGTGCTATGGCCGGAATGAATTTGAACTTTCCAATAGTCTCGTCGGAAAATGCAAAACATGAAATTTTTAAATGGACGTAACTAAATAAATACACCAGCAGGAAGCTCCCCGAATGTCGATATCGAGTGATCGAAATTGGCATTTTCACGGCATCATGAATTACATGGGCGACATCGAAAATTCGAGCCGACAGAAGTGAACGAAAAAAAGCATTATTTGACATTTTGCGAAATTGATTTGTTTTTTTGTTTCATTAACCTCACTGTACGTTAATAACCGGAAAACTCGGAAGAATAGATAGATTTTAGGTCACTTAGTAACGTATAATGTTTTACAACGTTGCTCGGTAGAGAACATTCACATCTATTTATACATTTAATATATGAAGATCTTAATACTTGCATTTAAAATATATGACTCCTGGCTCTGTTTAATACAATTTTTAGATATTTTTAATTGTGTTCGTAATCTCTAATGAAATTATTGCGTGAAAATCAATCCTTGGCAACGTTGGTATTTTTGTCAAGGTGTGAACATAATTTGACTTTTTGATATTTAAACTTAATTTTTCAAATTAAACGAAAAGTAGGATTATATGTTTACATTGTTTAGGTGACGTCAAGAAAGTAATAAAGGCTTGGAAAACTCAAAACGTGTCAAAATATACCAGAAAACCTTATTTTCGAGCTAATGCGTATGCTCAGTGTACCCTTTTACGCTTTACGTATTAGCAAATTTAAGTCGCCTAAAATCTCCCTAATATCCTAAATATAGCGTAAGCGTAGCAAGGCGTAATTCTGTCCAGATTCCGACGATACAGGGTAGGTGATGTTTTGAAAATGAGATAATGCAAGATAAGAACTGTGTTAAGTGACCTGGATATTTATTCAGAAATAGGCTTGCGAAAAAAACGCTATTAGCATTTTCATTCAAAATTTATTGAAAAATGTATTTTTTTAAGTATAAAAATTCACATTGAAAGCACGAACAAGATGTAATTCATACTTTAATTATATAAGCGGAAATGTTTTGAATGAGAAAAGTTTACAAAAAAATCTTACAATGTGGAATATGTTTTAATTACAATAATTGATTATATATTTAGAGATCATCTTAGAAACAAATGTATGAGTATCTTGGAATGAGAAAGAATTCTATAAAATAGAATTGCACAAAGTTTATTACCTGGAGACCTCAAATGGTGAACTTAAAGCAGATCTAATAATCTTTAAAAAATTGTTTTTTTTTCTGCCTTCGTTTAGGCACCACTATTTTTGTCTGTCAATACAGTTACATTCCTAATACAATTGTGCGTACATTTTTAAACAAATTTTGAGCTCAGTTGAAGGGTTATAGCTTAAGAACCAGTGTGCAATATTGACTTATTTTGAATACCTGCTAACAATTGTGGTATACTGAGGAATATAGTAGTATAAACCAATCACCGTAGGCCGGGTCATAAGTCCCCAAAATGGTTTGAGTTTGGGCCCGGGGCCATGGAATAATAAATATTTTTTAACGGAATGAATACCTGCTAGGAACTGCGGTATGCGATAGTCTGTACAATTTTGAGTTGATGAAAAAAGTTACAATTTTTTGCTGGTAAAGTAAAAATCGCGGCAAATTTAAAAATTGGCCATGATCCAACCGAATGAACACCACTTCTACTTTGCGGCAAAACCTTTGTTATAAGTATTTGAGACCATGTACAAAAAGTTACAATTTTCCTATTGTATAAAAAAGTTTCAAGGCCATTTTAGACTCAGAATCAAGGAAAAATTTGAAATTTCACAAAGCACCTAGAAGATGGAAATTTCTCGATGGAGAACGTTAAGAATGGCATAGACCTTCGGGCATAAGAAATGACATACATAAAAGTTACACCTTTCTGCCCCCCACTCGCATCTAGGTGGTCCTTAAATACGGGTCAAAAAATGATTTTTATTTGTCAACACATTCAGCAAGTCAGAAAGGCAAAAATCGGTGGAGAAACTAACTATTTAATGTGTTGAAAAAAAATAGTCATTTTTGGACCCGCATTTATGGGCTCCCTTCAGGCGAGTGGGGGAGCAGAAAGGTGTAACTTGCCGAGTAACAATTTAAATGCTTTTCAGATTTATTTAGGTTTTATCAGTGTTTTGTAATGGCCACCTTATAAACCACTGATTCATGCTAGATTTATTAAATGCCAATTGCACTTAAAGATAGTTTTGTCTTATAGAAAGTTTTAAAGAGGCCTTCAAGATCTTACATTAGAACTAAATGATCATTTAGTCTCTATTGGCTTATGATTAACTTATCAAGGTATTTGCCAAGCCTTCAATAAAACTGTATAGCTGTTAAGTTCAAGTTAGGAGGATCAAGTTTTATAGAAATTAAGAAAATGTTGTGATTTTATCATTGCTTCATGAAATTAATTTGAGGTGGTTGTTAATGCTGGGCTAAAAATCTAATATGCTTTGAAATCAGTAAGTTTCAGGTCGAACCTTCATAAAACTAATTGCTTGCCAGAGTTTTAATGAAGCAAACAAATATCTGTATTAAATCAGGCGTAAAGTAATTGGTAATGTAATAGGTATTTTAAGACAAACATGTTTGAAGAAGAATTATTTACAGCTTATAGAGTTTATACATTCATATTTTACTTTTGGTATTTTGGCCAATTATTGTTAATTAACAAATGGCTAATATTTGAACTGTATCATTTTGAAACATATTTACTTCATACGAAACGTCCAAAAAACATTTTAAACTTATAAAAACTGTTTTTTCAAGCATTTACATTTTATTGTTCTAAATTATCCTGAATAGCTTTTTTAAAATTTATATATCGAGATTGCTTCTTGTTTTGTTGCACTGTGCTCAATTGTTTCCAGCTTACTTAAGTTAATAGTTAGTAGTTAACGTATGTATTTAGGGGAATTTTTCTGCTAACTTCTCTTTATAAAATTTAATTTTTCTTGGCTAATGTCAAATATTTGTTCTGTTCAGAGACAACTCTGTTTTAGCCCGGGAGGCAGCGACAGATTTTCCTATAAAGCTAGATTTTTTTCCAAAGTGAGTTTAGATAGTATCTACAATGAATGTGCAATTCTACCAAACTCTTAGTGGTGCATAAATGAGTTAAGAATTAAACAACATGTTGCAAAAAAATAAATAGACGAAAATATCGTTTTTCGAATTGTCAAAAAATGACGATTCTCCTTCGCTTCTGCCGGCCCCAATTTTCGATTGTCACCTCGCGATTCGTGTTGTATGGTCATTGCCGACCTTTTCCTCGCCATCGAGACATAGAGCGGGTCTCCAATAGTCTTCAGTTCTTATGTTTGAAAAATTGACTTGCTGTCATGCTAATCAGTGACTATTTTTAAGTGGTTTCCCGAGTTCGAATCCCGCCCGGGGATACTTTTTTTTTTCGCTTTCAATTTTTTGGCGGATATTTTTTATTCTATAATTGCTATTCGCTCCGTTCTATTGCATTTCTCGGAGAAGTTTTGCATTTTCCGCCGCGAAATATTAATCTGCACTTTTTAGATTAAGAATCACATTCTACCTCCGCTATAGGGTTACATCTTTGGTAGACGTTGCAAAAACGGCAATACGTAGTCAAATCACGACAATTGTATTCCTCATTAGTATTAATGCACATACAGTATTTTTATAGATCTGTTGATAAGCTTTTATTTACTCCATTACATTATATGTTTCGCTAAGGAAATTTCTGATTTCTAATCGAGATTAAGTGCAGATTAATATTCCTTGGCGGAAAATGCAAAACTTTTCCGAGAAATGCAATAGATCGGAGTGAATAGCAATTATAGAATCAAAAATATCTGCAAAAAAATTGAGAACGAAAAAAAAACAAAAAATTATCTCCGGGAAGGATTCGAACTCGGGAAACCATTTAAAAATAGTCGCCGATTAGCACGACCGCAAGTCAATTTTTCAAACGTAAGAACTGAATAAATACGGCGAACGGAGATCCGTTCTATGTCTCCATAGCGAGGAGAAGGTCGGCAATGACCGTACAACGTGACTCGCGAGGTGAAAATCGAAAATTGAGGCCGGCAGAAGCGAAGGCGAATCGTCATTATTTGACAATTTGTGACAATTCGAAAAACGAAATTTTCGTCCATGTATTTTTTTACATGTTTAACTTTTCACTCATTTATGCACCACTAAGAGTTTGGTAGAATTGCACCTTCATTATAGATACTATCTAAACTCTCTTTGGAAAAAAATTAGTTTTATAGAAATGATTTCAGAGAAACTGTCGCGTTGCCTCCCGGGCTATTTCTATGTGTATGTGTGTGTGTGTATTTATTGCTATTTATGGTTTTACAAGATGCTAAAAGTTAACTATCTGTCCTTTTTCACTCCGGTAAGTCACTATTGGATTATTATATTTTCCAATAAAAAAACAAATGTATTTAGGAATAGTACATGTAGGAATATGGAGGTCGGAACATAAAGAGATTTCCGATGAAATCGGTATAAGCTCTACCATTTCTACAATTTTTAAGATAAGAACCTGGAACTTTCACATATTACTCCTGAAGTAATGTATAAGAAATCACTATAATTAGGTATGCTAAATATATACTTTTTTAAAGTTATTAACGTTTATCTTACCCCTAATTTCACGAATTTTGGAACAAAATAACTTTTTAATCTCTTAAAATAAAAAGGGTTAATTTAATTTCTAAGGTAAATTTCTTTGAAGTATCGTAAAGTACACACTACAAGCTTTAAAAATCGCCTACAGAAATCCAATAACGTAATTGAAACCAGAGTAATAGATGGTTAAAGTTAGTTATACATATCAAATTTTATCATTTTCTCAAAATTTTGAAATTTTGGAAGTGTACATCTTCAAAAATAAATTTTTGGGATTTTTTTCACTCACCGGATCTTTTTATACATTACTTCAAGAGTAATATGAGATAGTTCCAGGTTCTTTCTTATCTTAAACAGTGTAGAAATGGTATAGTTTCTAAGTACAGATTTCATCGGAAATCTCTTTACGTTCCGATTTCATATACGTACTATTCCTACCTACATTCTTTTTTTTAATTGTAAGTATAATATGTTCTTTTTTTATGTAGATCTTGTTGAGCTCAATTAGTTCCAAAGTTACAACAAATTTGGTGTAGCGCGCCCGAGACAGCGTTCGCTTCGCGCGCCTTACGCATCGCCACGTTCCATTTTCGTGCGATCTGAAGCCTACATTTTTCATTGTAAAAAATAACTTCATATCCCTTACGCTCCGTATACTCACAATTGTGAGTGTCTTATTTATAGTGGCAATAAGAATCAAAATATGATTTTAAATCGTTTGCTCCTGCATCACACGATTGTACGCGTTCAGACCATCGCCGGCGTGCACGTGTTTTACTTAGAATTCAATTAAATCGACTGTTTGTGGCTGTTGTAAGATCACATTTTTTAGTGTTTGTGTGTTACCATGGCAACTAGAAGTAAGTACATCTTTTTAATTACTTTTAAGTAAGTTAGTTTATGTATAATTATTTGGAAAAGTCTAATATTTGTATTTTCATAAAAATAATAGAATTTTATTTAGAGGTTAGAATGCTACATCAGGGTTTTGGAGGAGTGTCACGTTTGTGAGGGTCGGGAGTGAATTGTGTAAAAATGCAATAAATTTGAAAAACCTTCTGAAGACAATAATTGGTAATACTGTTGTTCCTTTTTCAGAAATACCTGATAAAATTGACTTAAACAAATTAGCAGCCGATCCAGATGCACTGTGTCAATTGTTGGACGATATAGGCTCCGATTTAGAATTTGAAAGCGATGATAACGATAACGATTGGGAACCCAGATAGTCGTCCTCTGATGAGAACAACGAAGACAGTGAAAATGAAGATAATGTAGAACAAGCCGAAGCTTCTGCTGGTTCCTGCAGTGCACAAATATTATCTTGGAGAAAAGCTGCTTTTCAAACTGATGACTATCCTCAAAACACATATATTTAACCAACTGAAGTCTTGACACCTTGGTGTTATTTCAAGGAGTATTTGGGAGACTCATTTTTCGCACTTTGCGCTGAACGTACTTCACAATATTATCTGCAAACAAATGGAAGTGAACTAAAACCGGAAGTAACTCCCGAAGAAATAAAAGCAGGTTGTCAGAAGTGATAAAAAAAATTGTGTAACTAAGTGGAAAGACAACATGAAAGACAACTGATGGCATCTACGGGTATTGTCAAAAGATGGGACAAAACTAGCGCGAAACGTATAGAAGTATCATGTCCAAATGTGGTTAAAAATTACAATGAGAAGATGGGGGGTGTAGATATCTGCGACCAGATGCTGGAGTGCTACAGAACATTTTTTAAAACACGAAAATGGACACTGAAAGTAATTTTACATCTATTTGATTTATCGATAGGGAACAGTTGGATGGAATATCGTCAAGACTGTAAGAGCAACCAATATAAAGCAAAAGATATCAAGGGTTTTTTATCTTTTCATTTAGAATTAGGAGGATACTTGCTGTGTGGTACTAAAAATGCAGCATCAGAGAACATAGAGTCAGAAGATTCAGATCGAGAACCTCGTCCAAAGAAATCGAAACCTGCACCTATACCCTGCCAGGATAAACGGTATGATGGTTTCAATCATTGGCCTATTCATGAAGAGGTAAAAAATCCTCTGTGTTGTCGATTAGAATCCTGTAAAAGTAGATATCTTGCAGTAAATGTAAAGTTTATTTATGTCTAACTAAAAATCAAAATTGCTTTCATAAATTTCATACTAAGTGACTGGTTTTTCATAACTCCGAATACTTCATTGGCTTATAACTTTTTGTTAAAATTTATTGCATTTCTGTAGTTTCCAAATAAAAGTTAAAAATGAACTTATTTCATTTATTTTGTTGTCATTATAAAGTAACTATAGACTCCCAATGCTCACAATTGTGCCACTGTCACAATTGTGCGTGTACTAAGTATACTCCTGGATAACACAATTGTGTGCATCATAAAAAACTGTCAAAAAGGCAAAATAAAATTTTGAAAAAATTTGGTATGTCTATTTGTTCATACTTGAACTGAAAAAACTGCTGGCCAACTTTATATTTACAATTGCAAAGTTGCGGGAGTGTAAGGGATATACATTTTTTATGTAAAATTTCCCGTACTTCGAACAGCGCTATTAGTTTTTTTAAGAAAAAAATATTTTAATAGATATTTGACAAAAACTGGTATTTGGCAACTATTTTGTTCAATAACAAATGACACTCTATTGTTGGTAACTTTTGATGAAAAGTTACCGCTTCCCGGAATTATTAAGTAATGCATATTTTCAGCCTCATTGACTACTAGGTATAATATGTCAATATGTCGAGTTTTTGAAAAATCCTGGTTTCATTTTTGATTGTTTGAGATATTGAATTTATTTTATAATATATTTAATTTTTTTCAGTGTGAGTAAACGTAAAATGAAAATAATGTATGAACTTTTCTTACCTTTTTCAATGTATAATTGTAGATTTCAAAAATACTTCATTAATCGAATACACTTTCTGTCACTAATATAAAATTTGATGGCAAAGAAACACTTATAGACGTGAAATATAGGTAATATAATATTCGAACAAGAGATTTGGGTCGAAAAATAAAAAAAAAAAGCAAAAAATATTTTTGTTGCTACACAGGATTTGAACTCTTGAGAAAATGCAAAACTTCTAGGAGAAATGCAATAGAACGAAGCGAATAGCAATTATAGAATCAAAAACATCTGCCAAAAAATTGAAAACGAAAAAAAAGTATCCCCGGGCGGGATTCGAACTCGGGAAACCACTTAAAAATAGTAGCCGATTAGCACGACCGCAAGCCAATTTTTCAAACGTAAGAACTGAATAAATACGGCGATCGGAGACCCTATGTCTCGATGGCGAGGAAAAAGTCGGCAATGACCGTACAACGTGAATCGCGAGGTGAAAATCGAAAATTGGGGCCAGCAGGAGCGAAGGCGAATCGTCATTTTTTGAAAATTCGTGACAATTCGAAAAACGAAATTTTCGTCCATCTATTTTTTTGCAACATGTTTAATTTTTTACTCATTTATGCACCACTAAGAGTTTGGTAGAATTGCACCTTCATTATAGATACTATCTAAACTCTCTTTTGAAAAACATCTAGCTTTATAGAAATAATTTCACGAAAACTGCCGCTGCCTCCTGGGCTAATATGCTTTGTCGACATCAGTGTATAGTTCTCTTCATATACTTAAGGCACATAAAAAGTGTTTGCGCCTTTGACTTTGCGGTAAAGATCAAATACCCCAACATTTTTTATTTGCTTTAAATATATGAAGAGAACTATACAAGTGTATTTAGGCTTATTAACTCATACACAAGAAAAGTTAAAGAGTGACCGCAAAAAAGGCCTAAAATCCGGCTGTTTTTGCATAGTAGATAGCAGGCCAAGGGAAAGAGCAAAATAAATCCTATAGGGCTCATATTAAACTTTGAGATATTTTAAGGTAAGCATATTTTTTACTTTTTTGAAAAAAAATACAAAAATCCCCCCTATTTAAGGGTGGAAAATATTTAAAAAGGCAGTATACAATAAATATTAAAAAAAATAAAACAACTGTTATTACTCAGATTTTATATTGTATGAATGTTTTAGGGATTATGTATTGTCCTACAACCCTCCAACACCCTGTAATAATTAAAATACCAACCCCAGTTTCATGAAAATGTAATCCATTAGAATGAATTTTTTTTAAGACAAGGTAGATAAATACATTCATTTTAGGCCTTTGTTCTCATTTTTAACTGAATCTTCATAATCGTAGGGGGTTATGTAGATACTAGTTTAATCTGTATGGCCGTAGGGGACTGTGTGGATGCTAGTGTTAGAATGAGAATTGTCAAATAAGAAATTAGGCAAATTCATTTTAGGATTTTAATTTGCTGGCATGACCAGAATTCAGGTTATCGAAAGAATCAAAAAATTTCCGCCAAATGAGTCCGCGCGGCGGTATCATTGATTCGGTAACTGTGGTAAAGATGCCGCCTGCCCGCTTTGTAGGTGCCGCATTTTTTATGTGCCTTAGAAATACGAAGTCAACTATAACTTTTGTCCTATACGTGACCATTAACATTTCCAATGTCTTAAAACGAATTAAAAATTTGGATAGTCGAGCTTTTATTAATATCATTAATACGAAATGTTACTATTCTCTGCAAGAATTTTTAGAAGACGATATTGAAATTTTACTGTAAATGTATATATATAAATATGTGTATGTGTATACGTATGTTTCATGTAAATGTAACTTAGTTTTTAACATTGTGTAATAGTTGTTCTATCATTTTTTTATATCTACTTAGGTATGTTTTATTATGTATTTTTATTGTACTGACTGCTTTTGTTTTTCACATTGACGTATCCCACACCATGTTACTGTATGGTCTTTTGGACAATAAAATGTATTATTATTTTTTTTTTTTCGCGTTAGCGATGCTGGACAGTTCTCCCGTGTCTCCGATATTCTCACAGGGGAAGCGCCAGCGAATTATCTACAACCACTCCCCACATCCCGCAGGGTTAGTGGTTGTAGATTCCAGAATCGTGTGCCCTAAGTAGACGCACGGACCCTAAGACGACTGCCTTCTGCATTTGGCCTGCCAACCATTCGGCTGATTTTTGGCAGGCCGGTATGGTCTTCAATGCTGAGAGCAGCGTAGGCCTCATCCCACCGAGAACGCCGATTATCAGGACGACCATCTTGACCGAGTAGTCTGGGTATAGCGCTCGGAGCTCATACCGGAGATCTCGGTATTTGGTCCGTTTCTCCCCCTCCTTCAAGGTGATGTTTGTCTCGGCAGGTGCCGAGAACTCGATGATATACATCACCTTGGTCTGGTGGTCGAGGAGGACTATGTCAGGCTTGTTGGCTTGAATCAGCCTGACGGTCGGGAACGAGTAGTTCCAATAAATTCGGCACTTCTCGTTCTCGACAACGGACTCGATCTCTCCGGGAACATAAGGCAGCACTGGTGTTTGGTCTACCTCATACGAGTGCCGAAGATGGTAATACAGCATTGGTAAAGCCGCGTTATGTCTGTGGATGTAGGCCGAAGTCGCGCAAATCGGACATGCAGATAGTAAATGCATGAGCGACTCCGGCGCCTGATGGCAAGTCCTACAATTTAGGTCGGGGACCTCTACACCCATAACACGACTGCGGTAGACCAAGGTGTTAATAACACCATCTTGGCAGGCCACAATGAATCCCTCGGTCTCCGACTTTAGCCCTGCTGACCTCAGTAATGAGAAGGTCAGCTTTGTCGATAAACCCAGTGTCTCTATGTTGTTGTAGAACACTCCATGCATGGGTCTATCGACGTGCTGCCTGAATAGATTTCTCTGCTCGGCAGCTTTGATTTGGGTTGTCAGGCGATTTGGCGGAAGCTCAGTTACTGACTGTGCATCAGCACCTCGCCTGCCTCTTCGCCTGAAGTCGAAAACGAGACCGAGATCATCTGCGGCCCTGCGTGCTGCCTTAAATAAAAATCCGCCCACTCCTACGGTTTCATGATCTCTCACTAACCGCAGGAGTGGATCTGAGCTCCTCAAGATGTTACATGCCATACTCAGCGCTACTCTGCGATGCATGCACTCCAGGCTCAAGAGTCCTCTGCCCCCCCGTTGACGTGGGAGGTACACTCGAGGAACGGACGATCTAGGATGAATGCTTCTGTGAATATGCATCATCTGGCCGGTATCCCTATCCAATGGACTAATACACCAATTTCCATTAACTACGTTATCAGATAGTATTTGATAAAAGAGACTTATGGAATTTTTTTCCAATTTTTTTTCTTTACCGTTTAGCCGGAAAAAATAAAAAAGCTGAAAAACTTTCCACTCTGACGTCAATTTGCCCGTGACGTCACGATATGAAGCCGGCAACAGTACATTGTCCTGATGCCTTTTAATTGTTCAGTAGTTCAATCAGAGATTTATAATAAGTTTCTCAGAGTTCAATTCAATGTCAGTTGACAGCTGTCAGTGTTAACGAGGTTATGATAATCAGTAATATTTTTCGATTTTTTTTTTCGTGTCAAAATACACTAACTTTGGGCCTGTATTAATTCAATTCAAATTTCAAGATATGGAAACAAAGACTAAATATTAAAATGTAAGGTTATATTAAAATAGTTCAAATAGTTCAATGACACAGAATCTATTGCGATGTTGTCAATTGTTGTAATTGATAAAAATTTAATAATTTAAAACCCAATTATTTGCCTTATTTGTAAATTATTTTGATATCAATAGCAAGTAAATGCATACAAACTTCATAGAGATTATGTTTATTATAGGATAATTGTAATTAAACGGCAATTTAATACAGGTAGAATTACCGGGGATAATGACGTCACGACCACCAATTTATTGAATTTTTATCTAATCCAGGTATTAAAAAATTGGGGTAATAATTATTTTGGTATTATTCAGACATTACCAATGGGTTCATATAATTAAAATATTTAAAAAATCTTAAGTGTATTAGTCCATTGACGCAGCTCGTCTACTGTCCACTTGACTACTCCAAAGGAGTAGTTCGGAAGACCAAATCTTTCGAAGTCGGTGTCTGTACTTGCCGCGGAGAGTGTCCTTATTATTATTATTTTTATTATTATTATTATTATTATTATTATTATTATTTTTTTTTTCGGTTTCACCCTTGCCGGACAGGGCTGCCGTGCTTTCCGACCGATACCACACGGTAGCCGCGCCGGCGATAATAACAGCCACTCCCCACGACCTGTGGGGTTAGTGACTGTATATTCCAGATTCATGTGCCCTAAGTAGGCGAAGGGACCACAAGATGACCGCTTTCTGCATTTGGCCTGCTAGCCATTCGGCTGATTTCCGACAGGCTGGTATGGTCTTTAGTTCCGAGAGCAGCGTAGGCTTCATACCTCCGAGTACACCGATTATTAAAACGACCATCTTGACCGAGTAGTCTGGGTACAGCACTTGGAGCTCGTACCGGAGATCACGATATTTGGTCCGTTTTTCCTCCTCTTTCAAAGCGATGTTTGGCTCAGCAGGTGCTGAGAACTCGATCACAAACATCACCTTGTTTTGATGGTCGAGGAGGACTATATCAGGCTTGTTGGCTTGAATTAGCCTGATTGTCGGAAACGAGAAGTTCCCGTAAATTCGGCACCTCTCGTTCTCGACAACGGACTCGATGTCTCCGGGGACGTAAGGCAGCACTGGTGTCTGGTCTACTCCGTACGAGTGCCGTAGATGGTAATACAGCACCCGTAACGCCGCGTTATGGCGATGGATGTAGGCCGAAATTGCATATACCGGGCATGCAGATAGTAAATGCATGAGCGATTCTTGCGCCTGACGACAGGTCCTGCAGTTAATATCAGGAACCTCTACACCCATTACGCGGCTTCGGTAAACCAAAGTGTTGATTACACCATCTTGGCAGGCCACAATGAATCCCTCGGTCTCCGACTTTAGCCCAGCTGACCTTAAAAAGGCGAATGTCAGCTTAGTCGATAAACCCAGTGTTTCTAGGTTCTTATAGAACACCCCGTGAGGATTTCTTTCGTTCTCGTAGAAGTATTTTCTCATATCCTCTATTTGTTGATAGCATGCATTTCGGATATCTACAATTCCTCGTCCTCCATCAGATCTAGGTAAGTTTACGCGGATTTTGCTAGATATTGGGTGGTGCATTCGATGTTTGGTTAGATATGTGCGTACTTTCCTATTGAGGTCATCCAGATCCGTCTCAGACCACTTTATAACACCAAATGAGTATGTTAATGTTGGTATTGCGTAGGTGTTTATCGCTTTTGTTAAGTTCCGTGAGTTGAGTTTAGACTTCAGAATTCTACCGAGTCGCCTCTCGAATTCGGCACTTAGCTTTTTCTTTACTTTGCTATGTTCTATCTTGTGTTTTTGTGCAATTCCAAGATATTTGTATGGCTCGTTGAACGTAGATGTTATGTATGTGTCTTGATTGAGTTCAACGGGTTATTATTATTATTATTATTATTATTATTATTATTTTATTTACAAAAATGAAAAAATTACCGTTGCTGGGGATCGAATTCTCAGTTTAAAGATTTGCAACCAAGTGCATTGAATTGCGCTTAAAAAATGTGAATTTAGAAACAAAGTTTCTTCTAGGACCAATGGGAGCCAAGATACACCACTTTTACGTTTTTATCGATAACAACCGTTCTAACCAATATTTTTATTTGAAACTTGGTATGATGCAACTAGAATGCTTTATTTATAAGTACATTTTCTTTCGCTCCATTTTAATCAATTCTTCATTGTGAAAGTATCGATTAATGAGCGCGTAAAAGCGTACGGGGCGAAAGACGACCGAGAGAGAACAGCGTTGTGACGTCATGGCGCACCGTCGCTGCAGCTGCGCTCGGCTTTCGTAAACTCTAAGTTGTAAATTAGAATACTCGGCTAAGAAAACAGCTACAAAAATTATTTTTTCCTTAAAATAACGTGTTTTTTCTGAACTTTTCGATGGTGTAAACGAAATTTCGACCGATAGTCGCTACCGGCTTCAATAATTAGCAATTTTATGATTATTTATTTATGCTAATTATTGAAGCCGGTAGTGACTAGCGGTCGAAATTTCGTTTACATCATCGGAAAGTTCAGAAAAAAACACGTAATTTAAAAGTAAAATTCATTTTTGTAGGTGTTTTCTAAGCCGAATAATCTAATTTACAACAACTAAGAGTTTACGAAAGCCAAGCGCAGCTGCAGCGACACTGCACCATACATGTCACAGCACCCTTCTCTCTCGGTCGTCTTTGGCACCATATAGTAAGGGGTCCAAAGCATTAAAAATTGAAATGACCCATTCCAACAAGGTAAATAAGTTTTGAGCTCGCATATCGAAAGAAGGTCCTAATGGGCATCAGAAATGGCTTGTTGGACTTTTGTTGAGGATTGCACAACTTCTCCACAAGAAAAAAAGATGGCGGAAAGTTATTTCAAGAATTCGTGTTTTTAAACGTATACCTCTCGCTAGAAAATTAACTACATGCGATATTGATCTGATTTTTTTTCTTTACATAATACTGACATGAGCGCATATGTCTGTACTAGTAGAGTTTCAAAATCACTTACGGTTTTTTTCTAATTAAATCCTAAATCACAGGAACGAAATTTGTGTGTTTGAAATTTCGACGTGCGGACAACTACATTAAATGTTTAATTTTCTTATATATTATATGCGAATGAAATATGGTCTAAAGATCAACAAAGTTTCTGCAAAAAAAATTAACTCGATATCTCATACAGTTTTCGAGTTACAGATTTTTTAATTCGATCGTAATAATATCTTGTCATGATAACGCGCAACGTGACAGCTGCGGCAGGATTCGGTCTGTGTAATTGTGGATAGACATTATTAGTCTAATAACTAATTTGATTAAGGTATTATATTACTATTAATCAGTAGGTCACCAATTGTCTGAAAATTAGACAATCATTTATGTGTTATGTTACAACTACGTGATTTTAAAATAGAGTCTGTTAAAATATAGATGCAGAAATAATGGTTTAATGATTACTGAAAAAAGGAAACTTTGAAGTACGTCCAATTTGCTTAGAAAATTTTCAGTTACGTCATTTTGGCTTAGAAGAACTGTATATATCGAAAGGTGCAAATACAGTATGAAATCGTCAATAAATTATACAAATTTGAGATTAAAAAATAAAAATTGTCCGAAATTTCATATTTAAGAAAATGTATGGTATGACTTAAAAACCCATCAGAATTATATGAATTCGTCATAACAGACACAATTCTTATTCTAAACTGGAATTACTTTATAAATAGTAACAAATATAAAGCGAATAATCTAAAATACATTTTAGAATATTGGTGTAAATAATGACATACCTACGTTGCCCAATAATGTGAACTTGCAATCATGAAGAAGGGAACACAATAATATTTGCGCAAGGTATGTTTAATTTTTGCAAAATAGAAAACCTACAAAAATTGTGTGGGTACATGACAACAAAGGGTATCTTAGGATACTCACGAAAAAGTGAAAAATATGAAGAAGAAAATATTGTAAAAACGTTATTGGCAGTCGGTGTATTGTGTGACCTGTCAGTTATCCTTTCCGAAGAGGATAAATGAGCAGTTATTGTTGCCTTAAAATGAACACGCCAACTATATATTTTGATTAATTTTGGAAATAACTGCGATGCAATTGATGATCGTGTAATTTAAGATGCTCGTAAGTCCTATGTGAATCTATCCATACAGATTCACATAGGACTTACGGATTAAGGATTTAAATTCACTACGGCCATCTGTAGTGAATTTAAATCTTTAGATTTGCTAAGGCAGTATTTATTTTTCCTTAAGGTTATTAGACTTACGTTAGCTACGTCCGTGTCCTACACAAGACACTTCCTCACTGCATTTAAAACGAGCATTACAGGGGACGGTAGTCCAGTGGTTTAGTGTACTTAGCTTAGCTAGCAACTGAAGAACCTAGCGAAGTAGATTAAAACCCTGCTCACTGCGAAATACTTTTAATTGTAAAAATTATCCACAAAAATTGGTTTAGACCCTTACCTAACACAAAATCCTGATTTATAACAAGTTTTCTCGACTTGAGAATCAGTTAACAAAGCACATAAAATTTTAGTGTCCAAGCGATTTTCCGATCTCCTTCCCAATTTACCCTTTCCTAGAAAATTTGGATATTTGATAGAGAATAACCAAATAAAATCACAAATGATGACAAATAGTCACAACTGGTTCTAAAGAAAACAAATAGGGAAATTGTAAAGTATGTGATTAAAAATGTGCGTCTACTTGGTGTTCTGTTGCATGTGCAGCCTTTCCTAACAATTGTTTTAAGGGCAGAAATAATAGAGAGCAGTTTTTAGCAGACAGTGCTTCTTAATAGTAATGCATATGTAGTGGTTTGTCAATGCTTACTGAGCTGTGTATACTTATTATGCATTATTATTATTATTATTACTTATGTATATATTACAAGTTTTGTGTACGTTTTTATATTTTCATATTTGTAAAATGCTACATCATTTGTACCACAATAATGATATAGTTAATACATAATATCTCTATACAACACCATAATTAATAGATCGAGTAAATCATCTGCCAAATGAGTTTCTTTTTACCTTTTAATATTTTTGCAAAATTGTAAAAATGTAAATAATAGCACAATTTCAAAAATGTATTGGCTTACTATCTTAATGCATTACACTTAGCCAGAAAACAGCCACATGCTAACAGGAATTCCACGAATCTAATTATGGTTTATTTTAAAAAGTCGTTTACTCAAAAACTGTATAAGATATGGAGCTAATTTTTTTTGCAAAAACTCTGTTGATCTTTAGACCATATTTCACTCGTATATAGTATATAAAAAAATTGAATATTTAATATAGTTGCCCGCACGTCGAAATTTCAAACACACAAATTTCGTTATTGTGATTTAGAATTTATTTAGAAAAAAACCGTAAGAGAGTTTGAAATTTAATTAGTACAGATAGATGCGCTCATGTCAGTAGTATATAAATAAAAAAAATTAAATCAATATCGCATGTGGTTCACTCTCTAGCGAAATGTATACGTTTAAAAACACGAATTCTTGAAATAACATTTCGCCATCTTTTTTTTTTGTGGAGAAGTTGTGCAATCGTCAACAAAAGTCCAACAAGCCATATCTGATGCCCATTAGGACCCTCTTTCGATATCCGAGCTCAAAAATTATTTACCTTGCTGGAATGGGTTACTTGGCGATTTAGACGGCTTTCGAAGGCGTGGACCCTCTACTAGTACGCTTTTGCGTGTTCATTAATCGATACTTTCAAAATGAAGAATTGATCAAAATGGATCGAAAAAAATTGCACTTATAAATAAAGCATTCTAGTTGCATCATACCAAGTTTCAAGTAAAAGTATTTATTAGAACGGCTGTTATCGATAAAAACGTAAAAGTGGCGTATCTCGGCTCCCATTGGTCCTAGAAAAAACTTTTTTCTTCTAAATTCATGTTTTCTTAAGCGCAGTTCAATGCACTTGGTTGCAAATCTTTAAACTGAAAATTCGCGGTGATAAGATCCCCAGCAACACTAATTTTGTCATTTTTTTGTAAATGAAAAATATATTTTCTAATAAAGAAATCTGAATTTTGGTATATATTCGAAGATACTAGTAAATTCAACCGATTCCAATAGGTTTCATGTCGATCCGTTTTTTTTTTGTCGAAACAGCAACACAATTTTCAATTTGGAGATTTGGGATAGACCGCCATTTTGGATTTGAGGGTCGGGGTTGCGCGCACTATTTAGGCATCCTAAGGGCTATCCTCGTCCAAAATTTCATCGAGTTTCTATGACAAATACTTTAGTTATCGCAATTTGAAAATCTTTTATTTTTCTCACCTTTGTTGCTAATTTTGCAAAAGTAAACAAGGTTCACGAATTTTCGCAATAGCCTATCCTTGTAGGAAATTTTCTTAGGAACAAATTTTATCAGTATATCTCGAATTGATTAGAGGCTTATTTCACGAGATATATACGAAAAACTAAGAAAAAATAGGGTTCCGCTTTCTATTTTGCAATAAAAAACCACGTTCCGTATCTTCGTATCTTTAAAGACTCGAGAGGGCTGTTACTTATGAATTTTTTACCTATTTTTAAGCAAAAAATTGTAATGTTTAAAAGGATTTCAGATTCAAAATTTTTTAGGTCTAAATCACCCTGCCTAATAGAAAACATCCCCCTTGATCACGGGTTCCGTGACTTGTAGAATTAGGTCAAAAATTGAAAAGAAAAAACAATATGTGTACTACCTTTTTTGGCGCAAAATAATATGTTTTTACCCTGGTGAATTTTTTCGAAAAATGCTTACTTTTCGAGATATGACCATTCAAAAATTCCTAAAAGTGGGGGAAGGTAAATGTAAAAGTTGAAATATAAATCTGAAAAAATTCAGGTGAATGTATCATCGAAATACAAGACTTGTATTATCTGGAACTTTTCTGTAAAGTGTATTTTCACCGAGTTTTTCCGGAAAAACACGAAAAACTACATACCCCTCTTTAAAATTGTAGCGCTTTAAAAACATGTCATTTAAAAATTTAGACGTATGCATTGAGGCCCTCATCTAAACATTTTTTGTCTTTTGGATTTTTTTGTAATTTTCTGAGTTACAGGCAGTTTTTCACGATAAATAATGTACTAAGTACATTTTTTGCACATTTTCAATTTAAAAATTATATTGAACCTTTAAAAATGGTATACCTGTATTAGGTTTCATATTTTTTATAACATTATATATAAGCATAAATCACGCTCATTTTTTGAATTGTCATGTATTTTTTAATTGGAAATTTGCAAAAAATGTAGTACGTTATTCGTCGTGAAAAACTGCTTGCAACTCGGACAAGGTACGGAACCCGCGATAAAAGGGGAGTTTTCTACCCCTTTCGATCATTTCCGATGATCATTTCCTACTCTAATCTTTTTTTCAACTTTATTACAAACACATTGCACGAGGTTTCATCAAAATCCATTCACTAATACTGAAGTTGAGAGGTGAAAGCCGAAAGCCCCCCGTTAACTGGACTAAAACATAAAATTCTGTCAGCGAATCCGCAAACGTTTCAAGACGTCAAAATAATTAAATATGCTGCCACCTGCCGACGAACTTCATAAATATGTATGAAGTTCGCGCATCTTGTTCCGTGTCTACTTTGTATTTTATCTATGGTGTCTACTGTTACAATCTGTTCACCATAATTTCGTCAATTTACTAGAAGAAGAAGCTTGAAACTGTTAGTACTTTCGTCTAACCCTAACTTTATACTGTTTTCATAATTCAAACTTTAAATGTTCGTACCGTTATTTAACCTCAAATTGTTAACCATCGAACTAATGTAATAAACAAATATTTGCCGCAAATCGACAATGGTAATGTGATATTCCAAGAATTAATAATTTCTCTTATCTCCTGAGAAAATGGTTAAACGAAAGTCGACTCCAAGAAGGACACCTTCGTCTCCCGCCACTAAGAGAAAAACTAAACTATACACAATCGGAAACAAATACTTTAGAGTAAATGTAACGACTTTAAGGCATATTAAATTATTGCAAAATAGTACGACTTTGTGCATTCCACGATTGCCTTTCTCAAAATTAGTTAGAGAAATATTAATGGAGCGAGGGTCCATCAATTACAGAATTCAAGTGGAAGGTTTGCGAGCACTTCAAGAAGCTGCCGAAATTTATTTAACTAATCTCTTTGAAGATTCAAACAGATGCGCCCACCATGCACGCAGAGTAACAGTTAGCCCCAAGGATATGCGGCTAGTACTAGATATAAAAGGATGTATGGACCCCGGTTATTTACCATAAAAATTTGACGACTGTGAAAATGAGTATTTAATTGTTGATGTGATTGTTTTAAATTTTTTGATATGTATCGTAGATATATTTATCTCCAAAGAGAAATGTTCAATACATAATATATACCTAAATACTGTTTATTCGATTTTATCTTGTATTGTATAGTTCTTAGACAATTGCTTGTGTTGAACACAGTTGTTTTATTTTTATCAGATTTTTTTATCGAATACATACAAATATCTATTATCCAAACATTTTTCGTTTATAGCATAGATCAGTCAATTTTTGTAATGTAATTTTTTTAAATAAAGACATAGATTTATTTGTATTTTCTTATTTGTTGTGAAGAGGCTGGAAAGATGTTTATCCAAAATAAATTTTGCATGTTTGTCGTTCAACATTGGGATGACATTAAGTGACTAATTGTTGTTTACACATTTAATTAATTATTTTAGTATATGGGTTTTATCTTTGTGAATTAATTATAACATGGAATGCCAATGGCCTACTACAACATAGAGAAAATGATTGCAACTTTAACTACTAAGTATTTATCATCTAGAGCCTCATTTATAAACATTTCGAGTTTTTCAAATGTTTCAATTTTTTTTACGATATCCTTCATTTTCCATTTTAGGAATGCTAGTACCTATTGATACTACTTGCTTACTTCAACACCATTTTTAATGAGTAGATTTGATTTTACCATAGAAAATTTCGACCACAAAGTTAAAAATGCTATTAATAAAGTTTATTATTATTATTTCTATATTTCCTATTTCTCTTCTTCTATCTACACCAGTCATCAAAATTAGTATATACAATATCGTACTGATAGCATGTGCTAGTAGCTTTTCTTGCGGCCTCTTCAACATCTATAGGAAGAAACAAATCGTCACTTTGATTTTGAATATTGAATTCATCGACGAACACTTTAAATAGCAGCACACATTTTAATTAAAGTGTTATTTATAAGCAACTGTTTATTTATAACCAGTACATTAGGTAGGTACTTACAATTTCTTAACATAGGCAATGCTTGTTTAAAAATCATACATTTATTAACAATCAAGCCATGTCAAATTATGCAATTTTAATGTATCTATTCTGTTATCAAATCAAGATAGTTGCATAGGGCAGTTGTACAATAAAAAGTTGTGTGATATGTGTTAATTTTATTTTGTTTGGTAGCGTTCTTCTTCACTTACAAAATAAAACCTCACTTTTAACACTTACATCATAAATAACTATTACAATGTCAAACAAAAACACATAATAATAATAGTATATTATTATATGCGAGTAGAATATTATACTTTGTCCACAACTATTAAATATTTAATATTTATTCAGCTTCATTTAATTTCTCCTATTTCATATATGTCATCGTATATAATTTTTTCGATTCTTCGGGCAACAAGTTTAATGAGGCGATTTCTGCAGCATCCTTTATCTCTGGCGTGTCAAAGAAATTTCATTTTCATTGTCAGTATGCATTTGTTTAATTATATTACTCCTTTTGAGTATCTAATATGTAAAATTGTTGTAAATAACGTTGACATTGAAATCGCACAAATGACGTTTCAAATCAATTACAGAATTACCCTTTGACACATTGTCATGGCTTACTATTACAAAAATACAGTTTGTAGGCACGTAGGTAAATGGTTTCAAAAACAATGTTTGGGATTGCCGCGTGATGATAATAGATGATGCTTTGAAAAAATATCCCTAATATCCTTTTTGAGTGTTCATTAAAAAGTACTTCCTCGGCATGTACCATTTGAGTGCTTCCTAGAAAACTTAGAGAAACAACACTTGTCTTTTGGTTGCTACAATTTTGTATTTTAAATTTTGAGTAAAAAGTCACTAATGTCATTTCTTATAAACAACTGACTGTCCTCATTATTCACTGCAGGGAATAATGGATAGCATTATATCCTTGAGGAAACACATATACATAATAAGTATTTTATTTAATAGTCGTCGACAAAAAATCTAAGCTATCTTGTGAAGAATGCAATAGCTGTTACATCAGTAAAACAGAGAGGGTATTTAATAAGATACACCGAGCACTTCATTAAAATCATTTTAAAGTAGTAAAGGTAATTTTTTATAAATCGGCACTAAAAAAACTCTAAATTATCATTAAAGTACTAGAAATAGTCTGTAAAGTAATCCAATATTGTATGACATGCCTGATTTATTGTTCGCTTGTACATTGAATATACATATTATACTTGCGGATGTGTGACACAAGCAATAAACCTAATAAGTAATTCGTATTGATATGAGAAAACTGAGGAATCGCTTAAAGATTGTTAACTGCAGTGGAAAAATATGCCGGAGTATTTTATACCCTTATATTAGGAAAAACAACAAGATTTTTGCATGCAAAATTGTGATCAGACAGCAAACTTACTATTAAATAGTGGACCCCTGTATTCAATTCTCAATATGATCGTACATTATCAAGAACGTTTACTAGAAAAAATTGAAAATTAAATAATTATGTTTTGGGCATGACAACTTTTATGTTCTTTAATAAAGATTAAGACAAAGGTTAACTACATGAGAAATGTCAATCTATACACGCATATTTTATTATGAAAAAAGAGAAGTTAAAAACACTTGCATTGCCCCTCCCTGGGGTCGCCATACTTGCGTAAGATTCATAAAACATATATAATTTTTATAAATCGGCACTAAAAAAACTCTAAATCATCATTAAAGTGCTAGAAGTAGTCAGTAAAGTAATCCAATATTATACGATTTCTTGTAGTTGGGGTGGAGGTGACAGATAAACGTCAACATAAATTTTTCGTTGCTTGCGGCATAATTGTGTTAGAAATATGATATTGTAACAGTAATTTACGATACTAGTAACGTTAAGATTCTTTTTACATCATGAGAGAACAGCTTGAAGAACGAAAGTAGTGAGTTTTTTAAAATTCTCGAGTAACGCAAGAAGCAGATAACGTTACCAGCATCGTAACAAGTTTTATTTTATCCTATACTATTTTTTCAAAAACTACATAGAAATTTACAATGATATCCCTTCATAAGGACGAGACACGTCAAAAGTCTAAGAACCATACAAACTGATGATTACGCTACTATCCAAGGTAACTGATATCTCAGAAATTGTTTATTTATAAAGGACCCCGCATGGAACATATGGAAATTGGCCCTCGGTTAAAGTGTTTGATACTCGGGGATATTATCCAAATATCGATGTTGATCAAAAGTCTCTATGGGCTCAAAGTCGGAAATTGGACGGTTTTCCAGATATCGGGGGTGTAAAGGGGGATGCTCATTTCTTGTGGGAAGTGGCCCCCACTCCAGTAAAATTCGCTGGAATCGATATATGTCATTCCTCTCGACCTCCTGATCAAAAATTCTCAGGGGCACAAGTATGGAAAATAAACAGTTTTCTAGAAATGGGAGGTGCAAAGGGGGGTGCCCGTTTTCTATAGGAAGTGACCGCCAGTGAATTTCATTGGAATCGATGTTGTTCCTCTCGACCTCCTGATCAAAAGTTCTCATAAACACAAGGTCGGTAAATGCACAATTTTTTCGATATCGGGGGTTCAAAGTCGACTTTGCAACCCCCGATATCTGGAAAACTGTGCATGTACCGGCCTTGTGCCCATGAGAATTTTGATCAGGAGGTCGAGAGGAACAACATATGTCGATTCCAGTGAATTTCACTGGGGGTCACTTCCTATAAAGGAAATGAGCGCCCCGCTTTGCACCCCCCATATCTAGAAAACCGTCCATTTTTCAAACTTGAGCCCCTGAGAATTTTTATCAGGAGGTCAAGAGGAATAACATATGTCGATTCCAGCGAATTCTACTGGAGCGGAAAACCGTCCAATTTCCGACCTTGAGCCCATAGAGACTTGATCAACATCGATATTTGGATAATATCCCCGAGTATCAAACACTTTAACCTAGGGCCAATTTCCATATGTTCCGTGCGGGGTCCTTTGTTTGTCAACAACTTTCTTTGAATTTGTCTTGCACTGTGGTACTGAGAAAAAATTAGCGAATTTATCAAATGAAAGGCTGATACCACTAGAGAACAATTAATTCCGACCCAAGTCAAGTGACATATCACAAAGGAATTGAAAGTTTTCAAAACTGGCAACGGGTTAATACAGTTCAAAGCATTAAACGCAGATATAATTTCAGCATACGTTTCAGAATTGTTCTTTCTTGCATGTAATATAATGATTAAACAGTACTAAAATTTCGTTGATTTTTATAATAGAATTAGTGCTGTTAAGAGTAACTTAACGCAATCCGTTGCTGTGCAGTTAGTACTGTAGTAACAGTATACTGTCATAATTTACATTCAAACTGCGAAGCATCTGGTTGAGTACACTGGTCTCAGGAATAATTTATTTTTAAACTGGATAGACTATATAAAATGACAAAATAAAGTTATAATTGCTGTCAAGTAATAACAGAGTGAGTCTACTCTGGGTTTCAAGACACTCAGCCATTAAAGGGAAAAAAATGACTTACTAGAAAAGCCAGTTTTCCCCTCAACTTTGAATATCTCCTGCCACTTTCGCATAATACTGACACATCATCGTTTTTAAAAGATCTTACAGAATACCATATACAGTGTACATACTCCTGCATTTCGCTCCCAAAGTATTCAGTTTAAAAGTAAGGGATAACAAAACAGTCCACAATGTTCAACTAATAGTCCAATAATTATAAAGATTTCCATAACAAAAAATGTTATCTGAGATTTTCCTTCAGTAACTGTTAGTGGAGGGATTATACATCACAAAACCACAAAAATCAGTTCTAGGGGTACCGCACAACCCTCCCAAAAAACCACCCATTTAGTGAAAAAAGACTAATTTTACTGATAACTCGTTAACCGTTGAAGATATAAAAAAATTGTTCATTATAAAAAAGAAAGCTTGACTAATTACCTAAAATTTCCTTATACAGAGTGTAATTAGTTTCATGTCATTAAAAAAACTGGTGGTAGGGAACGACAAGACAAACAAAAAAATCTTATATAACATGGGGTCTAAAGCTCATAGTTTTGGAGAAAAAACAAATATTTCGCAAATTTTCAATAAAATTTTTTGAGAACTGCTGGAATATTGAGGTAGGTTTAGATCTAGATCTGATCTGAAGAAAACTATAACTCTCCCTTGTGCAATATTTTAGTTACTGTGGGTGTTTCGTTATGTACACACGTCCAACCCGCCATTCGTTGCTTTTGTTATTTTTGAATTTTGCGTCATTGTGTATTTATAGTTAAGATTTATTTTATTGACTTACCGTTCAAGTTGTCAAATTCTTGATTACGTACAGACACAACTTACTTGTTCGTTCTTTTTGTATTCCTTTTTGGCTTTTGTACCAAGTTTTTTATTTTATTTTTCTTTATTGACAACGTTAGTTGATAGTTTAGTGTTTAGTGTTGAACGAAGTGCATATGTCCCTAATTCGACGTACCGAACTGTGTATTGATGCAGATGCAGAGATTTTGAATCATTTAGGTAGGTAGTAAGCTTTTAACCCAGGACACTCATTTATGTTACAAATGTTAATAAACCACATTTAAATTTTCTAAATTATAAACAATCCAATATTTTGTTCCAAATTAAAAAACACACATGTAAAGAAATGCTCTGTTTAAACCTCTATGGCCATTATTTTCTTGCAATTGTGCACGAAGAGAGAACAAATTATTTACCTCTTTATGGGGGGGACGAGGTACGGTCACCGGTTTAATTTCCGACACTCGATCAGCGATGTTAAGGCACGCTGGCCGAGTCCGGCATTTGGATGGGTGAACCAGTGTATCCGTCTATTAGTCGGTAGGCTATCGACTGACAGTTCCGACAGTTCGCTTAGTAAGGCGGCGCCGATGGCACAGGGCAACTGTCTTCACTGCAGAGAAGACCCCAAGGGCTATTGGCCTGCCAGAAAGGCGGTGAGATGGCCGGGGGTGCGTCAAAGTCGATAGCCGATGACCGTGGTTTGGAGTCCACGCAAAACTGTAGATCCCTACGAGCACAATGTAAGTAAGTAAGTAAGTAAGTTTTATTCCGTTTCATTGGACAGATGTATAAAACAGGTCAATTAAACAAACTTAGCTCATAACTAATAAAATGTAAATATAAAAAAACACATAAAATGTAAGTGTAAAAACATATAAAACACAAAATTTCGGACAAGCAGAGAAACACATAAATAAGTATATAAAAAAATACACAACCTATAAGTAAACATTACATTACAATTTAAAATTAAAAAATTCTTGAATGGAGTAAGGCTCAATATCACATATATACTTGAAAGCTTGCTTCTTGAAACTGTTGAGATGAAAATTATCTTTGAGGCTTGTAGGGAGTCTATTAAAAAATTTTATTGCTGCGTAGTAGGGTCCCTTCTCAGTCAGAGTTAGACGGTGTTTAGGATATGTATACATATTTTCTTTATTTCTGGTTTCATAAAAATGACTAAATTGAGATGGTTTAAAGTCAGGTTTGTTTGTTTTTAAATACATTAAGCAGGAATAAATATATATGCCTGGAACTGTGAGCATGGCATTTTCTTTGAAACACCCCCTACAGGACTCATTAAACTTTTTCTTGAAAATTATTCGTATAGCTCTTTTTTGCACTATATGAATTTTGTACACATCGGTGGAGCCGCCCCAAATTTCGATTCCATACTTGACAGTTGAGTAAAAGTTGGCATAATACACTGTTTTGAGAGTATCTGCATTAAATGTACGTGACAGGATTCTGAGGGCATAGCAGCTTTTATTTAACTTCCGTAAAACATTCTCAATGTGATCGACCCATTTACATTTGCTATCCATTACGACGCCTAACAGTCTCGTAGTGTTTGAAGTGGGAATGGGTATCTCATTAGAAAAACAGTCAGGAGTTTCAATTGTTGATTTGTGAGTATTAAAAATGACACATGTTGATTTAGATTCATTTAAGATTAATTGATTAAAAGTGAACCAGTCTTTTAAGTTTTCCCATGTCTGAATAGCAGTTTGCTGGCATTCTGCGAAGCTTTTACCCCTTATTATTAAATTGGTATCGTCAGCATAATTTACAATGTTTATTTTTGATTCATCACTTATAACATTTACTAGGTCATTTAAAAATATTATAAAAAGAAGTGGACCCAAGACGCTTCCTTGCGGTACACCATAGTTGAAGTTTAGCACTTCTGATTCGTATTTATTCATGTCTATATATATACGGGTTTTTTGTTTTCTGTTTTCCAAGTAAGAGGCGAACCAGTTTAAGCTAGCTCCTCGAATTCCTATTCTTTCCAATTTATTTAGAAGACAAGTATGATTTAGAGTGTCGAATGCTTTGGACAAATCGAGAAACAGGCCGCAAACGGTCTCTCGACTATCCAAAGCATCCAACACACCATTGACATAATTAACAAGGGCCGTAGTTGTTGATTTACTTTTTCTGAAGCCGTGTTGAAAATTGTGAAAGAACTTAGATTTGTTTAGAAAAGCAAGAAGTCTGTTGTACATAAGAGTTTCTAATATTTTTGAGAAAACCGACAGTATACTTACTGGTCGATAATTTCCCAGTTGATCCTGATCTCCTTTTTTAAATAAGGGGATTACTACTGCTAGTTTTAATGAATCTGGAAAAATCCCTTGAGAGAAAGATGCATTGTAGATGTCTGCAAGTGGGGCAGCTAGTGCATTTATGCATTGTTTCAATAATTTTAATGATATACCATCAAAACCACTTGAAGTTTTAGGTTTGAATTTGTTTACCACATTGCATATTTCCTCGGCAGAAGTAGGGTATATAAACATAGATTCCTGATTTATGTTAATCAGCTCATTAAAATTATTTGGGCCTTGAGACCTGAGTGTTGTAGTAAAACAAATACACTAATACTAATACTTGCCCCAGTTCAGTTGAGGCGGTCCATCAAAGGCGGTCGATGATCCTTCGACACAGCAGACCACCATGTGTGCCGGCGAGCACTTTTTTATGACAATTTAAAAGTTGTATAATTGGGAACTACAAGTCCGTTGTCCAAGAAAAGCAGTGGTTCTCAATAGTTTTCTACCATAATATTAAAAATATTGACCTAGATCAGTTTTTTCAAAGTGGGTAAAGTCATCAAAGTTTTTTGTTTGTCTAGTCGGTCATTATTACCAGTTTTTTTTAATGACATGAAACTGATCACACCCTGTATATGCCATGGTCTTCGAGAAAATCGATATTGAAAAAAATTGCAATATTTGTATTTTTAATGCATTAATGGGGTGGTCTTTTGGGGGGGTTGCGCGGCACCCCCAGAATTGATTTTTGTGGTTTTGTGATGTTTAATCCTCGCACTAACAGTTATGGAAGGAAAATCTCAGATAACATTTTTTGCGAGCTTCTGGTGTATTTTTTACTTTACCGACTGGACTATAAGCTGACCTTGGAGGAAACTCAACATGTACGTAAACTTCTCAGCTGGTTACCAAAAACTCACGAAGAAAATCTATATTTTCTCTTGTCATATCTGCTGTTGCTCCTTTCTGTTGGAAATAACCATACTGAACTTCTTCATCATGTAGTTATTGAATACAAACAAAATGTTTCTGTACCTCCCCTCCAACCACCATCTTTTTGAGGATGTAGTGGAGATTTAACAAAAATATACAAATTATCAGTGCTCCAAAGAAGCACTATTAGAGAATTGAGGTACACCAAAAGATACAACCATGCTTCATCAGAAAAAAAATACCAAATTAGCAGGTAGTAATTCATTAAATTATTGACAAACCCCTGGCAGTACACGGAGCATCTAGGGTAGTCTGCCGGCAATGATTGCATTTTATATGGATGCATGCGCAAATACTTCTTTACAATGGTTCAGCATGTTCCATAAGAAAGTCCGATTTCTTGTGAGAAATATTTCAAATGTTTTACAGACTCTTGTTCCACACATTGATGAACGTCATTATAGTCAGCAGGAATTAGATATTTTCGATGAAAACCGGCATGTTAGTACAATTTTTGGTAAAAAGTTGGGTCCTGGGGTACTAATGAAGGTATCGATGTTCTGCTAAAAATTTGGGTGGGGCATCATGGTTCTATATACATATATATACGGTTGTTCGTGTTTTTCGGCAGAAAATCGAAATTTTTTCTCGAAAACGGTTCGTTTTATCAAAAAATACCAAATAGAATAAAGTTTCCTTATTTCATTTACTACAAAATGACCCATTGTACGATATCGATTTTCTGCACCGTCTTTCCGCAATTAATGAAAAACCATTATGTCTATACAGGGTGTCCCAGAATTGAGTTCCCAGATGGAAACCTGCGATTCCTGAGTTAATATTGAACCCATATAACCCAACTTACCTTAGTCCAGAAATGCATCCCTGAAGAAGTACATCCGCTTATATAAGGTGAGTCACAAAAAAAATCCGTTATATTGAAGATAATATTTTAAAATTTTGATGAGAGCTGTGTCTCTATAAGTACTCTAAGTAAACTTGTTTCTCTGTTTATTTTTATAATAATTTATATTTGACTGGCTATATATTTTTTATCAATCTGTAAAATTACGAAATACATTTTTGCAGACCATTGAAAGGGCTGCAAAAAAAGTACTTTTAAAATTTTTTGTAATATTACCCAAAATACAAGAAATTATTGTTTTTTCCTCTATTTGTATTTAACATTTATTTACAATTTCAGAACAAAATTTTGTAATAACAGAAAAGTAGTTTATTTAACAAAAATTACATTCATAACAAATGCTCCGCATGAGGTCCAACTGTTTTAGTACACAAATTAATACTTTTAAAATTTGGTGTAATATCAACCAAAAATCAAGAATTATCGTTTTTTCCCTATAGGTCATAGGTGCTTGTGAAGCAGAAAACTTGTCCTGCTGTCAACACCATACAAAAATTAATTCATTAGTAACGTCAAAAATAGCAAGTATATGTTTAATTTAAATTTATCTTCGATATAACGGAAATTATTGGAAACAAAATTTTTCTTCTGTCCCACTTTAGGAGGATGTAATTCCTCAGGGATGCATTTTTGGACTAAGGTAAGTTGGGTTATATAGGGCCAAAATGACTTCAGAAATTACAGGTTCCCGGCTGGGAACTCCATTCTGGGACACCCTGTATATAAAAATGTGAAAAAAATCTCGAAAACGGTTCACTTTATCAAAATATGCCAAATAGAAAAAGTTTCCTTATTAAATTTGCTACAAAATGTCCTATTGCATTATATCGATTTTCCGCACCGTTTTCCCGCAATAAATGAAAAACCATTATATATAGGGTGTTCCTTAATGACGTGTTAATATTTTAGGGTGTGATTTTTTGGATCATTTTATGAAAAAAAAATCATATAAGTATGCCCGCAATGGCTTATATTTTTTGTCACGGGTGTTGAAATGTTTTTTTTAAATAGTTTTTTTTTAATATCTCAGAAAGTACTTTAGATATTATTTTCAATTTTGCTACGTGTCAATAGGATAGCCACATATTTTAGTTAGAAAATTTATTTTAGTGCTCCACCAGTGGCGTCCCTGCGAACATGTCCTCTGATATTTCTTACCAAAAAGTGGTATGCCACTGACATTTTCCCATGTGGATATTTTTCCTTATTAGACTGGTCAATTCTACATGAAAACGATATCTTGCATTTTTCTCGTCGGACGCACAAGTTCTTGATTAAATTAAACAATTAAGTTCAAATTGAAAAAAATTACACAGGCACACACACAAAAAAGTTATCAATTCCACGGACCAAATCAATCAATTCCGTTGTATTTTGGCTTTCTGAATCTGAATCCGGTGTCAGTTTTGCCCCAACAAGTCACAATTTTTTTCTAACCTCAGAATACGGTTTTTTGAAGATAGAAAAAAATGTGACGTGGCGGGGCAAAACTGACACGAGATTGGGATTCAGCAAGTTAAAATACAGCGAATATGATTGGTCCGCGGAACAGAAATTTTTTGTGTGTGTGTGTGTGTGTGCCTGTGTAATTAGTTTCAATTTGAATTTAATAATTTTAATCATGAATTGTGTCTCTGATGAGAAAAACACAAGAGATTATTTTCATGTAGAATTAACCAGGCTAATCAGGAAAAATGTCCACATGGAAAAATATCAGTGGAGTACCACTTTTTGGTAAGAAATATCAGAGGACATGTTTGCAGAGACGCCACTGGTGGAGCGATAAAATAAATTTTCTAACTAAAATATGTGGTTTTATATCCTATTAACACGTACCAAAATTGAAAATAATATCTAAAGTACTTTCTGAGATATTAAAAAAATAATGATATAAAAAAAGAAATTTCAACACCCTGTAGCAAAAAATGGCCTAAGCAATCACACCTTGAAATATTAGCACGTCATTAAAGAACACCTTGTATAGATATAATGGTTTTTCATTAATTGTGGGAGAACGGTGTGGAAAATCCATATCGTACAATAGGTCATTTTGTAGGAAATTTAATAAGGAAACTTGTTTCTAATTGGCATTTTTTGAGATATTTTCGATTTTTGTTACATTTTTATATATATAGACATAAAGGTTTTTCATTAATTGCGGAAATACGGTGCAGAAAATCGATATCATACAGTAGGTCATTTTGTAGGAAATATAATAATGAAACTTTTTTCAATTTGACATATTTTTTGATAAAATGAACCGTTTTCGAGATATTTTCGATTTTCTGTCGAAAAACATGAAAAAACGTATATATATGTACATAAAACCATGATGTCCCACCCAAATTTGAGCGGAACATCGATAGCTTCATTAGTACTCCAAGACCCAACTTTCTACCAAAAATTGTGCTGACGTGCCAGTTTTCTAACAAACCCTAATACCCCTTTGCTAATTCCACTGGACTATTAGCAACTTCTTCTGTACGAACAGTTGGCTTACCAGCACACTAGTTCGAAGGTAGTCTTCAATTATGTAAGTCTTATGCTCTGTGGTGAAACATAATTAAAATAATTCACAAACTGATTTTAAGATTTGAAAAGAGAGAAAATTACTTGTCATATTTTGACAGTCAAGAAACTAATGACCATATTTACAAAAGGATGGCATAATGTAAAATGGCAGTTTTTAATCCCATAACCACCTTTGAACAAGATAATTTTTAATATCGCGGTAGATCCTAATGTGACATAGCCATGGGTATTCTCACTAGTCACTGTCACCTAAAGAAGTACAGGAATATCTTGGACAGGGTATGCTATGTATGGGGAACAAAACTCGGAAATGGTATTAATCAGAAAATGGTATGATGTCTTGGGTTCAGACTTCTCCAACCATGCCACAATCACCAGTCCCCGAGAGGGCTAGAACCTTTGATGTGATGCCGCCATGTACCCTCACAGCCATAATACACAGCATCTATGATGCTGCTGAAGGCACACATGACTCTTACCATGGCGTATCAAGACAATTGGAAAATTACGGTCAACACAAAAAGTCAGAGGCAATGTATTCACACGTAATTTTACTAAAATCAAAATTTGTATGCCAATTTTTATCAAGGGCACCCAAATTATAACTAGGGAAGAAAGTGTGAAGTATCTAGGGGTACACTAGGACAAACGACTAACGTTTATGAAACACATTAACGAAAGAGTACATGAAGTCTAATCTATCTCCAGGAGCCTGTATCCGCTCCTGGCCAAGAATAGCAAAATTAACAGCCATAATAAGAAACAGTCCGAAATGGCTGGCACGAAAGTTTCTTTAACTAGGTATAAATCTTTCGGCTGGTGTTTGTTGCAATCGAAACTATGCGTTTTGAGGTAAAATGTGATTTTTACACTTAGCGCCTGGACTTGCATTTGTTTGGTTTGCAATCCGGTTACTGTCCTTATGAGAATAAGGTTTCATAGAGGAAGTTTGACAGAAATATTTCGTTTAGTAAATATTCTGCCCTCTAGAAGCATCCTTTCGAACTAATATGTCCATGTTAGGCTGTTTTTAACTGCTGTGAACATCGACCGCTAGATGGAGCCTCCCTCCATTCTTCCATTTCATAGTCTTGACTTCAGAAAGTTGATTAGGATAGAGCTCTTAGGCCAGTCGTTGTGGACCCATCTTGCACTGATGAGAGCCAGCAGCTCCAAACTGCAGTCTGCAAGTATTTCATTTAGTAAATATTCTGCCCTCTATAAGCATACTTTTTAAATAATAAATGTCAGGCTATGTTTTCAATTGCTACCAATATCGACCACTAGATAGCGCCTCTTTCCATTCTTCCATTTCGTAGTCTTATGACTTTGAAAAGTTGGTTGGGATGGAACTCTCAGGCCAGTCGCTGACTGTTAGCAATGTAAGTGTTGAACAAATGGCATGGAGCAGGTAAGGCGTTTCAGCACTAACCTGTATATGTCTACCATCAACGACTGGGCTTGTCTTTTTAACCATATTTCTATACATTTTTTATAAATTATTTTAAATATACACTTTTATATGTTCAACTTTGCCATCAGCTTTTGTAAATATTTTATTTTAGAGATAAGAGTTAGTTATTAATTATTTTAAGTTTTATCGACTAGCGATGGGTCGCTCACCTATTTTTACTGAGCCCGCTCAGTTCGTTCAGCTCACCAAGGTGAGTCGTTCATCGAGAGTC
Source organism: Stenurella melanura (assembly GCA_963583905.1). NCBI lineage: Eukaryota > Metazoa > Arthropoda > Insecta > Coleoptera > Cerambycidae > Stenurella > Stenurella melanura. Next base: position 77,647,002 of record OY757309.1, on the reverse strand, counting down.
GTTCAGTCGTTCATTTGAACGACGAGCGACGTTCAGATGTACGGCGGCACTTCGTTCATTCTTTTACAAAGATGATACATATGTATCGTCTCAAGTTCAGCACTCCTTATTATGGGCACGAGCTATATGAGAACGTCACATATTATGTATAAATCAACAACGAGCTCGTGTCCTGTTTAATCTTTTTATTTTATTTAGTTTATTTAATTTTTGTACTTTATGGTTGTAGAATGATTTAAATTTGTTTTATTATCAATGAAAAGTGAAAAAAAAGATTTATTAACTCTATACATTTACCTTTACGTTATAATTTTGCGAATTGCATGGCAAACAGCCTAGTTTGTGGAAGAAATGCATGAGGTAACCTACACTTGCGTCGTTTGTGAACGAATGAACGATAACGATACGGCAAGCTCATGATCCATTCAAAACTTTTTCAGCTCAGGCTTATCATTCACCACATAATGTGTGCCGTGTGCCACTCAGGCGCTAGCGCTCACTGAACTGCAGTGCGGTACGAATGGTACGGAGCGTAATGGCGTATTGAACGAGTTGTATTTTAAATGTGAGTCGTTCGTTCACAGATCACTGAGGTGAGTCGTTCACTTTGAACGACTCGTTCATGAACGACCCATCACTATTATCGACGCCGCATTCATCCAAGCATTCAATTGCTACGGCACTTTGTGCTGTGTTTATCTGGCTGGCTCAGAAATAGCTTCTACACTGAAACACTTGATCAGTACACTTGAATACTACCACTCCACACGCATTTCGATAACCATGTTGGTACCATCTGGGGAAGATTAAAACTGTTTCAGTTTTAATATTACCATTAGTCCATAGCATGGCGTTGCAATATGAATTGTCACTATTTAATGCTTTAGCCCTGTTAAAACGCTGCAGGAGAGAGGGAACAAGTTTTTCGAATACAATTTTGTTCGGCATCACGGCATTTTCCGGCCAATGAAATTCCATGTGATCCGAACGAAACTATATTTTGCATTAAGTACCAAAATATGTTTTGTCATGAACCAAAGATTGAAAAAATACTTTCTAATGCTTTTTTGGCCGCGAAATTTTCGATTTCCGGTCATTTCCGAAATATATTGAAAAACGGATTTTGCCACTATGACCGACTGAAGGTAACTTTTATTCTAACAAGGTGCAAATACTTCAACAGGTCCTACATAAACACGAAATAATAGTTAATACATTTCTTACGGCAGCAAAAAGTTTAAATAATAATAATAGCTTTTTAACAGCGCTAAAGCATTAAATAGCGACTGTTCGTTTTCCCATACCGGGCTACGGACTATATGACTGTTTTAGTTTTAATCATATCTAGATGATGCTAACATGTTTGGTGAAATGCTCACAGAATGTAATATTCATGTGTTTTGGTTTTTGTGGAAACTTCTTCAAAGGCACAATCAGCAGATTTCTGCTTAGAAAAATGCTGGTTTTTATTCAAGGTCAATTCCTCTCATAAATCTTGGGAAATAGAGGAAGGTACACTGGGCACATCATAGTCTGAGGTCATGAATTCTGGTTTTAATTGATCCCTCATTTTTCTCACTTATAAGTTGTACATACCCACCCCCACAATAGTAATTTCATAACTTCATAACATCGAATTATTTCAAATAAATAAAAATATATTTATTTAAAGATATTCTTAAGGCAATATTTACAAATGGTCATGTCACAAACCAGTTCTTTGTTGTGATGCTGATACTTCACTTGGTTGGACGTTCTGTAAATAAATAAAAATAAAAATATTATTATTATTACAATTCAACTTAAAGGTTATTAAGTCATTGTAAAATGTCAAAAATAATGAAATTTATAAAAGGCGAATATTTTCCAAAAACTTTAGAATAAGAATATATTATATTTTACAAAACTGATTAATTATGTATAATAAATTGTATTTTCAACATAATCTAAGTTGCCTCTTGCCGTTTAAGAGCAAGCCTTAAGCTTCTTCTCACCGGTTGCGAACTTTTGTAGCTGTTCATTTTTTCTAGCTCCCAATCTTCACTTTCTTTCATTGACTCTTTACAGCTGTAGGACCATCTTCCGACCATACCATCCCACTGAAATCATAAGTTACATCAAATATACAAAAAAAAATGTATAATCACCCAGTCTTGTAGTTATTGAAACGAGACATATACAAGCTTTGAACAACACAATTAGATAGAGTTACAGACACTTTTAACTGCATCTAAAGTAGTTTCCGCAAACGCCAAAACTCTTGAACACAATACTCGACCCGCGTTTCACCAACCATGTTGGCATCATCGGGGAATGATTAGAACTACTACCGGCAAATTGCTCAAAATTATTCCAGAAGCAGTGACTTGAGCCTCTTCAAGGAAACTTTTAGCCGACATTGATTTATTTTCGAATAAAGAAATTCAAAACTTGCAGAAAATATTGTTGCCTAATTAATACTTAAAAAATGTAATCAGTTTAATAGCAGTATTTTTAAATATTGTCCGTCGTAGACTATGCAATCAAGCAAGCAGCAAGTGGAGAAGTGTTTCTGATTTGAAAACAGAATTGTCTTGCGATATTTATGCATGTAAGAAGCTATGGTGTGCCATTGCACAGGTGTTTCCGATGCTAATGTAAATAATAATAAATATTATTAATTAATAATAAAAATATCACCCAAGGATCATAAAGATATGCGATATATCACAAACGTAGTAGAATAGTAGATATCAATACCAAAATATAAAAAACCGCTGCCTAAGGAATCACTACTTCCACATCCAGATTCTTCATCCAAGTCACTTTAAAGGAAATATCTTGACTATATTTGCACTCTAGTATGTGGAAATTATTGGTCATAGAATTTTAATAATATTTGGGGCAGATGTCATAGAAAAGTTTGAGGGGTTGGTTTCTACCATATTCGTTAAAAATGAAGTTTCTAGTTTACCTCACTTATTTTCCACTATTCGCAATCTACCACCTCCCACCCCTTCAATGGAGTAATCTCAATCCGATGTCACTACAATACATACGTGTACTAACTTTCAAGTGAATATCTCAATTTGATGCTATCAATCCCATTAATAATGAAGCGGAGGTGGTGGAGTTTGAAAAATATTAGAAAGAAATCTGAGGCCTTGGTTTCTAGTATATACACCGAATCCCAAATTTCTGTACTCTTACCAGCTTGATTTACTTATTTTTCCCTACTCCTATTAACTCCAACCCTTCTACGGAATCATCCCAAAATATAATCTAGTTCCAGATGTCGTTATAATACATACGTCTACCAAATTACAAGTGAATATCTCAATTTTATTTTATCAACCCCTTTAATAATGTAGTAAGGTTGGTGGAAGTGTTGAAAAATAGTATGAAAAAATCTGAGGCCTTGGCATCTAGGACATACACCTAATTTCAAGTTGCAGTACTCTTACCAGCTTGCTTTACTTATTTTTCCCCTCGTTTTTCCCTATTTACCTCTACTTACTCCCACTCCTTCAACGCAATCATGTCAAAATATAATCTAGTTTCAGATATAACTATAATACATAAATGTACCAAATTTCAAGTGAAAATTTAAATTTAATTTTATAAACTCTTTTAATAAGGGAGTGGGGGAGGTGGGGAGATGGAAAATACTAATAAAAAACCTGAGACCTTCGCTACTAGTATATACACCAAATTCCAAATTTCTGTACTTTTACCAGCTTGCTTTACTTATTTTCCTCTATATACCCCTATTTAACCCCCAACCCTTCAATGGAATCATCTCAAAATATAATCTAGTTCCAGATGTCGTTATACATAAGTGTACCAAATTTCAAATGAATATCTCAATTTTATTTTATCAACCCTTTTAATAATGAAGTAGGGGTGGTGGGGGTTGAAAAATATTATAAATATTCTGAGACCTTGGCTTCTAGTACATACACCTAACTTCAAGTTTCTGTAGTCTTACCAGCGTGCTTTACTTATGTTCCCCTATTTACCCCTATTTAACCCCCAACCCTTCAATGGAATCATCTCAAAATATAATTTAGTTCCAGATGTTGTTATAATACATACGTGTACCAAATTTCAAATGAATATCTCAATTTTAATTTTTCAACCCTTTTCATATTGGAGTAGGGGTGGTGGGGGGCTGAAATATATTATTAAAAAATCTGAGGCCTTGGCTTCTAGTACCTACATACACCGAATTTCAAGTTTCGGTACTCATACCAGTTTGTTTTACTTATTTCCCACTATTTACCCCTAAATAACCCCCAACCCTTCAACGGAATCATCTCAAAATACAATCTAGTTCCAGATGTCGTTTTAATTCATACGTGTACCAAATTTTAAATGAAGATCTCAATTTTATTTTATCAACCCTTTTAATAATGAAGTAGGGGTGGTGGGTTTTGAAAAATATTATAAATAATCTAAGACCTTGGCTTCTAGTACATACACCGAATTTCAAGTTTCGGTACTCATACCAGCTTGTTTTACTTATTTCCCCCTATTTACCCCTAAATAACCCCCAACCCTTCAACGGAATCATCTCAAAATATAATCTAGTTCCAGATGTCGTTATAATACATACGTGTACCAAATTTCAAATGAATATCTCAATTTTAATTTATCAACCCTTTTCATATTGGAGTAGGGGTGGTGGGGGTTGAATAAAATCATAAAAAAATCTGACGCTTTGGCTTCTAGTACATACACCGAATTTCAAGTTTCTGTAGTCTTACCAGCTTGCTTTACTTATTTTCCCTTATTTATCCCTATTTAGCCCCCAACCCTTCAACGGAATCATCTCAAATTATAATCAAGTTCCAGGTGTCGTTATAATACATACGTGTACCAAATTTCAAATGAATATCTCAATTTTATTTTATCAACCCTTTTCATATTGGAGTAGGGGTTGAAAATTATTATAAAAAAAATCTGACGCTTTAGCTTCCAGTACATACACCGAATTTCATGTTTCTGTACGCTTACCAACTTGTTTTACTTATATTCCCCTATTTACCCCAAATTAACCCCCAACCCTTCAACGGAATCATCTCAAAATATAATGTAATTCCAGACGTCGTTATAATACATACGTGTATGAAATTTCAAATGAATATCTCAACTTTATTTTATCAACCCCATTAATGGGGTAGGGGTGGTGCGGGGTTGAAAAATATTATAAAAAAATCTGAGTCCTTAACTTCTAGTACATACACCGAATTTCAAGTTTCTGTACTCTTACAAGCTTGCTTTACTTATTTTCCCATATTTACCCCTATTTAACCCCCAACCCTTCACCGGATATCCTCAAAAAATAATCCAGTTCCAGATCTCGTTATAATATATACGTGTACAAAATTTCAAGTCAATATCTTAAACCGTTCCGGAGAAAACGTGCGGACAAAAAAAGTTACAGACAGACAGACAGACAGACAGACAGATCGACAGACCGACAGACAGAAAATTTTTTTTCGCTCAAATTTAAAATCTCGACGTTTCATGACATTCTAAACCTATTTCACGAATAAAAATTTTTGAAAATTTTTTTGCGATTACTATACTTCCAATCCACTACGTGGATGTGGAAGTAAAATACATGTAGAAGAGTAATATTATGAAACAAACAATAAATCTTATCAGATAAATACAAAATCACATTTAAAACTTACATTAACTTGCCACAATTTAAAAATTCACTAAGATTGTACAAGCAGTGTTCCAGATTTCTTATTTATTATAATTTTTTTTTTAATCTTAAACCTGTTGACAAAGATTTGAAATGTCTAAGTAACTTATTGTATAGTATTGTATATGTATAGCTTTCTTCAGCACTAATCCTATGTTTTGGAAATTTCAACAGTTCTCCATTACTGGTGTAATAGTTATGGTATTTTCAAAATTTTTAAATGTGGCAACATTTTTATATATGTGTATCAGTAATTGTTGAATATACACATATGGAAAAGGAAAGATTTTAAGGTTCTTGAACAACAGTTTACGAGATGACCTGTTTTCAAGAATTACAATTATTCTGATCGTACGTTTTTGCAATATAAATACTCTGGAGCAATCTGTTTCAGCTCCTCAGCATATTAGAGGTGTTTTAAAATCTCATGAGCTATGGCCTTCATATGCGCAGAGACATAATCCCTCCTGTCGACCCAGTTACACTTCTTAAAAATACTATATTTATTGTTTAAAATGTATCCCGAGCTCTTGTTTATGTATACAACAGGGCAGCCTCCAGTGTCTTCAAAAAAATACTTATGTCGCAGAATAAACTTTGCCTTTTGCACATCTCGCGGCTCATAAGATTCTGAAACACCTCTAACCAATATGATAAGACCAGGGCCATGGAGAAAATACAGGCCAGGGGGAAGAAACTAGGTCAAACTTATGGGCCCCTTATTACTGAAACATGCCTCTATACATAAAGCTTAACCTTCAAACTGTTAATACATTTTAAAGATTCATTATACAGGGTGTCCCAGAATTGAGTTCCCCGACGAGAACCTGTGCTTCCTAGTTTCATATTGGGCCCGTATAACCCAACTTACCTTAGTCCAAAAATGCATCCCTGAGGAAGTACAATCAAGGACAGAAGCCAATTTTTTCCAATAATTTCTGTGTTATTGAAGATAAAATTTTCATTTTTCTATAAGTACTCTATGTAAGCTCGATAACAACTAAATATCTTTTGTTTCTCAAACGCGACAGGTTTCCTGTTTTACAAGCACCTTACATGACCTACAGAGAAAAATGATAATTCTTGATTTTTCATTAATATTACACAAAATTTTAAAAGTATTAGTTTATGTACTGAAACAGGTGGGCATTATGCAGAGCATTTGTTATTAATATATTTTTTAGAATAAACTTTAATTTTCTGTTATTACGACATCTTTTTATAGAATTGTAAATAAATGTTAAATACAAATGGAGGAAAAAACTATAATTCCTTGTATTTTGATTAATATTAAAAAAAATTTAAGAGTACCTTTTTGCAGCCCTTTCAGTGCTTTGCAAAAATATTCGAGTATTCTGTAATGTTACAGGGCGATTAAAAAAATATCAAATCAAATCAATCAAATATTAATTATTATGAAAAAAAATTAAGAAACAAAAGACATATGGTTGTTGTCAAGTTTACACAGAGTACTTATGGAGATATAGCTTCCACCAAAATCTGAAAATTGTATCTTCAATATAAAAGAAATTATTGGAAAAGAATATTTTTTTCTCTCTCACTTTAAGAGAATGTACTTCCTCAGGGATGCATTTTTGGACTAAGGTAAGTTGGATTATACGGGCCCAATACGAACTCGGGAATCACAGGTTTCCGTCCAGGAACTCAATTCTGGGTCATCCTGTATAAAATATCAAGATTATCCAATTTTCGTACAAAAGGAAAGTAATTATAAGTTCTTTTCTATAAAGAATCCAGGCCCGAGTAGAATCCCCCTATCCCTCCCTCATCTATTAGGCCTGGATAAGACATACTGGATTGTAGTATGATCGAATGGATGGATGAATGGAAAGTAATATGATTTCAACATATTTTCATTGACAGGCTCTGAGTTGTCTTAAGGTGAAACATAACTTGGAATTTCTTTTGTAAACATTATCCATCTGGTTCTGCCATTTTAAACCATTATCAATATTTAATCCTAAAAGCTATCACTAGGTGTTTACTGTAAGGTTCTATTTTGAAACTTTATTAACAAACTCTTGTCTAAAACATTTCTCAGCTCAAAGTTGACAAACACCTCTTTCTTATTATCTAATGTAAATTTGTTTCCAATATACCAATATAGTGAATTCTGTGAGTCGGATTGAACCTCGAAAAACACAATTTTTTTCTAGCCTAATGAGACTATATCCTCCCCCATTATCAAGGATGCTGAATACGATGGCAGTGATTAAATCTCTCTCCAAGGTCACCCCACCCCCCCAAACGACCAAAAACTACCCTCAAAAGGGGTATACCGCGTATCCGTCTTCTCCTATCAGCCAAACCTGTTACCCCCATTTTCGAGGATGCTGAGCACGATGGTGATGTCGAGACCCCTCCTCGACCCTCGCCTGAGCTCGATGATGATTTTGGATCTTCTCCACTAGATCAGTCGTGTAGGCATTAACAGTATCTTAGTTCTTGTTTTTATGCTAGTGGAAGCAGAGAATGAATTTTGCAAGTGGACCAGCTACAGTAGAAGTGGCGACGCGGAGATGCTGTGCGGGATGATATGTACCAGATATCTCTGTGTGTCCTCTTCGCAGCCAGGAGCCCACGTACTTTTGAATTAAATACTTTCGTAAAAAAATCAAGAAAGTACAAGAATAATGATAATTTTACCCATTTAGAAGTAAAAGTGTAATTATATTTTTGTCCGTTGGCTGAGCGAGGAGAGGTTGCGATATCTATTTCATGCTCAGCATCCTCGAAACGGGGGGTAACACGGATCTAGTCGAGAGACGACGACCTATCCGCGTTTCACCAATTTCGGGGGTGGTTTTTGGCCATTTAGGGGGTGGCGGGGGTTGAGGAGGGGTCTCGACATCACCATCCTCAAAAAAAGGGGGGGTAACACAGGTTTAGCAGAGAGAAGATGGCATACCCGCGTTTCACCCTTTTCGGGGGTGGTTTTTGGCCGTTTGAGGAGTTGGCGGGGACGAGCAGGGGTCTCGACATCACCATCGTGCTCAGCTTCCTCGAAAACAGAGGTAACACATGTTTGGCTGGTAGGAGACGCCGGATATGCGGTTTACCCCTTTTGGGGGTAGTTTTTGACGCTTGGAGGGAGGGGTGACCTCGGAGAGAGATTTAACCACCACCATCGTGTTCAGTATCCTCGAAAACGGGGACGTGACATAGTCTCGTTAGGCTAGGAAAAATTTATATTCCTGTCCGACTTATAGAATGCACTAATAGTTAAATAATATCCGTATCTCATCTTAATTTTCCATTGCTGTCAGAAAAGTGTTGTCATCCGCAAATATAATGACTTTCCCAAATTCAATAAATTGATGTAAGTAATTGATAAGGATAGCGAACGTTGGAGGTCACAAGACTGATCCCTGTGGTACACCAACCGTATTTCTGAAAGACCATGAATATTCACTATCTACCTCTACGTAACCGTACCTATCTTCGAGATTCTGGCCTCATTTCAACAAGTACTTTCCAAAATATCAAATTTGTTCATAAGATTTTATTTATTTAATGAAGAAGGGGATAACAATTTTATATTTTAGAACCGAACTCGTGATTCGCAACCCAAAAAACCTCGTCTAATTTTAACAAATGCTTTCCGAAATATGGAATTTAATTATTAAAAGTTTTTATTTAAGAAAGGAGTTAACAATTTGAAATTTTAACATGAGATTCAAAATCAGCGATACCATAAACCCTCTTGTACGAATTTTCAGTGCATTTTAGCAAATACTTTCGGAGATATTTCATTTGCTAATTAAGCCTGGCCCAAAAAATTTAGGTAATTTTTTGCCTGAAAATGGGTCCCTTTCGGGGGGCTGAAAAGGGAGGGAGAAATGATGTCTTTCTGGCGTTATGCAAATCTTATTATATAGGCCTTAAACAATAAGCATGCCAAGTTATACTCCTTAATATGCCATTTTCAATTTTTTAATTTGTGTCCAAAAAGTTTTAAAGTTTAAATTCAATAATGATAAAAAAAATGGTACTAACTGAGCTCCTTGGTATTTAATTATTCATCCAGAAAAATTCATAACTTACAAAATGATACTACTTACAGCCGGTTACAAGACATACAAAATTTTACTTTTGCTTTTACTCGCGTACATGTATGTATTATAATGACATGGAATTAGATTATATTTTGAGATCATTCCGTTGAGGGGTTGGGGGTTATAAATAGGGGTTCAGAAATTATTTATCTAGAGGAACTCAACAGGTGACATTATATATTGTTCGTAAAAACCACTGATGTCTCGGGATAGCTTTGTCATATCAGGGGTGCCCCAAGGGTCAATCTTGGGCCCATTCTATTTGTACAGGTTTGCTGTTCTGGCGAATTCACCAATATGTATTTTTTACGGTGAAAATTCACAATTTTCAAATGGCAGAAAGTTTCGTTATATGCCAAATTTTACTGTTCAACTTCAGTTTGTTAAAAAACAACAGACTGGTGTCGTGGCCTAAAAAATTTGTTACGCTAGTCGACAATGCCGTGTCGACGCCAGAAAGGCTAGGCATCGAGTAGTTTTCACCGTTATCGGCTCTAGGACTAATATACTAGAGTAATATGAAAGAGGAGAGATTTTAAGGTTTTTGAACAACAGTTTACAAGATGATATAAATAAAATACATACCGAAGAGCTTAAGATTTCATTTCTTGTAGGATGCCAAGCAACATCTCGCACACAAGCGACATGTCCATTTATACTTTCCTTGATTTGCCCAGTTAAGGAATCATATACTAAAAATAATAACTATAAAGTAAAAGTAATATAAAATATTAATGTTACTTACTAACAACCCTGCCTACCCCACAACCTGTATAGATATACCTTTGCCCAGTGGTTTCCATGGGGGAGAATCTACATCTGACCAAAGTCTTTATAACAACATGACCTCTGTAGGTCATTATAGAGGTATCACCTTCTAATTTAGTTCTCGAAGTATACACTAAAAAGAAATGAGAATTTTAAAAATCCATTTATTAACAGTTCATTGAAATTAGGTAAAAAAAATCGACGAATAGAGGAAATACATTGTAATCTGTTGCTGTTTGGAAATTATACTTGCAAGGTAGATAATTTTCAGAAGCAAAAGAGTTCCCACATTGCAAGTGGTCAACTCAATCTTACAAACCACCTCTAGCACTCGATGCCATAGTTTTTTGCATTTTCCTGTAAAATAGTAGTCCCACAGAAAATTGTATACCTGATAAATATCTATATAAAATTAACTACAAACAAACTAAAATGTATATATGTGTGTATACATATGTAAGTTTCGGTTTGTTGAGTATACATTTTTATCTATACATGTGTTGACTTGCCAAATGTACCAAATGTGTATCTATTGTTGGTGAATAAATTTCTATTTCTACTTCTATTTCTATAACCATTATACTCTTCGCCGATTTACAGCACTTTTTATATAATAGAGAACTTGCACTTTTTTTATTGCATAAAACACAGCGATATGAAAATGTTTTCCCTACGAGCAATATTACCAGTTTTAGAAATGTGCCGATCGAATGCAATATACTTTTCGGTTTGTATTTGCGAAGAGTATAATAAAGTCATAAGCATGTTATTAATAGGCACAATGGTTTTTGAGCAATGAACAGTCATACTGGGGGATTTGTTCCCGATCAGCATGTGCTTCGCATATATTAATATTAGGTAGTAGTAGTACAAGTTCTTTATTGGTTATCTTAACAACCCAATGGCCATAAACCAAAATCCTTCGGTCAGTGTAATGCATACAAATAAATCGATCAATTATATTGATATGTGATTTAATGAAATATTTACTTTTCATATGTAAAAAAAATAAAGTAATTTATATGTCTAGTCCAAATTACGAATGTTGTTGTTCACGTGATCTATTTATGTACTTATCAAAGACATGAGATTTCTCTATCCACTGTCTCTATAACCACTTGTTGTAGCCGCAACCAACTTTCAGTATTCTGTCAGTTCAATAGAATGCAGTTGACGCATTTGTCAAATTTAATTATTTTCTATTTCCTTTCGTTATTTGTATAAATTTGTAAGTGTTCTAAGTTTCCTCTAATTATATAAATTATTGTGTAAATAATTTGTGTGCTTTAGTTTTACTGTTTGTAAAGAAACTAATCTCAAACTGCCCGGCAAAAGACTGAATGCAGTAGCCAGAGACATGGTGATGAAATTAGTTAAGTACTACAATCAGGAAAGATGCAACGGAGGTCCCACTTTACCACTGCAAGCAGTTCACAAAGTGAATCGCAAAATTAAATGCGGCAGATGTTTCTAAAGTAAATTTTCTTTTAGTGTACTCAAATGCATTGGGTATTTGTATGCGGACGGTGCAACGGATTTGTAAGGACGCCATGAGGACACATGAGGACACCCTAAATACTACTGTGACAAAATATGGACCCAGAAAGAAAAATAAAACTAAGGACTTGGCAGAGGCAAGGAAGATAGATGTGAGGGATACAGTTTATAATATGTACTCCAAAAGTAAGTCTGTGGCATAGTTAATTTTGTAGTTTTTGCAGTTAGTCTATCGGACTGCTGAAGTAGTGTTGTCGCTTGGCGAGAATATTATATTATAATATTAAAATTGTATGAAGTAATAATTGTTATTTTACAGAAAACTCCTTTCAAATTGTACGCCAATGCGTGTCATTCTGTGTGACCTTGAATCGATTTGATTAAAATTAAAAGATGACGATGTGAATGACAACATCCGTGATTTTAACTGTATATATGCTGTAAAATATACGTATTTTGATTTCTTATTGTGTGTGATATGTAGTAGACACTATTAGAAGTAGTTTATGAGTAATGAAATAATGTGCAAATGTCCAATAGTGCTACAATCTTACAGGATCGTGGAGCGAATAGGGGTGCAAAAGGTGGCATCCGAGAAGGGCAAGGAGCATTAGCATCGTTTTATAGTAATTTATTATCAATTGCAAAAACAGCGTAAATGTTCCTTGCCCTTCTCGGATACCGCCTACTGACTTTCAACGGACGACTTTGACCTACCTCAAAATTTTGCAAACAAAACGTTCCACTGCTCAAAGTTACTTATGAAAACTATGAAGTTGTCATTTATACTGGGATAAAATTGGTTATCGGTACTGGGAGCCTAGACACACCGTAAAATATATTCAGTTTTAAGTGCCCGGGATGAGAGAATTTCTTGGAGTGTCCTTGTACGATGTTTGTATTTGAGTCTAGCTTCTGTTCTTTCTATTAGAAGTGCCGGAACCACAGTAGAAAGAAGACCAGTAGTTCGACTCCTCCCCTTTTCTTGGTCAAAATTTACAGTGCGCTTATGCTGCTCCTGGGATACAAATTTTTGATGCGCAGTGAACAGAGTAGGCGTGGTAAGGTTTGTTGATATTATGTCTATAGCAGTCGCCATTGTTGTATTTTTGAGTTTTGAAATTATGTTAACATCCTAGTATTTGTTTTTAGTAAAGTGCCTAATTACTTTCTGACAATATTTACTTTGTGTTTGTATGTTTTACAACAATGATTAAAATTGCATACAAACGTAATTCCAGGAAATGCCCTGAGATAACCTTCTTTAGATTTCCTAAGGACAAAAATAGGTAAGTTTTATACTTTTCCTAGGCGGTTACATATTCTGTATACCTACTAAAAAATTAAAAAAAATATAAGTGACAACAAATTTAAATTGTAAATAAAAGCAGCTCATAGAATCCTAAAGTTTTTGGTTACGTTAGGTTAGGTAACCCTACTTATTATAATGGTTAAATATCACATTTATAACGCAATTTCTTTATTTTATGTAGGTAACTGCTATTTTCCTAAATTAAAAATAGATTTCTAAAAATTAAATACTACCTACCTACTAAATTTGAAAAAGAAGAGAATAAGGTATTAGCAGTTATGGCTCAAAATAAGAGGAGAATATATACCCATCTGTTTGCTTATAAAATAATTAAACTTATTCTGACCATAGCATATTGATATTTTTTAGTGGGTTATAGATTTAATACTATGCCTACTATATCAGTGATTAAAGTACATACCTACCCCATATATACATATTATATGTATTATTTTTATATTTTAGGTGCTTATTATGGAAAGCAAATGTAAAAAATTCAGATTTGAATAATTACAATTCAACATACTGCAACATATGAACATTTTAGAATATGTAGTTTACATTTTGAGTATTCAAGAAAATCGCCTAAAAAGAGACGCAGTTCCATTTATATTTGAAATCAACAGTGTTTTATACGAGGGACAAAGAAACAGTTCTGATGATGATTCTACAGGAGATGTTGAAGATATAGGTACTTATATACTTTGTAATTCTCTTGCAACACTTATCTACTTTTCCAATTTTAGAATTATTATCACAAGTAACATATTAATGGATAGAACACCTGCTAGTATTTCAAAAGATATTAATGTTCTTGATGCTCCTGGTCCCTCAACATATTATCCTAGGAGATTATCTTTTGAAGATGAACATGAGGCTTTTGGTATGTATATAATATTTATATGTATCATAACGGCACCAAATAGAATAATATGAAGGCTGTAAGTGGTTAACGTGGTCTAAGTTTTAGAGTACTTATTTCCAGAAGATATCACATTAATTTCAAGATCTAAATCATCACCAAAGACTTCACAGTAATATTGTTAACTTTGAATATCTGTAATTGTTTTATAGAGGACTTTAACTGCCGACATAAATTTAAAATTTTTCCACAAAAATACAAATGTGAATATATATGTGTATCGTACCTACAAATATTTAAAAACTCCACTAATTTTTAATTTTATTATTTAGGTAACGAGGCAGGTGAGGAATGATTGGCTTTGAACGTCCTACAAGTCCGACAGATCAGGAAGACTTACAACTAAAATTAGCAGTCCGAAAACCCAACATTACATTAAATTTCAAAAGTTTTCGATGACTATTATACAGCGACTATCAAACTTCATGAAAATTCAAATGACTCTTTCACGTCCACTGATGGAGTGATAAAATGTCAACAGTTTGTTTCTGACGGCATTTTTTTAGGTAACGAATTATTTCTTTGTACCAATGTTTGTAGTATATTAAACAGAGACAATATGTTGTACAAAAACTGTAGTATGCAACTCACACAAAATGGTAACTTTGCACTAGTGTCAATTGCAGAATTCACCCTCGACTCTTCTTGCAAACTTCCATACTCATGCAAGATGAGCATCATTTTGTGCCTGTTGCATCATATACTATTTTGTGATTTTGTGCTTGTTACTTTGACTTTGTATGATGTAATGTACAATTGTATGTATTTTTGACGTTCATAAAGTACTGGTACTGGCTAACTTGAATAAATTATTTAATTAGTTTCCTAGTTTTATTTAAAAAACTAATCCGCTCTCCAGCCTTCAATTATTAGGTAGAGATGTAAAAATTAAAAAAAAATATGCATACATTATTAGAGTCGGATCTGGTCATTAGTATTAATTACGTATAATTACGTTCCCAGTTCTTTTAGTAGATTTATTAGTCGCTAGCTACAAAAATATTAAAAGATTTAAGTAAAAAGTACAAACATGATTAGATACATTTATTAAACAATATACATACCTATAAAAATGACCAGGCACAATAATAAAAATTATTCAGCAATATATAACTATTACTAGAACCAAAAAGGTATATAACTAGCAGACTTGACCAGACAATTATCTCTAAGAAAGTGCTCTCTCACCAGGAAGTCAGCCTGGAAAAAAGTCGCCAAAAAAAGAAGTAGTGTTCATCAAAAAAGAGGTAATTTTTGCAATACCTATACCTATTCATTTCCAAGTGCACTTAGATACCAGCATAGCGCCGCCGCCATAGGCAACAACCTATACAAATTTTGTCAAACGGGTTGCATACATTCACACTAAATTATTTTTGTTTTGCTACAGGAGATAATATTATTATTGTTACTCAATTTGTATAACAGACAATAACCTATATCAGTTAGTTGCAATTCTAACACATCATTTATTTGCAAGCAGGCACCTATTTGTAGCAAGCTGTACACATTTGTGTTCCACCGTCGGCATCGCTGTACAACTTTTAGGTAGTTCACGGCCTATTCGGCAGCCGTACACAAATTTTTATAGGTGCTTGACCCCTTGGTAATAATATAAAGTCATACATTTTCAGTCTGTGACGTCAGACGCGGATGTTATGTAATAAATTTAAGTAAAGGTAGGTCAAATTTTAATTCGTCACTTATTGATTAATCAGTAAACATTATAAATCCAATGTCCAAAAAAATATTTGCCAAGGATATAATATCTTCGAACCAAAATTTAGTGTCATTGCAAGTGTTGGCCAGTTTATTAGTATTTTCTACCTCGACCAGTGTATATGGGGATGACCGTGGGATACAAATATCGGATGCGCAGTGGATTCATAAAAAATAAAATCGAGTACAACAATTCTCAAGAGTAAGTGGGACTACTGGTCTTCTTTCTACTGTGCCGGAACACTCTGACCTAGGTGGTATAATATACTACAGAAAACACAGTGTCTTATTACTTTTATTTCCCAATTAAAAAAAAAGCAGTGCTGGAATGGTGTTCCGGCTTCACTACACCTCTGTTTTAGATGTTCCATGTTGTGTGCTTGTTTGGCAAAATTAGGCAGTCTTTGGATGATTGGAAGATCTTGATGAACAGTAATATATTAGATGTAATGGATTTGCAGGATAGCGAATTTTTGTGATTGGTCTAAGAAAGGATGTTTTGGCAACTTAAATATTTCTTAAGGCAAGTTTAGGTAAAGGATGTGTCCATATGATTGGTCTGCAAATTGATTTATAGATATTGGAAGCAGCCGACATATTAAAGCCTTTGTTTTTGTATATTTTATATGTTTTTTTTTGTTCTCCTATAAAATAGTTAGCGCCATAGAAAATTTCACTCACTGAAAAAAAATTTATATGAAATTTACTACAAATAAGGTCCTAGGTATATTGTTGATAGGCGCAATAATTTTCAAGCAATGAGTGATCAAACTAAGTAGTTGGGCTTGGTATATTCTTATCAAAGTTTGGCATGCGAGCATAGTATACAAGACTAAAATTCCACGATGAAGGTATTATATGCATCATAAACTTAACGCTACATCTTTTGCAGTATCTAATATGATGCTAAAATATCTTGATTGGTTCCCCGTACGGTTCAGAGCTAAATACTTAACTATGGTATTTGTTAATTAAAGTTTAAATAAACTCCTACCATCTAACTTATCTGTAAAAATTACCTTTAATAATGAAATTCGTGCCTACCACTAAAAGAAGTGATCATATGCAATATGTGATTTGTACGTTCTTTAAAGGGCTAAGTGAAATAACTGTCTTCCAACTGAAATGAAAAGCTCTGATACACTAAAATAGTTTAAAAGTAATTTTAAAAAATTTTTACTTTAACACTTTTAATGTATAAGTATATTTTTATGCACTTTGGATATAGTGTTATGCAGTGTTATGAAGTGGAGACTGTTACGCCCATGGCTACACTACTATAGTCTGTTTTTAAACCAGGAGAAGCGTTTTAAATTTAACGCGCTAAATCATAGCTCTGTGATTGGATACGCCCTCGCCAGTTTTACACAAGGCAATAGTTGTAAATTTTGACATATTGTAAAAATTTTAATTTCATGTCATAAATTATTTGGTTATGATTTTTATTTTACCATTTGCACATTATATATCAGTTTTTAATCCTTTTTGTATAAATTGAAGTGGAAAAAGTGGCTAATTACTTGGTGCCTTTATATACCGTAAATGGTATGAATGCTGTATAAAACACCTAGAGGTCAAATAGAGGTCGATACATTATATAATGTAATAAAATACACACAAAATCACTGTAGTCGTGTATTGTTGGTTGTCCAAAACACCAAAAAAGTTTTAGTGTGTTTTCTAGTTATTTTTATGGTGTGAATGGAACTTTCATGTTTACTCCTCCTGGTTTAAAAACAGACTATAGCTGAAATTAAGTACCAACAGTTAGGCAACCAGTAATACAAAGCCTGGATTCATATGCACGCCATCTCTAAGACAGTAGTATGCTTTATAGAAGTGTATAGAAAGAGATCGAGTTTTCTGGAGTACTTTGAACGATGAATGTTTGCATGTGCGTCATAAACAAGAACTGTATGGAGCAATCTGTTGAAGGTCACTGCTTCTCTTCAGCATTGACGTGTATCAAGAAAATGAGAAATTTGTTAGTTAGGTTAGTTCTTTTAAGAACTGATTTTGTGTTTACTTTTATTATTTGTAAGTCTATAAAACAGAAAATCAATAAAAGAAAACAATAACACCTAGAATTTCTCTAACAACACCAGAAACAAAGCCAAAGGGAATGAAAATAAAAAATCAAAAACACAAGAACGCCACTGATCTAAAATGACAGATATTATAGTCGTTGACTAGCACTACTCTATGACAACTGTTCATATCGACATCTCTTTTTAATTCCGCTTAAATTTATCGTTCGGCTGTCTTAGCATGCTCGAGCGGTTGGAAGGCATACGTGAGTATATATTTGCTCATCTCAATGCGTTAAACCGCACATAGGTCCTACCTAATTTCATACTCGCGCAAACATTCATCGTACAGACTATAGGAGAAGATTCTCTATTTGGTTCTAGATGACTCTGGAAGCGTCTTTAGAGTATATAAGGCAAAATCCATGGCGGGAAGTTCGGTAAAAAAGAGTTGAAAAGTGGAAAAGTGCGAAGTGAGGTTAGAAATCGGAAGTAAATACAGAGTGTAAATAAAACATTCTTAAAGATTCTTTTAGTCCAGGAGAAGTATATTTCAGTTAAGAAAAAGTATTGTGTAGTTCTGAGAAGTTATTAAATAAAGCGTTAGTGGTTACCCCTTGTTAAAATTATTTAGAACCTACAGATTTTTACAAGGTGTTTCCTAGGGGAGAAAACACGTAACAATATCTATTTATACATGTATTCTCTTTATGTATGTTTTGATTATTACTAGCTGCTTTTAATATAATATAATATATTAATATATAATAATAATAATAATAATAATAAAGTCTTTATTAGGAAAGCATGTACATACAATACATCCAATCGCTAAGGCGAAGTCTAGCCAAAGCTATTCAACTTAACCTTATCTAACCTAAAATTCCTAAAACTAAAAGTAGTAATAATAATAATACCTAAAGTACATATCAATAAACATTAAAATATAGTATAATATTCTTGTGAATAAATACTAAAAAAAACAAGAAAAAAAAATGCTGAAAAAGAAATCGCTAATAAAAGAATGAGCAGTATTATTAGCATTAGTATTTATCAGTTTAGTAGTATCAGACAACGAATAAGCCACGTACGTAAGATGCAGATAAAATTACTGCATAGAAAAGAATTTCATTTTCACTTTTTTGCGAAAACTGTCTACATTTAGAAATTTGAGGGTATCATTTATGTTGTTATAAATTGTGACAGTGTTGTAAGAAAAAGATCTACGAAACAGGCTAAGACGATAAGTTGACAATGATAACTTGTGCATATGTCTCAAATTTAAATTGTGGATGTTATTCCTAGGTATCAATTTTTTACGAAGATATGATGGCAAGGAGGTGCATAGGATACGGTGAGTAAATACGGACATATAATATTTATAAACACTTTCCACTCGTAGCCAACCAAGTTCATTTATTTTTGAGGAAGTGCGCTGGTATTTCCGAATGCGGTAAACAAATCGACAACTGTTCTGTATTTTTTGCAGACGGTTTTTTGATAGTTGGTCCAAGCAGCTATAATATACGACATTGCAATAATGTAATATAGGTAACACCAACGATTCACATAGCTTTTTTCTTAATTTAAAATTAATAATTTTTATATTATTATAAAGTAGCTTTAATGCTAGATACGCTTTTTTGACTAATATGTTTACGTGTTCTTTAAATCTTAGATTTTCGTCATAAGTTAAACCTAAACTTTTTACTGTGTTTAAAACAGTTAGGGCTCTATCTGATATCTTGAGTTTTATATTTTGCTTGACAAAACTTATATTTTTTTTATTTGCAAAACATATTACCGCACATTTCCCAATATTTAATTTTAAATTATGCGAATTCGAATAACGCTCGATAGAAGTTAGATCTTGATTTATGTTAGCAGATGTGTTTCTTATATTATTTAGGTCAAAAGAGCATGTTAATTGTGTGCCATCTGCATAACATTGAATTTGTGTGTAGTTTACACTATTGAAAATGTCAGCTGTATATATTAAAAATAGAATAGGCCCTAGAGCAGAGCCCTGGAAAACACCTGAGGTGATTTTGGTGGTGTTTGAAAAGGCATTATTTATTTTGACAGTTTGGTATCTATCGCTCAAGTAGGACCTGAAAAACTGAACACAATTTTCATTAAATCCGAAGTAGATAAGCTTGGCACATAACAAAGTATGATCTAGAGTGATATATAGATCTAGACTTATAATTGAAATGTGTTAAGAAGTCTGAGAAAAAAAAGGAAACATAATACACCTCTTTTTAAAAGACAAATGTACTATAAATATCAAAACAGTACAAAATATAACAAATGTTTACCAGTATATTTTCCTTATCAGTCTGCGCCACGGATTTATATGAAAGTCCAAAATCATATAGAAATAACTAACCACTCTAAAGGCGACGGCAAATAAATAAACACTGGTGTCTGTCCACTCTAGTTTGATCGCTCGTTGCCCACAAACCATTGTGCTTGTCAGCAATATGCATTGGATCGTAATTTGTAGTAAATTCAATATATATAAATTTTTCAGTGAATATAATTATAAGAATAGACTTGACCTGTACCTGAACATTAATAATGTGCGATAATAGAATTATTTACTCAAATTAATTCCCTTATATACATGTATGTATATTTTATTTGGTATTTTTTATATTTTATATTTATATTCACTAGTTTTAGTTTTATACACATACTTGTTCTTACTTTAGGTATAAACAGCCCTAGGCTGCCTACTTTGCATATAACAATAATAATAATAATATAACATTTTCTATGGGATCAAAAGAAAATGACAAAACCCATGGCGTGTTAGTGGTGGTATGTAGGGGTAATCACTTGCCATTTGGGAATTCCTTTGCTTCTAAAGACTAGCCACCTTTTGCACATGATTTTCAAAAGGTAACAGATTATAATTGTTTTCTTCAATGTTTTCCTAATTGCAATAGAATATCATTAAACTTACATTTTCGAGGCACTTCCTGCCACCTGTAATCCCAAGTCTGTTCATGTACAGCCTTTAAGGACTTTTCAGCTGCTTTCTCTCCCGAAAACACTCTAACATCCCATAGCTTGATGCTCTGGTCTTTGCTGTTGGAGATCAAATGTCTACTATCACCTCTGGAATCTATAAATGTGATGCCGTCCATATGACCAGCGAGAACGCCAACAGGTTTCGGAGAGCTCTCGTCTAATGTTCTTCTATCCCACACCTTGATGAGACCATCATCTCCTCCGCTATAAATAATATGGGACGAGTCATCAGCAAAAACTACACTATTTACATCGAATTCATGGGCGGGAATCTAAAGACATAACGTGAAATCGTCAAGTACTTTTTAGAGGGGAATGTGTGTATGGTAAAGCAGAATCAAAAAATGCATTTCAGAGAAAAATACATAAATAATCAAGTATATAAACAGTTTGATGTAATTTTACTAACAGTCCAGTTACCAAAAGCTTTGACCTCGGAAAAAACAAGACGGGTGATTTTTTGCACACAATATTTTACAAGCTATACTATGTAAAAAAGAACAATGTTCACATTGCTTCACTGAAACAATTGAATTTGAATTTTGAAAATTTCGTTTTTCTGAAATATATCGGGAAATAGTTATCGGGTAAAAGAAAAGTTAAATTATTTTTTAAAGAGGATATTTCGGGTAAAAAAGCCCATAGGATTTTTTTTCGTAAGGTTTAATAGTCTTTGTGTAAAATTAAATTAAAGAGTGCTTTGATTTTGCGATTACATTTGCATGGGAAACTAAATAATCAGAAATTTCATATACAACATAAAAAGTGTTATTTATATCTCTGTCCAAAATGAACCTAAAATTTTTCAAAAAAAATCATCAAAAGAAGTAGGCGTAGGCGTTCAGGCATATTATTAAGAGATTAATCCTGAATTATGTATAGGTATGTTTTAAAATTTCACTTTACAGAGAAAAACAGTTTTACTTAAAATGTTGTTTCGCCTTTAAAAATAGATCAAAGTATATAATTTTTGTTAGGTTACATTCTCAATACTATACATTTTGAATCAATAATAGTAAAAGTCGCTATTCATTTATTGATTTTAAAAAAAGCGCTTTGAAATTAGCGAATTTCTAATTTCGAAATTAACCATAAAATTTCCATTAAAAATGTCTGTGAGGGAGCATAATTTATTCGCAACAAGAAAGAAAAAATGCAATATGAAGCTAAAACTGTATGTACTATTCGGCTCCCCTTATAGAAATGTAAATATTATTTTTTTAAGTAATAAACTTTTAAAATATCAGTTTGCTGAATTTCAGTAGTTTTTTTTTTTCGAGGTTCAAGCTCTTTTTCGTCTTTGGTAGCTGGACTATAATCTATAGCTGCTATACCTCATTTTACCTGCAGAGTATAATCCATATAACAATGAAAGATATTAATATTATGACTCAAGATGCAGTCGATGCAGATTTTTTTTCAATAAAATGGATTTTACTTACTTTACTTACTATCAAAATAATAATAATTTTAGGTTATGTATATAGAACTGCTAGTAGTGAATTCTGCACCCAATGTATCTCAATTTTATTATGCAAAGGCAATAACAAAATGCAATAGTACACTTTTCCAAATATCTTGGTTATTAGAGCATTCGGCAAAAGAAATAAATTAAAAAAAGAAATCAGTTTTATTCTGAATCACAGGTTAAAAGTTGTAGTGGTAATGCAATTTAGTGCATAGTTGCATATTAAGAAAGTTACATAGAATAAAGTTTCCTAAAAAAATAATGACATACAGCAAGAGATGCAGTTTTTCTTTTCAAGTTTTTTGTAAACTGGCTGATAAGTGTTTACACACAAGTTGACTTTCCTCCGAGATAGAAACCATAATTTGATTACAGAGAACTATTTGTTCCCTGGCCCCACCTCTGAACAGATAGTTGAACCATAGCAGTAGGTTGGGTGTAAAGACATGTTAATAATAATGCAGTGGCCTGTCATCCCTGCTATTTAATTCAGGCTACTCATACTACCAGCACCTGAAGGGGGGGGGGGGTTTAAATGCTTAACATTATTTTACCTCAACAATTGAAAATATGTGTCAGTGTGAGATGTAACTTGACAGACTGACATAATCATTATAAAAGCTAAAACAGCAGTTTTTAATTTTATCAGCATCTTTGACCGAGATAATTTTTGATATCATAGTATTGAATTAAGTTCTTCCACACCAGGATTCGAACTTGGGACTCAATGGTGAGTACTGTCATATAATAGCAAACTACAGTGTAGTCAATGAAACTGTATGTGAAAGAGAGTATGCACACATATTTTCCAGTAGATTCGTACCAAGTAAAGCAACAATATTACACTGTCCAACAATTTCGTAGTACAGTTTTTCAAAGGTGGTATATTTATGGAGGTAAAAGTGTTTTTATTTGCCAGCTTTTTTTTGTATATTTTAATATCCTTAAGTGGGGGCATCCCAACATTTTATTTTGATCTAATCCAGATCAATCTCTCTGTAGGTTAGGAAACATTGGAGAATTATAATAATTGCAGTAATCAACATGAGATAAAGCATTATTTGTTTCTCTAATTTATTGCCAGGTAGTCAAGTGAACATTTTTTCTGACAGATGTCTCTTTTCCTATTTTAACTACGGGCTTTTCTAAATTTTTTATTTTAATGTGAAAGTAATAATATTGGGTCTTCACACCTAAGCAGAACACACACATATTTTTCTTAGCACATCTTCAAACAGCTTCCATATTTATACTATTGACCTTAGAAATATTCCATTGAAGATTTTGGTAGTAATATTTAGCTAAGTAGGTCATGGACTGGAACATTTTACCTACCCCTGTGTATATGTGTGAATGAGTATGTGTTTGATCTATTCCAGACTTCAATCCTCTATGTAGAAAAGTGCTGCGGCTAGACTTTTACAAGCAGGAATTGTTGGCAGACTAGTAAAGTTATGCACCTCTAGGTATTTCTCCAAAAACAATCCAAATCAAGGTCCTCATCTAGAGAAACGAAAAGGACATCAGGTTTTCTATCTAAATGCATGTCTACATGTAAGTGTGGGTACACATGTTGTGTTTGTAATAGTGGTAATACAAGTCGAGAAGTAGGGGAGTCAAGAAAAATCTCATAGCATTCTAGAGGCAGAAGGTAACTTGATGACAAGACTGATAACAGCGGGTCGGTACTGGGACTAACTCTGTGGTACCTAATGTACGAAGGACTGTTGGGGATGGAACAAACGGAAGGAGTTACCCGATGGGATTTGCGGACGATGTGGATCGTGGTCGCTGAAGGGGGGCAATTGCTCGTGAGCACGGATAGGGGGCTCCAGCTAGCACTGGAGATGACACAGATCTCCCTCTTAACGACAAGGAGGAAGGTAAACCTGATACAATTTTGCATGCGGGACATGGCAGTAGCTCCGTTGAGGGCCATCAAATATCTAGGAGTATGGTTAGATTGCAAGTTTACATTCGTTGAACATGTAAGCAAAACTGTGCAGAAAGCGGAAAGAACAACCACAGCTCTGGCCAGTCTCATACCGAATATAGGGGGGCCCTAGAGCTCCAAAGAGACGTCCATTGTCGAGTGTGAAACACTCTCAAATGCTAGTAGTAATACAAGTTCTTACTTTAACAACCAGATAGCCATCAACAAAAGTTCATCAACCAGTGTAATTCATACACATTTATAGTTTATATTACTGAGTTGACTTGTTTGGATTTTCCTCAGTTTGATGTCTCTTGTAGATCTGCCTGGCAAGGGTAACCCTATGCTAGGCTACTACCAGCATCACTCTCAGTTCATTAAAAAACCATGGAAAGTAGGTTGAAGACTTTATTTTCTACAACTTTGTTTATGTGCATCTTGGCGTTGCCTTGCCTAGTTGTTGCAGTGTTGAGCCTGCAAGGCATACATTTTTTGCTCCGTTTTTATTTTTAAATGTGACAATTTATTAATAGTAATGTGAGACGACTACATGCAAGTTTAAATAGCTCTCAAAGTTAATTGTCATTTTTAATTATACATCGAAAATACTTTAATGGCACAACAGCCTTCTTGAAAATGTGGGTTGATGAAAAATACTTGTCCGAGTGTAAGAATTGAACTTAGAAACATAAGAATGACAAATCTAGCCTCACCTATTAAATAATTTAATATTGAGTCTATTTGGAACTTCTTACTAAACAATCTCTCGAGGTTCTGTATGCATTACCAATGTTTTACATAAAATTATTATCATTGCTATATTAACATACTATTTGTTATAAGAATTATTTATTCTAAAAGTAAGATTAATATAATAATATGTGAATCCATAACATAAAAAAAAGTCTACAATTGTACGCAGCTGGGAAGCCACATAATAAGCCATATAAATACTCAAGAAGATTCAACAGCCATACCTGTTAAGAGGATCGTGACTAGGGAATACAATTTCCAGACAAAGGTACAATTCCAGAATTCTAGAATTGAATATAAATCCCGAATCCCGGGATTAATTACGATGCAAAACTACATAAAAATATATTTATTATACTTTGAGCCTTATTTAAAAAAAAAACATTGCATCCCACATGTAATATAATAATGAATACCATAGCTAACTAGTAATAATTTTAATAAATTACACAACGGCAGAAACCTTAATACTTCTAACGATGGTTGACTATTTACTATTATTAACTTGTAACCAGTTGCATGAACTAAAATAGCACTTAGAGTTGGGCTGAGCACAAAAGTGTACAGCACAACATTTCACATTTACTACGCGAGACTGATTCTGAAAATCCCAGAATCTAAGATATCATAGTCCTAGGATTGCTGGAACCAAA
This sequence comes from Stenurella melanura, assembly GCA_963583905.1. Classification (NCBI taxonomy): domain Eukaryota; kingdom Metazoa; phylum Arthropoda; class Insecta; order Coleoptera; family Cerambycidae; genus Stenurella; species Stenurella melanura. Next base: position 77,621,143 of record OY757309.1, on the reverse strand, counting down.
ACTTTGTGGGAATCCCAGGATCTCGGAAATCGGAATCCTGAGTGTATTCCCTAATGAAAACTTTAGGTCCGACCGCTAAAGCGGTTAATAAACGACTACTGAACGCTACTGAAATACACAAACTTTTATTAACAGTTTTAGTAGTCGGCCTAAGATCTCTATTTGCTGTGCAAGTATAGCAACTGGATTTTCTCGACTTCCAGTATTTATTCGGCAAGCTCATCTGGCTTTCCAGATGATTCTGATTAAACACTTTCCTTTGTTAGGGGCTCCGTACTACAAAAATTATCACAATTCATGCTTTCATCCAAAGTTGTTCTAATTATTCTACGACTACTACTAAATTTATCATTATAATTGCAAAAAATTGCAAATTTATTTACAATCATTTTTTATGTAAACATTATTAAATTTTTGGGTTTCTTAGACTTATCTGACCTTACATCATTTATTTTAAGTTATTGAAAGCTTGCCATACTCTCAATATTGAACTTTCTGACAATTCGTCTAATTTACACCGTGAACAAGAAATTTAAATATTTGAACAAACTTTCTAAGTCTCTGCACAGAAAAATGAAGTATAGTAAATATTCTGACATCTTATAATCCAGGAATTTTAGACGTTTTTCATGCTAGTAGAAGAAAAAAAATATGAAGAAAATTGAATTCTTGCAGAGATGCTTAGATTGGTATTTAGGTTATAGTTAGTTAAGTATTAAGCCTACTGGCTTGATTTTTATAAGCTTCAATCCTAATAGAGGAGAGAAATTAGAATTTAAAAGTGATGCAATCAGGAAGTTGATTTTTTTTTTTTATATATATAGATATACGGCTTCGCGAGAGAAGCGCATAGAAGTGCATTTTTTATGCATTTTTGATGCATTTCGAGTGCATCGCAACTATTGGGGTAAAGTTACATTAAAAGTACATCCTAACCTCAAAAAATCAAAATTTCTCGATTTATTTATATTTTTACTAATAATGTAACACGTGGTGTAAAAATCATCAGATCTTTACAATAATTGGAGAAGATATGTATTTTTATATATCAGTGTATTTTTAAAAATCAATGATTTAAAAAGATTATATGCATCCTATCCGAGAGAGTTCGTTAATGTTACACAGGTACCAATCTAGAAATGTGAATAAAAACATTAAAAATGAGTATAAACTTACAAAAATGTAATATTTGAGGTTATGTTAGTTATACAATGCACGTGCCCTATAATGTAACTGATAGTCGCTCAGGCACGGCAGTCAAGTCGGCAATCTTGGTAATCTATGTACAAATTTTTACAGGTGGTGGACCCTTCAGCTAAACTACAAATCTATCTCTGCAAAATTCCAAATTTGTTCTATTTTTCCCTGTTATCTAAAATCCCTGGATATTATTATAAAATGCATTTAGCTAATATTTTTCTCTTATATCATAAACTGTACCTTTAAAGTTCTACCATGTCTTTGACGATCATATATATAAAGACAACCATCGTTAGCACCTCCTAATAATTCTCTACCATCAGACGAAAAAACTACTGAAAATACACAAAATCTGCGCCCCGTATTTAGCAAGCTCAAAGGTTCTTGATGTTCCGTACTTCCATTTACTTCACACAAATGCACTAGAGAAAAGAATTTTTCCAACACCTTCATTTTTGTTACCTAATAAATTGAACTTACGTGATGATGACCAAGTCGAATACACAAAGTGCTCTTTGTCAGGACTAAATGCTACATCTATAATACTCCATCCAACATCTCTGGCACGTAAAGATTTAAATAACTTATAAGACCCATCTCCAGAATTATATAACCTAATGTGTCGATCTGAAATAAATTGCAAAAAGATGTTAACTATACCTTCTAATATTTTCAAATTAAAAAAGGGTGTAAGATATGATATTCATTTTCTACAGAAAACATATATTGAAGAATTCTGCCATATCCGTAACATAACTTACAGACTATCGACAGAATGTCTACTAATGCTGCTGTGCAGAATTTTTCCACATAATTGTGCAGTGACCTATTGTGTTGCATATGTCGATTTGTTTTTCTTATGTTTTCTTGAATAAAAAACACCTTGTTTCTTTTTGCAATTGTTATTAATAGGTTTGTTTGGCATTTTTATTTTTATTTTATAAATCGAAAGTGCAAGTATAAAATAAAGGATCTGAAAAAAATCAGAATTTTATTCACACGTTTAGTGTCTTAAAAACAATTACAAAACTTCCACCTCGCGAAAATGAGGCTTGGCCAGGCGCTGTGTCACTATACGCACATACTCGGAGATCTCAGTCGACTCGTTTTTTAGTTGTTATTATCTATATACTAATCGTATTGATCTGAGCCCCTCTAAAATTGCGGATCGGATCTAGCAAAGACTTTCCGTGGGGGCGGTTTTTCGGGACACGGCCAATGTCATTCGATTCGGGAATTAATTCTACATTGTTTAGGATAAATTCGGATAGGTTCTTTTTAATGATTTTTGAGTAATTACCGTGCAAAAGTTGGCCTCTCTCGCCTCTTAAATTTAGGAACAGGCAGTAAAGGGATTGTAGGTGAATATCAGTTGGAGAAATGTTACCAAATGTCAAAAAATGACGATTTGCCTTCGCTCCTGTGAGGCCGAATTTTAGATTTTGATCTTACTCTTACTTTTTCCATAGAGACCTCAAGCAACGTTTCACTCCGAGTATTTATTTAGTTATCAATTTTTAAATTACTTACAGTTTTCAATTGTTACAAAAATAGCCATTTCTATTTCGCACAGACATACCGGAAATTTCGATTTCCACTGTGACACTTATAATGTGGATAAAATGCCAATCTTTCCTTTTAAATAGACACCAAAATCCTTCTCCACTACAAGAATTAACTTAGATATAAGAGTTTAAAGGTTTTAATGTTTTCGAATTATTTTCTCGCTCTTACAAAGCCGAATCTCGCTGTGCAATTTGGTACCAGGAGAAAGGGCCAATCTTGTTCTTTCTATAGAGACTTAGAACGGACGTCCATTCCACGCATTTACTTAGTTATGAATTTTTTGGAAAATTCGATATTTTCAATTTTTAACAGAAGGGCCGGGCCATCTTTCGTCGCCCGTGCCAAGCTGGGTTTCTGGTTTTGCCCATTCACTTTGGTATCAGAAAAACACGCCACTCTTCCTCTTTAATCTGACACCTAAAACGGCCCTCAACTCCATGTATTTACTTACTACTGAACAGGTGTTAGTGGTTGCCGTATCTTGGTTGATTTCCGAGTTCAAAGTTACGTATAGTGATGTCACAAACAGGCACACTGTTTTTGCAACTATTACTAATTTCAACACCTTATATCTCGAGAACGGAAAAAGGTAATAATATGAACTTTTAAGTACATAATAAGAATATCGAGTACTATCTAAAAACACATAAAAATCATATAAAAAGAATATCATGGAACAAGCCTATTGTGAGTACATACAATCTCTTAGAAAATAAATACAATTTTCAAAAGCATTATATTTATTTATTCTGTTGAAGCCGTTAAAATTATTATATTTATAAGTTATTGTTTGCAGCTCCTTTACTAAGACGTTAACATTTTTCAATACAGTATCACGGATTTGGCGAATTATCACTGGAAAAGGAAGATATCTTTCAAATTTTACAATTGTTAATCGTTAGTCTAATAGAAGCAATGAACAATATCTTCCGAAAAGTTAAAAATAAATTTAAAAAAGTATTCCCGTAATTATCGCTGAAAAAGGGGAAAAAACAATTAATTATTAAAAGCTAGTTGAGTAAAATTAAGTGAAAGATAATTTTAGAATCAAAAATATGTGCCAAGTATGTTTCAAGCATTTAACAAAGTACTCCGGTAATGGGACTCAAAACCGAAAAACCTCTTGAGTGGTCGTCGCTTAACATGATCGGCTACGGCGGATCCCAATTTTTAATTTGAATATAACAGCGGCGGAACCGATAAAATCTCAAAAACATCAAATTTTCAACCATATCTAAATGAATATGTCGAGTGGAAGGTCATATGACATCTCTATGGAAAAGGGAAGATTGGCATTTCATCAATTTCATAAATTTCACCGGCCAAATCGGAAATTCAGCTCGGCACGAACGAATCAAAAATGGCATGCATCTTTTTTGACATTTGTGATAGGTACTGCACGTAAATTATTAACTAAGCCGCTGCAAGTGCTAGTAGTGAGCTTCACCTTTCTGCTCATAGTCTATAAATTAATTGAAGTACATCCGAAATTTGTCAGTTGAATTTAAGCCTACTAATTTTATTTTATCACTTACCCTGTGATGCAGTAATAAAACAGTTTCCATCATTTGAAAAAATTCCACAAAATACTTTTCCTGCACAGCCATCCAACATAGACATGTCATTGGGTAAGTATCTATTTGAAATTTTACATTTATTTCCATGAGAAAAACTACTATTGGTATAGAGCCCTCTCTGGAAAAAATTAAAAGAAAAATATTTATAAAAAATTAAATAATCAAAGATAACTGATTAATATGTCTCTTTTTATTGTTACAGATTTATTATGATTTGCAAAATTTCTAGTTACCTCTCTATTCAAAAGCAATTTTGTTATGTTCCTTTCTGTCGATATACGTTTCCTTTTCGAATCCACCAGTCCAGATGATTGTTTAGTTATTAATGAGAATTCACTAACCTAAAAACAAACACAAATTAAATAAAAACGTTTAAAGAAAATATTTATTTTGTAATGGTACTAATACTATACATGTTCAGAAAATGTTTGTGTTGGAAGCTATATGGGAAATATGCAAGTTACCCGACCATTTAATACAAAGTCTAATAGCAAGCAAAAATACTATAGCATATGTATCGTGTTTTCATTGCAGGAGTTTCTCAAAACACTTCTGGTCGTATTATTAAATATAATTCAATGACCACCTAGAAAGCCAAATTTCACATCAAGCAAGTGTTTGTGGGGCCATGTAAAGAAAATCTTTTATGCAAGAAGTTTCAATGCACACTGTATTCCAGTTATCAATTTTTAATATTGGAAAATGGCAATAACATGTTCTAGTTAGCCGCTTCGGTTAGTGGGTTCCTATTAAGTAACGTCACAACCAAGCGCTTGCTGGGATCCTATAGGGGGCCCGGGCATATAAGGTCTGAGGGGACCCTTGAATGAAAATATGCCGCCGGCGAAAATTTTGGATTTTTCAAGGTCAAATGATCTTCAGATAAAAAAATACCTTCTTGAAATTATTGATTTCATAGGGTAGAGCAGAGGCACCATATTTTCATGTGCATTAAAAAAATATTAAAAAGGATACTCATACATAAAAAGTTCTTAACAAGAAACAAAAGTATTATACCATGTAGATAGTAGTATGCAAACTGCAATAACATTAAACACCAGTTCCAGATAGCTTAAAAGTAGCGAAGGTAGTACCTATCAGCACCCAGCAATCTTTAAAATCTTTGAGTATTGTATGCTGGAGAGGCTCGACTTCTTCAAAAGATACCGATTGATACCTAATGAACAACATAAGAGTCAGAAATCCTAGTAGCACCAATATTGCACCAACGTACAATCCATATAGGACCAATATATGAATATTAGCTTATGCTAAATAAAATACATTATTATTATTATTAATATTTTGCGCTACTAGGGAACAACAAATCAACAATGTCAGCCACAAGCAAGTTTCATATGTACATCCTTGATGAGCTAGACAAGAAGAGGTGTCCAGTAGGTGTGTATTGCGATTTGTGTTCCTCATGTCCAATTACTTCACAAGCTCTGGACGCTAGGCATTAGAGGCAGTGCAATGGTTATCTTGATAATAGAAAACAATATGTCGAAATATCTCACAGTGAAGGAGGGAGCAACAGCAAACACTGCTCTACCTGTGCGAATGTGGATGTAGGAGTACCTCAGGGAAGTGTCCTTGCACCCACGTTATTTTCTCTTTACCTAGCTGACATCGCAAAATATTTATCGGAATTTAAAATAACTATATATGCTGATGGCTTATCGATATTAATTTCAAGGGAATCTCCTGAACTTAATCAGTCAGCTTGTAAATATCTGGATAAAACAGCACAGTGCTTCTCTAAAAATTCGTTATATTTAAATTCTAGTAAAATCAAATATTTACTATTTCACACTAAACAAAGAAAGGTAGAAAGCATAAACACAAGTCTAGATGAAATGGATATAATCAGAAGTAACACTGTAAAATTTTTAGAGAGAACACTAAGTGATACCCTTGAATGTGGGATAGTTATATATGGGAACAAAAAAATTAAATAACAAAATATATCAAATAAGATTTATGCGGAATCTACTCAATTTAGAAGTTATGAAAAACTTTGCAGACATACAATCCCGCCGTCTATATGGAATTATACTGCGGGGTACATCTCTAGCAGAAAAAAAAATATTCGTAACTCAAGAGAGATGCATATGTGCTATCTTATATAAAGGTCAAAGAGAGTCGTGTAGAAACTTATCTGTACAGCTACATATCCTTCCCCTATGCTGCCTCTACATTCAAGAAGTTGCCTGTTTTATATACAAATGTAAATGTAGTATTTCTCGTCAAAGTGACATACATAGCTATGGTACAAGAAACCGGGACCTACTTTGTACACCCCAAATAAATTTAAATTTAACTCTAAGAGGGCAACTAAGTACTGGCATTAGAATCTATAGCAAAATTCCAACCTCTACAAAGGAACAGCCTACCTACTTTACTTTCAAGTCATTGAAAAAATGCCTTCTTCAAGGCATGTATTACAATTTAGACTCTTTCTTTCTAAGATTTTCTCCTGAGTATTTGTTAGAAATGTCAATGTGTTTTTATCTCTTGTACAATGTTTTTAATTAAGTTTGTGTAAATCACTTTTTGACTTGTTTTATACCTTTGTGGTCTCCTTGAATCAATAACATTTATTATTATTATTATTATAATTTTTTTTACGCGTTAGCGATGCTGGACAGTTCTCCCGTGTCTCCGACATTCTCACGGGGAAAGCGCCAGCGAATTATCTACAACCACTCCCCACATCCCGCAGGGTTAGTGGTTGTAGATTTCAGAATCGTGTACCCTAAGTAGACGCAGGGACCCCAAGACGACTGCCTTCTGCATTTGGCCTGCCAACCATTCGGTTGATTTTTGGCAGGCCGGTATGGTCTTCAATGTTGAGAGCAGCGTAGGCCTCATCCCACCGAGAACGCCGATTATTATTATTATTATTATTATTATATACACACACATTATATAGATTTTCGCTTATTATTTTTTTCTTCTTCTTTTTTTGACAAAATCGATATTGTTCATGTACAAGATTTACAATAAATTTATTTCATTCAATATTCTAAAATTGTGTTAAAAATAATTGCAAAAAATATAAAAAGTATATTTTAGATAACAAACCTTTGAAAAAAAAACATACTGCTGTGGATGTATCACGATCAATGCTTGTTACTCCTCTACTGAAATGCCCTGAAATTTGATAGGAAGTGATTCCTGAGAGGTTTGTGAACCCAACTGAACGCTTTCGAAACATATATAAAGGTTAAGTATGAAAAGAAAACTTACATCGAGATTTGTGGTGTTGGGTCTGCAATGTATCTTCGGTAAACTTGGGCCATAATAATTGTCTACATAATCAGAGCTCATAATATGTACTTGACCACTGAAATAAAAAAAGTATTAGTTACTCTGTTATTGTATTGCTAATATTTCATCATATTGTTTACACATTTTGCAATTTTGTTTTTAATAATTTTGATTCTGGCAGAATATCTTCCTAAACACAGGTCAGAAATTTTTTTTATTTCACTGTGTATCATGGATCTAATTAACAATAAAATTTACTTAGAATACCATAGAGTATATAAATTGTAAACAGGCATATAATTTTTTTTATTTAAAAATGTTTTTATTCACTCAATGAATTTTATGGTAGTAATTTTTTTTTAGACTTTCTTTAATATTTTAAAAAGTTATTAAACAAAATCGGGAAAAAATTCACTATTCAATTTATATACCCAAAAATAAAAGAAACTACAAAAGGACCCCGCAGTTTTTTATAGTAAAAATGGGTTTCAGTCGATTGTTCTGAAACTTGGGGAAAATGTTCTTCTGGGCCCCTGATTAAAATTCTCTTTGATCACCAGTCCGACCGAATTCGATTTTTTGATCTAGAGCCGATTGAAACTGTGAACATCTGCGAAGGTCTGCTTAAATGTTCCATAAAAATTGTGAAAATATTCAGGGTCATTTTTTTGAGGAGAATAAGCATCTATTGTCTCTTAGTGTTTTTTTTTTCAAAGTGCTTCCTTTTCCCGGAAAAAAATAACAAACAAGAATTTTTTTTTTGTAATTTTCTAATGGGAAAAGGAAGAATATGCCTGCCGGTTTCAGAATTTCTTAAACAAAAATAATTTCGACCAAGAATTTCCCTAGATATTTATTTCTTTTTCTACTTCAGAAAGATCCCAAAAAAAATTTTTTTTGTTTCTTATTTTTTTCCCGGGAGAACAGGTGTGGGCTGCCGCGGGAGCCCGCCCAGTGGTCCGGTTTTCCAAAAGAAAGTGAAAAATACTTTTAAAATTGAAAACGAAACATATTGCGTATTTGGAATTTTTAACACGCTTTTCTTACTACTTTATTATAGGTAAGGTTTGATACATCGAGTAATAAAAACATTTGCCAGAAAACATCAACAAACTTGTAAAGCATATTTAGGGATTTCAGTAAATTAATATAAGGAAAAAACTAATAAAGGTACTTTTTGAAATTTACAATTTTCTAACTTATATGCCCTATTTGTTAAATTTTTTCTGAAATTACGCTGTGCATACGTACAAAAACTTTTATACATCATCAAACCTAATAAACCTGCTTCTAACCGTAAATCCTAATGCATATTAACCCATAACCATTTTCTTTACTTGAATTCTTTAATAATATTCGCAAAAAATATAACGCTAAACTTATAATAATGTTATTAATCTGGTAGCATTAGTTGTTTATTCTTTTTATTAACGATATCCATATTCACATGAAAGGAACATTTTTATCTATTTTTGCCGATGACACAGCCACTGCTGATTCAAGCAGACTTACATACTCTGGCATATAAAGTAAATAATACAGTATCTTTAATGCGAAAATATTGCACTTGTAATGGTCTTGACCTAAATGTTCAGAAAACCAATTTCTTAACATTCTCCACTAAGCCGCTTGACTCTAGCTTGCTAATAAAAATGACAAATAAATCTATTGCACAACATGATACTGTTAAATACCTTGGGCTACAGATTGATTCTTATCTGTCATGGGGTAACCAAATAGATTCACTATTAAAAATATTGTCCACTCATTGTTTCGTACTATGGCAAATGAGGCAGCATGTAAGTATGCACATTTTGAAATTATATTACTATGCATATGTACAATCTTGTCTCGATTACTGTATTATTTGCTGGGGAAGTTGTTCTAGAGTAGGGGAACTTCTTGTAATGCAGAAGAAAATAATTCGCACAATGACTTTTAAATCTTCACGTGATTCCTGCAAAACTTTATTTTCAGAACTAGATATACTGACCGTTCCATCATTATACATTCTTAGATGTGTATTATATGTGAAATCTCATATCGACACGTATATACCAAGAGATGGACACTCAACTCATTATTTAAGGGAAAATTTTAACATCACTGTTCCACAGCATAGACTAACTACTGTAGCCAAAGGACCGAACATTATGTCCATTAAGTTATATAATAAACTTCCACTCAAAGTAAAAAAATTAAACAATATTAACTGTTTTAAACGTGTAGTACGATCCATCCTCACTCATAAAAGTTTTTATTCAGTCAGTGAGTATATGGGCTGCAATGACTTCAGTTTACATGATGTTTCTTAATTATATATGTCTTTTATTTGTATTTGTATTTTTAATTGTCTTTGTCTTTATATTTTAATATGTAATTTTTTTTAATGATTTAAAATTGACAGATATATATTATTGTTATTATTATATTTTTAAGATCTTTTTTTAACTCTCCCTCTGTTCTTTTTGACTATATTTCTATACTTTGTAAAGTCCATGAAAATAAAATTATTATTATTATTATTATTATTATTATTAGTCACAACATATATTTCTGCTTCTCTCGGTCTTTGGTATTATTTGTAGAATCGATCATTCATATAAAGAGGTGTTCTTAAAATTTTTAAATGAACAAGGGAACCTTTCAAATGCAAAAGTCGCTTAAACAAAAAAAATGTTCACATTTAAACTGTTTTTTTTTTTAAATAGGACACCAAGAAAATTATAACAACAATTTATTTTAAATATAAGCTTGCCATCAGGTGGCATATATCAGTCTTAATGTTTTTTGCCAAGATTTCATCTGAAATGTTAATTTTTCTTTTATTTGCACAGGGGGCTGCTGAAGTCGCTAACGCTTCGAAGTCTTGGAATGACACCGAAATGGCTATTGCATCGTGATTGAAGAGGGCAGAAGAAAGAACAGAGAGGGTGTCAAAAAAGAGAGAATATTAGAGAATATTATAAACTAAGATAATTATCAAAAGACGAAGTGTGCAAAACGTTAAAAGGTGAGATATACATTTATCTTATGTTTTATTGCACACTTGGCTTATTTCTTACAATATAACATTCAATATGACTTAATGTATATACAACTATATTATACTGTACTAGGTATTATAATATATAACTTTTAAATCCCATAAAAATTGTATTTTTGACACTTGGCACTTGAATTTGTAGAGTAAGAAGTTAATTTTTAAAAAATACAAATGCCATAACTTATTTTTTAACAGCACAATAGAAATAAAATGTTCGCATAAATTTGTCATTTGGTGTCGATAAATAAAAATACCAAGTATTAAAATCAATCTATTTGAATAATTTTTCTAGATGGTAATTATATATTGTCATTTTTTTATCTTTTTGGCTTTTCTAACCACATCTATTCCCTTCGAAATAGAATCCAATCACTGGATTCTCTTTCGAAAGAAATGGATGTGGTTAGAAAACCCATACCCTCTGCTGTGAATACAATCTACAAGCGTTGGAGGGGGGGGGGGGGGTACCTATATGTTTTGCATAGTATGTCCCAACAATATTTTCAGGACGGCCTCTTTAGACCTACATTCGTCCCACATAAGTCCTGGGTTGGACGTCCTCGGGACATCCCGTTTTGCTGACACGGAACGTCCCTCAAACGTCCTCGGTGCGTTTTAGGTCGGTAAAGTACGTTCTCGGTACATTTTCATGTCCTCTGGGTACGTACTTGGGACATTTTTGGGACGGCCATGTGCTATTAGGGGTAAAATAAGCTAGTTATTTAACTGTCAAATTCAATTATCCCTAAGGTTCAAGAAGAATGGCAGACATTTCCCATCTGAATCTTGCGCCTTTTAATTTATTATATAACATATTTTGTTCAATCTATTGTCAAGGCTATTTTAAAATTTATTCATATATTGTTATATATTTAAATTAATAAAGACATTTACTTTTTTTTTTTTTCGGTTTTCCGACGCTGGACATCACACGGAAAGAGCGTCAGCAAAATAACCACAGCCACTCCCCACATCCCGCAAGGTTAGTGACTGTAGATTCCAGAATCATGCGCTCTAAGCAGACAAAGGGACCCCAAGATGACTGCCTTCGGCATTTGGCCTGCCAACCAATCAGCAGATTTCTGACAGGCCGATATGTTATTCAATCCTGAGAGGGTACAGCACTTGGAGCTCGTACCGGAGATCACGGTATTTGGTCCGTTTATTTATTTTTTTTTTTTTAAACCAGTCACCATTCTCTGTGGCTCCGACCCTCACCGAGGGGAGCTGGTAGTACCTGTAGCCACTCCCCCCCACACCGTGGGGTAAGTGACTACTGGGTCCGGAAATCGTGTGCCCTGAGTAGATGTAGCGAACCTAGGATGACGGCCTTCTGCCTCCTACCGGCTAAGATCTCTGCCGAGTTTCGGCATGCTGGTATGATCTTCAGTTCCGAAAGCAGTGTGTGCCTCGTTCCACCTAGGGCTCCTATGATCAGTACCACCAACTTAACAGTATGGTCTGGGTAAAGTCTGCGGAGTTCGAAGAGCAAATCTCGATATTTTGTCCGTTTTTCCTCCTCCTTCAAGACAATGTTGTTTTATTATTATTAAGTATAATTATTGGTCACATATGATATTTTAATTCTAGAAAAAAAAACTCCAAATAAATTAGAGTTAACAAGATTTTAAGCTCTTTCTGAATCTTACACTCAGTATGTAACCTTGCAAGGTTATCACCTCTCCCCTCCCCCCTGGGAATCTCAGGATTCACCTTTGACATGACATTGATTTATAGATTATGTATTTTAAAGATGTTTGTATTATTAAAATTAGACAACAAGGTAATAATTTATGTTTCACACAATGAATTAAGTGAGACTTAACATATTCCATTCCAAATTTATCTAGAAATCTTCATAATATAGAAGCTATTAAAAAACTGATAAGAACAATGACTGGCAAAATAAAATATTGTTTTATCAGATACATTTTGCTAATCTCTTGTAAAACAAGATTTCAGGATAATTGATATCAATTACTTGCAAAAAAATTCAGTCACATTTAAAAGTCAAATGTTCTGAATATTTTATTAACTGGGCCTTTTTCCTAAAATCTGTTGTTTTTCAGTATAGTTATCTAATTTTTAAATTTTGAAGGTGAACACAAAAAACTAGATATATAATTGTTGCACATTCTATAAGATACTTTTCCCAGTTTCTTTTTTTTTTTTGTTCGTAAATAATATTAGTTTTAGACATTTTATGTTTAATTACAAAACATTTAAAATGTTTTTTTTCAAATTTAAAAAATTAATAACTTTTTTATTTATTGATCGATTTCGATCAAAGACTATAGAGTTCTTCCTATAGCTAACACTAACTTACTGTCCAAATTTTAATATAATCGGACTTTTCGTTCTTAAGTTATCGTGCTTACAAGAAACGTAACGGACGGACGGACGGACAGACAGACGGACGGACGGACGGACGGACGGACGGACGGACGGACGGACGAACATTTCGAAAGTTGTTCAGAGAGAAACTCTTTTTTTTGCTATTTTTGAGAAAAAAAATGAGGCATCACGTTGATGCCTCGCGGACTGAAAGAGAAAATTGTTTCTTGTGGACAGAGTGGTATCAATGTATTAGGTACCTAATTACAATCTGGTCTATTCCTGTGGCAACTCGATAATTATGATCCCGAGTCTCATATTTTGACAGAAACAAAGAAAAATAGGTGTGTGATGTATTACGCGAAAATGTAGGAAGAGTATGGTAGAAAAGAAGCCCAAAACAAGTCGTCTACCAAGTCCAAATACTAGTGTAATATTTGTAAACATAATTATTGCCTATCTTGTTTTTCTTAACAAGGCTACCCCTATAAACTGAAATGTATGAAAACTGTCTATTGTTTAAGAAATATAATCATTTTCTTTTAAATTGTGTCATATTTTTAAGTGTCACAAATTTACAATGTAATATATTCCATATAAATGTAACTATACCTAACCCACAACTAGCAGTGTTCTTGCTGGACCGCACTATTTCTATTCCCATGTAGATTTCATTGCTAAGAGGCATCACGTTGGTCTCACGTGGTCCCAACAACATCTAAGCTGTGTGGCATTACGTTGGTACCTCGCGGTCCCTGAAGTGTGTGGTAGCGAGGCATCGCTTAGATGCCACCCGGGGCTCAACATGTTAAATTACCATATTATGTACAGTGCCACCTTTCAACAGAAGAGCAAAAAGCTTTAAATAAAACCACTAATCTTCCCAAGAATGTTTTAAATACAAAAAAGGCATTTCTCGAGAAAGAATGGATAAAGTCCATAGAAAAAAATCTGGACTGTTTATTTTTTACTATAAACCTAGAATTGTCAAAATCAAAGGTCACTTTAGATATCAAATCGTGATAGGTACATTATCCCAAAATCACATTTCTTGCTATCTCTCATGGAAATTTGGAAACGTTTGTTTCATTATATCTAAAGGAATTTATGACATTTATTAACTTATAAAACTGTCAGAAATTTTGTAAATGGAGTATTTACGTAGCACAAAGAAAAAAATACCTACCTGTTAATTAAACTTTGCAAAAAGTGAGTATAATTCTGGGGAAGTTCTTGGTCAGAGTCAGAGTCAGATCCTGAGTCTGAATAAGATCTAGTCGAGTCCTCATCAGCCATTATTCGTGAATTATAAGATCCCATAGGGTTTGAAGATCACTTTGATTGTTGAAATAACTTTCGTCGCTTATCTACTTTTTAACAATTGTATTACAAAGTTTATCATACTGATAAACAATTTGCTTATAACAAATATCACAGACAAATGTTAAATTATAACTAAATTATAAAAATCTTTGTTGCAAAATTTGACACTTCTATTTACGCAATTTTACAAAACAAAAACATCTGATCCGATCCATCTGATTATAGGTTTGTTCTGGTTTTGAGAAATAGCCAGATAGCCTGTCCGAGGACGTCCTTGGACGTCGGGCACATGCGCAGTTAGTAAAACGGGTCCTGAACTTACTAACTGCGCATGTTCCTGACATCCGAGGACTGGTATTTTTCAAAACCAAAACAAACCTTAGGATTCTAATCAGTGTTGCCACATCATTTTTCAGCTCAACAGTAGAACGTGTCTGACAGGAAAACAGAAAGAAAACAGTAAGTACAATATTTTTTAAGATAATTGAGACAGAATGAAAAGTAGCGAACTGGAATCAGAATGGCAAGCTAAGTATGTGCAGAATTGAAGCAAATAACGCACCTACAATGTTGTCATTTGTTCTACTGTTGAACCCTGTTGGTTTGTTCTGGTTTTGAAAAATGCGTGTTCTCGGTCGGATGTCAGGAACATGCGCAGTTAGTAAGTTCAGAACGCGTTCTACTAATTGCGCATGCGCCTGACGTCCGAGGACGTCCTCGGACAGGGTATTTCTCAAAACCAGAACAAACCTTTTAATCTTTGATCGAAGATTAGTTAAAACTGGCGGCATTCCCCTGTGTGCACGTGGTCTTGCGCACTCGGTCTGGTCTAGAGCATAAAAAACGAAACCAAGTCCCATTTTTTCTACATAGACTAGATACGGAGTGAGTCTACTGTATATTTCTCTACTGTGTCTTGGTCAACTTCATTTAATGAGTACCCGACAAATCCCGAAACCGTTTCCGCTGGATGTCGTGTCCCTAAATTGGAGTTCACAACTGTCTTCGTCTATTTCGTCTTCTCCGTCTGACTGTCCTATCTTGTTGCTTTGGTTGAACCATAATAACCATTAACCATATACATATTAACTATATACTATGAGTTTCGTTCGTAACTTGACGCCAAGGAAAGCCTGTCTCTCTATCCTTTAAGAGGACTTTGGGTATGGTGCGCATGCCCTAGTGACGCGAGATTGTGACCGTTCAACTGAATGTAGAAGGCAAATGGTCACAATCTAATCGGAGAAATTGGCCACATGGCCGCTGACCTATTACAAAAGCGCGATGTGTCGTCGGAGCGTGCGCGTTGGATCCAAAGTCCTCCATAGAGATGGAAAACTATCTCCCGTACATGGTGGCTTATAGAATACCAGTATATAGTTAATAGGTATATGGGTTGAACTGAAACAGGATCTGGCAACACTGACTGGTGCACAACTGGTCAGAGTAGAAATATATAAACTGTGACCTGGTTGCGACCAGGGCACCGGTTGAATCAGATGTCTACAGTGAATTTACAATCTTCTTATGTAAAAATTATAAAGGACTCAATTTCATCATACATTATAATAAAAAAATTATATTAACATGTTGCAGATAGATGGATGTGTAAAACAACTCTCACATGTCCCAGCCATAATTTTTGGTCTGTTTCTGCTCCACAAATGGGTCGGTTATGATCACACGAACGCGTATAGATAAGCAACCAGCATCAGATAAATGTTGACGGACGTGTCTCTGTCGATTTGTTGACGTGTATCGTAGTTTGGTTAGAAAATTGCTTTTTTCAAACTAATTTTATATAATTCCAATTTAAAAATGGCTCCAAAAATTAACGTAAAAGAAAGGTTTACAGATGGTGAAATTGATCTCAGCATGTCCGATTTAGAAGAAGTCCCAGTTAAAGAAATCGTAAGCGATTGGAGAAATATTTTCAAGAAAAATATTTTAATATAATTTTTCAGGTTCAATTAAAGAAAGCATATAGCCTGGATTTATCGAACAATCGTCTATCGCTACTCCCAGTAAGTATTTTAATTAATAAGAATTGATTTTATAGAACTAAAAGTTTACATATTAAATGAATGGTAGCATATACATACAATGTTATTCAGAACGAATGTGTAAAATGCTTAAGCGCACATACTACACTCTGGTAATAGGTACTACAATATTTAGCGAAATAAAAATAAAGAAAAATTATTTTATTACGAAAATATGGTATTCTTGACATCAAACTTACAAATACCTATGGCTAAATTATGAAAATATTATTTGAACATTTACCTATTTATACTTAATTAAAACTATATATTATTATCTTCATTTTCTTTATCTTGTTCTTCCTTTTGCTTCTTTGACTGTGGTTCATCATCAGTCGTATTATTCAGATGTTCTATTTTCTTTTCAGTAACATCCTTATCTTTTTTAATACCATCTCGGTCACTTATTTCAATATCTTTAAGATTTTCTTCAGGCTGTTCCTTTACTTGTGGCTCGTCCTTTGAGGAACTAGCCCCTGCGTTAAAAAAGTTGGTAATAGGTTTTTGCCAAGATGGTGCTTCACAATGTGGAATTGGTGGTAGACGTGAACTTCCTATAAAATCGAGTTTAGGTTATTTAGCAAAAAAAAAATGTTCTGTTACCTTTGCTACTAGTTTTCCCACTAGGAGTTGATGGGGCTGAGGAGTGGCTTCCACCACCGCCTTTTTTGGATGATTTGCCTGCACTTACTGAAAAGTAAATAAATTTCCTTGTGAAAAAATTTTTTGGGGTTAAGTTCAATGGATATTGATTATTTTTAAAATTTAAGTATAAATTAACGTACTTCTTATTCCTCCTGATGTTCTAACCATGATTATGACAATAAAAATTAATAAAATAAGTAATAAATAACTGTGCAAGGTGCTTTTTATTTTTTAAGTGTTGTGCACGTGTCTAGCTAATTTTGGCGCGAAACCGGTAAATCGCATATTTAGCAGATTTTTTGCGAGCAAAGCTATGAACGGTTTTCAAATTACTTGGATGACGTCAAACTCGATTCTATTTTATGTGTTGATGTATCTTGTATTTATTCTATGGCCTTGATTTGTGTCGTTTGGAGATTGTTTAAAATTAAAATATTTACGGAAAGAAAGTATGTATTTTAGAGACCTAATGATCATCATGGAATATGTTTGTAACAGTTTTTGAGCACAGTAGGAAACAAGTACAAATATTGAAAATGATAGATTTTTTTTGTATAATTAATGGTGTGACTATGAATAATAAAATGAATACAATTCTACATTTCTCATTTAGAAATTCAATGTAGAGGAAAATAATTTCTCTAGAGTTAAAAGTGTGTAGTACCTACTTCTGTTTACAACCATAACTTTCTGGGAATGTTATTTTGTTGTTGGGAACTTGTAATGATGAGTTTAGAGATCTGATATATTATAAAATATACAATAAAAATCTGAACTTCTTCTAAATTTGGAAACATTTTTCTCTTTGGCTAATTAACTGACTGGACTTTCTTTCTGGGATTCAAAATGTTTAAATAAATATTCTCAGTCTAAAAAAAATCTTGGCACAATCACGTGCTATAACTCCTATTTTTACAATAGACCATTTTCGGTTGACGTCACTCTATCTGCGTGTAGGGCACACAACTCATTGTTTTGTTTTCTAGAGATGGATAAAAGCTGTTAGTTTTTAATAACATGTTTAAACTTATCTCTAATTGTTTTCATTTGCATTCCTGTATGATTGGATGAGGTTTGTGAGCCCTCCTGACGGCGGTGTCAAAATTAGGTGACCAAAAATGGTCAATAGAGTAGTAGCACCATATCAAAGATTAGAGAATTAACAAGATAGGACAGCCGGCAAAAAACCTTTTATCTTTTAACAATGGCGCCATTAACCTCGACAATTAAATTGGAGTTACCACGCAGTTACCACAATGTGACAGTCAGGCGGAGAAGGTGACATTAAACAGAGAGGCCAGTATTGAAAAATCGACTACAGTGACCTAATAGAACGACCGAACTCAGCTGACAATCAGAACCCAAGGTCACTATAAAGACATCTGGTTGCTTCGTAACATGTCACACGAAATATTCCATGTGTTCATATGTTAGGTATCTGTTTAGTTAGGATAGAATTGTTCATCGACAGAATAATTTTGAAACTTTTTTTTCCTATAAAATGAAGAAAAAACTACAGAAGCGTAGAAAGGCCACGCTATTCAATCTTTTTTTTCTAACTCGGAATTCACAATTTGAAGTCGAAATTCACAATTGTAAATCGGAATTCACGATTGTATCTCGGAATTCACAATTATATCTCATAATTCACAATTGTATCTCGGAATTCACAATTGTAAGTCGGAATTCACAACCGTATCTCGGAATTTGCAATTACATGTTGGATTATAAATTTATGAGTTAGTGGTCCAAATTTGTCTGTCGGTATTTATGTGGCCGATGATACAATAAAAATAAAGATACTCTAAATGAATACTAAGGAAATTACATCTGTTCAGAGAGGAATAATTAATATCAGTTTTTCTGCAATATTTTAGATATAACCCATCTGGACATCAGTCAAACCCTCTCTTCTGCTTAAGGGGTAGTTTTAGTGGAGGGCTGTCAGCATTTTACTGCAAAAGTTTTTATTCTTTATACAGGGTGCAATTAGTTTTATGTCATTAAAGAAGGCTGGTGGTGGGGAACGACTGGACGAACAAAAAAATCATATATAATATGGGGTCTAAATCCCAGAGTTTAGGAAAAAAAATTAAACAAAAATTTCGAAAATGTTTAGTAATATTGTTTGAGAACTGCTGGAATGTTGGTATAAACTTGATTATCTTCGCGTATTTTAAAAATCCTCCTATGACTCCGAACTATACATCTGTTGATCCAGAAAAGCAGTTCTCAAATTTCTCCTTCCTTGACATTCAAATTTTTGACCTAGTCAGTTTTTTCAAAGTGCCTCTAGATAAAAAGTCATATAGGTTTTTTGTTTGTCTAGTCGGTCCCCAACACCAGTTTCTTTAATGACATAAAACTAATTACACCCTGTATATCCTAAAAATTCTAATAGTAACTTTCAGGTCATTAAAAATGAAAAAGATATTCTTATTGCATTTCAACAAACTATTCTCAAGTAACTTATGCTTACACATCAATGTGCATTTATACTATTTTATTAATAGTAATTAATTTGTAACAAAATTTTTTACAAGTTTACTTAGAGGAAGGTTCCTCTTTACCGTTTCAATATGTCTCACAAAACAAATTGCCATTTATTCATTTATAAAGAGTAAATTATGTAAGATATGAAATACAAACAGCTAATGTTGGTATAACAATTTCCTGGATATTTTGAACTTTTTCCAAATGAAAAGTACACGTTGCCGGCCTTCATTTGTGCAAAATCTCTAATGATCGACTCCGTGTCATTCAATAATAGATGGGACGCTTGAAGTATGAGTGGCTAAATAAAATTTTTGTATTACATTTTTGAATTATTTAGGCGGTTTTAATGTTATTCGACTGTTCTGCATTATTTCCATTTTAAAGGACATAGATACTGATATTATTTGATATTATTTTCCAACAAAAACTATTATTGAATTAAAAATGGAAAATCAAGAAAAAATTGTAACAGTTTTGGCGCCCCGGGAAGTTGCCCGGGTAGCCCAGCCCTTAAACCGCCCCTGTCCACTGTACAGACAGCGCGAATAAGAGCAATATAACTAGAGAGAGGGCTGTACCTGACAAGCAGGAAAGAATTTCTATTTGTTGAAGGCCCGAGTTAAAGTAAAATGCAATAAAAGCATCCATTTCATCAATTAATCACTACACCTCTCTTAGCTACTGCGGAAAACACGTTTATATTAGGAATGATATTCTTAACTTTACTATTTGATTACAATTGTTGAATTCTGACTTAACAATTGTGAATTCCCAGATACAATTGTGAATTCCGACTTACAATTGTGAATTCCGACTGGCAATTGTGAATTCCGAGTTAGAAAAAAAGATTGAATAGCATGGCCTTTCTACGCTTTCGTAAAGAACAGTCACACGTGGCTGTCATCGAGGTCTACAAGTGATGTAGCGATTCTAATGAGCCAACCTGTCTTTTTGTAAGCTTGGTCAAATTCATTTCATTGGTACCCAACAAATCCCTAAACCGTTTCCGCTGGATGTCGTGTCCGTTTAATTTGGAATAATGAACGTGTAATGTGCGAAAAATAATGACAGGAAATGATGGAAACATTTTTAGTAAATGATACTAATTCCTGTAATGATGTGATGGAATGACATTATTACTGAACGTGTAAGGGCCCTTTTGTGATTGGATGAGGTTTGTGTGCCCTCCAGACGGTGTCAATATCAGGTGACCGAAAATGGTCAATGGTGCTACTACTCTATTTTGACATCTTGTGACGTACCTGATGGGAGGTGCCCTATGAGAACTCGATTTTGTGAATCGTTATCATTCATAAAATAATAAAAATATCTAAAAGAGCATAAAACGATGACGTGTCAAAAAAGCCACCCTACTCCTGTATTATTAGACAAAATTTGATATTAAACTAAACATTCGGTGCAAATATGTGCTATAAATTAGCTTTGTTGAAATTATCTCAGCGGTATCTGTTTAATAAGATTTAACTGTGATGTAACAGTTTTGTAATTTTGAAAGTCTCATAACTAATATCACATAATTAATTTATAGTGCTTGTATTTCAGAAAAATTTTTCATCATTAACACATCTAACAAAATTAGACCTGAGCAAAAACGAACTGCAAGAACTTCCTGAGGATTTTGGAAATCTTAGCAAGTTGAAATATTTGGATTTGTACCAGAACCAGCTGCAACATTTGCCATTGAGTTTTAGTAAACTTAAAGACTTGAAATGGCTCGATTTAAAAGACAATCCATTAGTTCCCACAGTAGCTAAAATAGCAGGGCCCTGTTTGGATACAAAACAATGTCAAAGCTGTGCACGAGATGTAGTCAATTTCTTTCTGCGACTAGAGAAACAAGTAAACTCAGAGCTAGAGATTAGAAATAAAACAAGGCAGAAGCAGCTGGAGATTAACCAACAAAAAAAACTGGAAGAAAAGAAGGGTAAGAAAAAAGAAAAACAAAAGCAAAAACAAGAAGTTATCACTGTACAGAAGAACGATACTGCTAAAGGAAAATCAAAGAAAGATAACAGCAAGAAAATCGACAAAACTGCTCCAAAGTTGAAAGAAGCAGGTTCCTCCTACATAGGAAAATTATTTACAGTACTTTTTTTAACGAGTGTAATTCTTTTTGTTTTAACTTCAATCAAATTTAAGTTAACAGAAAATGTTGAACTGTTTACCAAAGGATTATATGTTAAGGGTTTGGAAAAATTGCCGCCCAATTTAAAAAGTTATGGAGTAGAAGGTGGAAATGTTATTTCTAACTTTCATGAAAAAACTGGCAACTTAACATTAAAAGTCATTCAATTATTCAATGACAATGTCCTTTCTAAAAGCAAATGTGATGAACTGATCGAGAATTTAAGAAGTCTGTTAGACAGTTTTGTTAACAAAGTTAAAGAAATTTATGCACAATAAAATATTTTTTTATATTTGCGTGTTTTTCAGTTCCTCCAAATATGAAGTACCTACTATTTTTCAAATGTTATCTTAATTGCTATATAAAACGGAATGAATTGAGCATTTAATTTTTTTACAGTAAAATTATAAAAAATAATTTTGTGGGGACCAAGGTAGAACAATAATATCTTTTAGAAATTTGAAGTGACACTAACTACAATATCTTGTTGCTAATATTTATAGCACATGTCAAAAACGTTATATTATTTTTAAGATTTAAGAATCTTATTTAATTAGTCACAGTCAGGAGGTTAGGTACAGTCACCGGTTTGATCTCCGGACACTCGCTCAGCGAAGTTAAGCAATGCTGGTCAGGTCCAGAATCTCAGTCCATACGCTGAGCCATTATGAAAGCCTAACTAGACTGGGGCTCCAATACTTGGCGAGGAAAATCCAATGGCTTGATAACTACATACCAAGGGGCCCTTTTGAAAGCTCTGAAGTCTAATACACATGACAAAGCTGGATAAGGAGCTTTAAGAGAATAGGACCGCGACAATTTTTTATAACAAATTTTTCTTTTATTGAAAGCAATAAAGTCAGTGTAAATTAGATGTCGATTATCGCAGTCCATGAAGTTTTTCTAAAATTTTTTATTTATTAATATATAATCGAAAATATTGTTATAAGAGTTGGACAATATGACAAAGAAATAATGAAAGTTTTATTTTAATATATATATATATTTCTGCTTTCTAAATTAAGGGTCCATGCATGTAGGTAAACTCCGTTTGTTTAAAACCAAATCAACATCATTGGGAGACGATTCTAAAGAAGCGTCAGGTATAGCCTATATCTTTAATTAAGCTATATTTGCACAATGTGTATTGTGGGAGTGCATCAATTAACAGTTCGTAAATTGTTCGTAAAATTTGATTTTCCCTCTTCAGTTGATGAGTTGATGGTAATGAATTTATTGAAGAAAGTTGCTACCCTACCTAATAGAAGTTTTGTTTTGTTCCTGCACCGATAAATCCCCCCCAAAGAAAAGAAAATTGCTAATTTTTCTAACTTGCATACTGGCATACCTAGTAAAGCAGGTTCAATCCCTGCTCACCGTGAAATAATTTTTAATTGTAAAATTATCCCGAAGATGTGGTTCGGGCTCCACTATAAATTGTAGGGCCTCGTTTCTCTTTACCTAACACAAAATCCTTCTGGGTTTTCAAGGAGAGTTACCTCGGTGACTTGATAAGCGGTTAAGAAAACATTCAAATAAGAAAAGAATAAAGTATGAGATTTAGAGGATATTTAAGTTAAGGCTATATTCTTCTTGAAATAAGGTACGTTATGTGTTATGTTATAAACAGTCTCAAAATGGTCAAAATTTGCTTTAATAAATAAAATCATAAGGTAGACCGAGCTCCCATGACAAAAAAGGTACCCCATTGAACACCTCAAATTTAAAAGGTGAAAATGGTTGCAAACATGTAAAAATCATGTTACTTCCGCCAGACCTATAATCATTTGTTAATTGTTATTTTTTATGAATTTTTGAATGTAGCTAAAAAAAATGATTTTACATTTCAAAATTTTTGTTAAGGCAAAATTTTAAAAATATAATTAACACGGTTAAAATCAGAAAGTTGACGTTCGTAAATAATTATTTAAATCTTCTGCTGATTTGTATTAAGTTCGAATTAAACGCATATGTCCATATTTTTTCTCCAATAAATGGAATTGTTGATTCACTTATTTATGAACTATTTTTTATAATTATTTCATTTAAAAATATGAATACACAACTGCGCTATTTTTCCTTTTTACTTCCCTCGCATACCGAAGGGAAGTATTGTATTCGAGAAAAAATCACCCTCCGAGATTTTTACGGATTCTGACGTTTCAGAACACGTAGATTCCGAAAATATAGGTTTTTCAATTCCGTCAGTCTGTCTGTCTGTCTGTTGGTGCATTTACTAAAAAATTACTTGACGGAGAGCAGTCAAATTTGGTAGGTAGTTGACGCTACTGTCAGCGCGGAAATGGTAGAAATTTCACTGGAAAATATACAGGGTGGACCGTCTAAACGGAATAAATAGTGAAAAAATTTGTTTTGCTCAAATTTAAAATTTCCACGTTTCATGACACGCTAAACCTATTTTTGAAAAAATTTTTACCACAAAAAAATTTTTTTCTTTGTTCAAATTTAAAATTTCCACGTTTCATGGCATTCTAAATCTATTTAAAAGAAAAAAATGTTTGAAAATTTTTTACCAACATTTTTGAAAAAATTTTTACCACTAAAATAGATGGAATTTATTTTCTTAAAATTTTAAATTTCCACGTTTCATAGCGCTCTAAATCTATTTAAAAAAAAATTGAAATTTTTTTAAAAATTTCGAAAAAAATTTTACCACTAAAAAATTTTCTTTTTTCAGATTTAAAATTTCCATGTTTCCATGGCATTCTAAAATTATTCAAACAAATTTAAAAGTGTTTTTGAAATATTTTTAAAAAAATTTGAAAACATGTTTAGGTAATCTATTTATCACTATTATAGAATAGACAAAATATTTTTTTTTCAAATTTAAAATTTCCACGTTTCATGACATTTAAAACCTATTTCGGAAAAAAAAAATTGCCACATCCTCTCGCCATTTTGGAAAAAAATTTAACACTGGAATAGAGCGAAAAATTTTTTTTTGCTCAAATTTAAAATTTTCGCGTTTCGTGACATTCTAAACCTATTCAAAAAAAAAGTTTTGAAATTTTTTTATATTTTTTTAACCACCACTATACTTCCACTCCATTACGTGAATGTGGAATTGAAAATGTGACAGATGCCAATAATATTTGGCATATGCACCTATTATATACTTTTATTGAATAGTGGCATCCCAAGAAATAATTCAGTCATGGTGGACATTTTTAAAGGTATTTGCGCAAGCCTTCCATATTTGGCACCTGTTATTTAGTATTGAACTTTTGCTGTTGGATGAGCACTCTGTATATTTTTTTGACCAAAAGTTACCAGTTTTTTTTTGTAATAATAGCAATAACTATATTTCGATCTGTATTCTCAATGTCATTTCGTAATTAATGATTTTTTAGAGTGACTGCCATGCACAAATAACGAGGGAAGTTCTGTGTTTTTTTATGATTTTTTTTTTATGTCTCAACATTTATAACAATGAGAATTTTGATGCATACAATTAAAGTTTGGCCAATAAGTCAATCTCATATTTAGTAAAAACAAAAGGTCACAGGGACCAGATGCAGATGGAGACCATATACCTATAATCAATAGGTTTGTTCTGGTTTTGAGAAATGCCCTGTCCGAGGGTGTCAGGCACATGCGCAGTTAGTAAAACGCGTTCTGAACTTACTAACTGCGCATGTTCCTGACATCCGAGGACTACCAAAACAAACCAAATATAGGTTTGTTTTGGTTTTGAGAAATACCCTGTCCTCGGATGTTCTCGGACGTCAGGCACATGCGCAGATAGTAAAATGCGTCCTGCGCATGCCTGACATCCGAGGACTGGTATTTCTCAGAACTAGAACAAACCTTATGTATAAGGTGGAGAGTAAGATTACTAAAATAATCCACTGAACTCTACACACAGTAAGAAAGCAGTTCATAGTAGGTTTGTTTTAGGTTCTTCTGGTTTTGAGAAATGAGGATGTCAGGAACATGCGCAGTTAGTTAAAAGCAAAAGGTCTGTTCTGGTTTTGAGAAATACCCTCTCTGAGGATGTCAGGCACATGCGCAGTTAGTAAAACGCGTTCTGAACTTACTAACTGCGCATGTTCCTAACATCCGAGGACTGGCATTTCTCAAAACCAGAACAAACCATTAGTTCTGAGAAATACCGGTCCTCGGATGTCAGGAACATGCGCAGTTAGTAAGTTCAAAACGCGTTTTACTAACTGCGCATGTGCCTATCAAACTGTCAAACGTCACAGTTGATGATAACAATAACAAATAAGTTTTATAAACTTGATTGATAAAATGATAAATGTGTATTATCGAGGAAAGACCGTTTGATTTTTTATTTTTTAGAAAAAAATGTAAGCTCTATACAAAAACGGATCCGTACCAAAACATGAGTAGGTGGTCTTTACTGCGATATTTTCCGTCAAAGATGATTTTTCTGGTTTCTGTGATGAGGAGCAGACATTGCCGGTAGGTATGCCGTTTTTTCATGCGTATTTCAGTTTTCACTAAAAAGTCCCTCAAAAAGTTGGTGTTTGATATCTACTCTGTGGTCTGTGCAAGTCATAAAATTGGCGCAGGCCTGGGATAACTAGAGGTACACACTTTATGCCAAAAATATATAGTATAGTAAAGAAATAAGTATTATATTCGTTATTTCTTAATTTAAAGTTGTTTTAAGATCCAACTAAATTTAACTGATGTAGAGTATTCATGAAATTTTTGTTCCTGAATGAGTGTTGATTTTCTGTGCTACATCTCAAGTTAGTTTATTATAAAATTGTCAAAATTAATGAAGTTTCCTGCATACTTTGTACCGATGAATGATTCCTCTTTCAGATAGGGTAGTTATTTCAGATAAAACTAAAAAAACAAATATATGTATAGTTGAAATCATGAATCCTGTTATTCAATCAATTTATTTACTTATTAAGGACATGAGATTTTTTTATCAGCAGCACATTACAATGTAAATAACAGAAAGTCTGATGCAGCTACGACAGAAGTTCCAAGCGTAATTATGCGTTTTAGAGATGAATAATACAACCGCTTATTGTAGCCGCAACCAACGTTCAGCATTTTGTCATTTCAGTAACTTGCAGTTGACACATTTGTCAAATTTATTGATTTTCTATTTCCTCTCATTTATATACCTTTAAGTTTCCTGTAATTATGTAAATTGTTGTGTAAATATTTTTTGAATGCTTTAGTTTTACTGTTTATAAAGAAACTGTAATCTCAAAATGCCCAGCAAAAGACTGACTGCAATAGCCAGAGACATGGTGGTGAAATTAGTTGAGTAGGGGAAAGGGGGATACTCGATCGCAGTTTTGTTTAATTGAAAAATTTGGAAAAGTGGTTTGTATGATTGGAACTAAATCATATACATTAGAAACTTGGTAGTTATATATTTCATTATTTATATTTAGAACGATCTTTAAAGACTTCAAACAAATCGTATTGTAGATATTTGTCTTTAATGTAAGCATCCCCACCGGCTGGATACTTGATTAGTAAGTATGGAATACTTGATCACTAGAGGGATGTTTGATCAATATGAGTTTATATATTAAATATTAAAAAATGAAATAAACACTATGAAATGATAAAAGATCGAATTATATAACAAAATTTATTTTTAATACATTTAAAAGACATAAAATACATAGTATATATTCTTTAAATAAATAGGTACCATAAGAGATGTCTACCAACATCTCTCAAATATATCGAGGTTTTATAAAATTGTAATATAATCGTTCCCCTTTCATAAGAATATTCTACACATTTGAGAGACGTTACTCTGCATTTTCCTTCCTCATGGTCTACATCATTTATAATATACCTGTATATAATAAACAGGTATCTAAATGCCATGGTGTTAGGTTTTCTGCCTCTAGAAGTCACAACAACAATTTTTCCTTTTTTTTGAGGTGATTGTATTTAGGGGTATAACAGCTCTTCGAACTCTTCCTCATTTTCCAATGAATTGTCTGTTTCATCAAATACACACTCTTCACTTCCTGAAGATGACGCAAGAACTTTCTTCCTCACAGTTTCTTTCTTAGTAAGTTTGACAAGAAGTCTTTTTATTCGCATTTTCTGCTTTCTTTTGCTCTTTCTCTTTTCTTAGGTAGGATACTTGAT
The DNA here is from genome assembly GCA_963583905.1 of Stenurella melanura. Classification (NCBI taxonomy): domain Eukaryota; kingdom Metazoa; phylum Arthropoda; class Insecta; order Coleoptera; family Cerambycidae; genus Stenurella; species Stenurella melanura. The sequence continues at coordinate 77,593,372 of OY757309.1, read as the reverse complement.
CACGTGCTCAAGTATTCCACTCTATGTGCTGATCAAGTATCTCCCCTGAACCGTTATATGAAAGAATTTAAATACACACTTAACCCTAACTTGTAATACGTTGTTATTTAGTGCCAAAATTCACATACCTATGTAGGTACACACTTTCCCTGCTATTGATTAATTTGGACAAATATGAAATGTCAATGTTAAGCACAGAATAATTCTAGTAATATTTACTTTTTTGCAGTAATATAAATAAACCCTGTCAGATACCAAACACTAAAATGAACTCAAACTAGGATGTGGTTATATATTGCTAGATTATGTAAATTTTACCCTGAAATTGTCGATTCTGAAACATTTGTCGTTTTAACTGAACAAAGTTGATATGATCAAGTATCCCTCCTGATCAAGTATCCCCCCTCTCCCTTACTTCAATCAGGAAAAATGCAACAGAGGTCCCCTTTTACCTCTGCAAGTAGACCATAAGGTGAATCGCAAAATTACATGTGATAGATGTTTATAAAATAAATTTTATGTTTGTATGCGGATGGTGCAACAGATTTGTAAGGAAACCCTTTAGGAGCAGGACGCCCCAATAATACTATTGTGGTCAAATATGGACCCAGAAAGAAAAATACAATTTATAATATATACTCCGAAAGTAAATGTGTGGCGTAGTTGATTTTGTAGTTTTTGTAGTTAGTCTATCTGACCACTGAGTAGTGTTGTTGCTTGGGGAGAATATTGTATATATATATATATGAATGTGCTTGCTTCGTTAAAGAACATTACCAAGAATTATTTAGCAGATAAGAGACCAGCCATATGTTTAACACTAGAGGTTGTGCAAGATCGGTGTTACAACAACCCCAAACGAATTTCACCCAAGTACAGCGTAATGTAGTAACGCAGCTGGTAAAAGTTTACAAATACAACAAGATTATCAGAACCTATCAAGAAAAGATTTGAAAGTAAAGCTGAAAACCTATTTATGTGAAAAGTCATTTTACAGTGTTTCAGAATATTTAACCCACCATTTTGACCTGTCATTGTAAAGTAGTGTTTTTATTTAAATGTTTATTTTATTTTTACATAGTTTAAATGTACTGTTTCTGGTTATACACCATTTTGTATGTAATTGTAATGTCATGTTCTTTTGACTTGTTCTGCACCATTTGACAGTATTATTGAATAAAGGCTATTGTTATTATTATTATTAAAATTGTATGAAGTAATAATTGTTGTTTTACAAAAAACTCCTTTCAAATGGTATGCCCATTCATGTTATTCTGTGTGACCTTGTGACGATTTAATTCAGAAAAGTTGATAACGTGAACCACAAGATTCGTGATTTTAACTGTATTTTCTAATCATCTGTTCCGTCTAATTAGGTAACTAGAGTATACTTATCATACCATACACCACTCCTGTATAATCTACAAGTACTGTGTTTATAACAAAAACAGAGTACTTTCAGATAAGCAAAGTTATTTATTTTGTTTACGGGTCAAATTACTATCACAAATAGTACCTATATGTTGTTTTAAAGTCGTTAGATGTATGTTTCAGAAATGGACAGTTATAAAATTCTAACGTATTTGTTAACACTAGTAGTGTCCAGTCTTGCTACAAGTATTATAAACAAACCAGAAGCTACGAGGTATGAGCCCAACTGGGACAGTTTAGACTCGAGGCCTTTGCCTTCATGGTACGATGAGGCCAAAATTGGTATTTTCATACATTGGGGAGTTTTTTCAGTTCCTAGTTTTGGGTCAGAATGGTTCTGGTCTCTCTGGAAAGGTAATGGTTTTACAATAATTAATTATTATTAAACAAAATATCATTAATCATTTATTATATATAGGGTGTTACAAATTCTCTGTAAGGATCTTGAAAACAGTCATTTAAATTGTGGCTAAGTTGAGTATTGTAGTGCTTAGCAATATGTTAGGGAATCTACAATGTGTATTATGATGGAAGATTTTTGAAAAATCAAATACCTATTATATTTTACTTTTTATTCTCCATTGCCTCTGTGTGCAATGATATCGAAAAACAAATACCACTATCTAAATGCCACCTTTTAAATTATGCAAGATGACATTCATATATTTTCAATATATGATGTTGTTTTCATGTAACCATCACCCGACATTTTTCTTAATCAATTTCCTGTTTGAACTTTCTATTTAAAATTGAATAATAAATTGCTTTTAATGGTTTGTGAAAATTTCTATCTTTATGAGATCATTGTCGGTTCATTTCGATCTATGCAGTGTCCCTGGACAATGGGACAATATTTCAGAGAGTATAGTTTGTGTTAATATAATACTAAAAGTATCTATAATTATTTTTCCTAGCTTTTCGTAGCTATTCACCCTTGGAGGTTAAATTTTGAAAAGGTTTTTTCCTGATAGCTTGAAACTATTTTATCGATTGCGATAAAATTTGGGCAATATAAACAGTAAGTAAGTATCTTAGAAAGAGTCTTACCCCTAAATTTTGACAAATTAATTTTTGATATCTACAGTAACATTTCTAAATTCCTGAAAAAGATATGTTTGACATCAGAAAAAAATATTTTACTGATAAGGAACATAGACTGACATCTTTGCCAAATTTTGTACACATAACTACAATGAATGCTTGATATAAGCAACCTGCACGCGAGCACATTTAGAGTCATCACTTTGGATGACTTCATTAAGACGATGGGGCATAGAATTGTATAAATCTATTAGCAAGTTAGTATTTTCGTTAAAGTTCTCCCACGTTTCAAGAATTGCGTCCAATAATTCATTTCTAGTTTGTGGTCTAAAATTCCTGTCATATTTTTTTTACCATTATTCCCCAAATATTTTCTATGGGGTTTAAGTCAGGGCTCTTAGAAGGCCAGTTCATAGCTTCAGTGTTATCTGTTTGGAATCAGTTTCAAACAATTATTACAGTATGGATTGGACAGTTATCTTGCTGGAATACAAAGTTACCATTTGGGAATAATTGACAAACTGATGGTAACAATATTTTCTAAAATGTCTCTGTATATAAACCCAGACCGACATTCCAACATACTCCTAGCTCATGCACACTAATCCATGCCCAGGAATTAACGGAGAAACGCCCTGATCTATCAGTATTGGACACATATCTCTCAACAAATCTGGTATTGCTCGGTCTATAAACTCTGATATGGCCATTATGTGTATATTATTTAATACAAATTATTACTCTGTTTTTTTTAACGCTAAGTAATACTTTTTTTGCAGCTATGCTGTTTCTCAAATCCGTCTTTTTATTTCGTCGAAACACTGTGGAACACGATCCTGGAAAGTTTGACTCTAATATTGCAGTTCTTGCTATTTCAAAGGGGTTTTCCCTCAAAAATATTATTAAAGCAGCATTTGATATTTTTCGCCTCCCAGTCCCTAACTTTTTTTAATAGTTCCATCTTGCTCCCACCTTTTTTTTTATTTTTAAAATTTTATTTCTATTTACATTTAGATGAATAGCTTTAGCTCTTATTGTCCATCCATCCTCCAGTAACCCAATAATGCGAGCTCTTAATAATAAACTTAAAGCAACAGTCATTTCAATATTTCAATGACAGTAACACAAATCAAAACTATTTTTTTCTTTTAAGTGACATCCATTTTTAAAGCCAATTTACACAATATTAAAAATGTCCTATTGATATATGCGATCAACTGTAGTTGGACCTTCCCTATAAACTTTATGCCTCTATTTTCTAGACCAAAGGGACCAGAAATATATTGATTTTATGAACCATAACTACCCAGAACGTTACACTTATCAAGAGTTTGCTAAAGATTTTACAGCTGAATTTTTTAATGCAAATGAATGGGCAGATCTCTTCAAAAAATCAGGCGCAAAGTAGGTTGAAATTATAACTAATCAAAAGGCAGGAACATAATTCTGTTATTTTAGGTATGTTGTACTTACCAGCAAACATCACGAGGGATTCACTTTGTGGCCTTCTAAATATGCATACAGCTGGAATTCTGTAGATATTGGGCCACATCGAGATATTATTGGTAAGATCCTTAGTGACTATTACAATTTTTAAGAAAAACATACACATTAAAAAGTTTTAAATAGTAATGTAGTCTGTACCCAAGTAACAACTTAACTTCTCTCCGACGTAGCTATTGATAACCTGACATCGGTATTTGACATAATCGTGATGTTGTTTCAATCCATATATGCACTAATGATCACTAAGTTAAAGTTGAGTCAATATTGGAATCCACATATTAATAAAAATTATGCTGGATGTGTAAGTCGGTTTACATAAACCGGGCCACATAAGTTGGAATAAAGAATGTTTGAGAACCCCAAATATTACTTACTCGTTGGAATATTATTGAGTTGAATGTATAGTAATAGTAATACATAGATAATAATATATATTTTATTGTGCATAATGTAAAAAAAAAACACACATACAAAAGGACTGGGAACATATTAATGATTTTAACCTAACCCTAAGAATTAACAATTTGAAAGTAAAAAACAAATACAATTCAAATAAATAAATGCATTTTGAAATAGGTACGTACATTTGTTAATTATTAAAATTTAATAAAATTGATATTATTTAGCCTATTGTTTGAGTTTCTGCTGCATGTACTGTGAGATTTTGAAAACTAGTTGGTAAATTATTTTGGGTATAGATAGATAGATAAATAGATAATTTATTGGTCCTAATATACATAATAAAGAACAATATCGGAGTGAGTTAAATGTATAAAATAAAAACACAAAAAACAGACAATAGTATAACTAGGTCCATAAAATATAAGATAAATATTAGTACTATGTATATATGAAAGTTAAATTTGATTCAGATTGCTGTTTAAAAACTCATTAGTGCTGTAAAAGGCGTTTTTAACTAGGTAACTTTGTATTTTATTTTTGAATTGAATATGCCTTAGACACCTTATGGCAAGAGGAATAGCATTGTAGAATTGTATTCCTTGGTAACATGTACCAACTCACATTCTATTTAGACAATGAAAATGAGTATTTACATTTTTGTTATTCCTAGTGTTGTAAGAATGAACTTGACACCTAATGGTAAATGAGTGTTCGTTATTTTTTATGTAAAGTAGACACTGGAATATATACCTATGTACTTGATACAGTCATAATCCCAAGCCGAGTGAACTGGGCCCCAGAACCAACCCCTGAGGCACACCAACATTTATTTTAAGTATTTTGGACCTACTCCCATTATAGAGTACGAATTGTCTGTTGGACGGTAGGATTTCAGAAGACATATACTATCTTCTGTGAAACCATAGAACTGAAATTTATCAATTAACATATCATGTGATACACAATCGAAAGCTTTGGTGAGATCAAAGAACAAAGAGCAAACAAAATTTCCTTCTTCGAAATCGGTGGTTAATTTATCTATAGCAAGGGTTGTGGACAGTTTATTTCTAAACCCATACTGGTTGGTGTTGAAAAGGTTATTTATTTCCATGTGCACTGTAACTTAATTTTTTAGGAGTAATTCATAGAGTTTCGCGAAACAAGGAATCACCGATATTGGTCTATAATCAGCGGGATTATTTATATATGTCATTTTTTTTATAGGTTGGTACTACTTTGGCTATTTTTAGACAATCCGGGAAAATGTTGCTTGATAAACATATGTTAATTAAGTTTGTAAGAGGAATTAAGATAGAATCCTTAATGTCTTTTATGATTTTGACGGAAATATCATAGGCGTCTTTGCTTTTTTTTTGTTTTTGAAATTGGAGATAACTTGGGCTATTTCACGACTTGATACATGGCTGAAAGAAAATTTGTTGTTCTGACTAAATTTAATTAGATAGTGAGTGTGTCGAACATTACATGGGGGAAATTTGTCAATAATCTTTTCTGCAATATTTACAAAATATTCATTAAAGTCATCACAGGAAATTTTATCGGATGAGTCTGCAGAGGTTCGTTTGTGGTCGTTTATTATTTTCCACATTACCTGCTGGGGGTTGCCGTGGTTTTGTAAAAAGTAATCATTTGACTTTTTCTTTGCTGCATTAATTGCACAACGGTAGGTGGACCTAAAGTTGTTCAGTATGGCCTTGTTGTCATGGGTAGGATTTCTTCTGCGATATTCATGCAGAAAGTGTAGATATTCCCGCATATACCGAAGATTGTCATTGAACCAAGCTGCAAGATATCAAAAACTTGTTTGAAATAGAGCGCTATGATGCAAGGGCACTGTGAGTCTGCCAGGAATATTTCTTAAGTTCCTCTCATGAACTTCGTCATGTTTAACAATTTTAGCAGCCAGATATTCAGGCAGTCCAACTGCTAAAATTTTATTAAGGAATCAAGAGAAGTGAACAAATATAGCTTCATCTTGTTTAAGTAATCCCAACTCACGTATATACGGGGTAATGTGGGCATAACGTGGCAACACAGTTCTAAAGCATATACAGTTATTTTGCATTTTTTGAATGCAAACTTTATTTTCCAGTGATAGGCAAGGACCGTAATACTATATCAGCATAGTTCATATGTGATAATACTAGATTAATAACTAACATCTTTTCTGTTCCAACATCTAAATAATCTTTAAAGGGAAACGGTTGTTTCAGACTTAAGTAAGCCTTATGACATATCAGATCCACATGTTTTGTAAAGAGCTGCTGATCAAACATGACTTCTAAGTTTTTTACATGATCAACCATTGGTATATGCTCGTCGAGAATTTTAATCAAAAAGTTTCCAAGTTTACTAATATTTTGACATGAGCCAATAATGATATGTTGACTTTTTATCGCATTTAGCTGTAGCATATTGTTATAAGACCACTGTTTAATACTATTTAAATCCGCGTTAATTGCAGAAACAGCCTGTTGTTCATTATCAAGTGTAAGATGGATTTTTTGGTGAGTTACTTTCTTTGTTTATAAAATGTCACTTCCTTGTAATTAGAGGTCAAGTATTTATATCCATGCGTATTAAATTTTAAATGATTTTCTTTTTTTCCATACTTATTTTGTCCCCTACTGTTTCTGCAAATAAAATTATAATATATCTATATAAAAACCATAACCTGTGTTTTGTACGAACCCGATTTGACAAACCATATCCCATTCAAGGAAGGCAACATAAAAAGTGCAAAAATTGAAATGAACACATTCAGTCTTATTAAATTGGTGCTGCTGACATCGGCTCAACATTGACCGGTTGGGAAATAAGGGCCCCACCATACTTAATTAATTATTCTAACAATTCCAATTATGACTAGTAATCAACCAATGCCTAACAAGTGTTAATCGTTGACTAAAATTAACCTATCAGTTTTTCGAAGTTGCAACAATGTCATCCCCTTGAGTTAGTGCTGTTTATGTGTCTAAGTCGTCGTCCGACCTCATTGTGTGCTAATGTTGATGTTGCAATTAGTGCAAAAACAGTCGGACGTCGGAAAAATGTTGCTTGGGTAGATATTACACCTTTAATTAAAATCTAACAGACAGTATAATAAAAAGGTGTAATGATTGTTAATAAGATGACTATTGTTGATGAAAAACAGATGTATGTTGCTAAATGCAAGATTCTGAGAGGTACATATTAAGAATACCTTTATTTCAAAGAATTACGTTAGTGCTATGTGATAAATATTTTACATTCTGTGGAGGAATCAGTGTTACATAATGAAAACTACATGACCTAGAAGCTTGTATTATAATAAATTTAAATCCAGAAAAAAAGCAAAATTAAAAGGTGCAATACAGGTAGAGAAAAGGATTAAAAATTGCTCATTTTTGCAATCGTATTTGTTGAAGGGCCATATTGAACTATTTAGATTTTTTCTCCCACAAGACCCAATGCACTCCTGGATTTTCTTGAATTAAAAAAATATATTCATCTTTAGATGTAGTTGTTTTGTTGTCAATAAGTATTCAAAAACCACCCACTCTCTGATCTACTTGACGGAGATTTATTTAATTAAATTCATAATTTTTTTTGCAGAAGTAGCAAAATACCTAACAAAAAACAAGAAAAAAACAAGCTTCTGTTCGGTGTAGATTTTATTTTCTGATACTGTTTCCCCTACAGAACTTATTTTTAAGTGCTTTTCAACCATAAAATAAGTTGTACTCATCTTTTTCATTTGTGAACTCCAATCCCATTTCAGTGTACACGATTGTCAATACTTATCTCATAGCTTTAAAAACCCTTCAATGCAGTTGACTGTGTCCCAGAAACAAATTTGCGTTTTAATTTCTTGGCATGTTATATATATTTTGAGTTTGGAAACTTTAAAAAATTCAGCTATAGAAGCTTACAAATAGTGATAAATAAAACACGAATAGAAGAGATGTTTGACTGTGTGGTCAATCGAGAAGTCTTGACTCTCAATTTGAGGTCCCAGATTCGATTCCTGGCCATGCGATTTTTTTGGAAAAAAAAGCACACTTAGTATATTCGGATACTGGGTGTATCACCCTTTTGCTTGGAAATGGATAACCCTCTCGCTCTATTTGTATAAAAATATTGCTGCAAAAACAAAATTATTTCAGTTTTTATTAAACATTAGATAGGTGATGGTACGGATTCATTTTGATCACTGTTATCTCACATTACATAATTGTGTTTTGCTTTTGTGCTGTGCGAAATGTTCACATGTGGCTTTACAAACTTCAGGACACTAGATATGGTAAGTACATTTAATGTTCTAAATATTTCCTTGTAGCTAGTTCTGCTTATGTAATATAGAAACATTTTTTTTACATTTTAAGAACTGCTTATTGGTGAACTTCCCCAGAATATTACACTTTGTATAACATTTACTTGTTTCTACCGTTATTTTACCACTAAATATTAGTACTGATTTTGTTTAATATTTGTGTATTGACGTGATTTGGTATAATAATAATAATCTACTGAACAGGTCATTCATAGTTAGCTTTATAAAAATTATGCAGGACGTTAGGGAAGTAGCTCTGGTAACTGTAGCTATCGATAGTCTGTCTCATGCTAAAGGAAACGCTTTATTATAATACAGGTCCTAAAACCAACTATTTTCCAGAAAAATAATATTGAACTTTGGATTTAGCAGTGGTAAATATTCCTTCAATAATGCAAATGCGTGTCAGACACTTTTACGGGGTTAAGTTTAAAATATTATTATTTTATTGATCCGTCATAAAAGAACACTTTACATTAATAAAAAATTTATATATAATAATTTTATAAAACGCAAAAAGGGAAATTAGTGTCAAGTCTGAAAAGTGACAACAGTGAGAAAAAAAGTATATGTTGAATGAATACATTATTTTTTGCCGGTTTTATTATTATTTCAAGGGATTGAATGTCAATACGCAGATTTACCTAATAAACAAAATTTCATTGGCCAATTTTTGTTGACCACGGAGTAGATTGAGGTAACAATTTATGAGGTTAGAGGGTGGTGAAATGTTGGTACTGTGAGCAATATCACAACAGTGCCAACGTAGGCCATATGCTTAGTGATATATTCCAATGATGCCACGAAACAGTTAAAGTTACAAGACAACCAGTGTTCTCCAATAATAGTGCACTCTGCCTAGCAGCCTTGCAAATCTTTTTATACAGTACATCTACTTTTAAAATGGCGAACTTTGTCTAAGAATCAAACATACAGTATATGCCAGAGAAGAGCACAGTTCTGCTCTCACTTGCCATGTCTGTTTCTTACGCAAAGTTATTGAATAGAAAAGTAGATGTACTGTATACTCTATATCACTGTTAAATTTATTTTTATTATTGTAACGTAGTAAATTTTCTGAATTTTCTGAGCTCTCAAGAAGCGAGATATTTTTATACACAATTTTTTCTTGCAAGACGGTTATTACCTTAAACCTAGTTTTCTTGTTGATTCTGTGTGTTTCTATAAATACATGTTTTCCTCATTAGGTGAGCTATCGCAAGCTGTTAGAGAAAAAGACTTAATTTTCGGTACATACCATTCGCTTCTTGAATGGAATCACCCAGTCTACCAAGCTGACAGAGCAAGTGGTTTCACTAGTCAAGAATTTGTCTTCAATAAGATTTTACCTGAAATGAAAGAACTTGTGGAGAATTATAAACCTGATCTTTTGTGGTCTGACGGAGACTGGGAATCAAATAGTGAATATTGGAATTCTACTGACTTTTTGGCTTGGTTATATAATGACAGTCCTGTAAAAGACACTGTAGTAACCAACGATCGATGGGGTACAGATACTAATTGTAGACATGGAGATTTCTTGTCGTGCCAAGATAGATATAATCCAGGTATGATTTTTTTGTAAAACATTCATGATATATGGAAGGCAGAATTAAATTATAGAAACATATGTAGAATTAATTCTCTCTAAATATTTCCTTATTTGTTTTATTTTTACTTTCAGGTACATTGCAACCTCGTAAATGGGAAAATGCGATGACAATTGACATTGCTTCATGGGGCTTTAGAAGAGAAGCTAAATTAGCAGACTATTACACCCCACTTGATTTGATTTCTCAGATAGCATCTACTGTTAGTTGTGGAGGTAAATACTAAAAAATCACATGTAATCTATCGCAGCGTTTATGGCATGTGCGTCACGAAAAACGTACAGTATAAGATGATTTGAAGTGAGGGACGAACAGTGGCAGATCAACCAGCCAAAACACCTAGCATGGCTATGCTAATTGATTGGGCACAAACGTTGACCCATTATCGAGTTTAACCTCATGAAAAAATTTAAGAGATGAGCTTGAACCGTACACATGTCATAAATGCTGAGGCAGACTATATTATTGATTTGTCGAATCTGGCAATGTAGTTGCCACAATGGGCTTGTTCCATGATATTCTTTTTATATGGTTTTAATACTTTTTCATGTAGTACTCGATATTCTCATTATGCACTGAAAACTTCGTATTATTAACTTTTTCCGTTCTCGAGATATAAGGAGTTGAAATTCGTAATAGTTGCAAAAATCGAGCGCTCATTTGTGACGTCACTATATGCCAGTGACGTAAGAAAAGTGGCTTTCTGGGATCTTTCAAATTTATCCTGAAAAGTCGAAAAACATGGAATTTTCAAACGCTAGTAACTAATTAAATACGTCGAGTAGAAGTTCGTTCTATGTCTCTACGGAAAGGAGAAGGTCGGCAATGAAGCCTAATCGTAAATTGCAGGGTCAAAATCAAAAATTCGTCCCAACAGGAGCGGGAGAAAATTGTAATTTTTTGACATTTCACCGAATTGTACTCCCCTACTGTCAAGAAGTATGCAAAACAAACAGTACTTCATAAACACTTATAATTATAACAACCAAGGAGCATCAAGTTTATTGAGATAGCCGAGTCTATGCATATAGTGACGTAGCTCCTGGCCGCGCCCCATTTTCGCAAGGTGGAGATTTGTAATAGTTTTCAAGATACTAAACGTGCGAATAAGATTCTGATTTTTTGATCCATTATTTTATACTTGCACTTTCGATTTATGAAATAAAAAAAAATGCCGAACAAGCCCATTACCAAAACTCTGAAATGTCAACACTCAACACACTTTGCACTAACCATGCTAGCTTCATCGGGAGATGATTAAAACTAAAGTACAACTAAGAACAATGCATTTATACTAAAATATTCTCTTGGTTGAACTGATTCAACCAATCCTGTCATCCCTACTTAAAACTGTCTCGGTTCAATGAACTGTGACCTAAAAACCAATAAAACAAACTATTTGGGATCGGGTGTTTGCCACTCTTAATACTATTTTTCATTCTTCAGTTACTTTCAAAGGCATCTAGCTGTCTGTTATTTGTTACATTTCTAATTAATCTTAAGTTACTGTTATCCATTCGATAATCGTTGTCAAAAGCATGTTAGACACCACCGGACTTTTCAGTTCTTCCAATATTTGTAATGGACCATGTGTTCTTTGAGCCTTGTTATAATTGTCTAACATACTCAAATTACAATCCTTATGACTAATTTTGCAAATCCCGGATCTTTTGGTTAGATACAATTTTATCCTTTGAGGCTGCCAAAAAGTTGTTGCAAATTTTCTGATGTATGTACTACTACCGGCTAACAAGACCAGACTATTTCAAATTACCGTAAACACTATGTTTATACAGGGTGTCTCAAAGTAAGAGGATAAAGAGCACCGACATGTGGATCAAGTCAAGATATGACGATTTAACCTAAATAACCTTTATACCACATTGCACCCCATTCACAGTGGGGCAAATTTCGAAAAACGTAACCATTAATATGATTTTACGACTTTCGAAACTGACTCTGGTCCTCATATACCTATACAGTGTGACTCATTTAAGATGAAGGCACCCTCAAATCTCGCTTAGTTAGTTAGTTATTTATTTTGTGTGTGACAATACAGTATCGTTTACACTCGTCAGATACAAAGATAATAAATAGACACTTAAATAGATAAAAATAAAAACAATGGCGTAAAAACATCAATGTGCAAGTACTACAATTAGAAACTGCAATATAATGACTTTGGAATAAAACAAGTAAGATCAACAGTACACACAATTACATTTAAGAATAATTAAAATACGTGAAAAATTCGTTAATCTCATAAAAGACCTTTCCTCGCACAATTTTTGTTTTGTCTCAAGCACCTGAAACATACTATTGTGTCCTAAAAACACCTTCACCCTAAAAGTCTGTATTGCCCCCCGTCACCACGTGGATGCAGTCGCATGCAAGATATAATCGCTCTGCATTGAATTCTTTGAAAAAAAAAATATCTAGAACCACATACCAAAATATGAAGATTTATCATTGATGTTTTTCATTGATATACAAAGACTCATGAATGAATGTGCATTGAATTAGAGCATTTTTGGAGACCTGACAGATACGCATACATATCAAATACATATCAAGTTGAATGTTTGACATATATGTGGTTATTGGAGTTGGTAAATTTTTGTTTAAGTGGGTTATGGGGTTTAAGAGCTAGGTTTTCAGATTACAATTTAATTCTAGGGTTATGGAATTAAGTGAGTAATGGGTTATGGGGTTTGAGAGCTTGGGTTTTCAGATTACAACTTCATTCTTAGGGTATTATGCATTTAATTGCTTAAATTATAAACTTTTTGAGGTTATGGCAAAATTCTGATGTGATGGGGTTAAAATAGACCTCGGATTCGGATTCAGCGACCCCAAAAACATGGAGTAAACATGGTCAAACCCCCAGATCAGAAAAAAAGTTATGTGGCTGTGTAATTTTTATCTGTAAAATAAGGGAGACCTACTCGAATGAAAAAAAAATTATTCTTCATTTTATGATGTAATCTTGTACAAAGGGGTTTCTAAAGGTGCGGATCAAGAATATCTTACTAGTTTTTTTTCCAAAAGAAAACTTAAAAAAAAAATCCATCCCCTTTTGCAATCCTAGAATTGGACTTCTCTGACTAAAATCAAATGTGGTTACGTTAAAAAATTCACCTGATAGGTATATATTCACCACCAAAATTTCAAAATATTCGGATATCAAATGAGCGAGATATGAGGCTCCATGAAAAGTGGGACACACTGTATATGAAAATTTGGAATCCATCCAAATCTCATGATGCTTTTAAGGGGAAGGAGAGGTTCATAAAAGCAGCACAAACTGTCACATGTGGAGCGGGGTCGATTTCACATGTCACCTGGAAGGAGACGAACGAATATCATTCATGCTCTTTTAACTTTGTAACATTTAAACTGGGAAAATACAAATACGTTTTCAATTTTATCATAATCGTAACATTTTTTTTATGAACCTCCCTGTAAAATCACGGAATCGCTGGAAAAAAAACATCATCGAGAGCCATAACTAGAGCATGACCTAAAGTAAAACTTTGAAAATAAGAATTGCTATATTGCTAAGGTTTGTCAATGCTCGGTTAGCTAAATTATCTATCAGTTAGGCACTTCTTGTCAAAGATAGAATTTTTCTATTTCATCTTAATTAACTGAAGCTAATTTAAGTGCGCCCTAAGGCTGAAATCAATAAAATGAGTTTTTTGCTATACCATGTATTGATTTTTTTTTAATCAGTAAAAATTTTCTTTACCTAAGGAAATATTCTAATAAACGTGGGCCCCACTAAAGATGGAATGATCAGTCCAATATTCGAAGAGCGTTTACTACAAATTGGGCAGTGGCTGGATATAAATGGAGAGTCCATATATGGCACAACACCATGGACTGCCCAAAATGATACTTTAACGTGGGGCGTTTGGTACACAAGCAAAGGTACCACAGTATATGCCATAGTTTTACACTGGACTTGGTACGCAAACACTTTGCCTTTATCTTCGGTTATGGACCTATTCAATGCAAATACAAAGGTAACAATGCTTGGAAATGAAGATGATGGAAATTTAGAGGTACAAATAATTTGATTTTTATATAAATTAAAAAATATTTTTTGTAAAATTTGATTTTTAGTGGTATTTAAGTGATGCTGTCTACATCAAATTCCCTGACAAATCAACAGTGACAAGTGAATTTGCTTGGGTCTTAAAAATAAAACCAAATGCTGCAAACAATGATGTTTAACTTGGTCAAGTCTCTAGAATTTTCCGTTTCAGAAGTCACAATTTTTGAATGATTGTAAATAATAAAAAGCTCTGTTACAATTGTTTATGTATTATTCTTTAATTAAAAACACATTTTCCCTGTGGATGGGTGTTGGCCGGGATACTATAAAATATTTTTCTTTTCTCTAGAAGTAGGTACTTAAAATTAATTATTACAAATTGCATGTTAGTATAGTAAATAAAATAAAAAAATTGGTGTAATGACATATTAATATATGGCTGGCTAAAAGTCTGTGGTGGTATAGGTGGCGCGGTGGCTCGGTGGCACAATGCTAAGGCATTTGGCTTGCGACCACGGGGTCCCGGGTTCGAATCCTGGCCAGGGTATGGATGTTTAGTGGCGTTTTTCATGTATTGCCGAGATGGTAGCAGTGTACTAGACCGCTGTTGGGTGGCACAACATGTCTAGTCGCTGATATCTATCCCCAGTTCGAGTCTCAGCTGCGGTAGATGGCAATATCGCAGGGAATGGTCGTTGTGTTAATGTCTATGTGTACGTGTCCTGGTTGAGTGGTGGAATAGCATTAGCTAAACTCCTCCAGGACGTTAATATAAATAAGACGATTAAATAAATAAAAAAATAAATATATATTCTACACAAAAAAATAGTAATTCACCCACCTGCTGGATAGAAGGTGAAAATAATAGGGGTGGCAGTTTGTTTTTGCGTGCGTTTTAATGAATATCACTAAATATTATTTTTTTGCAAAAAATACAAAGAACATTATTTTTTGCAAAAAATGCAAAGAACATTTTTGTAAATAATAAAGTTATCTTTAACATTTCTACTGATCATAACGTGGATTTGCGCTTTGTGAGTCCTTATTTTTTACCCATAAAACTAAAGAAAATGACAAAATGCGGATCTGCTTCTTTTAACTTATGGATACCGTAGTGCACATGACATGAATTCGTGTCTTTTTGATAGCAACATATGGCACACAATTTTTGAAATATATCAAACTACATTTTGACCAAAATAGTCAGCACCTAGCTATAATAATATAGTTTATTGGTGTTTTTAACAAAAAAGTTTTACACAAGTCGGAATATAATGTATATAAATTAATTATATGATAGAGTTACACAATTAAACAATTATAATTTAGAACACAAGAAACCTTTTGAAATTAGTTTTTTTTTTAAGTTTGGTATATTCAGGCCAATTAATCACGACAGCTCAAATAATAATAATACACAGTAAACAAGAAAATCTAATTTTTTATGTTCTTTATATAACAAAATATTGTTTTGATGTTTAATAAATGTTTTATTTGTAACATAGAATTAATTGTTTTGACAATATTAATAGAAACCTAAAAATGTTAAAAATACATGAGTATGTGGCATGAATAATTTTTTATTTGAAAACAATATGTATACGTATAGTGTCCAACTACTAAGATATTTCTTTGACAAAGAGTGTTTCTTGAGTTATATTCAAATAACTACAACAGAGTAAAATAACAGAGTTAAAGATATCATACATGTATTTAAACAAGCTAAATAATTTACTCTTCACTGATATATTGAATTTTTTATATAATTTTTGCACATTCTATGGGATGCTTTTCTCAGTATTATCATAAGTAATGTTAGTGTTTAAGCTACCAAGCCTGATTCATAATTTTATCGCACTTGTGACAAATTTATTACTTTTAAATTTATAAACATTAGGGACTATCGGCCTGTTTTGCAGTGTAACAATATTTATTCATATTTATTAAACTTCAAAATTTTTTCTAACTATTTTTTTTTTTCTAAATTTTTTATGCAACCTTCCCCAGAGCGGTGGGATTGTTATCGTGCTTACAAAAACCCCGAAGGACGGATAGCCAGACAGAAGGACGGACATTTTGAAAGTTGTTCAGAATTCGATCACAAAGACAGTGATACTTTTTTTCTACAAGCGATATTACCGGTTTTAGAAATGTGCCGATCAAATACAAGATACTCTTTGTTTTGTATTTGCGAAGAGTATAATAACTATATGTCTCTATCAGTTTTCATCGTAGAGAAACAACAAATAACCAAATTAAATATAATTTTGTCAGCAACAAAAAATTGCGATTTAAATAGATATTGACTATAAAAGGGTGCAAAAACGCACTGCCATCTCTACTTTTCCACGTCTTACATTAAGTAGGTAATTTTTTTCGTAAATTATACATTAACATTCATACAACTGCACAGTTTGGGCCAACTATGTATTTTTGTATGATTAGAAATTATTTTTCCTGTACTATGTCCTGTTTTCTGATCAAAGAACTTATCCCTTCTTTGATCATAGGTCCTGTTTCTGACACTTTGGCATCTTTGTATGGTGTGAATAGAAAACATTGTCATCGAAAACTATCAGTTTCATAAATTGGATCAAACCATTTTTATTGTCATTGACTCTAGAAAATCAAAGGATACTTTCTTTGTTAGGAAATATGCTGGCACTGACATCCATGATATTGTACCGCCAAAGGCACCACTTAGGTGCGGATAACATGAATTAATTAAATAGCGGGGATGATAGACCACTGCATTCATTCATTAGCATGCGTTCACACCCTGTATTCAACTGTATTCTTTAGGAAATGTGAAATGGAGTTTTGATTGCCACTGCAGAGGTGGTGCCAGGGAACAGTTTTCTATAATTAAATGATGGTTTCTAGAAATAGCAGTTCGAGGCTTTTCTAGTACAAGTTGGAACTTTGGAGAATAGTCCAGAAAACTTTTGACTCCATCTTGAGGAGTATATAAGGTGACCGATTCACGGCGGGAAGGCAGCTTTTAACCGAATTTGAGTTCAGGGTAGCTATTCTGTAATTTCAGTGAACGTGAGCATTTGTCGTGAGAAGTGAGAGCTCACATCACGGTCCCTTCCCGATTTTTGACGTGATGTGACCGCTCCCACAGTTACAGAATACGCTGTTTTGGTTTTCAAGAGAACTCTACCTAATTTTCATAAAAACATGTGCTCACATCACACCAATACAGAATAGCTACCCTGAGAAGTTCAGATAAATCCGAAGTGATCCCAAGTGAATAGTAAAGTGAAATGTCAATGAATAAACATTGTTTAAGGTTATATTAATATTTGTCTAGTAAACGTTTTGTGAGTTTAAGTCAATAAATATTATTAGTGTGTTAGTGGTATCTCATGTTATAATTTCTGAACCCACGATTTTAGGGGTGTTTCCCAAGGGGTGGAAACATTTTACCTCTCGGGCCCGGGTATCATTTGAAGTTAGGGAAGCATTTGCATTAGGCGAAATGAGAGAGGTATACTTATAAATGGTTACTTTGATGTAAATAACATTGAGTTTTGAATGACTAAATATGAAATTGTCGCCCTCCCGTTTTCCAGAACTGCGATCGAGATACATATGAAATTTCAAGGAATATAACCCCATGCTCTTCACCAAAATGCCGATCGTGGAAAATATTCAGTGCTAAGGAGTATCAACCCCGCCCTTGAGATAAATAATTTATTATCAGGAATGCCACCCCTTGCTTTTTAAAATTTATATTGAAAATCGCTGAGTTGTATGTTACTACCCCCCGGGCCCCGATCTTTTCTGGGCGGCCCTGCCTGTAAATAAATATATGGATAGTCAAAAATTAATGTTTCAGATTGTATACACTTATTTATTTACTTATGTGGTCATAAAAAGTATTTTAAATGATTCGTCTGTATGCTATTTTCAATGACAAGAAATCGTTTATGGGGGGGGGGGCTAGCTTTTGTGATGTAATATTTGTTGAGGGGGTCGCTGAAAGTGTGACTTAGCATGACGAAGGGGGAGGGAGGGGTCCAAAAAGGTGAAATTCTGAAGTGACGTATTTTATGGACGGCCCCTAACTAAATTAATATATTTATATATATTTTATATTAATTAATACAATATACTAAATAATTCCATATAAAAAACTTAATTCTTAAAAACAACACATTTTTTATACATATTGATTCATATCACAGCTAATGTACCCAGGATATTATTTAGCTCTTTTTTTATTAAATAAATTTAAATATTTTCCTATCGTTACTTCTTTTGCTTCCTCTACACCTAACTGGTATGCAATATCATGAAGTTCTTTGACTTTGGATATGAGTCCTGCTGTAGGCAGAGAAGCCAATTGATGCAAATAATTTTGGTCTTCCTGGCTTAATTCTCTTGAGTACGGTAATTTTGTCGCGCTTTGTGGTGTTGTGTGGAAGCTGTTGATAAAGTCTGTTACACCTGGAATTTTCTCAGGCCATAATTCGGGAGAAGTTCGATCTAAATTTTCCATACTTAATAAACTGTGACCCAGTTCTTGCAAAGCCTGCTCTTGTTCTTGTTTAATGCTCCCGGGTTTCGTGACGCCATCTTGCAATAGTACCAATTTAATATTTGATATATACCAATTCTTTTTTCTGAAAATGCTTATATATTATATAATTACCTATTTTATCAAAACATTTTTAAATACATTGATAAATAACCAAATAAACATGAGGTCACATTTTTGAAAATAACTGCAAAATTTTAGATTAAAAAATTATGAAAAAATTTTCTCGTACAAAAAATGCCATGGTTCATTGGTATCTAAAATATTATTCACATAGTAGGCATATTTTCCAAGATATATAATGGATTTAAAACTAGTATGGTCAAATTTTCCTTAAATAGTAGGACATTTTTCAATATAACTTAGAAGAACTTCAAAACTGTACAATGTACTTTATTCAAATTTCAGTGAATGATTTAGAATAGACACGTAATGAACACGTAATTTTTTCAGTTTTTTCTGCTGCTCCGTTTCTGAGATATTCCCGGTTAAAGTGAGGGGTCAATACATTTGAATTGTATATTTGTAATGCCTATGTAGTGCCTTGTCAATGCTTACTGAGCTCTGTATGCTTATTATGCATTATTATTATTATTACTTACGTATATATTACACGTTTTGTGTACATCTTTCTGTTTTTATATTTGTAAAATTATTTGACTTATTATTTGTACCACAATAATAATGGTATACTTAATAAATAATATCTCCATATACAACACTTTCATAATCTATAGATCTAATAAATC
The DNA here is from genome assembly GCA_963583905.1 of Stenurella melanura. NCBI lineage: Eukaryota > Metazoa > Arthropoda > Insecta > Coleoptera > Cerambycidae > Stenurella > Stenurella melanura. Next base: position 77,573,697 of record OY757309.1, on the reverse strand, counting down.
ATCTGCTAAATGAGTTTCATTTTACCTATTAATATTTTTGTAAAATTATTTTAAAAAGTTGGTAACTCAAAAACTATATAAGATATCGAGCTAACTTTTTTTTGTAAAAACGTCATTGATCTTTAGACCATATTTCATTCGCACATAATATATAAAAAAATTGAATATTTAATGTGGTTGCCCGCACGTTGAAATTTCAAACACACAAATTTCGTTGCTGTTATTTAGTATTTATTTAGAAAAAAACCGTAAGTGATTTTGAAGTTCTCTTAGTACAGATAGATGCGCTCGTGTCAGTAGTATATAGATAAAAAAAATCAGATCAACACATGCAGTTAATTCTCTAGCGAGAGGTATACATTTAAAAACACGAATTCTTGATGTAATATTCCGCCATCTTTTTTTTTCTTGTGGAGAAGTTGTGCAATCGCCAACAAAAGTCCAACAAGCCATTTCTGATGCCCCTCTTTCGATATCCGAGCTCAAAAATTATTTATACCTTCCTGGAATGGGTTACTTGGCGATTTTGACGGCTTTCGAAGGCGTGGACCCTCTACTATTCTGTCTTTTTAGGTCTATGAAGAATAGTGTTAAAAACTGTCGATATTGGCTTTTTATTTGGGGATGGTTTCCACGCCTTCCAGGAGATTGGATATGAAAATTAAGAATTAGCTGATTGATCTGATAGGGAATTAAATGATAAGAAAAAAGAAAGTATACAATATTTCATGATAATAGATTTTATAATTTACAAATTACGATTTTACCATTGAAAAATATCAAAAAATGTATACTGTCTTTTTTTCTTTAATTTAATTTGATTCTCTATTATATCAATCAGTGAGTTTTTTAATTCTTTTCTCCACCCCCAAATAAGCAGCCAACAGGGAGTTTTTTTAACATTATTCTACACAGTTTTTAAATGACATTATGTGAAAATCCATTGACTGTTTGAGAGTTACGAGTTTTCACCATTTTTATGGCTTCATTGACTACACTAATTGGAATGTGAGTGGAAAAAAACAGCACATATACTGGTGTATACAGGCATCTATAGTAGACCTTAGATTAAAATGCAGTTGTTTATGTTATGAGCGGAGCCCAAGTAAGTGGAATCCCCATCGAGGCGTCTCAAGGCCAATGGTACACAAAATAAAAATTAACGATTTAAATTCACTTTCATTTGGTATTTGGCTATCTTATAAATAAATTAAATTTATTTGATTTAAATTACAGCATGAGTGTTCTTATTTTATTGCAGTAAGAATAAAATAAAAAATCTGTTCTGATTTACTAATTTCCTCTGCATAAACTTAGCTTGCAAATGTACCAATCAGAGACAGGGACACACGTTCCCTGGTCTGTACAAACACTTCATTTTAAACTGAAATAAGCTATAAGTAGCTGAAAATAAAACATGAATAGCAAACTTTGACCTGTATTGGACTGGCCTGGGCGGCAGTCCATCACTGAAGTCAGATTTCTGAGGATACTAGAATTAATTTCTTTTCCCCAAAAAATCTCAATGCCTTGACCGGAAATCAGACTCGGGACTCTGGGGTGCTTGTCTCTCGACCACAGTCAGCTTTAACTATAATTAGCCATTAAAATAAATCTAATTATTTTTTTGTCCTCAAAACTAGGTGAGCTTTCAAAAGCTGTTAGAGAGAAAAACTTAACTTTTGGTTTGTATCACTCCCTCTATGAATGGTATAATCCAATCTACCGATCTGACAAAGCATCCAATTTCACTAAGAAAGAATTTGTCTACAATAAGATCTTACCTGAAATGCACGAACTCGTGGAAAATTACAAACCAGAAGTTTTATGGTCCGATGGAGACTGGGAGGCACGTGATACATATTGGAATTCTACCGAGTTTTTGGCTTGGTTGTATAATGATAGTCCTGTAAGAGATTCTATTGTAGCTAATGATAGATGGGGCATAGATATTCCTTGTAAACATGGTGATTTCTACACATGCACTGATAGATACAATCCAGGTAAGATTTTTTAAATGTCAAAATTACTGTACTCAATCAAAATTATTTCGGCACCATTTTCAGAAATTAACATTAAAGAGTTCTCATTATTATTACAAGCTTCCAGTCATATACATTTTCTATTTTTAAATTTTACAGATATTATTAAAAAATAAAAACCCTCCCTTAATAATATAAGGGAACTGTTTAGAAATACTACACAAATTGTAAATAATGTAGCTGAAAATTTCTTCAGGAAAGCTTTTTTTTTTTGAAATTTTGGTAACTTGACTTTGACATTTATCCACATAGAATGTCACCATGTAGTGCTAGGAAATGATATTTCAGAACCCTGTATTGAATAAATTTCTTAACTTATTTTATATCGATTCTATTTATTAAACGCATTATATAGCATTACGGTACTAAAACTTATACCCCGTTATGGTAAATAGCTATTATTGATCTACCATAATCAAATTTTATACTGTATTTATTAAACTTCTTATTTATATATTTATAATGGAATTCAGAACATCATTTTCGTTTCATGTTTTCAGTTTAATGAAATAAGTAAGGATAGATGTATTATTTTATTTTAAAAAAAGAACAAAACAAAATTAATATAAGTTGACTAATGATGGCTATATTATTCATGAGGGTGATGTTTAAGACAAGAGCCGCAGGAGAGTGTCGTAAATCACCAAAGTGAATAGTAGCCATTATATACGCGAGTAGAATACTATACTTTGTCCACGACTATTAAATATTTAATATTTATTAAACTCATTTTCATTTCTCCAATTTAAGAAAGATTCATACGCCATCATACATAATCTTCTCGATTTTTCAGGAATAAGTTTAATGAGGCGATTTCTGCAGTTTCTCTTACCTCTGGCATAAAGAAATCAGAAAAGCAAAAAGGGAGTCTTGGAGGAAGTTCTGCGAGGGTATTACTGACTTACCTGGCAGCACTAGGATCCACAAGATCATCTCCAGAGAACGGGCTCGAGTATTTGGTATGGTAAAACGACCGGATGGCTCGTTTGCCGAATCTGGAAAAGAAACCCTAGAAATTCTTGCACTGAACCACTTCCCAGGAAGTTCGATTCTGATGGATAATCAATTGCCGCCACCATTGGGGGGACGACTAAAACGTCCACACAAAAACGATTGGCAGGTGGCAAAAAAGGTTATCACAGCCTCAGCGGTAGAATGCGCTATTGGATCGTTCCAACCATTCAAATCGCCTGGTGAGGATGGCATATTTCCAGCGCTACTACAAAATGGACTGGAGGTACTGCTACCTTTCCTCATCAGACTATACAGAGCTAGTCTGGTATGGAATTATATTCCATCCAGTTGGGCGGCGATTAAAGTGGTATATATACCAAAAATGGGTCGGACAGAACCTGACCCAAAATCGCTTAGGCCCATTAGCCTGACATCATTTCTGTTGAAAGGTCTGGAGAAGGTACTGGATGGGCACATCAGAGGAAACATCCTGAGTATACGTCCTCTCAGTGTCCATCAATATGCCTATCAACCGGGCAAATCAACAGAACTAGCACTAAACAACCTGGTTGGGAAAATCACCCAATCTCTACAGGCAAAGGAGATTGCGGTGGCAGCATTTCTCTACATCGAAGGAGCATTTAATAATGCACTGCCCGACTCCTTATACACAGCAGCAGCTGCCAGAGGAGTCGAGCCAACCATAAGTGACTGGATTCGAGCTATGCTAAGAAACAGAATCATCACGACGTCTCTAAAGGGGGAAACGGTGAGCTTTAGGGCCGCGAGGGGATGCCCACAGGGCGGGGTTCTCTCCCCGCTCTTGTGGTCACTCCTTGTGGACGACCTGCTTGCCATTATCTCCCTGTGGGAAGTCGAGATTCAGGCATATGCTGACGACCTAGTCATTCTGGTTAGAGGAAAATCTGAAGAGGTACTCTCAAATACCCTTCAAGAGGTACTAGATGCTATTCACATCTGGTGTGAGAGAGAGCAGATGTCTGTTAACCCCCACAAAATGGTAATTATACCCTTCACCAGAAAAAGGAAGCTGGACAACTTGGAACCACCTTCCATATCGGGTGAAATTATTCCATTTGCGGAAGAAGTGAAATACCTAGGTGTCACCCTAGATAAGTCACTCAACTGGAATTCCCACTTGGAAAAGATAATCCACAAAGCGAGACTGTCCCTGTGGACATGTCGAAGAATTTGCGGAAAATCTTGGGGCATTGGTCCCCAGCAATTGTATTGGATATACGTTACGGTCATCAGACCAATGATAGCGTATGCTTCAATAGTTTGGTGGTCGAAAGGGCTGCAACAAACGACCAAAACCAAACTCTCTGGATTACAGAGACAAGCAGGCTTGGCAATAACTGGTGCAATAAGCACCACACCGTCAGCTGCTCTGGAAGTCCTCCTGGAACTACCTCCTCTCCATATTTACCTGGAGAGAGAGGCCAGGTGGGCAACATACAGAATCTATCAAGCGGTAACTAATATGCCGCAGGCTAGCATCATGGAGCACAATAGGCTGTTGGATGACTTACACTGTCACAACATCCTGGGAATGCCTTCAGATGTGATGCCTACCTTTATCAACCATGAACTGCCCTTTAAAGTCCTGTTTCCTGGAAGAGACGAATGGGATCGGAACAAAACCGACCTACAAAGGGCAGATAGTTGTTGGTTTACAGACGGCTCCAAAACCCCTGATGGAACTGGAGCCGGTGTATATAGTCGCAAGCCAAAGGTAAGGATAATTTCGAGCCTCAGTGACAATGCGACTATATTTCAGGCAGAAATTCATGCCATTGAACTGTGTGTACGGAGGCTCGAACAGACGCAACCTAGACACAGATCAATAAAAATATTTTCAGACAGCCAAGCGGCTCTTAAAGCCCTTGGATCCTACCGTTGTAACTCTAAAACGGTTAGGAATTGCCAGGAAGCTCTTGCCCGACTGGGCAAAAACAACAAACTGACTCTGATTTGGATACCTGGCCACTCTGGTATGGAGGGCAACGAAGTTGCCGATTCCTTGGCCAGAGAAGGTGCGGCAACCAAATTTATAGGTCCAGAACCGGCACTTGGCATATCCGCAAATTCTGCCAAGGCTGCTATCCTAGCCTGGGCTGAATTGAAAACAATCCAGCACTGGCAGGAACTACCAGGATTAGTTCACTCAAAGGAGTTTATTACATACCCCTTGAAGTCAAGAACTAAAAAACTATTAGAGTTGAATAGGCTACACCTAAGAACTCTAATTGGCCTATACACTGGGCACTGCAGATTAAATCATCACCTACACAGAATTGGGCTGGTGGAAAGCGCCGAATGCCGTCTGTGTTTGGAGGATGATGAAACGGCAGAGCACATTTTATGTACCTGTCCTGCTGCAGAAAGAACCAGGTTCTCACTGTTTGGCAAAGGGCGCCTGAAGCCAGAGGACCTGGACGGTTTCTCACCCAACAAGATTATCAGCTTTATTAAAAAGCTGAATCTGTTGGGTGAACTATAACTAGGAGTGAGCCACAATAGACCTGATGGTCGCAGTGGAGGGTCTGACAGGAGCCCACTCACATATGAACCTAACCTAACCTAACCTACCTCTGACAGTGTCAAAGAAATCTCGTTTTCACTGTCAGTATCCATTTATTTAATACCTACTATTTTTTAGTAACTTGTAAAGTTATTGTATATAACATTGACGTTTAAATCACACAAATTTTGACGTTTCAAATTAATAACAAAATTATACTTTGACACATCGTCATGGCTTCCTAATAAATTAACACAGTTTGTAGGCACGTAGGTAAATGGTTTCAAAAATAATGTTGAAGATTGCCGCGTGTTGCTAATAGATGATGCTTTAAAAAAAACTTACTAATGTAGTTTTTGATGTTCATTAAAGTGTCTCTTCGGCATGTACCATTTGAGTGCTTCCTAGAAAACTTCAGAGACTACACTTGTCTATCGGTTGCTGAAATTGTGACATTTTAAATTTTTAGTAAAAAGTCACTAACATGATTTATTATAAACAACTGACTGTCCTCATTATTCACTAGTGAATAATGAAATCATTATTCACTGCAGGGAATAATGGATAGCATTGTCCTTGAGAAAATACATACATAATGAGTACATTATTTAATAATCGTGGATGAAGTATTTTTTTCGCCTTAGTGGCAAAATTGATGACTCTTTCAGTATCAGTAGAAATATCTCTTTCCAAATAAAATGAAGAAATATTTTATTCAATTGAAAAAAACGATCATATTGAAATATAGAGTATAGATTATATTGTTAGCTGTAATTTTTGAGACAAATGTATCAGTAAATAGGAAAGTTGTTAATTATTATTTAAATTCAAAAATACTTGCTACTTTTGATAAGTTTGTACAAAAACAAAAATGCTGCATAGTGCATTATTCAGTATTTCGCCAATCAAGTTAGCATTATTCAGAGAAAACTATGAGAGTTCATTAAAAAAATTACTTATTTTCCAAAACTGCCAAGAATATCCTATAGAATGTATGATAATTATGTAAAAGCTTTAGTAAATCGGCGAAGAGCATAACATTTACATGTAATTTTTTTATGACGTTCACAGCAAGCATTCAATTAAGAGACTGTTTTCAGAACAATATGACACATAAATTTTAGATTGTTAGATGACTGTTTCAAACCACTACACTAGCCCATTGTAACCACGTTAATCTGTGACACTACCATAACTTAATATTAACTCTGGTAAAGTAATGCCTCCACATGACAATCATTCAACTAATCATAATGGGGTATAATTTCTAGTACGGTAACGTTATACACTGTTTATTTACAATTTTTTCAGTTAAGGATAAAATCACATCGTTTCAATTATTTCAGGTACACTACAGCCACATAAGTGGGAGAATGCCATGACAATTGATAAAAAATCTTGGGGCTTTAGAAGAAATGCCAAGTTATCAGATTACTATACTACAGCAGAATTAATTTCTGTATTAGCATCAACTGTTAGTTGCGGAGGTAAATAAAAAAATATCACTTCAAGCTGAATTTCCTTCAAGAATATTAAAATATATTGTGTTCAATTTATACAGAATGTTCCACTTAAAACTCCCAACGCTGATTACTCAAAAACTAAGAGCGAGACTTATAATAGATGCCGACGCCTTTAACTGGTTAGGTATTTCGATGGCAGGAGTTTTGAAAACTAAAGATGCCAATAGTACCTTTGAGTTCTTTCTATTGTTAGAATTTTTTTTTGTTTTTTTCATTTGTACCGGAGTCATTTAACATTGAAAGTGTAAATACCTTTTATTAAGATTTGCCGATTTAATAAATTGTTTTCATCTAATAGGCTTTGACTATTCTGTTAACCTACATTTTAACTACCAGAACGGATAGGTTAAAAGACAGCTAATGAATATCATTTTTATTTACATAAAGAGAACAGTATTGCTGAAATATTTAAACAAGAAAATTTTGGACATAGTTTATTTTTTAATCTAAAATGTAAAGGAAATAAAATATTTTATAATAATTGTTCAAAATTTTCTCCAGTTGCATGAACACAACAGTCTTAACTCAAAATCTATAGCTCTTAGCAGACGGTAGCTCAGTGGTTTAGCGTGTCTAGCTTGCATACTGGCATACCTAGTGAAGCAGGTTCGATCAATGTTCACCGCGAAATAATTTTATATTATATTATAAAATTAGGCTGAAAGACTCCCGTCGCTGGCCTTTTGGAATATTTTATCCAATAAATATTATTCTCTCTCTTATAAAATTATCCCCAAGATGTGGTTCGGACTCCACTATAAACTGTAGGGCCTCGTTTCTCTTTACCTAACACAAAATCATTCTGGATTTTCAAGGAGTTACCTCGGTGACTTGAGAAGCGGTTAAGAAAACATTTAAAACATTCTATTTAGGGCAGCACAAGATGCAATGATTTTATTTTGGAGATCCGCCATATCCTCAATAGGCTGTATGTAAACATCATCTCAAGTGACCCCAAAGGATCAAATCAGGAGGGGTTAAAGCCAGTGACTGTGCTGGCCATTGTACAGAACTATATGTCCCAAACCAACGATTGGGGTACAGTACATTTAAATATTCTGATAATTTGCTCATTGTGAGGTGGGGTTCCGTCTTGTTCAATAATAATAATGTCCCGCCTAGTTTAAATCAGCACAACTTCTAATAGTTGAGGTAATATTCTTTGAAGAAAATTCTGGTAACGACCACCATTTAAAGTGCCTTCGTAAGTGGGGTCTTATTAAATAACCATTAAGTATACCGCACCATATATTTATTCCAAAGACGCTTATAAATCCTTACAGGCTTATAAGTATTATGAGTCTGCATACCTCTGATATTTTTCAGATTTTTAACAAAACTTTGGCTTTTTCGCAAATTTTGACAGCTTGTTATTTTCTCCACGGTCCTCTAAAATAACGGGAATTCTAAAGAAACGAATGTTGTCTCTGTCTCATCTATCACCACTATTTACTACTGAACAAAACAAAGGCATTTTCGTAATTTTTGCAAATGAAAACAGCGGCTATCGTAACATTCACACTTCCATAACATAGGAATGCAAATGAAAACAATGAGTTTTCTGCTCTCCACACAAAATGGTGCTGGCGATAGCGTGACATCAACCGAAAATAGTCAAGGTGTCTTGGCTACTACTATCTATTATTTTTTAACAGAAATAACAGTCTGTTAAATAGCAACTCATCTCTAATTGTTTTCATTTCTATGCCTGTGTTATTGGATGAGGTTTTGTGTGCCCTCCAGACAACGGCGTCAAAATCAGGTGACCAAAAATGGTCGATTAAATGAAGACAATTTACTAAATTGGCAAATTTTAATAAGATGTATTTACACTTTCAATGTTAAGTAACTCCGAAACGAACGAAAAAAATATCTGATAATAAAGAAACTCAAAATTAAATGTACCATCGAAAATTCTCCTCCAGAGTCGTCGCGATGCTTAAACCGTTAAAGGAGTCGGCACTTATTATAAGTCGAAATATAGCACTTAATCCCACTAATTATCTGTCATTTACGGAAATTTAATACCTCTCTTAGTTTTCGAATAATTAATGTTGGGAGTTTTAAGTGGAACACCCTGTATACCGTAATATTAAAAATTGTCTTGGTCAAAGATGGTGGCGGAATTAAAAATGTCGTCTCGACAAACGAATATATTAACGAATGGTTCTTATCCAATCGACTAAAGCTAAATGAAAACAAAACGCAAACTCTAAACTTCACACTGTGAAATCTTGACCCAGCTAACCAATTTGTTCAAAGAGATAAAGTGGTAAAATTTTTAGATATATGTCTAGACTCAAGATTATCCTGGGAGCAACACATTTTAAAATTATCACTAAACTCTCTAAAAATATTTCTTTTACGGAACCTAACCTAACTTTATCCCAAAACTTCTTAATTTGCAACGCAGATGCATTCGGATACTCTCGCATTTAAAGTATAGGGATGATTATAAAGATCAATTTATAAAACTTAAGATGCTAACTTTCCCGTGTCTATATCCTAGAATGTCTATCATATCTTAAACAACACGAACACCTATATGTTACGCACAGTGACCTACATGAACATAACACAGAAACTGTGATAAAATACTTATAAATTTTCTTCGGCTCACCAAAATGAGAAACGGAACAGGCTACTACTCTGTCAGAATCTATAATGTTCTACCTAATTCAGCCAAAAACTTAAATTTCTTAAAATTTAAAACTTCTCCAATTTAACTTAACACTGCCTAGGCACTGTACACATGTACAAAAGTGTACTACTCATACACATTCTATACTACACATTTACACATTCTACTAATTTTTATCTTATATTTTATGTACCTAGTTAGGGTGAGTGAACCAGTTGTCGGACACTTAAGCGATTTTTTGTGGAAGAATATTCATATTCAATTGTTCTTGCTGTGAATTTTAGTTACATAGAGCCAAATTTAATGCTAGGAGTATTGAGAATGGCCAGAGGCAAGGCTCGACTGGATATGTCAACCCTTTTTTAAATAAAATAAGAAAATGTTGAGAAAGGTACCTTTTACTGGTTTTCGGACAAGCTGAATAAATTGTCAGACACTAATGAACCACTTTTCGGCCAGCCGATCGAAAAGCGGTCTTTTTCGACACGCACCTACATAAGAACAAAACAAATTTTAATTATTGCCATATTTTCAAAAATAACTATTTCGTAGGTGAATTTTTCATTTCTTTGTGCAAGGAAAAACTAAAAAACAATTTGGACAAGTTCTACTAAATAGAGAAAATTTATTACATATATATTGTAATAAACGGAAACACAAAAATATAGGTACTAAAATAAATAAAATCTAATTGAAATAAGTATAACAAAAAATAATAAGTTTCACTTCTCACTTCTATAATCACATGGTAGGAACCTCTATATCTATATATAGTTCCACACATAAAATAAAAATATTATTGAAATAAGTATAACAAAAAATAAGTTTCACTTCTCACTTTCACACATTTATCTGCACATATCACATATATAATCTTTTTTTGCCGCTTCATTGTAAGTTAAATCTGACATATCAGTACACTTGAGATGGTACCATCTAGGGCATTGGTCACATCCGATGTTTTTATTTTCATCCTCTTCGGCTTCACTGATAAGCTCTTCTTCACAAAGCGTACACAAAATTTTTTTTGTCTTGTTTGCTATATTGCCTTTTTTCTTTACAGTAATTTTTTTTTTCTTGATCTTTTTCTCTGATTCTGATTGCCTTTGGATTTTTATCTGTTCTCGTTTTTGTCTTCTAAGTTTTGCATTTTCTATTTTCTCTTTTTTTTCTTCTTCTTTTCGAGTGTAATACGTTCTCCATGCTTCTGAGGATATTGCACTGGGTAGTTTTTCTTTGGGAGCACCGTTGGTCTTTTTCTTCAAAGATTCTTCTGGATATATCAGGTGTCTTTGAAATGGATCTAAACTATCATTATTGGGAGTCATATTTTCTTTAATTTCATTAGAATTAGTTCCATCCTGATCTTCTTTGTTTTGATCTATAGCAACATTAGTAAGCAGCTCATTTCCTATGTTCTTATTTGTCTCTGTTAATATCTTAATAGTACCTCCATTTCCTATATCATCCATTTTATCATTTAATATTACATTTTCATTGTCTTGACTCTCATCTACTAAAGCTGAACTGTTACCCCTATTTCCCGTATCATCCATTTTATCATTTAATATTACATTTTCATTGCCTTGACTCTCATCCACTAGAGCTGAACTATTACCCCCATTTCCCGTATCATCCATTTTATCATTTAATATTACATTTTCATTGCCTTGACTCTCATCCACTAGAGCTGAACTATTACCCTCATTTCCGGTATCATCCATTTTATCATTTAATACCACATTTTCATTGCCTCGAGTCTTATCTACTAGAGCTGAACTATTACCAATCTCATTTCTCGTTATTCCACAAAATGTTTCTTCTTCGGCTGTTTTCTCGTTACATTCATTTCCAGTTTTTATTTCAATATGGCTGTTTACTTCTGAGTTATTAAAATTCATTTCTTCTGCATACCCAATTCGTATTTTTTCTTTTACGTTTTCAGCTCGTTTTTCAGTAAAAGTTTCAACTTCAATCTGCTCACAGTATTCTGTAGTCTCAGCTGTTTTTTCTTTATTAATTTCATTTGTCACTTTGCTTATTTCTATGTCTTCTTTATCTACAATTGCATCATTTTCGTTTTGGACTATTATTTCCATGTCAGAATTGGTCAGGAATTCCATTCCTGGCTCCCCGACCTCCGGCCTAGAAATTGCTTCGCAGTTTTCTGATAGTGAATTCTCTCTTATTTCAATAATGTCAATAGGCAATAAAGTCAAAGATGTCACTGGTACGATACTCCCCACTTCAACATTTAATGCAATTTCGGAATTTAATTGTACAGATGCAGTAGTTGAAGTATTGGAAGTAGAATGCTGCATTTCATCGGAGTCTATTACCAATGATTTTCTCGCTAAGTTAATTTCGTTGATAACAACGTTGAAGCTTATCCCATACTTTTCCAATTTATCACTAATTTTCTCGATTACCCTTTGCGCAGAATCAAAATCTGTTGTTGTTAAAGGTTGTTCTGACTCACAAGAAACATAATTCTGGTGTTGTTTCTCAAGAAAATTTTTTACACATTTCGTGTAATCTACAGCATTTGGGTCTAGGGGATATAGGCCGCATTTGCGAAAGCCCTTTATAATATGGTTATCCATTTGAGTATTTTGTAATGTTTCTTCGAAAACCTTACAAAAATTAATTTTTGTTATGATGTTGTTAATATTTTCTGGCCGTTTCTGCCAATCTTTGACGGTGTTCTTCCACTCTTGTTTCATGGGCTTAAATACACTAACATCCGCCGGCTGAAGGATGTGAGTAGTATTAGGGGGTAAGGCGTATAAAATAATCCCATTCTGTTCGCAGAACTCACTCAAAGGCAACGTCATGTGCGACTTATGACCATCTATAAGTAATATGATGGGACGCTTTACTTCATTTTCGAGAAGCCAGGAGTTGAATTCGTTCGCTATATACTCGAAGAACACATCACCCTTCATCCAGCCGGAGTCGGATTTTCCGATAACCCAGTTATCAGGAACATTTTCAACTAGAGCTCGAGGTGGTCTTACATAGGGAAAAACCACCAAAGGGGGACCAATTTTTCCTGAAGCGCTGAACAAAATAAGGACGGTTATATTTTCTTTTTCCTTGCCTGATTTAATTATGTATAGATTCTTCCACCCCTTTGGTCCCAGCACTTTTCCTGTTTTAGGACATAGGGAAAATCCAGATTCGTCCGCATTAAAGATTCTGGTGGGGTCTTTGAAAACATCCTCAAAATTATTTTCCTTTAAATATTTTTTTAAGTCTTCAAACCAGGATCGAATTAACTCTTCTGTGACCAATGCCCGAGCTTTATTTATCCCTTCAGCTTCCCTTTGGGAAATTTCTGGATGACGTTTCAAGAATCCCTTATACCACCTAATACCAGGACCGCCGTTTGGAAATGAGCTTATTTTACCAATATTAGTAGCAATTTTTGTAACAGCTTCTAGTAGTTCAGACTTCGTAATTGGGAAGCCGCATTTTGCTATACTGATAGCCCAGTCTGCAATTTTCTTTTCTCCCTCTACCGTTAGTATAGGTGGTGGTCCGGTTTTCTTTCTCAATGCTGGAGATTTTCCGGAAAATTTGTCGTGAATTGTAGTCCTGGGTATCCCAAAGCGCGCGCTAGCCTCTCTAATACTAATTCCAGATTCTCGAATAGCGCGTAGAGCTGCTTGGATTGCATCGTTAGAATATTTGTGAAATCTTCTTGTTTTACCCTTGAAAGGCTGTTTTTGAATTTTTATATTTTTTTTCGGCATCTGAAAACAAACGATTTTTTTTAAATTCATTTGTGCCGAAAAATACAATTTTTCCGAGAAATACCATTTTTCGGACACCGCAAATTACATGTAAATTACATATGTCCGACAATTAACTGTTTTTCGGACACCTAGAAAGACTGTTTTTGTATCTCTCTCAAATAGTCGGAAAGAGGTGTCCGAAAACTGGTTATTATATTTCTCATATATGGATGAGCTATGAGAGCAACTACAAAAGAAATAATCTGTACTTCATTTGCGAGAATAGGACGAACAAATTTTCACCGTCAAATACCTGTTCTCGGACGTCTTGTCCGAAAAAGTGTTTCAGGCGTTTTCTCGGACCGGTTTCCCGGACATCTAATTTTAACGGTTAAAACTAAATTAAATCAAGATTTTCATGCATAGAAATGAAATTTACATGCTGATTAACTATGGAAAATAAGAATAAAAATAAGAATCGCATTACAGAATATTTACTTACTATTTTCCTGGAGCGTGACCACTAGTTATTCTTTGTCAGGAAGTTCAGTAACAAGCGATGCGGAATATCGGCCATTTGTAGACTGATTTGTTTCATTCTCAACTCACTAGAGGCTGCTGAAAATGTGTGTATTAAAGGGGGATAGTGTAAAGAAATCGCTCATAAGATCGAATATTTCCAAGGTGTTGGTAGTTTACTGTTTTACTGGTTTTTGTTCGGAATTGTCCGAAAAGTGGTGTTGTCCGGCCAACCGGTCCGACCACCCTATACTATTGTCTGTTTTTTGTGTTTTTATTTTATACATTTCACTCACTCTGATATTGTTCCGACTTGTGTAAGCATTTTGATATGTATATTAGCACAAATAAATTATCTATCTATCTATGTCATCTGTTTGTAATTATTCTATCAACATTTTTCAAGTTATGTTTCACACTGACATCACCAGATATAATTCTAGAGATAAAATAATAGTGACTTAAATAAAAGGCTATTAACGTTTTCATGAACAAAAAAGCGAATTCAAAGAAACTGTTGAAATTGTCTCCTGCCATGTTCAGTGCACGCCAGTTTACGTGCCCCCTTGTGCTACGAAAAGCATTAACAGCATTATAGTTGAGCATTCTTTACCAATTCTTTGTTCGAGTTCTTGCAAATTAGCTACCGAAGTTATAAAAATAATTTTTCAAGTAGGGAATAACAAAATAGTCCATAATAGTCAAATAAGGTGACCTTGGAGAAAACTTAACTTCTGTATGCAAACTTATCGGCCGGTTATCAAGAAACTCGTGAAGAAAAGCTATTTCTACTCTTGCCATATACAGTGTGTTCCAAAAGAAACGCATATAATTTATAACTTTTCTTCTGTTTTGCATAAAACTTCAACAGAATTATTGTATGTGGACAATCAAAACATAATTGACATAATCATTGCAAAAGGTTGACGAAGCTAAGACGGCGCTTTTAATTCGATGACCATCTTTCACCAAGATAATTTTTTATATCACAGTACTTGTAGTCTACTAATTATTGACCACTAACTAAATATGATCCCCATTATATTTCCTATTAAAATAAAATTTAAATTTTGAAAGGAAATCTTCTAATGAATGTGGGCCCCACCAAAGATGGCATAATCTCCCCAATATTCGAGGAACGTTTATTGCAAATGGGGGAGTGGCTGTCTATAAATGGAGAAGCCATATATGGTACCACACCATGGACAACCCAAAATGACACCTTAAACTCAGGTGTTTGGTATACGAGCAAAGGTTCCACATTATATGCCATTGTTTTACAGTGGACTTGGTACGACATACCGCTGACTCTAGCTGCACCTGTAGAGTTATTCAGAGATCCTAACACAACAGTAACAATGCTTGGAAATGAAAATGATGGAAAATTAATGGTATAAAAATTGGAAACTTTTCTAATAAAAGATTTTAACATTTTAAATCATTATTTGCCAATAAATAAAAAAATACTTTTTTTCCAGTGGACTGTCGATGATGATTCTGTCAACATTATGTTCCCAGACAAATCAATAGTGAAAAGCGAGTGGGCGTGGGTTTTAAAAATACAACCTCTCAATTTTGCTTGATTTGATAGTGACGAAGTAGAGAAAAAATGGCTCTGGCCGTAGGGATTTATAAAAGGTGATGGGAAGTCTCGTAGCGGTACCCATCCATATTATATTGTATCATTATGAAATTATTTATTTGCAAAAGGAACTTGTTGAAAATGATGTCTGTTTTATATAAGCAAATAATTTTTTCATAATTTTTTTGTAACCGCACCGCCGAAGAGCTACCTCTTACTAGGATGGAAATTATTCTTTATGATTTATAGAATAGTTTTGTAATTTGTTGTATCTTTGGTGCTATTTTCAATGAACATATGTATTAAAAATAAAACAATTAAAGATTTAATTTTTCTTTTTTACCAAATGTAAATTCATATATGCGCAAACATCAACTAATATTGATAAATTCATTCGGAAATACTAAGTTATAATTTCAGGTTATGGCTAATAAACGCTTAAAACTAGTCCTGGGAGGGCTTGAACCATTAGGGTGATTGCATCAGAGGTAGTTCCACAAACTCCAAAACGCTTGAACACTACTCTCAACATGCATTTCACTAACTGATATATCTGGAGATGATTAAAACTAATGTGCAACTAAAAAGTTCCTATATTATACTCAAAACATAGCAGGATTGAACAAATGCAACTAAATCTGTCTTTCCTACTTAGTCTTGGTTTGAGAACTGTGACCCGATGACCATCTTTGAGATGGGCTATATGCTCTTTGAATCCTGTTATAATTTAATGTTTCGTTTGTCCAACATACTTCATTTCGGCACAGTGCTAAGGTGTTTGCCTTGCGACCACGGAGTCCCGGGTTTGACTCCTAACCAGGATATGAATATTTATTGCCGTTTTTAATGTGTTACCGAGTCGACAGCAGTGATCTAGACTGCTGTTGGGTAGCCTGTCTAGTCGCTGTTATCTCTCCTGAGTTTGCGTCTCAGCTGCGGTAGATGGCAATATTGCAGGGAATGGTTGTAGGTAAATCAATAAAACAATACTTATAACAAAAGGCCTAGGTCCTTCAGCCAAGGAGACAATAATATATATTTAACATTTTGTATAGAAGAATTTGGTGGGAAACAAAGGGTTGATTACATAGATAAATTTAAAAAAAAAAAACAATCTGAGGCATAGTGCTTCAGTACTCCTGCGACATCAATAGAATCTGGTCAAAAATTGATCCGGGGGCCTTTCCCACATTTTTTTTTTATTGCATATTTAAGAAGTTCTCTTAAAAATAAGTCGTACGTATTTTTTTTTTTTTTTCGAAATTTGTTTCTTTTCTACAAAAAAAAAATAATGAGTTAAGACAGATTTCAAATTGGCGGCATATTTCTTTACTAATGACGTCACGGGAGACACCAATCAGAATGCTCTAGTACCCTGCATAGAGGCTACAAATAAACAGATTTTTAAGATGTCGTCATATGTGCCAAGCGTTTTTCTCTTTCTAGCTTTATTGAATTGACAGATATCAAGCGTCAACCTCCAACTTATTTTAGTTCTAGTGACGCGTGACACATTCGACAATAGGGCGCGTGCAAAATCTGACAGCTAACGAGAGTGGAGGGCATATAACCTCAATGTTCCAAATTAATTAACGTTAAATTCGCTGTTTTCGTTTGGTTTTTTAACTTTTTTGTGCTATCAGCTATTGAAATAAACATTTTTAAGTTTAGTTTTCATTATATATAGACAATTACGTGTTTTGTACAATAATATTTCCTTTGATTTGGCGAAATGTGCATTGTTTACCTATGTGTTTTTAGTTATTTTCTTCGTAATTAAACAATGTATAGGATTGATCTTATTATTATATATGGAGCATATTTAGATTATTTAAGGTATAAATGCTGTTAATAATTCTGTTGTCAGTTTACAACAAAAAGCCATCATATTCTGTGGTATTTGGTTGTCGAAGTCTCACTGAATGCCAATTTAAGCTTTTAAAGGTATGTGATTATTACTTAACATTAGAATTTAGTGTTTATTATATAACAAAACATATTTAATAAATACATAGTAGTAAATACCTTCTGCATGGACGAAAATAAAATTATTAATTATTTCAGAATGCCATCGATTTACACCAAAAGAAGAAAAGTTTGTGCTCAATCCAAAGAGCAAAGCGAAAAGAGCCTTAGAGAGATCTGATCTTACTGAGTCAAAGATGAAATATGGTCATAGTTCCAGACATTATCTTAACGGATAATCTTTATGGATCATAATTTAATTTAAATTTTATACTCTATAATTTTTAGGAAAACCTGCTGAACTAGGTAAGGTAACTCATCTAAGATTGACTAACAAATAAATTTATGGGTTATGCAGCCTAAAAGCATTTAATCACTTTTCTTTTGAACTCTTAATTGGCCACAAACTTATCTTCTTTGATGTAATTCGATGGCAATCTGAAATAACTATAACTTTATTTTCGTGCATGCGGTAGGTATACTACTATGTATTTATTAAATATGTTACATAATAAGTTATAAATTCCAATGTTAAGTAATAATTACAAACATTTTAAAGCTAAAATTGGCATTCAGTGAAACTTTAACAACCAGATTCCATACAATATAATGACTTTTTGTGGTAAACTGGTAACAGGAAAATTAACAGCATTTAAATTTTAAATAATCTGAATATGCTCTATATATAACAATAAGATCAATCCCATAAGTTGTGTAAATACGAAGAAAATAACTAAAAACACATAGGTAAACAATGCACATCTCGCCAAATCAAAGGAAATATTATTGTACAAAACACGTAATTGTCTATATATAATGAAAACTAAACTTAAAAATGTTTATTTCAATAACTGATAGCACAAGAAAGGTAAAAAAGCAAACGAAAACAGCGAATTTCACGATAATTAATTTGCAACATTGAGGTTATATGCCCTCCACTCTCGTTAGCTGTCAGATTTTGCACGCGCCCTATGCATTCGACATTCGATGTACATAACCTCATCAAATCTGTTTGTTTTGATTTCTAAAGTGTTTCGTATTTTTATTTGTGATTGTGAATCTCATTTTGACTAAAAAGAAATGGTTGTAGTGCATTGCATTGTGCCATCTTGTAATAATACAAGTGTAAATGCTGGTTCCAAGTTATTTATTTCAATACCCAAAAACCCAACAATTCGAAAAGCATGGACTGTAGCAATGAATATGTGTAACATACCGTATTCAGGAAGAGACAGAGTTTGTGAAGATCATTTTAATGTAAGAATACACTTTCTTGTAAAGGAAAACGATGTATATACACATTCTAGCATAACTGAATTTAATTATATTATTTTAGCTTGAAGAAGACAGTGACAAAAGAATGCGTTGTAAAATCATGGGAACTAGTCTTCACATAAAACCTGAAGTTGTACCGCATAGGTATATAAATAGCCCCCAAGACAAAAATTACCTAGTCAGCTGTCTGACTCAGCTCGAAAAAGAAAAAGAGAATTTTTAGATAAACCAACATCTGGTCAATCAAAACAAATAAAATTAAGTCCTAAAGTTGTTACAAGTCCTAACACATCAGCTGGTGGAGTAGTAACCAAGAGTGTGTCTTCTTCGGGAATTTTTAAAGTGTCACCTGCTAGTGAGAGTGATATTAGGAACAAACGTGCTGTAGTGCATAATAGCCAAGTGCTAAATATTAAAACTTTGTAAACAAGGAAACAAATACAGATACGGTGGAACATACTTCTGTTGGAACTATGACAATTCGAATTGTAATACCTGAAGAAAGGCAGGAATTTATGTCATCTCCCTCAACATCATCGATAACAAAAACAACATCAGACTCTTCCGAGGTTTACTTACCATCAACATCGTCAACAATGTGCAGTGAATATGATGATTATAAATACAGTGTACATCAAGACACTCGTAGAGACAAAACTGTCCAGTTCATTGAATTAAACTGTAAATTACCAAAAACTGTATTGGGCATCTATTTATTATGTGGATGTTCTTATCACATTAAAAAAAATTAAACAAAATGATGTGTATACTCGTTTGGCACATGATTTTGGTATGAGTGTATCTAACGTACAGAGAATTTTTACGAATTCAGTTCCTAAAATAGCAAATGTTATGCAAAGCTTTATATTCAGTGCCGATAAAAAAATAATTCAAAGACTTTTGCCAATACCTTTTAGATTAAGATATAGTGATGTGTTTTCAATTATAGACTGTCTCGAAATAGAAATTGAAAAACCCTCAAATCCGCTAAAGCAAAGTTTAACATGGTCCGAATACAAAAAGTGTAATACATTAAAATTTCTAATATCTAGTACACCAAATGGTTTTATTAATTATATATCTGGTGGATTTGGGGCTAGAATATCAGATAAAAATATAATAGAATATAGTGGCTATATAAATTTTATACCTACTAATGTGTCTATAATGGCAGATAGAGGTTTCAAACAAATTAGTGGAATTTTAGATAAAAAAAACTAAATTAGTTAAGCCACCCAGTGTAAGTGCAAAAACAAAAAGTTCAAGAGGAGAGGTGAGGCTAGCAAAAAGAATAGCGGCTCTTCGAATACACATTGAAAGAGTTATACGAAGGCTTAGGGAATTTGAAATGTTACATATGCATTCAGGTGTTAACAATAATTTATTATATTTAATGAGGCACATTTTAATAATAGCTTGTGGTCTTATCAATGTACAAGAACCTCTTATTAAGTGATCATTAGTACGTTTTGTTATTTATTTATTTTATAATTTATAATATACTTAGTTTTAAGTTCGGTAAAAAAATGAAGTATAAAATAACAGACTAACATTGTGACATAGTTTTTATATTAGCACAGAGAATATTGTACTAATATGTTTGTCTTTCGTTAAATATGTTGAATGCATAATATAAAACAATGTGCCTGAAGTTCTGAACGTTCACTTGAACGATCGGTGAAAGAAATAATTTTTTTTCTTTTGACCACGTTATACATTTATAAAAATAATGTATTTACTTGCTAGATTAATTCACTAGCAAGTAAATAAAAATTTTATAAATGCATAATAACGTGGTCAAAAGAAAAACAATATTTCTTTCACCGATCGTTCAAATGAACGTTCAGAGCTTCAGGCACATATAAAACAAGCATTTTTATGATTAAATTTCATTAAAAAGTATTATGTAATAATACATTTATATATTTTATGCATGTTGTACCTGCTGAATTTATAAATAAATAGGTAGGTTCAAAAATTTCACTTTTATATTAGTTGTAAAGTTCCTTAAATTAAATACTTACTAAATTTAAGCATGTTTTACTTTCTATTGGCTCCTATGTTCATCGAATAATTTTTAAAATTCAATGAATCGAAACATTTATCAGTAAGTCTTTTTAATAAAGTAAACAGAAATTATAAAATATTTATTTTTAAAATAGTACACAAACATTTGATAAAAATATGACGCGAGTTGTAAACATAAAGCAGACAATATTTATGCAAAAATACAACCAATAGAAATTCATCCATAGATCCACATTAGCAATAGTCACAGCCGTTAAATATACAGTGACAACAGGTACAGAATTGGCCCCTTAACTGTTATGCGTTTTAATAACAAGTACACAAGTGTTAAAGTAAATAACACTACAAAACCAACACAGTTATTAAATATTAATAACTTAACTTCATTATGTTACTAAAGTTTCTAAAAAAAAATTCGGAACCTTACAATGCTGTAGATACATCAAGGTATGGTTTCATAAAATATTTGGTTCTGTGATAAAAAATAAGACTAAGTATACATGTACCTAGAGTAATTTTTTATATAAATCCAAACATTAAGAAGTTTTTTCTTTCAATTTTTCTGTCCAACGCACACATTATAACTAATTGAAAAGTTATTTTTAATAACACTACATCTTCGACAAAGGGGGATATATAGCTGTTTTCCAAAACTTGGTAGCTTTCATCATTATATCCAGACACTGGTTTTTGTTGAAAGTTACATCAAAAATTTGTACTTCCTTATTTGTTTCAAAATTGGGTGAAGCCACACAAAATAGTCCTTTTTCCCTTCGACAAAAAAACATTTGTAGTTGTAACTGATATAAGTATTCTTTATTTATCTCTCCATTACGCACATAGTTCTCGACGGTTTTCTCTTTACTGGGACATTTAATTTCGATGTAGTACGTCTCTGAAACACCATCAGGGGAAGCACCAAATATGGGAAATTGCTGACATAGAAATAAACCAGCATTCTCAATAGAAATATTTCTTTTCATGGACACTTCATTCTAACAGAGTTTTCCAAACATTTTCCCCTACAAATTGCATCTGTTTGAGGTACCTTTGAGGCACTCATAATACTCTCTGTTAATGTCCCATCCAAGACTCTACATTTTGCTGCCTCATAAATATTTGAGGCTGTTATCCTTCCGAACCTAAGTTCATACCAATCATTCGATTCGCTTTGGCTTCTAGTATTTTTTTCTGCTTCCTTGCACATATACTCTGTCATACAAGATTTTTAAAAATTTATAAAATCATCAGCATTTCTGTCCTGTAATTTAAATTTTGTATATTGTAACGAAAGTTGATGTAACGATAAATCTTTATATTTTATTGGCCTATATAAATCAAATATTCCTCCAATATTATTTGGTAATTTTGACGATAATTCTTGAGGATAGCTGTCATTTCGCGAACCTAATGCAGGTATTTGTTTATCTACCAATGACTGAAGGTCCATTTTTGCGTTTTTAATTTCTGACAGGAGCGATTTCTTCCAATAACAATCTGTTGATGTTGGGGCTGGTTCTTCGCTTCTTCTGTGCAACCATAAAAGAAACGCAACCCCATGTTTGCAACCACCTTAAAAAAACAACGGAATCATGACTATTTCAATGTAAAACCTTAAAAACAAAAATAGGAAATAAATAGATTTTGCTTATTTATAAAATTAATTGTATTAAAAAATAATTTTTAGAAAAAATCTAACGAATAAAATGATTTGTTTGTTCTTGTTCTTTACTTGCCTTCTGATGCAGCACAATCATTGCATTCACAAGATAACACCTTTTCATCACTTTCATCTATTAAAACTTCTACTTTGTAAACTTTATTGTGGATTTTATGCTCTGGAGTAATTTTTCCATTTACACAACATATTGCTCCTTCTCTTTTGAGTTGAACATATCCCACTGCATTATCTCTGTATGACTGTTTTGCAGAACTAAAACCACATGTATTAATAAATTAGGAATATTTGAATGATATTGAAGAAACAAAACTCTGTCTTTATTAGATTGCTTTCTTTAGGTTTAATTCAAGCTGCTAATCATTAACTTACCGCTTCGTTTTTACATTTTTCATTTCTGCTGACAAAAAGTTCATATTTGACACATAAAAGTCATTCACCATTTCACTATCAACAATAGGAAGATTGTCACTTGCTGCCTTCTCAAAACCTTTCTCCATTTTCTAATGTCCACACAGTACCCACACACTTTTAAATAATTAATACGAAACAAAATCTAATACGATCACAACGTAAATAATACAATAACATAACCTGTACTATTTATTAATTTCCAGTTACATTTCAGTGTTGCCAAGTGTCACTTATTTGTTGACATTCGACATATAAAAGCAAATATTAACAGCCCGTTTCTTCTGTTAATTATCATTTTTTATATAAGTAGATGGTATGAATGAATGTAATTTGATTATTTTTCAAATCGAAGATAAATAGTAAACATAACTTAGTAAAATAAATAAAGCATTTCCTCTAAACCTAAACATTCATATACATTGGGCAACATTGAAATAATCTCATCAGCAGGCTTCAAGGAGAGAAATGCTCTCCACCGTTAAGACATAAAAGTCAACAGCTTCGGTAAAGTTCGTATGAAGCCGGCAATTATTTAATTTTGATTGGTAGTGTCGCCGATGACGTATATTTAAATGCATTTGATTTATAATATTTTTATTTCTAAAATATCTATTTAAAATGAAAAGATTATACAATATGAAGTGTATATATTGTAATTATTAGGTTTTAGTAAATGATTTATGACATAATAAATATCAAATTCAATTACGCGGGAAAGGCCCATTATGAGAGGTAGCATTATTTCAATATTGTGGTTTCTCTGTGCAAATTTTTCGTTGAGAAGTTGAATTCTATCCCCAATAGGCAGTATTTGCACCAATTCATACAAAAGAGCATTAGGAGGATTGTGTAAAGAATTGTGGGGGTGCCGAATCTTTTAAATTTCCTTAGTGCAGTTGTTTCAGCAGTCTTTAAATTTTTTTTAGCTGGATTTCTGTTGTTTATGTATAATGGATGTCCATATTCTAAAATAGGTCTGCAAATTGTTTGTATATTTTGGCAGCTACTGTGGATTTTATCCCCTTATTTGTTAATATTCTGAAATGTTTCGCTCTGGATGTGCATTTTTTTAAACTATTTTAGAATGCATGTTGAATGCAAGTTTGGTTTATTGTCTAAATAAACCCCCAAATATTTGACATTGGTTACTGGATGAATTTAGTGATTACTTATTTCGATAGAGGGAGAATTATTGGATATTGCGTGATGGAATAAAATGAATTGCGATTTTAGCGGATTGATTTACAGTCTCCATTTGCTTGTCCATGCTAGGGTATTGTTCAGCAATATTTGAAGTTTGTCCCTTGCCTTTGTAATTGAACGTTCGTGTGAGATTAAGGCTGTATCGTCTGCATACTGTAAAATGTATGACAGTGGTTCAGGTTGATTAGTAAATATGTCATAACAATAAATGTTATATAATAGTGGAGATAGTGAGGAACCCTGCTGAAGGTCTACAAAATAAAATCGAAATGTACCTTTGACCAAGCCAGGTGAATTATATGTTTTTCAGGTCGCTGAAACTGAATCCGAAACATGTTTTGTCTCATCACCTCAAAAACTAGGAAAAAACAGTAAAACTCAACAATATTAACTCGAGAGGCACAGCTCCCAAACTGCATACCGCAGAGGCTGGGGAAGACCACAGATTATAGAAAATTGAACGAGAAGTCGAATGGTGCAAACCGCAGATTCGTAGCTACGACCATTTTCGACCTTCAGTGACTTAAAGTCACTGAAAGGTAAAAGTGTGATTTTTTTCGTATTTCCAAAGGCCCTTCTCGAGAACGAACGCAGATAGAGAGCTGCGGTTTGCGCCATTCGATTCTGCGTTCTTCAAGTTTTTAAAAAAATTTTACCCGATTTTGTCACTATTTCGCTTGAAACGCCATGACTTTTCCAGACAAAATTGACCTCTATTTTTTTGTGCTAGATTTCGATTGAAAATTAAAATTCCAATGCAGAGACGTGCAGTATGAATTTTTTTCGGCGTTCTGAGCGAGAGCCGTCAAAGTGAAATGTGCGAGGATTCGGCTGATAGGCGACACGGCCTCGCCTCAAAGGGTTTTGAGGTTATGGAGTTTTTGAGTAATGGTTTTTAAGGTAAAAGGGTTGTTGGAATATGAAGTTGTTTCCATGTGTGATCCCTCAAGATGGCGGTTTTCTAACGCTAATGATATGTTATGACGATTTTATGCCTTTTGGGTTTTTCAGCTAACTTTTGCTAATGTGAAACCAAAAAAAATTCAAAATAATTCAGGGATTTTAATCAAATAATAATCAAACATGTATTTGTAAAATAAAAATTCGAAAATACTTGAATAGCAGAAAACCCTACCACTCTTAAGTAAAAACAATAACGCAAATTTGTGCCTTCCGACCAGAATGCCAGAAGTTAACATGGTTGAGAAATGCACAATGTCATCTAAAACCTGTAAAAACTGAAGACGTATAAACACATATGTGTCCAAAAATGGGCGCTTGCCGATCTAAATGCATTTCAGAGTATCTCGCAATAATGCGGTTGTCACATATTTCATTGGTTTTCGATTTACACTATAATTTGGCTACCATCATGAAAGGGTTAATAAATATCTGATTAGCTACATAGGTGTTATATGTATGTATATCTAAGTTTAACTGTTGTGTGATGAAAACATTCTCATTAAATTACACTTTTCTGAGAAAATACGCTGATTTAAAAAGCGAGTTTCTGGTGAATATAAGTGATGGTTGCTACTAATTGGATTGTGTAGTCAATTTCTAAAATGAACAGTTGTTTCAATATATATTCAAACAAATTTATTGTAAAAAAAAAAAATGTAAAATGTAAATAAGTTGTTTGAATAATAAAAATAGTGGATAAAAAACTACATTCTTATCATAGTACTTTATACTAGAAAATAAAATCAAGATTAAGTGTACAGGGTGGTCCAGCTAAATAATAAGGAAATATAATTTCAAGTGATGTAGTGTGACGTATATAATGAGACAAAAAATAAAGAAGTGTTCAGCTGTGATGGCTGTGAATATTCAGTGTGCATAACTTATGGAAATCTTACATCTTCTGAAGTTAAAGTTCTTCAGCTGAAAGAGGGCAGAGCATTGAAATTCTTCTGCCCAAGATGCCAAAATTGTGACACCATCTCACATCTTCAGAAAATCAAAAATTGGGAAATAGAAAATACCAACGTGAAGGAAAAATTTGAAAACACAAATCAAATACAAGATGTACTAGTGAAATCAATTGCAGAGACACTCACAATAACATTTGAAAACAGTTTTAAAACATTGAAGGAAGAAATAAACTATTTAAAATATGAAATAAAGAAAATAAATGAAAATAAGAGTTCTATAAAAATAAGTAATGAAACAAAAAGCCATCCTATAAAAAAACCGCAAATATCAACAAGCGAAAATCCAGTGTTACCCAAACAATTCTCAAATGTTCTGAAAAAGGACACACCAAGTAAAAAATCAAATCTTACTGCTTTAGAAAACAAACAAAAAGCAATAATGAACTCGGTGATCAATTTAGAAACAAATAATAAGTATCGAGAACAAAATGATGTTGGGGGGATCATGTTGTTGATGACAATCCAACGCATTTTAATCTAATCTATCTGAATTTTTGGTAGACTAAAACAGCAGCTGCCTCGAATGCAAAAGTTGAAGGTAAGGTTAAGATGTTATTTTCTATGAACACAGGTTGACATGAATCTAGTGGCACAAGCGAAAACATGGGGTGAATGATTTTCTTCAGTAAATAGTCCACATTTACTAAAGAAAAAAAGTTTTAACTCAAAACCAATTTTAATTTTTTTTTTCCGGGAATTTCGGGAAAAGTTTATTGAAAAATTCCCCATAGGTGAGAAGGTGTTTACATTGTCTTATATGTCCCACAAAATTAATTTAGAAATCTTCCATCAACCTACCGTATATTTCTAGTAAAGTCCATAACCTTCTCACACAGTAGGTATATGTAAAACGATGTAGGAGTTTCTAGAATACGTACTAGTGTCTCACAGATGGCGCGCATTATAGGCTTTGATGAATCCAGTTGCAGTTGCCTATCACCATTATTGCTACTATTTATAAGCCACCAGCCTCAGCCCCTAGGGGGCGTAAACACGTAACAATATTTAATTAATCGTGACTATGTCAGATGTCTCAAAATTTAGGTGTGTCATACTCGCACTCACCTTAGAGGTGGCAGACTAATAGTTGGATGGAGAATTTTTTGAATTTTTAAATAAGATAACACTTTTTCTAACATCGAATTACGTAGGTCAATCCCCAAAAAGCAACCCCTTTATATCGGTTTGCCAGGGATTTATGGCGAGCTTGAAGGTGGCATACCAAATTTGTATTTAACTACCAGCCCCGCACTATCTTCCTATATAAGTATGATCTTACATCTTTTCACGTAGGTGAAGAAAAACATTTGCAACTAGAAGTCGCCTATTTTTGCACTTTCACTCATAGCATTTAAAAAAATGTTGGCACACGGTTCTTGCACTACTATATTATTGATTTGACCATCATCATGTTTCAGCCTGACATCTTATCAGGTAAAATTTTGAGGGCCTGCCGCTTTGCCTAATTCTATTTCACATGTAAATATTACTGAAGTGAAGTTAATTTCATATGCTAAGTATAGTATTCAAGTGTAATGTTCAAGAATTTTTGGTGTTTTTGGAAACTACTTTAGACTTAAAATGAGTTTGTTTGTGCTCTGATGGTACTTAGTCTTAAACTATTTATTTTGAAATCGATTAACATGAAACCCAAAATTTCACAAATACCAACACATCGAATATGATGTTCTGCGTGCTTTTTGGCATCAAAGTCGGCATCATCTGGAGATTAACTCTGAACTTGATCTAAAATGTGCATATTATAAATTGATCTCGAGTTAATTTTGTAAATTCTAGACGTTTTGTTTACCTCAACTGTTATCCTGTGAAAGTTTTAAATGCTCACCACAAAATCCCCAACCATATTTGGTTGCGGCTTGCATCCAACAATATAAATGTTATAACTTGAACAGTAAATCTCAAACATTGTTACGAGTTGGCCGGCTGCAATTTAGTAACTCTTAAATAAGATGACCCATACCAGAAGTTATTTTATACAGTTACTAAATGAAGAAAAAAACTGAATGGGATTGGTGTAAAACATGGAATAAATTCTGGAGAGTAAGATTGACAACATAACTATTATTTATAGCAGCAATATTTATTTTTTTTACAAATTTTATACAAATATGTATTTACTACTGTTTATAATCTTAATGTATATATAATTATAAAAAATATCCAAAACAATGATTATTTCAGTTGTGAAACTTCATAAAGGTATGCACCAAGCAGCTTCGTCTGCAACAAAAAAACGGCATTTGTTTTTTATTCATATTGTTTATAAAATAATAGAAATCTTCAACCATTTGATTTAGTTCAGTTAAATTGTAATCTAATAAAACGACCACGCACATTTCTTAGGTAAAATTAAGTGATCTCGGTCAAATAAGCTGAAATTCGAATATGTTGTACTTCTTGCCGTTGTGAACAAGAGCCTCAATGGGTGACCTCCGAAAATGGGCAGTTTTTGAGATACACTGTAAACAGATGGTATGGATGATGGTGTGTATTTACTATAAGATTTGTCTAAACTGCATCGTGGCGGAGATATGGCTCAGTGGCAGAGCATTCGTTTTGCATGTGAAACACCCCAGGTTCGATCCCTGGTATCACCAGAATTTTTTTTATAGACCATTCCTGTTTAATTACTATCATTTTTAAAACTGCATATATAATTTTACCTTAAAAATTAAAGAACATGATAATATTCCTTAAATATAGTTAAACGTTTAGGTACGTAGCATTACTGGTTATCATTGTTATACGCAAGTAAAAATTAATTTGCAAAAGCACGCACTTGCTCTAAAATTCAAATAACGTAGAATTTTCGTTTAGACAAATATAAGATAACCATGCACTGAAAAAAAAGCAAGTGTGTGCTTTTGCAAATGTATTTTTACTTGAGTGAATAATAATGATAACCAGTAATACTACATACCTAAACGGTTAACTATATTTAAGGAATATTTCATATTCTTTAATTTTTATGGTTGTAAAATTATATATTCAGTTTTATTAATGACAGTAATTAAACAGGAATGGTATATAAAAAAAATTCTGGTGATACCAGGGATCGAACCCAGAGCATTTCACATGCTACTGAGCCATATCCCCACTACTATGCAGTTTAAACAAATCTCAAAATAAATACACACCATCATCCATACTATCTTTTTACAGTGTAGCTCAAAAACTGTCCATTTTTGGAGGTCGCCCATTGAGGCTCTTGTTCACAATACAACCAGAAGTACAACATATTCGAATTTCAGCTTATTTGACTGAAACCACTTTTACCTAAGAAATGTGCGTGGTCCTTTGTATTTTAAGGCATTATTCGCGTAAGACATGGCTATATGTGCCATGCACTTTAGTTTCCTCAAATTGTCTGTCGCTGCTGAACTCAGTTCAGATGTAAACAGTCAAATGTCAGTTGTTAATAGTTTTTTAATTTGTTAGTAAATCCATGTTTAACAGTGCGCATCTTATGTGCAGTCGTCTCACATGGCAGACACGTCTCAAACGTTTCATTAGTAGAAAAGGAAAACTTCTAAAAGATTATAAAAATTATTATTTTGTAGATTATTTGGAATAACTTCTACGTCTTCTAAGATTCATTTCTTGGAACTGAAAAGATTGAGTACACAAAGTAGTCAAATTTATATCATCCGAAGTTCCAAAATTATAAAAATTAATGGTTATCTATGAGCAATATAAAATAGCAATTTGTATGCATACTTATTTAAGAAATATAAATATTTCTCGATAAAATTCATTGCAATTGCCTATAATTCATGAAATAATTTGTTTGCAATTAGTTTAGAACAATATGAAAGTTATGTGCATAGTGCAGTTGTAAAGCAGGTGCAGGTGGAATTTGTAGATTCTTCCAAATGTTTCTTCACATCATTAAATTTTAAATCTTGTCTGTATCGTCACAATGGAAGTATAGGCATAGATACAGATACTGCATTTTTTTTACTTTTCCTCCATTTTTACTACTTAAATAACACAGCCACACAAAAAAAATTGTTCTGTACTCACGCTAAAATATGTTGTTTTGGTGTATTTATCGATGCTGAATCCGAATCCGTAGTCCAAAAAAGGATCTTCCAGAGTGTCTAACGCAACTTATTGTTATTCACTAATGAGATATTGATTTCCATTTTATGAGACGTGTCTGTACTTGAAATAAACTGTATGCAAGATACGATTTTCTTTGCATTTTGATTTTGTTTTGATTACGTGTACATTCTTAAAAATGGCTTTAGATAGTTGATCATATTTACATTTGAACTGTGGTGTCTAGTGCCGGTCCATTTTAAAGAAACTGAAGCACCATCATCTGACACGAATACAATAATTAGGAACATTTATTTAGCGATCAGAAGTGGTACATGAGTTTACTACAATAACCACATGCTCTCCTTCGCTCGAGAGAGAATCTGCAACTTTCTCTTTTGGTTAGATATCGATTGTGGCAAGCAAAATTGAACCTGAGGGTGATGGACCACTTCTGATCACCGACGATACGCTTGAATAATTTATATTTGTATACACTTACTCCTCCAATATAATTCCTGACATCTACTTTCTCGTTTTGAGAGTGGGCCCCATCATCTCCAGCACCAACGGGCAAAAGTATGGTGTTCTTGCCAGTAGCTTTTTGAAATGTTAGAGTAACTGGAATTGAACCGCCTTCTCTAGTGAGATCTGGCTCAACATTGTACACATATTTTGTAGCCTTTATTGCTGCTCCATAGTGGGGATGTGATGGGTTTTCCGTCCACGGATGTCCCCCATCAGCCATAAATGCCTGTTAGTATAGACAGTGGTTAGGAAATGTATAAAAATACATAGATTATGGACACTTTTCTGTTTCCATCTGATTTTTAAGGTTAATTTAATTTTTACTTATTGGATTTGTACCAAAAATTAATTGGTGGGCTATAAATAATGGAATAGAATTTCAGGAAATGAAAGGTTTAATTATCATATTTGACGTTTCACTTAAATTTCTATCTTGATATTCAATTCAAGATATTCCTATTTTTAAAAGTGAATTATTATTTGTAATGAAACATATTCTTTATAGGATTTTGCAGCAGAAAAAAGTATCTATGAGAACTAAAAAGAAAAACTATATGTAAAAAATATTAATGAAATGCCTTCTTTCGACAACCTGAATTCTGGTTATGATAGCAATTAAAATCCTAAAATGAACTTGTCTATTTTATTTGACAATTCTCATTCTAACACTAGTACCCATAGTTCCATTACACTATTTTTTCTGCGTTTGCAAAATCCTATAATCCTACAATTACAAGCAAACAAATAATAATTCACTTTTAAACATGCATAGAGTATATAGGCTCCAATACTAGTTAGGAAATAGATAGGTGAAAATCTGTGCTATATTTTTAATAAATCCGCTATAACTCGGTTTGTAATCTACACTCACAATATTTTTTAATTTGTTCTGTGTCTGATTAGTATAAATTTAAAGAGTCTATTGTGAAGTCAACTCAGTGACTTTAAAAGTGAACCTAAGTAAATTTTCTTTGATTACATATGCACTGGACTTAGCCTTTACAAAATAATTGTACAATAGTTTAAAATTATATTGCACTTTAGACAGTAAACTAGTAATGGGTTGTTCAAAGTGAACGACTCACTTGAGCGAACTGTAAACGAACGGCTCACTTTTTACATATAGTTCGTTCAATACACCACTACGATTCCCTACTGTGCCGCTAGTATCCCAGTGTCGCTTAGCACGCCAGCAAGTCAATCTTCTTGAGCTTTGAGCAAGTATGCCGATTTCGAACTCATCATACCGTTAACACTTTCGTATGCCACGGTGAGCAAGTGCAAGTGATGTATGCACGAAGTACCGTACATCGGGTATGTCGTTCAAATGGATGCCTTATCTCGGTGAGCTGAACGAACCGAGCACGCTCAGTAAAAATAGGTGAGCAACCCATCCCTATAGTAAACCACAGTTAGGTTTGGTCACCTTTCAGGAGATAGGGCTAACACATCTATAGTTATCCCATATCCCCAAAAAATTTACTTATACACAAGTTGGCCAACTTTGCACAGGAAAACCTGGAAAACTCAGGGAATTTAAAAATCTTAAAAAACAACCTAGAAATATCAGGGAATTTTATAAATTGTATAAAAAATTAGGGAATTCTGCGTCTCGATATGGAAAACCATAGTTCTTAAGAATTTTCACTGATTCATTTCAATTCAAGGAATTATTTTGTCAAATGAAAAATTACTTCACTAAAAAATACATGGAAATTAATATTTTTGGTTATGGAAAACCTGGAAAATTCAGGGAATTTTTTCAGCTTCGCAAAATCTGAACCCTGTCTAAGGAAATCATTTCCAAGAGATCGAGGCTGTTATAATTTCTTACCCTCATTTTATTAGGACTTCCTCTTTGTTTCCACAGTTTCTCTAAATGATCTACAACATATTTTTCAGTCTGTTCAGGTTCTTGATTAGGCACTATTCTAATGGAAAACTTTCCAATAACCTTTCTCGGTATGACAGTTTTTTGACCAGGTTCACTAAAGGCTCCCTCTATTCCATGAATAGACAGAGAAGGATATCTCCAACGGTGCATCAATATTCTCTCCTTTTCCTCATTATGTAAAAGACTCTTGCAGCCTACATTTTCACGATATTCAGCAATATCAAAATCAATCTTTTTATAAATTTCATTTTCTCCTTCTAACAGCGGTGCTACTTCATCATATAAACCTGGAATAAGTATCTTGCCGTCTTTGTCAACTAATGTGTTCAGTAGATAGATAAGATCCGTCATAGCCTCGTGACTGAAATTTAAAAAATGTACTAATCTAATCTCAAAACTTGTTTTCAGTACCTCAGGAGGAAGTGGGGTTTGAATGAGAGATCTATTTCACAATTTACGAAGGATGGACAAGTTTGTAAAATATTTTCACATTGATAAAACATAACTGAACCTTCACAATTGTAAATAATCAGTCCTCGTTTACAACATGCTACTGACTAGAGATGGGTCGATATTTCCGTACCCTTATTATGTCGAGGTATTTTTAGATAACATACTGTCCAGTTACTCAATGCTAAAATAACTAGTACCTGTTCGTAACGAAAGATGAATGACAGGAGGTTGGCTGTGCCTGTGCTTAAACGAATAATAATATTTGTTTATTTATACCTACTAGATATTTAACAGGGTATTCCCTAATTACATACAAACATTGAAAAAAGAAATATGGTGTTGGTTTAGGATTGATTTTTAGTGATTTTGTCGTTTTTTAGAATTTTATATTCTGATCTCTATAACTTTTATGCTGAAATTGGCTATAATTCACTTATTTTTTATTGGATTTTGATAGATTGATGTATTTTAAGATGAGGGTGGTTTATTTCAATGGTAGCAACCCCTGAATTCGCTTGCAATAAGACTTTTTAGTTGTATAGAAATTTGTGAATATAGCGTTGCCGGTTCCTTATTTTGGCAAAGCTTTTGTTTGTTTGTAGAGGCCCTTATTTGTTTAGACTTTATTTAATTTTGAGAAGGCGTTCAGGCGGCAAATTGTTTAAATAAAATACTTCGTTTCATATTTCTGTTTGTTGAAAAATATTTTATTGTATTTTACAAGTCGTTATTAAGTAAATTTAAAAATAGTTTAAAATTTATAGGTAAAGACTTTTGTTTTTTAACACCGCATTATGAGCAAACATTATTTTATTTAC
Organism: Stenurella melanura; assembly: GCA_963583905.1. Lineage (NCBI taxonomy): Eukaryota > Metazoa > Arthropoda > Insecta > Coleoptera > Cerambycidae > Stenurella > Stenurella melanura. The sequence continues at coordinate 77,539,902 of OY757309.1, read as the reverse complement.
AATATTTGAAAAATGAATGAATCACCGTAGGCAGGATTGTATGATTTACATTAGTATTTGCTGATATGAAGTGAACTATAGTTTTTCTACAGCTAGCTCAAAATATTAGATGACTTATTGTTTAGTTTTTGAACTTCATCATCAAAGGAATGTGCATATGTTAGGGGCGAGTTTTCCTATTAATTTCTTCAAGAAATTAGGTACTGTGGTACCTGCACACCTTTCAAGAGCATTACATGGTGATCATTCCAAAGTGATGTTATTTTGTCTGTGTACTTTTGTAATTGGCTCCACTTGTGATACAAGAGGATCATATCCTGAACTTCGCCGTATAAATAAATTGTAAATTTTATGTAATTATGTTACAAAATAAAGTCCAGTTGTTATTATTATTATAATCATTAACAATAACCTAATGCTAGGGATATTTACATACGTAAGCTGCATTTGACAGTGTTGACCATAATACTTTACTAAATAAACTAAGTTTGTATGGTATTAGAGGCAACTGTTTAGTGCTATTCAGCGATCTTATCCTAATAATAGAATGCAGCTAGTTAGCTCGGGGTGGACCAAAAAGGCGAACAGCTGCAAATTAAAAGAGGAGTTCCCCAAGGATCGGTTCTAGAACCCATACTTTGATTGTCTACAGATGATTTGCCACAAAGCATAAATAATTTTAACACTACAGCTGTTATGTGTGCAGATGATACCACTTTTATTACAAAGCTTGGTTTGCACACAATCATTTAGTGCTAAATGATAGTAAAACAGTAAACTTAACATTTTAAACCAAGTCTACTAGTAAGCTAGAACAGAATCATAAAACCAATGTTAAGTTTTTGGGGGTACGTATTGACACCACATTAACATTGGTAGAATACATTAACATACTATGTGGGAAACTGTCTAAAAATGTATTTGTTAATAACAAAATAAAAAGAACAGTTATCAACATGCTGCAGTCGCTACTTATTTCTCTTTGTTCCACTCGCAACTACTATTTGGTATACTGTCATGGGGGAATGCAGCACATACCCATTTACAAAGAGTATTTATCATCCAGAAGTCTGCAATAAGTATAGTCAGTGCCAAATGGGAAGACAGTTGCAGACTACTATTTATATCGCTAAGGATAATGTCTATGTTTTCCATTATAGTGTATTAGAATATTATGCATATTGCACAAAATATAAATAAGTATACTATCCATGAAAAGATACATCAACATGACACTATAGAAATAAACATAACCTCATAACACCTTAGCATATTTAAAAGTGAATTATTTTTTGATTTCTCAAAATGGGAACATTTTCTAACTAGTAATTTTATGTAGGTTTGTCACCATCTCTACTGTCTGTCCTTTACTACTACTGTGTATTGTATTTTATGATTTTAACTTTATATAACTTAAGTATTTCTATCCTTTAACCTATTTATAAAAAGTAATATTTCCTGAAGATTAATAAAATTATTATTATTATAGTGGACCCTACGAGAGGGGGGGGGTTCTCCCAGACCCGGAGTTTTTGAGGGGGCCCGCGGGTTTCACCAGAATCTCTGGAATCCGGGAAAAGTTGGAGATGATGCACACGCAAATTTTGATTGAGCGGGGGGCCCATATGTTACTACCCTCAGACCCCAATTTTCTCTCAATGACCCTGACTCTTAACTTATTACTAATTTTTATTGTTGTGCTACTTTCGATGTCCTAAGTCCTAAGGGTTATACATATTGTGTATATTTGACCAACTTTTAGCATCATCATGAATACAAGATGTATAATTTTCGCATATGAAACACCTACAAAATAAAAATATTTCCACAACGATGTCCGAGTTCACGCCTCATAAATCGTAAAATAGAACTGTCATCCAAACCCTGTTTATGAGATATTATTCATTAACTTTGATTTATAGAAATATTACCATTAAGCATTAGTCTTATCTTTTACATCCTTAACAAAAGAAAGGAAAACTCTGAATACTTACACGGTTCCACCGAACACTCCGCTATGCAAATCTTTGGTAGCACATTCTACTTCAACAAAGAAATAGCACACCCCTCTTAATCCATAAGTAAGACATGGCTTATTTTTGCCAAGCCAATAATTGTCAGAAATACAAACAAAATCCACCCCAGCCAGAAATTTATCTTTCTCGGCAAAAAGAAGTTCATCCAATCCTTCACTGCCACATTCTTCCATACCCTCGAAAACAAATTTAATATTAACAGGCAAGTCGACACCTATTGTTTGGAACCCTTCGATCGCATGAATCCAGCATAATACAGGGCCCTTATCATCTGAAGAACCTCTGCCAAATAATTTGCCATCTCTTTCAGTCAAATCAAATGGCTCCGAATCCCACCCATCTTCTATATAAGCAGGTTGAACATCTAAATGACCATAAACAAGTACTGTTTTCTTTTTTGCATCATTGCCTAAAGTTCCAAATAGTACTGGTGGTAAAGGTATAGTACTTTTGTCAGGCAACTCTTGTACTCCAATGTTACGTAATTCAGTTTGAGCTCCTAATGTTTTCAAGCGGGTAGAGGTCCATTCCACCATCTTACAAACTTCATTACGTTTGTGTGTCCATGCTGACACTGACTGAATCGAGACTGCCTCTCGTAAGTTTTCAATGTATTTTTGTTTATTTTCATCTATGTGCCTAAAAAAGGAAATTGTTATAAATAAATATGTGGTTAAATAAAAATATGTGGATGTGAAAATAGTTATCGTAGGTAATGTAACGCTTTATTACAAAAATACTCATGTTTTACTTACTTAAACAGTCTCGTGAGTGGTTCAGGGAGACTCATTGTTAACTATTTCGCCTACACTTGTTCGTTTTAGAATAATAGTCAATAGATATAGTCGCGTTTATCACTTGTTATTTAGTAATATTATCAGAAACAAAACTTTAAAAAATTCAATTTAAAAAGAAATTAAATGGAGCAGTGGAAAAGTTCAATTTGTCATTTGTTAGTGACTTCTGTAGCACCAAATTCCAAATATAAATTTTGATTAGATTAATCTCATATCTGTATTGACTTTTGAATTGTTAAATCAGTAAATAAATATGGACATCAATGAATTATTTAACCAGTCAGTAGTCAATCGCCACAGTATAGCTCTGTATGTGCTATCACCATAACCTACCTAAGTTAAGTTGATTGGTTAAAAATTAGTGATGACTTATATCGTCGGCTCGTTGATTGACTGAAGTGAAATGAAATGAGAAAATTGAATATTTTAATTTAATTGTAAAATTTATTTGTCGTAACATGTAATGTGTTATTTGAACTACTTGTTTCATTTTTCAATGTTGCACAGAGTGAAAATTTGTCTTTTAAAGTTGACTTTTAGACTTAAGAGATATCCGAAAGATTGGATGCACTGTTGCATTTAAAGGTTGATTCTTACTATAGCTTACATTTGTGTCTCGTTCGGTGAAATTCGTCTTTTCTTAAATGGAATGAAATTATATTGTTTTTATTCAAATTAGAATAGACCATTGGTCCATTTGCTGTAGGTATTGTCCCAAAAACTAAACAAACTTTGTGCACGCATGTAATTCTTTAGATATAGAATCTGATGATTAAAAATTAGCCAGGATATAGAGTATAACAGCTCTCTCCCTAAATAATGGGGTAATTTAATGTACCCGACGCCATTTTTTATTATATCTCAGTAAATATAAAAAATATCGATTTAATGTATAGGACAAAATGAGAGATGAGATAAATAAATTTTACAAAATAAAGTTTCCAAGCATTTTATTGTCTATAGGTGCCATGATTTCCGAGTGGGCAATTAAGTAAAAAAAAATTTTTTAAATATGATTCTCTTTTAAAACTGAATTGCACTAAAAAGTAGACAACAATTTTTATTCAGTGATTAAATTACAAAATGATAATGACGCTAATAAAATATAATATAATATTACCTTTACCAACAATCAGCATTGTGATAACAATATGAATAGTATGTTGTAATATATAACAGCAACACAACAATACTTTATGAGCGCCCTATTGTTTTCTCTTTCATATCATTTTATAATTTAATCACTGAATAAAAAATATTTTCTACTTTTTCGTGCAATTGTTTCAAAGCAAACCATTGTTTAAAAAAAATGGTTTATTTATTCATTTTTTAGTTTCCCGTCTACCCCGCATGTTTTTATTCAAACGCCATCACTTCGTTTACTCTTGTCAAGCTCTTTCATTTGATACCCATATATCAAGGGGGAGTTGTAAGAAATAGGTAATCCGCCTTTTTGTGTCGACCGCCATATTGGATTTAGAATAATGCCACACAGCTTATTGTATTCTACTTGTCATTTGATACAAATGCCGAGAGAGTTGAAAAATATAAGTAATCCACCATTTTCTGCAGGCCGCCATATTGAATTTAGAATGACGTCACACGATTTATTGGATTCTAGGGGCCGCTCTAGCTCTTTTGCCGCCCCCTCCCCTGCCCTATAAACAAAATATTCGTATCGCTACGTTAAAAATGCCGCCCTTACAATTCTGGCGCCCTGGGCAGCCGCACACTATGCCCACTGTCCAGAGCAGCCCCTGTGCCTGTAGTGATAGTTTATTGTAAAATTAATTTTGTGACCGAACGTATAGTGAAAATCAACCTTTAATATGTGTGCCAGAAACGGAATAAAGTTTTGGGGTTTTTAACGTTTTCATTACAATAGATTCCAGGAACACCAACCTCAAAATACAACTATAAAAACAATGATGGCTGTTCGTTATTGTGGTGAAAAATTTCAATAATATTTTATTTTCCAAATCGACAATGGAAAATGGGACCGTACACGAAGAACTCGATGAAAATGATATTGAAATAGAAGAGAACGAAGAGACTAGTGCAAAAAGATGCAGACTACCTCGTAGACAAACAGTGCAATCAAAAAAATTCTGTGCCAAAGAAGAAAGAAATGCATCTATAAAAAAAGTAAATAAACATTATTTAAAAAGAAATAGAATTTAATAAGAATTATTTTTGCAGGTTTCTATAATACTGCAGAAATTGGAAACAGAGAGAACTCTAGAGGAAAACCAGGTCTTATTAGAATGCTCCGACGCAGTGGAAGAAGTTCAAGAAAGGTGGAGAAAAAGAGATGAGGCTAAAAGAAGACTTGAGGAATTTGAGGATCCTGAAGAGATATTAAATGAGAAGTGCCAAATGCTTGCTCAAGCTGTTGCTCAATCACAACATCTGGTTGTATACACAGGTGCGGGAATTAGCACAGCTGCTCAAATTCCCGATTATCGTGGAGCTAATGGTATTTGGACCAGACTTCAGCAAGGAAAAGATATCGGGTATGTCAGTTTTTCTACAGAAATTGTAAAAAATGTGACGAGTTTATATAGGAGATAGCTCCATCTTTGTGGTTAAAATATTGTATTTTATAAGTGTACATACTTTGATAAAGCATTACTAGGTTGCCATATATTTCCAGAAATGTTAATCAATGATAGAGGAAAGACATTCGTAAGTGGGCTATGCAAAAAAAAATTGTAACACATACTGGTAAAAACATTAACTATTATTATTATTATTATGTTGAATATATAAGCAATTTCCCTTTTGCCTGTATGTTCCACTATAGTAGATAGTAGTAATTAGATGAGGCTTAGAAAGTTAGGCCAAGTTAAAGTTTTTATTTACTGTAATCTTGCTTCACTGTCTGAAAAAAAAATTGTTTTGTGAATTAAATGTCCACTCCTAATTTGTGTTTGTTTATCCCTTGGTTATAGAATCTGAGCTGAAGGTCAATTAACTAATAAGAAGGTAATAAGACGGCAGTGCTTGTACTCACTAACATACAATTCATATGTATCGTATCACTTTAATTCTGAATATCTCCAAAATGAAGAAGTGGAAATAATTATACAGGGTGGACCATTATTAATAGGCAATAGTGCAGGGGTAGATTCTTAGGGCCAAAATATGAGGATATAACCAAATATGCTTTAGTAAAATGTTGCTGTGGAAAAAGATACAGGTTGTCAAAATTCAAATTATTTTTTTGTTTTCTTGCAATAACTCAACAGCCTTGACTGATCGTCGCCAAATTTGCTAGAGGAACTTTTTTTTATTCTAAGAAACAATCATTTATGTACTACATCACGTTAGATCATAGAGGACGCCGCAGGACCTGTATCTGATGATGAATTTTTTTCATTTTTTTTTTTTTTTGACGAAACGTTGTGGTACTTCTGACCAGAAAATCTGAAGAGGGCGTCATTTCCACATATAAAAGGTACACTTGGTAGAACTTGATAACTCCAACAATTTTGAGGAAATTGCCGTTAAACATTTGAATAATTTTTTTAAAAACATTCAAATTTAATGAAACAAAGTTTATTGATTGAGAAGTGTACTTTGGTTACGTTTTAGTTCTGTCATGTACGTCATTTAATCATTTTATTTAGTCCTTGTGTTCCTCGAGCTAATTTCTGCAACTTCTTTATTTAAAATGCCTAGACATAATAATTTTTCAAATAAGGAAATGATGGATATATGTGTTTACGTACAAAAAAATTTTAGTGGACGTGCTGCAGCGAGTAGATATCCATTTCAATATCCAAATAGAATACAGCCAGACCATAAGATTTTCAAAGGTCTGTTTCGTCGTTTGGGAGAAACAGGTTCGTTTCGCCATAAAAATGACGTAGGACAACCGAAACGAATTACTCCATATCAAGAACTAGAAATTTTAGTTCGTGTTGATGAAGAGCCTCAAGCCATCAAGTTGATTATCATCGGCAACAGGGGTGAGTAAACAATCTGTTCTAAGAGTCCTACGCAAAGAACGCTTCTACCCATATTACTTCACTCCTGTACAAAACTTACTTCGAAGGGATCTTCCACAAAGGCTACAATTTTGTCAATTTGTTCTAAATAAATACAACAGGGATAGAAATTTTATTAAGAACATTTTATTAACCGATGAAGCAACTTTTACTCGCCGAGGCGTTTTTAACTGGAGAAATACCCATTACTGGGAAGTAGAAAATCCTCATGCCGTTAAAGAAAGGCATTTTCAGCACGAATTTAAGTTTGGTGTGGTATTATCGGTGATCAGTTATTGGGACCATTTGTCCTTCCGCCAATTTTAATTGGACAGTCTTATCTGTTTTTTCTTCAAAATACTCCTGCTTATATATTACATGCTTTCATGCTAGACATAGGTAACAAAATATGGTTTATGCAAGATGGAACTCCCTCTCATTTCTCCACTGAAGTCAGGAATTATCATAATGAGACTTTCCTACGCAGATGGATCGGTCGAGGAAGTGAGTTTGCTTGGCCACCAAGGAGTCCAGATTATAATCCTTTGGATTATTATATACATATGAAGTCCTTAGTCTATGCAAATACTATTCGATTCAAGAGAAGAACTGTGGGACAAAATACAAAACGCAACCAATTTTATTAGAGGACAGGAAAATGTATTTTTCAATGTAAGAAAATCTTTTATAAAAAGAATTAGAAAAGGCATACATGTAGGTGGAGACCATATCGAAAATTTACTCTAAGTTGCAACGATAGGGTTTTTGCATTGGGAGAAAGTTTAAACAATAAATACTAATGTCATTAAGTCAACTTTTATGTTATTTTTTGGTCTCTTAATAATATTAGATCCTTATTTTACACAATCTTGATCTATGTATTTATCTCAATATACCATGAAAATACTCCATTAGTTCATAAGAAAGTGAGAAAAAGTTTACGCTGTTATTACAATTTTGTTTTGCCTTACATTTTGTGCTTTTTTCAATAAATACACTTTGTTTCATTAAATTTGAATTTGTCAAAAAATTATTCAAATGTTTAACGGCAGTTTCCTCGAAAGTTATCAAGTTCTACCAACTGTACCTTTTATACATGGAAATGATACACTCATCAGATTTTGTTTTAGCTAATTTGGCGAATATAAAATACTGTGTACTCAAGTCTGTCAAATGCTTTAGTGAAGTCTGTGTAAATTACGTCAACTTGTGAGTTTGCGTCGATAGCATCAGTTATATATTGGGTAATACATAAAAGATTGGTTGAGGTAGATCTTCCTTTGAAGAAACCGTGCTGGTATTCAGTAATGCGATCCTTTGCATAAGAAAATGTTGGCTCATACAACAAAGTTTCGAAAGCTTTGTGGACATTGTTGATAATCGTTAATAGGTGTAATTCTATAATTCTCAATATTATTTTTTTCACCTTTTTTTATATAAGTACAGGAATTATCTTAGAACATTTGAGTGAATCAGTGAATCGGGGAATATGTCAGATTTAATGGCGAAGTTAAATAAAAATGTGGGAGGAATTGCAAACACGCCAGCACAATCATGTAATAGAAAGGCGGGAATTTTGTCAGGGCCCATCGCACATTTAGGCTTGTTTTTTTTAGTGAGTTTAAAACTTCTTGCTCTGTAAACTGTTCAGTTGTTAAAGAATCAGTATTTGCGTCATGATTGTCCTCAATGGACTCAATTAGTTGTGACGTCACAAGTTAGGCAACCTCTATATACTAGTGTCATGACACACGGGTTGCCTGCCAAGCACACTGGAACTTGAGCCTTAATGCATATGTTTATAAGGCGACATTTTCGAGGATAGAAACATAGCATAGAACTTTATTTTATTTCTCCTGTGGAAGAAATATTTAAGCACTTTGAATACCCATTTCACATTCAAAAAATACGTTAAAATGTATATATCCATGTATGAGTTATAAAAACTTTATTTTAGTTTTCGTTTACAGTTTTTGTAATACTTTATACTTGTGTATATTTACCGATGCCTTGTCCATGCAATAAATGATAACTGAAATCTCTTAAATATTTCTTACAGGGGAGAAATAAAATAAAATTGTATGCTATATTTCTATCCTCGAAAATGTCGCCTTATATACATATGCATTAAGGGTCAAATTTCAGTATGCTTGGCAGGCAACCCGTGTGTCATGACACTAGTATATAGGGGTTGCATAATTAGGTGACGTCACACTAATTGAGTCCATTGGAACAGCTGAAGTGATATAAGAACTACAAAAGTATGTACCAATTCTTTGTTGCCAACATAATGTCTATCCTTGTAGTACATATCTGCCGGTAAATTATTACTAGCTTTTTTATTGATAAACTGCCAAAACTTGTTGGGATTGGTCTTGATATTTTTTTCAATGTCGCCACAATATTTTCTATATTCAATATCAACCTGATTTTTGACATAAGGTCTTAATAATTTAAACTCCTCGAGTGCAAGAGGATCATCAAGGTTTTTGTAATCACTCCATGCTTCAGTTTAATACTTTTAATTATATTGGAATAATACCAAGGTGGGTAGCTCTTGCCTTTGATTACAGTTTTTGGAACAGTTGAGTCAAGAACGGCATATATTTTTTCATAAAATTGTTCAAAGGCATAATTTACATCAGAAATATTGAATAGAAAATGCCAATCAATATCTGCTAAGTTTTGATAGAGGTCAGCCAGATTAGCTTTACGGTAGTTATGGTGAGTCGGATTAACGGTGTTCTTATTAATTTTATGTTTTTCATGTACCTTAAATAGTATCAGGAGCACTGGATGATGAATATCATCATGAACTAATATGTCAGGAGCTTTGTCTACTATACAGTTCATATTTGATAAAACTAAGTCTAAAATGTTATCATTTCTGTTTTTTGTATGATTGTATTGTTCTAAATTTAGAAAATTACTAAAGTTTATTAGAGACGTAGTACCACTTGTAGGCTTTAACGAAAGTAAGTAATTGAAATGTTCATTAAAATTAAAGTCACCTAGAAATAGAACATTATTATTATGAATAAATTCTAGCGAAGCAATAATTTCAAATACCGAGTCGTAACATTCAAGGGTTGTATTGGGTGGTATATATAAGTTAAAATTATATAATAGCAATAAAAATCTATTTTAATTTGAACTCCAAGGATGTCAATAAAGTGTAATTTTCTGAAAAATGAGGTTGCTTTTAATTTTAGGTCGGCAGAGCAGAGAAAGGCGTCAATAGCAAGCATGACCCCTCGGCCTCTTGTACATTTGGTATTAATAAAATCGCGATCACATCGATATACACAATATTTATTAAGATCGAATAACTCTGAGCTATTTACTCCTGATTCTAACCAGCTTTCTGTGATCGCAATGACAGAATATTCGCTTGAATTTGCAGCATTAAATAAACTGACAATTTAGGAACACGGTTAGAAATTTTAGAAGACATTTAAAGAGGTAGTATTATCAGTTACTAATAGATTCAAGGAAGTAGGTATTGATATTTGCTATATGGGTACCCCAAATAGATCGCTCTTCAGTTTTTCTAATGCTTTTTTGTATGCAAAACAATTTTCATAGTCTCAGATTGCATCGTCTGTATCGATATCTGTTTTTTGTTTTTGTTTGACATTATGGCAGTTAATACAACATTGTTTACTATCTTTCGGACAGACTTTTAAATCATGATCTTTCGAACATATAAGATATGATATATTATTTTTACATGACTTTTTACTATGAAAATAGCCATCACAAGAATAACAGCGCGGCACAAAAATTTCATCATACACACTACATCCATCCAGCCCTATAAGGATATGACCTTGATTAAGTCCCTTATGATATGTTGGACTATTCACCTGCAATGTAGCCTGATAAATGTTTCTATTTTTTTTTCGTAGGCCAAAGTCGTATTAGTTTGCATTCAGAATGAGCATCGAAGATGGAGTCATTTTGGTTTCTAATGTACTGGAATAGAGTTTCTTCTTCCATGTTATGAGTGATTCCTACAATTTTGATTTGTGGATGGAAACTTTTTAATTCATGAACTTCATAGTGTGAGGGGAGTTTTTCTTGTGCTAACATTTTAAACTTGATAGCTTCCTCCGAGGTGCTGCATCCCAATACAGTCCCTCCATTCTTTATGTGATTTACATTACATTACATTTAATATATCCGCTTTGGTTCGTACATTGACTTGATTGGGATTTTTCGGTTTAACTACAATTTTTTGCTGGTTACCAAGACGTAACTTATCAGCATAAGAGACAGTAGGTATGGCAAGAGCGAGAGCAAGAGAGGTGGGTTTGGCAATTTCGGAAACTTTTTCGGTGACAACCTTCGTAAAGTCGGACTTCATTTCATCAAATTTGCCCTTGGTTCCAGAATGATGGTTTGTTAATACCTTAATCAAATACTTATTTGAATCAGTTTTTAATTTCAGTTTTTAGCTGAACAATTTCTTCATGTAGATATTTCGTTTCGCCATGCACTTTATGAGTGTTTGTGTCTCCCTAATGAGCTCCAGAATAAGGGCAAAAAACGTTTCAAAGCCTAAGCATTTCCAAGAAACAAAATGATACATTTCATGAAAATGTAATCCATTAGAATGAAAAATTTTTAAGACGAGGTAAGTAAATAAATTCAGTTTAGGCCTTTGTTTTCATTTTTAACTGAATCTTCATGGCCATAAGGGGTTATGTAGATACTAGTTTAATCTGCATAGTCGTAGGGGACTATGTGGATACTATAGTGTTACAATAAGAATTGTCAAATAAGAAATAGACAAATTCATTTAAAGATTTTAATTGCTAGCATAACCAGAATTCAGGTTATAGAAAGAATGCAAGGATTTCATTAATATTTTTTTAGTTCTCATATGTAGTTTTTTCCGATGTTTGCAAAATCCTATAAATATGTTTCGTTACAATTATAAGCAAATAAATAATAATTCATCTTTATACTATAGACATAAAATAATTTAATAACATAAAACAAAACCATAAATAAATAACTGTGACACCATTTATAATTGGGGGTTAAGAATTCATTAATATTATCTAAGATTTGAATTTACTTAACACTTGAATACATTGTAGTTTATTATTGATAGTTAGTTGTAATTCAGTGTTCGAGTTGGATATTCATGTTTGGGTTCGTCTTTCAGGAACAGAGATTTGTTTTTAAAAGAAAGAGCATGCATTCTTGTATATAAATGGCCGAGGCAGTTAGCAGTCTATTTTCCTGAAGATTTAAAATCATCCTTAAAACCCTTTTTTGCATTATAAATACTGTATCACAATCTCTACTACTTCCATATAATATTACACCGTTACATTCGACTCAAAGTTAGCAAAGTACACCGTTTTCAATGTTAATAAGTATACATATTTTGATAGCACTCTTGTATTATAACATGCTGTGTTTAGCTTCTTACAAAGGTTGTCTATGTGACACCGCCAATTAAGCTGTTTGTCGATATATATCCCCAAAAATGTTACTTCGCAAGAAGTGTAGTAGGTATCATTAATGAAGTCTATATATATATATGGTTATTTCGATTGGAAATGACCTCCCCTATCACCCCTCTTCGTTTGATCATCCACTTATAGGACACCCTGTATATATTGTCCGTTTTACTATATATTCTTATATTTGTGTAAAAATATCTGTGTAGTCACTCTTCTTACTATAATTGTATTAATGGGTTCACCCATACATGTAAAAATAAAGCGAGAAATATTTTTTATATATTTTTCTTTTCAGTGACCATGACTTGAGCCTTGCAGAACCAACATTTACGCATATGGCACTGTCAGAACTGTACCGAAAAAATATATTAAAATATGTGGTTTCTCAAAATTGCGATGGACTCCATTTAAGATCAGGTTTGCCGAGAACTGCCCTATCCGAATTACACGGTGATATGTACATCGAGGTGTGCAAAAATTGTAAGCCGCATAAGGAATATTGGCGGCTGTTTGACGTAACAGAAAATACAGCGAGATATTCACACAAAACTTCGAGACGTTGCTATACGTGTAACGAACCACTTGTAGACTCGATAGTTCATTTTGGTGAAAGGGGCAGCTTACAGTGGCCTTTGAATTGGTCAGGTGCCTGCAAAAATGCAAAGAAAGCCACTACAATCTTGTGTTTAGGGTCTAGTCTGAAGGTGTTAAAGAAATATCCGTGGCTTTGGCAGATGGACAAACCCGCGAGAAAGCGTCCAAATCTGTATATCGTGAACCTACAGTGGACGCCAAAAGATGACTTTGCTAATGTCAAAATAAATGGCAAGTGCGATCAGGTTATGCAGAAAATAATGGACTTGTTGGGAATCAAGATCCCCATGTATAATAAATTAAAAGACCCGATATATGCACATGCCACAGCATTGCACAAGTTCGAATTGCATACGACCACTCAACCGTTTTTGAAAAACGAGTTTAAAGTGGAGAAAACGGAAAGGAATCACGATGAAGTACAAAATGAATTTAATAATAAAGACTGTACAATAAATAATAATTCTGATCTCAATAGGAGTCCAGTAAAGGGGTTAACTTCAGAAAACTGTGATAATAGCAATAAGGGTGTACGGCAGTGTCTTCCGATAAAGAAAAATAATTCTACGTCAAACATGTTCTCTATTGATAGCCTGTTGCAACCCGATAGTGTTCATCACCCTGTAACCAAGTACACAATACCTCAAGCAAATGCACCAAACTATTTTAATAGCATCTTGAGGCCGGAATTGTCACTTTTTGGTTATAATTTGCTTCACCAGCAAATGTTAGGTGCCTATTCAGATTTTTTTTTATATCCATATCAAACTAGTTTCTTATATCCAGGTCTACATAGTATTATAAATCCGATGCCTACATATAAGGAGGAAGTTCTAATGCCTAAGCAAGAAATCATAGAGAAAGTTGAACCTGCATGTGAATTTTGTGATAGACATTTTAATTCCGATTTGTGTTTATTTTATTCAAAAACAGAACCAGTATTTATTAATCAACAGTTTAGGTATAGTAAGGTAGAACAAAAAAGTAAGGCGAATATTTGTGTGTGTTGTGACTATTCTACAGACGAGGATGATTTGAATGACATTAACAGTTTAAATGATAAGGAAATTAACAGTGTTCATGATGGTCAAATTAAAAGTAAAATACAAGCGGGATGGTTCGGGAAAGGTTACAAGAAATGTCGACGTCCAAAGAGGAAATCCGTATGAACAAATTTTTTAACTTTTGTTACAGTATTACGTTTTTAATTTTTTTTACTTTTTAACCCTATGACTGTCCATTATGATTAAATTTTATATTTATTACTGTTTTTTTATGTATGAAAAATCAATAAATGATGTGTTATAAGTTAGTTTCGAGTTATCTTTAAGAATTGTAAATCCTATCTACAATGTCAAAATAGTTAACATTTTGATTGCTGATGATATCTGGAGGTGTCATCTCCCTACTACTTTTCAATGCTCATGGCGCCTTCAGGCGTCATAATGCCCAAGGATGTTTTGGGCACTAAAGTGTACATTTCATAACGAGTGCCTTTGTGTCATGTTTTTTTTTGTTAATTTTTACTTCCCTTTTTTTGGAAAAGATTATATTTTTGGCAATATCTCACCAAAACCAGTACAAAAAACAAGTTTGATTAGGTTAGCCACCAGGTCATATAGGCCATATTACGCCAGCAGTCAAAGTGTTAATCAGTATATTTTGGATTACTCGTAAAATTTGTTATAATAAACTATAAATATGATCAGGGATGATATGAATTAATTCACATTTTTCCTAGTTGAATACAGCACATTAATTAAATACATCTGGCAACTTGTAGCATAACAGTGAAATGCATCGGAATTTTTTTTTTTCTAAACAAATATTCGACCAATATAGTGGAGTGCAATAGGCTTGTTCGGCATTTTTTTTTTATCTCATACATCGAAAGAGCAAGTATAAAATAATAGATCTGCAAAAATTCAGAATTTTATTCACACGTTTAGTGTCTTAATAGTATATTCTATAACGAGTTATGGAATATGCCATTCCAAACGTGTTGAATACTATACTTTCTCTAACAAGATTTTAGAAATTATACAAAAAAACTTTAAAACTGTTCAAAACGTCAAGTGCGAAGCTACCTTTTGTTCGACGTAACCATAGCAACCGAACCACTAACAACTTCTGATTCGTCGAAAGCCATGCGATATTATCCCATAACAGTGTGTTGGAATGATACTTGTTTCGGCACAATTTTTAGTTGTGGAATTTGTAATTTCTGAAATGGTGTTAGAGAAAAACAATTACAAACCTCCACTTCGGGAAAATGGGGCGTGGCCAGGCATTACATCACTATACACATAAACTTGGCGATTTCAGTCGACTCATTGCTTTTTACTTGTTATTATCTATATACTAAAACTGCGACATTGCCAGAACGATCATTTACATATTTACTCAGGTTACGCTATGCCCCACAATTTTATTTTAGTCTGATCAATGCTCTAGATTGATGAGGAGAGTGGTGTGATGACTGGTACGTGGTACCTACCTAATTCTTTTTTAGCTTTTAGTACATTATTATGTTTCTTTACAATAAAACCGTTTAACTTAAAAAATTTTTTTACTTATTTTATTTTCAAGTTTTTAGTTTTTCATTTTAATTACTTCTAAAGTGTACAGTGTTCTACTTGTCAAGCCCTTTCATTTGATACCCATATTGAGGGGACTGAAAAAAAGTAATCCGCCATTTTGTGGTGACGGCCATCTTGGATTTTGAATTTTTTCATGGTGTACTGTATTCTACTAGTAAGGCCCTTTCATTTGATACCCATATTGAGGGGGTTGAAAAAAATATGTAATCCGCCATTTTTGGCGGCGGCCATCTTGGATTTACAATGATAATGAATATACATAATTGTATTGTCATCAGAACTAAATGTGTGTACCAAATTTCAGATCAATCGGTCAACAGGGAGGGGGTAAAATTTCAATTACTAGATTTGATCCACACAAGACACACATAGTAAGCTAAATAAAACCGTTTAAAAAAATTAATTCAGTATAACTGGGTTCCGAAATGTTTTACTTTTTGTGTCTAATTGCACTCGACTATACCTGATTACAAAGTTTCTGGCGACTATTTTGGTTCCATTCTTTCTAAATTTACAATTTTCGACCTTGAATTAATATTATCAACCCCAAAAACATAAATAATAATACTTTTTTATCCATATGATTAAAATTATTGCAGTTACTTTGGATTAATCATTAATTTACAATTATTTCTTGAATTTTTCAATAAACTATTAAATAAACAAAGATCTGCAAATTCTAATTTAGAAACGTTGTAGTATTGGGTTTTAGCAGTACAATGTAACAAACGCCATGAACATTTATTCACTGGTGTTCTCGTTCGAGGTTTTCACTTTTTATGACTAACGACACTCCACTAATATGCTGTTTATTCCTTAAGACGATAGACTTTTTAAAGAACAAAATTACAGTGAAAAGGTAGCATCTTTAGTTGTCATTATTGAAAACTAATTTTATCAATAAAGTTGGTGAGGCAGCGTTGCTTTTTTTGTAGTGATTTCATACCGATTGATTTTAATTTCTAGCAATAGATTTGATAAACAATAAGCAAAACACACAACCACCTCCACCGTGAGTGTAACGTCCGACGCTTGTTTCGCTTATTGTCTATATCAAATTTATTACTAGAAATAAAAATCAATCGTTGTGAAATCACTACCAACAAAGCAACTCTGCTGCGTCAACCAAAACACGGAGATACATAAAGAACATAAATCATCTGACTTTGTTTTTTCCAAGACAAAATATTTTTTTATATAGTTTATTTTATGGATGTGTAATTTCAGTTATACTGCTGTGACGTTTATTACGTAATAGTCCTAATTACTGCAGGGTTGATAAAAATCATGATTTAAAAAAAATATAAAAAATCACAATTTTTTTTCAAAAATAAAAAAAATCATGATTTTTTTTATTATTTCTTTTTTTACATAAACATCCTAATAATTGATATTAACAATGTATTTAGTACTTATATTAACAACGATAGTTTTTGTTTAAACTTTGTGTACCTTGTATCTATAATTCTAAAATAAGCTAGAGCCTATGTACATGAAAATTCCTGTCAGAACTTGAAAACTCGCCTGTTTTTATAATACGGGAATGATGTGAATTGCCATTATTTGCTAATCTGCAGCGTAACAAGTGAGAAAGCAAGTCTGAGTGATTATATTTATAGCATTTAAATATTAAATAATTATTTAACATGTCCTCTAATAGAAGTGGAAAGAAAAAGATCCTATTTGGCAATATTTTATTGAAAAATCAAGTAAGCTTGATGGAAAAAGTGGTAGTAGAGCTACATGTAAAAAGTGTAAAGTATAAATCAAGGGCTTGTGGACCGACTGAAAGTCCACTGGAAAAAATATGCTTCACGTAATGTATAAAGTGTAGAAACAAATAATGAAGATCCCTCTACTTCACGAAGCTTCCAATGTACGTATAGTGTTGTTTTATTTATATTTATAACTTCTTAGTAAGACAAAATATTAAGGGAACTTTTTTTTTAATTTACATATTTAACGTAGGTCTATTTTTTGCGACTAACGCCAATTATGCCAGGAGACGAGCTAGATTCAAATTTTTAAAATTATCTAGTTCATTTTCTAGATTTCTAGTAACTTAAATGGACAAATGTGACTTTTTCATTCATTCCTAGTTTTAAAAATAAAGTATAATATCTATGCCTGTCTGTGTGTAGCTGGATTTAAAAATGAACAACATAACAATCTTGTTTTTTATTACAGGTACAATTGAACACGTTACAACAAGATGCAGAGGAAGATAGTGCCCCACAGCCGCTCTTATCTTCTACGCCATTAAGTAAAAAAAGAAAAGTAGTGCCTAACTCCAGTTCTAGATCTTTATCATCTTTTGTTGTACACACGACCAAGTCTAATAAAGAAGAAATAGATAAACAAATTGCTAGAGCTCTTTATGCGACAAACAGCAGTTTCATGTGTATTGAACAACCTGAAGTAAAAAAGGCAATAATGCTTTTACGACTTGGATATGTACCACCATCTCGACATGATGTGTCCAACAGACTGCTTGATGAAGTGTATAACGAGGAAAAAAGTAAATGTTTTAAAGATTTATCAGGTAGTTCAGATTGTCTGCCATTAGATGGATGGTCCAACATACACAATGAACCAATAATATGTGCAACTGTAACTACGGAAAATGGGTCTTCCTTTTTAGTAGACACAATAAACATCTGGAAATTAACATACATCTGTATATTCAACAGAACTTGCAACAAACTTAAAGACTGACTATACCTGTACAGTAAGCAGTTTTGTGACGGATAATGCTGACAATATGAATGCTATGAGAAACCAAATCAAAGAGTCAACAGAACTAAATGTTATTACTTACGGTTGTGCTCCACATATTTTAAACTTGTTATGTAAGAATTTGGAAATTAGTGAAATTAAGGAACACGTTACGTTCGTTGTGAAGTACTTCCGAAACAATCGTCTTGCCTTTGCGATATACACAAAAGAAGGAGGAAAAAAACTTACTTTACCTTCTGACGTAGGATGGAACTCATTTGCCGACTGCTTAGAGGGTTTCGTTAAATCATGGCCCACACTTTTTAAAATTAGCGAGGAACATAAAAATGAAATTGACAGCATAGTAAGACAGAAAATTTCAAACATTTATTTAAAAAGAACTGCTGAAGATTACTTATCACTACTAAAACCTATATCTATTGCACTTAATAGGCTTTAAAGAAACTATGCAATATTAGCAGACGTCGTAGAATAATTTAAAATAACCGAGTCGCATTTTGACGAAACTGAAATTACCTTAATGCAAATATTTATATACCGATACGACCAGTGTATCACCTCATACCATTTGCTAGCCTTCATTCTAGAACCTATGAAAATAAAGCATAAATTAACAGAAAGCCAAAAGAATCATGCTTTAAAAGCCGCTAATGAATTATATCCTGAAAGTGGTTTACTACCACTGATTATTAAATTTCTGGCAAAATCTGAGCCTTTTGCTGATATTATGTTTCATGAAGAAATTGTTAAAAACACAAAACCCTTGGACTGGTGGAAATCCCAAAGAAATATTGATATTATTGACAAATGATTCCCGATTATCAAGCAATTATTTTCTGCTGCAGCTAGTTGAGAGAATATTTTTAACCTTTGGTTTGATCAATTGAGGATTCGAAATCATTTAGGGACCGAAAAAGCAGCTAAATTAGTTTTTTTGTACAAACTTTACAATATTTAACTTAATTTAAAATCTTTGGTTTGGAATAAATTACGTTTTATTTTCTTTTAGAGTCGGTTCTGTTTAATTTGTTTACTTTATGTTTCTGCTTTTAAGTAGGCACCTAATTTATAATGTACATTTATTTTTCACCTGCATATTATATGTTTATAATACCTTGGATACGGTTACCATAAAGATGCTCATAATGATCACGGGCATAATGAGTGGGCATTATGGCCATAACGCCGTTATATGAGAAGCAAAGAAAGAGTAAATGTTTCATATTCCTTATCGTATAATGGTTTGGATTTGACCGGCATTACATTTTCTGTGGCTTCTCCCGCATTGTTTTGGATATTTTGTGGTATTTCCATATTATTAATTTTCCTTTTTCCTATAACATCAACAACTGTCAGATACAGTTGATAAACGTCAAAGTATCAGCAAATGTTATAGACTACTAAATGTATTTAAAAAATGAAAAGTCAATTTTTCATTGGAAAAATATATTTTTCGTGAAAAATAAAATATTGTATGCACCACGAGCGTTATTAGATTATAACGCCCATCAGGAAACATGCATCCCTCGGGCTGCATCATGTTACCCTCCGGACGTTATAATCTATACCTATAACACACTTGGTGCATAAATAACTATTAAGAAGGTAACTTTTGTGTTATATGTGTAACCTAACTGTTCTTTTCTTTTTATTTGAATTTTTTGTAATTTGTATCTAGCTTTTAAATAAACTGTACTTTATATTAGAATTTTCTGAACTTCGATTTACTTAGATTATTGGCTTTACACGACTTGATTTAAATCATGATCTCTTTTAAGCACAATATCTCGACAGATGCTTTGTTCTAATTCACCTCCCTATGCTGTATGGTACATCTGACAGCATCACGCCAATTACCACGGTTGCCCAGTAGGCATATGACCTCGCCAATAATGCTCTTATTATCAATCAATTCGAAAAAATCAGACTGATGTTTTGGAGGGCATCCCTCATCTTTGCTTGGTGTCTGAACTTCCCTGAATTGTTAATAATTTTATACTTTTCTCTCTCTCCAGTGGATGTGGTCAAAAAATTATGAACTATATGATGTCAAAATGTTGCAAACACGATTTTCTTATACAAGATTATAATATACACAACTCAGTTCAAGTTAAATGTATGAACTAATGTTTTCTTTTTATTTCGGATGTGTAATAATCTCAGAAATGTTTAATTATTAGATAACTTTGGCTTTACATAAAAAAAGTTTGCTTTTCTAATTTTTATTTTACCAAACTGATAAATATCTTAAACCTAAATTATTTTTGGAACGGATAGTAGTCCAATCCAGTATTATACTTAAATTTAGGCTTATCTAATTTACGGGCTTCTGCAATGAGATCCTGAACATTTTTGCGATAAGGGGGTGGTTGAAGCTCTTCATGTAATGTGCATTCAAAAGATTCAACTTCTCTCTTTTTATAGATACGTCTTCTAATAACATCTATATCTCTACTATATTCATCTAATAGGTCGTCAATGGAACTTGGTGGCACATTGAATTCGTATAAAAAATAACTGTAATTTGGTAATAATTAACAAATGTATTTTTAATTAGACTGTCACATTACCTTGCTTTATTATAAACTACACCATGTACACTTGTTTTATAAGGCATTTCCCTTGTACCTAAATTTTCTATTTTTCGTATAAGACCGCCTTTGTCGAATATAGCATTTGCTGTTCTTCTTAGGACAGTTTTTAACTCCGGCTACAAAAAGTATGAGTTAAATAAAATATATAAACAAAATATTAAATCACCTTTGATAAACTTCTTAACAAAAGTAATAGTTCGTAGGTAATCATTTTATTATATTTTGAATATTAATTTACAATAAGTTTTCTACAAATAATGTATAAAACTTCTTTGGTTTTCTGACTTAAATGTAAGGTTATGTTTGAAATAAGAAATAATGCAGATTTTTATTTCTTGAGGTTGCAAGATTGTAATTTAAGCTATTTCTTACGACGTAATGTGTTTAATTTGGTTGAGAATATATTTGAGTAGGTATATGTTCTGTGATATATTTACGACAGGACACATGACAGGTTTACAACGGTAAACACTAGATCCTGCTTTTTGTTACCCAGTTAAACAAACACCAACGCAAGAAACTAGATTCTAGTAACTATTAGTAGAAATAAATATTGCGAAGACATTGGAGAGGTAATATTTTTATGTAGGCATATTAGTATGAGCAAATATACATACAATTCAAATGATTGAGAACAACTTTTGTAAGTGAATGTGATTATTTAGTTATTTGTATTTCTAGATATTTTGTCTTTTACCTCCTGTAATTTACATTTTATTTTCTAAATTATTAAAATATTACAAACCATGGTCTGTGACTACATGTATCATTTTCTAGATCAAGAATATTTTGTTTCAAGCTACCGACCGTGTTTCAGTGGGTTTAAGAGCAAGTTGTGTACACGTGTGTGGTGGATTGGAGTCTCAAGTGTGACAGTCATTGAAATTTTAAATAAACCACTTTCTGCACAAGCTTTGTTCTTAAAAATGATGCATTTCTAAATTATGAGGGGTTTTAAAATATAGATCAGTGAAAAATCTAGTCGGTGACATCATCATTGAAACGATTGAAACAATCGACGAATACGGTTCATCAGTTACAACACAAGAAATCAACTTTATTGTTAGTTAATCCGAAAACGTAGATTGGTTCATTCGGGTCAAGTTCTACTTTCGTCTTTCGGTTTCGAGTTTCGGTTTTCGGATACGACGGCTACTGGAAATGTGGAAATTGTAACTGATTGTAACACGAGGAATTGTGACGAGGAATCTGGAATTCAGGTAAATTTTAAAGAACAGAAACCATGTGCTATGTAAGTTTTTTGTGTGGATTGTGCTAGTGAATGTTTGGTTATTAACTTTCAAATGTCAGATGGGACAGCAGAACAATTGAAGAAATTCGTATTTTCTTCTAAGTATAATAACATCAGAGGAGAATCTCAAGAAGAAAAGTTGGAAGTTGTCATTCCAGAGGTACCACTTTATTTATAGTACGCGTACCTGTTTTTTTATTGTAGAGTTAACAGTATTACAACAACTAACCAGTATCTTTGACAGCTTCTTATATAGTTTTTATTTCCAGCTACTGCAAGCAAGTTACTCATTTTACACTTGGCCGTCTGCCCCAGTGTTGGCTTGGTTTGTCTGGGAAAATCGACACGAACTCCAGGGCAAAAGGGTTCTAGAATTAGGATCAGGAACTGCTTTACCAGGAATCGTTGCAGCAAAGTGTGGTGCCAAGGTAACCCTAAGTGATTCAGCTACACTTCCTAAGTCTCTAGCCCACACAAAACGTAGTTGTCAGCTAAATAACCTAATAGTGAACCAACATATTAAAGTGATAGGTCTTACTTGGGGATTGTTTTTAAGCAATCTAGATTCTATTGGTCCTATTGATTTAATTTTGGGTTCTGATTGTTTCTTTGAGCCTGCCAATTTTGAGGACATCTTAGTAACGGTGGCCTACTTGCTTGAACCTAATACAGACGCAAAATTCATTTGTACTTATCAAGAACGCAGTTCGGATTGGTCTATAGAACATTTACTTGCAAAGTGGGACTTGGAGTGCCAAGTTCACAGCATAAGTAATTTAGGTGCTAGCGCAGGACTGGACATTCACGAATTAATCGGAGACCACAGCATTCACTTGCTTGAAATTTCCAGGAAATCTTAATATATAATATGGCTGGAAATGTAGCTCGTAATCTGTACAAATTGTATGTTGGTAACATCCCATGGACAGTGAGTCATAACGAGTTAAAGAAATATTTCAGTAAATTTGGGCACGTCAATTTAGCTACAGTGGTTTTTGATAGGAAAACTGGACTTAGCAAGAACTACGGTTTTGTTACTTTTAGCAACCGGGAAGGGTTTGAGAACGCAACGAACACAACTTCACATAAGTTAGAAGGAATTACTATAAAGGTACAACCTACTACTAATAGTAACATTTAAAATGGCAAAATTTATAGATAACTATAACGATCTTAAAGAACTTGGCATTGATTGCAACCACAGTAACGATTCTTTAACTGAGACTTTTATCAGAGCATCCAACCATTTGCAAAATTTATTGCCTAACATAGATAGTAACATGCTTTTGATACTCTATGGATATTATAAACAAGGCTCTCAAGGGGTTTGTAATATGCCAAAACCAAGCTGGTATGACATGAAAGCAAAATCAAAGTGGGAAGCTTGGAATAAGCTGGGTAATATGCCCCAAGCAGAAGCCAAAAGTTTGTATATTGAAGCCATTAAAAAATTAGATCCAAGCTTTAACAATTGTGTAGAAGAAAACTCGCCAAAAGAACAATGGATAAAAGTGTCGTCTATGGTTGATGAAAGAATCATTGCAGACTCCGATAAGACAATTGTAGACCATATTAAAGAGGGTAATATCGAAGAAGTGAAAAAATATTTAGAAGACACTTCAACCATTAAAGCCTTGATCAATAAGAGCGATGTAGATGGTTTGGCTCCTATTCACTGGGCAGCAGACAGAGGTTTTCTGGAAATTATTGAAATATTAGTTATGTCAGGTGCTGATGTGAATCTACATGATGCAGAAGGACAAACTGCTTTGCATTATGCCTCTAGTTGTGGCCATGTTGACTGTATCAAATATTTATTGGAGCGAGGTTGTAAAGCTGACAGTGTCGATAATGATGGTTATACACCTTTATCTGTTGCCTCTGATGACTCAGTTCTAGAATTGTTAAATAGTAGCTTGTAGTATTTCATATGATATAATAAATCATTATTTAGTAGTTATTTGTAGTTTGATTTTTAAATATTGCTTTTTGGTCAACTTGTTTGTTTTATTAGATACAAAGTATGTTCTGCCAATAAAGATATGGCAGGAGTTACAAAGAGTTTGAACACTATTAAATTATAGTTCTTTAAAATCGCCTTATTTCAATGAACTGGCGTTTTGTTAAAGAAAATTGAAGAAATTCAGATCAAAATGAAATGATTGCCTAGGAAGTTAAAAAATAATCCTGATTGTTTTTCACATTTTGCAATGTCTTGAAACAAAGTAACAAAAATTATTCTGGTATAAAAAAGTACAAGTGGACTTTACAGTTGGAAGAACTTCCACTTTTTAACAAGGTATTACATCACATATTAATAAGATGTATATCCCTCTGGTCATCATCGTTACTACAATCATGTTTGGAATTTTTATAATAATAAATTCGCAACAGAGGTATATGACAATGATTGCAGTTTATATGGTCAAAGAATTCTTAGATGTAGCTTATTTAACTCTACTTTGAGTGAACTAATCGTGGTAGTACTTGCCACTGCTGGACTGTTTTCAGCTCAGCTCGGACTAGGATTATTGCGATTGTATTACATTCTTTTATAAACTTTCTGTATTTTGTATTGACACATCCAATGCTCAACATTTTTTTAGCCTACTGGGAAAATAAAGTATTATTATAATTGTTATTATTAGGATAGCAGCCTTAACAAATAATATGCTAAGTGTCGGTTCTGATCCTATTTTGATTGCCGTGCCTTCTCTGGCTAAAGAATCAGCAACTTCGTTGCCTTCCATGCCAGAGTTTTCAGGTATCCAAATCAGAATCAGTCTATTGTTTCTGCCCAGTCGGGTATCAGGCGCGGATCCAGCATTTTGTTGAGGGGGGGGGGGCGAAAATTATTGAATGGGTAAAAATAAAATAAATAATTTATTTTTATGTCACGTTTTCGTATCTAAAGTTTGGTCCGGGGGGGTCCGACATTCCCTTCGCCCCCCCACCCCTGGATCCGATCCCAATTAAGAGTAGCTTGGCCTGAAAATATTTCTATTGATCTGGGTCTAGGCTGCGTCTGTTCTAGCTTTCATGCACACTGCTCAATGTGCTGAAATATAGTTGGATTACCAGGTTCGAAGTTATTCTTACCTTTGGTTTTCAACTATATACACCAGCTGCAGTTCTCTCAGGAGTTTTGAAGCCGTGTGTGAACCAATAACTATCTGCCCTTTGTAAGCGGGTTTTGTTCCGTCTCTTCCAAGAACTTGAATGAGCAGTTTATGGTTCATCAATGTAAGTATCACTTCTGAAGGCAGTCCCAGGACGCTGTGACATTTTAAGTCATCCAACAGCTTGTGTTCCATGATGCTAGCCTGTGACATATTAATCACCGCGCTTGATGGATTCTGTATATGTTGCGCACCTGACTTCTCTATTCAGGTAAATATAAATAAGAGATAGTTCCAGGAGGACTTCCAAAGCAGCTGACAGTGTGGTGCTTATTGTACCAGTTATTGCTAAGTATGCTTGTCTCTGCAATCCAGAGAGTTTGACTTTGGTCATTTGTTGTAAGCCCTTTTGACCACCAAACTATTGAGGAATCCGCTATCACATAAAGTATATGCAGTATATATTTGTTGGGGACCAAAATGTCCCAAGAATTTTCCACAAAGTTTTTGACATGCCCACAGGGACAGTCTCATATTTGTGGATTATCTTTTCCAAGTGGGAATATAATTAAGTAAGTGACTTAATAACTAGGGTGTTACACCTAGGTATTTCACATTTCACTTCTTCGGCAAATGGGACGATGTCACCTCTGATATGAAAGGTGGTTCTAGGTTGTCCAACTTACCATTTTGTGGGGGTTGACAAACATCTGCTCCCTCTCACACCAGATGTGGATAGCATCTAGTGTGCATATCATGGTGTGGATATTTCCTAAAAATTTAAACTGGGCTCCCGCCAAATAAAAAAGCTGCTCGCGTAGACAGAGAATGGTGGCCCACTCTGTTACGCCCAATGAGTTAAGAAGGTACCTATTTTTTTTTAAGGGCCGGTTTATCAATGTGAGGATAAAAGCGGCTACAGACGGAACTGCATACTTGAATGAACTCTTTGGTATGCATGCGCAAGTTTATTGTACTGGAACGTGTGTATTATATAAAACTTATTGTACTTGGGCATGCATACCGTTCAAGTAGGCAGTTACGTCTTATATGTATCGTATACTCGTTAATCTTGGACCGATAAAGTATATATCGCAAATTATCTGAATTTATTAAACATTTTTCAAGGTGTGTGAAATGGTTGGCAAAAATGTGTGATTTTGACAAGAGGTTGGGGTATTTCAAGTCAATCCGATTGGCAACACTGGTAATTGGTATAGTCCACAGAGTCTTACTACGACCAAAGATCTTTAATCTTTGCTACGACTAACGACCCTACTGTATATTAAACCGATCCTTATCCTCTCATTGATAAACCGGCCCTAAGCAAAGTAGTCAAAGGAAAGTTAACTATAGGTATCTTGGAATTAAGAATATAATTTATAGGAAACTGCTTTAAAATTATTGATTTTTCATTTAGTATATTTCCTCGCCGATGAGGTAATGGTGCGCTGCTGTAGTGTGACAAGTCCTTGGTAATTCGTATTCGTGGGAGCCATTGTTGTGAAGATTTCGAAGGAATTATCCTAAACAAATCAGGTATAATATAATAGTAATTAGTTAGTTGGAAGTTATATTTCCGCAATAATTCTGATTAAGGCATTTTTCTTAATATACTGCTGTTTTTATTATTATAAAAGCGGCATGTCAACAACGTCACTTTGTCCATTGATTACCTAACACCATTCGTGCGAATTCTGGGTTGTGCATCCTTCGGGACTCCAACCATAAGTTCATTTACATAGTTAAGTACTTTGTGCCTCTTACGGCGCCAATAATTAAAACTACTCCTGGCAGTTTTGAAGATTGAATATGTACCCTCCTTTGGCATTTAACTATACCTGCAAGTCTCTCTTGTAGGTCAGACAACATACTCCCACAGATGAATCCGGCAACCAGGATATGGAACATCCCTCCTCCTCCAGGAACGGAAGAAGAAGAATTGTCCAATACTTCTAGCAAAAAAGATGATTTTGTAACCAGTGGAACCCGAGCCATAGATCGCATAAATCCATATTTGAAAAGCACAGAGTATACCGAATTTGAAAAGAAATGCTCTGCAGAACACAGTAGGTATCGTTCAAAATCAAGAAGTCGTTCTCGTGACAGGCACCACAGGAGACGACCTTCTCGAAGCAGATCTAGAGAACGGTCCCGACGATCTAGGTCTCGTTCGCGCCGTAGGCATAGACGCAGATACAGTTCATCAAGAAGTGCTTCGAGATCACCTAGCTATCGCCACAGCCGCCGTAGACATGGCAGACATAGACGTTCCTCCTCTAGATATTCTCGGTCTAGATCGAGAAGTCCAACGAGGACACATACCCACAAATCACGCAGGTCAAAATCAGACCGAGACAAGAAATCGTCCACTCCTCGAAAATCATCAGAGGAGAAACCTTTATTAGATGCAGACACTAACGAGGTCGATATGAAAATAGAAGAAGAGGAGGAGGAGGAAGAGGAGCCCGATCCAATGAAAGACAACGTTTTTAAAAATGACGGTTCATTTTTAGAAATGTTTAAAAAAATGCAGGAACAGCAGCAGCAGGAAAAGGCGACAGTAGAGTCGGCTGAAGCCAAAAAACCGTTAGTTCCTGCATTCGGTAAACGGCGAGGTGGTAAAGTATTAAAAACCGGTCTAGTTCAAAAAGTGAGACTTAAGAATGATGAAGAAAATAATGCCCAAGATGCTTGGTCTGTGTATATGAAAGAAGTGAGACGATATAAGGAAGCATGTTGTGATGATGATTCCAAAACGAGGCCACTCGTTAAATAGACTAGTTTTTGTTAGTTTATTTAGAATAATGACATTCTTATTGGATATTAAGAAGATTTTTTTTATAATAGGTAAAGTTTTCAGTTTGTACTATTGTAAATAACATTAATTAGTTTCATACACATGGTGTTCTTGATTTCTAATTAAATCTTGGCATAATTCCAAGTATTTAAATTTGATCATGTTTTACCCCTTTCAAACGAATATAAAAAAATTGTTTAGAACAGAAAAGTTAAACTTCAAAGTATGTTATAACAAGAAAATTGTTTATTAATTATTAAAGTAAATAAAACGTTTAAAGTCATTTTTTTATATTTCTTTAGATAATGACATGAAAACTACTTAACTATGTTTATGAACTTAAAATATTAAAGAGGGACGAAATTCTTATTGTCTGAATAAAAAGTTTGTTCTACTTCAATCATTAAAATCTTGGCGTCCCACTTTTTAAAATAATTAAGAAAATTTCGATGTTTTGAAATAATAAGAGCATTAAAAATCCTGCCAAATAGAAACATATTAGCAGTCGTAGTGTGACAGCAATTTGTGTCCCAATTCAACCCTAGAATGCAATATCGGCAAATTGTTGATATCAGTAATAAATTTTGTATTAATTTTTTGTTCCATAATGTAGTGACCGCAACAAACACTTGGGAAAAAATCGGTTTTAGCAGGTTTAGCAGGCCTCAAGTTAATCGTCATTAAAAACCAAAAGAGGCATTGGTCTTAGTTTTTTGAAAATGTTCAATAATTACCCCTATTCAGGGGTTGAAATGAATACAATTCTATTTGTGTTATTTCTATTAAATGAATCGTAAACAAGCGAAATTATGTATTCTCTATCAAGAAGGGTTAAAAATTCACCCGTGGGTCCTCGAAGGGGTGAAATCACCTCCTAAATATAAAAAAATCAAAAATTTGTAAAAATTCTGAAATTAAAATATTTAAATGTTTCAAGTCACAAAAAATGAAAAAGTATTTTTATTAATAGTTTTAACGAAAACGCACATTCTGAGGACTGAAATTTCCTACCTACCTGCTACCTCTAAGCAACTAGAAAAGAGAAACGTAAAAAATAAAGAAATTCTATTGAATTTTTTTTTTTTTTTATTTTCATGACATTTGAATATTTTATTTTCACTTGTAATCTCCCAAGTGCTTGAATTATTGCCGGAAATTTTTCGAGTACATGAATTTTCTTAAAAAAAGAAAATCTTTCTCATACATGAAGTATGAGAAAGATTTTCTTCAAATAATTCAAGCACACGGGGGATTCGGTAAGAAAATTTCACACGAAAATAAATTTAATAAACTCTAATTTCAACTGACATTAACATTATTCTAAGACACAACAAGGTATAAGATTAGTAGGCCATGAATGGGTTTTGTTGACAAAGTGGACAGAAATGCATCGGAATTAGTAAGTAGTGTTGTGTCAAAAGTTAAAATTATGAGTTAGTTGAAAATGGAATACGTATAATAGATAAATAATATCTCTTCCACCCATTTTAGTTTCAAAAAGTTACTGAAAATTGTTTAGGACAACTCTATTTGTGTGTTATGGAATAAGTTTAATTCACTAAAATAAGTGGAACATTGATTTCTTTATATATTTTCATGTTTTATACACATAGTATAGCACAGTTTCAGCACAGTATAACTTGACAAAGATGGCTTTGAAACAAAACGTTATAGTTATTTATCATTATTTCATTGGCAGATTAACCAGTTTAAGCTCAATAAGTATGTCTTATTGTTGAAGTTATTTTAGAGGTTTTAAAAGAATAAGATTACAGAGTATGGAAAAAGAACAAAATATACAATATGCGCATATTGTGAAGAACTTTGTGAAGTTAAAAAAGCATTCCAAAATAGAAATACTTATCATACCCGATGAGAAGTGTAATATGGAGGAAAACCAAAATGAGAAGTTATTCACTATCATAATTAGGTATTAAACATGAAATAAAATGTTGTTTCACAAAGCTCAATGATCTTTTTATAATTATCTCGTTTAATTTGAAAAATAAAATTCCATTTTTATGTAATAGCAAATGTCAAATATGATCATATGTCAATAATTTGACAGAAAATTTTCTACTTATTAATTTCGTTCAGGGTACCCTGGAGGTTGAAAATTTCCGGAAATTTTTTTGGTTGCCGTGATAACGACACAAGAACAAACTTCTGATTGGTTAAAAAGGTGACGTGTGAAATTTTCAAAATTATTAAAAATATTTTGGATATTTTGGGAATGATTTCACCCCCTTCTCTTTAACCTTTAGAATATTATTGTACAGAAAATACATAATTTCGCTTTTTTAAGATTGACAATAGAAATACTACTAATAGAACCGTTTTTAGATTTATTGATTTTAGCCCCTGAATAGGGGTATAATTACTGGAACATTTTCAAAAAACCAAGAACAATACCTGTTTTGGTTTTTAATCACGATTAATTTGAGACCTGCTAACTCTTTTTACGATTTTTCCCAAGCTCGCAATCCACTACTCAAAAACAAGCGGATTTTGTGGTCACTCTTTTCCCTTGACTGCTGATTTCATTGTAGTTAAAAAGAAATGGGAAACGATGGCTTGAATTTGGACCCATTCTTCAGCTGTTAAATAATGCTATCAAATTGCCATAAAAATACTTTGAAAATATAGATGAAGCACTACATTTTTGCAGATTATCTTATAGTGTTAATAACACAGACACAAAAAAAAAAAGAAAAGTGATCTGTTACAGGGACCCGACATAGTAATCCTTATGTATTTCGATGTGCTGAATACGAATCCGATGTCCGTTTAGCTCCATCACCCACCAATTTTTTTGTAAATATCAAAAATCATCAAAAAGAAATCAGGTTTTTTAGGCTATTTTCGCGATTTACAAAAAATTGGTGGGTGATGGAGTTAAATGTTCAGCACGTGATACATAGAGATTACTATGTCGGGTCCCGGTAACAGAGCATTTTTTTTGTGTACTGGGGCATAGTTCCATCACCCATCATTTTTTTTAAATCGCGAAAATAACCAAAATAATTTAAGTTTTCTATTGTCGTGATATACAAAAAAATGGTAGGTGATGGAGCTAAACGGACATCGGATTCGTGTTCAGTACCTCGAAATACATAGGTATTACTATGTCGAGTCCCGGATCATTTTCTTTTTTGAATGCTTGTGTAATATGAATCTCATGACATTTTTTATCACCAAGTTTGTAAAATGTAATCTCAGTGGACATGGAACTGCCTTAAGAGTCTTAATTTTTTAATTTCTTTTTTGAGTATAGACAGAACTGGGCAATCTACTTAAAAAAATAGTTGGGTATCGAACACTAACTACTTTGTAATAGTAATAATTGGTACTAACTACATGGTAGTTAATTGTTGAAAACTTCTTATCTTATAAAAGTTTAAAATAGGCCTGTTAAATTTGCTGTGGTATTATTATTCTAATTTCTCTATACACTATTTTGCGAACATCCATGGCTAGCTTGTTAAAATTTTACTGCTTAAATATTTTTTCTAGTCCTAGTAAGAGAAAATTGGCTGCAATTCTGTTTTTTTTTTTTTCATGCGATTTAATTCCAGATAAGGACTAAAAAATTGAATTTCCCATGGGAATCATGAAAAAAGTTTTCTTCCATATAAAAGAATTTAACATATTGTTACGGATTTCCACCTTTTAGGAAACACCCTGTATGAATTCGTGGGTTCTAAATAATTTTAACAAGAGATTAAACACTACTAACACTTTATTTAACAATTTACTGACTACAATACTTGTTTACTTAATAGTTAACCTCACTTTTTACCGAACGTATCACTTCTCAATAAACTTCCTCCTCCGCGCTTGTAATCGCGCCTTATATACTCCGAAATTAGCTCTAGATCAATCCAGAATCTTCTCCAACCATAAGCTAGAAAAGTCCTTGGCTCTTTCTAGAGCCTTTCCAGTCACCATCAGAGGCATAGGCGTACCATCTCCTTTTCCAAGGGGGTGTAATTCATAACACTGCCCCCTCCTTAAGCCTGATCGTCCCGATCAGGCAACTCAGAATCATCGATGTATTTCGCCAGCCTGTCCAAATGCACGATCTTCATCTTGGACTTTTTGCTTCGTTGAATTCGATAGACGACGTCATTAATTCGGGTAATAACAGTATACGGTCCATCCCAAGGCGGTTGAAGTTTCGGTGACCTTCCTTTCTTCCGCTGTGGGTTGTACAGCCAAACCAGGTCTCCTGCCTTGAATCCTTCTGAACTACCCTTACGGTCATATCGAGCCTTCATTCTGTCACTGGCTATGGTGATTTGGTCTCTAACTAACTCATGGACGTTCCTTAGCCGTTCACTCACTTCATCTACATAGCTGTTCACAGGAAGTCGTTCTCCACCTGGTGTTCCAAACATCAAATCACATGGCAGTCTGATCTCATGTCCAAATACTACACGAGCCGGAGTCTGTTTTGTAGTTTCGTGGATAGCAGCTCTATATGCCATGAGGAAAAACGGTATGTGGAGATCCCAGTCACGTTGATTTTTATGAACGACTTTAGAGAGATGTTCTTTCATAGTCTTATTATGTCGCTCCACCATTCCATCTGATTGAGGGTGAAGGGCTGTCGTCCGTGTTTTGTGTATTCCCAATAACTTGCAGATTTGCTGAAATACCCCTGACTCAAAATTTCTCCCTTGATCTGAATGCAGCTCCAGGGGTACACCAAACCGACATATCAAGTTATCTACCAAGACTTTGGCGACAGTAACCGCTTCCTGGTTCGGAATTGCGTAGGCTTCAGGCCATTTACTAAAATAGTCCATGGCAACCAGTATGTACTTGTTACCGTCCTTGGTTACTGGGAATGGTCCGGCTATATCGATCGCAATCCTCTCAAAAGGGGCCCCGACGTTATATTGCTTCATTGCACCCCTACTTCTAGTCTGTGGTCCTTTACTGGCTGCACAAATTTTACAATTACGACACCAAGCTTCAACATCTTGACGACTATTTACCCAGTAAAATCGTTCACGTACTTTATTCAGGGTCTTGTTAACGCCGAAGTGTCCACCGGATGCTCCATTATGCACTTCTTGAAGTACTTTCGGTACTCGACACCTGGGAATCACTAGACGCATAACAACTTGCTTCCCATCCGGGCTCTCCCATGCTCTTTTTAACAGCCCATTCATAACTCTAAGTGAGTCCCACTGTGCCCACAAAGCCTTCAATCCAACTGCTTTGTCCGAAACATCCTTCCACTCTGGTCGAGTTCCTTTTTCCTTTGCTCTCAATATAGCCCCAATCTCTGCATCATTCAGTTGTTCTTGTCTCAGGGCTTCAGTTGTCCAATCATCCGGAACGTCTATTTTAATAGTGTTGACTACTCCCATGCCCTGCTGTTTTTCCACGTGGCGGCAGTGCTTGCAGTCGTCCTTGCATGGTCTTCTAGATAATGCGTCTGCGTTCTTATGAGATCTTCCTGGTCGATGCTCGATTTTAAAGTCGTACTGTTGCAGCCGTTCTATCCAACGAGCCAGTTGACCTTCCGGGGTTTTCAACTGCAACAGCCATTTCAACGCAGCATGGTCGGTCCTGATTTTGAAATGTCGCCCGTAGAGATACTTATGAAAATGGTCCACTGATTTGACGATGGCCAATAACTCTTTCCTGGTTACACAATAGTTTCGTTCTGGTTTGGAGAGCACCTTGCTGAAGTACTCGATCACTCTTTCCTCTCCGTTCTGAATTTGGGACAGCACACAACCAATCGAAGAATTACTGGCATCTGTATCTAAAATAAAAAGTCCATTCTGTTGTGGGTATGCTAGTACAGGACCAGTGCATAGAGCTGCCTTCAATTTTCTCCATGCCGTTTCACACTCCGGTGTCCACTGGTACTGAACTTTCCCCTCTGTTAGCCGGTGTAATGGCTTCGCAATGTCTGCAAACCCTTCCACAAAACGTCTATAATAAGTGCAAAGGCCAAGGAAGCTTTGTACTTCATGAACGTTAGATGGCCTTGGCCAATATCGTACGGCAGAAATTTTATCGGGGTCCGTTTGTATTCCCTCTGAAGACACTACGTGCCCAAGGAATTTAACTTCTTTCTGAAATAGTAAACACTTCTTCGGGTTCAACTTCAGGTGTGCATTCCTTACTCGTCCAAATACTTCTTGAAGATTTTTCAAATGTTCTGTAAAGTCTCGTCCCATAACCAGCACGTCGTCAAGGTAAACCAGGCACGTCTTCCAGGTTAGCCCTCGTAGTACAAATTCCATCAATCGTTCAAACGTGGCTGGAGCATTGCAAAGTCCAAAAGGCATCACCGTAAATTGGTAAAGACCACTGCCTGCTGAAAATGCTGTCTTTTCCTTATCATCAGGATGAAGCCCAACTTGCCAATAACCGCTCCTAAGGTCTAACGTCGAAAACCATCGTGAGCCTGCCAATGTACTTAACGTGTCGTCAATCCGGGGTAATGGGTAACTGTCTTTCTTCGTCACATCGTTCAATTTCCGATAATCGACACAAAATCTTAACGTTCCGTCCTTTTTGGCAACCAAAACTACTGGCGATGACCAGGGACTCGTTGACTCCTCAATGACCCCTTCTTGTAGCATCTTATCTATCATTGCCGAGGCTTCTTCTTGTTTTGCTAGCGGAAGCCTCCTAGGTTGCTGTCGAATAGCAGGTGAGTCACCAGTATTTATCCGATGCTGGACTATATCTGTTTTTGTAAGGGCCTCCGTACTTTTAGCAAATACCGAACTTTCCTTTTCCAGGAACTTGATCGCCTCCTCTCGTTCATCCTTAGATAAATGCTCCAACTGGGAACTCAGCAAGGTTAAAACTTCCTGGTCTATATTTGTAGATGAATTTCCCTCTGTTTGTTCTTCGCACCTTGCTACCCACATAACCGGTTCATAGGAGCCAATCGGTTTGCCTTCTTTAATTGTTACTGCATGGGGATTTAAATTGACGACTCTAATTGGGATTTTATCTTTAGTCCGGGTTAAAGTTCTTGCCACAACAATATTGGTTAGGGACTTAATCGATTCATCACCTTCCACCAGGCCAACACGGTAGCCTCCAGGATTTCCTTCCAAGGCAGCATCGATGATCTGTTCCGAATGAGCAGGAATCTTAATCGTCTTTGTTGTCAATAACCTTGCTTTATGGAATTGGTCATCTGCGGTTGCCAGGATAAATTCCTCATTTCCAATTTTCAAGACTCGCTCCCCTACGTCAACAATAAACCTCTTCTCTTCCATGATGTCCAGTCCCAAAATGAAATCATCTGTAATGTCAGCCACAATGACCTTGTAATTGAATCTCAATCGTCCAACCTGCAGTTCCAAATTGACCTCTCCATGGACCGCAGCCCTGTCTCCCGTGGCTGTCCGAATAATTACTTCATTTTGCTTCTTCTTAATCTGCAAGCCTGATATAAACCCTGGCCGCACTATTGATGACGTAGCGTCTGTGTCAACAGTAAACACGCACTTTCTTCCATTCACATATCCTTGCAACAGCAGACTACTTGGAATTCTTCGCAGCTGGGAAATCTTTATTTCTCTGGGGGCACCGTGTTCCCTAGCCAGCACAGCCCCCTTAGTGCTGGCTATCTTTAGTTTTCCTGCTGCTCTTCTACATTTACAGCATTTACTCGTCTGTCCGAGTTCTGCTGTCGACAGTCTCGTTTCATATGTCCCATCCTACCGCAGTTGTAGCATTTAATACCTCCACTTGCCCTTTCTCTATTTTGTTGGTTTTCCTGTCTTTTTGGAGGATTTGATTGAGCCAGTAATTGACTGAACATTTTATGTATATCGGCCAACATAGGGTTCTGGTTCTCCTTTTCTGACTGCGATTCTTCCAGCGTCATAGCCCGTACTCTTGACTTTTTCCTGTAGGCGTTTTTGTTCTTTTTCTTGTCGTTTTCTTTCACGTTCCTCTTTCTCTTCCTGGCGTTTTCTTTCCTGTTCTTCTTTCTCTTCCTGGCGTTTTCTTTCCTGTTCTTCTTTCTCTTCCTGGCGCTTTCTTTCCTGATCCATCATCATCTTTTGCATTTGGGCCATAAAGTCCTGCATTTGTTGTTCGGATGCCATGCTTCTGGTTGTTACCGGCATATAATTATCAACAAAATTTAATAATTACGTCACTATCGGTAATGGGACTGTCCAGAAAAACCTCAAAACGGCACAAAAAGTCTTATCTAGAGTCTTTGTCACTTAACCACTAATGTCCAACAAAATGTTCCAAAAATGTCTCAAAAATGCACTTAAACACTATTTTTCCTGTTCGAAAATAAACCTCGAACAATGTCCAGTAAATTAGTCCTTCCTGTGTTAGCACTAACTCCGAGAATATTGTCCCAGTCTTCTCAACACTCCCGAAAAATCCTCTTGTCAAAATTCCGCTTCCGACACCAAAATGTTACGGATTTCCACCTTTTAGGAAACACCCTGTATGAATTCGTGGGTTCTAAATAATTTTAACAAGAGATTAAACACTACTAACACTTTATTTAACAATTTACTGACTACAATACTTGTTTACTTAATAGTTAACCTCACTTTTTACCGAACGTATCACTTCTCAATAAACTTCCTCCTCCGCGCTTGTAATCGCGCCTTATATACTCCGAAATTAGCTCTAGATCAATCCAGAATCTTCTCCAACCATAAGCTAGAAAAGTCCTTGGCTCTTTCTAGAGCCTTTCCAGTCACCATCAGAGGCATAGGCGTACCATCTCCTTTTCCAAGGGGGTGTAATTCATAACAATATTTATAGCTTAATAAACATAGATACTATCCAAATTTGAAAATATTATTTTTAAAAGTAAGTAAGTTACATGTCCTCTGTATCACCTAGTATACCGGGTGCTCACTGACCAGGTATACCCCACTTCTTTCCTTATTGTTTAATATAAAAATTGAAATTAGGGTACAGAATATCTAGTATATAAAAATTCATTTTTCGACCTAACCAGACCGAAAAATATACTTTCAGTTTAACAGGAAATAATACTAATTTTTCTATTTCATATAGCATTCTGTATATTTTTTAATTTTATATTAGAGGTTTAAATTATCTTTACAATGATTTTTTTTAAACCAAAGTCGTATCAGAAATGACGTTGAAATTGGAAAAATGAAAACTGGTTATGAAATATTTTTTAAATAAATATTTTATAAAAAATAAACCACCCAAAATTCACTTTTTCCAAATGGTACTCTAGATTGTTTACATGCTTTCGGTAGAGTTTTAAATTAGCTTGTCAATGGAATTTTAAAATTTAAAATTGGTTCATAAATGAATGTGAAGCTGCAGTTTGAAGTTGTAGATGGCGCATTGACGTATTGGAGATTTTCCGTTTTTCAAGGTTATTCCAGTTTTGATTTTACTTTACATGGAGGTTAACTCATGAAACCTATAGTTGTCCTTCAATTACAACACTTTTTTTAAAAAATTTTCTTCATCAAGTAAGTGCGGCCTTTAGAAAATATTACATGATTTCAACTCCTATAATATATTTTAAAACTAACCCAATAGTACAGGAACCAGCATGCAATTACCTGACACATTTGTATCAGCTACAGACATTATTAATCTTGTTCCATAGAGCACGGCAGACAAAAGTTGTATGAAAAATTTTCTTAGTGGTGTAAAGAACGCCGCATAAATCTTATGGAAATTGGTTCCCGGTCAAACTGGCTAAAAATTCAGTATTGTATACTTTAGGTCATACTGATCACAAAAGTCTCCATGCTCACAATGCCCAGAAATGGATATTTTAGAAGTTATCGAGTCTATAATAATAGGCTAGATGGTGAGGGATTTTGATTGGATTTTTGGCTTATAGGCGAGATTATTGTTAGAATCGCTTCGTTTCAGGGTGTAGTTGAACGTCCTAAGTTTGCTTACAAATTACTGAAGCGCTTGATTTTATAATTAACAATTAGTGAGTAAAATAGGCCCATTTTCTATATTTCTTTAAATATCTCCGTTCCTGCTAACTTTTAGTAAAGCATATGCATTAGGAAAATTGTTCATTAAATTCTAAAAAATGGGCACCGATAGAGGTCATTAGGTGGAATTGTTAACTTGCAAATAGCTTCCAAAGCTTTCAAAACACGTTACAGTCACTATTTCTTTACTCAAAAACAACTGCACGTAGAGGGCTAAAAATGTTTGATAGTGTCTATGTTGTCCCGATAATGTACAAAAAATTTCAGCAAGATTGGTTTATTACTTTTTGAGTAATTAATGATCTATTTTTTTTTAATCTTAATTAACAATGAGCTTGTTCCATGATATTCTTTTTATATGGTTTTTATACTTTTCCATATAGTACTCGATATTCTCATTATATACTTAAAATTTCGTATTATTAACTTTTTCCGTTCTCGAGATATAAGAAGTTGAAATTAGTAATAGTTGCAAAAACCGAGCGCTCATTTGTGACGTCACTATACGCAAGTGACGTAAGAAAAATGGCTTTATGGAACCTTTCAAATTTAACCTGAAAAGTCGAAAAACATGGGATTTTTAAACGATGGTAACTAAATAAATACGTCGAGGGGAAGTTCGTTCTATGTGTCTACGGAAAGGAGAAGGTTGGAGATGAATTTTAATCGTAAATTGCAGGGTCAAAATCGAAAATTCGTCCCGGCAGGAGCGAGAGAAAATTGTAATTTTTTGACATTTCACCAAATTGTACTTCCCTACTGTCAAGTAGTAAGCAAAACAAACAATACTTCGGAAACACTCATAATTATAACAAGTAAGGAGCATCAAATCTATTGAGATCACCGAGTCTATGCGTATAGTGACGTAGCGCCTGGCCACGCCCCATTTTCTCGAGATGGAGATTTGTAATAGATTTTAAGATACTAAACGTGCGAATAAGATTCTGATTTTTTGCAGATCCATTAATTTATACTTGCGCTTTCGATTTATGAAATAAAAAAAAATGCCGAACAAACTCATTGTGCCATTTTTTGTAAAACCCACCTATAATTGGGCAACTCATTTAAAAAATTCAAAAAACAATAGTTTTTCCAATTTTCTAAATGAGTTTCCCAATTATAAAAGGATTTTACAAAAAATGGCACAATTGTTAAATAAGGATTAGAAAAAATAGATTGTTAATTACTGAAAATGTAATAAACCGATCTTGCTGAAATTTTTTGTACATTATCGATACAACGTTGAGACCATCTTCAAGTTTTTGCCCTCTATGCGCAGTTGTTTTCGAGTAAAGAGATAGTGAAAAAAATACAAATTTAAATATTGTTTAAATGTTATTTGTGGCATTATCTTAATTTTTGTTCCTTCTTCAATTCTTTGGGACTTCCTGCCACATGTATGTTTTCTTTTTAAGCGGTGTTCGGGGAATCTACATAATATCACAATTAACCAGTATGACGTAAAAGTCACAGGCGTAGAGGTTATTTACCAGTAACATACTGGTTAATTGTGATATTTTGTAGATTCCCCGAACACCGCTTAAAAAGAAAACACACATGTGGCAGGAAGTCCCAAAGAATTGAAGAAGGAAAATAAAAGTTTAAAAAAATTGAAAAAACACTTTAATAGCAAACTTAACTAAAATAATTTTATAAGTTTAAAATAAGAATAAAGTGATTAACAAAAAAATTTATTTCATTGTAAAAAAAAGCGTGGGGTGCTTATTACTATATTTTTTTATACTAACTTTAGCTACCAATGAAATATTTATACCAGTTGATATCAAGCACCCCACGTTTTTTTTTTTTACAATGAAATACATTTTTTTGTTAATCACTTTATTCTTATTTTAGACTTATTAAAAATCTTTTAATTGTATTGAGTGAGTGGACTTTCTGTTGCTGTTAAACAAAATCTTAATAATTAAAACTTATTTTTACTTTTTAGTTCAGTTTGCTATTAAAGCGTGTTTTTTAGTTTATTTAAACTGCTATTTATTTGTTTATTTTTTAGTCTTACAACAAACTTAAATGTAATAGTAACCAGAAGATGGGATTTTTTGGTGCTTGATCCACCATTTTGAATTGTTAAATTTGGACCAGATAATTCTAATCTTCAACCTCGATAACCCACAGATACTGATTTTCAGTCGAATCCGACGACAATTGATAAAATCTATCCGCCATGTTGACGCCGCCATTTTGAATTCTTAAGTTTCGATGACATATTTGTCCCTTTCCTTTGATACCTATATCAAGGGGGTTGTAAAGAAAATGATAATCCGCCGTCTTGGGGCTTCGGCCATTTTGAACGTATAATATTGAGTATACTATATTGAATTGTCATCGGAGTTACACACAATTGCCAAGTTTCATGATGATACAACAATTAGAAGTGGGTGAAAATTATGTTGAAAGATTCCATCACATTGATAGACACAGGTGAAGCCAATAAAAGCATGTTAATAACGTGTTTTGAAAGCTTTGAAAGCCATTTGCAAGTTAACAGTTGCACCTAGCGACCTTTATCGGCGTTAATTTTTTAGAGAATTTCATAATTTTTCTAATGCATGTTATACTAAAAGCAAGCGGGAACTAATTGTTAATTATAAAATCAAGCAGTTCACTAATTTGTAAGCAAACTTAGGGTGTGCAACTACACCTTAAAACGAAGAGATTCCAACAAGAATCTCGCCTATGGGCCAAAAATGTATTTTTTAGCATTTTTTCCTCCCTGCCGTCCAGCCTGTAAGTACAACCATGCTAAAAAAATGCTATTTGTTTTCCTTTTCTTATAGGACTTCATTCAGCCAGAACATAGTTTCACAAATAATTCCAACAGTTTCTATTTATTTTGGGTTGTTAATAATGAATATAGTAATTAATTAGGATAAATTGTATGTAACTTTCGAAATGGGACTGATTTTGGCAGACAAAGCCCAGCAGGCAAACTGCTTAAGCCAGAGAAATTGATTTGCTCAGTTTGTACAGTGGTTAAGGACGTGAAAATGAGTACTCGGGGATTTACCAGATTGCTAAATTCAAATATGAGGTCGGAAAAATGAGAATCCAAGATGGCGACTGGAAAATCGAAAACTGTTAATTATCGTAAA
Source organism: Stenurella melanura (assembly GCA_963583905.1). NCBI lineage: Eukaryota > Metazoa > Arthropoda > Insecta > Coleoptera > Cerambycidae > Stenurella > Stenurella melanura. The sequence continues at coordinate 77,498,836 of OY757309.1, read as the reverse complement.
TCTAAATTGAAAATCGGTCAGAACAATGAAAATTCAATATGGCGACCGGAGAATCACGATATATTTGGATACGAAAATTGAAAATTAAGTCACCGAGTTGAAATCTTAGGTCAAAAATGAAAATCCAAGATGGCAACCGGGAAAGGACAATACCTGTGGGTGAACACTATCATGCAGTTCTGTAGCACGGTTTCTACTTATTATAGGCTCGATAACTTCTAGCCTATCCATTTCTGGGCATTGTGACTTTTGATCAGAATGACCTAATGTATACCATACCGAATTTTCCGCCAATTTGACCTGGACCCAATTTCCATAAGATTTGTAGGGTTCTTTCACTAAGTAACTCGAAATGTCTTTTTCAATTAGTGTAGGTGTTTATATCAAGGGATTATTTTTCTAACGATTGCTCACTAAGTGATAAGTGAATACAAAAAGTGATTGACATACACATCCCAGTTAGTGCAGATCCTGAGGCAGACATTCCAAATCTGCAAGCTATGTCACTGTACATGGCAAAAGAGTATAAAGCTGATTTCTTTGTTATTGATTAATTATCACTTTGTAATTACAAAAGTATGATTGGCATACATCCCTTTTTAGAACGGGAGCTGGGTGTGATTTTTTCGTGTATTCAATAGTAATTTTAGATCTCATCCAACACTGTATTACATGACAAAATTGGTGTTTTAATTAATTAACAGCAAAGTACATTTCTGAAGATTTGTCTCATTTTCGCGTTTAGTTTTGTGTATGAACGCCAACTAGAAGGCTCATAATTGTGGCATGGCTAATAATGATTGAAGAGAAATCATTCCTGGCATACCGATGGCCAGTAAGGTCTCTGGACTTAATCCCCCTTGGAAGTTTATTTATGGAAAGCTCCATATACAATTGAAAGAGTGGGAGGAACTTTTCGTTCCACTAAAATAAAAAGTATAACAAGAGTGATAAATGCTATCCAGATTTGCTTTGAGAAATCTATTGAGCAAGGTGGTTGGCACAAACAACAATTTCTTTAAACTTTTTCTTAGTTATGTTAGGAGTTATTTGTTTCAGTTTTTAGTTTATGTTAGATATTAGAAACGTTAAAGGGTATTGTAGATCAGTTCTAAAAGCACTATTTTGGGATCTATGAAAATATCACTTGTATGTAATTTTAATAATTTAAAAATTAAAAAGTTTTTTTTTAATTATGTTATAGTTAGGGGATTCAGAGACTGTTTACTTTATCTCTTCGGCATACTTTTAAAATTAGGCCTTATGTAAAATATTCTTGCGTTCATCCCCTATGTTAATTTATACTTCTTCTTGACGAAACACAATATTTAAAATATTTCAATTATAACTCGCTATCTCGAAAACCGTAAAGGCTGTAAGGATCAAATTTTACATGGATGTTAAATAATGTATGGTAATTACGATGGCTGCGTTGAATTAGTCTTTTGATTATTTATCATCCAAAAAAAAATAAAAAACACGACGGTACTGAAATGTTGTAGAGAAAAATGTAGCATCTAGGTATTTTTTCTATTTCTAGAAATATGATATCGATTGTGTGAGCGATATTGTAGTAAAAAGTCCAAATTTAATTTCAGTGAAAGAGTTTTCGATTTATTTCGGAGAACTATAGACATCACGGGTTGAATATGAGTTACTTCCTTCAAATTTGACAACGTTCAGAACCATATAATAATTGATTTCATATACTATGTTCAAAAATATCAAAACCATAATTGCCAGACGTATGATGACTTGTATTTTTAGTACGTAAGAAATATTATCCATTGTCACAAATATGCCAACTGCATAATATTAATTGGGAATAGATTTGAACATGGATTAAAAGCAGCTTATTATGTAATCAACTCCTAGCTTCTTACAGCAACACCTATTACTGTACTTATTGTTTTTACACTTACAAGTTGTCACATTTATTTGCTCCGGTTTTGGATGTTTCGTGATGATGACTGAAGTGATAATGTTGTGCTCTATCTTCCAATCATATTCGTGAATGTTAATTTGTTTAGATTAGAGGATGGATCACTAGCATTTTTTCTACAAAAATAGTATGTAGACATTTTGCTTTACATGCTGAATGAAGGCATCTTGAGTGGCAGTGTCCTCAAACCCATTTTTCAGTTTTTAAATAAATTCGATAAGCATTCCTACGGTTATTGAAGTAACGTCATTTTCCAAAATGTGGAGATGCGTGAGACATTTTGTAGCAATATAATTCTGTAGACTGCTTATTCTTAAGGTTGGACATAAACAACTTCCACTCAGGAATATGAATTTTATCTCCAAGCTCGAATTCTAGTGATAATTTGGTTATACTTCGGGCTCTTTCATAATCTTGTAATCCGTGTTTGTATCTATCCCCAACTAATAAAAATAAAATCGCTATTTTGGGATGTAGTTGGCATATCTGTGACGGTGGATAATATTTCTTATGTACTGGAAATATAAATCTTCTGCAATTATGATTTTGATATTTTTGGACATAGTACATGAAATCAATTAATATATGCTTTTGAACGTTGCCAGATTTGAAGGAAGTGACTCATATTCAACCCACGCTGCCTACAGTTCTCCGAAATAAATCGATATTTTTCGCTAGAATAATCTGATTGTAAAAATTCTTTCACTGAAATTATATTTGAACCTTTTACTACAATACCGCTCCTACAATCGATATAGTATTCTAGAAATAGTAAAAGTATCTCGATGCTACATTTTTCCTACAATATTAAGTGGAGTTATGACCAAGATTCGACAAGGAGGATGTGGTCCATGTTTATGATTTTTTTAAGACCGATTATAAGTCTCACAAAATTGTAGTTTTTTGCTCAGGGTCTTAAAATTTTAAGATTTTCCGATGATCAAATAAGAAAAAGTGATTATCCTATATTGTCCTATTTTGGTTGGATATTGACATAAAATCTTCAAAGTCCTCAAATACTATGTTTTATTAAATATTATCTACAGTACCTACATCTAAGTATAGTGTCCATATATTTACTACAGGGATAAAAAACCTCAAAGCTGCCGCTTATGTATAGATGAGAGAGCGGGGCATGCTATTTATTCGCAGAAAATGGTAAATCATAAATATAATATATTACTTAATACATAGAACAACATTGTTCTCATGTAAAGTATGTTCCGGCATGATAATGATGATAAGTAATAACGGAAACACACCTGTTTCAATTATAATGTCAAATTATTTTGATCTAGTTGCCCAACTCGCTCCTACCGAAAATATTGAAGACTGTAATGATTTACAGCAGGTATATAAACCCTATCCGCGACAGGGTCGAACTTAATATTGACAGTGTATCGTGGAATATCGAATTTGGTAGAGGATCCACGCCTTCGAAAGCCGTAAGAATCACCAAGTAACTCATTCCAGCAAGGTGAATAATTTTTGAATTCACTTATCGAAAGGAAGTCCTAATGGGCATCAAAAATGGCGGTTGCACAACTTCTCCACAAGAAAGAAGATGGCAGAATGTTGTTTCAAGAATTCGTTCGATATTGATGTGATTCTTTATATGACTACTGACATAAGCGCATCTATCTGTACTGATAGAATTTCAAAATCACTTAACAGTTTTTTTCTAAATGTATCCTAAATCACAGGAACGAAATTTGTGTGTTTGAAATTTTGACGTGTGGGCAACTGTATTAAATATTCAATTTTTTTATACATTATGTGCTAATGAAATATAGTTTAAAGATCAACAAAATTTTTACAAAAAATATTAGCTTTATATAATGAAACATATTTTTATAGGATTTTGCAAACAGCAGAAAAAACTATCTATGAGAACTAAAAGAAAAACTGTCTGTAAAATTATTGATTTATCATCTTTGCATTATTTCGATAACCTGAACTCTGGTTCTGCTAGCAATTGAAATCCTAAAATGAATTTGTCTTTCTTATGGGATAATTCTCATTGTAACACTAGCTTCCACACAGTCCCCTACGGCTATGCCGAGTAAACCAGTATCCACATAAGCACATAACCCCCTACGGCTATGAAGATTCAGTTAAAATGAGAACAAAGGCATAAAATGAATTTATTTACATACCTCGTCTTTTGGAAAAATTTTCATTCAAATGGATTACATTTTCATGAAATCTATCATTCTATTTCTTGGAAATGCTTATATCTAAAGTATACAGTTTTTGGATTATATGCTTCTAAAATTTAGATTCGTGGCACTTCTATTAGCATGCGGCTTTTTTCTGGCATACTGCTAGCTGGCTAATTGTAATGCGCCTTCTTTTTTTTCTTGTGGAGAAGTTGTGCCATCCCCAACAAAAGTCCAACAAGCGATTTCTGATGTCCGTTAGGACCCTCTTTCTGCATTCGTTCCTAAGAATTATTTACCTTGTTGGAATGGATCACTTCAGATTTTAAAATCGTCAATGCTCCACAAATATATAAGATATTATTCCTATCTTGACAGAATAAATAGTTTTCGCTGTACCAAATAAGTAAGTATTTCTTCTGTAATAACAGTACACACAGTTGCACAATAGAGCAAAAAATGTTAAGTACAGCTCTGTGGGAGCTAACAAGGTAGTGATTTATGGTCGGTTTATGGTCCATTTTGGGAGAACGTTGGCCTACTTTGGCCGACTTGAGGGATATTCCCCTAGGCAGCATCACCACCTTCTTCACAAGATTAGGATGGTTGGAGACCTAGGTGGAATCTTGTATCCCTCGGGAGGATGTACAAGGGGCCAATGGGGCCTAGGTGCTGCGGTCACTTAAATGTGACTGCCCTCCCACAAACTCCAACAAAATGGTCGGTTTGTATGGCTTTTTTTATTTGCATTAAATATTTGTAGACAGCTATACATCTACTTTCTGATCAATATCTTTGTTCAAGAAACCGACATACAGTGTGTCCTGAGATGGAGTACCGCACTCCTGTAAACTTCTTATTGTTAGTTCTTCGAAATCATGTTTTTTATGAAAAGTTTTGCTTATCCTTCGAAGCCATGAGCAGAGGTCAGATTTGTGATAAAATATACAGGGTATTCAAAAATGTAAAGAATGAAAAATTTTTATGAAATAAAGTGCCTTTATTTCTTTGAAAATCTTATTTAACATAATTGTTTAAAAACTCAGTTTAGTCAAAAAGGGGGCAATAATCACATGTTACAGAAATTAGATCAACTAACTATTTTATTTTATGAAATTGTCACAGGGTTTTTATCAGGACACGAAGAATATGAGAGTAAAAATAATAAACTAGAACTAAAAATAATGAGTTTAAAGACCCGCACCAGTTTACGCAGAATCAAAACAAGAACTATTCAACGTGTAGGCCCCAAGTGATACTCATTTTTCTAACCTTTTTCTAAATTTTCCATACACGGAAGCGATCATTTCTTCGCTTATGGTGGTAACGGCATCCCAAATGTTTTGTTCTAGGAAGTCAATGTTGTTGTTAGTCATTTATGTAGACTTTTTGTTTTAAATATTCTCGTAAGAAACGATTTATTGGAGACAAGTCAGGTGGCCATGCAGGCCAAGCCATTGGTCCATAGTGGCCGATCCACTTGTTGGGGAAGTGAACATCAAGCCATTTTCTGCCTTGAATTGTTGAATCTGTAGGACATCTTGTTGGTACATTAATTTTCTTCTAAACTCTAAATTTTCATTGATTAGTTCTGTCAAAACAAAATTATTTCTATAATTTCCATATACGAATTTTGAGGGTTATTATCTTTCAAAAATAAAGGACCAATTAATTTATGACATATTATATCACACCCGAGATCACACCATTCTTTCACTTTTTAAAATTTTTGACTGTTATGAACCGAAAATTTGGTTCTCTTTAGCCCAATTTGGTTAGGAACACACCCCATTAGTTTTTTCTCTTATCCTTAAAAATTTGAATTGCATATCGATACAAAATAATATTGATTCCATAACATTTCACTATATAAATTCGTTGCTCCAGAGTTAGCATTGTTAATAAAAATTATTCGGTCGGCAGTTGATAAAAGTAGATATATTGGTTACTTTGACACTAACAGAGTATCCATAGTAATATTTAAATGAAATTTAGTTTACGTACTCTTGAAAATTGTTGAATAGGTCTAGTTTAAGTTTATTTTATTTTTTTACTTGTGAATGTGTATTTTTTCTTTGAGAAAACCACATTTAATTTTTTCAACTGTGTGTTCCTCTCTCACTTATATTATGTGTTTGTTTTATACACAAAGTTGTTGATCGAAAAAGTAAATGTACTGTATACGTTGTTTGTTAGATAGCGTTTTCTAAAACAAATACAATGTGGAGTTAGTGTGTTTTTATATGACGCTATAAATACAATAATACCTAACTTTTTTCAAAACAGTTTTTAAAAAGATATAAGTTTATAGTATAGTTAAACATTATTTGGAACTATCAGGACTAAACCTTTGTACGAAGTTTTACTAGAACATTGAAAACATTATAAGTCAAAAATAGTGACTGTTTTGTGAAAATAATGTTAACATAAAATTGGCGTATCTCAGATTAGGAATGTGTCTCTTGTGTCCCAAGAATGATTTTGAGATCATGGATGAGGAGAAGAATGGAGAGGGCGGGAATATGTTAACAAGTACTGACAATTCAGAGACGTAGATAGACAAATAAGCTAAAAATTTAAAAAGTAATAAAATGTTCCACTGATATTCTTGACTCTGTCGTGACAAAAAAATAGTGTTTGATTAGAATAATTACAGAATACGTTATTCAATAAAAATGGAAAGATTAAAGCATATACTGATGCCAATTCAAAAATCCAAATGATTCATGAACAATAAATGTGATGTATGACAACTATTAACGTAAGCAATAAACAAATTGCGTATGTGACATGAAACGCCCAGAATTATTTATCTATATTCCTTTCTTAATCTGAGGCGTGTCTCATTACTGATCGGAAATATTTTAGCTTAAACTGTATTAGTCTACACACCAATTAATACCTATACTGGATACAATTAAGTGCCTTGAAAGCACACCTAACAAGCCTATTGTTGCCAGAACATTAATCTTTTTGTTAGTCCCAGAGTTTTATATTTGAAAGATTTTATGTGCCGCAATATCCACCTGAAATTAAGGAAATATAACAAAAATTTCTGTTTCAGCCATAATGCCTGTCGCTATCAAAGCTGAAGATATTAAAACTGCACCCTTTGACCCACGTTTCCCTAATACTAATCAAACACGATACTGTTACCAAAGCTATGTAGACTATTATCGTTGCCAGAAAGTGAGAGGAGCAGATTACAAGCCATGTGAATATTTCTCCAAAGTATTTCATTCCGTGTGCCCTAATTCTTGGATTGAGAAATGGGATGACCAGAGGGAGTCTGGAACATTCCCTGGCAATATTTAGTTTAGCCTTTCCACCAGTATAGTTCTCTATGTAGCATTTTCTTTTTAAAATCAATATGAAGTTATATGTAAATGTTTACGTTAATAAATTAATATTAATTTATCTTTATTTCTTAACTCCTCTTTTCTATTGTCGTTGATCTTGTAGGAAGTTAATTCCAATAAGGTAAATAAATATAATGTTAGACATTTTACAATTTTTCTTTCATATACCCGAATAAGAAATTATGAGTTCCTTTTAAAGTATGAAGTTTTAACTGATGTACATTTTGATCTTCTATGAAGCCGTTGTGGTAATTTTCCCAATGATGTTTGTGTGCTTCTTTACTCTATATTATATACTTATTTCCGTTATAACTCGACAAAATCTTATTCTCAAGAAATTAATCAAATTTAAGGTTCCTATTAATTGGGGCAATGTGACTGCCACTTTAATTGCCTACTTGAAGAGGTTTTCAGTTTTATGGAGTTATTTTTTGAGCATTTTCTACTAAATATAACTCGCTACATTATACATATTGCAAGAGTCAAAAGAATACCATATCGGACGTTTTTAATTTTTTAAATATATTTCAAAATAAGTTAAGTTGATTTGAATAATGTAATGTAGTGTTAGGGATGTGTGAAATATGTGGTTTGAAACAAAATGTTTGAATAGTTATAATGTTTTAATACGTTGGGAAATTAGATCATTTATTAAATATATTTAACATCTTATTTTAACGTACGTTTACGGTATGGGCAGATACTGGTTGGAAATTATATACTGTATTTATATAACTCGTGAATATTTGTCGGTTGTGGAAACAATAAACAGTTTAGGTCAACACTTATCAAAGGTTAATTCGTTTTAAAATCTGAAATATTCCTTCAGGGACAACTTAATTTACGAATAGAAAGAGCAATACAATTTTCAATTGTAAAATATCCCCAAGAAGTGGTTCAAATTCCACTATAAACTGTAGGTGCCCGTTTCTTGTACTCCAAGAAATGTAAATCTCCTAAAAGGGTGCCATTGAGGAAGCCTGGAAGGCGTTTATAAACTAATAAGTTTCTAGTTAAAAATAAATGAGTTGTATTTTACCAGTGTATCACCCCGCCTTTGCAATAAAATTAAACTTTTCAGAAGTAAACAAGAGTATAGTCAGGAGAAAGGGGGCTAACCAAGGTTCTAAGTCCCGACAAACAAATTCAACTGATAAAAAAATCCAGGCTGAAGTTGCTAATTGCAAAATGTTGACTACGAATGTTAGTGTTTAAGAAAAATATGAACCCTTAATAGATCTAGTTCTGGATGCATATATAAGCATTCTTTATAGTCGTACGGATATGGCAGTATTTTTGCTAATATCATATTGATCTTTCAAGGATTTAAAAAGTACAAGCGCGCTGAAGTGACGCAGAATCTATTTCATCAAAACTGTGCTAACAAAATAACGTTCCGCCAAATATATTTTTGTATAATTTAGAAGCATTATAATAAAGAAATCAACTTTTGTTGTTACGTGTAACTTTTTATTATTTATCAAAAATAATACTAGGTAGAAGTTACACGAGTAAAAATCGTTTTTAAATATAACATTTTACGTGGGTGCCAAGCCGTAGCCTTGAAACAGCCAATAAAATACTCGGAATGGTGCCATATCCGTACAACTGCAAAGAATGCCTATATGCTTTCTGGATATGGTCCTGTTTCGTAATATCAAAATGAACCTCTTTGCACTTACGTCAACTCATAAATCTCTAATATGCATTTATATTTCTCCCTTGATTTTAAGGAAGTCGTAATCTACTCATTGATATTACTTAACCAATGTATACCATAGGAAAAGAATTGAAAACGTCTACATTTTGGTGACTAAAGAAAATAGTTTTATTTTTTATTTGGCACTTGACACTTTGTGTTTCGTGCTCGGTCGATTTCAATTCTAACCTAGAATTTGTTCATTTTTATTTTAAAAGTATATAAATTGAAATAAAATGGCAGACGAGGAAACTGTAAATGGGAATACGGAAGAGTTGCCAGAGAAGTCTCAACAAAAAAAGACTGCAAAATACGATAGTGGTGCAGCAGATTTGGAAAAAGTAACAGATTATGCTGAGGAAAAAGAAATTTCTACTCAAGATGTTGCTGGTGCAATATCAGCTATCGGAGACAGAAGAAATAAAGCAGCTCTTGAGAAACAAGCTAGGGAAAAAGAGTTGTTGAAGGTTTCAATAAGAAAGGAAGACGTGGATCTTATTGTTCGAGAAATGGAAATATCTAGAGCATTAGCAGAACGTACTCTTCGTGAATACCATGGCAATGTAGTTTGTGCACTTATAGCATTGACAAACTAATTTATTTCTGACTTTGGTAAAATATGTATTTTATAAATAAACCTTATATAAAAATATTTCCTTAAAATTTAGCAAAAATTCAACATAATAGGTATTTATTGATCGTCTTGACACTGCTTAAGAAATGAATTAAAAATAAAAATTTTAAGGAAGTATGTACCTATTTGAATACATAAAACGTTAATTTATTGGGTGATAATGAAATTAATTTGTAACTAGTTTTAAAAGCGTTTTTTATTAACTATAATAATTTTATAAAATGAAAAAAAAATTATAGGTATTCTCTATCCATGGGTGTTTTCTTTGCTTTTTTATCCCTTGCTCTGGGAAACCAACGATGTTTGGTAGTATGTGTAATATTCATCAGCTCTTGCCTCGCCTGTTCAGGAGTCTTTTTATTAAAAACTTCCATTACTTCAGGAGTGAGCGTAGTTTTTAGAATGGAAGAGCTTTCCTCTAATTTCTCTTCTGGCAGTGGCTTTGTACATTCGTATGGAAAATCTTCCTTTGGATGCCATGCCACTATAGTACTTCCATCCTCTGTTAGAGCGAATTTATGCTGTTGATTTCTTGGAGACCTGTATATCATTCGAGAAATATTTAACCTGGTTGTAAGTATCCTGGAAGTCATAACTGAAACTGAGTTAGATTCTATTTCCTTTAATCAAATGTAAGTTATTACCTGCTTCCTTATATTAAGGTTAAAATTTTAATCTTAATTGTTCCTTTTTCAGATTTAACCCATCAATGAAATATCTTTAGTTATTTATTGTCATTTTGTTTGTGATTTTTGGGTGTCGAATTTGGTAATTCAGTGATATTAGCAACAAAAGTTAACAGCAAAAAGTGACTTTTAAGTTTCATTACTTGGTATTCATGGAGTTGGTTGATTTCTGATGACGTATGAAGACATATAATTCTAGCATCCCTTGCATTTAACAGTAATTCCAAAGACTGGCGACTTCGTTAAAGTCTTCTTTGAATAATTTCCTGAATTATGCTCAGCAATTTATATTGTATATCACAAAATATGCTCGATTGAGTCTATAAATAGCTAGTAGATAATCATTCAATCATCTTTTACATTAAAATTTAATCTCTATCAAACAGATGTTATCGATGGATTATTCGATATTAGATTGTTAAGCGATCATTTTATAATCTATATTACGTCTGTAGCCATGTTTAGTTTTTCGTTAGTTTAGCCTATAGTAGATCTCAGATCAGAATGCAGTTGTTTACGTCATGAGCGGAGCACAGTTTACACAGGTATATGGGAACTCCTAAGTTAGTGAAATCTGCATCAAGGACGTTGGTACACAAAATAAAAATTAACTGTTTAAATTTACTTCATTTGGCATCTGGCTATCTTATAAATACATTGAATTTATTTGATATAAATTACAACGTGAATGATAAATGTCCTTATTTTATTGTAGTAAGAATAAAATAAGAAGTCTGTTCTGATTTACTAATTTCCCCTGCGTAAACTTGGCTTGCAAATGTGCCAATCAGAGACAAGTTACTTTACAAGCACTGCATGAGATAAACTACAGCCCATTCTTCGAGCTCTAGGCAAAGATTAAGTTAATTCTCTAATCTTTGCTCTAGGTCTATAGTCTCCTCGCAAGAAATGGTGAATGTGAATGTCCTTGAAGGGCTTACCGTTACCGCAGTGTTGCCGATTGGCGCATAATTATGCGATTTGTTCATAATTTGATGGCCAGGTAATAATTTTCGCACTTTATAAGTAAAATCGCATAATTTCCGCATATTCCCACAAAAATCGTATAAAAAACGAATAACTTCAAATCTCCCTAGCTTTCTACAAATATTTAGCGAAAAAAAGTAATTTTTTTTAGTTTTATAAGAAGAGTAGGCGTCTGTCAGAACTGCGTGTCGTTTTAAACAATAAATCCGAATAAATCTTTTAAAATCCGCGCTAAAAAATACGCCACCTGGCGAAGAAAGCAAGAACATGGCGCTTTCTATTGGTAAGACTGGTGCAAAATTAACGCAACTCTGTCATAATTTTTATAGTTAAATAAAGACAAATACACTCACTCATTACGCGTATTTAATAAATAAACCGTTTATAAAGTTTCTTTTGTTAGATCGCACAATGTTGCTCAAAATCGCATAATTAAGGTCGAGGGAGCGCATAATTTTGTTCTTAACCATTGGCAACACTGCGTTACCGCAGTGTCAGTAGTGTCACCACAGAACATATACTACATACTAGTGTCTAGTGTTGGGCGATATCGTGATTTTTCAATCATACAACGTGAATCGTGACTGTGAATTTCTGATATCAGTGATTTTAAACCGTGATGTGATCACGACTTTTCATAATACGGTGAATAGGAAATATTGTTAATTTTGGTGAATTGGTGAATTCGCTACTTTGGTAATCTGTGCAGCCCTTAGACTAGGAAAGATAGATGGTGAGGACTCGTAACAGCGCATAATCGCCACGCTAACAAGTTGTGCCTAAGACGCCATTGCGGTGGTGGCACACAAACGGTAGAGAGCAAAATGAAATTTTCCAATAGAAGTGATTTATAAGTGATTTAGTGCTAATTTATGTAATGTACCTACATGATGGTATCATATTCTATAAACTACTGTAAAAATCACAGCGGGAAAAAAATGAAAGGAGTGACGCTTTGCAGGTTAAAGTATATGCAGTTTTCACTTTACCTAGTTAAATTAACTGTAGGCCTATTATTTACTTAATTATATCCGTGTGCATGCAATGATAATGAGAAGCATAGTATATCAATTTCTGGTATGCAATTTGCACGTTATTTGATTGAAATTTTCATTCATCTTTTCTTCATTGAATATAGAACAGTGCATCCGAAATGACACTTTTTCCATGGGCGTAGATATATCGATTATGGTGTTATATTATATAGAATGTAGAATAAATTCTGGTATGTAAGATATGAGTAAATATATTTATGGTAGTGAATATTAATTGTATTATTATAAAGCTGTTTTTGGAAAAATACCAGTTTTGTATCGTTTTATTCCTTTGATGTGATAAACTTGACACCTACATATTGTACATATGTTCCGCCACTTTCGCTTGCTCTCTGGTGGCAGGTGGCTTCACCATTGGCAGTAGTGTTACGACTCCTTACAATATATATCTTTCCTACTCTAAGGTGCAGCCGTAGATATATAATACGTATGATATTTACATATACGCATACATGTTGATATTATGATTTGCTTATACAACTAACCTGACATGGAGTGGTGATAAAGCCAAAACACTAAAGTTTTAAATGGGACACCTGTTTGAACTTCGTAATAGCATATTTTTGTAAAGTTATACAAATATGTATACATTTCGGAAGCATCAATAAACTATTTAGGTTTTAGGTTGCTATAGTTATCAACATATACTTATTAACTCTAGTATATGCATGGTTATCAATCAGGGATTTTAATTTTTGCTGGGTTAATTATTGTTTATAAGAGTGTTGCAACCTTTTTAATATAAGCCTCGGATTTTAATAAAAATGTACAAATTTTTGCGTGGCGAGGTACGGTGCCAGTTTAAGTGGCGAGAACTCGATCGGCGAAGTTAAGCAACGCCGGGAGAGTCCGTTACTTGGATGGGTGACCGTATCTCATTTCGCCGTCCTGGTTAAGTGGTGGAATAGCTTTAGCTAAACTTCGCCAGGACGTTAAAATAAATAAGACGTTAAAATAAAAAAAAAAATAATGAATATAATGTTTATTTATATAGTTATTCTTATTTGCTATTATTTAATGGGAAACATTTGATCTAATAAAGTTCAAGTATTTCTCCCATTAAAATATTTATCAAAAATTTGTTACCTACTTCTTCCTTACAATTTTGGTCAACGGCATAAGGCAGCATACTTCTAACGTATACAAGCCATAACCATTATACTCTTCGCCAACTTACTGTACTTTTTTAATAATTGTTGCACATTCTATATACAGGGTGATTCACGTGTAGGCCATTCATTAGAAGCTTTTCAACTTGCAGTTGGATTAGAAACTTGAAATTTGGTATACAGCCATAATCGATCATGCCCGTTCTATCTAAAATATTTTCAGTCCTCCAACTATACAGGGTGTGCCAAAAATTGGTACCAACTTTCTTATTTTAAATGGAAACCTATATTTTTCTTTACATGGTTCGATTGGTCTTCTAATTCTGAGTTTAGAGAACCTAAGTTATGTTAACTTATCTATTACAATTTTTGACATATGTCCAATTTTTTGAAAAAAATTGCTGCTATAGTAGTTTACGAACAAATTTGTATCTCGCAAACCTTTCAAAATTATGAAACCAAATTTGTGAAGAAGTTAGCTGGAAGTCCAGGCTAACTTTTGATGTCCCATTAGTGGTCCCATTTTGTACCATATGGGCGCAGTCGATTTTCAAATGTCGCAATAAAAAATTGTCAAAAAGTCAATTTTTTCAAATGGCACCTACTATTTTTTTTCATACCATTCGAAAGAAAATTGAATTTTAGGGTGAGTTACTTAAGCATTCCCTATACCTAACTTCACCCCATATCGAGTTATGCAATAAAAATCAAGAAATATCTTATCTTGCCGAGAGATTCCTTACTTCATCAAGTATGCCATGGAAACAAAAGACAGTTGTAATAATTTTTAAAGATAAATATGGATTCTACACACAACACCAACAAATTATTATTAACGAACAAGAACAATGTTGACGAAATTCTGTCAGTGAAAACGGTGCACACATTGAGCATTTGTATTGAAATAATTATTTTGTTAATCTGTTTATTTGTTATTTTGTTGTTATCATTTATTATTGCAATACGATTTTTGAATAAAAATTAAAATGGAATGATTGTTTCCAAAGCCTACTACCCTTGAGAAAAGAACAATATTTTTTTAAAAAAATGCCAATAACTCAAAAACGACTGTAGATAGACATACACAATGTTAACAAAAGTGGCCCTAAAATTCAATTTTGCATTGATTTCTGGCGTCAGAAATGGTAGGCGCAAAGATGTGCTACGCAATCTGTTGAAAGTAGAATAATAGAATATTTGAACAAAAATATGGTGGTCACATTGAACATTTACGTCAGAATTTCGTCAACATTGTTCTTGTTCGTTAATAATAATTTGTTGGTGTTGTGTGTAATTAAATAAGAATCCATATTTTTCTTTAAAAATTATTACAACTGTCTTTTGTTTCCATGGCATACTTGATGAAGTAAGGAATCTCTCGGCAAGATAAGGTATTTCTTGATTTTTATTGAATAACTCGATATGGGGTGAAGTTAGGTATAGGGAATGCTTAAGTAACTCACCCTAAAATTCAATTTTCTTTCGAATGGTGCGAAAAAAAATAGTAGGTGCCATTTGAAAAAATTGACTTTTTGACAATTTTTTATTGCGACATTTGAAAATCGACTGCGCCCATATGGTACAAAATGGGACCACCGATGGGACATCAAAAGGTAGCCTGGACTTCCAGCTAACTGCTTCACAAATTTGGTTTCATAATTTTGAATGGTTTGCGAGATACAAATTTGTTGGTAAACTACTACAGCGGCAATTTTTTTCAAAAAATTGGACATACGTCAAAAATTGTAATAGATAAGTTAACATAACTTAGGTTCTCTAAACTCAGAATTAGAAGACCAATCGAACCATGTAAAGAAAAATATAGGTTTCCATTTAAAATAAGAAAGTTGGTACCAATTTTTGGCACACCCTGTATAGTTGGAGGACTGAAAACATTTTAGATAGAACGGGCATGATCGATTATGGCTGCATACCAAATTTCAAGTTTCTAATCCAACTGCAAGTTGAAAAACTTCTAATGAATGGCCTACGTGAATCACCCTGTATACCTATAGGATACTCATCTTTACAGTTGATGATAAAATTGCAAACCCTTTGACAAAAGATGATTTCTAGGTACTATGGTTAGTCGATGTGTTTTCGATGTAGAAGTTGTGGTTATTTCTCTCCAACAAAAACACAATTATTTAAAACATGTTTTGGAGCTAAGCATTTCACAATTTTAAAAATCAAAAAGAATGCAAAATTGTCGAATTCCATATTTTTATTATATGCCATGCCGAGACGTGGTTGTTCAATATTTGCAATAAAATTGCTAGTATTTTTAATCAAAAAAATATTTTAACGCATGGTTTTAGTAGGTGTTCTTGTCACAGAAATGTTCCGCCACGACGCCAGTGAATAAAAGATATAAAAAGATAAGCAAATAAATATCTATATATAGTATGAGACGCCCTAGATCAATCTATCTTGTGAAACGCGTACCTACCTAATATCGTTAAGTCACGGAATCGTTTGCTTTACGCCGTTGCTATATCCACGTCAAACGTGGATTTAATTCTGAAATTAAATCCACGTTGATGACGTCATGACAGCACAGCGTCGGCGCGGACGTTGACAGATTTTGACATTTTTGACTCAAAGTGCGACAAGCCGCCAAATTCTAGGTTATGTTTATGTAATATGTACATAATCAAGCCGAGTAATAATGTTTAAATTAAAAAAGAGAAATAATTAGATGATAATTTAAACTGTAGCGAAAATATTGCTAAAATGATACATAATAACTATTGGAAGCCTCGAATCAAGGAGGTAAATGAAATTCGAGATTTCAAATAAAAATGTACTGGAAGGTAAGTTATTTAAATTTAGCAATCATTTCGCCAGATACATATATTATATATTAAAACTTTCTGTTTGTTATAGGTACAAAAAACAAGAATATCAAATTACATTTTGACAGCCCGTGGAAAGCCAAATTATTTCTTGAATTGTTTGTGAAGTATCTTGCTGAATGTCCAGCCGAATCAGCAGCCTAAAGATTTAAGTCTCAAATCATTAAATAATATGAAAGGATGTGTGAGACACATTAAAAAGGTGCTGATAGGCCAATTATGCATGTTGGAGAAGTTGTTAATGATGTTCGTCATTGTGTGGTACAAGAAACTGTAAAACCTTTGAAAAGTCTCTCAGAAAATTGGACTTTCTTATGGAACATGCGGTAGAATTGTAAAGAAAGATTTGGGCATGCATCCATGTAAGATACAATCATATCAATCAATTTTACCAACAGACCACTTCAAACTTCTTGTGTACTGCCAGTAGTTTGTCAATAAATTAATAAATGCAGACCTGCAAAATTTGTAATTTGTCATTTGGAAATCCTGGAGAAACAGCTAACGGCTGGGCCCAGGGCCGAACCTGACGATAGAGAATGCTAGCAGAGGTATTTTTGGATTGTTCTTGACGTCCGGTAACATATATTAGGTACATTGCAAGCAACAAGTCTCAACAAAGCATAGATGTGAAAGTTCAATTAGAATTTACCAGGTCACATGACCGCATCCACCGCTCGGATATAACAAGTCTTGTTCACATCCTTTCCCTGCACCTACTGATAAAAAGCAAGCAAAAAGTCCAGACCGGTCAATTTTTTTGTAGCGAACGGAGTGTCTAAGCTAACATATAGCAGTTTTTAATTCCATGATCATCTGTGACCAAAATAATTTGTGATATCACAGTACAATAAGTTAAAAAAAATCCATTGATTTCTATGTTGCAGTGTATTAAACACAACTTTTTGTATTGGTTGATGATATACAAACAACAAATGATATCTACAAAGAAGTCATGGAGAAACTGCACCTAAAATGACATCATACGAAGGGACGGGTCACTAGTTAATTATGTGTTCTTAGTTGTATCAAATATAAAATTAAAATATTGTTAAATATGGTTTCACTGTTTACGTTTATTTATTGGTAATATATGTATTTGGTGGAATAAATTCTATCTATGTGATTTCAAAGTTGTTCTTAAATTTTTATATTTTGGCCTGAATGGAAAAGTAATGTAGCTTGATTGAAGTACTCATGAATTTATTATATTGCAAAAAATCGTGAATGCAAATCCATAAATTTTTAATTTCATAAAAAAATATCCTAATTACTCTTGAGAATTAATTCTCTACTTTTGTTTCATTGTTATAGTATATTTATATAATAAAAATTTGTTTACTTACCTATTTAGGAGATATTTTTTAAATAGCTGTCTCCTTTAAAACACTATTTTATAAATTCCTTAGCTTGTTTTCATTTATGAGTGAAAATTAATCTTTTATTAATAAATTTTTTGTTAACATACATGACACGTTAGCTAAACACTTAAATATCTGTTTTTTTTTTTTACTTGATGCAAATTAAGTATTAAATAACAATAAAATGTGTAACTATTGAGTGCAAAAGTTTATAGACTTAAAAAGCAAATATAAATTCCAATTGACTATATAGCTACAAATAGGTAGATAAAGTTTTGAGTTTTAATTTGTGCAATCTAAAATTTTTATAAATAAAACACTTTTGGGATATGTATATAGAATATTAAGGAAGACAGGATTCGATTACTGCTTGTAAGAAGAACCAAGAAGAAACTTACCGAGAGGAAATATTCTTTAAAAATATTTTACAAAAGTTAGAAACATTTTTTTTATTAATACGTATACTATATTTATAAAAATACCTTTATTTTCATACCATGTACATGCATAGAATAATGTCAACAGGAGAATAACAATACATTAAATATATATAAAATAACGTATTAATGCAATAAATAGTAACGGATGGATATATGTTTGTAAGAGTGAAATACTACAATATTGATACTACAAGACAGGTGGGTACTGTAAGGTACGCTTATAAATAAACATTTAGGTAAACAAGTTAGAACAGATATGACATAAAACATAAATTATATGGCGAATGTAATAAGATTAACTTCCTTTAAAATTATATTTATGTATCTAAGTTATCAGTTCTTTTTTTATCTGGGTAGTATGTCTGTTTTTCCATGTGTCTCTTTTGAGTTCTCTTGTCATCACGTTTTGCTTCTTTCAATATTGTTCCAATAACTTTTGTTATTTTTCTATGGTTCTCTATTGATATGTTATTTAAATCGTTGTATATGTCATCATTCACAAGTTTTCTTTGTACTTCTCCACGAAACTAGAGGTAACCTCAAAAACACTGTCAAATCTGTCAAATTCGCGCTGAATGCTTACCACTGACGTCATCAACGTGGATTTAATTTCAGAATTAAATCCACGTTTGACGTGGATATAGCAACGGCGTTTGCTTTACGTGTTATGCATATGGTCGCAAACAAGATATTTATATCGTCAAGAATATATTGATATATGGAAAGTCGTGATCACGTCACGCTTTTCTTCCAACTTTATTCACAGTCGTTACTTGTGATTTTTTAATATCAGTGATTAAATCACAGTTCGCGATATATCGCCCATCACCACGGCAGTTTCGAATTAAGGTTATGAGAGTCACATAACCTTAATAGAACAATATTTGAATATTTAATAAATATGAATTAATAAACAATAGTTTCTTAATATGTTGAATAATACAATTAAGTTAAATAATTTATGGACTAATCAGAACTTATTATTTATTTTAAAGTACAACAGACGCGATTTCCATACAAACTTTACTAAAATATTCAATCAAAAAGTGCAGAATTCCACAAATGAAGCCAGAAAGAAAGGGATTAGATCTACGTTATTTTATGTGACTGCGGCTGGTGTAGTAACAGCAGGTTTAAGTTATGCTGCCGTGCCTTTATATCGAATGTTCTGCCAGGCGTACAGTTATGGAGGAACAACTGCATCCGGACACGATGCCAGCAAAGTCGAGTCGATGTCAGTAGTGAAACATAAACCCATTAAAATTAAATTTAACGCGGACACAGCTTCAAGTATGAGGTGGAACTTTAAACCACAACAAACTGAAATTGTGGTATTTAATGAACTACTATTTGTTTTTCTTAATTGATTCTAATTATTACAGGTTTATCCTGGTGAAACTGCTTTAGCATTTTACACTGCAATGAATCCTACTGACAAGACAATTGTAGGAATAAGTACTTATAATGTAGTTCCATTTGAAGCTGGACAATACTTTAATAAAATTCAGTGTTTTTGTTTTGAAGAACAAATGCTGAATCCTCATGAACAGGTACTTAGATATAATATTTTTGCATAATATTACAGTGATGTTAATTACCTAGAAACATACCTCTTTAGATTAGCCAGGTGTAAACATACCCACAGAAACACCCAGTTTTAAAATAATCACACGATGAATTTTCTATTTATTTATTTATGGGGCAAGCCCTCTTTACGAAAACATGCAATATTTATTATTTAGAGTAAGGTAGTTTGAATACACAACACATATCAGACATTGTACAAATAATATAAAGTGGTTACATATATGTCTGATTGACTTTGTAAAAGATAAAATTTCTACATTACTTTGAATTATTAGCACTCCTTAAAATCCTAGTAAGGCCACTCCAAGCTCGCATGCGGTCGCCACACTAAAGGGGCGCCAAACCGGAGATTTGTAGAGCTGTGTTAAAAAAATAATATATATCGTCTATAGCGGCTGTATTGAGGGCAGGGTTGCGATTATTTAAATCAATTTGATTTAAATCAACTGATTTTTTAAATTTAAATCATGATTTAAATCAAGTTGTCTAAAGCCAGTAATCTAAGTAAATCAAAGTTCAGAAAATTCAAATAAAAAGTGTAGTTTATTTAAAAGCTAGATACAAATTACAAAGAATTCAAATAAACAGAAGAAAAGAACAGTTAGGTTACACATATAAAACAAAAGTTACCTTCTTAAATGTACCTACACTATAAATTAAATGCCTACGTAAAAGCCAGTGGCGTAGCTGAAAATCTCGCCCCCCCCCCCCCCCCGCAAAATGCATGGTCGGGGTCCCCACAGAAAACTCACTTAAATTATAAAGTTTTTCGGCAGCGGCGTACATTCTCTTTAGCAAAGTCTTCGATGCTGTGATCAGTATCTAACTTCCTTGCTCTCTCTTTCTCAATTCTTAATACACATAATGCTGACAGTCTTTCTTGAGTCATTGAATTTCGTACAAACGTCTTAATAAGCTTAAATTTTGAAAATGACCTTTCAGCTGTAGCAACAGTAACTGGTAGTGTTAAGAATAATTTTATGGCAATGAAAACATTTGGAACACTTAACAGTAAAGTTTTATGATTTTTTATAGGGAATATAGCAAAATAAAAGGCCGAAGAATCCGCAATTTCCATTATTTGTGTTCTCAAAAATTTCTTAGTAACAGAAGTTCGCGGGGAAAATCTGCCGATACATCTTTAGAATGATTTTCAGCAAGATTGCTAGCTTCCAAATAAAGCTGATCGTCATTCAACTTTGATAATGTTTTGGGATTTAAACAGGAAAATCTCTTTATCAATTCGCTCATCACAGAAAATCGGCTAACAATCTGTTGAATGACAATATCAAGGTTGGCATAAAATACCTCTACTTTAAAAGATGTTTCGGAACCTGTAAGTCGTTCATCTTCTGCTAATTCATCAAAAAACTTTTTAACACTACTTTTTCTCTTTTTTTGAAATTCTTGTTCTATACCCCATTTATTTGACAAATCCGAGGCCTCTACTAAAATTAATTATGTACGAAATAACTTTTTATCAACCATTATTATATTAAAATATTTATATATAATATTCAAACTTGTTTTCCTCGTTAATATCCTAAAAAAAAAAAAACAAAAAAAAAACGAAAAAAAAAAAAAACAGAAAAAAAAACAAAAAAACAAAATACAAAAAACCTCAACAAAAAAAACCAAGAAGCAAAAAAAAACAAAAGAAATATTAAAACACGATTTTAATAAAAAGAAAAAAAAATTAAAAGTAGAAAAAATGAAAAATTGTAATTTATAAATATAAATAATGTATGAATGAATAATTAAATATCAGAAATAAGTTAGCAGACAAATTGTGGTAGGTTAGAGTAAATCTTTTTAACATTAGGTACTTACCGACCTTATAGACAGACTCCTCTCCGAAACATCGGTGTTGTGCGAATGGCTTTGCAGCCACAGCCATAGATTACAAGTATAGATAGATAGATATATAATATTGACTATTGAATATTGATGTTTAAGATGAATGTAATTTTTAATTTCGATGATAATTTCGCGTCATAAATTTCAAGATTCGGGGGCCCCCAAGTGCTGGGGGCCCCCCCGCACCGCGGGCCCTGCGGGTCGGTCCGCTACGCCACTGGTAAAAGCAGAAACATAAAGAAAACAAGTTAAACATAATCAACTCTAAAAGAAAATAAAACACGATCTACTCCAAAACTAAGGTGACCAGATTCCAGAAAGCGAAATGCGGGACATTTTCAAACAATAGTAATACAATGTATGCTTTTTCAATAATAATTCATAATACTAAATATTATATCTTCTACAAATGTAACAAACTTATATCACGTGTGTAAAAATATATAAAAACATTAACAAATTGTTACAAATACATAAAATAAACCAATTTAATTTTTGAACTAAAATAATTTTCCACATTTTTCATTTATTCATTACTAGTGTATATAGGTAGAGAGCCCGCTGTATAGATTTCCTATGAATAAGATACATGAAAAACTTTGTATGAGTGAGTAAGTACTACCACAGACCTACAGGGAGCCACTTTTCATATAAGCAAATTTTGCCCGCATCATGGAATTTCATTCATTCGAGGGTGTCTCAGGGTTGCGGGCAAATTAAGCCTGGCAGCCCACTACAATCTCATTGTATATCTCAAAACCTACATTTTGACGTAAGTTTTATTCATGTATTCGATGACACATAAAATCGTGACCGGAAGTAAAGTCAGAATTTTATGACGCGGGCAAAATTTGCAAAAATGAAAAGTGGCTGCCTGTATGTCTGTGGTAGTACTCACTCACATAAAGATTTTCATGTATCTTGTTCATAGGAAATCTATACAGCCGGCCCTCCACCTAATAATCTATAAAATCTATAGGATCCGCTGCCGCCCTCTATATGCCGAAGATTCAAAATATTAGCTTAAGCTTTAATACTTTCCCAAAAGAGGGAGACACGAGGCCACGAAGTTGAAGTAAGATATGCCAGAACGCCAGAAGCCAGAATTATTGTAGAATTATAATACATCGCAATCTCGCTCATTTGTAATGTAATTCGAGAGACTTAAAAGTTTTGAGGGACAAAATTCTTAAATGCGGGACATTCAAGGGACGCTTGTATTTGCGGGACACACCATAAAAATGAGGGAAATCCCTCATAATGCTGGACGTATGGTCACCTTATCCAAAAGAAAAATTTTAAATTAGGTTAATTATTGTAAAGTTTGTACAAAAAAACTAATTTAGCTGCTTTTTCGCTCCCTAAATAATTTCCAATCTTAGAATGAGTCAAACCAAATGTTGAAAATATTCTCTCAACCGAGGCTGAACCAGCTGCAGCAGAAAATAATTGCTTGATAATCGGGTCAATAATATTAATATTTTTTTGGGATTTCCACCAGTCCAAGAGTTTTGTATTTTTAAAAATTTCTTCGTGAAACACAATATCGGTAAAAGCCTCAGATTTTGCCAGAAGTTTAATAATCAGTGGTAGTAAACCACTTTCGGGATATAATTCATTAGCGGCTTCTAAAGCACGATTCTTTTTGCTTTCTGTTAATTCATACTTCTTTCGTAGGGTCTATAATAAAGGCTAGCAAATGGTATGAGGTGATACACTGGTCGTATCGGTATCTAAATATTTGCATTTGCATTAAGGTAAATTCAGTTTCGTCAAAATGCGACTCAATTATTTTAAATTGTTCTACGATGTCTGATAAAATTGCATGGTTTCTTTGAAGCCTATCAAGTGCA
The DNA here is from genome assembly GCA_963583905.1 of Stenurella melanura. NCBI lineage: Eukaryota > Metazoa > Arthropoda > Insecta > Coleoptera > Cerambycidae > Stenurella > Stenurella melanura. Next base: position 77,475,253 of record OY757309.1, on the reverse strand, counting down.
ACAGATATAGGTTTTAGTAGTGATAAGTAATCTTCAGCAGTTCTTTTTACATAAATGTTTGAAATTTGCTGTCTTACTATGCTGTCAATTTCATTTTTATGTTCCTCGCTAATTTTAAAAAGTGTGGGCCATGATTTAATGAAACCCTCTAAGCAGTCAGCAAGTGAGTTCCATCTTACGTCAAAAGGTAAAGTAAGTTTTTTTCCTCCTTCTTTTGCGTATGTCACAGAGGCAAATTGATTGTTTCGGAAGTATTTCACAAGGAACATAACGTGTTCCTTAATTTCACTAATTTTCAAATCCTTACATAAGAAGTTTAAAAATGTGTGGAGCACAACCGTAAGTAATAACATTTACTTCTGTTGACTCTTTAATTTGGTTTCTCATAGCATTCATATTGGCAGTATTATCCGTCACAAAACTGCTTACTGTATAGGTAATATAGTCAGTCTTTAGTGTTTTAATTAAGTTTGTTGCAAGTTCTGTTAAATATACAGATGTATGTGGATTTCTAGATGTATCTATTGGGTCTACTAAAAAGGAAGACCCATTTTCCATAGTTACAGTTGCACATATTGGTTCATTGTGTATGTTGGACCATCCATCCAATGTATTTTAAATAAACTCTACTTTTTATTTTCTGAACTTTAATTTACTTAGATTATTGGCTATACACAACTTGATTTAAATCACAATTTAAATCATGATTTAAATCAAATTGATTTAAATTGTCGCAACCCTGTTTTTTCAAAATTTTGATCTGTTAATAAAATTTCATGCACGTCCATGTTTTTTAAAAACCTTTAGTAAGAAATGAATTGAATACAAATCGTCCATGCAAAAATAACCAAGCTCATGTCATAACGTGACAGATTATAAGATGCGTATGCTGGCAAATTCCATCAGGGAGCGACTGTTCCTTTGCAAGTTTGTAAGAGATGAAACCGGGGAGCGTGTTCTTCTACCTACTGGGAGAAGCTGTAATCAAGAATACCCTTTTCTATTCCCCAAGAGAACCACGCCCACTTACTCTTGATTGTTCTACTCTCCGGAATTCAAGAATAAGGCCCCAGTAGTCTTTACTCTTCAGATATTACATTATAAAGTAAGATCCCAGAGCCACCAGACTTACGTCATTTTAGCAAAGCTAATATTTTGACAATAAATAGTGTGGTATGTAATTAAGAACGTATGCATATTTGTTAGCTTGAAGACGGGGTCCTTTTACAGGTACCAGGTACAAAAGGTACAAAATATCTTATTAACCTGCGTTAAAGTGTGGTAGTTGATTTTCATATGTTTCACAGAATACTGTTAAAAACCAACATTCATTATTACCAGACACTTTCCGTGGGCCATAACTTCCGCCAGACGCTTTAAAGCTCGAAAAAAAAACCCAACCTAATCTAACATAACTGTGGAAACTTCTCTACTACCAATTATGTAAGAAACGAAACAAAACAAAAAATGTATTATATTAGGTTGCGTTTTTTTTTTTCGAGCTTTAAAGCGTCTGGCAGAAGTTAGGGCTCACGGAAAGTGTCTGGCCATAATGAATGTTGTTTTTTAACAGTATTTTGTCAAACATATACGAAAACCAGCTATTATACTTTAACGTAGATTAGTAAAGTTTTTTTGTACCTTTTGTACCGGTTATCTGTAAAAGGGCCCCGCTTTCAAGCTAACAAATATGCATACATTCTTAACTACATATCACACTATTTATTGCCAAAATATCAGCTTTGCTAAAATGACGTGTCTGGTGGCTCTGGGATCTTGGTCTATTAGTAACAGCAACATTTGCTCCTATATTTGATTAACTGTCTCTCTTCAGACTTATTTATGGAATAAATTCTCTCTAGTCCTAAAACATGTACTCCTGGAATGGGGTAGACTATTATAGTCTGTTTTTAAACCAGGAGGAGTAAACATGAAAGATTCATTCACACTATAAAAGTAACTAGAAAATACACTAAAACCTTTTTGGCGTTTTGGGCAACCAACAATACACGACTACAGTATTTTTGTGTGTATTTTATTACATTATATAATGCATTGACCTCTATTTGACCTCTAGATGTTTTATACAGCGTCCATACCATTTACGCAATATAAAGGCACCAAGTAATTAGCCACTCTTACCTTTGGTTTTATACATAAGGGATTAAAAACTGATATGTAATGTGCAAACGATAAAATAGAAATTATAACCAAATAATTTATGACATGAAATAAACATTTTTACAATATGTCAAAATTTACGACTATTGCCTTGTGTAAAACTGGCGAGGGCTTGTCCAATCACATATGTATGATTTAGCTCGTTAAATTTAAAACGCTCCTCCTGGTTTTAAAACAGACTATAGTACTTTCTTAGATGTAAAGAAATTGTCGAAAATTCCCAGTATATATTTGCAACTTTAAGAAGAGAATGAGTCTAAAGTAAACCATAAATAAACTATTTAGTTTCGTACATTTTGCTAGATTTGTCTGATTTTCTACACAATATACATGTTTGTTCCATTTCATAACTATTTTTACACTTTCATCGTGTCATTTAGAGAACTACAACTGTTTATTTTCAGGTATATTTTTTTTACAGTGCTATTATTTGTTATAGGTCGATATGCCAGTATTTTTCTACATAGATCCAGAAATAACAGAAGACCCTTATATGGAATTTGTAAGTGAAATAACCTTATCTTACACATTCTTCGAGGCTAAGGAAGGTTTAAAACTACCTATGCCAGCCTATGCCAAGTAATAAAATTGTTTATTTAATTGTAAATTTGAAAAAAAATATAACTTATTTCTACTTGTTATAATTATTGTATTTTTATTAACTTCCACTAAAAAATTTACAGCCAGTGCAGAACAGTAACAATAAATTAATATGCATGTTGCCTTAATAATAATTTTCTAATTAATACTTTATTGTGGCGGTGATAGGGAATGATCGTCTCATGCCCATACACTTTTCTCTATCAATGAAAAGTGAGTTGACCTTATTGTGCAAGTCAGATTCGAGGTTAGCTCGAGTTTTCAGTAGCTGTTGATGTTGAGCTTCAGCTTCTTGTAGTTTCCTATGCAGAGTTTCAATAGAATCTTGAATGTCACGAACTTCTGCCACAAGTCTGAAATAAGTGCAAAATATGTAATGATTCTGGAGCAAATGTATAAAAATAAATATAAGTGATCTTGAAGAAGTTGAGCGTCACTATAAAGTAAACTATGCAAGGCTCCTTTCCTTTACTTAAAGACAATATATTTCATAGGCTCATTGCAGTACAGGCAATTAACAAACTATCTTAATAAATTAGTCATACCTATCCTGTGCTGTATCTCTGCAAAGTTCTATCTCTTTTCTATGTGTTCTTGCTTCTAATCTGGTATGAGCCACCTTCATCGGATTGCTCTTATCCAAGATAGCTTTCTTTAATAGCTCGATATTTTTCTCTAAGTCGAATAATTCTTGTTGCACCTAAATAGCACATTTCAGTTTGTATTTATTCATAAGCAATTAAATTTAATGTGTTGATAATGTTGCATAATCAGTTCATTTGATATGAGCATACAATAAAAAGGTAAATTTATGTAACCGAATATACGTCAGTTGGAATGACATTTCTTTGTTGTAATTGATATTCAATTATTTCAGTTGAATTATAAAGCACTTTAAGCACGGAAATGATATATGTGCAGTATGTGCTATCAAGTCTGCTGTGTACATAGGTTACAAATAATATTTTAAATAAAGCTAAACATCGTTTGACACAAATTATGCATTATCACATTTAGCCCCCACACCATTGTGGAGCAATAAAATCAACAATAATCCAAGCATACAAAGAGTTTTGAGCAAACCAACTTATAATATAAACATAAAATGTTGATGCCAGTTCATTGAGGCAAAAAACACCCGAATAGGTATATGAGATTAATGCTAATGTTATTATATTCTTTGCAAATATAAAATGGAGTATATCGCTCATAGAGAAAACTGAAAAATTGGTATAAATACTATCAACTTGAAGTCTGTTCAAACAAATTCAACAGGTAATGTTGGTAGAACAGTCTTTCACGAAATTAATGTTGTTCATTTATAATTATATATTTACTTTCCCTAGATAACTGTGATATACCAAGTATGTAGCTTTTTAAAGTTCATCCCATATAAGGGGAACATTACTAAAATTGTGTACCTTTTAGCATTGATAATTTTTAAATTATTGTTTTCAAAAATTACGTTTTTTTTCATACATAAATAACTTCTTTTTTGAAATATTAATATCTAATTTTCCTGTTTTAATTATTTAATGACTGAGCTGTTCCTAAAATGACGGGGTGTGGTTATTCATAAAAAGTACAGAGTGTGTAGACCAACTTAAATATTAATTCAACATATACCTTATGTAAATGCATTTGCAACTTGCTCTTAGTTTCCAAAATCTCCGCTGCCCTACGTGCCAGAGCATTATTTGTATTACTCCAAGCATCCCATATCTCCTGAGAGCAGGTGTTGGCTGAGTTTTCCATGTCGGAGCGCATTTGAGTTGATTTTCCTCTTTCAGATTGAGATCTCTGCACTATTCTATTGCTGTGGTCGGCCCAAGTAGTAGTTGTGCTAACACTAAAATTACAATTAGCAAAGAAAAATTGGTTTACATGTATATATTGTTTTAACATTACGTAGGATCAAATTTCTCAATTCCTCCATAGTAGTTTATTCCTTTCGAAAAATTATTAAGCTGATGGCAGAGGTTATCAGTCCCAAGGGCCGATTCTTTACTCTTTACATCCGTTTCCAACTCATGTTGTGCAGCTCTAATGTTCCGCAACTGACCATCAACTTTATCGTACAGGCATTTTAAATTTTCCTGCGCATTTCTGTAAGTCTCGATTTCTTTTAACAGAGCTTGTTCGGCAATGTCATGCACCAAATCGAGACCTAAAAAAAGTTTACAAATTTTTTTTAAGTACGATAAGAAAATTTAAACATATCTGGTGGGACCAACACGTAAGTTTTTTATGCAAGGAGTAAATAGCACCCCATTTCATCGTGTGCAAACTCCTGATGGTTGAAAAAGAGTCCTATAAGCACTTATAGAAACAAACCTTATGGAATATAATATTGATAGAAAATATATCTAAGGATAGTGATAGCTGCCCCTGAATAAAAAGAGACAAGGTAGATTTTATAGTACATTTACCTTCTCTTTTTTCTCTGTGATATAAGCACTCTTGAGCTATGTGAAGTGGAGCCTCTATGTCATCAATTGCCTTCTTCAATGAACGCTTAGAATCTTGTAGCAAACTTGCTTCAGTTAACAACCGTTCTAACTCTGTTCTAGCTTCATTTCTCCAAAACGTTGTATCTGTGATCCTTTCTCCTAATCTTCTCCCAGATTCTCTCTGCCCTCCTGCAGTTCTTTCATCAGTTTCCCTAAATTAGAACAAATTTTTGATTTTTATTATCTCCAGATGATACCAATATAGCTGCGAAATGCGCATCAAGTGATATTATTTCATATTGTTTCCCTAGATAAATATCTGGAGAAAACAATATAATAAACGTAAATAGTATGTACCTCATAACTCTAATAAAGTCTCCTCTCAATCGTTCCGAATAGTTTCTGTTAGTGTCAGCTTCATTGTAGTTGCGTAGATTATTTTGAGTCCATTCGAGAGGGGTGTAACGTGTGTAAAGGGCAGCTCTAGCAGCGTGTGCCGGGTTCCGTTCAAATCCTGTCACTAAGTTTGGAAACTTAAGTGGCTCGGTAGCCATCCCATATGGGGTGTAACAAGGATCCACTAATGCATTTGTTGTATGTTGGTTAGGCCTATAATTAGTATTTTAAGAAATATATACACAGACAATATTATTTTTCCATACAAAGGTGTGACTTCTACACTTTCATATCCTAAAGTGGGCCTCCATGGATGTGGACGAGGTGTTTTATAATATTGTCCTATTCGTGCAGGTGTAGGGGGCCCTGCAACCTGTTCCATGCAAGGCGTAGCTGCCACGGTACTCCATGGTTGCAATTGCTATAAAATTATTAACTTTATTAAATATCGGTACACATTTTACTTTTTTAGACTCTATACCGAGTATAAGACGGTTTCGTTTTGCTCTGGCATTTTTAAGTATAAAAAAATTCTCGTAAAAAAATAGTTGACAACTGTCACAATTTAGAATTTATTGGTAGTTGCTTTAGAAAAAAAAAACATTTAATTTTGCTAGAGGTGTTTTAAAATCTCATGAGCTGTGACCTTCATGTGCGCAGAGACATAATCTCTCCCGTCGACTCAGTTACACTTCTTAAAAATATTATATTTATTGTTTACAATTTATCACGAGCTCTTGTTTTTGTAGACAGCAAGGCAGCCCCCAGTGTCTTCAAAAAAATACTTATAACGCAGAACAAACTTTGCCTCTTGCGCATTTCGCGGCTCATGAGATTCTGAAACACCTCTAACACTGATTGGAAAGTAAAAATATGTGTATTCTACTGGATACATCAGAGTAGGAAAGATATAATACCATCTATCTTTTCTAGTCTAAGCGGTACATAGAAGGGTCCCACACATAGATTAAAACCTCTTTGGTCCCACACCAGTTTGCCGTGTAGGGCGCCGCAAATTGTAAAGCCGGCCCTGATGACTAGGAACCATCTAGGAACAAGGTTATTAAATCAATATCAGTTGAACAAATACAAAAATAATCAGGAAATGGAATTATAATAGATTTAGGGAGACATTTGAGATTGTCCTTTTATTATGCATTTGTGGAGTTTGAGTTAGTATTTCCTCTTTAATGTCTGTCCAGTAGAAAAAAATGTAGTTGGTAACAATGGTTACTTTCTGTTCTTTCTCCTTTCAGTTCTTTGTCTTTAGTTCAAATGGTGACACACAGATCTAACCAAAACAGAATCAAAACAAGTTGAAGAAAACAAGAAGATAACATATTGCACAATATTATTATCTTTAACGATTGAAGTTGTTGAAATTTGTACTGTTTATTAACGTTAGTATATGGAAGACGACATGTCCGCAACAGTTGAAACACCAAATCATGTTCCTGAACGTAAGATTATCTTTATTTGACTGAAAAATATTTCTTAATAAAATGATTTTAGATTGTCCTGGAACAGAAAGCGAAAATGCAGGAAAAGCATCAGCCTGTGCAGGTTGTCCTAATCAACAGATTTGTGCAACGGGCCCAAAAGGACCAGATCCAGGAATACAATTAGTAAAGGAACGTTTAGAACAAGTTAAAAATAAAATATTGGTACTTTCTGGAAAAGGAGGAGTAGGGAAAAGTACAGTAACAGCTTTATTAAGTAGATCTCTAGCTGCAAATGATAGTGAATGTAATGTAAGTCTCTAAATATTTACTGTGACATTCTATTTTTTTTTTTTTTTTGGATTTTTGGCCATATATACCTATGCACCTATCTTTTAAAAATAAAATCTAATGAATCTACAAAATAAAATTATGAAATTTATTAATGAGAAATACGTTTTTGTCTGTAGGTAGATACATAGGTACTTAAAATTATTAGGTATATTTTTTTGTTACTTTGGTGTAAAGGTAAGAGGCATGGAGAATATTTTCCTGTATAATAGGTACCTATACTGGGTAGTTCTTATTATTTTGTAGATTCGTTGGATTTTATATTTAGGGTTGTTTTACTCAAAAGTGAAAAACAGTAGCTCTTATAGGAAGACTTGTTTGTTTCTGTTCATCAGTCTGTCAAGTCTGTTTATTTCTGAAACTATTGTATCTAGAAACATGAAATTTCACATGTAGTTAGAGTTTAGTGTTCCACAGGCAGCTCGTGATTCGATGCATTAAAAATGTTTTCTAATGTCTTTATCTGGATTAAAATGTGGGTATTAATCCAGGGCTTGGTTTGAATGGTCTGAATGTAAGAATTCCAAAAATATTTTTCTAATGTATTAGTTAAAAATATTCGTATATAAGTACTCTGTGCCCTCACTTTATTTCCAAAAATTCTAAAAAAGTTTTGAAACATCAGGGACATTGAGGAAATTTAAGAAAAACTGTACTTAGCAAACTTTCTATTATCATTAATAGTTACGTTATTAATATAAGTTCATATATTCCATATACTTTTAAATTATTGTTGAGACAGTTTACAATATTATTTTGTTGCAATATTTTTAGATAATGTATTTTTGCATTACTCCAATGCTAAAATAACAGGTTACTCATATAACAAACAACGACCGATGATGCCTTTAACCCGTTGGCTATGAAGATTGCTCAGATTGCTAGTCTTCATAGCAGTAACAAGCTAATAGAGAAAGCTGTGGCAGTACCTAAAAATCTTTAGATACATCTTTCGAGAATGTGACTGTCCTACACACTCTATGTGTATGGCAGATGTTGAATTTGAAATGTTTTGGGTTATTTTGACCATTCCAAAGTAATGTTATTTTGTCACAGTATTTTTCTGGAGTGATCATGCTTGTAACTCTACATGAGTGGAACCACTTTTTCCATTGTTTACAGTTTGGAACTCTCCAGGTTTGAGTGGGATTTGCACTTAACCACCTTTATTAGAATAGGATATATCTTAGCAAATTCCGAAGACTAAAATAATATATCTAATAGAGAGACAGCGAAGGATTTAGTTAAGGTATTTCAGCAAGCATTAAAATGAGGAGAAAGACCCTTGCAACGTTATTGAATAGAGAATGGCAGGTATCTTATATATGAGAGCAGGCAGTATAGATTTAAAACTCAATTAAACCCGTCGGAGAAGGCAAAACATGAAAGGAGGAGGGTCCCTAAGGCTGGTTTTCTGCCCCCTTCAATTTTTGACGAAAATAAGTTAATTCGATTTTTTAGGCCTTGTGAATTAAAATAGATCATTTCGAGGTGTTTTACCCCCCTTAACCCCTTTTCTCAGAAAGACAAGTACAGGATACTAATATGCCTAAATCGTGTTAAAATATGTATTAAAATGTTAGAGACAAGAGCTGCTCTTATAAGAAACAGTCCTTTACTTGATAATGGAACACAAGATAATAAAAAGTTCCAAATGGAACAGATAACTACTACTAACTACTTATATTGGTATGGAACAGAATTACTTTTTTATTTTAATTATGTGTTCCCCATTAAAAACAAAATTGTATTTTTCTTTTTTATACGTATGATTGTCTGCACGTATCTCTTATATACACGTGTTTGTACGTATGTACTATACAGGGTGGGGTAATAGTGCGTCGGACGTCGATATCTCGAGTTCTACGATAGCTAGAAATTTTTTAAAAAATTACAAGTAAACTAGATAAAAAAGTCTATAACTGAAAATTATTTTCGAACGTACAGGACGAGCCAAGACGAAATAACAGGATCAAGTGCCTTTTTTTAAATGGAATGCTATGTCTATCAGTCCATTTTTTAGGCTCTGTTCATTCCTATATTAGCATTGAATATCTCCCAACCACTTGAATGTAATGAATTTTTTTGTTGAAATAATGCAATCTGCAGATGGATGTTAAAAAATCACCACAGTCACAATTATGGGTTTTAAGAAAAACTTATGTGAATACCGGTTATGAGACATCTAATTAAAGTTTTTGAATCATTTTCATTTCCTAAAACTGTACAGGGTGGCAAAAAATTATTTTTCAATTAAGGACTTTTTAAATTGAATTTTCTCAATTTGTTTCAAATGGAACACCGTGTATATTTTTCAACAATGTGATGTAGAAATGAAAAACGAACATTTTTTTGTAAGTACTTCCCTATCGCTAATTGCAACCATTTTCGTTTTATAAATAAATAAGTGTCAAATTCAAGAATAAACTTAAAGAAAGAGGTTCCCTCAAATAATTCATTAGAAAAATGTATAATAGGTGTTCCATGTGTTGCTCACATTATTATTATTATTATTATTGACACATGTCTTTATGCAATTTTGAAATAAGGCCATTTAGTGGTACCATTTCTTCCAATCCATTGAAATGAGTAAATAGTATTTAACAGGTCCTTTACTGTAATGTTTTTTGTACATTTTGTACAAGCGGAACTTATAGACGTGACTTTTGTTTTGGGCGAGTCAGACAGAAATTGTTTACTTGCCAATAGAATTTATCACCAAAGTTATCCTGAAAGAAGGATTCCTGATGTTAGCAGCTTCCAAAACCTTCTTGGTAGATTTTCGGAAACTGGAAATGTCGAATATAAAAAAAGTGAAAGAATAAAACATGTTGTGAACGAAGAAAATCAGTTTTCTGTGGTGCTGGCAACGGTTGAGAATCTCCATGTTAGTCAAAGAGAAGTGAGCTCATTAGTAGGAATAAGTAGACGGTCTGTGGGTCGAATCTTAAAAACAAATAAGTTGCATGCATATCATATTCAAATGCACGAAGTATTATCTGATGACGATTTTCAGAAGCGCCTACAATTTTGTAATTGGGCCAGAGGTAAAATGCAAGATGATGTCAACTTCTTCAATAATATTTTATTCACTGATGAGGCAACTTTTCATAAAAATGGATTTGTTAATAGACACAATTTCCATTATTATTCTTCGGAAAATCCTCACTTTTTTATGCAAGTTGATAACCAACATAGATGGTCTATAAACGTTTGGGGAGGAATTATTGGAGAACATGTAATTGGGCCACATTTCTTTGATGGTACATTGACTGGAGCTATTTATCTTCATTTTTTGGAAAACTGTCTGCCACAATTATTGGTAAATCTCCCTGAAAGAATTCGAAATAGGATGTGGTTTCAGCAAAACGGTGCTCTACCACATTATTTAAATGCAGTTAGAGACCACTTAAATAATACTTACCCTCATCAATGGATCAGAAGAAATGGACCATAGGGAAGTACTTACAAAAAATGTTTACATGCAAAATATACAGGGTGTTCCATTTGAAAAAAATTGAGAAAATTCAATGGGCTTGTTCAGCATTTTTTTTTTATTTCACAAATAGAAAGTGCAAGTATAAATTAATGGATCTGCAAAATATCAGAATCTTATTCGCACGTTTAGTATCTTAAAAACTATTACAAATTTCCATCTCGCGAAAATGGGGCGTGGCCAGGGGCTACGTCACTATACGCATAGACTCGGCGATCTCAATAGACTTGATGCTCCTTATTGGTTAAATTATAAGTGATTTCGAAGTATTGTTTGTTTTGCTTACTACTTGACACTAGGGGAGTACAATTTCGTGAAATGTCAAAAAATTACGATTTTCTCTCGCTCCTGCCAGAACGAATTTTCGATTTCGACCCTGCAATTTACGATTATAATTCATCGCCGACCTTCTCCTTTCCGTAGACACATAGAACGAACTTCCACTCGACGTATTTATTTAGTTACCAGTGTTTAAAAATTCCATGTTTTTCGACTTTTCAGATTAAATTTGAAAGGTCCCAGAAAGCCATTTTTCTTACGTCACTTGCGTATAGTGACGTCATAAACGAGCGCTCGGTTTTTGCAACTATTACTAAAATCAACTCCTTATATCTCGAGAACGGAAAAAGTTAATAATACAAAATTTTAAGTGTATAATGAGAATATCGAGTACTATATGAAAAAGTATAAAAACCATATAAAAAGAATATCATGGAACAAGCCCATTTAAAAACTTCTTAATCGAAAAATAATTTTTTGCCACCCTGTACAGTTTTAGGAAATGAAAATGATTCAAAAACATTGATTAGATGTCTCGTAACTGGTATTCACATAAGTTTTTCTTAAAACCCATAATTGTGGCTGTGGTGATTTTTTTAATATCCATCCGAAGATTGCATTATTTCGACAAAAAAATTCATTACATCCAAGTGGTTGGGAGATATTCAATGCTAATATAGGAATGAATAGAGCCTAGAAAGAGACTTCAGAAAATGTACTGATACACATAGCATTCCATTTAAGAAAACGGCACTTGGTCCTGTAATTTCGTCTTGACTCGCCCTGTATGTTCGAAAATAGTTTCCAGTTATAGACATTTTTATCTAGTTTACTTGCAATTTTTTTTAAAATTTCCAGCTATCGTAGAACTCGAGATATCGAGGTCCAACGCACTATTGCCCCATCCTGTATAGTAGTTTTCGTCTTGACAATGTATAGTGTACTATGCTTTATGTATATCTATACTGTTTATTATACTATAGTTTATGTATTATGTAAATGCATCATTTATATATTGTATGTATAGAACTACGACTGTTTGCTATAGTTGGAATTTATTAACCAACCAAAATTATTCGTTTCACCTGGAAATGACCCATTTTTGTTCAAAAAGCCTAGAAAAATTAAATTCACTTATTTTTATCAAAAAATGAAAGGGGCCGAAAACCGACCTCAGGGACCTTCCTCCTTTACTTTTATAATTTAATAAATACATCAGCGGCAAGGTCACGCGATGTTGCTATCTAAAGATCGAAATTGTCATTTTCATCACATCATGAATTGCACAGGCGAAACCTCAAATCCAACAGGAGCGGACGAAAAGTGCCATTTTCTGGCTTTTGGTGAAATCGTTTTTTGATTTCGTTTTCCAATATGGAAGTTTCTGTGTTCTGTCACTTTTCATTAAGGGGATAACAGACTTTTGTACATTAATTACTGGAAAGCACCAGACTCGCTGCTATAACTTAAATGCTATTATTTGTTTATGCAATTTTATGCTCGTCTTACAATACTTTGCTGGTAACTATTTAGTGTGACAATATTTTTTAATGATATAAAACAAAAATATTGACATGTAAAAAGTGAGATTTACAGATATACTTAATATATATGTGTCATATTTTTTTCTCCCTTCGAGAGTAAGGGGCTGCTACATCGGGCTAGGCTCGAATGCCATTCTCTATTCAATATCTTTGCGAGGGTCTTTCTACTCATTTTCATGGTTGCTGAAATACCTTAACTAAATCCACCAGTAGCTCTTAGTCTATAAGTGTTGCAGTATTAAACGTATTCTAAATTTCAGAATTAGTCTGTCACTTTGCCACACTGTAATATTTGGTGTACTGAGCGTTCAGGTCGGCTTTTTGTATTTTTGAATTTTCTGCCAATATCTGGGTCTATATAGATTATTTTCATGCTTGTAAACATACACTATGCATTTATTAATATTGCTGCTTGAATCATATTAGTATATGGAGTTAAAATAGACATAGTTACAATGGTAGAAAAAGAGTTAAAAACAGGAACCAGTGACCCGACCTAGTCTATGTTATCATTCATAGTGCAAGATGTCATTGAAGTTACATTATTTATTGCAAATATATTTCATTATGTGTACTAAAGATGTTTGTAATAAATGTAGCATTCATGATATTCATTATGAGAAAAACAATTTGACGTACTAACACCTTGTTTATCATGATTTTTTTTACCATCACTATTTCATTTTTATCATATTTTTTTAATAAATATTGTTCTTTTATAAATAATATAGAATGATTTATAAAAATATTTACTGCTGTAGTAATATAACAATAGTTGATAATAAGCAAAGAAATTGTTTACCGCTGATAAAATTGTATTTAACCTTGGACTATGTACGGCATTCCAGTGCAAAATAAAAATTGTTGTTCTCATGTCTTGTGCAACAAATTAAATTAATAGAGATTTATTGCCAAGATAATAAAAGCCGGTGTGTTATTTACATTTTAATAAATATGTAAACTTGTTATATTACACTAACAAAGAAAAACTCACTCTGTTATAACGGCTTCTTCTTTCCTTCTCTTGTCCAAATATCATATTCTTTTTATTTCATTCGAAAACACAAAATTAAATTTTCTTATGCTTATTTTTTTGTCTGAAAAAACTGCTCTACACTATTTTACTCCAGTTTAGCATCCGAAATTAGAATAGGCAATATTTTCTATAAATATACTGACTATATTTTCCCTTTAAAATCAGTAACTAGTTCAATATCCTTCTAGTGAAAGGGCTTTATTGTCAAGTGGTTCTGTATCAGGTTGTACCATGTACCATGCTCTAGAAAATCTATTTTGTGTTGCTATAGGCCACTAAAGTTGACCTTTTGTAGAAATCAATAAGTCTATAATCATGAAGATATTTTGTAGGGTTTATAAAGTTATTTTGGGAAGGAAAACAATATATGCGTTGACGTATTCAGCCCATTGTTCTTAACTCTTTGTTTCTATAAAATGAATTTTTTTTTCCTTTTAAATATGGTCATTTAACTTTATAACTCTCTGTATCACATTTTAAGAAAATTGAAAAAAATCCTTTTGGGTATTTTGATATTAAGCGACAATTTTTGTGATCATATCTGTCTGCCCATAATTTAACTATTGAATATAAAGGTTTGCATTTAGATTTTAGGCACTTCATTTGGTTGGAATCAATATTATAAAAGAATAATAAATGAATATTAAAAACAAATTATTTTTATTTTCTATTTCAGACATTTTAATATTAAAAAAAAACAAATTTTTAAATAAAATATTCGACTTGGATTCCTTTACACAATTTGAGCTTAATATCTTATACAGGGTGTCCCGAAACTCCCGCCTTCCCCTTTAGGTGCTAATTCTCCATGTCGGCTCGGTGGTGCAATGCTAAGGCATTTGGCTTGCAACCACGGGGTCCCGGGTTCGAATCCTGGCCAGGGTATAGATGTTAAGTGGCGTTTTTCATGTGTTACCGAGATGGTAGCAGAGTACTACCGCTGTTGGGTGGCACAACATGTCTAGTCGCTGATATCTATCCTGAGTTCGAGTCTCAGCTGCGGTAGATGGCAATATCGCAGGGAATGGACGTTGTGTTGATGTCTATGTGTACGTGTCCTGGTTGAGTGGTGGAATAGCATTAGCTAAACTCCGCCAGGACGTTAATATAAATAAGACGATTAAATAAATAAATTTAAAAAAAATAGTAAGAAGAGTTCCTATAAACATGAGTCCGGGAATGCTTCCTAAGGGAGCTATGACCTTCTAAGGATGGCGCAAAAATAGGTGTTTTTGCTAATTATCTCGGAAATAATTTGGGACAACTTTATGAAACTTGTTTAACTATTTTCGATCATTAAAGGTTATTGTTTTACAGTAGATAGATAGATAGATAGATATAGAATTTATTGATCTTTAACCAATTTACATTGGATAGATAAGTCAACAGTAAATAATCATAAGCATACATTAACATATAAGTAAAATACATTGAAAGGTATATCACAAACATGAAGATTACATATTACAAAGTATTCAGATACTAAAACTAATTAATCAATTACTCAAATGCTACATATTAAAATTTTGATTAGGAATAAAATAATACACAGCTCATATTTGAAATGACAAGAGAAAAATGTAAAACTAGGCTCTTTGTGCAGACTCAATAAATTCTGCTAGTGAGTAGAAAATATTTTCATGTAGATATTGCTTTAACAATAATTTGAATCTAGTCAGGTTCGCTGCATTTTTTATATGAGGTGGTAACATATTAAATAAGTAACATCCGGCATATTTAGGAGATTGTCTATAACTTATACAAGTGAAAGT
This sequence comes from Stenurella melanura, assembly GCA_963583905.1. Classification (NCBI taxonomy): domain Eukaryota; kingdom Metazoa; phylum Arthropoda; class Insecta; order Coleoptera; family Cerambycidae; genus Stenurella; species Stenurella melanura. The sequence goes on along the minus strand of OY757309.1, from coordinate 77,459,709 downwards.
GTCTAATCTAATATCATTATTATTCCTGGTGTTATAATTGTGTACATCTGAATTTTTTTTAAATGTGTTTTTATTCAAGTAGATATAATTTAACAGTTTAAATAAATAAATGCCTGTAAATGTTAGGATCTTTTTTTTCTTAAATGTTTGCCTGCATGACTCTCTATATCCCAGATTATACATAAGCCGGATAATTCGTTTCTGGGCTAGGAATATCCTATCACTCCCTACCGCTAATCCATAAGCGACTATGTTGTAGCTTATCGCGGAATAGACTAGAGCATAATATGCAGTTAAGAGACCTTCCTCATTTAGAGTAGTTTTTATTATTTTAATCGCTGATTATGATTCCAATTTGTGTATGTGAATGACAGTTTTACCCAATGTAAACATATCTTTTTATACTTAGTATTTATAATTTAGTAGTAAGTTTAATTATTTGTTATTTGTAAACAGACTTACCATATATACATTCTATGTATCTGAAATGGTGAACAAAGATAATATGATAATAAAGATGATATATGTGTGAAAATATGTTGTCACGGTTCGCTTTGAACGTTAAATATTTTGTATGTTGTCCCTCAATTTAAGCAACCAGTGAAACACATTACTTGAGTTATTGGCTGTTATCTTTCTATAATCAATATCAAGTACACTAATTATCGAGCAAGACGATTCATAGGCGCGCGCGCTAAGCTGTCTTTAATGTTATTCTTTTAAAATTTATATCTTACCTCATAGATAACATGAAGCAATGTAACCAAATGCCCCAGATAGCGTATTTTTATTACTATTAGCGCCGAGACCTTATATATCCGTTTTATTAATTTTTGGAAGTAAAACCCCGGATCCCTTCCCCGATGTTGGCCTATTTTCTTCGATTAATGTTGTGTTAGTATTTGTTCTGGTGTGGTAGTAATTAATTGGTGGGTGCTGTCAAATTTAAAAGGTATCCTTCTAGAAGGTATCTGTTTCCGGCTGTCGAGTGATAAGGGTCGACATTTTCTGTTGTTATGAAAAATTTAATTTAGAATTATCCTACGGGGATCTATTCATTTTTCAACAGTGATTTTAGAGATTTTCATTGTTTTGGTGAAGAAGCTGAAGTCTTCGTTTAGTGTAATGAAAATCGTGCCTTTTTAAAGGGATTTAGTGTGTGCCCATTATCCTCGCACGTGAGTAGTACCTTTTCTTTAAAAGTTGGTATCTTCTGACCAATTGTTCATAATTTTGCAGTCGATAGGATAATCTACCACAGTCCACATACCAACAGTGGGTTCGTGTGCTATTTTTCTATTTGTGATTTGACAATTACCCTCGAGAGAGGTAAGCAAACTTTCACCTTGATATTTGTTTCTCTTACTTAAGGGGTTATAACGCATTTTAGGGTTCTTGTACGGAGTTTACTTTTATGGTGGTGCATGATGCTGGTATGTTGATTCTACCGTGCTTCTAAGGGCCTAGCAGAGTGTGCTAGTGGACGGCTTTGTCGTAAGCTGTTACCTCAGGACTCGCAGTTCATACTGGGAAGCGTATTTGGGCGCAGACATCGTCGCAGAGTAACTCTATCCTAGAAACGTCCCGGTATCATCTCGAGTTTGACGCCGTAGAGTAAGAGACCGCACGAGGAAGTTAAACATTAAAAAAAAAAAGGCATATGGCAGATAAGATAAGGTCAGTCAGTTGCGTGCGATTGTTAAGCATTCTGTTGTTGCTAATATACATATATTTGTCCACGATAAAATTACTAACCCTCACTTAATTCATTTAAATATTAATATTAGAGTAGAATACTCACTGTAAACAAGACATAGCTATGTACTTGGGGAGAAACCTGTGATACTTTTATATATTTATATATTTGGTATAAATATGTTTCTTTAAATTAAGCGTCTTTTATGACTATCTGTTTCGTTGTCTAATTAAGTTTTTTTTTTGTTTATTTCGAATCTGATATATAGTAGAGTGTGTTCAATATAAATCATTTTTGGCTATATATATTTAGTTATTTTTTTTTATTTTATGCCCCAACTAAAAAGGACCCTGAGACTCTTGCTATTTGACAAAAACAACCTTGTCAGGAGCACTTAGCTCATAGATTGGCGTGGCATAAATTGGCGCCCAACGTAATTTGTTTTTTTATCATTTCTTGTGCAATAAATTTTTTTTTTAAAAAGCTGGTTTCTCCTAGTTTTTACAAATTTTTTTTACTTACTATGTATTTATACTTATATTTTATTATACGGTGATACTGAGATTATGTATAAGTAGGTATTAGTGGGTTAATAATTTTGTTGGGAGTTTGATATATACTGCTTCACAATATAAAGGTCTTCCTGCGTCTGCCTTTTCTTGGAAGTACATTGCCACGAGTTATTTTTTATACTTAATTGGCATCGGTTGTTTATAATTTTATGTTGTTTAGTCTATAATTTTTTGTTATGCGTTTCTGCAAATCTTTTTTAGGTATTTGCTTTTGTCCTTTTTCTCTAAGGAGGGGAGGGGACTGGTTATTATTTTAGATATAGTTTTATAAATCCACAATTTTCTTTTTGGTTTCGCTGCGGCTAAAAACAATTTTTTTTTTGAAATATGTGCCGATACCTATAGAGGTATTTAAATTTTTTTTCTCTCTATATGATTTATATTTTCTTTAATATACTTCCAAGGTTATTATAGAACATATTATTTAAGGTCTGAAATTTTCGCGGTTATTAGATATTAGTAGTAATATAATATAAATAGTATTAATAGTAATATTTACGGCAAATATATCGTGTAGTGATAGTATTTATATAAATTCCTTTAGGTATTTTTTTTTAATTTAATTTAATTTTTTTTTTGCGTCCCGAAATTAATTTTTTTATATACCATGGAGATAAATAGGTTAACTTCTGACGAACTTTCATATGAACTTACGATTAGAGCTGCGCCTGCTGATGGTACTGTGCACGAAAAGCGTAGAATTTTACGTGAAACAATTCGTGAAGGACGAGTACCACTGTTTATTAGCTTAGATCCGGTATTAGAACTGAATACTTGCGATCAAAAACTTAAAAACTTACGCGATGAGTTAGCAAATTTCGATTTTTCAAATAAAGAGAACGAACATGAACGTATTTATTCGAGACTCCTTCATGTTAACCAACGGTTAAGTAGAATCATGGAAGCTAGTGAAGAGCAAAAACAAACTAAAAGTAATTTATTATTGTATTCCCAGCAATTACTTGAAGATTTAAAAACAACAATGAATTTGCCGCCACCGCGAATAAACATTCAAGAGCAGCCTTTTGAATTAACATCTTCGCAGTTAAGTCAATCGGTTCTCGCTGAGAGTAATCTGAATATAGGTCCTGCAAATATTATATATGTACCAAATACATCTCATCATGAAATTAATTTGATAGAACTTCAACCTACAGTTACGTGCCAATCAAATTATCCGGTTATCTCTTCGCAGTCTAACGTTACCTCTAGTTGCACTATTTCGTCCACAATTGCTAGTAATTTCGCTAATATTTCATTTAGTCAGGCAATGCCATGTACATATAGTTTTCCTCAAATGCACCCTGTTTCTTCTGCTCATCTTGTTGGAACATCGAGACCGATTAGTTCTGTTGTTTACGGCCAATATAGGCACATTTACCCTGACGTACGTACAGTTACATCGTCAGTATCGCGAATTTATAATGATCAACAAATATATACACCACCTATCACTTATTGTCCTACAAATCCGCTAAGACATTCGACTGAAAATTTAGTTAATCGATTCCAAAATTTTCAACCCTTTGAAAATATTTCTCACAATGAAACTCCGACGCGTCCTAACTTTGGTTGCGTCAATCATTTTGATATTTCTAAATGGCGTATAAGTTTTGACGGTCAATCTAGTATCACTACTTTCTTAGAAGACATTGAGGAATTAAGAATATCTCGAGGAGTATCAAAAGAGCAATTGTTTAAATCCGCTGCTGAATTATTTGTAGGGAATGCAAAGTCGTGGTATCGTTTTGCAGCAAATTATATCTCTACGTGGGATGATTTAGTTACAGAATTAAAAGCTTCATTTCAAAATAGTTATTATGATAGGGATTTACTCGATGAGATTAAGAAACGCTCTCAGGGCACCGACGAAAGAATTGTAATATATATTAGTAAAATGGAAAATCTTTTTAGTAAGTTATCACGAAAACCATCTGAGTCGGAACGCGTACAAATTATTAGAGGTCTCTTGTTACCAAATATTCAGAGAAGATTACCGCTATATCAAATTAACAGTATTCGTGAATTAGTCGAACTCTCTCGAAGGATAGAAGAAGATGAAAAACACGTGGACTTATTTGTTCCACCACCACCTCATACGTGTAAAGCGTTGTTGGAGCCACAGCTTGCTTATCAACCTCTTTATAATACTCGCGTAAAACACGTACATCTAGTCGAGCAAAACTTTGTCGAGAATTCTACGGGGAATTTAGTATCTAGTAGTAGAAATTCAGATATGATAAATGCAATCGCGACGAGTAGTCATCCCGTTGGCCAAGGCAATTCATTTTCCAGCTCTTTACCTGTTTCTACGAATAATAATATAAGTACTAACGTACCACAACCTACGTCAAGTCAATTACATAGAAATGCTGTTACGTGTTGGAATTGTAATAAGGTCGGTCATTATCGCAATAGTTGTACTCAACCACGTAAAATACTTTGTTATCGTTGCGGAAAAGAAGGCGTTACTGTTAGAAACTGTCCAGTATGTTCGGAAAACATCCGCCGGGGTCGCTAGGTAGCCGTATGGTAACCCCAACGTTTCATAAATCGGCTGAGTCGCCATTCGCACATACACAGGTTCTTTCCCCACATAAAATTATTCTTGATTATATTATATCTCATGCAGAAGGTGATCAACGACCTTACTTAGAGATTTCTGTCTTTGGTTATCCCATATTAGGACTTTTAGATTCAGGTGCTACCAATACTATAGTCGGACAAGAAGGTTATGAAATATTGATGAATTTAGGACTCAAATTGAATAAAGATAAACAGACCACTTGCACTGTCGCAAATGGCCAATCTTGTTCTGTTCTTGGAACTGTCGAAACTCCTATTAGTTTAATGGGTAAAATTCACGTTTTTAATGTTCTTGTTGCGCCTGAGTTGCCTCATAAACTTATATTGGGGACAGATTTTTGGTTGGTGATGGACATTATTCCCGATCTTAAAAAGAATGTTTGGCATTTTGGTAGTGATTCTAAGTCTACTGTATGTGGTATTCAGCTAGGAGACAATTTGTCGTCGGCCCAACGACTTTCTTTGAAAACTCTCCTGGACGAAAAATTTAAACTCATGGGAGATAGTTTGGGTTATACTACTGTTGTTGAACATGAAATAATTACCGATTCTCCTCCAATTAAGCAACGCTATTATCCTGTTTCACCTCCTAAGCAAAAACTTATAGACGAGGAACTCACTAAGATGCTTGAGCAAGGTATTGTTGAACCCTCAAAAAGCGCTTGGTCGTCTCCTATTTTGTTAGTTCCCAAGCGTGATGGATCATACAGGTTTTGCGTAGATTATAGAGCTTTAAATTCTGTCACCAAAAAGGATGCTTATCCCATTCCCTATGTTTCGGCTATACTTGATAGGCTTCGTGACGCACGGTTTATAAGTTCAATGGATATTAAATCTGCTTTCTGGCAAGTCGGTGTTAAGGAATCGTCTAGGGAATATACAGCCTTTACTGTTCCAGGAAGGGGATTATTTCAGTTTAAAAGAATGCCTTTCGGTCTTACCAATAGCCCAGCCACTTGGCAAAGGTTATTAGATACAGTGTTAGGAGCTGATTTAGAACCTTATGTGTTAGTCTATCTCGATGATATAATCATAATTTCCCCTGATTTTGATACCCACATCCGAATTCTAGGTCAAGTTTTCGACCGTTTACATGCTGCTGGTTTAACGCTTAGCGTGGAGAAATGTCAATTTTGTCGTCCTTCTTTGAAGTATTTAGGTTATGTTGTAGATGCTCGAGGACTTAGAGTCGATTCAGAAAAAGTAGACGCAATATTGAATGTGCCATCTCCAAGTAATATTTCAGAAGTCAGAAGATTTTTGGGTATGTCTAGCTGGTATAGACGTTTTGTACCTAACTTTTCTACTATTGTGGCTCCATTAACTCGATTGATTCAGAAAAACGTAAAATTTTCTTGGACGACTGATTGTGAAAATTCTTTCAGGGCCATCAAAAATCACCTCATATCCGCTCCAATTCTAAATTGTCCAGATTTTTCTCGTAGCTTTATTCTTCAGACTGATGCGTCGTCATATGGTATTGGTTGTGTGCTTACACAATTATTTGAAGATGGGGAAAAAGTTATATGCTTTCTGTCTAGGTCTCTAACTAAACAAGAGAGGAACTATTCCACAACAGAACGGGAATGCCTTGCTATTATCTGGAGTATGGAGAAGCTACGCCATTACCTGGAGGGCGTACACTTTACTGTCGTAACTGACCACGCTTCTTTAATTTGGTTGAATCGCCTTAAAGATCCTCAAGGTCGGTTAGCGAGATGGGCTGTAAGACTACAACCTTTCGATTTCACCATAGTTCATCGGAAGGGCAGAGAAAATATAGTCCCAGATTTTCAATATCTGTGATATCTTGAAGAAGAAGAAGAAAGAAGAAAAGACGCAAATTTTTCCGAATACATAAAACTTTATATAAAGTGATAAATAACAGTATAAAATTCATAAATATCACCTAGAAATAAACCTAACAGATGTTTATTACAAAAGCATTCAACTAAAACATTCATAACAAAACTCGTGAAAAAAGTGTGGTTATGGTTGAAACGGACTCGAAAAATGCTTGCAAATTATGTAATTCTACTGAATCACCAAATTTACAATTAGTAACATGTGATTCCTGCAATGTAAAACTATGTCAAGAATGTTCTGAACTAACAAGCACAGAATTTCGTGCAGTTGCGCTAAAAAGACGTATCATAAAGTATTATTGTCAACAATGCAGATCAGAAAGTAAAAGAGCTGAAAATGAACTAAAGTCTATGAAAAATACCATTGAGAACCTCCTAGCACAAGTCCCAATAATAGTTAGTGAACAGTGCAACAAATATTTCGCTGAATTAAAGGCCGAGCTTTCTGACCAACGATCAAAAGTAGACGTAAATCAAGAGCTACCAAAAACTAATATAGCAGTAAATAAAAAGTACTCTGCAGCTGTGTCGAACGCCAATGAACCTAAAACACCAAATGAACATGCAGATAAAAGAAACAAAGAAAATATCAAACCTAAACCAAATGTACACAAAAATATAAATAAAAATGAAAAAACACCACAACTTCTTAATGATGATGTATCAACGGAAGACAGCAAAGAACTAGAGGGAGGAGAAAGAGAAAATAACTTTCAAATTGTGCGGAACAGGAGACACAGAAAAAATACAAAAAATAAACAAGAAATTGGAGAAGGTCCCGCAACAGATCAAGACTTTTCAGGTGTAGAAAAAAGAGTATGGCTATTAATAACAAGGGTGAAAAGGCATGCAAACGCTGATAAAATCAAATTATACTTAAATAAGAAACCTGGATGTAAAGATATAGACTTTGTGCTGAAAGAACTTCCATCAGAAGAAACCCAGAATAGGTGCTTCATGTTTGGAGCGCCATTTACAATGAAAGATGTAGTATATCAAAAAAATTTTTGGCCACAAGGGGTAGGCTTTCAACGATTCGACTTTAGAAAATATAATTCAATCAGAACCAAATCTGAAAAAAATGAAGCTGGTAGACCAAGTGATTTTTTATAAATGTTTCTGAAAACACAGTACCTATAAGAACAAATAAAGGTATAGGCAAGGAGCAACCACCAACTTCAGGTACAAACAACATTAATATATTTCATCAAAACATTCAGTCTCTAAGAAATAAAACACTCGAGCTAGAGGTCTGCATAAAAACTCTGCTAAAATCTCCAGATATAATATGTCTAACAGAACACTGGTTAACATCTCTAGAGGAACCTTTTATAAAAATTAATGGATACAACTTAGCATCGTGTTGGTCAAGAAATGAGAGAGAACATGGAGGGTCATGCATATATACAAAAAATGACATACAGTTCAGAGAGCGAGCAGATATAAAACAATTAAGTGTTGAATCTGTTGTAGAATGCTCCTGTATAGAAATACAAAGTAAGGGATTATTAATACTCTCCATCTATAGACCACCACAAGGTGACATTGACATATTCTTTGAATCCTTAATCAATATTTTTAACAAGATAAAAACCAAAATGATTAAATATACCATCGTTATATGTGGAGACTTTAATATAGACCTCCTATCAGAAAATAAGAGTAAAGCACACTTCATTGATTTAATGAGCAGTTACGGCTTCAATAAAAAAATACACAAACCTACTAGAGAAACATCAACATCTCAAACAATTATTGACAATATCTTTATAAACACACACATTGAAGAAGAAGGGGAAGTCATTCCAACATCTCTGTCTGACCACCATGGACAAATGATTTCATTTTCACTCCCAATAGCAAGTAAAAATAAATGTACTAATAATCTCAAATTCAGATGCTTCTCAAAGCGGAAAATAGAATATCTTAGGCAGGAATTAATAAACCAAAATTGGGAAGACATATATATGGAAAATGACCCTGATATGGCATATAAACGCTTCTCTACAATTATCACGGATATAATGGACCAAATATTTGCTGTAAAAACACTAAAAAGACGAAAACAACATACATGGATTACACAGGGAATCAAAATCTCATGTAAAGAAAAAAGAAGACTCTATATACAAAAAAATAAAGGTCAAATTTCACGTGAAAAATATGAAAATTATACAAAAGTCCTAAAGAAAGTAATATCTACGGCAAAAAAATCGGCCAATGAAAGATACATAAGAGAATCATCTAACAAAACAAAGGCAACATGGACTGTGGTTAGTGAAATAACCAGAAATAAAACAAACAATCATCAGTCGTTTAATCCCGACGACTTTAACAAAAATGGCGAAACAATAAAAGATGTATTAAACAACTTTAACCATTTCTTCATAAATGCATGCCCAAATATAAATAATAATGACGACATCAACCTAGAACATGTGATTCTAAACAATGCAAACATTCACCTAGAACAAACGAATCCCGTGGAGGTATATAATATTATACACTCCTTAAAAGACACAAAAGCAGTAGGAATCGACAGAATACCTGTTAAGGTCTTGAAATCAACCGCAGACCTTATTGCAGAACCTCTAGCATATCTTATAAACCTATCCTTAGTTAATGGAATGTTCCCTAGCTTGTTAAAAATATCAGTAGTAAAACCAGTATATAAAAAAGGAGATAAGAACAATATGGGCAATTACAGGCCCATTTCTCTATTGCCTAACATATCTAAAATATTTGAGAAAATTATATATATACGTCTCATTAACTTCATTGATAGATGGAAAATTCTTACAGATCAGCAAAATGGCTTCAGAAAAAATATGTCAACAATTAGAGCCATGTACCAACTACTAAGCAAAGTGCTAGAGTCATTAAACAACAGAGAATGTGTATCCACTGTCTTACTAGACCTGTCAAAAGCTTTTGATAGTGTCGACTATGAGATAATGCTATTAAAACTGGAAAAATATGGGATTCGAGGAATATGTAAGAGCCTGATAAAATCATATCTTTATGACAGAGCCCAGTGTATCATACAAAATGACAACGAAACAGGTCATCAAATAAAATCGGAGATGAAAACATTGACTAAAGGAGTGCCACAAGGATCTATTTTGGGCCCCCTCTTATTTATACTCTACACAAACGACCTACCAAATTGCATAGATGATCATGTGGTTTTATATGCAGATGATACCTCCATAGTCTTCAACCAAAAGTCGCAAGAAGATTTAGAGACGAAAATGCATTCAACAATATCTACTTTGGAACGGTGGTTTGTCCAAAATAACATGCTACTCAATGTGGATAAAACAAATATAATCAAATTCTCTTATCCTCTAATAGAGGAAAATAACCTCAATATACAATTCGAAGAAAAAACTATACAATCAGTAAGCGATGCCTCATTTCTTGGATTACAAATTGATAGACGACTAGACTGGAGACCTCATATAAATGTATTATCAAAAAAAATTGCTCAGTATTCCTATGCGATAAAAATCATTGCTAATTCAATTAATAAAAATGTAGCTAAGATTAGCTACCATGCATATGTACAATCGAGAATACAATATGGAATCATATTCTGGGGAAATTCGAGCGAGGTAGATAGAATATTTGTTCTACAAAAAAGATGCATTAGAAACATTTATAATTTAAACCAAAGGGCATCATGCAAACCAGTATTTATGTCAGAAAAAATATTAACTTTAACCAGCATCATGATCTTCGAATCAGTCAAATTTGTCTGCGAAAACAAACACTTCTTTCGAAGTTGTGATAAATTTCATAAGTACAGCACACGTAATAAAGCAGATCTGTACCCTGTAATACCAACAACTACATATATTCAGAAAAATGTCTACCACACCTTAATCAAGATTTATAATAAACTGCCACTAACTATAAGAAACCTCAACAACAAAGTGATGTATAAAAAATTGAAAAACCTTCTCCTTAAAAAGGCCTACTATAGCCTCAGTGAATTTTTTGAAGACAAACAAATAGAAAATATGAACTGAGATACTTATAAGTTTTTAATATTTTAATGTGTAATTTTAATGTTAATAATGTTTTATATTTGTCCTGTACACTTATCATGGTTTTATATTTTATCAACTTATTGTAATTTTATACATAGCTTGTATTTAATATTTTATATTTTGACATGTTCTACACCCTTATGGGTAATTCTATATTAAGGAACAAATAAAATTGATTGATTGATTGATTGATTCTCTCCAGATCTGTACCGATATCCATAGATATGATTACCAATGTCGATATCTCAGATTTTTCCAATAGTTCTGATCCTTGGTATGCAAAAATGTTACGAAGAGTAGACGAGAATCCGCATAAGTTTTCTCAATGGCGCATTGAAAATGGAATTCTTTATAAGTACGTCCGTTGCAGTTTTCCAGAGTTGTCCCGGGGTTGTGATTATTGGAAAATTGTAGTTCCGAAAGATAAGCGGACGAAGCTCATTCAAAGTCACCATGATGACCCTCGTTCTGGTCATGTAGGTATTTATAAGGTCTATTGGAAATTACGTAGTAACTATGTATGGCCAAAAATGCGTGCTGATATTGTTAACTACGTTAAATCTTGTCGAGTTTGTGCTGAACAAAAACCTGAATTGAAGGCTCCCGCTGGCCATATGGGTTCTAGGCCAGCCATATCAAAACCATGGCAAATGATAAGTTTGGATTTTATAGGTCCGTTGCCTCGTTCTAGTCACGGTAATACTCACGCCTTGGTCATTAGCGACTATTTTAGCAAGTACGTCTTAATATTTGCCGTTCGCTCAGCAACAGCGAGATCTTTGGTGAAACTTGTTGAGGAAAATGTCTTTTTAGTATATGGAGTCCCACAGCGCTTAATATGTGACAATGGCGCACAAATGCGAAGTAAAGCATTTGGTAAACTTTGCGAAAAATATCGCACCAAAATTGATTTCACAGCTAATTATTATCCTAGAGCAGATCCTTGCGAACGAGTAAATGGTACCGTTAAAGTAATGATTAGGAGTTATGTCAAGGAGAATCAGCGTAAGTGGGATGAAAACTTACAAGCCCTGGCTTGTGCCATAAGAACCGCTAAGAGTGAAACAACTGGTTTTTCTCCCTACTTTATTAATTTTGGCCGCGAATATATTGCTACCGGAGATTTGTTTAAATATAAAATTTCTACTGATGATGGTATAAACCTTGAGAATGAAATAGATCAACGTAATATTGGATTTCGTAAGTTATTCGAGGAAGTCAGAAGTAAATTATCGAAAGCTCAAGAAAAGAATCGCAGGGTTTATAACCTCCGACGTAGATCTGTCCATTATAAGGTTGGGGACAAAGTATGGCGGAAGAATAAGACGAAATCTGATGCGTTAAATTATATAAATGCAAAGTTATGTCCTAAATATATCGGTCCCTTTGTAGTTAAGAAAAAACTTGGTTCGTGGACATATGAATTGTGTAATAAATCTGGTGAATCTAAAGGCGTATGGCATGTACAAGATCTCAAGCCAGCCAATAATTTTGAACCAGATGAGTAATTTTATATTATTTGGTTTTCCCCGAGTATTATTTCTGTTGCTACGTTTGTTCAAGTATTTTGGTCAGTAAATTTAGGGAAATTTACTTCTTTCCGAGGAAGGGGGGAGTGTCACGGTTCGCTTTGAACGTTAAATATTTTGTATGTTGTCCCTCAATTTAAGCAACCAGTGAAACACATTACTTGAGTTATTGGCTGTTATCTTTCTATAATCAATATCAAGTACACTAATTATCGAGCAAGACGATTCATAGGCGCGCGCGCTAAGCTGTCTTTAATGTTATTCTTTTAAAATTTATATCTTACCTCATAGATAACATGAAGCAATGTAACCAAATGCCCCAGATAGCGTATTTTTATTACTATTAGCGCCGAGACCTTATATATCCGTTTTATTAATTTTTGGAAGTAAAACCCCGGATCCCTTCCCCGATGTTGGCCTATTTTCTTCGATTAATGTTGTGTTAGTATTTGTTCTGGTGTGGTAGTAATTAATTGGTGGGTGCTGTCAAATTTAAAAGGTATCCTTCTAGAAGGTATCTGTTTCCGGCTGTCGAGTGATAAGGGTCGACATTTTCTGTTGTTATGAAAAATTTAATTTAGAATTATCCTACGGGGATCTATTCATTTTTCAACAGTGATTTTAGAGATTTTCATTGTTTTGGTGAAGAAGCTGAAGTCTTCGTTTAGTGTAATGAAAATCGTGCCTTTTTAAAGGGATTTAGTGTGTGCCCATTATCCTCGCACGTGAGTAGTACCTTTTCTTTAAAAGTTGGTATCTTCTGACCAATTGTTCATAATTTTGCAGTCGATAGGATAATCTACCACAGTCCACATACCAACAGTGGGTTCGTGTGCTATTTTTCTATTTGTGATTTGACAATTACCCTCGAGAGAGGTAAGCAAACTTTCACCTTGATATTTGTTTCTCTTACTTAAGGGGTTATAACGCATTTTAGGGTTCTTGTACGGAGTTTACTTTTATGGTGGTGCATGATGCTGGTATGTTGATTCTACCGTGCTTCTAAGGGCCTAGCAGAGTGTGCTAGTGGACGGCTTTGTCGTAAGCTGTTACCTCAGGACTCGCAGTTCATACTGGGAAGCGTATTTGGGCGCAGACATCGTCGCAGAGTAACTCTATCCTAGAAACGTCCCGGTATCATCTCGAGTTTGACGCCGTAGAGTAAGAGACCGCACGAGGAAGTTAAACATTAAAAAAAAAAAGGCATATGGCAGATAAGATAAGGTCAGTCAGTTGCGTGCGATTGTTAAGCATTCTGTTGTTGCTAATATACATATATTTGTCCACGATAAAATTACTAACCCTCACTTAATTCATTTAAATATTAATATTAGAGTAGAATACTCACTGTAAACAAGACATAGCTATGTACTTGGGGAGAAACCTGTGATACTTTTATATATTTATATATTTGGTATAAATATGTTTCTTTAAATTAAGCGTCTTTTATGACTATCTGTTTCGTTGTCTAATTAAGTTTTTTTTTTGTTTATTTCGAATCTGATATATAGTAGAGTGTGTTCAATATAAATCATTTTTGGCTATATATATTTAGTTATTTTTTTTTATTTTATGCCCCAACTAAAAAGGACCCTGAGACTCTTGCTATTTGACAAAAACAACCTTGTCAGGAGCACTTAGCTCATAGATTGGCGTGGCAATGTTTGTAATTACATGTGTGTATATGTGTGTGTATATACATTTTACTTTACTTTTACTCTTATTTTACCAATTGTACATCATTTTTTAAATGTTTATGTATCTTATATTTGTGACTTGTCCTTATTATTGTGTAATAATCTACTGGACCAATAAATATTATTATTATTCCCCGGTTAATTCTGCATAAAAAAGGTCCTCTTTACAATTACCCATATGGCAAGCCTTTTTCAGAGTAAAAGCGGTCCAAACGAAATGTTGTATAGGCGTATGTCATTCAGAACCAAAAATGGCAGAGTACCTTACTCTGCCATTTTTGTTACTGAATGACAGACGCCTACTTTGAAAAATAGATAATGCGTATTTAGCAAACGAATACGCAACATTTCGTTTAGACCGCTTTTACTCGAAAACGGCTTGCCATATGGGTAATTGTAAAGAGGACGTTTTTAATGCAGAATTAACCAGGGAATCATAATCAGGGATTAAAATATTAAAATGTAGAAACAAAGGACACCGACCCCTCGTTTCTCCGCCCCTGGATAAAATTAATTTTGGATAATACTGTAAAACAATAACCTTTAATGACCGAAAATAGTTAACCAAGTTTCATAAAGTGGTCCAAAATTATTTCCGAGATAATTAGTAAAAACACCTATTTTTGTGCCATTCTTAGAAGGCTGTAGCTCCCTTAGGAAGCATTTCCGGACATATGTTTATAGGACTTTTCTTAATATTTTTGCATGGAGAATTAGCACTTAAAGGGGAAGGCGGGAGTTTCGGGACACCCTGTATAGGGTGTTACACAATGGTGTATTTTATAATTTTTAATAATAAATAAATAATAAATAATAATTAAAATAAAAGTTTATCATGTCTAAATCGAATGGTTACTTTACCTTTTTTTTATAAACATAATAAATTTTTATATTGTAAGTCTGAAAGTAAAAAATTTTAAAATCCTCCATTGTGTAACAAATAGCCTATCTAAATTATTCAGCTTAAATATTTTAGGCGTGCCCGAATTGAAATTTTGTCCACTTTTCAATAAGAAGGTGCTGAATAGTTGATTTCGAAATGTCGACTCATTAAGCAGATCTTAATAGGCCCTCAAAAGATTTCAAATATTTTTCCATACTCAAACAGCTTCTCGTGAAGTATGTCCCAAATAAAAATAAATCACACTTGAAAATAAGAGGTGGTGACCTTAAATCGCACATGCTATAAATAGAGAGGCAACTTGGTTCTAGTAACCAAACTTCACATATATACAAAAAAATGTTGAGTATTCTATAATTAACATTTTTAACAAATTGCCTCATAACATAAAAAATCTCACCACAAAGACATTGAAATTGGAACTCAAAAGAATACTAATAAAAAAGGCTTATTATAGGATAGACGAATATTTCAATGATGTTTCAATACACTAATAAAAAGACTTACTTTTATACTCTCAAACTAGGCTATTCCCAAATCTTATCTCTAGCTTTACTATTTTACTTACATTTTAATATTTTAACCAAAGACATTTTTTATCCAAATTAGGCATATTATCAATTTTAAAACGAATTTTAATACTATTGTCGTTAGTGTTTCAATTTTATTATATGTTATTTTTACATTAATATTAGTTATATTCTTTCTTTTCTCTGTTGTTTTCGTTTAATGTTTTGACATGTTCTACACCCAGTGGGGTATTGTATTAAAAAGGAACAAATAAATGTATCTATCTATCTATCTATCTATGATGGAAACAACAATATTTTTATTAAGAAAGGCACCAACCGTGCCCTCTGCAACGGTAGGCAGTACTCCATTCTCAGGGCGAATTCTTTACAACTCACAAAGACGAAATGAAAAAGGAAAAGTTTTACTTACTTTTAATTGCTACTGATCAATGAAATTAACATTGTAGAGAAACTCTGAAAGTTAAAAGCCTCGCTAGAATCTGTGAACGTTAAGTGTCTGAAAACAGACGTGAAAGGATTGGATGGGATTTTATATAAATTCAGTTGCTAGTTCATTGCACAGAATTGCATGAGTTGTCAAGCTGAAATTATGTAATCAATGAAAGATTCAAATTCAGTAATGGATGTATTTATTGATTGTAACAAAGGCAATATGTATGCGGTAAAAGTATTAAAGTCTCTAATTAATTTTATATTGGCGTACACCACGCATGGCAAGTGGGGCACGTCTCAAAAAGGTATCGCAACATCATACAACTTCGATTGTAACAATCGGCTGGCACAAAAAGATTCGGGCTCCCCGAAATTTATGTCTAAATTTTGGTTAGAGTTAGAATATTTTGAACCTGACTGTAATAACTGCAGTAATAATTTTGATTCACTTCAATTATTCTATTCGGTAGTTATATGATTCATCACCTTTAAGAAGGTTGAGGCGTTAGAAAAAATAATGAAAGAAATCTGAAATACATTTTTTTTTAAATAGATTTTTATATGACACAATTTTCTGTAAAAAATCTAAAGTCATTAGGAAACTCATAAAGTGAAAAATTTTAGAATACTTTTACATGTCTTATGGAAGATATGTCAACCCAGCATGCAATCGGTACATTTTAATTTATATAGTAAATAACCAATTAATGTCAGCAGTTCCGAAAACTAACTATGTAAAGCATTGATGTCTTACACATGTTTTAATATTGTTTCCAATTTAATTAAGAGACTTTTAATAAATAAAAAAAATTATTAAACGTTTGTAAACTGCCAAATTTCTCTTTTCGTTAATGATTTGTAACTGATTTTTCAATAATTCAATGATTTAATTTTAATTTTTACCGCTTCTCTCTTTTTTTAAATTATTTACTGAAACAAATTTGTAAAATACACAGATATTTACATAAATTTATTTATTTTTTAATAAGTTTGGACAAAACATCCAAAAGTTAGTTCGTTAAGTAAAATAATTAAATCTACTTAAATAATTAATTAATAATAAAAAATTATTTATTTCCTTTGTGACAATAATTATTCGTATCATTCACATATAACCTTTTGTAATAATTTATTATGGATAAGTTCCGATTTAGAATTCGACTTACTTTTGATTGGGACTATAACTCCTCAGCCTCCTTAACTCCTTCAAGAAGTGTATATAAGTTATATGACTTATATGAGGCTTTCCAGCTTCTTCAAGCGTACTCACAGCATATAACCTAGTGTAGAAGATGAAACGCCGCTTCACATTGTGAGTAATACTGATTTAAAAATCGAAAATTTGCCATTATGTACAATGAACACTAAACTTGGCCGACATTGAGGTCAAATTTCGTTGAAGTTTCAAAAAAATATTAAAAAAAAAAATTCATTAGAGAGACATTTCCTGAGAACAACTCGGCTTTTTTAAATACATTTTGCAAATAAGTAATTTTTCCATTTATTAAAATTAATCCCTTGAATGGTCTAGGTCATTATTGGCCTCAGATGAATATTATTTTAAATGTTTGTAATGCCATGACATAAATGCTTTTTGTAGGTTGCTGTTCTAGATATTGATATATGCGGGCCCTCCCAACCGAGGGTTTTGGGAGTTCTAGATGAACAGGTTCATCAGTCTGGTTCTGGATGGTCTCCAGTAGTAAGTTAAGAAATTACATAAGCAATTAAAATACTAAATAAATGTTAAATGCTCTAGTACGTTGAAGACAATTTGTCAGTAATGTCGATAGGATTTCTACTAGCATCGCCAGATGATGCAATTATTTGGAGGGGACCCAAGAAAAATGGCATGATTAGACAATTTCTAAGTGAAGTCGATTGGGGAAAATTAGATTATTTGCTTATGGATACACCACCAGGTAATTTAAAAAAAAATGTATTTTAAAATGTGGAATGGACTAATACACCAATTTCCATTTACTACATTTTCAGATAGTGTTTGATAAAAGAGACTTACGGATTTTTTTTCGAATTTTTTTTCTTTACCGTTTAGCCGGAAAAAAATAATAAAGCTGAAAAACTTTCCACTCTGACGTCAATTTGCCCGTGACGTCACGATATGAAGCCGGCAACAGTGCATTGTCCTGATGCCTAAATTTGTATTTTAGTTTAATTTTTCAGTAGTTCAATCAGAGATTTATAATAAGTCTCTAGGAGTTCTGTCAGTGTTAACGAGGTTATGAGTCAGTAATATTTTTCGTGTTCAAATACACTAACTTTGGGTCTGTATTAATTCAATTCAAATTTCAAAATATGGAAACAAAATCATGTTTTGTGCCATGTGCCATTCTTTTACGCAAAAATTGGAAAGACAAAACTAAATATTAAAATGTAAGGTTATATCACAGAATAATAAAACAATCAGAAGGGAAACTCTAAGCATTGCCCATATACAATTTAACTCCAGAATCGGCCATCTTGTTGGGGTTAAAATCAGGGGCGTATTCTGTACTGTTGTAATCAGGTCCGCACTTAGGAATTTGTAATTAAATTTTGTAGAATACACTTTTCAATTTTTCTCAAGTAACCCTATAAAATAATTGTCTCTGAATTTTCTAAAAGTTCCCTTTGTATGTTAGTGCTGAACTTCTCATTTTATCGTACTAATTTTGTAAAAAACAGCGGATCACACTAACGCCGTGTTAAAAACAAATTTTGACAACTTTACACAGCGTTTAAATAATCATAACTATTATGATACGAAGGGCGTGAATGACTTGCAATATGAACTTTATAAGAACAGTCCATTTTATTAAAAGGCATTATTTTACAGTAAAATATATAAATTCAACAATTCATTAATATAATTTCAAAGCATAAGCATATGTAATTAAAAATTGTTTCTATTCTGTAGAGCAATTTTTAAATGCCTAACCATAAATTGTTTCTAAAATACAATACAATAACGAATATACCCTATACTGAAATTGGGTCATATGAGAGGTGTGTTTAAATTGTTTCATTGTGCGTGTAAAGGAATACATGTATTGACTATGTTATTTTATAATTTTAGTGCAAAACATTACTGACGTGATTGATTAGGCACAAAAATGTGAAGATGTAGGTACGTGATCGATGTGGAAACATAGTAGACCTACGCCTGTGTATCCACGTTCGAACGAATTATAAGTGGATTTGATGATGATATGTCAATATTACCTACTTTAAAATATTAGTTATATAGTTATTTTAAATGAGAGTATTATACAAAACAAATGCAGTCAGGCATTGACCAACACGTAAATAAACAGCAAAACAAACGAAATAAATTAATAATATCTGTCAACTTATGACCAATAGGTTATACATAATGTTGCCGCAGATGAGTTTTTGAAATTACTATAAGGTACATGAAACTTATTAATTTTAGTACATAATTTTTTTTATGTAACCAACCATCTCATTTCTCAAGAAATTGAATTTGAAGACATTTGATTACTGCAAACTGTACCACATGTATTAATGCTTTTGTGACAAAACTATACCAACTATAATTATGTATTCCTAGTTCATCAGAAATTATTGTACATCTGGCAACTCTGTATAGAGCACACGATTATTAGTTGTTTTACCCCAGGAACATGGCGAATTGGATGCGCGCCTAGAAATGCGCGAAACTTCCCCTTCCCTGAGAGATTCCATTCTGATTGTATTATTATTCTGTGGTTATATTAAAGTAGTTCAAATAGTTCAATGTCACAGAATCTATTGCGATGTTGTCAATTCTTGTAATTAATAAAAATTTAATAATTTAAAACCCAATTATTTGCCTTATTTGAAAATTATTTTGATATTAATAGAAAGTAAATGCATAAAAACTTCTTAGAGATTATGTTTATTATTGGATAATTGTAATTAAACGGCAATTTAATGGAGGTAGAATTACGGGGGATAATGACGTCACGACCACCAATTTATTTAATTTTTATCTAATCCAGGTATTAAAAAATTGGGGTAATAATTATTTTGGTATTGTTTTGACCTTACCAATGGGTTCATATAATTAAAATATTTAAAAAATCTTAAGTGTATTAGTCCATTAATAATATACATTGTAATTTTTAAGGTACTTCTGACGAACACTTATCAGCTACGACTTACCTATCACAAGCTGGTCTTACAGGTGCCATAATTGTAACAACCCCACAAGAGGTAGCCTTACTAGACGTGAGAAAGGAAATAGACTTTTGTCGAAAAGTCAAAATCGATATTTTAGGTGTTATTGAAAATATGTCTATTTTTGTATGCCCCTGTTGTAAGGTAAAGAGAAATAAGGTTTTATGTTGTAGAAAAATAATAATAAACCGATTTATTTTAGAAATTTTCTGAAATATTTCCTGCGACGACAGGTGGTGCAAAACAGATGTGTATAGATCTAAACGTTCCATTTTTGGGTAGTTTACCGTTAGACCCAAGAATTGCCAGATGCTGTGATGAAGGAAAAGATTTTACTACAGAGTTGCCAGATTCTCCAGCTGTTCAAGCATTAAACAATATTGTTGCAGGTGAGTTTTCATGTTATTATACGTTTGTTAATGTGAGTCATGTAACATAGAGTCGGGTACAGTTTAAGCTGACTTGTGTCATGGCAGCTAAAATGTCTGAACTAAGATTTTATTTGATGCATAAGAAATGCCATTAGATCTCAAACAGTTCTCTCTTGTAACAGCAATGATGTTGCTAAATAATCATAAAGAAAATATGAAAGATGTTATCATAAAATGTTAAGATTATTAATTTAGTAACCTTACTTAAGTTTATGGTTCCCTTATTCTTCAGTGTTTCCTTCAACGTAACTAGTGTAAAATGGGTTTTCGATTCATAAAAATGATAAATTCCATCCCTTATCTGCATTTTAACACCTTCACATACGTCCAGAGATTTTGGTTTCTTTCTAATTAGTTTTTTTTGCCAAGGATACATTATTAATTTTTTTGTGCTTAATTCTGCCAACTGTACTCAGACTTATGTTTAAAGCTGCAGAAGCTCTTTCATGAATATGGTCAAGTGGTATCAAGGGTCCTTTGTTTTGCCTTTCTTTTATAAAATAATCCATTAAATTTAATACCAACTTTTTTGACTGTACATTTAAGAGGCCCACTTTAGTTGCCATATTTATCAAATATTTCTATTTTATTTTTATAATTTGATGTTTTTCCAAAACTAACGTTACATTTGCGACCTGGTAAATCACTAAATACTCTGTCTATCTAAATAGGATGATCCACTTAGCGCTCGATCCTAATTGTTGGTTGTGGGAGAGTGTATTTATTGGTTAAAATATAGATAAACCACACCCGTATCATCAGGTGATAGGGACCTTAAAAATGCTCCAGAAGCTCGACTTGCTTTGACATACCGTGCCACCACAAAATTGTGGGTTGAACTAGGCATTTATTTAACAAGAAATAAATACGAAAAGTTGAAGGTGTATTCTATATAATGTATAATAAATTAACAATAAAGGCCGTAGTTATTCATGTGACAATCGAATAAATAATCAGGCCACGCTAAACGTAAGAAAGTCTATTTTATTAGAGATAAACACACGCTAGTAGTAATAAAAGACACGCTTTTGGGGAAAATTTAGTTTTAACAAAACTCGCGGCGTGGTTTAATAAAATAAAAATTTTAGAAGGAAAATTATTAACTTTTAATAGAGCTTACTCAAATAAAAAGAAAGTAGAAGTGAGGATCGAACTCGCAACCACCCCATTTACATTTATTGCTGCTTGAATATCTTCCTGATGTAACTACACAAATATATGTTCATCGTATTCCAAAACGTGTAATATGTATGTACTAGATAATTGTAAGACTTAGTGGTTTGACATTGTTCGTTTAACGGATGAATATCCACTATTTACCACTAAAAATAACATATATTTCATATAAAAACGTTTTTCATATTTAGAGTGGTGTTAGTTCACGGAAATAAATAATATTCGTCGTCAAATCACATGGTTTGAGAATCGCTGAGCTTATGACTGTTTCTCACTCGTCAGTGTACGTTTCATATTTCCGTCTCAAAAGAAGTGGGAAAGAATCTTGGTAGACTTACATTGACCACGTCTTTAGGCTATTGCTTTAAGTTTGTGTGCAAGAGATAGTGAAAACGTATGCGCAATATTAATTCATACATCGGTGATTTTAAACTAGACCCGACTTTAGCAGTAATTAAAATAGGGAAGGAAATGTTGCAAATGTTCCTTCCTCACATTTTAATTTTTGGAAATTAAACAATGCCATATTGCCCAAAATAATACTGGAAATCTTATGAATTGTCTATAAGTCAAAGAATTTTGTAATTGTACTTCATATCAATTTTTCAAATGACTCACAAAACATGTTTTACATGCTCAATTTAGTACAACATATCTTCATATTTTGGTCCAAAGAATGTAGCCTTGAATTATGGCCTATTATTAATGGTCCACCCTGTATATACATTTATTTAAATCCCTTCACTCTTCTAAAAGTACCTATCCAACGTAGGAGCAGGAAGTGTTTTTCTTATTATTTCGGGGATAACAAATGTACATACCAAATGATTATCGTCTAGCTAGATGGTTTTTGATCGGGTCCTTTACTTTGTGTAGATTAATATATGATAGAGACATTTTTATATGATTTTAATTTATTACTACTTATATGCATTCTTTTTTTACAGAACTGGTAAATAAATGTGAGAAGAAATCAGGCATTTAATGTTTCTTTTTTAATAATGCAAACAAATACATAACGTGCATATAAATGAAAATTCAATTAAGGTATTCCATGTCATAAGCATCTACATTCTTATTGACATCATTGCATCATCTTCCTAAATTGAATTTTTATTTGTATACTTGATACATACCTATAGAGTTTTAACTGGTTATGGAGACAGGTATATGCAATGGATTATTGTGACACAAAGTGCAAATCTCAACATTATTTCCATACAAAAAATAATGTAACGTGAAGGGTTACTTTAACAATAATAATATGCTTTTGAAAATTTCAGTTCTGGTCATCAGTTGCCATTAATAAAAAGAACAAAGATTATTAGTATAGCCAGCGTATAAATAATATAATGTAGGACCGTATGTAATAAAGATAAATATTTCAGAATACTTCTAGACTTTCATTTTATGATATTTATCCTCCACATTATTCCCAATCCAATCCCGTACCAAAAACAACAATAATAAAATCAATTTTACGCCCTCTTGAAGGGTCATTCTACTCCCTCATGCATGAGGGTTGGGCCTCGGTCAACTCCCTTGCAACATTAGCTACGATATCCCTTGCAAAAATCCCGTTCCATCAACTCCACACACGTCTACAGCCAGAAAACTCATAAAAAAGGTTTTTTTTGGGTGTAGGGGTTGAATAATTTTTATTATTGCCATGTTCAACATCCTTAAAAATGGGGGGAGACGCATTTTAGCCCATTCCCTATACTTCGGCGAAGAAATCGTAATTTGATTCGACTATCTCATATCTGTTTATGAATTTTCTGTTTAAAGGCATTTGGGGTAGTATTTCTGAAGAGACGTTTAAAGTTTAACGAAAATATAGGACATTTGGCAATATTCTGCAAAATAACTACTATATCCAGATTACCAACATTGTAGCAGTTGATATTCCCAACGAAGTGGAGCGAAAGACTGGAACGCTTACACCATAAACATATATAACTCTAAAGTGACACTAGGTGTTAGAGTAGTACGGATGCTGTGGGGTGGGTATCTGTCTCTGACCCACACAAAAGTAATTGTTGAAAACGTGCGCATTGTAAATAAAAGTCGTATAATTTTTAAAAAAGTGAATAAAAAAATTTGTAATTTACAAGCGTATAGAAATGTTATATGTATATAGACAACTTTGGGTGGATTTGCATATAGGTATATAAAGGCTTAGGCTACAGAAGAGCTACAGAACGCGTCTTACTAGATGACTGATTTATACGGAATTAATTAATTAAATTTAATATCAGTTTTGGATAAAATTTCACTATCATCTTTCCAGGAAAATATTTTATAACATATTGGTGGTTTTATCCTCAAAATAATGTTGACTAATAATTCATGCCCACATTGCCAAACAATGTTAATAACAATTCGGTAAATATAAACAATTATGCAAGTTTTACTAGATTTGTATCGAGAGGTAAAATATATTCTTACTATAGTATTTGAAATGATCAAATATTGCGAAAAAGCTTTCAAAGTAGAAATGGGAAAAGTGGATTTTAAAAAACGTAGGTAACCTAATAAAGGTGGTATTGCAACATTTCTTAAGTAAGATAAAAACAGTGTTTATCAACTCGCCCCAGTTAGCATTTTGGAAGACTTGCATGAAGTGCAAATTATTATATATATTTCAAATGCATATGCTGGTATGATAATAACAAAACTACATTAGTCTACACAAAACTGCGTTATTTTATCATGTTTAGATTTGGTGTATATTTAGCATTGTAAGAATAGGTATGTAGTTAGGTAGGCATTAAAATTTAATAAGCACTATGTAATACAATTTAAAATTCTGTGTTAAATGTATACATTTCTTTATTGCTTACTTTTATATTAAAACAGGTACCTACTTAAGAAAACGATCTTTCATTATTTTAAGTTTACTTTAATTGACTTGGCATTCAACAAATATTACTTTCATTATAAATATATACTTAAAAACGATTTTTCATTATTTTAAGTTTAAATTAATTGAGTTATAATATTGCAATTATGAATATTATGTACCTATAATATTCATTTTAGCAGACACAGTCGTATTTGCAAACGCGGCTCTTACGTACTAATAAACAAAACTAGCTGCCCCTCCGCAGCATCTACACCGCTCTAACACAGGGTGTCATTTTCATATAATGGCGTCAGCGTTCCAGTCTTTCCCTCCACTTCGTTGGATATTCTTACTGGATCTTGATCTTGCCAACCTCAAATAAGTTGATAACATCATTGCAACGATGATTGAAGGTGTCAAAAACTTTGCTTGGGGAGCCTGTGTTATGAAGTTGCTCGTGACCGTAGCCCACGAACTTCATATATTTATTTATGAAGTTCGTACCGTAGCCGATCACGTTAAGTTCCAATTTTGTAGTGGTTTTCAGGCTTTAACTTTTTGGCAGATATTTTTTTATTCTTAAACTGCCTTTAACTTATTTCTATGCGACTAGCAACTAGCATGTAAAAATTTTAAAATTTTTCCATCGTGACAATTATTGGCTGAAATATAAGCAAATAATAAAAGTGAAAAATCGTCAAAAATGCACTTTATTTATCGAAAATAAACAAAAAATTTCATTACAAAGTACAGTGAAGACGAAATGAAAGAAAAAATTATCTAATTTCATTGCGAAGCTTGAAAATTTCAATGGAAGTACATTTTTTAGCTGAAAATGGGCAGACCCATTTACCTTGTTAAGAACTATATTTTCCGAAATCGTTATTGAATTTTTAAAATTTAAAAGATTTTAACAATAAAACTAATATTTTCCGATTTTTGCTGATTTTTAATTTTTTGTAGCTAACCTAGTAGGCCAAGAAGCACCTAGAAATATTCATCTAACGATTCTGCATAACCCTATATTTTTTTCAGGCCGTTTAGTCTGATATATAGGATCAGTGAACTTTTTGTTGACTAAATACGGCAACATTTTAAAAAAGTGCATTTTCGATGGAAAGCTGCAGAAGTTAGATAAGATGCACAAAAATCACCATAGTGCATTCTTATATTGGCACTGTCCTGAACCTAATCCAACTCTTAACATTTCTTTTACCAGAATTTTTTTTTCAAAAGTCATTTCGACTCCACTAATACGAAATTCCTTGTTTAAAAATCAGCAGAGTGAAAATGTGTTAACTTATAAAATTTGGTCTAAGACTAAGCCTTCTATTAGTGTAAGATGGATTGCACACACTGCGATCCTATAAACTCTTCTGAATCAGGCAAATTAATCATGCGTTGTACCCAATCAATTTGGAAAACTAGATGTTAATTAATTCAATGTTTATTGCTAAAGCCTTCACCATTAACTGCTGCCTCTGCAGAATCTTTATTTTCTTTTGCACACATCAATTCCCCTCGCTTCTAAAAAAGATTGTTTCAATGTTGACTAGTCCTCTGTCCGTCTGTATATGTTCTTACAAATATATTCTGATTTGATGGAACAACATTGGACAGTTAACAACAAATTTCATTTTAGACAATATGTGTAAAATTGAATAATTCTTTTTGTCAAGAGTAAAATAAATAATTAATTTTAGTAGAGGGACATTAAAGAATCCTGCATTTTTCTTATGAAAAAGTGGTTAAATTGGCTGAAATCGCCGTATATATTAAATATCTTCCTGATTAAATGTTCTCATGGGTACAGGGTCGGAAAATGGACATTTTTCCAGATATCGGGGGGTGCTCATTTCTTATAGGAAGTCGTCCCCACCCTGGTGAAATTGGTTGGAATTGATATGTTATTCCTCGAGCTCCTGATGAAAAGTTCTCATGGTCACAAGCTCGAAAAATGGACAGGTATGCAGAGATATTGGGGGTGCAAAGAGGGTGCTCAATTAATGGGAAGTGGCCCCCCCGGGGAAATGGATATGGAATCGATATATGTTATTCCTTTGGAGGTCCTGATTAAAAATTCTTATGGGCACAAGGTCGGAAAACTGTGCATTTTCCGACCCCTTGTGCCCACAGCTAATTTTAACTGAAACCACTTTTTCATAAGAAAAGTGCAATTGCACAACAATTTTCAAAATATCCTGTACAATCGAGTAGTATTTTAATAAAAAAAAAAGTCTTGTATCATGCAAAGGGATGGCAAAATTCATGGTAGAAACATTTTTTACTATAATAGTGTGTTTCTAGGATAATTTCGGAAATACACATTAGATTTTCGTCTGATGCGGCTATACGCACGTATGTAAATAAGCTTGAGCGAATCATATAGGTTCCTTTTGTACAGAAGAATTCACTATATTATGTATTTGAAATATGTGCACGAAACGCTGTTGGTCCAATTATCAATATGGCTCCCGTTGGTTCCAAAGCATATGATTGGTTACTGAAAAAGCTGTGCAACAGCATACCTTGTATTGTTTGTACCATGTACCGTAATTAACATGTATATGGAGCGAATATTCTAAGTGAGAAAAAGATAGGTATGGTCCGCAATTTCTAACTCTGTGACGTTCTCTCTATTATACATTTTACTGTGGCTCTGAGTTGGTTTCTACCTATGATTTTGTGTGTGATTGGTCCAATGTCAAATAAAATATTCTAAAGCTAACCAATCACAGGCCACAGCACATGAACCGGGTCAGACGTCAAATTATCCCTTGTTGTGCTAGAATTTTTTTTATCTTTTGTGCTTTATTGTTACAGCACTAAGAATTTTGTGGTGTTTATTCTTTTTATAATTATTAACATGAATTGTTAATTCAATATGAAAACAAGTAATGTATTTTAGATTCAATTGTGCCCTACGCGGCATTATTGTAAAGAAATAGGCGTAATAAGCAGTCAAAAGTAAGAACACTTTTATTGTGCTATCTTTCAATATCAGTTGATTCTCGAATTAAGACAAATTTTGCAGTAAATCCGTTTCTATCAAAGATGAGAATCAGAGATTTGCTCAAATCCTTTCGAGCTAGAAGGGCTCGACAATTATCGAGGACTGAATCAGTCTCTTTCGAAGCGTTTTGCAACGAAAGCCCGGCCGAAAAATGCCCCGAAACGAAAGAATCGTCCTTGTCTGGTGATTATAAACTTTCTCCTGCCAAACTTAATAATGTAAGTATTTTCAATTTTATATACATCTACAAGCACTAAGTACTAGAAATATGTATGTGTTTGGCGTTATGAAAATATCAGTTTGAAATAATATATGCACACTTGTTTAGTCAGGCGTTGAATTGTGAGATTACAACACTCGTATACCATACATACACAAAGGATTATATATTAATGTTCGCCTTTGTTATTCTCCTGACATTTACTTTTGAAAAACTGCCAAATTATGAGCGAAAGCTAATAGCAACTCAATTTTCCTATTTGTTGGGTGAATTTACCGTTTAATAATATAGAAAATTCTACTATCCTTTATATCGCTTGTATGAAACTTATAAAAATATATTGAGAAATATGAGCAATAAATCAACTTTGATATTTTCTTTCAGTTAGAAAGACGCAATAGGTAATATTAATTTTTTTTAACTATCAATTAAGGGACCGCCTCCAGCGTCGTAGCTAGAGGCTAGCCAGGCGGGCAACTGCCAGGGGCGTAACCCTCAGGGGGGAGCACTATGCTTAAATGTATACATAACTTAATTTACGCTCTCAAAGTTATTGTGTTGTTTCTCCTAGAAAATAAGTCTTGGGGGGCGCAAAATTCAAATTGTGTCAAGGGCGCTCATGACCCTAGCTACGACGCTGACCGCCTCCTTTTAACTAACGGATTGAAATTTTAGAGAGGTCAAGAATTGTCACGTGTGTTCTAAATAAATCTTTTGGTAAAATTGTAGACAAAAGCTTTTGAAAAGGACAATGCAATACACAAATATATTATTTCCAATGTAATTCAATAATATTCTATGAATAACAGCTGTTTCCACAGTAATTAAAAAAATGGGCACATAAGTAATCACCATATTTAAACCAAATAGTGACCATAAAGTCATATTAATATCGAATAACATCTATAACACTTCTACCTGTTAACTTATTTTATATTTAAATCCAAAACTAGCTAGCCTTGTGTTAAAAAAATAAATCGGTGTTTTCACAAATTTTAAAATCTCTTTGACTGAGAAGATAATACTCAATTATGGTTAAAAAAAATTGAATTTTCTCAAACAATCGATTTCCTTAGAATAAGCCGTTTTAAATTTTGATTTTAATTTTACCGCGAAAAACCGTACGTCACCGTATCCCGCACTGATGACGTCAGGAGTTACATTGTTGGTAAACAAACATGGGTTGTGTATTATAAATACACGTTATTTTGCAAAACCTTAACGTTTTATAAAGGAAAGTAAGTGGTGTTTTGTACCAGGATGCAAAAATTAAATACATCCAAGAACGCACCTGAAAAGGTTTACGTGACAGTACCAAAACCAAAACAACGCAAAATAAAGTGACTTAAAGCCACTAGATGTGATCCACCTACAACAGCATCAGTATTTTTTTTGCTGTGAGGATCATTTCAAAGTAAGTTGAGTAAGTAACGTAAGTTTAAAACTTCTTATCATGCATGAGTATTACTATTAGTCTAAAATAATGAATAACTAGCTACCTAACCATGCCCAATTAGCATTTTCATATTCCTACGATATACTATACATATTCCAAAATAAAATTAGTATATTGCATAAATATTTGAAACTAATTCAAAATAAGTTGTATACTGGTTGTTTTGTCACAGGTTTTCACATTGTATACATACTCCTGCAATATTCATATGTATGTTGCTGACACGTTGTAAACATATTCTGAAATGTACATTCATTCTACAATATAGTTACAATATACACAAACCTTTTCCGTACATACATGCAACATTATCCATGTATACTTTCAATATACAATGTATATTGCAAAACAACAATGGTATATTGAATAAATATTTAATACTGATTCAAAATAAGTTGTATACTGGTTGTTTTGTCACAGGTTTTCACATACTATACATATTTCTGCAATATACACACACATGTTGGTGACACATTGTAAACATATTCTGAAATAAACATTTATTGTACAATATAGTTATAATATACACAAATGTGTTCCCTACATATGGGCAATGTTATCCATGTATACTTTCAATATTGCAAAGCAACAATAGTATATTGAATAAATGTTTAATACTTATTCAAAATAGATTATACAGAGTGTCCCAATAAAAACTCCCATGCTGGATATCTTCTAGATGAATAGAGATATTTTAATTCTGTAAAAGTCAGTTTGTAGTACATAAAGAGTGCTTCAGTATTAAATATAAATCATTTTTTAATAATACATATGACACTGAGCAAGAAATATTTCGACGAGAGGAACTTTGAAATGTGGTTTGTGTAAAGGGAAATGCATTTCTAAGTAAATATTGTTAAAAAAAATCGCAAATCCAACTGTTTTTGAGATATTTGTATCCAAACGTTGCCAGTTGCTCCTGTTAAATAATTATTTCCGAAACATTTCACTATTTAAGTGATTTTTAAAAAAAATCACATTTAAGGCATTTTCATATAAATCAAAATTTCAAAGTTTATGATATACAGATTGTCCCCCTTAAAGACTAAATAAATCTTTCAGAGATTACAACTATTCAATAGGAACAAATGGCAATATTTGGACACATCTCAAAAACGGCTAGATTTGCCTTTTTTCTTAAGAACAAAATCTACTTAGAAATGTATTTCCCTTCCACAGAAACCAGGTTTTAAAGTTTCTCCCAAAGAAATAAGATTTATTTAGAGCCCAGCACCATCTACACATTGATATATTCAAAAACCATTCATTTATATTAAAAATTGAAGCACTATTTATGTGCTACAAACTGGCTTTTACAGAATTAAAACGTCTCTATTTGTTTAGAAGATATCCAGCCTGTGACTTTTTACTGGAACATCCTGTATACTAATGGTTGTTCTCATCCCACAGCATATCGTACACATACGTCTTGTAGATCTGCATGTATGCTGAAAAAATATTGTAAAGATATTTCGAAATATATATTTATTGCTTCTCACAATGTACACTGCATGGAAAATTTGTTTTTACCATTACTTTTCAGTTAAACTCAAACATGTTTTATTGATCAAATTTTGTTGAATGGAGCACACAAATGCTAAATAAACCTACCAATAAAACTGCATTTGCCATAACAATACTTTACAAAGGCCCAAGAATATCATAGCAAAAAAAATACCTTTACGTTAATAATAAGATCTGTTAGAAACCATTTTAAAATGCATCACACATTTATCACTCTGAAAACTTCAGCTTTAATAGTCATATTTAACATGTTATTTACGAAAGTCTAATAATCATATTACGTTACCTTAAAGTTTTATCTAATTCAAATCATGTTTTAAATTGTTCAGAGCAAAATATGACTTTATTCTATTAACTACTTTACATCGTCGTAACAATTATGTATCTTAAATTATAAAATAGGACGAGTTATAATTAAAACAGTTGTGTTACTTTAAATATATTTTTATTTTTTGTTACAAAATGAATTGTAGTAATAAATAACAATTGTGCCAAGAATTTAAATCGACATTTTTTAAACAAAAAAATGTGCTTTGCAACTTATGAACTGATTGATATTTTTTTAACAAAAAAATGTTGTTTGCAACTTATAAACTATCATATTTTACTACAAGAAGTATTTGACCACTAAGTAAAAAATTGTAAAAACTGGAGGGCTTACATTTTCAAAACCAGTGTCCGGGTGTTGCCGATGGTGCTACTTGTAATTGCGAAACTCCACTTGGCATTCTGAACACATCACCTGTGATTGCTCCTATTGGCTGAATACTTTCTTTTGGCTTTTCCAATTTTTGTGAGAAGGTATTTTTTTCCTGAGTAGAGAGGAGGTGGGATACACGAGCTATAGTTCCAACTATAAAAGAAAAAAACAATTAATTATATTTGAATAGGTATTTCAATTTAAAAACTGTTCTTGATGAAGTTAATAAATAAAATAATAAACACATCTTACAGAAAAAAATAAAAATAAACAAAAATAAATTAAACAAATTGATATTATCATAAAACAAAACATAGGTATAGGTATTTTTTTGAAATTCGGAAATGTTTGTGTTAGTGATTTTAAATGCCTACCAGAGTTATTAGAAGAACACATATTCTCTTTCAACTTCTAGTAAAGACAACATTTCTTTCACTTTGGGAAGTCGACGGCTTCCAATACGTTCTTCGATATCACTATGTTCATCTGACAATAATAATCTTTTCGGAGGGCTAATATGCTTTTTGTACATATAGTCCCTTGATTTGTTTCTGTTCATTCTGTACATCAGATGTGATTTCTGATTTTTTCCATTTACCTAATTGCAGCTTTTTATAATCTGAAATAGATATAAAGCAAATTAATACGAATAAATATAACAACTCGTATGTTGTAATTAAAACCAATGGTTGTGATTTAAATAAACAAAAGCACCTTAATATTGAAATAGATCGAACCTACCTTCTTAAAAATAAGATTTAAACACCCCGTAAAGTGTCCAAGTTTCATCTGGGATTTCTCCTGTTTTTCAATGATTTGTCAAATTGGTTCCGTTTGAATGATGGCCACCAAACTTCCTTTTCGCAGAGTGTTACCATTCCGAATTAGACTAGGTATCTCCGTTTCTTTTCAAAAAATTGGTGCCTACAAACGCCGCCATTATTATAACAACAGGTAAGTACAAAGGGGTACATTAAACTTTAGTATCTGCAAATAGCAAATGACAACAAAGGGGGTCATCCTTAAAACTATGTGGTAGGTAGTTGTATTGTGTACAATTGTAAAATACTTACTGCAATGCAATTAATGTACCCACACATGAACTAATAATAATTAATAATCACGGGAAAACAAAACACAAACGAATTGAAATCGACATTTGACAGCCTGTGCCCTGTGGTGGCAAAGAGCATGCGCTAATCTAAGGACGTGGCGCGCATTTAAAAAATTCGACAAGGGGACGATTGTAACGACATGGAAAGCGGAAATCTAATTATAACGATAAAATGTAATTAAATAATCATTTCTCAAGTCCGAACTACCTGCTTAAGAAATGCCGATAGCTATTAATTAATTAAATACAGTAGGACAATTGAAAATAAAGGGATGAATAAGTTATCATTTTTATTATTCATTATTATTTAATAAACGATCACAAGTCCAAAGTCTGGATTCAAAATTTAAATCATATTTCATATCTACAATTTTAACCAACGATTTATAATTTATAAAACGTATGCCATTCACCACAGGGGATGATTATAAATGCACTTAAACCAAGCCTAGATAGAGAAATATCGATTTGTTCTTGTTATGAGGTATATAGATAGGTACTATACATACCGACACTGGCGTAGAATTAATATTTAACTTACCATAATTTTTATGTAATATAGCCCAAATGCATGCAGCATTACGCTGTCAAAATCAGTCAAAAACCGCATAAATCTTGTTGGTACTTTGCAAAATGTAACATTGCTGTGCAATATTACTAGAGCTATATTGTTTCAAGTTTCGGTTGCAATGTTGCTAAAACTGCTTTGTCGGTGGGTATACATCATTTACGTGTGCCAACGATTGGCTCAATATGTTTACACCCCATTCTAAAATTTAATTTGTGTTTTACTGCATATAGCTCTGTAGTGTACATGTGTTCAACTTTTGAATGTCATTTTTTGAATATTAAAAATACAAACATGAATTCTATGTTGCAGAAATGTTCCACTGGTACATTATCAGGATATATATGATGATACACATATATTATCCATTAAATGTTTATGTGATATTTATTAAAGATTTCAAAATTAATATAGCTTTTTGTATATGTCTACAGTATACGAAAATATCATGTTGTAAAAATATTCCATTTGTAAATTGTAAAGAGATTGAATTAAGTACGTAGCATAAATATTGCCTATTGTATATCTATATAATATTTGACACATCAGTAAATTTTTGAGAAGATTCGTACAATATTCTGTGTATATCGCAGAATCAACATTATTTCATGTATATTATAGGTATATATAGGAATATCGTACAACGTACTGGCAATATCTTTCCTATATTGATATAAGTACGTCGCAAAATGTATATTACGGCTATATGTAAAAGAAGTTCTGAATATTGTTTGAATGTAGACAATGAGTTTTGAATGTTCATTTCATATCGCGTGCTATGTGGGTGTATACATTACAAGTTTATGAGCAACATTTAAAGATTATGTTTATATAATAACAACCTTGTATGTATATTTAGACCAGGCTAGATAAGGGTTGGACAACAAAATAAGTCGTACAGCAAACTGATAGTGGAATATTGTAGAACATATCATAACTACGGAAGGAAAAATAGTCTAAACCGCCGCCGACTTTCTGGGGTGAAATGGGGTGGATTTTTAGGGGTGGAAAACAGTTTTTTACGATTTTTGGCTAAACTTCGCATCCTGTGGAAAAAAGTTAAATATAAAAATTGTAGGTAATAAAGAGATCTACAACTTTTGTGGAAAGCAATTTTATTCTAACCTCAGAATATTTCGAGAATTTTTTTTTTTTTTTTGTAAATCGTGGAGATAGCCTAAAGAAATTATTTTTCTTAGACTGTTTTCGCGATTTATAAAAAATTGGTGGGTGATGGAGCCAAATGGACATTGGATTCGTGTTCAGCATGTTGAAATACATAGGGATTACTTTGTCAGGTCCCAGCTACAGATCACTTTTTTTTGTGCACAGGCCCTCAAAAAAAAAAAGTGATCTGTAGCCAGGAACTGACATAGTAATCCATATGTATTTCGACATGCTGAACACGAATCCGAGGTCCATTTGGCTCCATCACCCACCAATTTTTTGTAAATCGCGAAAATAGTTAACAAAAATAATTTCTTTAGGTTATTTCCGCGATTTACAAAATATGGTGGGTATTCAGCACATCGAAATACATAGGAACTACTATGTTGGGTCCCTACTATAGATCACTTTTATTTTTTTGTGGGCCGGTGTTATAAAACATACAACGAAAAAAGTAATTTTTCGGATTTCTCGATTTTCCGGCAATTTTTTCCATTGCACTATACATTGTTTTCTTATTTATTGAAAGTAGAAGTAAAAACAAAGAAACGAGCCTAGTCCGAACTCTGTCGGATAAGTACATTTATGAGGAGTCGCAGTTGAAAATTTCACTTTCTTTTCTTTTTAAATAGAATTAAGCAACAACCGTTGAATATTTTGATTCACAAAAAATAATGTTTATGTGGGACACCAAAAGTCATATTATTTCATAGAAGGAAAAAAATAAAAAACCGAAGGAACGCTTTTTCGCATATTTTTCGAAAAATTTTGAGGTTAGGATAAAAATGCTCTCCACGTAAGCTGTAGATCTCTTTATTACCTACAACTTTTATATTAAACTTTCTTCGATAGGATGCGTAGTTTAGCCAGAAATCGCAAAAACCATTTTTCACCCCTAAAAATTCACCCCATTTCACCACAGAAAATCGCAGGTGGTTCGGACTATTTTTCCTTCTTTATAGTTGTGATATATTCTAAAATATTCTGCTACCAGTTTGCTGTAACGACTCATTTCTTTTTATTTTAATTCTAACACTTATCTAGCCTGGCCTAATTATATTGAGCAACTATATACAATAATCATAATATAGGAATCAATAGACCATGTTAAAGTAATAATAGATAAATACAAAGAGAATAAAAAAGTTTAGTACTTA
The DNA here is from genome assembly GCA_963583905.1 of Stenurella melanura. Lineage (NCBI taxonomy): Eukaryota > Metazoa > Arthropoda > Insecta > Coleoptera > Cerambycidae > Stenurella > Stenurella melanura. The sequence goes on along the minus strand of OY757309.1, from coordinate 77,424,296 downwards.
TGTTGCACTGCTGCTATGTTGAAACGTTCATGTTTCTTCATAAATTCCGCGATCATGAACACATCCACTGCCGGTAAAATTCCTGCAGTAGCACTTACGAACCCTGTATTAACCATTCCGAATTATATCACAGGTAAAAATGTACAAGAAGTCTTTAAATTGCTATGTTTATAAACTACGTACATGCGATATCACTGGTCGATGTAATTGATGACGTCACCAGTGTCACCACCAATAAAGGCGTGTTTCATGTAGCTGTTCAAATATTCAAATTTTATGTTATTTATTTGTTGAAATATTAATTTAATAGATGATAGATTGCTTTTTACATACAGGGAAATGCTTTAATGCATTACAAGTACTTCATTTTAATAATATCGAAAAAGCTAATTTGCATATAGTGAAAACACCTAATTATATGAGAATAAATATATCAAAACAATGAGGCAATACAACAATTGCAGCCGAAATTCTTAGGTTTAACTTTTGACAATCGATTAACAAAGCATTCACACACTGACACTGTCAACCAAATTATGTAAAAACCGTACTATAATGCAAATTTAAATAAAAATTAGCCTAAATTCAGCAATGTTCACATATCTTGCCTTGTTCCATAGCTTAATGGCGTATGGTCTCATCAATTGGGGTACCTCTAATCATGCCCAACAAGTTTTCACTGTTGAAAGAGATCAATTAGAACAATAAACGATGGTTTATACAATATAAAATAATGATTTTGCCATCTAGACCAATAATAATAATAAAGGACTTTATTAACCAAATTAATATTACAATTTATAATAACGATTTTACTGAGCGAGGTTCAGTTCAGGAAGCCTAAAGGCATCCTGTTCTTCCACCTAACCCAAGACAAACAATATAGCCTAAATAACAAAATCGAAATTTTCCTAACTTATGCTTACAAGAAAGAAAGAATAAAAAAACTAGGTTCTGGACAATGAACATAAAATATAGGAAACAACAAAAAAAATACAACAATTTTTTGTGTGAAATCACTGCCTGCTCATAATTAACTCAATCACATGTTTTTTCAAACCGGATGTATTTTTAGTTTTTAATTCCTGGGGTAATTCATTAATACACTTTGTAATATTGTACGAATATGACCTCTTAAAAAATTGGGTATGATGAACGGAAGGAGTAAGGGTACCTTTAAATCTAATGTTTAAATTGTGGACGTCAGTCCGAAAACGTATTTTAGAATACAAGTATCAAAGTAGGAAAATTTCTAAATGTAATTCCCACTAAAAAAACTACTAGAATCATATTTAGTACATGGGATATATCAATTTTCAAACCAGTGCATCCAAAACAAAGTTGCAGAAACAAAATGGCGGACGTTTTACGTACAAAAATATGTGAAAAAGTCGGTTTTTCTCGTTTATCTGGGAATGTAACTTTTTCGTCGAAAAAAGTTTCAAACAATAGTTGTAGGGACTTAAAGTGCATCATAATGTTCTTAAGAAGTGACCGTAACCCAAGTTCCAACTGATGAATACTTTTCAAGAAATTGAATTGTTTATTAAAAAATGATCTTAGTAAAATTACTTAATGACTGTCAATTGTTGGGGTATCGAATTGCAAAGTGGATATTCAGGAAGCTGGCATTTTTATACCACTTTGAAAAGAAATGAACACTCCGACCTTCAGGACGCGAAATAATTTTTATTTTTTAGAAAATTTCCAAGACCTTATATGCATCATTTTCAACGGCGTTTTTAAGCAACTTAGTTGAAATATTTGACTTCGGCTTTGAGCTCAGTGATAGTACAACTCTTGAAGAGTAGAAAGCCATTTGCAAAATTGAAATCGAATCGCCTCATTTTGGGAAATTCAAAGGTTACTAAGATCACTTTTTTAATAAACAATTGAATTTCTCTGAAACTATTGATCCGCCGGAATTCAGGTTATGGCCACTTTTTAGGCACATTATGACGCCTATTTCCTGAGATTGTTGATACCATAAATTAATTACGGCAGAAGTTATTGCAAAATTAAAAAATGTAATTTTTCGATGTTTTTTTTTTTTTTTTTTTTTTTTTTTCGAGAAATCTAATCATCGGATTTGCATTCAACGAGCGCCACTTTGTCGGTATTTTAAATGCACAACTATTGTTTAAAACTTATTTCGATGAAAAAGCTACATTCGCAGATAAACAAGAAAAACTGACTCCTTCACATTTTTTCATACATGAAACGTCCGTCATTTTGTTTCTGTAACTGACATGTACTGACTATGACCCTAGTATTTTTTTCCTAATGGGAATTACTTCTAAAAAACGATTTCCTTCTACTTAGTTTGATTGACCTTATGTATACTTAATTTACTATAATCAAATAAATATAAAAGAACACTTGATGAATACTGCAGACTACCATATTTACCTCAATAGAAATAATATGTGGATGCCTCTACAAAGATTAACATATACAAGAAGAATTTTGGAATTACATTATTTAACTCTTTTCCAATATCGCTAAAAAGCACTCCATCGAGGTTATTTAAGGAAAAACTGAAAATCCATTTTAAAGCCAAGGCTTATTATAGCACCACTGATTTTAATTACATGGATTCTTAAGTTCATATTCTTCCGCTCGCTTCTCACACTAATTTTGTACTCACTGCACACATTTTGTATTTTTTAAATTCATTTATATAACTTGACTATCTACACTGCAAAAAATTTTGGTGTAAATTTACCCCAAAAATAGGAGGCAACTTTTCTACCTCCTATTTTTGGGGTGAAATTACTTTCATATGTAAAGTTACATGTCAAAGGTAAATTTAAATTTCTGAGTTAATTTCAAGTGAAAAGTTACACACAGACGTGTAATAGTACCGAGGAATCTTACACAATATTTGGTAAAAATACCCATGAAATTTACATTAAACCGGTAAAATTCAAACTGAAATGTAAAATTTACCAGGAAAATTACGGAGTTCGGGTAAAATTATAGAGCAAACTTACATGTTAGAGGTAATAATGACCTGCAAAAATACCGATTAATTTTACATGATGTCGGTAAAAACACTGTTGAAATTTGCATTAAACCGGTAAAATTCAAACGAAAATGTAAAATTTACTGGAAAAATTACAGAGCAGAATTACATGTAGATGTAATAATAACCGAAAACATGTCAGTTAAAACTATGTCAAATGTCGCTACGTAGAGGTAAGCATGTCTATTTATTATATATAAATATACCTACCTATAATTAATTAAGTACAGGCACACATTTACGTAAATTTAATAAAGGGATAAAGTTTTTATTCTAACAAATTGAATATGTTTCAAGGAATTGAAATAGTGAAAATTAAACATTCCTTATTTGAAATAAGTCGCTTTCCTAATGATTAACTTATTAAACCCTGTGTAATTAAAATTTTACTCAGAATTTTAAATACTTATGTGAAAATTGCAAATGATCCCAAAAATTGAAGGCAAAAGAATTGCCTCCTATTTAAAAATATTGGCGCACTGTGGACCCCATAAAAAATATTTCAAATTATATTAAATCTTCACAAAAAAAAATTCTAATACTTACCTATTTACATCAAAACGACCGTCTTTTTCATTAGTTCTGAGCGTCAAAAGTTATTTTTCTTGCACACCGACCGTGCCAAGGAAAACAAAAACAAATATTTAGAAAGATTTTTTTGCACGTTTTTCAAAAATAAACAACTTTTGAGACTCAATACCACACATAAATTATAGACTTGTAATGCTGGTTTTAGAAAAAACAATTTCGACGTTTTATGAGATGCCTATTTCAATAATGTATACGATTTGTATATAAAGTTTGTATTTTGAACGAGATTTTATAAAAAGGGTCACTTTATATAGGTACTTGTTGCATAAATAACCATTGACATAATGCTAAGCATAAACAATTAGATGCATTGAAAAATTACTTTACATTAATTGCTATAATTCCAAAGATATTTACACTTAAGGTACTATCACTTGATCGCATCCTTGAGATATTCTTCTGAAATAAAGATGTTAATATCAAAATAATAACTAAACACATTAAGGGAAAAATATATAAGTATATTAGAACATTTGTTAATACAACTGTATGAGTATGTTATACAATGTATGTGAAGTAACTAAAGTTGAGATATTTTATTAAATTATTATTAAACAATGACCCGGTTTTAAAATGTAATGAGCGTTAAGTAGACCCATTGTAGCAAAGTTAAAAAAATACTTTTAAAAATCGGCTACCAACTGATGAGGGGGACAAAATTTGGGATAAACACGATTCTCAACCACTCTGTGGTATGTCGTTCAGGAAAAACATTTGTACAATTCATTTTTATTTGCCATAAAACATAGAACTTGTCCAGTGTACACAAAAGTAGAAAATCCCTTACATTAATATGGCAAAATATGTTATTTGAGGGTTCCAAGGAAAAACCTGTATACCTATAGAGAATTAAAACTAACCAGAAATAACACGAAATAAGCAATACTTTTAATAAAAATTTAGAACTCCCGCCAATTAGTTACCAGTCGGAGTGACGTATGTCAATTGTTTTAATCCTTGTGTAGTATTTAATCTTTTCAAAAGATCTACAGCGGATAGATAATTTTCATTCTCAAATGCAAACTTTAAACTTTTTCACTTAGGCATTTATTAAAATTTTAATGCAAACACTGATGTTATTTATGATTTTCTAATAGGTACATATCACAGTGAATTCATTGTCGCCAATAAAGTGAAGTGAAACTAATACTCTGCTAATTACTTACCTTTGTTTGACACTGATGACTGAGGGTATGACATTGTGCTGGGATATTTGTAAAATTAGGGTGTATTTTGACTATTTGGCACTATACCGTGATCCAAATACGGGTAACACACCAAAAACTAACTAATCACGTATTGAAGTGTACCTAATACAATCTATTGATGGTGTTTTACTGTATACATAAAATAAAGGTAAGGTATTGATAATGCCCCCTCGCGGAAGATAATGCAAGGAAATGATGCATCATAGATGGTAAATATAAAATGCCACTGTGTAAAATTCCATACACGTAGATGATACTGTACTCCAGAAATGTAGGAATTTTACTAACACACAAGGTAAATGTACAATGATTCTGTGAAACATTACCTCTAAATTGATTTACCAGGCAGCTTTACCCAAAATATTGGGTAAACAAAATGTTTCACTCTTTTTGCTGGTAAAGTTACATTAAAGTTATTTGTAATTATTACACGCAACAACGGTAAATTTACCTCCATTTCTTACAGTGTTCACCAAAAACTGGAATATTACATTAATGCAAGGGAATATTACATAAATACAAGGAAATAATGCACCGTAAGTGGTAAATATACAAAGCCACTGTGTAAAACTTCATACATAGAGGTTACTGTACACTAAAAATATGGGAATTTTCCTAACACACAAAGTAAATGTACAGTGATTTTGTGGAACACTGCCTCTAAATTGATTTACCGAGGAGGTTTACCCTAAATATTGGGTAAACAGAATTTTACACTCTTTTTGCTGGTAAAGTTACCTTAAAAATATGTGTAATTATTACAACCAACAAGGGTAAAGTTACTCCCATTTTTTACAGTGTAGCTAAAAAATATTGTATTGATTTTTTTGTGAACTTTTGCTTCCCCATCGTTCACTTTGTAACATTTTCCTTGACCCCCCCCCTCTAAAAGCGAATGTATTTACAGTATGCTCCCAAACCCCTTTTTTATTGAAAAAGTTAATAAAAATAAATAAATATCTTCGGATATTGAAAAAATAAATTTGCAATATATTCATATTTTGTTGTTGAAAAGCGTATGCAGTATCTAATCACAATATTTTTGTATTAATTAATTAAGAATAAAACACCCCAGTATCTATTTAATTTGATTCAAAGAAGATCGAATACACATGATGTAAATATAAGATTAGATACATTTGCAATTCCTCAACATCATACCAAAAAATTTGAAGGATGTTTTTCTTATATAGCACCAATGTACTTAAATAAAATTATATCCAACTTAGACTTGTCCCTACCTCAGTTCAAAAGTAAATTAAAGATAATGTTAAATACTTAGGACACCCTCTCGGAACTGTTATTTGTAGACTGATTTGTAGCTAGCATGTAGGCGTTTATATTTATACGTATTTTATATATTTTAATGTGTTTGTTTATATTAATTCATTTACAATATAAGATTTTAAAATTTGATTTTTATACTTATAATTTATAATTTAATAGTAGAATATTTAGTGTTTAAATCTTTTAGGAGAGGTGGAAGAAAGCTTCGGTAACCATATCCTTTTGTGTAAAATATGTATTTTCTTTTGCACAATAAACAGTATTATTATTATTATTTTCTTTTCAGAGTGGTGAATATGCTCGTTTTTCATATAAAAAACAAGATACAAAGGAATCCACCCGTCCTAGTCTATCAACTATTTTGTTGGTAATTGTGCTGTCGGCTGTGTTCATAATCCTTCCCATAATATATTTATTGAATTGTTTTGATATGGTATATGAGCACAATTCTTACAAACACGATAATGTGAAAGAAGCAGTAAGTATACTTTGTAGAATATTATTGTTTTTACTTGCTGATATTTTTTTCAAATGTAGGATCATTACGAACCTAGCTCCCTGGTCCACGAAAAACTAGCGCAAACACATGAAGTAAAAAAAATTAAAGATTTGCCGTATCCTCCGAAACCTGACTACAACCAGTGCAAGCTATTAAAAGAAGGTGACAAATTTGATTGCTTTCCTGATGCTGGACCTAATGCGGAAGATTGTGAAGCAAGGGGATGTTGTTGGATTCCAGCAAAAACCAAACCGAAAAATTTAGATATACCACTCAATGTACCAACTTGTTTTTACCCTCCAAATTATAATACTTATAATTACATAAATGTTACAGAGACTGGGTATGGCTTAGTGGCATTTTTAAGGAGAAGTTACCGCACTGCTTATCCTGACGATGTGAACTTACTTAAAATGATTGTTAAATATGAGACTGAAAATCGTTTGCACATTAAAGTAATATTTTTGTGACAAATATTTTTTGGTTTGTTTAAATTTACTCTAAATTTTTATTTAGATTGTGGATCCTGTTAATTTTCGATTTGAGCCTTCGTATCCCGAAGTGCCAATAGTTGACAGAGCGGCTGTAAATCTGTCTTACATTTTTGAGATGGATGTTTTTAGACCAGGCTTCAAAGTGGTTCGCAAATCTGACAATACCACAATGTAATATAATTTATTTTAAATTTTTGTTTGTATGTGCTTATTTACATTTTGAAATTTCTAGTTTTGATGCAAATAACTTTTTGAATATGATTTATTCAAATCAATTTCTCCAAATCAGCGCTAAGTTGCCCTCAAATTATATATATGGACTTGGAGAGCATCAAACGAACCTTCTTCTCTCCACAGAATGGACCCTCTATACTCTATTCAATCATGATTCCATACCAACTTTTAATGTAAGTGCGTAATTATATAGGATTATTATTTTTACGTATTATTATAGGAAGTGCTGGGCAGCACCCATATAATGATCAGTTATTTGTCCACAAAAATTTAACGTACTTTCCGCTGTTCCCATAGCTTTATACAGTACTCAATGATTCAAAGTAACAATGAAAGTATACAGGCACCACAGGCAGATGTGAGTGCCCGTTGGAGACAACGTTATGGGTTCTTATTTGAGGTAATTCCACCGTGAAAGTACACCCTTTAAAAATGTAATAATAAATGTTACTTTACAGTACATATGACCACATACATAATAATAATTTGTTTAAATTCCCTTCTGCTTTTATTTTAATTCGATGTTTAAACAAATTATAACATTTTCTTTCTGAAAGTGAATACAATTTCCCAAATCGATGATTGAATATACTGCTCCGTCTGTCTCCTATTACTCCATGATGATCTCATAATACTGTTTAATTCTTTGCTCAAAAATCATGGCAGTGACGGACTGACACTTATTGATGGTTGTGGCGATTTGTACCGAGGGGCAGCGAGGGCACAATTCGAGAGCACTTTTTGGGATGGAGGGGTGTTTTGAACCCACGCCACCATTGTCAGTCCGCCACTGAATCATGGCACCTATGAAAGAAAAGCTTAGAGCCTTCTTTCGAAAAACTTGCATTTTTTTCATATGTAGCAAGTCTCCAGGGGGTCGCAAGTTAGAATCAAATAATCCTTATATGAAATTTAACACAAAAAGTGGGTCTTTGCTAGTACTCCAGTCAGCGAAGCCCAAAAAAGGCCGAGTGGGGGAAATGACTCATGTAGAGGCCAATTTTTGTTTGTTGTTGAGGGAGTGTCCTGAACAATATACTAAAAGTCCTTGCCAGTGAATGGTGAGCATGGGGGGGGGGGTATTTAAAGGTCCCCTTATCACTTGAAAACCACGCCAATCTAGCGAAAAATTGTCTATATACAATATTACATTACGTGAAATTTCATACAAATGAGTTCCTATTCATTTTTTCGTTTTTTCTAGGATCAATATTTTATGAAAGTGGGCGTTCTCAAAAAATTCGGTAAATGTGTTTACACAGATCTTCCTTCTTTATTTATATAGGGTGGTTACTCTCAAATATTATTAATTATGAAACGACATGAGACTAATAATCGGAATGTAGTTACAAAGAAAACCTGTTTAGGTCATCCAACAGCAAATTTTCAATATTAAATAAAAGGTGCCAAATATGGAAGGCTTGTGTAAATACCTTCCTTACAAATTTAAAAGGGAACCTTCAAACTACTCCACCTCCTCACCATACACTATAGCCAGAACTTTTAGTATGTTGTTCGGGGCACTTCCCCCGACAAAAATTGGCCTCTACACAAATTATTTTCCCTATTTTTCCTTGGTTGACTGGAGTATAGTGGAAAAGTATTAGAAGAAGCTCTCAGTTTCACTGTGGTCAGAACATAAACCAAAACAACATGAAACTTCAAAATATTTTTTGGAAATACAAAATACAAAAAAAAGTACTTACAAAAAAATTTCGCGTATGTATCCATTTTCGTGTAAAATAAAAATCAAGCCAACGTGAAGATTATATTATTAATTTTTTCGATGTAAAATAATTTAAAAAAAATCATTTGCGTTGCCTTGGGTGGCTCGAAGAACCTCCTTCGAATTTGAATTCTATGTAAATTTCGTTGGAAGGCAACATAAAATCACCGAATCCAAGTACATGTTCACTGAGACCTCCAAGGTCCAAGTATGCATTTTTGAACTAGATGCCCGTAACTTACATTTGCATTTTTTTTTTCATGTGTCAAAGTTAATTTTGCATCATTTGCGAACATTTTGAAATCAAAATTTTATAAACTGTAAGATTCACGAAAGTTGCAAAAAATCTAACCAACTCATTTTTTGTTTAGAACAGATATAGATAATGTAATGGTGTAGGCTCTAAAATAGAGAAAAAAGTTTGCATTTGTTTTTCTGTATAAAAAACAAATGTTACAGTTAAAATATATGTTATTATACAGTAATGATAAAATAGCTGCATTTTGCTTTTTAAAATATTCTTGTGTTTATTATGATTATTATTTTTTCAAAAATTGCTAGTTTTTGTGCCGAAATGAAAGGAAGAAGGCGTTTGTGTGTTGGCTTGTGATGATGTAAATCTTATTTTATGTGAAAACCATTACTGTATGAAATTTCTTGTAAACAATTTTTTATAGAATTTTGTGCACTTGAATATTCACCTCTATGATAGATTTTGTATTTTTCGCATTTTAAAAGTTACTTATTTTCAAAAATTTTTTAAATTTTGACACCATTTTGTTTTATATTCTGCTTACGATAGGCTTGAGTGCCTTCCATCCTTGAAAAAAAGTTTTGCTTTTGGTTTAAAGCAGGATTACCAAATGTTTGCTTAAGCATGCTGGGTGTTTTCGTTACTGTTTTGGTGAATTTTAAGCGGAATTTAATGTACTGTAATCTCCAAATAGGAAGAACCTGCCTGACGCAAAGAAATCCTCGTAGTTCTTTCTAACATTATGCATCACTCGTACATGATTGGAATAATTGAAAAGAGATGTCTCTGCATAACCGCCTAAGTGCTACGATTGGTTTTCTATATGTTTAGGAATAGGCTATTGAATATGTGCAAAATTAAGGGGTAGAAAGGAACAATAGCATTAAAGGGTTTTTATTGTTTAATATGCTAGTTTGACATCTAAAAATGGTAAAATCGAAAAGTGCTACGAAATTCTGGGGTGTGTTTTTGAGAGCTACGCCGAAGAAGGGCACAGCTAGAAGTCATTTTTCTCGCAGCTTCTTCCTATCTGGCGATTACAGTAAACTATTTGTATCTTGTTACCAGACATATCTGTTCCAAAAACTGTGTAAAACCACTTAAACAGTATTGCAAAATCCTCACCTTATTGCACACTGATTCACGACAATTGCTTTACATAGAAATAAGGATTTACTGTAATCATTTTTTTTTATGCACAAACTCAGAAATTTTGGCTAGCACCTCATTAAATTAGTGTTAAGAAATTCTAACTAAAAACCCAGAATTTATTAATGGTTTTATTTTTCCAGAAAAACTTGTATGGAAGCCATCCTTTCTATATGATGCTGGAAAATTCAAGCAACAGCCATGGTGTGTTTTTACTTAACAGCAATGCCATGGGTTTGTAATATGTGCATAATTCTTAACCAGTTTAAAAAAAGATATATTTTTAGACATTATACTGCAACCAACACCTGCAATTACATTTCGACCAATTGGAGGGATTCTAGATTTTTATTTCTTTATGGGCCCCACTCCCAGTGACGTTATTAGTCAGTACACTGATTTAATAGGAAGGCCTTACATGCCTCCATACTGGGGTCTAGGATTTCACTTGTGTAGATTCGGGTACAAAACATTGAATGAAACGAGGAAAATAATGCAAAGCAACATTGATGCTGGCATACCTTTGGTAAGTTGAATAACCGTACACAGGATGAATTTCTTAAATCAAGTAACTGTGCCAACCAAAATATTTCTGTTAAATTGGCTCTAGTGACTGTAGTGATGGAACTAACGATAGCAGAGGTTTGTGTCCATTGAAACATTTAATCAGCATCACATTAACTACATCATCACTTTTCCATATATGTTTTTTTCTAATTTCGAAATTTTTTACAGGATACTCAGTGGAATGATCTCGACTACATGAATAACAGTAACGATTTTACTTACGATAAACAAAATTTCCAAGGTCTGCCTGAATTTGTGAAAGAACTACATGGTAAAGGTATGCATTATATACCATTGATAGATCCCGGAGTAAGTGCCGCTGAGAAACCTGGTGTTTACCCACCATATGATATTGGAATTAATATGGACATATTTGTGAAGAATTCAACTGGGCAACCGTTTGTGGGAAAGGTAAGCTTGCCTAGAAAAAAATTGATGAAATTATTTTTTAATATTTGCTTTTCTCTGATATTTGAAATTTAGAACGAAAAATTAAGTTAAATAAATGAAACTCAAATTCATTCATTCATATTACCCAATCTTATTTTTTGTATATGTAAGTTATTAATATTAGCTATATTACAGTTAATTACTTTTTATTTCACAATAATAATTAGAAAGTGCATTTATCGTCATAATAGCTTTTTTGTAATCTTGTACTATGTGAAGGGAGGGTTGAAAATCAACTAACGTTGAACCTTTACCTTTTATAACACAATAAATTTTTATATTTCTATTCTATTCATATAGTGTAGTATAAAACTATCACCAAGAAGTAGTTCAGATTCCACTGAAGACCGTAGGACCTCATTTCTCTTTACCTAACACAAAATCATTTTGAGTTTCAAGGAGTTCTTGGTGACTTGAGAAGCAGTTAAGAAAGCATTTTTTAAGTACGAGTAAAATATAACAAATATTTTATTGCAAAAGACTGAAACATTTCAATTTACATCTAAAAATGTATGAATTACAGCCAACGCTCTACAATTATTAATAATATTGTCACTGCAAAATGCATCCAAATTCAACTATTAATATATTATTGGTAGATTCTTCCTTGCCAAAAACAGTTTAGTTGACTCGAGTATTTTCCTGCTTCAATGAAAAATAGTTTTATTGGCACGAAAAAATTATTTTATAAGTTAAGTACACACGGTTGACCATTTAAGACATGCAGTTAGTATTGTCAAACGTCTCCACCCCTTAGGAAACCTCCCTTAAAATCCGTGGCTTCAAAAATTATAACAGGAGATAAACATTAACACACTATTTATTGAATAATTACTGAAAACACATTTATTATTTACAACAGGTTTACTAACTAAAATAACCTTTAACAATGTTTAATACTTAACATTTTAACTCTACTGTTCACTTTGTATCACTTCGGATTTATCTAACCTCAGTTTATTTAACTTCCTTCCCACTTTGAATCATTACCTTCCATATATCCCACAAAATTCATCTAGAGTATTCTAGCAAGGTCCATAACCTTCTCGTGCAGTATGTAGAACAATGTTGCAACTTCTAGGAAAGTCGTACTACTAGTGTCTCAGTGATGGTGCACAGAAGTAACACATTACAGGTTTCTATGAAGGGAATGAATTCAGGTGTAGAGACATGCTACTCATGCTATCAGCACCTAGAGGGCGTAACAGTATTTAAGGAAATATTCTGTTGTTTTGGCAGCACCATTTTAAATTTAGCACTTTTCACAATTTTCTTGAAGTTTTGAGATTAATCCCTGTTTACTTGCAAAATTTCAAGTTTATAGTAAGTCTAGAAGCGCCCAAACAATAGGCTTGTTTCATGATATTATTCTTTTTATATGGTTTTTATACGTTTTAAATAGTACTTGATATTCTTAATATGCACTTAAAATTTACTTTTTTCATTCTCGAGATATAAGGAGTTGAAATTAGTAATAGTTGCAAAAACAGTGCGTTCGTTTGTGTCACTATACGCAACTTTGAACTTGGAGATCTACCGAGATACGTGGAGTTAAAGATCATTTTAGGTGTTTATCAAAAGAGGAAGATTGGCGTTTTATCGACATCGTAAATTTCACAGTGCGTCCTGTGCGAAAGAAAAATGGCTATTTTCGTTGAAATGGAAAATCGTCCTTGCTTTAAAACTTGATAACTAAATAGATACTTGGAGTGAAAGGGCTCGTGACGTCTCTGGAGAATGAGGAAGATTGGATCTTTATCCTGATAGCAAGTTGTACGGGCCCAATCGAAAATTTGGCTCGATGCGAGCGAGAGAAAGTGGCTTTCTGGGACCTTTCAAATTTAACCGGATAGGTCGAGTAACATGGAATTATCAAACACTCGTTCTATGTCTATGGAAAGGGGAAGGTCAGCGATGAATCAGCATCTTAAATTGCAGGGTCAAATAAAAAAATTCGACCCGACAGGAGCAAGAGAAAATTATAATTTATTGACATTTCGTCAAATCGTACTCCCCAATGCCCGTTCCTGAAAATGAGAGACGAGCCAACTTTTGTGCGTTAATTTCAGGAAAACTGTTAAAAATACAGGTAAATATGTTTAGATAAAAGAAGGCAATTAAAAAAAATATATACCTCCTCCGAGTTCATCCTACCACAATCGCAATTAACTCCTGAACCAAACAGCACTGACCCCGTCCCGAAAAGCCCACCCCTCGCAAAGCCACATTGCCATGCTCTTTTTAGCTTTTGGTCGGAGGGTAAACAAATAAATAATGTTCCGAAACGTTTCTACTTGTATTTGTGCAATCTGGCACTATACAATACTTAACATTCTTTTTCTCTGTACTCATATTGAATCAAACAAGAAGTACGTAACACAAACAATACTCTGAAAACACCTATAATTATAACAACTAAAAAGCATGGAGTCGACTGAGATCGCCAAGTTTATGCATATAGTGACATAGCGCCTGGCCACGCCCCATTTTCGCGAGGTGGGGGTCTGTAATTGTTTTTAAGGCACTAAACATGCTAATAGAATTCAGATTTTTTGCAGATCCATTATTTTATACTTGCACTTGAATTTATTAAATAAAAAGAAAAAAAATGCCGAACAAGCCTATTCATGCATACAAACGGATATAATCCTTTATATTTCCATTTACAGTACAGATAAAAAAATCTTTTAGGTGTGGAATTCAGTCTCAACGGTATGGCCTGACTTCACGCACCCAAATACAGTCGATTATTGGACTTTAATGTTAAAGAATTTGCACAAACAAGTAGCATTCGATGGTGCTTGGATAGACATGAACGAACCATCAAATTTTCTGTCTGGCTCTTTCAATGGTTGCCCCAAGTCGTCTCTTGAGAGCCCACCATATTTTCCAGGCATCGACGGTGGAGTTATAAATTACAAAACGATGTGCATGAGTGCCAAACACTATGCAGGCCTACATTATGATGTTCACAATTTATATGGATTTACAGAAGCCATTGTTACCAGTTTGTGAGTATCGGAGGAAAATATTTCTTCAAAATAGTCAATTGTCAGTTTTTTTATTTAACTTGTGTATCTCTTAGCGCTCTGGCTGAAATTAGAGGTAAAAGGCCTATGGTAATTTCAAGAGCTACGTTTGCCGGACTCGGACATTATGCTGGGCACTGGAGCGGTGACGTTTGGTCCGCTTGGCTTGACATGAAGTACACTGTCCCTCGTAAGTAAAAATATAAAATGTAACCTTCCTATTAGTATATGTTTTGTACTCATTTTTTTAGAATTGTTGAGCTTTAGCTTGTTCGGAATTCCTCTTATGGGTGCTGATATTTGTGGATTTAATGGCAACACTACAGCACCATTATGCAACCGTTGGATGCAGCTAGGTGCATTTTATCCATTTTCTAGAAATCACAATACTGACGATGGCATTGTAAGTATAAATTGTGTGCTTTTTTTCATCTTAGTACGAATGGTGCTTTTTGATGAATTTTGTCTCCAATCAGAGTTCGAAGCAGCATATAA
Source organism: Stenurella melanura (assembly GCA_963583905.1). Taxonomy (NCBI): domain Eukaryota; kingdom Metazoa; phylum Arthropoda; class Insecta; order Coleoptera; family Cerambycidae; genus Stenurella; species Stenurella melanura. The sequence continues at coordinate 77,409,289 of OY757309.1, read as the reverse complement.
CTCCGGAAAAATAATTTTCTAATGTTCGATATGAGAAGGAAAAATACTTTGTTTTCTACCACTAAAATTTTATTGTAACATATACGTTACTGCAGTTTCGGTACTTTAACGTACCATTTTCAAACGTTGATTCAAATGAATGAATTTACAAAGGGTTGTGTTAATTTATACTAAGTACCTAATTACATTATTCTGGGTATTAATTTATCAGATATTAGAAAGCAATAAATATTAAGAATTTTGAATAAGTAATAAATTATGTAAATAAGTTTATAAGGGATTATTTTAATGCATTAAACTGATATTAGAAAGCAATAAATATTAAGAATTTTGAATAAGTAATAAATTATGTAAATAAGTTTATAAGGGATTATTTTAATGCATTAAACAGGGTGGATTGATATAGGTCCAACTGGTCATTTAGAAGTTTATTTTCGGGATTTTTGTTATATTTGATAATTTCTATTGATTCTAGTAAATTTAATTTAAAACCTTTATCTTTCACATGTAATATCTTTAGGTCGTTTACATCCGGAAATTTGTGATTTGTTTCTAAAATATGATTTGCAAAGTTTGAATCTGTTTTTTGGAAATTAAAACACTGTAAATGTTCTTTATATCTAATTTCGAATGAACGACCAGTTTGACCTATATACAAGGCATTACAATCTGGACATGTAATTTTATAAACTCCTGATTTTTTTAGAGGATCGGTTTTATCCTTAGCATTGTACAAAATATTGGATAATTTGAAAGCTGGTCTAAAACTAACTTTCCTAACATACTACGGTGACATATCTGAGAGAATTGGTAACATTTTGTCAACTCATAACCTGAAAGTTAGTTTTAGACCAGCTTTCAAATTATCCAATATTTTGTACAATGCTAAGGATAAAACCGATCCTCTAAAAAAATCAGGAGTTTATAAAATTACATGTCCAGATTGTAATGCCTTGTATATAGGTCAAACTGGTCGTTCATTCGAAATTAGATATAAAGAACATTTACGGTGTTTTAATTTCCAAAAAACAGATTCAAACTTTGCAAATCATATTTTAGAAACAAATCACAAATTTCCGGATGTAAACGACCTAAAGATATTACATGTGAAAGATAAAGGTTTTAAATTAAATTTACTAGAATCAATAGAAATTATCAAATATAACAAAAATCCCGAAAATAAACTTCTAAATGACCAGTTGGACCTATATCAATCCACCCTGTTTAATGCATTAAAATAATCCCTTATAAACTTATTTACATAATTTATTACTTATTCAAAATTCTTAATATTTATTGCTTTCTAATATCAGTTTAATGCATTAAAATAATCCCTTATAAACTTATTTACATAATTTATTACTTATTCAAAATTCTTAATATTTATTGCTTTCTAATATCTGATAAATTAATACCCAGAATAATGTAATTAGGTACTTAGTATAAATTAACACAACCCTTTGTAAATTCATTCATTTGAATCAACGTTTGAAAATGGTACGTTAAAGTACCGAAACTGCAGTAACGTGTATGTTACAATAAAATTTTAGTGGTAGAAAACAAAGTATTTTTCCTTCTCATATCGTCATGATTAACTATCACAAAGTAACGGCTTCCACAATCGATTTTCTAATGTTCGTTTGCACCGTCTTTACTAAGCCCTGCTTAAGTATAAGAGCATACTTAAGTCATCGATTTAATTTGCACCATCACACGCTCCTTGTCTAAATACATTTAGGAACGACCTAACTTTAAGTCCCCTACTATTCCTAACTTAATAGTAAGCAGTACTGGGAGGAGATTCGAATGTTCTAGGACCTGTGTGAGTGGGGGAGATATTAGGAATGATTCGGTTAATACTTATTTTGCAAAGGAGGGGTATTGATAAGCTAAAATCTACCCCATGAGCGCATTATTTTAGCAACGGATTTTTTTTGTATGTTGTACTTTACGTTCCAGGTAATATATGAAAACAGCAAGAAAGTGCTCTTCAAATAAAAGTCGTGAGAAGGCGTGACAATAGGGATAAAATACTCTGTTTTCAGGCCTATAAATAAAATGTTGATTAGCTCATATTTTGTTGTGTATTGTAAAACAAATTAATAATAATTTCTATGTTTCACCAGGGCCGGATTAACCCCGAGGTAGTGAGGCTTCGGGGCCCCCATCACATTGCCTTGAATTTTTTTTGAGAATTATGAAATGAAAATAACATCTATCCCGCGATTACAGAAAATCATAAACATAAAACTGTTTCAAAATTATTCGTAAATATAAATGTGTTACGTTATAATCAAAGATTTCGATTATTTGCACCCCACAGGCCTGCCGAGATGGGGAGCGGGTGTTTCCCTATCATCAGGCGATGAGAGAGGTATATTTTTAAATGATTAGTGTGATGTAAATAACAAAGAGTTCCAAATGACTTATTGTTTAGAATGAGATAAATATGAAATCGCCCCCTCCGCTCTTTAGAATTTCGACCAAGATAAAGATGTAATTTTAAGGAATATCGTTCTTCAAAATTCGAGGAAAATATTCACTACCCCCCGGGCCCCGATTTTCTCTCGATGGCCCTGTCACCCCAGTTTTAAAAAGCCAGTAATTTGTAAGTGTTATATAGAAATAATGAACATTTTTACTAAATAGTATATATATTTAAAAAAGCATCATTGATTGAATTCATTGAAAACCCTCTATTTGCCCTGAATTTCCGATACCGCTGGCCTTAAGTAGGCCTCCACCATAACTCTGCCTCTGTCTACAGGCCCCCACCATGACTTTGCCTACAGGCCCCCATTCAAGTTAATCCGTCCCTGTGCTTCACTCAAGTGAGATGTAAATTAAGTAAGAAGTTTAATGGGGTGTTTGCATTTAAAAAAAAAGTATATTTTTAATGGGCTCATTATGTTCTTCAGTAAAAGTTAATGGGTTTTGCGTGGTTTCAGTTTTTCTTTTACGTCCGATAAGTTTATTTTTGAATATTAAATTTAAATTAATAATCTTGTGACGTAGGAGAATTTTAAGCATATGTGTTGAATTTTGGAACTAATACCTCAGTAATGCAAAAATTTCAATCAAGAAAAACTGCATCTTCTTCTTCTTCCAACATTGCGCAGGAAATAAGTCATATTTTGAGGTTATAACAATGTAGTAAACAAGTAGAGTTTGAGATTTATCGTTCGGTTGTGCTTTTTGTTTGTAATAATAATAAGGTTTGCTAATATAATAGTTAAAAATGGAAATTGGCTATGAAAAAGCATATTATTGCCATTAGTTTCAATCAGTGATGCAAAATTTCATGAAACTTAAAATTTCTGAAATTTTCAATGACATTTTTGTGAAAGTTTCGAAATTCATCTGAAATGTATAACATTTCTAAAATATAAAATTAAATATTAAATATCATGAAACTTTCATGAAATTTCAATGAAACTTTCATGAAATTTCAATGAAACTTTCATTTTATGAAACTTAATTGAATATTTCCCTAATATTATGAAAGTTAAGTGAAATATCATTCATATATTTCATGAAATGATATGAAACTTATGTTCTATATAACATTTGTACCTAATTTTTTTAATTTCCGAGGGTTAATAACTAATAAATCCTACTTTGGAACTAGTCTCATAAATTTTTACTTTTTAATGTATCTTTTTAATATAAAAAACATATTTTGTTTTCGCCTTAATAAGATTAGAACTTAAAATTATATTCGTGAAAAGTGAAAATAGTAATACATTTTTCAAAATAAACGAGTAGACAATTTGTCTATATATTTTAAAATCCCCTGGACCCCTATTCTCCACTGGAGAGAAGGCTCTTTTCAGGAGAAAAGAAAACAAGGAAATGTAGCAAGATGAAAAGAAATAAAACATTCACATCTTCCACTTCCTGATTCAAGAATATGGTCCCCATCCCTGGTAGATTCAGATTAAAGTCCAAACTCTAACACACTATTGCAACGTCACTAATCAATGACCTCAGTGAAATTATATTATTGATAAAATAAGTTTTTCTTATTAATGCAAAAAATAATATAGAATCCAGGAACTTAAAATGAAATGAAAAGCAGGATTCTTTTTCTTAAAGAATAGCTAACCTCACCTAAAATAAATGTCAAAACCAGACTTTAATTCTCATTGGTTGAAAACAAGTTAAAAACGTGCGAAATTTCATTTGATGTAACGGAAATACAGATTTTGCAGCTGAAACTTTCATGAAAGTTTCAAAAATGTGGTAATTTTCAGATTAATCTGAAACTTCAGATATTTCAGAAATTTATGAGGGTACGTTGAAACTTTCAGAAGTTTCAAATTGAAATTGAAACTTTCAAAATGAAATTTGAAATTTTGCATCACTGGTTTCAATGGATATGAATCATGATTTTTACGTCAATAACATAGATTTTTTAGCTCCTGAAATGAGAGGTGTAAAAGAATCACGTATTATTTCTTATAATTCTTTAATTCTTGTGTTTGTGTACAAACATATTGAATCTAAATGAAATATTTGAATGTATTATTTTTAATGTGTGTTTCATAATTAGTAATTGAAATGAAACAAAATAATATGTGTTCCTTTTAGATGAATCAATTCTTTGAGAAGCCACAGTTATTCCGTACCTAATGCAGTGTAGTGTAATCTCTCTCGAGCAGGCATAATTATAATAGTTAAGTCACTACACTCAAAAGCGAAACTCCAAATTGCGGGCGCGCTGAATTTTAACATTTCATTTGCTACTAAATTAAACAGCAACAAAAAGAAATATAGTTTCCAAAAACTTCCTTTGCGTCATTATACTATCATTCTATCTTTAATAATAAAAAAGTTTCTCGCTTACTATATTTTGCAATGCGTTTTCGTATTTTTGCATAACGTGTAATAGTTTATATATTTTTTATAAAAAAGATATCACTGTAAAACAATTTTGCTTCATACATCAAGAATAATATCAGAGGAATATGTTCATAAAATTTGAGATCAATATCTCACACAAGAGAAATAAGAAAATACACATTTTCCTGCCTTTCCGAGTTTTGACAAATATATTTTTTATTTTTCCAATTTCGCAATTCCGAATTAACTGATGAACTCGAAATTCAAATCCAGTAGAACATTTTACATAAGAATCCGTTCTTCTTTTTTACATACCCTTTAATCGACCTCTCCTCCTTAAAATGCATCATAGCGGGCTCTAGACTCTCTACTGATATGTAATACTGTGCTGCTTCTGACCACTCCAAATCAATGTCTGTATTATTTGTTAGAGCAGTAAACCAATCGGTTCTGCAGTTA